>OX940956.1:39578372-44450872 GCA_954870475.1 Euphrasia confusa | reverse complement strand
TAATACCCTGATACCCTGATACCCTGATACCCTGATACCCTGATACCCTAATACCCTAAACCCTAAACCCTAAACCCTAATACCCTAAACCCTAAACCCTAAACCCTAAACCCTAAACCCTAATACCCTAATACCCTAATACCCTAATACCCTAATACCCTAATACCCTAATACCCTGATACCCTAAACCCTGATACCCTAAACCCTAATACCCTAATACCCTAATACCCTAATACCCTAATACCCTAAACCCTAAACCCTAAACCCTAAACCCTAATACCCTAACCCCTAACCCCTAATACCCTAATACCCTAATACCCTAATACCCTAATACCCTAAACCCTAAACCCTAAACCCTAAACCCTAAACCCTAAACCCTAAACCCTAAAACCCTAAAACCCTAAAACCCTAAAACCCTAAAACCCTAAACCCTAAACCCTAAACCCTAAACCCTAAACCCTAATATTGAAATGAATAAGATTATTGAAATGAGTCCCTTGATAATCCGAATGGTCGAGTACAACACTCCCTTGATTTTTGTAGTAAGGTTAAAAACACTTCTCTTTCCACGAAAGAGAAAAGTGCTTCTTCACATATCAATGACTATATACTCTATGCCAGTAAATGCAGCTAAAAAATAAAAATCAAATATATAACCACATTCAAGAGCATGCATACAAATAATCATTTAATTTAATCTCATTAAATTACTCAATTTAATGATATTTATAATGTCAATTAAACATCATCATAATATTAAATTGATCTCATATTGAATTTAATTTCATAGATAAATCATATTCATCACATCTCAATCATAAACGCTTATATAATTCAGCAAATTAAAAAATACATGTATGAAATGAAGATTAAGCCTTTAGTACCTTGAAATGAAGCTTTTCACAAAACTCAACAAGATCTTCAAAGAAAATCAAGGGCATCCAATATTTCCACGAAGTACACCAAAATTCGAACGAAGACGACCATGGCATGAAGTGGCTCATTCTCGACGTGTTCAATACCACAATTTACGATCACATCCCTTTAAAAGGAACACATGATTATTAAAAAACAAATTTTAAAATAATAAATATAATTTAATAAAAGAAATTCAATTAATATAAATAATATTTAACATACACACAAACCTTTAAACGAAATCCCTTAATTATTATAACAAAAAATTTGAATATTTAGAAATTCAATCAATTGCATATAAAACATTTGAATATAACTTATCATTTCGAAACCAAAATATGTATTTGCAAGCATGCAGATAATTTCATGATAGATAACTTCAATTAAACATCATCATATAATTAAAATGATCACAATGACCCGTTATACAGTGACAAACCTTCAAATGATCACAATGACTCGAGGAGGCATGGCTAGAATCGGTATCGACTTGCATGTACAATGACCCGTTATACAGTGACAACCCTTCAAATGGAACACTAAATTATCAAAACAAATTTTGAATATTAAGAAATTAAACAATGGAAATCACATATGATGATCAAGCGCTTCGAAAAAACATGTTAAATCAAAATACATATTACCTTGTTACACATAATATGTGTTACGTACGCATAATATGTTTTAAATAAAGTTTAAAAACATGTCTGATATGAGTGTTTCTTACAAAATTTAAAAATTAAATTATTTTCATTAATAGAATTTTATTTAATTATATTTAAGTATAAACTCCCTCTCTAGGAAGATGTGTTAACAAAGTTTATTAGATTTATTAATGAACATAAAAATTAGCACATATATAATAGTGGGTGGAATTTCATTAATGAGTTGCATGTATAAACTATAAAGTAAGAGTGGTTTTATTTAAACTTTCAATATTACTAAATGCCTATTGTATATAAATTAATTCACTCTTTTTATTTATATTTATTTGAATATGGCATCATATATAGAGTACCAAGTCCAACTTAACCTTTAAAATAACAATTACTCATATCATGTTCTATTTTGGGTCCATTTCCTTAAGTCTCTGTTTTTCACTTTTTCTACATCAATCCCTTCCAAAAACAAAATCAAAATCAATATTTTATCAATTTCTCTCTCTACACGATTTTGGGACCCAAAAAGTACAAAAAAAAACATAAAAATTCATTTACATAAAACTTGAGCGATTTCATGATTCTTTATTTATTTTAAAATTATATTTTGATAATTTGTACTCTTATTATGTAAAAAACAATTAAATGCACTCACCAATTTTACCAAACGGGGAAAGGCCAATAATTCTAAGGAAAAGCTAACAACTAACAACTACTCTGTCTTTAAAACCCTAAACCCCGATACTCTAATACCCTACATGACCTAGCAACCGCTTATATGGTTAAATGAGCTAGCCTTTGTGCGCTAGTTGTATTTGACAAATGTTTATTCCTCACTCCATCAGATACCAATGATTATCTACTTAATTTATGCCATTTTATACAATAAAAATGAAAAACATACTTCCTCCATCCTTTAAGATAGTGCACACTTTCCATTTTTGTCAATCCCTTAAAACAGTGCACATTCCATAAATGGAAAGTTTTTTCACAACTTTATTCTCTCAATACACATTTATTTACCTTTATACCACTACTTTTTCAACTACCTACTTTATTACTTACACATCAATACCTATTATACCCCTACTTTATATTATTAAATACACAAAAAATCACTTTTTCTTAATATACGTGCGATTGATTTTCTTTATGCACTATCTTGGGGATAGAGGGAGTACACATTTATAATACTATAAATTAGGAGCATATATATTAAATCTAATAATTGTGTAGCCGTAGCTCCTAATCACCACACAAGGGTAAGCAACTTAATTCAATCACAATTGCTTCTAATTTTAATTATGATATCTAATCTCTCACTTACAGAGAGCTAGCGCAAGGAGACGTCTGGGCAAAGCTTCTGGTGACATCTAGGGTTGGTTCCAAGACGGAAACAGCTCGGCTGGTGTCAGAGGCTCCGTCTTCAGGTGACGTCCGTGCAAGAAGCACTGGCTGTCGGAGTTCGGGCTGCACGTGTCTCTTGGTTTGGCAACGGATAGCAGGTCGGGCGACAGCTTATAATGAAGGAATCAATAGTTAGAGTTGCAGCAACAGCTCTAGGAGGAACTTCTCGGGAGAGGGTTTCATGTCGTTTTTCCAGGAAGAGATCGGATCTTTATATATACTCCAAAGTTTTTTTCTTGTGTTTGGATAATAATGTGCTTTGCAGAATGAAAATGGTGAGGGAGAGGGGAGTAGAAATGTGATGAATGTGTGATATATAATTGTGAGGGAGAGGCTCTTCTTTATGGGGGAGAGGAAAAGGTTTGAGCGGGAGTGGAAAAGATTTGTACTAGTAATAATTAAGGCATGGGTTTGACATGACTAATCTCTACCACTAGCCTTGCTATATTTTTTTTGTTTTTTATAATTAAATTAAATTTTATATAAGTCATTAATTTTTAGTCCTAATAAGAGCAGCAGAACTAATATTTCAAAGAACTTGGCACACCTGCTCTAGAAATTAGAATCCTATTTTAATCGATTCAAAACAATCATGCATCACCATTGGATAATAATTACAGTATATACATATATTGAAACTTTAGACTGCATCCTATTTTGGACTGCCTCGATAAAAATTCGGACTGACATTCGTAGTTCACGGTCTCACTTATGAGTCAGAATTTGTATTCACACCTGAAATTCTGCTAGTGCCAATCATGTTTGTGAAAGTAGTAACCTGCTAACATTGGATAAGCTACCGAAAATAGTTGAAATTATATCAATGTGGCCAAGGTGACAAAATTAACAGATGTTTGCAAGTCATTGTATTTCTAAAAAAAATACTCACCAATTATTACTACTAATACTTAATTAATTACAAAATGGCACATCTGCCACTTTCAGCTTGCTTTCGGAGCTCCTCTGTCTCCCTTTGAGCTCTCTCTAAATGCTCTCTGAGTTTACGAATTTCGTCATTTGATTTCATCTGAGCAGTTTGTGCCATTTCTTCTGCCTTGAGCCGAGCACTTTGCTCCTCAGCCAGTTGTTGTTCAAGCCTACGGGTAGCCTCCTTAAGCTTTGACTCGACCTATAAATAGATATATAATTATCATCGACAATATTTAAATTAGTTTCACAATTTCACATCCTAGATATTTTACTAATAAACAAGAACCAATTACCATCTCAGTTATCCTCTGAAGCTGTTGTTCATAAGATTTATGGAATTGCTCCTTTAATTCAGATATCTCCTGTTTTGAGTAGCCCTCCATGGAATTCACTTCAACAGTTTGATGATCATGCAGTTTGCTTGCTCCCTTTTGATTGTTGTGTTGGACAATTTCATTAATTTGCTAGTATTTAGTAGTAGTGATAATAAACTAATGGATAAAAAATTGCTAATACTGCAACAACAACACACTCACCTTGAGCTCAGCAAATAGCTCATTTGTATATGGTCTCCCACCATTTTTATCCACAACGGCATTTACAAGAGAAACAAGTTTCTTCAGTTGTCCAGATCTTTTGGATTCCTCCTTCGTCTTGTTATTGAAGAGAACACACCTATTCCCACACATCCTCAGAATTTCCTGTACCATCGATTCATGATATATTGTAATTAATTTATCTATAAATTAACAAGTAGGAGTATATACACTATGAATCACACTTTTGTTTTGCCTACCTTTAAAGGCTCAGGGCAATCGCGTCCCAAGTAATCATTCAGAGTTTCATCATTTTCTTCTAGGTCATCACCACCGGTGAATACTACAATCATATAATCACTAATCTTGGTACCAAAGAACTTGCGCAAGCTCTCTACAGCAGCTTCTTCTTCTCTTGAGAAGCGAGACCTCACTGACAGGACGACAAGGACAGCATGGATACCATCCTTGGCCATATCAATGCATTTAACAATTTCCTTTCCAATAAACTCAGGCTCGGCAGAAAAGTCAAATAATCCTGAAAAATGATTGCAAAAGATCATTTGAGTTCAAAGAAACATAGAAATGCTACTAATTAAGTTGGTTGGTTAGTAATACTGGTACATGGCTACAAGTAACAGCAGCAGCAGCTGAATTAAAGAACATGTACACAAGTCGTTGGAAGTGAATATTTATTTATATGTACCGGGAGTGTCAATGACATTAAGGATATGGCCCTCTTCAAGAATAGTTCTCTGCAACTCGCATGTGCTAGTAACACCAGCAGAGCTAGACATGGACTTGAATGCCCTTCTACCAATGATACTGTTTCCAGTAGCACTTTTCCCATTACCTGTTCGCCCAACCAAAACTATGGTTCTAATGTCACTTGGGAAATCCTCCCAATCGTCACCAATCTCACTTCCCCCCATTAGATTAGATTAAACTTAACTGCAAAAGACCAACATACATACACATGAGTTCAATGAAATCAAAATATGATCAATCAATCTAAGCAAAAAACAAAAACCAATGAAAAATAATTTGTCCTGATTACTTAGTTATAATAATTGGTCACACACAAATAACAATAAATATGGCACAGAGATAGAGGTCTCCAAAATCAAGACCCAAAAAATATCTCAATCCCTACGCACATAAAATAAATTCTCAGAACATAACATTGATTTAAGCATCTGAGATAAGAAAAAAAAAATCAAAGAGGCGAGTGAAGCATACATCAATTATAAATTACTGTATATAGGTAACCATCATACCACTTTAAAAAGAAAACTTTATTATTATTATAATTTTAAAAGAAGAAGAAGCAATTATCATCGGACCTGTTGAAGAGATTGCGAGACGAGATACAGCAGAAGGAAGACTTGGTATGCAGCAAGTACTCTGTATATTTATTAGCTATATACAGTACAATTTATACTTCTTAAAACCTAAATGAACTGTTGGATTTATTTTCATCCCTTAATCTTTTATAATGATTATATCTTGACCGTCCGTTGGACCGTCTTGGATTTTTTCTTCTCTGCCCTTTACGTAAAGATAAAGTTATCTTTATTTTTATTTTCTCAATACAGTACATACTTTTCTTCATTCATTATTTATTAAATTTTATAACTCGGTATATAAGTCACAAGCTATATACAGTTAGATCATATTGCATGAAATAAAATTATAAAAAACTATATAAAGAATCAGTCAATGATTTGTAGTATTATTATTGTATTAAACTCAACCCCAGCCAAATATATAATACTGTACTAGTATACTAGTAAAATATTTTTTGTCAAGTCTGTGCAATTTGTATGAATATCTTATGCAATGACTGAGGCTTAGAGAAGAAAGGGCAATGGTCACTGCCTTTAATCTCAAATACTCCTTGAGCTGGGTTTTCCTTGACAAGCCTCTCTTGGACATCAGCTGATATGGCTTTATCGTCCAGCGTCTTGATGTAGAATCGACTACCACTTCCGTACTTTGCGGCTGATAAAGATAGTTTCTCCATAATCGGCCCAAGAGGAATTATGGGTCTCATCGAAACCATGGCTAGAGCAACATCCTGCAGCTCCAACATCATACAATACAACATCATGAATCATTATATATAGATTAACTAAGCCAGAATTAATCATGAGTCGTTTTATCTTCTTAATTACTTGCCTTTGTAGGGGATTGATTGAAATATAAAGCGCGCATAAAATGCTTCTCAAGCATCAATCCAGTTGGAGGATTGTCTTTACCATTGCCATAAATTAGAGACTTGGACTCGGGTGAAAATATTTCTGTCGAACCAAGCTGAAATATATAGCATATTTATAATCATAGTATGTAGAGAAACAGATAACCATCATACTGTATACTGTAATAAACAAGCATGTTATTAAATATTGTTAGAATTAAAAATAAAAAATTGATCTTACCTGATGAGCAAATACATCAAAAGGTCTCTGCCCATCAGATATCATAGTAGCACAAACATAGACTGCTTTTGAGATCTTGTGAGGCAGCTGCTCTAATGCATAAGACACGCAAGCACCTCCACTACTATGACCAACCAAAATTACCTGCATTATATAAACAGTGTGATCGATATGTTATTGAATTAATATTGGTGTCCTGATCGATTATATATTCACCTGTTCATCATCAGTTAAGTTGTTCAGAAAATCAATCAATGGTTTTGAGTAGTGTGGCAGAGTGGTGACATTGGTCGCATCGGTTGTATCAATACCAGAGGCTGTTAGATCCAAGGCAATGGCAATCAATCCGGATTCCTCAAGCAAAGAAATACTCTTATACCAGCACCAAGCTCCAAACCCTTCACCATGTACCAATACAAATTTCTTTGTCTTCATGTTCTTCAAACACTCTGAAGATAACTGTAAGACGTACTTTGTGAAAATGTAATAGGCAGCAAGATCCACCGATAATTTTATAATCAATACATCCAAGAAAATGGATTGGATTGTTCTTGAATAAAATTAAATCTTATATATTAAGATGAGACATGATCATTAAAGTACTCATGACTCGTCATTAATAATTTTTTACCATTAACACAAATCCCCTCCTGGGGCCTTGAAAAGTGAAAACTCAACAAATGTTTTATACTCAAGTGCATGTCATAAATATATACACACAACAAGAGTCAAAATGATCACCTTAATTATTTTGGCGTTAGCTTTGGACAAATCGCGGCGAGAGCTGGTGGATCCGATGCGCCTTGACATAGAAGAAGAAGAGTCAACTCTATGTTGCTGAATTGCCATGGCAAGAGCTTGCCTGTGAAGTAAATCTGACTCCATCCTCGAAGAACAATCTCTTTTTTTACCATCTTTCTTACCCATACACGTAAAAAAAACATTCCCCATTAATAAAGATTGAATTTTTAACAAAACCCAGATAGAAAATGATTTGTTTTTAATCGATCCTACTAAGAATACTGAGTGGCTAACTGACTGACTGACTGACTGTAATAATTCTCCCAAAATAATCTAGAAAACAAAAGTCAGCTTGTTTTTCTTCCCTTTTCACTTTTTAAATAAATGGAGAGTTGACAATCCAACCCCAAATCTGTGCTTTAAATTGTTGAAATATTTGGTTTATTTGGTATAGTATTAGTATACTGGTCAAACTAAATTTATTACGAATTGCCTTTTGAGTCAAAAGAAGACCAATTATTCAACTTTGGTAAGAAGATGCAAATTATTCAAATAATATATTTGTTGTTTTATTTCAATTAAAGAATATGAAATCATTTAATTCCTTCTTTTTATTCTCCAAATCATGTCATTCCATTTGATAGAAAAAATGGTTGCATCTCCTCATCCATAATCAAATTAACTAAGTCTCATGATCATATACGTAGCTTCAAGAGTGTTGTGTATATGTTTTAGTGGGAGTGGGTTGACAAGTTAGTTTTGAGGAGTAAAGCAAAGTCCTTTACATGAATTATACTATATGATCTTAAGCTTCAAGTGTAGGCATAAGTTGAGAATGTAACATGACCACCTCCATATATGTCCTTTCAAGCAAAGCAATATACACACATTACACATACAAAGTTCCACTGCCTTTGACAAACTCAATCCATACTCATGATTATATATTAATAATGCATTTCACTTGAATCATATATAGCTAGCATTACCAAAAATCACTACACCATTATCCTTTAAATTAATCGATCATGAACAAGTTACTTTTATTTCTAAGCTTTCTTGTTTTGCTTCTTGTTCCCCTTACAAGTGCAGTTAAAGGCTCCCCTGATACTTTTGCTCAACTTGAGGACTTGGAAGTAAACGAAGAAGGGGATGATGAAGAACTCGAGTTGCCATCCTGGGAAAGTGCACATCCAAGCAAGAGTGTTTTCAATGTGGATGCATTTGGGGCTGCTGGAGATGGGATATCTGATGATACTCAGGTGATCGATTTGATCATGATCACATTTTAATTTTGTTGAATTATTTTTTATTTAATTTCAAAATCATATCCGTCTGCAGGCCTTTATCAATGCATGGAAAAAAGCTTGTTCCACACTAAAAGCAGTTATGTTGGTGCCCAAAGCAAAAACATATTTAGTCAATGCAACAAGATTTATCGGACCTTGCACTGACAAGCTTGTGTTTCAGGTATATAGATTGCGTAATACTGCTAGTGTGTGTATACATAAATGTGATCCATATTGATGATGATGTATGTGTGTGTGTGTGCAGATTGATGGAAGTATTGTAGCCCAAGAAAAGCAAAGATGGGATCCCAGTATGCCTGAAAATTGGCTTCTTTTTGAAAACTTAACTCAGATTGTTTTAAAAGGGAATGGTGGATTTGAAGCAAATGGCAAACAGTGGTGGGATGAATCTTGCAAAAAGATCAAGTCCAACGTACGTACGTACATAAATTGATTTTTATCATATACTGTATATTGCTAGCTAGCTAAATATATGCATATAGTGTGTGTTCTTGTTTCAAGATGGAAATTATATACTTTATTTTATTAACTCGGTCTTTTGTTTTTGTTTCTCCTTCCCCCCACAGAAATGCATAAGTGCACCAACGGTGAGATTCTTCTAATAAACTCCACTACTCCATTAAAGATGATTTGCTGATGACATGGGTGAGTGCAGGCCTTAACCATAAAAGGAAGCACAAGTGTAAGTGTGAAATGGATTACAATTAAAAATGCGGCACAGATGAACCTTGTGATAGCACACTGTGATTCAGTTCGTGTGATGGATGTCAAAGTATCGACTCCTAAGGACAGCCCCAATACTGACGGGATCCATGTCACCGCCTCAACAAATGTACTTCTCCAGAAATGCAAACTTTCAGTAGGTGATGATTGTATCTCAATTGTCAGTGGTTGTTCTAATATCAAGATGAAGAATATCACTTGTGGCCCAGGCCATGGAATCAGGTAAACAAACAAACAAAGAAATATGGATTAACTATTGTGGTACGTATAATTATCACCTACTTTTAATTTGATTTCCAACAAAGTAAACTAAGATCAGCCTTGGCCTTTACATTCATTACTAACAAGAAATGAAAAAACAAATGGTATCAGCTTTAATAACAATCTGTCATGTACATATAATAGCATTGGTAGTCTGGGAAAAGACAACTCGACCGGCACAGTTGAGAGGGTTGTACTGGATACAGCACTCTTAACGGGAACAACCAATGGTCTTAGAATCAAGACGTGGCAGGTAATTTTTGAATCCAAAATTTATCATCTCCCCTCCCTTTAGTTAGTTAGTTAGTTACATACAAAGGGAGTACTTAAATATTGGTCAAGGAATTAATCTGGTTTTCATTCATTTTTTGTTGTTGTAGGGAGGAAATGGGTATGTGACAGCAATACTCTTTCAACATGTACAGATGGTTAATGTGGAAAACCCGATTATCATAGACCAATTCTACTGCGATTCCCCAAAATCGTGTCAAACTCAGGTACTGTATACAGTGTATAGTAATAAATAAGAACCACACTTCATTCCCTACATGCATACTGTGCTTAAATCAATCTATATACGCTATGCAACTTAATTGTTGTTTTGTTTAAACTAACTAATTTAATTTGCCATGTGTATGATAAATAAATAAATAATAATACTACAGCCTTCAGCAGTGGCAATAAGCAAAATCATGTACCGCAACATATCAGGGACTTCAAACACACTACAGGCCATGAAATTTGCATGCAGTGACAGTGTCCCATGCACTAACATAACTCTCACCAACATCAGTTTGCAGAGCAATAGCGGCTCTAAAACGGTCGAGACCTATTGCAACTCTGTCTCTGGCATCTGTCAAGGTTCTATTCAGCCCTCCGCACAGTGTCTCCTCAACTCTGATAAAATAATGACAAACATGCTGAAAAACGAACAAGAACTAGAGGAAGCAGATATTGTTGGAACACATGACCCCATTCACACAGAGCTATGAATGATGATCAGTACCACATACTATATACTTAAGAGGCTACATATACCGTTCCACATTCCGAAAAGGAAAGAATACATTTTTCAGTTTGTCTAAGCATATAGTTTATATATATATATATATATATATATATGAGAATTTTATGTACTCCTTATTTTTCATTATTTTTCATTATAAATATAATGAGTTCAATGTGTACTACACAATAAATTTCTCTATCTATTTCTATTTGCACGTTGTATGGATTTTGGTTTCGCTTTGTATATTTTAGCTCTTGTAAGTTGTAACTGGAAATGAGAAAAACATTTGTCCTACTGTGTTTGAGTTCGGGTTTCACAGCTCTATCAATTATTAAGCAGTAGCAAAATCAGAACCTCTAGCAATCTCGGTTTCACTTCCCTGTAACTGTTTACTACGAAAATCAAATCATTTGATTTACTACTTTTGCTTCATATGCTGTTCTACTTTTACGCATTACTATGTATAGAGAACAAAGGAAACTCAAAAGAATACAATTTTCATCAATCAAACAATGAATATATTAACTACAATATCCATATTTCACACAATTTCAAGCTCCGTTAATAAAATACTATGTAATATGAATCATCTACTACACCATAATCTTTCATTCCCAAATACATTGTTCACCAGATAACTAAATAATCCAACTTCAACAAATACAAACAAAAGTGATCTAGAAAATAACAACTCTCCATAACCTCTAACAAGAATTTCAGAAGAGCAAAGTTTTAATACAAAAGAATACTAATAATCATAGGAATATGTTTATTTATGAGCATAAAGAACACGAACCCCTCGTTCTTTATTCAGAGGTTTTGACCGTGGACCTATAGAGAAGCTTCTTCTTCTTAGAAGTTTGGTTATCAAATGTGAGAACAACCTTTCCAGGTTCACCAATCTTGAATGAACAGCTCAGAGCTTGCTCCTCAGCCCCACCAATCTTCCTCTTCTTCTGGACAATCCAAGTGTACCCACCCTCTGCACTCGGCACAAACTCAGCTCCATAACTAATATCCCACCCCACTACTCTCACTTGCCAAACCACTGTGCCCGCCTGAAAGAAAACCATAAAAATTTACAGATAACCATGTTTTTCAGATATAAAATTAAGCAAGAGTTTTATTCATTCCTTACTTGTGTGATAGGCAATTCGATTGAATGTATAGTTGCCGGTTTAATGATTTCCACAGTTGCAGCATCTGCCATAGTGAAATCTTGTTCACCCTCCTTGCTAAGGCCACCATATTGAACTGGTACTCGCTCAGGTGCTATATATCTGACAGACGGTGATACAAAAATTAAGATTATTCAACATATTCCAAATCAAATGATACCATCAGGGAAATGTAATGTAATCATAGAGTTTATTGATTACTAACTTGAAGAGGGTCTCAGCAGTCCTGGTAGGACCTGCAAATACAAACTTGCTCTTGGTCCTCTGTGTCAAGAATGGACTTATCATCCTATTATAGGCCACATACCACCAAGGCACATTGATGAATACCTATATATATACACAGCAGCCCAAATAACAATTACAACTATTTCGATTCAAATTAGTACACATAGAAACATGTAACAAGTTTTAGGAAATTAATTGGTAAGAGTTATAGTGTACCTGCTTGGCAACGAATTCAGGGTAATTGTCTTGTAGCAGTTGAAGGGCCTGATTGGTAGCTTGGCGGAGCTCTTTCTTGAACAACAAGAGCCCCGGAGAGTTGTTAAGATCGGTGACTTGAACAATAGTGGAAATGCTGCCAGGACTAAAATCGAGGAGCATCCTGATATTCTTTTCGAGGAAGTGAATAGACCACCTCAAGAACTTGACTCTTTTGTGAGCATCAGAGAAGGTGTTGGTATACAAGTCCTTATCCTGAAACTCCCCAAAGGCATTTTAACAGAAAGGGTGGTGTCCCTCTTTATCGACACCATTAATATATACGCAACTTTTTCAAGACCCTCACCTCCAATCCTGTACTCGTCTATTTGAAACTCTGTCTCCATGACACCACGTTTTTGAGCATGGTGAAAGCTTCCTTCACCTTAAAATCCCTAGCCTTCAAGAACTTGAGGAGGACTCCTCTCGTCAGCAAGAAGAGGGACACCCGAGATGGTTACCGGAGCTGTGACTTGATGAATTATACTAGTTTCTTTCATTTCTTCTTCAATTGGGGCCAGTGGTGGTTGAAAAGATTCGATTTTTCCTCGCCTTCTTCTTCATTTTCTTTCCTCTTTTGGTGTTCCTCCGCAGTGAATTGGTGGTTGTTGGTGCGTAAATATTTTTTGGTATTGAATGGTGTAAAGGCCTATCTATCCTTAAAAGCCCAAACATGTGAGCCCAATTAGATAAGTAAATGGGCCAATAGTCTGCCCAGTTCCTAAAGTTTGTTCTTCAACTAATCACTCCTCCCTTTCTCTATGCGTTGTGGTGCAGTGCGCATCAAAGCAACGCCTTTGAGTCCAGTTGCAGAAAAAATCAATCAAAATATCTGAAGGGAGATCAAGGTGAGTAAAAGATGTGTCTGTATTCGAAGCTCAAACTTTCTAAATTATTAATAATTCGTCAATCGGATGAAGCGATTATGCGAAGAACAATACTACATACTGAGTATTTATTTATTTTTTAAAAATCTATTGTTAGAAGTTTGTTTGTTTGTTTGTTATTGTAATGGATTAGATGAACATGGTGATATCAGATTATTCAGATGGGTGCTGTGAATTCGGAGCTACAAGACTTGTTCCAGGACAAAAAGCGTGTTAGAAATCCCTTTGTCCCAATCGGTAATTGGAATTTGTTATTTTTGTTCCCATTTTTTAATAGGTGATTATTCATTTTCTATGTTCATGCCAATTTTCTATGATAATTGACTCAACTAAAAAAAGCTGTATACCATATACGTTTGCAATGGTGGAATATCTTTCTTTTCTTGGTAAATACACAAATTTAGATTTCTTGTATTTGTGATCAACACTTGGAATTCTCATACTTGAATGTTTGGTTGGACAATCCTCCTATAGGTGACTCACTTCCTATATTTATGCCAATATTTTAGGAGGTTTGTTCTCAATGAAATAGCTTTCTTGGTAAAGAGGAAGACGTTAGAGAGGTATTATTCAATGCAACAAACAAGGCATAAGCTTTGCCGTTAGTTCGTCCGGATTAGGATTAGAGTCGGACATGAAAAAGACTAAACTAGCTCTTTAGAGTTGTAAGTACATGGAGATGTTATTATACACTACTTCTTCCAAAATACTTGCTTCAATTGTAGGGAGGTATTCAATGCGAGAATGCATAAGCTTTTTGTAGTTACTAGTTAGTTCCTCCGGATTAGGATTAGAGTCGGGCATGAAAAAGGCTAAATTAACTATTTAGAGTTGTTAGTACATGGACAATGCGTCTTTCCAAATACTTACTTGAATATGATAGATATTAAGACTCGTTCATCAATTATATAGTCGGTGTAATATTTTATTGGATTTTCGCTTCATATCTTAATAAAGACTTCTATACTGAGGGTTTTTTGTATGGCAGGTGCTTTTATGACTGCAGGGGTACTCACGGCTGGTCTAATTAGTTTCAGGCAGGGGAATTCTCATTTGGGTCAGAAACTAATGAGGGCTCGTGTGGTTGTGCAAGGTGCTACAGTTGCACTGATGGTTGGGACAGCATCTTATTATGGTGAAAAGTTTTGAGACCGCTCTTAGCTCATTGGATATTGCTATTGTAATAGCTGTTGAACTCCTCCGCGTATTCTGGATATCTTTAATTCTATTTATTTGCTTTACTAGGTGGTACCTTTTTTCTGTTTGTTTCATGTGCTGTGTTTAGAGGAAGAGGTGATGCCAATGTAACCTATGACCACTCATTAAGAGGCGTTCGAAGGCATCTATGCTTAGTGTTTAGCGATTTTAAGAGGTTGTGAATAAGAAGTTAACTGCATTTTACTATTTGGATCGTCAATCCATGTGATAAACACTATGATTTCAACTTGGCAAAGGGAGTTTGCAAACTGCATTTTCTCGAACGAGAAAATGAATGAGAATTCATGCTATGCTAGCCCCACAGGAGGGAAAAGAAACACTGTAAATAAGCATTAATGTTTTCACAACAATTCAGAAGAAGCATGACTGAATCTTAAAATTTCAAAATAAATAGATAAAAGTTTGCCAAGTTCACATGTATACAAATAAAATCACATCAAAATTTGTTTCTGTTCTTGGAACGGGGCTAAAATGAATCTTCAGATAATTCTCATACTCCTAAATGATGTTAGCGCCAGTGCAATACTATGTTCAATCACCCCTACGTCCTCCTCTCCCTCGTCCTCTTCCTCTTCCTCTGTTGCTCCTCCCACGGAAAGCACCACCTCTCCCCCTTCCCCCGCGACCGCCCTTCCAGAAGGTATCTTTAATGATTCAACACTTCTCCTCTTTCCGGGACGTGCATCCTCGTCATTATCATACTCCTTATACTTAGCTGAGCTCCTCGGATTGAAAGAGATTTCTCGGGACCCTCCCTGTCCGTGTTTCACCACACCACCCCTGGAGCCCTCCTGTTTATTCCTCATTGCCGCCCTTTCTCCCAAAGGTAGGGAGTCCTCATTCGCAAGAGATTTATGATTCCAGAATGCTTCTGCATGCCGGTTATCCTTCACTTCATATAATCTGCACAAATAATAATAATAATAATAATAACAATATTAGGTTTAAACTTAAAACAAAGAGAATACTACAACTACTTATACAGACTACATAGCTCACCTTGGAACTTGAGACTTTTTCTTAGATTTTGGATCATTATCATCTGTGGATACATCCGAATCACCACCACTAATGCTCTGATCATCATCTTCTGCTTCAACAGTTTCAAAATGCTCATCCAGCAAAGATGGCTTCTTTGTCGTTGTTGACGCCATAGGGTGCAGAGCCATGTACTCCTTTGAGAATTCATCAACCTCAAAGTCCTGCAAACACACATCGCAATCCAATCCATCTATATTACGGCATGCAACATAGGTAAACAAGATCCTAGCACACACACACACACACACACACACACACACACACACACACACACACACACATATATATGAAGTACCTTATCTTCAAACATAGCTGTAAACCTCTCGTCCTCGAGGACTGCACTGGTGAGGCCTTTCTTTTTCTTTGTTGATTTCTTAACATCAGCAACATCAGCATCCTTTTCATTTTGCTCTTCTTCCTCTTCAAGAATTTTGGCTGCCAAAGTCCGATTAACCTTGGGTAACTTCTTCTTGATCTGTGACAAGGAAAGATAATACACTAACTTCATCAATTTTAATCAATATTGTAAAGCAACTAATTGGCATATTAAATATCGTCCTTTTGTTCTTCTGAACAACAATTCATTCGAACTAGATCATGGAAAATATATTCACATGATAAAGCAAACACAAATTCATGGCCTTAGGTTTCAAGCATATGGCCACTTTTATTAAAAACATTAAAACAATATTCTAAACAGAACAAACCGTAATTCTGGAGGCCCGCTCAGCTTCTGTTTTTTCCTGCTTTCGCTTCTCTATATATGTCTCATATGCAAAAGGCTCGGCCAAACTTTGTGCCTACACAAAACAGAGTTAGCATGTATAAGGTGTCCAACCCAGAAGTCCCCAATTTCATATAGAATTTGTGGGATATGGTGTATGTTCTCTAGTTACAGATAATTACCTTTTTATATAGCCTGTAATCAATAAAGAAACCGTGCATATATGCTCTTAAAAGATTCGTCCCAATCAAATCAGTCAACTTCAGTTTGTCAAGGTCCTCTCTAGTCAAGAATTTATAATCATCATAAATAGTTGTTTGTACACTCTTCTCAAGCTCTTCCTGCACATCAGCCAAATTATTGACATTAAACAAGAATAATTTGTTCCTTCTTTCTGATGACAGACTCCTATATTAAATCATACTGTTAAATTCTCTATATAAGAACACCACTTTGGGGCGGGCCCAAGGGCTGGTATGAAGTAAGAAGGAATTTGGCTGCTGTCCAGAGCCAACAAGATCAGACCACTTTCTTTGAAGACACACATATCATTAATTTTTCCACCAGAGGGTTCAATACTAGTCATACTTTCTCCCTGAAATTAAAACAACTCTCATCTGAGCTTCAACACTTTAAAGAGCGTAGCATATTGAATATTAAAAAAAAAGGCCTCAAACAAGAGGAAGAAAACTGCTGACCGTGTTAGGGTCCCAAATCCTGACAATGTGTTTATCAGCAGTGATTAGTTTCGATTGCTGGGAGTTGAGTGTGTTATGCCACTTAATGTTCAGTATCGGACTGCCATACCTTTAAATCAGTGATAAAATTAAAGATTACAAGAGCCATTAATAAAATTACAATACCCAAAACCAAAATTCGACTGGCCATCAAATAGACCAAGTCAACACAGCTGGTAAAACAACTCACATGTGATCCTTTACTCGCAACGGATTAGATGAGCGCAAATCATAAATTAAAATCTGCATGATTTGCAGAAAAAAATATATTATTATAAATTAAAATTTCTTGACACAACACAGTAGAACAAATACCCACAGATTTATGTTGGATCACGAAATAGTACAATAGTTTTCTTAAAATACAAAGTTACCCTATGCAAATAAAAATAAATGTTACTTAATTACAACAAAAACTAGATAAGTTCACTTGAACAGAAGATATAATAATTATAAAACACAATAATTGTTAAGCATGATTTACAATGATTGAACATGTCACTCTTTAAAGGGTACCTTCCCACCACTGCTTCCAACAGCCATTTGATAACCTTTATCACCATCAAACTCAATCGCGGTAACCTCCTGAAATTTATCACACAATCAGTAAGATACTCATCGATACAATGAGAAAAAAAATCAAAGTCATTACTAGTAAGAAAAACGGAAAACTACTATTTGGGAATAACCACCACCAATTTTCTATTTCCCTCAAAAGTCAAAACAGATACTTAAATGAGGGCACAGTATTTATCATAGTGATTAGAGAAAAAAAAGGAAATAAGGTAGTTACCCCATCAACGTCACCAGCAGATGCAACAGCATCAATTCGCCCAACAGAAAATCTTGTCCTCATATCAAAGCATTCCACAGCTCCATCATCGCCACCAGCCGCTACTAATCCATGGATTTGGCTGAATATTAAAAAGAAAAAGAAACAAACAAATTTGTCATAACTCATAAATAGTACAGTCTGTACAGATAGAGAGCATAATAAAAGAAACAAAGTATTAAATGCTCCTAATAAGTGAAAATCATGAAGCTGGCATTACAGGAAAATCAAGTTCCACTAACCTTCGAGACACCACATTCAAAGCTGGGGACTGAGTGCTGAGAGAGGACAGGAAACGTCCCTGCCAAACATATTGAAAATTTGCTAAAACTATATAAAGAAGCTCAAAAAGTAGGTGAAGAAATGGGGAAGGTCTTACAAGTTTAACAGAAACACAAACCTGTTCTAAGTTAATTCTATATAGATCTGGAGATGAGGCGGCACAAATTAAATCACAATACCAGCTGTCATATGCAAGATCTCTTCCCATCCTGTTACAAAATCACATACTTAAGACCACAATGAAATGAACAACACAATATTTACCTACTACGGAGTAATTTTTTTCAGGATTTTGTTTTCCTATGTTTAGTGTGTTTTAGCTGATGAAAAGGGAAAACACTGTAGACATATAATATATAGTTGTATTAATCTCTTTAGGATCTAATTTAGAGCCAAAAAAAATTTGGTGTATTTTCAAATGGCTTCACATAATCTCGATAGGATCATCACAAAAATTTAACATTTTACCCTAGTATATATTTTTATTAGAAATATATTAACAAAGCAAAGACACAAAAAGGCCTGAATTTCAAGAAAGAAAGAAATGAAAGTAACTTAAATGGACCAATCTGCCATAAATCAGCATCTAGTTGGTTGTCTTGAAAAGACATGAAAGAAGAGATAATAAAAAAATGGTAGTAGAGTTTAGAAAAAAATAAATGTAAATACTCTATAAAGATATGGTAAAAATATTATTATTACACATAAAACAAATAAGTGTGTTCTCCTTTTCAGCTTTTCTTATGTCTATGTGTGTGTGTGTGTGTGTGTGTGTGTGTGTGTGTGTGTGTGTGTGTGTGTGTGTGTGTGTGTGTGTGTGTGTGTGTGTGTGTGTGTGTGTGTGTGTGTGAGAGAGAGAGAGAGAGAGAGAGAGAGAGAGAGAGAGAGAGAGAGAGAGAGAGAGAGAGAGAGAGAGAGAGAGAGGGAGAGAAAGAGACCTTGGGATCCTCAAGCTGTAGTGGCTCCCATATTTTGCATGAAGACATACAGAACGATCAGAGCAAAGAAATGCGATCTTCGAATAATCATCATCTAACACCTATTGGTTAAAAAACATTAATAGTCATAGGAAACAAGGAATAAAAACGCAGCAAACATGTGTACAAAAATTGAAATTACCGAATGCACAAAAAACGCAGCAAACATGTATAAAAACGCAGCAAACATGAGATCAAGAAATGCACATACAAACAGTAATATGACTATAAGAACATTACTGAATGTAGTAAAAAAGAATAGGCAAAGGAAACAGATGGCATGTATATTTAAGGTTAAATTGAAACCTGGAAGTTAATAATTTCAGAAATCAAATGTCTTTCGAACTTGAGTGACAACTCCCTGAGCTCGTAGACTTTGACTTGTGGAGGGTAGATCCCTGAATACAAAAGAAAAGAAAGTCTGAACATAAGACTTGAGGTCTCACACAGATAGATATAGAATATGTTGGGCAAATTTTAGGTGAATTAAACAGTCACCTGTGGCGATAAGATACTCCCCATCAGGAGACACCTTAATTCTAGAAGTTGCAGTTTCAAACCTCAAATCTTGTACCAAATCCACCCTCTGCAAATAATCTGCCCCACAAAAACAACAACTCATTATTCACAGGTTTATCATATGCCAGTATCGTTATAAGCAATAAAAAACTTGAAACTTCAACTTATGGAAAAACTACTAAACAAAACGCCACCCGTTTAGTACTCTAACATCTTGCAATAGTCTCTAAGTACAAGCATTATAGCTATATAATCACCGAAGACAAAGTTGATGCATTTAACTTCAAGTTTCTGTTTGAAAACCCACCAAAAATCATTGAATTTGAATCCATAACATAATAATTCACTAAGAAGAATTAGATTTTCTTGAAATAAAATCCAGCAACAAAACGTGAATAATTTTAATGATATCCTCACCTGGATTTTTGCGAAGTGCTCTGAGCTTTTTGGGAGCAAGCCATGTGGCTAGCGACGGGTTTTGGCCAGCAACGGTATACATCTTCACTCCATTAATGGAGCTCGACTTCAAATCCCCACCTTGATGCGCCATATCCAAAAGTAGCTAAAGCTATGCTACAAGGTTCAGGGAGCTGAAACAAACAAAAAAAAAGATTCAATTAATAAATACATTAAAACCTACCCACCGTAGCAAAATCATAGTGGATTAATCATACAGTGATTGATTACTAAGACAAAAGGAATTCTAAGATTTGAGCCGCCGGCGGTAGCTGTGAAGAGGATGAGAGGGAAGGAAGGTCGCGACTCTGTTTATTTGATCGTTTGTGGTATAGAGAAGACAGTAATTGGGTTTGATTTAGGAAATATGGGTTCGGCCCATCAAAGATTAGAAAAAGAGAAGGCCCATTTCAGGCCCTACTCTAGTGATTTAATTACAATGGACCGGGAGCCCGTCCAGTTTGAAGTTTGCCCATTGGACATTTAGACCGGACTGGACCACACTACAGTGAAAGTCGTGAGATCTCAATCTCAATCCTTGAAGATTTGTTCTGATCATCCAAGTACGACTTTCACTGCCAAAAATAATTATTCTTAATTTTTTCTAAAGATTACACACAGTCACACTATATGTTTTTTTATTTTTTTTGCTTTGTTGAAGTTAAAACCCATAAAGAAACAGCAAAAGACAAGTGTATCTTTTATCTATCCGACATGGCGACTTTTGCGTGAATATTTTGTCGTACGAGGATAGATTCCTTGCATGTTTAATTAGAAATCACCGCCAAATATTATGTTATGTGTGTGTTTTGTAGTAGTAATTTTTTTTGTTGAATATACAAATGTAGATGTAGTTGATTGATCGAATTGAGCAGCTAACCAAAAAAATAAAAAATAAAAAATGTAAATAAATGTAGCCAAAAGTTGGCATGTGCTGCTGCATGTGAGGGTGATGCTACAAAACAAAATAGCCACATCACAGTCCATGCTTTTTTACCATAGCTTCAATGCCATTAATTAAATCAATACACATATTAATGTGTGTGTTTGTGTGTGTGACTGAGAGACCAAATCCTAAATATATTTTAATTTAATGAATTTAATAATTATATGTGGCGATTATTTGCTGGACAGCATCAAACCACTTTTCATACCATTTAATTAACGTCTTATTTGAAACACAGTCACAATAAGAAAGAAAGAAAAAATTCATACATACATTATCCCGCAACTTAATTAACAAAAGAAACATTTACTCTAATAAAAAGTTAGGTGTTTGGCCAATAAAAGAAGGATCTGAAAGTGGAATTTCAAAGCTGGATATATTGTCTTCATCTATCAATTCTTTGCACCTAAGTCTTACAATAACAATAGCAAGAAAAAAGAAATCATTCTAAACAAAGTTCACACGCCTAACTACATTTTGTTCTGAATTTACAAATGAAAATTTACAAATGAAGTTGAGAATTAATAAATAATAAAGTATAATTTATAATGATTATAGTTAAATATTTAAAAGGGGAGAAATGACAATTATCTTTTTATGTTTCCATGAATGTATGATTAAAAAGTGCAACTAATCCCACTACAAAATTTCTCACCCCACCCTACCCTGCACAACACCATAACATGGTAGAGCCACCCCCAATAAATCACATATACCAAAACAAAACCCACATGTAAATAAATTATTATTATTATTACATAAAACAAAGTAGTTAATTTTATAGTTTATGAGTAATTGCGCTTCAACTCCTTTCTAAGGGATTACTGTTACTTACCCATAGAATATATGCACTTTTTTTTATAACATAAAAAAAACATTTCTAAGAGAGATTTTTTTTTATAATACTAAGTTAGATCCAAATATAGACATTATCATCACATAAAGATATTTGAATTGTATATGGACCATGTAAAGACCACCTCCTAGTCTCATCATCAGTCAAAACAATAACAATAAACAAAAGCTAATTCCTATAGATCATTAAAGAAAAAGAAAAAAAGATTTGTAATGGAGAAAGAAGAAGCAGAGAGAGAGAGAGAGACATACTAGTATTAGTGTAGAAGGGGCCTCCGCCTCCAAAATTCACCACAGGACAATTTTCCTTCCTTGCTCAACAACAACAGATGTTGCTGTCATCTTACTCTAAATAATCCAACCCCACCGCCAACTATTTTCTTCACCTTGTTACTACTTTTTTTTTTTTTCCTTTCTCTCTCTCTCTCTCTCTCTCTCCACCAACCAGTTTTTTCTCCACCGCACGCTCTCTCTCGATCTAGTCTTATCCACCGGCAAGGCATGTCGAAGCTTGTTCTTGAAATCCTGGACGCCACTGATCTCATGCCCAAAGACGGCCACGGCAGCGCCAGCCCTTTCGTGGAGGTTCAATTCGAAGACCAACGGCGCAGGACCTCAACCAAGCCTAAAGACTTAAACCCTGTTTGGAACGAGAAGCTCGCCTTCCGTGTCAACAACCCCAACAATTTTCCCAACAAGACCATCGAGGTTTCCGTCTACAATGACAACAACAATGGTCAGCACAACAATTTCCTCGGAAGGGTTCGGATTTCCGGCATGTCCGTTCCCCTCTCCGAGCAGGAGGCCGCCCCCTTGAGGTACCCACTTGATAAAAGAGGCCCTTTTTCTCACATCAAGGGAGATCTTGCTTTGAAAATATACGCCGTGCAAGGCGGTGGTCTTGAATTTGAGGATGATGACAATCATCATCACAAAGCGTCTGCAGATAGTATTCCTACACAATTTCAGTTTCAGGATAACATTAAGAAAACTACTGCTACTAATAATAAATTTGATGATGATGATGAGGAATTTAAGATCAAAAAGAAAAAAGAGAAAGAGGTCCGCACTTTCCACTCAGTCGGGTCTGCTCATGGTCATGGTCATGGCCCCCCTCCACCGCCAGCAGCCGAGAGGCCTGTCTTTGTGGAGACTCGGAGTGATTTCATGAAATCCGGAGGAGGGCCCGCCACCACCGTGATGCAGATGCAGATGCCGTTTCCTGGGCAGAAACCACCAGAGTACGGATTGGTGGAGACAAGGCCTCCCCTGGCCGCCAGGATGGGTTACTGGGGCCGGCGTGACAAAACTGCCAGCACCTACGACTTGGTGGAGCAGATGAATTTCCTGTATGTCAGCGTAGTCAAAGCCAAGGATCTTCCTGTGATGGACATAACTGGCAGTCTCGATCCTTACGTTGAGGTCAAAGTAGGAAACTACAAAGGGGTGACCAAGCACCTGGAGAAGAATCAGTATCCAGTTTGGAACATGGTCTTCGCTTTCTCAAAGGAGAGACTGCAGAGCAATTTGATCGAAATCACTGTCAAGGACAAAGATCTCATCACTAAGGATGATTTTGTCGGGAGAGTGTTGTTTGATACCATAGAAGTGCCACAACGCATGCCCCCAGATAGTCCTCTGGCTCCTCAATGGTACAGATTGGTCGACAGAAAGAATCAAAAGGTCAATCAAGGTGAAATCATGCTCGCTGTTTGGATGGGGACGCAAGCCGACGAAGCATTCCCCGATGCTTGGCACTCGGACGCCCACAACATAAGCCAGCAGAGCCTCGCCAGCACAAGATCCAAAGTGTATTTCTCGCCCAAACTTTTTTATCTCCGGGCCCATATAATCTCAGCCCAAGATTTGATCCCATCCGACAGAGGGCGGATGCCCGATACATTTGTGAAGGTCCAGCTCGGGCATCAGGTTCGTGTCACGCGACCTTCTCCTATGAAGCATATCAATCCGGAGTGGAATGAGGAGCTCATGTTTGTAGCATCTGAGCCGTTCGATGAGCACGTTGTTATCAGCGTGGAGGATAGAATTGGGCAGGGCAAAGAGGAAGTGATGGGAAGGATTTTTATACCAGTTAGAGAAATTCAGCAGAGAGTAGAAACTGGTAAAACTTCTAAGCTCCCGGAACCCCGTTGGTTTGCCCTCCAGCGGCCCTACATGGGAGACGATGACGAGAAGAAAAAAGAGGTGAAGTTTGCTAGTAGAATTCTCATCCGCCTCTGCATAGATTCGGGTTACCACGTACTTGACGAGTCCACACATTTCAGCAGTGACCTTCAACCGTCTTCCAAGTTTTTAAGAAAGCCGAGCATCGGTCTTCTTGAAGTAGGGATTTTAAGTGCCCGGAATCTGATGCCAATGAAAGGGAGAGAGGGCAGAATGACAGATGCTTATTGCATAGCTAAGTATGGAAATAAGTGGGTCCGGACAAGAACCCTACTCGACACCCTGCATCCACGTTGGAACGAGCAGTACACTTGGGAAGTGCACGATCCTTGCACAGTGATAACAATCGGTGTCTTTGAC
This sequence comes from Euphrasia confusa, assembly GCA_954870475.1. NCBI lineage: Eukaryota > Viridiplantae > Streptophyta > Magnoliopsida > Lamiales > Orobanchaceae > Euphrasia > Euphrasia confusa. The sequence continues at coordinate 44,426,261 of OX940956.1, read as the reverse complement.
AATTGCCACATCAACGGTAATAACGATGTAAAGGATCAGAGGATTGGGAAAGTGAGAATCAGGCTCTCAACTTTAGAGACAGACCGAATCTACACGCATACATACCCATTGCTTATTCTATCTCCCTCTGGTTTAAAAAAGCACGGTGAGCTACATTTGGCTTTACGTTTCACGTGCACTGCTTGGGTGAACATGGTGGCCCAATACGGAAGACCACTTCTCCCGAAGATGCATTACGTTCAACCTATATCTGTCAGGCACATCGATTGGCTCAGACACCAGGCGATGCAGATAGTGGCTGCCAAACTATCGCGAGCTGAGCCACCACTGAGACGGGAGATAGTGGAGTACATGTTGGATGTGGATTACCACATGTGGAGCCTCAGGAGGAGCAAAGCCAATTTCCACCGCATAATGTCGCTTCTATCTGGGGTTTCGTATGTTGTCAGATGGTTCGACGGGATCTGTTTCTGGAAAAACCCGTTGACCAGTATCCTAGTCCACATCTTGTTCTTGATACTAGTGTGCTATCCAGAACTCATCCTGCCAACGATCTTCCTCTACCTATTTGTGATCGGATTGTGGAACTATCGGTTCAGGCCGAGGCACCCGCCCCACATGGATGCTCGTCTTTCTCAAGCGGAGAACACTCATCCAGACGAACTTGATGAAGAATTCGATACGTTCCCAACATCTAGGCCGTCGGATATAGTGAGGATGAGATATGACAGGTTGAGAAGTGTGGCTGGGAGAGTTCAGACGGTGATAGGGGATTTAGCGACGCAGGGGGAAAGGGCGCTATCGATATTGGGGTGGAGGGACCCACGAGCGACAGCCATCTTTATCATATTGTCGTTGATATGGGCAGTGTTTTTGTATGTGACTCCGTTTCAGGTAGTGGCCGTGCTGACGGGCCTTTACGTGCTTCGACATCCGCGCTTCAGGAGCAGGTTGCCATCTGTGCCGGTGAATTTCTTCAAGAGATTACCAGCTAGGTCGGACTCACTCCTCTGAGATTACAATTACAATTGCAATTAGAATGAGATGCAAATAAAGCAATAAAGCCAAGTTTGTTTGTTTGGTAAATTCTCCATCAATTATAGTCTCTAGTATTTTGTATGCAAAACCAAACCTCTGCTTATATATATACTCTTCTATATTGAATTTCATTTTCTGATTTTGGTTACATTTCAATATTCAATTATTACAGTGTATGCATAATCAATCTAACACTTGTTCAAACAATTTTAGCTTCGGAATTATTAAAACGAAATTTGCAGAGCAAAACCTGAGATTTCGACTGAATCTAGGGCTGATACCGCCGGCATCCGGTAAACGGCGGCCGCTTCTTCCCTGATCTGCCCCGCCCGACTGTGATATACACTAGTGCCATAAAACTGCGATTATCATGCCCAGGAAACTAACAGACCTTATGTGCTTGCTGAATGCTGATTTTAAATTATTTTTACCTTTTTAGATATTTTCTGAAGCTGAACAATTATTTTTTCAGTAATAATAAAATAATAATACAGTATAGTAAAAGAAAGAAATACGAAATCCTCCTGTACTTTCATATCTCCTATACGGCTATACGTAGGTACTACTCCTCAACCCTAAAAAAACCCGCACTTTGTTCCGCCAAAACCATTTCAACAGAAAAAAGAAACTCAACAAAGCTTATTTTTGCTTACGCCTGAGCTTCACAATTCCTCACATAGAGAGTGTAGAGAGAGAGGATAAGAAGTTGATTTAATTGGAGAGTGGTGATGCAGAAGCTGCTGCGCCGAAGCCCCTCTCTCCCACCTATTCTATCCGATAACAACAACCACCTCCTTTCTCTACCCTTCCCCCACAGTCACACCAGCTTTCTCTCTCTAGGGTTTTCCGGCAAAACTATCCAAAAAATGTTATCTGCGAGCATTGCCATCTCCTGCAATTTTAAGACTAGTACGTCGCCTTTGAGGCATTGGGTGGTTCCGAAAAGCTACAATAGATATAGTGGGATGCGTTGTGGGCCCCACCGATCCGCATGGTTTTCTACGCTTGCTGTTAATTCCGGCGAGACGAGAGCGCCGAGGAGGCAGAGGAGTGGCGGTCCAGTGGTGGTCACGAACCCAGATTTGCTGAGCATCCCCGGAGTTGGGCCAAGGAATTTGAGGAAGCTGGTGGAGAAGGGGTATGAGGGTGTGGCCCAGCTCAAACAGCTCTATAAAGACAAGGTATGCATCATTTTAATCATTGCTTTGCTTGTTGATTTTCAGTATTATTAAACCATGTTTCTGTTATATGGTCATTTTAGTGGGCTTAGATAAATCGTGATGTGCAGCAAACCTAAAATGAAATTTTACTTTATTGGCTCTAAAAATTGATCGCTTGTTTGGATTGTGGCTTGAGTGGTTTCTTTGTGTATAGCTTGGACATACACACACAAGAATGTATATTCTATCTAGTTGTAGGCCCATTGAGTATTTTTTTTTTCTCAAATTTTAAAACAATATTAAACTTATTTGTGCTTAGTTCTCTCATAACAATCATGTCTGTGCAGTTTTTTGGTAAATCGAGCCAGGAGATGGTAGATTTCTTACAGAGTTCGGTTGGGATTGTACACAAGAATCATGCAGAGAGTATAACAACTTTTATCAAGGAGAGTGTGGATGAAGAAGAGCTCAAGGAAAAGCCTTCTCAAAGGAAGAGAATCACTCTATGCGTCGAAGGAAATATCAGTGTCGGAAAGAGTACATTCTTGCAGAGAATAGCTAATGAAACACTTGAGCTTAGAGATCTAGTAGAGATTGTTCCCGAACCAGTTGACAAGTGGCAGAATGTGGGCCCAGACCACTTTAACATATTAGATGCATTTTATGCTGAGCCGGAGAGATATGCATATACCTTCCAAAACTATGTGTTTGTTACAAGAGTTATGCAGGAGAGAGAATCATCTGCTGGTATTAAGCCCCTCAGGCTCATGGAAAGGAGCATCTTCAGTGATAGAATGGTATGGATCTTGCCTTTTTGACTAACTAACACTGCTCAATGCATCCTGAAGTTTAGCTGATGTGTTCCACACACCCACATGTGTTGAGTACATATTTTTTTAGTTACAAAACTACCCTTGAGGTGTTGCCGTGTAGGTAGTCCCATTACAAAAAGTCTGACTAACTTTGAAAATCCCTTAAACTTTACACTCAACTTACATTTTATACCTTCCATTAGTGAAGCCGATAAAAATTGTTGATGTCATTTTTTTTTTTACAAACTTCCCCATGTTTCTATAAATATTGCAAAAATCTCAAATTTCCGCCTTATATTTTAGAGGGATACTTCCACTGAAATTTTCTAATTATTACAATTATCTAGTAAGTTTTGGGGGCTATATGTAATATTAATTGAGGAAAGGAACTGTAGATTATATGGTGACATCAACAAAGCCTTTCAGGTTAACTAACAATTGGCTAATTTTTGTAATTAACCCTAAAGATTTACTAAGTTAACTGATCATTTTCCTTTATGATAAAGGTCTTTGTGAGGGCTGTTCACGAGGCGAAGTGGATGAACGAGATGGAAATCAGCATCTACGATTCATGGTTTGATCCCGTTGTTTCGAGTTTGCCTGGTCTTATACCTGATGGGTTCATCTATCTGAGAGCAAGCCCTGATACTTGCCATAAGCGTATGATGTTGCGTAATAGAACGGAGGAAGGTGGGGTTTCTCTGGACTATCTTCGGGGCTTGCATGAGAAACATGAAAGCTGGCTGTTTCCATTCCAAAGTGGAAATCATGGAGTTTTGTCTGTAAGTAACCTACCCAAGGACGTTGATTGGTCTTTACATCCCAATATAAAGGACCGGGTGTTTTATTTGGATGGTGATCATATGCACTCGAGCATCCAAAAGGTACAATCTGTGCTTTAGCATCACAAATGTGTTTTTGCATATTTTTGTTCTGTCAACGTCTCTGTAATCTCTTATTTAAAGAGTTGAGTTCTTTTTTTGTGGCATTAGGTTCCTGCACTGGTTCTTGACTGTGAACCAGACATTGATTTTAACACTGACATAGAAGCTAAGCAAGAGTAAGTTGATTTTCCTTTTTTTTTTTTTTTTGCGATAGATATTTTCAGTATTTATTAATTAATTAATATTTTATACACAAAGGTATGCTCGCCAAGTAGCAGAGTTCTTTGAGTTTGTGAAGAAAAAGAAAGATGATTCTGGTTTAGAAGTTGGAGAAGATGCAACAGAGTTCTCCCAAACTCCGCTATTGATACCCCCTCATGTAAATTTATGGATGCCCGGTACACAACCATTAGATTTTAGAAAAGGCGTGCCATTCATGTCTCAATAGTCATGGGATTCTCTTACTGCTTATTGTGTGAAGATTTATTTTGATGAACCGTGAGTCAAATGTATGATGTGTTTAGTTTCTCTCCATGTATATATACCCATTTTATTTTCTTTTAAAATCAGCTACTGTTTAGGATGGATGTAAAGAGTTGGATTTTGTAGCTTTTCTCTTACTCTTGTTAGTGGAACCTTTGCTTTCTGTTGGAAATTGGCAAGAACGTGTTTGGAAATTTTATAGTTTTTTCTGCTATGATTTCACACTATTTATAACAATTAACAAGTAAATGTCTTAATTATAATTATACATTTTACTGTGCAACTCACCTGCCTGGACAATGAATCAGTACCCAAAATCAAAGCAAACCCTTGATCCCGGACTTCATTTCTAATCTTATATAGAAATTCCGAACAGTGAAGCAGAACTTATCTTATAGAATGGCGAAGAGTAACGTGAAGTCACGTGCTTCCAAGTTCCTCAATTCAACGATCCTCCCAAAATCAGGTTTACCATTTAGCAATTTTCCTTTTCCATCCAACCTGTTTTTTTATCGGTGGTGAGATTATATGGTTCTGACAGTGAACAGGAATAGGATTTATCAGCCTTTTGTAGCTTCACGCAGAAAACATGTGTACGAGTTGGACAGGGTGACGCATCGATCAGCAACTGAAGATGTCTCTTGCCGTCTTCACTGCATTCAGCATATATTGGTGTGGGCATACCAATTTATGCAGTTATCTTTGAGCAGAGTATATAAGACTAATGCAGTCCTTGTTGCTGAATGGACGTACAGCCCTTCATTGTTTGGCTTTTGTTATTTCAAATGGGTTCATGCGCGGTACGTACTGCTTTTTTACTATGTCTGCAAACACTTTTGCTTTGTAAGTCTGCAAACACTTGCTTCACTCCCAAGGATGGATCATATTGTAGTAGAGTAGGTGTGGCTATGTGCTATATATAAAAAAAGTGTGGTAATACCAATTGAGACGTAACTTATCCGAAGAAAAAAATACTACAATTAAAAGGAATCTGACATTTAGATGACACTGTGTGGGTGGTTTTTAGAACAATACTGTTGTGGGATGGGATAATAGGGTGTAGCAGAAATGGAAAACCCCATTTGATTGTGTGTGATGGGGGGTCATCTTATTGGAATAAGGAAATTAAACTGGCTTCACCAAATTAAGTCATATTTTTTGTTCTTGTAAATCTCCCTTTGATCATGAGTCATCTTTCGGCATGCACATTAGGTCATTATTTTCTAGAACTGGCAAATGAAATAGACATGGCCATGCATTCATACCAGCCCACCTGCCTCTTCTGTCTCTCCATTGTTGACGAATGAAATTTCGGTCTATCTTGTAGCTAGAGAATTTACATATCAATGTGTAATTTAATATATAATAGAAAAAAACATCATATTGACCATTTGAAAATGATGATTTACATTATATATACATATGCCAGCCACATCACTACATTAGAGCTAGCTAGTAGCCTAGTACACGTAGGTAGTAAGTATATCTCCAGGCATGCACACTTACAATATACGGACTAGGATAAAATTGTGATGAGCCTTTGAAATGTGAGCTCGTCACATGGAAGAGTGATTCTATTGGTATCATGAAATCCATGCTCCTCTGCAGCCTTATCAAGAAGGTTTTGAAACAATGGATTTTTCAAGAAATATATAGGAACAACAAATCTTGTCATTTGCTTACCAACATACACGACAAAATGGCCTCTTGGTGTAGCAACAACTTTCCCAACTTCTTCTTCTACTCTCTTCTTATAAACCATTATTAGGAGTATATAATTAATTATGGATTAGGAATCATGTATGTGTGTTCCAAGTGAAAAAGAGAGAATGAATGGATAGTTGTTTATGCCCTATATATATAGGACTTGGGAAAGTGTGCCCGGCCTTTGTCATTGTCAGCAAATTAATGAATTAGATAAGGGATGTATGTGTAATATATATGTACTGTATGTGTATTTATGTAAAAGAAAGAAAGAAATGAAATTGTACTTGTGCACTTCCCTTTTCATGTCATTTGATTTTATACTAGCTAGATCGAATCAGTCAAGACTAGTTGCTGCAGAGATTGCATGTCACACCCACACACAGACACACAAAAATGATGTTGAAGTTGAAGTTGAAGTTGGTCATGCAACCCATATTGTAATGACATTAATTTAGATAAGATATAAAGAGGCTGCATATGCTCGCTCGATCACAGAAAAATGTAAAGCTAGTATGTATGTACGTAGCATCAAGGTAGACATATGATATGCATGATGCATTTACATTAATTAATAGTATATTCATTTTGAAGTCATCAGCACATCACATGCCTGGAAATTAATATCCAACAACTATAACTTAGCTTCGCCACTCCCTATCCACTCGAGCCTCTTTCAACTTCACATGCCTGTTATCATCATACACAAAATCCTTTATGTTCTTTCGGATACATGTATCTAACTCCGCATGTCGATCTTGTCTTTTCTGCTTACGGTTTTATGACTTTTATCTAATATTTTTCAATTATTTATCATGTATATCTTTGTTGTCTGCATGATTAGAAAATAAAAAATGTACGTTTAACGTTTTATTAGTGCACCATATAATTTGTGTGATTTCTCAAATAGTCTTCTCTGATTATGACATGTTGATTGTTGAGAACTCTCTCTCTCTCGGGTCTTGGCCATGGCTTACAAAATATACCACACTGGGATTGTCAAAAAAATGCAAGTGTACATTGAATGTATGTATATATATAATCTTACTAACAGATTTTAGAATTAATTTAACTAACACCCATTTATGGTGGCTTATGAACCTTCTTGATGCCTGCATGTTGGCTCAGAGAGTCTTCAACCTAGGGTGTCTCTTCAACTTGATATTATCATATTATAAGCTTAAGCTATTATTTGGATGGCTTTATTGTATGGTGGACGAGGACTCGAGCTAAACTTACTCGAGGTGATGTGGCCATCGGTGCACCGATGAAGCTATATATGATCATATCATGTTAATATATCATGTTAATATATACTCGAGTTCATGTTAATATATACTGTACTTGAGTGCAGGATGCAGTATAATTTTGCCGTTGAAATTTTGAGAGTGCAAATTTTGAGCATAATATATACTTGAGTGCAGGATGAAGTCTAATTTTGTTGTTGCAATTTTGAGAGTTCAAATTTTGAGCATATTAACTAATTTTTGGGACTTGTACAACTAAAAATGCGCCATTTTGAAATAAGATCGAAATCATATTTTTTTGGCTTTGCTCTTTCTCTTATTAATGGGAGACTGGAACCTTTGCTTTTCTTATTAGTTTTTCTGTTATGATTTCACATATTTATAACATAAATCCGTCTAGACAATGAATCAGTCCCCAGAATTAAAGCAAACCCTTGATCCAAATCATTTTTAATCTTATATGGAAATTGCAAACAGAGAAGCAGAAACTTATCTCTTATAGAAATGGCCAATTTTCCCTTTTCATCCAACCTGTATTTTGATCGCTGGTAAGATGATATGGTTCTGACAGTGAACATGAGGAGGTCGTGCTGAGCCTTACTTTTGTAGCTTCACGCAGGAACATATGTAAAAGTTGGACAAGTTGACTCATCGAGAAGCAACTGAAGACGCTCGTTGTATTGATGTGGGCATCCCAATGTGCAGTTACGTTCAAGCAGAAATATATACAACTACTTCAACTCTTGTTGCTGAATGGACGTACAACTCTTCATTGATGGCTATTGGCATTTCAAATGGTTTCATACGCGGTACGTATTGCTTTTACCAAGTCTGTAAACACTTTTGCTTTGTAAGTATGCAAACAACACTAGCTTCACTTCCAAGGATATGAATAATATTATAGTCGAGTAGGTATGGGCATATGCTACATATAGAAAAGCGTCAAATAAATGGAATCTGGTACAGTATTTAGATGGCACGAAACTGGTGTTTTTAGAACAATACTGTAGTGGGATGGGATAGTAGCTAGGGTGTGCAGAAACGGAAACCCCTAGTCAATCGTGTGGGACAAGGGATCATCCCATTGAAAATGGAGAGGATCTGATAAGTCACATGTTCACAGTATAGCTAACTACTTGGGCAAAATAATCACTTTTCTTTTACAGAAAATATCACTCTGTTGTAGATGACATGGGTCATCTTTCAGCATGCACATTAACTGGCATAACCATTGGTCATTGAGAATGATGGTTTACATTATGCATACACATGTTAGGATGTTGGAACCAAACTAAGCAAGTCAAGACGAGAGAAGACGAGGGAGGAGCCAATCGAATGCGGAAGCCAGACAAAGCACCGCTTGGCACAGATGTCCCTTCATATTTATTCCAACTACATAATTTAACAGATTTTAATATTCTCTTGCATACATAGAGTATTTCATTAATAAATTTATTAAAATAAAATATTGACTGAAATATTAAATTAATTAAAAATTACCAATGTTAAATCTCAGTATGTAATTAGAGCTTACTATTAGTCAGAAATGAATATTACTGTAATTTATTTTCAAAACATTTTTGATCCTGATAATCACATTACCTGAAATTCCTTTTGTAATTTTCAAATTGTGATCCTAATAATTACTACTACATTTTATTTTTTTTTGAGCTATAAATAATGTAGGGTGTTGGACCAAAAAATTGGAAATTTCTTTTGTAATTTTCAAATTGTGATCGTAATAATTTCCAATTTTTGAAAATGAGAAACGCAGTGGTTTAAGTTGTTCTAATAATTTTGTTGATGAGTATTATCTCGTCACAAGGATTTCCAACTACTCGTGCTGTTAGAAATTGTATGAGAATATGTGTGCGGCATTGCATCCGATTATTCTGAACTGCATACAATTACAGAATTACTACTAATAATTGTGACGGAATTAGGGGGTATTGGTTTCGGAGTTAAGATTTTAATTGAAATTTTAAAATCCGGAGGTATTCAACTCGCATTTTAAAAAGTCCATTAAAATCCGGAGGTATTCAATTAAGATTTTAAAAAGTCTTAAAAAATTCATAGGTATTCAACACTTTATGGATTTTAATGGATTTTAATAGTTTGTGGATTATAATGGAATCTCTTTAAAAATTATAACTAGATTTGATTTTTCAAAATCTCTCATAATTATGAGAGATTTTGATAGATTTATTCCCAACACGAAAAATCAAATACGAAAAGTAAAAAAAAAAACAATCGTCATTTAACAAGACTATTACAAAAATCTATCTATATAAAATAATCAAAATTCTATATGAGAAAATTAATTTTATCATATTTTCGTTAAAAATAATTATTTATATATTATATTAACAATGAATTATTTTGTATATATTATGTACAATAATATAATATGTTTTTCAATAACAATCCAAATATAATAAATTTAATTATTATTCGATTTATTAAAAAAAATATATGATTATTTATTTACAGTGTTTAAATATTTGAACTTTTGGGTGAGGAGTAGGCCACCTATGCGTCAACTCATACTTTTTCTACTTTACCTAAAAAAACTTCTATCTCGTCCAATGGTTCTACTTACAAAAGTCACACCACTAACTTATTTTTTTATTTTTTATTTAATATTTATAGAAATAATTAAGAATATACTGATTTTAAAATTTTAACTATTTCAAAATTTTCATTTTTAATTAAATTTTATATAAAATAAAAAATAATTTCTAACTCTAAAAATTGAAATATTTTAAAATTCTTATTTTTAATTAGTTTTTATATAAATAATTTTTAACGCAAAAAATTTAACTATTTAATTTTTGGTAATATTAGGGTATGGGGCAGATTGGTTTTTAATATTATTTTGAACACCCATTGTTTTTCACCTCATTTTTAGGGGTTGTATATTTTTTATTTTTTTATTTATTAGGGTATTTGTATTCTTTAAATACTAAGTAGGGGCATTTTTTTAAATGTATAAAGTCGTAAATACCCTTACAATAATATTAAACGATTTTTGTAAATAATATTACGGTAACATATATTAATTTATTTAATATTCACTAATATTAAGCGTTATTAAATATATATAAATATATTTGCGTTACATAATTTCGGTACATATGTATTTATATTATAGTTGTCTTTTCAAACTAATTTTAGTTGTTAGTACTATGATATTTTAATATTGGTCTATATCTATGTATTTATATTATAGTTGTCGTTTTCAAACTAATTTTTTTTTGTTAACGGTCAATATCATATAAAAAAATAAAAAAATAAAAAATGTTGGAGATACCGTACAACGCATAGGAAAATCCTACCGCATAAGCGAGCTAACAGAAAATTAGTTTGTCGTTTTCAAACTAATTTTAGTTGCTAGTACTATGATAGTTTGTTTTGATTTTAATATTGGTCTATATCTATGATAGTTTTAATTTTCTTTGTACTTATTTTTGTATATCTATGATAGATTTCAATTTAGGGTAGATTTCTAATTTCTAATTATCTGATATTTATGAAAAATCTTTCATATCTATGATTAGATTTCTATAATATTATTTTACATAATATTCATGACAACTTCTTAATATTTATGATATTTTTAGTTTGGTATTTGGTTTCTATCAACTTCTTAATATCTATGATAAGTTTTTTGTATTTGATTTTTATTAACTTTTTAATATCTATGTTAGATATAAGTTTCTTGTATTGTTTCTATGGGAAATTGTTGTGGTATTTCACTTTTTATATATATTCAATGAATTTATTGTTATGAACAAATAACTAAAATTTAACAACAATCTAAAATAATAATAATATTGAATAGTATTTTGACAAGGAAAATATAGATCACTCCCATAGTATCCTGTTGGGGAGTGAGTAGGGTTTTCGCCTCCAGGTCATGGATATTATGAGAGTGATTTGCAACCATCGGCTCCATAGTTTAGTGTGTAGTAAAGAATAAACGGGTGACATGTTATAATACGATTTTTACCGTAGTTTTGTAGAAAATTTGAGCGAGATATATTAGAAACATTTTTTTTGTATATTAGGTTTTGATAAGTAGTTATTTTAATTAATACTACATTGAAAAGGTTAATAATGGAACAATGCCCTATATCAAAATTAGGAAAAAATATAGGTAGTAGATATAATAATACTATTAGAGGTGCCCCGATCCATAATTCCCCTTTAATTTTTTTTATTTTAGATTAATTTTTATATAAAATAGAATAATTAGTTAAAATACAAAATAAATTAAAATTTAATTTATTTCAATATTCTTAATTTTAAATAATTTTTATATATTTAAATTCTTATTTTTAATTAATTTTTATATAAATAATTTTTAACGCTAAAAATTTAACTATTTAAATTTTTTTATTTTTTATTAATTTTTATATAAAATAAAATAATTCGTTAAAATAAAAAATAAGTTAAAATTTAATTTATTTCAAAATTCTTAATTTTAAATAATTTTTATATAAAATAAATAATAATCTGTTAATTTAAAAATTACAATGTATTAATTTTGTTAATTAATAATATTAAATAATAATAATAAATTAATAATGGTAAATAATAATAAAAAAATAATAATATAATTTACCTTTATCCGAGTAGAAGTTCTTCTACCCCAAATGTTTTAAGAACTCTTAACTTTAACACGTCATCGCATCTCCAATGGCATCTACCATAGTTTTGGGTGAGAGGTAGAAGTACGTAGACTTCTACCCCTCTATTGGAGATGCTCTTAGTACAACTTTTGGTACTAATAATTATTTTTACTTTTTTTTATTTTAAAAAATATAATTATTCTTATTTTTTTATAAAAATTATACATAGTAGTACTCCATAAGATAAGAAAATCGTTCTTTCTTTGACCTTTCCCAGTCGTGAGAAACTCGTTCCCCTCCGAATTCCGATCCACCAACCCATCAAATTTTCAACCGACCGGCGGAAGAAACAAAAACAGTAGTTGTGGAGGGTTTGAGGTTCCATTATGCGCTTGAATCCCATCAATACTTTGGCAATAACTGTAATGTTTGGATTCGCAGTGATCGTCGTCTTCCTATCTGGCTTTCTGGAATTGCCATCTGCCAAAACCATTTCAATCCCATCGGCGGCCAAAGACTCGCTCTTTTTAGCCCTTTCAAATTCCTCCGATCCGGAACCCTTCAAAGACTTATTCAAAGCCTTCAACAACTGGGATTCCCAAGTGGGCTGTCCCCATTTCAGGGGAAAACACCAAAATCTGTTAAGAAACAAGTCAATGATCTCGTCTTTACAGAATGCCGATGGTGAAATTGAGTGCGGTGAGTTGCAGATGAACCATGTCAGTGTTCTGGTCAAAGGGTGGACTTGGATTCCTGATAATATGGATAATTTGTATAGTTGTAGATGTGGGCTCACCTGTTTATGGACTAAATCTTCTATTCTTGCCGATAAGCCCGATGCCCTCTTGTTTGAAACCACCACTCCCCCCTTTCAGGTAATCACCCTTATTAATTCCTTTTTCTTGTTTCTTTCTATCTTTGTTATCTGTCTTGTTTGCAATTTTCTATAATGTAATGTGCAATTTTAAAGTGTGCTGGTTCCATTGGTATGTTTCTATTGGGTATTGGTTGTGTTCGAACTTCAATCATAGAGTTCAGATCATTGTAGCTGTAATTTGATCTGAAAATATTTACAAGAATGATTTTGTATCGTCTTTACTTCTAGTAGAGACGGGTCGGTGATCCACTTCGCATATATATGGATCTTGAAGCTGGCAGGAAGAGGTCGGGCTATGACGACATTTTTATCAGTTATCATGCTGAAGATGATGTACAGTCTACTTATGCTGGGGCTCTCTTCCATAACAACCGAAATTACCAACTATCTCCCAGTAAGAACAATGTAAGTGGCTTGCACAATCTTCATCTTATTACCTGTTTCTTTTCCCTGCTCGAAATTTTTGTTAGTTTCTGTATGATGTATTATTCTCCAATAACCTCTAAGGTTTATTGCTAATTCCCCAGACCCACCCACCCCAATAGGCAGCCAACTATTTTGTTTTTCAATTACAAATACCCCTTATTCTTTGAGGCTTTCCTTTGTTTTAAAAATTACATTTGTAAAATAGAAGCATATGCCAAGAGGTATTTGTAATTTTGAAAGATAAACTCGTTTTTTCATAAAGGCATGACCTAATGGGTAGTATTTGTAATTAATCCAATACATTATTTTCATATTGTGTAATTTGAAACTGAATTTGATCATAATGTTGGTAATTTTCAAGGATACTCTGGTTTATTGGTCTTCATCACGTTGTCTACCTAAAAGGAACCAACTAGCCCAAAAGCTACTCAGTTTGCTGCCCACACATTCTTTTGGCAAGTGCCTCAACAACGTTGGAGGCCTCGACAGGGCACTCTCTTTCTACCCCGAGTGTATAAAGGATCCCAACGAATCGCCTAAGTGGTGGGACCACCTGCATTGTGCTATGTCCCACTACAAATTCGTCCTCGCAATTGAAAACACCATGACAGAAAGCTATGTGACGGAAAAACTGTTTTACGCATTGGATTCCGGAGCAGTTCCTATTTATTTTGGTGCCCCAAACGTTTGGGACTTTGTGCCACCTCACTCGATAATAGATGGGACGCAATTTAGTTCGTTGGAGCAACTAGCTTCTTATGTGGATTCTTTATCGAAGGATCCTGTTGCGTATGCAGAGTATCATGCATGGAGGAGATGTGGTGTTTTGGGTAACTATAGAAAGACGCGTGCCGCTAGTATTGACACATTGGCTTGCAGAGTGTGTGAGGCTGTGAGCCGAAAAAATGGCAGGAATGCAAAAGTTTTGTAAGACCATATGATCTTATAGTGGCAGCAAATTGTAAAGATTTGAACAATGAGAAATCAGTCCTACAGAAATTTCGATTTTGAAGTATGGAAATACTAAGCGATATCTCTTGTTGTGATTCTTGTGAATCAAAAACTTTGTAGAAAATAGGTTGTTTCCTTCCCTCCTAAAAACCAAGAATATTTGGTTTATTTTTTTACTTGAATTTTTTGTTAAGACTTACTTGTTATTTTTATTACAAATAGTCCAACACTATCATTTTTGTTTGTAATTATAATTACTTTTGGTTTTAAGATGAATAATTGCAATTTTTTTTTATAACTCATAAGATGAATTGGTAATTTAATTAATTTTAGGAATTTCAGTTTATGAAATTATAATTTCTACTCTATAAAATAGACTTTACAATTTGATAGTTTTATTTAAAAAATCTCCAATTTTAATTGTATTAGAACACTAAAATGTGAAAATTCCAAATACTCAAATACACTACCACACAAACCCATTAATTTACACTTCTTTGGGTTTGGGTTACAAGAGTACAACACAGCTTTCAATTACTGCTTTCCCGACTTCACTCAGTATTTTCGTGTTCCTGCTTTGATAAACTAACTGTACCAGCCAGAAAAATCAAATCTTGATGGAGAATCTCGGCCTTGTTTCGTCCCACAAGATTGTACTCGGAGTCCCCCTAAATCCCAAGGGCAATCCATTTGTGGGTCTTCCAAATTTAACCAGGAAAACCAAATTCTCCACTTCCTCGTTTAAGGTTCTTTCGTTGTTTGGTCCTCCCAAAGCCACAAAAATTATCGGTAACGTATTTTACTATTCTGAGATTCTTATAAAAATACTTTTTTTTTGTTAAAACGTTTTGTTTTGTGTATAATTGTTGGGTGCTTCAACTACTGTATATGAGGAGTGTTTCCATTAGAAATTGTTCCAAGTTCAGTTGCCAAACTTAAAAGAGTCGGGACTATAGGGCTCCATTGTTTCCCTATTTTGAGATTCGACTTGGCCTAGGTATAACCGTATAATTAAGACTTATCACATTATCCTTTTTGAGAAGGCAAAAGAATGGCAGTTTCTTGTTTGTAGTTTGTACCAAAGAGCTTGTTTGGTTTGGTTTGGTTTGGTTTGGTTTGGTTTGGTTTGGTTTGGTTTGGTTTGGTTTGGTACCAATGCTGCATATTAGTAAAATGTGTGTTTGCTAAAACTAAACATGGTTTTAGATACATTTCTGTGGTTATCAGCTATTGATTTTCTGTGTTTCCAACCCTCACTACCTTTTATTTGTCTTGTTTCTGTTTATCGGTATATATCATTCCTCAGTCCCGGCAAAAAATGTGGGGGCTAGCATAGCTGCAAGCAGCCATGAAACAACTTCAGTTGCTGTAAATCCACATCTTTCCGCACCACCACCTTCACATGTGTAATCTTCTAGAGATGTTGTTTGTGCTTTTTTATTATGATTTTTTTGGTCTTTAGCATGCTATCTAACATTTATATTCTTCCTCGCAAAATAGGGGCTCACCTCTCTTCTGGATTGGTATTGGTGTTGGCCTCTCAGCACTTTTTTCATGGGTAAGGACACATAAATTGCTTGTTTGTTTTTTCTGTAATTTATTTCCCCTTCTTCCAACTTGATGGTGGGTCTTAAGATTACTTACCGGCTGTTTTTATTTTCTTTACAGGCGGCTGGTAGAGCGAAGGTGAGTAGCTTCTTACAATGTTCAATCACCTTTACGCATTTTGTTGTCTTTTGTTTACTCTATTTTTGAGTTAGAACACGGGGGGTTGTCAGATTGTGTGGTAAACTTCGTTTTCCTTCTCAATGTATATCTGATTTTCCCCCGTCAAAACTTTGTTGCAGAAATATGCAATGGAACAAGCCTTTAAGACCTTAACACAACAGATGAATACCCAAAATAATCCATTTGGTAATGCTGCCTTTTCACCTGGCTCACCCTTTTCTTTTCCACAATCAGCAACAACAAACCCGCCATCAGATTCATTTCCACCATCAGCAACAACAAGCCCGACATCAGATTCATTCCAAACTTCAAGCTCTGTGGCATCTCAATCTGTAACTGACGTGTCTGCTACAAAGATGGAGGATCCTCAAATCACTGCCGAACAAAAAATTAAACCGGAGAAAGGACCAAAGAAATATGGTATTCCCTATTCAGCAGTGCTAATAAAAATCTACTTTGAGATTTTTTTGTTGCTCTTTAAATACAAATGATTTATTTTGGCAGCTTTCGTAGATGTTTCCCCAGATGAGACACTGAAGAAAAATGCTTTTGAGAACTACCAAGAATCAATCGAGACAGGTTCTGCTACTGAGTCCCAGTCTTCTCAGCCAGTAAGTTTGACTGTCCTCAGAGACTGCCCCCGTGCTTTATATGATAATAGGGACATTAATATATAAATCATTTGAACATCCACAGAAGGTTTCTCAAAATGGTACGGCTTCAAAGCCTGAAACGGGTACTTGGGAAGGTCCCTCCACCAGTAAGTTTGGACCTGTTTGTTTCTCCAATTGGCTATTGTGTTTGCAACCCCTTCACTATAATATCTCAAATATAACAGGTAAAACAACTCCTCTCTTGTCGGTGGAAGCTTTGGAGAAAATGATGGAAGACCCAACAGTACAGAAAATGGTTTATCCGTAAGATATATATATAGCCCTTGTCCATAAATTTAATCTCTGGGGAAGTCCGGTAACATTGTTAAGATTTTGTGTTAATGTAATTGTAACCTGAAATTGAACTGGCATTCTTCACCTCTTAAATTTAAAACATCCATCGCTTTTGTACATGTCATAACAATGTTATCTTTGCAGTTACTTGCCGGAGGAAATGAGAAATCCAACCACATTTAAGTGTAAGTTCATTATTACCTTAGACATTATTTGGTGAACACAAATGCAAAATTTAACTTCCTTGCTGGGGACAGGTTAGAGACAATTGCAGTTTTATTCCTTAAAAACATTATACTTATAAAACTTGTAAGAAAAAAAGATGAAATCAGCTTTCATCTTTTCCAAGTAGGATTTGAATTATAATCCTATACAACTTATCACCGAACTCTTAAATGCGGCATTTGTATATTGTGCTGCAGGGATGCTACAAAATCCTCAGTATCGTCAACAACTTCAAGATATGCTGTAAGTTCTTAGTCATGAACGTGCATTCTGGAATCTCACGGGATAACAAAAATAAAATTAAAGATTTAACCTGCTAATTGACACTCCAGTAATTATAAGTGTCTCTGGCAAAATTAATCTGATCTGACCATGTTTCTCTGATTTATATTCTCAGAAGTAACCTGGGGGGAAGTCCCGAATGGGATAATCGAATGATGGACTCGTTGAAGAATTTTGATCTTAGCAGTCCCGAAATCAAACAGCAGTTTGGTGAGTATTATTACAGAGATAACTACTGTTTGTTCAGTTTTATCTTGAAGAGAAATTGGAGTCATTTAAAAAATACTTGCACCATCTTAATTATCTGTCGTGTGTGTTTATTAATTGCAGATCAAATAGGTCTGAGTCCTGAGGAAGTAATTTCTAAAATAATGGCCAATCCCGATGTTGCAATGGCCTTTCAAAATCCAAGGGTTCAAGCTGCCATCATGGATGTAAGCAACTCATTGCCCTGATTTCATATTACATTCTTTATTCAATCTCTTTTGTGTGTGAGAGCATTCATTCTGATTATGTGGTGTTTTTGTCATCTTTGCAGTGTTCGCAGAACCCTATGAGTATTGCCAAGTATCAAAATGACAAAGAAGTAAGATAAAGAAAAATATACACGTATAGACATTTGTAGATTTCTTTAAATAACACACATGGATCTTGATTTTTATGTGTGTCGTGGTCAGGTGATGGATGTATTTAACAAAATATCAGAGCTCTTCCCAGGGACAGCGTATAACTGAAGCTTGTTTCCCAACAAGAGAAGACAGCGTATGATCAATCTAGGTCGAGCATCTGCCTTCAAGCTTATTTTTTGGTCAACTGTCCCGCTTAAACATTTTTTAATGTATTCATGCTAGAATTAGCCAAGGTTTTTGTCTGCAAAAATAAGTTCTGGTCTTTCTCCTGGTACTTCGTTTCCCTTAAAGATCAATCAATTTATTGAAGAACTAGTAACTACTGCCCATGCGATGCACGGAACAAAAACTATACTGTATCATTTTTTAGCAAATTACAAATACAATTTAATTTTTTTTCGACTTTTAGCGATTGCAAGATTGACACAAAGATTGACATTGATTGTAATTAGTTGTTATAGCATAAAATATCATTAATACGACTTTTAGGAAGACTAAATATGATTTAAGGAAGGATGAAAATTATTATTATTATTATGCAATTTATATAATTATTTGTTAATTAAAATTGGTTTATAAAAGCCACGTAGTGTAGTGTGAACATGCTCAAGATTTTATTGGTCCACCTAGGATGAAGTAGACTTGGATTTATATATTGATAGATTAAAAATTATTCTTTTCCCTAAACCACCTTTATTTATATTAATTTACTTTAATGATATTTATGATAAAAAAAACTGTTTTGAAATTGTTTTCCAAAAATAAGTACAAATATCATTTTTCTAAAAACTTTAATTATTAATCGTATTCAATAAATAATTTTTGTACTAAAATGAAAATATGGAAATATATTTTAAGTATCCCGAAGAGAATGAAAAAAAAGTCCAACACTAATGAAAGTTTATATGAGAAATAAAAAAAATTCAATTGATGAAAAATAATAGCGGCAAGAATGAGTATATATGTTATTGATTTTGTAGATAAAAAATTGTAATATATATATAGAGGAAGATTGTAAAATATTATTTTAATTTTAATTTTAATATGAATATTAAAGGCAAGAATGAGTATATATGTTATTGATTTTGTAGATAAAAAATTGTAATATATATAGAGGAAGATTGTAAAATATTATTTAAATTTTAATTTTAATATGAATATTAAAGATATTATTCGTTGTTGAATTTAAAAAAATTACCATAAATATTAATAGATTATACTTTGGCTAATATATAATATTATTAATAATTAATAACAGAGATTTTTAATTTTGAAATTATAATTTGCGTATAATATTTTAAGTATATTGAAATTTGTTTCATAAATTTATAATTTATATTTATTAAATATTATATAGGAAAATCAATATATTGAGAGATTTAAGGAAAAATAAATATCTTACATTAATATTGTCGGGTAATTTGAATTTGACACTTTTAATAATTAATAGAAATAATTAAATGCATTCTTAATTGATTTTTCAAAATAAAATAAATATATATAAACAAATAAAATAGGAAAAAAAGATAGAAGAAACTTGTAAAACAATAAACATGGTACATATATAAATAGCATTTGAATTAAAGTTGACATAATAGATATATACTAATAAAAAATATGGAAAGAATATAAAAGTATTAAAATTACCTTTTATTGAGAAGAATAATTAATTAATTGAAATAGTGAATTGAGAACGAAAATAACTCTTGATTTTTTGTCTTTTTTTTTTTAATTATTAGATTTCCATATATAATTTTTTTTACTAACTAATGGTGATTGAAGTTATTTAAATAACCGCTTAATATCATTAACTACTTAATATCAGTGGTTTTAATAATTAAAAAATAGAATATGTATACATCAATTATCATTTATATGCAAATTAAATAATAAAAATAAAATTTGAAACGTAGCAAATAAATTTGATTTGTTTTTTCGTGATAAAAAAAAATATTATGTATACAAATCCTCTTCTTCCATCTCCCCATCCTCATCTCAAACTCTCAAAATTATAATTTATTCAAAAATGATAAAAATAAGTAAAAATCTTAATTTATTCAAAAATAATAAAAATAAGTAAATTCTCACAAATATATGATGATTTAACATTTATTGATTAAATTTGAAAAAAAAAGATTAAATCCTATTTACAAACAATATATGATGATTTAATTATTAATCTAAATAACAACCAAATATTAAACCATAAATCATATTAAAAGATACCTTCACATGTGTCGTGAAAATAAAAATAAATTATTTTTAATTTAGTAGATAACACTCACTAATACCAAAAGATGAAATAAAATAAAAATATAAAAAATAAATAAATACTTACTATGTGTCCTGAAAAACAAATTAAGAATAATTTAGTAAAATTATTTAACAAACAAAGATTAAACAGTAAAATAAATCAGTAAGTGTACGTATGAATATGCAAAAAGAAAAATTAAATACTACAAATACAAATAATAAAAGATAATATAATTATTAATCAAAATAAAAATAAATACTTACCGTTTGTCCTGAAAAAAAATCATTGAGGAAAGAAAGTTTTTCGAAAAATAACAACTCATGCACTCCTGTAAAAATAATTTAACAAAACTTGCTAATAATTGTGATATATATAGAGATGGAGAGTACACCATCAAATTTAAATTTGAAATTTGAAATTTTAATAATGATTATAAAGATAGAATTTATGTTAGGATAGAAGAATAATTATGAAAAAAATAATTTTGGAAAAGATCAAAAAATACGGAAAAGATAAATAATTTATTGTTTAATAGTAACAAACAGATTTGGTAAATCAAATTCTTTCAAAAAATTTCAAGTTTGTTGGAAGTATAAATCATTAATAATAGAATAATAAATATAATTAATATAAAAATTATTAAATCATTTACTAATATTGTAATAACCCGATTTTTTTACAATAAAAATTAAGTAATTAAAATAGCTCGTTTGTACATGTTTTTTTAATTGGACTTCGGTATTTTATAAAGTGGGCTTTAAATTAACGGACATTTATAAAATGTAATTAACTAAAATGGGTCGAACTTATATCTTTAAATGGGCTGAGTTTATATTTAACTGGGCTGAGTTTATATTTAACTGGGCTGAACTTGTATCTTTATGAGCTAGTGAATTATAATTTGTTAAATGAGCTGAGCTTGTCTTTTAATTGGACTAACAAAATTATATTAGTTATGGGCTAAGGTATTATTTAATTAAAACCAGTACAAATAAATATAGAGTTTGAAATAGAAATAGGGTTTTTACGTGGATGAAAAGGGAGAGTGAGAAGCAGGCGAGCGTGACCGAGAAGAAAAAGAGAATAGAGATGGGGCTGCTGTAGGCGTCCGTGCGTGCGGGAAGGAAAGAGATGGAGAGATCGACCGCACGAGGGAATATGAGGAAGGAGAAGAACTGGATTTTAATGTGCTCATCAAGACCTTAATATCTTGATCGTGTAATAACAAGGCAAGTGGGTTAAGGTTTCATGTAGTAATTAGATTGTATTGCAAATTTAGGGTTCTTATCATGTTAGTTAAAATTATGTGATTCTATATGTTTAATTCGTGTGGATGTGATCGCAACATGTAATTATATATGTATGTGCGTAGATGTGTGTATCAGTGTATGTAGTATGTCTTTATCTAAGCATATCAAATGTGTGGTTTTAGCATATAATATTGAGGTGTATAGGTAGTATGTATATATCAAGGAGCTAATCTATATGTAGTATATATGTATAAGGAGGGGAGGGTTAGCAGGAGAACGTATACACATATATAACTTAGCTGCTGCAAGTAGCAGCAGCATATATCTATAACCTATATGAAAATAAGATTTTTGTTAGGAAGTGACACGTGTTGTTTAAAAATCCTTACAAGTGTCTACAATATACATGCGTACAAAAAAACCTATACATATAATTGTATCTATATGTTAATTACAACTAATATGCATATATCTCTATATTTTACAGTGAATGGAAAGAGCCCACGCGTTACACTTATGTAAGTATAGGTTAATGTTAATTAATGTATTATATTATCTTTTTATATTAACATTATCTCTTCAAAACAACAACAAAAAAAAAAAAAAGAGGCTCTAGATCTTGATTCTTCTCCCGTAGATCGAAAAAAATGAATATCATCGAGCAAGCGAAGAATTACGTGTCTGAAAAGATGGCGAACATGTCGATGCCAGAGGCGGCTATCACCGACGTCAACAAGAAAGGCTTCGGCCTCACCCTCCTGACCAAGATATCCGTCTCCAACCCGATCTGCGAGATCGCCTGCGTGGTCAAGAGCCTGACAACGTACAACTAATTACTTACGATTAGTTAATTACTTATATTTATTTCTGATTTATTTTTTCGTTTCTCTATCATTGTCGCTGAATTTAGGGTTTTGTCTATCTGCGATTCCTCAGGTGAGTTTTCTTTCCGTTTCTCGCTATTATTCTAGGTGAATTTAGGGTTTTGTGTGCTGTGATTCCTCTTTCAGGGTTCTTGTGCGCTTCACGGCGGTGACGACACGTCGTTTTCAGGCCCTCACTCCTTCTCCGAACCTAAGAACGAAACGGCGCCGCTTTCCCCGATCAAGCCCAGTGTTTACTGGTTGTTCGGCGTCTCTCACAGTAACTCTACCCTTCGATATGTGATTTATTTGATTTTATTTATTCATTTGTTTTTATAAACTAATTAATGTTCTTATTCATTTGTGAAATTGGTTGCCCTTTTTCACTTGAACCTTAGAATGTGATGATGAAGCCTTCCTATTCAGGCCTCTCCAATTCAATACCCTTCCTGTGGTGAAAACGGCTAATGAACCATTGAATCCAATCGAGCTGGCAAATATGGTGGAGGCTCTTAGGAATATCAGCAAGAGCTACCAATTAGCAATTAGGAAAGTTGAGGAATCTGGTGAGCATACTATTTTGGGTACTGGAGAGTTGTACTTGTGCCTGAATTCTGTAATGAACCCAAATAGCTTTACTCGGAAGTGGAAGTCAAGGTACTTTCCGTCTTTTCATTTTTTTGAACAAAAAGAATGTGATACTTCCACTATATCATAATTTTTTTTCTACTTTATAATTAGGTTGTCTCATTTCGTGAAACAGTTGCGGAATCCTCTTCCGATGAAATGCTTTGCTGAAACTCCAAACAAGAAAAATAAAATTACAATGGTAAGTTATAACTATATACTACCGTGTATGATGTATATGAAAAAACGAAGTTTTACTTATTTATTCCATTTCGATTTTCAGGTTGTGGAGCCACTGGAAAAGGGACTGGCAGAGGACATTGAGAATGGCGTTGAAAGTAATACTATTGCCACTTTTCTAGGTACATCAATTCGTTTTCTATATTGTTTTTATATTTTTCTTTCTTTTCTTGTTTTACCTTTTCCTAACCGGTATGTGATGAGGCTGAACTTCTATAATACAATATGTATTGAACTATTTGATTGACAGTAAAATTATTGAATTTCATCAATTGCTTTTTGCGTACTTGAAAACATGAAAGGTAACAAGATGATTCCAGACGTAAAATAAACAACATGCAACATTTACTGCCATCTACCTTGAGTCCATTTTCTGAACTTCCATCTCTTTACTGTTTAAATTTGATTCGGTACATGAGTAATTAAAACACTGGATGTTTTGTATTATTGATTTGTTAACCCCATCTATTCGAGTTTTGAAAATTTTCGGTGAACAGGAGCTGACCCGGTAGATACCACGACCCGCACTACATACAACGGCGCCGTAGCTGCCGACAAAAGAGGCGGCTTGACGGATTAAAGAGATCTATTGCTCTTGCCTCTTTTTCAGGTAGATCAATTTGTTTTCCTTTGTTAACATGTTGATTGCGCTTTTGGCTGATTTTATTTGTTCTTTAGGGATTCGCCTCCGAAATTTCTATATAGCGCAACTCTGTCAAGGTCAGCACTGGATCACCCATGATGTCATTTCTCCATGTAGATTGTTTTCCTATTCAGGTTTCTTTTCCCTTGTTAGCATGTTCATGCCCATCCCACTTCCTATTTACCTGCTTTTCTTTGTTCTTAGTTATGCTTCTTCGACTTATGAGTTTAATAGTCTTTTGGTTTTTGGTTTCTCTATTCATTTATATCGTCTTCTGACTTTTTTTTTATTATTTCTAATAATAATTGTGGGTTATATTCTGTCAAGGCTATATTGGTATATTGAAAGTGCTATGTTGTGGGAGTAATCCTGCTATCTCTGGTTCATTAAACGATGGCTTGCTGCCGACACCTGATATTGATAGCTTTCTTTGAATTTTCCCTCGTGTGGTCACTGCAGAAAAACCTTAAACACAGATCCAGATAATCTGAGGAAGCGCATGTCAAGCAAGAAACATGTCTAACCAAGCTTAGTTAATTCTTTTCCATATTCAAATATTTTGTGAAAGTTGCTATCTTATCTGGAAAGCCCATGTCTATCGAAAAATTGTTCTTCATTGGGTTACTGTTTTTCATGCTTCTTAATGTATCCTCAGAAAATGTTTTTGCTGCCGACCATGGCAGCATTTATAAAAATTGCAAGAAGAAAAACTTGTTTACTTCAGAAAAATTAAAAAGTGCGTGAACCCTTTTAACATCTACTGGTAAAGACTAAAGAAACAAAAAATGCATCAAGTTCAGAAAATACTGATGCATAAATATGTTATTCATGTTCAACTAAAAGTGGTAGGAGTTTAGAGTAATCATAGAGACACGATTTTCAAATTTTAAAAAATTACCCCTGATAATGATGTGTTATGGAAATATTTGAAATGCAATTGCTTATAAGAGTTAATTTATTAGTTAGTACATGCTTAAATAAAAATAATAGACAACAAATTTTAAGTTTCTCAAGTTCTATTTTATAGGCAGGCTGCCATTAACTTAAGTTTCTCAAGTTCTATTTTATAGTTAGGCTGCCATTTGATTCAGATATTGACACAAACGGCATGTATACAATCTTCCCTTAAAAGTGTGATTTGAGAAAGAAAAAAGAACCAGTTGCCAATAGGCTATTATTTTTTGGAATACAACGGCATATCTCTTTTTGTGCTTTAAAGTGAGTTGTGTTTTTTACTGAGATGTGGTGCTTTTCTTATTCTCTTTATACAGGCTGGCCACGTGGTGATACCCGTATATTATGGTTTTCCCACTAAATGAAATTGTGTCTTATGTAAATTTATTGGTTCTACTAAATGTTAATGTCTAAGTATGATTTCTCATCCTCTAAAATTATTTTTTTCATGCTAAGGTTTTATCCTTATTGGTTTTTATATGTTTGTTATATTCTGGTTAAGCTATCAACTATTTCCCTAAAACAAATGCATTTGTTATAGTATTGTTTTTTTGCTAAGTTGACTAGGAACTAATATATTATCGTATGTTAGTGTTGATTGTGTTTGTAATTATAAGTTTTGATAACGTGCTGATTGCGTTTCTTATTTGTGTTTTTTTTTTGTTGTTTTAGCGTTTCGCCTTCGGAGTTTCTATACATCAAAACTCTCGCAAGAGCAGCGTAAGCACCAGTTTCTTATTTGTGTTTTTTTTGTTGTTTTAGCGTTTCGCCTTCGGAGTTTCTATACAACAAAACTCTCGCAAGAGCAGCGTAGGCACCAGATTAGTCGCAGGTAGATCACTTTATTTTGGTTTTCTTTTTTATTTCCCCTGTGAGCATGTTCATTCATGTTCCTTTTAGTAATCTAACTGGTTTTCTTTGTTCTAGGTTGTGTTTCTCTAAAATTTGCGTGAAATAGCCTTCATATAAATTTGTTTGTTATTTTTATGTATTGATTGTTCTCATATTTTTTCTTATGAAATTCTCTTTTTCATACGATTTTACGATGCCTACGAAGATCACGAGAATGTCTATGTGGTTATGGAGTGAGTTTGATTGCTACATGTTTTAACTCTTGGAGTCATTCTTCTCAGTAATTTGGAAATATGTACGATTTTAATTTTTGACTTAATTTCTTTGGTTATGCGAAGGAGGTGAGCTCTTAAATAGAATACTCTAAAGGTACTAAGTTGATTTGTATATGCATTATCCATTTAATTGATCAGATTCTTGTTTAGTTGTTAACCTTTGGACATCATTACTATTAAATTTAGTTACCTCCATGTTATAGGGGTGGTAAATATACATAGGATGATGCCAAGATTGTAATGATACATATACTAAATGTTGTAGCTTTCTTCCATCTCCAAGGGGTACGTGGTACATCGGGATCCTAAACCCGAGGTATGTGGCTCACTAATCTCTTGTTTGGGATCCTAAACCCGAGGTATGTGGCTCACTAATATCTTGTTTTTATCACCCGTTCTATGTAGAACAATGTATATAACTACATTTTTATTCTATATGTATATTACTATTTACGTACGTAAAACACTCTTGCGGCTCTCCCATTTACACAAGGATCAAATTGATTTTCAAAATTAAAATTATGTCCTTGTCATTTGTTTTGAGGGGTATTTGCCATTTAATTCACTCCAACAAGAGTATTCATCTTAAACGCGGATAAAAGAAATCATTTGTTAATTAATCAGTTTCCTCACTTGATTATACACTTAAGACCTTAAATATATTTTACTAAAATATCCCTTATACCTTAATCCTTCCTCGCCTGATAATTGACCAGTAATTCTGTCTTTTATCCCTTTATTTGAACCAAAGAACATTGGAGAAATGTGTTGAGATGTTTGTCCCATAACTGCCACATGTTATCCTCTCCATCAAGATTCCATTGCTTTTATTTTACCATTGATAAATAAGATTCTCTAATAGCAGTAAATCCTTTGCTATTTAAGCTGCAGGAAATGAAGATTTACTGCTATGTGCCAAATCCTTTGATAAGATTTGACACATAGCAGTAAATCCTTTGCTATTTAAGCTATTTACACGGATGCTATATCATGTTCAGTTGAATCTCATCCTTTTGCAACAATTTATTTTTGCAATCAGGCTGCTGCATATTGGGCTATGTGCCAAATCTTAGATGCGATTGCAGGCTGCTGCCTTGCCATTGCTCTTGATGGAAATTATTATAAGGTTTGCCTCTAGAAAATTATCGATTAGTGGATTGTGGATACTAACTTTATTTCCCTATATATTAGCAAAAATACATTTTTCTTCACATTTAGAAGATAATTTAATAACCCCATCTGGAAGTTATATTGACATTAGTCATATATGATGTGGTAATCTAAGCTGGATATTTTCTTAAAACATTTTATCAGTTTTGTCCGCTAGATGAGAACTATGGTTTATGCTGTTGAAACTCAATAGAACTCTTCTTCCGGTATTCTGTCACTTTTGCTGGCAGTGGTTAAATGTCAGGCTGATCTGGGCTAGCCCCTCCAGGGCTAATGACAGAAATTAGGGCGACAACTTTAATCACATAGATACAATTTGTGTATGGATCCTTTTGTAGTAAGCCTTAAATTGAGTCAACCTATGGCTTGTCCATATGGGTTGGGTCAAATAGACTTGTTGCTTTTGGAGGGATACCTTTTACACGTTCTACCTTATGTGTAACCTCTTGACTGTTAGTTTGGATTTGCTGTTGACTTCAGTTTTTATGATGGAATCATACTTATCTCTGCTCTGTTAATCTTTTTTTTTCTCGAATCTTTCTGATATGCATGTTTATATGTGCAGGCTATCTCTAGACGTGCCATGTATTACGAGATGATTAGAGATTATGGGCAAGCAATTGCAGATCTGCACAAGCTTGTGTCCATTCTCACAAAAGAAATAAAAAACAAGAATCAATCTGGAACATCTGATAAAGAAAACAAGCTTAGGAAAACTAGACAAAATCTTTTAGAAATGGAAGAAACATCTACAAATGAAATCCACCTGAATATATATCTCATTTTGTAAGTGCATTTCCTTCTCTTTATTTTCATTCTGCAAGTGCATTTCCTTCTCATTCGGCAAGTGCATTTCCTACTCGTGAAGATTTTATTTTATTTTCATTTTGGCGTTTTGTCTTAATGTCTGATGTTATTAATGGTTTAATGTGTATAATAAGGTTTTGTGATTACGTTTATTGGAACATTTCTGTCGTGTTTTCAGGTCTCCCCATTTGTTCTCACTATGGTCAAAGTTGTTTGCCCTAACTATTTCTCGTGTAAAACATGAACTGGGCCCGTCTTGCGATAGACGATAGACGGTGTAAAATCTAGTACATATATATGTAATTTGGATGTATGTGGATGTATTATATATATATAGCTGGATGTTGTGGAGTAGCCTTACATATATATATAACTTAACTACCTATATGTGTATGAACAACAAACTAATTAGATATAGACTTAGAGGTATATATTGTATACTGTATGTATGTGTTTGGAAATGTTAGTATAAATATATGAATTTTGGTTGCTGGTGTTGGCCATATACGTGGTATGTGTACATAGAGTTTATATTTGAAAGATGTATAGCTTTTATCTGTTGGAGATTGGGTATCTATTTGTGTGACCATAGAATGTTTAACTCTATGTTGAATGTTAGCTATTTCTCATGATCGTTGTACTTAATTACTTGATGTCGATTTTATGATTTAAGTTGAATTGTTCATGATGAAGTGAGTTTATAAATATTATTAGTTCATGCATACATGTAAGGGTTGTTTGCATTAGAAGTCTAGTTCACTGTCAAAATATTAAAGAACGAAATTTAACGTTAAAGTAAACGAAATGTCGGGCATCGTAAGGACTTACTTTAAGCAGAGTGGCACTAACTTTAATGGCCTCAATGGCTAGAGCGTCGAAAGGGCATCTAGACCAGGGTGTGCAACTAATTTTAATGGCCTTAATGGCTAGAGCGTCGAAAGGGCCTCTAGATAGGGTGTGCAACTAACAAACGAATGACCTCAATGGATTGGGGTAGCCCTTACGATTTCAAGTGGGCTCGCGTCTAAACATAAAGATATGAATGAATGTTAATGTTAAGGAAAAGATACGTAAACGTTTCAAGTTAAAGTTTATGTCTTACGTCTAAGTTAAGTACGTCGTTGCATTGCATTAAATATCAATGTTGAAAATACAAACTAAGACGACAAGCGATAACATTAAAGATATAGAATGCATGCTTACTGGCCAGTCAGTGGACTGACTCTTGTTAACATAAATGATTTTTAGGTGAAATGTTTGATTCAACCGGAGTAGTCGATGATATTTCTGCGCCGTGATTCGTACAAATGTTTAACTAGCTTAATTATTTTCGTATGTGTTCCACGTGTTAATAACTTTAATGATTTCCGCTGCATTTACTATTATTTAAACCTTTTTACCGTTGAAAATTTATTATGCCAACGTGGAGTTTGAAAAAAATTGCATCTCGCGCTCTTGAGATTTTTAAAAATTATTACTTGTATTTCTTTTGTTTTATTAGAATAAAACGGGGCGTGACAAATATAGTAGAATATTTTTTTTTTATTTAGTGCGTAAAATTTGAATTTACTTTCTCATTCCATTCTAATTCATTTAATTTAAATCGAAATTTTTTTTACTATTATTATTATTATTATTATTATTATTATTATTATTATTATTATTATTATTATTATTATTCTATTAATAGAAGTTTATTAGTATTAGACTTAAATCTATTAATTATTATGAATATATATTTAAAATATTATTATTTGATCCGGATCATTTTTAATATTCTAATTAAATTGGAAAATTATTGACATAAAATCAGCATTATTCAAATTGAAGAATTGTGAAAAATAAAATTAGAGAATTGTTAAGAAATAAAATTTTAAAATAGATTGACATGGATTACTTAAAATAATTGTTTTAACATTAAAATCAATATCATAATAATTAAAAAAAATCATTCGAATTTATATATATATATATATATATATATATATATATATTGAAATAACTGAATACTATCACACGAATATAAGAATTTGTAATTTGATGGGAATTTGAATTATTGTACATAATATAATAATATTTATAGTTGTATTTTGAGGATTTATATATTACGATATTTATATTAATTATCATATGGAATGGGAAGATTAGAAGGAAATAAATGAACCGAAATTGATATGACACAATTTGTAGGAAGACTAAATACAATTTAATGAAGGCTGAAAATTATTATTATGCAATTTATATAATTATTTATTATTTAAATTTGTTTTATAAAAGCCATGAACATGCTCAAAATTTTCAGCGATTCTATTGGTCCACCTGGGATGAAAAATGCCTGGATTTATATATTGATAAATAATAGACATTAATCAGTAAAATTCGGTAAATATAAGTTGGTTTAAGAGATCAAATTGAGATTAGAATCTCGTCTCTGTTGTTTGAATTAAAATGTACTCTCAAAATACGAGGGAGTGTAATCACTGTTGTAAATCCATTCAATAGTCACTGTTGTAAATTCATTCAAGTCGTATTTTCAAGAAATTATTTCTATTGTGTTATAAATTCAAAAGAAATGTTGTAAATTCATTCAAGTCGTATTTTCAAAAAAATATTTCTATTGTGTTATAAATTCAAAAGAAATTGAGAAAAAATAATATATTAGATAGTGTTTATGTCTTGTTCACTTAAATTAGTCATTCGCTCGTTACAATATTTATAACATATTACTTATTAGGTCTTTAATTTAGGTATTTAATTATCTTAAATAAATTATTTGGAGGATTCTTTGGTTGAATTATTAAACCAAATCAATTTTTTGTCATGATTGTATTAAAATTGTGATAGATTTGTATTGAAGAATATAATATGTTCACTATAAATGTATAGTTGTCCAACTTATCTAACCTTTAGAGTTGTTGGGGTGAAAATGTTTCTAATAATTTGATCCATTTTTAGGCGGATAAATACATAGTTGAAAATATCAAGCTTTGGATGAAGAGATTTCTAACAATTTGATCCATTTTTAGGCGAATAAATACATAGTTGAAAATACCAAAAATGAAAAGCATCCATGATTTCACAGAGAGCTCGATTTCTAATCATTTGATCTTTGGGCGGATAGCTCAAAAAATTAGTGATTCATATTTATTTATATTTATCATGAGCAATAATTTTACTGATGAACAACATACAATTATATTTTATATTTAATGTGAAGAAATAATTTTATTTAATATTGCACAATTTTTGCACGAAATTTGCACATATAAAATTAAAATATTGTAAAATGTGATCTTGACTGTGTAATTGCTCGAGAATATATTTAAGCGTACGAGGTTAATCAAGGAAACGCTTAAGGTGAATACATGATATACAAAATAAAACACAATTATTCTTCTCCACACACAATAAACACATGCATCATTGAGAATTATTTTCTGTCATTATTCATCACATCATTGAGAAAATATGCACCCCAGATAAAATATGCACCCCAGAGATCGACGGAGGCGAAGAAGGAGAAAATGTGGATGTCCAACTCCAACAGAAGGCAGGGACAGAAATTATAGAGGCCGGAGACGAAGGAGAGCATGTGGTCGACATTCAACTCCAACCAAAAATTACCGAGGCCGGAGACGAAGGAGAGCACGTGGTCGACGTTCAACTCCAACCAGAAATCACAGGCCGGAGACATTGGTTATTTCTTCATCTGCGGAGAGTCCAGGAAGCTCCTATCCACCCGAAAAAGAATATTTTGCCAAATAACCCTGACAGTAATATTTCCATTCTCCCTTTTCCTCTTTTTTAAATGATATATGGTTCAACACCACCACCACTTGAGCACCCTACTCTGTCTAAATATTATCGTCTTCGTTGCATTATGGGTACTCGCAATATCATCCGTTGTCCGTTCGATCACCTTCGTCGACAGAAACAATAATAATAAAATAATAATACAAATGAAGGATAAAATATTTAAAAAATATAAATTAAAATTAAATATACAATTTCAAATATCAAACATTATATAAAAAAATATAAAGATAATCTAGAAAAAAATATTAAAAATTAGAGTGATTCATATTTATTTATATTGATCATGAGCAATAATTTCACTATGAACAACATACAATTATATTTAATATTTAATATGAACAAATAATTTTATTTAATATTGCTCAAATTTTGCACTTAATTTGCACGAATAAGATTAAAATAATTTAAGATGTGATCTTGATTGTGTAATTGTTCGAGAAATATGTTTAAGCCTAAGAGGTTGATCAATATAAAAAAAATTACTCCCTCTCTCCTAACAAAGATGAAATACTTCATTTGTAAATTATATGGAGAAGTATTGCATTACCGAGAGTATATAAAAAGTAATATACATAAATTACTTAGAGTAAATTAATAAAAAAACTAGTGATAAAATGTAATAATATACTATCACCTCAAAAAAATTATTAATATATAATATCATGTTGAAAATTAATGCATATACGTTACCATAATTATTATCAACATTAAAATAAAAAAAATAATTTTTTATTAATTTTACAATAATAATAAAATAATAAAAAAAATGATGTATAAAATATTAAAAATATAAATTCAAATTTAAATTAAATAGACAATTTTAAATATTAAATATTATATAGAAAAATATAAAGATAATTTAGAAAAAAAATATTAACAAAAAAAGATGGATTTAAAGAAAATTTTGAAATGATTAACAATATTCTATTTTTAATTATGTTTATTTAATAAATATTAAAATAATTTATTAATTTTTTATTAGTTATAAATAATGATATAGTGTGAACACAAAATAAAATTGAGTGATGGAGTATGATTGATCAATTTGTGCAATTTGCTTCTTATTCTAATACTCCTATATTTTACAGTTTTTATACTTATAATTTGTTTAATAATTTTGTTCATATAAATAAAAAATTGTTGAAAATATATGATTGAAAGTGTTGAAAATATATTTATTATTGAATTATTTTGTATTTCAATAAATTGATTGTTTTTGTTCATTAAAACTATTTATTTATTTATTTGTGTCATATCAATATTTACATTTTACTTTTGAATTGTCTTATATCAATGGTTATATCAAATAATTGTTTTTATATACATACTATATTTTTAAAATTCCACCCATTTTTTTAAATATTTCTTTCAACTATTTACTTTATTATCAATTTAAGAATATATTTTTACTTTCAATCTTTTGATAGAAAAGTCAATATGTAACTATTATTGTGAGATAGAGATAATATTATTATTTTATTTTTGTTTGTGATAATTAATAATGTGTAAGTAAAAAAGTACTCCAGTATTTTCATAACTTTTTTATTTAAAACAAAATTTAATTTTATTTTATTTATTTACTTTTTAAATTTACTTAATAATTTTTTATAGAAAACGAGTCAATCTGAAGTTAAATTTCTTTATTTTGCACCAGCTGAGCTGAGCTCTGGATTAGAAAAAAATTGATATAAGTTGATTTATTTCTTGCCGAGAAATCAATCGCTGCGCTTAAATCTAAATCACCAAAACCAACTTCATAATTAAATCCTTTTTCGATTTCAGCGGCGCCTGTGTGTCAACTGTGAAGTGAAGGAGTTGAAGGAAATCTAGAAGATTGAGTGAGTTAATTTTGAAGAGGGCGAGACGAGGAGAGGCGAGAGAGAATACCGGCGGCAACGAGCTGAGCTGGTAAGTTGAATTCTTCACTGAGATTTTAGATTGAGAAATCAGACTATATTATCGGGTCAATTTAATTAGGGTTTAATTTAGGGGAATTGGGTTTGGTTCTGGTGGATAAAAATATGATCTTTTGCATACATTTATTCATACTCCCTCTCCCATATTCATTGATTGGGTTTGGTTTGTAGAGCTGATGGACGTGGTTGTGAGCAAGTTCTTGATTGCATCCATGCTTATGTGGGCACTTCCTATTGCGATCATATACGCCTTTAACCACAACCTATTCCCTGCAACAGCTACAGGTATTTCATTCTTCATGGACCAGTATTATTTATGCTTGTTTTTAAAATCTCATTTATGTATTTCTTTCTTGCATCAGCAACTTATAGGGAGTACATGACTAATAAATACTCCGTAGTTTGAGAAGAAAACGAAAAAGAGAAGTTGCACTTGCAATGCCATGTTGTACCTATTTTCTAAAGACGAATCTAATTGAACAAATTACTTTCCAATCAAATCTTCGAACTTGTTAATGAGCCTTTTCAATGTATATGTATGTTTGTATGTGTGTATATTTACTCTAACTTTCCAGGTTCAGCTCAATTGTCTGCAGAGTCGAAGACACTGTTGACTGGGCTTCTTGCCGTTGTCTCTGTCAATGTGGTGATAGTGTTGTACATTTACTCAGCCATGAAAGAGCCCCCCTCATCAGACAAACACCACCCAGATCCTAAATTCCTAGCAGATGCAAAGGCTAGCATAAACCAGCACCAATCTGAAGAAGACCAACTTCACTCATCAAAAAAACAAGAATAGCTACCTAAAGCTGCCTGCTGCTCACCACTTTTGACATTTATTTTATTTTTCAAATGGGTTATTTTCAGATGCTTAACTCCACTTTACCAAATCATAATTTAAACTTGGAATGCAATGCGTTCCCTCTACTTTATTTTGGTTTTGGGAATGGCAAAAACATTTTGTTTTGATTCGTCCCACTTAAACATAATCTTAAGTTAAGGTGTTATCTATGTCTTAATAAGTCTTGTGCATCTTATTTCTTAGTTTTTACAATTTTTATTTATTGTAGTAACTATACGTGTTATCTCGGGGTTTCCCTCCTTAAGTATAAGTTAACCTTGGCTGATGGCAAACCGCTACTTGATAAGACTGAACATTGGTTGGGTTCCTGGATTTCGAAACAATTGCTGCATTTTTGTGGTGTAGTTCAGGTGAGTAATTTGGTATCAAACTGCTACTTTCCAAAAACCAGGCTGCTATGTTCCATCATACATGGGTTCTTTGTCAGGATTCGACCTGATTTTGGGCGAGAATAAACTCTGTAGGGGGTCATTTTCTGATTCAACAGATTATGATTCATTCGGTTCCCTCCACTCCACCCTTCGACTGAATAACTTTGTTCGTGATCGGATCATGAAGGACACTATTTACAATATCGAAGATTATGATCTTATGTTTATTTATTGTGTTCAGCACAAAAATTTACTAGTATTTAAGCAGGTTCAAATTTTAAAAATAACAATTGAATTACAGTAGAGTTTAATTCCAAATACAAATCTTAAAATCAAATTTAAGTCAACAAATTTGGTTGTCCCTAAACTACTTATTTTAGGGTTGGCCCATTGTAAAAGCCCGGCACGAGCCCATAAAACTAACTTTAACCCAAATCAAAGGAAAAGTCCACGAGAAATTTAGGCCCTTTTACATACCTCCATCTCGCTGAAAACTCTTGCATTCGGATTTCAGAGATTTTATCGCGCTGCAATGCCTACCGTCAGTGTTGGCCGAGATCGACTATTCCAAGCCCTAGGTCGCACCTACAGTAAGAAATAGACACACTCACCTTATCTCTATCCTCAATCCTCAATGAGTTTTGCAATATCTGACTTTACCTTTTTTTTTTGGTGAACTAAAGCTGAAGAAGAGTTCGAAGACTTATGCTTCAGGTTCGGCATTGAGCTAGATGATGTGGTATGTCGATATTCAGATATTTGTTTTGGATTCTTTTTTTTTTTCGAAAAGTTTTTAGTTTTGAATTCATTATTTTGTGGATTTTGTTAACCAATCAGACCACAGAAAAAGCCATTATACGGAAAGAGAAGCATTTGAAGGAAGAAGAAGAATCATCTGGAAACGAGGAAGTCATTTACAAAATTGAAGTTCCGGCTAACAGGTAATTACATTAGCTCAATTTATGGAATCTTTAATTGTGTTGTGAAAAATGTACATATTTTTTAGTTTTACTAGTGGAATTGCGTTTGATAAAATGATTCGTAAATGTGGCTGTTTGGGCTCGATTTATTGCAGATATGATTTGCTCTGCCTTGAGGGGTTGTCACAATCCCTACGAATATTTAACGGGCTTGATTCAATACCCACTTACATTGTGTCAAGCATCAGTAAGGAATCAATCTTCAAAATGCACGTCAAATCAGAGGTTTGTATTGCAGACACAATGTTGGATTTATTATATATTTCAAATTGTTATCTCTGCTGTAATAGTTATGTTATTTCACTTCAGACTTCCAAGATTCGCCCATATGTTGTTTGTGCTATTTTAAGAGGTGTTACATTTGATGAAGCCCGTTATGAAAGCTTCATTGATCTTCAAGATAGGCTCCATCAGAATATCTGTCGGTAATGCTATATCATATTACTGATTTAAATTTTAACTACAACTACAGAACAAAATAACCTCATTTTGATATGTTGATAATGTTTTAGTAACTAAAAGCACATTAAAGATTGTTGTTTGGTAAACTAATTCCTTCAAGTAGGATTTGGGGTTAATTCATTACGGGTTTTATGCAGGATATTCTACTGCTATTTGAACCACTTGTATTCCTCTTATATTCTTTCTGGATTCAGAATTGTTGTTAATTGCCTTTTGGATTATGATTGCATCTATGTAGGCGAAGAACTCTGGTTGCTATTGGCACACATGATTTGGATACAATAGAAGGTCCTTTCTCATACGAGGTATAGAGTGATCAGTGATGTTTGTATAGTTGGGAATGTTCAGGGGTTATTATGGATACACTTTGAGAAAAATACTAAAAAACGTTACTTTGCTGAATACTCGATAACTCATTCTAGAATTGCATGGAGCTTGGTTAACTGGTTTATATTTGAATTCCAAACATGAGACATTTAGTACAATTTCTTTTTCCAGTTATTTTGAATACATAATAAATAGTCTATTTTCCATGTTTTGGTTTCTCTTGAGGGAATTGTGTTCTGTAACCTTAATTTTTTTTTTCTGACCTGGAAGTAAGTATTAACAAACTGAACATGTTAAAATTACAGGCATTGCCACCTCCAGAAATAAACTTCGTTCCATTGAAACAGGTATTTAGTATTATTATGAGGTTCTAGTCTCTATTCAACAATGTTGCCTATTATCATAAACTTTTCTTGATATATTATGCTGAGCTTGTTGAATCTGCAATTACCCAGACAAAGAACTTCAGAGCAGATGAGTTAATGGAATTTTACAAGGTGAGCCCTGCTTTTGGATTTCATATTGCTGTCTGTGGTAGTTGATACTTGGTACTCAATTTTGTATCAATGTCGTTTATTGATTATTATTCTTGATTGTAACTATATTTGTTCCATCACTTGACAGTCGGATTTGAAATTGAAGAAATTCTTGCATATAATTGAGAATTCGCCAGTTTTTCCCGTCATATATGATCGTAACAGGTAGACCGATTTTCTGTGCATCTCAGAATATGGTTTTCCCAAACCCTAGATGATCACAAGGCCTAACCAGCTAACATGTTCACATATATTGCTAGTGCTATGCTAGACATGCCTATGATCTGATAAACCCATTTTCTTTCTGCAGAACCGTGTTGTCCTTGCCTCCAATTATCAATGGTGCACATTCTGCCATTAGTTTGAAGACAAAGAACGTCTTTATAGAATGTACTGCAACAGATTTGACAAAAGCCAATATTGTTTTGAACACAATGGTAAAATGTTGGAATAAATTCACAGCCTTGGCGATCTACCTGTCCTTTTATATGTGTTGTATGACTGCCCATTTGTGATGTAGGTAACCATGTTCTCAGTCTATTGTGAAAATAAGTTTGAGGTTGAGCCAGTTGAAGTGATATACAGTGATGGAAAATCATACATTACCCCTGATTTGTCACTTTATCATATGGGGGTGCCATTATCTTACATCACCAGTGTAATCGGAGTCTCCCTGCCAGCCAATGAGGTATATTTATCTTATGTTTTCAGAAAAAAACATTGCTGAGTAAGACAGCCTTACATTGAGAACCTTGCATTTATAAATTCAGGTTGCCTCCTTGTTAAATAAAATGCAATTACATGCTGTACCGGAGAAAAATGAAACCTCCTTCACTGTATCTGTGCCTCCCACAAGAAGTGATATTCTTCATCCTTGTGATGTGGCAGAGGTATTTTCCTTTTTTAACTCACATAAGATATTCTTTCCTTTCTATTCCTGTGCTTTTACTGATAAATTCTCTTTACCTCCCTCTCTGTTCAAGGATGTCGCAATTGCATATGGATACAATAATATTCCTAAAGTAAAACTTCCCTCCCTGAAACCACAGTCGTTGAATCAGTTCAGTGATCTTATTCGAGCAGAGGTAGGACTTACTGTACATGTTTATGTTGGTAGTGACTTTTGTGCCCTACTGTGTTAACATATGGGTATTACATCCGCTTAGATTGCCATGGTTGGTTACACGGAGGTGTTGACATGGATATTATGCTCCTACAAAGAAAATTTCACAATGCTTAACCGGAAAGATGACAAGTCAACTGCTGCAACTAATGGAAATCCTCGTACTGCTGATTTTGAGGTTTGAAAATTGTACCGTTTTATTTAATTTTTCCACGATGCAACTGTTTTTTCTTGGGTGCTGTTCTGTAATAGATTTTTTTTTAATTTGTGCAGGTTGTACGCACGAGTCTTATGCCAGGCATATTGAAAACTGTTGGGCACAATAAGGACCATCCAAAACCAATTAAAGTACGAGAACAATCCCTATTTCTTTTTTGTATATTTAAGACTTCCTCCCTTCATTTGCAGACCTAGTGGCCTAAATTTTTTTTGTGTGCGCGCGCACTAAACCCAAGTTTTTAGATTAGTGAATGTATTTCCCAGCTTTAAATTATCTGGTCGCAGATTTCCTCCAAAATTCCTCACAATTAATCCATGCAAGTTTTTGTATTTTTGCAGATCTTTGAAGTGGGTGATGTGGTCCTACTAGATGAGTCAAAAGATGTTGGTGCATCAAATCGTCGCCATCTGGCAGCTTTGTATTGTGGTGCTACTTCTGGATTTGAGGTACTCACCCAATTTACAACTTCTGCTGTGTGCCTGAGGCTGAGATTATTTTGTTCTCTGTAATAAATTAACAGCAGCAACTTTCATTAATCGATTAAATTATTCCACTTACTTTTTGTTATTTACAGCTGATTCATGGTCTTGTGGATAGAATCATGGAAGTGACTGGAACTCCATTCGTATCACCTGGAGATAAAACGGGATACTACATACTAAGTTCAGATGTATGTCTTATTTTACTAAGCTGTATGCACAGATCTTATGAATCACATGTGCTCACTCAATGCTGTATGTTACCACAGGAGCCCGAGTTTCTTCCAGGTAGACAGGCAAGCATTATATACAAAGGAAAGCAAATTGGCACTTTTGGAATTGTTCACCCACAGGTACATATATATACACAGGGTCACTTCTTAAAATTTTTGCTTTTCGGTACATTGCTGAGTCGTTTATTTGTGGGGTGGGCTTTTAAATGGAATGTTAATCCAGCATTTGTTAAATTTGTATTTCAGGTTCTGGACAACTTTGACATTCCAGATCTCTGCTCGTTTGTGGAAATCAACATTGAAAGCTTGCTGTGATGCGTCAAAATTATTATTATTACTGCAACAAACATCGAATTTCATCATTACTCCTTCTCTTTAACTTTGATCTAAGTTACTTTTGTAAGGAACTAATCTATACAGAGGCTATTAATACCCATCCAAAATTTAATGTTACGAGGCTTAATTTTTCTAAATATGGAGGATTGTTTTAGTATTTATCAGTTACTCTATTAAGAGAAGAAAATAGGGGTATTTTGTTGGACAGACAAAACTAGACGAACTCTTTCTGTACAGAGTTTTTAATTCCCAACATAATATCTCAATGGCAGGCAACATCAACAATATGTAAGAGTGTAAAAAAAGCTCATATGCTACAATATACAGATCTAGATGTCATCTTGAAACCCTCTTTGCAAACTGTCTCTAGCAACAAACTTCTCATCTACCCATACTCAGTTTCTTGTAAATCCAAAATAGATGAAAGAACTGAAACAACACCAACCCTTTGAATTTCCCATAATCAGCTGCATCTTCATCAACAACCTGGAAGAGAGTTGGACGAAGCAAACGGCGAGAAACTCTCAGTCGACTCACTATAATGCAATGGGTTAGGCTGACGACTCATAGATCCCACATTCGGGGCATATGGAGACATGTATCTGGAATTCAGAGGTGATGTTGCATTATGACCGAGCGAGTGAGGTGGAACTAAATAACCATTATCAGATCTTTGGCTAAGGTCAACAAAACTTCTTAGATTTGTGTCCAGGGGAGATAATTGATGACCTGAATGAAGAATGTATTGATTGTAAGGGGTGCTTGAGATTGAGTGGGACGTGGAAATGTTATTATACGATGGACCGATCTGTAAAGCTGGCGTAGATGAAAATGATGATCTAAAGGATGATAGAACCGAATTCGAAGAAACCGAAGAAAGCAGTGGTGTGGATTCTGATGCCGGAGGTTCACCAGTGCTAGTTCTTGCATCACGTTTGCAAACAGGGCAGAATGTTCTCCATGATGTTAGCCAAGTGTCAACGCAAATAGCATGGAACTCTGGGAAAACAAACCAAAAATTGTCTTAAAAACAGTACAGTATATAACAATTAAGAAGAGATGAACAAAATATATGAACTAAAAAAGGGACAATTGTTGATAATCCACTCCAGTGGGATTATTCGCCACAAACTCCAACAAAAATAGTTATTTGGTAAATAATCATTTTCACACACCTGATTAGAATTAAAAACCTTAAATTTCAACTAAATACAACTTAATACTCAACTGATTATATAAACCTAGCCTGATCATGCAAGAGTCATTTTGACCTTCACTTCCATTTTGGGCTAAATGACAATGAAAAAATAGGCTGGACTATTTGCCCTACAATTCCAAAATTTTGTCATTTATTCCAAGACCCCCATAAAAAATTTAAGGAAAAAGCCCACAACTTCTAAGTTTTAACAAGAAAGTTCATCAAGAAAAAAATTCCAAGAATGCCAAGTTTGTTGACACCAAAAGAAATAAGAGAATACTTACTATGACGGCAGGGAAGAATTCTGAGCTTCTCTCCGACATTATAATCTTCAAGACAAATAGCACATGTTTCTGAAGTGCAATTATCCTCCAAGACAGTCGTAAATATTAGGCTTGGCATGGCTTTCACCAAACGACTGCTTATCCCGTGAAATTCCCTCACCCTTGAAGCTCGAGGTCTTTCTCTTCTAATCCTATGCCTCCGCACAAAGAAGCATGTAGCTAAAACAGCTGACATGGCAAGTAAAGAAATGAATGACATAGCCATGATGGACCATGCCGAGTTCTCATAGCTTGCGGACATCCATAGCTCTACATCAGCTGCACCAGCATATTTCGCGAGAGTTTCGCCCGATGCTTTGGAGACAAACACTGCGTATATGTGTATAGAAGCAGAGTTTCCAGCCACTGCATTTAAAAGATATTTACACTTGATTTAACAGTGGTATTTATATTCCAGTTTTATCTCAATTTTGTACCATGAAGAAATCTTCCACTTAAGTCCCAAATGACACGAATCGGGATATAGGTACAGGTAGATAGATATCAACAGCAGGACATGGTCTTGCCTTTAACCGATCATGTCCCTTAAAATCTAGGTTATGACAGAGAAGTTGTACTGCGATAACCGATAACTGCACATACTGAGGTTTATCATTAGTATTAAAAAAATGATTACAATTATCCTCTTAAGGTGTTCAAAAACACTCATTGAGAGGTTTGTATTAAAATTGAATCAATTCCATAGGTTGGGCTTGCTCTTCTATAAGCGTTATCACTAATCAGGGTCACTAGCTTATTAGAAGATATTGCCCAGCAATAAGAAATGCTCACAAACTAGTTCAGGAAAGATTAAGACGTTACTTGCAACTAAATCATTGTCGTCATTGTTATAGACAATGGCTGCTTGGAATCCTGCATCTTGGGCTCGTCTAACTTTATCCTCAAAGCTGCATCCTCCTCTGATAATCAACACAAATGCAGCATGTGTGGTGTCGTTGGTATTTAAAACAGCAGGAGGAGTATTAGTTAGAGGTGAGCATGCATCCAAAGGCTCAGCTAGATACAATGTTCCGCATATTCCGGGGCCTTCCACCAATGGTGCTGAGAAAACAAGAGGTATTCTCAAAATGAATATAAGGGAAGAAAAAAATGAAGAGATTTTGAGTAGGAGCTAAAAAAAATCACATATTTCAATCAGTATGAAATAACAGATCAAATGCATTTGAGTTGAGTGAGCAAATCGGAAAACCCAGCTGCTTCAATTCACAAATAATTACTACAGTACAGTACAATACAATCGGCAGCGAAGAAATGAAATGAAATGAAATGGAAGGGCTTACAAAAATTAGCTTGAACGTCTTGAAAAGATAAATTAAGATCGGCGGTCAACAATACGAGCGTCGCAGAAGTACCGCCTAATTCCAATATGATTATACAGAAAATACAGCAGCGGCACGAATATATCGTCCTTAT
Source organism: Euphrasia confusa (assembly GCA_954870475.1). NCBI lineage: Eukaryota > Viridiplantae > Streptophyta > Magnoliopsida > Lamiales > Orobanchaceae > Euphrasia > Euphrasia confusa. Next base: position 44,383,686 of record OX940956.1, on the reverse strand, counting down.
CCCCCACGAATTCAACATCTTCCGATTCCGATTCCGATAAAAAAAAAACTTTTCTCTTTTCTTTTTCAGGAGACTGTCGTCGTCTTCATAGTGTGCTGATGCAGTGCATATTATTTCTATTATTTATGTGATTGATTGATTTTATCATGTTACTGGTTTTTATTTTATTTTATACTATATTATTATTTTTTAAATCAAAATAGAAAGTCCTTTTCGGATGAGATTGACAACTATGTCAAATTGTCAATTGTCAATCCGAATTCGTATAAAATACTCGAAATAATTAAATTATAGAGTAGTATATTGATTAAAATAAATTTGTTTAATGGTAATTAGTACGGAGTATATTACTATATTTAATAAAAAATTATGAGAAAAAAGTGAGATTAATAAATTTGTGTCATTTTAATTGTGTAATTGTAATTATTTAATAAAAGAAAATAAAAAATTTTATGACGAATTATTTTTTAGCTCAATATTTGAGCTCAAATTAAAATAAATTGTTAATCTGTTTTCCCTTTATTTTATATAGAGATTAAAGTGATAAATATGTTTTAACCTCTAATGCAAGTAATTATACGTTAGAACTTAGATCTATGTTATTATTATTGTGGGTTTATAATCAGGAAAGAATTTGATCATACTGTATCCATAAACAACTCTGTAAGCATATTATTATTTGGAGGAAATGATGCCACCACCACTTGTCAGTTATTCAAGATTTCAACTACCATCCCACATCGATCCCGAAAACAATAGCTTCTCGTTTCGCGCAACAGCCCCTACAGCAGGTGCGTGCACTGTGATCGGAAAAACCCATTCGCATTTATCCCTTCCCTCGATTAGAAGAGGATGCTCAAACCTGATCGACAATCAGGGTAAAAACGTGTGTAAGGAATTCAACGACAGAAAAAAATCATTGTACCTTCTCAACTCCACATCCTTGGGAGTAACAAGGAATTCGAATCTAAGAGCCCATTCGACAGATACATAAGGGGTGGAGAAAGTCATTGGCCCATCCGCCGGGATAGAAAAGAGAAAGCTTGTTTGGACTAAATCTGCCACAACCTCATAGTGGTCGCTATGAATCTGAGCCCTCAATCAAACAGTTATATGTTTGTTAGGTTCTGATTATCTGGAACGTAAGTACGTATTAAACTTAGATTAATTACCTTGGTAATAATGGAAGAATGCTTTGTAGAAGGTTGGACAAAACACCTATTTATTGTTTCCTTCGTCTCCAATGTTATCGACAGCTACTCGCACCAATAATCTAGTCAACTTCCTCACCATGTATAAATTACATGTATGCTAATGCATGTATATATATATATATATACCTCAAGGCATCTCTTAACCCCTTCGTCATGGAAAAATGTAAGGGTTCCACCTATCTGTGGACAAGAATACTATCACAACCAAGGTATGGAGTAAAGACAAATGGAGCTAGCTAGCTCGATTTTATTGTTTTACCAAATCATTGAAGTAGTAAGTAGACTCAGAGTTCTTAGGTGAAAATCTCAGCAAAACTTCACCGTCCATTTTGATATTGTACGATCTCCCACTTACAATCCCTTCTGCTGCACACAAATAATAATGAAAAAAGGATGAATACCGATATCGTAAGTAAATGCAAGATCAAGAATGCCGATAACATATTGTTTACATGCTCCAGATTCAGTAGATCCAGAGGCAGACGGTATTCTCGACTCATGATCTTCCATTGAGAGGCCATTCGTATGTTTAGGCAATTGACCTGCAGTGTGAAACCTTCAATTTAAAATTAAAAAAAAAACATATATAATCCAGCTACCTACATAGTAACTTGGGCTGAGAGATTACCAAAAGTAGAATCATGTATGACCTCAGCCACAGATAGGCGAGGAAGAGCCATGTTTGGGGATATGCTACGTCTTACTTCTACATAAGGATGGCCTCTAGTCGAAAACAATGTTTTCAATAACTGTAACGATAATGAACTCCCAAAAGGTTTATTTACATCTTCCTTCATTGCCTTGTAGGAAGAAACAGATAAGATCTCATCCCGTGAACTTCCATACCCTTCCTCAATTTCGTCAAAACTCTCGTTCACTTTAACCTGTAAGTGTGAACAAAAAATAAAGGATATTATCCAGGAAATACATGAGGTACAGAAGTAGATCCGAGGGACCGATCGATTTTTACCCACTCAGAATCAGCATCCATCTCTTTCCAGTATACATCTAAGAGGATGGTTGACAAAGGAACGATTCCTCCTGATATTACGGAGTACAATGTTAGTTTATTAATTCTCAATTAGCAATATGTATAACTTATAAAGAAGTCACAAACACATATTAAAAAGACAGAACACCTTGACCATCAATGCAACCTTCTTCACCTATCCGGCCATTGTTTTTCTGAGTAACCCATATCTGTAGTGGTAAGCGAGCTTCCTGTGACACGAAATGACAGGTAATTAAGAATCAGAAAGAAACAAAACATGCCTATTGCTTTGGAAACTAATGCTGACGTATTATATAGTATATCTGAAAAATTAAGATGAAACATTAATCACAAAAACGATTAAAGAAGCCTTAGTTTTTGCAGGTGAAAAGATAAGAAATGCTCTGTAGCTCACATCTGCTAAAAGTATCATGGAGCTAGTTTAATGTATCCAATATGCATTGTGCAGGAATTGGAAGCAAAATTCGAAATGAAAGAAATACTATTACAGAAACCAAAGGAAAAGTAAAAAAGAAAACAGGTGGAGTAATAACCAGTTGAGGAAATTCTTGTATCGACTCCTCTCCATTTTCCAGAATCTGAAAGTGTGCGGACAATGTAGTCCTACAATAGTATATGTAACGTATGGTTGTGCCCTTGTACGATGGAGGTATTGGGTCCGGTAAAATGGTGCGAACCACATCTGCAATCAAAGCAAAACGATTAATCATAATTAGAAGAAATGAAATCTAGCTAATTGTAGCAGCACATGGCGACTTACAAGTTTTGGTGGCGCCATGGGAAAGAGTACGGTTCGAAACTATAGTTGACGTGGAGCAATCCATAAATACATACTCACCTAAGAGAACAAATTAAGAGATGAAAACAGATTAAGATGCATTTTAGGTACTTATCTCTCTTTTTTTCCATTAAACTGATTTCTGAAAACATATATAGCTCTCGTTCATAACTAGTGCATTATTGCATATATATCATCATCAATTACAATTACAATTACAATTACAATTACATCCGATATGCATATGATGATCATCGTTTGTTTGAGCTAATTAAAGAGAAAGGCGAAAGAAACACAAAGACAAAAATAGTTACCTCGACTGCGGCGGCGGTGTTGAGAATCATGAGTAGCAGTAGTACTGTTGAACCACTTGGTATCCAATTTCTCGATCCCTTTACATTCGAAGCTTAGATTCTCGATCAGAAGCGAACAATTATTATTATTAATATTATTATTTTTAATTTCAATAGTGATGGTGATGGGGTCGCCAGGTCTGTACACTTGTCTGTCGGATTCCAATTTCAGGCGCGGCGGAGCAAGATCTACCGCCTCCTCTTCCGAGAATATGCGGAAATATTGTTGCCGCATTATATTGTATTGTATTTGTATTTGTATTTGTATTTGGTACGTAGTACATGTTTCTCTCATTACTCATTAGTTCTAATTCTAAATCATAATGTATGGATCTGGAGATTGTGGTCCCAAATAGGATACTCCTACTACTTAGAAAATTTTATTTTTTTATTAAAAAATAATCCCTCTCTCTATTTTGTCGACAAGTGTTTTGGGACAGAGGTAGTACAATCGTACATGACTAATAACGATGGTTGAACTGTAACCGCCCCTCGTACATGATTAAAAACGATTGTTGATCTGTAACCGCCCCTAATCGGATCGTCAATAGGCGCGATTAGAGTTGTAGAGTTGTCTGGCCGTCAATCGTCCATTAGTAAACGGGCGTTTTGGGCAATTGGACAACATCTAAATTGAGAAGTGATTCTATCTTTAAGTTACCTTTAATTTGATTACATAATGCTATAATCGATCAAAGTGGTGGTCATGCATCTAGCTAGCTAATTATTCTATATGTCTCAACTATTTATGCACAGTTCTTTTGTAAATTACAAAGAAACTGCGCATAAATAGTTGTGATTAAAGGAACACTGCATATGACACTCCATAATAAAATGTCAAAATGTCCATTTGCAGTGCAGATAGCTTCCTTTCCTTTTTCCGTGGTTCATTGATGGTGCTTCTCCTTTTAGGCACACATTGGTCCTACTGCGTGCCGCTTAATAATGATGGATTCAAATGAGATGAACAAAATCAAAAACACCCTCACAAATTGCTGTTTTTTGGAGAACAATTTCATGATACATTATTAATTTACATATTCAATATGTATGTTGATGTACTCCTACTAGTTATAAATTGTTGATTTAATTATGTACCAACCTCGCCATCCAAAGTCAAAACCTACTCACAAGTTGATTGTGACACAAAAAAAAACGAAATTATTTCCAAGTGAATACTGCAGTGCAGACATAATTCCAAATAACATCACATGAACATGGTCATGCATATACTGCAGGTTTATACATCTGATCGAATTGATTCCGAATAAATAAAAAAAGCATACATCAAACCGAGCATATATAACGGATATACATCACATGCACCTTGGGCACTTGTTTTAACTCTTAAACAACAACAACAATAACAACAGCAGCAGCAGCAAAACAAGACATTGCTATAAATGACGACAGTTAAAGGAAGCTCAACACCGAGATAGCTAGGCCAACTGAACGGAAATTATTACAACAGTGTACGGCTCATAGCTAGACAGAGTTTGTCCTCTCTTTTTTTTTTTCAACTATCAACATATTTATTCAAGGATATATATTATTGTAGGTAGGCCATAAGCTTATATTAGGACCAACCTAATCGATGACGTGAGATCGAGTATCGATCTTTACTAGCTAGTGTGGTGCTGATCTTGGGAAACAAACAATTGATTCTGAGACAGCAGCACAAGTACTTCTTTTGCAAGAAGTGAAATATATCATACTTGTGAACCCAAATCTATGACGACCACTCAAACTCACCCTCCTCGACCCCTCCGCACGATCATCTTTTGAACATTGAACTAGTGCTGCAATGAAAGGATCCCTTTGAAGTACTGATGATGATGATCTAATACTTCTGAAGTTAGACTCATGAGATTTGAGCTTCACAGGGGGTGGTGGTGGGAGGAGATGATGAAACTTCTGCTGCTGCTGCTGCTTCTTCTTGGATTCTTGTTGGAGGTGTTTGGGGATCCCTGGGATTTGTTCCCATGAAAATGGGATATTGCCTTTGAATTTGATAGGAGGAGTACGTAATAGACATTCTTCTTCCTCGTTATTGGAGAAGAAAAGTGATGAATAAGAAGAAGCCATTGATGCTTTTCATGAGGTCAATAGATGATACATACTCTCAATATATATAGAGAGAAAGTGTGACGTATGAATCATGATTAATTATTAATTGGAAAGATTTCTATGTGTATAATTGAGAGAGTGGTTAATTAGTTAGTTGGAAACATTATTAATACTCTCTTTATCCCGGAAATTTGAATTTGAGGCTAGGACTCATAATTTTATTGATGTAGTTTGCGGGTCATTTTTCACTCATTATAAGACAACACACCAATTATAAAGAAATTCATCAAATACGTACTAACCCTCATTATTAAGTACTACTAATAGCTAGTAGTTCTTACTTGCCCTCTTTCTTAAAAACATTTTAAGATTTATTTACTAATTAATTTATTGTCGGCATAAATTGTTCCAGGGCCTACCTTTACCTTGATGATGTGTTTTGCCTGTGGTGTTAAAATAATTTAAGTATACTTGTAAGTGAACATAATACTCGGCGAGACAGAGAGAGTATTAGGAATCTGAGTTCATCCATTGTTTGTGCACGTGATCCTTTTCATGTTTGCGAGACAGAGAGAGTATTAGGAATCTGAGTTCATCCATTGTTTGTGCACGTGATCCTTTTCATGTTTGCTTGTGACCCGTGGGAACTTGCTCTGCTTCATGTGATCAACTAAATGTCAAAAACATGTATTGGATTGATCTTTGCTTCATGTGAGCAACTAAATGTCAAAAACATATATTGAATTGATCTTAGGTTTTGTAGTACATATTATCTTAACAGCAAAGTAACAATTACATGAAGAACAATATTATAACAATAATTGAGATATCATAGTATTCTTCAAATTATCATAAAAGTTTGGACAAATAAGTATGTTACTACTGATTTCACAATTGCACAGCCGCATCAACTCATCTCATACCTTGAATTTGAAGAATGTTTGTTTCGCCAAACTACTAAATACTAGAAACGAGATTCATCCTCTGCATGCTCCGACAAATAACTATAAATACAAGCCTTGAGATCTTTCCCTTCAGCCCTCGTTTTTGTTTCGAAAACACCCTTCATTAGTCGAGCGTACAATCTCTCCAGCCGCGGCACATTGTAATCTTTTGTACGCTCCACAAACATCTCCTTCATGGTTTCAACCTGATTTGACACTTGTCCATCGGTCATGGTAGCATCTTGGGATTCACGGCCATTGTGATCGCAATCGGAAGTTTCTTGCTCATGGCCGACACCAACTGATATTTCAGGAACTAAACCATTTGTGTCTGCATCTTCAGATGGCTTTGGCTGAACTGAATCAAGTTGTGTTTCCTCGTCTGCTGCTACCAAAATTCAAGGGTAATGAGATAATACTACTGTCTAGTGTAAGAGTCGAATTGCTCTGGGAGGTTAAATCAGGTTAGGTGGTACGTACCTGCTTGAGATTCATCAATATCTTTCCTGGGTCGTTTCACTCCTTCAGAGCTTGGATCTAGATTCACTTCTGGCTGCTCATTACGAAGTCGAGCACTGGACCGAGTCAAATTTGCCATCTGAATAATGGGAGTTTGTGGCAGCATGGTTCCTGCTATATCATCTGGTAACGAGACCGGACCTCCTTCATCTTTCATCTTGTCACAATATGCAACCAGAGAAGGGTCCATCTGGGATAGCATACCATTCACCTGGAGAAAAAAAAAAGTCGGATGTATTTTTCTTCATATTAAGAAAGGGAAGTTTCGTATAGAAAAAAAACCAAGCCAGTAGGATGACCATACCGAATCATGAAGCTCATGAGCTCTACTGACGATCCTTGCTCCATTGTAATCATCTCCGTTATATTTCTAGGCAAAAACAAAAGTGATTTCAGAATAATGATGCTCCCATGTGAGACTTTACAATAACTACTTTGATGAAATCATAGAGTCAGAATTTGGGTAGTGCGAAAACAAAAGCCAGTAGGTCACTATACCTTGGCATTGATTAAGATTAGGTCGAAATCCTCCAAGAAAGCTTTACATGTGATGTACTTCCCACTATCGACATGAAGCAAGAGAGTAGCAATGTCCATAGGATTTTGGACTATAGTACGATAATTTGGTGCATCTTCGTCCGAAACAGGGTAATGGAAGGCACTAAAACGCTTATCATACAGAATCCTGCACCGACAAAATTGCAAAATCATGAGAAATCGTGAATAGCTTCTTTAACATATTATCAAACAAGCAAAGCTAGAATTCGTCACCTATTGCAAATATCACGAAGACACATGCGCAACCGACGGAGAGCATGTCCCTGAGCTTCTGATTTGGCCCTTAACTCGGATGCCTTTGGTCCAGTAGCCACTTTTGGTGCTTTTGGAAGTTCAGGAAGGCCTTCGGATCTAGAAGAATCTTTCACTACACTCTCAGATTGAACTGATAGTGCAGCTCCTATCAGATGGTGGAAAAACAAAGACCTGTCTTCAGTTGACGGTGTGCTTAAATGCAAGCTGTCGAAAATAAAAAAAATAAAAAATATCAGTCATAGAATGTTGCAAGGCCATACATATGAGAAAATAAAATGGAGAAAACATACACATTCCGGTCAGAGAATATCACGAATGGATTATCACATATATCAGCAAGTGCCATAGAGGATGTTCCCAACAGTAAAACGGGCAAATCAGAAGGTAATTCTTCCAACAAGGTCCGCAGTACAGCCCTAAGTTGATCATGAGCCTTACAAACATAGAAAAATATAAGTTCCCAAACAATAGCCATAAAAAGTTCTCGTAAGGTGGTAAACACAGTTAAAAAATTATTGACAAGGCAAAAGTGAGCATGCACTCACACTCTCCCACCAAAGGTGAAACTGGGGCAGATAAAGAATAGATGGGGTAGTTCTCCTGGCTTCAGCAAATACATGCACTAAAGCCTCTTCAGGTGTTTTGGCACCAGGATCAGAAAGCAGAGATGGTAGTGCAAGAGAATGAACCGGAAATTTCTCCAGTTCATGTAATACGGCTGGTCCTATATGATCCTACAAAACCAAGGATATTTTTGTCAAGTGTAAGCTATATTGATGATCACTGAGTGAAAGGAATTTAGAGTAAAATTTACCAGTCCAACGCCTTCATCGCCACATATTAAAAGCTTCGGCCGATAAACTAAAGAAATAGCAGAGCCATATGAAAGCATTGAAAGCTTCGTGACTTCTAATGAACCCGTTAAAGCAGGAAAAACATCTGAAACAACTTTCATTGCTTTCCCAAGATGCCTTTGTAGAAGAGGTGCGACAACAGGTGATAGCGGCTTAGAGTTCACAATGGACCCTCTATGAGCAGCAGGTGTGATTGCCGACATTGCTTCCACAAAATGATACTTTTGCACCATCACTGCCTCTATGTCGATCACGAATTTATCATCACTGGTGTAGACTTGAGGATACCTTTCCCGGAAAGCACGTATGGCAGCTTCAGTACACAAAGCCTTCAAATCAGCACCACAGTACCCGACACAAGTAGCCGCAAGCTCTGATTTCAACTCTTTTGAAGGAGGCTGCTTCCACTTACGAGTATGAATACCTAATATCTCCGCACGCGCTTCGCAATCCGGAAGTGGGAAATTGAACTCGCGGTCAAATCTCCCCGGGCGCCTCAAGGCTCCGTCGATGGCATCGACCCGGTTGGTGGCCCCAATCAAAACAACCTGCCCTCGAGAATCGAGACCATCCATCAAGGCCAGTAGAGTAGACACTATCGAATTATGAATCTGTTCTTGCTTACTGGACCTGACGGGAGCAAGCCCATCTATCTCATCAAAGAAGATTATCGATGGTTGATTCTTTTGAGCCTCTTCAAATAGGAGTTTCAATTGTCTTTCTGCTTCCCCAACCCATTTGCTAAGCACATCCGCACCTTTTCGCATATAGAAACTGACTTTCTGCCCAGCCTTGGAAGCTGCACAAGCCAAGGCTCTAGCGATCAATGTTTTTCCAGTACCTGGAGGACCACATAACAAGACTCCTCTTGGGGGAGTAATGTTGTAGCTTGCGAAAAAATCTGGATATAATAAGGGGAAGAACACCATTTCCTTCAAAGCATCTATATACTGAGAGAGGCCACCTATATCGTCAAAACTCACGGTGTCGTCAATATGAACTGGCTGAATATCGGCCCCACCTTTAGAACTCGGACCAGCTGTTTGAACACCGGAAGTCAAATTAGAAAAAAGAGGATCACTCTGATGACTCCAACCGGAGGCAGCTGCTAAATTTGGGCCCCATGCGGATGTTCCATGCATATCAAGTCCCCCAAGCAACCAAGGGGGGCCGGACTTGGTTCCGCCTCTCCCAAAAGGCATTGGAAGGCCCTGATCGAGCTCGTCCACCAGAAGAGAATCATCTGAGTGACTCTCTCCGCGAGTCATACGATGGCGTTTGTGAACTCGAGACCCGCCTCTTCTCACTTTGGTCCCCATTCCTTGCCTATAAACCCTACGAGGTGATCTCGGCCGTTGTTTACTCTCGTCAATCGAGAACCTACGGACCTCCGATCGGTTACGAAGATCATAACGCCGTCGACCCTCTTGTTCTTCATCCTCCTCCTCATCATCATCATTAACATCTTTGTCCTCTTCTTCGTCTTCACCCTCTTCCTCTTCACCCTCTCCATCATCAGCATCCTCATTATTATCCTCCTCCATATCAGTCGCATTTTCCGGCTCATCTTTGCCTTCTTTCTCCTCGGATGTACTTTGTTCCTCTTCGGAATCCGAACTTAAACCTTCTCTTGAACGCTGAGACCGCAGTCCTTCACGGCGTGGCCGGAGTCCTTCACGCCGAGGTGTCAATTCATCTTGGCTCTCGCTATTGTTGTTTTTTATTCTTTTCCTTCTTTTCCTAGGACCAGGATACGTAGGAATCTGAAATGAAGTCGCATATGATTTTGGGCACAAGGTTAACCAACCCATATGGAGAAAATGCTTTGAGGTCATCTTACGTAAAAATGAATACTTTTTTTAGGAAGAAAATCATACTTTTCAGAACAATGTTGAAAAGAACTACTTTTTGCCATATAAGAGTACATTTTATACGGAAAGTATGCTATGAACATTGTACGGGTGGCTGAAAGAAAAGAAATATTACCATTAAGTCAGTATCATCTGTTCCAGAACTATCTGTGTACCCTTGTAGGTTGGTGGGAGCCCTCCGCTTCCTAGTTGAGCGTCGAAGATCAGATGCCTCGGACTGCAACAATTTCATAGTATTACAAATATAACATTACATCATTCATTTTCAGTTCTATTTATTAACTACTCAAAGTAGAATGGAAACAACAGAATGCATATTATCATTATAACCAATTAAAAAAAAGGGAGTAGAACTAGAGAATAAATACATTAGCATTTGATGTTCGCATCGCACGACTACTACCCGGGCTTAATATCTTTGCTATCTTCAAAGCAGCGGCTCTTTTTTTGGTCTTTTGCTTCTTAGGCCGCTTAGAATGAGTATAATATAAGTATTTGCTGTTGGGAAATTTGGGCTTACTCCGGATCCTATCACTTGTACGGACCGGTCTTGAATCGGGTTCGGGTTCAGGTTCGTCAACTGGTTTTTTCGAATACATTGGAAGCAGCTAATGTATTCCCATGAACTTTAGAGAAGAAACCTACAAGATTGAGGGAAATGCATAAATAAATGAACCACAGGGATAACAGAACTAGCTCAAAACTTGATACTGTATGAAACAAACCTAAAAATTTGAACATCGAAAAATGTCAATAATTCTTTGCTTAAATCCTTTAGGCGGAAACAAAAAAATACAAAAACAAAATCAATAATAATAAAAGATTGTTTTTTTTTTTCTACTCAAATTAAAATTATCAGAACAAAAACAATAACAACATATCCAGCGAAGAAATACCTAAATAGAGAAGAAATACCTTTTATGATTTACGGGCTTTGAGTGTGGTCAAGTGAGAAAACTCCTCTCAAGGGTTGCGACCATTGCAGAAAACACAGGCACTGCTTTTTCCGGTTTTTTTCTTTTTCTTTTTTCTTTAAATTTAATTATTTTCATTTATTTATTTATTTTTGCCTTCCGATGTTTATTGGGCCTGGGCTGTGTATCGTGTTCCTGTAAGCCCGTTGACATAATCTACTTTTGTTGGGCCTTGACTGAACTTACCTTCCCTCTGTTGTTATTGTATTGGTATGTAATCACATAAATAATAAATGCAGCAATTAATTTAATTGCTGTTTGTTTATTACAAATTCCAATATTTAATAACGTAACGTAGCAAAAAAAAAAGAAGTATTTAAGGAAAAGGGTATTTTAGTTTTTTAATTTATAATTTATACCCCATAAATTAAGCTTCAAAATTAAGGGTAATATTTTTAAAATTATTATATTAAAAAGTGTAATACTAATTTTATAATTATAAAAAAGAGCAAATTAATTACTATTATACCTTTGTAACTACCCACCTATGTGTATTACTAAGCAAGGGTATTTTCGGAAATGTTGCTCTTTTCTATAATTAGGAAAAACTATACTATTTAATTATAAACAACTAATTATAAGTGCTCCTTTTCCAAAATTTCCCAAAAAAAAAACATTTAAAGTTAAAACACCCTTTCATTATACATATACAGTAGTATATATAGTTTTACCAACAATAATAATAATAATTTTTTTGTCAAGAAATCCATACAAGAAAATGGTGCTGCAGGGAGGGACCTTCATTTTCTCATTTGTAGTAGCATCAATATATTTGGTGGAACTCACTTATGCTTCGGATCGCGACGATCATCATCATTCTCTACCTCCATTTCCGGCAACAACAAAATCATCATTATTACCTTCAAATTCAAAACATAACTACATAGTTTATGTATCACGAAAACCTGAAAACCCAGATCATGATTCGTACATTCAATTTCTAACCCCAATCTTTCAAAGGTTTTCTTCTTAATTTTTTTTTTTATTCATATTATGAATTTCTTGTAATTATATTACTACATTATAAATGTTGCAGTGAAAATGAAGCCATAGATGCTCTGGTCTACTCTTTTACAAATATATCTGCTTTTGTTGCTAAGCTAACGCCCCATCAAGCCTCGCGCCTCCAAAGTAAGACGAACGTGGTTGATTTTAATTACTCATATATTATCGGTTTCCAAAATAAGATAACTAGGTTTTAAATTACTTCATCTTGTTAATATTTTTTTGATTTTTTCAGATGAGCCTCATGTTGCTTATATAATTAGAGAATCCAAAGAGAAACTACATTTTGGTGGTGGTCGTGGCCGTGGCAGTGATGGAGACAATATAACTCTTTGAAGCAAGGCTAACTAGCCCTTGAAATATGCATTTAGTTACAAAGAGTTTTGTTTCTCTCAAAGTGTAATTAATAATCCAAAAGTGATGTGAACAGTGTAATGTATATAGGAGTTATATGGTTTATTATAGTACATAAAAAACATATGTATATATTTTTGGCATAGTCACATTACACTTTCAATATTCCTAACTAATATATTTTTGACAATTATTTTTCGTTTTGACATTCACGTTACATTTTTTTGTCAGATCCAAATAGTAGAACATCTACTAATTTCAAAATTCAAGAGTAAATGAAAAATGAGTAGTATAGTTTTAACTTTTAAGACCAAACTCCATAAAAAATCAAGAGATTATTACATAAATTTGCCCAGGGTTTCGAGTTTTTGGCACTAACCTACCCGAACGGAAAATCGTGACACCTGACTACCTTAACTTTGCTATGTTAATCACTAACCTACTTTTTTAGCCGTATCGAAATATTCTTTGGAATATTTCGAGCGCGCGTAATTAACTTGCATTTCGGTCAACATTTAAATATGACTAAGAGGGCATTATTGTACAAACACATATTTATGTATCTGAATAAAAATAATACGTGAAAGAGATGTGAATTAAACTACAGATCCTAATCTTAATTCATTTCATTCTCTGAGTCCATCTTCTCGCTACTAAAAATCCCAAATAAAAAAAAAATCCCAAATCTTGCTAGCTAGCTAGAACCCTAATCTTAAAACCAAATCAATTTCACTTGCTAATTTAGATGACTCTTCCAATTTATGGCGAACGATGAATCACCACCACCGTGTCTCCCCTGTCGATCGAGCTTGCCATAGAAACTGACGTCGCTGCCCCTCCCCCTCTTCCCATACGTTGTTGAAAGTCGCTGCCTTCGCCGAGGAAAAACCGATGATGTTTCTCTCTTCCTCCCGTACGTTGAGCACTGGCGTGCTTTTTTTTTTTTTTAAATTCAAACGGGCCGGTCTCTTTCTTCTTGAAATTTTGGGTCATCCGTGTTTCCTTTGATTGTTAAAATTTGGGCCGGTGAAATGGATTTTGGGAATAAGATAATGGATGAATTTTCTAAAAGAAATTCGATTTGATAATGACGATTCTTTTATTGAATTTGAATCTGGAAAAATGATGATGTTGACAATGATGATAGAATGATAAGGGTGGCAACGAATGTGAAAAGAAGAGGGAGAGAAGAATTAATCGTTGTAATTTAATCGGAATAATTTATGTACAAGCAGTTCGCTAGTACATGGTGAAGAAGGAGAGACGGACGCCTGAATGAAAAGAGTGAAATTGAATTGGTAAAAATCAATTTCATTAATAGATTCCAACACGACGTCGTTCTATTATACAAATACAGTATATGAAATATGAATTTATTAATCTTTCTTAAGGGTATATTTGTAATCAACAATTAAAAACAATAAATAAATTGAGTTAACGGAATATTCTACTGTAAATTCTGTTCCGTCAAAAAATAGTAGGTTAGTTTAAATCGGAGCAATGTGAGCAATGTTAGAAATAGTAGGTTAGTGTAAATCGGAGCAATGTTTGGGTAAGCGGGTGTCATGGTTTTCAGGTCGGGTAGGTTAGTGCCAAAAACTCTAGATTTATGTAATAATCCAAAAAATCAATGAAATAATTAGAAGTCAATAAGAAAATTTGAAAAGAGCAAGATAAGAATATGAATAAATTACAAACGGCGGTCCTTAATAGCTAAGGCATATAAATAGACTCGTCGGCATCTGTAAATAAAAAAGAAAAACCCTTTTTCCTTGGTTAAATTCGACTGTCATGCAGAAACCAAATAAAATATTACTCCTCCTCCTCCTAATTACTTACACCTTACCATCATCTGAAGCTGAAGTTTACATCGTCTTAACCGAAAAACCTAATACCGAAATTCATCATATCAAGACACTCTCTTCTGTTCTCGGCAGGTGTGTCTATGTGTTCCTTTCATTTTACTTTTGTCCCAAATTTTTTAGCACTATAGATCCCTTTTGCTTTCAAGTAAAAAATAAATAAATGGGTTGTTAAATGTAAAATTTCTGATGGGTTTGTTGTATGGGTCATGAATTTAAATTCATTTTGTGAAATGGGTTATTGATTTTTTTTCTTTTGATTTAATTGATGATTGAAAGTGAGGATGCTGCCAAGGAGTCTTTGTTGTATGTTTACACATTTGGGGGGTTTGCTGCGAAGTTGACTCCTGAACAGGCTGATCAGATCTCGAGTAAGTATAATTCTCGAAAACTTGCTTCAACTTTCCGGGCATAGCATTTTCAATTCAGGGAAACTTTGATTAACAAGAGTTAGCTAGTATGTATCTGTCTTTCCCCCTTCTAATAATGCCGAAGCTAATATTATTATGTGTTCATGGTACGTGTTATTTTGTGTTCAGATGTATTGTATGGTATAATCGTCGTTGAGTGAGGATATTAATTGTTTTCTTGTTTTGGCAGAACAACCGGGCGTTTTTGTGGTCTTCAAAAGTCAGGCTTCCCATCCGGACCCAAGACATGGAATCAGGCAGATGAACAATCATTGAGCGACATGCCCTTTGCATCATCATCATCTTCTTCTTGTTTTTGCTTACTGAACAAACAATCAAACCATCTTATGTAATAATGTCCGATACTTATTAATCTAAATAAATGACACCATCTTTGAGTGTGGTTAAGTGAGAAAACTCCTCTCAATGGTTGCGACTTGCGACCATTGCAGAAAACACAGGCACTGCTTTTTCCGGGTTTTTTCTTCTTTTTTTCTTTAAATTTAATTATTTTCATTCATTTATTTATTTGTTTTTGCCTTCCGATGTTTATTGGGCCTGGGCTGTGTATCGTGCTCCTTTAAGCCCGTCGAAATAATCAATTTTTGTTGGGCCATAAATGAACTTACCTTCTTCTCTGTTGTTATCGGTTTTATCTTATGTAATCAACATAAATACTAAATGCAGCAATTAATTTAAATTAATTACTGTTTGTTTATTACCAATTCCAATATTTAATATCGTAACGTAGCAAACAAAAACACATTTAAAGTTACACACCCTTTCATTATATATATAATAATATAACAGTATATAGTTTTACCAAGATTACAACAACAACAATAACAATAATACATTTTTTTGGACAAGAAATCCATACAAGAAAATGGTGCTGCAGGGAGGGACCTTCATTTTTTCATTTATAGTAGCATCAATATTTTTTGTGGAACTTACTTATTCTTCGGATCGTGACGATCATCATCATTCTCAACCTCCATTTCCAGCAATAACAAAATCATCATTATTAATTACCTTCAAATTCAAAACATAACTACATAGTTTATGTATCACCCAAACCTGAAAATCCAGATCATGATTCTTACATTCAATTTCTAACCCCAATATTCCAAAGGTTTTCTTCTGCTAAATTTATTTTTTTAATTCATAATTGTGAATTTCTTGTAATTATATTACATTATAATTAATTGTTGCAGTGAAAATGAAGCCATAGATGCTCTGGTCTACTCTTTTACAAATATCTCTGCTTTTGTTGCTAAGCTAACTCCCCATCAAGCCTCGCGCCTCCAAAGTAAGACAAACGTGGTTGAATTTAATTACTCCTATATTATCGGTTTCCAAAATAAGATAGCTAAGTTTTAAATTACTTCATCTTGTTAATATTTTTTTGGATTTTTCAGATGAACCTCATGTTGCGTATATAATTAGAGAATCCAAAGAGAAACTACATTTTGGTGGTGGTCGTGGCCGAGATGCAGACAATATAACTCTTTGAAGCAAGGCCAACTAGCCCTTGAAATATGCATTAATTACAAAGAGTTTTGTTTCTCTGAGAGAGTAATTAATAATCCAAGAGTGATGTGAAAAGTGTAATGTATAATATAAGAGTATATGGTTTAGTATAGTACATAAAAGGTAAATGAAATAAAATAAATGTATATATTTTTGGCATAGTCACATTACACTTTCAATATTCCTAACTAAATATTTTGACAATTATTTTTCGTTTCTACATTCACGTTACATTTTTTCGTCAGATCCAAATAGTAGAACACTCTACTAATTTCAAAATTCAAGAGTAAATGAAAAATGAGTAGTATAGTGTTAACTTCTAAGACCAATTAAACTCCATAAAAAAATCAATGAGAATAATTATAAGTCAAGAAGAAAATCTGAAAAGAGCAAGATAAGAATAGAGTATGAATAATGATGGCGCATGGGTAATAAAAAATTACTAATAATACAATTACAAACGCGGTCCTTAATAGCTAAAGCATATAATGAGACTCATCGTCGTCGACATCTGCAAATAAAAAAGAAAAACCCTTTTTCCTTGTTTAAATTCGACTGAGATGCAGAAACCAAATAAAATATTACTCCTCCTCCTCCTAATTACTTACACCTTACCATCATCAACGGCGATGGCAGACGAACCATCATCATCTGAAACTGCAGTTTACATCGTCTACACCGAAAAACTTGATACCGAAGTTTTCCCACAGGATCATCATATCAAGACACTCTCTTCTGTTCTCAGAAGGTGTGTTCTTTGTGTTTCTTTCATTTTACTTTTGTCCCAATTTTTGTAGCACTATAGATCCCTTTTGATTGTACGTCAAAAAAAAAAATTAAAAACTCAGTCTTTTGATGGATCTGCTGATTTCTAGAGGCAAATTGGGTTGTTAAATGTGAAATTTCTGATGGGTTTTGTTGTATGGGCCATGAATTTCATTTTGTGAAATGGGTTTTTGATTTTTTTTTTTTTAATTTTGATTTAATTGATGATGAAAGTGAGGCTGCTGCCAAGGAGTCTTTGGGGTATGTTTACACCGCTGCTGCATGTGGGTTTTCTGCAACGTTGACTCATGCTCAGGCTGAACAGCTCGCAGGTACGTGTAATTCTCGAAAACTTGCTTCAACTTTCCGGGCATATATAGCATTTCCAATTCAGGGAATCTTTGATTAACATGAGTTAGTATCGTCTCTGTCTTTCCACCTTTTAATGCCGAAGCTAATATTATTATGTGTTCATGGTGTTATTTTGTGTTCCGTTGTATTGTATGGTATAATGGTTGTTGAGTGAGGATATTGTTTTCTTGTTTTGGCAGATCAACAGGGCGTTCTTCAGGTTGTCAAAAGTCAGACTGTCCAACTGCACTCGGGACATGGGATCAGGCAGATGCACGTTTGAGCGACATGCCCTTTGCATCATCATCATCTTCTTCTTGTTTTTGCTTACTGAACAAACAATCAAACCATCTTATGTAATAATGTCCAATACTTAATAATCTAAATAAATGACACCATCTTATATGTGCTCTCTCTTGTTCCGGCTCATCTTTGCCTTCTTTCTCCTCGGATGTGCTTTGTTCCTCTTCGGAATCCGAACTTAAACCTTCTCTCGAACGCTGTGACCGCAGTCCTTCACGGCGAGGTGTCAATTCATCTTGGCTCTCGCTATTGTTGTTTTTTATTCCTTTCCTTCTTTTCCTAGGACCAGGATACCTAGGAATCTGAAATGAAGTCACATATGATTTTTGGCACAAGGTTAACCAAACCATATGGAGAAAATGCTTTGAGGTCATCTTTCATACTTTTCAGAACAATGTTGAAAAAGAACTACTTTTTGCCATATAAGAGTACATTTTATACGGAAAGTATGCTATGAACATTGTACGAGTAGCTGAAAGAAAAGAAATATTACCATTAAGTCAGTATCATCTGTTCCAGAACTATCTGTGTACCCTTGTAGGTTGGTGGGAGCCCTCCGCTTTCTAGTTGAGCGTCGAAGATCCACGGACTGCAACAATGTCATAGTATTACAAATATAACATTACATCATTCATTTTCAGTTCTATTTATTAACTACTCAAAGTAGAATGGAAATAACAGAATGCATATTATCATTATAACCAATTAAAAAAAAGGGAGTAGAACTAGAGAATAAATACATTAGCATTTGATGTTCGCATCGCATGACTACTACCCGGGCTTAATATCTTTGCTATCTTCAAAGCAGCGGCTCTTTTTTTGGTATTTTGCTTCTTAGGCCGCTTAGAATTTTTTGATAACTTTTTTCAAATTTTTTCTATCGTTTAAAATTTTTGATAACTTTTTTTAAATTTATAAGAAAAAAATAGAATTTTGTAATTTTTTTTAAAATTTAATGTACTATAACAATAATTTTAGTATTTTTTAATACTTTAATAAAATTACATTATATTTAAGATTAACAAATACACGAAATTTATTAAATTATAGTAAAATGCACGTAAATTGAACGTGGTTTATAGTAAATTGCACTTATTAAAAGTTTAATGTAGCTCTAGATTAACAGATACATGTAAATTAATCGTAATTTATTAAATTATAGTAAAATGCACGTAAATTGAACGTGGTTTATAGTAAATTGCACGTTATTCATTTTTATTTAGAAAAGAACGTAATTATTTATTACTATTGTAATACAAAATTTTGCCTAAGGCCCTTGTAATTAATTCAGGAACGGCCCTGCTTAAAGGAATAAGGAATTTCAAATTTAGTAAAGAGGTGGTTAAGAGAATTTCCAATATCAAAAAATTGGATCTGGTGTATTCATCTGATGATGATGTGTATTTTTTGGGCAATATGAAATATCTGTGTGGATTGGAATCCCTATCCGTCGAATTTTTATCCTTATCCGCAAGTAGGCTGTTTACTTGTTTGCACAGGATTACCTATCCACACTCCCTTAAGAAGTTGTGTCTTTGGGTGGCCAGAGAGCATGAATGGGACGACATTCTGGAAAAGATAGGTTCGTTGCCTCTTCTCGAGAAGCTCAGATTAATGTTTGGTTGCCTCAAGTACTTAGAAGTGAGCAATTGTAAGGGTCTCAAAAACTGGAATGCGGTGGAAGAGGATTCCTCCATCCTTCCACGACTTGAGCATCTTCATCTTTACATGTTGTATGAGCTGAAGAAGATCCCTTTTGAACTCGGAAACATAGATACACTGAAGAGCATAGATTTGCTCTGCTGTGGAGAAGGAGCGATCAAGTCTGCGAAAGAGATGTTCGATGAGCAAGTCGACTTACAAGGCGGGGAGGATCAACTAAGCTTTCACGTCCATGTTCTCATTGAAAAAAAGCACCAACACCTTATGAGCTTAGCGGCTTCTAACTTTTATGTCAGCTTGTTGTAAATGGCTCTCTCAAGTTTTAATTGGTACTACTTTTTTTAAATTTATTAATATATATAATATTTTTTAATAATATAAATTATTATATTTTTTAAAAAATAAATAGATAACTTGATAAATTATTTTTTCTAATTTAAAAATTGTTATACTTATCAAATATAAATTTTTTATTAACTAAAAATTTCACTATATATTAAATTATTAATACTTAATATAATTAATATAATATTAATATAATTAATATAACAAAATAATTTATAAACTAATAAATAAAAATATATTTTTTTAATTTTAAAATATTTTATTTACTTAAAATTTATATTTAAATTTTATAAATATAAAAATTAATTTTAATTATTATTTTATATTTAATTTATTAAAATTTTAATTATTCCGCTTTTATCCGGTCCAAAACCGGACCGAACCCGAATTTACCGATCCGGTCCGGTTTCCGGGTCATGATTTTTCACGATTCCGGTTCCGGTCCAAGCCGGTTTCGGTCCGGTTTTGGACCGATGAACACCTCTAGTTATAAATGTGATTAAATTTTTGAGATTTATTTTAGTATTGTGTAGACATCTTTTCAATTTAATCTTGTATTAATTTGAAGGGACATTTTTAAGAAAGGGAAAAAATTATAATAATTTTATTTATTCTCAAAATTTATATTTACTTAATCAAAAGTAAATTAAGGAAAATTTTTAAATTTTATATTAACGTATGAATATTTGTACAAAATAATATTATTGATTTATTTTTCTTAATAAAATTTTACAAAAAAGTAATATATTTACTTAATAAAATGTAAATAAGTAACTTGAAATAAATATTGAAATGGTGCGGTGAAGTCTGTGAAACTGTGAAAGAGATGTTCGATGAGCAAGTCGAGTTACAAGGCGGAAAGGATCAACTAAGCTTTCACGTCGTGGTTAGGGTTAGAGAGAAGCAACACCACCTCATGAGCTTAGCGCGCGGGTTCTAACTTTTATGTCAGCTTGTTGTAAACGGATAGTTAGCTCTCTCAAGTTTTACTTGCTACTTTTTTTAATTAATTGATTTTGTAAGCTAGCTTAGGAGTTAGGACGAGGCCGAGGCCGAGGCCCACCCTGAAAAAAAAAGGGTCCTATAATTCTATTCATGTGTAGTATAGTTGTAGAATATTTTTTGATTCACATTAATTACATATACATGCGTTTCATTCTTCATTTTATAATATTAAATTAAAAATAAATTTGAATTTATTTGTTTGCCTCACCTACCGTCTCTTATATTGGTTAGTCCAACAAAAAACAATTTTTCGTATTTTTGTTAGCTTACTTTACTATTGAAGAGGCAAACTGAGAAAATGTATTGTGCCTTTAACTTAATTGTGGAGGGTACATAGAATATAATGATATCATTCGACACACAATTCGACACACAATTGATAACATTCGACACACAGTTAATATGTGTCGATTGTTTTAATTTGCTAGGCGAATGTTATAATATCATTGTCGAATTTCAATTTTGTATCGAATGTAAACAGTACACCTCTTCATCTGTATGTCGATTGCCCAACTAATTTGTATGTCGATTGCCCAACTAATTCGTACGTCGATTGATTACATTTCTTTGGCGAAAGTTATAATTTCTGTGTCGAATGTGTCGAATGTAATCAATAACAGTTCAAAATTTAGTAGCCGTTGCCCAAAAGTAAGGTCCACAACAAGTAGCCGTTATCGAAAACGCCTATAAAACCAACATATATTCATTGTTGAATATTGATTTTGTGAAAGAATATGAAACCCGCTCCCGAGTCTCCTAGCAGAGATCGGTATACCTTCTCATCTGCTTTAGGCGATGGGCCACCTGTCAATTGTGAACACGGTTTAGAGGCAGAGCTACTCACATCAACAACAAGATATTTGCGTTGTGGTGTTCATGAGGTAAAATCAAATTACACTATTTTTTAATTCACATTCGTTTTGAGTCTCATATATATAACTTATAATTTGTTTCCCTGTAGTACGACGATTGTGGCTTCTTCAAAATGGTTGGCAATGACGACATAGCTAAACTACAACGTATTACTATTGCACGATTGAAGGGGAAAATTGAAAAATTGGAGTATGAAAAAAGGGTGTTGCAAAGAAGGCTGGAGTCAGTCTCTGCTAATTGTGTTTGTTCCCCGAATGTTGAATAAATTGTATTAACGTAATCTCTATAATGAATCGTGTTTGTAATGTGTGTTTTGAAGATTTATATTAAATTGAATTAATTAATTGTAATTTAACAAAAAATTGAATTAGGTGGGATAGTTGGTAAAAATTGATTTTTGCATTGAATTATTTGGTGTTGGTGGGATAGCCTTAAATTCAAGTAACTTACTGGATATAATTGGATCGTGTTTAAGGGTTTAGGGCTTAGGCTTTAGGCTTTAGGGTTTAGGAATAACCATTATTACGAAAAAACAGTGGATAAACAGATTGTCGACACATATTCTTACATTCGACATACAAATCGACACAAAAAAAAACATTTAGGGTTTAAGAATAACTATTACGGGGCTAATTAGAATAATTAACCATTGTCGAATCATAATTAACCGTATGTACAATCATAATGCAAACATGCAATGCGATTCTAAATAATTAAACATTGTCGAATCATACATTAACTGTGTCGAACCATCACACCTTAGGAGAATCATAATTCTCTCTATTGAATATGTAATTGGCAATTGGCAGGTCAAACTACAATGAATATAAAGTTGCGGGATTGGTGGGATCGCTTTAAATTCATTGTTAGGGTTCCCCATAATAAATGATATCGTTGTATCTACCCATATAGGTAGAGACTATTCAACTTTCTTTGGTCTATAAAAACAAGTCTATTACTTAATCTCGCCATTATACTTCCTTTGCTAAAACGTTTCAAAAATGGAAAATTTTTACCGCATCATAATTCATCAAGATCAAGCACAAAAAATTCAACTTTCCCCCGGCCTAAACCCCCGCACAAAGGCTTTGGTCAATCAGAATTTCTCGCTAACAGATCAATCCGGCAAATTGTGGGGCGTCAAATTAATCAAAGAGGGTGGAGAATTTTATTTCACTACAGGTTGGCCTAAATTTTTCAAAGATCATTCATTAACTTATGGGAATGCTATCGTGTTTAACAGAACAGATACAAATGAATACCTGGTTAACATATTCGGTCGTCACGGTTGCGAGATCGGCGGATCCAGGAGCGGCCATGATGAGATTGACAAATCTAATTTTATAGCATAATATAATGTCAGTGTCTTAATTTTATCTTGTTTTCAGTGTCTTATTTATGAATAATAATTCGACATACTTATGGACACATTCGACACACACATCAACACATTCGACACACAAATCAACACATTCGACACATAGTCGCCCGATATTCGATACAAAATAAAAACATATTCGACACACTTTCGACACTGAAAACACAAAACATATTCGATACACTTTATACATAAGATTTGAAAAAAACACAACATTCGACAAAGGAAATACAGATTCGACACAAATTCTGACATTCGACTTACCATTCGACAAAGAAAATTACATTCGACATAGGTGTCGACATGAATCATCAATTCGACAAGGGCGAACCACATATACTTATCTATCGCCCTGAAGAAAGAAAATCCGGTGAACATTACAAGTAAGGGTATAACAGTCATTTTGTGTATATAAGCGATTTTTTTATGTACTAGTGCAAATAAGCTGTCTCACTATCCCACCCCATTTAATGTATTTTTTTGGTTTTTCACAATAAAATATTATTACAACTGCGGCGTTCTTGATTGTGTGAAATGGGTTCTTGATTTTTTTTTTTTTGATTTAATTGATGATTGAAAGTGAGGATGCTGCCAAGGAGTCTTTGGGGGTATGTTTACACCATTGCTGCATGTGGGTTTTCTGCAACGTTGACTCCTGATCAGGTTGATCAGATCTCAAGAGTAAGTATAATTCTCGAAAACTTGCTTCAACTTTCCGGGCATAGCATTTTCAATTCAGGGAAACTTTGATTAACAGGAGTTAGTATCGTCTCCGTCTTTCCCCCTTCTAATGCCGAAGCTAATATTATTATGTGTTCATGGTGTTATTTTGTGTTCCGTTGTATTGTATGGTATAATGGTCGTTGAGTGAGGATATAGTTTTCTTGTTTTGGCAGAACAATATTGTATGGTATAATGGTCGTTGAGTGAGGATATAGTTTTCTTGTTTTGGCAGAACAACCGGGCGTTCTTGTGGTCTTCAAAAGTCAGACTGCCCAACTGCACTCAGGACATGGGATCAGGCAGATGCACGTTTGAACGACATGCCCTTTGCATCATCATCTTCTTCTTGTTTTTGCTTACTGAACAATCAATCAAACCATCTTATGTAATAATGTCGGATACCTAATAATCTAAATAAATGACACCATCTTATATGCACTCTCTCTTGTTCACATGTGTGATATATTCCTGTTTATTGTAATCGTATCAATACTCGAGGAGAACTATGAAACACAGAGAGTTGAATAAATAACCAAACATTTTACAATCAGAAACGATAGGGGGTAAAAGGTGTTGGCTTTC
This sequence comes from Euphrasia confusa, assembly GCA_954870475.1. Classification (NCBI taxonomy): domain Eukaryota; kingdom Viridiplantae; phylum Streptophyta; class Magnoliopsida; order Lamiales; family Orobanchaceae; genus Euphrasia; species Euphrasia confusa. Next base: position 44,359,139 of record OX940956.1, on the reverse strand, counting down.
TCAAATACTATCATACAGATTACACCCAACCAATGAATATTGTAAAAAGCACGTGATTTCAGTAACTGATAACTCAACCCATCTATTACATACTAACATGTTCCATACTTCTGCCCTGCCTAATATTTGATGAACTATATAGAAAAATCTATGGGTTATGTGATAAGATAATAGCATAAGACCACATCTACCAAGCAAGCTGGATCTCAGTCAGCATTACAACAAAATCAGCTCTCAACCGCTCCCTTATCTCCACAAGGGTGGGAGGAATAAAAGAGACAAAAAACAAGACTTCTATTCATATATTCGCTTCCTCTTCAAAAGGGTCGGTAATAATAGAAGAGACCCAATGAGGAAGAGTATGGACAATGTCTTAAAATCGTAAAGATCCTTCACTGATTTCAGTTCTCCAAGAGCAATCCCGGCCTATAACATTGCAAAGCACAAATCACAATTACATATACAAAGCAAAAATCACTCCAGCATGCAAAAGTGGGGGAAATGGAGTAGAAAACGCAAAAAATATTTCCTCATAAAATGAGAAGACAAGAAGAAGAAACAGTTTTACCCTGACAGTGATGAAGGAGGATGGAATGAGACCGATAACTGTTGCCAGAAAGAAGATATGAAATGGAATGTCTACAATTGCTGACGCCAAATTGATAAACAGATTCGGCAAAGTTGGAGTTACTCTCAAAAATAGCATGTAATTGAGCAACTTCTCCCTCCGCTTTGCTATCTGAAACCAACACAGGAGCTTAGTTTTTTGTTGTTGTTACTGTTGTTTCTTTTTAATGTAGAAACATGAAAAAAAGGGTTACCTCAGCTTGAAAAAAATTGAGTTTTTCGGGCCATAGCCAGATTACAATAGGCCTGCCAATGAGTTTGGACAGGAAATAGCAGGAGGATGCACCTGCTGTGGCATTGAAAACAACCAAGAAAAGACCTCTGACAACACCAAAAAGTGCTCCAGCTAATAAGGACATGAAAATCGTCCCGGGAATCATGAACGTCTGCATAAATACGTACGTTGAGCAGTAACCGAGAATGAACTTTGCTGGGTAGACTTTAGCATAAGTCGCAAGATGATCTCTACAGCATTTCAAAAAGAACAACAATTTTTAGGGTCTGGGAGTTTCCACTTGTACACTTATTCAGTTATTCTATACAATCCAATTCAAACCCACAAAAGCTTATACACAAAAAAAAAAATCTAACTTTTCAGGTAACTCTATAAATCCAAAATGTTGAATACAGTACTTGAAATTCATTATCTGAATGAGTCTCAGCCCAAACACCCCCAAAACTGATTCAGACATCAATGTATATACACTCGTCACTTACTCAATATATCGGGTACCAACATAGACAAATACACAATCCCTTCCAAGTTCCAAAGGCTTAATGCTTGTGTTTATTAACTTCAGACTTAGCATATAAAACTAGCCAACAATACATAATCCATTTTGAGTTTCTCCTAAAGATATCCAACACTTGCAAACCATAAGCAAACGACACATACAAATCAAGTCACATACACATAGAATTGGGATAACAAAACAAAGGCAAGAACCCAAATGAATAGCTACAAATAATTAATCAATGAACCATGAATAAAAAAAGAAGGAAATCAATACATTTATATTCAATATTTGAGAGCTTACTTGAGCAATCGAAGATCGGTGAGGTTTCGCGGCAGCTTTAGCATCTGATAATCTGCGGCAGGCATGGTAAGGTAAATGCACAATAGCCCGGTCGCAAATACCAAGAATACCCCCAGAGCCACGGCGAATTCCCACCTGGAGATAGGGAATCTCTCCGCCTTCAGCTTCTTCTCCGACGGGGACTCGGCACTCTCTGCGTCCCTGTCCAGCACCCAGCTGCCGGTGTCCACCACCACACTCCGCGGCGCAGCCATTCAAAACAGTAATTGAAACGACGACGAGAAGAAAGACAGGATCTTTACGATCTCGATTACTGGGAGGTCGACATTCACGAGATTTGGGCCTGGCTCATTGCTCCGGGCGCGTTATGGGTGCTGATCGAATTAAAAACGTCGAGGATCAATTGCATTCAATGCGCGCGAAAGTCGAGGAAAAATCCCTTTTTGAGAAGCGTGACTCCGAATTGAATTGATAGGCAATTGATTGAATATTGCAAAGTTATTCAAGAAATTAAAACCCTAGAAATAAGATACAGAGAGCTTCTTCTTCGTTTTGCAGAGACACACAATGACACAAGTCAATTGGGGGCGAAAAAGGAACCTCGCGTGAAATTATGTGATTAAGAAAGCACTTCCACTTTAGTGTGTAGAATGACTGTTATACACTCCGTATCAAATTACATAAAAATGAAAATGAAAATATTTTCACAATTATTTCAAATGACTAAAAAAGTTATATGAAAATTGAAACTTGAATTAAATTGTGAGATTGATATTATAAATAAAATTTGATATACTATATAGTTAAGAGTACACTGATGATAATCTTCATGTTTCTACTACATTTCAAGATCCTAGCTAGCTCTAGTACATACATGGCTCAAAGGAGCTTCAATTGTGTGTGTGATCGATGAAGGGCCTATTTTGGAACTGCGGAAATGATGAGTAACGGCTATCCGCTGCCATAACCTGACCAGATTCATCAATTAGCTGCGTATCATGATCACCATCAATAACTAAAAATTCTCTCTGATGATCACCATGAATTAGATCCTGATCAAAGCCATCGTTGGTGCTGGGAAAACCGGTGAACCCGGAAATGGAGAGGCTGTGATCATGGAGATTTGGAATAAGGTCAACCATTTGATCTTGTTCATATATAATATTGGATGATAGCAGCTGGTGGTGGTGGTTAATTAGTATCGTATTATTATTATTATTCCAACAACCTAGTTGCTTCTGCTGACTGATCGAGCTTGGCTTCTTGAACGCGCGACAAACCACCCACCCCTCTTCCTGCACCGCCCACTAATTAACATTCGTTCAGACGATAATATATTAGTGTTGAATTTGTACCTGAGGTGGTTGGTGTTGATCAGATGTGTGAAGTCGATACTCGTGCATGATCCAGTCGGATTTTCTTCCATTGGGTGCTCTGCCTTTGTAGTACACCAATGTCTTCCTCATCCCTATGACCAGCTTGTTGTCTTTTGAAAAGACGGCTTTGTCCCTCCCGGTTGCCTTCCAGAAGCCTGCAGCCGTGGCTCGGTTTGTGCGAATGCCGGTGGGATACTTCCTGTCCTTGTGACTGAAGAAGTACCACTCCTTCTGTTCATCAGCATATCCCAAATTGCAGCTCTCTATGAAATTAAAAATCAGAATGAATCAAATACTATTGAATTAATAATTATGATACATAATCAGAATTAAGTACAACCTTGAATGTCCCATGGCTCAATCCTGTAGAGATCAATGTGAACGATAACATCAAGATCAATCTTGAGAGAGTTAATCTTTCGGTTGAGATAGTACCCAACTAGTTCTTCCTCTGTAGGATGAAATCGAAACCCCGGAGGAACATCAACACATGACGATGAAGACTCCACAATCTCCATTCTTGGAAGTAAAATATATACTATATGAGCTGAGGGTGGGGTGATTATGTATATATATGATTATGAGAGATAGATAGTGTAAATATAATGCGGAAAATGGTTATCGATGATTAGGCGTGAAAGTGGGGTGGCGGATTTTCGGATCAAAGCTTTGTTTGGACGGCGCGTGAGACAGTGCTATAAACTTCCTAGCTAACTAGCTTTAGTACTACTTAATGTAGGTCTAATTACAGATTAATTAATTTTATCCAGTACCGAGTTTGTCACACCTATCGTCATTAACCTAATGTTATATATCATCACTCATAATCATCACAAATCTTGTAAGATCATATAATCTATAAATCATTATCAAAAGTAAGATTTATATATGATAGTCATCATCACATAGCAATATAAGCATGTATGGATGAGAGCTGATCGATCGATCACTTTCGGAATGAACTATGTCAAGAACGGTAATTAGAAAGTCGAAAGGCAACCGACTTTATTTCAAAAAATATATATCACCAACCGGCACCATAACACAGCTTACATCTTGTCTCGATTTTTCCATCGATCTATGATATTGAAGTTACGCAATTAATTAATAGGGATTAATACATTTTTGTATGTTAATTTTTTTTAGGGAGTAGTAATTCATGATTGAAATAGCATGGAATCATAGCAAATTTAAAGTAGTACAACCGAAAAATAATTAACTTTTAACCTAACCACTTATCAATTTTCACACACACAACACAATTATAATCAGTAAAGTTGAGAGCCTTTATAATGAACCAATTAGGCACATGCAATTTTAGTAAATGTAAACATACATAGATGCAGCACATATAAACCTGTTGAGGATTCGAACAAGATAAACAAGTAGTTACTGCATTTTCAATATATGTATAATCTGCTGTCTTTGGGAATTGTGCTGCTTTGCCTCATCATATGATACATACATTATACATGACCTTCGATATGCTTGTCAGCCTATATATAAGCTATAAGGATTCATAAAAAAAGGGGTATGTACTATGTAGTAGTGTGACGTTCATTCCCTCGAGCTGGGTTTATCCAATCGAGCCACTGTAAAATAGCAGATTCATACTTAAGGTTGTAGAGGAGGCTAGGGTCTAGCTGACTCGGTTAGGTTATATCTTAATATTAGAAGCAAATAGGTATTGAGCAATGGGCATTGCTTGAATTGCAAGGTGCAGCCAAGGGCCCGTCATCATCATATATGTATACACTACCAAAGCCGTCACCACCGATTATCATTGCTTCACTTCAAGAACTATGTATGTATTAAACATATCTCCAAATTATCATATACGCAATCTTTGAGTTCTAGAACATACTGTAACGACAATTTTAAACATCATATCACGATATCGTCACAAAAACTTTACTATTTTGCTGCGTTAAAATCCTGATTTACTGTGTACCCTATGACCCTCTTCCTTATCCAAAACCAAAAACATATAACAAATACAGACTTCATCCCACAAAACAATGCATACTTTTTTTGTCCCTTAAAACTTTGCACATCTATAAATGAAATGTCTTTTCACAACTTTATCCTCTCAATACACATTTATTTACCCTTATACCACTATTTTTTCAACTAACTACTTTATTACCTACACATAAATACATATTATATTTATACCCCACTTTATATTATTAAACACAAAAAATCATTTTTTTTCTTAATCCATAAGTCATTTTCTCTATGCACTATGTTAAGGGATGGAGGAAGTAAAAAATAAAAGTAAAAACAATCATCTTCATTGTGATTTCGGGCTGGGTTTAATTCACTAATTAGGAAGTAGGAAAGAAGCCCATTTCTTTCAGTATGTGGTCTTACAATCAAATTCAGTGCATCCCGTGCATAAATGTACATATGACCATAAACCCAAAGAATCAAACAGCTGTTTCTCACACCATGGAAAAAAGCAACTAATATAGCATTTCACAAGTGATCATCAAAGGCAAAAGTAATCTCAATAAGACAAATTACTTGCATTGAAGCATTTACTACCTAAATCGACTGCTCGCATGTGATCATCCTTCAAAGAAAAACAAAACGGAGCAACTCAATCTCTCTATAAATAGATACCATCCACAATCAAGAAACTTCAAGCTTATGAATAAAAGTTTTGGTTATTAGTTTGACACAATATTCTCCGAAGATGAAGGTCCTGTTTGTGTTACTGTTTGTCATTCTTCTATTCATACAGCAGGTATTTAGTCATTGGTTAAAAAAAAGAACCAGAACTATATTTAATCTGGAGATAATTCACGCACCTTCTGACGTTCTTTCCAGGCTTTTGTTGATGTAGCTGCATATTCTCCGTCTCAAGTTCGTGAACTGATCGACATGACATAAATTTATTTTGTGTGAGGCTGACCTTTTTGATGTTTCAACTTTGTCCCTGCTATGCAAACCAAACAACACATGGAAACAAGCCAAAGTGCCCTTGAATGTGTGGGTGTGAGAGAATAATTATTGTTTGGATTCTGATGGTTATGACTTATCAGAATCTGTAAGTTCATATGCTAATAAGTTCAATCAAGCGGTGATGCCTAGAAGCAGCTAGTATTGATGTAAACTATATGCCTTGAGCTTTACCAATCTTCACATCACAAGTGCAAAATAACTATCAAAAGAAAACAAAAACTTAACCACATTATTTAGACAAAATTCATTCTTAACATAATCGAACTTGATTAGCAGTTTTATGATACACACAATGTAGTCAAGATACAAGAATGATTATACACTGGAAAAATAAAATAATTAAAACACAAATAATAGCAACTAAAAGCGAGCCCAGCAACTGGTGCATTGGGCCATACAATCCCCCTTGCAATCAATGTTATAACCCATCGAAGGATGAGGTTTCAAGGTGAAAGGGGCAATATCGAACTGAAAAAATGAATGAGAATACAACAAATAGGTAATCGAATGAGCATTCATGAAGTCAGCTAGTTTGTAAAGATGTCTCTTTTATTGGATACGAAAATCAATCGAGTGGACTATCTCCAGTCGACGGTCGGACGGTATCAAGTGCTACAACACACAATCAACGGTAAATCGAGTAACATTTAAAAATACTTACCAAGTAGAGTTCTGAATCAAATGTTAGCAGAGGAGAAGATACAGATTTTCCGCTCGAAAAAATAATTCATTCGATTGAAAAAATACTGTATTTTTAACTGAATTAAATTGAAAAGGGTATGTGTTTGTCCTTAAAAAGGGTATTTCTGTCATTTTCAATATTTTTGCCGAATTTTAAAGAAGCCCTAATTTATGATGATGAGATCGCGAATCTGACCGTAAACGTCGTCGTTTTTCAGTCCTACACTGATCTAAAGAGCTTCTTGCGAAAACAACGTGCTCCTCCGCTCCAATGGAAGAGCTGAAATCTGCAATGAATTCTCACGTGGATCAAATGTCAGATCTGATCGAAAAGCTTTCCTCTGAACTCCGCTCCGGGCTCAGGCCCGCTTACGAAAATTTCATGGGCTTTTTTCATGCCATTAACTGGAAGGTATTCTACTTCACTACATACTCTGCATCTGTTTTTTCTCTTTCTTTTATGTGAATTTATGCATTGAGTTTTCGATCAAAATGTATCGGGTAGATAAGATTTCGTGTTCTTGAATTAGCTGTTGTAGAAAGTTTTGTTTTTGCCTGAATTTAAGTGTGTTGTTGGTTGATGGAGAAACAGCTCCGATCCTCTCTGGTAATTAAAAACGAAAACACTTTCATATAATTATACTTTTGAGCTTATGGAGATTGATTGAATTGTTTACAAGCTTGATCAAGTAAGTCTTCGGGATAATCTCGCCTGTGTGATTTAATCAACTCTTTTCTTAATTCGATATTATCGATTTGTCCAGTGTTTCGTGTGCTCAAGGGCAACCTAAATTTGAAATGGTATTAACTTGGAATATATTTTATTCTACGTATATGGTTATAACGAGTTTCTGGATCTATTTTGTGAAAATTCGTTTGATTTAAAGTATCTCCAGAGTGCGCTGTACGCGTGATTTTAATCTACACTTTACTCGTCTCTAATCCATGAATCATGTTCTTTTCGGTAGGAACCTTGGCTGGTAGGTCTCGTTTCCTTCCACGTGCTGTTGCTACTTGTAGTTTTCTTCTCAAGGAAGAACATCAACTTCCAGATGTGTTTGTTTCTTCTTGCACGTATGCTTCCTTTCTATATCGTGTTCTTTTTTCGCGTAGCGAATTCTTGTGAGATCATTTCTTAATAGATGCAGTTGAATTATGCAGTTGGAGGGGTGTATTTTGCGGAGAGGTTTAATCGGATCTTGGCCGGCAACTGGAGCAGCTTTGCTGGCCAAAACTATTTCGACCCTAGTGGACTGTTTCTATCTGTAGTGTGGTCCGGTCCCTTGTTGGTGATAGCAATCCTAATATTGGTCAGTGTTTTTGTGATTCTGTTCTTGCTCATTTTTCTTTTTTTTTTATCGACTCGTTCTCCTCAAACTCTTTGATCCGTTGCTCCTTTCGCAGGTGAATACTTTGTTTACAACGTGTTATCTGATTGTGAGATGGAAAAGGGCCGAGCTTAGGCATCGTGCAAGACTAGCTCGTAATAAAGAAGATTAAGTTTGTTTGTTTTTGGGCATTTGGAGGATCTTATGACCTTCTCCTGCCTCAATTTTCATTGGTAGAGAACTATATCCGTGAACACCGACTGTTTTTGTAAACGACAAAATGAGAACTAACGAAGAGCTTTATTTTGGAACGCTTATTTTAGGTTATCTTGATTATTAGAAATGCATTTGTTTTATGGAGCATACATTATTAAATAGTACAAAATTAAAACTCAGCACACAAGCAAATCAATAAAACTCCAAAGATTCCCAAGAGCTCCACTGGCTTCAATACAAAATACCAATACATACATATATACAAACAGACATTCCTTCAAGATAAAAAAACTCGGTCAAACAAATATTTGAACAACACACCATTGCGAACTCAGTCAAACAAAGATTTGAGATGATAATCAAAATAAAAAATAAACTTGCTTATGGTTATAGTCATAAATTGCCATGCATGTTTTTCCCATCTGAAATGAGGTCCTCGAGTTCATCAATAATTGCGTCATAGCAGAAGAAATATTGCTCCTGCAAAGTAATGATGTAGTCGGCAACAACCAACAAACAAGGGTTTTTTCATGTACACGACGTATATACATATAGGCAATAGACACAAGATAAAACTCTCAAATTAGGAATGATAAGGTTTCAAGAAACTGTACCAGAGTTTGCACCATTCCAATTCGCTGTGACCTAAAAATACTTACGGTATTAACAAGGTCCAAAGAAGTTAGGTCTCCCATAAGAACCCTTTGGATTGTATTGTGCACAGCACAATATGTTCCAGTTCTACCAATACCAGCACTGCAAAAGAATCTGAGTGTCAAACAATGATTGACACTTATAAATATTGGATTGAACTCACTATTATCAAAGACAAAAACCTGCAGTGGACAACAATTGGCCCAAGACTCGGTGGCACATAAGAAATCCTTTTGTAGATTTCACGAACATCAAGAGTATCTTTTGGAACTCCCTGATCAGGCCATTCAGGGTACTGAACGTGCAAAACAGATAATGGTGGCTCCTTTGACTGCAATATTAATATAGATGCTTGCTTAGCATGATTTATAATAAAGAGAAATCCTATGTTTGACGAAATTTCAAAATCATTTAGAAGAATTAACAAGGTATTAGAAGCAAAGCATCCAATATCATAATATTCATCAGCATTTCATATTTCGGAATCATAATATTAATAAAAGGCGATATACATTATTGAAAATTTTCTAAATCATCATGGTAATAATCTATTTCAATTAGACTATCAGAAGAGCCTATGTTTAAGGTCAATAGAAACATTCTTGCAAGTCTCCTTGTAAGTGCTCTATAATTTGTGATCGTAAACCTCACCTCTTTGTGTTTAACTTCTAAACATCGCAATATTAATGAGTTGTCTAATGTTTGTATCCGCTTTGTTGCAATGTATATGTTTCCAAACGCTCTGGGTCCATCCTCTGCTTGGAAATAATCCACACACTTCACTGTCTGCAACTAATTTTTAAACGGCACGGTCAATCGATCATATCAACATTTAGAATAAACTTTAAGGATATGTGGAAGAGAGAATAAATATCAGAACTAGAATAATTCATGATGTGAAGGTCAAGAATTATAAAAGCAATAATGTTATCTAAATAACAGCAAGAAGAAACACAAAATATTGGTCTGTTGAAGAGAAAATTTTATCATGTGAAGGTCAATAATTATAAAGACATAAATCCATAATGTTATCTGAATAACAGCAAGAAGAAACACAATTTCATGATACAAATGAAGAATTGTGATCTATAATATATTGCTAAAATCTAATAAATAAAAAGGATTTAATTGCTTACATGGTAATTGTCAACCAAACGAGTTAGCATAACTATGACAGGGCAGCTAAGCTCGAGTATCATTTCCCAGAAGTCCTCAGAAGTGTGTGAAAGTGGACCTTGAGTCGCAATAAACCGAGAAACGTTTTCAGAAGTCTACAAATCGAAAAAGAAAAACTGAATGGAGATATATGAACCAAATGTCTGTTTTAAAACATCAAATTGCAATGATGTAACAATCAAGAAGGATAAATTCCCCACCTTTATATGGCTTGCATTGATATATCCACTAGCTGCAGGTCTGTAGTCGGAAGATTGCTTCAAGATAACCCTGTTATCGTCAACTGCAACAATGAAATTTAAAACTAATGATTCTGAAACATGAGATTACATTTTTCATACATAAATGTAGAGATGTTTATATACTGCCGATTATCATACATGGCAAAACATTAGTATAACGGTTCTTGCTGGAATTTATATAATCGAGGGCCACAGTACATCTCTTCCACATTTCCGAACCTCTCATCTTATTTGCCTGTAATTAAGAAAACAAGACTTTGTAAGTTATGTTCAATAAGAAGAAGTTAGTGAAGCAGAATTCATGCAAATCATGATAATGATAATGCAAGATAAAGCGAGTCCTCAAGATTTTCGTGGTAACTAGAGTAATTGTTATTGGGCTAAGTAAGAATCCCAAATCAATCTTACTCTATTTCAGGATTGACGGCTTACACGAACAATGAACCAAATTACAAGCTCTAAATAACCTAAAATTTCAATATATTCATAAATAAAAAGTACTGCTCCCATCCACAATCATCACATAATCAAGCTCTTGAAACCCTAATTCCAGATCAAAAAATGCTGAAAACCCAGAAAAACACGTAATGATAAACATATATGCCTGGCAACTACTTCAAATACCTCCAAGGTTTGAAACTCCCAGTGGATCGTTTGCGGCGATTCGAACCTTTTGGCTTTGAAGGACTCGAGAGCTTCGGCGCAGCGGCGTATCTGATCGGCGGAGAGACAGGGCCTCAGCATCGTCGAATCGAAAGAGAGTTCGAAAGATTTATCTGCAACAGTCGGTGGGGAGAGGGGTTTTGAGGTGTTGGTGGTGGCCATCTCTGATCTCCGACCACGGCGACGATTAGTAACGACGTTACCCGTGGCTACCGGCGATAGGGTTTTGGTTACGAGTAAAGTTTTAAGTTTTGAATATTTTCGAAATTTTAAAATTACTGTACTGTACTTATATTATCGGAGTGTATTTGTTTGAGCAAAATTATGTTTTCCTCCATTGATTATTACGGAAAATTCTTCATTTCTCTAAACAACAAAAACCCAAGTGCTTCAAAAAAACTAACATCCTAATAACTCATTTTTCTCCTCATCACCTTCACTGCCACACCTATTCCCTTTCATCTCAACGCCACCGAGCTTGCAGGCTTTCACTGCTTCGTTCTCCCAATCCGTACACCTCACCACGACGTAAAGAATCGACAAAGCACACACGGCTTGAGCCGACAGCAAGCCAAGCCACAAGCCCATGAAGCCGACCCCGAGCCAGAATGCCAACCCGACAGCCACAGGAGTCCCCACGAAGTAAAACGCACCGAGGTTGATGTGGGCCCCAACAACCGGCCTCGCCGTGCCACGTAGGATGCCGCAGCCTGTTGTTTGCGGACAATTCCCAAGCTCACACAGACCAATGACCGGCAAAACCGAGGCCACGAGGGCTTTGAGCTCTTCGTCTCTCGTGAAGAGTCCGCCCCATTGGTTTCTGAATACGACCGTCCATATTACATTGATGAACCCGACACCGAACGCGCAGGCTAATGCCACCATGGCGGCTAGCTTGGCTTTGTAGGGCCTACCGGCTCCTAGCTCATTGCCCACCTGTTAAAAAATAAGCACTTGATCAAATTCAATTTGTATAAAGCTGAGAATCACTTTTCTTTTTACTAAACTACACTAAACTTATAAAGCATATGAAAGGACTTGAGATCCAAACCATACATGTAAAGAATCAAACTTTATTAAAAAAAGATAGGATTAAAAGTTGTGTAATCAAGATAAACCAATAATCCCACTACCAATTGTGCTAAAGGAACACAAATTACAAGAATCACCCCAAACAATAGCTTATTCACAAGAAACTCCACTTATTTTTTTCAAATAATCATCAAAAAGGCCAAAGAATGAAAGAACTAACCCGGGCCGAGACACAGCCGGCCAAAGCCATTGGCACGTTATACATGAGACTCGTTGTTTGAATCATGATCCCAGTAGCAGCCACAGCCAGCTTAGGGTCCGGCAAGTACCCAGCCAACACAACCACAATCTCGTACCACCACCACTCGAGGCATATTCCCATACAACTCGGCACAGCCAACCTAAGCAACGACCCGATCCCTCCTCCACCAATCACAGCCGTCCATCTCCACTGCCACCTCCCGTACACGCACACATACCCCATCATCAGCACCATCATGTGGAGATTAGTCAGCACCGAAGCCACGGCGACACCTGGCACCCCCATCCCCATCACCACCACGAGCACGTAGTTTAACGGCACGTGGAAAGTCACGGCAGTCAGAGTGCACCACATCTGGGGCTTGGTCACTCCCTGCGACCGGAGGTAAACCCTCAACGGCTGAAGCAGGGTGTTTGTAAGGAGGTCCGGGAGAGAGTAGATGCAGTAGGTGGCGGCGGTGGAGGTGATATCTGGGTCTTGGCCCAGGAAGAGCATGATGGGCTCGAGGTTGATCCAGAGGAGGGAGATGGGGATGGTCGAAAGGAAGAGGATGAAGATCATGCGGTGGAGGGAGAGAGAGAGGAGGTCCCAGTTCTTGGTGCCGTGGGCTTGGCTGCAGACGGGCTCGAGGCCCGAGGCGAGGCCGACTAGAACAGAGTAGCCGGTGATGTTGGTGAAGCCGATCGAGAGGGCGCCGCCGGCGAGCTGGAGGCTGCCGAGGCGGCCGAGGAACAGGACGGAGACGACGGCTCGGATGTAGACTAGGCAGTTCATGGCTGTTATGGGGAGTGCCATTGACCACAGCTCCTTCAACTCCTCCACCGCCTGGTTTGTTTTTTCAAGAAACAGAGCACGATAAATCAAGAAACAGAGTATATGAAAAAGATTGCATCTTTAGAAAAGAAAAAAAAGAACCTGGGAGGGGGAAGGTGATTTGTGAGAGTAAAAGTCGGAGCCTTTTTCAGCCATCATCGTGCAGCTTCTAGAGAGAGAGAGATTACAAAATTCAAAATGAGAGAGAGGAGAGAGAGAAGGGTTTATGGGTTTGACAGCACTTGACACTGGTATTTGCAGTTGCCATAAATAGGGTCGTCTTTCGTCGGGCAGATAAATCCATAGATTTGCAGACGACACACATTCATTTCTTTCTAGTTTGTGTGTGTTGTGTGTGTATTCCCATCCCAATAAAAATATGGGTATTGATTATTAAACATAATCTTAAGATTAAAGACTAAGCATCTTATAATATCTACAGAGCAATTTAATATTTTTATGTAATATTGATTTTTTTTTCATCAATGGTAAACATTATCTCAAAAGAACATAATACAAACCAAATAAAGTTAATTCACTTGTTGGTATAAAGGAAATAACAATGTGATGAGAGCTTATATTTTATTATTGATACTCATGACAAGTTTATACTAGAGGATACACCTTATAAATTAAGGTTACAAGGAGTAAAATCTGGTAAATTTACAGCTAATTATAAGATGCATATGAAGAAAAAATAATGAGGATTATTCATTTCTTGATTGAGAGATATTAATATTTGTTTCCTTAATAGTTGGCTCTACACATTATTGTAAAGTTGATACACAAAAGTAAATTCACCCAGGTTCTACAAAAATCGATACAAATTCGTGATGTTATATGAATTTGCATCACGCTTTAAGTATAGTGATATATGTCGATTCCAATCTTTTAGAGCTCCCGATTATAAATATGATCATTTAAAAGATTCTTATGGAATCCATTTTGTGGGAGTACAAACAAGCCTTTCAATCTATTTATGAAATAATCTTTTTGAAATTCCCTCCAATTAAAAGTCAGGTGGGTCCCACTATAAATACTCTGTTCACCTCTGGTTGACCCACGGCCACGGCTGAAGAAATACCAGCCAAGTTATACGCACGTGCTCACGAAATCATCCCCAAATTCAAAGCCCTAAATTTCACAATTATTTCCATCAGCTCGCCTCGTTGTATCTGTTTGTTCCTTCGATTTACCTTTTTCGGAAAATTGGATTTAGCAGATGAGAATTAATTTTCGGTGGCATATCGACCAGGATAGTCGTCGGCAGATTTCGATCGGGTCGGGTTATGTTTAGGGCCAATTTGATCGGGTTTGGATTGGCGGTGGGCTCGAGCGCGTTTATTGGATCGAGCTTCATCATCAAGAAGAAGGGTTTACAGAGAGCCGGGGCATCCGGTTCTCGTGCTGGTAAGCTCTCTTTTCTTCAGTCCTCGTTGAACCTTGAAATGTCGTATTGAGCACTCCGTATTTTCTCTATGCCTGGGCTTTCAATTTTTGTCGTGTATGATGCTGCTGCTATTATCGATGCAACGAGGATTATGAATCTGAGATTTTTCTAATAGAATTAGGGATTTAATTTTCTGAATTCGTAGCTCTGAAGTGGTGATAAGCAATGACATTTAGTTATGGATTTTTTTTTATTTATTTAACCTATAGACGCCTTCGTATTCATTTCTAATGCTACTCTTTTTATTAACCGGAGGTTCGGGAGGATATGCATATTTGGTGGAACCACTTTGGTGGATTGGAATGCTCACTAGTAAGTCTTTGCGTATTTGAAGAAACAACAATGCACACATTTCTTCTTCTTTTGGTACAATCAAAATTGAGCATTTTCTTTTCTCAGTGATCATTGGGGAGTTTGCCAATTTTGTTGCGTATATGTATGCTCCCGCTGTCCTTGTGACACCGCTCGGAGCATTAAGCATAATCGTCAGGTAAATGAGCGTTTAACCATCTTTATCCTTCCTAATCCTCGTTACTTTAAATAGTTAGCAGTGACACTGACATATATGTAGTAAAAACAAATACTATACGACTACTTATTTCATTGACAGTGCTATTTTAGCTCATTTCTTACTGAAAGAGAAACTGCGAAAGTTAGGAATATTAGGATGCATTTTGTGCGTAGTGGGCTCTACGATAATTGTGCTTCATGCACCCGGGGAGCATAGTATTAGCTCAGTTGAAGACATCTGGGAGTTAGCAATACAACCAGGCAAGCCCCCCTTTACTATAGTAAGTCGTAAGAAATAAGAAAAAGATTGTATCTGAATATTTTCTATCTATTTTTGTTCCAGATTTTCTTTTGTACGTTGCTTCAGTAGTAGCAGTGGTCCTGTTTCTCGTGTTGTATTGTGAACCAAGATATGGGCAGACAAACATCATGGTTTATCTTGGAATTTGTTCTGTAATTGGATCCATAACAGTAAGTAGGTTCTATTTTGTTCGTCTACTTGATATACAGTTATTCCATCTAAGCTACTTGCGTGTTCTGATTTCTCCTTTGCAGAGATACTATAAAGTTGCTTGTGGGTGTCCAAATGGGTTTTAAAATATTAATGGAATTAAGTCCTGAGGGAAAAAGTATCATTAGTTTAATCTGGTTTCATTGCAGGTTGTGAGCATCAAAGCAATAGGTATTGCCATAAAACTTACATTGGAGGGCTATAGCCAGTTGGCTCACTTCAAGTCGTGGGTATTTGCCATGGTCGCGGTTACTTGTATAATCATTCAATTAATCTACTTAAATAAGGTGTCTTCCATTTGTCTCCTAATTTTAGCATCTTCTATCAGTTATTTTACTTCACTTATTCTTTGTTTTTAAAAAAGTACATGTAATAATAATGAAATGAAATCTTATCGAGTATTGTGGTTTCATTGCAGGCTTTGGACACATTTAACGCTGCTGTGGTATCTCCAATCTATTACGCCATGTTCACTTCACTTACAATTCTCGCCAGTGCCATAATGTTCAAGGTAATTTAGTATTTTGAAGCGTGTTTTATGGGAATGTATCCAACCACCAGAAAAAAAAAAAAAAAAAGAAAAAAAAACGATTCGGTTAAAAATTCTAATCACTTTTGCCGCTCTCTAGGATTGGTCTGGTCAAAGTGCCAGTAGCATTGTTTCAGCTCTATGCGGATTTATAACTGTGCTTTCGGGTACAATGGTTTTGCACAGTACCAGAGATCCCGAAAAACAGCCATCTACGGGTAATATAATATATTCCCTCTATTTGATATTAGGGATCATTTCAAAAAAGACCCTTTAGGTCTTTAACTGATTAGTAGAAGAAAAGAAAAAACAGCAGACTTTCAAATTTACAGAAATACCCTCGATGTTGCGTTCAATGTTAAAATTATGGGACTAAAGTGGGTGTTGCAGTATTATTCGCTCTCGAAGGGGTAAATGTGAGAGAAAACAAAATTTCAATGGTACTTTTTGCAATTAACCATCTATAAATATATGTAAAAAAAACGTGATGAGTAACCATGCGCCATTTTCTCTTTAGCACCATTTGTTTTGGCTAAAAACGGTTTAATCACTTTTTTTCAGCCGATTATTCGCCACTTTCTCCTCAAATATCATGGCTCGTTCATGCTAATGATGAGATATGGAAACAGAGAGACAACGATGAGCTGCATTCTGAATACGTGCCAATTATTCATCAAGATCATTTTAGGTAAGGGATCAGAAGCTGGCAGCCCTATTCGACGATCTAATTAAATTAGTGAGAATACCTGGCCTGCGGTAGCCAGTGTTGATTTTTCTGGCGGCTTCGGACGTTTATTTTTAAATAGTTAATGTTTATTTTTTGAATGGCCTGTGGTAGTGTTGATTCGTGCTGAGATGTATGCTAGAAATTTGTTGTTAGTTTAGTCGTCATTCTTTGATCATTGAGTTACTACATTATTTCTTAATCAGTATTGATCATTACTCCAGATGAGGTATAAATGAACGCTATATATATATTCTCCTTGATGTGATTCAATTTTTTATTTTTATTTGTTAACAATTTTTTTAATTAGACTCATTATAACAGTTTCAAATTTAAATATACATTATTATATTAACTTTTCTATTTAAAATAAGTAAAAAATCTAACATTTTTAATCTCATATACTCCATCTCCGTGATTATTGCTTTGAGATGTAGAAAATTATTTTTTTACACTTTACATAAATGTAATTTTATATAAATTAGTAATACGATATTGTGTAATGTACTAATTTAATTCTATTTCATTTTTTTTTTACTATAAATAAATTGAAAATTTTCAACAATAGAACCACACAATTTCCGAACAATTAAAAGTTGAAAAAGAAAGATAAAAAGGAAAACAAGATGGGGATGAAAGTTGTTATGATCATTTTCTTGATGTTGATTGTATCGGCACAATCAATAATTGTGACGAGGTTTGGATTCAAAGTGTGTGTGGTTACTTGCGCCCTTCGTAAGAGATGTACAGTGCATGTAACGATGGCAGTAATGTGTTTAGGAAAATGTGCTTTCACTTGTAAAAAGAAGATGGGTCGTCGTCGTCGGGGTCGACCGTTGTCCTTTTCTTCTTTGGTCGCGACTCGTAAATTTGAAAATAATAGTGAAAATGTTATCGAAAGAAAAAAATAAAATTGATGGAGATAAGATTTTAATTATAATAAGTCATGTTATGGCATAAGAGGTATCATTATTTTGTATTGTTAAGTTTTCAACAATCATATATATATATAATTAATTAGAAACTTTCAATTTGATTTTGTTGTTCTCTCTCCAATAATCTATAATTTATTTTTAGCAGTACTATTTGTTTTGGCTAGAATTTAAGCATGCAGTGCTTTTTTCAGGCGATTATTCACGACTTTCTCCTCCAATATCATGAGATATGGAAACATATATAGAGACATTGATCGATGATTTGAATCCCTCCAAATACGTACGTATGTATACCAATTATTCATCAAGATCGAGTTAACATTTTACGTGAGAAACTGGGGAAAACCCGGAGTACAAAAACCTGTTGTTCTATGGTTTGTCGAATGTTGGCGTGTTGGTGCAGTTCAAGGCGGCAAACGACAGTGGTGGTGTTTTCGACAGCGTTTTAACAACGAAATAATCACAAATAAAATCACTCAACTTAACCATTACAAAATAACGAATCGATTTTTATTTTTTTTGCAAAAACTAACTACGTGTACGCAGGTTGCGTCCGCACGAAAATTTGGGAGTTCGTAGGCCATTTCGGCCAAATTTTGCACCCCTCCTTCGCGCGGCAATACTATATATAGTAATATATTCATAAGCTACTAAAGAGCAAGCATCTTAAATAGCCACTTGTTTTTTAGTATATTTTCCAAAGTGGAATAATTTATTTCTCTTTTAATTTTTCTTCTTTTTCTCTCAATTTTGATTATATTTCAAAATTTAATTTTTCATTAATTCCAACTCTGATATGAACAAATAAGATATCGAATCGAAGCTCGTTTCTTTGTTCTCTATATTTTTCAACAATATATATATATATATATATATATATATATATATATGAGTGAGCTTCACACACGGATCAATTCGTACGAATTTTTTAAAACTTAAAATAAAATATTATTTTATTTTATTACATTATTTCTTAGTAATTCTTTTATTATATTAAATATCGATCTCAGACAGGGCGAAAAGGCTCAAGGCGCCGTTTACATGCTTTTTTTCTGGGTTAGCTTCGATTGATCTTAGATTTGCCAAAAAGAATAGAATTGCTTTCTCACAATGTTTGGTAGCTTAAGTCAGATCAAAGAAGAGGCCGATCAAAATATGGTGTATAAAAAAATACCAGAAAAGAAAAAGTGAACAATTAACAGAAAGTCATGCCTGGAACCCCTATCGCCTTTAAGATTTAATATATAAATTGAAGATTTAATAATTAGTTTCTACTCTCTCTTATAATTTATGAATAAAGAGTATTTTTTTGTAAAAATTATTTTTTTTCTGATTTATGAATAAAGAGTAATTTTTTGTAAATTCATTCTTTTTCTTGTAGGACTTCGCATCCTAGAATTTTTTATAGAATTCTTTTTCGTTTCTTTTTTGACTTTCACCGGCTGTCTCTCTCGTTCAAGTATCCTCCATATATCTTTTTTTAATTGCATTTTTCTCGCCCAACTTTGCGTACGTTATTTCCACTTCCGCCACTCCTCTCGTTCTTATTCCTTTGCTCTCCCCTCGATTTTTTCCCTCAACTTTTTCATACAATAATCATGGGGTAATACATCCCATTGCGAAACGAAATGGATAGTCGACCAGGGCCCTCCTGTGTTGTTTCATCGGATCAAACTGCGTGATGAAATCGACGGAGCTCGTCAACCAAAGTTGTGTTGTGTTGAGACGAGGAGGAGTTCGGAATTGGTTTAATTTTTTGTTTTACCAAAAACCAATTACAAT
Source organism: Euphrasia confusa (assembly GCA_954870475.1). Lineage (NCBI taxonomy): Eukaryota > Viridiplantae > Streptophyta > Magnoliopsida > Lamiales > Orobanchaceae > Euphrasia > Euphrasia confusa. Next base: position 44,339,624 of record OX940956.1, on the reverse strand, counting down.
ATTGATTTGAGTCCACGATTTGCTAAAAAAAAAAAAAGATCGATAGGCTTTGAATAATTGAATTGGTTGAATTTTTGTTTTACCAAAACCCAAAATTAATCAAGTTTTTTTTTTTCAATATTAATTGGATTGAATAGAATTAAAATATGAGATTCAACCAATCTTACCTTCAATATTGAAGCATCAGCGAAGGTCGGAGGAGGTGGGTTTGTCACTCGGCAGGGATGAGTTCAATTAGTTGAGGGCATTTAAGTCCATTCAATTATATTTGATGTGTTTAAAGCCATCTCTAACCAACACAAAAACTAAAACTCAAATATAAGTTTAGTTTTAAGTTTACCGTAATTTACCTCTAACCGAGATTCCAATACTCAAAGTTAACCAAGTTTTATACAATTTTTATAAATAATCAACATTTTTAAAAAATTTCAATTTAACCCCATAAATTTTGACATTAATAAATTTAATAATCATTATTTTCAATTTAAAATTTCAAATATAATAAAAAAATACTGTGATATCCCAATTTCGTATTGTGTTATTTTATTTTTAATGTCAATTAAATAATTTAATATTTAATTTTATTTTATATTGTGATAATTATTTTTATTTCATTATTAAAAATATTTTTATTAAAATTTATTTTAATTATTAATGATATGATTATTAAAACAATTTAAATTATAAAAAATATTAAATAAAAAACTATAAAAATGGTTGATAGATTATTTTTATTAATTTGTAAACATAAAGGATCATTTTATAAATATTAAATAGTTTTTTGTTTGAGTTTAGAGCATGTCCAACCGATACTAAAAACCTATTTTGGAGTAGGATAGATGCTCCAACCGATACCAAAACATAAACCTATTATAGGTTTTATGGTGGGACCCACCAAAAAAATACTTAAATTTACGTCTACTGTAAAGACAAACCAAAAACAATTTATTATTTATAAAATGATTCTTTTTTTATAAATTAATAAAAATGACTCATTAAACTTTTTTGTTTCTTATTTAATATTTTTTTTAACGTAATATTTTTAAATAATCATATCATTAATAATTAAAAAAATTATTTTATAAAAAAATAAACATCACAATATAAAATATAATTAAATATTAAATATTTAATTGATAATAAAAATAAAATAAAAATAAAATAAAAATAAGATACTTAAAATAAAATGTTAGGAATTACAAAAATAAATAAACTATTAATCGCAACAAAAAAATTGATCAGGTAAATTGAAAATAATATTTATTAAATTTTTTTATGTCAAAAGTTATGTGGTTAAATAGTAAATTTATAAAGATGTTGATTATTTATAAAAATAATATAAATAATTGTATAAAAAGAATATTTAAAGAATATTCTTTTAAGTTTGAATATTGGTTTTTCGGTTGGAGTCAAATTACTGTAAACTTAAACTTAAACTTATTTTGGGTTTAAGTTTTAGTTTTTCGGTTGGAGATGACCTTAAGGTAAACGTAAATATAAGTATTTTTTGTGTGAGTCCCACTTTAAAACCTATAATAGGTTTATGTTTTGGTATCGGTTGGAGCATCTCTCCTACTCCAAAATAGGTTTTTGGTATCGGTTGGAGATGCTCGATGTTTAAAAGATGAATGTCTATATAAAAAGATCTATAATCGTACATTTACCCTAAAACAAAATTTCAATGGTACTTTTTGCAATTAACCATCTATAAATATATGTAAAAAAACATGATGAGTAACCATGCGCCATTTTCTCTTAAGCACCAATACTTATATCATACTCTTAGGAGTACGATATAAATAGTGCTCTCACCCTTTAAAATATGAAAATCATCATTTAATAATAAGAAATCTTCATTTCAAAAAATAATTATTATAAACATTAAATTAACATAACAATGAATATATTAGCATACTTAATGAATATTTATCAGAAAATACATGAAAATATAATTATAGGTGTACAATTAAAATTGTGCTCTTAGGAACAAAGTGGTATAAATTGCAGCACCATTTGTTTTGGCTAAAAACGGTTTAATCATGCATTTCATTTCACCCGATTATTCGCCACTTTCTCCTCAAATATCGTGGGTCGTACTCGTACATGCTAATGATGAGCTATGGAAACAGAGACAATGATGAGCTGCATTGTGCCAATTATTCATCGAGACTATTTTAGGTAAGGCAATATCAGAAGCTGGCAGCCCTATTTAATTTGACGATCTAATTAAATTGGTTTGATTTTTCTGGCTTTTATTTTTTAATAGTTAATGTTTATTTTCTGAATGGCCTGCGGTAGTGTTGATACGTAATGTATGCTAGAAATTTGTTGTTAGTTTAGTCGTCATTCTTTGATCATTGAATTACTACATCTACATTATTTCTTAATCATTATTGATCATTAACTCCATATATATGAGGTACAAATGAATGCTATATATATATATATATATATATATATTCTCCTTGATGTGATTCAATTTTTTATTTTAATTTTTAACATTTTTTTAATTAAACTCATTATAACCGTTTTATTTTTTTTTTCAAATTAAAAAATATACATTATTATATTAACTTTTCTTTTTAAAATAAGTAAAAAAATCTAATATTTTTTAATCTCATATACTCCAGTCTCCTGTGATTATTACTTTGAGATGCACAAAATTACTTTTTTACATCAGTCATAAATGTAATTTTATATAAATTAATAATATGATATTGTGTAATGTACTAATTTAATTCAATTTCATATTTTTTTGACTATAAATAAACTGAAAATTTTCAACAATAGAACCACATAATTTCTTAACATTGAAAGGAAAACGAGATGGGGATGAAAGTTGTTATGATCATTTTCTTGATTTTGACTGTAGCGGCACAATCAGCGATTGGTTACAAACGTTGTTTAGTTACTTGCTTCCAACGGAAGAAATGTCATCTGGGACAACATGGACATATATATAAGACATTGTGTTTAGGAATGTGTGCTTTCTCTTGTAAAAAGCCTAGATTCGGTCGCCGTCCGTTGTCCTTTTCTTCTTTTGCCGCGACTCGTAAATTTGAAAATAATCGTAAAAATGTTATCGAAAGAAAAAAATAAAATTGATGGAGATAACAATTTAATTATATAATAAGTCATGTTATGGCATATATAAGAGGTATCATTATTTTGTATTGTCAAGTTTTCAACAATCACACACACACACATATATATATATATATATATATATATATATATATATAGGGAGAGTTTCCTACACGGACCAGTGCGTACACTTTAAAAGTCTCTGAATAATATATTGATTTATATTATTATTATTCTCTTTCTCTCTGCCTCTATTAATAAAATGTTCTCAATTCTCAAATTGATTCTATTTTTTATTTCTTTCATGAAAATTGTTAATTACTTTATTTTATGAAAATTGTTAATTACTTTATTTTATTTATTAGATAAAAAATTAAGAAAAAAATAAAAAACTAAATTGAATTAATATTTTTTATAAAATTAATAATTATTTTTACAAATTGTAAAATATTTTTTAAAAATTATGAATAATATTATAACATTAATTGTATTTGCAAAAATAATTAATATTTTTTTAAATTAATTGAATAAAATTAAATTGAATGTATCTGAATTGAAATTAAAATTTAAAAAACAAGTGTTTTGTTATAAACTCAAAGAATATTGAGAGAGAATAATAGATCCGAAAGAGAGACAACATGAGAGAACATAGAGGAGAATAGAATTGTTTTGAATTATTATTTCATTCATACGGGGAAACCCTTTTATATAGGATACAAAGTAGGGTTTCTGTCTTGTTCACCAAGAAAGGGTAAACTAGTCATTCACTAATTAATAATATTCATAACACTCCTCCTTGAATGACTATTTATAGGATTGCTGCCTCGTTAAAACCTTGTTAGGAAAACCCAGTGGGACAAAACCTGAGCGAAGGAAAAAGAGTAAATCTTGCTCCCCCTGATTGTAATCACCGAAGATCTTTGAATTCTTGAAAGTAGTTATTTGTGATCAATCAGTCTCATTAAAACCTGTAACTAATAAAACCATAGAGGAAAAACTTAGTTATTCAAATATACATTTTGGTTTTCAGGACACAACCTTTGAATTGTCGAGTTTCACGTTCATTTGTATTTTTCGTCCTTCAGGGACATGCCTTTACCAGACATCTATATTGACTAGAGCATTCGCAGTTGCTATAACCGGCCGGTAACTCTTCTGAAGTATTTTAGATGCATCTAGTGTTCAATATACATTTCTTGACAAATGAATAATGTGAACTTCAATTCACAATCATTTGAACTTCAGGTTCAATATATCAGTTTATCTCGAAAACAAACTCATATGGAACATTCTGATGTCCACGTTAATTATGATCGAGTGATGTACATGCCTTTTCAATGGAATTTTCATCTAACTCTCTTCAGGAGATTTTCATCTAACTCTCTTCAGGAGATTTCTTTGTTTTTCCGCGGATTTATTTTATATCTTAAGATCAATTTACTACGCTTCAGGCGTATATTAGAATCAACATTTGAGTTGATATCTTTGGTATTTGAACTCTTATAGTTTATTTATCACAAATATATGCGATTTTGTCACGACTTCATTAATTTGGCAGATTACTTGCTGAATATTGCAAGTCACTTATTTTCATGTTTATGTACATTTATAGTACTTGTGGGGATAATTAGTAAAGCTCTTCCGGAGCTCACGCTTAACATAACATCATTTGAATAACAGTATTTTTTACCAATAATCCTTCGGGGATAAAGTATCTTTACCAATGATCCTTCAGGATCAAAATACTTGTGTCATTCAAACTTTATTGACGAATAATCAAATCAAATATTCTTCAAAAATATTTATCAAATTTAATAAATCAATTGTGTATTCTTCAGGAATAACACGTCAAACATTAAGAAAATAATCGTCTTTTTCGATATTTCATGAGTACCCATTTGTTCTCGATTTTCAAAAGATATCCTTCAGGGATAAGTCATACGTAATCATTGTTTCAACAAGAACAATGGTGTTTCACTATGAGTATCATGATGTAACTTTTTTAAAAACATATAATGTTTTGAACTTTGCTTCTTCGAGAGCAATCAATAAAAATATTATTTCAAGAATATTTTGTATTATTTCTTATGAATATCAATATAGATTTACAATATTTTAATTTTAATTGCTACACAAGAAAAAATTTGATTTGATATTTCTGCGAGAATATCATATCATAATGTTCTCCAAAACATTTACAATTTAATTTTGATATTTAATAATGAATATCTTATCATAATGTTCTTCGGGAACATTTAAAACTTATTGCTACTACGGGAGCAATTTAATTTGATATTTCCAAACTTATTGCTACTAATGGAGCAATTTAATTTGATATTTATCGAATAATATCAAATCATGATGTTCTTCCAGAACGATCAATATAATATTTAAACCAGAGTTTATGTTCTTCAGGAACATTCAATTTAATTGATATATTAAAAATAATTGATTTGATATTACTTCAAGAACATCATATTATAATGTTCTTCGGGAACATATGATATTACTTCAGGAATATCAGATTATAATGTTCTTCGGGAATATATAATATTACTTCAGGAATATCAGATTATAATGTTTTTCGGAAACATTTGAATTTAAGAAGAAGGGAGGAGAAGTATATATATTTATAATTATTAATGAATATTAACAAACATATAAATTCTTGCCTTGGAGTTCGGATCTTGGATGAGTAGAACTTCGATGAAGGAGTTCGGATCTTGGATGAGTAGAACTTCGATGAAGAACGCAGTTGAGCTTTCGTGATGATAACGTGTTATAAACTCAAAGATTTCGTGCTGATAACGTGTTATAAACTAAAAGAATATTGAGAGAGAATAATAGATCCAAAAGAGAGACAACATGAGAGAACATAGAGGAGAATAGAATTGTTCTGAATTGTTATTTCATTCATTGGAGACCCCTTTATATAGGATACAAAGTAGGTTTATGTCTTGTTCACCAAGAAAGGGTAAACTAGTCATTCACTAATTAATAATATTCATAACATGTTTGATCTTATTAATTTTTATTTCATCTAAATTTTTTTGTCTAATTAATAAAAAAATTACCTTACAGTTCAACGAATAAGAGGACAACCATAAATAAAATATATTAAAATTAATCTAATATTAAAAAATATTTGGACATGTTGTAACAAAAATATTTTAACGCAACAACAATAAGATTTTTTTTATTAATATATATACATAGACAAAAATTTATTAATATATATATATATATATATAGCTTAGAGAAACTAATAATATAAATTAATATAATATTAAGAACTTGTTAAATCTGTACGAATTGGTTCGCATAAAAAAGAGACTATATATATATATATATATATTAAGTGACAAGAGCCTAATACTCCTATGTCTTTGAAGGTCTAATAATTTTACAAAGTATGTTGTAATATATAATTCAAGAAAAAATGAAAAATAATAAGTATTGTATTCAGTCGATCTAAATGCAATTGTAAAATAAATTATTCTCCAACAGAAGGTTGATATGAAAGTTTCTTCACAAACATCAATGAAAGATTTGACTACTACAGTAGATGCAAACATTTGAAGTTACACAAAAAATAACTCTTAACTAAATCCCTTACATTAGCTTCCCTAATTGAATAATCTAGCTCATAAATAATTACAATAATAAAAGAATAATTTTGGAAAAATAAGTGCAATACTTCCAACATATTCTCTTACAGTCGGAACCAGAATATAAAACCGGTGGTGCAGTAATAAAGCCTCACTTTATAAGGAACTAGTAATATCTCCCTGTGCGATGCACATGAAAATTTAATGTAATTTTTTTGTTTTAAAAAAATAGATGCCTAGATTATCATATTATTTCTTTTTCAGTATCACATATTATTTATTAAAATATAATTTAAAATATGGCACACAATTTAATTTCATTAGTTTATTTATAAAAAAAATGAAAATAATTCATAATAAAAGGATTTATGTTAAGAGGTCAAATGATAAAAAAAATATGAAAGAAAGTTTGTTTTAAAGAAAAATACTTAATATTAGCCTTACTAAAAATATAATTTTTTGATTTTTATTAAGTAAAGTAAATAAAAAAAAAACATATCAATTAGTAACTTTCGAATTTGAATAATAATAATAAAATATTAGTAACTTTCATTATTATTATTATTATAAATAATAATATTATTACTATTAATAATATTATTATTGATAATATTACTATATAGGTATCATCCGAAAATAAAATCAATAAAAAATCTCTTACTGATTAATAAACACGGGTAAAAAAGAGAGTTATCAATTGGACCATGAAGGGTGAGTTGTGTGTTTAAATAAGATATTTTATTTTAATGAACTTAATTATATTATTTATATTGTATTACTTAAACATTAAATTCTATTTAATTTAATAAAATTGAAATCATTATATCATATAATAAACTGAATCTGATAACAAATATACTAATTATTTATAAAAAAACATTTACACGAAATTAAACTCAAAAACTACTTGTAAAATAAACAAAAAGAATTGATGAACTTTGAATCTGTAATATAAAAAAATAAATAATTAAATATACCAAAAGTCAATATTATAAGAAGAATTAAACAATATAGTATATGAAAAAGATGAACATGAAATAAAAAAAGTAATTATAAATTACAAATTATTTACCTCTAAAGCTGAAAACAAATACTATGTGATTACTTTTATCAAAAAAAGTAAAGCAGAAAAAAAATACTAATTAACAGATTTATATTACAATCAACACTGATAATTAATTAATTAATTAAATCAAATCTTATAAGAATAAAAAAATCACGTTTTGGAATTTAATACTATTTAAAAAAGAATAAAAAATCATATTTGAAATTTGAAAATTGGAGAGCAAATCATTTTCTATTAGAAAATTTAATACTATTTAAAAAAATAAAAAATCATATTTGAAATTTGAAAATTGGAGAGCAAATCATTCTCTATTATTAAAAGATTATTTTACATTAAAAATAGGATTACTATAATTTACTAATAATATTAATTATAGAAGTAAATAATATTAGGAATGATAAATATATGTAATTATAGAGAATAGAGAATTACTAAATATATGTAATTAATTTTTACCAATCAATTTGCGGAATAGATAATTACTAATTATTTTTAATTATCATTTTTAATTATGGATTAATTAATAACTCGATTGTCTCTATTATTATATTTGACCATTATAGTGTTCTTACCATTTACCCATTAGGAAATTAATGTAAATTAGTATAGCTAATTAATAGAAAATTTTGAATCGTAATAGCTAATTAATAGGTAATAATTATAGTACCATTTACCCATTAGGAAATTAATTATAGCTAATTAATATGTAATAATTAAATTTTGAATGGTACAATTATAGTGTTCTTACCATTTACCCATTAGGAAATTCATGTAAATTAGCATAGCTAATAATGTATATTACTGATTTTAAATCATAATTAATTTAATTGTCATAAATAATTAAAAGCCTCATGTTTAGAATTTGGAGGAGCACAAAGTTGATATTAGAACCGAACCTACATCAACCATATAAATAAATATGAAATATATGAAATGTGAAATTGCTATTTATTAAAATAAATAATATATATATATATATATATATATATATATTTAATAAATAGTACTTATAAAGAACTCATTAACAGAATACACTGATAATAAGTAATAACATAACGTGGTTATGATTTCTTCTTTGGCGGCATGAGTACGGGCATGATTATGGATATCAGCGGTGGTCATGGGCGAAGGGAGCGGACTATTGCCCCTCTGAAAATAAATAAACAATCATAGGTAGAAAGAGTGAGAAGAGCCACTCACATATCGCGTCCGTGTATGAATTCATACATAAGAACAGAGAAGAAATCACACATAATAAAATTAAATAACAAAAAAAATACCTAAAATGATTAAATAGAGAGAAAACGAATAGAAAATTAATATAATTGTGTATTGTGCAAGAAGATAAATAAATGTAAATACTTACTAAGAGTTCTGCAAAAAAGAAACATTAAATTATAATTATGTGTCAAAAATACAAATAAATTAAACAAATCGTGAGCTCAAAGCTCAAGATCAGGTTACGTACCTCATGAAAACTCTATAATATATTAGGGCTTCAAAAAAAACATAAAAAAAAAACAATTAGAGAGAATATATATCAATGGTAAGAATGAAGATGAAAGAAACATTTAAATAGATTTTGAACTATAAATTATATTATTATATTAATATTTGCTAATTAATTTTATAGAGATTATAGGGACTGATTGATTTTTTCTATATTGTTATTTTAATATATATGGTAAGAGAGGTAATAGAATAGATGAATTAAGTAACAAATCAATTAGATAAATTATTCATAGTAAATGGTCAATTAATATAATTGAGAAAATTAAGGAATTGATTAGTAAGAACAATTAGATTAATATTGATTTACGGAATTGATGTAAATTGATTAGTATTTATGTAAATTGAAGAATATAATGAATATGAAATTATTATTTAATTAATTGAATTAAAAGCTACATTATAATAAATAATAAAGCCACATAAGAATTATAAAGCCACGTAAGAATGCCTTGGCCAATCAAAACATTGTTTGTGCCACATAGTGTGAACATGCTCATTTTTCGTAGTGTAATTTTTTGTGTTCACACTGACCACGTGTGATCAGTAAAGTCTGGATTTATATATTAAATAGATTTATCAAAAATAGTACTATAAAAATAATTTTTCAAAAGGTGAAGCTGCTTATAAGAGCACTCCCAATGGTGGGAAGGCAAAAATGCCACTTTCTCAAATTTTGCCACCAAATTTGTCACGAACAGTAAAATTATCTTCAATCATAAAACTCAAATTTTAACTCAAAAAGAATATTTTTTGAGAATATTTCTAATTTTATCAAACAATAATTTTATTTAAATTACATTTGTATATAATCATATTTATAATATGATATATATGATTAGAAATTTGAAAATAAATTAAAAGTTCATATTTTTTTAATAAAAAAATATATAAATTAGAAAAAAAATACGAAAATTCAATAAAATCACACATTACAATTATATATTAAAGTTTAATTTGTATTTGTATTTTTTAAATTTACATTTGTGTTAATTAAATTTTAATTTTATTTTCTTTAAAATAATAATAAATATAAAATTTTGGTATAAAAAAATAAAATATCACATTTCTTTTAAATTAACAACATAAAAATCAAATGAAAATACATTAAATATATAATATATATAATAACTAAAATAAAAAAAAATGATTTGCTACCGATGAATAGTGGGTAGACAAATTTACCGCCCACTGTTCACCATCTCTATTCTGCCACCAGTTTGAAGACCCCCATTGGGGCTGCTACAGTGGTGGTGGGGAGGCAAATTTTGCCATTGCCTTCCCCATTGGGAGTGCCCTAAGAAATACTACAAAAATTTGCAGTTGAAAGTATCTTATTAGGGATCTTGTCGGGGCTAAATGGAATCCCAGACCTATAAAGCCGGCGATTGCGAGTGACAAGAAAAAAATAAAAACATGAATAAAAATCAAATCTTTATAAAATTAAATTAAAGGCCAAAAGCAATCTTTATACAAATCAAAAATCATTTCACCATCTAAAACTAAGACATTGTCATTCTAAAAAAAAATAAAAAAAATGAAACAATCGAGATATGCATACCGTCGCATTGGGACAGCTGAAACTACACACTTTCCCATCTACATATTCATGTACGAAGAGGGCATCGACAAAACCATCGTAACCATCAAATTTTTAGGAAATTGCATTTGGTTCATTTCATCAAGCTGGCAAATCTGTTACCACACATATAAGATAAAAATTACTACTAAAAAGCCAACACACACACAAACTCACACACATGAAGCCAAAGAACAATAGATAAGACAAATTATTACCAATTAAAAACTATCAAGAACATTACAATCACCTTAGAATGCAAAGCTTGTAGCCACCACAACCAGGCGAATATAAGTCAACGACGAACAATCTATCATCAACATTCAACAAACGATCCACCAAAATTTTGGGCTGAATCAATCTCAACCATGTTTGGGTGAAGTGATTTTTCCCATCACCTCATAGATTTCCTAAACACAAATGATGTTTGTGGCTGAAAATTAATAACCCATAAACCACATCACTCATAAGTCATAAAGCCCCCAAAATAAAACTTGATTTGGTATTATATTTTTCATCTTTCATCAAACAAAATGAAAACCTTAAATTCAAACAAATATCTCAGCTAACCCCTTAACTTCAAGGTATAATCAAACCTCGATAATTTATAATGTAAACCTGGAACTATTTTTGTTTTATTGGTAATTACTTCAAACACTGCCGCAGGGGTATTTTTTGTAATTATCCCAAAGTTGTGTGAATTTCTTCCGAGCTTTGAGCTTTCAAAGTGATACCTGGCTGCAAGTACATATGGATGTAGACTAAAACTTAAAACATACCGTAGTCGAAACATGAGTATGACCAGCAGTTGGATTGAATTCGGTGTCTAACAGCATGTTAGATGCCTTAAAATCTCGGTAAATGACCTACAACAACAACACAATACCCATCAGATTCTCAACACTAAATATCTCTACTCCAAGGACGACTTAAAGGTGAAAACTTGGATTTCTAATTCTTGGTGCAGGTAAGATAACCTCTGAGTCGCCCCGAGCATAATCTGCAACCTCCGGTCTGTTGGGATGTGGAGTCAAATTAGGAGAATAATTAATTGGGTAATTAATTATTGAGAAAGATTCTAGATGTGATCTTGTGTCCTTTTATGATTTGGACTCCTACCTATTTTATGATTAGGGTTTAGGTTTCTACCCTTATAAATAGAGATCCCCATCCATGTATTTTAGAATCCCCACCATCGTGAAAAATACTAGAGTGCTAGAATAGACGAGAGCGTGAGAATACTGAGATACGCGTGTGCGTTTGTAAACTCCACGGAGTCGTCTATTATTACTCTAGTGAAAGATCTGCAGCGGCGAGAGTGGATGTAGCCTATTTGGGTGAACCACTATAATTCTTGTGTTCTTTTATTCTCGTTTATTTTTCGTTCGTGTTTGTTTATCGTTTCTTGTAGACGGAATTGGGCGCAAATCCCAACAACTGGTATCAGAGCTTTGGTTGGAAAAGCTGGGCAATCGAAGAAACGATGGGAGACATCACAACCTTTGGAGTTACGAGATTTGATGGCTTGGGTTTCGCATCTTAGAGGATGGAAATCGTGAACTATTTGGACTAGAACAATATTCATCACTCGTTGGAAGGCGCGAAGCCGGAGGAGACGAGCGAGGCGGATTGGGCTATCCTTGATCGACAAGTACTCGGAATTATCCGTTTGACGTTGTCGGAAAACATCGCGAAGAAGGTGATGAAAGAGAAGACAACCGCGGGTATGATGAAGATGTTGTCCGAGTTGTATGAGAAGCCATCGGTGACGAACAAAGCGGCGCTGTTGCAGAGGTTGTTCCATTTGAAGATGAAAGACGATGGTGTGGTTGCGACTCATGTGAACGAGTTCGACTCGATTGTCAAAGAAGTGGTTTCGTTTGAGATCGAGGTTGATGATGAAGTTCTGGCCCTGACCTTATTGGCATCACTACCGATTAGCTGGGAACCAATAAGAAAGGCGTTGGGTGATTCCATGGGAGGTGGGAAGTTGAAGCTAGAAGATGTGAGGGACCGCGCCCTTGCCGAGGGAGTTCGGAGAAGGGATTTCGGGGAAGCATCTACTTCGAATACGTCGGCCATGTCTATGAGCCGATGTGAGCATCGCTATGGGAATTCTAAACGCAGCGGAAGGGTGAGTTCGAGCAACCGAAAGAAGAAGCAATTCAAGTGCTGGAATTGCAGAAAACTTGGTCACTTAAAGAGGCATTGTGGAGAGCTTTCGGAAATCGGAGGCGAGACAAATGCGGTGACGGAAAAAGACGAGAGTGGAGATGTCTTGCTAACATCTTCTGAAGACGTCGTTTGGGCAGACGTTGAAGCTGTCGAATGTGAGGTGTGTGCCGAAGCTGTGGGGGAATTTGATCTCGGTTAGCCAGCTTGAGAGGGGTGGACACAAAGTTACATTCGAGAATGGGTCTTGGAAGGTGTCAAAGGGTGCGATGATTATTGCTCGTGGTCGAAGGACGGGTACCCTTTACACTACGACTTGTGGTCGTGACATTGGTGTGGCCGACGACACCAATGAGCCTGAGCATTGTGGGCTGGGTCATATGAGCAAAAGAAGGTTGCAACCAAAAGTGAGTTCGGAGGAACCTCATATGGATCGGAGTCCGTGTCTCGAGAAGCAGAGAAGAGTACGATTCTCGGTAGCCGAGAGAGAATCGGAAGATGTGCTGGAATTTGATATCCCGGGTTATGGAGAGCTGAGATATGATTTGGGAGATGTTCCGGTAGATGTGGCCCATGTAGACCAACCGGAGGAGGTCTCGATGTTCAATCATATGCTTTCAAAGCGAGATGACGTAGCAATGTTGGCAGAAAATGCGAGCAATAGGACAATGAAAAACGAGATGAGCTCGTTATTGTCAAGGTGTGACTCGTTGGTAAGAGATGAGGTAATGCATTCGGGTAAGTTTCCTTGCGACTCTGCTGGAGGAAGTCTTATGAAAATTTCGAATTGCATTGATGAGAAGTCCTACATTTCCCATGCGGTGGGAGTTGTTAGACGATTTGAGTGCATCTCTGGGGATCGTTTTAGAGAGAGTCCGGTGATTAGGATTCTGGAAATGGAGAGGAGTATGCAAGGGAATCGTGAGGCTAGCAATGAGAATGTTGGAGGATTTCGAAAAAGGTCGTCGGGGATAGACGACGGGCATGCGAATGCTGACGTTGTCCATACAGTGGGAGTTAGCCGTATCACAAGCAATTCGGGGAGGCGACATTTGGGAGCTTTGGGAAGCTTGATTTCAATGTTGCGATTTCGGAAGTCCGAAAGGGAGTTGCGAGGTAATGAGAAGGTTAACGGGGATGACAATGTGAAGAAAGCCTGGAAGAACCTAAGAAGTCGCGATGCGTCGAAGTTGGTGGAAACTTCGACTGGGCGATGTTGGTGAAGACCGGGGATGCCGCTGCAGTGGGAGATTGGGAGGTGATCGGATTTGCCTCCAAGTGGGAGAATGTTGGGATGTGGAGTCAAATTAGGAGAATAATTAATTGGGTAATTAATTATTGAGAAAGATAACAGATGTGATCTTGTGTCCTTTTATGATTTGGACTCCTACCTATTTTATGATTAGGGTTTAGGTTTCTACCCTTATAAATAGAGATCCCCATCCATATATTTTAGAATCCCCACCATCGTGAAAAATACTAGAGTGCTAGAATAGACGAGAGCGTGAGAATACTGAGATACGCGTGTGCGTTTGTAAACTCCACAGAGTCGTCTATTATTACTCTAGTGAAAGATCTGCAGCGGCGAGAGTGGATGTAGCCTATTTGGGTGAACCACTATAATTCTTGTGTTCTTTTATTCTCGTTTATTTTTCGTTCGTGTTTGTTTATCGTTTCTTGTAGACGGAATTGAGCGCAAATCCCAACACGGTCCCATGAGATGGTTGTCCAAGCTTTTGTTGGGAATGTATTCGTACACGAGCAACCTTTGTATACATCTCACGAGATTTGGATGGTCGACGACACCGAGAAACTGCATCTTTGTTACCCATTCTTTATGCTCCTGATGAACCACAAACTATACAAAACTTTTTTTTCCAGAGACCAAAAAAATAAAGCAAAAATAGGTAAAGTTGCTGGGATTTCTTAATCACAGTAAATGCTACCCTTGCAATTGTTATGTATTTTCTTTCAGTAGGAGAAACAATATCCGAAATTTGTCTCCCAAGACAGACAAGAAAAACAAAATCCACAAAAATGAACAACCAGATACACATACATACACACATAAATGAGATAGAATCATTTTTGGTTGAGTTGATAAGTCTCATTTACTCAATAATCTTTTATCTCGTTTTTTTCTCGAAACTAACCCTTTGCCAAAAAGTCACGTGACTGCAGAATGGCACCGAAAACAGGTGGCATTTAGAGGTTAGAGCATCTCCAATGCAAAAGCTCATTTTATACATTTTGTGGGCCCTTTTTATGTCCACATCATCACAAAGTGGGCAAAAGAGAAAAATGTAAAATTTGATACAATGCTAAGCCCACTTACAACTTTTTAAGAACCAATCAAATGTTGAGTAGACTTAATTAAATATTAAATAATTAAATAAAAAAATCAAAAAGTTGACATGATTACATGAATAGTGAAATTGGCCATGGCTACCATAGAGGCCATGCCCACTTTTTGCATATTTGCTCCAATGCTGAAATTTTCAATTTTGAGTGCCCAAGTCCATTTCACTTGGCCCAATGAGCCCAAATGAGCAGCATTGGAGATGCTCTATCAATTGCCACGTAAATAAATCAATAAAAAAATAATAAAAAATGAAACAAAGAAAGTGTAAGCAAATAAAAAATCAATTAAAATTAAAAATAATCAATACAAAACTAAAAAGACGATGAATAATCAAAAACTTTGGAGGTTTTCTTTCTCCTTGACTGTTCGCCGCTCTTTTGCAGCCGTCGTACGTCCATCTCCGGGTAAATCAATCGTACTTCCCGACTCGTGTTTCTTAGACGAACAAAACCCCTCATTCAATCAACCGCGTCTTCATCAGTAGCTCTGCAAATATTCAGAAGCTCAAACGGAATATGATGTGGATGAAATTTGTTTTCGGCTAACTACACGTCACGGCCCTTCTAAAGAGGGCAGCCATGATAAAATTCAGTAGTTGAAAGATTTGCAAATTTAGATCGAAAAATCTGAATGAAAATGTATAAAATTTCGTAAACTTGCAGAAGCAATAACTCTGTCAAATCTTGCCCAAACCTTGTGAAATTTTAGGAAAGAGAACCTCTTTCAAGGGCGGTTCTGGTGGTATGCCCAGAACTTCAAGACGATATCGGAGCTGAGAGAGATTTCGCAAAGATTGCGTTCGGCATAATTCTTAGATTTTTTTTAATTTTTATTAAATAAGTATTTTATTAATTATTTAATTGTTTGCGTGGCAACTGGCAAGTGACGAGGCATGTGGGCCTAACCTCTAAATGTCATTTCATGTTTCCGGTGCCATTCAACGGTCACGTGCTGCGGCTCACGTGACTTTTGACTTGTTGAGATAATAAAAAATGATTATATTCTTTTAAAATGAGTCAAGTCTCCATTTAGTATATAGAGATCATTTTTAATTTAGTCTCTTAAATTACAAAAATTACTCAATTTATTCCAATTTTATTAGAAAATTCAAAATTTTACTGTCGAGAATTTTTTCCAGTGAATTTTGCTGATCAAGCGCCACGTAAATGTGTAACGTGAATATCACCTTGACCGATTTAATTTACTAAAAATGGTCAATTTCAATTTAGTCCTTTAAATTATAAAAAATTTGTCAATTTAATACAATTTAATTATAATATTCAAATTTTAATTAGTTATATTTTATATACATCAAACTATATTTTAATTTAAAATTAATTAATTAATATTTAGTGATATTACATATAAATTTTCCAATAACTTAATTTAACAATAAATAATTAATTTAAAATTATATCTTAATATAAATAAAACTAATATTATATATTTACTATATAGTCAATTGTAGTGATGACTAAATTGGTTGAATTCATTTCATTTAAGAAAAAAGAGATCCTCATTTTATACAATCTGAGATTTTTCAAATATAATTAAAAATTTGTTGTTAATACATGTTCTTTTAAACTTTTATTTTTAGTTTACTTCAATTCAATTTAAACTCGTTAAACTAAGTTAAATTTAAGTTTAGCTCATTCATTTAATTTTTTTAATAAATATATTTATATTGCAAAAGATAATAAATATTTGATTAATATTTCAATATTTTAAAATTTAATTCAATTGAACTTAATTTAAATTCAATTCATTCCATTTTAATTTTTAATAAACATATTTATATTACAAAAGATAACAAATATTTTATTAATATTTTAAAATTTAATTCAATTGAACTTAATATAAATTCAGTTCATTTCAAACCCATTAAGTTCAGTTAAAACCCAGATGAAATTCAATTTAGTTCATTTTAGACCCATTAAATTCATTTGAGTTCAGTTGATCAATTCTTTATTATTATTGTTGAATTTTTATTTTTATTTTAAAAGATAATTTTTATTTTTAATCTATATTATCATAAAATCTAAAAAAAAATTAATCTCATTACTCATAAAATCGTGATTATTATTTTGAGGTGGGGATTTTTTTTTTTTTTTTTTACATTTTACATAAATGCAATTTTATATAAATTAGTTATATGATATCATGTAATGTACTAATTTAATTCCATTTCATATTTTTTTACTATAAATAAATTGAAATATTTCAACAATTGAAGCACGCAATTTTCGAACAACTTATAAAAATTAGAAAAGAAAAATTGAAAGAAAAATAAGATGAGGATGAAAGTTGCTATGATCGTTTTCTTGACGTTGATTGTATGGGCACAAGCACAATCAGATAAAGTAGATAAAAATCCTTTTAAATCTTGTTACCAATGTTTTCGCACTTGTTATATCGGCGGGTTCAGCCCGCCGTCAACCAGATATCCTCCTTTGCCTGCGACTCCTCGCTTGGTCAACCCACCGTCAACCAGATATCCTCCTTTGCCTGCGACTTCTCGCTTGGTCAACGACGAATCAATATTTGAAAATTATCTTGTGTAAATGTTATCAAAAGATAAAAATAAAATTGAGCAAGATAACAGTTTTATAATAATAAAGTGTTATATGAGAAACAACTATTATATTGTCATATAAATATATGAAGTATTACTATTGTTTTTTATTTAACATTTTTTTTTTCGATTGTTTATATATTTTTCCAATGAATATATGAACAAAAAATGAACTATTTAATATTTGTATTGTTAAATTAATTTTGCGCAT
Source organism: Euphrasia confusa (assembly GCA_954870475.1). Classification (NCBI taxonomy): domain Eukaryota; kingdom Viridiplantae; phylum Streptophyta; class Magnoliopsida; order Lamiales; family Orobanchaceae; genus Euphrasia; species Euphrasia confusa. The sequence continues at coordinate 44,321,461 of OX940956.1, read as the reverse complement.
AGATGTTTTACAGTATCTTCAACCGATATTAAAAACATATTTTGGAGTAAATCGTTACTAAAACATAAACCTATTATTGGTTTATGAGTGAGACTCACACAAAAAATACTTAAATTTACGACAAAAAATTCTTATTTATAAAATAATCTTTATTTTTTAAAATTAATAAAAATAAAATATCAATTATTTTTCAGTTTCTTATTTAATATTTTTTGTAATATAATTTTTTAATAATCACATCACTAATAATTAAAATAAATTTTAATAAAAATAATTAAAATATTTTTAATATTATTATATTTTCATATAAATTAATATATGAAGTATTATTATTATTTTTTATTTTACATTTTTTCCAGATTGTTTTTATATTTTTCCTATGGATATGAAATAATTATTTTACTTTTCCATTTTAAAATATGATTTTACATCTATTTTTTAAAATTTTACTTTCAATTATTTTACTTTTTAACTAAAAAATACATTTTTACACTTGATATTTTGATCAAAAAAATAAAAAATAATATTTTTCTTAATTTACACGTTGATCAATCAATGTATATTTATTTTAGACGGATGTTGTAAGAGTTATTATAAAAATATAGTTTTAAATTTATAACTTACACTCCATAAAATACATTTCGTAATAAAATTATAATTAGATTTTTTTTTTAATTAATTAGAGTAGTATATTATTCATAATAGATTTATATTGAAAATGTTAAATGAGTATTTCAACTTTTATGATAATTATAGTAGTTAGTTTAAAGGTTGTTATTTTAATATAAAAAACTTAGGAATGTTCCAATATATATATATATATATATATATATATATATATATTATTTATTGTATTATTTATTATTATTATAATATAATAAATATAAATTAAAGATATAAATATATTATCTTTCAAGGTACAATATAAATTTCTTTTATTTTATCCCACCTTTGTTTTGATGGTTGGCCTGAGTTGGGTCCGGGAGGCCGCAATAGGACAAGAAAAAATGAAAGGGTGAGTTTATTTACACCTCCGACCTTACTAAACTCACCCCTTTTATTTTTTTTTATAATTTTTAATAGTATTATAAAATTACTAAAGTACCCTTTTAGGAAAACTAATAAAAATGTCTAAATACTCGGTCATCATCTTGATCGAAAGATTGCTACTCCTGTTATATAGGTTCTTGATCAAAAACGCAGTCATCATCCTTTTTTCTTAATTAAAAAATCAAACATTCAAATTAAATCACCCAAAAAAAATGTAAAAATTTAAGAACCTACAATGTGAAATAAAATCGATTATATACGAGTAATCGATAGTATGATCTTCTGTGTGACGGCGCACACCATACTAACTACAACGTATATAATCTAGGACTATAATTTGCATATATTTAATTAACAATAATTAAAAGCAAATGAATGTTTATTTCAATAGATAAATGATAGTGTACAAGGAGTTCAGAATACTCAAATCTAGACATTAAGTATACTACTCCAACAATAAAGACACAAGAAATTTATAGTTGTTCACCCGTTAACGACTAACGAGGGCTACAACATTGTTGGGACCCTTTATATAGACTAGACTTGTACAAAACCCTAATAACAATTAATGTAGGAGTTCACGCCGAAAAGAACACGAACTCCGCAAAACTTCGCGCACAAGAAAGAGATCTCGCGTTGCCAAAACACATTCAGATGTCGCTGAATACAAACATCGAACGCTATTCTCCGCCGTGCATTCTACAAAAAATCTCCAAGGGCTTGCGCCCGCTGGACCTCTATAGCGGGCGCTGAGTGCTCAAATTCTCCCGACTCCGTTTTCGTCCTTATTTGTCCCAAAATTTTAAAGGAATTTGTGTTTAAATCAAAATAAAGAAAGTTGAATATGCATATATGCATTAAAGAGAGAATCCATTAATGGATAAACATTACATCTCGTATTCAACAATGATAAAGATGCGCACACAGAGACAACTATTTAAGGGAACCTAAAACCCTAAGCCCTAGCTGAGCACGGGTAAGATTGTGACACGTGGCAAGTGGATAGCCGTCTATTGAAGTGTCACTTGATAGGGAGCAGCACACTTGAAATAGGCGCGTGAGAAACACTCTCTTTATCCCCTCGCAATTGGAGCGAGGCTAAGGGAACAACTGTGAGTTTGAGCTTCAGCCGAGAGAAGAATTGAATACTTAACGGCTTGGTGAGTATATCAGCAGTTTGATCATGAGAAGGAACAAACTGTACACGAAGAGCTTTACGAGCAATGAGATCACGAATGAAGTGAAGGTCAAGCTCGATGTGTTTTGTGCGAGCATGGAACACAGGGTTCGCAGCAAGAGAAATGGCGCTTTGATTATCAACCCATAGTGTTGGCACATGAGAGAGAGTGGTATGAAGTTCTTGAAGGAGGGCTGTAGTCCATACAATATCTGCTGCTGCAAGCGCCAAAGTGCGATACTCCGCTTCAGCTGAGGAGCGAGACACAAACGCCTGTTTCTTAGAAGCCCAACTAATAAGATTAGTACCCAGAAAAAGGCAAGTACCAGAAATGGACTTTCGGTCATCAATATCAGAGCCCCAGTCTGCATCTGAATAACCAACAAGACTATGTAATGGAGACTTAGTAAAAGACAACCCTTGATCTATTGTACCAGCTAAATACCTTAATATGCGCTTAACAGCTCTCCAATGAGTGTCCAAAGGGCAGTGCATATACTGACAAACCCTATTGACACTAAAAGAAATATTTGGATTGGTTAATGTGGCATATTGAAGGGCTCCTACAATGCAATCGTATAAAGTGCCATCAACAGTAGGATTGCCTTCATGTTTAGACAATCTGAGGGATGAAACCATTGGTGTAGGTGTAGGGTTAGCAGCTGCCATGTCAGCCCTGTGAAGGAGATTTTTAATGTAATTTGACTGACTTAAATGAAACCCTTGAGCTGTGGGAGTCACTTCTATGCCAAGAAAGTGATGTAGTGGTCCAAGATCCTTCAGAGAGAACTGAGCATCAAGCTGAGTAATAAGAGAGTGAATACCAGTTGTATCACTACCAGTGTGTAGAATGTCATCTACATACACTAACAGCCATATGCAACCAGTTGAAGTGAGCTTGTAGAATAAGGAATTATCTGCTTTAGAGCAGTGAAAGGACATACCTAATAAGGTAGACTTCAACTTATCAGACCAGGCTCTTGGAGATTGTTTCAGACCATAGATTGCCTTCCTTAATTTGCAGACTTTAAATGGATAAGAGGAATCCTCAAATCCAGGTGGTTGGGCCATAAGAACTTCCTCAGAGAGATCACCATTAAGAAAGGCTTTATTGACATCAAGTTGTCTAATACCCCATCCATAATGAGCTGCAAGAGACAACACAATTCTAACAGTCGATGGCTTTACCACTGGACTGAAAGTTTCAAGAAAATCAAAACCTGGGGTTTGGTCATACCCCTTGGCCACTAATCTTGCCTTAAATATGGCCACAGACCCATCAGCATGTGTTTTGATTTTAAATATCCACCTACAGCCGATCACTTTCTTATTAGCAGAATAATCACACAAATCCCAAGTGTGATTTTTGTGAAGGGCAACAAGTTCACTTTGCATAGCTGCTTTCCAGTGGGGAATGAGAAGAGCTTGTTGATAGGTGGATGGCTCATCATGTAGAGAAGACTGAACATCAACAGTGAAAATCTTGGGCTTGAGATGGCCAGTTTTAGACCTAGTCACCATTGGGTGGCCTTGCACAGGTGCTGATTCTGCAGGGACAGAGTTAGTAATAGGCACAAATATATCAATAGAGCCAATTTGTAAGTCCACATATAGAGGAGTGGAAGGAGGGCTGGTAGCATTAGAATGGATAGACACAGGGGTATGAGACGCGCTAATATGAGTTGAAGAAGAAGAACTATGATGATATGACTGTGGACTAGCAGAAGGGAGTGAATGTAGAGGAGAATGAGTATCAGGTGCCTTAACAGGAGGGGACTGAGAGTTATTTAAAGAATTTTCAGAAGGACAAGAGACCACAGGAGGAGATATGACAGTGATGGGAGTAGAGGGGGTAGACACCTCAGTTGAATTATTTGGATTTGTGGAGTGAAAGGGAAATTTGGACTCGTAAAAAATGACATGTCTGGAGACAACAACTTTACCACTTGGAAGTAAGTCTTTATAGCCTTTATATGAACTGTGGTAACCAAGAAAAGTACATGGTAAGGATCTGTACTCCATTTTGTTAGAGTTGAATGGTCTGAGGTGTGGAAAACATAGGCAGCCAAATATTTTCATGTGATCATAGGTTGGTTTCTGGTGAAAAAGGAGCTCAAAAGGTGACTGAAAATTCAAAAGTTTGGAAGGTAACCTGTTAATGATATGAACAGCTGTGGTGAAGGCATCATCCCAATACCTTAAAGGTACATTGGACTGGGCAAGAAGAGACAATCCAACCTCAACAATGTGTCTATGCTTTCTCTCAACAAGGCCATTTTGTTGGGGTGTATATGGACAGGAAATTCTATGAGTAATACCTTGGTCATGAAACAGTTTAGTTAAACCAATGAACTCACCTCCTCCATCACTTTGAACACATTTTATCACATTAGAGAACTGAGTTTTAACAATATTAAGAAGATGAGTAAAGGCAGTTAACACTTCTGATTTATGTTTTAAAAGGTATATCCAAGTGTATCTGCTGTAATGGTCTATAAAGGAGACATAGTAGGGGAAACCATTAGTAGATTTCTTGGGAAACGGACCCCACACATCTGTGTGAAGGAGTTCAAATGGTTTAGAGAAAACAGTAGTAGAAAGATTGAAAGGGAGTTTATGACTTTTGGCTTTCAAACATGATTTACAAGGAACTTTTTCATTAATAACATCATTACAATGCTTAAGAGAAGTTCCTATTACAGTACTAACAATTTTATGAGATGCATGTCCTAATCTTTTGTGCCATAGCTGGAGATCAGGAGTGCCCTTATTGACAAGAAAGACTTGTTGGAGTTGTATACTTAATGTCTAGATTTAAGTGATATGAACTCCCGATCCATTGCCATTAATCTATTTAATTAAATAAACAATTATTTGCGTTTAATTATTTATAATTAAATATATGCAAATTATAGTCCTATATTATATACGTTGTAGTTAGTATGGTGTGCGTCGTCACACGGAAGATCATACTATCGGTTACTCGTATATAATCGAACAGTTGCTCACGACCTAGATGGATAAGGACTAATCCATCGGTATAGTCATTGTATGAGTGAGAAAATAATTGGTCTTGATTATTTTATCATACTTGTACACTTGGTTGTATTGGGCGGATCGCTTGAGATTTATCGATTAGGATTGCTTTAGATAATCGATTTAAATCTCAGTGTATTTTATTCTTAATCCCTGATATTATTGCGGGTGTGTGCATTTAATATTAGTGACTTTGATTTTCCAAAGGAATTGACCGGTTAGGATATTGGGTCAATTACCGGTAAAGTTGGGTCACGGTATTTTATGTATGACATGCCGTGAATTCTTGACGGGAAAGTGTGTCCTGATAAGGGTTGATAATATCCCCGAAATGAGTTCATAAGGAATTATTATGTAAATCCTGCAGGTGGATTTGTTCCGCATAATAATTAAACATTACATCTCGTATTCAACAATGATAAAGATGCGCACACAGAGACAGCTATTTAAGGGAACCTAAAACCCTAAGCCCTAGCTGAGCACGGGTAAGATTGTGACATGTGGCAAGTGGATAGCCGTCTATTGAAGTGTCACTTGATAGGGAGCAGCACACTTGGAATAGGCGCGTGAGAAACTCTCTTTAATTTTGACTCTACGTCCCAATACTTAAATTTGTACACTTGAAATAGGCGCGTCAGAAACTCTCTTTAATTTTGACTCTACATCCCAATACTTAAATTTGTAAATGTGTTTTGGTAATGATGATATATGTATTAACTTTGATTTTGATTTTTAATACATTTTTTAGTGTTTTATTTTAATTTTGAACGACCATGAACCCTTTGACTAAGACAAAGAGTAATACAGTAATCAACCAACAAAATGATAGATAAAATTACAAATTTAACTTTATAAACAAAATATTCTACGAAATATTATGTTTTACTTAAAAAAATATTAGTAAAGAAAAACTTGAGTAGTAAAGAAACATTTTTCGATCACAAGAAAAGAGAAAATGTATTTAGTCTCGCTTCAAAAATCGAGAATTCGTTGTAAAACGACAACTCGGAATATCAATCCGAGGGAGGATTAGAGTGAGAGGTTTTTAAAACCGAGTTCATTTCAATATCTTAAAAGTTCAAGTAATTGTAAGAAGACAATCAAAGCAAGTAAACGTGAGTTGTATCAAATGATAGAAAAATCGAAGATAAGGTAATAATCGACTTTCAAAGTGAATTATAAAACGCAAGAGAAAAGATCCAATTATCGTCGTTTTCCAAGTCGGATAATCTTGTATTTAAGTTCAAAGTATAGCTTGGAAAAGAAGGTTTTGCTCACCCAAACCAACCGTTTAATTCACCCAAACCAATAGCTTGTGTTGGAGTTTGTATTTTATTTTGTCTAAGGATATCTAGTAGACGTTCGTCGTCCTTTATTTCTTTGTCCTGAACCAACCTCTTGGTCGACGACGACGACGACTCTAAATTTGAAAATAATCGTGTAAATATTGTCTCAACAAAAAAAAATTGATTAAGACAACTATTTAATTATAGTAAAGTGTTAGTTTTGAAATAATTATGTTGTCAAAAGGAAAAAAAAATTAAAATGAACGACAACAAATATATCAAACTAAAATTTACCTAGTGTTATGAATATTATTATATTATAGTGAATGACTTGTTGGCTAAGTCAGAAACCCTAGATTGTATCCTATATAAAGGGTCTCCCCATATGAATGAATACAACAATTCACAAGAATTCATAACAACTCTATTCTCCTCTCATATTGTCTCTCTTTATACTCTATTATTCTCTCTCAATTCTCTTGAGTTTATAACACGTTATCAGCACGAAAGCTCAACCGCGTTCTTCATCGAAGTTACTTATCCAAGATCCGAACTCCAAGGCAAGAATTTATATGTTTGTTTATATTTATTAATAATTATAAATATATCTACTTTTCCTCCCTTCTTCTTAAATTCAAATGCTCCCGAAGAACATTATAATCTGATATTCCTGAAGTGATATCCTATGTTCCCGAAGAACCTTATAATCTGATATTCTTGAAGTAATATCAAATGTTCCTGAAGAACATTTAATATCAAATTAATTATCGTGAGTAAATCAATTAAATTTTTAATGTTCCTGACTATGATATGATATTCTTGAAAAAATATCAAATCTAAAAATTAAATGTTCCTGAAGAACATCGTGATATGATATTCCTGTAGAAATATCAATATCAAATTGATTATAATTATATACTAATAATATCGAATAATATATTCGAAAATTCACCGTGAAAGATCCACTTACTTTGTGAAAAGATTTAAAAGAAAGATACGATCACCCGAAGTTGGTCGTACTACCATCCAATAGCTTTGTGGAAAGATTTAAAAGAAATATACGATCACCCGAAGTTGATCGTACTACCAAGATTGACTCCACATTGGATTACGAGATTTTAATTAATATGGTGAGACATACAATAAAACTATCATGAAAAACATTAAAATTTGATATTCCTGAAGCATTATCAAATCAATTATTTTTAATATATCAATTAAAATTGAATGTTCTTGAAGAACATATACCCTGGTTTAAATATTATATTGATCGTTCTGGAAGAACATCATGATTTGATATTATTCGATAAAAAATCAAATCAAATTGCTCCCGTAGTAGCAATAAATTTGGAAATATTAAATAAATTGCTCCCGTAGTAGCAATAAGTTTTAAATGTTCCCGAAGAACATTATGATATGAAATTAAACTTTAAATGTTCCTGAAGAACATTAACCATTAAGTTTAAATGTTTCTAAAGAATATTATGATATATTATGATATGATATTACGCAGAAATATCAAATCAAATTGTTTGTCGTGTAGCAATTAAACTTTAAATATTTTTATTGATTGCTCCGAAGAAGCAATGATTAAAACATTAAATTTTTTTGAATAAGGTTAAATCATGATACTCATAGTGAAACGTCAAATTTGATTGTTCTCGTTGAAACAATGATTACATATGAATTATCCCTGAAGGATATTTTTGAAAATCGCGAACAAATGTACTATGTGGGTACTCATGAAATATCGAAAAAGTCGATTATTTTCTTAATGGTTGACGTGTTATTCCTGAAGAATACACAATTGATTTATTAAATTTGATAAATATTCTTGAAAAATATTTGATTTGATTATTCGTAAATAAAGTTTGAATGACACAAGTATTTTGATCCCCGAAAGATCATTGGTAAAGATATTGTATCCCCGAATGATGATTGGTAAAGATACTGTATCCCCGAAGGATCGTTGGTAAAGTTATGCAAATGATAACATATTAAGAGTGGACTCCGGAAGAGCTTTACTAATTATCCCCACGAGTACTACAAATGTAGTTAAACATGAAAATGATGCATATCATGAATGATTGTGCGTGGAAATGAATCAAACATTTCCCATCTGCGAATTAATATGCAGCTTATATTCATATCACCACTAAAGCGTATTTTTATAAACGGGCATAGTCGAAAATAAGGTATATTAAATATCTCGAGCCCACGATCCAGAAGATCATGATCCAGAAGATCGGTTTATAGCAATTACGATGGTTTGCATATTTAAGGAAGATTATTTCCTGGCATTAGGGGGAGATAAGAATATAAAGATATAAATGCCGAGAAATTTCTTTGAATGAAAAAGATCTTCAAATTCTTGACCCACGCACGAATCAATTGAACCCGAAGTTCATTAAAATAAGTGACTTGCAATATTCAGCAAGTAATCTGCCAAATTAATGAAGGTGTGACAAAATCACATATATTTGTGATAAATGAACTATAAGAGTTCAAATAGCAAATAGATCAACTCAAATGTTGATTCTAATATACGCCTGAAGCGTAGTAGAACGATCTTAAGATATAAAATAATCCGCGGAAAAACAAAGAATTTTAAGTCACCCTCAATATCTCCTGAAGAGAGTTAGATGAAAATACCATTGAAAAAACATGTGCACATGATAATAGAAAATCGTGGGATTGCAGAACAACCAAATTAAATATTTTGGGAAATGATTAAAGATTTGGTTGATATATTGAAATGTCATCAAATGGAAAAATAAAATGTCGTCCAAGACATATTTGTCTCAAAAAGTTGCTCTAAAAAATTTGGATCCAAAACTCATATCTATAATAGTGTGCCAGCAGCACTCAAGAAAATAGAAATGAGCAATTGAGGCTGAGCATGACTCGCTAATTAAAAGAGATATTTTGACTCTATAATACAAACTTCAAAATATTATCCCAAAAGGATATACGTTGGTGTTCGTAAGAAAAACGAATAATTATGTGGTGAGGTATAAAAGCGAGATTTATTGCTGAAGAATTTTTCGCAGAAACTCGATATTTTTAAAGATGACATTAAGTTCCGCTACTTAATATTTCTGGCAGCAACAACGATAGATATATGCATCGAATGTATGATCTGATCATGTAAAATATCATATTACATATGGATAAAAATGATATTGAATATAAGGTCCCGAAGACCCGTGATTGGTCCCGAAGACCAGTGATTGCACTCTTTTTCCCTCTACTAAGTTTTTCCCACGGGGTTTTCTTAGTTAAAGGTTTTTAACGAGACAATCACCACAATATAAATGTGAATGTCATGTACTCTTTTCCTCGAGTATTTTTTCCTACAGGGTTTTATAACGAGGTTTTTAACGAGGCATGTACATCACTCGATATGAGTTTGTTTTCGAGATAAACTGAGATATTGAACCTGAAGTTCAAATGATTGTGAATTGAAGTTCACATTATTGTTCATTTGTCAAGAAATGTATATTAAACACTAGATGCATTTAATATACTCCAGAAGAGTTACCGGCCGGTTATAGCAATTGCGAATGCTCTAGTCAATATAGATGTCTGATAAAGGCATGTCCCTGAAGGACGAAAAATATACAATAATACAAATGAATGTGAAACTCGACAATTCGAAAGTTGTGTCCTGAAGACCAAAATGTATACTTGAATAACTAAGTTTTTCCTATATGGTTTTATTAGTTACAGGTTTTAATGAGACTGGTTGATCACCAATAACTACGTTCAAATAAATTAAAGATCTTCGGTGATTACAATCAGGGGGAGCAAGCTGTACTCTTTTTCCTTCGTCGAGGTTTTATCCCATTGGGTTTTCCTGGCAAGGTTTTAACGAGGCAGCAATCTTGTAAATAGTCATTCAAGGGGGAGTGTTATGAATATTATTATATTATAGTGAATGACTTGTTGGCTAAGTCAGAAACCCTAGATTGTATCCTATATAAAGGGTCTCCCCATATGAATGAATACAACAATTCACAAGAATTCATAACAACTCTATTCTCCTCTCATATTGTCTCTTTATACTCTATTATTCTCTCTCAATTGTCTTGAGTTTATAACACCTAGAATTTATTTACCCTTGTCCATTTTTCATTTTAATTTTTTCTTATTTGTCTGTGTGTGCAGCCATTGGGCTATACTTCAGTAAAACCAAAAGTTGGGCTAACTGATATATGGGCTGGGCCCAATATATAAATCGCCTTTCCTCTGACCCATACCCATACCCCACTACAAATCTAATGGGTCGGGTCCAATCTATAATTCCCCCTCATCTAATTTCCGATCGCGATTCTTCTGCTCATTCGTCATCGTCGACGCGTCGTCTTTAATCCTTGTTGGTTTTCCGGTCGAATTAGTTAGGGCTTCTATGTCGAACGTGCCTACGAATACGCCGGCGAACGCCGTTTCCTCGTCTTACACATACGCTCCGGCTACTTCGTCTTATTTTCCGACGCCGTTTCACCTTCAGCAAGCGCCACCGCCACCCCCAATCCCTTACATCGGCGCTGCCCCTCCGCCCCCTGTTTCGACCTTACCCGTATATACTGCTGCTTCCACCGCCTACACTTTGCCGCAATTCCAACAGGCAATTATTGTTATTTATTCTGTTTTTTTTTTCTCTGAGTTTAATCGCTTCGGGCATTTTGTATATAGCTTTGATCTCAAGCAAATCGAGTGAGAACTAGATTTATTATGATTGTTAATAGAGAAATTAATGATTAATTCTCTCACGTGCTCCGATTGATTCTGTTTCTAAGTACTATCATCTTCTCTAATGTGTACAGGCCCAGCAGTTGTTTCAGAGGGATGCACAAACGATCACACCAGAAGCTCTTGAAAGTGTGAAAGCTGCACTCGCAAGCAGTGATATCGAACACAAAGCCGAAACTAAGAAGAAGGCGATTCCCCGGAAAGCTGCAGGGCATGCTTGGGAGGACCCCACTCTTGCAGAATGGCCTGAGAGTATGAACATTTCTGCTCTCTCTGCTTACTATGTTGATATTTAACGATTGTTATTGTCATTTTCTGGGTTATCTTGCTGCTAAAAGCATTTGTTATTTCTTGATATGTTGAAATCTTGCAGATGACTATCGTCTATTTTGTGGTGATCTTGGAAATGAAGTGAACGATGACGTTTTATCCAAAGCTTTTACCAGATTCCCTCACTTTAACATGGCCAGAGTATGTTATCTGCAAACTCGACTAGGTTTATTTTTTTAGTGCATGCGTTTTCCTTTATCCAAAACATATTTTTGAGTGATATACATGAGCATTTGCACGTCATGTTCAGATGTTAATTTGAAGTGCATGGAGCCCTCAATTGACTCGTATTCCTTAAGGTAGAACTTTGTCTCTAACATGTGTTTTCTGTGATGATTCATATAAATTGTGTATCTTATCTAACCTGATCTGATGGAAATTCCCCATGTAAGGGAGTTTATAATTAGTATCTACGATATGGGTTTAAAAGTTGCTTAAGGAAATGCAGTCATTTTTTAGCCATGAAGAAGAATTAGTTTTTTAGCAGGAAATTGGATTTTAGGTTTTCTGTAAATTTTAGAACATATTAAAAATATAAGAATTAAAGAATGCTGCATTTGGTGGGATTCTATCTCCGCCTTCATAGGTTTTGGCTAAAGAATTAAATAGGAGTGAGTGTGCTTTCGCATTGGTTTGTAACTTTGTATCCATAATTTTATAGTAGTTGTTCCCGCATATATATAAAGTTGGCCTGTCTGTACAATGATACGTTCAATGATATATGTTAATGCTAGAACTAAAAGTGGCTCATTTCTTGATTAGGTTGTTAGGGACAAGCGTACTGGGAAAACAAAAGGCTACGGGTTTGTCAGTTTTTCTAACCCAGCAGATCTCGTGGCAGCGTTGAAAGAAATGAATGGTGAGTAAGCTTTATTATGATTGTTTGTGTTTCTTAAATCAATTATGAATCTTGTAATTAAAATATTATTTCATAAGGGAAATATGTAGGAAATCGTCCGATTAAACTTCGAAAGAGCACCTGGACAGAAAGGACTGATAAGGATGCAATGGAAAGACAAAAGGTAAGGGTGGTTGGGTAATGTGTTAAATTTTCTTTCTTTCCCTAGAAAACATTAATTTATGATTTTGTTTATAACTTTTTATTGCAGTATCATGGTCATAAGAAGGCGAAGGTAAGTAAGAGGAGCGTGCTGCACAAATGAGAGCCTGGAGATCACTATCACCCGAACTTGGGCATTATGTAATTTTAGTATCTTTGTAGTACGGAACGTATTGTTATTACTGTAAGATTGACGAGTTTTATTCTATGCAATCTTGGTTTTCATTTGTTGGAGTTTAAGTAGGGCTGAAATATTATTTTCAAGGAAAAATGTTCCATTCAGTTATCGATTGTTCTCTCCTCCGAACATTGAACCCCTGGATGAGCTGAGTCCAACCTTGAGCCATAAATCCATATTAATCAATCACGTCACCATTGTCTCTTTTTGCCCGAAACAAACCCAGCCGGAGACAAAGCCCCTTGGATTGGATTGGATTGGGGTATGTATGTATATAAGTTTTATTCTTCTCATCTAAAACAAATTAAACTCGATGATGAACCCTGCGAATTCTATGTTGAGACTTGCATTGACAGCGCCTTGTTTAGAACACCTACATGTGAACCCAATTACAGCATCAACCTCCAGGTACGTAATCACTTATAATTACGGGGCATTGAAGGCATACGTTTCATTTCAAGTTAATTGTTTTCAACGAAAATATCAAGTTTTTGCAAATTCAATATAATTCAAATTCAACTTCAAATCGTTTTTCACCTTTATCAATCTATATAAACAACGCTCGAAAGTTAAGTTCCCGATCGGGTTGCTTAACTCGTATTTTCAACATTTAATTCAATTGATTAATCGCTCCCGGTCGAGTTATATAAGATTTAAAGTGTATGTCGATTATAAAAGATTTTCCGATTACAACAATTTATCTATCTCGTTCTTCATATGATTATTCGAGTTAACAAGTTAGTTCATGTTTTTCATGATCGAACAACCAACGATTATTATAACAAAAGAGAAAATCGATTTTAACAAACACTCGAAAATAAACAAAAAAAATAAACAATAAGCATTCATCTAGAAGTTCGGAAAATAGAAAATAAGTACTACGATTACGATAAGTAGAAAGGTTTGTGGACTCGGAGTTGTCGGCTCTAAAATAGTGTTCTCCAAGCGAAGTTATGTTTTACCTCCTCCCAAAATGGCCTACAAACCTCCAAGGTGTTAATAAACTCAGGTAGCGACCGCTACCAAAATCATCGTTTTTTTGTTTTCGAACATACCCGTGAAATCAACGACACACGTATAAACAAAACATACTAAATAGCATACACAAGACATCGAACTAAAACATACTAAATAGCATACACAAGACATCGAACTGTTAGAGAAGTTGGGCAACTAGACATTTATAGTGGGCCGAATATATTCTTCAATACTCCCCTCACTTGTGGGCCGATTTCAACCTCAGGGGAAGGTCCAACAAGTGGATAATTAATTCGGTTATGGACCGATTTCAACCTCAGGGAAAGGCCCAACAATTGGATAATTAATTCGGGTGGAGTCGCACATGGCGGGAGTCGAACCCAGGATCTGCCACAAGGCTAGGCTCTGATACCATGTTAGAAACCGCTTCAAGCTCGAACTGTTAGAGAAGTTGGGCAACTAGACATTTATAGTGACCCGAATATATTTTCCAATAAATAAAATAATATTATAACGTAACTCATTTTTTAAAAAATGGATGAAGAAAAACATTTTTTATTAAATTAAACTTAACTAACATATATTTTACAATTTTAATATTTAAAATATAATCATAAAATTTAATAAAATAATATTATTACTTCAAACATATTTAATATTTAATAATTAATTCAGTAGTGCTGATAATTTTCTTTTATTTGTCAATTTCTCAATTATATATTGTCATAAGTATTTTCAATTCATTATTTATTAAGTGTATTATTTAATTTAATTTAATCAATTATATTAAAATAAATATTATTTTATTTTATATAATATTATTTTATTCAATTATATACTAATATATTAATATTGTATGTTATATTAAAAATTAAATAAATAAAACTTTCAATATATAGAAAGTCATCACTTTTTTAGAATGTTAATTATAATTTGAGTAATAATTACTGCATTTATGTTCATGGTTGCAAAATTATATAAATTAGTGATATGATATTATGTACTGTACTAAATTAATTTAATTTTCATTTTTTTTTACTATAAATAAATTGAAATATTTCAACAAATGAAGCACACAATTTTCGAACAACTCATAAAAATTGGACAAGAAAGATCGAAAGAAAAACAAGATGAGAATGAAAGTTGCTATGATTATTTTATTGATGTTGATTGTATCGGGACAATCAAAAGTACCGCCGATTCGTCTTTATAAATATTGTTTGAAACTATGTTTCAGCAAGTGTAAGCGTACAGGTTCATTGAATCCAGTGTGTATTGGAAAGTGCCGTGTCGTTTGTATGCACCTCAGCCGCCCGCTGATTGGTCGCCCGCCGATTCGTCGACGTCGCTTTGGTCAAGGACGTCGACGTCGCGTTGGTCAATAATCGCATTTAAATGTTATCAAAAGAAAAAAATAAATTGAACCATATTATGGTTTAGTTATAATAAAATGTTTTATGAGAGACAACTATCATTATATATATATATATAAATATATATATATATATATATATATATATATATATATATATATATATATATATATGAAGTATTACTATTGTTTCTTATTTTACATTTTTTTTTATTTCGATTGTTTTATATCTTTCCTATGGATATGAACCTAAAACGAACTATTTAATATTTGTATCGTTAAATCAATTTTGAATATCAAACAAAGACACCACTCAAATATAAAATAATATCGCGTAAATGTTATCAAAATAAAAAAAAAGTAAAATTGACAAAGAAAAGTAAAATAGGCTTGAAATATCACTCTTTAGAAATATTATTTTCTAAAAACAGCTTGTATACTTTTAAAAGTGACAGTAAATTAAATAGTAGAAACACCAAATTACAATTTGTGAGAAAAATATAAGACAAATTCTTGTTCAATTATATCTGGAAACTCTGAACTCCAAATAAATATATAACAGTCATCCAAAAATATGTTAGAAATATTGAGATAAAAATTTTACTGGTCCCATAAATGTTGTCTTTTTTCGATTTGGTCCCACAGAAATACGCGTTTTCAATTTAGTCTCAAACAAATCGAATTGAGTTTCAATTTAATCCTTTTGGCCGGAAAATTCAATTTTGGCCGGAATTTGACCACGTGACCCGCACGTGATCGGAGGAGCGGCCATGGCTGCTGACTCAGCGACACGTGTCAGCAGACCATTGGCTATCGTCTTTAAAAAAAATCAAAATACAAAGCTTAATACATTAATACATTGATTTTTTGATTTAAAAAAAAGAAAAATACGCCAAAAAGGATTAAATTGAAACTCAATTCGACTTGTTTGAGACTAAATTGAAAACGCGTATGTCTGTGGGACCAAATTGAAAAATACAAAGATGTTTTTTTACTTTTACTTTTAATTCTCGTATATGAAATCGTATTTCTAGCGTATTTTTTTTTTAAATAAAAAAATCAAGGTATTAAGCTTTGTATTTCGATTTTTTTTAAAAGACGATAGCCAATGGTCTGCTGACATGTGTCGCTGAGTCAGCAGCCATGGCCGCTCCTCCGATCACGTGCGGGTCACGTGGTCAAATTTCGGCCAAAATTGAATTTTCCGGCGAAAAAGATTAAATTGAAACTCAATTCGATTTGTTTGAGATTAAATTGAAAACGCGTATGTCTGTGGGACTAAATCGAAAAAACCCAACATTTATGGGACCAATAAAATTCTTATCTCTATTTTAATAAAGCCAAATGTCATTTACTAATTGGTTCTATGCAATAAAAAAAAGCAAAATAAATATATATTATTTCCCCGTCAGCTAATGCAGTTATTAAATAAAAAAATAGTAAAAATAAAAATAAAAACGGGATAGCATAGAACTACAAATTACTCCACCCGAAAGGAAGTCGAAGCCGCCAGCTTCCGCCCAATTGGAATCCATCGTCGAGGGCCACGAGTTGAAGAAGTTGCATTCCCACGGAGGGCCCTCGGTATCTCGACCAAGCTTGCCACCGACGACTCCAGCGGCGTCTTCGCCGAATCCATGAGCCTCCGGCAGGGCATTTACGGGATCAACAAGTTCCAGGAAAACCATCCTCGGAGCTTCTGGTTCTTCTTCTACGAAGCCCTTCACGACAAATTTTCATTGAAATATTATGAAGTTAGTTCTTGGATGAGACCTATTGGCTATGACTATTTTTCATTGAAATATTATGAAGTTAGTCTTTGGATGAGACATATTGGCTCTCTCTCACATGTGTTTGCTACTCGGGCGCATCCTTCGATTTACATCCTACCCGATAGAATAGTCTCTGTCTTTGGATGAGACATATTGGCTCTCTCCCACATGTGTTTGCTACTCGGGCGCATCCCTCGATTTACATCCTACCCGATCGAATAGTCTCTGATCTGGTGGAAAAGGAATTTTTCGTCTCATCCTACCCGATCGAGAAGCCTCTGATCTGGTGGAAGAGGAGTTTCTCTTCTCTGCATTGATCTTACATCCTACACGATCAAAGAGCCTCTGGTCTGGTGGAAGAGGAGTTTCTCGTCTCATCCTACCCGATCGAGAAGCCTTTGATATGGTGGAAGAGGAGTTTCTCTTCTCTGCATTGATCTGGTGGAATAGGAATTTCTCTTCTCTGCATTTCTCGAGTGTCAAACTCATCCAACAAAATACCTAAAACCGCTGGGGGGAAATCCAGATAAATGGAAAATAAAAATTATAATGCTGGAAAATAAATAGAAATATAAAAAAATTGAATTTATTTGATGAACATGAAAGAGATGAGACGACAGAAATGCAATTATATTAATATAACGTATGTTAACCTGCAAAACAAATTTAACATAACTGAATTAGGGATAAACTAAAAATTAAAAAAAAATCTAGTCGAACATAATTAATAACTCAATTCAATGTTCAAAAAAATAAAAAAGAACATACGAAGCGATTATAGAAAGTTTGATTAATTTTTTTTAATTCAAATGGATTAAAGAATAGGTAGATATTGATTTTTATGAGATACGATTAATTAAAATTAAATTAATATTAATGGAATAAAAAAGAATTTTGAGAAAAGATATAAAAATATATATATATATATATATTTAAGATAATAATTAATTATTATTACCAAAAATATATAATTTCAAATTACTATTTAAAATTTATATATAATAATTTAAATATGGTTAATAATATTACTAATTATAATTTATAATTTTTTTATTTATAATTTATAGTGTGAACACAAAATTATTATTATTTTCTTATTGGTCCACGTGGCATTAGTGGATCCTGAAATTATATATGTTTAGATTTCGTCCAATTTCACTTGAAATTTCAAAATTCTGTCGGAAATAATCACGTGACAGTCACGTGGGATTCAATTTGGGGATTTCCAACAAAAAATCGCTGACTAGGATGACACATGTAATTTTTCCATTGGCTCAGTTGGTAAAATTTTAATGAGAGAAAAATTTTATTGGTCCCACAAATATAGGTTTTTTTCGTTTCTCCCACACACATCCACTTTCTCAAATTAGTACCAAATATCAGGAATTTGGTTCAAATTTTAGTCTTTTTTTACGGAAAAATTCAAAATTAGCCGGAATTTGACCACGTGCGTACGTGATCTCATCGCCGGCGCCTTCTGCTGACTCAATGCCACGCAATTGGTCGATAATTTTTTTCAAAAAAATAAAAATAAAAAAATTAAAAATACGTTGTCATGTCATATATAAAGTAATTAAAAAAAATAAAAAATACATAAACACGCTTTTAAATACGCTGCATTAAAAATAAATGAAAAAGAAAACCAAATTACGTTTCCCCCTTTCTTCTTCATCTCAATTCACGCCGTTGAGAAGCTGACGTTTTTTGTTGTACAAATTCATGATCTGAACGGAGTGCGCGTGGTAATCCGGGTTCTCTAGCTGCTCCAGCGCCCCGAACTCGATTTGCCCCTGTCTTCTCAGGAGAATTTCAACAATAAATACTTTTATAAAAAAAAGGAAAAATTATAATTTAATAAGATTTAGGTTTGGGATTTCTTCATTGAACTGGAAAGTGTCTATGCGGGAGATAATGTGACAGTAGAATTCGCATATTAATTCCAGGTCGGAATGGAGGAATCGACCTCCGACACGGCGGTGATTTTGGATTCCTCCAGCACCGCGATGATTTCGTGACGGGGGAGCCTTGGGTACTCAAATTTCGACATTGGTTTTCTTTTGTTTTTCCTCTTCGTTTATTCTGATTACACACAATTTTGTTGCTGCGCACACAAAGTGTATGTGTTTTGGTCGAACTGTAATTGGTGGGTGAGGATTTCCACAAGTGATTTGAAATGAAGAAGAAAGGGGGAAACCTAATTTCGTTTTCTTTTTCATTTAATTTTAATGCGTATTTAATGGTGTATTCTTGTATTTTTTTATTTTCTTTTAATCCCTGTATATATGACGTGGCAGTGTTTTTTGAAAAAAAAGAAATCGACCAATTGCGTGCTGACACATGGCACTGAGTCAGCATAAGGCGCCGGCGATGAGATCACGTGGTCAAATTCCTGCTAATTTTGAATTTTTTCGTCCAAAAGGAATAAATTAAAACCAAATTCCTGATATTTGAGACTAAATTAAGAAAGTAGATGTGTGTGGACTAAAACGAAAAAAACCTATATTTGTGAGACCAATAAAATTTTTCTCTCATAAAAACAGTATCAATGCCATGTTCGATGATCTAAACATGCAGTGCTGTTAATTTTGTGGCGGCTTAGGAAGTTTATTTTTGAATAGGTGTGGCGGCTAAATGTTTTGTGAGATGTATATGCTAGAAATTTGTTGTTAGTTTACTTAGTTTAGACTTTGATATCTACCGAGAAAATTACTAAATTAGTCCCATAAAAATAGTCTGTTTTCCTTTTGGTACCATAGAGTTACATTTTTTCAAATTAATCCACTAAAGTTTAAAATCGAGTCGATTTCATCCAATTTTCGCCTGAAAATTCAAATTTCGCCGGAAGTTCTGCGCGTGAGTCGCACGCGCCTGAGGATTTGGGGCTTTCCGATGACCTAATCCACATGGCGACATTGGATTGGCTGGAGGTGTTTTTTCTTTTTTTTTGTTTATTCAACTAATATCCATGTGTCAATACACATGTGGATATTTTTCTTTTGTTTTTTAAAACACCTCCAGCCAATCCAATGTCGCCATGTGGATTAGGTCACCGGAAAGCCCCAAATCCTCAGGCGCGTGCGACTTACGCGCAGAAATTCTGGCGAAATTTGAATTTTCACGCGAAAACTGGATGAAATCGACTCGATTTTAGGCTTTAGTGAATTAATTTGAGAAAGTGTAACTCTATGGTACCAAAAGGAAAACAGGCCATTTTTATGGGACTAAATTGGTAATTTTCTCTTTGCATAATTAAAAATATATACATATATATATATAAAATATTTAAAGACACGCGAACTCATTGGATCAATTACTACTAGTTTGAAACTAATAATTTTTTTTAAATATATGTAATATCATACTATAGTTTATGTTATGACAAAAATATAAAATATGAAATAACTTAACTCATTTTTAAAAAAATGGATGAAGCAAACCATTTGTTATTAAATTAAACTTAACTAACATATATTTTACAATTTTAATATTTAAAATATAATACGTCAACATAAAATTTAATAAAATAATATTATTATTTCAAACATATTACTTTTAATCATATTATTATAAAATAATATAATAATTAATTCAGTAGTGCTGATAATTTTCTTTTATTTGTCAATTTCTCAATTATATATTGTCATAAGTATTTTCAATTCATTTTTTAATAAGTGTATTATTTAATTTAATTTAATCAAGTATATTAAAATAAATATTATTTTATATACAGTAATCTTATTTTATTCAATTATATACTAATATATTAATATTGTATATTATATTAAAAATTAAATAAATAAAACTTTCAATATATAGAAAGTCATCAGTTTTTTAGAAAGTTAATTATAATTTGAGTAATAATTACTGCATTCATGTTCATGATTGCAAAATTATATAAATTAGTGATATGATATTATGTACTGTACTAAATTAATTTAATTTTCATATTTTTTTATTATAAATAAATTGAAATATGTCAACAAATGAAGCACACAATTTTCGAACAAGTCATAAAAATTGGAAAAGAAATATCGAAAAAAAACAAGATAAGAATGAAAGTTGCTATGATTATTTTATTGATGTTGATTGTATCGGCACAATAAAAAAAAGCAGCTAAAATTCCTTATAAAAGTTGTTTCAAATTATGCCTCAACAATGAGGGTTGTTATTTGCGTAAAGGTTTAGTGAAGTCATTGTGTTTTGGAAAGCGTCGTATCGTTTGTCTTTGCATGAGCCGCCCGCCGATTCGCGGCCCGCCGATTCGTCGTCCGCCGATTCGTCGTCCGCCGATTCGTCGTCGCTTTGGTCAACAACAAGTTTAAATCTAAAAATAATCGCGTCAACGGCAACCCTAATCACTCTACTCTGCTGATACTGTGTGCAAACCCTACCTTCACTGTGTGCGATTTCTGATCCCTTCACCTGTTCACCTTCTGTGGTGTTCTTGTGGTGTAGATCTGTGATATCCTGTGTGAGAAGAGGTGAGTGAGTGTGTGAGTGATTGAGAGAGTTGTGCATTGTGGGTGTTGCTGGCAAGGTTTCTGTGTTCTCCCCTCGTTTGGTAGTGCCTGGTGACACTGCTGTGATTGCATCTTCGCAGTCTTGAGCCGAAGCTCTCTCTCTCTCTCTCTCTCTCTCTCTCTCTCTCTCTCTCTCTCTCTCTCTCTCTCTCTCTCTCTCTCTCTCTCTCTCTCTCTCTCTCTCTCTCTCTCTCTCTCTCTCTCTCTCTCTCTCTCTCTCTCTCTCTCTCTCTCTCTCTCTCTCTCTCTCTGTTTCTGTTTTATATATATATACATATATACTCCGCTGCATGTGCCCTTGTACTCCATCCAAGCTCATTAAGTTCAAACCCATTAAGTTCAGTTCAAGTGAAGCTTATTATATTTAAATTTTGTTCAAACCTATTCATTTCAGTTTAGTTCAATCAATTCTTTATTATGATTCTATTTTTATTTTTATTTTTATTTTAAAAGAATTTTTTTATTTTTAAACTAATTACTCATAAAATCTAAAAAAAAAGCTCATTACTCATAAAATCGTGATTAATATTTTTGAGATAGAGATTTTTTTTTTTTACATTTTACATAAATGCAATTTTATATAAATTAGTAATATGATATTCTGTAAGGTATTAATTTAATTCCATTTCATATTTTTTTGACTATAAATAAATTGAAATATTTCAACAAATGAAGCACACAATTTTCGAACAACTTAGAAAATTTGGAAAAGAAAAATCAAAAGATGGGGATGAAAGTTGCTATGATCATTTTTTTGATGTTGATTGTATCAGCACAATCAGAAAAAACAGCTAAAATTTCTTTTCCTGCTTGTAACAAATTATGCATCGACCAGGAGGGTTGTGACTCGAGTAAAGGTTTAGCGAAGACATTTTGTCTTGGAAAGTGTCGTATCGTTTGTAGTCGCATCAACCGCCCGTCGCCGACCACATATCCTTCTTTGCCCGAGACTCCGACCAGATATCCTTCTGTGCCCACGACTTGTCGCTCCGTCAACAATAAGTATAAATCTGAAAATAATTGGGTGTAATGTTATCAAAAGAAAAAAAAAAAAATTGAGCCAGATAACGGTTTGGTTATAATAAAGTGTTATATGAGTAAGCTCATAAGCTAATGTTAGTATATTGTCATATAAATATATGAAGTATTACTATTGTTTTTTATTTTACATTTTTTTTTTCCCGATTGTTTTTATATTTTTCCTATGGATATCGTGTCGGTCATTCCCGCACTTGTCTTCTTTGGCCACGAATCATCGCTTAGTCAATGAAGAGTCTACATATGAAAATAATCGCGCGTAAATATTATCAAAAGAAAAAAGAAAAATCGCTTAGTCAATGAAGAGTCTAAATATGAAAATAATCACGCGTAAATATTATCAAAAAAAAAAGGAAAAATTGATCAAGATAACTTTTTAGTTATAATAAGTAGGGCTAAATACACTTTGCCACCTCAGGATATGAGGTTTTTACACTTTCCAACTTAATCGGAAAAGTGTTACCGATCAGTACCACAGGATAAGACATATTACACTTTGCCACCTGCGTGTAGCCGGATCGGAATATTCCAAGAATATTCCTTGGAATATTCCGTGAGATTGAATACCACGCTCCAGTTATGCGGTTGAGAGTACAATTAATAATAGAGGTGAGGGTTATTTAAGTAATTACTCAATATTAAATAAAAAAATTAATTAAAAAAATATTTAATAAAAAAACAAATCTATCATCTTCTCCAATCTCAATTCGTCTTTGAAATTTGAAGAACCAAACAAACAAAGACCAAATTTACATTATTCACAGTATTTACAAATAATTAATTTAAAGAAAAAAAATAAAAAATTAACGGAGAGGAGAAATCGATCATCGATCCGTCTTTGAAATTTGCAGAACCAAACAAACAAAGTCCAAATTTACATTATTCAAAGTATTTACAAATAATTAAATAAAAGAAAAAAAATAAAAAAAAATTGATGGAGAGGAAAAATCGATCATCAAAAAAATGCGGCCTGCCATCAACTCCACCCGAACAACCACAGGAGGTCGAATGCCGTCCTCCCCACCCGCCGCGGAAGCTCAATTTTCAGCCCCGACGCCCACCACCACCAAACCCTAGATCACCACACATTCAGTACTCTGCCGCCGCCGCCGCACCACATCAGCCCACCCAACGACGCCGCCGCCTCTCCAGATCCAGATCCGACAACCCCAACAGCCGCCACGACTTCAAAATCGAAGAGCCCGCCGCCGCCACCGTCGATCGCCAGAAACACGAGCTTGAAGCAAGAATCCCTCATCGCGATCACCAAAGTCCTTGACAAATTTGCCTCTTTCGACTCTCTCCGACGAAGATGAAGAGATAAAAAAGGAAAAAAAAAACTGCGCTAATTGGGGATTTTTCAAATTGGATTTTGAAGAGATTGGGATTTTCGGGATTTTGCGTAAAGAAGACGAAGGGTAAATTCGTAATCTCCTAAAAACTTGAGTTGTTATTTACTAAAACACCCTCAAAAACAGAATATTCTTTGGAATATTCCGATCCGGCTACAAGCAGGTGGCAAAGTGTAATATGTCTTATCATGTGAAACTGATCGGTAACACTTTTCCGATTAGGTTGCAAAGTGTAAAAACCTCATATCTTGGGGTGGCAAAGTGCATTTAGCCCTAATAAGTACGTGTTAGACATATATAGCAACTATATATTAAATCTTTATATTTTTACATATATATATAGGGGTGACAATAATATATGATTTCATTTCAATCAATTCATATACCGTATCAATATTAAAATGTGTTACAATACAATACAAAATTTTCATGTACCATGGTACATGATATGTGCCAATTTATACCAAATAAATTAATAATACATTAATATCTTAAAATATAAAGAAAAGTAGTGAAAATTTATATATTATAAATGACATATTGGTGATATTGTTGACACATTATTTTTATACAATCATAATTATATATATATATATATATATATATATATATATATATATAAAATAAAATTGTATGTTTTTCTTATATTAACAAAAGAAAGTAAAGTAAAAAAATTAATACACATAAATTTTAAATATTTATATTTTTATTAAAATTGATAATGATAGTGTAAAAAAACCAGAACTTAGTAATGTAAGATAAGTATTTTCATCAAAATTGATGATGATATAAAAAAGAAAAAAGAAAAAATGGTTATATAAAATAAAATAAAAAATATGTTGGTAGAAACTACGTAGTACCAACCATATCAATTTGGTATACCAACATAATTAGTTGGTATAAATTACAATTTTCTTATATCAATTATATATTGGTTGGTATACAGTATATAAAAAAATACAATTAGTATACCTACCAATCTAGCCCATATGTAGTATTACTATTGTTTTTTATTTTACATTTTTTTTTAGATTTTGATTATTTTTACATTTTCCTATTGATTATATAGTAGTACTATATAAATGGACATCCCATATATCTAGGGATGTCAATCGGGTCATCCCACTCGATTTCGGTCTAGCCCACTCGGGCTATCAGGTTGTTCGGGCTGAAATTTTTTTGGGCTGTAAATTTGTGGCCCTAACCTAAAATTTTCGGTTTCGGGCTAGCCTGTCGGGCTGGAAAAAATAATATTATATAATAAAAAAATTATTTTAATATCAAATTAAATTTAATATTAATATTTAATAATAATTATTATAATTCTAATATTTAAATTGCCCAAATTATTAAATGTTCATTCAATAATATTTAAAATTGTAATTTTAGTTGACAATTTTCTTTTATTTGAATATATTATTTTATTTATTTAAAAATTTTGTATAAATAAAGAAAATGAATTATAATATATTTAAATTTATCGGGTTGTCGGACTAGCGGACGGTTTATCGAGCTAGCCCAACCGGGCTATCGGGTTACTTCGGTTCAGGCTGATCGGGCTGAAATTTTTTCGGATCGAAAATATTCGGCCCTAACCCTATATTTTTTCGGGCGGGCTTCGGGCTAGCCCACCGTTTCGGGTTGGATTGACATCCCTATATATCTTACATTTATATGTACGATATTGTTTGTAATGAATCAAGCATATATATTTTTGTTTTTATTACAAAAATAATTAATGTGGTGTAAAACTCAAACTCTAAAAAGTATTTCAGTCCGGTGAAGCTCAGTACCATAAAAGAAGACAAGACTTTTTTTTTATTGTTACCACTTTATTACGACGGTATAACTCAAATTGAATCGAGTCAATTACATCTTATTTTCACTCGAAACTTGCCGAATATGTACACTTAATTTAAATATTTGGGTTTTCCGATAACTCGATCCATGTTTCAATTTCTAATTGGACACCTTCATTAATAAAAACAGTGGCGTAATGTTTAGGTAAGGGAGAAGATGAGAGCCCTGTTCGACGATCTAAACCTGCGGTACTGTTGATTTTGTGGCGGCTTGGGACGTTTATTTTTTAATAGTTAATGTTTGTGAGATGTATGCTATAAATTTGTTGTTAGTTTACTAATTAGTTTAGTCTTTGATACGTGTTATTACAATTTATTTATTTTTGTTTGGGACATGAAAAATTAATCTCATTACTCATAAAATAGTTATTATTATTTTGAGATGGAGATTTATTTATTTTTATATCTTACACAAATGCAATTTTATATAAATTAGTAATATGATATTCTGTAATGTACTAATTAAATTCTATTTCATATTGTTTTGACTATAAATAAATTGAAATATTTCAATTTTCAACAATTGAAGCACACAATTTTCGAACAACTTATAAAAATTGGAAAAGAAAGATCGATAGGAAAAAAGATGAGAATGAAATTGCTATTATCATTCTTTTTTATGTTAATTGTATGGGCACAATCAGCTCAAGTTGTTTTTAAAATCTGTTACAAATTTTGCCTCCGCCAAGAATGATGTAGTTTTTGGCGTAAAGGTTTAGCGAAGGCATTGTGTAATGCAAAGTGTTTTCTCACTTGTTATCACTTCAGTCACCCGCCGTCTAAATTTTCTTCTTTGGCCGGCGGCTCGTAGCTTGGTCAACAGTCTAAATCTGAAAATAATCGCGTGTAAATGTTATCAAAAGAAATAAATAAAATTGAGCGAGATAACAGTTTGGTTGGCAACTATCATTATATTGTCATGTAAATATATGAAGTATTACAATCACTATAAATATATGATTTTAATGAATCAAACTGTTTATTTATACTTGATTCGACCAGTTCGAACATGTTTTACATCGAATAACTAAAAGAAAAGAAGAATATTTTACAACAAAGACTTTCTTCTTTACATTATTGTAAAGAACAATGCAAAGCAAGCATACAAAAGCCAACAAGGAACTTGAATTCTTTGAAAACTGACAGGAAATAGTAGAAACACCAAATTACAATTTGTGGGAAAAATATAACAGGCAAATTCTTGTTCAATCATATCTGGAAACTCTGAACTCCAAAGAAAAATATAACAGTCATCCAAAAATATGCTAGAAATATTGGTTATTGACTTGTACTGAAGTGGGGCTGCTCGACTGACTGATCCGGCTTCTTTTGACCAGGTCCCGAGGAGACCTTCACCATGGCAGGCCTTAATAGGCGGCCTCCAAGATAAAAACCCCGACGAAATTCTTGGATTATTATCCCTTCCTTAAACTCGTAAGACTCTTCACGTGCAATAGCTTCGTGCATCTGTAAAATTTCAACAGTAGTATGATCAAAAGGGAAACAACCTAAAGCAGAACAACAAATAAAAGTAATGAAAGGTTGTATATTATGTATATGGCCCATCTAAATACTACTACAGTACTACTATTTTGTTAGACGTGCAATAGAAATTACAACACTTAGTCGAGACTCGAGACACATCGTAACCTTGCCGGGTTGGCTAAAACAACAGCTCTATGCACACTCGTTGATCCAACAAAGGACCTTAACATCCAAAAATTCAAACCACTTTTTAACCTATACATCAGGGAGACACTGCACATACAATAGATGCCTCGATATTACTCACCCACAATAATAATGCCTAGTTACATTCCCACATTAACACGAAAGGCCACTATCCCCTGGCTAAGTTGTTAAAAGTTTGTTATATCATCCTGTATTAATCTCTAACCCCACACACACACACACACAGAGAGAGAGAGAGAAAGAGAGAGAGAGAGAAAGAATAAATTCAAAAGCTTAGCCTTACCGAAGGATCAAACTGTTTCCCCACCGTGGGAACTGCAGACACCTGCAAGCTCCTCATGATCTCCACAAACTGCTTATATATCCCTTGGTAACTGGTGTCAATCTTTTTCTCCATCTCCGTCTCCAACTTCAGCTGTTGTTTGGCTCTCTCAAAACTATCGATCATAGGCAAGAGGCTCTCGATCACTTCCCCCCGAGCATCATTCCTCACACCGATTCTCTCCTTTTCCACTCTCTTTCTGTAATTATCAAAATCAGCCTGGACACGAAGTTGTTTTTCCCTTCCCGAAGACACCTCAGCTGACAAAGCCAAGACTTTCTGGGACAGCTCGTTTTTCTCCTTTTCCAGCATATATATCATGTCTTCGACTTCGTATACTGTCCTCTCGTCTCCTATTAGAATGGCTTCCTTGTAGGCATGCATCAGGGACTTCAGACTGGATGCGATTTTTTCTTCGGTCGCCGTTTGCCTAAACTGCAATGAATCAACCCTCAATGTGCAAAGATCCTTTTTTTAACCAAATACCCCCAAATTCAACAAGATTCTAGAATCTCCACAGTGATGGGATAAGATTTTTTTGAGAATTCATGGCCACAAATGATCGAATAGCATTATTATATATATACACGCAGAAAATTAACAAATAAAATGGAAAATTTCATGATTTTCTTGAGAATTCATACCTGATTTTCTTGCTGGGATGAAACAGGAGGCTTAGAAACCGAACGCCTGTAATTTTCATACTCGCCGTCGTTTAAATTTCTCGAATCCCTAAAATCCCTGTATGAATTGAGAACGGGATAAGACGAAAAGGGCGTTCGTGATAATGGTTTTTCAGTGGATAAAAATCGTTGAGGATTCGTGTATTTTAGAGATAAGTGTTTGGTGGGTCTCGTCGAAGAAGACGACCGGGAGAAGGCGTGGGGAGTGTAGAGAGAGAAAGCGCTGGAGAGAGTAACAGAAGCTGCCATTTCTGTGAAGAAGAAAAAACCGAGGAGGGAGAGTCGGCAAAGAGAAGAAGCCCACTAAAAAAATAAATGATTGGGCCTAATCTGAGAAAAAGCCCAGGAAACAGGCCCAAGATATAGATTGCAGATTGAAAATCACACTCGCGCAAAGCCCTAATGGCGGCCGAATCGAGCAATTGGATAATCAGAAACGAGATTAGCTACTTGTTGGTAAGAAACATGGTAAAGCATTCGGTAAGTTTTCTTGTTACTCTCTTGAAGAAAGACTTATGAAAATTTTGAAGTGCATTGTTGAGAACGTTTGAGGTTATTGGAAAGAGTCATGAGTGATAGACGATGAACATGTGAATTACAACGTTGCCCATTCAGTGAGAGTTAGCCGGTTCACAAACTATTTGGGGAATAAACATTTTGGAGCTTTGAGAAGCTTGAATTCAATGTTGCGATTTTGAAAGTCCGAAAGAGAGAGTTGCAATGTAATGAGAAGGTTAACGGAGATTGCAATTTGAAAAAGCTTTAGAAGGTCCTAAGAAAGTAAGTTTAAGTTGGTGATTACCTTTATTGGCGAGTATGGGTGGGAACGAGCCGAGTCGAGTCGGACTTTACTTAAATAGGCTTGAGCTTGATATGAAAATTTTAGGTTCAAGCTCGACCTATTACTTGTCAAAAACTTTTTTTTAAAGGCACAGCTCGCCTTTTTAATAAATAGGTTTGAGCTTCAAAGCTTTTTAAAAACCTTTATAGATCAATAAATAAATAAATTATTGATTGATAAAAATAAAAATAAACTTGACATTTTAGAAGAGCTGTTGGCTCTTTCGTACATATGTCTGCTACTCGGGCATATCCTTCGATTTACATATTATATGATCGAGAAGCCTCCGATCGGGTGGAGGTGAAGTACTCGTTTCTCCTTTTTATAAAAATAAATAATGAAAAGAGCTTTATTTTGGGAGTTCAACCATCAAATATAAGTAAATTGATAAGTAATAGGAGATAAATTTTAAATTATAAAATTAGTGATTGAGATTAGAGAGATTTAGAAATTGAAAATGTTGTTTGCTTTTGTATTTATAGATTTTTATTATTTATAATAGTGATTAATTTTATCTTTTTTATAACTATAAAATTTGTTATATCTTTATTAATACAATATGTAAAATAAAATTATCCTTAATTTAAAAATATATTTTATGAAATTTAAATTATAAATTAATAAATCAAAATACTCTTGTATTAGCGACAATGACTTGAAGAAGATGAGTGATCGTGTTGGAAAATATAGTCCAGAAATTTGGGGACCATTTAGATATATTTACCGACACCGTGATTGAAATTTGTTGAGGTTATCTTCGATTTAAAAAACCTGTTTCCCTATTTTCTGTCAAACCCAAGTTTCTTGTTTCTTGTTTCTCGCCATTGGCAGAGAGCAGATAATGCTTTGTTTGAAACAAAAAGAGCATCATATAATGTGTAGACTATGGATCATGAAAGAGTTTGGCAAATAGAATCTTCCTTTGATTGATGTGGATTTTTCTTTCAAGAGATGTCTAAGTAATGTAAATGGGAAATCAATTCTCACCACATGGGTTGATAAATCCAGCTTCGGATCGAATAACCACGTCGTTGAAACTGGAGAAGTTGAGTTGATAGAAGATTTCAAATTGGATGATGATGTGTCTTCGGCTCACGACTTTGTTGGGAGCTTGGTGCCCATTCAAGATTATGACTCGAGGAGCCTAGTTAATTATCTTTTTTAATTGATGGGCTTTTGATCATATATATTCTTGAATCATCATCATTCATCAGCTAGTTAGACAACCTAGCTACTGTTTTAGATGAATGGAAAGAAAAGAAGAAGGTATAACATGAGTGGAGAAATCTAGTTTTCGGTGAAATGCAATAGGAGGAACTCATCGGTTTTGCTCTCCGACAACTTCTCTGGAAGGTGGGCCAAGCTCTTCGACTGGAGCAGATTGAAAAAATCAAATGGTGATGTGAGGCGACAACGCGGTTGGGTGGCTCGAGATTTTTCTTTGATTTTTGGTCGAGATTTAATTTTGAAACATATGCGATTGATCGAATTTGTCCTCCGATTTATTTGTTAAGGAACTCAAACCAAGTCAAAATCCAGTATATTGAGTCAAAATCTCTATTTCTCTTAAGTTTTGAGTTTAGTTCAAATTCTGTATTCTTGGTTTCAGATTTTTTTTCTCTTGGTTTTAAATTCTTGGGAATTTTTTGTATATAAGACATTGTTTCTCTTGCTCTCACCTTTAATTTTTGTAATGGCAGAAAAATAAAATGAAAGGTGAAAGTATCAGATAAACAGAAAAGAGATGAAAGAACTGAGGAACTCATGACTCATATTGACAGTACTAGCTAGTTTATGGATATTTATTGATATTATAACACGGAAAATTTAAATATCGTAAAAAATTGATGATAATTTTTTTTAAGGGTAATTATAACAAAATACGATCGAGTGGACGGACGGCTGCTGGCTGGTTAGTTGACAATATTGACATATAGGATACTGGCAAATGTTCCATAGTTCCTGATAATAGCTTGCATGGTCTTCACATTATCATCATCATCATCTCTATTGCCCGTTTTCCTGACAGTGAAGGTGAGATAATACTCACCTCGACTTTTCTTATGGACAGCCTTCTCATCAAGAGACACAAACGTATATTGTTGCTCTTCAGAACCCTAATTAATAATCAAAATACAAATATATATTACCGTCTGTATTAATTAATTACATATATATTATTCTGATTCATACTGTGTATGATTTATGAATGATAATAAAATGAAGGATCGATGTAGATGACTTACATAATAATCTTGGTATGTTTCTATTGTCTTCTTTGCTAAAATTTCGTGACTATATTTAATTAAAGGTTTATGAGTCAGCTCAGAATAACGCAGCGTCGTGTAAGTATTCGTGGTATTATCATCATCATCATCATCATCATCATCATCATGTATATGATCGAAACCCTAGATAGATATAGAGAGAGAGATCAATTAATATATATATATATATATGGATCAATCATGAAATTAATTAGCAATATATAATTAGGTGTAGTAATTAATACCTGGAGGTCGATGACGTAATCCGGACTACATTCAGGTCTCCGAAACAAGGCGCCCGAGCGAGGGAACATAACAGGAAAGGTTCCAGGGTTCATCTCTCTAGCTACTTTATCTAGTTCTAGTTTTAGTTTTGTTGAGAGTTAACTACCGTTTATTTATATACTCATCAACATATGAGTATATGGTAATGGCAGAAATTCTGGACTTTTTACGGCCCAACTCAGAGCCCCAAGATTTCCTTTTTAGTGGGATTCTTGTCTTTGCCGACTCCATCGGTTTTTCAACTAATGTACTATTCTATTTTCTCATTTATATGTAGAGTATAATTCAACTATTGTTCTAGTATTTTATTTTCTGATTTCGCTTTCCATTGATGGATTTTGGCAATCTATTGAAGAATGTAACAACTAATTGTACCTCAATTATGAAAGAAAGAATATACGTAAGAATTTTTCAAGTGTAATGAATTTTATTTTTTTCCAATTTCCAATTTCCAATTTCCAATTTACAGTTTCGGTTTTAAGACCTTACATTGAAATCTGTCCATTCACATATTTTGATTCACTAAAAATAGTAACCAAAACGTGTCCATCGATAAAAGATCTTCACATCATCCTAATCATTTTAGTATTTCATACTCCAAAACGAGCCCTTTTATTTTTTTAAAGCTCAAATTTTTGCTACTTCTTCATTCAATTGCAATGGACTATCATTTCACGGGTCACTGTAATTTCCCGTCCATTTCTAATAACAATAATAATAATAAATTTCTTTTCCAGAGATTTTCAATTGCGGAAAGAAATGATATTTGCTTTGTTTCTGTTAAACCCATCAAAAGGGATTCTGTGAAAATGAGAATCGCTGCTGTTTCTTCTATTGGAACCAGGTAAAGTTTTCTACTTTCTTCTCATTTTCTTGTTTTTCCTCGGTTGAATTTGGGATAATCAATAATATACTGACGCGGATAGTTTTCGTGGTATAAAGACTGGATTTTGCTGTTGAGATTTGAAAATTTCAAGATCGATTTTTTTGTGTTTTGAATGCGATAGCCGATAGAAAACTTTTTTTATATATTATTATTGATGTTTGATGGTTTTAGGGAAGGACTGAAGAAGGAAAACAAAAGCCAGTCCAAAAATTCAAGTGGTGACAAGGTGAAGGTGAGATTCAGGCTCAACCACCAAGTAGAATTCGGCGAACATGTTGCGATCATAGGGTCCGTAAACGAATTAGGTTCATGGAAGAACCAAGTAATGATGACGTGGACCGAAAACGGATGGGTTTGTGATTTGGAACTAAAGAGCATCAAAGAGCCCATAGAGTGTAAATTCGTCGTAATAGGAAAAGACAAGGAGAAATTAACCTGGGAGAGTGGAGATAATCGTGTTTTTAAATTCCCGGGAAACGGGTTTTTCAATGTTGTTTGTAAATGGGACAGTACTAATGATAAAGTAGAAATATCTTCCCACGAGAGGGAAGGTGAGGAAGAAGTCGAGGCAAAACAGAGTGAAAATGGGAATAATAGTGATGTATTAGAAGAGGGCGTAAGCACGAGTTCCTTTGTGGATCAATGGCAAGGGAAAGATGTGTCATTTGCTCGGTCGAAGGATCATTTTGATGCGGAAAGGAGTAGAAAATGGGACACTTCGGGGCTTGAAGGGAGTTCTATGAAGTTGGTGGAAGGGGACAGAAATGCTCGGAATTGGTGGAGGAAGGTATTGTTTTTTTAGAAAGGTTTGAGCTATTTTTTGTCAGGAAAAAAATACAGCTAATTTTCAAGGTTTCTTTCCAAGTAACCAGTAGGTTCTTGGCTCCTTTTACTAATATATGTTCTTTCTGCATTTGTTTGTTGGGAAGCTTGAAGTTGTTCGAGAACTTGTTGTTGAAAATATCGAGGATGAAAAGCGTCTGGAAGCGCTTACTTATTCTGCAATATATCTGAAGGTGTCTTTTTTTATTTGTTTTATTAGTAGTAGTTTTCTGATTTTGCGCAACTCATAGCAGATTATTAGTTCATGACCTTATCAGGCAATTTCCTTTTTGTGTAGTGGATAAACACAGGTCAGATTCCTTGCTTTGAAGATGGAGGCCATCATCGGCCAAACAGGCATGCTGAGATTTCTAGGCTTATATTTCGCGAACTAGAAAGAATTTCCAGCAGTAAAGGAACTTCACTTCAGGTAGTTTACTGCTAATTGTTTGGATTTGGAACAATTAACTTAAAAACCATCCCCGAGGTTTAGTCTAATTTGTTGATATGTGTTTTCACCTACATGATAAATTTTCAATTTTATTTTAATTTTTATTTTACTATTTATACAGGAAAAACTTGTTATCCGCAAGATTCATCCTTGCCTGCCATCTTTCAAGGCAGAGTTCACTGCATCTGTTCCTCTAACAAGAATTCGAGATATTGCTCATAGGAATGATATCCCTCACGACCTTAAGGTTACTAGTTAATTATCCAAGATTCATATAGTCTTTATTTTCTTGCGATTTCTCTTTTCTCGAGTTAATGACATGCTAATATATAAACATTATAGCAAGAAATAAAGCATACAATACAAAACAAGCTTCATAGAAATGCCGGCCCTGAAGATTTAATTGCCACAGAAGCAATGCTTGCACGCATTACAAAGAATCCTGGACAATACAACGAAGCATTTGTCGAGCAGTTCAAGATATTTCATCGAGAGCTAAAAGATTTCTTCAATGCTGGAAGGTTGTCTGATTTCATTTTATGTTTTTTCATTCCTTTTTTGTTTATATATATTCTTATGGTTGACTTGTAATCTGCATTATTGAAGTTTGGAAGAACAGCTGGAATCAATCCGTGATTCCATGGATCAAAACTCAACAGTTTTATCTCAGTTTCTAAAGTCGAAAAAGGTATCATTTTTACGTAGATTTCAGTTGTGGATACACGTGTTAAAAAATGAAAAAATTAATTAATTGTTCTTAGTAATGGGGAAATAATCTTTTTTATTCATCTTTTCAGACACTGGATAACATGGACAGTAGCAGCAATATTTCAGACATCGAACGGATGAGGGTGTTGATAGAAACAATACAAGCTCTGAATAATCTTCGCCAACAAATCGCAAAGGGCCTCGAGAGTGGAATCCGAAACGATGCTCCTGATGCTGCAATAGCTATGCGCCAAAATGTAAAAAAATAACATTCACATTTTCGTTATTATTATGTTATAGAAACAGAAATTACGAGCTGTTGATCAAATCATCTACTTAATGACAGTGGCGCCTTAGCGAGGTAGGACTTGAAGACTATGCGTTTGTTCTCTTAAGCAGGTAGATGCCAAATTACCCTTGAGGTTTGATCAACTTTCAAAAAATACAGCTAACGCTAACCTTGACTTTTTACAGATTTCTTAATGCACTTGAAGCTATCGGAGCGGCCCATTGGCTAGCGAAGAATGCAGAGGAAAAGAATGTCAAGTATTGGGACAGTGCCCTTGGAGCTCTAGTCGTCGGCATTCATCAGTTGGGCCTATCTGGCTGGAAGCCCGAAGAGTGCAGGGTTATTGGGAACGAACTTGTAGCGTGGCAAGAGAGAGGTCTTCAAGAAACTGAAGGTGCTCTTTATCTGAAGTATATTCGTAGTTTCATACCATTGTTTTTTTTTCTTTAAAATTTAACTGATTTTATCTAATATTCTGTGTGTTTATTATCACCACAAGGCAGTGAAGATGGTACGAGAATATGGGGTTTAAGGCTCAAAGCTACACTTGATAGAGCTAAGAGATTGACTGAAGAATATTCCGAGGCACTTCTTCATATATTCCCTCAAAAAGTTCAGGTAAAGAATGATTTTTTTGTTTCTCCGATTTGAAAATTTCGGGCTTCTGTTATTTTAAAGTTGACTGATTTATGAGCCTTGCATTGCAGGCATTAGGAAATGCTTTGGGGATTCCTGAAAATGCTGTGAGGACATACACTGAAGCTGAGATTCGTGCTAGGTATTTTATTCGATTTCACCAGTTAATTAGTTATCATATCTCAATAATTTTTTTTCTCATTATATATATGTTGGATATTTTCCAATTGGAAAATACAGTGTAATTTTCCAGGTTTCCAAACTGTGCACCCTTCTTTTGAAGGCTGTTAGGAGTGTTGTAGGGTCTCAGGGTTGGGATATTCTTGTACCAGGAGATGCTTTTGGAACCCTCATTCAGGTATTATATCTTAGTATACTTTCCGGGCTGATATTTAAATGTGAGGACAAAAATCTTTGAAAAACCGTTGTTAGTCTTCTCGCTACTGCATGATCTGGTTATGTAATAAGCTTGTAAAAGTTTCAATTTTACGTTTATGGGTTTCTTAATTCGTATAAGGCCGATTTGGGACTGTTTGGAATTGACTTACTGTAGCAAAAGTCGAAAGCAGTTGCAAATTATTAGCTAAAAATTGAATAATTTCAAAGATAATGATTCACTAATGATCTTTTTTAGAGGTCACAATTTACATCTTTGGCGATCTTACTTGCACCTATGCAATTTGTGTTCAGTTAGAGAACATTGTTCCTGGATCGGTACCTTGCTCTGTAACTGGACCAGTAATCCTAGTCGTCAACAAAGCCGATGGAGATGAAGAGGTTCTAGTTTAGATGCTAAAATCATAAACAGAGTTGAGTAAAGACTGAAACTTTCTGTTGACCAACTGTCAGGTGACGTCTGCGGGACCCAACATTACTGGAGTTATACTAATGCAGGAGCTACCTCATTTGTCTCATCTCGGTGTTAGAGCTCGCCAAGCAAGTCTTTGTGAATCACTCTTTCAGTCTTAGTTTTTACAAATCAACAAGCATAGTGTGATTATAAAAAACGCAATTAAGTATCTTTGGATTGCAGGAAAAGGTCGTGTTTGTCACGTGTGAAGATGATGAAAAAGTTGCCGATATCAAAACGTTGTATGGGAAATTTGTGAGGTAATAAAATTTACGATTATTGTCATATTACATATTAAAAAAAAACTTGAAGTTAGGTCATATTACAAATGAACCTCAATTATTTTTCAAAATTTACAGAGTTGCTGTTTTCTCGACAATTATTGTTCTATCCAGGTTGGAAGCAACAACTGCAGGTGTCAGCTTGACTCCAACTTCAACTCAGAGCAGCAACGGCAATGTTCCGTTTGAAAACCAATCTAAAGGAGATAATAATAAGACATCCTCGTTTACTGTAGAAACCTCTGACGTGAATAAGGTATATATAATGCTGAATTACGGGATAATTCTTCGTGCTTTTCTGAATGTCGTTCTCATATGATAAATGATTGCTGTTTAGATTGTATCAACCGGAGGCGTTATATTGCTCGAGGATGCTGACATACAAACCTCCGGTTCCAAAGCAACAGCTTGTGGTCGTCTAGCTTCACTTGCTGCAGCTTCCAATAAAGGTAATAAAGCGCCGTCATTTTTTGGATAATTACAAAAACCACCCCTGAGTTTCTAACTAATTACCAATCACACCCGAAAAACGACAGTGTCCAACGAACAAGGAGTCCGGGTATCGTTCAAAGTCCCAAACGGAGCAATCCTCCCTTTCGGCTCCATGGAAATCGCTCTCGAACTCAATGGAACAACAGAAACCTACAAATCACTAATCGAACGAATAGAAACAGCCGAAGTCAACGGAGACCAACTCAACACACTCTGTGACGAGCTACAAGCTCTCGTCTCCTCCTCAACTCCTTCGAAAGACACCATCGAGACCTTATCCAAACATTTCCCCAACAACCCTCGACTAATCGTCCGATCGAGCGCAAACGTCGAGGACCTAGCCGGAATGTCAGCCGCTGGCCTCTACGAGTCAATCCCGAACGTCAGCCCTTCCAACCCATCCGTCTTCGGGCTCGCAATCGCACGTGTTTGGGCTTCTTTATACACCCGACGGGCCGTCCTCAGCCGGAGATCAGCCGGAGTCTCCCAAAAGACAGCTGTAATGGCTGTGTTGATTCAAGAAATGCTATCGCCGGAGCTTTCTTTCGTGCTTCACACCCTCAGCCCTTCCGACAGGGACGAAAATTTCGTCGAGGCCGAGATCGCGTCAGGGCTCGGGGAAACTCTCGCTTCAGGGACGAGGGGCACTCCCTGGAGAGTGTCGAGCGGAAAGCTTGATGGGACTGTGAAGACTCTGGCTTTCGCGAATTTTAGCGAGGAGATGGTTGTGACTGAATCTGGGCTAGCAGACGGAGAGGTTGAGAAGGTGACTGTGGATTATAGCGAAAAGGGTTTGACTTTGGACCCTGTTTTTCGACTGGAGGTCGGAAGGAGGCTTGGGGCTGTCGGGATGTTCTTGGAGCGAGAGTTTGGGTGTTCGCAAGATGTGGAAGGATGTTTAGTCGAGGGAGATGTGTATATTGTTCAGACGAGGCCGCAACCTCAGTAAGGGGATCGATCGATGATCGATTAGCAAGAAAATGTGAACAATGTATTTTTTTTTCTGAATAAAATGAGTATTACAGTACTAGCTAGTTTATATGGATCTATCTTTCCGAGCAATCGGAAAGTATGGGCAGCTCCTCCGGAGCCGAGCCATGACCTCCCAATGCTGAGAATCGTCGATACTAGAGCTGATGATCTCAGCTGTATATCGTCTTCCTCCTTATTTGGGAGGTTGCGACTGTCGTCGCTTTGCCTGACGCCCTGTATGCCACTGTCGAACGTGACTGAGGTATTCGGATTGTGAAATCCGGCCATCCGAACTCCATCCCCGCCGCGGCCCTCCTACTCCGGCGGTCGATTCGCCGGGCAGTCCGCCGCCTCACCCCGACGAAGAATGCGTGGTTACGGGCAGCGTCGGTCACGGTCAGGTCCTGAGCCGGCGCATGGCGGGCTGCGGAGATCGATTGGAGACGGGGGAAGATCGGCTCGGCGCAGAATTTGGGGATCGAGAAGCCTCCGCCGTTGTTGGCGTCGGAGGGGGTGAGTGACTTGGAGAACGAGACGACGTCGTTTTGGGTTTTGATTTCGGAGCAGGGAATAAAAGGGCGTGAGAGGGTAAAATTGTAATTAAGGATGGTGGCGGCGGGGGAGGATTGTATTCGTTCGACGTTGGAGTTGAGAGGTGGGATTTCGGCGGAGGATCCCACGACGGAGGCGTCGACGGGGGAGGGCATTTGGGTCATTTCATTTGGTTGTTGGAGTGAGTGAGTGAGTGAGGTTGATGAATACAGTACGTATTTATAGGCGGTGGTGTTGTGTTGCTTTTGGGGGATTACAGGAACGTGAGAGAGATGGTGTCAATATTTTGTTCTTTTTAGCATTTTCGTAATTATACTACTTACCCAAATTACTTTTTATTAGGGTAATAATTAAATACTAATGAATAAAAATGTATTTTTCAAATAAATTATTTGAGAGAAAACTAACAAAATAATTTTAAAATAAAAATTATATTATATTTTAAAAATAAAGTTTATGACTAGTTGACTACTATATGGGGTAAGTTGATTTTTTATAAAGTGTAATTAACAATTAATTACATGTCATTACTTACATATTGCCAAAACTTCTTTAATTGATGAAAAATTGTATGAATATTAAAATGTATATGTGAAATTTAGTTAATGCTATGCAAGTATTTCCAATATTGTTGTACTCATATATAATAATGCCAATTTAATTGTAATGATTTTTACAAATTTAATTATTAGACACTCAAGATTATAGTGAATTTTGCAAAAATATTTAAAAAAATATATAAAGGGTAAAATAAAATAAAAATAATAGTACTTGTTTATAAAGTTAATTAATAGAATAATTTAATTAATAACTTCAATTCATATTCTCAAATTACCAAAAATTTGTGAGCAAACAATAAAAATCCCTTCAATTGCAATTTGCAATCTCTCATTTGCTTGTTGCTTGATTTTTATTTTGAAAAACATGTAAGTTACATTGTTTTTGAAACATAGGAATTCACCAATAATCAATAACACAAACAGAGAAAATATCAAAACACAATTCAAAACAAAACCCCCAAAACAGGAGCTTCATCAATGTCGCATTATTATCATCGAGCTCACACATTATTGTATCTTGCTAGCTGAAAACGAGCAATCATAAAACAAGCAAACAAATTAACTTAATCCTCCTCCGACTCAGACTCGGCACTTTGCAACCACTCCACAAACGGTTTCACATTCTTCCAGATCAGAGAACCTTTATTCCCACCACTCGTACCCTTCTCATACCATTCCACGATAAACTCTTCTTCCAGCACATCTTCATCGTACAAAGCCTTCAGGACCAAAGCCACCTCTTTCACAGCCTCTGGATCAGCTTTCCCACAAAAGCTTTCTATGGCATTTAACAACATGGCCTGTGATCCCTCTCCCTCAACTGCAGCTGCAACATAATTCTTCTTCTTATTAACCTCTTTGGCAAAACCTTTTCCTGTTCCCTCAAACAAAGCTTCAAAAAA
Organism: Euphrasia confusa; assembly: GCA_954870475.1. Lineage (NCBI taxonomy): Eukaryota > Viridiplantae > Streptophyta > Magnoliopsida > Lamiales > Orobanchaceae > Euphrasia > Euphrasia confusa. The sequence goes on along the minus strand of OX940956.1, from coordinate 44,281,210 downwards.
GGCATCTACAATCTCTTGCCGCGACCCAGGTAATGATTCAAGAAACGACTTGAGCTGACTAACAGGAGAGCCCTTCTTCATAAACTCCTTTATTTCATCCAAGACTCCTTTCGGGCTGTGTCCATTGGCTTTTGCAGCTTTACCTGATTTCGGCTTCTTTTCTTCATCGGCAGAGAGCATGACCATGCCAGCTGTAACAGAATTCAGCTGTGCCTGAATCGCTTGCTGCGCAGCAACAGCTGATGTGTCAACCTGCCATTGGACGTCATCATCATCGCTGTCTTCAGTGCCCGCTGGCGGCACTTCACCCTCACCAGGTGGAGAGTTGTCCTCCTCAGATTGAGAAGACTTCTTGCTTTTTTCTTTATCTTTCGAGGACCCTTTTTTCTTTGTGGCCTCCTTCTTCAGCTTCTTGAGCTCCTCATCAGCCACTTCTCCTTCCTTGAGCCTTTCTTTCTCAGCCCTCCTCATTGCCTTCTTGTCTTTCGATCCCTTCTTGGATTCCGGAGGATTCTTGATGATGAAAGTTGTGAGCTTGTCTCGCATGTCTACCTCCGAGATGAACCCACATGCAGCACACTTTAGATTGATCATTTGAGACTTGGTGATAAGGACTTCAGTCTCAGGGTTCCCGCAGCCATAGCACTGAACAAACTTCTTGATGAAATTCTCAAGAAGGGCAGCAAGTTTCCTGGTGTCATGGGATCCGTTGACATGAGAGGTTCCCGTCTTCTCGTCGAACTTGGATTGAGCACCGAGTTCGCAACCAAAGTACTTTGTTGTGTAGGAAGCCGGTCTTCCCAGAGCCTTTGCGATGTCGACCATGTTGACCACATTGGTCTTGATACCATTCCCACGGCCCTCAATTTTCGTTATCATTCGAGGCATCTTGTACCTATAGAAGGCATCGTCTTTGTTCCCAGCGCCTATATTTTGCAAAGCCATTTTTGCAACAGTGTAATGACTTTATGATCAGAAAGGGGGCAATTCGTATGCTTCGGAGAGAGTTTCTTCTTCAAGATTGTGTAGATTACTCTCGAGCATAAAACGGGAAACTTGATCTTGAGAATGCGTGTTGTGTAACTGGAGTGAATTGAAATGCATGCAGAAAACTTGTAGAGACGGATATCTATCCTTTTTCCTCGAAGGACAGTACTCGCCAAGCAACCCAATAGATGATTGAAAAGGGGTGGCTAGTACAGACATAAAAGAGGTTTCTAACTTGAGGGACTCCACTTTTGCTTAGTGGGCCGATCAAACCCTGTGAAAGAAAACAGAATTGTTGAGGTTTCAACACAGTAAGAATGACAACAAATAAAATATGATCAGCTAGTAAAGACTAAAAACACGCCGTGATCGAAGAGCATTAACACAATTTAGCAGCAGATAACGGGAGGAAGAACGAAAAAGGATCTTCTTCATAACCCAATAATACTCGATAACGTGCGATTATCATCGTGAATTCTACAGCTCATCGTCAAGACAAATAGAACAAGGGTAGAAATCAAATCGATTATCAATTGAACCGAAATTGACAGTCTAAAACAACCAAATATCCATAACTAGATCATCACTGTTTCAGCCTTCAGGATCCAATAAGGGTAATGATAACAAAAAACAGAAACCAGATCTTATCGCAGCAAAAAGGTCTCAATCGAAGGTGTCAGAAAACAGAAAAACAAAGATCTAAAAATCAGATGAAAACAGCTTACAGTGACAGTAATAGCAAATGAATCCACAGAAAACCAATAATAAAAGTCAGCAAAAATATCGATTCAAAAATCACAAGCTAATAATCGGATATTGATATGAAGCAGATGAGAGATTTTGGAACATACATACCTTAATTAAGATGAAAGAAAATGGATTATAATAAATCGAGGAGAAGGTATAAAGTGAGGATACAGAGCGAGTCAGAGTATATATAAGGGGCTAAAAAGAAACCCTAATGACGAAGAAATTACTATTTCAAGAGAAACCCGATCAGAATAATAATCGGAAAGTATAAAAACAAACAGCACCCACACACATGTTCACCACTTCAAACAATAAAACGTACTGTTATTAAAAATAAATAAATATATGCAAATTTATAAATGGAAATAATTTTAATATTTTATACTTTTATTATATACTATACTATATTTTATTTAAATTTTATGTCATTTTTTCACAACTCTCAAAACCATAAAATTTAATTATTATTTATAATATTCATTTTATTCACTTAAAAACCTACACATTATTCACAAAATAAAAATAAAAATGTTTTTTTAATGTTTTTCAGGTTCTTTGTATTTTTCAAGTTCTGTAAATTAATTTTTTTTCAAGTTTTTGTAAATTACTTTTTAGAAAATATTTATTTTTGTAAGATATCTACTCAAGAAAAGTGCTACTACTCACGAAAAAAGTAAAAACAGAAGCAATTTTGTAATGAAACTCTTGTTTAAAGTTTATACTGTATTTGCTTTTGCACTACATTTTGAACTTCCACTACTCAAAAACAATTGTATTTCAATTTGGTCAGTGCATTTTGAACCTGCTTTATTCTCTGTTAATTTACTTTTAATTTAATAATTGTGATTCACAAAACAGTGATTTCATTTGTTTTAATGGAATAAAGTTCCCAATGATAATTTTAATGGAATAAAGTTCCCAATGATAATAAAAATCAATGGATCATACACTTAAAATCACAAACCAAAGTCCAACAATTTCAGAACATATTATAGCTTTACGAGTTCCTCGTAGAGCAACCAAGGCAATGCTCGTTGCAGCTCTTGATCCAAGCTGAATATCAACACAAACTCAAGTGCACAATGTTACAAAATACACTCAACAGAACTCAACAAGACGTGCAATATAAGTTCTTTATGAAAAAACAAAAACAAAAACAAAAACAAAAAACAAAAATGAAGAATGGATCAGCATGAGATTTTGATCACTGCAGAAAGAGTGACGATAGCTCGACTGAATCATCGAATCAGAGGGATAGAAAGCATGAAAAGATTGTAGGGCTGAAGTCTAAATTGCGACCCAATGCTAGGATGCAACCCACGCCTTTTAATACAACCCAACATCCTCCTAGCTAGCTTTAAGCAAGCTAAGACAGACATTTTTTTTATCGAAGAGGTTGCGAATGTCACGATGTTAAAACTCAAACACGGACAGGGGCCCTCTTCTTTTAGTTATTTCTTTTCATACCCTTCTATCCCAACACTACATTCCGCTCAAACCTTTTACTTTTTCGACATCATTTCCACAATTCCAAAAATGTAATTCAACTAGATATAGAGGAAATCAACAATCGTAGCCATCCATATCAATTATCATCCTACATTTATCAAAATATTTATATGTATATGCATCTGCTTTGTAACTCATCCAAACACGAAAATCACACCAAATGATGAAAAAAAAATTAAACAAGACAAACTTATGAATTTAGGAACTGCAATTTGATGTATATGAATCACATGATTTTCGAGTGCCCATAAATACTAGACTAAAAATGTTTGCAAAAGAACACATGTTTTCTGGTTCTGTGAAATTAGAGTATACAGTATATAATTGCAGAGTGAGATTAGGGCTTCAACAGAAGAACAAAATAGAGAGGAGAAATTATGATTGTTTTACCGATTGACAAAGGCGAAACGGCAACGGTAGCGGCGCAAGGGTAGGGTTTGTCACCTGCAATTAGGGCAGATGGAGGTGAGTAGTGAAAAGTTTATTTCTCGAAATTTTCCATCTAGTATATATAGTGCGAGTGTGAGTTAGTAATTGGAGTAATATAACATGAAAATATTACTCCGTATTTTAAATTAGTTAAAGTAAAATAAAATAAAATTATAGAATGAAAGTATAAGAACATTTTAAATGCAAAATGACTTCTAATTATTATCGTATTAGTAACTACTAACTAGTAAAATTCCATCCCACAAAAATCCTCGATCATCCACGTATTGCCTCCTGAGAAAGAAGTTTCCTCCGTCGAATGCTTCTTCATTTGTGAATCTACAATCTCCACAAGAAAAATGAAATAAAATGCATATTGAGTATAAGAGATTAAGTAATTTTCAAAGAGACCTAAATTTTTGTAATTACTGATCAAACCAAATCATAACCGTAATTTCAAAATTTTACACACAAGATCAAACGCATACCTTAAGAAAATCACTTCAATAATTTCACCAACTGCAAAATGGTCCGAGCGCACCCGATTGAGCGCAAGCTAGCCATCTTGCAACTCTCCATGTATTTAGGTTTAGTCAACTTGATTGAATGCTAATCAAAGTCCCAGTAAACTACGTTGTTCATCATCAGAAGCTTCATCCAACATCCAAGTGATACCTAAAATCTCTTATGTATATATCCCGCCAAACTCCGTGTATTGTCGTTTTTCCTTTTCAAGCAAACACGACAAAATATTATAAATTGAAAATATATTTATAAAGATTCATTATATTCTACACGGCACTATAAGAAGACTGGAAAATGCTTACAAAATTTTCATGACGGACCGAGTCCGTAAGGTCATGCTGACGAGTATACTTACGGACCATGTCCGTAAGGAAATGCTGACGGATTTTTCATGCTGACGGGTATACTTACGGACCATGTCCGTAAGAAAATGCTTACGGATTTACTTACGGACACACTATAAGCATTTGCTTACGACTCTTAAGTCGTAAGGAAATTCGGCGCCAAAATTTCCGTCCAATTTTGCTTACGAACTTACTTACGGATGCGACGTAAACATTTGCTTACGACCCTTAAGCTGTAAGGAAACTCGGTTCCAAAATTTACCTCCAATTTTGCTTATGACTTATAGATATGACTTATGGACGTCGTCAACAAATGCTTACGACTTTAATGTTGTAAGTAAATAATAAAATATCAAATTAAAATGAGAATTAAATAAATTCAATTAAATGTTCAAAAATAATATATAAATTTAATTATAAATATAATTAAATTCATAATAAAATTAATATTAATAAAATATAATATTTAACTTATAAATTATATTAACATCTAATGTAAATAAATTAGAAGTGTAACATAGATATTTATATTATACATAATTTTAATATAATATATTTATTTTATTATTTATATAATTTAAATATTTTATTTAACTTAATTATTTATTTTATCAAACTATTATTTTATGATATATACATATATGTATCAAAAATATTTAATTTATTTAATACTCTCTCCTATTTTTTTATAAATATCATTCTATCTTTTTAATCTTTTGTATTTTAAGTATTGTTTTATAAATTTTACCCAATTATACCCTTATTTATTATACTTATATGTATTATTTGTTTATTAAGTATTCTGCACATTTTTTTATAACGGCTTGTTTTTTCATAACTGCTCATTTTTTCACATCATTTAATAATTTTGGTGTAATTTTATATTCTTTTTTAATTAAAATTTTGAAAAAAATAATTAAATAAATTAATTTTTTTATTCAAATTAATTATTGTTGAAATGTGACTTAAAACCGCGTAAAAATTGGAGCCAAAACGGAGTCGCAAATGGGAATTTGGTGAAGGAGCCTCAGAGCGCGCCGCGCTGGGATTTCAGTGTAAATCAGCGCGGCGCCCCCCGAAACTCGAGGGTTCACAGCGCGGCGCGCCAGAGTTTTAGTGTAAACCCAGCGCGGCGCGCTCCTATAGCCCGACGCGCCCGAATCCAGCGCGGCGCGCTAGTCTGCGCCTAACGCGTTCGTTTCTTAGCCGAGATCGATTTTTCAGCGTGCTCTTCGATCCTAGAAGCTTCTAGATGACTTCTTGACTTAAGAAATAAGTATTTTTGGATTCCTAACTTGGTTAGGAGTTTTGAGTTATATTAGGAAATGATTATAATTCTTATTCCTAATTGTTGATTAATTTATGAATTTCTACATTTATAAATTAGGATCTCCATAAACACAATTATTTGAGACACTATTAGAGAGTTATATCACATATTGAGAGAGATTATAGAGGGTTGAAAGTGGATATCTATCCTTTGTAATTATTATGATATTAGAGCATCCCCAATGGTAAGTACAATTCCTACATGGCAAGGAATTGTACCTAGGTACACCATTGGGATGATAGGTACAATTTGAGAGAGAGAAAAATGAGTATCAAATATTAGATACTAGGTACAAATTTGAGTGTGTCTTGCAATGTGGGTCCCACAAGCATAAAGAAAAAAATTTGTACCTCAAACCATTGGTATATTGAGGTACAAATTGATAGGTATAAATTATTATTGAATTGACATATGACATGTCATCAAATTGTACCTATGTATAGGTATACTATTGGAGATGCTCTTATAGTGAAAGTTTTCGTTGTTACTCATGTGGTTTTTTCTGGATTTGGATTTCCACGTAGATTCCTTATCTTCTTTACTTGTCTCCTTTATTTATTGTTGAGTTATTTTCGAGGTTCCGCATTATTATTCGTAATATATATCGTCGATCTGCAACAAGTGATCTTGATCATGTGGTGTTCAGAGTTTTGTCCTAAAAGCTAACAATTATATTAAACTCTTTTTTTTTTCCATCAACTTTACAGATTTGTAGTTGACGATATTTATTTTGTTTATCTCAATTTGCAAGTTATATTTTTCAAATTAAAATTTTGATTTATGCATATTATTTTATTAAAATAAAGAGAAAAATTAGGAAAGAAGATGAAAAGATAATGTTTTGAAATAAATAGATTTAATCAAATATCAATAAATAAAGTTATAATAGGTATAAAAAAAATATTAATAATTGTGCAAAACTCTAAAAGATATTTAAAAAAAACGAGTGGGAGTATAAATTTTGTAGCTAACGGTTTTTCTCACATTCAAATTTAAGTGTAAATGACCACCCTCATACACAATTGCGTAAGCAAATTCCAACTTTTTTTAGTGCTAATTAATTAATTCCGTTCGAATATTACATATTTGAAACATGACAACTTCACTAAGACTATGGGAATGTTGGTGACAAAGTCTCCCCAAAAGACATGCTCGCACGTTCAATGTTATTTGTTGGAGTTTGGAAACAAGGAACGTGTATGGTCTAAATGAATAACAAAGAATTAGATTCATTAATTAATCAGGCGCGATTAATGCTCATTACTATTTTATTATGACTACTACACTATTTTTCATTTTTCTCATGTCAAAGAATAGTTACTACCAAATACTTTATAAATGATGAATGCAATGTCACAAAACAGTTGAATAATCAATGATTCTCTAATCTAATTTTTCACTTTCATTTTTGTCACCGTCTCTAAACAAGTGTCTCGTGCTTAATTAAAATATTAAATTTGTACTCAAATATATTATTTAAATAATTTCAATAACACAAATTCGAATAAACAACTTAAAAGTATACTCTGTATTTAAAATAAAAACAAAATGAGAACAAACACATCAAGTGTATTGATTTATAAGAAAAAGGTAATGCAACTCGTATTTGACTATAGACTTACTTTACCATTGCAAGAAATGGAAATACTATACGAAAATGTTGAAGATACGGAGTACTATTTGTTGGAAGAATAATAAATAAATAAATAAATAAACCTTAATAATAAATTCACTGATTGATTTCCCTGTGAAAATACGTTCAAGGTATTATCGTTACCAGTAAATCAGTAATTACGAGTACAATAGTCAACAAAAAGTCAATCCGCGTAATAGAAAATTAACATCACAATTTCTACTCCATTTTGTCGCCTTTATTATTCTCCAGATTTTCAATCGCCATTTCTCCATCTTCACCTTCACCTCCATCACCGCCCTCTATCACGTCTCTTCAACTGCATATTTATATGCATGATTTCCAAGGCACAAATTTTAGCTTCAATTCTGTTTGAGTTTTAGCAGAGGAAAAGAAAAAAAAAAGGAAAATGAAGAGTAAAAACAATGGGAAGGTTAACAATGGGAAGGTTTCTGCAACTTGGATTCCCATTTTCTCCATCTGCTTCTTCTTCATCGGCATGACCTTCACCAACAAGTACGCATTTTTTTTTTCTTAGAAAAAAAATCAAATTTTTATTTTTATTTTAATTAAAAGAAATCGTGATCTGGGTTTTACAGATTCTGGGTTCCTCTGGAATCCAACAACATGCTCATAACTCAGCAACGACGGGATCAAGAACTCCAGGTCGTCTCTGAGAACTGCAATACCAAGAAAAAGGTTTAATCTTTACGAAATTTTCTTTTTTTTCAGTCAAATCGAAAATGCGTTCAAGGGTTTTCTGGGTTTTATATTTTCGATTCAAATTCGGAAGCTTTTTTTATTTTATGCTATTATATGTATTGAGTCCTGATTGTTTTTATCAGAAAGCAGAGGCTCCGGACAAGGATGTAATGAAAGAGGTGTACAAAACCCACGAAGCGATCCAGTAATTTCTTACAGTATTTTTCTTGTTGTTGTTAAAAAACTTTCAATCTCAACATGTGTAAATTTATTTAACTTGATGTAAATTTTTATTCCAGATCATTGGACAAGTCAATCTCAATGCTCCAGATGGAGTTATCCGCTTCCAGAAGTTTGGAGAAGAAAGGGAAAACCGATGGCTCGTTTCCGACTGCATCCCCTCCAAAGAAAAAGGCTTTTATGGTGATCGGTATAAATACGGCTTTCAGCAGTAGGAAGAGACGTGACTCTGTCCGAGAGACTTGGATGCCCCAAGGTAATAATGATGCATTGTTTTCAATCTCAATTGCATTATTTATTCCTTGTTTTGGACTTTTCTTTATGAGATTGTAATATGAATTTCTATGATCTACTTAGGCGAGAAGCTTCGTAAACTCGAGCAAGAGAAGGGGATTGTTGTGAGGTTTATGATTGGTCATAGGTATAGCCTCACAATTAGAATTGTAATGTTTTTCATTTGTTGAATCGAACGACATGAATTAACAAGGTCGGTATTGATTTCTTGATCGGTTTAGTGCAACATCGAATAGCATATTGGATAAAGCCCTCGACTCCGAAGAATCTCAACACAAGGACTTTCTCAGGCTGGTAAATTAAATTCAGCTCACTACCTATTTTTTCATGCTTAAAAATTAGATTCACCAGGCTGAAATTCTCAAGCATCCGAATATTGCAGGAGCATGTTGAAGGATATCACGAGCTCTCTGCGAAAACAAAGATCTTCTTTTCCACTGCTGTTGCACAATGGGATGCTGATTTCTACGTCAAGGTTGATGATGATGTTCATGTTAATCTAGGTAAATGCCACTTTTACTCTTCGTTTTTTCAAAAGGGTTCGATATTCAGTTCACTATTTGTCATGCTCCTATAGGTACATTGGCTGCGACTCTTGCAAGTCATCGGTCGAAGTCCATGATTTACATTGGTTGTATGAAATCCGGACCGGTTCTTGCTCAAAAGTAATCCTCGAAATTTCACACACAAAAAAAAGTTTTTCCCTCTTATTTACCATGTATATATTATCCAGGAATGTTAAATACCACGAGCCAGAGTACTGGAAATTTGGAGAAGACGGAAATAAGTATTTCCGTCATGCAACTGGGCAGATTTATGCTATTTCGAAGGATTTAGCCACCTACATCTCGATTAATCAGTAAGGATCATTCACCTGCTTTTGGTTAAACTATACCACATATACCATTCTTGTTTTTTCTAATGATGGTAAAATCTCAGGGGTATTTTTGTAAAATGTGATGATGCTTACACTAGTAGAGAAATTCTACATTTTTTTTCTTCTTGTTTTGATTATGATTGTAATTTGTAGGCCTATACTGCACAAGTATGCGAACGAAGATGTGTCTCTTGGTGCTTGGTTTATCGGTCTTGAAGTCGAGCATATTGATGACCGCAATATGTGCTGCAGTACCCCACCTGGTATAATATATGTTTTTTCTCTAAGTTAAACATAGCCAATGAAATATTACTTGTATCAAATTATGCAGAATTTCACATTTTTATTTTTATTGGTAATTTGCAGATTGTAAGTGGAAGGCACAAGCAGGCAATGTGTGCGTTGCTTCGTTTGACTGGAGCTGCAGTGGAATCTGCAAGTCCGTAGAAAAGATGAAATTCGTACACGAACATTGTAGCGAAGGAGAAGAGGCTCTTTGGAATGCTTTACTATGAAATTTTTCAAAAGACCACCAACAAAAACTTCCAAACTCTACATTTTTAGCCACCATGTTTTTAGGAGGCAGCTTAAAAGTGTTTGATTCAACACAAAAATGTCGAAAAAGGGATGTGATGGTTTCTCGACTTTATGAAGTATTGAAGTTCGGTGATTATTTTTTACGAAAGCAAGCGGGAGTTTGATTGAGCAGATAGTGTTTTTCTTGGTATAGAAAAGTGTGATACATGTACACATTTTGGAATTATATTCGATTTTTGACAGTATAAGAACAAGCATTTAGCCGTCGTTGGCTAGATCCTTTTTTTTTTCATTTTTCTTTTTCTATTCAAAGATCATTGTAATTGTGGCTACTCTTTGCTGTGTTTTCCTTGAATCGAACTATTGTTATTGATGGATGATATCTTGATTCTTGATTTTAGAGAGCGAAAACTTTACCAGACAACTCTTATGATTCATCCGAGTCGGTTAAAATCGAGAACTATGCCTTCAGACTTTTAAGAACTAGAACCAAATCATACGTAGCATGCGATATCAAATCATAAAATTCAACTCAATTTAACTGATTTACATGCGTGAGGAATGGGTGATGAGGTGACCATATTTCATAAGTCAGTCAACCCAAATAATTATACAAAGACAAGATCATTGGAAAATGTTGACTATATCATTACCATTGGACTGGACCCCAAAATATATTGGGCCAATTCATAAGTATCGGCCCAGTTAATAATGGGCCATTCCATATCTTGTCCTTAATAATAGCCCATTACTCATTTGTCGACTGAACCCAAACTCAGTACATACATTACACATACATCTCAGCTGCTTCCCTGAGATCAATCGCCGATGGAGAATTCCGACGCCTTCGTCTCGTCCACGGCGCCGCTTACGTGGCACGACTTCCTCGAGCGGATGCGCCACCCCTCCGCCGCCGAATTCGTCAAAGCCATCAAAAGGTATTGCGATTATAACATACGCCCCTAATTTATTTTGTCGTTTTCATTACCCGATTCAATATTCAATTGGATAAATAGAACACAGCTGATGCTAGAGTTATCGTTTCCATAGAGTTAATTATTACTTTCCGGCATCGAATGGATGAAATATTATTGAATGCTGAAAGTTTTTCTTTTTTTTCTGATTTGTGAGATTTCAAGTGACTTTGCCGATTGTTTTACTTAAAGATTCCGTTACTGAAAAATTTTCCGATTATTATGATCTTACATTTCCGGTTATACGCCTTTAGCATCTAAAGACTTACCCCTGTTTGTTTGTTTTCTGCACTGGGCTTGCAGTTTTATAGTGTCCTTCGTGAACAATGCTCCGGATGCAGATAGGGATAGTGCAGCTGTGCAGCAATTTCTCGACAGTATGGAAGTAGCGTTCAGGGCCCACTCCCTTTGGGCTGGGTCGACCGAAGAAGAGCTGGACAGTGCAGGTGAAGTGAGTATCCTTTACTAGATTACGGAAACCTTTTGACTCGAATTAACGTCTCGTAGTGTATTACTGTATTGCGTGTTTTCCATTTATTGAGCCCTTATGTTCAACTGCAGGGACTGGAGAAATATGTGATGACAAAGCTGTTTACCCGTGTATTTGCTTCAATACCCGAAGATGTCAAAACTGACGAACAGCTACATGAAAAGATGTCTTTGATACAACAATTTATTAGGCCGGAGAATTTGGATATCAAGCCAACTTATCAAAATGAAACGTCGTGGTTGGTGAGTTCATAGATGATTTCCAGAGTGATTTTCCTTATTACATGATAGTGATTTTCCTTATTACATGATTCCCATTGCATCCATATAACATTTTTTTTTTATAAAGAAAATGGTGTGATATATGCTCTCTGTATTCCTGTGAAAGATTACATTTTTTTGGATTTTGGTGTTAAAAAATGAAGTTGTGCGATGAAATAAAGAAAATTAGCAGTGGTATCTATCTCTTTAGTTTACAATTATTGGTGCATCTAATGAAGGATAATGTATGAGAATGATAAAACAAAACTTCACTCCACTATTTTTCTGGTAGCTTGCCCAAAAAGAGCTGCAAAAGATTAACATGTACAAGGCACCAAGAGACAAACTCGTCTGCATTCTAAGCTGCTGCAAAGTCATTAACAATCTATTGCTTAATGCGTCCATTGCTTCAAAGGAAGATAGCCCTGGAGCGGACGAGTTTCTTCCGGTTCTAATTTATGTCACAATAAAGGTAATTCTGGCTTTTAATTTATCCTTTTTATTAATTATAAAAAACTAAAATTGAGGTTTGGCCTGGCCTAATCACATAAAAAGTAAAATTTCATAATTGTTATTATCACTGAAATGATTTCATGACCAGGCAAACCCACCACAACTGCATTCAAACCTGTCGTACATCCAAAGATATAGACGACAAACTCGCCTGGTATCTGAATCAGCTTACTACTTCACAAACATGCTCTCTGTAGAGTCATTCATCGCCAATATAGATGCAAAAGCCCTCTCAATGGATGATACAGAATTCGAAAATAACATGGAATCCGCTAAAGCCCTCCTCGCTGGCCTCTCTGAGAGCTCAGACTATTCGGAAAGTCAAACGAGACAGAACACAGAACGCGTCTCTAACAAACCACATATGGAGCCAAAACCAAGGAATGAGGAACTACGATACGAGAAAGATCGTTTCTCTTTAGATAATAAAATTCCTTCGATCTCTGATTTAGAAAATAAGGGCGCAGCTGAAGTGTTGAAGGAAGAAGAAGAACATCTGAGTCGACTTTTTCGTGATTTCCCGTATTTGTATTCCCGAGCCGAGGATTTAACGGTTGGTGATGTTGAAGATCTGCTAAGCAATTATAAGCAGCTCGTGTTAAAGTATGTTTGCCTTGGGAAAGGTTTGGGAGTGAAAACTTCACCTCCTTCGCTGTCTAATACTAAATCCGAAAGATTAGTGCAGCCAGAAATTGTTGAGAGTTCAAAACCGAATGATGATACCGAAAAATTAGAGCAGCCAGAGATTGTTGAGAATTCTGAACCGAATGATGGTATGCATAAGGACACATCTACTGTTACGAATACTATAACCGAAAAATTAGAGCTGCCAGAGATTGTTGAGAATTCGGAACCGAATGATGATATGCAGAAGGACACATCAAAGGTTGGGGAGGATGTTTCGTTTATGGGGTCGGATAACAGCATATTGAAGGAGGAAGAAGTGTTCGTGCAAAATCAAGTTGTCGAAGGCGATGAAAAATCTCGGCCATGATCATTATGACCCTGTTGGTTTGCCTGATTACAAAAAAACTCCACTTTTGTTTCTTCCCCAAAATGCTGTGCAAATTGTGATGTGTAGACAACCGTTGAAGGGATAAGCAGGCAGTAATTACAAAAGTTAATGTGGTCTTCTTTTGTAATCAGTCTGAACCTCAGGGGTAGTTTTGCAATTACCCCTACTTTTTTTTCTTTTTTCTTTTTTTGTATTTCATGGAATGAGTGTAGGAGGATGATGGTGTAGTCTATGTAAGATGTATCACAACATTATAACAATCCAATTCAATTTTTATTACACTTGTGATTATGTACCTATTTTTTTATGTTCGATCGGATTCCTTGAATCCTAGCACATGGTTCTCTTCACATGTGTTCTGTGAATCAAACGATTAATAAATATTAGTATGATATTTTATTACGACAATATACAACAAGATGACAAAAAAAAGAAGCTCAATTAGATTAGGGTTGATGATGCCTTCTTATTTGTTAGATCTCTCCTTATTTTTCAAGGAGAAAAGATAAGAACTCCACCCCCACTTGATCGTTGGACCTTCGATCAGATAGGATGTAAATCGAGAGACCGGAAAATTACATCACGTCACCACACGCCTTACCACTCGACTATGCCTCTATGACCCTTTTTTTGTTTTTTAATTATTTCTTATTACCAATAACAACAAAAGAAAAGATTTTTGCATGTTCCCTGGGTTTGACTAATATCTTGGGATCTGCAGGCAACTTGTAAACACAAGAAAAACAAATGAAAAAGTATTTGTTAGTCAGTTTTGGCCTCTCCACAACCAGGCAAACTCAGCAACACTAACACTTTGATTCATCATGTGAGTGTAGTAAAATTATTCATAGAAAGAAGGGTGGCATGCCTCACATGCCAATCTAAAAGGGAGAATTTGTTTATTAAGATAACTTTATCTCAAAAACCCTATCATTAATAATTCATATTTCTGCAAAAAAAAAATGAATTCTTACTTGCATAACATAGATTAAGATTACACACAAATTAATTCAAAATAATTCTTCTCAAGTCATAACCGTTCCTCCAAAATGTCAGAATGAAACTCATCAAACAATCAACTAAAATCACAGTGCATAATCATCTTTGGTTGTCGTCTCCACATCCAGAGTGGGTAAAACAGCTGTGGCCTCACCACTGATCACAACAGCATTGTCACCACCTTTAGTGCATCTAGTCGAGAACTTCACCAAGAACGAGTCTTGACTAATCCTTCTAACAGCCCCAACCTCAACTTCGCCAAGAATCTCATCCCCAACGAAAACAGGCGACTTGAACTCCAAAGTCTGCTTCGCGTAAATCGCCCCTGGAAAATGTGAAGCGATGATTCTAGGAAACAACGAGGCAACGAGCATGCCCGGAACAGGGACATCGCCAAAGCCAGCTTTTCTAGCACATTCCGAGTCGAAGTGAAGTGGGTTGAAGTCACGTGTCAGCTTCGAGTATTCGGCAATGTCGAAGGCCGAGAATATTCTAGATTGCTTCAATGTGTCTCCTGGCCTGAGCACATTCAACGCTGACGAGGAATAGAATTTCAAAGTAGAAATCGAGCGTTTCATCATTGTTGTAGAGGTTTTGATAACAAATTCAGTGAGGCAATTCGTCGAACACTTGGCGCGCACAATGCTGAAATAGAAATGTTTAAATTAGAACACAATTGAAAAAGAGCACAACCAATAATACTGTAGTTTGTTTTCAGGCAAAACATAAAATGATTTCTCCTATTTTTTAATCAAATATTTTTGCCGACACTATACACATGACTACATGAGTACATGACGTAATGTTTATAATAATCGATTCAATAACCATACTTTTATATTTCCGTTCGTCTTAAATACTCATCACATTATCGTTTAACTACTTTTATTATATTATAATCACAAATATTTTATTTTATTAACTTATTATAAAAATCATTAATTTATTTATTAAATCTCTGTTCCCAACATAAATGACGATGGAACTTCACTCTGTCAAACACGCACTCAACACAAGAAACACACTCACATAAATTTCTACACATAACACACACAGAGAGAGAACAGAGGAAGATAAAATGAGCAACGGCCGTGATGTTCACCACCGCCGCCGCCATTTCCTCCACCACAAAAACATGTTCTTACCGATGTTCTGCCGTTTATCCATCAAAGACATACTAAACCTAAACAACAACAACCACCGGAAAAACCCAATCTCCGCTCCGGCATCATCCCCCTCCTCCCCTAAAGTCAGCTGCATGGGCCAAGTCAAGAGAAACAACCGCGTCGTCAGCTTCCCCCCTGCAGTCACCCACCACAACAGACACTCCAGACTCAGAAACCTCTTCTCCACCAACAAAACCCTCTTTCCGGCTACAGCTCCGATCAAGTCCGCCGCCGGAGGCGGCACTTGCCGGAGCAAGAGTTTCAGAAGACTGAAGTTCACGAAATGTGAAAAACAAGAAGATCCTGTGAAGGTGGTGGATATCGGCGTGATCGATCCGCCATTGCCGGTGGTGAAGAAGGTGGTGCCGCCGACAGGGGATGAGGCGAACCTATGGCGGAGAAGGTCTAATGGGGCGGTGGCTCTGAAAGGGCTGCAGATAGAACAGAGCATTATCACTCGTTTACCCAACCGTCATCAAACTGTTTGATCGATTTTCGTGATCAAGAAAATCGATCCAGATTCCAGATACTTGAGGTTTTGAATCCAGTTCATAGTAGTGATAGAGTCAAGATTTCATGTTAGACCTCATAAATGAAATTTCAGGTTTATTAAATAATTTGTTACTATGTCAGAATTCATCATCTAGATCTACGCCCACAGTTAGTTAAAAATGAATACTATTATTCAGGCACACATAATTATTAGTACTACTATATACAGAGATTCAGTATAGAATTGGTAGCAGAAAAAAAAGCGACTCTAGCTAACAACTAACGAGTAATCGATTCATTAGCTCTGGTCTTTGTAAGGAGTCCAAATCAATTTACTGACATCGACATCGAGACCACCTCTGCCAGCGGCTTTAAGATGACGATCCAAAACCTTAGGGTCGGCACATATAACGTGTTGTCCCTTTCGGTACTGGATCAACTCTAAACTCTGAAGGGTGGCAAGGATATCCTCTGCCTTAATCGCTGTCATGTCACTCAACTCCTAAAAAAATAGTAACACAAATTCGTTAAAAGAAAATTATTAATACTATTTATAGCTACTAATAACTTCTATGCGAACCTTAATAGAGATGTTGCCCTTGTGTTTTTTCAGTATATCTAGAAGAACACGGGTCCAGTATCCTCTGTAGCTCACAAGTCCAAGATCTGAGAGGGGCCGTTCGGGTGTTCCAACTTTACATTCCTTCTTGGAGAGCTCATAGGCTGTAAAATTTGTACAGATCAATTAAGCATTTTCCATACAAAACAAAAAAATAAAGAAGGCAAAAGTTCAACAGTTGTATTCATTTCCAACTAAAACTATGTGTATACTGGACCAATGAGAGGGTGGTAATGAAATACTTACAGAAAGCGATAAGGAATTTGCCATAGCCTTTTCTCTGATATGGAGGAAGAGTAAGAATGCAAGCTAAATTGTACGACTCCTCTGAATGTTTCTCCTGCATATTGATCATAAGGGGTGATGAGAAAAAAGAAGAAAAAAAATGGAAAGAAAAAAAATCATTATCCTCGAGACATTTGCTAGTAAAATACTCTTCTAGAGTCAGAAATGTAAAAAAAAAATATGCATTCCACTGAAAGAACTTTAAGTCGCGTGGTCAGACAAGCAAACAAGCTACAAATACTTATCACACCAAGTGGCTTTGCTTGTAAAAAATGTTCGCGAGTCACGACAGACACTACTCATCATCTAGTCATGCTAAGAAATGTCTGCATCAAAGGCTAATTATGGAAACTACTTCAAGTGAAAACATGCTATTATAACTGAACAGAGTTTGTCCTAATATGATGGAAAATACCTTGGAGAAATAGCCAACCATGTGGCATCCTCGATCGTCACATTCACAAAGCACATAGAACAGAAACAGATCAACATCATAGTACAGGGTCTTGTGATCAAGAAACAATTTAGCCAGATAGCAAAGGTTTTGCCCGTACACCTTGTTCTTTTTGCCATCAACCTGTTCTCACGCATTTCAAATATTTTACAGAACACACATTATCCAAAATATTGTTCGTATAAATGTGCCAGGTAATATAAATAAACAAATACTATTAAACTACAAGAGTTTACCTCAAACATTGACAAGGTTCCATTTTGATAAATCTCATCACCAGGTGGATGCTTGAGATCACATTTCCTCTACAGTTAAAAAGGGAAAAAAATATACTTACGCAACGGACACTGCAGCTAATTTTAATTACAAAAGAATGAACAACACAACACTAATTAGGGCAATAGGTAATATTGATAACTAGTTTGTGGAGATTCATTTAACTAGACTGACACCACAAAATATAAATAACTGAAAATCGTTCTTAGTGAACACCAGATATCCATCAAAATCCCAGGTGACAATGTAAGGAAAGGAGCAAAAGGAACATAGGGAGAAGCTGACCATGTGCCTCTGAAGTTGTTCTTTTCGCTTCATGAAATTAAGGCAGAATTCACAAAAGAACAGCTTGGTACAGTCATTGTATTCTGGAGGAAAAGGTGAAAAGTACCAAGTCTCAATCTCATATCTTCCAAGTTCTATAGTGGCAATATTTTTTACTTTAGTAAATTCTTCGTGTTCCCGCAAGCTAGCAGCATCAAGCTCCTCATGGCCCTGTATAATTCCAAACCCAGACCACTTATTTAAATACAAGACCTTATGCTGAAAATGTCTCCCTAATCAGCACCAAAAATGATTTGTTTAATAATAGTGGTAAAACAGAAAAAAAAATATCATAATTTTGTTGATTATATCATACAATATGAAGTAGTGTTACCTCCACATGTGTCTCATCAATCTTACGCTTTTGATGCCGTGTCATTTTCAAGCTAGTTACCTGAAATTTCAAATGCAAGCTTTTGTCATATGAAGAATAAGCAATTAGGTACAAAAATATTCAAATTTGAAAAAGACAGTATTTTTACTATGTAAGAAACATGTAGGAAGTAGCACATCACATAATACTACCCAAGATAAAATGCAAATGATAAGTACATGTATGTGAACAAAAAATATACACTGTAAACTTCCAGAAGTCCTCTTATAAATGCTGCAGAAAATCCATAAAAGCAAAATACTTGTGTGTGTACGTATGTAAATGTGGTATGAGGAAGATGTTACCTTGTCCTCAACTTTCTCGTCCACATCTGTTTCTACAGAGTTGAGATCAAGATGCTCCAGACTTACCCATTCATCAAGTCTACGGTTAACTGTCCAAAGAAATAAACTTTTTACAATCGGGCATCAAAAAATGGGTGAACTTCATCCAATAACAAGCAACGTCGTAAATTACATAAATACTCGTCGAACTGAATCGCAGGCAGACCATAATCAAGCATAATAGTCTATACAATCATTAACAAGAAGGTAATAACAGATCCCACCAAATTCTTAATTTTTATTTCTGCAATAAATTAACCCTAATCCCAAATGTGGTATGAACATATAAACCACTACAAAATCTGCAGAGCATTCTCACATTCGGTGTAGTGAACGTAGTACTCGTAATCGTTGGATCCATCGGCATGAAGCTTTCGGCGCTCGATAACCTTGACAGGATGATATTTACCGTCCCGCCACCGGCAATTGACGCGCATCCCCACCTCCAAGGGCAGAACTGTCATTCTTCTCTTCCGAGAAGGGTCGTTCTCTGGCTGTGCACCGTTAGACTGCGACGCTGGGCCATGGAGGAATCCGTCGGCGTCCGTGACGACGTGGCCGTTCGCGGCGGCGACGGTTGAGCAGTTGTCAATTGAAACCATTTCTTCGGCACCAAACAGAAATCGTAGAAATTGAGGGTTTGGGTTATTCTAAATTGGGGGTATTTTATTGGGAGTGGCAAATTGGTGATTTGTGTAAAATTGAAGGGGAATATATATAATCCCAAGAAATAATTGAAATTAAATAGCGTCCAAAATAAATTCTTGTGCTGGTTAATTGATTTTAAAATCACAATATATTATTTTTTATAATACTAAATATAGAAAAATTCCTCCAATAAATAATAATGATAATTAGGTGTACTCCCGTGCTTTATATAAATATATAATGTAATTTTCATTAATTAGTAATAATGTTAATAAAAAAATTGAGATAAAAAATATTAACACCTTAAAAATTATGATTTATTTATATCTCAAAAACTAAAGTTCTAATTTTTCTAATGTTTTATACCCAAAATGCTATCAATGAGCCTAACTATTACACTTTTTAAATCTAACTAAGAAGAATGAACAAATAAATGAAATATGATTATGTATAATTAATAGTAGTAACATATGATTATATATAATAGAAATAGTAATAAAACATTTAACTAGGAATTTAAGTATGTATGAGAGCATATGATCATTATTGATTGTCTGCCATGGTTACAATAATTTATTTTATATATTATCTTAATTCCTTTTCACATCCTCTAGAAACCAATTCACTTGCACAATCAAATTAATTAATTGTAAAAAACGTATTGTTGTTGTTATCGGGATCGTTTACTAACTGAAAATAATCATTGTTTTTGACTTTTTATAATAATATTAACGTTATTGGAATTCATCATATATATCATGTTTTGCAAGTGATATTGTATGAACACATATGTAGTACTAACTATATAGTGGATTTATTTGTATACCATTCATTGCTAATGCAAGTTGAGTAAGTGACTTTTTAGTAAGATTTTATGATTACCTATAGATATAGTTTTGGGAACTACCAATTACAATTTTCTTTCTACCCCAATATATAAATTCTAGTAGTATATTTTTTTTATTTAAAAGTTTTACATTATAATTTATATTTAAAATTTTCTCTTTCAAAATATTTCAATTTAAGAATAAGTAATTTTTAACATTAATTAATTTTATAATACCTCTGATCTATTACCTTACAAAAAAAATAGACACTTACAACCAAACATTTATAGTCGAGATTTTATTTTAAAATCAATTGAATGTAGAAGTAGTAGTTTTAGGTTTATAAACATTAATTCACAAATATCTAAGGTACATAATTTAGTAATCCATGATAAATTGACAAAAAAATTATTTTTGTTATGAATATTATTAATTAGTGAATGGCTAGTTTACTTTTTTTTGGTGAACATGATAAAAACCTTACTTTGTATCCTATAAAGGATATCTCATACGAATAAAATAAGAATTCACAACAATTCTATTCTCATCTCATATTTTCTCTCTTTCTAATTTATTATTCTCTCTCAATTTCTCTTGAGTTTATAACAATTTTTAGTTTCAGTAACATTTTAAAATTTTGGATCCAAATGAAAATTAAATAGTGTGTAATAATTATAGTTTGATAATAATAATGAAATGTGGGAAACAGCACAACCACACTATTTCATTGTGGGAAAAAAAAGAAAAGATACATATGATGATGAAGAAAAAACCAATCTTTCTACATTAAGATTTCGATCCTAGTTGGGGCATTGCCATTTGCTCGTGTGTATATAAATAGAGGCCATTATCCATGCAATTGCTCATAACAAAACAAATTATATCTTGCAATGGGTGCAAACAAATTTGTTAGTAGTGTTGTTTTCTTTGTGTTGTTGTTTATAGCAATATGTTCGGCGGCTCGAACAACAATCATCGAAGGTCGCGATCCAAAGTATGGCACTAAAGGTTTGACGGTTGGTGCGGAAGGAGGTCTTGGTGTTGGTGTTGGTGTTGGTGTAGGACTTGGCGGAGGCGGTGGTGGTGGTGGTGGAGCTGGCGGAGGGGGTGGTTCCGGCGGATACGGAGGTGGTAGCGGCGAAGGAGGTGGCGAGGGGTATGGAGGCGGTGGTGGTGCAACTGGCGGTGGAGGCGGAGGCGGAGGTGGCAGAGGTGGTGGTGGAGGTGGTGGTGGTGCTTCTGGTGGAGGAAGTGGATATGGAGGAGGGGAAGGAGGAGGAAGTGGGTGGGGTGGGGCCGGAGGGCCCGGTGCCGGTGGAGGTGGAGGCGGAGGCGGCCATGGAGGCGGTGGTGGTGGTGGAGCCGGAGGGTCAGGGTCAGGATCAGGGTATGGTGGTGGTGGAGGTGCTGGCAGTGGGGCAGGAGGAGGAGCTGCCGGTGGAGGTGGAGGTGGAGGAGAGGGAGGAGGAGGTGGTGGTGGTGGAGGTGGAGCTGCCGGTGGTGGGTATGGCGGTGGTTCCGGGGCCGGCCATGGTGAGGGTTATGGCCACGGTGGTGGTGGATATTAATGATAATACCTCTGTTTCAAAGTAATAGTCACACTTTCTTTCCAAATAACAAAGGAAGTATGATTATAAAAATGTGACAAATGAATTGAAGAAGCTTATAAGATAATTAAAGATATGGTGGTACCGTGTTTCTTTCTTATTACTATAAATGTTGGTACCGTTATTACTAATAAGGAGTACGTACTCTTACTCTATAGTCTATGCTCATATATAATAATAAATTATCCAAATCAGAATGAATGTATGCATCAAACTGTGATTGTGTATTAATGAATCGTAACTTATATGGAAAATTGGAAATGAAATGAAAAATTAATATGTAAAGATTTGTAAGTAACTAATTAAGTAATGAAATAAATTGATGAAAATTCTAGTAATATGTTAAAAGCATACAAGCATTGAAAAATAAAAACAATGAAGTCAACTCCTCTTACATTTGTGAATGAAAAAATATTATTGGAGTAATGATCCTCACTTCCAAGGTGTTTTGCTGAATATACTATCTACAGTAGTAGTAACTACGAAGTTGACTTTCAATCCATGATTACCCACTAATATGTAATTATGTACAGTATATAAGTGTAATTAAATAAAATAACATTACGCAAATGTAATGAAATGAATAGTTTGGTGAAATAGGTGTATAAACAGTATTATAACAACTCAATTTATTGGTTTAAATAAAGAACAAATAATTCCCCTTGAAATAAGACATTCTATAAAGGCTAAAAAATCCCCTAGTTACAGTCATTTGAGCTCCCTCGTAAACCCTTGAAATCTCTCCCCCATTAAATTATGCATTGGCGTTCCTAAAGATCGATCCTTTTTCAGTTTCTTCACTTTCAGGTAACCCAGATTTCTGTTTTTTTTTAAATCTTTGATATACAGACCAGTTGATTTTTTTGTTATTACCTTATTGAATGCTTGTCGTGGTCGAATGTTTTCCCCTTGCATCTTCAATAGTGATTGAAAATTCAATTTTGTGAATAACCTTTGAATTCACCATCCGCTTCCGGCTGTTAATTTCGTTTGAAAATTTACATTTTTCTTGCATAAACATTGAGGGAGTATTGTGGTGTATGTGCAATTTTTTGAGGCTTATGAACTGGTGGGTGAAGTGTAGCTTGATAGACAACGAAGGAATCGAGTGTTTATTCGTAGACGACTTCAATTGATCGAGTGTTTGATTCCCAACAGTGTATGTAGCGATTGCTCTGCATTCACCTATCTTAACAAAGAAAATGTTGTTTGCGATTAGTGTGAATTATTTTTCCGAGTAAAGCTAATCTTTTATCATAGAAAACGAGAAAGCAGTGGTAATTACTGTATTCAAGTCGTAGAGGGTAATGTGTGGTAATCTTAATCCACCGATTGCATCTTCGTTTACATATGAAAAAAAAGGTCGATCGTGTCTTTTGATGTATGTACGAAGACAACTTTGATGGGCTAAGCTAAGGCTCTTGAGAAAATAGAAAACCAAAACGTGAAGTAGAACTAGAAGCATAATACTAACGAAGAATTTTGTTATACCCATATATATGTATTCTGTAGTCAGAAGATGAATTTCCCAAGAAACGGAAACTGTCATCGGAAATTTCCGAACTTCACCAGTCATTTCGCTTACTCATGTATGCCATTTTTCTTTCTGGGTTTTGAGCTCAAAACAGGAAGTTTGAAGGTTTGGATTTTACTGTATTTTTTTTTTGTTGGGCAACTCTGATCACAGCATAACCGTATTTCATCAGTTATTTTGTTTTTGAATTTTTGTTTTTGTAGTAAAAAATAGTAATGACATGTGTAGTTTTGTAGTGTACAAATGTTCTATCATAATATCTTAGCTAACATTATCTACTACCTTAGTTTCCCTGCAAATGCACTTTCACTTTCGTGTCCGCTCATTTGAAATGTCCCACATTTTTCTTTTGGTTATTTAATTAATTATTACAAATAATTAATTATAAATACGAATGCAAAATGGATTTGTACGACTCTCCCTCACTAATTGCACCTAACTTATTAATTGTGTTGCCTGCCCTAGACGGCGGACTCTCTGCAAACCTGTAACAAAATTTTACAGACATACTGTCTCTCTTTATATCAATCAAAGAAATATTCCCTTCATCTCTTAAAAATTGCCCTAAATATTTCATTTATTCCATAAAAGTTGTACTAATACTTACTCCTCGATCTCGGTAAACATGCAATACAACATTTGTAATTTACAAAGAGAGTATTGGATCTTTGTTGAGAGAGAGAGTATATTTTAATTTACAAAAGAATGAGTGCAACTTCTCCAAAAGAGTGTTTATATATTTTTTCAAAACTTAACAGTATTCACTTTTTTATATTTGTTATTTAGTGTTATAAAAATTATTACTCTCTTTAGCCATAACAATTTCACAATTCCTCTTTAATTTGATTATAATTCACATTTCAATTATCAATTTGCCTTTAAAAAATTCAAAAAAGTGTATTAGTGCTTGGGCAGGTTGAGAGAAGCGAATATCCCATTTGAGATGGAAGCCAACAAAAGGTCAAAAAGAGCAACACACCAGTCTACTCTACCTCAATGTGGGCCCCACTCTATTACTTTGTTTGTGAGGAAATAGTGGGACCCACTCTTCAAAATGTTGACCTCACTGCTATCCTATTTATTACACATACACACACCATTGCCAGTAAAACACCAAAATTGCCCCTACCTAAAAACAGAAAATAAAGAATATCCCCAATCTTTGCTTCTGACACGTGGCATGCATGATTCTTGTTTTTCTTTTAAAAAAGGGAATTTGAATATGAATACAGAGGAGGGGAAACAGGGATGGGGCAAGCAAGAACAAGAAACACCACCACAGTCCTCCATCTTTTTCTTCTTCTCACTTTCTCTCCTTTTCATGTTTTATTATTTACAACTTTGCCCCACCCTACATCCCCTTTCCCTTTCCCTGCAAATAAATAAATAAATAAATAAAGATTGTACTGTGGCCTGTGGGGGTTTATTCTCACTATTCCTATTCTCACACCAAAACTCACCAACACAAAACTACTTGTGAAAACTAAACACTCCTACTATAAACTCCCCAACTTCGCATATACAAAATACTTCATCACCTGTCCTCGATAAATATTCTCCCGATGAAATCGCGAAACCGTTTCGAATACAGCTTCGGGTCGACTGCAGAAATCGAGGCCGCATCCACCTGTAAGGACTTGTACGCGTGCTCGAGCTTCTTGCTGATGTCGTAGTCTTGTAAGATGTCTATGATCCCAAAGTAGAGGACTACTTGGTAGGTTTCACCACTTCGCGAGGGTCTCAAATTGTTAAACCCGCCCAGAGTCGAGTGATCGAAGTCGCTCCTTCGGGCCACACGCTCGGCCCGAGCAGGCATATTGGCACCTAGTCTTATAAGTGGTTTCCTGATATAGTGCAAATTTAACCTCAGAATTTCACCATCACCACATAGGAAAAAAACAACCTTTAGGATGTATTTGATAAACAAAACAAATGTGGCTTGAACAACAAACCTGCCAGCTAAAACCCGATCCATATCTTGGAGTTCCGCTTCAAGGAATCGACACCCACGCATGAACTTCTCACTTTGATATGAACTATCCTTCCCTGAGAAACAGAAAAAAGTGATTTTCAAAATGCCACAAACTAGATTTATATGCGTTTGCCATGACATCCTTAATATATGTATATACCTGTACGCAACAAAAAGGGCGATAACCCAATTTTGTCCCCAGTATTAGTGTCGTCTCGGAAGTGAAGGCCTACTAAGAGACTATAATCCATAATCCTCTCCGCCTCCAAGAATTCACAGTCACGATCAATTTGTCTGGAGATGTATAATGAAAAATGAGAAATGATAAGAGGTCATAATAGATCATGTAATCAAGATTCTAGAGGCGCGTAAAAATACTAACTTGATCAATTCTTGGTACCAATTGCTCTGCAGCCGAAATACAAAATTTAGGTCGAGGTCCTTGAGAGTGGTGGTCTCGTCGATCTCTCCCTCGGGTTTATCAGTTGTTCGTCCGTGAGAGGAACCTTTCAAATCGAACCTTCTATGAATTCGATATTCTGAGCAGAACATATTTCCCATCACAATGAACCGAGTCTGATTTCCAACGTTGTGGTAATAATTAATTAGTTTTGTAGAGAGCGGAGAATGATAACAACATAACAGGAGAGAACTGAAATGGAAGCAAGAATTTTACCTTAACTCCCCCGACTGGTTTAACACAATGGACGCCATAGAACTTTGTTACAAGAGACTTTTCATAACGACTCACATGCTTGTAATAGCTCGGAAGCATTTTAATAAGTACCTGAACCAGACAAAAAAATATTAAAATTCATTTTTTCTCCTTCGTTCTATTTATTTTCAATAAGTCAAACATGTGGGCAACAAACCTTGGCTTCTGATTTCCTCACGGTTTTGATCATAAACCGATCATCGTGCGTCAAGTAAAAGAGGCTTCCACTCTTTCCCGGAGACGAAAGTTCTCTAAGAGCATCATTCCCGCAAATAGCCAGCATGTAATCTGCGGGGTCCACTTGAAATAGCTCCCTCAAATGTCTGGATAAGAATTAATAAATTCACTATTTAAGCATCCAAATTGCTAAGCCAGCAGAGATTAGCAAAATTTTCAAAAGTCCACTATAATCTAGAAAGTGATATCTATAGCAACACACCGCAATAACAATCAAGTTGCATTGAAAATCATGATATCCAGTAGACAAGATTAAACAATACAGTAATAATTATACCTAAACACCACAGGGCAGTAATCCTTCCACCGGAAATCTATCGACTGATGAGGCGGTGTAAGCTTTGACCCCTCAGGAAGGAACCTCGTCCAGAATTTCTCATTCGGGTCAAAATCACTCGGCTTAAGAGCACGCAGCACCGAAGCATGCTTCCCCACGGAATACCTAATACCCAACTGGAGATTGAGCATCAGATCATAATTCTTATGTCCTTTCGAAATAGTCTCCCCTGGTTTCTTAACTTCACCACTCAGAGAACAAGGGTTCCTCCGAAACTGCTTCAACCCATCTCGGTCGAACACGAATCCATCTCTATACAACATAGAAGCCTCGACATTATCAATGATATCGCAAGTTATATCCCCTACTTCCCCATCCGACTCCCATATGCAAATCCTCGGAAAAGCCCTATCGGGGATGGCTCCAATGGATGACCTCTCTTTCCCACCACCATCCTCAGCCAGCACCAAATCCAAGCTCTCCTCCCCCACCACCATCAACGGTTGATCACGATTACCATTCTTCTTTCCATTCTGTGCAGGGTAGAAAGTTCCGTTCAGCATCTGGCTACTATTTCCGCCCTTGCCGGAATCATTCGACCAGCAGCCCATATAGCAACTCCCATCCGGCCAGGTGAAAACCCCGTGCCCTTTCGGAACACCACTCTCCCAATCCCCATCGTATCGATTCCCGTTGTTCCAAACCAAGACCCCCCTGCCGTGAATCATCCCGTTCTTCCAGTCTCCGATATACTCGTTCCCATTCCGCCATAGATACCGACCTTGCCCCTCCTGCAAACTCTTCTTCCAATGACCTTCGAAATAATCCCCGTTGCTGTAATGCTTAACCCCGTACCCGTGCTTCTGATCCGCGGACCAAGACCCTCTGTACGTATCTCCCTCCGGCCCGATAAAGGTGCCCGAGCCCTCCATCCGGCCCGATTTAAAATCTCCTTCGTAGGTCGCGCCGGACGGCCAGGAGAATTTGCCCCTTCCGGTCGCTTTCCCCTTCTTCCAGTCGCCTTCGTACATACACCCGTCTCTCCACAGGTACTTGCCGGATCCGTGGGGCGCGTTGCTCGAGAAGGTCCCGATGTACAGATCCCCATTTCGGAGGTGCTTCTCGATGACGCCGTTGGGTTCGGGAATCGAAGCCGGGGTCACTCGGCGGCAGGTGGATTGAGATTTGCTGCGGGGAATGATTATAACTGATCTCGGAGTGGTGGTGGTTGTGCTCTCCGGCGACTTCTCGCCCTCGTTTTCGGACGGTCGGACCCGTAAAAGTGTCTCGGGCATTTTTTTTTTTTTGTTTTGTTTTTTTGAACAATTAGAGTTAGGATTGACGGAGGAAACGAAAAAAAAAAATCGATGGTTTTCAAACAGTGAAGAGAGCTGGGTAATCCAGCTCAGTCGGCATTTCCGCCGGCCGAAATTACTTTAGGGTTTACCGGCGTGTTCCAAAGGAGAGAGAGAGAGAGGGAGAGAGAGAGAGGAAAAAAAAGGATGAATTGAATAGAGAATAAACTGAAAAGCAAAGAGGATGATAAAAGCAGAAAGAGAGAGATGAGGTAGAATGAGAAACTGTGTAGGCGCGTTGCATTTACTACAGAATTTGCAGTATATACATTATAATGACGAGTATGCCCTCGTTTCTTTTTTAAAATAAGGTGGAGAAACAATCAACTCTATTTCATTGTGTTTTGTTTTTTTTTTTTGTTTTTTTTTGTTTTTTTTATAATAAGAGAAACGAAAAATTCTCCCCCCACTCGATTGGAAGTTTTCGACCAAATAATATGTAATTAGAGAAAATATGCTCGAGTAACAAACACTTGACATGTGGAGAGAGCCAACAGGTCTCTCCCTAAAATCAATTTTATAATATTTCAATAAAAATTTGTCCCACTTGAAGATCGAACTACGCGTCGCTAGAGAATTACACTCACATCACCACAGACCTTATCATTCGCCTATGCTCTTGGGAGCCAATTTTTCATTAATTTTTTGATCGAGAAAGATATAAATTGATTGATGTTATTGTTAGTCTTTGGATCGAGATATATATAAATTGAGAGATGTTTTTGAATAAAAATCTAATGTGAGAAAGAACCCACGTATTTAATTTCAAAACAAATTTTATAATATTTTAATATTAAATTTGTCTCACTCGAGAATAAATCTAGAGTCACCCTAACATCACACGTCTTACCATTAGCTTATTATTGACATTTCTTTTGTGTCTGATGTCTCGATTATTATGAAATGCAGATAGCAAATAATATTTGCAATCGAACAAATGAAGTACTATTATTAATTGTTCAAGAATATTATAGAGAAAATACGCAGCACTCCCTACGCAGCGTTGCAGCAGCTACAACAACTCAGGTGTTGCAGCAGCGCATTGCAGAAAAAGAATATTCATTCGTTTATTATATGATTTACTTTGTTTGAGTGGATTATATATAATACCAGAAATATATAAATGTATATTCTGATACAATATTAAAAGAGTGCAGCGGAATAATGAAAATCGTGAAAAAACAAACGAACGAACACACACACACACTAAGTGAAAAGCAATAAACGAGACAACAAAATTAATCTTGTATGGGTATTTAAATTATACCCATACGAATGTGCCTTACGGCAAAAATGATTAATAAAGATCGAATGTCTTTACAAAATGTGATCTTGAATATACGATCGACTACCTTTCGGACATACACATGTATTCCTTAGATATCGTATTCAAAGATCTCGACCCAACCAACACTACTAAACAAACTACGGCTGAATATGTTCTGATACAAAGCTTCGTAGTTGAAAGGTTCGATCACTCTCGATAAAATGAGAATAATCGAAGAAGAAAAGATGAAAAAGTGTTCTGGAAGTGGTGAGGAAATGTGCTGAAGACTCCTTCAATTTATAGGCTCAAAACCGTAACCAACTCCCTTGAAAAGAGAGAGGTAAGTCGGTTCCTATATCCAAGGAAATCTGTTTTGACCGATGCTGCAACGCCTTGCGCAGACAGGACAACCATTGCACCACCTTGCATCAGCGTCTTCAACGAGTCTTGCTGCAACGCTGTGTCTTCAGTCTTCAACTAAATCCCTTGAAAATCGAGTTGTTAGGCAGTTGCTAGAAAATAGGGATTCTGGTTTGACCGCTGCTGCAACGTCTTGCACAGGGCCAAACTTCAGCTACTGCTGCAACACCTTGCGTCAATATCTTCTGGAGATCTTGCAGCAACAATTGCGTCTTGAGTCTTCAGCAAACATTCTCATGAGTGTCATCTTGCTGCAGCATGAGTAGCACTCAACGCAGCACCAAGGTCTTCAATGCTCGACGAGTGTTGGTTGCATATACACGCATGGATCAACAAGATCACATGCTAAATAGATCACACATAATATATGTGATGCACAACAGTACACAATGTGAAGAAAGAGAAAAACGTGTAAGTATGCTGCTGCATCGCATTGCCTAGCGACTCGCTGCGGCAGTGCAATGCGTAGCATATTACACTAACAAACTCCCCCTTTTTATCTTTCTTCACAAAACATGAGGAAGAGCATAAGAACAACTCCCCCTCAATGAAAACTCTCTTAATTTAGAAGTGTAAGATAATATCTAAGCATTATCACTTAGGAAGAAAACACTCCCCCTTAGTGAATTACTTCCAAGCTAAGATTCTTTTCTAACAAACTGAATATAGATAAAGATTATCTAAAAAGAGAATCACACCAATTTAAAATAAACAATAACAAAAGAATAATTAAATTTATGAAACTTCTTTTGCAATGGCTCTCCTTTGCTGATGCATCATCTGCAGTGGCTCCCCCTTGCTGATGCATCATCTGCAATGGCTTCCTTTGCTCATCCACTTGTGCATAACCTTCTTCTGCAATGGCTGCCTTGCTGATGCATCATCTGCAGTGGCTCCCCCTTGCTGATGCATCATCTGCAATAGCTTCCTTTGCTCATCCACTTGCTCTTCCTGAACTTCACTCCCCCTTTTTGTGATGAAAGGTACAGGCCATACACATTGTTCTTGAGAATAGCTGCAGGGCACACATCTTGCGGCAACGCAGACATAATATTGAAGTACCAGGGCCTAATGCGGAAGCACGCTGTGGCATCGTCGAAGCTTCTTGCGGCAATGAATTTTTATTTTATTTTTTGCCTTTTTTTTCGGTGTGTTGACTTCTAAGATAAATTATTCAATGAAGAACTAACAAAAAAAACAGGAGATGTGAAAAGTCTCCTAATGCGGCAACACGCTGCATATGAAATAAACTACATACTTCTCTAATGATTTTACCGTGATGCAGAAATTGAATGTATTGAATATCCTAGGCACTGAGTACATTGAATCTAAACCCTTTTTATATGTTTTTTTTTTTTTTGGTATGTGGGTTCGTCTATGTTGCCTCGGAGCTTTGGATATCCTCTCTGCCTTCAGAAGATTTTACATTCTTTATTATCACATTCTGATGCGGCAAGACTCAAAGTGAAGTTGAAATTTTCATGTCAGTGCGGCAGCGGTTGCAGACGTGCATTTACGGCACGCTGCGCATACACAAAGATTTTCTGATTTCAGATGGTCGAAGTCCTATCTTAGTGTATGCAGGTGATGCAGCAACAACAACATCAGTTGATGCAGCATCATCATCAGTTGAGACAACGAAAAACGTGAAACCCCTTGCCCTGGCTGCAAGATCTGTGAGGCAGTCATTTTGCCATGCTAAGGCAGGGGTTGCAGCAACCTCATTGGTGGACCATTTTTCTTGTGCTTTTTCAAGCTTACCACAGTTCGGTAAGTCATCCTCGGGTGGTGGCCAACCTTTAAGGACTGAAAGCCAAGAATTACGATCATTGGATTTAATCCTCGCTTCAATACGAGTTTTCCAACAACCATAATTTCTACCATCAAGAACAACCGGTGTTCTCATGATATACGAGGCGTCTGAAAAAATGTGTGTGAGTAAATCAGAGAGACCGTAACACTAAGTGAGTCTAGTGTTGGCTCTGATACCACTTGTAAGATCGTAGTGCTTAGGTATTATACAGAATACGCAGCACTACACAGGCAGCGCACTGCAACAGCAACAACTCAGGTGTTGCAGCAGCGCGTTGCAGAAAATAAATTCGTTTGTTAATTATTTGATTTACTTTGTTTGAGTGGATTATATATAATACCAGAAATATATAAATGTATATTCTGATACAATATTAAAAGAGTGCAGCGGAATAATGAAAATCGTGAAAAAACAAACGAACGAACACACACACACACTAAGTGAAAAGCAATAAACGAGACAACAAAATTAATCTTGTATGGGTATTTAAATTATACCCATACGAATGTGCCTTACGGCAAAAATGATTAATAAAGATCGAATGTCTTTACAAAATGTGATCTTGAATATACGATCGACTACCTTTCGGACATACACATGTATTCCTTAGATATCGTATTCAAAGATCTCGACCCAACCAACACTACTAAACAAACTACGGCTGAATATGTTCTGATACAAAGCTTCGTAGTTGAAAGGTTCGATCACTCTCGATAAAATGAGAATAATCGAAGAAGAAAAGATGAAAAAGTGTTCTGGAAGTGGTGAGGAAATGTGCTGAAGACTCCTTCAATTTATAGGCTCAAAACCGTAACCAACTCCCTTGAAAAGAGAGAGGTAAGTCGGTTCCTATATCCAAGGAAATCTGTTTTGACCGATGCTGCAACGCCTTGCGCAGACAGGACAACCATTGCACCACCTTGCATCAGCGTCTTCAACGAGTCTTGCTGCAACGCTGTGTCTTCAGTCTTCAACTAAATCCCTTGAAAATCGAGTTGTTAGGCAGTTGCTAGAAAATAGGGATTCTGGTTTGACCGCTGCTGCAACGTCTTGCACAGGGCCAAACTTCAGCTACTGCTGCAACACCTTGCGTCAATATCTTCTGGAGATCTTGCAGCAACAATTGCGTCTTGAGTCTTCAGCAAACATTCTCATGAGTGTCATCTTGCTGCAGCATGAGTAGCACTCAACGCAGCACCAAGGTCTTCAATGCTCGACGAGTGTTGGTTGCATATACACGCATGGATCAACAAGATCACATGCTAAATAGATCACACATAATATATGTGATGCACAACAGTACACAATGTGAAGAAAGAGAAAAACGTGTAAGTATGCTGCTGCATCGCATTGCCTAGCGACTCGCTGCGGCAGTGCAATGCGTAGCATATTACACTAACACTACAGAATTTGCAGTATATACATTATAATGACGAGTATGCCCTCGTTTCTTTTTTAAAATAAGGTGGAGAAGCAATCAACTCTATTTCATTGTGTTTTGTTTTTTTTTTTTGTTTTTTTTTGTTTTTTTTATAATAAGAGAAACGAAAAATTCTTCCCCCACTCGATTGGAAGTTTTCGACCAAATAATATGTAATTAGAGAAAATATGCTCGAGTAACAAACACTTGACATGTGGAGAGAGCCAACAGGTCTCTCCCTAAAATCAATTTTATAATATTTCAATAAAAATTTGTCCCACTTGAAGATCGAACTACGCGTCGCTAGAGAATTACACTCACATCACCACAGACCTTATCATTCGCCTATGCTCTTGGGAGCCAATTTTTCATTAATTTTTTGATCGAGAAAGATATAAATTGATTGATGTTATTGTTAGTCTTTGGATCGAGAGATATATAAATTGAGAGATGTTTTTGAATAAAAATCTAATGTGAGAAAGAACCCACGTATTTAATTTCAAAACAAATTTTATAATATTTTAATATTAAATTTGTCTCACTCGAGAATAAATCTAGAGTCACCCTAACATCACACGTCTTACCATTAGCTTATTATTGACATTTCTTTTGTGTCTGATGTCTCGATTATTATGAAATGCAGATAGCAAATAATATTTGCAATCGAACAAATGAAGTACTATTATTAATTGTTCAAGAATATTTTTGTTTTCAAATGGATTTTGAATATAGTTTTTTTTTTTTTTTTTTTTTTTTGTATTAAGAATTTATTGGCCAATGATCCATACATTCAATAATAAGATAGATGCATGAATAAAAAAAAGTGCCACCTGTCATGATTTTGTCAACTTATATAAGTATAAGTACTAGCTAACTATAGTAGTAGTATTAATTGTAAAATTCTCAAATTATTGAGACTGACATTTTTCATGGGCACGCACAACTTATTAGGTTAGGTTAGTAGTAATGAATTTTATTTTATTTTATTGGACAAATTATTGTAATTTACACGGAGGACTCTTAAATGAATACTGTATTGATTATTCCTATAATTTAATAATTTTTTGTTTTGAAACATTATTATTTGTATCATCAAATAACAATTGCATGTTTTTCGTGTGAAAAAAAAGGGTTTGGAAATGGTGCATTATGAATTGTAAAGTGATGAAATCCTAGTCGGAGCATTTGTGGGCCCACTCAGTGGCCCATTTTTTACATGGTGGGCTTCTCGGTCGGATTCCCAATGGCCTAAATCCCTTTTAACGTCACTAATTTCAATAATATACAATAGTAATTTTTATTTAATTAATACAGAGTAAAAAAAATACATTTGTCTCAAATAAATATGAATATTTTAAAAATGAACAATTATTTTTTAACAAGTCTACTTCTATTTTATTCAAAAAAATAAATTGCTTTTTAATTTGAAATATATTTTTACACATCAAAAAAGAAATATGTATATCTATTTAGGTGTACATATCTCTTAAAAAGATAAAATACAACAAATATGCTTAATACAAGTCACTTTTTATTGAAACTTATAGGGTATAATAATTCAAATAGTAACAGCCTACTTATAGCCAGGTGGCAATCAAATTGTGTTTGGATTGAGTTGTAATGAAAATGAGACTACTAATTAAACATTGTTAATTATATATAGGATCTTATTATCAAACTTTCTTGTGACTAATCCACCTTCAATTTGAATATTTGCATATTAGGAAAAAAGCTTTAAAAAACATACTACACACACAGTAAAAGTGAGCAAGATTTTGTCCTATTGCTTTTACATGTAGGTAGGTTTGTTTGTTTGTTTGACCATTTATTACCTAACCTTCTTTCTTTTTGAGGATTAAATTAATATAGTAGTAGTATTACTCAATTTTCATAGAAGCTATAAAAATAATATTTTATAGATAGACATGTTTTATTTTTAATTTATTTTATTAATTATTTTTTGTTAGAATATTTTATTTTGAGGTGAACAAGGAAATTAGTCAAAAGGGGTTTGAACAACAAAAGAATTACAGGATTTAACAAATGAATTCACATGATATGAGACAAGAATAAAAAGAAGATGAAGACATTATTAATGATCCTAAGCTTAGTAGCAATAATTGATTTCCCTATTTTATCAACAATTTTCTATTTTGTCATAATTGTTTTCTGAAACCTCATTACCAAAATAATATTAATTATTTTCGTCTCATCGTAAAAGTCTCACTTTCATTGTAAAAATATACACATAAAATACTTTAATTTTTAAATTTTGTGTTAAAAAATAGAACTTTATGGTAGAAAGGGGAGAGTATTATGAATTTATGTATGTAGTAGGTCCAATGCCCAATTATATTAACCTAATTGACTTAGTGGAGTATTAAATATGTGATTGTAGTAAATTGTAAGGGAAGATAGCAAATATATTATAATAATGAGTACTAATGCATGCTTAATACATTACTCAAAATATCCTCACAAAAATTAATCCATACTTTAATTAGTTAATTTCAACTTAATTAGCACCAAGTATTTTTCAAAAGTCACAACAGTTTCTCCCATTATTACATACAATCAATTATTACATTTTTATAGGTAACATTAAATTGATGTCCATGTAACATGTTTAATTAATAGATCAAGTAACAACATCTTACCAATCAATGATTTAAATAAAACTCTCACCATTCTTACACATAATTAATGAATTTATGATAGAGTTAAATTAGTTGTCCATTGCACATGTAGGTAGAGGTAGTGTGGGGATGGATCATAAATTGTAAATTGAATGACCACTAATAATGGAGTATATTTTTAATCATAGTATTAAAATTAAATATTGTAGATGTTTAGAAGGTTGTGGTATTTGATTTATACACAAAAACACAATCAATAATCATCAAGATTTCGTTTTGTGTTTAAAAATTAGAAATATTTCATTTGAAATTTAATTAGGCACATTTGGTTGTACATCGAAAACGACCGCAATTAGGTTCGTTGCGACACGACGCTTAACTTAAATACGAGTCGTATAGAATTCATTATAACAGATCATGCATCTTAATCATAGAAGCAACTTAGTTGCTTCATCTACACATCTATACATGTTGACCTCCATCGATAATATATCCTCTACCATCTATCAATATTTCCTACCGAATAGTTACATTTAAAAGAAAAACACAAAAAACAACAATTACTCGTCTAAAATGTGATCGGAGGAATGTATTTGACCAAAAATATCGGGGCATGCTTCCCAGTTGCCCTGTTCCCTAGCTTCCCAGTATCCACCCACATAGCGATACGTCTCGCATCCATTGTCTTTGGCAAACCATCGAGGTTTCCAACCACTTTCTTGCATCTTCCTAGCCTGTGTTTTTTTTTCCAATAAGGTTTATAGTTAAAGTAAGCCAAGTTGTATAACAATTTAGCTTGATGGAAAATAATGTTTCTAAAGGAGTTTAATTTCCTTATGCATGCATCCTTCGAGTTAACAGGACATTGTGTCTAAAAATGAAAAAAAAAAGCTCCATCTATTTACCTGCCGTTGCCGCTGCTCGAGCCTCAATTTCTCAGCGTTTGCCATCTCATACTCCCCGTTTTCCAAGCACCTCTGATCAGGTCTCAATCTCGAATCTGTTGGGGGCAGCTTTTCCTGCAAGAAAAAGTAAAAAGTTCATACAATCCACTATCCAGAGCACAAGCAAACATTGGTTCAAAACTAAAACACACAAAGAAATAAAAAAAACCAGTCTCATATATTTCACCTTCAGTCCCGAGATAAGCTCATTGAGGGTAATTGCAAAGCGCGACAAATTATAACGTGTGGGGAACTTGGGGGGCCTGCTACGTTTCCAGAGAAAATGAGACTCCGACACAGGTTCAGGAGCTTTTCCTTTGCCAGAGTAATCTCCGTTCACGTAATGCATGCTCTCATCCCACTTTCCAAACATAGTTGCTACTGTCTTTCCACTCTGATCCTGGACCACTCCCTGCACCTGCAATGCCATATTCGTTTTAATCAATCTCGAATGTAAAGACCTGCGGAAATAATAGTTCCCCACAAGTTGGATCAGGTGCTATTTCATTAATTTTGGGGTATGGCTCGTTTGAAAAATGGTACGCAGAACTTGAAAACATCTATGGTATGTCCCACAGCAACAAAATGTAACCACATGTCAAAAAGAGAAAAACTCATATAGTTCAGATACATCTAAAACTAAAAGGCATTACACAAGGAGAGGTACCTGATGAGGATTTCTATCTATGATAGACTGCTCCTTGAATTTCAGTTTACACGAGTAATTACGATTCCCTTGTATCCGCATTGTACCATAGTGGTCACAATACAATTTACCCAGAATAAGATTGTATATAGACGTTGTTACCTGAAAAATACAGGTTACATAGATGAATATATATGCTTTTCAGCAAAATCAGGCATAAGAAAGATAATCTCTAGTTTATTCATCCAATTGTACCTTGCTCCACTGGAAGATTTCTCCATCGTCAAATTCAAGAGTTAATATACCAACGGGTTCAAGCTGAATGGATCGACCCCAAAATTTGCTTTTCAAATTGCTATCACCATAGAATCTCCAGCCCGTACCCTCACAATGGCATGCTACAACCATGGGATGATGACTTACCTGATTCAATAAAGTGTTATTAGATATTTGTTTGGCCATAACTAATGCGTAAAAGGAATAATAAACCCCATTTTTAAGGGTTCAGTGCTTGACAGAATCTGAAGGGACAAAGCAAAGTAAGTCAATACACTCCATAAATTTGCCAGTTACATGGGGAAAACATGTAAGGATTCAATACTTTGAGAAAAATCACACGAAAACACTTTGCTCAGTTATAAGCTGAAACCTTCTCTGAGAAAAATCGGAGGCCTTTATCTGGATAATCCGCCTCATAAGTCTCGCCTAACAGTGGATTAAATGGTTTGCAGTTTCTTCCATCAGTAGAAGCATATCCGGAAACAGCAAATGCAGCTACATTAAGAATCCTCATTAGGCTGTTTCCCTATGCAAAAAAAATATAAAGTACAGA
Organism: Euphrasia confusa; assembly: GCA_954870475.1. Classification (NCBI taxonomy): domain Eukaryota; kingdom Viridiplantae; phylum Streptophyta; class Magnoliopsida; order Lamiales; family Orobanchaceae; genus Euphrasia; species Euphrasia confusa. The sequence goes on along the minus strand of OX940956.1, from coordinate 44,243,319 downwards.
TCAGATGCTAATTGGTGATAAACTACAAGTATCACACGCATAAACAATTCAGTAGCAAATCTATTTATTAACATTAAGGATAATTTTTCCGACAATAAATTCTTTTTTCAATTCTCATTAATTTTTGCAGGTCAAAGTAGATGGAAAATACAAATATAAAACTATAGTAACATTTTTTCGTCAATTCTCATTAATTTTTGCAGGTCAATTTGCCAGGAAATGAGCAAGACATGGACAGCAGGATAAATTATTTGTGATACCAATAAACATAAGAAACAAGTTTCAACCGAAAATAGTGCAACCGTCCAATGTATCAATGCAAGAGCAGATCAGCAGAAAGTGAAGTGGCAAATATTGTATCAATAACTTACTTTCTTTCCCCATTCGTAAGCCCGATCAAGAAGGTATGAATATTCTAAATCTTCAAAACATTTCTGCAGAGAAGACAGAGGCTCATTGAAGTACACCGGAAGGCAAACTTTTGTAAGATCCTTCCCTATGTTATCTTTGATCATTGACCACAAGCTCACTCCTTTCTCTTTCTCAACAGGGTCTGGCAATTTCTTTCGACGCTTAACGTGCGGAAAGTTTTTTCCAGCAGATCTAATGGCAGGATCAATACAATCCTCAGCTTCAAAAGAATATCGTTCATCATCAGATGAAAGTGATGATGATGTCCTGAAGTCCGACCCATTGCTTTTAAAGGAGCTAGATGAAAGAAAATCCCTCGTGTCAAAGAAAACATTATCTTCTTCATCAGTATATTCCTCAGCCATTTCAACTCTTTCATTTCCATCTTCAGATTCAGTCGCCCATTCTGGTAGAAGTATACTAAGAAAATGAAAAACTAAAAAATTTTACATGGAAAATCTGCAACTAAGTACATTAATCAATACTAGTAGATTGACTTGGTGACACTAATTCTACATCATGAGAGTTTTTTTCTTAATCGCGAGAAATTAGTTTACACACCACCCTTGTAAGCCAAAACAATGTAGAATATGACGAGGGAAGCTTACCGCTACACTTATCTTCCCTTGATAGAGCAGATTCTCCAACATCATTTAACTGTCTCTGGCTTTCATCAACCACCGTATTCTCCAGATCCACCTTTTCCCTCTACACAAAAATTGCAGCAGTCAAAACTATTTTTCTTTCAAGTACTGTATTATAAATGTACTATAAATGCTTCAATCTTCACATGTACCTCTAACTGGCGGAGTGTGTCCATCAAGTGACGATACCTCTGCCTCAAGACTATCAACTGATTTTGCAGTGTTCCGAATTCATTCATCATGATCTGCTCACTGTCCTGAATGGCAGCCTCACTGACACCTTCTTCCAACAACATATGCCTCAATCTTTCAGTCGAGACAGCTACACAGTCTACAGGAGCCATTAACTCACTATTGGACATCCTCGGGAATGTCTCCTTCACAGCTTGCAATGCTTCGACCCACGCCATTCGATCATCTCTGCTGTCGCACCTCAGATGGAGCCTTTTCGTACCAGTAAAGATCGAGAATCTCCTATCATCCGATCGGCTCTCTCGAATGGATGACACCTACAACCAATTAGGCACTTGTAAAAAGACTAAACAAAAAAATTCAAGTAAAAATTATTGCCCAAAACAACCCTGTTGGTGAAATGTGAAACCACCTTTAAATGAACTTCACCGACTGGCTTCCGGCCTTTTGCCGATGAACCACCGCCCCCGCTCTGATGATGATGGCGGCGAGACATTCGTCTCATGGATTCCTCTCCGATCACCCTCGATCCCTTCTCGGTCTCGTGATCGACCAAAATTCTATCAGGCCCGTGGATCTTATAGAAACTCAACACCCCGTCCTGCAAAACGAACCATCTAGGCCTCCACCCCTTCCCGTAATTCACCCATTTGTACAAAATTCCAGAAATGCCCTCCCCGACTATATCGTTAATCGTCAGGTCGCGGCTATGGCGGCGGCTCAGGCTGCGATTGATAATGTTAACACCGACAACCGCGCTCTGATCCGGCAGCGAATCGCGCGCCGATAGAGCCCGGCTGATCGGCGGATTTAGGGTCCTGTTCAACGGATCGGAAGGGGGAGCGGTCGGCGTGTTGGAGGTGCCGTGGATCGTCATCGGTGCTGAAACGCAGCAGAAGGGATGCATAGGACTGAGAGATTGAGATTAGCATAATAGGTTAACATAAATTTCTTAAAATAACTACGCCGCCCATTTTCAAAAGCTTGATCGATTAATCGATGACGACGAAGATGAATCGAAGTCTCAGGTGTATTTACAAATTAGAGAATCGATTAGAAGATGAAAATTGAAATGTGAGGAGAGGGAGAGAGTTTTTCCGGTGAGGTGATGACTTGGCGATTGGGGCGGTGGGGTTTTTAAGTTTAGGTTAAGTCCGGCGGTTACGGTGGTGTGTGGACCCCGGGGGTGGAAGGGGCGACGGGAAAGTGACACGGGTAGGTGAAGGATTTGGGCGAACGGAAGCTGTTGAAAATGTATAATTGAACACTTTATTTAACATTTGAAAAAAAATTGAATTTGAGAAAATTTAAAAAGTAAATTGAAAATTGAAAATAAAATTAGATAAATGGTTATATTAATTTTATCTATAAGATTGACCTTTAAAAAATAAAAATTGACTTAAAAAGTGTGCCATAATTATCTATAAGATCCAGAAGTGCTCTCCTCCCCGATGCGGGGGTTTTCTTAAAATCCCCATAGGTGACGTGGTATTGCCATGTCAGACATATTTTTTTCTTTTTCTGGCGATTTTATCCTGCATATCATTAAAGATAAAAAAATATTACTACCTTTTTCTTTCTTAGATTGAAAGTGCAAGTTTAAAAACTCGTTTTTCTTTTCTTCTCAATTCTAATACAAAATTACGACATAATAATTCAATTCAAAAACCAACCGATCGAATTGTTTTTAAATCTAATAGCAGATTTATAATTTGGGGAAAATTTGTAATGTGTGGGAGGAAAAATTGAACCCACCCATATGCCATTGTAGAGTTCGCCGAGCTCCTTACCATCTACACTGCGAAGGGAAACATGGTAAAACAATATAATATTTAATTTTACTTTCAAAAAAAAAATTGCAATTGATTAAAATGAAAATTACCTTGAATTTGATTTTTTTATCTTTGGGAGCTCGAGACATATCTCCAACAAGGAGCACCAACAACTGCGGTTAAAACAGAGATAAACCTCCGCACTGGAATTTCGTTCTTTCTCTTTTTAAGGAACTGTAATTTTCTTTTCTTTTCAATAAGGAAAAAAAGTATAAAAAATATATTTAAAAAATCGCCAAAAAAAGAAAAAAAAAAGACTGACATGGCAATACCACGTCAGCTATGGGGATTTTAAAAAAACCCCGCATCGGGGAGGAGAGCAGTTCAACTATAAGATCCAGATGATATATTATTATAAAATTAAGATTAACTAAAGTACCCCTTCCCGCGGGATGCACTTTGGTTTGAAATAATTTAAAATTTTATTTAATCTCCAACGTATTTCTGCCAAAAATTTATTAATGGACTAACAAATTATTTTATTTAATAATCCGTTATCTTGATTATAAAATTTTTATTATTTTCAAAGATTGCGCTGTTTGATGTAATTTACATTGGGCATAGACGAGTGGTAAGGTCGGGGGTGATTTTGGTGTAATTCTCCGACGACGCAAAGTTTGAATCTCGAATATGACAAATTTTTATTGAAATATTATGAAGTTAATTCTTGGATGAGACCTATTGGCTCTCTCCCACATGTGTCTGCTACTCGAGCACATCCTACCCGATCGAGGAGCCTCTGATCTAGTGGAAGAGATGTTTTTCGTCTCTGCATTTCTCGAGTGTCAAACGCGTCTCTGCATTTCTCGAGTGTCAAACGCATCCAACAAATACCTAAAATCGCTGGGGAAAAATCAAAATAAATGGAAAATAAAAAATATAAAGCTGAAAAATAAATAAAAATATAAAAAATTAAATTTATTTGGTGAACACTAAAGAGATGAGATGGCAGAAATGCAATCTATATTAATATAACGTCTGTTAACCAAAACAAATTTAACATAACTAAATTTGGGATAAACTAAAAATTAAAAAAAATCTAGTCCAACATAATTAATAACTCGACAATTTGACGAAAAAATCATAATTAATGTATAAAATTAAAAAAAAATCGAGGAAAAAAATGAATGAATAGAAAAAATACATGTAAATCGATTCAATGTTCAAAAAAATAAAAAAAATGACATACTAAGCCGCCAAGATTATAGCAAGTGAAAATAATATACTTAAAAAGTTTGATTAATTTTTTTTAACTCAAATGAATTAGAAATAGGAGGAGATCGATTTTTATTAGATAAATTAATTGAAATTAAATTAATATTAATGGAATAAAAAAGAATTTTGAGAAAAGAAATAATATATATATATATATATATATTTAAAATGATAATTTATTATTATTACCAAAAATATATAATTTCAAATTATTATTTAAAATTTATATATAATAATTTAAATATGCTTAATAATATTACTATTTAGAATTTATATTTTTTATTTATAATTTATAGTGTGAACACAATATTATTATTACTTTCTTATTGGTTCACGTTGCAGGATCCTGAAATTATATATGTCTAGATGAGTAACTATTTATTTTATCTATAAGGTTGACCTTTTTACAAATATAGAAAAAAAAATAATTTTCTTATTGATAATAAAATAATCAACCCTAAATCAATATACTCCCTTTATTGATAATTAAAAAACATATATATTGTTACATTTTCTCTATTTTTTTAAACACTACTCTCAAGTCTGAACTATTTATTTTATTAATTTTAAATTATATTTTTATTTTCAATTTTTTGATTAGAGGACTCCATATTTTTTTTTTTTTGGTATGATCACACATGTTATGTTGCGGTACAAAGGGACTACTAAGTAGTAGGATCCATTTGTTTTTTACCAAAAAAAACTTTAATTAGCTAGCAATTAAAAATATAGCTAAGGATTCATGTTAGTAACATTAAAACAAGGGCTAAATACATTTTGTCACCCACACGATGTGGGGTTTTTACACTTTGGAACCTAATCGGAAAAGTGTTACCGATCAGTACCACAGAATAAGACATATTACACTTTGCCACCTGCGTGTAACCGAATCGGAATATTCCAAGGAATATTCTGTTTTTTAGGGTGTTTTAGTAAATAACAACTCAAGTTTTTAGGAGATTACGAATTTACCCTTCGTCTTCTTTACTCAAGATTTTTTTTCATTTATATAAAATTAAAAAAAAAACTACAAAAATCTTAATCTCCATATTACCGCAAAATCCCGAAAATCCCAATCTCTTCAAAATTCAATTTGAAAAATCCCCAATTAGAGCAGTTTTTTTTTTTCATTTTTTATCTCTTCATCTTCGTCGGAGAGAGTCGAAAGAAGCAAATTTGTCAAGGACTTTGGTGATCGCGATGAGGGATTCTTGCTTCAAGCTCGTGTTTCCGGCGACCGACGGTGGTGGCGGCGGGCTCTTCGATTTTGAAGTCGTGGCGGCTGTTGGGGTTGTCGGATCTGGATCTGGAGAGGCGGCGGCGTCGTTGGGTGGGCTGATGTGGTGCGGCGGCGGCGGCAGAGTACTGAATGTGTGGTGATCTAGGGTTTGGTGGTGTGGGCGTCGGGGCTGAAAATTGAGCTTCCGCGGCGGGTGGGGAGGACGGCATTCGACCTCCTGTGGTTGTTCGGGTGGAGTTGATGGCAGGCCACATTTTTTTGATGATCGATTTTTCCTCTCCATCAATTTTATTATTTTTTTTTCTTTTATTTAATTATTTGTAAATAATGTGAATAATGTAAATTTGGTCTTTGTTTGTTTGGTTCTGCAAATTTCAAAGACGGATCGATGATCGATTTCTCCTCTCTGTTAATTTTTTATTTTTTTTTCTTTTAATTAATTATTTGTAAATACTGTGAATAATGTAAATTTGGTCTTTGTTTGTTTGGTTCTTCAAATTTCAAAGACGGATCGAGATTGGAGAAGATGATAGATTTGTTTTTTTATTAAATATTTTTTAAATTTATTTTTTTATTTAATATTGAGTAATTACTTAAATAATCCTTTACGTATTCAATCTCACGGAATATTCCTTGGAATATTCCGATCCGGCTACACGCAGGTGGCAAAGTGTAATATGTCTTATCCTGTGGTACTGATCGGTAACACTTTTTCGATTAAGTTGCAAAGTGTAAAACCTCATATCCTGAGGTGGCAAAGTGTATTTAGCCCTACTTATTATAACTAAAAAGTTATCTTGATCAATTTTTCTTTTTTCTTTTGATAATATTTACGCGCGATTATTTTCATATTTAGACTCTTCATTGATTAAGCGATTTTTCTTTTTTCTTTTGATAATATTTACGCGCGATTATTTTCATATTTAGACTCTTCATTGACTAAGCGATGAGTCGTGGCCAAAGAAGACAAGTGCGGGAATGACCGACACGATATCCATAGGATAAATATAAAAACAATCGAAAAAAAAATGTAAAATAAAAAACAATAGTAATACTTCATATATTTATATGACAATATACTAACATTAGCTTATGAGCTTACTCATATAACACTTTATTATAACCAAACCGTTATCTGGCTCAATTTTATTTTTTTTCTTTTGATAACATTACACCCGATTATTTTCAGATTTATACTTATTGTTGACGGAGCGACAAGTCGTGGGCACAGAAGGATATCTGGTCGGAGTCTCGGGCAAAGAAGGATATCTGGTCGGAGTCTCGGGCAAAGAAGGATATGTGGTCGGCGACCGGCGGTTGATGCGATTACAAACGATACGACACTTTCCAAGACAAAATGACTTCGCTAAACCTTTACTCGAGTCACAACCCTCCTGGTCGATGCATAATTTGTTACAAGCAGGAAAAGAAATTTTAGCTGTTTTTTCTGATTGTGCTGATACAATCAACATCAAGAAAATGATCATAGCAACTTTCATCCCCATCTTTCGATTTTTCTTTTCCAATTTTTATAAGTTGTTCGAAAATTGTGTGCTTCATTTGTTGAAATATTTCAATTTATTTATAGTAAAAAAAATATGAAATGAAATTAAATTAATACCTTACAGAATATCATATTACTAATTTATATAAAATTGCATTTATGTAAAATGTAAAAAAAAAAATCTCTATCTCAAAAATAATAATCACGATTTTATGAGTAATGAGCTTTTTATTTTTTAGATTTTATGAGTAATTAGTTTAAAAATAAAAAAATTCTTTTAAAATAAAAATAAAAATAAAAAATAGAATCATAATAAAGAATTGATTGAACTAAACTGAAATGAATAAGTTTGAACAAAATTTAAATATAATAAGCTTCACTTGAACTGAACTTAATGGGTCTGAACTTAATGAGCTTGGATGGAGTATAAGAGCACATGCAGCGGAGTATATATGTATATATATATAAAACAGAAACAGAGAGAGAGAGAGAGAGAGAGAGAGAGAGAGAGAGAGAGAGAGAGAGAGAGAGAGAGAGAGAGAGAGAGAGAGAGAGAGAGAGAGAGAGAGAGAGAGAGAGAGAGAGAGAGAGAGAGAGAGAGAGAGAGAGAGGATTGAGCTTCGGCTCAGGACTGCGAAGATGCAATCACAGCAGTGTCACCAGGCACTACCAAACGATGGGGAGAACACAGAAACCTTGCCAGCAGCACCCACAATGCACAACTCTCTCAATCACTCACACACTCACTCACAGCCCTCTTCTCACACAGGATATCACAGATCTACACCACAAGAACACCACAGAAGGTTAACAGGTGAAGGGATCAGAAATCGCACACAGTGAAGGTAGGGTTTGCACACAGTATCAGTAGAGTAGAGTGATTAGGGTTGCCGTTGACGCGATTATTTTTAGATTTAAACTTGCTGTTGACCAAAGCGACGACGAATCGGCGAGCGACGAATCGGCGGGCGGCTCATGCAAAGACAAACGATACGACGCTTTCCAAAACACAATGACTTCACTAAACCTTTACGCAAATAACAACCCTCATTGTTGAGGCATAATTTGAAACAACTTTTATAAAGAATTTTAGCTGCTTTTTTTTATTGTGCCGATACAATCAACATCAATAAAATAATCATAGCAACTTTAATTCTTATCTTGTTTTTTTTTCGATCTTTCTTTTCCAATTTTTATGAGTTGTTCAAAAATTGTGTGCTTCATTTGTTGACATATTTCAATTTATTTATAATAAAAAAATATGAAAATTAAATTAATTTAGTACAGTACATAATATCATGTCACTAATTTATATAATTTTGCAACCATGAATATGCATGCAGTAATTATTACTCAAATTATAATTAACTTTCTAAAAAACTGATGACTTTCTATATATTGAAACTTTTATTTATTTATTTTTTAATATAATATACAATATTAATATATTAGTATATAATTGAATAAAATAAGATTACTGTATATAAAATAATATTTATTTTAATATACTTGATTAAATTAAATTAAATAATACACTTAATAAAAAATGAATTGAAAATACTTATGACAATATATAATTGAGAAATTGACAAATAAAAGAAAATTATCCGCACTACTGAATTAATTATTATATTATTTTATAATAATATGATTAAAAGTAATATGTTTGAAATAATAATATTATTTTATTAAATTTTATGCTGACGTATTATATTTTAAATATTAAAATTGTAAAATATATGTTAGTTAAGTTTAATTTAATAACAAATGTTTGCTTCATCCATTTTTTTAAAAATGAGTTAAGTTATTTCATATTTTATAGGGCTAAATACACTTTGCCACCTCAGTATATGGGGTTTTTACACTTTGCAACCTAGTTGGAAATTTTTTACCGATCAGTACCACAAAATAAGCAATATTACAATTTGCAACCTGCCGGCTGCCGGATCGAAATATTCCGTGTGATTGACATTCACGCTCCAATGAAGCGTGTGAGATTAAATTTAATATTTGAGCTGGAGGGTATTTTTGTACTTACACATAACATTAATTAAAAAAATAAATTAATGATAAATGAATTATGTCCGATCCCCAATTCAAAGAAACGCTAAGACCATCTCCAACCGAGAAACTAAAACTTAAACTCAAAATAAGTTTAAGTTTAACTTTACAGTAATTTGACTCCAACCGAAAAACCAATATTCAAACTTAAAAGAATATTCTTTAAATATTCTTTTTATACAATTATTTATACTATTTTTTATAAATAACCAACATCTTTATAAATTTACTATTTAACCACATAACTTTTGACATAAAAATTTTTAATAAATATTATTTTCAATTTACCTGATCAATTTTGTTGTTGCGATTAATAGTTTATTTATTTTTGTAATTCCTATCATTTTATTTTAAGTATCTTATTTTTATTTTATTTTTATTTTATTTTTATTATCAATTAAATATTTAATATTTAATTATATTTCATATTGTGATGTTTATTTTTTTATAAAATAATTTTTTTAATTATTAATGATATGATTATTTAAAAATATTACGTTACAAAAAATATTAAATAAGAAACAAAAAAGTTTAATGAGTCATTTTTATTAATTTATAAAAAAAAGGATTATTTTATAAATAATAAATAGTTTTTGGTTTGTCTTTACGGTAGACGTAAATTTAAGTATTTTTTTGGTGGATCCCACCATAAAACCTATAATAGGTTTATGTTTTGGTATCGGTTGGAGCATCTATCCTACTCCAAAATAGGTTTTTGGTATCGGTTGGAGATGCTCTAAGAAGCTTCAATCCTCAAAATCTTCCATCTCCAAAATCTCGGTAGTATATTTGTATATTGAATTCTCTTTCTCCGCCGCAGTTGGTTTGTGAAACAATCTCTTCTTCAGGCGTTCGAATTCCAATTTTATGTTGAAAGTGATGCACAGGGTCTGAACCCCCCAATTGATATTAAAGCCCCAATTTACTTTTGATTTTAGTCACTGGAGAATCCACCCATGGCGATTGTCGCAGACAACCGTGAAACCAGAGAAGCGCACCGCCGTCGTATCGTCCAGCGTGAAGGGCTGAGGCGGTGCTTACGCCGTCTCATCCGACGGTTCGTTCCTCGTCTGCGCGTGCGAATCGACCATCAAGGTCTTGGATTCTTCCAATTTCGACCTCAAATGCACACGTTCTTAGAGTGTGGGATTTGTCTTCCCAGAAATACACACCTTCGTGGAAGGTTTATTTCCCCTTTGTTATTTTTTTATTTTTTTAGGAATTAAAAATTGTAGTCTGAAGTTTTGAAATGAGACACTGATTGTTTGATTGAAACCCCACTTGTAGCGGAGTAGCGAATTTCCCTGTAGCATCAATTCGTCCATCTTCTTTCTTGCTTCTGTGGATTCAGAAGCAGAAAAAATAATTTAACTTTTTTTAAATAAAAAAAATCGGTCATCTTCTTTCTTGCTTTTGTGGATTGAGAGAGAGAAAAAATATTTTTACTTTTTTTTAAATAAAAAATAAATGGTGATATTTGAGTGAGGGGTAAAACTGTAATTAACATTTTTTTGGATTGAAATTTACTAAAACACCCTACAAAACGGAATATTCCATGGCATATTCCGATTCGGCAGCTCGGAGGTGGCAAAGTGTAATATGCTTTATCCTGTGGTACTGATCGGTAAAAGTTTTCTAACGAGGTTGCAAAGTGTAAAAACCCCATATCCTTGGGTTGCAAAGTGTATTTAGCCCTATTTTATATTTTTGTCATAACATATACTATAGTATGATATTACATATATTTAAAAAAAATTATCTATCAATATATAAATCCAGGCTTTCTTCCAGGTGTACCAATAGAATCACGAGAAAAAATGAGCATGTTCACACTACGTGGCATTTATAAAATAATTTTAATTAACAAATAAAAATTAATTATTTTAATCCATTTATAAATATTTTAATAATTAATAATACTATTTTCTAAAAGGTATTAATTGTCTCTTAATTTTAATCTTTATGCTTGAATATATATTTATAGTACGTATATTAATTATTGCTGGTCAATTTCTCTCTCTCTCTCTAAAATATATATATATATATATATATATATATATATATATATATATATATATATATATATTAGGAAAACTTAATCTTCACTTAACAAAGGGCTTGATATTAATGAATGTAAAAAATATTGTCAATCTATATAAAAAAAACACAATAAATATTCCAATTTATATAAAAAAACACAATAATGTTATTATTATATTATTATGATTTTCGTTACTAAGAAAATTTGTATAAAAATTTTATGCTTATTCGATTTAATTTCAACTATTATATTAATATATAAATATAAATTTTCCGTTTAAATTCCAACCATTATATTAAAAATAATCATAATACTTTTTAAAATCAAATATTAGTTTAAATTCCAACCATTATATTAAAAATAATTATAATATTTTTTAAAATCAAATATTAATTATTTAATCAATCCTTTAATTATTGATTATTGATTTTATAAAATACATAATGCCCCTCCTTAATTATAGTAGTAGTAAAATCAATTCATTAGGTAATGAATCTGGTCTATATTCTTTCCAATAAATTTATTAATTGATTAAATTAAATTTGATCCTTAATTTTAGTAAGAAAATAAAATCAATCAATCAAATATTCTTTAATTATAGTAGCATTCAAATATATTTTGAAAACAAATTATAAGACTAAATTTCACCATAATAGATATTAATTTTAAAATATATTTATTGTAAAATATTTATTTATTAATATTATTATTTACGTATATTATTATTTATTACAGTATTATTTATTATTTATTGTAATATTGATTTTAATATTAACAATTTATATATGAAAATTTATATATGAAAATTTAATAATTTGAAATTTTAAAATTGAAATAAAGTAATAGTCAATTGACTTCCCAATTTAGTATTTCAATTAATTATTATGATTCTTCACAATCAAAGTTAATTTCAATTTTTTGTACATTTTCCATAATACTTATTAGGGGTGGGCGCGGGTCGAGCCGAGCTAAAAAATATCAAAACCCGGCTCAAAACCCGACCTCTACGGTCCGAGCCGAGCCGGGTTTATCTGAGGTTGGGTCCGGCTCGGGACCGAGCATGACGAGCCCGAGCCTGGTTTTCGGGTTTTCGGTCCCAAATTTTATAGAGTTTTTTTTTTTTTTTGGTATATGTCAATTATAATGTCTTGGTGTTCGAACTTAGGACCTTTGATCCCGAATTCGAGTGCTCAACCAACTGAGCTAACAACCCTTGACAATTTTATAGAGTTTCTATTACAAATTTCATGCAATTTATAATTCAATAAAAATTTCAAACATTTGAATCAAACGATATTATTTGAAAGTTTAAAAATAAAAATAAAACATGATTTTCTTGGTTGTTTGCACAAATAAAAATGCAAAAATAAAAACCAAATCAATCTTGCAATTAGTCAAAATAGAAAAAAATAAGAGCAACAATTAATTAGCATCACTAATTCATAAATGATTTACAAAAAATATATATACACCACAATAGCACTAGAAAAATCAATTATACTTTTAATTATTGTCTTCTTTTTATTTAAGTTGTTGTTTATTTTAATTTTTTTACAATGACGTGCACTGTGGTAATGTGAAAATTTTGAAGTGAAAATCTTAATAGTAGTAATAATGATGTAATGATGTACAATAATTCATTTTTTTTACTTTTTTTATATATATATATATACATATATATATAATATAATATAATATAAAAAATGAAATTGACGGTCCGAGCCGAGCTTTCGGTCCCAAATATTTTTGGGCTTGAGCTCGGACCGCATATACACTTCTCGAGTCGGTCCTATGACGGGCCGGTCCATTAAAAAATTGGGATCGGCCCGTGAAGAGCTTTTTTGGCGGGTTTTCGGTCCGAGCTCGGGTTTTCAAGCTCAAACGCCCACCCCTAATACTTATTATATCTCTTTTAGGGCAAGTTCAAATTCAATGGTTATTTATACCCTGTATATCTTTCATTTTCTTCATCTCTCAGGATCTTAGTTATGATTTGTATTTTGTGTAGTGAACATTCTTTCATTAATTTGATTTTAATATATTTTTTTTCATGATTATTGTTTTTGATTTTTTGCAGATTATCGTAAGTATTTTATTTTCACGATTTTATTGTATATTGTAAGATTTATTAACATTATTCTTTGTATTTTTCTGCACCTTTCACGGTAAGTTTTTTTTTAAATATTAGTATTATAAATCATAATTTATTTATTTTTTTGCAGATTTATTAAACTTGATTTTTAAGTATGTATTTTACTCCTTGATTACTTTTCATATATTTTTTGTTTATGTATTATTGTACAATTTATGTCCAAATTCACATTAAATTATGTGTCCTCATCCGATTATATATTTTCATTAAATTTTGGGTTTTTTTTTTGTTTTTTGTAGGTTTGTTCATATTTTATTACAGTCAAACCAATAAAATTTGAAGTTTACGAAGAAAGAAAGAACGAAATTTGTACGCATGAAGTATTTAAAAGGCCAATTATTCAATTGGAGATTGTGACATAATTAGTATTAAAAAATGTACTTTAAATTTTTAAACTTCTTCTAATGTAATTTTAGTTATTTGTCAAGTGTAATTTACTATATTTTAAATACAATAATATTCATTATTTCTTTATTCTGAGTTTTGATCATTATTTTATATTTGTATCATTGAGTTCTTATTTTAATGTATGACTAAAAACTAATAAATTTGTTGATTATTAATATGTTATGATATTAATTATAAAATGCAATAAAATTATTAAAAAACTATTTTCTTAATGACAAAAATCAATTAAAAACTAATTGCAGAATAAAATAAAATAATGAACAATAAATTCATAATTTACATAAAATATTTTATGTAATTTGAACAATAATTATAATTTAATTCATAATAAATATTTTACTATAAGAAACAAAATAAACTTAATGTTATCTTCTTCAATGAAAATTTTTAAATAAATTCAAAATAATAACAAAAATTGAGAATTCAATTTAAACTTTTAAATCAAATAATTAATGATCTTTATTAATTTTATAAAAATATACTTTTTCTAACAGTTTTAATCACTTATATTTCTTACGTTAACATGCTCAATATAATTTTATAATTGATCGATTTTCTTAAGTACAGAATTTAATTAAAAAATGATTCTTTTTTTAATGTATGATTAAATATTATTAAATTTGTTTATTAATAATAAATTTAATTATTAATTATAACCAACAATCCATTTTATCCAAAATAATTCAAAAATAATTTCTTCATTATAGTTCAAGTATGCGTGGTCAATCTCCTTAAAATCTAGAGCGAATATCATTATATGTCTTTTTTCATTAGCTCGATTTCAAAATTGTCCTTTATCTCATTTTTGTATCAAAAAATGTCATTCGTCCAATCACTTTTTCGACGTGGGAGTAACATTTTTTTTATCACGTGATGACCTATTAGCACTACTGGAGTGCACACGTGACACACAAAATATAGCCCTACATGCCCAACCATCATATTTATTGAATTTTAATTTTAGAACTGAAATCCCTTACGAAACCAATAATTACACGAGCATTTGTACTTTACAATTTCAAAAGTCACTAATATAGACAATTTGAAATTATTGCGTTGCAATAAGAATGAAGAACTATTAAATAAAAACGTGAATATAGTTTAAAAATAAGTATTTGAAAATTTACAATAATAATTTACTATATTTATATAAAAAAATTTAAAACAAATTTGTCATAATAATTTACTATATTTTTATAATTTTTGTTTTATTCAAACTTGCTTTATAAAAATTAGTCATTTAATTTTTAAATTTGGAAAATATTAATTTGTCATGTCCATCATATTTTAATTAAATAATAAGAAAAATTCTAATATAAAATTTTAATCTTTTTTATTCTAATTGTATTAGATTTTTTTTTAAAGTGGGATTTTTTGGTAAAAAAAATTTATATGTTAACCTTAAACATATGATCACGATATATAAATTCAATCTAAAAAGTTTGTATGAAATATATTAATTAATTAAGATTGTTATATATTTTTTTCTTATACATGTTTAATAAATATTAAACTTTTTTCAATAAAAAAAAGTCAAAAAATAAAAGCATCGCACGGGACAGTTATTACTAGTTAGTTGCAAACTTGTAGTAATTGATACAATGAGTTCGCGTGTCTTTAAATATTTTATATATATTTTTTTTAATTATGCAAATAAGAAACATGATTATTTCAGTGAAATACTAAAAAAAAACTAAAATCGTTTCAATGGGATGGATAAAATAGCATTATAAGTTTTTAAAAAACAATTAAAAATTCAATCATACATTTAATTTAGATGATTAAATCAGTAAATTTAAACATATAATTTCATCAACACAAAATTATATATATAAATATATATATATATATTAGAAAATTTATATACTACTCCATATTGTAATAATTTATTTATTATTAATTGTGAAATAAAAATGTACTCCCTCGGTCCAAAGACAGTTGTCATAATTTCCTTTTTGGGGTGTCCAACAATAGTTGACATACTCAAAAAAGGAAATAATTATTCTAACTTTTTCATTTTAATATACAATTTTATTCTACTTTACCCCACATATTTTTTAAACTTTACTCACAACTACTTTACTTTTCACTTTTCAAATATATTTTTACTCTTTACTTTTTAATAAAAAAATTAAAAAATAACAATTTTCTTAAACTCCGTGTCCAGCAAAGTATGAAATCTATTAATGGCTAAAGTTGTATTAATTCAAAGAACAATTAATACACTAAAAATGATCATTAATTATTACAAAAGCTACCCGCAAGTTTGAAGAATGTATGCGAAAACACCTTTTGTAATAAAAAGTTGGGATAATTATACTATACTACCTTACCTTTAGTCACTTTTCTATTTTCATACCTGACCTTTAAAATATCTCCGGCGAGTACGAACTTTGGGGAAATTGCATTTAACTACCTCAATTGGCCAAATTTCGACGCACGTGCATAAAACGTGCTATTTTAGGGGCATAATGGTCTTTTCTAGTGAGTGAATGCAGCATATTACGTTTTTGCCCCTCAATTTCATTATTTCCTTGTAAATGAAGCTTAAATACTAGAGTATATCATTCATATACAATTCTCAACACCCTAATTTCATAATTTTCCTGTCCGCCACCCTAAAATTCTTGTTCTGAAAAGCATGATGATAGAAGAACATTGTGGCGGTGGGAGCTCTCCAACGAGTCGAACTTCATGGTAAAAAACGCAACAAATTGATCTGCTCTAAAACAAAAAAAAAAAAAAAATCCCTTCCAAAAAATTAAAGTTAAATATACGGCGTCGATTCGTCGTGTTTCCGCACTTGCAAAAAATGAAAGTAAAATATACGGCTCGCCGACCGATCGCGAGAGAACAGACCAGCCTCTACATTGCTCGCCTTCGGCTCCAAACACTTTAAAGACGTCATCTTCACCGGAATCTGCTCGCTCCCGCTCTCTCCGCCGGCCTCTACATCGCTGCCATTTCATTGACATAGCCCTCATCAAAAAACCTCACCGGTCCAACGAATGCCCTCCCTCTCGATCCTCGCGCTGGGAAGCGGTCGCTGCCACGCTCGCGGTCCGGTTCAACGACAGTCAGTAGACTTTCGAGTGCGACCTGAACTTCCGGCCCCACCCAACACCGACACCTTCGGCAACCTTATCGACCATGATCGACCCTGCCTCTGCGGGCGGCGGCGGCGGCGGCTGCACAACGATTTCGCCAGAGGAATGAATATATGGTTATTTTGTGATTTTATTACAACTTGAATTCAATCTTAGAGATGAGATCGAGAGAGAGATGAGAGCGGAGCTAAAAATTAGGGTTTTATCGAATTGGGATTTCAGTCGAGAGAGCATTAAGAAACGGGACATTTACAGTTTTTAAGCTGTCATAACGAAATGACAGTTTTACCCTCTTCAACCTACATAAAAATTATATTATACCTCTTAAATGCCACGTGAGTACGTGACTTGCACATGCGCCGGATTCCGGTCAATTTAGGTAGTTAAATGCAATTTTCTCAAAGTTCAGGTAGTGATCGGAGATGTTTTAAAGGTCAGATATAAAAATAGAAAAGTGTCTAAAAGTCAAGTAATAAACTATAATTATTCCTAAAAAGTTTACAAACATCCTCAACTTTTCAAAAAATAAAAGTTTTCAACATATCCATATTCCATCCATCAAAACATTATACAATGTCTCAAAGCAATAGTCACACTTCCTTCACAAATAACAAAGAAAATTGAACTATAAAAATGGACAGATGTAGTATTACTCATGTTCTCAACGTCGTTGATTGGGAAACTCTCGACGGAAGGGCGTCGACCTGCATCCATCAAAACCCTCGTCGAGCAACGTCGCCATATCAACGTTGAATTTCCCTCCGAAACTATACGAAAAAGTCAACCCTCCCTGCGAGCAAACGCTTCCCTTCATCACCGGAAAGCTCAAATACGCGCTCTCACCTCTCGCCCTCTCGAAAAGCTCCTTCATGCACACGTGCACTTCCCCTACATACTTATCCGCCTTCAGCTTCCTCTTGCAGAAGAGCTTCACCACGAGCATCGAGCTCAAGTTCCTGATCGAGGACTCGCTCACCGTGAACCTCATCGTCGAGTTCCACGCCGGGTTCGTCTCGCCGTGCTTGTCGGCCGGAGTCGACTTTCCGGCGGAGCCGTGACCGCTGATGGAAACCGTGGCGTACACCTCCATCTTGAAGATCTTCCGGACGATTTCGAGGTCGTTTGCGGATATTAAGGTTATTTCGAACTTTCGGCACTCCATGTTTTGAGACTTTTAATGCTTTTGGAATTTGGGGTGAGGAGGGTTTTTATGTAGTTGTATACTCGGAATAAAATCTACCATGTATCATTATCAGAGTATTCTTTTTATTATTTTATTTCCTAATATATTAGGGGTCGTTTTGCAATTTCGGAAAATCACATAACAATGAATTAGGGGCCTTCCGAGAAAGGAATATTATCTATATTGTATATCGAAGAAGACCCCTATATATTAGGAAATAACATAATATTTCGAAACATCACATAACAATGAATATTGCATCAAACTCGGGTGGGTATTTATAATTTTCAAATACATCAGGGGTCTTCTGCAATTTGAGTAATTATAGCTTTCGAGTAGCGGGGGTAGATTTGCAATTTTGACGTAGTTTTGTGGCCGATTTTTTATATTTGGAAATCAGCTATATTTCACGCTTGTTTTTTTGATTGAAATCGAGTGAAACTGAATATGGGAACTATTAGCATAAATATATTAGCATAAATATAGTATGTATATAATTTAGCATATCTCGTGCCATATTGCTAGGCTGTTTTCCTTATTACAGCCTCTTTGTAATTTGTATATATGTGGTATTCTTGTCCATATGAAATCGGGGATTTGAGTTACCAAAACCTTTAGGAACAAATGATTTTAAATTGATTTTTTTTTATAAAATTTTTTTTAACAATACATTATTTAAATTATATACCTAAAATTATTGATTTAAATAATTTTTAATTTATTTTGAAACGAACTTAATCGAATTGAACCGAATGAACTAAACTCAAGTTAACTCCATTTCACAATAACAACATTCTGTCTTAATTATATGATTAGTATTGTAATACAACAATAGTATGAAAGTAGCTAGAAGTGATGATTCACCACATGATCAGTTCGTTTTTTTTATTAAGCTACAACTTATATAATGCGTGCAATTCAAAGTTACAGCACATCTGCACATCACATATAGTATACTACATATAAACCTGTGAACCCCAAGTTGATATACAATACTATACATTAGTCAACGCTTAGTAGTTGGAGGAGAAGATGGAATAATATTGAAAACAGAGATGAGTTGCTCTGTATTTTCGATTCCTCCTATGCCTATGGCTATGGATTCTTTCTTCTTCTTCTTCATCATCCTCATCCTTTCTCTCTCCCTATCCTCTCCCTGTCGTTCCTCCGACATCTCCTCAACCGAATTCGAATACCCGAACTTCACAGCCTCCCACCTCAACTTCGCCAACCCTTCCGGAACCTTCCTCTTCTCCTCCAACTCCATCTTCAAAGCCGCCATGTTCAACCCTGGAACTCAAAACACCGCCCGATTCTACCTCTGCATCATCCACGTGGACTCCAACACCGTCACTTGGTCCGCCAACCGAAACTCCCCCGTGTCCGAATCCGGCACACTAACCTTAACTCCCGCCGGCATCACCATAACTCACAACAACACCGACAATCAAATCATATGGTCAACCCCAAAACTCAACTCGCCGGTCAACGCCATGCGGTTGACCGACTCCGGCAACCTCCTCCTCCTCGACTCCTCCAACTCCTCCCTCTGGGAAAGCTTCCATTATCCAACCGACACAATCGTCACCGGCCAACTCCTCAACTCTTCCTCCGTCCTCTCGAGCTCAATCTCCGGCGACAACCTCTCCTCCGGCGACTACACCCTCGCCTTGACCTCGTCCGACGTTAACTTATCGTGGAAGGGTCTCGTTTATTGGAAGATGTCGATGGAGTCGAAGGCCTACGTGAACTCGAACCGAGCCGCAAAGTTTTTATCGGTTAATCGAACCGGGATTTATCTATACGGGTCGACGGGCGTTGTACTTTCGATGGACTTCCCGACTTCCGACTTTCGAATCGCCACGCTCGACTACTCGGGTCGATTCGTCGTCACGAGCTTTCCCGGAGCTCGATTCGCTCGACCGATCGACGAGTGTCGGGTGCCGTTCGTTTGCGGGAAGCTAGGGTTGTGTAGTCGAGGGCTTTCCTCGGATACTTTAAGTTGCTCGTGCCCGTCGAGCTTTCGGTCGAACGAATCGACTAACGTATGCGTTCCGTCAGACGGTTCGTACTCGTTGCAAACCGGTTCTTGTAACTCGACGATCGATTACTTGAAACTCGACGATAACGTCGACTACTTCGCGACCGAGTTCGATCAGCCTTTCGAAACCGGAGCGAACTTATCCGACTGCCAACATTCCTGTACTCGAGACTGCGCTTGCTTGGGGATCTTCTTCGCCAACTCCTCCGGTTCGTGTTATAAGATCGATAACGAGTTTGGATCGGTTATTTCGGTTACGAATAACAAACTCGTCGGATTCGTTAAAACCACCGTGACGAAAAACACCGACGAAAAAAACGGAGATAGTTTCCCCGGAGCTAAGGTGATACTACCGTCACTCGCCGCTCTCTTCATCTTCGCGATCGGTTTTCTCTTGTGGAGACGGATCATACTCTCGAACGTCGATGATCGGAATACCGAATACGACGACCCGTCATTCGACGACGACGACGACCTCACATTCTCCATCCCCGGATTGCCCTCGCGGTTTTCTTACGAAGAACTCGTAACCGCGACGAATAATTTTGTGACGCAAATCGGAACCGGCGGTTACGGAACCGTTTACAAAGGCGTACTCTCCGATAAAACCGAGGTCGCGGTTAAGCGGATGACGAAGTTCGGCCCTCAGGGGAAGAGCGACTTCCGAACGGAAATCGGAGTGATCGGAAACATTCACCACGTGAACTTGGTGAAGCTGAAGGGATACTGCGCTCAACGGAACGAGTGGCTGCTCGTTTACGAGTACATGAGTCGAGGCTCCCTCGACAAGACCCTCTTCGGAAACGAAGGGGTAGTTTTGGAATGGAGGGAAAGAGTCGAGATTGCGATAGGGGCGGCTCACGGGCTCGCGTACTTGCACGGAGGGTGCGAGCCGAAGATCGTCCACTGCGACGTGAAGCCGGAGAACATCCTCCTCGGCGATCATCTCCAGGCGAAGATCTCAGATTTCGGGTTGGCCAAGTTCCTCCGCCTCGAGGAGTCGAGTCTGATCGCCACTATGAGAGGTATATAAACTCAATTTCTTTATCAGTTCGAGTTTTTAGATGATACGATTTTTAAGGACATGTTCTTTTTGACTTATTTTCAATTCAGTTTAGTTCAGTTTAAACATATTTTAAGTTCAGTTCAGTCAGTTTCAGTTCAAAAGAACAGGTCTTAAAATCCTATCGGAGCATAGACTAACCACGAAATCTTGGGTTCGACTCCCACTCGAATTAATTATTCACTTCTTGTTTTCGTTTTAACCAGGTACTCGAGGATACCTAGCTCCGGAGTGGCTAACGAGGTCGACTATTTCGGATAAGACCGACGTTTACAGCTTCGGGATGGTGTTGATCGAAATCGTGAGCGGGAGGAAGAATTGCGTGTCGTCTTCGGAAGACGGGATCATTTTCTTCCCTTTGTACGCGTTGGAGATGCACAAGCAAGGGAGGTATTTGGAGCTCGTTGACCGGAAAGTCAGAGATAGGGCGACGAACGAAGATGTTGGGAAAATGGTGCGTGTGGCTTTGTGTTGCGTGCATCAGGAGCCGGAGTTGAGGCCGAGTATGGTGAGCGTGGTGGGGATGTTGGAAGGAGAGATGCCGGTGGGAGAGCCGAGGATCGAGTCGTTAGGGTTCTTGAAGTTCTATGGGCCCAGGGGTTCGGAAGGTCCGGGGATGGAACAGAGTGAAGTGATCGAGGAAGCTTATTGTAGTGGTGCGGATTTTTCGCATAGTAGTAGTACTAAAAGTACTGTGCTGTTTAATAGTTTAGGTTTTGATCATGTCTCATCTGAGCAAGTTTCAGGTCCAAGATAACAAAATGGACTACTAGTATTTTGTTCTTGTATATTTTGTACTCCATCAAATTTGAATTAGGTGAAACAAAATTCTGTTATATATGAAGTGTGATATGTAGGTGAATTTCATGTTGGCTTTCTCAAATGTGCTACTCGATCATTATATTATATCTCGATATTTAGGTCCAAAAAAAAATTTGGAGTCGACTCTTTTAAGGCCCAGACCAAACTGAACGGGTCAGACCATAATCAGCCATAAAATTACCGGGTCAAGATGAACGGGTCGGATCAAAAAGCATCACAGTTCAACAGCTGAAAAAACACGATTTCTTCCCGAAACCCTTTAAACCCATCTCCTTCACTTTCCTCGTTCATCTGTTGATTGTTGAAGGTGCTTGATCAGCTGAATCGTGTGCGTGCCCTAATTATTTTGATTTCGACGTGTTTAATCTTTCTCGACATACAGGGGAAAAATGAAACTCGTTCGCGCTGCACTCTGGTCCGCGAACGCCGCCTTGTCTCGTCAATTCCAAAACCCTAATTTCGCTCGATCATTTTCCGCTAGCGCGCTTCCAGGTGACATTTTGTTTTTCTCAGCATCTATTGAGTTTTCGCTTAATGAAATTTTAATCAGGTGTCCGTAAATTAGGGGTATTCGCCATTACTGTTTCCGGTAGCTTCTCCATGTATTTTGTGTGTAGTTGAATATCTTTAATTAGTAAGGAAGATGAAAACAGTAATAGTGTCTATTGTGTACTCTTGAGGATACAAAACCGGGCCCTTAATTAAAATCACTTTTTCCAGTCACTGAAAACAGGCTCAACTTGAACTCGTCCGAGTCCAGCGATGATTTTGAGCAACGAATCTTTAGCCAGGGAAGTCATCAAAGTTCTAGCATGGGAACTCTTCAAAGTTCGAGTGCGTTTTACAGTAAGCTCGACAAGGCTGAGAAGGCATACGACCAGTCTAGGATGGGATTTTCGTTCAATACGGGAAACAGATCGAATTTCATGGGCGGTTTGGATGATAACACGTTAAACGATGGGATGGATGATATGTTAAAGAGGGCCGCCTCCTACTTTGAGTTTGACCCCGAGGAAGTCTCTAAAGAAAATTATGCTTTCAGGCCTGATGTTAATCTGTTGCCTGGCATGACTTATGATACCAAGGTACAAAAAATATAAAGTGTTATTTATCGAGCTTGCAGCATTAGGGTTTGTAGGTTACTGTTGTTTGTTACGATATCCATTCTTGTCATATTCTATTACTCTGTCTAGTTTCAATTGTAGCTCACAGGGCTTCTAACAAAGATTACTCTCTGAAGATTAACCTGATTACGAAAAAAATTTAGCTAACTTTCAAAATCACAAAAGGCTTACCCCTGAGATGTTTTTTTTTAACATTAACCATAGCCAAATTAAAAACCTTCACATTTATAAAAACATTACAGTCAGCCCATCTTATGTAATTTTGAGCTGTATATTTGGTCAAACAACCTATCGGATATTGTTTTAAGTCAATATGATGCTCCACTTCTTGACTCATTTTTGCCATAATTAATATCTTGTTTTTGATGCATTAGGATCTTGATGTGCGGAAGCCTGGAGCACGGAAGCCTCCGAGGAGGGGCGAGTTTGTAACAACAACGGAGGAAGTGTTGCTCCAAGCTGATTTCAGGGTACGAATGTTTAAATTTATAAAGTTGTCTTTTGAAACCTTCTCATTAACTCTTGCTAAACATCAAGTTTTTTAGTGCAATGAATTTGGTTATTAATGTAAAAATATCTTGATTTCATGTATTTGATTATTTTTCAAGCTCTCATTGTCGATGAGTTATAAGAGGTAAAATCGAAAAAATACTAATCCCTGAGTGGTTTCAAAATTACAAGTTCCAGCAGGGGCAATGTGTATATATTATATGTATAATCAATTGTCAATTTGTTTTTTGTAACTTCCAAAATCTTTTGGAACTTGTTGTGATTAGCTAAAACCTCGTTTTTGTAATTCGCATTCAATTTTAATGGTCTCACGATGAACATGTATTACCAACCCAAATAATTATCTTCTTGAATTTTATTGTTGATTATTTGTTATCGTTACTTACTAATAAATATCTCTCCAGAATGTGAAATTTCTGGCAAACTTCATCACTGAGGCCGGTGTCCTTATCAAGAGGAACAAGGTAACTCGATAAATATATCACTTATTGCGATCCTACATGAGCAAGTGAATTTGACTAGGTATACACTACTTCTATTTAGTAATTACTGAACGGTTACTCTCCGTTTGGCAGACTGGAATCAGTGCAAAGGCCCAGAGGAAAGTTGCCCGTGAGATCAAAACTGCTCGAGCTTTTGGTTTGATGCCGTTCACAACAATGGGCACCAAACACTTTGTGTACGGAGCCACAATGGAAGATGAGGATCGTGATTTTGAATTTGAGGCCTCCTACGATCGTAATTTTGTTAACGAAGATCCCGAGGATGCCTGAAAATCTTGTTTCTTTATTTCATTCGTAAAGAAAGATGACCTAGTCATTTTGTTTGTAGAATTCTCATTTTTTGTTCTGTTTTGCTCTAGTGATAGAAATTCTACTTACAATGCAAGTTGAGAAATTCTAGTCATTGTTTTGATCTTCACAAATAAAAACTCTATTCAACAATTTATTTATTTTGAGATGTTCTATGATTTTACTTTTATTCTTTTTCATAATTTTTAAATTTTTTATACCAAATTAATTTATATTTTAATTTAAAAATACATTTGACCGATTTCAATAATAAGAATCATGGGCGGAAGCGGAATCACACGTAATATTGTTGAAAACTTAAATAAAATAAAATAGGCAAAATAGAAAATATCTTAAAACAGAAGGAATAAGGAAATAATAGTAATAATAAAAACAATAAAAGGTCGGCGCCTTGTCGACCAATTACCTCGCTCCCTTTTCCCTCTTTCACAAGCTACGATTTTTTTTCCCATTACAAATACGTGTTGAGTATGTTCATATTTTTTTAATCCATACTCCTACCTTGCTTTCGCTTCGTTTTCGTTTTCCTTTTCCCTGGATTCTTCCGTTAATTTTTAGTTTAAAACGGAAGATCCATTAATTTCTACTGTTTCATCAAATTTTTTTATTTTACAAATTTTTTTGATTTAATTTTCTTAATTATTTTCTGAGAATTATGGGTGGCGTGATTGTTGAATCAAGTAGAGATTTGTTTGTTGCGAATGGTGTTGAAGACGGCAAGAGAAAAAAGCGACGGCCGCGAAAATCCAAGCTAACTTTTTCAGGTAATATATTCCCCCAATATTTCATCTTTTATTGAACCCTTTTTTTTCAGTGTTAGGGTTTACTTTATTACTGTTTTCTGTGATCTTTGGTAAAGGTTGTTTTTTGATGTAATGTATTCTGAATAGATCTGATACTGTTCTTGCTATAATCTATTGAAGTTGGTAACCGCCTCTGGGAAAAAAAATTGTTGTTATGAACTTAAGTTGACTTTGACTTGCAGCTTCTAGTTCCGTGGCCGAAATATACTCGGAGGCATCGACCTCGTCCCACTGTGTTGTGTCGAACGGACAGCCACGTGAAAGTAATGGAGGTTCTATCTCGATGCCGTTGGTAATAGATGGGAATCTGCAAAATCAGCAATCACTTCCTAATGAGATTGGTGAAACAATATCTTCCAATTCAGTCCCTGAGCCAGATGTCAGTGAAGAGCCTGTTGGACCTGTGTTGGTCGCCCGACTAACTGATTATCGTCGAACTTTCTTTCCTCCACATAGGTCTGCAGATGCTGTTAGTAAAGCATTGGAGGTCAGTTAAATTTTGTTTTTCTAGTTAATTTTTTATGCTAATGTTATCTTTTTCTGTATAATTTACATATATGTTTCTTTATGCAGAGAGGTGAGTTATTGAGAGCGTTGTTTCGCGTGAATGCGCATAACAGACTCGAGGTTTGTTTTAAAAACTCCCTTTGTTGCGATTGTATGAATTTCTAAATTAAATGTGAGGCTCTGAACTCTAAAGGTCTTCATATTTTTGGTTAGGCTTACTGCAAAATTGACGGGATCCAAACTGATGTTCTTATTAGCGGAGTGGTGGCCCAAAATAGAGCTGTACGTATTCCTCACATTTAGTGTGAACTTTGCTTTTATTCTCTTCTCTTTTTTTTTCCTCCCATCTTATTGAAGGAAACTGAGTTTTGTTATAAAGATCTTGAAATAGGGTTATGTGCTTTTATGCTTCCTTTATTTTGTTTCATAGATAAGCCTTGTCTTTTATTTTGAGGCGATATTTTCTTGTTCGTGATGGTGTATGATGTACTTTGTCATTGAGGTGATACATGTATCTTAGAATTGCTTGCGGGTTTACTTTTTTAGTTTTGGTAACTTGTCATTGCACTGGGCTATCATTTTCTTATAATGGACAGTTGGAATTCGAATTGAGGGAGCTTCTTACATTTTCTATAATTTACATAGAGTTTGGCCTGCAATATTTTGACTTCCAGTTTTTAAAATCATCCACAAAACTTGATTTCGCATGAATTACACGTTGCTGCTATCAATGAGTTGATTATTGGTAGTAAACTAGTGAGACACGAGAATTTGTTAATTTCAGCATGTTCGTAGCGTTGCTGTTAAATATTCATACTTTCAACTTTCTAACTTACATATTTGTTGTAGATTGAAGGAGACACGGTTGCCATTGTCATTGATCCTCCATCACTGTGGCCCCGACTGAAAGGCTCTAGTGATGCTCCTAATAAATCCACTATCCATAGTAATATTTCCCATGAAGGCAGGGGAAAAAGCAACATCAACCCGGAGTGTGAATATGCATCCTCCAGTAATAACACTGCACTTCCGGATGATGTTGCTCGGTACGAAAATGATTCTTCTTCCTGCCCAGCATTAGATAATGGTTGTATAAAAGACCATGAATCAATGATGTTATTTGAGAAGTTGTGCTCCTTAATAAGTTCATTCCCATCAAAAAGGCCAACCGGTAAAGTCGTGGCGGTCGTAGAGAAATCCGGCCGACGAGACAACATTGTTGGCTTTCTAGGTATAAAGCAATGGATCTCCACTAGACAGAGCAAACAAAAGAACTCGAGAAAGAACAAGCCAAATTCAGATCTCAATCGAGGATATATTTTACTGACACCGACCGACCCCAAGTTAACTAAAATGATGGTACATGTGAGTAGCCTTCCGGAAACCATCAAGAGGCGTCTGGAAGCTTGTGATTTAACGATCGAGTCTGATTTGGTTGCTGCTAAAGTAGTTGATTGGCCGGACGAATGTTATATCCCTGATGCCTGTGTTGTACGAGTCTTCGGAAGGGGCAGTGATGTCAAAGCCCAGATTGCATCAATTTTATACGAAAATGCAATCGATGATTCCGAATTTTCTCCCGAAGTACTTTCCTGCCTTCCCCATATCCCTTGGGAAGTGCCGCGTGAAGAACTGGAAAGCAGAAAAGATTTAAGAAACACGTGTGTTTTCACTATAGACCCCTCTACTGCTACCGATCTTGACGATGCATTATCTGTGGAGAAGCTTCCAAACGGTGTTTTTAGGGTGGGTGTTCACATAGCAGATGTCTCGTATTTTGTTTTACCCGATACGGCTCTTGACATCAATGCCCAATTCCGATCTACCACTGTCTATTTACTGCAGAGTAAATTACCGATGCTGCCCCAGATGCTTTCGGATAATGTAGCGTCTCTTAATCCAGGAGTGGATAGACTCGCGTTTTCTATTTTTTGGGACATCAATTCCAAAGGGGAGGCCCTGGACCGTTGGATTGGGCGTACGGTGATAAGATCTTGTGGAAAGCTCTCGTATGAGCATGCACAGGGGATTATCGATGATTCATTTAACCTTCACGACTCTAAGCATTTGCCTACTTTATACGGCCCGTTTGAATGGAGCGATGTGATTAGTTCCGTGAAAGGCCTTCACGAAATTTCAAATGTTTTGAGGGAAAACAGGTTCAAGAGTGGAGCTTTATCGCTCGAGAGCCCGAAATTAATGTTTTTATACGACGAAGATGGCTTACCGTACGATAACATGGTCTCTGAACGGATTGAGTCGAATTTTCTAGTCGAGGAGTTCATGCTGTTGGCAAATGTGACGGCTGCGGAAGTGATTACTAGAACTTATCCATCCTGTGCTCTACTGAGAAGGCACCCGGAACCTAATACGAGGAAACTTAGAGAATTCGAAGCTTTTTGTTACAAACACGGATTTAAATTAGACATTTCTTCCTCTGCCAATCTCCACCATTCCTTGGAGCGGATCAGGGGAGAACTCGAGAACGACTCTGTTTTTCTCGATATTTTGAAATCTCATGCTGCGAGGCCAATGCAGTTAGCTGCTTATTTCTGCAGTGCAGATTTTAAGGATACGAGAGAATACAGACACTACGGGCTCGCTGTACCTTTATACACCCACTTTACTTCTCCTATACGGAGGTACCCAGATATCGTGGTGCACAGGATGTTAGCTGCAGCTTTAGAAGCTGAGAGCATTTACCAGAAAAGAAAGAAAAGTGTGTTTGGGAACGTGAGTAGGTGTTTTAGCGGATTGTGTTTCGAGAAAGACGAGATGGAATCTGTTGAGGCTCGAGAGGCTTTGTCTTCAGCTGGATTGAAGTATGGAGTTTTGGAGGGTGAAACTCTAACGTATGTGGCTTCTCGTTGTAATGAGAGGAAGATGGCTACCAGGCATGTGAAGGACGCTACGGACAGGCTTTACATGTGGGTCCTGCTTAAAAGGAAAAAGGTTCGTTTTTTCTCCTTCAAATCGATCCGTTTTAGCGTGTTGAGAATAACCTTTTGCGCCTATTTTTTTTTTTTTTTTTGTTCTGCAGATACTTTATTCAGAGGCAAGAGTTTTGGACCTTGGGCCAAAGTTTATGTCGGTCTTCATTCCTAAACTAGGGGTGAGTGTCTTCTTTCTTTGCTTCTTCTCCGTTTGTTCGTTTTTACTAAAAAAAAATTCTGATGTATTTTTGTTTTTTAGATCGAGCGACGTATATATTACGATGAAGTGGAGGGCCTGATGGCCGAGTGGCTCGACTCTACATCGACTCTAGTGCTCAATCAGTCTTCTACTGCACACAAACATCGGCTCAAGGGCAAGTCGAAAACACTCGAAGAAATCGCTCTGATCGTCAGTCCATCTGATCTGAACATTGACGATGAGCTGGAAAAGTGCGGGGGTAGTTTGGACATTACAAACATCGAACCCTCGTTTTTCCCTCTCACGGTCCACCTCTCGTCGACGATACCCGTAGCAGTGCATGCCGTGGGTGGGGATGACGGGCCCCTCGACGTTGTAGTAAGGTTGTTCATGTCTTCTTATTAACAGTGATGTGCAGCGCGTGTTTTTTTTCGAGTTTATAGAGAAAGCAACGAGGACGAAAGGGTCAGAAATTTTTTGTTGACCTTTTTCGCCGGGTCGGGTCGGGTCTGAGACTTTGATTGGTCGTGTGATTCGTGTTCAATAATTTTTAATTTTAAAAAATTACATAGTTATATTAAATTGCAATTTTTAAATTCTTTTTAGTTATTAAGTTTGTTTTAAATTAAATTAAATTAATTAATTATTTAGTTTGATTAAATTCGTTTTAAAATAAATTAAAATAAAATGAAATACATGCATGTAAATTACAACCTATTGTTAATTTTTAATTTTTCAAAATTGATCAAAATGCAATTAATCAAGTCTAAAAGGGTTACAGCCAGGGTTAAACAATAATCTTATATAAAATCTTCAAAGCCATGATTCAAAATTTCAAACATCAGGAAAACCAAACCAGGCCCTTGGAATCTTCCATCTCATTCTCTTCTTTCGCTTTGAATCTTTCATTCTCTTTCTCATTGAATATTTGATCCCATTCTTGTCTTTCATATTCGTGCTGCTCATATAAATCTTTCTCTTTCTTATAAACAAATCTATTGTTGCCAATTGATGCCTTCCAAGCCATATTCCGAGCACTTAAAAGCTGTAAATATAGGATTTAAGACCCCGTTATTAAAAAAAATCATAAATGCTTTTTTTATCACTAGATAACTACAACTTTATTTCTATCATTTTCTAACAATGTCGCACTACCTCTGCCCCGCAACTGTTTGTCAGTTTTACAGTATTTGTAAATTACAAAGAAAACTGACAAACAATTACGGGATAGATGGAGTAACATACAAGAAACACAAGTATAAATTAAATACAGTAATATATGAATGTTTTTACATAAATAATTACCTTGCGCTTCAAAAGAAGATCGGGTAATTCGAGTGCTTTGGCACGGCGTTCTCTGGCTTTATTCTTTTCAATGATTTTGTCATTTCGTTTCATCTTGATATACCAGTGTACCTTTCTAAGCACCCAGGAACAGGCCAAAGGGACCACAAACATCTGTTTAAAAAAATGAATAAATTAAATATTTTTCCTTTTTTCAAAATCATTTTTCCATGACACTAACTCAGCTAAATAAAAGTCACAAAAAACAAATTGTTAAAGCTGGCAAGTTTAATCCGATCAATGTTGATTTTTCAAAAAATTAACAGATTAAATATAGAATTTAACTTATGTACATGACATCCTATGATATTATATCATAAAAAACATTTCAGCAGCAAGAATACAAACATAAATTAAATAGAGTATTTTCAATATATAGAGCATACCACAAGCAGCAGAAACAATATGAAATCAGCTGGTGATGACAACGGCCTTCAATGAAACACAAACACGAAATGAGGTCAAACTAGTACTCTGTCCCTTATTCATCTTGTTTCTTTTCACTAATGGGTTTAATAAGCATGGAATTACATTGACCGGTTATGCTAAATGAAAAGAATCTGCCCACAGGTCCAACCCCTTTAGAAAAATTATTGTATATATATAATAATATTTTAATGATATTTTTGACATATATGATAATTAATTATACTATACAAAATATATTGCAAAAAATAATAGTTAAAGATAATGCATATCTTCACATTTATATTAAAAAATCAATTAAATAGATAAAATGTATTTTAAATTATAATAATAAAAGATAAAAAATAGATTTAAGATATTTATTAAATTAATAATATTTATGGTCATATATATATATATATATATATATAATATATATATATATATATATGGGCAATTCTGCCCACAGAATCTGTCCATTTATAATTACTGTTTATTGATATAGTAATTTTGTGTGGTAATAATTATTTGGTCTAATGATTTGATGAAGACTAATATAAAGAGACGCTCAAAATGTTAAGTGAAATATTTTCAAAAGGGTCTGGTTGAGTAATAGAGTAGTTAAAATAGAAATCAATACAAGCAGATCATACTTACCAATTCGATAATATGCATAGCCAGACACAGCAAGAAAACAATGTATTAAGAATGAGGATAAATTCTATATCGCCCATTTCTTCTGCACTTAATTCTCTGGCAGAATAAAGTCTTGTGTTAATACCAGAGATTATATTGATAAAAGTTTATGAGAAAAACTAGTACTGAGTACCTCCTATCAGTCCATAATGCTTCCTTCAAAAACTTGTCGACTTTGATATCCTGGTAAACCCATCTTCCAGCGTATTTCTTACCATAATCCCTCGGAAGAGAAATGCAATGCATCGACGGGAAGTGGTATAGAATATTCCCCTTAAAATGCATTAACAATCAATAAAAGTGTAATATGGATCTACATGAATTTAGGGTATTTACACTGAATTCTGAAAGAATTTTAAATGTTGTTTCATACTCTCCTTTAGTCTTACAAAACTGTGTGTTTTTTTGGTTGTCTATCAAAACTTTGCACGCTCATAAATAGAGAAAAAAATTAGGGTCACCGACCTGCTAGCGCACTGCTAGTGAGTGTGTGTGTGTGGGGTAAGAAAGCATAAACTAGAATTTACCTTTAGTCTTTCAAAACTGTGTTTTTTTTTGTCTAGTGAGTGTGTGTGGGGGGTAACTGGTAAGAAAACATAAAGTAGAGTTTACCTCTTCATCAAATTCTGGGTGACCATTAAATTGTTGTAGCACAGGTAACATATATGACTCATCATCCTGGAGATATTGAGAATATTAACATAGTTAAGAAATAATAATCACAAATTAAATGATTATTCAATATTAACTAGAGTTTAATGAATAAACAATTGATTATTCATGACCCAACTGCATACAAATATAAGCATGTTTCTATGATAAATAAATTATAAAAAGTAGAAAATGTATATTTATAAAAACATGTTTATTAGATAAATCAGCATATAAAAATGTTATAATCTCAATCGTCCAAGATTACCATATTGTCAGTATTTTGGGGATCAAGATAAGTAGCAATTTCCTCAGCTGTGACAACACCGCCATTTAAAGCTATGTACTGCCCAATCTGCATAAATAATTTAGGCACTTTAGGATAGTTCACAAAAAGCATATATATATATATATATATATATATATATATATATTCTATGATATCATTAAAAGTAAAAACACGAAAATTTACTGCCTGATTATTACCATCTCCCACCTCTGTTTTTCAATCCTCGTGATGGGATCACCTTCATATAATGTAAAAGGCATAAGCTGAAGGAAACATAAAATTTGTAAGACGCTTATCTTTAAAAAATACTACTCGTAGTAAACAACCAAAATTACAAAAGTTAAAAAAACAAACAAACTTACAAACTGAACAACTTTGCCACTAAGCACGAGATATATGTAATAAGGGCATTGAGATGGTCTGAATGAAGGAAAGTCAGATATAAGAGTTGAGAAAATTACATTATACAGTAGCATAGAAAACTCCACACACACATGGTAGCAGGCAGCATAATTCATCGTTATATATCAGGTTAAACGCAACAGTCATTCGTGGTTTTATGTTCAAGATTTGAGGTTAAATGTTACGCTCTTTTGCAATAAATATGGCAGTCTGAAAATATACCAAAACCTTTTTGACAAAATAAATCGTCAAGTTTTCACAGTAAAACTAAAAAAATTTACTACAGTGAAAAATACAAAACTCCAATATCCAGATATATAATACAGAAAATTCGAATAAGGGATAAATATTTAAGTTTGTTTATAATTAAATAATTTATTTTTTCTTAATTATAAAAATGAGTCATTTGATTATTTTACTTTTTTGAATTCATTAGGTAGTTATTTTTTAACAAAGGTAAAATAGTAATTAACTGTACACTTATTATAATTATATGATATTTACTACACTGAAAACTAAATAAAGTAATAAACTAAAACACTTAAATCAAAAAGTATATTTTATGGGTATAAAAATTAATTACATAAATCAAATACTCTTTTCCTTAGATATACCTACAACAAATTAATAGTGTGAAAGGCATTCCGACAAGACAGGAGGCAGCAAATGGTGGCAGAAACGAAATGATCCAAAGAGTTGAAGCCAGCGCCTGTTCACAAAAACAATTCATTAAAGTTTAAATATTACAAATTAAGACTCTGCAGAGAGCTTTAATATATCCATAAAAAAAAAAATACTCCACTACCTTTAAAACTCTTAACAAAAAATTTGCAGTCCTCTTCAATAGATAAACAAAAAAATGTCCACCCGACACCTATTAAAGAAAGAAAGAAAGAGCGTCAACATTTATCGATCAGC
Source organism: Euphrasia confusa (assembly GCA_954870475.1). NCBI lineage: Eukaryota > Viridiplantae > Streptophyta > Magnoliopsida > Lamiales > Orobanchaceae > Euphrasia > Euphrasia confusa. Next base: position 44,209,810 of record OX940956.1, on the reverse strand, counting down.
CAGCACCAAGGATTTTTTTTATTAAAAAAAAAAGGTTAAACCTGGGCATTAATGATGAGAAAATTTAGAGGGTTTTTGCTGAGAACGTCGCCGATAGTAGTAGTGACTGTTCTACCTGAGTAATCAAATCCGGTGTAAATCGACGACGACGGTGATTTGTTGTTTTGGGATCTGATCGAGAAACGCGGCGGCCTTATTTTGGTGAATTGGGGATTGCCGATTGTACCTCTTTTGAATCCACCAGAAAGGAATTTATTGCCAGAAAGGAATTTATTGTTTGTGGCTCTGATCGAGAAAGGCTTTATTTTGGTGAATTGGGGATTTACTAAGCAATAGGGTTTACGAGGATGATGATGATGATGGAGGGTTACACATGGAATTGGAAGTCCATCCAAACTAAAGCCCACCATCTAATTTCGTAGATTTGGAGTTGGAGGCAACGCATTATATATATAGTGCCCGTAGATTTGGTAGCGGGAGTTTTATAAAGAAAGCAACGACGACGAAATGGCAAGAATATTTTTCTTCACCTTTTTTGTCGGGTCGGGTCTGAGACTTTGATTCATAGTGTGATTCGTGTTCAATAATTAGTACTAGTATTTTATATGGCTAAATACACTTTTGCCCGCATCGAGTTTTTACACTTTGCAACTCTTAATTAGTACTAGTATTTTATATGACTAAATACATTTTTGCCCGCAGTATATGGAGTTTTTACACTTTGCAACTCCGTTAAAAAACTTCTACCGATCAGTACCACAGGATAAGCAATATTACAATTTGGTATTTGCCGGCTGCCGGATCGAAATATATCTTGGAATATTCCGTTTTAAAGGGTTTTTTTAGTAATTTTCAAAACAAAAAAATGGATGATTACCCATTTGGCTTTCTCTCATATTTGCTGAATATTTCATTTCATTTAATTAGAATGAAAAATGAAAAACGTTAAATACTTGGATGAATGCAAAATCGAAACACACTTTTATTCCCCAATTCAAGAACCCTAATTTTCGAGCTCTGCGATTCTGAAATTTGACTAAGAAAGAAAATGGTCGAACTTTGCAAATGCGGGAAGGCAGTGGTGAGTCGCACTTTTTGGAGTGATTTGAACCCGTAATTTTTTTATTTAGGGTTTCTGTGAGAATCCGTAATTTCTCAAGTTCAGAATTGAGGATAATAACCCTAATTACTGAATTGGGGATAGTAACCTTAATTTCTCAATTTCTCAAATTAAGGTTTTTGTGAGAACATGTAATTTCAGAATGAGTGAATTGGGGATAATATGCCTAATTTATGAATTGGGGACAATATATCTAAATTCTGAAAATGATAAGGACTGATTAGTAAATAACAAAAGTATCCTTTGGTGATAGTGATACTCGATTACTCGGTCATATGCTTGAGCCAATATCACACTACCGAGATACAGTTGGAGTCAATGTACCTGGACGACATCATCGCCAATGCTACTACATAAGGTTCTCAAACCCTTCCTTTTCCCCCAAATCCGTAATTCAAGCTTCAGGATCCCACAGATAATGTCCTCCCACGTCACCACCGCCGCCGCCACTCAGCCGGAGACTGTTTCGACTCAGAACCCGGCTCCTCCGCCGGTCCAGGTTTTTTATCCTCTTTTTCTCTTGTTTTCCTTTTAATTAATCGAGTTGGGCTGAATTTAGGTATTTCGATTTCTCGAGATTCAATTATTCCCTGATTGTGGTGTGGATTATGTGGTGTTGATTATTTTGCAATCGATCTCAAGTACGGAGTAATTTTTCCGGGGAAAGTCCGGTGGTTTGTCGATTTTGTAGCTCTTCGATTGATGAAGTTTGAACTTATTTTGCTCTCAATTTGCTATCAGTTTTTGGTAGTTTCAGATTAATGAAATAGAAATCTAAATGTTGGTTTCTCAGTTAGGTACTTCCAGTACATTGTTAAGAAGAAGACAGAACGAATACCTAATCAAGATAATAAAATCTAAAATCAAATGAATTGTAACCCTAGTTTTCTCGAATGTGACTGATTTCAGCTTCATTTCAGTCAATATGTAACAGTGATCGTATCATATCTAGTTAATCTCTTAAATCTGGAATCCAGCTACACGTCAATATAGTTTCCCATTGATGTCAAATATTCGATTCCTTATTTCCAGGTCGCAAAACGCTTAGAGAAGTTCAAAACAACCATCTTCACACAAATGAGCAGCCTAGCCATCAAGCACGGCGCCATTAATCTCGGTCAAGGCTTCCCCAACTTCGACGGCCCAGATTTCGTCAAGGAAGCTGCCATTCAAGCAATCAGGGACAGTAAAAACCAATACGCACGTGGCTATGGAGTTCCCGACTTAAACTGAGCCATTGCCGACCGTTTCAAGAAAGACACCGGACTCACAGTCGACCCCGAAAAGGAAGTCACCATCACCTCCGGTTGCACAGAGGCAATCGCTGCAACTATCTTGGGCCTAATAAACCCTGGGGACGAAGTAGTCCTTTTCGCTCCCTTCTACGACTCCTATGAAGCCACCCTCTCCATGGGACTATGTGGCGAAGAAGAGTATTCTGGTCGAGGGTTTGGAGAGTGTGGGTTTTAGAGTGTTCCCTTCGAGCGGGACCTACTTTGTGATTGTGGACCACACCTCGTTTGGGTTGGAGAATGACGTTGCTTTTTGCGAGTATTTGATTAAGGAGGTAGGGGTGGTAGCTATTCCGACGAGCGTGTTTTATTTGAATCCGGAAGAGGGGAAAGATTTGGTGAGGTTTACTTTCTGCAAGGATGAAAAGACGCTTAGGGGTGCGGTGGAGAGGATGAAGGAGAAGCTGGTAAAGAAGTGATTGATGTGTTTCTGTTGATCATAGTTTTGCAGGTATGTGAGTTCTTACAAACATGAAATTGATCCATCTTCTTAAATGAATTTGTCTGAAATTACACTTCTATCCCTCCTTCCTTATATTCAGCCCAAAATAAGATGTCCCAAAATATGGGCTATGGTAATCTGAATATGGGCTTCATCAGCCCAGAGATCTTGTGAGTCACGGCAGTATGGTAAATGACAAAGTTTGTTGTACCATGGTCCATAATATGTCTGTTGGGAATGAACATTTAATGAAGCAATTATGTGTAATAACATGACATGAAAATAATAACCGTTAGCATGGATTAGTTCTGTTGGTTGGACCAAATAAATTGACATAACTTCAACTTACAAAGTCGTAGCCACGCAATGTAGTATCCCCTTACCCTCCCCTTTAAGAATCATATGTACACACTTTCAAATACTTTTGTTTTTTTGACTTAAATTTTAGTTAATTAAGATGAATTATATCAAACATACAATATAATTCATCTTAGAATAGTATTATTTATAATTTTTAAAAACTATTTGATAATATACATTATTAAAAAATTTGGTGTTCATAAATGAAGTTGAAAAAGAAAATTAAAAAAAAGGTGAGTATCATTTTATTTTATATAGTAAAATAAGAAAAGTGTATCTCTTATTTTAGAATCAAGGAAGTAAATATTTATTTATTTATTTATTTAGTACAATATTTTTTTTTTTCATTTTGGCACTCTACATTTAATTATTATTTTCCTATTATACTTTCATTCAAATGATACTAATTGTCTAAAAATGAGTTGGTAAATTGCAATTAAGAACAAATCGAAATATATAACTTTTTATTCACAGCCCAAAACGCCGTTTCTACGGCCCAGATTCCCGGGCCATAATTTCCCACGATACTATCTCCCATCAACGGTCCATATAAAATGCAAGTGGGCCCCACCACGTCACCTTTTTAAGAATAAATAATAATGTGCCCTTCCTCTCCACTCACCAAACCCGGTCCACTCCAAACAAAATTCCCAACTTGAACTCTTTCTTTATCCTTCTCTCCAAGTCTTAAACCTGCGCCGCGTCCCTGCTTATCCTGCGCTTCACCGGAGATGAATCCGGCGTCGAATTTTATGAGAAGAATATCCAGATACCGAAGTTGGGCTAGCAGCTAGTAGAAGAAGAAGAAGAAAAAGAAGAAAACAATATTTAACCAAACTAGAAAAGGGCAAAAATGGAAGTTCAGAAGCTTACTAGGACCCACTCCTCGCTCCTCCGGTCATCCCCCACGTTCCAGTCATCAATCCAGAGCCTTTCTTCCCTGAGCGAAGAAACTGTACTAGACCTGGAAGAGCAGAAGCCCCACAGCAAACCTTGCACGCCACGTGCACGATCAAATGCCCCGCGCTTTACGCCTTTTTTCGCACTTCTGTTGCTGTCGATCTACACCCTCTTCTCGTTCTTCATCTGGGAAGATGTATCCACCTCAGAGAGCTTGCTCTTGGCTTTGATTTTTGTCGCGATTTTCCTGTTTTTCGTGTCCAAGTACAAGGGCTCGATCAACAGAACCTTCAGCTTTTGTAAGAAAATCCTCGACGAGCACGGCCAAAAATCGCGTCTTTTTTCTTGTTTTGCATCCAAGAGCCACACCAAGCCAGTGCAGTGGTTCATTGGAGATTCAAATATCGACAAAATCGAAAGAATTTCCCGTGATTTGAGTTGTGAAAGTATTGTGAGGGAAGGGGTTGAGTTTTACAGCAATGGAGATTTCTACGAAGGGGAGTTTCACAAGGGGAGGTGCAATGGGAGTGGAGTGTACAATTACATTGTGAAGGGGAGGTATGAAGGAGATTGGGTTGATGGGAAATACGATGGTTACGGGATCGAGAGATGGGCGAGAGGGAGTAGATATAAAGGGCAGTATCGGCAGGGATTGAGGCATGGATATGGTGTTTATAAGTTTTATACAGGAGATACGTATGCCGGTGAGTGGTATAATGGACAGAGTCATGGGACTGGAGTTCAGACTTGTGCCGATGGGAGCTGTTATATTGGGGAGTTCAAATGTGGCGTTAAACATGGCATTGGGTGTTATCATTTCAGGTGATCATCTGCTTTTTCTTTATTTCCTTTTTCGTTCTTTAAATTGTTTGTGGGTTTTTACATCTGAATTTTGATTGTTCTATTGTGGAGCTGGTTCTGTTTTTGTAGTTGTCAATTGATTTGGTTTAAGTTTAACTAATGTTTACTTGAGCATACTTGATCTTTTATGTTTTCTCTGGTATTCTGGGTACGGTCAATTTTCAACTAATTAGGCCGAGCATAATTAGTTAGGGGGAGGCTTTTAAAAAAGTAGCACATCTAAACTTTGAATGTTTACCTTATAACAAGAGTGTAGTACAAATTCAAGTGTTTTCAAGTTCAGTAGGTAGATATGTGGTCCTAATGTAGGACAACCTAAATAATTCTATGCCAGCTTAAGAGAGTAATTATATGTTTAAAGCACAAGTAGTTGGCAAATTTCAACAAGAAAACTGATAGGGATTTCCTGTTTGTAGGAACGGAGATAGATATGGTGGGGAGTATTTTGGAGACAAGCCCCATGGTTTCGGAGTTTATCACTTTGCCAATGGTCACGTTTACGAAGGATCTTGGCACGAAGGGCGAAAGCAAGGCTATGACATGTACACTTTCCGGAATGGTGAGATGAAATGTGGCGAATGGGACGGAGGCAGTCGTAAGTCTCCTCTTTCCCCACTAACAGATTCGGTTATTCGAGCAGTTCAGGTATGTTCCAATGTTGGTTTAGATTTTCTTGATCTTAAAAAACTAAACTTTTTATTTCACAGGCTGCTCGAAAAACGGCAGAGAATGCAACCCACCTTCGCCAGGTGGACGAAAAGGTGAACAAGGCCGTGAACGGGGCAAACAGGGCGGCAACAGCCGCCAGAGTTGCCGCCGTGAAGGCTGCTCAGAATCGGATCTACGGAAAATTCTGCAACACTAAGATCTAAAAACATGGGTTTGGTAAATGTAAATTTACCGAGGGAATTTTTCAACCCGGTGAGGTAAACGGGAAAACGCTCACCGGAGGTTGAGTGTGTGTGTGTTATGTGTTGATGGTGTTTTACCGTAAGTTGTACATATACAATCCATCCATGTATACATACACAGACATCTATTGAAAAAAAAAATCAGTTTTCACCAAAGTTTTTATTGGGTGATGATGATATTATCACTATAAATTAGTGAAGAAATTAAAAATAAAATTGAGATGGTTATATTTTATTAGGTGATGTTGAAGCAACATTATTATTGTGTTGTGGACAGCTAGCAATATATGATATGATTATGAAAATTATGAATCTGAGTTTGTCGTGGTGTCTGTGACAGAGCATAATTTGTTATTATGGGACTGAGTATATATCTTATCTCTATCGCCATGTCAGTGCTGTAATTAGTTAGGGCTAAACTTAAATGCTTCAAGAAGCAGCAAGCTTCAGATGACATTGACATTCAGTATCTACTGTCAGAATCTTTCCCAAAATTTTAATCATCCCACTGCATTAAAAAATTTAGTGTTTTGATTATAAGTACTATAGATTTGTAAGAAAATGACTTCTTTCGTTTGTGCAATAAAGTTTTTATTCGGAAATTGATGTGAATTCGAGTTTATACTCTCATTAATTTTACTTTTTTATTAGTAATTTTTTATGGGTAAAAAAAAAAAAGTTGAACTCTTGCCACTATTTGGTGTAAGCACGTGCACGGTTTTTAAAACTATGCGTGTTTCTTAACTTTTAGTAGTATGAAATTTTATTTTTTTAATTAACCTAATATTTTAGATCCAATTGTTTTTTTTATGAAGCATGCGCTCAAATCTCAACCAAAAATTTCAAATTAATCCAACCACTCTCACATGCACAGCAAAAGAAACAATAAAAAATGTTGATGCCAATTGATTAAGGTTGGACAATATCACGCGACAACGTTATTAATTTCATGTCTTCTTTTATTTTATGTTTTTTATATAATTTGAAATTATTCATGGTTTATTTTGTTTCAAAAATAAAAGTTACACTTTTAAAAAAAAATTATACTATATGAATATGATGTTATATTTAATGTAATTTAAACTTCTTCAATCCTCCCATTTATTTGTTCAAATTTTATGTGACCGTTGTAAACAACTGTGTTACAATAAAAAATTATTTATTTTAAGTATTAAAAAGTTATGGAAAAAAAAGTAGTCACAATGAATACACAAACACATATATATATATATATATATATATATATATATATATATATATGTGTGAAATAAACAACATTATCACATGATCGATCTATGAAATTTCTCGATACGTGTGTAATATATATACTCACATTCCTACAAATTTAAGTATTTTTATATAAATGTGAGATTGATATGATTGCAATAAGAGTGGACCTTCATACTATAATAATGTTTCTAGCTTATCCATGACGTGGAATGTTTTCAATATCCATTCCGACTTCGTATATTGTAGTATAATCTAAGTTTATAAAATTTAGTTACAGTATATTTTCCATATTCAATTAATAAATATTATATTTAAACATAATTTAATATAAATATTTTTAAATAATATCACATGATTTTAGTTTTCATGCTATATTTTGTGTTGATTTGTTATTATTTCATTGTCAATAGTTCAAGAACTAACACTATTATAAAATATTATACTACTATTATCTATAAAATATTGAAATTGCTAACTTTCAATATTTTTAAATCACATTCAATTCAATTCATATGAAATCAATATAAAGTAAGAGAACATATATAAATATAAAATAAAATATAAAAACGAAACTCGGCCTTTTTTGAATGTTAGAGTCCAGGAATTTGGTTAATGGGTTGCAACTATAACTAACAATTAGCTTTGAGCTTTTAATATTTCAGCTCGAATATTTATTGATTGGGCTTCATGTGAATTCGTGGCCCATTGGTAGTAAATCATACTCTATGATAATGTCATTAATTATTTCGAAACAACGTTCATAAATTTCGAAAAATATGGGGATCAAAATACATAATTTAAATTTAAAAAATAAAATTACAATAAATCAATTAACATTATATATATAATAATTAAACTTTTTTGTATTTTAGTTATATTAATAACAAAATAAAATTACAAAAAATCAATTAACATTATATATATAATGATTAAATTTTTTAGTATTTTAGTTATATTAATAATGATTATTTTGAAAACAAAAAATCTTTATTGTAAACTTATAAACGGATTTATTGGTTTATATTATTTTACCATTTAATTAGATATTATTAAAAAATAGTATTAATATAATTTTAAAAAGAAAAAAATTAAATAATTGTTGATGCGTCATTTTAATCGAGCTATTGATGATCTCGTTTATATTATTTTGTCATTTAATAAGATATTATTAAAATAATATTGCTTTTATTTTAAAACGGGTAGAAAAAATCGTTAGATATCCGTCAGATACGGATTTGGATCGAGTTATTGATGATCCAACGGGTCTCTTGAGTACGGATTAAAAAAAAAAATCTAAATGGATATAGAGCGATGTTGATCCGCTCCACACCTGCTCCATTTACAAGTTTAAAAGAGAACGCTATACACACGAACTCTGACATGCGATAAAACCAATCCAAAAAGCATAGTGAAAATCACAAGTTCTCCGTTCAAAATAAACTTAAACAATATTGCAAAACTATATCTTTGCAAATAACATAATGTTAACGCCACGTTCTATGAGCGAAGTAACCATTTCATTAGACAGAAACTTCTAATTAAAATAAATTTGTTTTGTTTTTTGAAATTTTATTTTTTAATCAAATTTTTTGGTGTTTGGTTTATTAAACTTTGTGATGTTTTTTTTTTTAATATTGGTGTAAATGTGTTTGGTTTATTAAAATCTCCATGAATTTAATTCAAAAGTTTCACGAAGCCAAGGATAGAAGAAGCTGGCCAATTCACATTTGTGGTTGGTCGCGAAGTTAAGTTCTTGATGGTTAACACTTTTGGAACAAATGTTGCGGGGCTCAATTTAAATCATTAATGATTGGTTTGCTTGGTATGATAAAAGAGATTTGCATGAGGAGATACATTTTCTGAGTAGCTTAGAGTGGTTAGTTAATATCATTTAGACATTTACATATACATAGTAGATTAAAAATTGTAAGGGCTTCCTGTGAAAACATAATTAATTCATATGGAGTACGACATAAGTAGTTAGCTAACCCTGAGCTCGAGCCAGTTCGTAGCACCCTTGAACCCCACGATATATAAGCCGGCTCGCGCCAATCGAAGGTGCAGGTCTTCGTGATAGGCCAAGTCCAAGCCAAGTAACCTTTGCTCCTCACTTACCATTCTGAAACCTAATGCCGGATCCTGCACTCCTAATTCTTCTCGGAACCTCTCGGTTTCTTGCATATATACTTCGCCGGACATTCCTCCAAAGTCCAACGTAAAATCATGTTCTGCATCGGGTATGTCAGCCATTTTGATTGAGCCTCCTGCATTATAATAAAATTAATACTACTAAGAATATTTATGTAAATTCAAAATTAATATTATTAGTAAAAGAAAGATAAACAGTGAATTGAACTCAAAAGTGTTAATTATTAGTAAATGAAAGAGAAACAGTGAACTCAAAACTCAAAAGTGTTAGGAGATTGGGCAGGATTTGGAATTTAGACCGAGGTTCAGAGACCCGATTGGAACCCTACAGGCAATCGAGAAACTGAAATCAATCGCAAGTTGTAGCTTTATATATCCCGACATGGCGGAGTTTTCGAAATCATGAAGCAGTCGAATCATGAGCTGGAGAGCCAAATTCAGTGCGAATGTTGGTCTCCCGATCATGAACTTAAAAGACGAGATTGAATGAGTGCGTGTGTAAATTCATTGGACATGATATAGACTGTACAGAAGAATCTATGGGCAGAAGAAGAAAGAGAGGCAGATTCTCGAAAGTGAAGCAAGAGCTGAATCACGCAAAGAAATTGAATGCAAGACCTTGACGAGATGCCGCTGGAACAGAAAAACAGATCATTCAATGATGTAGACCAAAAGGCAGGCGTTGGAGGACGATCTCAGAGAATCAGAATATGTTGAGGATAACAGATGGTGGAGATGTGCAAAAGAGACAAGGTGGAGGTTTAGGAGGAGTTTGAATCAACATAAGTTGCTTGTGCTACTGATCTATGTAAGGGAACGGAAGATTAGGTAGGTACATTTCTCGAAGATCTGCAGGATCATGGAAATTAAGTGCACAACATATATAAGCGCGTTGTCTTCACATCCACAAACACTACCAGTCAGTCCCACATACTCGAGCAATGTCCAAGGGTCTGATCGAAGAAAACAGCTAGTAGACCCTACAATAGTATCCTTATATATAATCGCACAAGAGAAGAGAAAGAGAGAGTGATGAGAGTAAAAGAGATTATAGTACTAGTATTTCGGTTAGAGAAGGGAGAAACTTTTGTTACTCTGTTTGCAAGCCAGAAGTTCTCGTGGAATTTTTTACTTTCTTATTTATTTTATTTTATATGGGAGTAGTAAAATCAACAAAACATTACTAATCTTAGAATAACACATAATGTAAGTTATTTTATTTTATATGGGAGTAGTAAAATCAACAAAACATTACTAATCTGAGAATAACAAATAATGTAAGGGCCTCAATCTCCGTGAAGCATAATTAGTATCAATGTATCATATGCATATAGACTGGAGTACGGCATACTTGTGTAATTTTTCAATATGTGAATCCAAACATAATTAGTACTATCATATTTGAACAAACTAAGCAATATGCAAAACTATATCTTTGTATGAAATTTTAACATTCCTTTGAATATTAGGTTCTATACTTGGTTTCTTGGTAACACCCTTGTGTAGAAAGGATATTCCCAACTGCTCTTGGATGTCAAGTATTGTTAGCTTAGTTGGTTCGTACTCGAAGAATTTTCATCTTGATGAAGGTGATAACAACTTTTTGTCGTTTTGCTCCATGTCTGAGTTTGTGTGGAGCGAACTGTTAGGAGATAAATTAGGGAACGGGAGGTTTGCCCACATAGCAATTTTTTTTAAGAAATGTGCAAGCACCGTGAGCTGATTAAGCTATTTCTAAGACGGACACTCCAGAGCCGACCAAAGAAAAATAATCCAAGAGCTAGAAGTGGTGAGTTTTAATTTAATAATATTATACTTCTATACTAATTTTTTATGTACTTAAATTTAGTTCTAATAATAATTTGTTGATTATGCAAATTCAAGTTTAGGAATAAAAAAAGCACAAAATGCATCTAAATAATACGCCATAGTAGTAATTTTTTATGTACTTCATGTTCTGATAATAATTTTTGAATTATATTAAAGTTTATGAATAAAAAACAATTATATGACGATTTCAATTTAATGATTTATGATGATTAATAATAAATGTAATCACAATAATAATTATAATATAATAGTAATAAAAATAGATTTATTATGAATTTCATTTAATAAACAAACAATTACATATATAGAAGTATTATAAATTCTATTTAATAAAAAAATACATTGCATTATAAATTACATCGTGAAATAAAAAAATCTAACATTTTTCACACAAACTTTTCTATCCCTAGTACGAAATATCAAACGAAAAATAAAACTTATAAATACTTGTGCATTCCAAAGTTTGACTATTTCTTTATTTTTACGATTTTAAGATGATGCAATATAAACACACCTCCAAAAGGAAAAAAACGCAAAATTATGTTAAAAAAACTTTATAACCTTAAAATGAGGACTTAAAGTTGTTAAATGGCTGAATACAAAAATACAATGAAAAAATTAAATCATTAAAAAGAAATAGAAATCTCAGGCCCACATAAAAAAAAAAGGAAATAGAATTTCCAGGCCTACAAAAAAAATTACAGTATGATTTATTATACTAAGAATTGCGCTGCATAAAATAAAAACAATAATTATCAAATAATTATATTTAAATTACAATGAATTAATAAAAGAATTCTTACAATGAATAATGAATGCTGAAAAAAAAAAACCCGCAATAATCACCATATTTAAGGTGACATAAATTTTCGAAAAATACAACATTATATACACCACACAATAGTCAATTTGTTTTTCTTCTCGGAAAATATATTATAGCATTATGTGGCTCAAAATACATAATTTAAATTTCAAAATAAAAAATTACAATAAATAATTTTACTATACAATCTACTTCTAGAATATTATTCATAATTCTATAAAATTTAATACTACTATAATATATACAAATTATTATTATTATTATTATTATAAGAAAAAAAATCAAATCAATTTACTCAACAGAGATTTGAACCGTCCAAAAAAACAAGGCTTAATACTCATGATCTTGAGTAACATTTCATAGAATTGACTAATATACTGTAATATATAATATTTGACAAAAAGTACATACTGTATATAATATTAAATAATTGATTTTCAACCTTGTCAACAAATTACAAAATATTTCTGGTAGAAGTACTAGTAAAATACTACTCTATATTGTATTAAATTACAAGTCGTCCCACAATAAACTCAATAAATAAAATGAAAATCAAGTCACCGTCTTCTGTCAGTGATGTCTTCAAACAATTACACTGAAGATCATCATCGATATCTCCCATGAAAATAAATAAATAAATAAAATTAATAATAATGAATAATCAATAAACTCCATGATATCTATATCATCATGAGCTAGCAAAAGCTCCATAACTGAATATCATCCCCATAATTAATACTATCATAATCCTCCACGTTCGTCATCATCATCATCATCATCGCCGGATCAAACAACATGTCGTCAGTCGACTCAAAGTTGTACGGCCACTGATCATTATAATCGTTATTAATCAACGACAACATAGGATCATCAACTTCGATATTATTAATATTGTTCATACCGTAATCATCAAAAATATTACTATTACCATCCGGCCGATTATTATTCTCGTCGTGGGATGAGAATGACGATGACGACGTGGCCGCAGCTGCATTGGCCGCGATCCTTTGGATGGACTTCGGGGACATGTTAGCAATTTGAGAATCTTGTGGGGGGTTTTGAGCAATAAAAGGAAAGTTGAAATTTGCAGATGGGCCCTTGAGGCAGAAGAGGGCGGCGTCGTAGGCTCTAGCGGCGGCTTCAGGGGTGGAGTAAGAGCCGAGCCAAATTCTCGTCTTCTGATTGGGCGCTCGGATTTCGGACACCCATGATCCCCAGCTCCTCATCCGTACACCTTTGTACTTCTTCGGGACGATATTATTATTATTATTATTTGCTGATTGACCCCCTTTGTTTTCTGTTTTCACCATTTTTTGATAGTTTGAGAAGTGAGTTGTGAGTGTGGAGGAAAGGAGGGGTGGATTTGATAATATTTATAGGTGAGGGGTTTTGGGGGGAATTAGTCAAATAAAATTGCTGTCAATAATATGTATATATACCCTCTTTGTATTGGGTGACAGATATTATACAGATTTTTTTTTTTTTCTTGTCATAAAATAATTAATAAAAATAAAAAGAACTATTTTGTCTAATTACTTCACTTGATAATGACTTCATTTAAATAAAATAAAATTGTAAGTAGCTTGTTTGTTATTTTAAATTTTATATATATAATGTTTTTTTAACTTGACTAATGGTATCTTGAACTACACTAATGTTGAATATTTTTTAGAAATAATTATATTTTGCAAAATAGTTATATTAATTGATGTAATATTGAACAAGTTAAGACATAATATTTTTTTGGACTGAAATTTGTTTAACTCAAATTAACTAAATTTAATAAGTGTGGACTGAACTTAATTGTTTTGAATTAAATTTAAATTAACTTAATATTGTAGGTTTGAACTAAATTAAACTTAATATAAATTTGAACTGAATCGAATTTAATAAGTTTGAACTGAATTGAATAAATCTGATTTAACTGAACTGGAAATGAATTGTCAAGAGAGCTAAAAATAAATATTGGAGTACTAGCTACATTTGAGCCAGATAAAGTATAGGGAGTATATATTTATAAAAGAATGTTCTATTATTATGCAAATTAAACAGTAAACACGTAGACAGTGCATGAAAAGAAAAACATAGGATTCAACATCATAAGCAGCTTCCAGGATTATGCTTAATTAAATATAGTAATATTACGTACTATTAATTGTCTCAAATATATATACAGTAGAAACTCTATATAGTATTCCCTCGGTTCAAAGACAGTTGTCATACTTTCCTTTTTGGAGTGTCCAACAATAGATGGCACACCCCAAAAAAGGAAATAATTATTCTAACTTTTTCATTTTAATATACAATTTTATTCTACTTTACCCCACCTACTTTTTAAACTTACTCACAACTACTTACTTTTAGCTTTTAAAATATATTTTAATCCTTACTTTTCAATTAAAAAATAAAACAACAACAATTTTCTTAAACTCCGTGTCTAAGAAAGTATGACATCTATTAATGGCAGGAGGAGTAATACTTTATATAGGAATAAACTCCCTATAGTAATAAAGAATCCAGGTCCCGACTTGGGACCAGTTATAAATAGGAATAAACTCCACATTGTCATAAGTCATATATTTTTCAAGTCCCGCCTTAAGGATTTATACCTCTATATAGGAATAAATGATTAATATATAATAAAAATATTTATTAATAATACTTTTTTTTATCAAAATCAACAATATGTTTAAAATGACTTACAATATTTATTAAAATAAGATATAGTATATGATCAAGATCCTTAGATTCATTAGTATTTTATTTAATATATACATTAAACATAATTTTTACATATTTATGGTCAAATATTCATAGTCAACACTATTAAATACTATTAAATTTGTTATGTGAACTTTAAAATAGATAAATACAATGCATTTTATTTTTATATTTATATTATTTTTTATACAAAAAAATTATTTTTATTTTGTAAAACCCTATATAAGAATAACTCTCTATAGTAATATTTTTTCCCGGTCCCAACGATATGACTGTAAGGAGTTTCTACTGTACTCAGTATATAAAATTATTTTAATTAATTACAAAAACGAAACACAAATAAAAATTTATTATATAGAACAGCTGGTGCTACTCTGTCATACACGGAACTCTAAAAGCGCGTTTTTCATATGGGCCGGGTCGGGCCGAGTCGGACCTTAATTATCTGTCTCTTTCTTCCGACATATGAAAGCGCATTTATACGCGGGGGAACACGGAATTATCCAAACAATAAAATAGGGAATAGCATAATTGATTAATTAAATTAATTAAATATAAATATATCATTTTGTGGATCTTTTTATTTATATATTATCAATAAATTAAATTAATTAAATTTACATTGCATGTTCTTTCTTTTATTTTATGAATAAAAGATTTAATATATATATTTGAAAGATTTAATTAAAATATATATTGTGTGAACTGTAATTCGTGGGAAGGAGTATGAGACACCGTACGAAGGACACACCGTACGTACGTACCTTATCTATGTATGATCTATCCATCACATTATTCGTACATATACACATAAATATATGAATGATGATTCATGAAATTAATAAAGATGCATATGCTGTTGTAATAATCCAAGACAAGTACATTCAATGATGAAGAAGCATGCCAGGCCAGCTACATAATGTTTAGCCTCAAATATAATGAATATTTACACTCAATTAAACATGATAAAAAATAAATTAAAATTATTATTATTTTTTTTGACTTTTTTAGCAAATTAAAATTAAAAAATAAAATTTTATTTTTAAGATTAAAAATAAACCAATTATAGGTAAAATTTTAAAAAATTGTAAAAAAGGAGAGGAAAAATTGCAATCCCTTAATTACGTTCTATAATAACATATATACACAAAAGAAGTTATCAAAGAAGTACATTTTAAAGTAAAAAAATAAAATAATTAAACAAAAGAAAAAGTACTGAGTTGAGTGTCAAATTAATTAGATGTTCAATTTGAACGAAAGTGAGACGAAGTTGAGTATGTAGTCTCTTTGTCGCAACCCACTGGTTACAGTAATTTCTTTTTATATATTAAAAAAAAAGTGTTAACATTAGTCTGAGACGAATGAGTATTAGTTAAAATTCTAAGGAGAATTGATGAGATAGAATGAGCAAGATACAATGTAGGGAATTTTCTAAATCTTGATGTAGAGACAAATTCATGTGGGCAAGAACTTACCAAGAACCACACACTAGGTGATCGAGTGAGGTTAAGCATACAACTGGCTTGAACTAGAAATTTAGAAACAAGACATCTTCAAGTCCAAGCCCCTCGCACGTGCGAGAGAGATGCACAAAATCTCATTATACAAATTAAGTTGACTACCAATTACTAAACTTCTTCAAACAACTCAATTCTTAATTAAGAGTACGTTGATCATAACCTTACACAATATTAATCAAATATTATATATTTGCTCCTTTACTATATGGAGTATTTATCAAACATTTCTATACAAACTACAAATTACAATGTTCGACGCATAGCGTACGCACTAACTCACGCATGAATATATGATCATAATATAACAATAATTAAACGAAGTCAATGATTTAATTATCATGTGTTCGTAAACCCTAATTCCCTCCAAGTAAACATTACTCGTAAAAAATTTGTCACTTAATTACCGGCCAATATTAATAACAGCATTAGATTTAGTTTTATTTACCAAGCAATATCGAATTCTCGATGGGTTCTCATAACACTCACGTCGTAAGTCATGAGCTATATACGGTTGGCGGAAGCCTAACATCAAACCCGACCTCCACTTCGGATATTGGTTGCATATATATTCATTACAAATTAACCCCTGCAAATTATAAATTATCAAAACAAATTAATTAATTTTTACAAAAATGAATTATTTTTAAATTATATACAAATCCAATCAATTATTTAATTGATTTTTATTATTTATACTCCACCTATTCACTTTATTACTTTGTTAGTACTTTTTTCCTTTTATTGTTTACATGTGTGGTTTTGCTAATAATATCCTTATATGGCACTTATTAATGATAATATCATTCAATTTTTTTTTATTTTTTTTTTGACTAAGGTAACCAAACGATTCAATATAGAATACTAAGAGTTTGGTATAAAGAGAAACTGGAAATAATTTAATAATAACTTATTAGCTTTAATAGGGTTAGATTAGGCATAATTTTTTCTAGTTAATTTGTGTGCAAAAATGCAAAATGCTACAAGGACATGTACAAAAACAAGAGGGAGTAATTAATTGCAAAAAATCAAAATCAATTAATTATTTACTACTATTTTAGAAATAATTATTTTCATGGTAAGTAACTGTTAATTTATTAATTAATTAATTAATTGGGCTGATTTTTTTTTATGAATTATTTTTTTCATATAATTTAAAAATTATTGGTTTAATGACCTAATTTGTTAAAAAAAACAAATAAAAATCGAGCAAAAGTAATTTTATTAAGATTTTGATTTATTTACACCTCAGAAATAGGAGCGTGGGAAAACCGTGCCCTTTTGTTTCTTCTTCGACACTTGTCCGCACCTGATTGGTTAAAAGCAAATCAGAGCTGCGTGTCGCGGCCCTCCTACTCCCCTCCCCCACTCTCACTAACGCACGCGCCTACCGTTAGTCAAACCCTTTTCTTTCCACACATTTTATAATTACTAATTATTTCGTCATCAAAACTCAAAACCCTTTTTTTTTTCACAGAAATTAACAATGGGTTCCCGTTACCTTTGGGCGTTGATGTTGGCGGCGGTGACGCTGCCGGCGGCGCGTGGAATATGGATGGATTTGGGGAGCACGCGCGTAAAGTGCCTCTCGGAGGAGCTACACAACAACGCCGTCGTTTTGGGCAATTTCTACTCCTTCTACGGCCAAACCGACGACAACATCAACGCCACCTCCGTTCCCTCCATCTCTGTCAAGGTTTTCGCCGCCGCCGCCGCCGATCTATTTTTATTTTTCATTTTTTATTTTCTGGTAATTTCATTTTTTCAATGGCTATTATTATTTGTAATAAAAATCCATTCTTTTTTGTTTTAGATAACATCACCCCATGGAAATATACTTCACCGCAAGGAGAAAGTCCAATACGGTCAATTCGGCTTCACCGCGAACGAGCCCGGCTCATACAGGACATGCTTTTGGGTCGACGGCCGAGATCAACCGGCCGGTAGAAACGTGACCGTCGGATTAGATTGGAGGACCGGGATCGCTACAAAGGATTGGGACAAGATCGCGAAAAAGGAGAAAATCGAGGTGTGTTTCGTTCGATTATTCTTTATTGGATTATAGTAACGAGTAAACTTGTTCATCACCTTCTTCGTGTAGGGTCTGGATCTTGAGTTGAGAAAGCTGGAAGATGTTGTTGATGATATCACACAGAAGTTAAGAAATATGATGACAAGGTAAATGATACGCACTATGATGACTTTTATGTCTTAAAATATACTCTGAAAAAAACGAGACCTTTTCTTTTGCAGGGAAATGGATATGAGGGATGTGAGCGAGCAAACAAATGCACGAGTCGCGCATTATAGTATTGTGTCGTTGGGTCTCTCTGTTCTGGTTTCGGTTGGTCAGGTGGTGAACTTGAAGCGATACTTTCTAAAGAAAAAACTCATCTAGAGAGCTTATGATAATATTCTATACAGATTCTCTGAAGAAATCAGAGATTTTGTGACTTGAATTTCCTTTTCTTTCTTGTGATGGAATTCAGTTATTCAAACAATTTCTTCCTAGGGATGTTTTGTTGACCCCTAAAACCTACCAGACAAGTTTATAATATCCTGTATTCAAGTTGACTATATCGTTAATCCAACCGACTTATTTCATCCCAAATACTTCAACAAAATGACCCGAAATCTTATAACCTCGAAAAAAAACACAATTTGTAATAAGAATCATGCATTGTTCATGAAACACAAAAATCATTTTCGGACTGAGACTAAAGAAGCACACAAACAAGTTCCAAGAAACGAATTACCACTAGCAAGCACGACTTATTAGTCGAACGCAGCTGCAATCTTTTTCTGGATAAGCTCGACTTTGAGACGGGGGGATAATCTTGGAAGCGTCTCCTGCAGGAGGCATATAACAGAGTAGTTGATCATATACTGTTTTTTTTTCTTCTTTCTAAAACACAACTCTCTCCATATGTAGTTGATCATATACTGTTTTTTTTTCTTCTTTCTAAAACACAACTCTCTCTATCAACATATAACAGAGTAGTTGATCATATACTGTTTTTTTTTCTTCTTTCTAAAACACAACTCTCTCCATATGTAGTTGATCATATACTGTTTTTTTTTTCTTCTTTCTAAAACACAACTCTCTCTATCAACATATAACAGAGTAGTTGATGATAATACTGTTTTTTTTCTTCTTTCTAAAACACAACTCTCTCTATCAATATACCGTAAAATCGATACACACGATCGAACCCGGGTAAGTAACCAAGATAGATAATTCCATGCTACAAATGAATCGTGGCTACCAGAACAGAGAACACATATTATATTAGTACAAATTAAATTAAATAAAATAAAAAAAACCTCAGTGCCGTCGTCTCGGAGTTTGGCTAAGACGG
Organism: Euphrasia confusa; assembly: GCA_954870475.1. Lineage (NCBI taxonomy): Eukaryota > Viridiplantae > Streptophyta > Magnoliopsida > Lamiales > Orobanchaceae > Euphrasia > Euphrasia confusa. The sequence goes on along the minus strand of OX940956.1, from coordinate 44,190,296 downwards.
GTATCTCATACTGGTAAAGCTTCTCCCACTCACCATTACTCGTTATATCCCTAATCTGCAGTGCATAGGATGATCCAAAGGTGACATTTTTATCTACCAAAATTCGAAATAATTAAAAAAAAAAACTCTGCAATGAATTAATAATTCAAAATTAAAGTGGTGGGACCTCCAATTGGACATCTGAGACGCGGTTCGGGGCGGGGAGGGAGAAGGCGGCGTCGAGTTTTTCTTTGAGGCCATCGCACAAACAGCATCCGGGCTTCGAGTAGAGTATGAGTTTTCTCGGCGCAGGGGAAGAAGAGAACCGAGAAGATGATGCCGTGAAAGAAGGAGGTTTCGGAGCGGAGGCTGATCGGAAATGCTGAAACAGCGGCGGTCTCGCCGCCGCGTAATTGCTGATCGCTATCCGAACCGCCATGGTTGTATTTTTTGTTTTGTTTTGCTCCAAAAAGAGTGGTGACGTGTCTGTTTTGTTGGCTGAAAAATATTTTTATTTTGATAATTTCTCAATTTAAAAAAAAAAGAAAATAATATTAAATTAGTATTGTATCTTATGAAAAATACAATGACTATTAACTTTGCTTCAAAAATTAATCCAAAGTTATTTTCACATCGTTCATGGATGTAGTTTCGTTGCGTGGCAATCTTTAGTTCGACGATAGCTTAGTATTTGTTTCGAGTTTGATGGTTTTTTCTTTGTTTACAAAAATAATGCTAGTTGTTTTGGGAGATGTCTTGTTTTGTTATGCAATGTATGCACTTAGCTTAAGGGTTACGTTTGTTTCAATTGTATTACTGATTTGTTTAATAATATGTGTGCATGTATCTAGTTTTATTTTATTTTATTTCTTCCTAAAAATCTATCCCAATGAAAAGGGGTGAGCAACATATAAAGTTCATCTTTTTGAAAAATAATTATTATTAATTTATTGGTTATTTAATTTGTTGAAAAGAAAAGTTATGTATGAGAATTCGGTGTGGTGGATTTATGTGGCGCAGTGAAAATGAAAAACTATTGTGGTGGCTTAATTATTAATTATCAACTCCACTAATTTGGTTAATTAAATTAATTAATCCTAGTGAGTGATGACACACTCCCAAGTAGATATAACATAGCTCATAATCTCATATTAATCCGATAAGAAAATTGAGTTGAACTTTGCATATTTGCTTATTTCAACTCAATTTATGTCGATGTGTTGTGAAGACGTACGGTCTGATCTTTTTGATCGAGTATTACTCATTCGTTCCTTCGTAAAATAAATTTTTAATCACATGCTCAAATCTGATAAGAAATTTGAGTTGATTTAGCACTTTAGAAGTGAACTTCTTATTGAGCTTCAATGTAAATTTTTTGATTGTTTAATTTATTACGTCACTGTCACGCAAATATTATACATTATACGATGCGTTTTCTTTTCTCAAAAAACAAATTTGTTTTCTTGACCGGATAGCATTCGATATCTTTCCAATTCGGTCTGCACTAACTTGGAAACGTGTATCATTAACAAAACATTACCAGATACATATTAATCATTAAAAAAAGTATATTTTTAATTATGAAAATAAATAAATGACGTATGACTAAAATAAGTAGACACAAATCAGTGGCTTGGTCAGCCCATTATTTTTGTTATTTTATGTTGGATTTAATGAAAATAAAATAAAAAAATGTACCGCAATCAAATTATTGTGCATATCACTTTATTTATTTCTACAAAACAAATGAAATCTATATAAACATGAGTGAAACGAACAATTTAATTACTAAAAATAAAACAATTATATATTAATTGATCGATGAATTAACTAGTAGCTATGAATAGATTTGGTGCAAACATATAGATAACACCAAATTAAAATGTATAGTATACAGAGAAGACATTTAAAAAAAAAAAAAAAAAAGCGTACGTGAAAGGCTTTGAACTTATGGTTTTCCAATTAGTTAATCCACCAAACAAACTCATGAGCATTCATTCATTGGAATCTTACGAAGAAAGCACTAATCCATCTTTCCTTCATTTGAACGAACTTTGTCTCCCAATTGCTTTCTACTTAATTCTATGTTCTCTCCAATATAAGTTAAGTCATTGAGTCGGCATGTCTGAACTCAGATGGAGATACACACCATTCTCGATCAATTAAGTGAGAGTACTTTTTATATTTACTTATTACATAAAATTCTTTAATAAAGAGCCATAAAGCATATATACCATATATATAAATTAATGACTTCCTCACGCAATTAAAAACATTTGGAAGGGAATCTTGTTTTACTAAAAAAGTTGATGATATCTAGTGAAATGGACATTTATCTCGTGTGTTGTTCGAACGATAAGTTTAAACCGAATTGAACGTCCAAGCTAGGAGTTGAGTATACGAAAACACAACATGGTAGATCGAAGTTAGTTGTTAATAGATGAAAATCGTAAGGCAGTATATTCTTTTGCTTTTTAATCAAACTATCAATTATTTAAAATGTGATCATGTTTACTGTTTATTCCATCTGTCCATGCAATTTTTTTTACCACTTTTTTGAAATCTTTTTAGGGAAAATGATACGTGGATTAAAAATTTATTAAAACCATGCTTAAAAAATAATATATAATATCACTAATTAGTATAAATATTTTATGCATTCATGAACATATATAAGATCATGACACTATTTTTGTATTGTATACATAATTAATGTAGGCCATTTTCAAGTAGTAAAGTGTCCACTCATTTCCCACACAAGATCGAGACACGACATCCCTAATTACCCTAACAACTTTCCATTCTCCAAATCCAAATAGTTCTTGCCACACTTTCCTAATTATACAATCATGCATTACAGAGTATAAATTATAAAGTACTAGGTCTGTCGCGTAAAAATAATCACACTTCTTTCACAAAATATAAAAAAAATGTGACTATTACTAAAAAACGGAAGAAGTATATATGTGTCAATATATATATATATATAATTTTCTAAATTACATTTTTCACTTTAAAATACTTCGGTACAATTTTCCCATTAATTAATTTATTTAATTAATATTTAAACATTACTTACAACTATTTAAATTTAAAAATATATTTGACATTTTACTTTATAGTCAAAAAATTAAAATTTAATTATTGTAACATTTTTTTTAATGTGTGTGTTCATGATATTCAACATTTGTTAGAAGAGATAAGTATTTAATTTTAATTATTATAAATTAAATTAAATTTAGATTTCATCAGTTCATCATATTTATTAAATCGAGTTCAATCAAATTCATTTTAAAAGAATCTCTTATTGATTTCCGTATGTGATTCATTTATAGGTGATAGAACACGGAATCTTAAAGTTGAATTAGGAAAAGAAAAAAAAAAGTTATTGCATGCCACCATGCACAAGATGTTTATATATACTCTTTCGTCCAGAAGAAGTTTGCAACGTGTAGTTTAAAAAGGAAGTGTTGCAAATTCTTCAGGACAGAGTGACAATTCATTTCGTATCTTAAGAGTTCGTATATAAATTTTTTTTATTAAAAAACATAGTTTTTTATATGTTAAATAATAAAAAATAATGGGCAAAATGACATGTTTTTTTGGACTGAAACTGACTGAGCTGAACGGATCTGAACTGATTGAACTTAATGAGTCTGAAGTTCAATTGAATTAAAATTTAAAATATTAAAAAATTAATTAAATATTTAAATATCTTTTATAATAAAAAAATGAAAAGTAATGAATGAGTTAGATGAAAAAATAAGATATTGATGTAAATAAATGAGTATTTAATTGTTAAAATTGTAAAAAATAACTTTTTATTTACGGGTGTACAAAATTTTGTGAGATAAACTAAAAAAAAAGTGTGCAAACTGGAATTATAATATATATTCGAAACAATTAATTAATTAATTAATGTATGTGTGTGTTTTTCATGCCTTTTTTACTTTTGTGTGTGTATAAAAGGACACAACATTCCCATTTTTGTATAACAAAATAAACTTACATATCAAAAACCATGGATAGCAGCAGCTTGTGGGGTTCAATGAGTTCAACTTTGAACAAGATGAAACCTTATTTGGCCATGCTATCCCTTCAGTTCGGCTACGCCGGAATGTACATCGTCACCCTCGTCTCCTTCAAGCGCGGCTTCAGTCACTGGATCTTTGTCGTCTATCGCCATTTAGTTGCTTCCCTCGTTTTCACCCCTTTTGCATTCTTTCTCGAGAAGTAAACACACCTACATTTCGTTTCATGTAAGTTCAAACTAATTATCGTTAACTAATTCGATTCTCTTCTGTTTAAATTTCGTTTGCAGGAAAATACGGCCTAAGATGACAAAATCGATCTTCTTCAAGATAACAGTTCTTGCATTCTTGGAGTACGTAATATAACGTTCTTAATAAACGCCTCTTCGTGTTTTCATACAAATTATTCTTGAAATAAATGACTAAAATACCCCTACAGGCCCGTGCTGGACCAGAATTTGTACGGCGTGGGGATCCAATACACGTCCGCCACGTTCGCCGCCGCATCCGTCAATATCCTACCCGCAGTCACCTTCATAATGGCTGTCATTTTCAGGTATACAATATATTCAACAATTTTAATTCAGTTCAGTTAAGTCAATTATTACTATTATTTTTATAAAAAAATCAGTTCAGTTCAGTCAATTTTCGTTCAAGAGAACATATCCTAATAAATTGGTTGTGAAATTTGTTATTAACAGGATGGAAAAGGTGAATCTGAGAAAGGTGTCGAGTTTAGCTAAGGTGATCGGCACGTTGATAACCGTCACCGGAGCAATGGTGATGACGTTGTACAAAGGCCCCGTTCTCGGCATCTTCCACACCAACAACCACCACGCCTCCGCCAGCACCACCGCCGACCAGCACTGGGTCTCCGGCACCATCATGATGCTCTCTTGCATCGTCGGATGGGCCGCTTTCTTCATCTTGCAAGTAATTAAATTAAATTATAACTCAAAATTATCGATTTTAATTAAATTTATTTTTTAAAACGAAATTAACTGAACTGAACTGAAAACAGAACAAGACCCTGAACGAGTACCCTGCACCTCTGTCCTTAACGTCGTTGATTTGCATCATGGGGACTCTCGAAGGCGGCCTCGTCGCGGTGGTCATGGAACGACGGAAGAGCGCGTGGGCTATCGGGTTCGACTCGAGCCTTTTGGCGGCCGTTTATTCGGTGAGTGAAAGATAATTAAGCAACACTTGAGGGGTTGTTTTGCAAATAACTTATAAATATATTATTTCAGGGCATTGTTTGCTCAGGCATTGCATACTACCTCCAGAGCATAGTGAACAAGATTAAAGGGCCCGTTTTCGTGACGGCTTTTAGTCCTCTGAGCATGATCATCACGGCTATCTTGGGCGCCATCATTTTGGGCGAGCAAGTTCACCTCGGAAGGTATATAACTTTAGTGTAATTACAATTGGGACCCTAAACTAACGCATATTGTTACATTTGGTCCTCGATCTCAGTTTAATAGGTGCGGTGATAATAGTTTCTGGGCTTTACTCTGTGGTTTGGGGCAAGAGTAAGGAGAGTAGTTCGGATTCGAATAAAGCGACGTACGACGAGGCCAAAGCGCAACAACTGCCGGTTGTGATCGACTCGAACAATATCATTAAAATTAATCATGTGAAGCCGAAGATAGATGACAAGAAACCACTACAAGAAGAGCCATGAAATTAAGAGGTTGTTGTAACAAGCATGGGCCCCACCTAGCTACCCCCTCGTCCTCGTCGTCTTTGTTTCGAGCTTTGTTTTTGCTCTTCTTTTTTGTTTGCTCTGTATAACTGTTGTTGTTGACATTAATCTAATTATTGTGGGAGTAATTATATAACTTTCTAAACACCTTTCTTATTTTGTTTTTGTTTTTCATTCGTCTCAAATCATAGTCCCATACAAATAAAATTAAATACTAATTACTAATATAATCATTGATAATCACCAAATCGGGCATAAGCCCAAAGTTATTAAGTGGGGTGATTTTTTGTGGCTGGCCCATTATAATTGGTCGCGAGCTGGGCCCGTTTTACGCACTTCGCTGATAAGCTGTTACCCCGTGATTTGATACATTGCACCAAATCTCTGCGACTGATTTTCACTCGGTAGAAAAAAAGATCGATTCTTTTTCTGTTTAAATAATTTTCACTCGGTCATCTGGGCGATTTCATTTCTGGGTCGATTTGAGTGAGAGCGAGGAGGAGGGAAAATAGAATAAAAATTCGATCTTGACAAAAAATAAAAATAAAAAGATCGGGCTTTGAAGGAAATGGCGATGTGGGTATTCGGGTACGGGTCGCTGATATGGAAATCGGGCTTTCATTACGATGAGCGCCTCGTGGGTTTTATCAAAGATTACCGCCGTGTTTTCTACCAAGGTTTTATTTTTTTGTGCATATGCTCTGTTGTTCCTTCATTTGGCTGTATGCGTTTGATTACAAAATTTGTTTGTTGATGTAATGATTTTGCTCTGGACAACAATAATTTGTTTGTTTGAAATTAGTGTGGAGAACTTAAAATGAAATGTTAAATGTCACTCCTTATCCTATTTATCCGAGATTCTTTTGGTGTGTTGTTCGATTTTCCGGAGGAAAAACAAAGGGAGCAATTATGAATTATGATGGACGTTTGGTTTTTCCGTTGGCAGGAAGCACTGATCATCGAGGGACACCGGAGTTTCCGGGGAGAACAGTCACATTGGAGCCTGCAAAGGGGGAAATATGCGTAATGTTATTTCTTACATGTCGCTTTCTGATCGATCATATTTCTTACATTTCAATTGTTTGTTTTGTCAAGAAGGGAATAGGTTAGTATATGCATGCTGTAAGGAGTTGTATGTAGTTTTCAAGGATTACAACAGAGTTTTTTTGTCATTTTGCAATTAGAGTAAACCTGGGGGGTAGATTCTGTAATTAACTAATAACCTGGCTTATGCTTCACTGTATGTAAAAATGTTTATGGTTTTATGCTCAAAGATATAGCTGTGTTAAATTTAAAGGGAATCGATAGCTAATCATATGTGTTATCTGCAAAGGCAGTGGGGTGCTGCATACAAGATAACGCACAAGAAAGACCAAATGGCTGCTTTGGAGGTTCGTTTTTACGCTTTACAGAAAATAAATGGGAAATACGATATGTTTTATTTATTTATTTTTCCTTCATCTAAACAAGAACATGATTTTGTGCCATGGTGACTTCAGTATCTTGAAGTGAGGGAAAAGCAGTATGATCAGAAGGCTTATGTTGATTTTTACACTGTAAGCCAGTCGGTCTAAGAATTGTATTTAAATTATGGGAGTCGGAAACGAAGATTACAATAATAGTTTAATTTTTATTTCAGGAGCCAACTGATGCAACTCCTCTAATTACTGATGTTATGCTGTAAGTTGTTTATTTTTATCGGTTTTTCTAAGGATGTGTGTTTGGTCTTTTAATCTGTCAAAACAATTGTTGTTGTTTTTGAAATGGTTCAGATACATAGCATCTGCAGACAAGAAGCTCAACCAGAACTACTTGGGACCTGCCCCACTTGAAGATATTGCCATGTAGATTACTCTTTTTTTTTATGTTTTTTATTCTCCATAGGCTACTTTGATTTCTCAAGGACCAAATGTAAAAAATATTGCAGGCAAATAGTAAAGGCTCATGGACCCTCAGGACCAAACACAGAGTATCTCTTCAAACTGGAAAATGCACTTACCCAAATAGGCAAGTAAAGATGTTTTTTAATTTCATATTTTTCCATTTCCATTTTTTATAAAATATTTTTCTTGTGTTGTAGGATGTCAAGACAGTCATGTTACTGATCTCGCCAACGAAGTGAGGCGCCTACTCTCACGACAACAATCCGCTGTTTAACAAGTATCAATGTTTTTTTAACTTGTTTTCATAGGGCCTCAGATTCTGAGAAGTGAGAACACAAAAATGTATTTTTTGCTTATATTGATAATAAGCCATCCGAATCGAATTTACCCCTGTTTCTATTCCGCTGTTATTCACGGGTAAATGGAATGCATATAAGATTTACAAATTATTAACACTATTCAGTCGAACGAAATGTCTATAATTCAGAATCACACATTGATGCAGTCACACATATGTACATTTGACAATCAATAGCAAAAGCAAACCTTCCTTCGGTTTCTTAAGGACATAAATATAAACAAAGTTCAAACCATTCTAAATTTAAAGCGCACTAACGGACCCTGTCATTTTACAAGACCTTGAGAGCCATTTTGGTCGAGTGGTGGATCCCAACCGTAGCAAGTTTCAGAATGGCTCGACCTTGGTACAAACTGCAGAAAATACATTCACCCGTTTAGTGCATATCGACCTAAAAGGCTAAAACACGCACCTTAGAAATTAGAATGGTCCCGACTTACCTTGCCAAAAAAAGACCCCATGTAGCTAAGGTGTAAAACATCTTCCCAGCATGCCAAATGTTCAGCATCTTCTCTACTTTATTCATGCCTCCAAGTGTTTTCATCAATGCTGCAAGTAAATACATTCATTCGTAAGAGTGCATCAAATATATAAAACGACGAGAAGAATATGTAAAACACACACCTTTCTGTAACTCTAACGGACTCAAATCCTGTATTTTAATGACAAAAAAACAAGACTGTGAGTTTAGAATACAACGATACATTTAGGGTTATCACATCTAATAGAGAGTAATAGCTCCGTGTTACCAGGGATTTAGGGTTCGCCAAAATGCATCTAGCCATAAAGGTAGCCACTCCATCCACGACGTGATCTTCGCTCACAACTAAGTAATTTTCACCATCAATCCCACTCGCCTCTTCGGTGTTACTAGGGACCATTTCCTCAGGGACCCAGACCCACCGGCTCGGCTCCTCATTATCCACATTGATCAAGACTTCTGCTTTCTCTTTATCTGCACCTGATAGCATTTCCAGAAAACAATATAACAAAAAGAATAAAAAAAATACTATCTTTCTTACAAGCACAAGAGGGAGAGGTTGATTGAAAGACCTGGTTTTTGACGGAGGGAATCAAGGTCATTCAGGAAGCTCTCAGAACCAACAGCAGACAAAATCCGATCATGAAGCTGAAATCAATTTAAAAAATTCGGCACAATCATAATCAGTAATTTCCCCCAAATTTCAATTCGAAAAATAAAATAAAAATTCGCATACATCGGGCGGGCAATTATGAATCAAAGCCGGTGAACTCGATATCTGCCGGAGGAGATCGACGTTGTTCTCGAGCAATCGACGAATCCGTTCGTTTTCGGAGCGGAGTGCTTCGGCGTCAAAATCCCCCCTTTCTTTCAATCCCGGCGGCGACGGCACCGTCTCGTGGTGGTGGTTGTGGTGGTGGCAGTGCTCGACGGCGGCCCACGCCACGTCAGCGACCTCCATCACCGTCTTCGCAACCTCGATCGACACGTGACCTACCATCTTAATTTCTTGATTTTCGACGATTCTATCTATCGCTTTTGTAGTCTTTTACGCATATATGGAGTTCTTCCCCGCTAATGATTGGAAATATTTGGTAAATTATACATCAAACCCCTGTAATTTGGGTAAATTATATAACCAAAAATACTGGGGTTGCTTTGTAATAATATTAAATCTCATTTGGGTTCTGCTTGTAATTAGCGGAAATCTAGGGACCATAAAGAAAAACCCAAAACAAAGCCACAATCTTTAGATGAAAATAAGGAATGCCTACAAAGTACTACTAGTACTAAATTGTTTAAATACACCATAAAGCAAAAACCAAGGGGAAATCGAGGACACAAAACGCTCGAACGAACGAGGTAAACTATAGTCCGATCAACAATGCAAACCCAGCAGTCAACCCTAGGACTACCATAGCAATGAAGCTAGTCAAGTTGTTGGTCAAGGAGCAAGCGCTGGATGGTGAGCCACGGACACTTCCGGTGGGCCCACCAGCCGGTGGGAACATTCCGGATGATGGCACCGTGGGGATCATTGATGGGATGCCGCCGGACTCAGCTGGGGATGGTGCCGGAGAATACATCTCTGGGACAGTCGTAGGTGGAGCAACGAGTGGAGGAAATTGTTGTGGTCCTGCAATAATATAAGTTTGTAGCTTTTGTCAAATAAGCTAGTAGTTGAATGAGGTAAAAATAGACAATCAAACATGAAGTAGGATCGAAATTTGCTTTAATCACTCCTTTGCTCACTTTTAGGTTCTTGAAACACATAATCAGGAGTGAAAAGAAGATGGCATTTGAGAATACAATATAAGAAAACAAATGAAATCTTACTCGAATTTTAGTAACTTTTTTTTTTATTATTATTATGCAACCCTTCAACAAATGCTACCAAACTCCTCTTATTATTTTTGAAAATGGGTGCTATAAATAGGGTATTTCAGACGATAGATGAACAAATAATGCCTCCTAATATGGGGCAGATGGAGTATTTCTTTTCAGCCACAAGTCAAAAATTACTTTTTAAGCACTTAGTCATTAACCGAAACCACGCTTGTAAACAAGATACATAAATAATCATTGATTATTATAACATGTTTTACCTGGGCATCTAGGTTGTAGAATTGTGGACAACCTGCAGATAGGAAGGTAAAAACAAAAAACAAAAAAGATCGAGTTAGGCATCGTTTCTAAGATCAAACAATAAAGATAACAAATAGCCAAGAACAAGATTTTCAATTTCCATACGTAGTAGAAATGCTTCCGTTCACTAATCCGCTGTAACCGCAAGAGGTCACATTGCAACCAGCTGCCGACTGTTGCCAGGTAACATTTCCCACCATGAGGTTACTGTTTTTGCATTGCATACTCGAGCAAGAAACTGGCAACGAGGCCGGCATGCAGTACAAACTACAAACAAAAATCGTTAGATCATTTCTCTTACAAGCAACAACACATACAACAGAAGCAATCCACAGTTACTCACTTGCGACTCCCGGGCCCGCAACTACACTGCACACACTCACTGGCTGTTAAAGCATAGCTTCCGGTCGGCACAACCAAGCCGTAGTCCTTGGAGTAAGCAGAAAAATTCGATGCACATGCTATAAATCGACAATGTTGATGAACAAAAAAAGGTTACTAATTGGGCACAAATGTATGCTATAAACAGAGTAAACAGAGTAACTAATTGGGCTAGTTGAAACAGAGCAAAAAGATCGATTTTTTATAGCAAAGATTGACCTAATTAGGGAAACTTAATTTTTCCCCAAATTGATAATCCGGACGAGGGGACTAACCGGACAAGGGGATGGCGAGAATATCGCCGACGCTAATGGCGGCGTTCCCCAAAGCATTCACATTCATCAAATCGGAGACAGTCGTCGAGTACTCACGGGCGATGGCCGCCAGGGAGTCGTCGCTGTTTCGGACCACGTACGACATGTAGACCGCCGGGAGGTTGTTGTCGGTGTTGTTGTAGCACGTGCAGGGCAGGGGGATGGCTAGGTTTTTGCCGGGGTCGATGAGGGTGGATTCGGAGGTCCCGGTGATGGAGTTGGAGGCCTGAATCTGGGCGACCGACACGAGGCCGCCGTAGACGGCGGAGACGGAGTCGAAGGTGTCGGAGGTGCGGGTCTTGTAGGTGACGGCGGAGGCTTGGTGGATTCCGTCGGCGCAGCCGCAGCTGACGGGGACCTTGAGGAAGAGCTGGGAGGGGAGGATGTGGTTCTCGACGTCCGGGAGGGAGGTGTCGACGGCGTTGGCGAGGAGGAGGGTGATGGGGTCGACGCCGAAGAGGGCGGCGACCTCGGAGACCTTGAGGTCGGTGTAGAGGGTGTAGCCGACGAGGGCCGAGCAGAAGTCGGTGGGATTGCACGGCTCGATGGTGGATTTCGGGGCGGCGCGTGGGAGGCACGCGCCGACGAGGAGGATGAAGAAGATGGGCAGGGGCATTTCGGTCTTCTTGGTGGGTGGTTGGGGTTGTAGAGAGAGCGTCGGAATTAGCTGAAAACCAGAGGGGAGAAGGAGGATGCGGTGGGGGACGGCGGCGGCCGGCGGTTGTTCAAGAAGATTATCTAGTGTGTGTGAGAGAGAGACAACGGAAATATATTTGAAACAGTGTCCTTCAACTCTCTCTCTCTAAAGTCTCAACTAGTGCTGTGTGTACACATCTACACACAGACCTTTTTCAGAATCTTGATTTTCGTGTCCAGGCATGGTCTAATGTACTTATAGTCTTTTTACTAATTTGCCCTCCAACACTTGTAAAATTCAAAAGATTCTTAAACCCTATTTTTGGTGGTAAAAAGTTACAATTATAATTAACATTAAAATTTTATGATATACTAGTAATAAATAAACACATTATATTTTTTGTTAGTTTAAGTTTAAAGACAAACAAGATCCTTAGTAAACTGCACATTTTTAGTAGCAAATTGTTTATCCAATCGGAAAAGGATATTATGGTAAATTCGGATGACCCTAACCCCACACCCATTAAGTCAGTCTCGTTGGGCCTGGGCTGTGGAATTGTCTAAGCCCTTGTTTTCCGGACGGTGGTATCCAAAGTGGTGGGGTCACTCAGATAAGATGATAGGCCCATTGGGCCAATGTTAGCTTTAGTTACATGGGCCGAGTTGTTGCCTTGTTGGACCTCTCTCTAGGCCGTAAATGCAAATAATCAGAAATCCAGGCTCTGGTTCACTTAATTATTGGGCAAAACAGAAATTACTCAATTTACGAGGGCTGCTTTCTCAAATGTGTGTATCTCATGTCCTTTCACTCTCGTTACTTCATTTCCTTTGCAGTTATGAATCTTGTGAAATGCAGATGCTCGTGAGTTTCGGATTTTAGCAATGACATCGCAATTACAAAACTACCCCTTCATAACTCCTTTATTATTATTATTAGCCAGAATTAGATTTTAAGTAAGGGTAATATGTGTTCTAAATAAGCAAGAAAATTAAGAAAAACAAATGGCAATATGTGTTTTATTGAATTTTTTTATATAAAAAAAACTTTATAAAAGTTAAATACTCATATCCCAATTCCCAACTACTGTACGAAGCAATTTTTATTTTTTTTTATTTTGAATGTCTCAATTAAACATGATCAATTTTAAAAGATATTTTTTTTACTTAAAAATAAAATTTTACTTTAATTTTATTTATTTTAAATTTTAAATTTTATTCACAATAACTTTATTAATTTTTAAATATATTTTTAAATTAAATTTGTAGTAAAAAGAGAAAAAAATACTAACAATTTTTAACAAAAAATATATTAGTGATGTGATTGATGGGACATGGGAATGGAAAGATGGTACAAGTAAAGATTCACCATTTTCCATCATCAAATCTTAACTCATCTTCATCATTTTTCCTTTTTTTTTATTACTATTTTTGTCCCGTGACTTCAACCGATAATAAATACAGAAAATTATTTTTAATTTTAAAATACAATTCTTTATCACTACATCATATATTCATATATCATCCCTTACATCATCCCGGATTCCGGCAAGCACACATTGCTTTCTTTCATTATTTGTACATTGACAAAAAAAAAATGTCAAGTTCAGAATCATCATTTGTGAGGCAGCTGAGTAGCAAACAAGGATGCAAGAGGAAGTCAACAGAAAAATCAGAGATCTTGAACAAAAATGAAGATGGGTTTTTTGAGAGGAAGAAGAAAAGGGTAATGGTGGTGGTGGATCAAACCTCACATTCCAAGCAAGCTATGATGTGGGCCCTCACCCATGTCACAAACAAGGCTGATGTTCTAACACTACTCCAGATCGTCTGCCCCGATTCTTGCGCCACCTCATCATCCCTCACTTCTTGTCTTGCCACCTCACTCTCCTCCCTCTGCAAGGCATCCAAACCAGAGGTTACTGTGTGTTTCTCTGTGTGTTTTTTTTTGTAAATTATTGAACTTTTTTTTGTTTTGGTGTTCTTGCTTCTTCTCTGTTTCTAGTAAAAAAAAAGGGTTGGTGGTATACTGGTATGTGATGTAAAGATGAGAATTTTATTTTATTTTTGGTAAAAATAAAAATAAAAATCACATCTTTTTAAATCAAGTGCTTATGCTCAGATTGTTCATATACTGTTTTGTTTTGCCTTTAGGTTGAAGTAGAAGCACTTGTCATCCAAGGCCCGAAAATGGGCACTGTAATAAGCCAAGTGAAGAAGCTGGATGTTTCTGTGCTGGTTTTAGGACAGAAAAAACCCTCTTCATTGCATAAGTTGTAAGTAAACGACTAACCGTATTATTTCACCCGTCGCGAAATGCTCGAATACATTTTCATTATGTATCTATCCTTCATCCTTTTTCTCCTTCTCAGCCTGTGTTTCAGAAGCAGCACAAATGAATTTGTGGAGGAGTGTATTGATACTTTGGAGTGCTTAACAATCGGAGTCGAAAAACAGAGCAACGGAGTCGGTGGGTACCTCATCAGCACCAGAGGGCACAAAAACTTCTGGCTTCTAGCTTAAGAATCATCTGTGTTTTAGATCATAGAATCCAGAAAACAATGCAGTGTGGAAAATAATCTGAAACTCTGGGTATTTAGTAATAATGCGAAAAATAAAAAGGTGTCTTTTGTAATTACACCTAAAATTGATCTCTTTGAACAAGAAACAATGTACTATATATAGTTTGGATTAATCTTGATCCCTATTTCAAATTTTGACCCTCTTGGGATTCAGAAGAAAATAAAACAAGGGTTTACTCTCTATTTTCCAGTTTCATGTTAAAAACTCAAACTTTGTCTTCTAATTTTTCGTTAACCAACGGAATCAACTCTATCTTGTTACGTGGGGTGCGGGGTGTGCGAGGGGTCCCAGGTGCTTGTTGCGAAAGCATGTGCCTCACGTATCCATAGAAGGTGCACCCGACGAGTGTTATACCGCACCCGACAGCATTCATCAAGGAGATCGGGTTGCGAAAGATCATCCACGAAAACGTAACAGCAACAGCAACCTGTGATATGAAACTATTGTAGTTAGCCCCTTAATCTTAAAACTTGATCAAACCTAAGAGATATGTCATGATTTAGTCGAGAGAGACATTAAGATAGAGAACTAATAAAATATACGAGAAAGAAGAGCACCTTAAGATTCCCGGCGACGTTGAAGGTTACAGCAGTCGTTGAGTGGATGACGTAAAAGATAGAGAAATTCAGGCAAAATGCTAAAACTCCAGACCCGAAGATGATCGAAAGAGACGATAAAAGTGAGGAGCACGTATAGAGCCACTGCACAACCCCAGGCCCTTCGATTAGCAAAGCAGGCACAGCCAAGATCATAGTCGCGAATGGTGCCATGTAGTATACTGTATTTATACTGCAAAATCAGATTGATTTGGTATTAGAGATAACAACAAAATCAACATCGAGAGTAGAAATAAACTTCTCAATTTACCAAGCAAAACAAAAGATCCGAACCATCTTTTAGTATTATGAATAACGAAATGAACATACACATAAAAATGAATTTTGGGTATTACAAATTTACCATCGCTTGTTAAAAAAAGTAAGCTTTCACAAAATTACCTGTCAAATTTGTATCCATGCAACAGGGACTCTGCAAGAATCGTTTTTGTAGACGTAGCAATACATCCGAACAAAGCAGCACAAAACCCAAACATGTTAAAATTGAGCTCCGTGATAGAAGTCAGAAGAATCCCACCAACAATGGGTAGCAAGGAAGCCCATATCCGCCAGTCGAAGTACTTTTTCCATATCAGCCACTGCAATATAACTATTCCGGTTCTTTTTATCAATAATGTTGACTAACACGAATAATAGTTAAAGTGTAATTTCATTACTCAAAGACTCACCAGTTGTTGCGGGTGTCAAAGACTTGATGGTTTGCATGAAGGAAACGGGTATGTAACGTAAGCTAACGTTACCCAAAACTATGTTGATGCAAAATATAAACGACATTGGAAATATTCTCCTCCACCGGTCTTCGGAGTCCACTGTGATTAGTGGCTTCAGTTTTAGCACTTTTATTACCAAGTAAGCGCCGATTGCCGAGGATATGAAGTGGATACACGAGACAGATAGTGGGAACTTAAAGTCCAGTTTCTGCCCCAAAAAATATTATACATTAAAACTGTTAACATACACTAACCTTCCTCAAAAAAATACTCCAGAGACAATCCACATTTATATGGGTGTACTAAAACATTCATGTCGAAATGAAATACAAATAAATTCACAGCACCTCAAGATCAGAAAATAAAAAAACATTTTTCTTTTTTTGATAATCGAAAACATGCCGATAATCGAGACAATGCACATAAGAACTAATCAAGATTCACAGTGACAATCAACATAATTCCAGCTAAACATCAATACAAGAAAGATTAAAAAACACACAAACGCACACACAAAGATCGACCACTTCAACCAAAAAACAAAAAATCCTCTAATTAACTGAATAATTATGAGTGAACTCAATATCAAGATAAAAAAAATTACCTGAAAGATCCATTTGTTCATGATGATAACAGTAACATTGAAACCCCACCATTGGAAAATAGCCAATATGGACCGAATCACACTCCACTGGCACAACCGGCTCTCATCCATAGCCATCTCTCACACCCCAGATTCAGGGTGTTTTTTTATCTCAGTAAAAAATCAAAGCTTTACCAAAAAACCAGATCAGACAAAACAAAAACGAAAAACCCAGATGAGAATTTTAGTGGGGAGACTGAGTAACGGAGCTTCAGATATTCATTAACGGCGTGAAGCCCATGAATTCGATTTTTTGGGGAAGGAATTCAAAAGGTGTGTGAGGGTTTCTCAGGACCCTTCACGCCTAAATGATGATATGTATATACATATATATACACACACACAATACACGCAGTTGATTGCAAAAATATGGCGGTGGGGTGGGGTGGGGTGGGGTGGGGTGGGGTGGGGTGTATGAGTGTATCTGGGGTTTGTAGAAGATGAAACTCCTTGTAATTTGTATGTGTATATATTGTCTCCAAATAATTACATTTACATCCTCATTAATTAATGGATTGCAATTAAAAATAATGTGCAGTGTATTCAACGGGTGATAAAAAAAAAAAAATCAAATCGAATGTCACGAATATTCTATAGGTATAGTAATATTAAAACATTTTTAAAATAAATAAAGTCAATTAAAATAATTTCCTTTTTTATTTTATTTATTTTCCATTTTATAAACAAGAATTTGATTCAATTTTTAATACCTTTGACTGAAGAATCTCAAAAGTCCTAATTAGTGTCAAATACTATGGTCTAAATGTAATTTTGATTAAATACTTCTTATTTAATATTTTTAATATTAAAATAGTTACCTATGATGCACCAAATTATGACACGAATTTAAATTATGTATAATTGTAATTTTCTATTTAATGTATACTTCTCTTCTCACCTTTTCCCCAAAATATGGTCATAAGATTTTTTAATGTTAAAATTTAAGATGATAGTTTGTGGCACTTGGCCTAACCTATTTTCTTCATATTTTTTTTTAAATAAGAATAAATAAAATAAAATTTTCACACGCATATTCCAATGGAGTGAAGAATTTGTGCATGTGAGCCAATACACTATAGTATACGAGGCATGTTGTGAGCTTCAATTTTGAAATACTTAGGGTATCAATTCAATAAAGGAGAAGATGTCACATGCACTTTTCTTAGAAAATAAGGTTCACTTTTACATTTACAAATGAAGTTTAATTGCATTTATATAATAATTTGCATGTTGAATTTTATGCTCATACAGAGTATTCTATTCTCTATTTGCCATTAGAATACATATTTTCTTTTCGCGTTATAACATATCATGTGTTATAACATATCAATGATCACACAATTTAAGAAAATAATTATATATATATATATATATATATATATATATATATATATATATATACCATTTATTTTTTTCACTTATTTTTTTAAACATTACTCTCAACTTATTTATTCATTAATTTAAAAATAATTTCTTTCCCTCACCTTTTTGGTCAATTAGTCAATAAAATAATATTTTCTTAAAAAATTTCAAAAGTGAAAAATGTAACAATTTGATTTATTTAGCAAAGCCCGCATGGATGAGAGTTGGCTAATCCATTGGGTTTGGGCCCAAACATATATCTTCAATACACATGTAGGTAATAGGTGGAGTCCAAGTCCAACAAAATTTTGATGTTATTCAAATCAAATACCAACTATGGACTATATATGGAGTACTATAAATTAAAATATTAATTTTACAGGACCAGAAATGCTCTCCTCCCCGAAACGGGAATCCCGCCTGGTCTACGTGGTTATGCATACGTGTCCAATATTAACTCATTTTCTTTTTCCTATTTATTTAATTATTTATTTATTTTCCTTTATTATTATTATTTATTTATTTATTAATTAAATATCTTTCTCTCGCATTAGCATTCTCATTTCTCTCTCATCAAAATCCAAAATCACTCGTATAAACATCGTAGCCCCAATCGATCAGCCCCAATCTCCGAATGGTTTGACTGTCCACAACCGTTTTTAGACCTCGCCGGTGAATCTCAACCGACGCCATTGCGGCCCCCAAACTGGAATCACTGACCTCGCCGGAGAATCCAACTCGACCCTTAACTGGGCTGCTGCCATCGCCGACCCCTTTCGACTCCCAGATATCGTCGCCGACGAGCCCCTCCTCCTGGAACGCCACCACTTGCTTAATAATAATTTTTATTTTTATTTTTTCTTGAACTGACCAGCGTTAATTTTTTTTCATCATTTTAATGTGAATTTCTCATAAGAAAGATGAGAAAATATATTATGATAGGGATCTGATGGGAGAAATATAATTAAATAATAAATAATAATTATTATGAAAAGAGAGAGAATGAGTTGCGTGTTCCAACTAATGGACTAAGGACGAGCTTCGTCGTTAATGGCGACTGACAAAAGGCGAAAAGGCGGTCTCGGAGAAACGGCATTACGTAGCTTGATTGGAGGATGATGGGCAACGTTGAGATGAAGGTTGATCGTGGTGACTTTTTTGAATCCAGCAGATAAAAAAATTAAAAAAGAAAAAAAATTAAAAATTAAATAATTATTCAATCAAGAGAAAACTAATGAGAAAACAGAGAAGTGAGCGAATTAATTACGTGGATAGCCACGTAGACCAGGCGGGATTCCCGTTTCGGGGAGGAGAGCTTTTCTGTTTACAGGACATTATTTTCAATTATTGAAACTTCATACAAACCATGAAATAAAACACACAACACTTGATTTTAGAGTTGTACACGTCACACACAAAACACAGTCACACACACAACTATTCTAATTTCCCTCTGTTCTGAAACACACATTGACACATATATAGACTTGTAAACACACACACACACATATATATACACACACATATATACTGCATATACTAAACAGTAAACATGAACAAGGAGCTCAAGTGCTATTTCCATCCCAAAGAGCTGGCCATTGGGATCTGTGCTTTGTGCTTGAACCAAAGGCTACTACTTTTATCAGCAGCCAATAACAAGTCCAAACAAAGAAATAATATTTTCGCCCTGTCATCGATTTTCTTCAATCAAAACCGAAAACCTAGTGACGATCATCGCTATGGCCTCGCTTCATCTTCAAGCCCAGAAGGTCAGATTTTCTCAACTCCTTTTTTTCCCATGGTCCCAACATGATTGATCAGCATAATAGGTGAAATTAAAAATAAAAATGCAATCTTGATCAGTTTATTGCTATGCATTTCTGCAGATTCGTTTATATCGATCAAGTTTGAAGAGGACGGCGTTACCTCGTGGGAGAAGGGCAAAGTCTCTGAACTGCCCATTGATCTGCAATGCAACATGTTGACAGAAACTGAGGACAAGGACATGAGGATCAAGGGTGTGGTGGAGCTGCATGCCAAACCGCATGCCATGCTGAGATGGCGAAGGCGGATTGGCCAGCTCTTCCAGCTCAGCAGATTGAAGAAGTCCACGAAGCCAAGAAGGAGCAAAGAATGCAGGGGACCAAACAGTAATAGAGAAAAAGACATATGATTGAGGCTTTATATATATCTGCACATTGTATGTTGAGTCTTAAGTGTGAATTGGAACTCATATAATAAGTATGATGCTCAGGTTATGATTTATCATCTATTAAATCTCTACTTTTTGCTATATATTCAGATAATTACAAAAACTACCCATAAATTTTCAGCCCAAATACAAGAGGGTGCAATTTGTAAAATAGACAAAGGTGGGATTTTTTTACACAAATATTCTTTTTAATTTTGTACACAAACACAGCAATATTAAGATTTCAGAAAACACCCATGAGCTATATTTTTTGGTGCTCTACTCAAGGAAACATATAATGTAGCAATGGCCACACACGCACATATATATATTGCAAGAATTGAACTTGTCCTATTGTTGTTTAATTTCTTGAAAAAATCATGACTTTCTTTTCCAAATAGATTCAATATAAACCTTAAAAAAACAGTGTGTTTTGGATGTGCCACAAATCACAATGGCATGCATGTGCAAAAAAGTGGTATTAGCTAGGTGCATTTGTTTGGTTTATGTCATTCAATAATAACAAATTGATTGAAGTTTGTAGGGGCATATGTGTCGCCGTTGTCATGAAATAATCACTACATATATAGGACCACTTTCTTCAATATTGAGAAATCAGTTGAAACCATAAAATTAATTTAACCTATATCATGGAAATGACAAAGATTGTACTATAAAAGATTCATTATTTTCATCATCAAACCTCAACTCATTTATTCAAGTGACATATAACCCATAAAAAATCGCATTTTTACACATCACATAAGACTCCAATAATTTGTGTGATACTTACATACCTTGCCTTCTCTCAGGAAGTGGGGTCAAGTCATAATCGGGTTTAAGCTCCTTAACGGACACAAAGCTTTCCACAAGGTCACAAGCCGAAGCTACATGAAGACCCGATTTGAAATCTTCCATGAACTCAACTTCTCCAGTTCCCACCTCATATAACCTCTATCAAATTCCACAGCAAAAGAAGATTTCATACGCCAATAATTCCCTTTTCTAACAAATTAAAATTCCCTTTCTAGTTTGCAAGTTCCAACAAACAAGTAGAAATTCCCTTTTTTTGTGTCACTTCAGTTACTCTAACTAGGATCATCCCTGTTAGATTCGACTCCATTCTCGGATCATTGCTTCTTTGTCCGGTAAGCTCCATTATCGAGTCTCTGTTCGGAGTTTTATCAGCCATTATGATTATAGTTTTAAGAAATTACTTGCAGCAGAAACATATTTTTATCTAGAAGGATCTATGAATTGATATAGCAGCTACTAGCTAGAACCTTCCGTACGTGAATAAATAAATACTAAATCTTTAAACCCTCATTACTTACTTTTCGTACAACCCGCGAAATCAAGAAAATGTTTTTCTTCTTCGTCGGAGGATTGGAACAGCAGGCGCGTCAGATGCTGAAGAGCGGCGCCGGTAGGTGTGTGGCGTGCGGGTCACGCGCCGATCTCGTTGAATACGATAAAGTCCTGAAGCTCTTCTTCGTGCCGGTGTGGCGGTGGCCGGGGAAGCAGCCGCTCATGCGCTGCCAAAGCTGCAACCTTTTCTTCCCTCCGACGCTATCTCCGCCGCCGGAGAAGGTCGCGGCCTCGATTTGCCGGTTCTGCGCAGGCGAGGTGGACCCCGCGTTCAGGTTCTGCCCCTTTTGTGGATCGGCCCAGTAAAAATATGAACACACACTTCTTTATTGTAATTTGAGAAATAAAAGAGAGAACTTTTATTTTTATTTTTATTTTTATTTGTAAAAGACTGAACTTTTGAAATAAATTTGTTAATATCATCAACAATTTTATTTTTTTAATCAGATTTTTTAATTTTTTTTCTTGTGATTACTATCATCAATATGCAAACATTTGCACCAAAATACAAATTAAAAAAAAAATCCAATCCCACAAGCCAACAAAAAATTAATCTTGACAATTTTCAAGTTCAATCACACTCTTACTCCTAGAGAAAAACTTGGCAAACCCGTTCCGGTTCTTGAAAGCCGTCTGCAACGAATAGGAATCCTCATCCAGACAATGATTCTCCATAGACGACATCCTAGAAATATCGGAGTAATCTCTGCAAGGCAACCTCCACGTCTCTCCTCCGGTGGCAGAGTCGACCTTAGAGAAACCTGGTATGCTTGAAGTGTCTATCAAGAAATCTTCCAATGTTGCAAGGGACTCGAGCTGTCTACCCAGGGACGCAATCGTCTTTTGACACTCCGCAAGCTTATCAGCAGCTACTGCTAGATCCTCCTGCACCAACAAAAGTTGTTAGTTAGTTGAATAGGTAGTTGGTTAGTTTGAAAAAAATACTAAAGTAAAAAAACCAACCTCCTTGATTTTTGGTTCAACATCCAAGGCTGTTATTTCCTCAACCCGAGTGTCCTGAATTCTTCGAGTTAAATCACCCTCCAATTCTCGACACTTGGCTGTTAATCCGGCCGAAAACTTCCTTTCCTCCTCGATTTTGGCTTTCAATGACTCGACATTCACTGACAGAGTCCCCTCTAATTCTCTACACTTGGCAGTTAATCCGGCCGACAACTTCCTTTCCTCCTCGATTTCCGCTTTCAACGACTCAACGTTCCCTGACAGTGTCCCCTCCAATTCTCGACACTTGGCAGTTAAATTGGCCGACAGCTGCCTTTCCTCCTCGATTTCCGCTTTCAATGACTCAACGTTCCCTGACAGTGTCCTAGCTTCCACCTCCACGCCCGATAGCTGAAGCTCAAGAAGCTCTTTGGTTTCCCTTACTGCCCTTATCTCCTTCTCCATCTCTGCCAACTTCATTTCCCCTTCCGCCATTTGACTCAGTGCCGCCTTCAGCGATTCCTCACTTTCATCCAAAGCATTCTTAAGTTCTAATTTTTCCTTTTCCATTTTTTTCAATTCAATTTCCAGATATTCGACCCGTTGAGCCATCAAATCAGTTTCTGCTCTCAATGGATTACTATCCACGGTATTCTCTTCGGTCCCCGACAACGAAGCAATACGTTCCATTTCAAGAAAGTCATCCATCATGTCAATCTCGACTGTTAGATTCTTGGGCGAGAAGTTCTGTTCGGATCCCGTGTTACTACTCAGGCAGCTGTTGTTATCTGTAAAACAATCTGCGTTAAAAGACTTTTGACTACTAATCGGAGGAGTAGATTTCCGAGCAATAGATTGAAGCCTCCGGCACTCGGCCTCAAACTTAGCGATTCTTTTAATGCTCTCCAGCTGTAATCTGCTGGCATTTTCAGCTGCCCGCGTGCTTAAATCCCTCTCAATAGTCATAATTCGGAGTTCTTGTTTCAGGGATGAGTTCTCTCTCCCCAGTGTGAGGAGGGTATCAGGGTTGGGTAAGCTAGGCGGGTTTTGAACCTCGGCTTGGAGGCAGAGTATTTGGTTCTCGAGCTCGGTTTTTTGTGCATCCCACTCTTTCCTTTTGTGCTGTATGGCATCCGATATTTGCTTTTCCACGTGGCTTGCTCTTACATCGAGCTGGTTCTGTAGTGCAGTTACTTCGATTTCTGCCTTTTCCCAGCCTATCAAACAAAATACGAACACTATTATTCACTTGTTCTCATTTGCTTTTTATGTATGCAAAAAGTTATAATTAAAATGAGAACAACCGAACAAGAAAAGTAGTTACCAGCCACAGCTTCTTCGGCTACTTTAGCATGCTGCTTAACCAAGTCTTCTTTTGCACTGATATTGACAAGAGCAGCCGATAGCTTCTCTGTCAAACTTTTGACGGTTTCTTTCATTTCTTCTTCCATTATTAATGCAGCTTCTTTTGAGGTTATTTCCGGCGATTCCGAATGAGATTCCCTCGATACTTCCTGCTCAAAGAGTACATAGAAACTAGCCAAATGAGACATCAAGACAATATACAACGAGAAATCGACTAACATGGTTTTCAATGAACTAAAAGTATAAACAATTAAACATGAGAAACAACAGAGACAATGATGTTTTATGATCAAACAAGAGACGATAAAAATAATGAAAACCACTGAAAACAATTTCAGGCCACAAACTTATAAGTGGGGAAAGAGTGAGATTCATCAACCTGTTCATCAGAGTATCTCTCCGAATGCGAAGAAAAGGATCCTGAGCTTTCACTATCACCAGGACTCCTCTCGGAAGGTTTCTTCTTCCACGGCCACTTCCTCTTTTCCATCCAAACTTGGAGTTAAA
This sequence comes from Euphrasia confusa, assembly GCA_954870475.1. Lineage (NCBI taxonomy): Eukaryota > Viridiplantae > Streptophyta > Magnoliopsida > Lamiales > Orobanchaceae > Euphrasia > Euphrasia confusa. The sequence continues at coordinate 44,166,098 of OX940956.1, read as the reverse complement.
AAACTGTTCAACAAACTCATAGAATTAGTTAAATGAGCACCTGCAACTGTATATGTACCCACACACAGACGAGTCGAGCCGATTTAACAGAAATCGAAGCAAAGCTGGTATGATGTCACGGGAAAATTCGGGCAAAATAACCATGAAAAAGGAAAATCATAAACAGAAAAAAAGATTGAATCTTTACTTGCAATCCAACCCTAACTAACTATCCAACCTCCATAAAATATTTCCTTATTCTTCAACAAACAATAAAACAAAGCAACAATAACCCACTTCAATTTCAAACAAAGATTCAATTTTTAGCTGAAAATCACAAGAAAAAAAAGGCGAAAATCAATAAAACAGTAGGTAGCAAAAACCTGGAATGAAGATAACCCCAAGATCCAATCTTAATCCAAATTTCTTCTGGGTTTCAAACTAAACAAAGATCTGAGGATTTTACAGGATAAAATAACCCTAAGATTTAGTGGTAAAAATTTGGGCTTTATTAATTGTTTTAATCATTAAGGAACAGAGCATGTGAGCTCAAGGACTGTTGGTGTTTTCAAAGTGAAAAAAGAAATGGGGATGGAGTCCACTTTTTCAGCTTTTCCATGTTTGAATTTATTGTTTTATTATTTTATTTTATTTTACATTTTCAAAATTTAAATTTCGTGATAATTTGAAGTTAATGTGGTCTTATTCCCGCCCATGTGTCATGATGCCTACAGCTGTGTACGGTCATCTTTATTTGTATTTTACCGACTATATATAATTCTTGAATCTTGATCATTTGTTCTTACAAAAACAAAAAAAGATTGGTCTTTTATGAACTAGTAGTATTTTTATTTTGTTTAATTAAATCAATAGTATAATTGGGTAAGGGAGATAATGCCATGTGGACGTTAATCTTGGTTCGATCTCGTTTTATCTAATTGGTTTGATCTCTCGAGACATCTCGCAAAGTTCCATCATAAAATCAATTTGTGATAGAAGGAGTAGATCGACTTATATAATGAGCTCACTTTCCATTCAAATCCAACTTGAAATAACTCACAAGAAAAACATTCAAACACACAACTTTAATAGTACACCTAGATTAGACTTGTTAAGACAAACATATAAAGCTTATAGTGCAAAAGTATGGGAGGCATATATATATCGTGGATAGTTTCTCCACCATCATAATTTCTCAAAATCCTATCTTCATCACTTCCCTCCATTTGTGTGACTCACATTCCTTCACAAGATTTCTTCACACACCACCCTTTATTTCTTACTCTGTACATATATCAAAACAAAACCTTAGTCTCCACAAACACACACTCACACACATTAATCATCAATGGCTCAAACAATGCTCCTCGCAGCGAACACAGCCGCTGTCGTCGGAGATCAGCCGTTGATGATCCAAAGATTCAAACCCGCAAATCCCTTTCTGACATTGCCATCAAGAAACAACCTTTTTTCCGCATCGGCTTCGAGGAGGACTAACGTTGTCGGTCTCTTCAAGGCAAAGCCGAAGGCTAAGGTTTGATCTCTCGTCGATCTTTAATTTGTTCGATTTCTTTTCTTGTATGTTTGAGATTGTAATAAGAGCATGGATCGATGAAATGTAAACTTCAAACCACAACTTTGCATTAATTACAGAGTGACCTCAGGGCCAAAGTGTAAATAAAATAAATACTATAGTAAATAAAAAACTTACAATCTAGAAATTGAATCAAATGATGCATTGTGTATCTAATCGTTTTGATTTGGTCACAATTCTCTTTGTGCATGGATTGACCTATTCAGTTGTCCACCTTCTCTAACAGTTCTAACAGTTCGATAATGATTTTTGTCATAACAGCCGGCCCCGGTGAAGGAAAAGGAGAAGGTGGAAGATGGAATATTCGGGACATCGGGTGGGATCGGATTCACAAAGCAGAACGAGCTCTTTGTCGGTCGTGTGGCCATGATCGGTTTCGCGGTTCGTTCATTCGTTCGTTCGTTTGATTTATTTTTGCTTTTTTTCGTTCGAGAAAAAATGATCGATGATTCGATGTTTCGCAGGCCTCGTTGTTGGGAGAAGCCGTGACGGGTAAGGGTATATTGGCCCAACTAAACTTAGAAACGGGGATTCCTATATACGAAGCCGAGCCGCTTCTTCTCTTCTTCATCCTCTTCAACCTCCTCGGAGCAATCGGTGCATTGGGAGATCGTGGAAGATTCGTCGACGACTCCACCGGACTCGACAGGGCGGTTATAGCCCCCGGAAAAGGCTTCAGGGCGGCTCTCGGCCTCGGAGATGGTATGTGTGATGATCACTTAATACTTCTTGACTAACTTTTATGGTTACAGTAAATAAATAATTTCTTTAAATTAATAGAATAGAATTTTCTGTTCGATAAATTAATAAAATTTTAGGTTCCAAGATTATTAATTTATAGAGATTTTATTGTATTTGCAAAAGGGCCCTTTGTTTATTGAGTTGTTGCATGTGTAGGTCCGTTGTTCGGGTTCACGAAAGCGAACGAGCTTTTCGTAGGGAGGTTGGCTCAGCTCGGGATTGCGTTTTCCATAATCGGAGAGATTGTGACAGGGAAAGGAGCGTTGGCTCAGTTGAATATCGAGACCGGAGTCCCGTTGAATGAAATCGAGCCGCTTCTGTTGTTTAATGTAGCATTCTTCTTCTTCGCCGCCATCAATCCGGGGACCGGGAAATTTGTTACCGACGACGAGGAAGATTGAGGGCGGGAAAATGTAGATTAATAAGCACTTGTTTTTGGATTATTGGATTGAATTGTAGATGCAAAATTTTAGTTTCTTTTAAGTGAGAGATTATATATATATTGTTATATATGAAATGTTATGTGATCAATTTTCTTGTACAATCCCAATAATTTGAGGGTTAGTTAAGGTAGATTTATGAAACACTTTTCCACACACATGTGCATTACAAAAAAATGAAAAATCTCATAAACTATGTGCCTATGTGCTGTTCTTGTTGTAAAACAATATTTTCACATTTAGTCGAATTAAAAAAAAAAGGGTTGATCAAATAAGAGTAATTTTGTAATTTAAAATTAAAAAATAAAATAAATTGTAAGCAAAGATTGAAAACTAAGTAAAAAAAAGTAACAATTTAACTGTAAAACTTTAGTGGGCTTTAAACGATTTGTATCACTAACCCAATTTCGCAGATTAATATCAAAGTTTGGACTCAGATGATGGGCTTTTATTGAGTAACTGTTTGTTCTCAATATTGGGCTGAAATTAAAGAATCATGGCCCACTAATGACATTTGAGCCCATATATGGCGACTGAAAATAAAAGTTGATATTAGGCATTTATACTAGTATATTTTATTATTTTTAACAATAAGCCATAGTTTTACTGCATGCACAGAGTATAAGGTATTATTAGGGAATAATCATATGAATAATTACTTTCGGAATTATATTAATAGTAAAATTCATTAAATTTTTGGATAACCAAAGAGCGCTTCTCTTCTCCCACTTAAAATCACAACATAATAAAGCATGATCTAGAGAAAGATTTCCAACTCAATTTTGTCTTTAAGTTGTAGTCATACATACCAAAAGTCAAATTCTTTTTAAATGATGATTTACTCGTATAATAGAGCCTATGCCATAGTATAATTCGGTGTCAATTTTTCTATAAACGAGTACAGTTCGACAGTATGAAAAAAATGTTTAAACTGCGTACAAAGACCGATACTTTCACTTATCAATCGTATCCCGAAAGTTAGAACAAAATCAAATTACGCGATTTTTGAAATTATGAGTAGCCGTTGATCTACGCTCACGAGATAAAACTCAAAACTAAAAATTTCATAGTATAAAAGATCAATCTTGGAGGGTAGAAAAATGGGCATTGTCAATATTCGGATATGATTGAAATTTGATACCCAAATGTCATAATTTTCTTGGCTAAAATCACAAAGGATTCGTTGATGATCTGATTAATGAAAAAAAGGAAAAAAAGCTTTATTTGTCAATAAGAAGATCCTTAAATTTTGTTTGATAAGATCCCATCTTAAAGATTTTATCTAATCAAAATCAAAACTTAAAAAAACAAAATTAAAAGAATAAGTGAAAATAATTAGTCAATCGATACCGTGGACAAAAGAACACGCTTTGCTTTAATTTAGTTTGATGTTCACACACACAAAAAGATTTTATTGTATTTATTTTTATGATTTTTTCAACTGCATGCATTGATTTTATTGGGGGAGTCAAATCACTTTTAAAAAAGAAAATATATACTGTATATTATATCATCATGTAAATAGTTTTTTGCACGCTTCGTGAAGATCTCTTATCTTTATTTAATAATTGCAATGTTTTTTATTTATCGATTTGTTTTTTCACACATCACTTTCATCTTTTACAATTGGATCATCTGGGACCATTTTGAATAAATTTATCTAATAAGTCTACAATAAAATTAAAAAACAAAAATATGATGTAGCATATTTTGAAGTTAATAGTTAATAACTAATGAAATCATTAACAAAATTAATTAAAGACATTGTAGTGTATGTGGAATAAGTGTAGCAAGGTACAATTGATTTTGAATTTTAAATCAAATATTGAATTTGTTACATGTAATCTGTCAACAGATCAAAAAATATGCTTAAATCATGTAAAATTTTGACTATATATATTTGAAAAAAATATAAAATGTATGAATATATTTTAATATTTATCAAACATTTTAATCACAATGTATTCGCACGTGAAGTTTATATGTCAACAAATCGAGATACTTAACAATTTGAATTATAAGAAATCTTAGTTATTGTCAAAAAACTTCTCTTTATCCAACATTTTGACTAATTGAAACTACGATGAAGTTGACACATGAAAAAATCGTCAAACTTTGAACAATTTGTCATGTAAAAATTCAAGCACTTTTCCATTTTTTATATATAACACACACAAAAAAAAAAAAAAAAACTAGTTAAATTTATTCCAAAAAAAATAATACTTGAATTTATAAATTAACGAGTCTATATTTGAATGATTGAATTGATAATACTGCTTTCTATGCCTCAATTTCATGTCCACACTTTCTATTTTTACTTTATAATTTTCCTTTTTTTTTTATGTTATTATAAAAGCGTATGTATTTAATTGTGACTAGAAGTGGAGTATTACTCCCTCCGACTCTAAAAAATGATCAGTTAACGTTGATTTTTTTGTCCGCTCAATAAACAGTGTTAAAAAATTATAAAAAAAATTACTAAAATAAAATTTAACTATTAAATGTTATTTTAGTATTTTTTCATATTTTTTGTACATTGTTTATCACACGTATTGAACGAACGAAAAAAAACCAACGTTGACCAGTTGTGACCATTTATTAACACCGAAAAGAGTATTTTTTAGTTAAATTAATCATTATTATATTTGAAACAAGACAACTGCCACAAGATCAATTAAAATCGTTCACATGTTAAACATTCTCAAAATGGATATATTATTGTATTTTGTTTAATTATAGAGAGTGAAAATACATTAAAATAATTATAAAAATGTTTAAAAAAAACAATAAAGAATGATTGTGAACATAATAATCTAGCGCGTCTCACACGGCGGATTTGTTTGCCAGACCTATGTCGGCCTCATGATGAAGCCTGGACAATTAGATATCAACACGTGGCAGACAAGAAAAATAAATTATCGGGTCCCAACTTCCAAATACTACAATTTTTACAAAGTTTGATCGAGAGAGAATAACTTTAGGTAAATTATATAATGCATCCATTTATTTGATACTTAAACATGTAATAAATTAATATCTACATCCACATTAATATTTAATATTGGCCTGTTAACTATTCAAAATAAAATAAATTAATACAATTTTCTACTCACACTTAATAGGTCATATTTTCTTTATAAATTACAAATAAAATATAACATTTAGTTTGGAAGGGTAAGAGTACTTTAATATGATATCATAACATGGCACAATGATATGTCATTATATTTATGAAAAAATTAATTTAATCAAACATGAGACATTAATTCAATGTTTATTCGTGAATAGTGTGTTGAACAATATTATAATTTTAACAAACTACATTTTAATGTGTATATTGATTCAATAAATTTCAATATATCGTTTTCCATTTTTATGGAGACGTTTTACTGTACTCAAATTTTTAACTTTTTTTCTTAACTAGCTAGGTTAGGTAGAAGATAAGTTTTTTAGTCTTGTAAATTTGTACTCCGTGATTATAAATTATAATATATCAATAATTATATTTCTAAGAATAATTATTCATTAACAATTTAACATGACGAATTAGCACACCAATTGTGCGGGGCCCACGCGACAGATTCCATAAAATCCAGATTTGACACGACGAATGTGGAGACCACAAAAGATTTGTATATTAAGAATTGACCCCACAAATTATATGCCGGTGGGTCCCTGCACATGTATTTTTCTTTATTTCTTGTCCCCATCTTTTTTATTGCTTCAGATTTTAGTCCCCAACTTCCATATCTCACTTTCTCACGCTGTGTCTCACTGTATGCCCACAACCACAACACCAAAAAAGGAATGTATACAATTATTATTTTGTCAAATTACACATTTTAAATCGGATAAATTTATCAAAAAACTATTTTAATATTTTAGAGTTGAGATCGGAACGGAGGTGCAGTTTTAAAATTGTGAATCGAGATTTGAAAATGAATAAATAATATCTCAATCACATATTTTGATGATGCATAACAAAAATTGAATAACTCGCATTTTATTGGCGACGGAGATCTTAAACACCAAAATCTGTTAGATGATATATAGTACTGAACAACATGAATTAATCAAACAAAATTCATAAAATATTAAATTACTGTAAAATATTAATAGATTTTTATAATTTTTTAAAATTTAGATTTTATAATCAAATTTAAAAAAAATTAAAAAATCATACAAAGTTGGCCCAAATACAATCAATATATCCCCATCAATCAAATGACAATTAAATGTATTAAATTATTGAAAAAAATATATAGATTTAGAAAGATACGATAGTACGTGAAAATTAAAATTAATTGAAAAAAAAACTGGAGTATTAAATTATGCGTCACCCTTCTCTCAAGTATTTAACTCAACATTCAATTAAAATATTGCACTAATGGTATAGAATCAATCGTAACTATGATAACTAAAAATATAGTCAACAATCATACAATACAAAGTACGTACTAGGCCTCAAATGTACGTAGGCCTTTTTATTTAGGCGACAGAATATATACGTAAGCTTCTACGGATGAAATGGAATCGAATCGAATTTTCACGTAATTAATTTGGTAGTAAGTACTGTTGTTTATCTTGTTTTTTATTTTTTGTTCCCTTGAAAATGTTCGATTTTCATTTGAAAATGAAACTTTCATTTTTATTTTTTATTACTTAAAAAAATTAATAAAAATTTGAATTGTGGAAGTATGTGATTAATATTTTAGTTAGTTGTGATTTGGGCAATCTCTCACCATTGTTTGGTGGGGCAACACCCCAACTGTATATACATACTCTCTCTTTTTCTATCATCAATAAAACTGTTTATTTAAGAATCAATCAATTCAATTAAAACTACCAAAAGTCATACGAAAGATTAGGTCAATCTAGGTATATAATAAATACTCCTATATATATATATATATATATATATATGTGAATGTGATGCAGATATATATTTAAATGAAGCAAAGATTGTTTCTTATTGCACAAGTTATTTAATTTATTTTATTTTATTAGGGTTTTAGTATTATTTATATGTCTAGTATTTTGATTTATTCGATAGTTCTTTTTGATATAAAATAAAAAGGTTCCTCTTTGAGTTTTTTATCAGGTTTCGATATTTTTCGGAATCAACGAAAGTTTGATGTTTTAATTCTCGGGTATTCTTAGAATCAACGAGTCTTAATCGTGTGTTTATTGCTTCCCTGCGTCAGTTGGTATCAGAGCCGAAACGATGCCTCCCCGTCGCCAGTATGCTTGCAAAACCGCCGTTGAGGCCGCAACCCGTCACGATGCCGACATCGCCGCCTTAAGCCGCCAGATCGCAACCCTTGCCGTCGAACTCGAGGAACTTCGCCTTGTTATCACCAACAGACTACCGGTGTCCCTGCTGCCCTCGTCATCTTCTTACGACGACTCGCCTCGTTTTGATTACGATGACCCTCCTCGTTTTGATGAAGTTGATCCCTTGGCCATGCCCGAAGAGCACATGGTCGGAGGCGTGGGTGACCTAATCTACCACCTCTGAAACAATATACCTCTTTTGTCCCCGCTGCCTGGCTCGGAGATCTCTGCGTATGATGGTCCCCCTAAATTTGACGAAGAGCTCTTTTCAGAAATTCTCGTGGCACTTGTGCTGAATCCTGATGTCGTTGCTTCTGCACCACATCAACATGTTGTTGCTCTTGCGATGAAAGGAGATGATCCTACCCCTGCACCACATCTGCATGCTATTGTCCTTGCGCTTCATCCCGATGTCGTTGCCGCTGCCCTTGCGTCGCTTGTTCAAGTTGATGCCCCTGCGATGGTTCTTCTTGCCATTGTACCTGCGTCATGTCAACGTGTCGCTGCCCTTGCGCTGTGCCCTCAAGGTTACCGACGATTGGTGTTTGATCCCGGCATTTTCGTGCTCGATTTTCAGGTTCCCGGTCGAACCTTCTCCTAGAGGGGGAGAATGATGCAAATATATATATTTAAATAAGACAAATATTATTTCTTATTGCCCAAGTTATTTAATTTAATTTATTTTATTTTATTAGGGTTTTAGTACTATTTATATGTCTAGTATTTTGATTTATTCGATAGTTGTTTTTGATATAAAATAAAAAGGTTACTCTTTGAGGTTTTTATCAGGTTTCGGTATTCTTCGAAATCAACGAAAGTTTGATGTATTAATTCTCGGGTATTCATAGAATCAACGAGTCTTAATATTTGTTCTATTACTTCCGCTACGTCAGAATGTGTGTGTACGAATTAGTTTTCAAACTCGCAAGAGTACTGTGTTGGTAGAACAAGAGAGTTGTTCTTTAGAACTAGACTGTACGTAGTTTTTCACTTACCCGTCAATAAATACAGTATAATTTCTATAAACTAATAGCTTCGGGATCGTGAAATTTTATTAATTTAGAGAAGTTATTAATTTATCGAGTATTTTTTTCTATTTAAAAGACTAAATTGGGACTAAAAGATTCTATTAATCAATCTATTATTAATTTATAGAGTTTTAACTGAACTATATTTTTTTTTTTTTTTAAAAAAAAGTATGTTACTCATTGAGTATTTAATTTTTTTGAGAATTAAAAGAAAAATTGAAGATCCATTTGAATTTTTGTATCAAAACAAATATTTAATTTCCTAATAGATCAATAATAATACTCCTCCCACCCCTATAAGCAAAAGGTGATTATTGGATACAAGGAGTAATTTTTAAATGTACGGTGGAGTGCAAAGTTGTTGTAAATTGTACTACTACTAATGTAGTACTAGTAAATAAATTACTGTATGTAACAAATTATTGAATTCTTTTACTTACTATTTTTATTTTTAAGAGATAGAGTGTGGGGCCCGGAGATGGAGAATAGGAGCATGAGCAGCTGTAGCTAAAAGAGGTTGTCCAAAACAGAATCTAGTGAGAAAGATTTCTCTCTCAATCACACACATAGCAATTATTTATTTTTATTATTTTATTTATTTGTCTTGTGTGAGTTGGGTCGATTTTGTAATAATCACAATCAATAGTGCCTGTTGTAAAAAAAAAAAAAAAAAAATAAAATTAAAACACACAGGTTTTGCTTCTCAACTACTCATGCTTCAATATATATATGTAAACAAACCTACCTGCGAACTCATCACACAACTCTTTCATTTTCTTTATTACACACAAAAGAAATCAAAACGCGCACACACACAATCTCTTACAATATAAACACACACACACACACACACAAAAATATATATGGCACCTTCATCCCATAGTTATGATGATGATGTTGAAGAGAAGCATAACATTTTTCATGTGTTGGCCGTTGACGACAGCAATATCGACCGGAAGATCTTGGAGCGACTACTCACACTCTCCGAATACCACGGTATATACTTAAATGATTCAAAGTTACTGTAATAATTTTACTGTGTTTCTTGCAAGAACGATCGATCAATCGTATAATAATTAATTAATTAATTAATTAATTAATGTTTTTATGTATGTATAATATGCAGTTACATGTGTGGATTCTGGAGATAAGGCTCTTGAATATCTGGGATTGATTTCAAACTCAACTCACCAACATCAGGTTAATTTTATTTTATTAATTTGTTTTTCAAAATTATAAACTTGTATTTTGTTTTTCCAAATACTACAACTGTCCCAGATGAATTAATTATGTTAATTTTAAATGAATTACAGGTATCATCGAAAGTGAACCTGATCATGACAGATTACAGCATGCCCGGAATCACCGGCTACGATTTGCTCAAGAAAATCAAGGTAATAATTAGTACTACTTAATTAATCAACTTCATAAATTGATTTATCTAATTCTGTTATTAATATTTTGTTTTTTTTGTAATTTTGTTATGTAGGATTCTTCTTGGAAAGATGTTCCTGTAATAGTTATGTCATCAGAGAATGTACAATCAAGAATCAACATGTACGTACCACCGTCATGATTTAATTGACTAAAAATATAGTGTAAATATTGAAAAAATTATTTAATTAATTAATTTTTATGATTTTAATTAATTAATAGGTGTTTGGAAGGAGGGGCAGAAGAATTTCTGTTGAAGCCTGTGAAGCTATCAGATCTAAGCAAGCTTCAATCCCACATCCTTAAATACACAATTACTCGTGAATCGGACGGTGGCAGTGAAACTACTATGACCGACATCATTGATTCGGCCATCAAGAAGGATGAAGAGAAGATCAGTGTCACGACTAACGACATAATTATTAGCATTAACAGAGACGAGGATAAAGAGATGATGAGAAAGATCACCGCTAACAACGAAATTGATATTAACAGAGACGACGAGGAGAGTGAAAACGACATGAACTGCAGCAATGCGATCAGGAAGACAACCTTCACGACAATTTTAATGGGATCGGATTTATCGGACAGAAGGCCTCAAGTCCAGGAATTGCCCGTTGCATAGCTATAAATCAATACTTTACTATCTCATAATTTTTTTTTCTCTGGGTTTTGTATTACTTGATAAAATGCACATTATGAATAGGGCAATTCAGATTAATAGAGGACTGATATATATAAGTGTATATTGAAAACAAATGCTGCTTTGATTCATATCAAGTTATCAACATAAAGAATATTTAAAAAAAAAAAACAGCGAGTCGCATGGTTTAAAAAAGCCAATTGAGACTAATGTTGCCGAGCCAGATGAGTAATGGGAATTGGGCCAAGGCGATGAAGAGAAGCAGATAATGGTGCCTGCTCGAGTCGAAACTCCTGACCTCTGCAAACAAGACTCGCTTCATCGTCTTCACGAGGAAAATCCCCATGCACAAGCAGGTCCACGGTAACATAAAATAGTACGCATAGCCCCAGAATATTTTGGCAAGGACTGCTAGAGACAGGCCCGTGAAGGTATATCCCGCGTAGGCCACAATCTCCAGCAGAGGTGCTTCTCCGCCACCGAGGGTGAATAGCGTCATCTTCAGAAGGGAGACTTGAAGAGCCCAGCCCACAAGCCCCTTCACAAATAGCCAGTTGAGAGCTTCCGGGCTAAACCTGTTCATGATTCATTTCAGATAATTATATACAAGTCCAGTGAGATTTCGTAAGGAGAATTGCTAAAATACTCCACATTTAGAATTTCAGAAATATTCATGTATTTTAATGGCTAATCACAAAAGTACTCTGCACGATTTGACCTAGTTAAAAAAAGATCTTATATTGTCGTATGAAAAAAAATCAAACCCCCCTTCACTTCTATAAAATATTTACATTAGGCTTAAGCCCCTTAAGTTTAACAATCAATCAAAGCTCAGAGATACGAGGTAATCCTGTAATTACGTCAAACACCAAGGTTAAAATTTTGGTATATAACTACATTTAATGTTTAGCTTCAGATATCAGAGTCAGAGGCACATTGCACAAGCACCGGTTTGAAAGAAGAGTTCATGACAGAACACTATTATAACTAAAACAATGAATAGAAATATATTTTACTAAATCAACTCAATTCTCAACATAAATCATCCTAAACACCAATTCAAGAAGCTTATTACAAAATAATAAGAAAAACTTACATCCCGTGGAGACCTAATGATAGGCCAGCAAGAATAATATAGGTTCCGAACGCCATAAATGGAATGTACAAGTCCGGAGCATTTATATCGTAAATAGGCGGCTTGTACGAGAGCCTCCCACCGACCGGCTCACTGATTCTCGTCCAATGGTCCTGAATCATATCAGATAATTAGATAAAATTACGTGCAAGGAATACTCAAAACAAAGCTAACAAAAGGAACGAAAGGAGAATCAAAATACTACCCGGTGAAGGAATGGGAAAAGCAGGACCTTCAGTTTATTCTTCACATAGTGATCATTGACTTGGAAATAGTATTGAGGATCGGATAAGAACCTGCTAATCTGTTTCCTCAAATAAATCAATACGATTCAAAGACAAAGATAAAAAAAAAAAAAACCCGAAAGCCCTTACAATCTCAAAACTGGCTGGCTACTATACTCACATTGCTTTGCACATATTCAGAGCTGGTTCCTAAGATCTTCCCTCCATATGCACCGAGCCCGCCTTTGATGAACCCCGAGCTCGCGCCGTAGAATGCATTTCCGAAAGGATCCGGTCCAACGTTTGGTGGGATGGGCCCGCCTGGATGTCCACCGGTGTTATCGTACATCTCACTCACAGGAAAATGAACTAAATTCTGCAAGAGCAATACACCACGTGGTTTCAATCAGTAAGATTCACATCTTAAAAACTGGATTTTCCCCCAAATTCACATGAAAGGGCGGGAACATTCAGATTCAGAATGAACTGTAATTTCAGCACAAGTACCTAAACTCCTGCGAAAACTACTACACGAATCGAATCGAATCGAACCTAAGGGGAATCGAATGAACAGTGATTTCAGCATCGTAAAATTTTCAGATTCAATCGGAATGTTCAATGAAACTCGAAGGAAGAAGATAACCTAAACGGAAACGAGAAATTAGAAGAGAGAAAACATACCGTCGTCGCCGTCGTTGAACAACTGAAATAATTCGTCGCCGGTAATGTGATAAACGAGAAATGGAAATCGCAGTTTTGATGATTAGTATAGCTTAGTTCTGAAGGAATGGAATGGGCCTTGAACTAGTATTGTATTTGGGCCTTAAAGGTGTTGCCGGCCCACCACAATTTCAATTTTCACGACTCTGATTTTTGGTAATTTTCTCACTAGTATATTTTTGATCTTGAATTAATTTATTTTCTTTTTGTTAATTTAAAATATTATTACGAATCATTACCGAGTGAATCGAAAGTTGACTTCGGATTTGTTAATTCAATGTAGATAATATTACTATACGACAAGTTGTGATTATATACGTTACGTACTTACGTATATAAATAATGTACGTGTAACTCTGAAATTATATTAAGCTAAAACATGGCGGCGGTGAAGCTGGATGCGGCGGCGGTGCTGGAGGAGCTGAGATCCACCTTCGTCTCCGGCAGGACCAGGAGTTTAGAGTGGCGAGTTTCTCAGTTGAAAGCCATTCTCAAAATCACCACCCACCACCACACTGAAATAGTCGGAGCTTTGCGGGCCGATCTCAATAAACCCGACCTCGAAGCTCGTTTTCACGAGGTTCCCAATCAAATTTCGATTCTTTTTTAATGTTTTTGTATTTCTGCATTCAATTCTTTCTCTGTTTTATGCTATGTAATGTAGTAGTAACATTTAAATCACCTTTATTTTGGACTTTATTTCGGTTCAATTAGTGAAAGAAATATTTTTTGTTCTGTGTTAATTTTATGAGCTAACATTTTAATGTAGATTGGTACTGTATCAGAATCATGTGAATTGGCATTGAAGGGGTTGAATCGTTGGATGAAGCCTCAACGGGTAAATTTCATCGTCTATAATAATGATCATAATAAGCTAGCTATATGAATTAATCTTAATTATTTGCAGGTGAAAACTTCGATTCTCACTTTTCCCTCGTCGGCTGAAATAGTGCCCGAACCTCTGGGTGTCGTGTTAGTCATATCGACTTGGAACCTTCCGTTTGGTATGTACTAAACTCACACTTGATGTCGAAAAAACTTCTTGAATTAATTATAGTTCTGTTTCCTTTCTGCAGCTCTTTCGCTCGATCCGGTTATTGGGGCTATAGCAGCTGGCAATGCCGTGATTTTGAAGCCTTCCGAGGTGGCCCCCGCCACATCTTCATTGCTCGCGAAGCTCCTAGGGGAGTACCTCGACACGTCAGCGGTAAGAGTCATCGAGGGTGCTGTGTCTGAAACCACTGCTTTGCTCGAGCAAAGATGGGACAAAATATTTTACACGGGAAATGGGGAAGTGGGGCGAGTTGTTTTAGCCGCTGCTGCGAAGCATCTCACGCCTGTGGCTCTCGAGCTGGGAGGGAAAAGCCCGGTGGTGGTGGATGAAAACGTCGACCAAGAGGTGAAATAAACGGATTTTATTACGAAATTTTCCCAAAAAGATTCGATTTTTATGGGGTCAAAATGCAAGAGAAAGTAAAATTGCGGGTACTATTTGTAATTTTTGAAAGTTAGATGATTTTTTTTGGTAGTAAGTTAGTTAGGCCAAACAAACCTCAGGGGGGTGCCTTGTTGGAAGTTGGAACACAGTCAACACACACTCAAATTTATGAATGGGGTGAAAATGTAAGAGAAAATAAAATTGCGGGTACTATTTGTAATTTTTGAAAGTTAGTAGTCTTTTTTGGTAGTTTAGTCAGTTAGTTAGGCCAAACACAAGTTAAATTTTTTTGTGATCTCTGCATATGGAAAGGTGGCTGCGAACCTCGAGGTGAAATAAACGGATTTTATTATGAATTTTTTACTCGAGGTTCGACTTAATTACAAATGGAGAAGGCCAACTTTTAAAAATCACAAAAAGACTCGATTTTTATGGGGTGAAAATGCAAGAGAAGATAAAATTGCGGGTAATATTTCTAATTTTTGAAAGTTAGTTGGCTTTTTTGTTAGTCAGTTAGTAATAGTTAGGCCAAACAAACCTGAGGGGGGTGCCTTGTTGGAAGTTGGAACACACTCAAAATTTTATGAATTGGGGTGAAAATGTAAGAGAAAATAAAATTGCGGGTACTATTTGTAATTTTTGAAAGTTATGGGGTGTGTGCATTTTTGGAACACACACTCAGAAATTGTGTAATCTCTGCATATGGAAAGGTGGTTGCGAAACGGATAATTTCGGGCAAGTGGGGAGGAAACAACGGGCAAACCTGCATTGCTCCCGACTATGTAATAACAACGAAAGAGTGTGCATTGAAGCTGGTAAGGAAAAATCCAAACAGATTATTGTTGATATTATGAAATCCCAACAGATCGAATTGTGATGTAGATGACATCTCTTTCTCTCTCTCTCAGGTGGATGCTCTTATATCCCAGCTTGAGAACTTTTACGGAAAGGACCCCGTTAGGTGCAAGGACTTATCGAGCATTATAAATCATCACCATTTTGACCGTCTTTCGAAGTTATTGGAAGATGCAAAGGTTTCCGGTAAGATCGTCTGTGGAGGTCAACGGGATGAGACCAATTTGTAAGTTGCAGAACCTGGTTTGGCTTTTGAGCAATATCCGTCTGTTATGTGACATTTTACTCTTTCCGATTTTCCAGGAAGATTGCTCCGACTATTTTATTGGATGTCCCGGAAGATTCTATGATCATGAACGAGGAGATTTTCGGTCCTTTGCTTCCCATTATATTGGTAACTCGTTCGTTTAGCAAACTACACCAGCATTTGCAGCATTAAGCATTATGTTTTTTTTTTGCTTCGTTGAAGGTTAACAGAATCGAGGACTGTTTTCGTTTGATTACTGAGAAAGAGAAGCCGCTCGCTGCTTATCTATTTACTAACGACAAAAAGTTGGAGGAGAGTTTCATAAGAAATGTCTCAGCAGGTGGTATGACTATTAACGACACAAACATACACGTAAGTCTTTACAGAGAGCCCGGTTCCTCGTATAATACTGTAATTGTGTACTCATAGAATTGTCGGTGAAGTTTGTAGAGTCAGGTTTGCCATTCGGGGGTGTAGGAGGAAGTGGCATGGGGTCTTATCACGGGGATTTCTCGTTTGATGCTTTTAGCCATAAGAAGGCTGTCTTAAAACGAGGTTTTGGTCTAGAGGTGCCCGCGAGATATCCACCATATACTCCTTGGAAACTGCGATTCCTTACTGCGTTTCGTACAGGCAATATAATCGACATTCTTGGAGCTTTGATTAACAGGTGACTTTAACCAAATAGGTTGGATATGTGGAAGCTGTTACAGTTTCTTTTGTTCTCATTGTAATACATTTGATATGAAGTGAAGACATCATCAATTCATAGAGTTTCTGATTAATTTCAATTGTAAGACGAAGATATGCTGAATAAAAACACACAGTGCGACGCTGCTCGTCTTAACATAAATATTCAAGGCGAAATGTCTTACATAATGTACACAAAAATACCATCCCATACTGATACAGAGTTTTCGTAATCATCCTTTTGATGATTTGAAAGTATCTCAATACTAACCAATGATTTCAGTTACCTTCACCACTTTCATCATCTTCATTCTCGTAAAATCTGGTCTCCGAACTAACAGGAGACTTTCGCGTCTTTGCAACCAAAACCCACATGTTCGCCAGCTCGTTTTCCAATGTCTCTTCATGCCTCTTTGAATCATCGAGCCTCTTTCGTAAATCGGCTTCGACTTTGTCTCTCTCGGATAGTGCGGCAACCAGAGAGGCTTCCCTTTGGTATCTAGCCCTTAGCTCTAGCTCAAACTCCTCCATGGATAATCTGTCCTCGTGGTTCCTTGTGCGTGCGCCGTTTTTCCTGTTATCGGTTGAAGCAGGCTTTCTGCAGCAACTCGCCTTGCAACGGGAAATATGATTTGCGGATGCCAGGTCAGCAGTGAGTTTGTCATTTTGGCAGGACAGTTTTGTTACTTCTTCTGCTATGTTTTGGAGCTCGACTGCTGCTGCTTGAGCAAGTTCTTTCGCATAAGAAGCTTCGGCAGTTTTCTTTTGACAGTGCATTTCAAGTTCCTCCTTTTCTTCAACGAGTCTTGCATTATCTTGCCTTAATGACTCTATCTCAGCAGCCTGAGGGAGATAAGTTGTTCTCAAAGTCTCAAATGCCAACTTTTGCATAATACACTACTAAAATAAATCATTTATCATAAAAGCAAAAGGTTTTGCCAACACTCACTAATCATGTGACAAATTCATAACAATGAGATGATCAGATAGAACGATTGGGTTCATAGTATGCCTACCTGCAGAAAAAGCTGAGAATCTAGAAAGACGTCACGGTCGCATTCTTTAGCATCATCATGGTTGAGTATTCTATTCCAGGTCCCAGCACTAGTGGGCGTATTTTCACCCGCAGATATTACTTCACATGGATTAATCTCAGACCCTCTTCCACCATTTATAATCTCCGAGGATTCATCGGAGCTATCTTCAGCTCTTGATATTTTACTCAGCATAATGGAGTCCAGTTGTTGCTTTAAAAGATTCTTGGCTTCATGAACCTCAATGTTCTCCAATGTCTAATAACAAATAATAATTTATCACTTGGAAAGATAATGAACTTTTATCAATTTAGGGACAAATCTAAGGCTTAATTTGGCGTCTTTCTATTATTTCTTTCTTCTCACACATGACTACATGAGATTAAATTTTCATACTTTCAGGATTATGATTTAAACATATGAATAGTGAACTAGAAATTGCAAGATAACATATACTATAACCTTAGATTTGAATGCTTGAATTTACATATTATATCACTCAGGACCTGTAATGACAGTTTTTATATTTTAGGTTCTCAACTGATAATTAACTGTCTTTCAGACCGTAAAACGAGAAAGTGCCAAGATAATAATGTAAGCACAAGACAGAGTAGCGATGACTGTTTTTACCTTTTCTCGTAGTTGCTCCTGGAGGATCCTGTTATCTGCTGATGTGATCTTTCCCAGTCATAAGATAAATTATACGCACTATTATTAGTTGATTTTTTCATGAATGGAATTATGCTTAAATAAAAGCAATGGGTTCAAGCATACCTCAAGTTCAAAAGTTTTTTGGTTTAGTTCGGTAGCAAGCTTGGACAAAGCCTGCATGAGGACCATATGAAGATGCAACAGAAATAAATAACAGGGTAAAAATAAATGTTTATGTGTGTGGATTTCTTATTTTCCATGGCTCCCTTCAAGAGCAGAGAGAGAAAGCTAGTGAAAAATATAGTGCGTTTGTACTGACAAAAGTTCACCTGAGACATTTCAACAACGTTGGAGCCATAAGGAGATATCTCCACTGATCCAATCATGCGTTGCTCCAGAACCTGCATTTGAAGCTTCTTTTCTTTTATTTCGTCCTTCAACCTTTGTATATTTTCCTGCATTGTGGTTACCATGAAAAGAAGCAGAATGACTCTCCATTAAAAGTATGCAGTTCTGTGTCCGATCAAAAAATATATATTGTATGAACCTGTAATCAAGGAGGAACATCTAACCTGAAGTTTGGAGTCTCCAGGAGTCTTAGCCGCTTGCACAGATAATCTTTTCAGTGAACTGGTGGATAAAGCCACTTCTCCAGCTAACATTTTTATCTGCTCGCGAAAGAGATCCATTTGATCTGTGATGGTGCTCCCGCTCTATATGACACACATAGGATTCAGGTTTAGAGGAATAATTTAAATATGATGGGAAATAAGCGAATCTAGTAAGTTCTTATTACCGGAGGAAGACGTCTTATGCCAACAGATGCACTGATCAAATCGCCTGCTTGAGTTTTTTGGGAAAGAGAATCAGCAGCAGTAGAAGCATTGTCTTTTCTACTGAATGATTTCCTCGAAGAATCTTTCATGTCACTAAACATAACCTTACGTTGGGATGATTTTGATGAAGAAGATGGCGTATCACTAGCGGAACTCTCATTATCAACACTTGAGGATGAGGGGAACCCATTCTCGGGCTTCTGCACCAAATAAAATAAACCATCATTAAATCATCATCACCATCATCATAATAAATAAATAAATAAGGAAATGACAGAGAACACAAAAGAAACAGCATAAGAATTTACTTTTAATTTAAACCAGCCAAGCATCCCTTTCCCCCGGTTCCTCTTGTGATCTGTGCCTATCTCATCATGATTTGTGGCATCTCTACTTCCATCCATAGAAATTTCACAATCAATATC
Organism: Euphrasia confusa; assembly: GCA_954870475.1. Classification (NCBI taxonomy): domain Eukaryota; kingdom Viridiplantae; phylum Streptophyta; class Magnoliopsida; order Lamiales; family Orobanchaceae; genus Euphrasia; species Euphrasia confusa. The sequence goes on along the minus strand of OX940956.1, from coordinate 44,146,650 downwards.
ATCATCAAGCATGCTTTCTCGTTTTCTGTCCGGCAAGTAAGCTAGCTGCAAGTGGACAGGAACAGGAAGAATAAATGCTAATTGTAAAAATTTAGCGAGCCTTCAAAATGTATTGTTTCAAGTAAGTCACATTTCAATTATTATAAAGACATTATAGATTTCTGTGTTAGTACCTCATCTTCCCCAAAAGAATGTCTCCGTCTGTTCTTTTCAAGGACACTTGGTTGGATTTGGATAGTAGTTTTGGTAGAAACTAAGATTAGCTTGGTTAGTCTCTGAATCCTTCCCATCAAAGCAGCTTTGTCTTGTTCCTCCTCTTCTAATCTCGATTGCAACTTAATCTGCCCAGCTTCTAACTGCAATATATGAGTATATCAGAACACAGTAAAATAAACAATTATAGAGGAAGAAAGCTATTGTGAACAAAGTTAATACAAATTACTCGTTACTTTACTAAAACAAGATTTGATAAGCACAAACCTTGAGATTTAAATTAACCAAGTCTTCTTGGTTTGGGCCACTGGGAGCCAATGAGTTTTCTCTCTCCACCATGCCACGTCTCAGTTGCTCAAGCTCTTCCTTTAAATTGGATATTTCTTTTTGATATTTTTTGATGAGAGACTTTTCATCCAAGATCTATTGAGGAATGAAAAATCAAACCAGAGCTTTTAAAGATCTCTTAATTTTCAGTATTTTCACTTGTATGTTGCGAGTCTTTATAATCTCACCTTATTTTGAGAGGCCTTGATTTTAACATGCTTACTACGATGAGCAAACTTAAGAGTGTTGTGTGTTTCTTCAGTATTACTAGAGGCTGGTGTCAATGTGCAAACAAGCTACAAAAAGGTTCGAGGAAGAATCAGAATGTAGTAACAGCTAACTAAAGCCTTGAGGTAAAAATCATGGACGAGTGCTATAAGCAATTTCAAAGTTCACAAATTGAAACTTACAGAGACTCGACCGTGGCCACTAAGAGATGACTGCAATAAGCGTGTAAGTTTTGAATCTCGATACGGTACGTGAGAGAATTTTCCGTCTGTTAATTTGGATATTACCTGGATTTACGAGACTAATGTGAACTTGTGTTGGATTCGGAGTGAAGTGGCATGCAATCATATATACATATTATAGAAAAATATCCGGAACAACATTCAAATTTAGAGAATGTAAATACCCAGCTTTATATAACTTCAGCAACAACACAAAGACATTTTATCATGTTAAGCTACAAAAAATAATGATTCTAAGACTAAGCAATAACTCAAAGTTAATTGTTTGAAATCTATGGAAACGAGAGACTGCAGAAAGCAAATAATTAATCACGCTAGTCAAGAGAAAAAGAGTTCATTACGAGGAAAAAGAGAATTGGTACTACATACAAGATCATATTTGTAACCAAGATGAATGATCTAAAACATGGAAATGTGACTTACAGTGCCAAGAGTCAGTAAGCTTTTATTGATGTATGAACCCTCTTTTCTCCTCAATCCAGTGGTCCCTGTCTTGGAACTTTCAGATCCTGCCAAGTCAATTAAATGCTGTAAAGGAGTTCAGTATCGTTGTTCCAGAAATCATATGACATAAAAGATCAAAGAAATTTCGGAACCTCATTCAACCATAAGTTTCAGATGAAATGAAACTGAGAAGAAGAAAAAAGGGGGAGCAGAGACAGGAAATTAAGTCCATTAACATGTATTGAATCTCAATTATACTCGCATGAATGCATGATAAAGAAAAATGTAAGAAAGCAGTGATAATACAAAACCAAATCAAAGATAATCAGATAAATAGCACATTCGAATACATACCAATTGTGATAAAGCTACTCCTTCATTTTCACCATTTCCACTGCTCTCAATAGTCTGTAAGATTAGAAACCATTAAAGAGCAACGGATAAATGGGTTAATCCGACCCAAAACAGAGTTCTTAAGGGCCATCAATTAAAAGATAATGGACAATGGTAATCATTCTCTATTCCATTAAACTTTTCTTCAAGATAAGAATTTTTGGTACAACAATTTAATTCATAATACCGGATATTAACAGAGTTGTAGTAAACTGCTAACAATTAATATTTTTTTCTCGGAAAATTGACCTCTGTTGAATTCTTGTTACAATGTCTTCCAAATAAGTTAGAAGTTAAAAGTTTGATATCATTCTTCAAATTATACAGAACCCAAGAACAACAACAAGAGTTATACCGAAGTGAATATGGTGTGATAATGAAAAATGTTCTTGAGTTCTTTGATTTTTCACGCACTGAAAAATGTTTTTTAACTGCAACTTTTTATTTGAAAAGCATTTTAGCATGAATGTAATTTACACAATAAAAAAAGAACTATTAAGTATTAAGTGTTCAAGTTTATTACAATTTTGTTTAGCTATAAGGTATTAAGAGCTAAATCGTTGTGCCAAAAAATTAAATCTTGAAATAATTATGGAACAAGAACAACAATGAGTTGTAATACCAAAGTGAATATGGTGTGGCTTCGGCTGCTGAGTAGATTGAAGTTATTAGAACCCACATGCCTATGTTCTGCACAAAGTCAAAAGCAAATTACATTTTTTACCAGACACTAAAAGACTCAAGGAAGTGCGTCAATCTTTTAACTGAAGAACAAAGTGAGATATGCCCCCATGGATAACTGTGTTACAGTACACATGAAATGTATGCACATTCACATTGGTAGAGACAATTGACAAATCATATTACAATAACTTTTCAATCTAACAAAGATTACTTTATAAAAAAATGTTAATAATTTTTACTTCTACATCTTTTTAAGGGTGACTACTCTACCTTAGTTCACTATATGTTCTCTTTTTCCAAAATAAAAAATATTACTCCCTCCGGCCATTAATAGATGTCATACTTTGCTGGACACGGAGTTTAAGAAAATTGTTATTTTTGTATTTTTTAATGGAAAAGTAAAAGGTAAAAATATATTTTAAAAGTGAAAAGTAAAGTAGTTGTGAGTAAAGTTTAAAAAGTAGGTGGGGTAAAGTAGAATAAAATTGTATATTAAAATGAAAAAGTTAGAATAATTATTTCCTTTTCTGGGGTGTGTCAACTATTGTTGGACACCCCAAAAAGGAAAGTATGACAACTGTCTTTGGATGGAGGGAGTAGTTTCTTTCCAAAGAGAGCGAGATAGACATAAATAATTGGACTTGTGAATTTAGAAGTCACCTTCACCAGATGCTATTAGTGAAAGAGCGTGAGCAGGCGACATGACAACCTCTTCTTTTAACCCCTCAACATATGTACCCTGTCAAAGTTAAAAGTGATTCAGACAGATTCTATAAATGATGATTAATGATTTAGTTGTCTTCGCATTGCATTGTTACACTAACTGTGGTGAATGTAGAGACATGCAGTGTAATGATGCAATGATGCAATGTGAAGTCAACTATACACAATCAATATACATATATTAGTTACTATCAGGAGATTGTTGTCTTCATGTGACAACAAAAATGATATAAGATGCATGAGTTATGAAAATAATTCTGACAAACTAAATGCGACAAAAGCAAGGACCAGAATTTTAAAACAGAACAGTATACAAATGTACCTGAGAGTCTTCTCTTATTCTTAGATTTTGACCAGTGGGATTCAGCAAGTCATTGATCACCTAGAATTCCAAGGAACAAGTAAAAAATAAGTTTTAGTAGCAAATGTTTGATAAGTTTAAAGGAAGCCTACAACACAATCATAGAATCTTGGGCATGCATTTTAATTTCATTGCCATTTACCATGAGGAGAAATACATCAGAATTGAACCAAGTGCACAATTCTTCTCTAGAATATATAATATGTTCATCGCCGTGCTAAACATTTTTTTCAAGGATAAGCAGAGATCGTGATGACTTGACATAATCTAATCAGGGATAAGCAGAGATCGTGATGAAACTAAATGTCATGTTTTTGTAGCTTGACGCGATGTACCATGTGCTCCAAAACAAAACAATAAAATTGTGCGTGGACAGCTGCCAAGTAATTACTAACCTCATTGTAAATTTCAAGATATGAGACTCGAAGGAGAAACGCCCGTCCAGGTGCCTGATACAACAAATTAAAGTTCTTAACTATTTACACATAACGTGGTTTTAAATTAGGAAACGGAAACATCATAATCAACCCTTGTCGTGGGCCGCCTAGAAGAGATAGGAAGTACCTCTTGTATCATTCCAAAGACATCTTTAACAGCCAAAGGTATAATTCCTGGTGATTTTTGATCCCCCTGAGACAAAGGAACACAGATTTTACAACATTAGCATCAAGAGGAAAAGAATTCATGGATTTTCCGGGCCATGTGTTATTCATAGAACTGGTTACATTTACAGTTTCAAGGTATGGGCATTTCTTTCTTTTCAGAATTATGCAATATCGTGCAATGAGTATAAAAATCAGGGCATGGAGAAAATTACATGCATCGTATGTGTCTTCCCACTGCTGGTAACACCGTATGCAAATACTGTGCCTACAAAAACAAAGAAACAGAAAAACAAAACCAGAGCCAGCGATAAGAAAATCGTTTACTAATGAGGTGCAGGGAAATTGAAGCCCATTATTTATTATCTTAGATCAGTTCAAATTCTTTCCAAAGAGGACAAAATACTATAAAATGACATCCACCCATGGCATATTCAATTGTAATAAAATGTATTTTCTCTCATCATTATGACAATGAATCTTAATTCCATATTGAACTAGACATTAACAAATTTATAAGTGATGAGAGTAAGTACCATTTAATCCTTCCATGGCACCACTTACGACATAATGAGCTGCATCATCGTACACCTGGCGAGTAGTTGTAGCAGGACCAAATACTCTGTCTGGTAAGAAAGTATTATAACCATCAATGCACAACCTACATTCATAGTGAGAAACAGCAGGTCCTATATACATTTAATACCAAAGCTAACTTCATCTTAGGCTCCATTGAGATCATCCCTCTACTTCTTAGTTCTTACATGTATATTTAGACACAAAGTCGGAATCTATCTGTCTCTCATACACACTACACAAGAATAAAAAGTGAACTCTTCACACACACACAAACCACACTGCTCTCATCTCACACTAAACTAAAACAAAAACAAATAACTAGAATTTATAAAAAAAAAAAATCGCATTTTTATAATTTAGTAAATAACAATTGAGGGGGAAACAACCAAAAGGCACAATGGGATTTGTAAGTTGTAACCTTCGGAATTCGCAGCAAACGCAAAAACGAGAAATGATAATAAATGGAATTCAAAACCAAGAAATGGCAGCCTACAGAAAGCAGATACTAACCAAAGTCATATCCAATGTCCGCATTGAACTCATTGCGCACTGTATAGTCTCCATCGGGATACCAAGCCACCTCGTCGCCTTTACTGATTTCCCTAGCACTGGATACAGAAAACACACAGAACTAAGATGAATAAATTGATATAAAAAATAGAACCCAATTTAGGGATAGTAGCCTAAATGTGCTTAAATTCAGTTAAAAAATTCACACACACAGAGATCAAAGGGGACGCCGGTTTCACCTGAGAGGTCGAAACCGCACGGTGACTGTAACATTCTCCTTAGCTTTTCCGGGAGGCGTAGTCGGCGGCCGCGGAGCTGGATGCTTGGAAAACGGTGTCGCTGAGGAAGACGACGAGGACAATGTGGACGGAGAAATAGGGCGGACGATCCCATCTCTCGGCGGCGGAATTATTTTCCGGGAGCGGAATGGGGAGACGGAGGACCGGCGGGTAGCTGACGACATTTGTCGGTCGAGCGCCGGCAGGGTTTTTCCTTTTTGTTTTGCCGCTCGAATGGTTCCAAAAATGTGAAATAACTTTTGAAAAAGAAAAAGGCGACAGGGGGATTTTGAATGGAGCGGTGGGGACCACAAAACAGATTATCCGCCGTGGCGAGAGGCACACGGTGGATGGCGGTGGTTTTGAGGTGCGCTTTCCGAATTGTGGGATCACGGTGGTAACCAAAAGAAATGTTAATTGCAACTTAGTCCCTTACTAATCTAATGTTTATAATCATAGTCATGCAAAATTCTAAAATTAAATTAATGTTCGTTAATATCTTTTCAATACAATATCAATTTTTTTTTTTATCTTGAATTTTGATTATCTCATCTATTATAGGAACTAAAAGTGTCATTTTTTAAAAGATTTGTACCTAATGATATTATAGAAAACTTCAGGGACCAAATAAGCAATTTCCAATTAATTTCAGCCCACAACAAAAAATTAGAAACATAAGAGTATCACATTTGGAGGGAAACAAGAGCAAGAAATTATCAGATTAATTCATCCATACAACAATCTAAATAATTCAACGAAAACGATCAATAATGCTTCCATCAGTCAAGAGATCGATTCGGCATTCATCACTCGACTATTTCTCAGCGATTCGGCATTCATCAGTTGGCTATATTTCAACTTGCTCTTGTTCTTCTTCGACTTTGTTTCCTGAGAACGATCGATGTTCCCTTTCCCCGAATGACTGGTGGACTTGCTCTGCTCGGGCCGTTTCTTCTTTGGAGGCCTAGAAGATTCCCCGAACCCAGAAGCTGAACTCCTTTTCCTGCTACCTGGAGTGGGAAAACCACTTATCGAAGACTTTGTCGGCCTAACACTACGACTAGGGGTCGAAGAAGATCGCTGAGAGTGACTCAAGCTAGGGTTATTGCGCCTTTGAAGTTCATCCGGCTCCGGATAATGAATCAGAGAAACGCGTCTACAGACTTTCGCAGCTGTTGTCGATCGAAAAAACGAAAAAACGAAAAAACGAGAAACAATTAGTCACAAAGATATAACCTTTTTTGCAGATTATATTTAGTAAATACCAATTTCAGCCTCTGTTTCTGAATTCAAGAAGAGTGTACCCTCTGGGCCCTGAGATTTATAACTAACAACTTCGTATGATCTCCCTGAAAAACAAAAAAAAAAAAATTAACAATGAGACCCAAACACGCCTTAAGCTCACAGCAAAATTACCAGAAGACCCCTCTAAGTTGCCCATCCGCCCATCGCCGCGGAACTTCAGCGGCACCAGTAGCCCGTCGAAATCAGGCGGCTGCGACACATTAACGGCGTTAGAAATTGACGGCCTTAAAATTCAATCATAACCTGCCGTTATACTGAATAAAGATAAAAAAAAACTGTTACTTGATTAACGGGCCACTGGAAAAGCCATAGCTCAGTTGAGTCTGTTGAATCGAGATCGATGAGCGGGTCGTTTAGGTGATCCGAGAAAGCTGCCGGAGGCTGGTACGACGTTTCGACCGGTTCATTCATGTCCGGGGTAAAGAAGGGGCGAACGAAATGATCGAGTCGATCGAATTAGGGTTTGCTCAAAGAGAATTTGGGATCTGGAGGGAGGAAGGAGACAACGAGGCCCAAATAATTATGAAGCACGAGTATTAGATAGTATGGCCCAATTAAGAATTTGGATCCAGTCCAAGGCCCAAAAATATCAACGCTTTTTGGGCCTTGGCGCGTGTGATCAGATGTGACGCGTAGGGTGTAAACGAATCGAATCGAGTCAAATATCTCACTATTCGATTCGTATTCGTAAATATATTCAAGTATTCATTTTCGTATTCGTTCGAATATTAAATTTCGATTTGTATTCTTATTCGTCGAATATTCGAATATGCTTTCGAATATTCGAATATTCATATATACATAATTTTTTTTTAAATGAACAAAATATGCTGTTTTATTTTTTTATAAAATCATTAAAAAAATCAATTATAAAGTTTAAAATAAAACTGAAATATCATTTAACATTTGCTAGCAAAATTCTTCATAAATATATTTTTTTTCTTTAAAAAATTCTTCTTAAAATATTATATTGTGAAAAATGGGAACTAAGAAACGAAATATATATATATATATATATATATATATATGTGTGTATTTCGAATCGAACTATTCGTATAATATTCGAATCGAACAATAAATTATTTATATTCGTATTCGTAAATGTTCGAATATAAAAAAATATTCATATTTGTATTCATATTCATTTTTTCGAATACGAATCATCAAAAATCGAATAGAATCACAAATCGAGTCAAAAAAGTTCAATTCGTTTACATGCCTCGTGATTTTCTTGTTTTGTGGAGCCCACTTCATAAGTGGAATTTCATGACGTGCTTGATTAGAGTTTGGAATGTTGCCTAATTCAAGTTAGGGAGACCCAAACATATTTTGTTAATTGTTTTACAATATTTATGTTAAATTAAAATATGTATAGAATGAATTGAAATTGTTGATTTTCTTTAAATAATTATTTAATGATCAAGTGGACATAAAATATAAAAAAAGTATACATTTTAAGAGGGACGAATGGTGTAACAGGAAGATGATATTTTGAATTTCCTAAGATGATGTTATTTTTTTATTATTCCTAAAGAAATATGTTTAGTAATCATTAATATGAAGAAAAAAATGAAGACCAAAATTAGGTATTAAGCATCAAAGTTTGGTTTTGTAGTGTACAACTTTATGTATAACAATGCCGTCATCTTGTAACACAATAAGACAAACAACTAGGTCATTGTTGATGGGAGATGCATCAATTGATTTAGGCGATGGAGAGTATATACAACTAATCCAATCTTATGTTTTGTAATATAATAAATCAATGTATACTATCTTTGTTCTAAATTTATTGTGATAATTTCATTGTAAAAATGTAATAAGTTTGAGACATAAGAATATACAACCAAATTAACCTTCATATGTATGACGTTATGAGTGAAGGGAGCACTTAAAATAAAGAATTAAAAGCAAACACGAGTGTTTTAGTGTGTGACGATGATTTGCATATGAAATTAAGTCAAATGAATCTACAAAACCATATTCTACTACAATTCTCTGCTTCAAAAAAATATGCACAATTTTCATTTTTGATGTCTTAATTTAATATATACACTCTTAATTTTTTTTACTTCATTAATCACTTTAAAATACAATATTAATCTTTTTTTCACATATTTTAAATTTTTTAATTTGAAATACTTTATTTTTAATTGAGATATATATATATACGGAGTATATACATATATATTTACTTTGTATATTTTGATAAAAATATAATATTTTCTTAATATGCATGTCATTTCAGTCCATATATTTCTAGAGAGAATATTTGATACCATATTAATTTGGAATCTCTTTAGATAAAGCGTCAAATCAAATAAATTCAATTCAATTCAATTTAAAATTAATTTCTTGAAAGACAAATATCTCTCTTATTAGTCTTATAAGTATATACCCAACCAGCCCATAACTCATTCATCATCTGATATTTGAGATACCTCACACAATAATTAAGATTTTGAATAATATGGGATAAAAGACCCTGAATTTTTTGTTAGTATTCAAAGTAGCCCCTTTTCTATATAATATTTACACTAGATATTTTTTTCTCTCATCAAGAATATGAGTGAGATTACAAGCTCAAGACATCCTCAAAACCTTGCTTTTGATATGTCCATCAATGTACCTGGTACAACAACTTCAAAGTGCTTCGATGATGACGGTCGCCTCAAAAGAACCGGTACGAAAAAAAAAATGACGGGTTCCACCAAAGATTGAATTTTTTTCCTCTCGATTTAAACGTTTTATATTGTCGTTTTTCTGTGAGTAGGAAACGTATGGACTGCGAGTGCTCATATCATAACTGCTGTGATTGGGTCGGGTGTTTTATCCCTGGCTTGGTCCACGGCCCAATTGGGATGGATCGCGGGCCCAACTGTGATGTTCTTGTTCGCGATAGTGACTTATTACACTTCCGGCCTTCTGGCTACTTGTTACCGGTCCGGCGACCCCGACTCCGGCAAGAGGAACTACACTTACATGGATGCTGTAGGGGCAAACTTAGGTGAGTTTTGTATTCTGTTTTTTAACAACTTTTTGAAAATATCATTTTGACCCCTGATGTTTACTCTTGGTTCTCAGGTGGGGCCCATGTTAAGATTTGTGGGGCGATTCAGTACTTGAATATTTTTGGGATTGCTATTGGTTACACCATTGCAGCATCCATAAGCATGATGTGAGTGTAATAAATAAATAATATAAAGAAATAGTCTCTTTTGTAATTAAACTGAACTTCAGGGGTAAAATTGCAATTATTGTTATAACAGGGCGATTGAGAAGTCTAATTGTTTCCACTCGAAAGGACAGAAGAGTCCTTGTAAAGTTTCGAGCAATCCTTACATGATTGCGTTTGGAGTTGCTCAAATACTACTGTCACAGATCCCGAATTTCGATCAGATTTCGTGGCTTTCGATTTTTGCTGCGGTCATGTCTTTGACTTACTCCACCATCGGTTTAGGCCTTGGCATCGCAAAAGTTGCAGGTAAAAAAAAAGATCATTTTTCTTGATTTTGAAGTGATTTAATTTAAGGAGATTTCTTTTTTATGTTCTATATAGAAAACGGGACGATCAAGGGGAGTCTAACCGGAATAAGTATCGGCAAAGTCACTCAGACGCAAAAGATCTGGAAAAGCTTCCAAGCTCTGGGAACCATAGCCTTTGCCTATTCATACTCGATCATTCTCATTGAAATTCAGGTCCAATTCTTATTCATTTCTGCACCCAAAGAAAAAAAAACAGTAAATTGCAAAATGACCCATGGTGTTTAGCTTAATTACAAAAAAACTCCAATATCTTCAAAACTAGAAAATTGCCCTACAAATATATCTCAAACTGAGAGATTTGGGGTTTTTCTGTAATTATTCTAAACATCAAAGACACTTCTGTAATTAATTAAAACAAAAATAGCACCATATCTATCTTCAAATTACAAATATCTGCATGATTTGGTATTCTGATTTCTGAGCATCAAGATTCAATGGCACATTTGTAATTAAACAAAAAAAGTTTAAATTTCCCGCCAAATTCATACTTGATTCTGTAATTATGCTAAACATCAAAGACACTTCTGTAATTAAACAAAAATAGCACCACGTATCTATCTTCAAATCACAAATACACCCATCACATATCACAATTCACAAACACCCCCTGCATTATTTGGTATTCTGAATTCTGAGCATCAAGATCTTCAAGGGCACATTTGTAATTAACCAAAAAAAAGTTTTCGAATTTCCCGCCAAATTCACACACAGGACACGATCAAATCCCCACCGTCCGAACACAAGACGATGAAGAAGGCAACGCTCGTGAGCGTCCTCGTGACCACCATCTTCTACCTCCTCTGCGGCTCCTTCGGCTATGCCGCCTTCGGAGACCTCTCCCCCGGCAACCTCCTCACCGGATTCGGCTTCTACAACCCTTACTGGCTCCTCGACATCGCCAACGCCGCCATCATCGCCCACCTCATCGGGGCCTACCAAGTCTTCTGCCAGCCCCTCTTCGCCTTCGTCGAGAAAAAAGCACACAAATCATTCCCCGAAAGCAAATTCATAACAAAGGACATTTTTATCCCTATCATTGGATTCGAAAAGCCTTACCCTCTCAACCTCTTCAGGCTCGTCTGGAGGACGATCTTTGTGATTCTGACGACGGTTATCTCGATGCTGCTTCCGTTCTTCAACGACGTTGTCGGGATGCTCGGGGCGTTCGGGTTCTGGCCGTTGACGGTTTATTTTCCGGTCGAGATGTACATTGCCCAGAAGAGGATTCCGAGGTGGAGCACGAGGTGGATGAGCCTCGAGATTCTGAGTGCGGCTTGTTTCGTGGTGTCGATGGCTGCCGGAGCTGGGTCGATCGCCGGAGTTATCAATGATCTCAAGGTTTACAAGCCTTTTCAGACTAGCTACTGATCAAGTAGACTAAGTTTTACAATGTATGTAATGCATACACAGTTACACACACATGTTCATAACTACTTAGCTATAGATAGTCCAAAAGAAAAAAGAGTTGCAAACTCATGTAAAACAAATTTATCCAATAATCTCATATTTGAAATGATGAATATATCAATTAATTAATTAATTAATCAATCATCAAACAAACTAACATCTCTCAATTTTTTTAATAGTTTTTTTTAACTGAATTGAAATTAAGTTCATTTTTCCTAGTTGAATTGATTTGAAGTGAAATTAACAACAGGGCATCAACTACTTAAATCTATATACACGTGTTAAATGACAAATTTGCCCTTGCATATAAAAATGGCTAAATTGCCCTCACGTGGTGTAGAAATACCTACCAAACAGAATCAACACTGATCATATAATTTAAATACATTCAGTGGGGGTCGGCCAAGAAGGTGGTAATGGTAAATCTAATGAATCAGAGGTCCATCTGGTAAGATCTTTCAACTTGAAGCTTTAATCCAATAAGAGCTATCTATTTGATTTTATTCTTTAGATGAAAAGCAGGATAAAACTAACAGAGAAAAAGTATTAATAATAGTATATTATAAATATCTTATATTGATTTTTTATACCCATAATCCATAATCAAACTCATCAATTTATTTTATTCCATGATACATAATAAGTGGAGTATAGCCTCAGGGGTTACACCACATTCCATTTCATTTCATTTAAGAACAGTGCAGAGCAATCACAAAATTGAAGAGAAAAGAAAGGCAGCTTTCCAACCTAGCTACGGCGTGCATTATCGATTATATTCTCAGGGCAAGTCGATTGTTCTTGCACGATTAGCTTTCCTCGTCTGCATGCAATTGCTTCTGCTTTGACCATGTGAATGAACCCCGTAAATGTTTCATTTCGGAAACTTATCTCAGTTCCTCTGCGCTAAATTTGTTCGATGCTTCCTATTTAAACATAAAAACTAAATAAGTTAGTGAATTGGTCATAGTTAGATATGAGGAACTTGTCTTGAGGGTGTATTATGAGAGTGCAAGAAAATCAAGCCTTTGCATTATAAGAAACATAGCAGGAATATATACCTTTAGAATATCGAAAACCTTTTCTGCAACATATTTCTGATGGAGACTTGCTCCTCTTTGTTGAACTTTATCTGGATGGACAAATAAAGTTGCCTTCTTATAAACCTTTTTCACTGATACAGAAGTGATCATATCTGTTAACGGTACCGGACGCCAACCACTTTCGGCCCCCAAAACCTGCACACCATCCCACTTTATGAGTTTAACACATGCCAAATCTAACAGGGACAAATAAAATGCTTTAAATAGCTAAAGAAATCCACCTGATGCAACGAGCACAACAAGGCACGTAAATTGCCTTCTTTTCCGGCAGCCCATTTCTTTATATCGCTGTCCAGGGTTTCAGCAAGTCTCTGAAATTATAGTATTTCAGATTAATGAAGAAAATATAAGGTTGTGTAAAGACATCCATAGACATCATAATGTATTCGTGATAAATTCAAATAGTCTTACATGTTTCTCTTCCTGCTCGCGTTGAATCTCAAGATCACGCTGATTCTTTTCAGCAAGTGCTTCAGCCTGGAAACAGAAAATTGTTTTTAGTATCCAAATATTCACTTGATGAAAATCTAAAAAACATCTAGACAAATTAGAAGCAACATGTCCCATGACCAGGCAAAAATCTAGCACATTGAAGTACATTCAAGCATACCATGCGTTCATTCGTTTTCATGTGACGCTTTAGCCTAGCTGTTCGTCTTTCAGTAGGTTCCCCCTTAACTTCAGGGAACTCTCCAGATGAAGTGGTAACATCTGTAAGGAACAATAAAATACATAAGCATTATTAGTACTACATCACTATTATTATCATACGAAAAACACGCACAAGACACAATTTTGCACGAAGTTAATTTAGTTTAGTCTGGGTGAGTACCTCCGAAAAGTGAAGTAAAATCATTGCCTATACTAGTAGCAGAGGACGCCTTATTTGTGCTGAATGAGGACTGTGATGAAGTTTGCTTCACATGATCACGCTTCTCTCCATGAAAGAAGTCGTCAAAGAGGGAATTCTAGACAAATAAAAATAATGAGATTAAATGAACTTTAATCAAAAGAATCGCCCAAAAAAAGTAGAAACTCGCTAGACGTAAAATTCCACCTGCACAGTAGAACTCGTTCTTGCTGCATTATTATTATTACTACGTTGCCCTGCATTACTGCCACCGAAAATTGCATCCAAATAATCGTCGTTCTGAACCCCATTCGTACTAGTTCCTGAGCTTGGTTTGTGAATGGTGGGCCTTACTCCGACTTTTGAACCACTCCGAGGTGGCCCACTGATGGAAAAATCACCGAAGCCATTACTCGAAGACTTAACAGGACCTTTTCCTGAATACTGATCTGCGGGGGAAGCAAATGGCCAAGAGGCATCCGGCTGAGGCACAGACGGTTCAAAGACCGAGAAAGGATCATCCGAGTGTACTCTGTTACACAGGTAATATCAATTCACAAGGCACAAAGTATTCAATATTCAGAAACACAATGAACAACAAAGAATGAAATATCAATTCGATACCGATTCTTCGACTGGGTAGCTCCTCCGAATCCCGATAACAAGTCATCCAATCCAGATCCCTTTCTCTCCTGATTCCCACCGGAGCTGACCCCAAATCCGCCAAATAAATCATCGTAACCATCGGAACCAGCCGGATTCCGATTGTTCGAACTGGAAAACACCGAATCCAAATCAACACCACCGTATTGGCCCCCACCGAAAATATCGTCGCCAACGGGAAATGCATTTTGGGATTGCCTGGTTTTCGAGATGCCGGTGACGTTGGATCGGAAGATTCCGTCGAGCTGACCGACCGGTAAGGAATAAGAATCGTGAAACGGCGACGCATTGACGGTGGTGGTGGTGGTGGCGCGGGTTGCGAAATGCGATTTAGGTTTGGGCGCCATGGGAGCCGATTTCCCGTGGGGTTTGAATCCAATGCTCTCAACCAGAACTCCGAATTCGTCCATCGCGACCGAGAGATTGTACGGGGAAATTAATGGACGTAGAAAATAGAACTGTAAATTCCGGTTGGTGCTGACAGAAAAAATAATTGAAAACGATGATCGGAATGCGGTGAGGCTATATACGCGGATGGAAGCTTGAAAGATTCCGAAATTATTTTTTTTAGTATCTTTATTATTTTTTTATTATATACTACAACTGGAATACGCGTAATTAATAATTATACAGGTGGTGGTCAATTATTTGAAAAATCTTTCGAAGTACAGTAGAGTATCAGATAAATAGGATTATATTTTTGAAAATTATTGAGTGTCTATATTCTTGGATCACAAAAAAATTTGCATAAAATATCTTAGTGCACAAAAAAATTAAAAAAGTAATTGTATAAATGCAAATAAATACGGAGAAAAGTACCAGAAATGAAGTCAAGCGAAACCTTTAAGTGGAGCTAGAACTTGGATGAAGAATGTGAGCTGGAGAATTTTTGACTGGAAATTCAGGAAAAAGAAAATTTGACTGGAAATTCATATCGTACTGTTCAGTGTTCACTCTTTCACTCGTGCCTCTATACATCTTGAATGTTGATAATGACACAAGATTTCGACATCAACATTGCATTTTGGCCTGAATAGCCACTACTCAAAACCAACAAGAGATGTTGATAACACAATTTTTTTCATCCCATCCTTCAATTATGTATAAGAGTATCCATGCGAAAAATATCGAAGTGTAACTCATCCCATCATCCCAAAGTTCAAACCATTCTATCAATCAGTAATCGGTGTATCCTTCAACTAAAGTCAGTACATTCATCGAACCAGATTAAAAATAGGGACCATCTGTCTTAAGTTCGCGTGCCTATTAAGTTTTAATAACTCATACTTCGTAACAAAATAAGTACTCATCCGAAAAACAAAAGCAGTTTCCGAAAAGGAGCAACTTCAACTCAAAACCTTTTAGCTTTAGATTCAGCAATTCCCGAGAGTTTGTTAATCTCGTACAGCAGCCCCCCGGAAAAAAGAAAGCTGCATTTAAAACACTCGGTTAATGGTGAACATTTTCGTAATGAGATATTAAGGTAAAATACGATGATAAGGATTACCAGGTAGTGATGCAAACTCGATGGACAGTGCCAGCAGCTATAAGGGCCACTATTTCTGCAGTTATAACTGTGACACCAAAGGTAGAGAGATTTGTAGGTTAAATAGTTGGTCACATTACATATTACGATAATTCAGTGAAAGGAAAAAGAAATTGAAGAACCAACTAATAAAACCGATGCTCTTCTGAAACTTATTATATATACTCAATAATATGCTTCTTATAATTATTAATTATTATATGTTGGGTGTGCATCCCCTTTATTCCCGATGAAATGAAAAGTATTCTCATCCCAAAAAAGGTAAAGTAAAAACATCTAATGATACTTGACCTCCTTTCAAGCCTCAACTAAATAGAGCAAAAGATTTTTCTTAAAAAGAAAAAAAACGAAACTTACCGGCGCCCCATCCTGTCTTGATACCACATGATTCCTGATAATTTCCGATGAACTGTAGAGATACATTCAAGTCAGACTTGTATGCCAGTCATATTTGAAGTGTTTCATGGTTGTTTCAATAAATCCATATTACATAATCAGAATTGATGCAAGTTTCAGGAAGCTAGTTTGGTGCAATGACAAAGTACAAATAACTTTTCAGATGAAAGAGACAAGTTTAAAAGCAGATTTCATTCAAACCCTATTGCAATGCCTACGGCCCTAACCCCCAATAAGTAGCTTAGAATTTTAACCTAATCAACAAAAAAATTAAAAAATATCGATGAGATGTGATAATCTCACATTTAAGAGAAAAAATATTTGAAATTTTCTCTTCACATTTATACAAATATTTTACTCCCATAGGTCTAAGTTAGTCCCTCAATTTAACACTGAATCTAACCCATGGACATTTTTAAATTTTTTGAACTTAGCGTTTTTTTGTTTTTTGTAATACAGAACAAATAACTTTCAGTGGGCAGAAATTAGAACACAAAATAAGAGATCGGAGATTTATAAAAAGGCTTTGGATGCTTAGATATGCAAAGCCACCACCAAACATAAATCTTAGGCCACCAAGCATGGACCGATTGCTCAATCGGTAAATGCTATTACTATATGATCATTAAGAATATGAGATTTATGTTACTTACCGTCAGTAGCATTAGGAATATGAGAGAGCTAGTGAACCCTCCAAGAATAGTGAACAACTCCGAAGAAGCTAACTTCGTTCTAAACATTTCTTGCAGAGAAAGGATGGCCACGAACAAGAAAAACGAGTACATCATTGAGCTCCCAGGCGCAGCCATGTTTCTGATGTAACACTAAAATTCATGAGAACATCATTTCAAGCACACCTTATTGGAACAGAAAAATAAATCAACGAAAGTAAATAACGCACACGATTTTTGTCATTGCTAATTCAATATGTATAATTGCTCGAACAAACAATTATCTAGATGTAGTTGAACAAACTAAAGCCTCGGATTTTATAATTGATCGCCGAAAACATTCAATAGCTCGATCTAGGGATTATCGCATTACTACACGAACCACTGAAATAAAACCACATAATGACGCACTCCTAATTTCAGTATTCGTTATTCCCAGATTATATTACTACATTAATTTTATGCAACAAAATTCAATATATACTATAAAGGTGGGCTAAAACATCCATAAAATCTAAGAGAACTTGCGGCGAATCGGAACTGGGCGTCGTAGCTAATCACGGTAATAATCAATTTAAACCCAATTCAATTTAAAAAACAAACCCTAATTCAAACCTAATGAACCAGACAAAAATAAAATCGGATTTCATTAACATAACAAGAACCTGCTTCAAATCTAGAAATAAAGGAAAAACAAGAGATCGCTTACCTAAGATGCTGCCGTAGAATAAGGACGATGAGGATCACCGAGAGTGTTTTTATTTACTACCGACGACTTGGAACAAAGAGCAGTGAAGAAGGTGTGTATATTCCAAGATCCATCGATTAACAGTTTCAATCGGTAAAGTCGCGTTTCTGAACATAGAAACGTGTAATAAAATTTCTAGATTATACTATACTCTTTTTTTGAATTGTGTATCCACATTAATTAATTATACATTAACACTTCAAAAAACAAAAATAATTTTATTTACTTTTTTATTTTAAAATAAATTATATATTTTATTTTTTATTTACTTAAACAAAAATAATTGTATTTACTTTTTTATTTTAAAATATAATTATATATTTAATTTTTTATTTACTTTTTTTACCTTTACACACTTATTTTTATATTTTCCCTATAAATACTAATTTTTTTAAAATGTGAATATATTAATGGGATGGGGGAGTATATTCTAATTCTACCTCTTATTTAAATGTATACTTTTTATTTTCGTTTTATTAATTTATATACACTTGTTATAAAATAGTGAGTGATTATAAAATTATATATGTAAAAATAAATAATTTGTAAAATTAATGTTTTAATAGATTTTTAAAAAGTTATTGTTATCTTCAAATTTTGTACTTTGTTCTCATTTTAAATGTTTCAAAACAATTGAGAGGCAAATTTTAAAAAATACCTTTTCAATTAATTTTTTTTATCAATATAATATTTTTTGGTTTGATTTTTTTTTTTTGTTTTTTGTTATATCAAAAATTATTTTATAATTTTATTTTTTCAATACTCAATTATTTATAATAATAATAATATTATTATTTTTTGTTTAATTTATTAATTTATTAAATTGAACGTAATTAAATTATAATAAAATACATATAATTAAATTGCACGTAATTTAAATTATTAATTACAATAAAATACACGTAATTTAAATTGCACTTAAATAAAATACACGTAATTAAATTAAACATAATTAAATTATAATAAAATACACGTAATAAAATAAATTATAATAAAATGCACGTAATTAAATTATAGTAATTAATTAAATTATAATAAAATGCACGTAATTAAATTATAGTAATTAATTAAATTATAATAAAATGCACGTAATTAAATTGAACGTAATACTTTATTAAATTATAATAAAATGCATGTAATTAAATTAAACATACTTTATTAAATAATTGTAAAATATAATTGTTTATTAAATCATCAAAGTCGTGTTCGGGTGCATCAAGTACACCAGATACACCCCCACAACCACCACCATCGATACAGATATATATGTGCAAGCAGATACCATACTGAAACAGAAACTTCAAAAATCAATTTGAAAAACAAAGTGCACCAGTGTTCTTAAAAGTAAATTTTTAATCACAAATCTCTTCTATAATATGAGCACCAATAAACTGAGTCAATTCATGCAGCAACCCATGGACATTCACTACAAAGCTCTGAAACGCCTCCTGCGCTACTCTCACATGGTATTCGGAGACGAATTGGACAACAATCAAATTATTATATATGGCGTATATAAAACCCAACACACCTGAGGGAAAACTCCAATAGTTTGACAACCACTGCCGTACATGGAAACACACCACTTCTTCTTGGCATTGGGCGCGAAATACTCGGCTACAAAAGTCCTCCAGAAGTCAATGTTGTTGTCCTGAAAAAAGCAATTAATATACATATATTATAAGCTACTCGTGTTGCGATAAATTGTGTTCCAAACGATTTACCACAGCTTGATATTCAAGGCTTGCGGAAATAGTTCGAATAATATGAACCGCACACACACACACTCTTGTTTGTAGCGGAGAAAAGAAATAAAACGTGACACACGATATTACGAGGTTCGACAACTAATGTCTACGTCCTCGGGCTCACAACACACTCTTTTTATTACTTGGAGAAATGATTACAAGACACACACTTGAAACCCGAACAAGCTCGACTTTGTTCTAACTCACGCTTTAGTAATAAACTCTATTGTGTTGGGATTATTTTGATCAACACTTTGATCACCCTTTTATAGTTGCCAATCCTTGGCATGTTCATTGAACACATCAATGAAACCTTTGTCCCTCCAAATTCACCGGAAGCCAAAGAGTCACTTGCCTCTCCAAATTCTCTCCAAATTCATGAATTCAAAGAAGCTAAAGAGTCTTTCAACATTACTTCAACAATCTCTCACTTGTTGGAAGACTCACCATGTCGTTAACACTTTTCCGAACTAGCGTACATCGCTTCCTCTCTGTTTGTGTGTCAGTCGTCTCTCTTTTGACGTTTGAGAGACCAACGAGTTTTGAACCACTCTTGACCTTCTCCACCGTGACCACTTTGGTTAGCATGTCCGCCGGGTTTTCATCGGTATGAACTTTCACTAACGAGAAACTGCCTTCATCCAACAACTCCCGGATATAATGGTACTTGACATCAATATGCTTTGTTCTTGAATGAAAAGTAGCATTTTTGGCAAGGCAAATTGCACTTTGGCTATCACTGAAAAGCCTGCAATTCTCTTGTTCGTGACCGATTTCTTTCAGA
Source organism: Euphrasia confusa (assembly GCA_954870475.1). Taxonomy (NCBI): domain Eukaryota; kingdom Viridiplantae; phylum Streptophyta; class Magnoliopsida; order Lamiales; family Orobanchaceae; genus Euphrasia; species Euphrasia confusa. Next base: position 44,126,302 of record OX940956.1, on the reverse strand, counting down.
AGACTTTTGAGCCAAGTCAACTCTTTACATGCTTCCGTTGCCGCCACATACTCGGCTTCGGTTGTTGACAAAGTAACCAACTTTTGAAGTTGGGAAACCCAGCTTATTGCTCCACTCCCGAGCGTGAACACAAAACCTGTCGTGCTCCTTCGGCTATCAACATCGCCGGCAAAGTCGGAATCGACATATCCTTGTAATGCAAGATCACTACCGCCATAGCACAAGGCGTAGTTAGATGTCCCTCGTAGATAACGCATTATCCACTTCACCGCTTCCCAATGCTCCTTGCTAGCTTTGGAAGTGTATCTACTCACAACTCCCACTGCATGTGCAATATCGGGTCGGGTGCACACCATTGCATACATAAGGCTACCAATAGCCGATGCGTAGGGAAACGTCTTTGATTGATCTTGGTCCTTGGAGCTTACTTCCTTGGACAGTTTGAAATGGGCTCCGAGTGGAGTACTAACGGGCTTAGACTCCTCCATATTAAACCGAGCTAACACTTTCTCAACGTATTCGGACTGCGAGAGCCATAATCGTCGTGAAGCTCTATCTCTAGAAATTCTCATGCCCAGAATTTTCTTTGCATCTTTAAGATCTTTCATAGCGAATTCCTTTGATAGGCTTGCCTTCACCTTCTCGATCTCTCTCTTATCCTTTCCGGCGATTAACATGTCGTCCACATACAACAACAAGATGATATAGGAATCACCACATGATTTGTAGTAGCAACAATGGTCTGATTGACTCCGAGAAAACCCTGTTTCATCCATGAAGTTATCAAACTTTTTGTACCACTGTCGAGGCGCTTGTTTGAGGCCGTATAAGCTTTTCTTTAGACGGCACACAAGACTTTCTTTGCCTTTCTCCGCATAGCCCTCCGGTTGGAACATGTAGATCTCCTCCGATAGATCTCCATGTAGAAACGCCGTTTTCACATCCAACTGTTCGAGGTGGAGATCCTCGACTGCGACTATGTTGAGCACCGATCGAATCGTCGCCATTTTCACCACCGGCGAGAAGATTTCGGTGTAGTCAACACCTTCTCTTTGTTCGAAGCCTTTTACGACCAGCCTAGCTTTATGTCGTAAACTCCCATCGGCTTCCTCTTTGATTCGATATATCCACTTATTGTGGAGTGCTCGCTTGCCCTCCGGCAAATTCACCAAATCCCAAGTTTTATTAGTTGAAAGTGACGACATCTCGTCATTCATCGCTGACTCCCACTCGCCCGAGACACCCTGCACCTCAAGGGCTTCTTTGTAGCTTTCCGGCTCCCCCGAATCAGAAAGTAGCAAATAGTGGACATAGTCGTTAAACTTGTCAGGCATCCTCCTCGATCGCTCCGATCTCCTGAGTGGGATTTGGGCAGGCTCCTCCTGCTGATTTGGGATTTCAATTTCTTGTAAAGGAGTGGGCTTGTCATTGGATTCGTATGGCACCTCCACATACTCGTTCTCCTTGTTGTCAGAATTGGTCTCCTTGCCCCAATCCTTGTACAAAGCCTCCTCGTTGAACACCACATCAACACTCCTTCTGACTCGTTTTGCCTCGAAATCATAGAGACGAAAACCATAGGCATCACTCCCATAGCCTATGAAAGCACATTTTTTTGACTTAGCATCGAGCTTACTTCGATCTTGAGGATTTAAGTGTACATACGCCGTACACCCAAATATTCGGAGATGAGACAAATTCACCTCCTTGCCTGTCCAGACTTCCTCAGGTATTTTTCCGTTTAGGGGACTCGAGGGACCCCGATTGATAAGGTAGGCTGCCGTAGACACCGCTTCAGCCCAGAAATTTCGAGGAAGACCACTATGAATTCTCATACTTCGGGTGCGCTCCATGATCGTCCGATTAATGCGCTCGGCAACTCCGTTTTGCCTCGGCTTCATAGGCGTGGTCAAGATTCTTCGAATTCCGTTGTTTGAACAGAACCATTCAAACTCCTCACCACAAAACTCCCCACCGTTGTCAGATTTTAACGCCTTCAACTTTAGTCCGGTTTCAGTCTCTACACAAGCTTTCCAAGTCTTAAACACACCAAAGACGTCGGATTTGTGTTTAAAGAAGTATACCCATAACTTCCTTGAAGAGTCATCGACAAAAGTCACATAGTACCTCGATCCACCGATTGAGGGAACAGGAGCGGGCCCCCAAACGTCAGAATGAACAAGTTCTAGTTTCTCAGTTTTCAACTCTCGGGGAACCTTCGAGAAACTTACTTGAGTTTGTTTTGCAAGGACACAATCCTCACAAAAATCGAGCTTGATTTCCCCGCACCCGTCAAGCTTCCCAGAAGACTCCATGATCTTCATTCCGGTTTGACTCATGTGGCCGAGCCTTCGATGCCACGTGGATGCATCTGTTGCTTTCGCCACCATGAAGTTGGGATTATAAGTCCCGTTGGCGACATACATCGTCCCCTCCTTTTTGCCGCGCGCCAACATCCTAGCGCCCTTGGACACCTTCCAAGACTCGGCATTGAACGTACATACCATGCCGTCTTCCGAGAGTTGGCCCACCGAGATGAGATTCTTCTTGAGACTTGGAACGTGACGTACGTCCTTCAATTGAATCTCAAAGCCATTAGGAAGGGATAGACAAACATCTCCTTTGCCCACAATGTCGCACGGCTGGTTGTCGCCAAGGTAAACTCGGCCAAAGTTCCCGCTCACATAGTTCTGAAGAACATTCTTTTGCGGAGAAGCATGAAACGAGGCGCCGGAGTCGATGATCCAAGACTCGTTCTTGGTTTCCAGCGAGCAAATGAGGGCTTCATCTTCCTTCACAACATTGGCAGCACCTTTGCCGTTGTCGTTGCTTGCCTCCGGGCAATCTTTTCCGATGTGGCCAATCTTTCCACAATTGTAGCACTTGTATTTGCTATAGTCGCGACCCTTCGAGTTCGACCGCTTAGATGGTCCTCGACTTTTGGATCGACTTCGAGCATCAAAGTTGCTTTTGCCCTTGCTCTTATTTCCTCGTTCTCTCCCACGATCTTTCGAGCTAAAGTTCAGCGAAGAACTAGATCGTTCCGACTTCTTTCTCCGAACCTCCTCTCCTACAAGTAGAGTCACCACTTCCTCTTGACAGATCTTGTTCTTCCCACACGAATTGCTCACCGCAATAATAAGGGAATCCCAAGAGTCGGGTAGACTTGATAGAAGGAGAAGGGCGCGAATTTCATCATCAAACTTGATGCCCACCTGGTCGAGTTGATTGCACACGGCATTGAACTCATTCAAATGCTCCGACACGGTTGTCGTCTCTTCCATATGCATATTGAACAGAGTCTTCATTAGATGCACTTTGTTGACGGCGGATGGCTGCTCGTACATGTCTTCAAGTGCCTTCATGAGGTCCGCTGACGTCGTGTACTTGATGACATTAGAGATGACGGACGGAGCTAGAGTCGAACGAATCAACCCTAGCGCTTTGCGATCCGTCCGAAGCCAATCCGCGTCTTTGACGTCGTCCGGTTGAACACCAACAACCGGTAGATCAAGATCTTTTGCAACGAGCAAGTCCTCCAGAAGGACTTTCCACATGGCGAAGTTTGTGCCATCGAACTTCTTGAAGCGATTAACCTCCTCGCCCATTATTCGAACCTTCTTGAATATCTAGAGAACGAACACCTTCGGCTCTGATACCACTTGTTGCGATAAATTGTGCTCCAATACAATTTACCACAGCTTGATATTCAAGGCTTGCGGAAATAGTTCGAATAATATGAACCGCACACACACACACTCTTGTTTGTAGCGGAGAAAAAAAATAAAACGTGACACACGATATTACGAGGTTCGACAACTAATGTCTACGTCCTCGGGCTCACAACACACTCTTTTTATTACTTGGAGAAATGATTACAAGACACACACTTGAAACCCGAACAAGCTCGACTTTGTTCTAACTCACGCTTTAGTAATAAACTCTATTGTGTTGGGATTATTTTGATCAACACTTTGATCACCCTTTTATAGTTGCCAATCCTTGGCATGTTCATTGAACACATCAATGAAACCTTTGGCCCTCCAAATTCACCGGAAGCCAAAGAGTCACTTGCCTCTCAAAATTCTCTCCAAATTCATGAATTCAAAGAAGCTAAAGAGTCTTTCAACATTACTTCAACAACTCGTTCTACTTCGATATCAGAGCATCTTACCTCAGGTCTGTGTTGTTGCTGATGCATGTAATGCATCAGCCTTCGGGCACACATTCCGGCCTTGTGCTGCTTTTGCTCATGCCGACGTTGCACAATCTTTGCTGCCGCAGCTGCGCATTTCAAAATGTCCGCAGTGGCCTCTGCTTGAGGCGATACGTACACCGGGGCGATACGAGGCCCTTGCGGCTCCATCGTTTTATCGAAAAATCCTGTAAATACAAAATATTGTTTCAAATATACAGATTGAATGTGCGAATACAGGAGAGAAGAAGAAGAAGAAAAATAAATAAAATTCAAGCAAACTTACAAGAAAAATGAAATTGATGAACAACCACTCGAGTTACAAATTACGACTCTGGAATCGACTAAACAGACGAGTCAAAGATATACTTTAGAGTTGAATGTGCGAATACAGGAGAGAAAAGCAATAGCAAATTTTTTCAGAGAATGGTCGAGCTCACTTTTTAGGGAGAGAAAGATCAACAGAGGAGAGAGAGAGAGAGAGAAAGTAAGCGCGATTACTGATTATCGGCTATGATGAATTTTCCGGCCGGTGAAATCGTGGAAGAGCAGTCGCGAGGAGAGTGCTCGACTTGATGCTGGAACAAAAAGTGATTTGTGCCAAGTCCATGATCACATGTTACATGAAATCCATTTTTAATTACTATACTACTTTTGCCCTGTAGGCTGTAAACAGACTTAATTACTAGTAGGGGTATTTGTTACTATCTACTAGTATTTTTAATAGGCCTAACAACTTTTCGTATCAATATAGTTTTCGTCTTTAAGTGTGTTTCAGACAATAATTATCTGTCGACCGAGTTTCATCTTGATGTAATGTGAGTGAATTTCTTGTGAAAACAATTCATCTTTTGTTAATTTTCAAATATATATGGTGTCATCTGACGAAGACAACTTATTGACATTGATATATATATTTGGGTTACGACATGAACTTGGGGTGCATCAACCGTCAATTTTTTAAAAGTGTGGTAGTAATTACTACCGTATACATTTCATCTGAATATTTGTTCTGACAAAGAAAATTAAACAACAAAAATAAATGTAACAACTAGTATAGTATGTCAAGTCTATATAAATAAAAGTGAAAAAATTACTAACACACAGTATACATTTCATCTGAATATATATATATATACACCTTTTGTGAAGACACAGAAAATTAGAGACAAAAAGACAATTTCAACACACTGCTTTTCTGTCTTTGTTTTTTTCTTTCTTGCATCATTCATTATAAGTTCCAAAGCCTCAGCATCCTCAACAGTATTAGTCCTGTAGAAACATGGAAAAACAAAACATCCCCAGAAGCTTCAGCATCCTCATGTTTTCATGGTTGGCTCATGGACACATATATCCATTCCTTGAGCTTGCCATAACCTTGCTTCATTCAAACTAACAAAAACGAGAACACGCACCTCCAAATAAATTTATACACCACCCACATCAACTTCACCTACATCCAAGATTTCATCACCAAAACCTCTATCCAAAGCTGGATAACCCCCGTGCAACTCCACATACAGCCCTCTCCCGAACTCCCCACTCACTACCACACCACCGAGAACTTGCCAACTTCGCTAAAATTAGCACTCCTCAAGGCTCTCCAGACCTCCCACGCCAGCTTCTCGGAGATAAAATTGAGTCCCATGAATGGCAACATCTTTTGGCACTGCAAAAGAAAAAAAAAAACAAGCGAAAGAATAATATTATTAGCACATAAAATATTGCTGTAAAATGCACGTAAATTGCAAATAATAATTATTTTAGCAAAATAATTAAAGAGAATTAATATATAATTAATTGCACGATACTTATATAATCATCGAAACTTATCAATCCTAATTCATAATATATGACTTAAATTGAAAATTTGTAAAAATATTAGTTATTTATAAAAAACATAAAATATTACCATAAATTGCACTAAATTGCACATAATAATTATTTCAGCAAAATAATTAAGGAGAATTAATATAATGTCATCATATCTATCAATAGATAAATCCTGAATCACATAAATCCAATTAGCCAATCAAAACAGTCAATTTTGCCACCTAAATCAAATTGAATTCTATTGACCAATAGAATTGCTCAATTTCCCCTATAGCCAATCTTTTCTCCTTCAATTTCAAAATCTATTGTCTAATAGAAATGCTCAATTTTGCCAAGTGTAAATCTTTTTTCAATTAAATCAAAAAATATTAAATTAACAGTCTGTAAATATTAATTGTGAATATCCTTAAAATCTGCTCCCTTTTATTTTGTTCCATAAAAAACTATTCTTCTTCCCTCCTGTACATTCTTATTCTTATTCTTCTTCCCCAATCAATCATATTTCACCCCGTCGGTCATCTTCTACCAAATTAGGGCTCTTAAGTTGCTTTCTTTTATTTTTTTGCAGATTAAGTTGGATTCTGTCATCTTCTCCAACATTAAGGTTTGTAGATTAACCCTTTTATTTGTTTATTCATTCCAAATTTTAGATTGTTAGGTTTCTTGAATTTTCATTCTCTGTGCGTAAATTATCTACTGCTCGATCGTCTCCGTTAGTGATTTACTTTTATCAAAAAATGAAGCCCTCCCGAAGGCCTCGATCTTTCTCTTCCCCCGCCACCTCCACGGTGACACACACTTACCGGAATGAACGCCCCGCCTCCGTCAATTCTGAAGCCAATCACTGGCAGAGGTTCATCCAACGCCAGATATGATTCTAGATTTATTTTCAATCATAGTAGAAATTGATGGTTTGCTTACAGTATACGATTAGTAAATTCATGTACACGTTGGCTATCGTCGTTTTCTCATTTGAGTTTTTTTTTTCCAGATTGAAATATGTTTCTGGAGATCTTAAATATGAGTTTTTCTGGAATATTCCGATTCGATTTCAGTACATTTTTTGAATAAATAATTGGGGATCTTATAATTGCAGAGACGTATTCAACTTAGTAGGTTGCCTTCTAGAACCAGCGGTGGGTGGTTTGTTGATTTTTATTTTTATTTTTCAATCCCGTTATTTCTTTGATTTGTTTTTTTTTTCACATTCCGGTTCCTTTTCTTATTCAGAATTGGGAGATGAAATTTTTGGCAAAAGGGCGCAGCAACCAATTATTAAGAGGCTCGATGAAGTTGGACGACATGATTAAATTTAATCAAATATACGTATTAAGTTGGTATGTGAAATTTAATCACATATACGTATTAAGAGGCTCGATGAAGTTGGACGTCATTTTTAATTCTTTAGTTGAAATTATCCATCTGAGATCACCCATAGATAACCATTGTATAGGTATGTGAAAATTTTAGTATATTATTATTATTATCAGTATTAGTTTTGTGACTCAATTGGAATCTTAATGTCTTCAGGGAGAATTACCATTGGATTATATGGTCAAGTAGTGCCCAAGACTGTGGGTAATGTCCTCTTTTTTTTTCTCGCGTTCCTTCATATAAGCCGCCTTTATTTTGTTTTTGTCCTTCAAGATTTCTCGAGTTCCTGATTGTATTTCACATTTCCCTGCAGAGAATTTCAGACCGTTGTGTACAGGTATTTTACTAGAATTAATCATTATTATTTTTATTAAACATTCACTCTCTACAATCGATGCTCAGTTTCGTTTGACCTCATTTAATAGCCTTTTTTTCTTGGAATCAGGGGAGATGGGAAAAGCCACTAATGGGAAAGTACTACACTATAAGGGAACTTCCTTCCATCGTATTATACCAGGATTCATGATACAAGGTGGGGATATTGTCTCCGGAGATGGCAGAGGTATTCAATCTATATACGGTGGGACATTCCGTGATGAGAATTTCAAGTTGAAGCAATCACATCCAGAATTGCAATTACATCTAAAACAATTACAAAACTCCTCCATTATATCTATATCCCTTTTTTTTGTGATTACGGTGATATACCGTAGGATAATTATCTCACTCATACTATATATGTTTCCTCTCTAAACTATAAATCTTTATTTAATCTGATATTTTGCAGGTATTGTGTCCATGGTGAATTCAGGGCCCAACTCTAACGGATTACAGTTTTGCTGATTTCATAATTTTTTTTATTTTTTTTTTTATTTTTGATTTTTTATTTTGTCAGATACTTCTTTGATTTATTATTCGTTCTCTCTACATATGTATATAGTAGTATTTATTGATTACCTTCTGTCATTGTACTTCTGTCATTGCAGCTTATGCGGTTATGGAACAATGACGTTGTCCATCAGAAAAGTGTTGAATACTCCCGAAGTTAACCGTTCTTATATTGGGTAGGTTTTCTGCTTATATTTTGTTATGTGAAACGTTGCGTAAATTTGATTGTTGTAATTTTGGTTTTAAAGGAAAATATGTTTGAATAACAATTTGTTTTAATAGAGAGATATCTTCAATGATTAGATTGGTTTTGTCCTGTGTAGTCATATTGCAAATTTAAAACAGGTTTAGTTGATACAGTTTAGAAGGGGTGTTCATGATCTGGTCCTATTGGAGTTTGAATGGACCATTTTCATACTACTATCTGATACTATTGGAGTTTGAATATCAATGATTCGTGTTTAAATAATCGCAGATGTTGGCGTCGATGGTGGTGGTGAAGCGAGGGGACGGGGACGAGCGAGATATTCCCGCTGTAGATAAGATCGGCGGCGCAAAGCATAGTGGTGGCTGTGAACCTGTCGATATAGAGCAGGTGTTCCTTGCGATGCTCTGCCACCTGAAGTCGGCGATATTCTTTCCGTTCATTCAATCGTCTCAATTCAAAAAGCTCTAATTTTCTCGCCTTTGGTTTCCTGGATAATTGGGGCGACAAATTTAGTTGGTCCATTTCTCTCTTCCTAGCATCGTTGTATATACGATTTCAAATTTTATTCTCTTTTTCCAGATTCATAAAATCCAATGTCTAATGTCTTCGTGTTTAAATTCGTTTTTACAGATTCGTAATTAGTCCGGCCAAGGAAGTGTGAAGTTGCTGCGTTTATAGGTATGTTTTAATTCCACTGATTTATTATTTTGCCATGTTTTTTTGGTAACTTTGAGAATCAATGTTCTCTTTCTCTCTTTGTTATATGATTATATACATAATCAATTGGTCACTTTCTCTCTTCTCAAAAGCACATTTTTTTGTTTATCGTTTGTTTGGCGGTGGAGGGTTGCTTGAATGACGAAACTTTAATTCAAAAAAAAAATGTTCTTTGTAGTGAAATCAGTTCGTAGGTTTCTTCGAGGATGGGGAAGAAAAGCCTGAAGTTCTGGATGTTGTGCTGAGAGAAACTGTGGATTTGGTAATGGATCTGAAAAATATTGTTGTGGGGTGTTTATTTATTTTTTGGGGCTGATGTTTTTCCTTTTTCTTTTTGCAGGAGAATATACCCATTGAAGAAGTGTTTGAGAATCTTAGATGCTCAAAGGAGGGTCTTACAGCTGCGGCTGCTCAAGAAAGATTAGCCATTTTTGGACACAAGAAGCTCGAGGAGAAAAAGGTGCTGTTAATTTTTTATTTTATTTTTTTAGTTGAAAATTTTGTTCTTAGTTTTCTATTTTTTTGTAGTTTTTATGGGTTGAAAAAACTATTTTGTGCTTTCCATTTTATTTGTACTGTTTGTGTCGTCTGCTGATGTAGTTATTTTCTGGTATTCTGAGTTTTGAAATTTAAAAACATGCTTCTGTATTGAAATTGAAATTATCGAATGAACTCGCTGGGGAAAATTCTGCGTTTTTGTTGTTTTAAGGCTTCTTTTTAGGCTTCAACTTTGTTGTTCATTAGCCTGATATCAAGACATATTATTATTTTAATTTATTTCGTATTTGCTTTTGTATTTTCTAATTAAAAGGTTAATCGAGTGGAGCTAAACTTTTCGATTGAATTTACAGTTCTATTGTTTAAAGATGCTTAAATTTATTGTCTTATATTTTTTTTAGCAATCACTGTTATAAGTTGAGTTATTTATAAGTGTTGTTCGTGTTCTTTTTTACTGTTGATTATGACTACTCAATTTTAAACACGCGCATGCGATCAATACTGCAGTGCAAGTGAAGTGATTGGATTTCACTCGACCAGGTCTCAAGCTGCTAAATAGAATAGAGATCTCGATGGAAGCCCAGGTGCGTGTACCTACTTATCATTGTGTTCCACGCGATTTGCATCTCTGTGAGGCATTTTGTCGAACAGGTTTTGGGCGCCCGAGATGCTCTCCCTGATTTAACAAGGGCTGAATTCTTGGACGTGATTTCAACCAAATATGAACGTATGAGAACACTGCTAGCTTTTCATTATAGCCAAGGTGAGATCTTTTAATTGAATTCCTATGAAATTGTTATGGAGCATTCCTTTGGGCTTCAGTTGAAAATTGGCTTTTGCCTTATCCCATGGTTCATCATTCTAACATTGATTGTTATTTCAGGTCTTTCCTCTTAAAGCTGAGCTTTTAAAGCCTTCAAAACAAATGGAAAGACACATAGTAACTGATTGGTATGACTAATTCCACTATCCTGCTATGAAATCAAAGTATTCTAAATGATCTTCCTCCTGTAAATGTAACTGAGATCATTTATTGCATTATTAAAAGAAGTTTTTTTTTTAAGTTTTTTTTGTTGAATATGTCAATGTTAGGTAGCTATCTTGCAGAGCTTACAAGATTTCAGTAGAGCTGAATTTAAAATGTCAAATGGATTTCTTGAAAAGCTTAAACATGTTTGGCAAGAAATCTCCTCCAGAAAGGCTACATGAGCTAATTGAAATTATTTAAGGTCAAGCTGATCTGGATGCGGCATTTAATGTGAGTATCCTACTATCCTTTTCAGGTGTGTAATTTTCATTTTATTAAGTTTCATATGATTTTTTTAATTTCTATTGATTAATATAACGATTGCATTAGGGTCTTCGATCTGGTAATAGATATGTAATATAATAATATATCAGTTTATTTTATATATTCAACAATGTGAGCTTCTTGGGGTCATCAATCTGGTATCAGGTTAGCTCGCACGTTTTCGCGCTTTCGTTGTTGATCACCGAGAGCAGTATGTTATGGAGGACGACAAGTCGAATCTCCCGGAATAAATAAATCAGGATATCTTAGTCGATGAGTTATTCTAAAACTCGCTTTTGTACGTGTGTGTTTGTGTGTGTAGATATAGTAAATATATAGTTTTTGAGAACCTATTTTTTTCCATCCTTAGATGATAGCCTTGAATTTTCTACCTTGCTTTTTTATTTTATTTTATTTGTAACTTATATAATTTGTTTAAAAAATGTTTATCAATAATTTATTGTATATCTTCAGTATCTATTGATCATTTAAAATGTTTTTTTGTAGTTGAATGAATTATTCTGTTAAAATTATAAAATTTTATGTTAAAAAAACATTATATTAAATTACAGATAACACAAAACTCTTCCAGAAATATGTTGCAAATAAGAAAATAAAATTCAAAAATATATTTGTGAGTATAATAATTTACTCTTCCAGAAATATGTTGCAATGAAAATAAAAAACTCAAAAATAAATCATTCAAATTTATATTAAAAATTAAATTTGATCCTTAATCTTAATACATCAATAAAATCAATATTATTTCTAATTAAATTATTTTTAAAACAAATACCGAATTTTATAAATCTTAATTTTAGTAACATTCAATATTATTTTTGTAATATTTATTGTTTAAATATTTGAAATATGAGAAAATAATTTATTATTCAATTGTCTTTTTGAGAAAACTATTTGTCATATAATTAATATATCCATAAAAAATTATATATAAATGCACTTTAAATTAAATTTTATTGTAATATTGAAACTTATTACCAAGATTACTTTTAATAATATTTAATATACTATTACCTCTTGATTTGAATCTTATTGTAATATTGAAAATTATTATCAAAATTATTTTTCAATAATATTTAATATACTATTACCAATTTTGATTTGGTATTCTTTTTTAATATATAAAATTTAATAATAAAACTTAATAAAGTAAATAATATTAAAGAATAACAATTGAATTTAATTATTTAATTCTATAATTTGAAAACATTTTCAAAACATTTATATATATTGGAAAACACTTTCAAGGCATTTTTATTTATTTTATATATCATAACAAATACTTGAATTTTAACAGATTCATTCAAAATAATAAAATTGAGATTTATCATATTTCATTCTATTTAATAATAATATTAAATTCCTTATATTTCTTTATTTATCAATTATATCTCTCTATTATCAATTTAAATATAGAAATTAATAAATAAAAAAATAAATATTATTATTCAATCAAAATGCTTTAATTCAAAGTGCTATATTTCAAAAAAAACCTTTTTTAATAATATATTTCTTTTTTGCGCTTTGTTATTGATTTTATTGTTTTTAATACTCTTAATAGGCTATAATAGATTAATTGAACAATTATTCATAAAATAGAATATTAATGATACCAAATAATATTACTCATAAAATATCTTAATATTAAATTTTACCTATTAGTTATACAGAATATATTAAATAATTTTTTAAAATTCTTTTATTACACATAAATATTCTTATATTGATTTTTACCTTTTAATAAAACAAAATACATTATATGACATAACTTTTTAAAATTATTTTAAAAAATGAAAAATATTCTAAATTCTAATTCACTAAGAAAATGATGTATTATTTCTATTTTTTATATTATTATATATTAATTAATATGTATATATTTTAATTAATTAACACCTGCATGCATTAATATATATATATATATATATATATATATATATATATATATATATATATATATATATATATATATATATATATATATATATATATATATATTTTCTTAGTAATGCATGCAGGTATTAATTTAATTAATTATTAACAATTTATTAATTGTTAATATACGTTGTAGGTGTTTGATGACATCCTTCATCAGGAGTAATATTCTCAAGTTCATTGTCGAAAACTCCTTTTGACGGCACTGGATCGCCAGAGTTCGAGTTACGCACCGCGGTTGAGGTCGTCGACGAGCTGTATGGTTGCAGCAGCGAAGAGAATTTTGACTCGGCTGTAAATCTTAAATCCATTCTCTGTCATTCCAAGTTGTCGATGTTCTGATTGAGCCGCAATTAATGGAAACGTTGCCGGAAAATTGTGTCGGGCTACGCGCTACATTCATGATTTGGAAGCATTCAAAGCTCAGGTACAGATAGACTTGGAAATTTAATTTATTTGGTCATCAATCGATTATTTCTCTATGTTTGATTTTGTTATTTATAGTGAAATAAATGACTTCAGTTAGTTGTGCATATCGTGCAGTGGTATTTATCTAGAGAGAAAATTAGAGCCGACGGTGGAAATAATACAAGTCGAGGCTCCCTAATTGAGAGAAGTGAGTGAAAATGTATTTTCTAATTAAATATTTAAATTGTAGTTCATTCTTCACTTTGTTAATTTTTTCTTATTGGTTTCTTGCAGGTTTAGGTTTATATTATTTTCTACAAATCTTAAATATATTTTTTTACTGCATTTCTCCCTTATTATTGCATTTTGCTGTTAATGATTTACAATAAATTATTTGTAAAATATTTTTTTTCAGAGATCAGGGTAAATTTCGTTTATGTTATGTTTATTTAATTTTTTTTCTTATTATATCAATATGAATTTGAAGATCAAATACTTAACATTAATTTTATATAGAATTTTCAATTTTTTATTAAAATACTTAAAGCAATATAGCAATAGCAAAAGTAATATTTAGATCACGTTAGCTTATTTAAAATAACTTATAAGATGTTATGTCTTATAAACTGTTTTAAGAGCTGGTAAGCTGTTATGTCTTATTTAATAAATAAGTTGTTAAACCGTTTGGATAAAAAAGATATATAAACTTATAAGATATTAATTTTTTTGGCAATTTAATATTTTATATAAATAAAATTATTAAAAATAATTTGTTATATATGAAGAAAAAAAATAAAAAAAAATATATTAACTAAATAATAAATTTGGAATTTTTGTATATATATAAAAGGTAATAATTTTAAAAGTAATTTGGTCCTTTATTATTTAAGTTGAAAGAGTTTATAAGGTGTTAAACAACTTATTTTCAAGTTTTTTAAGATATTTTTTTTAAAACTTTACCAAACAAACTTTAGCAACTTATAAGCTCTTAAGCTGTTTTAAAGAACTTATAAGCTTAGCCAAACAGACTCCTCCATAATAAAATAGCTTTTTAATTATACTATTCTTGAAGCCGTAAATAATAATAATTATTATTAAGGTGTAATTATTGTAATACAATTTTATTATACTTATTATTTATTAATAATTTTTACAGAAGTTTTGTTTATTGTTTATATTTATCATCTATTTAAACAAATCAAATAATTAAAATAATGAATTCCTTTTTTTATGTCTAATAAAGTAAATTGTTTTAATCTTTCGATTGAAATATTCTCTAATATAATGTGTACTGCAATTTCAGAACATGTTACGTTATTGAGGCGAAAGTTTTAGGATGTGAAAATAAAGATATATTGTTTACATTTTGATGTTGTATCTTATCTCCTATGATTCAAGATTGTGATTTCGCTTCGAACGTCGACAATTCTCTATTATGATATCGTACGCTAATTGCATTAATAAAAGTCAGAGAAAATCTTTATCAAAAGTAGGAATTCTTTTTGAAACGATCGGTATTTACACATAATAGGGATAAGCCCTTGAATTTTAATAATATTAAGTCGTATTAAAATGCGGTCGAGTTTCGAGTCAAATTTTCAACGAAAAAAAACCTTAAAACTATTTACTTATTAATAACAATATTCAATCCAATATATCAAATAGAATTCGAGTTTGTAACATTTTTTTCATATATATATATATATATATATATATATATATATATATATATATATATATATATATATATATATATATATATATATAACAAAAAACATATATTAAGTTAAATCCAACGGTTAAAGTTTCAGAAAATATTCCGATAATAAATTATCTTATATTAAGTGTTTTTTTATTGCTATTTGTCTATAACCTGTTATTGTATATTAGTGCAACATATAACTTTTCTCCCTTTAAACATTATTAACCCAATCTTCATTAATCTTATTGATTAAGGACATGTCGTAATATTTTTTTAGTCCGCACCATTTTACAGATCTAATCTTTGAGGACATACGCATCAATTTGATTATGTGAATAAGGTACGATGATTTTCAACGTTTGTTTTTTGACAACTTTTATAAAGAATTTTGAATTTAATTTTTTTAAACATATTTATATGTTTCTTTGTAACTTAGAAATATATATTAACGCAGCATGTCCTTGGTACTCTCTTTGATACTACTACTATTATTTAATCGATATTAACCTGTAAATATTATTAATGTCACATTCACTTTCTAATCGACATTGATTTTTCTAAGTAATTATTAATGTAACATTGATATGAGTTTGCGGAAATGTTGGGGCAAGAGTAGTTGGGTTGGGTGAATTTTGGGTTGTACATAATATTTTGGAATTCAAAAAGTGAGAAAATGTTTTTTTTGTAATTAAGTAATATCTTTTTTACCGAACCAATTACTCGATCTATCTCATATATCTTCTGATTAATATGTTTTGTTCATTTCTTTCATTATTTGCAGGTCATAATTTTTTAATTTTAAATTCTACTATAATGTGCTACATATTTTCAAAGTATTTTTTATTATTTTGTGCAACATTATAAAAAATTGAGTTAAAGAGAATAATGAAAACGTTTTAAATTATTATTGAATTTTTTTTCAATTTATTAAAAATTATAAAATTAAAATTTATCATATTTCATTCCATTTAATAATTATAGTAAATGTCTTATATTCCTTTATTTATTAATTATATCTCCTTATTATCAACTTAAATATAAAAATTAATAAATAAAACAAACAAATATTATTATCCAATCAAAATGCTATAATTCAAAGTGCTATATTTCACGAAAACCTTTTTTTTAATAATATATTTATTTTTTTACTTTGTTATTGATTTTATTGTTTTTAATACTCTTAATAGACATTAATAGATTAATTGAAAATTTATTTATAAATGTGATTTTTTTTTTTTTTTTGTTTTTTTTTCCATTTATAATTAACTTCATATCTGGGTGTTATATGCTATTATTTATTTTCTTCTATGGTTGAGTTTCACATTCTCTATTTTAACCCCTTCATTTCTTGGTCTCGATTTTGTTTTTGGCAGGTTTTCCTTTGTAAGTTTTTTCAAATCTCTATAACTGGATTTAATATTCATTTTTATTCTTTTTGCTTCATTTTTTTAGTGTATTATTTGTTCCCTTCATTTCAAATTATCTTTTGTGATCTTGCTGTAACAAATTATCTTTTATGGCTTTCATAAAAAATCAATTCGCAATATTTATTGATAACAGTAGTCAATTATATGAGTTTAATGATTTAATTATTTAATTAGAATCATATGAAGTTTTATGTAATATTATTATTATTTGATTTTTATTTTTGCAGGTTACTTACTTTATTGTTTATGATTTTATTTTTATGTATTTTATAATAATATAATTTTTTGACAGTTTTTGGCAGGTACTTTCATCTCTTTGTTCTACGAAGAGATGAATCAAGAAATGCCCATTTATCAGTTATTTAAGCTTCTTTTACAACTTTATTTGAAGCATCATTTTCATTATATAGACGTCTGAAAAAGAAGTGTTAGATGCATGCACATGCATAACTTTTTTAGTTTGGCTTCAAGCATCGTTCATTTGGGATGAGCTCTATAGGTTGCTATTGCTGATTTTCTACATGTATCTTTTAATTGTGATCTATGATATAAGTTTGTTGGAAAATTTTGTGTATCCTGTTTATAAACCACAAACAGATTTTCCAGCTTAAGTTATCCTCCTTTTCCTAACCTTCTTTTAACATTAGATCTTTAATTGCTGAATCTAATGTTTATGTACTTCGATTTGATTTGTTTTTGCTATTCTTTCTTCAGGCATCTTTGAAGACAGAGAAGTAGAAAAAGAGGGAAATGTACTTCCCCTTGAAGAAATTCGCCCTCAAAGTTTAATTCCTCTGGGTTTAGTAGTTCTGATTGTCAAGGCTATTTCAGTTTTGTCTGAGATTTCAGTTTCAAACTTAAAGATTGGGAACCATTGATATTGGCCAAATGATGCACTCTTTATGCATTTCATGTTCTGTTTCTATTGTTTTGCTTCATCTTAAACAATTACTCCCTCTGTCCCAGAGCTATAGTCACAGGTGGCCAACACTGACTTTTTTTTACCGTCCAATACGTATGATAAATGGTACGCAAAAATTATGAAAAAATAACTAAAATAAAATTTAATAGTTAAATTTTATTTTAGTTATTTTTTCATAATTTTTGTGTACCTTTTATCATACGTATTGGACGGTCAAAAAAAGTCAGCGTTGACCAGAAATGACTATAGCTCTAGGACAGAGGTAGTAATATTTATGTCACTTTCAAAAAATTGGACCAGATTAGTTATTTTAACTGCATAATATTTCAAAGTAATTATATTTTAGCCCTCTTCAGTTTAAAATCATTTTGTAAGAAAAATGTTTGTGCTGTATACTTTACAAATCACAAGATTTAACTGAACAAGAATGTGAAAGGTGATACATTTCAACATTAAAGGTCATTCACACGAGGATATGGTCGTGCATTGTAGTCAGTCTAGGTAACTGAATTCTGTATTTGGATCAATGCAGAGATCCTATAGTTGGAAACAGATTATTGTGGAAAGGATTTGAAATGTGCTCGAGAAGGGTTTTGTACAGGACCCTTACCGGTTAGAGCAGCTTGAATATAAAATCCTAACCAGGCCACCATAGTTAGGCGCCCGTTTTTTTATCTCTTTCACCTTTAGTTCCTGAAAAGCAGAGGGGTCTTTAGAAAGATTCAATGGATCAAAAACCACCCACCCGAATAATTGATGTCGCCAGGCAAATAGATTCCTAAAGGCTGAAGCGCCTCTATAAAACAATACCGCGCATATTCTGGACCAACCTGTGCACAAATATATACTATATATCACTCGGAAAATATATACTACTATTGTAAAAATAAGTAGGAATCGATAAAATTACCATCAAAAGCGCTTGACAGATGGCTATGATTTATAATGATATAAGTTTGTTTCAATATTTAATATGAAATATAGAAATTAATAATAAAAAAAATGAGATCTTTCAAAATGAAAAAACATACTTTGAAACAAAAATACTTAACGAGAAATAAAAATTTGATTCAAAAATTTATTAGCCAATAAATCCTGAATATTTTATCTATTCAAGAAAAAATATATATACTTTCAATATATCCGCACATATTTTATCTTCATATTTTTTTTTATTTACTATAAAAATATATAAAAAAAATTGATATCCAATTAAATAATATTAATAAAATAAATTAATATATAAAATGCATACTTTTTTATCTATTATTAAATTTATATTTAAGTAGTTGCATTGAGTGGATCTTCTACATCCCAAATAAATAATAAAGTGGGTTGACGTATCAACAACTTTAGTTTGAATTACTCACTCCAGATTGGATCTTCTACATCCCAAATAAATAATAAAGTGGGTTGACGTATCAACAACTTTAGTTTGAATTACTCACTCCAGATTTTTTTTGATGCCTAACTATATATTAGGTTCGATTAATAGACATCTCAACCAAGCGCATAACAACAAGAGTCATTCAGTTTTACCATCACCCTCAGCGTATGCCGTTAGTCCATGTTTGAAATTTTATCACAAGAAGGTGATTAGTAATTTCATAATGCCGATGATATTGGTATTCGACAATTACAATTTACAATCAAATATGATGAATAATTGGTTTTGCAGGTTTTGACTATTTTCGAATCTTACTTATTTTTCTCTATGACATATGCACATCTATTGTAAAATATTTTTAAGTTTCCATCTATTCGTATTTATTTTTGTTTTGGTAAGATACATCTAAGCTTCTTTATTTCTAATTTCTTAATCTAACGCAAGTTTGTATGTACGGTTACTCAACCAGTTAATTTGGTCAAATGAGCTTACCAAAATCACTCCAAAAGGAGATCATATCAGGTGACATTCACTTTTCGATCATTTTCCCTTCGGCCGATAACGAGACTCTTGGTTTTCTGTAAGGTAAAAGATCTCTATTCGATTGTTACATAATTCTACTAAATTATTTAATTTTCGATTAAAATTAAATTATTTGTAGATAGCGTTTAATCTTTTTTTTTTTGCATATCTATGAGTAAGTTTTTATTTTTTTATAATAAAAATTATTTTGTTGCTATTGATTACAAGTGATATATCATATAATGTTGATATTTAATTTTAACACTTTATTTTTTTTTGAAATGTACAGTAATTGTACGAAAGAAGAATCTTGATGCTTATCCATACGATGACCAGAGTGTAATTATTCTAAAAAATGTTGTTAAAAGTTTGGAATGTCTTATGTTTTGTAACATGAATTTAATTTATTATGACAAATTTTGCTAAACGGTGTCACGATTGAATACCACATGTTTTTCAAGAATAGTTAGTTTAGAATTTGTTTTTATTTAAGTTTCATTTTATTTCTTTGATGATAAATTTTATTTTGATTGTTTTGGTTTGATTTATAATGGTATAACTTTGTTTCAGTATTTAATATAAAATACAAAAACTAATAAATAAATAAAAAATTGAGATCTTGCAAAATGAAATAACATATTTTGAGACAAAAATACTTAACATTAGAGAAAAATAAAAAAAATTTGATTCAAAAATTTATTAGCAATAGGTCCTGAATATTTTATTTATTCAATATTTAATTTGTATCTTATTCCAGTATGTAGATCTTTTTATTAATTATTTAACTATTTTACAATAATAATTTACAAGATTATATGTTTAAAAAGTCTAATTAAACCATTTACAATTTACATTACTTTAAATAATAATATTTATGCAAATCTATGTATAGTTTGTTATACTTCATACTTTTATTTATTTACTATTAAAAAACAATTGATATCCAATTGAATAATATTACTAAAATAAATTAATATATAAAATTCATACTTTTTTCTACTATTAAATTTATAGTTTCTCTCTCTCATTTAAATCAATCATATTAAACTAAAATAAAATAAAATATTATTATATGAATGAAAATATATATACTTTCAATTTTTTTATTATATTTATTTATCATTATTAATACAAGTAAATTATTAAAATGAATTAAGAATGAGAGATAACTAGATTATTTATGTTGTTATGATAAATCGATCATACCGCTGGATTATGTATTAGGTGCAGCGTTAAGGAGTCCGTCATTTATTCCATTTATTTTTGTACAAAAGCAACATATTCACTATTTATCAGTTGCATTTGGTGGATCTTCTACCTTCCAAAAAATTAATAAAGTGGGTTGTCGTATCAACAACTTCAATTCAAATTAATCCAGATTTTTTCTGATACCTAACTATATCTTAGGTTCGATTAATAGACATCTCAACCATGCGCATAACAGCAGGAGTCATTCAGTTTTACACACACCCTCAGCGTCTGCCGTTAGTCCATGTTTGAAATTTGATCACAAGAAGATGATTAGTAATTTAATAATGACGACGATATTGGTATTCAAAGATTACAATTTACAGTCAAGATATGATGAATAATTGGTTTTGCATCTAAGATTCTTTATTTCTAATTTCTTGATCTAACGCAAGTTTATATATACGGCTGCTCGCCGTATTCAACCAGTTAATTTAGTCAAAGGAGCTTACCAAAATCACTCAAAAAGAAGATCATATCAGATGACATTCAATTTTCGCTCATCTTCCCTCCGGCCGATACCGAGACTCTTGGTTTTCTGGAGGTAAAAGATCTTTATTCGATTGTTACATAATTTACTAAATTATTTAATTTTAGATTAACAATTAAACCATTTGTAGATAGAGTTTAATCTTTTTATTTTGCATATCTATGAATAAGTTTTTATTGTTTTATAATAAAAAGTATTTTGTTGCTTATTTTTTTATTGATGACAAGGGATATATCATACAATGATGGTATTTAATTTTAACACTTTAAAATCTTTTGAAATGTACAGTAATTGTACGGAAGAAGAATCTTGAAGCTTATCCATATGATGACCGAGATGTGGGTGTAATTATTTTAAAAATTGTTGTTAAAAGTTTTGAATGTATTATGATTTGTAACATGAATTTAATTTATTGGGACAAATTTTGCTGAGAGGTGTCAAGATTGAATACCCTATGTTTTTCAAAAATACTTAGTTTAGATTTTGTTATAGTTGATCGATGATGATGTACACTGTAAATTATTTTGTTTATATAATAAAGAAGTTTTATTTTATTTCTTTGATTAAAAATTTTATATTCATTGTTTTGGTTTGATTTATAATGGTATAACTTTGTTTCAAGTTGCTGTTTATGAAATATACAAAGTAATAAATAAATAAATAATGAGATTTTGCAAAGTGAAAGAATATACTTTGAGACAAAAATACTTGACATTTGACAGAAATAAAAATTTATTTTAAAATTTTATTAGTAAGCAATATAAGTATATGTATAAATTATTTATTAACTTATGTATTAATTTGATTAAAAAATTTATTTCCATATTTTTATTAATATTTATTTTTGAATTAGTAAAATTTGAAACTAAATCCTTAAATCTTTTCAAAAAAATAAATAAAAAAAAATTCACTATATTAAATCAATTTTATTTCAATATATTTACGAATGTTTAGTCAAATAATTCAATTCAAAAACATTTTTGAAAACTTTAGTATTCCTTACGATTCTATTACAATATACGATATTTTTAGTTATTATTTTTACACAAATGAATTTTGTAGGATATAAGGAACAACTTTTGAAAAATATATTTCACATATAAATTCATATATTAATGAAAAAATTATGGTATGGAATTTTCAAAATATATTCATCCAAAACATATGTTTTTCACATGTCCCATAAATATATTTCTCATATGATTATCAAAATTAATGTGATTATCACTATTTAATGTTATAATCATTAATATAATATAATGAATTTAACAATTCAATATAAGATTTTCAAGTGTAATCATTAAATTTCTTCTTCATCTAAGACCTGTGTTTATCTTTTAATAAACTGTTGTATTAGTTTATGATATAATATGTTGATTTAGATTTGAACAATTAAGTAATCATAGAGAAATTTAGTTACATATACATATGTATACATCTGAAGTTTAAATCATAGAATTTTTATTATTACAATTGGGAAAATCTATTTTCATTGTATTTATATCAAAATTTGTATTCTAATTTAAATATTAAACAAAAATTTAAACATATTTTCTTAAATTAAGTTCTAAATACCTCCGGGTAAAACTTTGAGTTTTACTCCCGGTGCAACGCCCGGGCTGAATCAACTAGTTATAATTAATTGCACCATACTTATATAATCATGTAAACTTATCAATCATAATGTATGAGTTAAATTGAAAATTTGTAAAGATATTAGTTATTTATAAAATGTGGTATGATTTTTTTTTTTTTTTGAAAATACAATATTATGTTAATTTTAAGTATTGGTTTTTGGTTTGAGTCAAATTAATGTAAACTTAAAATGTGAATATATTAATGAGATAGGAGAGTATATTAAGAGTTATTTTGGAAAAAGAGCATTTAAATTTATATATTTAGATTTTCTACTCTATAAAAATTAATTTTAAGAGTTTAAATATTTTAATTTATTTAATTTTTAAGTAGTAACTACCACATTATTACAATAAAAATCACATTATTAAAATATTACAGCAATATTTTATCTTTATATTTAATTTATTTTTATTATTAATAAAAGATTAATTTAGGTAAACTACTCAAAATTATAATTAAAAAAAACTAATAAGTAATACCTTAAATTATACATACAAACTTATAAAATTACACTTTTAACAAAATCACCAATACTACCTCTTATTTAAACATATACTCTTACTTTTTACTTTTGTTTTATTAATAGAAGTATTTATGAAAAAGGGTATTTTGATTTATTAATTTACATGTTAAACCTTATAAAATTTAGTTTCTAATTAAGGATAGTTTTTTTTTTGTTTTTTTATTATGTAGGGTATTATTAATTTTCTAATTATAAAAAAAAGTAAAATAATTACTATTATATCCTTGACGGTTAATAAATAACCACCCCTATGTTTAAATAATTAAAGGGTATTTTTAGAATTTTACTTAAATTTATAATTAGGAAAAATTAATTCCTTGATTTATAAACAATTATTAAAAATTACCCTTTTTCAAAAATTACCCTTATTAATATATATACACTTGTTATAAAATAGTGATTGATTATAAAATTATATATATGTAAATATAAATAATTTGTAAAATTAATGTTTGAATAGATTTTTAAAAAGTTATTGTTATTTTCAAATTTTGTACTCTTTTCTCATTTTAAATGTTCAAAAAATTGAGAGGCAAATTAAAAAAAATGCCTATTCAATTAATTTTTTTTATCAATATAATATTTATTGGATTTTAAAAAATTATTTTTTTGTTATATTAAACTTTATTTTATAATTTATTCTTTCAATACTCGAATTATTTATATTAATATTTTTTTTTCGTTTAAGTTATTAATTAATTAAACAACAATACTCATTTTACTCTTATTTTATACTCCTTCATTATTTAAAATATACAATTTTTTTAATACATAAAGTTTTCTACGTGCATAAAAAAAATAAAAAATTAAATTATGATAAAAATAATTGATTTATAAATGATTAAAAAAATAAATTAAAAATATTAATTACACAAAAATAATATCAATTTGAATTAATTATATTTGTAGAAATATTTCACAAATGATGACACGAGATACATAAATACTTACAAACTTTTGATAATTCAATTACATGAATATCTTTCAAAATAATATAATATTTTAAAAATAAATGCAATAAAGTATATAAATTTTTAATATTACAAAAAGCAATACCAAATTTTGAATGATTTATTGACTATTAATTTTATTTAGAAAAAAATCTAATCTACAATAAAGTAAATTTAAGAAATTAATCCAGAAATAGATATTTAGTAAGTTGTGGGCCATGCTTACAGGTACTCCGATACCTCCATAATGCCACGTATACACACCAGGCGGTAGGACCTATGACTGATAAAATAAAATTAAAAATAAAACCTTTTTTTCCCAAATATTTTTCTCAAACTCACTGCAAAAATCACTCCATTTTAGGGTTTTTTCTTCCCCAAATCTTAAAAATATTTCTTGCTCGTTTGATGTTCTAGTTTTCTGAACCATTCCTCTAAGTTTAATCGATTCATTTGAAAAAAAAAACAATAGAAATGGTAGAAGGAAGCGAAGGTGTCGGGCCCGGTTCCGGGCCCAAAACGGGCTCCGCTTCAGAACCCGCGTCCCGTGTCGAGTCAGGCGGAGGACGCGTGAGGTTCACGGTGGATCTTCGTCCCGGAGAAACAACAATTGTTTCGTGGAAAAAGCTTCTTAAAGATGCCAATTTGAGTAATCCAACCAGGCCCGACTCGTCTGTTCAAGGGCCCGAAGCCCATGATCAGCCCTTTTCTCATCCGCCGCCTCAGCCACCTCACGTGGCGTCTGCTTCTTCTGAGCCGCCCTCGGAGAAAGAGCAGAATGAATTTCAAGTGCAGGCCACCTCGAACCGTCTGAGCAACGTGATCGAGAGAATCGAGAGGATGTACGCTGTAAGTTGGGTTGAATTCTCTAATTTATTGAAATATCAATTTCATTTTTCGTTTCTTTTAGATATATGCCTTTTTAAGATGGATTTTTGGCTACCAGCTCCTGTATTCTTGATGCAATTATGATATCGTGTTCGGTTTAAATTTTTCATTGGTAACTAAATTGGTTGATTTTTTATTACAGTATATATATTATAAATTCATTACACTGATCAAAACTGTTAGAGAGTTTATATCACTGATGGTTCATCTTAGCACTTCATTTAACGCAATGTGGTATGACGAGTGTCCATTGGTTACTTAGTAGATGGATAGGCCATGGTAAAACTGCATAATGGTTTGTTTTTTGTTACCTGGGGTTACGTTTTGTTTATGCCATGTGGATGTTGTTTAAATTTGCAGGGTAATGGGAGTAGTGACGAGGAAGACGGTATGCTAGACAATGTGCCTGATGATGATGAATATGATACTGAAGATTCCTTCATTGATGATGATGAGTTGGTGAGCACTGCTCTTTCTTCTACGAGTCTATTATTATTTACTTGTCTACTGTGCGTGTGTATATTTATTTTTCTTCTTAACTGATGATGTAGCATATTCATGTTTGATATTTTCAGTTTCTTTATTTGACGAGTTTAACTTCTTTACAGGATGAATATTTCCAAGTTGATAATTCGGCAATTAAACATCATGGGTTTTTTGTTAACCGTGGCGAATTGGATCGCATGTAAGTTTATTTGAATTTCCTTTATATGTTATAGATAACATTATCAGTGCTTACATGAGTATAGTATTATTTATGGGTCTTTCACTTACAACATAAACTTAGCGTAGACTTATGCCAATGATGATAATACCAATGACCAGGTCCAATCCAAGATTTTCTTGCGTGCCTTATATAGGCTTCATAATTGGAAAAAAACGATTGGTATTTATGATTAATTTTCTTCTGTAATAATATTGAAAGAAAATGAATTATTTCTTGCACATATACCACACACGTGTGTTTGTTAACGCCGTTGGCTTCTCTTTTCAAAAACACATTTGCCTTGCTTTCTGATTTCATTTAAACCGACTTCTTGTATTATTATTTTTCGAGTTCCATGAATAATTCTTAATTGTCTAAAAAGAGCTACGTCTTTATTGAAAATTTGTTGTGCAATTGAATGCATCATCAAATTTGATTTTATAATGTCCATATTTTAATTATTAAGTTATACAGTAATACTGTTGGATTCTGTGTTGATTCTGGTGAATCATTGTTTCAACCTTACTATTCGAGGTTAAGATGTCACCACCAAAACCACCACCATCACCATCACAACAGGATCTCATGCTCTTTCATTCCTCTTTATGTTACCTTAATATTCTCTGCAGTGAACCTACCTCCACAAGCCAGCAGCCAAAAAAGAGGAAACACAAAGACTTGACAAAAAGTCAGAGTGGGAGTGATGATGTACATGACCCAAAAAAAATCGTGAAAGTGGGAAATAAAGGCAGAAAAACATCATCACTAATTCCAAGAAACTCAACTAGCCAGTCTCCCAAAGTGGCTATGCCCGACATACATGGTAAGAATATGCAATTTCAGGCTGTCCCTGAATCTTCAGTAAAGATGGGAAGTGCAGATTCTAATACAACAGAAGATTCTTCAGGATTGTTGAATGATGCTGCTATCAGGAAGGGTGTGGATGTTGACGGGCAGAAACCTGAAGTTATCTCTTCAAAGATCCATGTCAGTAGCAAAGGGAAGGAGAGTGAACCTCAAGATACTTCAACGCATAGGTCAAATGGGAAAAGCTCACATGGAAGTAAATCCCATTCTGGAAAACAACTTAATAATGTTGATGATTTGGGTCAATCAACTCAACGAAAAGAAAAAGGCGTAATTGTTGCAAGACTTGACCCTAATGTCCCTGAAAGCAGGGAGTCCTTGTCAAATACGGTAATCGCTGCTTTCAGTGCTTCGTGTCTCTCTTTTGAATGGTTTACCAAAATACCTAACAGTTGTTATGTGGTGATGAATGATGATGTATGTTTGAAAGGCTGATACTTCGTTGGCATGCTATGCATAAGCTCATTGTTGAATGATGCTGTTAAGTATATTTACATATTTTCCTTTCAGATGTTTAGGTTTTAATTTTCTTCATAGTTTTTTGAAGGGGTGTTATTAGTGTATTTATATATATGTGTGTGTGCAAATGGAAAGAACCATTCGTGCTTATGCATGCTGTACTCTCCCTTTCTCTTATAGTCTTATACAATTTAGTATTATCGTCCCTAATGAGATATTTTTCTTTCTCGTTCAGAAGACTGCCCTTATTCCAAGAAAGGAAGGGTCTAGTGTTCGACCGAAAAATACAACCCTCGAGAAGGCCATCAGAGAGTTAGAGAAGACAGTTGCAGAATGTACTTCTACCAGTGTTCTTTTCTTTTTTATTTTACTCTAATTTGTTCCTCAATTATTTATTTATGTTCTTATGAATTGAAAAAAAAAAACAGCTCGGCCACCTTCCACAGAAGTTCAGGATCCTGATAATACATCCCAGCCTATCAAAAAGAGATTGACGCCTGAAATAAAGCAAAAGTTGGCGAACGTTGCTAAAATAGCGGTACTCTTAAGCTATTAAAAATCTTGCCAGTTCTCATCTTTTTTGTAACACTTCATCGATTGATATACTCCTATGGTTTTGTGCTTCATTTGGATTTTTTCTCAAAGCTGTTTTTTGTATGTTTGAGTGGTTACAGAAAAACATCTATGAAAAAATACCAATGGATCTTATCAATCGCCTGATGAACATTGTTGGTCACTTGATGCAACTTAGAACGCTGAAGGTATTTTCTTCTCTAACCAATATTTCACATAATAATGTTTCTTACTTTCGTTTGCTTGTTTTACACACACACATGTTTAGTCGTTATTGAGATAGGATTATAATCTTGTTTGTGTGGTAAACTGATCTTTTTATTTTTTGGTGCATATTGTAGCCTAATATTAGCTCTCTCTGGATACGACTAACTCTTGATATTTTCATCTCTTAGTTTTTATGAATCTCTTTATGGTAGCTATTTTCAATTTTCATTCTTTTGAACAAGTGCAACATATTTACTGAAAGAACAAATGAATCTCTAAAGTTTCTTAACTAGTATACACACATTTTGTTGGAAAGTGATTTATGACTGTTAATTTGAGCCGTTAACCTGTTGCTAGATTCCTAATTAGCCTCTATATCCTGTAAATAACTCCGTTACAACTTCCGATGACCTATTAAGTGAAATTATATATCTGCTTTGATTGACACCGTTTCTGTGATGGCATGACAGATTATGTTCATGAAGAATTCCTATATCTTGGCTGCGAGAAATCCAAATGTTTAAAGACATATATTTGGAATGAAACACTTCTCATAAGAAGCTTTATCTTGATTTTGAAATAATTTATATGACACATCAACTAAAGTGCTTTAATTTTCTTATGCAATTTGGTATTAAACTCAGATGTTTTGATTGCCGAGTATTATGAATTCCTCTTAAGTGTAATTCTTCGTGAAATAACTAATGCTGCCATGAAGTTTAGGCAAGTGTGTGATTTATAGCTTATGCGTTTGTTTTCAAATAGAAGAATTTGGGTGAGCCATATTATTTTGAGCCTTTGACTACTATTCAATCTTTATTTACCTGCATGAAATTCAATCCCACTTTGTTGATAAATTCCCTTTTGTCAACTTCATTTTTACTCAATGATCTTGTGTATCAAGTAATTATTGGAAAGGCTAAAAACACTTACCCATCCTAACTAGGCTGTTTTCTGCACTTTTGAAGGTAAACTCTTTTTTGTTACACTTTTCATCTCAATATCACGACCCAGTTGTTGTTTTTCTTTTTGGTCTGGATTATAAAGTATGCATGTCATGCCTTTGTTTTGTGCACTTTTTAGTCAATATCAAATTGTTTCATGCCCCCAATCCACATGCCAGTCAATGCTGAAAGTAAGATTACTCTTTTGCCCACATGAAACAATTTGAAATTGACACTAATTGCACTAATATAAAGCACTGCTACGAATGCAATGGAATCACAACAAAAGTTTCACAATCAAGGGGTTACTGATCTGTAAGTGCAAAACTCGTATAGTTTGGATGATTCGGTTAACGAAAATAAGTTATCTCCCGAGTGTGAAAATCTCTCTCTGTAGTTGAAACCCCTTATTGTCAAGATCGTTCAAATACTTGATGAAATGAGTGGGATAACTTGATGAAGAAACATCGGTCATCTTATAGCCTAGTTTAAAATGCCTTAAGAGATAATTTTTTACTCTTTATGGAAGGGGTGGAAATTTATGTCAAGACACGAAACACGACTTCAACCTAACATGCTAGAAGCAGGTTAGGGTTGAGGTGTTTTTTAAGTCAGGTCAACTATATTTAACTCCTTTGTTTATATTTAGTTATATGAAATTTTAACATTCTTTCCTTTTAACTTATATGTAACTGTCATTTCAAAAATAATAAATAGACGGTCAAGTGGTCCATCCAAGTTAAAATTATACATGTTATTTCGGGGTACCTTTTACCCACCAAGTTTAAATAGACCGCATTCGAGCTGGCATGTTTAATGATAACATATTGCCTGAATCCTAATATGACTCAAACCACCACCCTTACTTTATGACAACAGTTCTGTAATATGCATTTTGAATATGTTGTTTACAAATATGATGATATCCTTGCGAGAGTTACTTTAAGTGAGTTATCGTAAAAATTATTAGTAGGCTTCTTACATGATCACTTCTTATTCGTAGAAATCGAATAGGTGGCTATAGGTTGTACATCTTTGTGCAGAAAAGAGCCCAAAACTTTATACAAATTGCTAGGTTCTATAATGACTTGAATTAAAAACGTGTTTATTATAGTTTTTTTTTTTTTTTTGCATTGACCAATAAATCTCATAATCGATTTGACCTCCACGTGTCTAACTTTATTTTTGCTTCTATTTGTTTCTTTTTTCTTCGTTTTTTGTTGTTTATATATATTTATTTGTCGCATATACTGGGTGAAGTGGAGTTAGATTACTCTTTTTAGTTGGGGCAACTTGGATAAGTCGGAAATACCTTAGACCATTATGAAGCCTTGATGATGTCGTTATTATTTTCCCCAACACCCTACTTTAATGCAATTTAAATGCAACATGCTATATATCCTCCCACCCCCACCAGTTACTGATCATTATGTCGATCTGTGCCAGAGAAATCTTAAAGCCATGGCTAATGTGGGATTATCTGCGGAAAAAGAGAAGGACGGCCAAATAGAGAAGATAAAGCAAGAAGTAGCGGAGATGGTTAAGCAGCGAATTCCATTTATGAAATCAAAAGTATGCTTTTCGGTTTATTTTAATTCGATACCAGCCGCTGTTATTGGATTGTTTTGACCTATCTTAGTATATTTAATGCAAGAATCCCCTTTCCCCCAAAAATATAAAAACGACTTACCCTTATGCATAAAATTTTTGTGCCGGACCCTTGATTCTCCCGACCCCAGAATAAATACCATCAGCCCTTATTTGGAATGCTGAGACTGCTGAACTACAATTTATGCCATATTCAATACCTGATTTTTTGGGCATGCTTGCAGGCTGAGCAGCAAGCTGCGAATGCAGACGATTTTCAAGAAGCTGGTCCAGATGAGAAAGAAGCCTTGAAGCGTAAATACAGCATGGATGATGTACTGGGAAATAAGATTTGCGACTTATATGACCTTTATGTTGAGGTATCTATCAATTCTTATATTTCACCTTAAAGCATCTTTCCCCCAAGGCCCAATCCCTCTCCCACTGCCTGAAAAAAGTAGAAATGTAAAGAAAGGAAACAGAAGAAAAGAGTATATAAGGCTCCAAGATTTATTTTTGGGATGTCATGTGGATTTGTGAGATTTCAAATTTATTACAAAATTTAAGTTTCTTGGTAATGTGTGTGACATGTGCCGTGTCTGTGCATGAAAAGCGTGTTTTGTGATTGAAATTTATGTAGTCTTTTGTGTGAAATGTTTGTATGAGAGAGAGTGCGCGCAATCTGGTAACTGTAAATATATGAAGTAGAAGGATGAATTCAAATGATTAAATTTTATGTAGGATTTCAAATTCACCAAAAATGAACTGAATTTGAGGAGGAATTTGAAATCCATTGATTTAAGTTTTTTAAGCTAAACAACATCTTGGTGGATTTGATGATAGATATTCAATCCCTCTCCCTAAATCCCTCGATCCAAATAGAGCCTTAATGTCTGGATTTTTAGTGGTGTAGCTAACTCACATTTTTGGGTTCATCACAGAGAGTAGATGATGATTCAGGTCCACCAGTCAGAATGTTGTATCAAGAGGTATTACAATGGTGGTCCTATTAGCACGTTATATTCCCATCATAATGGATACATAGTTAAAATAAATGAGGTTTCGTGATGCAGCTTGTGGGATTGTGGCCTAACGGATTCATGGATACCGATGGAATAAAACGTGCTATATATAGAGCAAAAGACAGGAGAGGTCTATGCAGCGCGCGGAAGGTATTATTAATTGCTTGGGATAGTCTATTCTCCCCCTTGTATTTCTTCTTTGGCATATGAAATTAGAAGAATTTAGATATAATGCAATGAATTTTTTAAAATCATAACCAAGTGCGTGTGTAGTGTAAACACATGTAGCGCTACTAGTTGTATACCTGTACCATAGTTACAAAACAATCCAGTTGTGTTTTAAAATTAGAATTACCCGGTCGAGTTTTTCACTTGCGTGTAATTGTTAAAATGGAACAGCATCAATCTACGTTTGTTATTTGGAAATATTGTTAAAATGGATTTTTTCTGCAATTAACCCATATCTAGAAATTGCTTGCTCTGAAATCCAAATCATGGATATGTATTCCATTCATTTGACATTTTCTGTATTGCTCAAGTAACTAATTGATTTTTTTACTGTTTAGCAAAAAATGTGTTGTGCAGTGTTTGCGCGAAAATGTTTAGTTAGTGTGTGCTGTTAGCGCGAGAAGCTGTAATTGTATTTTCACGTTTGTTGCTTAGGGACAAGAGAAAATGAAGAAGAAAAAGGTGACGCTGCCTCCAAAAGCAGAGGAAGCCATTAATAAGGCTACCAAGGCATTGCAGATTCGTGATAAACCATCTGTACAGGCCTGTTCTACTTTAGCTAGAAAACCAGTTCCCAGTGCTTCTCGAGATCTCGCTGACTCTGCAAACGCCCCTGAAGCTGACAAGCCCAAACGAGAAAAGGCGAAAGGAAGCTCCATCGGCAACAGTAATGAAAGTCCCATTGATGCAATGCCATCCAACTTGTTGCCTAAAAAGAAAGTGAAGAAGCTGTCAAATTCGGAGGCAAAGGGTGAGCAGTTTCCTCTAGACAAGGTGGTGGTTTCAAAGGCGGATCAACGGCCTAAACACAACAAGCAGTCGGCTGGGAGCACTCAAGTTTCACACAACGGCTCGTGAAACTTGAACATAGTTTTGGAGTAGCAGACTGGATTTTATTTTTGATGATGGCAATTGTTGTAATTATGGCAATTTGAGTACATTTTTGTTTAGAGAAGTTTTTTCTTATGAGAAGAGTAGCTTTCTTGAAAAGCTCATGCCCTCTACTATGCTATATAGTACCTATTTTTTGTAGAGAGAGATTTCACGGGGGGTATAGTAGTCATTTTGCCCTTAAAATGACAATATATTTGTACAGTTTCTCATTTAGTTTCACTATTTGTGCACATGCATTTTTCTCACTTAATTTTACAAATTCTAATTTGAGTTTATTTTCACACTTTTTAATTTTAATATTATTTAATAATACAATAATACTACTGTAAGGTTGAATTTATGTTACTAATAGCAGAAAAAAATTCTAAAATATTGTGAATGCAATGCCTAATATATTGTCTTGAGATAGGTGACACAAATTAATTTATACTTAAAATGTTCCAACTTGAAATTAATTTAAACAAAATTATGGCAAATAGTACTTTTTTTTATCACAATATTTCATTGTTATAAATTTTCAATCAAATTTATTTTGAGTTTCACAAGGAATTGTTTGGATGAAATTCACTTCAATTATTCGATATTAATCGAAAATTTGAGTTTTTTTTCAAAACTTATAGTATTTTATTACTACTATATATTATATACTGTAACAAGAAAAATGTTCAAAAAATATTCATACATAAATATATAAAGTATATACACAATTGAAATAGAAATTACTATAAAACGGCACCGTTTTACATTTCCTGGTCAAAATTTTTGACTTTCACTAAACCTTAGCTCGTAAAACCCAGCAGCTTCACCGCCCAACTCCGATGAGCACAGCCACTTCCTCCTCCGTCTTCTCCGTCCCGCCACCGCAATTCCGCCGCCGTCAGAGTAAAACCCTTCTATGCGCCAGAAAGACTTTATTCCCCCCATTCATTCTCCCTCCCCTCTCTACTTCGAGCCGTCGTCGGTTCACTCCATCTCCCGTTTCATCTTCTCTGAGGGTACGAATTATATATAAGCCTCTTCTTATCTTTTTACAGTATAATATTTTTATATTTATGATTAATCTTAATCTTAATTAGGAAAAAATCGGCGGGGTTGAAAAAAGATGGACTGATTTGAAGAGCGTGAATTTCTGGGTGGTTAAGGACTATTACAGGCTCGTGAAACATGTGAATGAGCTAGAACCCTACTTTCAGAAGCTCTCGGATGAACAGGTTTGGTTTTTTGTTTATTTATTTTTAATTTAGTAATATTAGAAAATATCTGTGAAAAAAAACGAACTTTTTTTTTGTTTCTATTCTTTTTGTTCTTGTAGTTGAGCGCAAAGACGGTTGAATTTCGCCAGCGGTTGAAACGGGGCGAAACTCTACCTGATATACAAGCTGGTATACAATCAACTGTTCCATTACTGATGAATTTAAGTTAAAGATTACATTTTTTTATTATTTATTTGTTGATGTGTTTATGGGTGTTTGTAGATTGGTTTGAAATTTCTTTTTCAAGTATTGTATATCACTCATTCTTTTCTGAACTCGTCTGTTGCAGAGGCGTTTGCTGTAGTTCGGGAAGCTGCGAAAAGGAAGCTTGGAATGCGGCATTTTGATGTTCAGGTTGTCTATAGATAGAATCAAGAATCGTAAAGTAGCTTAAAGGATTTTCTTGGTTTCTGGATATCCAGATAACCGAGAATTTCTCCCCTTCTCCCTTTTCCCATTTCGAATTCGTGTAAAGTATGTCTGAAGTTGTTTCCTATTGCAGATTATTGGTGGGGCCATTCTTCAAGATGGATCAATTGCAGAAATGAAAACTGGGGAAGGAAAAACCTTAGTGTCCACTTTAGCTGCTTATCTCAATGCCCTGAGTGGGGATGGTGTTCATGGTATGTGTGCCCATTATGTGTTTTTACAAATTTAAAAACATTGACGATTCTTATGTTTTTTAGACCATGGTAATTTGAACCAAGTAGAGGCTGCAAATGTTGGTTTCGGATGATTTAAATGTATCCTCTTTTTATACTCCATGTGGCAGTTGTTACAGTAAATGATTACCTGGCTAGACGGGATGCGGAATGGATGGGCCGAGTTCATCGTTTCCTAGGTCTCTCAGTTGGACTTATCCAAGTATTTTCCTCCGACCCTTGTTCTTTGTATGTGCTCTGGTTGTGTTTGAAAAAATCCTACAGTTTCTCAAAGAAAGAAAAAAAAAATCAGAAAGTTTTGCTCTGATTTATAGCATCTTGGATTCAGTTTGTTGTAAATTTAACTATAGACTAAAGAGTCACAAAATAACAAGAAAAATAAGTGGATCTACTCACTATTTTTCCCATATCTTATGTTGTCTCTGTGTGTGCAGACAGGGATGAAATCAGAGAAGCGAAGATTGAACTATGGATGTGACATCACATACACCAATAACTCGGTAAGTTTCCAAGTATATGAACCGTGCCAAAAAGTTACTTCTTTCTGTGTAAACTTATTTGAGACAATTTTTTTCTTTTTCTTTTTTGTTTGAATTTTCCGTTTGCCACCTTGCTTTTACAATGCCATTATATTTTTTTCTTTCTTTTTTATGACCTCAGGAGCTTGGGTTTGATTATTTGCGGGATAACCTTTGTAGAAGCAGAGAAAAACTTGTGATGAGATCGTAAATCATCAGTCTTTGTAACTCCATAGTTAAACTGTAATCTCATAGGTTAACAATGACACATTATTTCAATAAAATGAAACAGGCCCAAACCCTTCAATTTCGCAATAGTTGATGAAGTTGACTCAGTCCTCATTGACGAAGGACGAAATCCACTGTTGATAAGTGATTCGGTAATTTGAATACTTGTAGCTTACAAGAACATTTTTCTTAGATCCTGATAATCCAAATTTCTTTCCTTATTCTTCCCTTTTCAATATATGTTTACTTATTATAGACAACTGAAAATGCCGAACGATATCCAGTGGCCGCTAAAGTAGCTGAGTTGTTGATACAAGGGCTTGTGAGTCCATTTTTCTCTCCTTTTCATCCATTTATTTATTACTTTAAATTTTCTTCATCATTTGTTTTTTCCATTTTTTGGACTTGTCGCAATAATTCCCCTGGAGGTTTATCCCCTTTTTTTCCGAAGGAGGCAGCAGGTGGGGGTTGCTTTCAAGATTTTTTTTAACATTTTATGTTTAACTGACAGCATTACTCGGTGGAGCTTAAGCATAACTCAGTAGAACTTACTGAGGAAGGAATAAAATTGTGTGAGATGGCCTTAGAAACAAATGACTTATGGGATGAGAATGATCATTGGGCTAGGTGAACATCGAATCGTTTCTTTCCTTACATATGGAACTGTTTTCTTTATAAATTTGTATACGGATAATTGTCCAGTTACAGTGCTCTAAAGTTTCTAAGTTCTCATATATTTGATTGTAATATTACAGTTTTGTTTTGACTGCGTTAAAGGCCAAAGAGTTCTACCGACGAGATGTACAATACATTGTCCGAAATGGAAAGGCCCTTTTAGTCAATGAGGTATATAAATTTGATATGTTTGTCAATGATGACAAATAAGTGCACTTGAGTTTGAATTCCCCTGATTAAGCTTCTCATTTGGGTTGATTTGTTTACTATTTTTGCAGTTGACTGGTAGAGTAGAAGAAAAAAGGCGATGGTCTGAGGGCATCCACCAGGCGGTGGAGGCCAAAGAAGGGCTGGAGATTCAGGTTTCATAGTTTACAAAAAAAAGGTTTTTTACCAGTGAATACTTTTCGCGTTGTAGACTTTTTTATTAAATTCGTACTTTCTGAATTTGTTTAGGGTGATTCTGTTGCTATTGCACAAATTACTTACCAGTCACTATTTAAACTATATCCAAAGCTCTCAGGGATGACTGGGACTGCAAAAACTGAGGTACTTCGCATTTTAGTACTACCTGATAATTACAAAGAATACCCTTAAGATTTGACCTAATTAAATAAAACAATCTGAATAATTTTCAAAACTACAAAAACATGCTAATTGTAATATGTTTATAGATGTCAAGGTATCTTTTGAAATGTTTTTTTTTCTTATAAAGAGGGTTAGTTCAAGAAAATAAAATCTCGAGGGTAATATTTGTAACTTTAGAAGGGTAGTTTTTGCAATTAACCCTTCTAATAAAGTGAACTAGATTTTTAATGATGTTGAAGGTTATATCCCGTAGATAATAGAGCGTCTTTTTTGGTACTGTAGGAGAAAGAATTCAGGAAGATGTTTCAAACGCCAGTTATTGAAGTGCCCACAAATATGCCAAATATCCGTAAAGATTATCCCATGCAGGCATTTGCAGTAAGACAAATAAATTCTTCAAAACATATTTTTATTGTTCTAAAGTATATCTTTTGACTTGTTTGTGCTTTGAATGTTGTATGGTTTCAGACTGCTCGAGGGAAATGGGCATATGTTTGTGCAGAAATCGTGGATATGTTTCGTCTTGGCCGACCTGTATTGGTTGGGACAACTAGGTATTTATGTCTAAATTCTAGTAAATTGGTATTTATTGATTAGTATGATTACTGTAATGTGTATATTTTTCTCATGGACCAATGCAATATTATTTATATGTTGACATTTTTTTCCCAAGCAAAGATAGTCTTATTTTTTTTAGGGATAACTACAGAAAAATTGTACCATTGAGGTTTGAACTAATTAAAAAAAAAAAACCAGCCAAATCTATAAAATACAAAATGCTTAATAAGTTAGATTAAGCCTTTAAATTGGAGGGGCTAACTGTGAATGTGAGTTTTTTTAAAATATCGTGTTTTTGTACTTACCTTGGGTACGTTTTGTAAATCAACCTTAAAGAGCTATACTTATAGAACACCTCAGCTCCTCATTCAAAATTAGGAATATCCCTTGATATTTATTTCTATTAAAAATTGCACCGTCAAAAGATGTGGGGGTGGGTATGGAATTTTTGTAACTCCATACAAACCTCTAGGAGTGGTTTGAAATACTTTAATGTGGTATTTGTATTGTTGAGAGATAAATTGACTCTTTAAAAACAGGACAATATTACTGAGGGAGTGCTGATTTCTTTCATATCCTTATTCCTGACAATGGATTTTGATTTTCTGGTGCAGTGTTGAACATTCGGAACACATTTCTGATTTACTGAGGGAGAGAAATATTCCTCACAATGTCCTTAATGCCCGTCCCAAGGTATGATCTTTGGATTCCTTTAATTTATTTACTTCTGTATTTATATTGGTAAAGACCTTAACAATTTGTATTTTGCAGTATGCCGCTAGAGAAGCCGAGATTGTTGCCCAGGCAGGCCGGAAATATGCAATTACTTTATCAACAAATATGGCTGGCCGAGGCACTGACATTATCTTAGGAGGGAATCCAAAGGCACTTCTTATTACTTTTTTTTTTCTTCATTTTTATCAATGTTATTAATTAGATAATGTCAGTTTTTCGAGTAAAGATTCACTTTTGAGTCCCTTCTTTTTCAGATGCTCGCTAAAGAGATTATGGAGGACACTTTGCTTTCATCTCTCACAGAAAATATCCCCGATCCCAGTATTGATTCAGGGACAACTTCAAAAAAGGTATTAATGGATTACTGATTTTACCATGGCAAAAAAAGTTATTGTTTCCATTCTATTTTCCAATTTCATGTGGGATATGTGATTATTGACTGATTAATGTTTTTCATGTGAAATCGTTAAATATGTTTGGTAAATTGTCTGAATTTTCAATTTCATTGAAAGTGATTCACTTTGTATACGGAACTCACGAAACAAACATAATTTCAATTTCCAGAATAATTTGGAATCGGAAAGAGGACTGTAAAGGATCTCATACATCATCATAACTTCTATACTACCTTATTATTATTTGCCCTCACAGATATTATCTAAGGTGAAGGTTGGACCATCATCATCAGGCTTGCTAGCTAAGGCTACACTTATGTGTTAGTATTCTTACTTGAATAGTGAATTTCGACTCCAGGTTTATTTTTTCTCAACTACTTTTTTTTTCTTCTAAACTAACATTTTTGATTTTTGTTAATAATACAGGTAAATATGTTTGCAAAAATGAGGGAAAGAAGTGGACTTATGACGAGGCAAAAAACATTATATCCGAGTCCATTGAAATGAGCCAGTCAACAGAATCCTCAGAGTTGTGGAAGCTTGTTGACGAGCAGACGGAGATGTACCCTCTAGGCCCATGTATAGCTCTTGCTTATCTGTCAGTCCTAAAAGAGTGCGAGTCTCACTGTTTTAACGAGGGGTTGGAGGTCAAGAAGGCTGGAGGCCTTCATGTAATTGGGACATCTCTACATGAGTCAAGAAGGATTGATAACCAGGCGAGTTTTTCTATTTAGTTGAGTTCAAGCTGATAGTACAAAATGTACCTACACTACCTATCCTCAGGAGGTTTGACCTAATTACTAAAATACAAAAAAAATAGGTCTCTTTCAAAAAAATAAAAATAAAATTGAGAAACGTATATTTCAAGAAATACTTCATATTTATATAAACATTACTCCGTACATAGTTTAACAATAGGTCAAACCAGTGGTGTATGTGTCGTTCCATTTATTGTTTTATTGTCTCACAAAATCTATCATGTTAATATTATATGTTACTTGAATAGCTCCGAGGCAGAGCAGGCAGGCAAGGGGATCCTGGATCAACACGATTTATGGTGAGGTACTGTCATAACTCATACTCCTAATATACTACTACAGTGTAGTTTCTTTTTGTTAAGTTGAAAAATATGAAAAACAGTATAGTAGAATAAGACAATAATTCGGTTCTTGATTGCATTATTATCCATCTTGTTACTAATTCAAACGGCCTTAACAGCTTGCAGGATGCAATGTTTCAAAAGTTCGATTGTGAAATGGAGTGGGCTGTAAAATTAA
This sequence comes from Euphrasia confusa, assembly GCA_954870475.1. Classification (NCBI taxonomy): domain Eukaryota; kingdom Viridiplantae; phylum Streptophyta; class Magnoliopsida; order Lamiales; family Orobanchaceae; genus Euphrasia; species Euphrasia confusa. The sequence goes on along the minus strand of OX940956.1, from coordinate 44,086,861 downwards.
TATCTAGTCTGACAAATGACGAGGATATCCCGTTTGAAGATTATTCTGTCATGAAACAGGTAAAACAAATTAATGTTTTCACTGCATATGTTTGCCCTTTTGCCCCTCTTCTATAAGCTAATCCATATACTACTGACTTTTTCAGTTGTTGGGATTGCAAATCAATGCCGAAAAACATTTCTTTGGCATAAGAAAGGGTCTTGTTGAGTTCGATGAAGTTTTAGAGGTATTATTTAACCTATTTCCCTCAGATTTTGTGCTTTCATTTTTGTCATTATGGAGATACTGTACTTTCTGCCAGATGGAACCCAATATTATTATTATTTTATTTTTAATAATTTTTAAAAACTTTTTCTAGCTTTTCCAACCTCATTATTTTAAACAATATTATTATTATAATCAATTTATGTGGGTAACTCTGTTGGTAGATAACATAACATGTCTTAACATCGATAGTGTCTATTGGTTTTATGAATAATTATTCAAAAGCGATGCTATTGGTGATAACTGATAATGATGTTTGCTTTAATATTTTCATCGTTCTTATCAAATTGAGAGCTGCCTTGACAGGTGCAAAGAGAGCATGTTTATGGTCTTCGACAATTAATATTAACAGGCGATTCTGACAGTTGCTCGCAGCACATTTATACGTGAGTTCTTTTCACTTTCAGATTGATTGCAAAAAACGAGAGAAATAGAGAATAGTTTGTCGCAAATAAAGTACGGTCTAGCTGTCCAATAAATACTAATACCAAATTTTATTTTTAGGTATATGCAAGCAGTAGCAACTGACATTGTTCTCAAGAATGTGGATCCGACAAAGGTAGTGACTCCCTTAAGACACTGTATAATCGAGCGATTATTTATTATTTCTTGATCTTCCTAAAGCATTATCTATGTATTTTATAGCATCCAAGCAGCTGGAATTTAGGGAAACTTTTGAAGGAATTTATCGGAACTTCTGGAGAAATGTTCAATGGTGCGTCATTTATTATCAGATACATATTACATACTCTCTTTATGCTAAAGTATTGGAGTATTTTAGGATCTTTCGCAGGGGTTACTGAGGAGCAAATGCTGCAATCACTAACCCAAGTTCACGGCTTACATTCTGTGGAAATCGACAATTTTCACCTTCCAAGTTTGCCGAAACCTCCGAATTCCTTTCGAGGCATCCGCATGAAAACATTGGCATATAAACGCTGGTTAACAATATGTTCCGATGATTCAATAAAGTGCGTATTTTTACGTCAGATCTACCTCAATTTTTATTATTTATTTTTTCTCTAATTTTGGTTATTTGCTTTTGTGACTTTGATTTAGAGATGGAAGATTCAGATCCCTCGTTAATCTCCTTTGCAAGTACTTTGGAGATTTCTTGATTGCTTCGTATCTGGATTTCATTCAAGAATCAGGCTACGACTGTGTTTACGTGACGGAAATCGAGGTACCTACATATTATTTCCCTTTTTTTTCTTACAAGGGTCTGTTTCGTAATTTTGCTTCTAATCTCCGACTGTCTCAAACTAATTTCTTCATTCAGAGGGGAGTTCTTTTGCAAACTCTCGACAGCTTCTGGAGAGACCACATTGTGAACATGAACAGACTTGGCTCTGCGGTATTATGCATTTATGCTCGTTTTTTACTAAAAAAAACAATGTAATATTCTTAATATTATTTTCCGTAACATTTGTAGGTGAATGTCCGAAGCTTTGGGCAGAGAAATCCGCTCGAGGAGTATAAAATCGACGGCTGTCGATTTTTCATCTCGATGCTTAGTGCCACGAGGAGAGTAACTGTATTGTCTCTATTACGACACTGGTCGTCTCCTATGGAGTCTTTTGAATTTAGTGCATAGAAAGCGTAAGAAATCTCCTGAGGTTTTCAGCTGTGAAAGTATGCAAAAGCTGACCCTAAATTTTAGTCTAATTACAAGGAAAACTCCTTCTATGGGGTAATATGCAATTGTTAAGAATTTGTTGGTAGGATTTGCAATTCTTTTTAATTTCTTTGTAAGGCCCTAGTCTTTACCAATATTAAATTCTACGTGCCGCTGGCTTTTTGGGTAATTGCAAATTAGGGCAAGGGTAAAATGGGGATTTCTCAAATGTCTATATAAAGCGAAGTTCCTCGTCTTCTCTCCTATATTTTCAAGATCCATTAGCTGAGAATGAGGCGAACAGAGAGATCGGGATTTATGAAAGGGTGGTTGCCTTTCTCTGTTCAGCCTGTGATTTTTCTTTTCCGAATAATCAACAGCCCTTTGTTTTTCCATCGAGAAAAATAATAAAATGAAATGGAGTATGTATATATATATATATAGATCAATAATAATAATAATAATAAATCAAAAATATTTTTGGTTCAGTGTTCACAGAACTACGGTGTTTGGGGTTTAGGGTTTTGGAGGCAGTGATGATTTTTCCGATCTGCAAATTTACGAGCTAATGGATCGGGCAAATGAAAAAAATCGACCCGTATCTTGGCGGGGCGACCCGGACGGCATTAGGGTTCATCCCATTGCAACCGGTGATTGCAGCCATGGCGGCGATCCTTTTTCTTTGACCTTTCATAAAACAGATTAGGATCTGAGCCTTCCAATTTTTTTATTAATTTTTTTAATTATTAATTTAAATTTGAGAAAATACAAAAAAGAAACATTAAACAGACAAATTGATTTTTTTGATAATGAATTAAAATTGAGAAAAAAAAAAAAAAAAAAAAAACAGTAAACAGACAAATTGATTTTTTTATAAGTAATTTTGAGTATTGAAATAAAATTTGAATTAAAAATACGAGACGAATAGTACCGAATTATACGAGTAAATTATCCATGGGTAGCAAAATGTGTATTTCAAGAATTTTAGGGTGCCAATATACAATTAACAGAAACTATCATCAGGGAAACAATCGTCTTGCTGAGTTGACACGGGCGATTGTACTGTTTTACGAACGAGTCGCACCATAGTTACCGTGTCCTGTATCGCACCTAGCAGAACCCAAAATAATCTAATCCTATCCTCCTAGCTGAATCCCATTGCGCAACTTCCCGGCGAAGTTATGAACGCCGCCGCCGCCAGCCTCCTATTCTCACCCATTTTTTCGATTAAGCTTCCCGCCACCCGTTCAGTTTCACTTCCGAAGCCCAACATTATCCGGTCTCTGAACATAACCCGACCCGTAGCTCCGAGACGCGACTATCGGGTACGGGCCGACGATGGAGATGCGGACGGAGGAAGTCCGGACGATTACGACATGGAAGATGAGGACGGTGAGGAGGTCGACAATAAGAAGGACTTCGACGTTGATTACGATACCGGCGTCCCTCTCGTAGCTGCGGGCTCCGGCCACGGCGGAGAAGATGACATCACCATGGTGCACAGTAAGAGCTTCGTGCCGATTCAGGGTTGGGGTTCCGAGAAAATCGTGGATTACCGGATAAACGAAGACGAGTTTCATAAGATTTGCCTTATGGATTGTGATTTTTTCATCCGCAAGCCGCCGGATCCGGACAACGACGTCTACGATTTTCGCGAGGTAGGGTTTTGCAATTCCGGCGGCAGTTGTTTTTGGGTGTTTTGTGCTTGAATCCATTTCCTGTGTTGTACCTTGTGCTTAATAGCTGATACATTTATTTCTTACTATGAAACCAAATGAAATTTTGAATGCACATACTGCTGCAGACAACCTAATTGATGGTTATGCTATTCGAAATTCTCGTAGTCGATTTGAACATCCCAAATCATGATATTATCAAAGCAGGCCTACCAGTTTCTGTGTGATATTTGTTACTTTATTTATCTTCATATTTTTTGCGTGTAGATGTATGTCACGCCTCCAGACACAGATGTATATGCGATTCCGAGGGTTCTTGCACCAATGCCTAAGAAGGTATCCTTTCACATTCATATTTCCTTGATTTAATAAGCTGTTCTTATTTGAACACAGAATCGTGATTAACAACATTCCACAAATGTGGTCTCGTCCCTCGTGCAGTATATTCGGTGTGCACAGAGTGATTATGGGTGCTACAATGTGACAGAGCCACCTATCGACGCACCTAGAGACCCCCTGTACAAATCCGAGAGGGAAATCCATAAGGTCCGGACTGAGCATATGTTTTTCTAATCACTTTTCCGAAAAGATGATTTCTGTAAATGCATTTCGGAATGAAGCCAATTTGTTGATTTTATGTTTTTTTCTTAAATCGACTGCTTATCAGAATTGGCTTGTATATAATTTCAAAAAAGTTATAGATGATGCTGTCTTTCTTTTCAAACTTGTAATATATTCATTGCAAGAAACGTGGCATTTTTGAATTTGGATAGCTTTTGGCAATCTTGGATTTTTGTTTCATGGCATTTTGATATAGTGATTCATTCGCTCGCAGGTTTTCTTGACAAAACACTATAGGAATCGTCGCTTTAAAGATCCGGAATTCGTGCTGGATTTTGAGGAGATTTATGTCATTGATTCAAAAACGAAATCAATTTCAAGGGCAAAAGTTGTGGTGGGCAATTTCTTTTCATTCCATGTCCATTTTTCGCATTTTAACATACAAAATTAGGGTGTATTGTAACCTATCTATCCTTAATATTAATTACAAAAATACTACTAACCCTTTTTAGTTGTTATTATCACAAACCTCAGGATTAGTTTTTGTAATTCACCCTAAAAGATTATTAAATTAGTTACATAAAAACCTCTGCTACATTGGCTTCTTATATACAGTCTGTATCATTGAACTAATGGGTTGTTTTCATTTCTTCACCATATCCATTCCTCTGCAGGTGACAGTTCCAGGAGGTAGAAACCGAGATAGAAAGAATGATTTGTTGGTTGTTCGTGATAAAGGCAACTCATTCAAAATAATTCCATCGGTAATTAATTACCCAAAAACCTTCTCATTTGTGTTGTAAAATAAACATTTGTTGTGTCTTCCATTTAGATTATTCATTGCGTTTATTACTCCACAGGAAGAAAGAGACGACCCAACCACAGTAATTGAGAAGGAAGATTGGGACAAATCTAGGGAAGATATGGAAAGGCATCTTAGCAAGCTTCGTGATTTTAACGTCTCAAATTGGTTTTAATATCTTATCATCCGCTGCTTTTTTAGTAAGAGCTGCCGAGTGACAGGTTATGATCCCGCGATTAAATGATCACATTAAAATTGACGAACATGGTTCGATCATTGTGTACGCCTTGTTCAGAGCAAAACAAGAAAGATCAGATATACTATGGAGAGTGTGACAACAAAGTTTATTTGATAGTTACTTTTGAGTAGAGAGTTTTAGGTATGTTTCTTAAAATAGATGATATTCAGTTATTCAGTGAAGTATTGTTTCCATTTCATACTAAAAGTAAGGGTCACTATTTTTATTTTATTTTTTTGTGATATTAAAAACTACTCCTTCTATTTCAGAATATATGACACATTTTTTTATAAATTGCAAAAAAAAAAGTGTGAACTTCTTTGAAACAAAAAAATCACTTCTGTTCCAAATAACCATTTTTTCCCCCAAAGTATATATATTTTAAAATAATTAAAAATATTAGTGACTGTCACTAAACAATAATTACACTTTTCTTTTAACTACGCCTCATATTAAATAATCACCCCACAAACAAAAATTGTTCTTTTATTCAGTCTCAAATTAAATAATCACCCCTCAAACAAAAATTACTCTTTTATACAATACTCTTCCCATTCTTTATTCTTTTATGCATTACATTTTTCTTCTAGTTGAGTCTCATATCAATAAACAAACACCACTCAAACAAAAATTACTCTTTTATAAAATACTCTTATCCATTATTTAATGTTTGCATTAGAGAAAATTTTAATATTAAAAAAACTATTAATTTTTTATGTGTTAAATAATAATAATAAAATACTAAAAGTATAATATGTATTGTTTATATTAAAAAAATAGTTTTTTATTTGTTAAGTAATAAAAAATAAAGGTATATTAAGTATTGTTACCTAATTAAGAGTTAACAAAAAAATAATGACGTTAATATAAATAAAAAAGTTGAAAAAATTAAATTATATAAAAAAATATATATTTATTAATATGGGAACTTTTAAGAATCAAATAGTTTCCAAAAATCTAAAAAAAATAGAAAAAGAAAAGTCCCTTACTCGAGAAATCCCTATCATACCCTCGAATTGCAACGTTTGAAAGACTCCGAGCCGGTCTATCACATGTTGTACTTCGTCCAATCAAAGTTGTACCTCGACTGATTGCGTATGTGCGTCAACAGGATAGATAAAATTCCCTCTCTTATATTTTTCTCTCTTAAATTTCTTATATCTATATTCCTAAAACAACCGGTGGCTGGCACCGTCAAGCAACCCCTCTCTCTCTCTCTCAAAAACACACATATACACGCAGTGAAGGTATATATACATTCATACAGGCGTATACATATATTTGTCTGATTAGATTTTTTTTTTCAATTAATTCACAAACATTTCCCCTACGCGTTAATTGAATTTCTGCAGGTACGACCCTCCCTCAATCTACTTTGTATCATCATTTTTTGTTTTTTTACTGCTCTGCGTGGTTCAGCATTGTTGTTCTCAGCTATTGAATTAGGGTTTTTGATTTCACCTCTCTTAGGGTTTTTCAGTTATTTTTGATGGGCTTGTATTTAGGATCAATCATGTTTGCGTCTGTCTCTGAATTCCACCGGCATTGGTGTGCCGTTCGGAATCCCTTGCTCTGTATTTTTTTTCTCCGGTTTCGTGTTCAATCTATGCCGGTCATGCTTACAAGTTACAATCATGATAATATTAAATGCGTATGTGTTTGTGTATGCGGTTTTAGTTTCGATAGTGTTGTCCAACAATGCAAGCATGTAGAGGATGGTTTCAAAGGGTTTGTGTACTCGTGTATGTGTCTCACCGTGTTTGTCGTTGTGCCCTAGAAAATTTAGAGGGTTTTTTTTTGAAAAAATTTCCAAAGTAGTGCTCATTGGGCCATTCAATTTGGGCAATGGAGAAGGAATGTGTGTAATCTGATCTGAGATTATCCATCTTTTTAATAAAGCCTATAGGTAGAGTTTCAGGGTAATCACATGATTGTTATTTCGGCACATATTAGCTTGTTTGTAAGACAACATACAAATTGGGTATTGTGTAATGTGTTTTGGGTGAAGTCTTTTAGTTGATGCCATTCTAAACTCCGTGATCACAACATCGAAAAAAAGGACTATTTATTTTTGGCAACACTATTGTGTTGTACACTATTACATGTACTGTAGTACAATATATTCGTGCTTAGCAGGATTTGGTTTGAAATCTGTACCACTGTGCTTCTCATTTTCATTTGCTTATCAGTGATATCCAGGGAAATAAGTGTTTATATGGGATTTGTGATTAAATGCTGTTTAGATTTTTCTTTATATCTAGTGAATTTCAGTGAACTAGATAACATCTTTACTGAAACATACTGACAGTGAAAAATTATGTTTTTCCCCAGTGCCTTATGAATCATCACGGGTGAGAGTTGTTAAATCATCTACAGAAATGCTCGCATCAGATGTTTTAGTGGATGGTCTTCTTTCAGATTTTGATTCCATCAAGTTTGTTGAGTTTCCGGAGCCGAAGAATGAGATAATCAATAACACCATTGCAACTGATGGTATAGGTTCCACATGGGAAGCTGACCCACCTGGACAAAGATCTGATGAGGAAAAATATAGTAGTAGATCATATACTCCTGACTTTGCTAATACTCACATACCATCTAGAGATGTGGATGGTGAAGTTGAGGTCGTGGATGAAATTGACAATCTCCAAAAACTAAATCACCCTGAAATTGTATGCGAATCTTCTCGGAGGAAGAGTACTCGCAATTGCAATATTAAAGTAAATCAGAAAACTGATTTCCAAAACCCACCAAGGAATTATAGTAAGATTTCAAAGAAAAAATCAACACTAGATTTAAATTCCTTGAAAATATCCAGGAGGAGGAGGAGTTTAATTCCCAAACAGGCACGGTCTTCTGTTTGGGGGCTTTTGGGGAATATCTCATCAGATTTTGAAGAAAACAGTGGAAATGTTGGTAATGATAACAAACCAAGAAGATTAATAGAGGCCCAAGGGAAGAAGAGCGAAGTGATAGAAACAACTGATCGAAAATCACTCCAAAAAAGCCGTCCAACTGGTCACATCACTTTGAAGATTAAAATTGGCAATCAAAGCTGTGGCATGGTTCATGTTACCAAAGATTTGAATGCATCTGAGAAAAGCACTCCTGATTTATCGGAGACTATGGAAAACAAGTTTGGGGAAAAGTTGTCTAGACATATGACATTGCCTCATGAGAGAACTTTGGACAATGTTTTGTCTTCTGATATTTCTGTTATGGGCAAGCATCTTGACGTTAGGGGCAGTGTTGAAAATTCATCCTTCACTATGTCGAGTGACCTCCACCAAATTACCAGCCTTGTAGAGGGAGATAATATGAGAGCTTCCACTGAAAATAGGTGTTCTGATATAGGAACTTCACCTGATTCCGAAGTCATAAATTCTGTTCCGGATGCTGCACTCCTTGAAAAAGGTCTACAAAATATGCAAGACCCTGCAATAATGACCTTCTCTGCTATCCCTTCAAATGCATCAAAAATTTCTAATGGGGCTGAAGTAAATCTATCTCCTGGGCTTGTTGCCTCTATTGAATCTTCAATCCCACAAGCCAGTGACACTTTGATTCCTTTTAGCAATGGGCACAAATTATCAAAATGTCACAGTGTAAAGGAACAGGCCAAGAGCAGGTATGAAATCTTGGATATAACCGGCAAGATAGACGAAGCGCCTAAAAAGAAGAGTGATAAAAATTATCTAATCTACAAACATCAAATTGACAAGAAAGCTGATGTTAGTGGTGCCTCTAATGGAGTAGAAAACCATATGGTTTCAGGTACCATTTTTTGTTTTTTTGATAAATTAGTGTACCCTTTCCATTGAACCAATCTCGATTTCCAATAAAATGTACCAAGTAAAAGCAAATTTCTTGTTCCGCCCAATGTGCCATATCTTATTGGTTCAATATCTGCTTATTTTAAAGTTTCTTTTTTAAATTATAATCATTTTTCTAGGAAATCAAACATCGTCTGATCTAGGAGAAACTGAATACTTGAGCAAAGGTTTAAGTGAATCACTAAACAGCTTGGAATTATCATCTGATGGAATGAAGGAACAATATGCTCCACCAAGGAATGCGTGGGTGCTTTGTGATGAATGCCAAAAATGGCGGAGGATACCCGCTGCACTTGCAGATCAAATTGAAGAAACAAACAGTCGATGGTAAATAATGATCCACTGATACTTTCTTGTAAATGAGACGATTTTCCTCTTTTAAATATTTTTTTTATAAGAAACATACTTTGAGTCATTTATATTTAATGCAGTAGTATGCCATGAACAATCATTTCTTTTAAAAACTTCTATGCTGGTTCTAGTTTATATTGATTTAGTTATGCTCGGATTCATCTTGAGCCTCAGGGACATTGATTTTGAAGGCTTATAGATGGTTATGTTACTGTGTCTTAAGATGTTGATTCTATTTATTTTATCGGGAGAACAGTTTATGGATTCTATGCCTTCACTTGTTGTAGGACTTGCAAAGATAATACAGATACAGACTTTGTTAAGTGCTCAATTCCTCAAGAGCTGTCCAATTCCGAAATAAATAAAGAGCTAGAAATATCTGATGTCGAAGAAGATGCTTGTGACACCTTGCAGACATCTAATAAAAACCGTTCTAATGGTATTGTTGGTAGCATTATGATGTCCACATCACTAACTGTATCCTTTGCATTTTGGATTCATTTCTAGTTAGTATATTACGAATGTATCTAACTTGCTTTCAACTTCTGAATTGGCTTGTACATGCTGCAGCTGTTCAGCAGCCATCGTCTTGGTCACTTATTAAATCCAACTTATTTCTGCATCGAAGCCGCAAAAGTCAGACTATTGATGAGGTCGATGCTTAGCTTTGTCTATTTGCATGTCTAAAATTTTACTTTATTTGAATAAATAGTTGTTCTCGGTGCACAATGTTGTTTATTCCTTCTTTTTCTGGTTGCTTTTCTGACCAAAAAACTTCATCATTTTTCCATAATAAATGTACTATGCACCAGAAGAAGAGTGTTCACTGTCAATGTCAACAAGTGAAATTAAAAATAACATGTGTTTTGGTTGATCTGTAGTGGTCCAAGTCCCATGTTTTCTTCTCTCATTCTTCTGTTTTATTTTATTTGTGCATTGCAGGTGATGGTTTGTCACTGCAAGCCTCCATTAGATGGAAAAACTGGTTGTGGAGCTAAGTGTTTGAACCGGATGCTCAACATTGAGTGCGTTAGAGGAACTTGCCCGTGTGGTGAACTTTGTTCAAATCAACAGGTGTGGGAAATCCCCCATCATTTCACACTTGTTGTTCTTCTTTCTTAGTACTATATTATACTGTCTACTTTTTGTTGCAGTTTCAAAAGCGCAAGTATGCTAAATTGAAGTGGTTCAGGTGTGGAAAGAAGGGTTTTGGCCTGCAAGCACTTGAGGATATCTCTCATGGAAAGTTCCTTATTGAATATGTTGGAGAGGTAACTTGGATTCCTATGTAGTTGAGATGTTTGGCGCCTGATGTCGAAATACATCACACCAAAGACATTCTACTACCCAGACTAAAAAAATTGTAACTTACAGTTACTTTCATTAGTGTAATAGAACAATCATTTGTTTCCTTAATATATAATGAGATCATTCATCCTGGCCGTGGTCTGATGAAGTTTTATCTTAATAATGATTTGAGCTTATTTTCAGCACTTTTTATTTTTTGCATTATATTGGCCATCGACTCCCTGTAATTGTTAATTAGTCATTTTAAGCTCTCGCATTTTTTATAGTGTTGGGGCGTTTTAGATATCCATGTAGATTTAGTCAAGAAATACTATCAAATTATGCTAATATGAACATTTTCTACCATAGTAAATCAAATTATTTGTTAGTGAAGTGAACCTTCAGTTCTGAAGTTCTGATGTTACAGGTACTTGATATACGTGCTTATGAAGGAAGACAGAAAGAATATGCTATGGATGGGCACAAACATTTTTACTTCATGACGCTAAATGGGAGTGAGGTTCGTCATCATCCTTCGTTTCATGTGTAAAATTGAAAGCATTTTCCATGATCTAATGCCTTAGAGTTGCAGTAGTTTAATGATGTTAATTTCCTGTTAAGTTAATGAACTCAAGTTAAACAACAAAATCTTAGTTTTTCGCTATTTGCTAATGTGTTTTTGTATTTGTTTTTTTCGTGTTATTATAAGATTCAAAGTTTATTGCACGCTCATCTCGTACTCTGTAATCTTTTTCAGTGAGAACATCATCATATGTTGGTTACCACCACATATTTTATTAGTAGTTGTGTTTAGAGCCATGAGCATTGCTATGTATTTTGAATCAATATTGTCTTGTATGTTATTTTCCTAGTTAGTTGTATAAGAATTTCAGAACACTCGATGAACTCGGATCCTGGGTCCTCTCTGGCATCCAATACATATTGACCAATTGGACCTTGATTCAGATTCTTACCCTTTTTTATGCTTGTGCAGAATCCTGCAAATCTTTAGTTTACATTCACATTTGCTATGTTTATGTATGTAGATTTATTTTTATTATCTTCCTCTTGCGCACCTTGATAATATGCTTGAGCATGCATGCAATTGTAGATGAGCGAACAATTAGTTACTGGCCTGAAATTCTTGCTGGAATGCATCTGCCATATCTTTATCTGAAGTTTATCTTCATAATTCATAGTATAATATACATTGACCATGATTGCATTTCCCTATAATTGACTAACTGTAAACTTTATCCTAACTCAACGATAATGCCCTGAATTCAGAGTGATGTTTCACATCTTTGATGTAATTTTACTTGTATATTGTTTTAACGGAATTGGTGATTCTTTTTTAGGTGATTGATGCATGTGCCAAGGGAAACTTGGGCCGCTTTATAAACCATAGCTGTGATCCTAATTGCCGAACAGAAAAGGTACTATGGGAGTTGTTAGTATTTTAGTGGTTCAGCTACAGAGAATGAATACTTATGGAACTTGCAAACCTCCCTTTTTAATGTAGAATTCTTTATAAATAAGTTATGTGCAATATACATCATCCTGGGGCATGTGGCAGTTATAAATAACTTGATTTTTAATCGTTAAAACATTATTTTCTTGACTAGAAACTGGTTTCATATTTCTATGAGCAACCATGAACTATCTTGATTACCACTCATAAATAGTAACTCTTTGATTTTTGTACGTTTGACAGTGGATGGTGAAAGGAGAAGTTTGTGTTGGACTTTTTGCTGTCAGGGATATAAAGAAGGTAAATTTTCTGATACCAGTAGCTAATCATTCACAATCTCTACTAATGTTTCCGTTCCTAAAAGAGCGTGTGGTGGTGGTGGGGGAGATGGGATATATGAATATATCATATATTTGCAATGATGTTTACCTTAACCCTTTCTGGGTGGACAACATATCAGCATTAGTTGCCTTTGTGTAATATATGTTGTACTTTGTTGGTGAAATGCAACATGCTGGTTTATTGATACATGGAACATTATCATCATCATCATCCAAACATGCTGGTTCATTTTGAATGTCAGGGTGAAGAGGTTACATTTGACTATAACTATGTCCGCGTCTTTGGTGCTGCCGCCAAAAAATGTGTGTGTGGGGCGACTAGTTGTCGTGGCTATATAGGTGGTGATCCTACGAATTCTGAAGTTGTTCAGGTTGACTCAGATGACGAGTTTGCCGAACCTGTTATGACCTGTGATGAAAGGGAAATGAAAGCAGATTGGAATGACATTATATTAAATTCCTTGCCCGATAGAGAAAATGAAAGTGCCAATGAACTGCCAAAAACCAGAGATAGAAGGAAGAAATCGGTCAATGCTGCAGCTCAATTAGAGAGCATCACGTCAGAAACATTAATTCAAAAAGTAGGTGTTAGTTCTGTTTGCGGTGATGGATCCTTTAAGATGTCAACTGCTTCTCAGGTTCTTGATATTATGGTTCAGGATAGTGACGAGCCTGAAAATTTTGTTGGCAATGATTTTGTTTCAAATGCTGCTGTTAGTCCATTGAATACAAAAATAGACAATGGGGAGCCCTCGAGTATTTCTGCATCAGTTGTTTATAAGGATGAAACCGAGGGGCCTCAATCCCAGGCGGATTCTCCTATTCTACCCACATACATTTCTTCACAATCAGAGGATCTTACGAGCGACGCATTGTTGTCTTCAGCTCAGAAACCTCGGAGATCGGAGGTGAAAACCCCTGCATTGCCTAACAAATCACAGACTAATACAATTGAATCAAAGAGAAAGTTGAAATATGCTACTCTGGGAGGAAAGGAGGAATTGGCAAAGCCCAATTCTGTTAAGACTCCACCTTCTTTAATTAAAAAGGGGAAGCTTAAATCTAATCTTGTTTATGGGAAAGGAACTCCGGATGTGAATAAGCCCAATGCAGCAACTAACAAGTCCAAACACCTACCAGATGTTTCCTTGAAAAATCATGTTGAAACAGGTAGAGGGTCATCTTTTCCGTACTTCTTTTGTGGCGTTATGCTTTCACTAAATCAACTCTATGTAATTGATTGCAGTTGAGCATAAACTAAAGGAGTTGCTTGACACCGAGGGGGGAATAAGCAAGCGCAAAGTATTTTTTCTATTTGTTCAACTTTTCACATTCTCTCATCTCTTCTATTTTTCAAACACCTGAAACACGGTATCCTTTTGTTTTTGGTGTATAGAATCCAACAACAAGCTCTGGTGTTTGGTGTTATCAATTTTTTACTATTTAATAAATATCTGTTGTATTGCAATTAAGATTGCTAATATCACCTGATCCTCAAATCTAGTTCTTAACTTGTTTTGTATGTCTAATTTTTCATTATTTCGTAATAGGATGCATCAAGAGGTTACTTGAAGCTTTTATTTTTAACAGCCACCTCAGGGACTAATGGTAATGGTGAAGCTATTCAGAGGTATATTAAGATTTGCTCATGGAAACCCAGCCCATCCACGCTAGCTCACACAATATTTATTATTTAAATAAGGGTATTTTTACTGAAGTGGTGCTTGATGTAATTTAATCTCTTTTGTAGTACTCGGGACCTTTCAATGATTTTGGATGCCTTCTTGAAGACAAAATCTCGGACTGTTTTGGTTGATATAATTAACAAGAACGGTAATTTAATCACACTGTGCTTGCCAGAATACCTCTACATGCCATTCTTATGCTGATAAGTGATTTTTGGTCTGTATAGGTTTGCAGATGCTGCACAACATAATGAAGCGGTACAGAAAGCAGTTCAACCGAACCCCGATCCTGCGCAAGCTTCTTAAGGTGACTTCTTGGGCATGCTTATTAATTTTACTCAGATTTCATGATCAAATATCCTTTAATTTGTGACTGGTATATTTGGCACAGTTCAACTTTTTAGATTTGCAGAATTATAGAGTTCTAGAAAAGTTACTTATTTGAGCAGTATAATATATTAATATATAAACCAATATCCATGATAATGTGCCTAGATGTGTGCACGATTAGTATACACATGCTGAAATTTCTAAAAATACATGTTTGTCAATTAAATCTATTTACTCAGTCCTTGATTTGTATCAAATGCTGAGGTCCATGAAAAACATATTTCAGAGACACAAAAGAGTGTATGATTTATACCTCTAAGTTTCTAACTCCTAACCCCTTCTTCACATGCAATTGTAAGGGGGCTTTAGAGTACTCTGAAATTTCATACTCCGTATAATTTCAATTTAGAAGAGTTGAACTCATCATTGAGAACCTGATAATCTGGTTAAGGAGCATCTATAGTTAAAATGATCTGGTACTTAATAATGCGTTGATATAATTAAATTTAATAAATAGTTTACTGTCATCAAAATGTTAGAATGTAGTGTAGTAACATAATTACATAATAAGATGCAGTTTAAAATCATTAACAACTTGTGCTCATTTTTTTCCTGCACAGGTACTCGAGTATCTGGCAATCAGGGATATTCTTACCTTAGAGCACATAACTGGAGGGCCACCTTGTCCAGGAGTGGAGAGGTGAAAAGTCTTTTGTGCATTATCCTAATAACCCTTTTTTTTTAATGAAGTAGCCTTTTTGTGTTATATTAGGAGAATATATCTTTTGTATTTTCTCTGTATTACTTGACAATATGCATTTTTGTTATCGTTTTTTTTTAAATTGCGGTTATTGTGTGCTTTACAGCTTTAGAGATTCAGTATTGACTCTGACGGATCATGGTGACAGACAGGTAATAATTGCATCAAATCATGCTTTCCATTTAATTGACAATGCAATTTCCTGTTTGGTCCATGTCTGATAGATTAAAGCCAATATATGATTTACTTTTAAAGGCATTTGAAAATCAACAATTCTAAGCTTGATAATTGCTCTTCTAGTGTTGTTAGTTCTACATCTCACATGCTTAGAATTGTCATTTTCAAGATTTGCATTTTACTTCTCTCCATTCCTTTCAATGCGATCAAGTATCAAGCATTTAACTTACATTTTGGTTGGATATCGGCATGTAAATTAAAAATGTCCGTTGATATTTTATCTGAAGACATTGGATTGAATTTTGTAATCTTACCTATTATATTATTGCTACCAGGTCCATCAAACTGCACGAAATTTCCGTGATAGGTTCATTCCAAGATACCTCCGGAGAAAATCTTTCATGGAAATGGACGATTGTCGCAAAACTGATTTTCATCAGCATTCAAGCTATGGTAGATTATCCATCTCACCGTACGATCATACGAACAACCTGGCCGCAAAGCCTGCAGAAGCCACTGTTTCATCTGGTACAGCCGAGCCTTCCGCTGCTACAAATTGTAATAATAACAATTATAATGGGGCTACCAAAAATAGAACACGCAAACGCAAGAGCCGATGGGATATCCCAGCAGAAGAAAACCCTCACAACAGAATAAAGACCAATTCTTCCAGTGTAGTTGATATCCCCCCTGGGTTTGAAGACAACTCGGGTCCTCCTGGCTTCTCGCCCCCCCATAAAAATCAAGATTCAACTACTATTGGAATTTCGCATTCTTGTGCTGTCGAATCCGCCCCTCCTGGGTTCTCGCCCCCTTGTCAAAACAACACGTGCGTGAATCCTCAATTCGGTACGGTATTGGGAAATTCACAGCCGAAATTCGTCGCTAGTATTTCAGTGTCCTATGGAGTTCCCTATTCTGTCATGTGCCAATTTGGCGTAACTAAAGTGGAAGATACTGAGAAATTGAAAGTGGCTCCTGGTATTCCATTCCATCCGTTTCCTCCGTTGCCTCCATGTAAGAAAAACGAGGGGCCACCTGCACTGGTAAAATCTGAGCTGTTGAATGAATCTGCAGAAAAAATCAAACAGGGTAATAATGGTTGCAGTGTCGATCGTCTTTCTGGCCAAAAGCGTTCAGTCTCGCTGGATATGAATGTTTCGGTGGGGTTGCAACGGAATGGAAGTTCACATAACTTGGGAAATAAATTCTTCAGGCAGCAAAAATGGAGCCACGTGAAACAGGCACCACCATGGGTTCGAATGAGGAACGGCTGGGCTCAGGCACCTGGGAACATGAGAAATTGTGGGCAGCCGCTGCCGGGCCTGGGTTCTGGGAATGGGGCGAATTAGTGTTAGGAACTCATACGTCTGAGAGGATTGTTAACGAGGGAGATTTCTAAGTCATGGAATTATTTGATTCTTCGGAGGAAATAATATTTGTTGTGAGAAGTTTAGTGTTGTTCTTATACGTATGTTTTTTTTTCTTCATCCTTTTTACTTCTTTCCGCAAGGGGCTGTTGGAATTGTGTTTATTTAATGTACCACATTTTTTTTTATTGGATGCACAGTTACAATAATATCCACATGTTTTGTTTCTTCAAGTTTCATTGTCAATTGCAGGCTACTTACATTCTTTGGAGGGGGTGTTCTTGTTCTTCCCAGCTTGAAGTGCCGAGGATTTCAATAAAATCTGATTCATTTTTGTTGCTTCCTAAGTTTCTGATAGGGCTGTGGAACTGTCGGTGAACCTGTTGATCGGGGGATTGTAAGTCATCATTTTTCAATACATATGTTTTCAATTTAAAAGCTCGAAATATTTAGAGTTCTGTAAATACTTCAAAACTTGGAAAATTATGTGGGTGATATAATAAATTTCAATTTTATTGTTTCAGTTCATGTCTCCCAAACAAAAAATAAAGTATCACTAATATGTTTTATGTTTGTTATGCTTCTACGGTGATAAATATAATTTGGGCTAGAGTTTGATGAGAAGATGAATATATAATTTGGCTAGAATTTGATTAGAAGATGAATAGTACTTGACATTTGACGATGCTCGCTTTTTCCCATTACAAAATAGAGAGTCATGACCGATTCACTACTTGTCACTGGCTACTTTAGTTATTCTGGCCAAACAAGACTCCGACCCTGGACAGCAATGCTCGTATTTTTTCATATCTGGTGTTATAAATTTGCACCTCTGTCAAGAACATAGTATATTCAGAATACAAAGAGCTGAAAAGTCTATAAAACAGGTACAATTATACATCCAAAGGGAGCATCATCTCAAACATACAATTAGCGACGTAATTCCTCTAACACAAAAGTAAAAGCCTCAACGACCTCAGAAGGTTGCAAACAAACTCAGCCCCCTTCGTGTCACTCTGCAAAATGTTGGTTCATTTCCATCCAAACAAAGCTTTAATGTACATTCCATGAACTAAAAAATACCCCTTTGTAAGCTTAGTTTGTTTTCAATCCCCTGAAAGCCAAATTCTCCTCATTATTCAAAGTCTTGGCCGCGTTCAGAAGCATATCCACCCCACCCGACGTGTCCAAATCCTCCTTGCCCTTGGCTCTCCCATTTAATTTTCTCTTCTTAGACACCCCCTGCATCCTAATCCCGTATATCCGTCTAGCCTCCCTTATACGCACCAACCCACTCTCGCATTTCTCGCAAAACCATTTACCCTCGGGAATGTCAGCCCTAGGCGGGTGCATACAGTAAATGTGGTACGCATGATCACACCCATCGCACAAAACAATCTTATCATCATCCTGATCGGCCAAGCACTCTCTGCACAGACATGAAGGACAGTACCAACACGGCCCATGAGAAGTCAACTGCTTTCTGGTCAAACATCTCTCGTGGTAAAACTTGTGGGGACAGTATGAATGGCCGCATATTCTGTAATCTTCATCCCCGATTATCACCTCTGTTCTACAGACCTTGCAGTAACTGGCATTTATATTTTCACTGTCCTCTTTGGAAAAAAGTAACTCATTTGAGCTCTCCTCTAGTACCTCTATAGTCTCATCGGGTAAAGACTCTTCTTCTCTGCTGGTTGTATTTATTAGTCTTTCGCAGGCTACGCAGTTTTCGTGTGAGGACTCGTTCTCTTTGGCCGTGCAGTTGGCACAGTACCAGTTTCTTGTAGGGATTTCTTTGACCGGGGGATCAATGCAGGATATGTGGAACATCCCTTCGCATGAGTCACAGACGAGGCCATTATTAACATCAGCCTTCTTACGACAATGTCTGCATGTGTGGGCTCCATCGGGAGC
This sequence comes from Euphrasia confusa, assembly GCA_954870475.1. NCBI lineage: Eukaryota > Viridiplantae > Streptophyta > Magnoliopsida > Lamiales > Orobanchaceae > Euphrasia > Euphrasia confusa. The sequence continues at coordinate 44,068,183 of OX940956.1, read as the reverse complement.
GTGTGCCTCTGCTTGTTCGGGTTCGGCGTGCATGCCGGATTCTTGTGTAGGGAACTGTCAAGATCAAAAATAGGAAAATCAATCTTACTTTAATGGTTACATCATTAATCAATGAGATTGGACGTCAGGATTTATTTTTTTTTTCTATTGAAACACGAGCCTTTAATCAGCTATATTAACTCTATTTTTATTTGGACATATTGATGATTATCTTAGCAAACCAAAATTTATTTACAGTTACAAGGCACCAATCACAAGAATTAAAAAAAAAATACAACACCAAAATTACAATTTTAAGATAATTTGATGCAACCAAAATAAAAATTTGTCCACTGGAGGAAATAATATTATATTATTAAGAAAGAAAGAGGACCCAAATTTTAGAAGATAGCTAGATTTTCCAACATAACTATTGGACAACTATGAAACAAATGAGTACATCTTAACTATGAGAAAAAATGACAAATTTCAAAACAATAGATACATAGAAAAATGTTCATGAAACATATTTATTGATTATTCCCCGCATATTATTCAACAACATTAAGTGGAAAAGAATAAGAAAATACAAAGGCTAACTAAAGAACATAATACCTCGTATTTACTTTCCTGAGGGATGACATGTGTAGAGTTCCCTACCTGAGAAAGCAAGTAAAACAATAAACAAACTGAGAAGGCAAATGGTACTATTGTAATAACCCAGTAAACAAGAGACAAATATAAACACTAAGAAGAGTCCTAACACAAACCAAGCGCCTGCAGGCTAACTCATCTACCTACCTGTTCACAGAAAGAAGACGTTGTTTTGTCTGACAGACACTTAGCAAGAGCAGTTATATCAGAGCCAACTTTCTGAAGCTTAGTCCATATCTACACAAGAAATCTAACACTGAGAACTGGCACATATAAATCAAATAAAGATAAAGATAGATATTCTCATATTCCTCTATATTAAATAGTTATCATATAGCAAAGCAACTTCCAGATAAGCACCTCTTGAATATCGGACTGAAATAGCAATGGTGAACTTTCATACGCACTCCCCTTTATTCTTGTGTTTACATGGTTCAGATTGAATAGTTTATCAGCCTTGAATCCTTGAAAATTTTCAAGGAGTAGACTGCATAACTGCGTGAACTTTTCCGACATTATAATGTCAGAAAAGGTGCGCTCACATAGCTCGGTGATTGTGCGATTTTTAGATTCATTGACAGATCCATTTGATGCCGTACCCAAATTGTCTTTGACTGCCTTATGGGGACCACACAAAGTTCCAGTCTGGGAGGTGCAAACAGATTCCTGTAGTGTATGACAAAAATAAAAGTCTTAATATAAATAAAACCGCTGGTTTCTTATAAGACCGAGAGAAAAGCGAAGCAAAAGAAAGGGAAAAATAATTATATTGTAAGATAAGTTGATAAAAACATACCTTCACACTAGTTCTGACAAGTGTATTTTCAATGCAACTCTTCAAACCACCTTCACCAGCCAGAGACCGAGATAAATGCTCTAGAATGGTATTTCTTTGGTATTTGAGTGAGCAATCATCGAACAAAGCTTTAGGAGCATGTGACCCATTCTGAAAACATTGAGCTTGATGATGTTCGTGTATCAAACAAATTCATCTCAGTAAAGCAACAGAGAGAAGATACTTAAAACTTAAGACACCAAACAAAAAGAATTTTTCAGATGTAGTGTAAGGCAAACCATGACAACAAGATGCAAATAAGTGAGACTAAATGGGAATATTTGAATGATTTTGACAGTTCTCTCACTGAACCCAAGTGGCCGCATAACATGCTAAACACCCACTGTTTGTTCCTCACAAAGAGTTTCTTCAGATACCCGACTCCTATTGTTTATCATATCATGCGAATGTTACAATTAAAAATATTTATAAATGAAAAAAAGTTTGTGTGGTGGTGGTGGTGGTGGTGGTGTGGGTGTGTGTGTGTGGTGGTGGGGGTGGGGGGTTAGAAATAACAGAAAGTAAGGAAATTGACCGACACAACGGGGCCTAAAATTGCTTTCGTCAATTTAATATCTTCTGTAAGATGAGGAATAATTAAGCCTTTGCCAAAGATTTAATGAGTCTTAAAACTGAATTATATGACCAGAGACTTTACTAATGCAGTAATACCCATTAAAAAGAGACAATGAGATCAAATCAGAAACACGAGAAAATAATAGTTCACCGAATGAAGCAGAGATTTCTTTTCATCCCTCGCCTCATTTCACTAATAACAATATTAACCCCAAATTGATAGCAAAGTAAAATGAGGAATAATAAACCATCGGACCAATATTCTGTGGTCAGGACTCAGGAATTCATACCTCATACCGATAACAAGAAATGTCAAAATAAAATCAGAAACACAAATATGGGAACACACCTCACATGGATGACTCGGTGAGTCATCCGAAACCTTCCCATTCTCGGAAGTTCTGGAGTTCCTTCGCCTCTTGTATGTAAGCATACCGTCACTGCGCGATTCACTTGAACCAGATTCTGCACCAAATTCAACACCATTCGCCTTTGCTGCCTCAGCATTGCGTCCCATCACAAGACTTGGAAAAACACTTCCACCACCGCGTGAATTACGTTCTCTTCGTGCACCCACCATCCCTAGTATCCAATCAGAAAAACCAAAGAACTAAAAACAATAAGACTCATAACCAACAACCAAACCTTGAAACAATAATAAATAAATCCAAATTCACAAAATATACAACAAATTTGACGGAGTCAAAGAACAAGAAAAAAAATCTGAACACGGTCACTGGAGTTAAAGAACAAGGAACTTCATTTGCGATTATACAACAAATTTAGAGACTCGACGGAATTGAAGAACAACGAAAATGATTTGCGATTATACAACAAATTCAGTATTTTCACAATTCATTAGCGATTATACAACCAATTTAGAGACTCACCGGAGTTGAAGAACAAATATTGAAATGCCAAGAACTCGTTAGCTGCCGGAATTCGGAACCCTAATAACTACGAGAGAGAAAGTTCATCTCAAAAGAGGGGGCTTTTTTTAATTTTCGTAAACTGAGGGCGTTTGTGTGTAATTTTGGTACAATTTCCACCCTTTTCTTGTTTAGTTATTTACTGGGAACCGGCGAAACCGGTGCGTATGAAATCATTTTTTTATTAAATTATTTGTATTATTGATTATTAAATAATTAATAAAAAACAGAAATCTCTTTAGCCACTAAAACGGGAAAAAAAGGGGACGACGGAAAAAGCCTAGCCCTCGAAATTATGCGGCGCCACCAACACAGGCAGCCACACAGCTCGTCCGATTCCGAATCCGATTCTGAAGACGAAGAAGTATCGGGGGAAGATTCCATCGCTGCTATGGATCGCCGTCGCCGTATAAAGATGAAATGCGTGTCGTGCAAGGAGAAGTACGACGGATACCTAGACCCCGGCACGTGCCGAGAGTGCTACGAGGAGGCCGAAGAGACGGAGGAGGAGCTCAATCGCGAGATTGAAGACCTCAAGTCTAAAGCCAACTTCCTCCGCCTGCTGTCGGTCGGCCCCGGCCCCGTCGGACCTAATTCGAATATCAGGCCGAACACTCCGTGCTTCTCCGACGTCGTTTTGGTAGCGACTGGGTCGACGGACTCGTCCGATTCGCAGTCGACTTCGCCCTCTATCCCGGCCCATCGCGCTGTATTGGTACTGTTAAATTCAATCTTTATTTTCTTAAATTAATGATTTTGTTTGTGTATGTTTAATTCAGTGTTATTTGAATGCTAAATCGAAATGGTAAACTAAACTTTGTGATTGTTGGGTTTGGTTTCTGCAATTTGTTCTAATGTTGGGTTCTAAACCCCCTCTTTATGCGATCGAGTTTTACTTCACTCTCGCCTTACAATACAAAAACACAAGCATCTCTTGCCTAGTTATCTTAATATTGATGTTTGAGACTTGAAATTATACATCTGTATGCGGTATGCTTAATCATAGATCATTCGTTTATAAATATAACCATAAATGACGGAATTTTGAGCCAATTGCTTCATTCTTTGCATGATGGATTCGGGATTGAATTTCTCATCTCTAGACTTTTCTCCTACAAATTGTCAAAGGGTGTTAGCAGCACTTTATGTTGGGATTTATAATTTCCGAAGATTTGGGCTCTTTTTGTAACTAAACTTGAATCATCGTTAGTCTTTGTTATTATTCATCCCTATTCCAAATCGTAGGTCGCTCATAACATAATATGTACATGAACATAATAAGTTTCATTCTTGCTAATTTTCTTGCATGGTGGGGTTTGATTGAATTTCTTCTTAATAGGTTTCCGTTTGTAAAACCTCGATGAATTATCTTCTTGGGGCTTTTGTAAATAATCGAACATTATGAAAGTTGGTTAATTTGTGAATCGAAGTTCTATATGATATTAATCATTTCTCCATATTGTTCCTAAAAAGGCAAGCCGGTCTCCAGTGTTCCGGGCCATGCTTGAGAACGAAATGGAGGAAAGCCTGAGTGGGACGATCAAGATTAGCGACGTTTCGTACGACGCCCTCCGTGCATTTGTCAACTTCTTATACACAGCAGAGGCGTGCCTGGACGAACACATGGCCTGTGATCTCTTAGTACTGGCCGAGAAATATCAAGTGAAGCATCTCAAAACGTATTGTGAAAAGCACCTCATGTCCAGATTGAATTGGGAGAACTCACTTCCATACTACGCCTTTTCCCACCAGCACGGGGCCAAGGGTTTACTCGATGCAGCCATGTCGTTGATTACAGAGAATATGGATAAACTCAGCAAGCAGGAAGAGTATATGGAGCTTGTGGAGAAGGATCCGCGGGTTGTGGTTGAAATTTACGAGACTTATCTTTCCAAGCAGGTGAATACTGCTGCTCGTAAACAGCCCCCCGCGAAAACTTCTTAGACAAATATTTACTGCCCCAATAGTGGTTAGTGTTTGGTGTTTGAACTTCTTAGTATGCAGGTTGATTCAAATCCCCTGTTTAGCTTTTTAGTTTGAATCAATGATGCCTCGTTGAGTTTGTTTACACGAAGTTTGTTTGTTGCTTTTGGTTTAATTACGAAAGAGGCCCGGTAATGTTTTGAAATTACAAAAAGAGTCAGAATTCCCATTTGTACAAACCTCATGAGTCATATACCACAGAATTTCTAGTTATGATCAGTGACCTTTCACAAACATCATATTCTTAAACTCCTCAAAATCAAGCAACCCATCACAATTAGTATCATACGCACCAATCATACTCCTGCAATCTTGGCCACACACCTCATCATCCCACATTCCCAGTCTCGACAATGCCACTCGGAGATCGTCGCAAGAAATGAATCTATCTTCGTCCGAATCGAAAACCCCGAAAGCTTTTCGAAGATCTTCGTCTTCTGTTTCGATATTTCTCCGCATTCCTTGCTCTAGAGCATCTCCCTTGATCAGTGTTTCGTGAAAGAACAAGAAATCCAAGTAGTTTAGGGTGCTTCCACCTATCAGCAACTCGAGCTCATCTCGATCAGCACGGACACCGAAAGCTCTGAGGAAACACTGAAGCTCGTCGACACTAACAAGGCCATCACCGTCTCTGTCGAGCTTGTTGAAAAGCTTGGGCAAGTGTATTGTTTTGAGAGTAGACATTATTGTGTTTTGTTTATGCTTTTCTCTGTTTGTTATTGTGATATATATAAGGATTGTGGTAATGAAAATAACTGATGTGTTGTGGTTGAGATTTTAGGATAGGATCTGTATGAAGTTTCATAGAAAGTGAGTCTGAATATATCTGATATTGTGAAACATAAGAAAACAAAACTGTTCTGATAACTCTCTGGTGGGTTCTTGTTTTTATCAGGACAGTGAAGACAAACCTTAAACCCTTCAAGATTTGTGTAGAACTCTCCCATCAAATTGTCGGTGAGAATAGGATTTTATACATTTTCGACTTCAATAGCAAAATAATCATTTCACTTGAATTTGAATCGTCGCGCTAAGTTATTTCAATTTTATACGTCGGGATAGAAATGGAAAGGGACAAATCACAATAATTTTTGAATTAAAATTAAAAGATAAATTATCTATAGTATTTTTTATATTCATATATAAAAGGAAATTATTCATTTTTATATGTAAAAGTTTGTAAAATATGTATTTTAAACAAAATATGTAATAGACACTTTTTTAATATTCTAAAAAATTACATATTAATTACACTCATCTTTCTTTAATTTGAGTTTTGAACGGTTAAGAATCACCCATCAATACTTTCATCTATGTGAGTTTTGAACGGTTAAGAATCACCCATCAATACTTTATCTATTTATCTATGATATAAAATTTTGAAAATATATTTTCTTACCAAATTATAGAAAACTGGAATTAGTTAGAATACTCCAACTGAAAGTAGAAATGATATATTATATTTAGTAGAAATGATATTTATAAATATAATTAGATTTTTCTTTGATATATAAAAAAAAATTCAATAGTAATATAAATTTTATTATAGTAATATAAATTTTATTACTTAAACAATTTAGATGTATTCTCAAATTAATTCCAAGAAGTTTGTTGATTTTAGTTTAAATTACTACACAAAAATGTTTTGAATTATAATTTAATGTAATATATTAATAATATAAATAATCCATTTTCAAAATCCGTACTTAATTAAATTTATTATTCCCCAAATTAATTCCAAGAAGTATTTGTTGCTTTTAGTTTAAATTACGACACAACCTGAGATGTTTTGAAATTCAAAAGGACTCGTTAAATTCCGATTTGTAGAAACCTCTTGACTATACCACCATACCACACAACATATATAAGTATACTACTACAAGACAAACACGTGACTATTTATAGTTATGAACTTATGATTAGTGACCTATCACCAACATCATATTCTTAAACTCCTCAAAATCAAGCAATCATACTCATGCAATAATGCAGATCGAGTGACTATGAAATTATTGCTTGTTCTGTGCAATAATGTAGAATTTTTTGTTTTTGTTGGCTTTACTTTGTTACGTACGATAATGTTGATTTTGCTTTGTTACATATAATAATGTTGGTTTTTGTATTCTACTTGGTTTGTACAATCTTCTCGTTTTTTATAGATTTTGTTCCTCCGTGTTGACTTTAATTTTTATGTTCTACTTGGTTTGTACAGTCTTTTTACGTTTTTGATGGATCTTGTTCCTTCGTGTGTTGCTTTACTTTTGTATAATCTTGTTTTTCATAGCCCATCTTAATAGTATATAAACATCATAAAAGCTTGGAATAATTGCATATTTAAGTTTTTACAAAAATCAACATTATTTTACTTAACAAAGCAAAGTCAGAAATAAGAAGGCTCTACGTTATTTAGCAAAGAAGGTATTCGAGACATACCAAAATTTATTATTATTATGGTGTGCATGTCATTTTATAATTATCATTCATAAATTTAATAATAATAATAAGAACTAAATACATTTTGCCACTCAGGATATGGTATTTTTACACTTTCCAACTTAATCGTAAAAGTTTTAGCGATCAGTACCTAATCGATTGTGATTACACAAATTGAATACAAAAATTAAATACACAAATTCGAGAAAACTTACCAAATTTCTTTCTCATTTCAAGAACATGAAGAGAGCTTGAGAAAACTTCTGATTCGAATCAACAAAATGGTTAAAAAAACCTTAATCAACAAAGTTTATTTAGCCATAATAATAATAATAGTAATTAATTTAAGAAAAAAAAAAGTGTAAAAAAAAATACTACTACAATCGATTAATATTTCGATTGAAAAAGTAGTCATTGACTTATCAGTTCTCTGTTCCCTCCGCCGTCTAGCTCGCGGCCGCCGTCCACCACGGAGGGGTCTCAATCAAGGTGCCGAATAATGCCACGGAAACCCACTCCCAAAATTACCTCGCCCGCATTTTCTCGGTGGACTGAACTCTAAGCACACGCACTTTCATATCGATTGAGATATCAATTTATTTTTCCTGTACCAAATTAGGTCAATTTAGGGTTCTTCGTTTAGGAATTTTCAATTGATAAACTATTTAATTTTCTGTCGATTGAGAAATTGTGTTTCCCAGATTTGGTCACTGTTTATGTGGCCATTTTAATTTCCTTGTTGATTTCACATGCCGATTTTTGCAGAGGGAATTCGATCAGAAACCGATGAGCGGTGTACGATCAGCTTTCTCGTACTGTGTCGAACAAGTACGGCCCAACTGAGCAGGGGTATTTTTGGAAGGAAACCATGTGTTAGTGACACGTGTCCCCAATCACCTTGATTCTTGAATGCTTGGAGCCCAAGTTTAATACACTAGTAATATTGAAGTGGAGTGTTCATTCTACTACTACTACTACAAAGTAAGTTCAGCAAATTCAAGAGAGAATTAACACATAAATAATGGTGGCTGCAGCTGAGGAACGTGGCAGAGTTCAGGCGGCGTTGATGCTCGTCAAGAAAAAGAGTGTTTTTCCGGCAAAGAGGAAGCTGGTGAAGACCATGATGTTCGAACAGATCTTTTCGGCGATACGTACATCGAAACAGAACCTTATACGCGAACAAGAAGAAGCGTCTTGTAATTCCATTCCAATGAAAAATTATTAGTACTATCTTTGTTCTTCGTACTGTGTATCTTTGATCTTGCCGAAGCTTATAGAGAATGATATTAATACTAGTTGATTTTGAAATATATTGAAAATTAATAAATCAAAGTTCTTTGATTCATCTAGTGAGAACTGAGAAGTGAGAACTCTGATCACCTATTATTGTTATTACAAAAACGACCCCTAAAGTTTTGTCTAATTACAAAAGCTCTACAAAAGGGCTAAAGAGAAATTTCGAGTAAATTGACTCGGCCACCGAGTTGTTATTCAAAACCCTAGAACCCCAATTTTATTTCCTCGCTCCCAAAAAACCCCGGCTCGACATTACTCTTCCCGCATCGAAATCCTTCGCCGGCGAACGTACGGAGTATGACTACTCTTATTGCAGATAAAGCGGGAGAAGAAAAAGAAATTTGTAAAAACATAGTTGAAGAAGATGAGAGCGACTCGTCCTTTTCATCTGATTCAGACATCGGGGAGGCTCTGGATTATTTGGACTCCGTAGACGATGAAGGATTGAGCGGCTCGTTCAACCTGCTTCAGACGAGGCGGCCCAATGCTCACGGTGGGCTCCACTCCAGGCCCAACAACTCTTCTCTTCAGCCGATGTCCAACAAGTCCCAGAAGATCACCAGCCACTTCCGGGCCTCGCCCTTGGAGGTAGTGGAAATTGATGCATATGATTTCGTGTTTATATGTTTTGCAGACGAAATGGATAAAAATTGAACTTTTTTTTATCTTTCATTACTTCATTTTTTATATTTGTTGTTGTGTTTGATATATTAGTCAGTTCTGTTTTTTTTGTTACATCTGTGTTATGAATGGGAAAAAGAATGGATTTTTCTTCTCTTTTCTGGTTTATTTTTATTATTTTAATGATTTTCTGAGATGGGTTGTTCGGATTTGGATTAGTACTGGATATATTGTAGTGTTGTGTTGGATATTGAGCTTTTTTTTTTGTGTGTGTGGGTATATATCAAGTTTCTTTGTGTATGTGAGCTTTTGGTTGTAAGAAGACAATTGGTGTGTGCAGGAGTGGGAAGGAAGGTTCGAATGTGGGATGTCCAACTCTGTGACAACTGCCATTCGCGGGAGTGTTCGTGATATGGCCATTGGCAAGACTCGAACAAATGAGAAAGCCGACCGTGCAACTGTTGAACAAGTAAGAATTACCTGTTGTACTTTCAATTAATTGCAGTATTAAAACCACTGGAGGAGGCTCGACTGTAATAGTTTAATAATAATTTTATCTTGATTTCAGGCAATTGACCCTAGGACCCGTATGGTTATATTTAAAATGCTCAATGGGCTTGTATTTAACAATATCAACGGCTGCATATCAACTGGAAAAGAAGTATGTATCAGTGCATTTTTTTCATTTGACTTCGAACTTATAACTAAAAGAACATGAGAGCTTCTTTGTCAAATTATCATTTTATCCTTTTATTTTGTCTTCCCAACAGGCCAATGTCTATCACGCTACTAAAACTGATGGGCAAGAATTTGCAGTCAAGATTTATAAAACATCGATTCTTGTATTCAAGTATGTCTATTTACCTATCAATTTGTCTCCATCCATTCTGAGTGTCGTAAAATGTTGTGCCTTGTGGAAATACTATACTCGTTGCTAAATCAAAGAATTTTTATGAACTGTCTCTAAGATGCATGTGAAAAAAAGGTTTATTTATTGGAGGTTATAACCTATCTCAATCGTTTGCTAAAACTTTGATCCAGTCTTATGCTATGACTTTTACCTGAAAAATTCCACTCGTCTCTTATCTTTCAGTCCTTTTAAAGTGAAGATAGTATCTATTCGTAATTATTTCGCATGACCCATTTACCTTTTCAGAGGGTTTGTTGTGAATATTTATTTTCTTTATTCCCTTTTGAAACCAACAGGGACAGAGACCGTTATGTGCAAGGTGACTACAGGTTCAGGCATGGGTATTGCAAGCACAACCCTCGGAAAATGGTTCAGACATGGGCTGAGAAAGAAATGAGGAATCTTATGAGGTTGATAATAATTATTAATAATAATAGTTTATTTAATTTATGCGGCATATTCTCATTATTCTGATTTTGTGTCTGATGTAATTTTATTTTTCGGTAAACCTGAAGGCTAAAAGAAGCAGGAATTAGGTGTCCAGCTCCAATACTTTTGAGGCTTCATGTCTTGGTCATGGAATTTATCGGTATTTTTGTTAATTCACTGGTTACGGTAGTTTTTATATACACCGAAGTTTTATTTGATAACTTTATATATTTTTTCATAGGCAAGGGAGGTTGGGCTGCTCCTAGGCTTAAGGATGCCAATTTGTCTGATGATAAATTACGCGAAACCTATGTAGAGGTACTCAATCCATCCCCCCAACTCCGCCCCCGGGTTATTATTTCTGAGATACGTAATAATTATATTTCTCCATGGCAGGTGATTATAGCAATGCGCACATTATATCAGAAGTGTAAGCTAGTACACGGAGATCTTAGCGAGTACAACATACTTTACTTTGAGGTGAGCTCTTTTTTTTTCTTCCCTTCCAATTATGACTTTCCAGAATCTAAATTGCGTTTTTATTTTGCACAGGGTCACTTGTACATAATTGATGTTTCGCAATCTGTTGATCTTGACCATCCCCATGCCCTTGATTTCCTTCGAGAGGATTGTATTCATGTGTCGGTAAGTATTTTTGAAATTATTTTGTGATTATTAAATATCATTATTATATACTACTAATAAATTACTCTTATTATTTATTTGTATTTGCAGGATTTTTTCAGGAAACATGGCGTAGCTGTTATGACAATACGAGAATTGTTCGATTTTATAGTCGACCCTACTATTGGTGATGATTCAGTTGATAGTTATCTGGAAGAGGTATGAAAACAATACAGCCACTGTACATTCTGAAGACCGAAAACGCATCTCTTAATTAGTTGTGTGATTTTTGTTATAATTTATCTAATAATCTTCTCAGGTGCAACAAAAAATTCTGGCTAGAGGCGATGTGATCACTGCTGAGGAAGAAATTGCAGATTCCGTTTTTGCTCAGGTTTGTGAGATAAAATTTTGGTTCCAAATGAGCCATCTCAACTTTTCGCTTATTTCCAAACTGCCTCTGAAAATACAAAATTACCCCTTGCAATTTACCCTTAAATACGCCCTAACCCTATATTTTTTGTTCAACGTCCTCTCCTAGTCATACATACCAAAGACATTGGATGACGTGCAGCATGCTGAAGAGGACGTGCAACGCATCATAAGTGGGAAAGAAACGGACGACATGTACTATCAAACAATCACAGGCCTCAAGAAGGCCCTTTCCATGTCCCATCAAGAAACGAAGCCTGTAGTAAAAGAGAACAATACTACTCCAGAAAACGCGAATGGCGAAGAATCGGAAGGTGGGTCCGATGAAACTAGTGATGACGATGATGCTGATTCTGACGAAGGATCGTTCTCCGGAAGTGATGGGAAGCAGACGCCTGCGGACAGGAAGGCTGCCCGGAAAGAGAACAAGAAGAAGGTTAAAGAAGAGAAGAGGGAGGCCCGGAAAGTTAAAATCCCCAAGACTGTGAAGAAAAAGAAGAAGAAGCTGGCCAAGGCCAAGAAGAATCGTTGATGATAAGACTAGACAGTAAAATTACTACTCCCTGTTATTTTGGTTTCTTAGTTTTGGATCAATTGTGATGTGTCTAATCAAATTTTGGATAAGTAATTCATATGAATAACAATCAAAGAAACAATTTATAGAATGTGATTTTATTTATTTTTTTGATTAAAAGAAAAACAGTTATTTCAGTTAACAATCAAACAGTAGATAATGCTTCAAGTCTCTATACCTTGTGTTTTTCCCAGCAAAACAGGGCATACACAATGTGTGTGTTGTTGTATACATACATATACATACATATATACAAGTCTATATAGATTTTGTGGTGACTTTGGACTTGAAAAAGGGGCAGCAAGAGCAAGCTTTGACAAAGCCATGATTTTTCCTGCATTCAAAAATCGATTTATTAAATTAACTATCTGTTTATATGTTCCATGTTCCAAAACATGCTGCAAAACTCAATCTCTTGTGAACAAGAACTGCAGTACAAATGTCAAACATCAAGAATTTGTGCCGCCTAGATTTCAGGTAATGTGTGTGTATGTGTATGTATAGCCTCATTACAAAACTACCCTCATATTATAAAGAAAAACATTGATTAAAAATGAATCAAAACACATTAGTCTCATGACAAATATTTTATTCCAAATCCAAATTTCTTTGTTAATGCTTTAAGATTAAGATTAATGAATTTTCATCATGATGATTATGTATATTCTGCATACCTTTGACCGCCACAACTCCGGCTGCTACTGCTGCTGCCACCACCGCCATGGCTGCTGGTATTACTGCTACTCCTACTCTGATCACTATCACTAGAGCCAGTAAATTTTTTCTTCCACCAATCAATATCAGTCTTACTACTTCCTTTCTCACTACCCTTATCGCCATCGCCAAACCTCTTCGATTTCTTGGATTGCAAATGGAACGGCAAGAACCCCATCTTCAGAAAAACACCCTTGTCCTCAAAGCTCCCATTTTTCTTGCTCCCACGCCTCTTCACCTTCACGAAAACAGTCCCTTTATTCAAGATTTGATTTTTACCGATTTCCATATCGCGATGCTCCACGATATCCTTCAAGGAGAGCTCGTACGAAGATTCCGGCATGCTTTTCACCATCTCCATCAGCTCCCTCTGGCCTCTGGCAATAGCATTTTTTCTAGAGTTCGGCGATAAACAATATTGGTGGCTGAGGAGAGGATGTGATGGGCTTCTTGGCGGGCTCGGGCTCGGGCTGTTTTTCCAGAGGGGTGGTGAGCACACTCCAGAATCATCACTTTCTTGATGGGTTTTGCTGTTTGGCCTGAACTGTAATATGTCATCATCAGAAGGACTGCTGATGCAATTATTTTCATTTTCAGACAATCTTGTATCTGAATTGGTTTCGGAAAAACTATGATCTTGTTGAGGTTTTGAATCAAACATTTTTTTTCCAGGAAGAGAAATAAGTGATTTTGTTTTGATGAAGGATTTGAAATGTGATTTTGATGGGAGAAAGGGGTAGTTGTGGTGGGATTATCATGAATGTGATTGGTGTGGGGTCCATTCCTCACCTTCACAACAAAGTGATCTGTTGTTTTACTACTAATTTGGTGTGGCTAATTTTGTTGATTGATTTTTTATTATAAGGTTTTTGGGGTTTAAAAAAGTCAAAAGATTTCTACTCCATATTTTATTTAAGTATTATTAGCACAAGAGACAATTTGGTTTTTAAAATTACTCCAAAAAAAGGCACACGAGTTTAAGTTACAGTACTGTAATAATATTATTGAATAATTATGTAAGTAATTACCATGTAACTATATATATAACTAAGTGCCCATTTTTCAAAATTGTTTATTCAAAATTGAAAATTTTAAAAAATTATATACTAACCATTTCTTAATTTTTAATTTTCAATTAATATAACTTTAAGAAAAGCAAATATGAGGGTTGTTTTGTAATTAACCTAGTAATCTACTTGAGTCGCTTCCAAAGAAAAAAACAATGTTACAGTAATTAACTCAGCTGAATTTAACTGCACCACTGTATTTGTATCATCGTCTCCATTTACAATTGCATGTTCAGTATCCATAGAGCTACCAAATTCCTACAAACGTTTTCATCTCATTCGACCCTCATCGCCCATTGTTTCTCCCTGAGAAACCCCTCTCCGAATTCTCTGAAATCAGTTCACGCCCACCTGATAAAACTCGGTTTGAACTCGAACACATTTCTGGGAAATCGCTGCATCGATCTTTACCTCAACTCCGGCGCCGGTAACGATGCTCTGAAGAGATTTCAAGACATGCCCGTTAAAAACATTTTCTCTTGGAACTTGTATTTGAAAATATTCGTCAAGTGTTTCGATATCGCGACTGCGCACCAGGTGTTCGATGAAATGCCCGAGAGAGACGCAGTGAGCTGGAACACGATTATTTCCGGGTACATCTCGTATGGGTTGCTTGATGGTGCGTGGGAGATCTTTCTGGAGATGCGAAACTATCCAATCAAGCCGAGCGAGTACACATTTTCGATGTTGTTCTGTTGCGTTAAGTGTGGTGGCCGAGCTAAGGAAATGCACGGTTACGTTACTAGGCATTTCGGGTATTACTCGAATTTGGTGGTTGGGAATTCCCTCATAGATGTGTATGGGAAGCTCGGGCTCATGGACTATGCTCTTGCCGTGTTCTTGTGTATGGAGAAAGTGGATGTGGTTTCTTGGAATTCTATGATCTCCGGTTTTCATAAATCCGGACAGGGGGATTTCGCTTTCCGAAAATTCTGGCTGATGGGCATTAGCGGTTTCAAAGCGGACGAGTATACAGTGTCTGTAGTCCTTGCTGCTTGTTCCGACTCGAGAAACTTGGAAAAGGGTAAACAGATTTTCAGTCTTTGCATAAAGCTGGGGTTTCTTCGGAATACAATTGTTTCGAGTGCGGTTATAGATCTTTTCTCTAAGTGCAACAGAATGGAAAGTGCAGTACGTGTGTTTAACGAGTCGTGTGCACTTGACTCGGCTACATGCAATTCAATAATCGCTTGTTATGTGGCCCACGGGTTGGCCGAGAATGCTTTTAAGATTTTTGTCGATTCTATTCGAGAAAATATTAAACCGACTGAATTTACACTTAGTTGTGTTATTCACTCAGCTACCGCATTTGTTCCGGTCGAGCAGGGTAGTCAAATTCATTCTTTGGTGATCAAAGCAGGGTTTGTATCAGATGCCATTGTTACCAGTTCTCTTGTAAATATGTATAGCAAATACGGATTGATCGACTTTGCCTCGAGGGTGTTTGATGAAATGGTTCTTAGAGATTTGATAGTCTGTAATAACATGATATTGGCGTTCGCTTACAATGGAAAACTAGTCGAAGCCTTGTGTTTATTTAAAGAGTTACTTCGAAGCGGCTTATGTCCTGATCAGAAAACATTTTCCGGTGTTCTTTTAGCTTGCAGTTATGGCGGGTTTCTTGAAGAGGGTGTGCTCATATTTACTTCCATGGAGAAGCAACACGGAATCGACCCGGTAAATGACCATTATGCCCTTGTTGTGGAAATGATGGTTCGATCCAGTCGGATTGACGAGGCGATTGACTTGTTGAATAGGGGTGCATGCGACCCCCACGCTTTTGTATGGGAATCATTGCTTTATGCTTGTGGGGATTACGGGGATTTAAGGCTCGTTGAAAGAGTTGCAAAGAGGTTAATGGAGTTGGAGCCTCACTCTTCACTTCCTTACTTGATTCTGTGCAATGCCTATGAAAGGTGTGGTAAATGGGAAAGCCTTGTCCGAGTAAGGAACGAGATGAAGAAAACAGCTAGTAAGATCGATTTCGTTGACTGCAGTTGGATCGGTATAAAAGGATGTGTTCTTTCTTTTGAAGCAAACGAAACGACTCGTTATGGCAGGAAGGATGTGTACTCGGTTTTGGGATTGCTGATGCAGCAAGAGATGTGGGATGAATATGATACTTGCTTGGACCTTACTCAGAGCATCCATTAAAATGAGAATATTAATTTTAATAAACATAAAGAAAATTATTGTATACAGTAGTTACTCCCTCCAATCTTTTTTATTTGTCGTTCTAGCTTTTTTTATTTTGTACAATTTGATTGTCGTTTTAAAATTTTCTCTCTTATATACCCTTGCATTAAATTCATTATTAATTAATTAAATTCAAAAAAAGGCATTTCATTTTAAATATTTATGGTTTAGTGTCCTACTATATTTTATTCTTTTTTTTTATACTTTAGAATTTTACAAATCTTAAAATTGTGAATAAAAATAAAATAAAATCAATAAAGGCAATTCATTTTAAATATTTATGGTTTAGTGTCCAACTCTATTTTATTCTTTCTTTTTTATATTTTGGAATTTTACAAATCTTCAAATTGTGAAGAATAAAAATTTAAAATCAATAAAATATTTTCTTTATATGTTCTGAAAAAGTTACGCAATTCAGTTTCAGATAAAAATATTTATATATTTTAATAGAAAAAAAAATTAGCGTAATGGTTTTTTGGGAAGAAATAAACTAGTAATTATTTTAAATATAATTAACAGAGTAGTTAATGAAGGGTAAGTTGGGAAAAATAAAATTTTATTAATAAATGTGTCCATGTCTAGAACGACAAATAAAAAAGATAGGAGGGAGTATCTTATAATGATTTAATTATTTAAAATTACATTATTTTGACTTATGTTGTACTAATTTTTAGAAGTATTCGAGAGAAGGGACATTTTGGTTTTTAAATTAGAATCTAAACGGCATAAAATAAACTTTATATTTAAGTGTAAAGATTTTTAAAAAAATTTATTAGGATATTGTTGTTTGTATAATTATAATAAAGATATATCTTAAGATTTGAATCTGAAAACTAATTGTGAATTTGTTTACTCTAAAGTGTTTTTTTGGCAAAAATAATAATTTAAAATTTAAATTTATTTTTAAAAACTAAAAAAAAGGTAATTATGGTAGTTACTTTTAATTTATAATTATGAAAAGTTGAGATATTTAATTATAAACAGTTATTAGAAATATCCCTTTATAAAAAAATTCCCAATTTTTGATGTGTTAAGTGTCAATTAGTCCAGAAACCTTAGATTCCTGAAGACACGAATTTTTTTGGAAACCCTAAATCATGGAAGAAGAGGAATATATATACAATAAGATTTCAATTCGTTGATTTTTGAGTTTGGATTTGTGAGTAGTAGTTATCTAATTCATTATTTTCATCATTAATTCTTCAGCAATATTGATGAACCGAGAAATCCCGTTGCATTCGCCATCGAAGGACGATAATTTGAAGGCATACGAGGATTGCATACTAATTCCTACTGTTACGAAGAAAAAATACGGTAATTTTTCTGTTTTTATCTTCAATATCTTTTATTGATGAACAAGTTCTTGTATCCAATTTTGATTAGTTGTATTTTCTTTTTTCCTTTGTAACTAGTTCCCTTTACTTCAATTTTTATTTAATTTTTTTCTTTGTATATCAAGGACTAGGTGAATTGAGGTGCTAATTAACACTTGTTTACTCCGGCGAATCATTATAAAGAGTTATGCCGATTTAGGTTACTGTCAAAATAAAAACAAAAGAAATTTCAAGAACAAGATAAAGTGTAAAAATGTAGAGTATTTTGGAGTTGGTACATGCACTTTGCAAAAAGTGCTTTGTTCTTTTTGCGATTTTTTTATCCGACTTTTGGACTGTTTTTAGGCTCAATTTTGTAAACTAAAATTTTGTTTTAAAATGTTTTTCCCTTGATTTCATAGTGGTTTGTGATATGTTAATTACACACACATATTTCAAGGTTGTTTAGATTGAAATCTTAATATATAGGTTGTCGATATTACACTTATTTTTCTACAAAGATTGAAATTTTATTATTTGAATTCGTTTTATTTTGGTTTCATTCGATTTTGTTTTATTCAACTCTGTATTAAAATTAACAAACTAACTCATAATATTTTTCCTTTATTTGAACTAGTGCTAGTGTTTGCTTGGTTTTTGTTTTTTTTATTGTTTAATGACTTTTTTTTATTGTTTAACAAAATTATTTTTCTCACATCAATTAAGTATGGATTAAATTAGTGAATTTCAGTTAATCTGATTTACACGAAATAGAGAAATTAAAATTTTCTGATTTCTAAAAAACAATAATGTTAAATTAGTGAATTTGTTAATCTGAAATGAAATAGAGAAATTAAATTTTTCCGATTTCTAGAAAAACAATAATGTTAGTATTTTACATTTAATTAATTATGCACACCGAGCAAGTCTATCTGAAATGAAATAGAGAAATTAGTTAATTAGTTAATCTGAAATGAAATAGAGAAATTATTTATTTTTTGATTTCTAAAAAAACATTAATGTTAGTATTTTACATTTAATTAATTATGCAACACCAAGCAAGTCTATCAAGGACGGCAAGTTGGTTCTCTAAAAGAAATGAATCAGATCACATGTGGTCCATTAAATATGAAGAAAAAAGATGCTCCACATGTATCCATATGTGGTAAGAATATGAAGAAAAAAAATGCTCCACATGTATTCAATGGTGGTCAGAAGAAAAACTACATGGGTTTTGCTGAGAATTCTATTATTTGCTTTTCCATTTAATATTAAAATTGTTGCATGGAGTAAAAAAAATAAAATCAAACACTACATATTCATCCAAAATCCACAATGTAACTAAACACTACGAATCCTTTTTAAAGGACTTAGAAAATTCAACTATTGAAAATGAAACATTCAACTATTGAAAATGAAACATACTGTTGTCTTTTAAGTCATCCTCATTAACATTGACCACATGAAAACTCTAATCCCTATTCCAACACAAAACACATTTAAACATTTGCATAAATAAAAACAAAAACAAATCAAACACCGGCAACAACACAATTAATAAAATAGAAATTACCTTATCAGTTTCAATGGCTTTCGCCAAAAGCGACTGCAAATGAAATAAAACGAGTTCAAATAAAGAAAAAGTATAATGAAATATATATTATTGAACTCGGGTGAGAACATGATAATGGAGTAAAAGTTGCGAATTGAACCGCAAAAATAACCCTTTATGTGTGCCTTTCACTTCAACAAGACTAAACGTAATGAAGTTCCTACGCACCGTTTAGATGTTAAATCTCGACAAAGGGTATTGTTGTTTGTATAATTATAATAAAAGATATATCTTAAGATTCATGAATCTGAAAACTTAATTGTGAATTTGTTTACTCAACCGATGAATTATTTTGTTTTCAAAAATAACAATTTAAAATTTAAATTTAATTTTTAAAAACTAAAAAGGTAATTATGGTATTTACTTTTAATTTATAATAAGAAAAAGTTGAGATTTTTAACTATAAACAAATATTAGACGGTTCTTTTATCAAAATTTTCCCAATTTTTGATGGGTTAAGTGTCAATTAGTCCCGAAACCCTAGATTCATGAAGACACGAAAATTTCTGGAAACCCTAAATCATGGAAGAAGAGGACGAAAATTTCTGGAAACCCTAAATCATGGAAGAAGAGGAATATATATACAGTAAGATTTCAATTCGTTGGTTTGTGAGTTTGGATTTGTGAGTAGTAGTTATCTAATTGATTATTTTCATCATTAATTCTTCAGCAATATTGATGAACCGAGAAATCCCGTTGCATTCGCCATCGAAGACGATAATTTGAAGGCAGACGAGGATTGGATACTAGTTCCTACTGTTACAAAGAAAAAAAACGGTAGTTTTCCTGTTTTTATCTTTCTATTAGCTTCTTCATCTTCTATGAGACAAAGGTTGAAAAGCTTTAATATTAACTTAATCTACTATGTATAGCACCACTAAGCAATCTAGAAAAGCGAGTAAAACGGATTATTAGGGAAGCAAAGGGAGTTACGAATGACGGAGATCCCATTGATAAACAAGTTTTGAAGAAGTTCTTACTAGAAATCGAAGAAAGCGATGTATGTGTTCGTATATTACGTTTAACTATTTGTGTAACACTCTTATGTTCCTCTATCATATCTTCTGCACTTGAGAATTCGAGATTTGGTACGGTTTACGTTTTACCAAAACTGAAAATCGAATTCAATTCGGCTTTAATTCTAAACTATGTTCTTCTAACATAATTAATGGAGCATGCTTGTAACTAGACAGTGTTTTCTTTTCTTCACACGTGTATTGCTTGAGTGTTTATAATTCTGGATTTCAAGTATTTTTTGAATGGACTAAATGTACTTTAATGAACAACAATTTTGTGTATTAATTAAGTATTTAATTATTTGATAGATTGCATAATTTATGTAGGGATTTTATTTTAGCGAATTTCCCGGTTATATAGACAGTGAACATATGCCAGACATCTACCCGCGTCAAAAAATTCTTGACAATCGCTACAGTCGCCCCAATGAGTATGCTCAAATTCTTTTTCTAGCTACACTTGTAGTTGCAGAGTACAATAAAGATCATGTAAGTATTCTGTTAAAAGTTAAAACTATTCTTTTTTTTTTTCTAAATAAAGTTGTGCCAACTGATAAAATGATAAGTTGTATTTTGTTTCAACAGAGCACTTATTTCAAGGTTATTGAGATTAAACATCTCAATGTGTCGTTGTTTCATAACTACATCACTTTTAGTGCTATTGAAGTGAGAGGCCTTAAGAAAGGGATATTTTCGCGGCTATTCATTCGTGTTTCTTACTTCATTATCATATTTTTACTCTGGTGTTGGTAAGACCTTTTTTTTTTACTTGACATGAGTTCAATAGTTCTCTAATTGTATTATATTTTTCCTTTATTTAAACTCGTTTCATTTTGGTTTCAGTGGCCCTTTTTGGCGAAAGCCATTAAAATTGGTAAGGTATAATTTATATTTTCTTAATTGGAACGGGGCTAGTGTTTGCTTGATTTTTGTTTTTTGTTTAAACGAGTTTTGTGTTGGAATAGGGAATGGAGTTCCCATGTCCTCAAAGCCAATGAAAAAGACTTACAAGACAAAAATATTGAATGTTCCACCTTCCGAGCGTTGGTAGTAGACTATGTATTTCGCCGGAAAATAGACATTGAATTTTGTAAGTTGGTTAAATAGGATTGTCAGTACGTGTTTTATTGGAGAGAATTTTTATTTTGGTCCCATAAAAATTGGTCATTTTTTATTTGGTCCCATGTACATACAAGTTTTCAATTTAATCCCATATAGTTCAAAAAATGCGTCAATTTGGTCTTTTTTTACCGGAAATTTTTATTTTGACCAGTCAAGGCATGACGTGTCAACCGGAAATGTGCATCTCTGATTGCTCGAACACGTGGCATCTTTTGATTGAGTCTGATACATAAATATAAATTAATTTTTTTAAAAAAAAATCCACATCATTTCCTTTTGGTGCGGAACCCACCGGGAATGGCGCAGCTCACGTTAGCGGAGAACATTTAAGGATCCGAACTTGGATGCGCTGCTGTCGGAGGGGTTTTTGGGGGAAGAAGGGAGGGGTTTCATGGTGAAGCCGTGGGCCCCGCGGAGGTGCTGAGTCACACGTCGGTTACCGGTTTCGTGATTCACTTCGGGCTTAGTTCATACCAGAAGCGATTTGTATGTATTCTTGTGTTAGGGTTCTTTCAAATTTTTACTTTTTCAATTTAAATGTAAAAACGTATTTTATTTTTATTTTCAATTTTGAATGTATTTGAATTTTTTATTTTAATCATTTAATAATTAAGAAAATGATGTGGAATTGTTTTTTAAAATTAATTTTAATTTATGTACAAGGTCCTATCAGAAGATGACACGTGTTTGAGCAATAGGAGATGCACACTTTCGGTTGCCACGTCATGGTAGAAATTAAGTTTTCCGGTGAAAAGGACCAAATTGACGCATTTTTTGAACTATATGAAACTAAATTGAAAACTTATATCAATATAGGATCAAATCGAAAATGGTCAATATTTATGGGACCAAAATAAATATTCTCTCTGTTTTATTGTATTGGATGAGTCTGCAATTATTCTTATATTATTCAATTTATATATATTTTTTAATTATAGTATAATGAATATTGTTAGTATATTTTTCAATATTTTTTGAATATTTAATGTAACAATTATAAATTAAATTAATATTTAATTTTAAAAATATACTTCCTCCGTCCTAACTTAAATATCATATTAAATTGAACACGAAAAAATAACTAAAGCAAATGGTATTTTTTTTTTAAGTTGACAAGTAAAGTAAATTAAAAAAAAATGAAAAATTAGAGGTGAAAAAATGAAAAATTAGAGGTGATCCACGAGATGAAGAACTTCTTTCTTTTGAAGCAAACGAAACGATCGTTATGGAAGGAAAGATGTGTATCCCTTAACTTAAAATATTGAGAATATTAATCTTAAAATGAGAATATTAATCTTAATAAACATAATGAAAATTATTGTTATCTTATAATCATTTAATTATAATATTAAAAATTATACATTATTTTGACTTACGTTGTAAATTTTTATATGTTATTTTATTAATGAAGAAATAGTGAAACCCTAGATTCTGGAGAAGACGTACGAAATTGTGGAAACCTTTAGATCATGGAACAAGCGGATTATATACACAGTAAGATTTCAATCGTTGGTTCTAGAGTTGCTATTATCTTCTATAGCTTTTTACTTTTCTCACTTTTTATAATCACAATCCACACTCATGCACGGATCAGATTTATGTCTTTCCGATTTTAAAAAAAAAAACAGTGGTGCATGTTATATGAAGTATTTGCTGTACTCTTACAATGATTCTGGAATAATAGGGGTTTTCCAGAGTACAGTATTGATTATGTGATTAATAAGTTTTCGGTTTTCGTACAATTCTAATTCGTCTTAGGGTTTTGTTATTTTATCAATATATCTTATAGTATGTTTAAAAGCTTTTTCAACTTGATCTACTATGTATAGCACAAAGCAGTCTAGAAAAGCGAGTAAAAAACATTATTAGACAAGCAGAGGGAGTTACGGATGACGGAGATCCCATTGATAAAGAAGTTCTGAAGAAATTCGTACTAGAAATAGAAAAAAGTGAGTACAGTAAAACCTCTATAAATTAATACTCGATAAATTAATAACCTTTCTAATATAATAAAAACGTCCGGTCCCGACTCGGACCTTTAAAAAAAATGATCCAATTCGATAAGATAATATAATAATAATTTTTTTGAAAAAACCTTTATAAGTATTAGGTTCCATCAAAACTCTAAATTAATAATTTGTAAATATTACAATTATAAATATTATGGTAATTTGCTAAAATATGAATCTATTGTTACTTGATTTTTCTTAAAAATTAAATCTAATTGAATTTCATCTCTCATTTTTTTAATTGCCGTCAAGAGTTCTGGTGTCGAGTTGTCTAGCTGCAACAAAAAATTTTGATGATCTCTTTTGTATTCACATAATGTTTTGCGCAATTTTGTGATACCTTTTAAATGATGAGAAGAAATGATTTGAAATTATGAATTAGTTTATTTTCGTATTGAAATATATATAGAAAATATTTCATTTAATAAATATATAATTCAATTAATATAATAGTTAAGATTATACATGAATTTATATTATACATGAATATATTAAGTAGTTACATTGAATCGGTTGATACATGAATTTTAATAATTTATTTGAAATACATTGTACTTAAATTTATTACAGAATTTTAAACATTTCTCTTTTAATTAATAAAATATTAATTTATCGATATATTAATACCTCTTTAAATTGATAAAATTTCTCGGTCCCGAGAATATTAATTTATAGAGGTTTTACTGTATGTGTTCGTATATAATTATGTTTAACTGTTTGTGCAACACTCTCATATGTTTTTAGTGCCATGATAACGTGATTTTTGCTAGAACTATATTTAATGTTGAATATTAGAGGGTTTTTCATGCAGTACTCTTATCAATTTTTCATTTGCATGTTCATTATTAATCTATAACTTGAGTAATTAACCAAGTTTTAGGATTATTATTGCATTTTATGGTTACATGTCACTGGTCTTGGTATTAAAATAAGTATATAATAGTCTGGCATTTGTAGAAATATATACATGGGAATTTTGTGCTAAGCTAATGTCTGAATATTTTTTTTTGTTATAATCTTCTAATTTAGTAGACCATGCAAGTCATCTATGCAACTGGACCATACAAATAACCTCTCTCACTTAATGAGTTAGCAAAAGAAATTAAACATCACGAACCCACGTCCATCCCTATCTATTCACATTTACAGATGTTACTACAGTCTTTTATCCATCTTCACCATAATTACCATCACTCTGCAAAGC
Source organism: Euphrasia confusa (assembly GCA_954870475.1). Taxonomy (NCBI): domain Eukaryota; kingdom Viridiplantae; phylum Streptophyta; class Magnoliopsida; order Lamiales; family Orobanchaceae; genus Euphrasia; species Euphrasia confusa. The sequence continues at coordinate 44,043,655 of OX940956.1, read as the reverse complement.
ATTTTGGATCATCTTCATAGTTCATTCTCACTATATATTATTTCAATTAAACTTGAAATATTATACCTTTAAGCAAACCAAATTCTGGGATCGATCAATTAAGGGTTTAATTTAGGTAACAAGTCTTTATGTATAACCGTATAAGATCCTCTTTTCCTTTAAGTTAGTTTTGTGCCTTTGTACTAATTGCTTTATTTTACAATGAGCTTTTAACAATCCTTCCGTTAAATAGACATGGGCTCAAGATCATCGTGTTTGATGATTTACAGTGGTTTAGAAGCTAAACAGCCTTAAGAAAATATCAAATGTGTCATCTGGTCTCAGTTTTGAGTCAATAGTAGGAGTTGTAGAATAATTGATGAAGGGGCATTTCAGTTCTTTCTTGTTGTCTAAAAATTTTCTTCTATCATATCTTCTGCACTCGAGAACTCCAAAATTGGTGCGGTATTATGTTTTACAAAAACTCATAATTGAATTTGGCTTTCGTTCTTGTACACGGTTCTTTTCTTCACATGTGTATGTTTGGGTGTTTAAAATTCGGGTATTTTATAAATGAACTAAATGTACTTGGTTTGTATCTTTGAGCTGTCAATAACAAATAGCAATTTTGTGTATTATTTATGTAGTTAATTATTTTATTAATTTGTTATAATTTCTATAGGGATTTTATTTTAGCGAATTTCTCGGTTATATAGACAGCGAATACATGCCACACATCTACCCGCAACAACAAATTCTTGACAATCACTACAATTGCCCCGAAGACTATGATAGATATCTTTTTCTAGCTACACTTGCAGTTGCAAAGTACAATAAAGATCATGTAAGTATTTCTGTTAAAACTTTTTATTTTTTTCTAAATAAAGTTGGGCCAACTGATAAAATGACAAGTTGTCTTTTGTTTCCACAGAGCACTTATTACAAGGTTGTGGAGATTGAACATCTCAATGTGTGGATATTCAGAAAATATATCACTTTTAGTGTTATTGAAGTGAGAGGCGCAAAGGAATGGTTATTATCACGCCTCTTCTTTCGTGCCTTTTACTTCATCATCATATCGTCACTCTGGTGTTGGTATGTGATCTATTTGTTTAGTTTTTTAGTGGAAACAAGTTCAATAATTCTTTGATTGTATTATGTTTTTCCTTTATTTGAACTCATTTCATTTCTGTTTCAGTGGCTTTTTTTGGCGAGATGCATTGTACCTGATAAGGTGATTTTATATATTTTTTAAAAAAATTTGGTTAGTGCTAGTGTTTGCTTTGTTTTTGTATAGATTGTTTACTTTTGTGTTGGATTAGGCGATGGACTTTCCGTTTCCTCCTTGCCAATGAGGATGACTTACAAGATAAAAATGTTGGACGACGTTCCACCTTCCGAGCATTGGTAGAAGACTATACATTTCTCTGGAAGCGAGATGTTGTATCTTGCAAGTTGCTTAAGGAGGATTCGTAAGTAATTGGATGTTTAGTTGCATAGTATATAATCTAGGAGTATTATCTAGTGTCAGAGAGTCAGCAATGCAGATTTTGAGATTATACTTTTATTTACTAATCAAAGCAAAAAGAATGAATTCTAAGCAACTAGATATAAGTACATATATATAACAACCTTATTTGTCTACTAAAATTTTAGCTACATTTGTGTTGTGATCTGCTTGTAAATTCTAATAACTCCATACACTTATAATTATATATAATAGAGGTTTAAATAAACTTAGTACTCAAATAAGTATTTTTTAGTCCTGACCTCATAAAACGGTGATGGACTTCTACTCTTACTTTTTACACTCCACTATTTTTTAATCCCAAATAAATATTTACATTTCAACTCTTACTTTTTACACTCCACTATTTTTGTTTTCTCACAAATTTAAAAAATCACTAACTACACATCCTTCAAAATACCTTGCCTTTTTTGACAGCACTCAGCGTGTGATGGCTAATAAAATAATTAAAATGATAAGTACACCCCTAATAAAATACCAAAAAATACCCTTATTATATAACAAAAACAATTCATACAAAAATGTGAAAAATATTACTTAACCCTTATTATATAACAAAAACAATTCATACAAAAATGTGAAAAATATTACTTCTCAAATTAATATCAATTAAAAAAATTAAATGTATTGTCCTAACTGCAGTAAGTTACGTGTTCATCTTCTTCATAGATTGGATTGATTTATCAATTAATGCCCTCATCTCCATATTTCTTCAAGTTTCAGCAACAAACCCAATACAAATTACATAAAATAACGATACGCAACTGCGTCGAAATTGATGAAATAATGTTTTCAAATTAGTGGGGTCTAACTGTAAGTTATAATTAATATCATAAACTATGTTAATATATTATCTTTTTTCCTAAAACTTCTTAGTTTTAATATGCTAAAATATAGATATTTTTTACAAAATTGAAACAAAATAATGAGCGTTACATAATTCGTCCGAAAAACACCCTTCTACAGTTCTCATTCATTCTCTGAGAAGTCAAAATTGCGCAAACCCTAGATTATTAGAAGAGGAAAATAGGCACGGTAAGATTTTAATGTTTAAGAGTTTTGTATTTGTGACTAGATTTTCATGTTTTATCGATTGAACGATTATGCATCGTTGGTTTTAGCTAAAGTTTGGATATTTTTCATCATTAATTCTTCAGCAATGGTGAACCAAGAAATCCGGATGCATTCGTCATCAGAGGAAGATAATTTGACGGCAGACGATGATTGGATACAAGTGCCCACTAATACATGTAGCACTGTTAAGAAGAAAAAACACGGTAGTTGTATTTCTTGTTTTTAATATTTCGATTAGCTTCTTCATTGAACGATTATGCATCCGTGTTGTTAATTATGAAGTATTTGTTGTACTCTTAGAACGATTTTTGAATAATAGTTTGTTTGAAGGATACGGTATTGACTGTGTGGTTTTCGTCTTAAGGTTTTATTATTTTATCAATATTTTGAAAAGCATTATAACTTGATTTACTATTCTATATAGAAATCCCATATAATGATAAATATGTTCTGAAAATGTACTTACTAGAAATAGAAGAAAGTGAGGTACGTGTTCGTATATTATGTTCATATATATAAAATATTTATAAGATCAGCCTCGACTGTTATGAGTCTCGCCTAAAAAACAAAACACCTTGAATACGAGTTGCGTGTTTCAAAACATTGGAATTGATGCCTAAACTCATAATCGAATTTTGCTTAAATTCTTGTTATGTCCTTTTTATCATTATGTGAAATACTTGGAAACATGTGTTAATTCTTAAGTATTTTGTTAACATAGTGACTTTATATATGAAGTTGTTTTAATTACAGTAGATGTTAGGAAGTAAGGTTGGACCTCAAAATAATTAAGGTCTTAGAACAATCCTGAAATAATAGGTTTTTTCAGAATATGGTATTGATTATGTGATTCACATGTTTTTGGTTAATCAATTTATCATATAATATTATGAAAAGTTTTATACCTTGATTTATTATATATAGCACCACAAAGCAGTATAGAAAAGCTAGTAGAACGGATTATTGAGGAAGCAGGGGGAGTTACAGATTACGGAGATCCCATTGATAGAGAAGTTCTGAAGAAATATTTACTAGAAGTAAACGAAAGTGAGGTACGTGTTTGTATATTATGTTTTTTTAACTGTTTGTGTAACACAAGTTCTTTTTAGCTACATGATAACGTGATTTCTGCTAAAACTATATTTAAAGTTGAATATTAGAGGGTCTTTAAACCAATGTTATCAATCCCGTATACCTGAGCGGAGCGGCCAACCCCCAAAAGGCTATAGCGTGTAGCGGGATGACCGTTGTATCAAAGTTTCATATGAATGTTTGTTAATCTATATGGTGCATATATAAGTGCTATACCTTGAGTAATTAACCAAGTTTAACTCCAATTTTGGTGTGGAATGAGTATGTTTTATCAAAACTCATGATTGAATTTGGCTTTAATTCTTGTTCGGGTTTATGTCATTATGTGAATTGCTTGGAAACATGTATTAATTCTTATTAGTTAACCTAGTGACTTTATATATGAAGTTGTTTTAATTAGATGGTAGGAAGTAAAGTTGGAACTTACAATAATTAATTAACTAGACACTGTTCTTTTCTTCACATGTGTATTGCTTGGGTGCTTATAATTTTGGAATTTTTTAATGAACTAAATTTACTTGGTTTTTATCTTCTGGCTATCAATAATGAATATCAATTTTGTGTATTATTTAGGTATTTAATTCTCTTATGGATTGTATAACTTCTGTAGGGATTTTATTTTAGCAAATTTCCCGGTTCTATAGAAGCCGGCGGTATGCCAGACATCTTCCCGAATCAACAAGTTCTTGACAATCGCTACAATCGCCCCGAAGTGTATGATAAATATCTTTTTCTAGCTACATTTGCAATTGCAAAGTACAATAAAGATCATGTAAGTATTTCTGTTAAAACTTCTTTTTTTCTAAATAAAGTTAGGCCAATTGATAAAATGACAAGCTGTATTTTGTTTTCGAAGGGCACTTATTACAAGGTTGTGGAGATTGAGCATCTCAATGTGATGTTGTTTAGGCACTATATCACTTTCAGTGCTATGGACGTGAGAAGCACAAAGAAAGGGTTATTATCGAGGCTCTTCTTTCAGGCCTTTTACTTTGTTATCATATTGTTACTCTGGTTTTGGTAAGTCTAATTTTTTAATTTTACTTGACACGAGTTCAATAATTATCTGATTGAATTATGTTTTTTCCTTTATTTGAACTCATTTCATTTTGGTTTCAGTGGCTTTTTTCGGGGAGGGGCATTGGGACTGATAAGGTATTTTATATTTTCTTAATTTGCCTAATGCCTAGTGTTTGCTTTGTTTTTGTTTTTGGTTTTTGAGAGATTGTTTAATAAGTTTTGTGTTGATTAGGCGATGGACTCTCCATGTCCTCCTTGCCAAAGAAGATGAATTACAAGCTGGACGTTCCACCTTCCGAGCAGTGGTTGCTGACTATGAAACTTGCTGGGTGCGAGAAGTTGAATTTTGCAAGTTACTAAAAGAAGATTAGTTGCTTAGTATATCTATTATTTATTGTAAGAGAATCTACTAATTAATTCATATAGAGTGAGAACATGATAATGGAGTAAAAGTTGCTTAGAAAATAGAAATTACCTTATCAGTTTCAATGGCTTTCGCCAAAAGCGACGAAATAAAACAAGGTAAAAACAAAAAAGTATAATGAAATCAAAAAAATTATTGAACTCGCGTCAAGTAAATTAAAAAAAAAATGGACTAACCAGCAATAGAGTGAGAACATGATAATGGAGTGCGAATGAAGAACCGCAAAAATAACCCTTTATTTGCGCTTTTCACTTCAACAGCACTAAACGTAATGAAGTTCTTAAGCACCGACACATTGAGATGTTCAATCTCAACAACCTTGAAATAAATGTCCTGTTGAAACAAAATACAACTTAACTTATCATTACAACTTAACTTATCATTTTATCATTGGCCAAACTTTATTCAGTAAATAAAAGAATAGTTTTAAAACAAATACTTACATGATCTTGATTGTACTTTGCAACTGCAAGTGTAGCTAGAAAAAGATATTCAGCATACTTTTCTGGGTAACGGTAGTGATCGTCAAGAAATTTTCGAATCGGGTAGATGTTTGGCATACCGTAATTGTCTATTATACCGGTAGATACGCTACAATAAAACCCCTGCAAAAATTATACAATTCATCAAGTAAGACACGTGTGAAGAAAAGAACAGTGTCTAGTTACTTGCATATGCTCGATCCATTAAATATGTTAGGAATTAACAAATGTTTCCAAGGAATTCAAATGGCATAAAGAATTAAAACCAAATTCATTTAAGTTTTGGTAAAACATACCCCTACCGTACCAAATCTGGAATTCTCGAGTGCAGAAGATATGATAGAAGAATATATGTAGACAACAAGAAAGAACCGAAATACCCCTTCATCAATTTTTCTACAACTCCTACTATTGACTTAAAACTAAGACCAGATGACACCTTTGATATTTCATAAGGTTGTTTAGATTCTAAAACACTGCAAATCATCAAACACGAGACAGTTAAAAATAATATACAAACACGTACCTCACTTTCTTCTGTTTCTAATAAATACTTCTTCAGAACTTCTTTATCAATGAGATCTCCTTCTTCCGTAAGTCCCTTTGATTCTCTAATAATCCAATTTACACGCTTATCTATACTGCTTTGTGCTGCTACATACGGTAGATCAAGTTATTACACAGCCTTTCATAATACTATAAGACAACTTGATAAACCAAAAACCTATGAATCACACAATCATGCCATATTCTAAAAAAAACTATTATTGCAAAATTGTTCTAAGAGTACAACAAATACTTCATATTACAAAACTATTATTCCAAAATTGTTCTAAGAGTACAACAAATACTTTATATTACAGATCAACCTATTATTTCAAAATCACATATATATCAACCTATTATTTCAGAATCACATATATTTACACAACGTAAATTCATAAAATGAAATATAGTGTGAAAAAAACAAAAATGTGTGAACCATGAAGTAATGTTCATATTCTGAGCAACCTAGTTCAGAAATATTCAATGGAAAAACAAATAATAGATAGATAAAACTAGACAATGAAGAAACAATACCGTAGGTTTTCTTCTTCTTACGAGGGACGGCCAAATGTGGAGCATCTTTTTTCTTCGTAAATAATGGATCAGGTGTCATTTGATTCATTTCTTTTAGAGAAGAACCAACACATTCCTTCGTCGGACAATCGAACCCACGCTGGAGCACCGCGTTGTTGCAGAAACCACGTACGACCACCAGGCCACTGCCGTCGTTCGTTGCATAGACCGGCGCCATCCTCGTCGCGACTCTCAAAATATTTGATTCATTCTCACATCTTTTTTTCAAATTACACACATCCATACATATTTATACAACCCTCAAATATTTGAATAAAACATTGTACTCACAATACACACAAAAACAATAATTTGCGAAAAGAAAACAAAAATAATAATAATAATAATAATAATAATAATGTGTGGAGCACAAATAAAAAAATTATAATAAACTTATTAAATATTGTTTTGTGTTTCCCATAGTTGTTTTTAATTGTCATTTATTATTTTTCTTTTGCTTTTGTTTCATTTGAACACAATGATTGTGAACCATTGTGATCAAGTTTAACTCTAACATCATCCTTAATTTGAAGTCTCTTATTGTTTTCATAGAACACAATGATGTGGGAATTTTCGTTTCTTATTATGGTAAGACTTTATTATCCTTTAAAAATACTTAGATTTTATTCATAGATTATAAAATTTCTTAATTGATAACATTAATTAATTGTGTTGGAAATTAGAATTACTAGCCATTACATAATTTACATTTTACTCCTTTTAAGTTAGACTAGCTCATTAGATATTAAATACAGTAGATCATTAGATATTAAATAGCTCATTAGATATTAAATAATAAATTAAAGTTGACTTATAAAGAACGTGGTTTATGTTGGATTAATCATTCTTTTATTAAGTAAAATCAGAATTCGCTGTTATTCTTCTTTTACTCTTATTTTTCACAAATTATTACAACATTTTGTTGTGTGAAATAATGAGTGTTAAAACATAAATAAATATTATCTCTCTTTGTGTCTTTTGATAAATTTGATTTTTTTTCAAAGAAGCCGATCATAGAGTTATAACTAGAAGTACTCCTATCATGCCGGTATAATAAAGAAAAATATGATTTCGAGTTATAACTAGAACTAGAAGTACTCCTATCATGCCCCGTATAATAAAGAAAAATATGATTTCTTTATAATCATCTTTGTACTCTTGCTATTATCCTTTTGCAAAATTAAACATTGTTTTGTGTCTTTTCATAGTTGTTTTATTTCAAATCTTAATTTCAACTTTCTTATTTTTTTCGGATAGAAATACAATGATGTGGGAATTCGCGTTGCTACTATGTCTTTAATTTGCTGCTTGAATTTTTTTTATGTTATTGTATTGATATGTTAAAAAAAATTGTTTTTTCTTATGTTATTGTATTGATATGTTAAATTTTTTTTGGTTTGTAGAGTTGCATGAAGTACAAAATAGCTTAAAAATTTTTGATAGGAAAAGCGTTTATAAACCTTCCTTGTCGTAGGAGGCATTGTGTGATGGTGATCGGCTATGGAACTGGACCAGAGATTTCAGGGCTTTGGGAAAGTATCCCTTGCAGTGATGAACAAGTTCTTATATCCAATTCTGGTTAGTTATCTTTATTTTTTTTCCTTTGTAACTAGTTCCCTTTACTTCAATTTTAATCTTTATTTTTTTTGCTTTGTAACTAGTTCTCTTTACTTCAATTTTAATTTATTTTTTTCTTTTCTTCTTTACTTTGTATATCAAGGAATAGATGAATTAAGGTTCTGACAAAGAGTTAAACATTTTTTTTAGAAAACCAACTTATATTTCTCAACTATATTTAACTTCTGCTATCACTTATTCTAAGCAATTCATGAGATTATGAGAGGGAGCAAAAAGTAATTTTACATCAGAATAGCCTATGTAAGTAAAGGAGTTCTGTAATCAAGCGGTCATGTTGTGTCACGGTCTTCTTCTACGTCACTACTGTCAGAATTGGTTTTGCCTCCATAACTTGAACAGATCTTTTTTATATGTCCGGCATGTTGCATGTATTTCGGAGTCTAAATGTAGGTTGTGGAATAATGTTTTGAAAAAAAAAATCAGTTAAACTATAACTACGAAATAATTACAAAAACCACCCCAAGTCTAGCCTAAATTAAAAATTCCTCTTGTTGTGTCTCAAATTGTTACTTGAATTTTTTTACAACGGATTTTCAAAGCCACGGCCGGCATTCTTGTATACAGGAAATCATAGTCTTTGTCAAGTACTAGGAACGAGCCTTGGAGTATTGACGAAAAAACCAAACGAACTATAGATGTAAGCTGATATTATGAAACTTGTTTTTCTTATAAATGTGTAGTTTAAATTATTAGTTATCCTAATGTATATGAAGGAACTCACCATTTCACACGCATGTAGTAGAGTTACAATTCGATGTCGACCACATTCAATTTCCACTGTTGTGGACAGATCGACTCCAATGACATCGTAGTATTCGGTCTCCTTAACCATGTATTTTTTTCTTTTAAAAACTCTTTTCTTTGTGTGTTCTGGGATGCAATCATTTATTTAATTATTTTCACTTCTCAAAATTGAGTGTAAAAGTAACGCCTTTTGAGAGAGTTTTCGCGGGAAGAAAACAGTATTTAACTGTCACTTTGTGGCGCGCTATTCATTTCCATTGCACTCACTTTTATAAATGTTCATTTTTTTCTTTAAGATAATATCAAACTCTAGCAAGAGTCGATACTCGCTTATAAACACATTTGATGTACAGGCGTACAGCTCAAGCAAAAAAAACTTTTAATCAAAATTCAAAGGTGTATATTTTTCTCAAATTATCCAGATGAGCTTTTTCTTTCACCTTATACAAAATACAAAATCAAAAATAAATGTACTCAAAAAACAAAATGGAAAATAAAAATAAAAATAGAGAGATGATAGAAGCAAAACTCACACACTACTTTCCCTTTTTCCCAAACTTCTTTCCTTGGTCTCTCTTCCCACTCCCACTCCCACCCCCACCCTTGGAAAACTTCTTACCTTGATCTCTCTTCCCACTTCCACCCTTGGAAAACTTCTTACCCTTCTTCTTACTGTGTTTACTGTTCTTAAGATGAGAAATCCTGTCTTCTTTCTTTTGTCTCTCCTTGCGAACCTGATCGAGATCTTTGATTTCCGAACGGACATGAGCATTCGGTATTGTTTTCTGACCTCTTCCACCCTTGAACTTTCGGTAATCCCCACGGAAACCAGAACCGCCTATCAAAGAAAATTATTTGAAAAGATGTTTTTAATGAATACACTTCAAAAGTTCATATCTTCGTAAAAATTGAATTCAGAAAACTGTTAGTAGCGGGAATCTGAAGTTTACCAGCTGAAGTACTAGCAGCTCCGTCCGAGGTGCCGTTGTCGTTTCTCCCTTTGAGGGATACATTTTTGTGCGACTTTTCTATCCACTTCTTGTATATCCCCTTTTTGCTAGCTTTTGCTTTCGCACCACTTTCAGTTATTAACTGCAAACCAGAAATTTATAAAATAAATAACCTATTATAACCAAACATAAGCTTTTGCTCTACTCGAGAGAAAATGATAGAAAAAAATAATGTAGGAATGTATTTTGGGAGTATGATTGACAGTGATATGAACATGAAATGATGATAATTTTGATATGATATGGAAATAGTAAAATAATCGTTGAAATGATTGGTACATACACATATGTGGACGGGTCACAAGATATGAAAATGAATGAGAAAACTGTTTTCTGTGATATTCAAAAGTTTGAGATATTTTTAAAAAAATAAGGCGGAATGAAAATTGGAAAATCTTCATTCAAACATATTAGCCTAATCTTCATCCAAACAAATTATACTATATGAGTATAAGATACATAATAATTTTTGCAGTTAGTCATTATTCTACACTAAAGAAAATACCTTTCCACTGGCAGTCACGCGGTCTCCATTGTTTAGCTTGACATACTTCTTGCTCCTCTGTTACAAATTTCAAGGATCATTAAAAACAACAATAGTTGAATGAAGGTTTTATTCATGCATCAATGTGTGTTTCTGACTATATTTCATTTGCTTCTAAATACCTTATCCCAGTGATAAGTAGATTTCTGCTTCTTCATTCCTCCATTATCATCAGCATTTAGATCAAGCACAGCAGCTTCTAATCTGTTTATAAGAAAATGTCAGAATACCCTCTCCATTACAGTTACATTAAAATTTTGATACATGGAATAAGAGAAACATAAAAAAAATAACCGTCAATTTACTACCCCTACCTATTCGATGTAAATCCTTGGTTGCCACCCACAGAGAGCCCTGCTTCAAAATGCTGAAATTGATACAGTAAAAAAACATTATTACAGTTACAGGTTGTGTGGGAAAATCAAGCCAACTGACGTATAGAAAAAATTGTACTATATGATAAATTAGTTAATTACAAACTAAATTAGAGTGAAAAGTGAGTGAAGCTAATATGTGGTCATAAAAAAACAAGAGAATAAAGAGATTAAGTAGTAATTGATTCACCTGATTTGTGGGCACCGAACTAATGAAAAACTCATCATCTTTGAAGCTCGGTGTCTTCCTTTTGGAGCCAGATACTACCAGAACCATTTAATAAATTAGGAAATTGCAATGAGTCTAAATAGGTTGTGCGTTAAGGTAAAAGGCCAGAAAATTAGCACACCTCGTTTCCGTTTGTTCTTTGAAGGACTGTATTCTGATTCAATTTCCTACGAGGGCAAGAAAAACGAAGAAAATAAAAAACTAAGTAGCTAAAAATGATCAAATATCATAATTTCAAGGGGTTTAAGTAGATATATTACATCACCATGATCTTTAGAACGCTGCTCTTCAGCATGATCTCTAGAACGCTGTTCTTGAACCTTAGTGATCACTCCCTCGTGCATAGCTCTTTTCAACTTCATCACATCAGCCCAGTGTCCAGTAGATCCCTAATATTTCTCCATATCATCAGACTCGGAACAGAATATATATTCCCATATACTAAATAACTGTTGTTTTAGGCTTCTAACACTATCGCTGTTGTTTTGTAGTCTCAGTTATATAGGACTTTTCTTCTAACTTTATTCCCATCTATACCCAAAAAATCTCTTATTTTTAAAATTTTATCATGTGCGATTATAGGAGAAGACACGTAGTTTAGAAATTAGAGAATTAAGGGGAGCTCTGGATAATTTTAGGATATATTGGTCAAAATATATAATGGTTCATATTTTTTACCACAAAGACAAAAAGCCACTTATTTTGGATTGTAGACAGTAAAATACTTTCATTAGTAGCAACATAATGGCAATGTGCACAAAGCCGGAAGTCAGGATATTACCTTCTGATTCTTTGGTTTTGAAGCCTCGCCTTCAGCTTCCAATATGGTTTGCTTGGGTCTAATTAAGAAATCACATACAAAAGAGAAAAAAAAATATATAAATGAATAAATTTATTTCTGTAATGTTTCAAAACTCGTATAAGAAGGTAAATTCAGGACATACTTGAATGCCTTCAGGCGCTCGGAAAAGGCCATAGCTGTCAATTCATCACCTCCTAGTTCATTCTTGAACATTGGATGCAAACCTTCGCGTGGCAAGGCTTTAACTCTTTTAATAGACTCCTTAGACGGCTTTCCTTTTGTTTTCGTGTACAGCTGAAACGCTTTCGAAGTAGGTCTCACCAAAGCACAGAGTTCAGTAGATGCATCGATGATTTCTCGAACTCTGTCCGAGACTAAATCAATAGCTCTCTGTGGAAAACGTCCATAAACAGTTTCCCCATTTGCAATCGCATCATCTATTTCATTCAAAACCTCGTCCCTATCTCTCAGGACGTCTTCTTCAGTCGGGGCCGGCCTGACTGGCTTGGACAGGAAGAGATGGAGGTCTAACACGTAAGCCATGTCATCTGGTGTCACGAAAGAAAATGCAGTACCCGTACGCCCAGCCCTCGCAGCCCGGCCCACACGATGGACGAAAAGTTTTGGTTTCGGAGGGAAGTCAAAGTTGACCACGTTGTCAAGTAAAGGGATATCGATTCCTCTGGCGGCGACATCTGTCACAATGAGAAGCATAGTCTTTCTTGCGCGAAATTTCGACACGTGGATTTTACGAGCATCGTGGTCCATATCCCCGTAACAAACAGAAGCCACAACACCGTCTTCTTTAAAGAGAGTGTTGAGAAACTCAACATGATACTTAGTGGAAACGAAAATAATGGTTTGTTGGTATGAACTTATGTGTTCCCTTATCAAATACAGCAAGGCAGCGTATTTTTCCTCCTGCCTTACAGTGAAGAAAGTGAGCTTCAACTCGGGGCTGATTCTAGTCTCCAAATCAAGCCTCACCAGCTGTGGGTCCCGGAGACCGGCCTTGGCGAATTCAGCGAGGGCACTCGGTAGAGTTGCACTGAAGAGTAAAGTCTGACGATTTTCGCCTAGCTGGCCGAGGATTCTGTGCAACTGCTCGGCAAATCCCATGTTAAAGAGACAATCGGCTTCGTCGAAAACAACATATTCAACCGTGCGCAAAGACATATCGTCAATCTCTTCCAAGTGATGCATAAGCCTTCCGGGGGTGGCGATAATGCAATCGGGGCTCTGAGATAACTCCTCGAATTGGCTTTCCATACTATCGCCACCAGTCAGTAAACTAACACGAAGATCTAGAACGAACAAAATCGACGAAACAGTAAATAAATATACTTATATCCATTTACAAACCACTTGAAAGTAAATAAATAAATCAAAAAAGAAAAATGGGTACCTGTAAAGCGACCTAATTCTTGTGTGAACTTGTAGGTCTGAAGAGCCAAATCACGCGTCGGAGAAAGAATGAGAGCCCTAATTCCAGCCTGAGGCACGTGCTGCTGGAGCTTCTGGAGCATGGGGAGGATAAACGCTGCCGTTTTGCCGGAGCCGGTACGGGCCATGGCGACGACGTCGTATCCGGTGAGAATCAAGGGCATGGTCTTGCGCTGGATCGGCGTCGGAACTCTGTATCCCTTCTTCTTGACGCCATTGTAGACATTGGGGCACAATCCGAGCGACTCGAAGCCGCCGGATTTCGATTTCTTCGCTTGTTTCTGCTTTTTTACAAGATCCGATTTCGAGACGGACAGCATATTCAGGTCGCCTGACATTTCGACGATCGAGAGTTCGATGAAACGGGGCCGCTCGGATTGTAGGCTTGAAATGAAAAGGGGGGATTTTTCAGGGTTTAGGGTTTCTGAAAAATACCTATTGTAACCCGATTGGGACGGCACCAAACCCGACTTGATCCATTACCATCATTTTTTTTGGGCTGAACCCAAGCCCGTAATCGATGCTGAAGAAGCTTAATTGGGCCCTAGGAAACTCCTTAGTAGGCCGACAAGTTTTTTTTTCTTCTAATAATCAACAATTATAAAAAATCAACTACTCTTATTTTTTATTTTAAAATATATATATATATATATATATATATATTTTTTTTTTAAATCTTTCTAATTTTTTTACATATAACTATCTATTTTATTAATATAATAAACCATATTTACTCTTTTTTTTTTTTTTATCTAAAACTCAATTACTAATATTTTCTAATATGAAAAAGAAGAATAATTTGTTTATGAATTTTTTTATCACAATTTGCCAGGGTCAAATAGTTTTGGTTGCTTGATTTTTAGTTTTCATTTTAAGGTGGAAAAAAATATGAAAGAAAAAATACTTTCACAATGTAGCCTAAAAGTGATTTTCATGTCATTGTTCATTTCCAGACCAAGTGAAATCAATTTGACAATCTTTTAACAGTGTTTCGAAGATTCGAGCTTAGATGAGATCAAAAGCATGACATGTAATCCATTGAACAAAGGGTACAAACGGTAGTATTTGACGGCTGAAATTACATTGATGGCAAACTAAAAGAAAAGGTCGAGATAAAGATTCAGCAGCAACCGCCAGAAGATGCATCAGACTCCGGAGGTTTCTGTTTGAAGATGTTCCTTCTCACACCAGCCGAGCCCTCGGCCAACAGACTTGGCGTCTCCAAGATCTGCCGTTACAAAGAATAATAAAAGCAGAATATGATGGATGGATCTGCATTTGAAACGAAAAATAACCCTACAAAATCAAGTTGAAATACACTAACCTTCAAGACGAGTTCCTCAAAACATTGTTCCACATTGACTCGAGTCTTGGCACTACACTCAATGAAGAGGCACCCATACTCCCTTGCAAAGTCGATTCCCTCTTTTTTGCTAACAACCCTTTCGCCCTCCTGCAAAATACGAGAATACCCAAATATCCTGAGTGCGTATTTTGTAAAACAAAACAAATGTCGATGAGGTTTGTATTTCTCAATATGTGTGTATGTAATATAACAATATCAGAGCTAGAAACGAAAGTGAGCCAAAGCATGCTTGCAGTTCGGTCACGTACAGTGGCGGCGATCATTAAACGAGTATAAAAAAATTTACTAAGCATGTTATCCAAATCATTTTCTTAGGAGAAGGAACTAGAAAGAAAACGCCTCATAAACTTATCATAGTTCAACGAAAGGGAAATAAAAATACCTTATCAACTTTGTTACCGACAAGCATCTTGATGCAATCTTGATTTGTCGAGTAAAGGTCAATTTCTTTACCCCAAATATCAGAAAGGTTCGTAAAGGTATCTCGCCTTGTCACGTCATAAACTGTATCACATACGAGTTTTTCAATTCAAATGTACTAAACAATGCAACTAAACAATAAAATATTTGCAGGAAGAGACGATACAATGGAACACGCAAAAAATTTAGCATACCCATGATAATTCCTTGAGCTCCTCTGTAATATGAACTAGTCAAAGTCCTAAATCTTTCCTGCCCAGCTGAAAAACGAGAAGTTAAATTACAATCCGTTTTAAGTTAAACAGCCATTCGTGGCAGCGTTGACTTCTTACCCGTGTCCCAAATCGCAAGCTTCAATTTCTTCCCTCCGAGAGTAACATGCTTTACCTTGAAATCCACTCCTATAGACATCAGAAATAGCTCATTACAATCCTAAACAGGATAATCCAACACAACTTCATCGCCAAGAAAAATCAATCCGATTGTATCGAGATCAAACTAGTACAGACACATATAAGACTAGAAACACTAGCTAGATCATCATCCTCTTAACCCGTAAAATTACCCAGACTTCAGGCTACAACTCCATACACCCCCAAAAACACAACACAATTAGCTAGATACAATCGACGAATTCGAACTTATTTTACATCGAATAACTAAACGAAAAGAAGAATACAAGTTACCGATTGTGGGAGATAGATCTTCAAAAGTATCAGAGGTGAAACTGAGCAATAAGCTACTTTTCCCAACCCCAGAATCTCCTATCATTAACAGCTTGAACAGGTAATCGAATTCCGGCGCTGATTCCATGTCGCTGCAAATATATTTTTTCCAGAAACAAGCAACAACAAAAAAAACTCAATCGACTGATTTGGGAAGAAAAACAAAACACGAACCGGAGCCGGGAAGGTGAAGGTACCTGCGATTGAGTTGCTCGACGAGCTATATCCGAGACGAACGTTATTGAGCCGCGTCGATCGATCGATTTAATTGTCAAGACACGTTAAATGCAAAATACAGTGATGGAGTTTGAAAAAAGCAATCGATCGATTGGAATTTGGAATAGCGTTTGCTTTGCGACGGTGGGGGAGAGAGAAATTGCATTGTACCTTATGCAGTATACGTTGTACAGTTGCATCGCGTGACTGTGGACGTGTCCACGATGTTTTCAATTTTTATTTTATTTTTTTTTTCAATAAAATAAAACAAAATAATTGTCAAGATACGTTTTATTTTATTACATTTGGAATTTATTAGGTAAAAACATTAAATAATACTAGTAAATGAAGCAAAATTAATTTAAAGGTTTTAAATGTTCTTTAATAATTTTGTTAATCTATAATAAATTGCATTATTGCAAGATGATTTCTTAAATTATTGGAGTAAATTGAACGTATTTTATTAAATTGTTGCGATTTAAAGCACAAATCGCTCACGGCGCTCGCGAATATATAAACACGAGATGACACAAAGAAAAGAGATATGAGTAAAAGAACGAACACACAAGTTTACGTGGAAACCCGGGAAAAAACCACGGGAAGGAAGAAACAATTCACTATATCGTTGAGGTTACAATGTCTAACATCTGATTTTCGTCTACCGGAGACCCTCAATTTATAGGTGTAGCACACCTATCAAATTGGTAACAATTAGAATTAGGAATAAATCATTTTCCTAATTTTATAATTCCTAAATAATTAAGGAATAAAATTATAATTCATATAATTCTAATTCCATAATTAAATAAAGCACGCAAAAATCCCAATGCAAAAAGCCACGCAAAAAAAGACCCAGCGCAATCTGCGCAGAAAAATCCCGCTGAACAAAACGGCGACCGCCATTTCTCAGAAAACATTTGGCGAGCGCCGAAGCCCATTCGCGGGCGCCGAAAGCCCAAAAAATGCCCAGCCCCGATTCTTGATTTTCGGCGGTCGCCGAAACCTCTCCGGCGCCCGCCGAAATCTCCTTCGGCGATTTTGACCTCTTTTGCGTTCCGATTCGAGTCATAAACAACATAAATTATAATAAAATACACGTAAATTGATCTTGGTTTATTAAATACTCAAAGCGTGTTCGGGTGTATCTTAATATGTTTGCGCTGAAACTGTAGGATCGGTTTTAGCAAAGGACAGAAAAAGACGAGACTTGTGTTGGACACAATCTCCTTAAAACAAAATTCGACTTCTACCGATCGTTTGTTTCTCAAGATACAACGTCTCAAGCAACTACGTTGCACGTCGAACCGAGAGTTGCCTGAAAGACTTCACCAGAGGGCCAAAGAGAATATGAAAGAAAATGATAAGGAAGTAGCAGATTGATGTGTTTTTCTTTCGGTCATGAGGCTCGTTTATATAGCCGAGCACATAGGATTGCTGAGGGTTCATGCATGAACCTGGACACTGTTGACCGCAACTGTCAAGCCATTATGGCTCTGCATAAGGATTCCTTAATGGCCATTTCGAAATTCAAAAATATAATCTGAATATATAATTTTCATTTGTTATTTTTATATATATTGTGTTTGCATTATTTATAATGAATATGAATATATTATTTGCATTATTTATAATTAATATTTATATTTATTTGTTGAATGAATATTTTTATTTTTTAGATATTTTTATATTTTTATTTTTCATTTTTATTTGTATTTGTATATATTGTTTTTAGATAATTTAATTTTTGTTTTTTCAATATTTTTATTTGTATATATTGTTGGCGAATATATATTTTTATTTGTCAGAATATATTGTGTTTGCATGTAATGAATATTTTTAGTTGGCAATTTTTTTTATTTTTGTTTTTCAATATTTTTATTTGTATATATATTGTTTGCGAATATATATAATTTTTTATTTGTTAGAATATATTGTGTTTGAATGGAATGAATATTTAGTTGTATTGTCCACGGTGAGATAGGGAGTGCACTTTTTTCTCCCTAAAATAAATTAGTTTATGTTTAAAAACATATTTAAACATAAATATTTTGTTTTAAAAAATGATTTTTTAGATAAATACATTATTATTTGTAATATTTAATTAAATTAATCAAGTATTTAAACATTTTTTTATTTTAAATAATTTTATAAAAGTATTTTATATTATATTAATAAAACTGCTAGCAGGTCACCAGAAAATTAATGTTAATTGTAATCATATGTGGTAGGGTGTCTAATAAAAAATTAAATTGTCATTAGTTTATTGGTTATGCTATAAATGTACATTACATTCAAATTTAAGAATGTACAGTAGTATTCTCCTGTAAACCCTAAAATTTACATTAGGGCTGTGAACTAAGCTATGTACAAACGTGGTTGAATAGATAAATTACAAAATTGCCATTAAGCCCCAAATTAGTCCTAACTAGAGCGGGAACTTTTGGTACAACAGGATGGTCGGTCCGGCCGATAAATGAGCCGCATAGAACAGAGAATGGACATCTAAAACACAAATTGGGCTTTTGGCCCGCCCGAAAGACCCAATTAGTCAATGGGTCAACTCGATTTTGACTCATAGATTGGACAAATTTATTTAATTTTTAATTTTTATATTTTAAAAATATTTTTTTATTATTTTTATTTAATAATTATTTTTTTTTTATAAAATTTAAAGTATGCTAACATAAATTTTGTTATGCATTTATTTTATATTTTTAATAAGTTTAATAATTATTTAATGTTTAAAATATAAATATTATAATTTTTTTTGTATTATATGTCTCAATTATTTATGTACAATGCTAAAAGAAAATCGTGCATAAATATTTACCACATAAATTATTTATTTTGAATTTAAATTTTGGAACAAAAATACCAAAATGTTTTTTGCTGAAAAAACAAAAGGAGTATTAATTTTTAATTTAATTTTGGTTGGTTCATAAAAATTTGCAAACTCTCTGTCTTCAAGAGAATGTATAACATTCCCATTTTTTTTAACGTTTTTGATATAGGTCTTCCAAATCATCCTTTGTTTATTTGTTTTATCTTTATTTTCTCAATTAATAATACAAGTATTTTGTAATTAATCTGGAAATTGTAAAGATTTTGATGATAAATATTGTGGAATTGTCAAATTAATGATAAATTACAACAATAAAAAAAAACAAAACCGACCAATTAGATAAGAAAAACATTATATTATATAATCTATTTGACCAAGTAATTAAAAGTGCTTGTAGTCAAATCAAAAAATTAGGTTTGTGTATTCACCAAATTGATTTTTTTTTCTTAACCCGATAAATTCATCAATTTTTAGCAAATAAATATACACACAACAACAAATATAATGTTGTTCAAATATCTACTTGTGAGTTTGGTTTTATATGTTGGTCATACAAATGGATGTTTTTTGAGGAAAAAAAATACATTTCCACGTTAACCAACTCCCCCCAAATACTGAGCCTCTCCAGTTGCGATGCTACTCCGGAAACAAGAATTTAGGGTATCACTATCTCAAGACCGACAGCAATTTCATTACGACTTTTGCGATTCCTTTCGTGCTTTGTTCGTCTGTAATCTGTGGTGGAACGGAAAAGATAAACTTTTGAAGTTTTCAACACCAATTGGGGCACTAAGCTTTTGGGTAGCAAGAAGTAATGGTATTTATTTCTCTAGTTATCTCCCTCCAAGTCTAATGGAGTATAGATTAAGATGAAATGGAAACTAATGAATGATATAGTAACATTTACAATTATAATAAAATTTCTTATATTCAACATTCCCAGATTGTGCTATTCAATTAAAATGATATATACGCCCCTGTTGTTTTAACCATTATTTTCACAAGCATGAAAAAAAAAATTAAAACTTCTACAAAATTAATTTATATCTAAAAATTGTGGCAATGCAAAAATATCTTGCATCTTCCGTATTAGTCGAGACAGATGGAATACCACACGATTCAAAATTTGGTGTTTCACTCTCTTGCAACAATGGTTGTTGTGGATCAACAGTCGAAGAAATTTCAAAGGAACCATAAGAAGGTGCTCTATCATTGTATATCGGTGGTTGGAGTTATGAGAGAGAAGGCACATCATAAGAGCCATGATTTATTCCATTGTCTTGCTTCACCAGAAGAATCTCGTCGCTAAAGAAAAAATCAAATGAACCAACATAAATTTATTTTGATTTTTATAAAATTTAAAGTATACTAACACAAATTTTGTTATGCAATTATTTTATATTTTTAATAAGTTTAATAATTATTTAATGTTAAAAAATATAAATATTATAATATTTTTTGTATTATTTGTCTCAATTATTTATGTACGATGCAAAAAAAATTGTGCACAAATATTTACCACATAAAGTATTTATTTTTAATTTAACATTCGGAGCAAAAATACCAAAATGTCGTTTGCTGGAAAACAAGTGGAGTATTAATTTTAATTTAATTTTGGTTGGTTTATAAAAGTTTCCAAACTCTATGTCTTCAAGAGAATATATAACATTCCCAATTTTTTTTACTATGTACAACAGGGGATCAAATTGGGTGTCAAATGTGTGTCAATTCATCCAGTGGAGAGTTTTTAAGGTGTCAAATTTGACACCATGTGGGACCGGGACTAAAATTTGATCCCCAACCAAAATAAATTTGACACCCACCCTCCCTCACTAATCATTTTATTTAAATACAAAAATAATCTTGAACCAATAAAATAATGACATGTGTCATTTACATTATTTCTCCCCACATTTTTAAATCAATTTATACATAATAATTATTGAAAATAAAAATATAATAAAAATATAATTATTTTTTATTTTTCGTCCTCTACAAATAGAGTGTAGGTTTGTGTTATTTGGACAAAAAAAATCAAGCTTTTTATTTTTATTTCATTTTTTTTAATTTATTAATTATTAAATTTAAAATAAATAAAGAGAAATAAAAAAATATGATAATTTGATAGAATATGACAATTTTATAGAATAAAAAGAAAATATTTGACACTTTAAATATTTGACACTTTAAACAATTGACACCTTGAATAACACCCTGTTGGGGCTGCTGCTGAAAAGATGGTGTTAATTGAGGGTGTCAAGCTGATGTGGCAGGAGAGAAGTGTCAAATTTGGCACCCGCTGTTGTACATAGTCTTACCGTTTTTGATACAGGACTACCAAATTCTCCTTTGTTTATTTGTTTTGTCTTAATTTTCTCAATTAAAAATACAAGTATTTTGTAATTAATCCGAAAATTTTAAAGATTTTGATGATAAAAACTTTATATAGTCAATTTGACCAAGTAATTAAAAGTGATAGTAGTCAAATCACAAAATTAGGTGGGTGTATTCACCAAATTGATTTTTTTTCCTAACCTTATAAATTCATCAATTTTTAGCACATAAGTATACACACAATAACAAATATAAGTATAGAGTAAACAATGTTCTTCAAATATCTATTAGTGTGTTTGATTTTATATGTTGGTCATGCAAATGGATGTTTTTTGATGACAAAAGAACATTTCTACGTTGTTAACCAACTCCCCCCAAACACCGGGCCTCTCAAGTTGCGATGCTACTCCGGAAACAAGAATTTAGGGTTTCATTATCTCAAGACCGACGAGCAATTTCAATACAACTTTTGCGATTCGTTTAATGCTTTGTTCGTTTGTCATCTGTGGTGGAACGGAAAAGATAGAGCTTTTGATGTTTACAACGCCAATTGGGCCACTAATCCCACGGTGAATAAAGTTTGGGTAGCTAGAAGCGATGGTATTTATTTCTCTAATTATGTTCTTCCAAGTCTGCTGGAGTACAGATTCAAATGGAAATAAAAACTAATGAATGATATATTGTAGTAACATTTACAATTATAATAAAATCTCTTATTTTCAACATTCCTAGATTGTGCCATTCAATTGAAATGACATATATGCCCTTGTTGTTCTAACCTTTATTTTCACAAGAGCATGAAAAAAAATTAAGACTTCTACAAATGCAATCTATATCTAAAAAGTGCGACAATGCAAAAATATCTGGATCTTCCGTATCAGTCGAGACGGATGGAATACCACATGATTCAGAATTTGCTGCTTCACTCTCTTGCAACAATGGTTGTTGGGGATCAACAGTCGAAGAAATTTCCAAGGAACCATAAGAAGGCGCTCTATCATTGTATATCGGAGGTTGGAGTTCAGAGAGAGAAGGCACATCATAAGAGCCAATATTTATTCCATTGTCTTGCCTCACTAGATGAATCTCGTCGCTAAAGGAAAAATCAAATGAACCTAACATAAATTTATTTTTATTTTTATAAAATTTAAAGTATACTAATATAAATTTTGTTATGCATTTATTTTATATTTTTAATATGTTTAATAATAATTTAATGTTAAAAATATAAACATTATAATTTATTTTTTGTATTATCTGTCTCAATTATTTATGTAAATGCGAAAAAAAATTGTTCATAAATATTTACCACAAGAAAATATTTATTTTTAAGTTAAATTTCAGAGCAAAAATACCAAAATGCCCTTTGTTGAAAAAACAAATGGAGTATTAATATTTTATTTAATTTTGTTTGGTTCATAAAAGTTTGCAAACTCTCTCTTCAAGAGAATGTATAAAATTCCTATTTTTTTTTACCGTTTTTTATACTGGTCTTTCAAATCCTCCTTTATTTATTTGTTTTATCTTCATTTTCTCAATTATAATACAAGTATTTGGTAATTAATCTGGATTGTAAAGATTTTGATGATAAAAACATTATATAGTCTATTTGACCAAGTAATTAAAAGAACGTGTAGTCAAATCACAAATTTAGGTGTGTATTCACAATTGATTTTTTTTTTTCTAACCCTATAAATTCATCAATTTTTAGCAAATAAATATTCACACAACAACAAATATAAGTATAGAGTAAACAATGTTGTTCAAATATCTAATAGTGTGGTATAGAGGGCAACTTATAACTTACACTTTGGAGTAAAAGGAGAATTGTGTACTCACTTTCTTCTTATGTCAATTAAAATGATGATTTTAGTGTTACTTAATAAATATTTTTTTGAAATGTATTATAATGATGATTTTAGTGTTACTAGTGAATATTTTCTTGAAATATTTTTAATGATAATTTATTTATTTTCGATGATATTTTTGTATATTTATAATAAAGATTTGGATTAGGTCTACAATAGATCATACATCTAGGTGCATGATATAGGTAATATGTATAGAGTAAACAATGTTCAAATATCTATTAGTGTGTGATGAAATATTGAAGCCCAATATTTAATAATACTAGTAAAATCTGCCCGTGCGATGCACGGTAATATTTAATGTTTTCAATTAATATCAAATAAAATACATAGAATTTAATATAAGTATTTTTTATAATTAATTATAAATTTTATACTAAGTAACATTTGATATACAATATATTTTTTTTATTAATTTGGTTTTAAATTTTAATTTTATCAATTATTTATTACGTTCTACTATATTAAAAGTTACAATTAATTAATTTAATGCTTCAAATTTTTATTTTTGAAAAATAAAGATTAATTACTATTGAAAAATATAATTTATTGAATTTTGTATTACATTGACATAAATATTGACATTAGATTAATAACTTATTAGTAATTTAATGTTATAATAAAACTTCTTTATATGAAACGCACAAATAAAAAATTGCATGCACGTAAATATTTAATTTTATTTTTGTGGTTAGAAAAAAAAAGACATTAAGTTGAATTTAATTTAATTTTAAAATATTAAAATTATAATAATAAAAATAATAAAATAATACAAAATTAAAAATTAAATAAATAAACAAATTTAATGGATCTCAACTGAATTGACTTTAATTTATTTGAACTGAACTTAATATAAGAAGTAAAACGAAGCGGACTGAGAATAAATGAAGCGCTTAATGAGTTTGAACGGAAGTAAACTGAAGCAAACTGAGAATAACTACAAAACAACTTTACTTCAGTTTAGTTCAGATCCATTAAGGCCTTTTCTTTTAGACTGAAAATGTCTGATTTAACTGAACTGATTTTAATTTATCTAAACTGAACTTAATAACTGAAGAGAATACCTAAAAAGCTTAATGAGTTGGAACTGAAGTAAACTGAAGCGAATTGAGAATAACTACAAAACAACTTTACTTCAGCTCAGTTTAGTTCAGATCCATTCAGGCCTGTTCTTTTGGACTGAAATTGTGTGAACTAAATTGAACTGAATTTAATAGGCTTTAACTGAATTAAAATTAAATTAAGTTCAATTTAATTTTATTTTAAAATATTGAAATAATAATAATATACTAATATTAAATTAAATGAATGAATTGATGTAAACATAATAATTATTAACTGAACTTAATAGGTCAACTGAATTGAATAAATCTAAACTGAAGTGAAATGAGAATAAGTCGAAAAGACCTATATTGAATTTAATTTTATTCACAAATGACTAAACTAAACTACATTTAATAGGTCTGAACTGAACTGAATTGAATTTAATATGTGTGAAGTGAACGGAAATTTATAGATTTGAACTAAAGTGAATTTATTAAATTTAATTGTTAAAATAATTTTTCAACAATCTTCTTACTCAGATCAATTTAGTTAGAATTATAAACAAAAAAAACTTGAAATTGTTTTTCAATAATATTTTCTAATGTTTTCATTTGTCTTTTAAATCATATAACTCAATCTTCTTACTCAGATCAATTTTTTTAGAATTATAAACAAAAAAAACTTGAAATTGTTTTTCAATAATATTTTCCAATGTTTTCATTTGTCTTTTAAATCATATAACTCGTGTAAATTATGAATATGGTGAATATAATTTTTATTGTTAAATAATTTAAATTGTTAAATAATTTTTATTTTTTTCAATTATCTCTCTAGTCATTTATTTTTAAATTCAAGTTTTAGAAGTTTATAAACTATTTCGAGAAAATTAAATTGATAAATAATTAATTTTTTGTGTTTGAAACTATATTTCATTCTCAATAAATATATGGTCTCAATATATAAAATATTTATTACTTATTAAAGACATGTTCTTTAATACTCAAAATGGTTGAACTTGAACGGAACTAAACTATATAGGTCTGAACTGTACTTAAGTTAAAAAGTCTGAAATAAAGCGAACTGTGAATAAGTATAAAAGATCATGTTCTAAATCATTATCAACATTACGAACATGCTCTTTTGAACTGAATGAATTGAACTAAACTGAACTGAATAAGTTTGAACTAAACTAAATTGAAATTAAATTCAATTTAATTTAATTTTAAAATATTGAAATGATAATAATAAAAATAATGAAATAATACAAAATTAAAAATTAAATGAATAATCTGAACTTAAATGTATCCGAACTTAAGTAAATTTATCTGAACTGACCAAAACATAATGAGTATGTCCATTAAGGACCTATTCTTTTGGACGAAACCACTATCAACGAACATGCTCTTTTGAACTGAAACTGAGTGAATTGAACTAAACTGAACTGAATAAGTTTGAACTAAACTAAACTGAAATTAAATTAAATTTAAATTAATTTTTAAATATTGAAATGATAATAATAAAAATAATGAAATAATACAAAATTAAAAATTAAATGAATAATCTGAACTTTATGTATCCGAACTTAACTTAATTTATCTGAACTGGACAAAACTTAATGAGTATGTCCATCAAGGACCTATTCTTTTGGACGAAAACCATTATCAACATTATGGACATGCTCTTTTGAACTGAAACTGAGTGAATTGAACTAAACTGAACTCAATAAGTTTGAACTAAACTAAACTGAAATTTAATTTAATTTAATTTTAAAATATTGAAATGATAATAATAAAAATAATGAAATAATACAAAATTAAAAAATTAAAATGAATAATTTGAACTTAATGTATCCGAACTTAACTTAATTTATAACAAAACTTAATGAGTATGTCCATTAAGGACCAATTCTTTTGGACGTAAACAGGAAACATTCTACTCTAAACTGAACTGAATTTAATAGGTTTCAACTTAATTAAACTAAAATTAAGTTCAATTTAATTTTATTTTAAAATATTAAAATAATAATAAAATAATAATATTAAATTAAATGACTGAACTGGTGTAACTTAATAATTATTAATTAAACTGAACTAAATAGGTCAAAACTGTATCGAATGAGTTTAAACTGAACTGAAATGAAAATAAGTCTAAATACATATATTGAATTTAATTTTAGTCCTAAATGACTTAAATGAACGGCACTTAATAGATCTGAATTAAAATGAAATGAACTTAATATGTTTGAACTAAACTAAACTAAAATGAATAGATCTAAATTGAAATTAATAAATTTAAATTGTTAAAATAATTCATTTATTTATATTTCAACAATCTTCTTACTTAATCAATCTTCTTTAGAATTATACACACAAAAAACTTGAAAATATTTTTCAATAATATTATCTAATGTTTTCATTTATCTTTTAAATTATATAACTGGTGTAAATTATGAATGATTAATAGTTGAGTAGTTAAAAAATTAATTTTGATTGTATTTAAACTATCTTTGTAGTCAATTCTTTTTTCAAATTCAAGGTTTAGAAGTTTATACACTATTGTAAGAAAATTAATTTGATAAATAATTAATTTTATGTGCTTGAAACTATATCTCAATCTCAATGAATATAAGGTCTCCATATATAAAATATTTATTACTTATTAAAGACATATTCTTTAATACTCAAAATGGCTGAATTGAACAGAACTAAACTACATAAGTCTGAATTGAACTGAACTTAACTTAACTTAATAAGTCTGAAATAAAGTCAACTGTGAATAAGTTTAAAAGAACATGTTCTAAATCATTATTAACATTACGTTTTGGACTGAAACTGACTGAAGTGAATTAAACTGAACTGAATTGAACTAAACGGAAATTAAGTTTAATTTAATTTAATTTTAAAATATTGAAATTATAATAATAAAAATAATGAAATAATACAAAAATTAAAAATTAAATAAATAAACTGAACTTAATGAGTCTGGACTCAACTTAATACTTTATTTATCTGAACTTAACTGAACTTAATGATTCTGAACTGAAGTGAACAGAAGCAAACTGAGAATAACTCCAAAACAGCTTTACTTCAGTTGAGTTTAGTTTTGATCCATTAAAGACCTTTTCTTTTGGATTGAAACGGTCTCAAACTAAACTGGACTAAATTTAATAGGTTTGAATTGTATTGAACTGAAATTAAGTTCAATTTAGTTTCATTTTAAAATATTGCAATAATAATAATAAAATAATTATATTAAGTTATATGACTGAATTGATGTAAACTTAATAATTATTAACTGAGAACTTAATAGGTCAAAATTGAATTGAATAAGTCTAAACGAAATGAGAATAAGGACCTGTTCTTTTGAACTTAATTTCAGTCAGTTCAGATCGCTTCAGTTCAGTTCAGTTCAGTTCAGATCGCTTCAGTTCAGTTCAGTTCAGTTTGTTTCAAAATAAATTAAAATAAAATAAACAAAAAATAATTTGAACCTATAATTTTAAATATACAATATAGTTAATGTCACAATATTATTAATATTTTTAAAATAACATTTAATAATTTATAAATATTATTATTATTTTTATTAAAAAATCAGTTCAGTTCAGATCGCTTCAGTTCAGTTCAGTTCAGTTCAGATCGTTTCAGTTCAGTTCAGTTCAGCCGGTTTCAGTCCAAAAGAACAGGTCCTAAGTATAAAAGAAATATATTGAATTTAATTTTTGTCCTAAATGACTTAACTGAACTGCACTAAATATGTCTGAACTGAATTGAATTTAATATGTTTAAACTGAACTTAATTGAAATTAATTGACCTAAACTTAATTGAACTTAATAAATTTAAACTGTTAAAATAATTCTTTTGTTTATATTTCAATAATCTTTTATTCGATCAATTTTCTTTTTAGAATTATACAAAAAAACTTGAAAATATTTTTTCAATAATATTTTCCAAATGTTTCATTTATCTTTTAAATCATATAAACCGTGTAAATTATAAATGGTGAATAGTTAAATAGTTAAATAATTAAATTGTTAAATAATTATTTTTATTTGTATTTAAACTATCTCTCTACTCAATTGTTATTTTTAATTAATGTTTTAGAAGTTTATAAACTATTCTAAAAAAATTAAATTGATAAATAATCCATTTTTTGTGTTTATAACTATATCTTATTCTCAATGAATATACGGTCTCAATATATAAAATATTTATTACTTATTAAAGACATGTTCTTTAAGGCTAAAAATGGTTGTACTGGATGAATTAAACTTAATAGGTCTGAATTGAATTGAACTGAACTTAATTTAATAAATCTGAAATAAAGTCAATTGAGAATAAGTCTTAAAGAACATGTTCTAAATCATCATTAACATTTCTTTTGGACTGAAACTGACTTAATTGAATTAAACTGAACTTAATTGAACTTAGTAAGTCTGAAATGAACTAAAATAAAATTAGGTTCAATTTAATTTAATTTTAAAATATTGAAATGATAATAATAAAAATAATGAAATAATACAAAAAATTAAAATTAAATAATAAACTGAAGATCACTGAACTGAACTTAACTTAATTTATTTGAACTGAACTTAATGATTCTAAACTGAACTAAACTGAAGCGAACGGATTAAAACTCCAAAACAGCTATTTCAATTTAGTTTAGTGTTGATCCATTAAGAACCTGTTCTTTTGAACTGATACTGTCGGAACTAAACTGAACTGAATTTAATTGGTTTGGATTGAATTTGAACTGAAATTAAGTTCAATTTAGTTTCATTTTAAAATATTGTAGTAGTAATAATAGTATAATATTATTAAAGTAAATTGCTGAATTAGTGTAAGCTTAATAATTATTAACTGAACTTAATAGGTCAAAACTGAATTGAATGAGCCTAAACGGAACTGAAATGAGAATAAGTGTAAAAGAACTATTTTAAATTTAATTTTAGTCCTAAATGATTGAGCTGAACTATACTAAGTATATTAAGTATATTATGCAACGAAATTGAACTTAGTATGTTTGAAATGAACTGGATTGAAATTAATAAATCTAAACTTAATTGAACTTTAGCTTAATATGTTTGAACTAAATTGAAATTAATAAATCTAAACTTAATTTAACTTTATAAATTTAAACCGTTAAAATAATTGTTTTGTTTATATTACAATAATCTTTTTACTCGATCAACTTTTTTTAGAATTATACACACAATAAAATTTGAAAATGTTTGTTTTAATTTATCTTTTGAATTATATAACCCGTGTAAATTATAAATGGTGAATAGTTGAGTAGTTAAAAAATTAAATTGTTATATAATTATTTTGTTTGTATTTCAACTATCGCTCAATTCAATTTTTTTTAATATTCAAATTTTAGAAGTTTATGAACTATTAAGTTCAGTTCACTTCAGTTGAGACCAATTAAGTTCAATTTGATTCATCTTTTAAATCATATAAATCGTTTAAATTATGAATGGTGAATAGTTGAATAGTTAATCATTCATTTTTTGAATCATATAACTCATGTAAATTATGAATGGTGAATATAGTTTAATAGTTAAAAAATTAAATTATTGAATAATTATTTTTGTTTGTATTTCAACTATCTCTGTAGTCAATTTTTTTTAATTCAAATTTTAGAAGTTTATAAACTATATTTAATTATTAATGAAAATATGCTCTAAATATATAATTTTATTATTATTTATTAAAGAAATGTTCTTTAAGACTCAAAGAACTGAACTAAACTTAATGAATTAAAGACATGTTCTTTAATTGAATTTATTATATTGTCCATGTGTGATTTTAAGTATAATATAATTGTTTTTACATTATATTATAAAAATTGAATCATGTTAACAAATTTATTGAACGATTCATGTAAAAAAAAAAGATTTTAAATTAGGTTCATGCCATTAAAAATTTGAGGAAGATTGATTATATTATTCATAATGTATTATTTAAACATTAAACTCTATTTTAATTTAATAAAAATTGAAATCATTATACCATATTACTTCCGGTATAATAAATTCAAGATAACAAATATATGAATTTTATAAATTAAAATATTTATTATATTCATTATCATTATTCATATTTAATTTGAAAATTAACATAACAATACTATATAATATTATATAACATGGAAATGAGAATACCATAAATAATTAAGAATCCATATCATTATTCGTATTTATTTTGAAAATTACTATAACAATACTATATAATAGGAAATGAGATTACCCATAAATATGGAAATGAGAATACTCATATATTAATACCCATATTAATAGGTGAATAGATTATGGAACCGTGTTATTATAATTCAATTTATTATATATGGAGTACCATATATAATTTGATTCAAATAATCTTGAGATATGAAGGATAATTAAGGAAGAGAAAATTATGGAAAATCGAAATTAGTTCACAACATGATATTGTTTGTAAAAATCATTATACTACAATATTTGGGTTAATAAATACTCCATATATTTGACCGAATTATAAAGCTCTTACCAAATAAGATTATTACTATTTACACAATAGCAAAATGAATGTAAAATTAGTATAGCTAATTAATAAGTAACGAAGGTATATTATTAAGTAAAATCTGAATTTATATATTAAATATATAATTATAATTTAAAACATATAAATTTATATTAAGTAAAATTTATTTTTTATTTTAGTTTAGGATGAATTTTAGGAGAAATTAAGTCAGTGCTCAAAATTATTGTATTTATACGGTAAATGAAAAAATAAATGATAAAATCTTTTACCTTATTATTTATATATTATTAATTTATAACAATTAATCAATTAAAAGTAAAAATAATTGTAATAATATGTAATAAGTCATAATTTTTTTATAATATTATTATTGATATTATTATTATATAAGTATGATGAGAAAAACAAATAAATAAAAGACTTATTATTAATCAAATAAGATAAATAAATTTCTATCTTGTAATTCAAAGTATACTTTATTTAAAAAAATGAACAAAAAATTGAAATCAAGCCCCACAAATTAAACAATTTCAAACTTAAACTGAAAAATTAATTAAAAAAATTAATTAGATTATCAAAAATGAATAAGAATAATAATAAAATTAAATAAGGTATAATCAGCTACAAACATTAAAATGAAAAACCAAATCATTTACATCTCAAGATAAAAATATGATTTTTAAAAAAACAATGAATCTGCAAACAAAATTGTGATTGAGATTATAATAAAATAAGATAATTATAATATAAAAATGAAATTAAAGATTATAATAAAAATCAGAAACTGTAAAAAAAATGCAAAAAAATATGACATTAATTAAAAAATAATTATAAAAACAATGCAATTACCTTTGAATCTGCAAAGAATGATAAAAATCAATAAGAAAATTATAAAAATAAATATGTAATTTACAAAAAAAATACAAATAATAGATGATTATTCAATAAAAAATAAAACAAAATATTTAAATACAACCAATAAATTAATATTTACCATGTGTCCTGAAAAAAAAAGCACACTAAGAATCATTATTCATTATTATAAAACAATATATTACAATAGAAATCAATAAAAAATATAAAAGTAAATAATAAACAAAAAAATATATACATACAAATTAAAGAATCAAAACAAAATATATAAATACAAAAACAATAAATTAATACTTACCTCTCTACCTGCAAAAAAGAATAACAAATTAAGAATAGTTATTAATTGTTATGAAACAAAATATATAAATAAAAAAACAATAATTTAATATTTCTTATAAAAAAATAAAAATAACAAATTAAGAATAGTTGTTAATTGTTATGAAACAAAATAAATATAACTACATAAGAGGGAGAGAGAGGTCGAGAGAAGAGGTAGAGATTGAGAGAAGAAGAAGCTCTATTTATACATAAAGATTTGAATTATGATTTATTTATTTTTTAAATAATAATTGAACAATAAACATGTAAATAATTTTAGTCAACTAATGATTTGAATTAAATTATGGTAAATTAATTTAAAATGATGCTTAAATTTCGTGTAATTAATCATAGTTAATATCAATTACTAATTTCTTGCTATAATTAATGAATTGATTTATGTAAATAGAATTTATATTATTATTTATGTCATAACCGGACATTAGGGATGATAGGATGAGAA
The DNA here is from genome assembly GCA_954870475.1 of Euphrasia confusa. Classification (NCBI taxonomy): domain Eukaryota; kingdom Viridiplantae; phylum Streptophyta; class Magnoliopsida; order Lamiales; family Orobanchaceae; genus Euphrasia; species Euphrasia confusa. Next base: position 44,011,165 of record OX940956.1, on the reverse strand, counting down.
TCAAAATTGTTAATTATGTGTGATTTATAGTAAATCACGATTCTTTTCTAAAACAATTAAGATTGAAATTTAAATGTTTCAATTTAAATCCACGTCATATTTATATCATATTTTCTAATTAAGAGATAGAGATTGAGAGAATAAACTCTATTTATACATAAGGATTTGAATTATGATTTATTTATTTTTTAAATAATAATTGAACAATAAACATGTAAATAATTTTAGTCAACTAATGATTTGAATTAAATTATGGTAAATTAATTTAAAATAATGCTTAAATTTTGTGTAATTAATCATAGTTAATATCAATTACTAATTTCTTGCTATAATTAATGAATTGATTTATGTAAATAGAATTTATATCATTATTTATGTCATAACCGAACATTAGGAATGATAGGATGAGAATCATAATTGTTAATTATGTGTGATTTATAGTAAATCATGATTCTTTTCTAAAACAATTAAGATTGAAATTTAAATCATTGGATTTAAATCCATGTCATATTTATTATTGATAAATAAAAGCCACCTAATTAAATAATAGACCAATGAAAGTTTTGTCTGTGCCACGTAGTGTGAACATGCTCTTTTTTTGTAGTGTATTTTTGTGTGTTCACATTTGACACGTGGATTAGCAAAGTCTGGATTTATATATTAAATAGATAAACTCTATTTATACATAAGGATTTGAATTATGATTTATTTATTTTTTAAATAATAATTAAACAATAAACATGTAAATAATTTTAGTCAACTAATGATTTGAATTAAATTATGGTAAATTAATTTAAAATAATGCTTAAATTTTGTGTAATTAATCATAGTTAATATCAATTACTAATTTCTTGCTATAATTAATGAATTGATTTATGTAAATAGAATTTATATCATTATTTATGTCATAACCGAACATTAGGAATGATAGGATGAGAATTATAATTGTTAATTATGTGTGATTTATAGTAAATCACGATTCTTTTCTAAAACAATTAAGATTGAAATTTAAATCATTGGATTTAAATCCATGTCATATTTATTATTGATAAATAAAAGCCACATAATTAAATAATAGACCAATGAAAGTTTTGTCTGTGCCGTCTGTGCCACGTAGTGTGAACATGCTCTTTTTTTTAGTGTATTTTTGTGTGTTCACATTTGACACGTGGGATTAGCAAAGTCTGGATTTATATATTAAATAGATTATGTTATTTAAGTATGTTTTTAATAAAGCCCATAATGTTTAGGGTTTTGAACTAGTATTTATATTTCGTTTGTTTCATTTATTCAACAGTCGTTTTTTAGATTAATAAAAGAGTTTCTCTGTTGAGGTTTTTATCAGGTTTTGGTATTTTTCGGAATCAACGAAAGTTTGATGTGTTAATTCTCGAGTATTCTCAGAATCAACACATCAAACTTTTGTTGATTCCGAAAAATACCGAAACCTGATAAAAACCTCAACAGAGTTACTCTTTTATTAATCTCAAAAACGACTGTTGAATAAATGAAACGAACGAAATATAAATACTAGTTCAAATTGTTTATTGTTTCCTGCGTCAGTGTGTTTGATTTTATATGTGGTCATGCAAATTGATGTTTTTTGATGAAAAGAATACATTTCTACGTTGTTAACCAACTCCCCTCAAATACCGACCCTCTCAAGTTGCGATGCTACTCCGGAAACAAGAATTTTGGGTATCACTATCTCAAGACCGACGAGCAATTTCATTACGACTTTTGCGATTCGTTTAATGTTTTGTTCGTCTGTCATGTAGTGGAACGAAAAAGATAAAGCTTTTGAAGTTTTCAACACCAATTAAGTCATGTGATTGGCATGCATATAGAGCTGTCAAACAAGGCCCGACTCGTTGGGCCGGCCCGGCCAGCCCGAATATGAGGCTGGGCTGGGCCTCAAATAATGAGGCCCAAAAAGAGTCGGGCCTTTTTGGCCTGGCCTGAGTGACCCGATGGGCCGATGGGCCTGGGCCGGGCTTGACCCGATTTTTTGGGCCGACTCGACAAAAAATAAAATTTATTTTTATTTATTTTATATTTAGAATTTAAATTATTATTATTAATGTTAGAATTATGTAATTTTATGTATTTCTTTGAATATAAAATTTATAATTATAATATTTATTTATTTAACTATATTTTTGCTATATAAATAATTTTTTTAATATAAAATAAATATTAAATTATTATTTAAAATAATTTTAGTGATTTTAATTTAATTTAATTATTTTTTAAACAATAAAATATCTTTGTTTATTATATTTCTTTAATTAATTACTCTAATTAATAATTTTTTAAATTTAAAAATAAAATTAATGTATTTATTTTTATTAAATATGATGGGCCTAAAAAGCCCATTGGCCCGTTGGCCCAACCAAGGCTGGGCTGGGCCTCAGAATTTTAAGCCCATCAAATTTCGGGCCGGGCCAGCCCAGTCCATGAATACCAAACAGTCCGATGGCTTGGGCCGGGCCGGACCGGCCCGGCCATTTGACACCTCTCCATGCATATGCTTATATTTGCATATACAAGGCTCGCGGTGTCTATTGAATAATATTCAATAGTATATTTTGAAATAATAATTTTGATTACTACAAAAAAAAAAAAAAAACAATATAATCATTCAACCAATATAATTATTAACTAGGGCATTTAAAATTTTGCAAAACATAAAAATAAAATCATTTAAAAGTGTGACATTTAATTATATTCAACAAACATAAAAACACTATTCGTTAATATATATTACATGATATAAGCATAAAATTTTATTTTGGTGTCAACTTTCAATTTCTATAATTTTTTAATAAACAAGAGGAAGATAAACACAAAAGCTTACAATACATTGTTCTTGTGACATCTTGTTAACCAACTCCCCCCAAATACCGAGCCTCTCAAGTTGCGATGCTACTCCGGAAACAAGAATTTAGGGTATCACTATCTCAAGACCGACGAGCAATTTCATTACGACTTTTGCGATTCGTTTAATGCTTTGTTCATCTGTCACCGATGTTCATCTTCTGTCCAAGGTACCCCCTATTCACGCCTCTCAGTGTTTTCTTTTTCTTTTCGTGGTCACTATCATTACTTTGATAATGAGGCAAAGGGGTCTTTCCGGACTCGATAGCCAACACATCCTCGCATATGTCTTTGTACTGAAGTTTCAGTTCTTCAATTGTTTTTCCAGGAACAGATCGAGGATGTGATTTTATCCCAGCGGTCAAGATTGCTATTGAAGAGGGCAAGAGCATCTCCTTTTCCTCCTCCTTAGTCCATTCAGAACCAATGCATTCGTTCTTGAATTCGTTGCCTGCTTCCCACAGCCAAGACCAGCTGATGAATGTCCAAGTTTATTGGATTTATTTTTTATTTCTTATTCATTGTTACCAAGTTTATTGGATTTATTTTTTATTCATATCTGTTACCAAGTTTATAGAATCTTTACATAGAGATTTTTATAGATACCATTAGATGTGTGTTACATTGAACTATATCACAGAGACACGATTAGAGATTATATATGGTTGACACTATTAGAGAAACACCATTAAAGAGCTATATCAAATATTGAGAATATTGAGAGATTATAGATGGTTGAGATTAAAGAGCTATATCAAATATTGAGAATATTGAGAGATTATAGATGGTTGAAAGTGATATCTATCTTTTGTAATTATTGTTATATTATAGTGAATTTTTTATTGTTCTTCCGTGATTTTTTCCAATTGAGTATCCACGTGAATTTCTTATTTTCTTCTTTTGTTGTTGAGTTATTTTTCAATTCATGTTTATTTCGTATTATATCTCGTAGATCACGATTTAGTGGCATCAAGAGTTTTGTCAAAAGCTAACGAGTGGTTTCAGAGTATTGTCTAATCTACATCAAATGGTATTAGAGGAGTATCGTCTAATCTACAACAAATGGTATTATAGAATCGTGAAAAACTAACATTATGATTACAAAGATTTTAGAAATGTACTACTCTTACTGGACTAATGGTCTTATTTCCTTTGTAAATTACAAAGTAAGTATGACCATTAGTCCGGCACAGAAGATCTATCAAATAATTCAGGCAATATTTTTACATTTAAGTGTTGTAACTTGTAATTAACAAGACTACAAGACCTGGTACTTAAAAGAGTTGTAAATACTTTAGAATTTGTGTTTTATACATATGGTACTAGTAATATATAGTACTATCCCTGTTTCAGAGAATTATGCATTGATTATTTGTAAGTTACGTTAATCTATAAATTTATTATTCACGATATATCAAAAAGTCGACCGACCGACCTATCGGACTAAAGATGAGAGCTTGAATGGTGATTGGGATCACACACCTCTTCCAAACAGAGATGATTTTTAATGGAATGGACTGCGCGTGAAGACGATTAGTCGATTATACACGATTAGGTGGTGCCCCTTCTGTCTTCTATCAATGTGTGCTATTTATAAGTTTAGTAGTAGTATATAATAAATTGAAAGCAAGACAATGCAATTTATTACTTCGATCAAAGTTTATGGTTAATTATTTGTTTAAAAGAAAGAGAAATTGTGTCTCTCGCGATCTCGTAAGCAAGAGTAAGTGCACTGGCATCACACAAAACACTCTTACTCCAACTCCGATTGATGTTCCGCCACAATGCATCACACATGGAATAAAAGAAGTCATAAAAGCCGTTGGAATATCTTGTGCCGAAAGAAAAAACATCGATCAAATGATGGTTACGATTTCCACCCTTACATTTTCCATATGTTTTTAAAAAAATTCAAATTGAGTTGTTTTGAAATGGTTGGAGTGCTCTAGGTTATATATAGTTGGAAGAAGTTCAACAAATATTTGAGTAGTGAGATTAATAATTAAGATTACAAAGATTTTAAAAAATGTATTGAATAATTCCGTCAATATTTGAATTACTTTCCAGTGTTGTAACATGATAACAAGAGTTTGTAATTCAAAATTGCAAACATTTTATTTTGTAATTTTACTTTATATCTTTGTTTTCAAATAAATATATACTACTCTCTTATAATACTACTCATTCTGTCTCATAATAGTTATCAGTTTGTAATTTACAAAGAAAATAATCAAGTCTATTACGCATAATATATGTTTGTATGGGCTAACGGTGTATAAAAAGCCCATCTTATTTTTAGGTTTACAGGGTTGTCGTCTTTTGCTCTCATTGTACTCTATATATACATTTTCTGTGAATAATAAAATTCATTCCGCCTACAATATATTCTTATCAAAGTCAGAGACCGATATTGAACTACATAATTTATCAATTTCTCTCATATTAGTTGTCAATTTGTAATTTATATAAAAAAAATACAATAACTGGCTTGATTTATCAATTTTTCTAACCGTTATCCCTTTAAAATTTATAAAGAAAAGGTATATTTAGGTTTAAGGGAATTCTCGTTTTCATTATTATTATTATAATTTTCCATTGTTTTTACTAGTTTGCATAGTTGCGCATAATGTTTTGAGTTTTGTAATGAAATAAGGTTCTAATAGTTTTTTAAGTATATTTAAGAGTCATTTATGTGATGTGTTAGGTCATGTTTACCCTTTGTTTTTTAAAAAATAATAAGACACGGTTTTTATTAAATAAATCTATTTATTAAGCAACGGTGTTTTTAAAAAATTGTTCATATATATATAATAAAATATAATTGATCTATATGAATAGGATATGTTGTGTATATCTTCTATAGAGTATTTTATTTTATTTTTGATCGATTAATTGTTATTTTTTAATTATATATTAAAAAATTAATAAAACAAAAATATTAAAAGAATAAAAAAATATTAAATTCGAGCCGTTTTTATTTTTTTTAATTTTAATATAATCAGTTATTAAGAGGAGTAAAAGTTATTATTGGTACATAATTTATCAATTTTTGGAAGAATAAAAATTTAAGAAAGTGCACTTTATATAAATTGAAAGCAAGACAATGCGATTTATTGCAGAGATCGTAACACTACTTTATAATGCGATGTACAATGCACTAAACAAAACGCTCTTACTCCAACTCCGATTGAGGTTCTGCGACATTGCGGCACACATGAATTAAAACAAATCATAAAAGCACGTGGATATCCTTGTGTCGAAAGAACAAACATCAAATGATGGTTACGATTTCCACCCTTACATTTTCCATTTTTTGTTCTTATTTACGACTTGAGTTGTTTTAAAATAGTTGGACTGCTCTAGATTATTTATAGGTGTGATTGGAAATAAATTATTTGCCTCAAAGAAATATTTTATTGAATGTAGAATATATAATACAAGAGCAATCGTAAAATAAGGAAAATAATAAAAGATATATTAATATCACTTAAATATTGCTAACACCCCCGCAAGCGAAGCGTCAGACTGGGAAGGACGCATAGCTTGGACCGAAACAGTTCGAACAATGGACGAGACAAACTTTTTGTAAAAATATCAGCAAGGTGAAGGTTGGAGGGAACGAAACGAGTAGTAAGACGAATTGACTCGACAAGTTCCCGGACAAAATGGCAATCGATGTCAATGTGTTTGGCGCGCTTGTGCGAAACGGGATTCTGAGCGAGGAAGAGTGCACTTCGATTGTCGCTAAGGAGGACAGGCGGCGTCGACGGGAGGGCAGAGAGATCGCGAAGAAGATTAGAAACCCAGACGATTTCGGCGAAGAAGATTAGAAACCCAGACGATTTCGGCGGACGTGTTTGCTAAGGCGCGGTACTCGGATTCACAACTGGAACGGGACACCGTCGGTTGTTTCTTGGCGCTCCAGGAGACAAGATTCGGACCAAGAAAAATGGCATAACCATAGGTAGATCGACGAGTGTCGAGACATCGGGCCCAATCAGCGTCTGAATAACCAAGGAGAGAAGAAGAGCCGGAAGAAAAAGAAAAACCACAACCAAGAGTACCTTTAACGTAACGGAGTATGCGTTGAACCGCCTGAAAGTGTTCATCAGTTGGGTTTTGTTGAAACTGGCTAACGGTGTTGATGGAATATGATAAGTCAGGACGTGTTATAGTCAAGTATTTCAAAGCGCCAACCAAAGAGCGATAAAGTGTAGGGTCGGAGAAGGCATTACCAGCCGAAGTAAATGAAGCCCCGGGGGCAAGAGGAGTGGCAACGGGCTTAGAATCCAGGAGATCGGCGCGAACAAGAATATCTCGAGCATACTTTGATTGACGGAGAAAAAGTCCTGACGATGGGTACGAGACTTCCAATCCAAGAAAATAACTAAGCCGACCAAGGTCTTTCAAAGCAAACTCGGTGTTCAACTGACGCATCAAAGTACGAAGTGATTCGTCATTGTTGCCGGTGATAATGATGTCGTCACCGTAAACAAGTAGATATATCAAATGGGTCTGGCGGCGCAACACGAATAGAGACGTGTCAGCAGTGCTACACTTGAAGCCAAGCTAGAGGAGAAAAGCACGAAGACGCTGATACCAAGCGAGAGGTGCTTGTCGGAGCCCGTATAGTGCCTTGCGAAGACGACATACATGATTCGGGTGTAGAGGATCAATATAGCCGGGTGGTTGTTCCATGTATACGGGTTTATCGAGGACGCCATTAAGAAAAACATTTTTAACGTTAAGTTGATGTAGTGGCCAGGAGCGTAGAACAGCGATGGATAATATTATACGAACGGTGGAGGCTTTAACGACCGGACTAAAAGTGTGTGTGAAGTCAAAACCAGGAATTTGGCTGAAACCCTGTGCGACAATACGAGCCTTGTAACGATCAATAGAACCGTCGACAAGAAATTTAGTACGGTACACCCACTTTGAACCAACAATATTCGTATGAGGAGGACGAGGGACGAGGTCCCAGGTGTAATTGTGACGAATGGCTGCCATCTCTTCATCCATGGCACGAACCCACTCAGGGTTTTTAAGTGTGGTTTTAATGCCTTTAGGTTCAGTGACGGTGGTGAAAGCAGAATATAAGCAACTCGACTCAAGAAGCGCTACATCGGCAGGATATCGAGGTTTAAAGATTCCTGATTGAGCGCGAGTGCGCATCGAATGAGACCGTGTAGAAGGTGGTTGTTGTTGTACTGATTGAATGGAGGGACCAGCCTGGGATGAGAGCGGCTGTGGTTGAGTGTCGGAAGGACCAGCCGAGGGTGGCTGGACAACAGGTGCTGACGTAGCAACCGCAGGAGGTGTGGCTGGTAGTGGCGTAATAACATTAGCAAGAGGAGGAGATGCATGCATGCAGTAGGTGGGCAATTTAAATGTGGTGGCAACATGGATGGAGGAGATGGTGGCGGGGGTCCTGTTGAAGGAGAAGGTAACTCACTAGCAACAAAAAATTCAGAGAGAGTAAGCGATGTCGACGGTGAGCGAGAGTTACCATGTGTAGCAAAAAGAAAGCTTGTTTCATCAAAGCGAGCATGTCGGGTTATATAAAGACGACGGGAGTAGTAGTCAAGACAACGAAAACCTTTGTGATGTGTACTATAACCCAAGAAGACGCATGGAGAACTACGAGGGGCAGAACTTTGTTTTTGCATAATCGCGAAGACATGGGTACACCGTGCATCCAAAAACATGGAAGGAATCGTATGCAGGAGAGCGTCCAAATAACAAATCAAAGGGAGATTTGTTGTTGAGAATGGCAGTGGGAAACCGGTTTATAATGTACACAGTTGTGCTAAAGGAGTCCACCCAATAAGATAATGGCACAGACGAGTGAAAAAACAAAGCGAGACCCATCTCAGTAATATGTCGATGCTTGTGTTCGGCTCGGCCATTTTGAGCTGGAGTGTGCGGGCAAGAAATGATGGATACCAGACTATGATTTGTAAACTCAGTACCACCGTCGCTTTGAAATTGCTTGATTTTTCGGGAAAATTGCGTCTCGACGAATTTCTGAAAGTGAGAAAAGTAGCCACAAAATCGGACTTTGCACGTAAAGGATAGAACCAGCAAAACCGAGTATGATCATCGATAAAAATAACATAATAGCGGAAACCAGTAGTAGCCGTAATAGGCGCGGGACCCCACAAATCACAGTGAATTAAGTCGAGAATACCAGAAGCTCGTTTAGTATTTGTAATAAAAGGTAAACGAGTACTTTTCGCAATTTGGCAAGTCTTGCAGATGGTAGGCAATGGTAATATAGCATTTACTGATAATAAACCAAGTTTATGTAATAGAGACACCGTAGAAGTGGCGACATGCCCAAGTCTTGAGTGCCAAAGTTCAAAAGAAACAGATGGTTTGTTGCGTCCGTGTACTGAAGCCAAAGCATGAGCTGATGAATCTAACAGGTAAAGACCACGATTAAAAGTGCCGGTTGCGAGGACCTGTCCTGTAAGACGATTCTGAATAGAAAAGTGAGAGTTATTAAACACAACTGTAACGGGATGATCACAGGTCAGTTGACTAACTGACAACAAGTTTTTGGTCAGGCCGGGCACGACGAAAACATTTCTTAAAGTGAGAGTATTTGAGAGAGTAAGAGGTCCAGTATGAGAAATAGATAAATTTGCACTGTTACCGACCGTAACATGCTCAGTACTGGAGTAGGAGGACGCATGATCAAGTGATGTGGGATCAGTAGCCATGTGAGCTGATGCTCCTGTGTCTAAGTACCAATCGGAAGAAGAAGACGGAGAGACGTGACAACCAGTGGAAAAGGCCTCGGCGAGGTTGGCAGTAGTAGCTAGGCGACATGATTTGTTTCCCTACAAAGGAGCGATCGAAGCGCTTAGGGCAATCAAATCCGTCATGATTTGTTTCCCTACAAAGGATACAACGCGGGGTGTAATCGCGACGACTACGGCCACAACCGAAATTAACAGCGGAGGAAGGGGAAGGACCGCGGGCTCTAACGGAGGATGAACCATGACCGCAATGATTATAATAACCCTGTCTGCGTCCACCGCGAGTAACTGCGGAGAAAAGCTCCTGTGACACAACCATGAGATCGAGTAGGCGAATTGAACGGAGGCGAGAATTTGGAGTGGAGAAGCGTTAGGGTTTCAAGCCAACTTAGGCTATACCATGATAGGAAATAAATTATTTGCCTCAAAGAAATATTTTATTGAATGTAGAATATATAATATAAGAGCAATTGTAAAATAAGGAAAATAATAAAAGATATATTAATATCACTTAAATATTGCAACAAGGTGGGAGAAAGTGCAACCAATATTTGAGTAACTCGTGAAGTTAATATAGATTACATAGATTTTAGAAATTTATCAAATAATTCAGTAACAAGATTACAATATTTGGTACTTAAAAAACGTAAATGTTTGTATTTTTCCACTTCAAAAAAATTAAGTTTAAATTTTTTGTCAATTAATTAAAAGAACATTTATTTTTAAATAGTTTTCTTAGAGATATTGGAGTATAATAATGGTGAAATAGTGAAATTGAGAAATAGTGAATAGTTGATACTGTCTATACGGCAATACATCAATACAGTATATGATACGAGCATTATTAAGAGTAGCTAAGGATGGATATACATTAATTTTGACTTTTATAATTAATTTTGACTCCGAAATTTGATTTTCCTCGTGCTTGATTAAAGAAGTAGAACGTGCAAGGCTAATGGGCTCAATTTCTTCTATTAGAGCATCTCCCGTGGTAGTTTCAACTTTTGGGTGAGGAGTAAGCCACATATGTGTCAATTCATATTTTTTCTATTTCTACCTAAAAAAACTTATACCCCATCCAACCGTTCTACTCACAACATAAATTTTATAGGTCCCACCACTTACTTATTTTTTTATTTTTTATTTTTTATTTATATTTAAATAATAATAATAGTAAAAGTTAAAACAAAAAAATTTTAGATAGAAAAAAATAAATAATTAATATTTCATATAAAATACAATTATATAAAATAAAAAATAATTTCTAACGCTAAAAATTTAACTATTTCAAAATTTTAATTTTTAATTAAATTTTATATAAAATAAAAAATAATTTCTATCGTTAAAAATTTAACTATTTCAAAATTCTTATTTTTAATTAATTTTTATATAAATAATTTTTAACGCTAAAAATTTAACTATTTAAAAATTCTTATTTTGTATTAATTTTTATATAAAATAAAATAATTCGTTAAAATACAATTAAAATTTAATCTATTTCAAAATTCTTAATTTTAAATAATTTTTATATAAAATAAATAATAATCCTTTACGTTAAAAATTACAACCAATAATAATAATAAATTAATAATAGTAAATAAGAATAATAAAATAATAATATAATTTATTTCTACCGGGTAGAAGTTCTTCTACCCCAAATTTTTTAGGAACTTCTAACCTTAACACGTCATCGCACCTCCAATGGCTTCTACCACATTTTTTGGTGAGAGGTAAAAGTACACTATACTTCTACCTCTCCATTGGAGATGCTCTTATTAACTGCTTAGGATATTTACACCTCCATGATAAATTTACACACCACCAAAATTAATTCACCTAGTTATATTTAAAAAATTGATTAGTACACCCCCTTTGAAATACCCATTTAAACCTTTTTATTTAACTTTTGACTTACACCCTTATGTTCGACATATACGTCTTCAGCCAGCGACCCCCTCTCCCACAGCGCCTAGACGAGTTAGAGGAGGACGGTCGCGGTCCGGACCTGTGAGGGGGCGCGTGAAAAAATAGGCACAAGTGGCCGGAATACTTTCTGCTACTCCTTTGTCGAGCCCCACTTTGACAAGGACAAAAATTTCGAGAATAGGTCCCGTGGGAAGTAGGCAATGATTTTTGAAGTACCATTGCCGATTCAAATTTGGCAACAACCATTGATTTTATTTTTTGAGCCACCAATATATGAGGTTAAATTGGTCGACTTCAATTTATTATTTTTATATGCAAATTGAATCTAAAAAATGAAATGATGTTTTTTTATGGTTTATGGATTCAGACTTTCGGTAATAAAAAAAACACAAGGCATGTGTGTAGTTCTGTTTGAGAAGATGATAGAAAGGGCAACTGTGTGTCTTTCTGTTGGAGAAGAAGATAGAAAGTGCAAATAAGATATTTTACGATTGTGTAAAAATAATAAAATAAAAATGGGGGTGTGAAAATTAAAAGAGGAGGTGTAAATATCTTTACCCATTATTAACAGTATCTAATGGGCTCAGTTTCCGTCCATATATTTGGGCTTTAATTAGTCTTAGTCTCTTAGATAGGTGGAATCTATTTCTGCATGTTTGTGGCCCATTTATTTCCAATTGAAAGCCCAAGTATTCACCAAATTTAGACATTATTTCCAAGTTTTTATTAAATAGTTTTCTAAATGATTTTTACATAAAATATTTCAATATTATATTATACTGTATTATTTTTTATTTAATTAAAAATTAGTATGGACTATGATATGTTGAAAATTAAGCTTATAATAAATAAAATTATTATTATTAATTAAATGTTACATACTGTTGATAGTGGGAAAATCGTGCTCTCCAATTGGCAATTACAGTAAAATCTCTAAAAAGAATACTCTATTAAGGAATAAACTCTTTTTAGGAATAAAAATTCATGGTCCCAACTTGGGGCCAGTTATAATTTGGAATAAACTCCATATTGTCATAATTCATATTTTTTCAAGTCCCAACATAAAGAAATACACCTCCATTTAGGAATAAATCATAATAATTATATATAATTCTACAATAGATTTAAGTTATTTAAAATACTTGTTCAAGACTGATTGTGACAATGATTTAATCTTTTGTGTTGTAACTTTATCCTTCAACTTGCGTGTGTGCATTAGCTCGTCCACATGACCACTTTCTTGTTAAACCCACATTTTAACTTGTGGAGTAAACTTAAAGCTTCTTCACATGAAACTTTTTGTACTTCTATGCTATTCTTCTTCACATTACTTTTGAGTATTGTCTTTTTATATTACGTGAGTAAATTAGTTCAATTAAGTTCAACACATTACATGTACTGTATCTACTAATTATACCATTATATAATATACATGCATTAAAAAAAATCTTATACTAACTCTATTTAGGAATAACTCTCATTTAGGAATATTTTTTTGTGGTCCCAAGGATATGACTATATAGAGGTTTTACTGTACCAACTAAAAATAGATATTTAGGGGATTGAGTAGTGAACAAAACAATAATGCTCTCTAAGAATTTTTTGGGGAAACGTGTAGCTATCCATAATGAGATATTACACCCTCTATTTATAGAGAGTACTAACTAGGGTTACTAAAATCGGTTAATGGGCCTAGCCCATTAATAAGCCCATCATTAAGTTTCCGGCCCAGGAGGGGATAGTTCGCCATCCCTGAATGCCGAGCATACCTTTGATGATCGTCCATCCCTTTCTCCTATCCCGACCGAGCATATTTGAGGGTCCTTTGCCGAGCATGTCAGAAGTTCGCGCGACCATGTTGCCTTTGTGCCTCCGGTGACTTTTTCTCTGTTCGCCGATATCTCCTGGGACGAGCATAAATTCTCGCCTCATCCTTCTTCAAGAAAGGGGGGCTTCTTATGCTCGGGACTTGACCGAAATCTCTCCACGTAACACGTACTGCTTGAGACGAATTTAAATCATTGTCAATTTTGATACCTACAAGTATATATTATTTAATTGTCTAATCATACATTTTAAATTTAGCCAATTGCGATTTCAATGATGAAAAAAAAATCTAACAAATTAATCATTGTTGATTGATTAAATTTGAAAATGACTAAAAATCAATAATTAATTTCATGGATAAAAATCAAATTTTAAAGTCAAAGGAATATATACCATTCCCAATTATTTTTACTGTTTTTGATACACATCTTCCAAATCATCTTTTGTTTATTTGTTTTATCTTCATTTTCTCAATTTATAATATAAGTATCTTTTAATTAATTAGAAGATTGTAGGGGTTTTGATGAAAAATACCGTGGGATTGTCAAATTAATGACAAATTACAACAATAGGAAAACATTATATTTTATTTGACCATCTAGATATGAATACATTATATATTCTATTATTTGACAAACTAGAGAGGAAAACATTATATTCTATTTGACCAACTAATAAAAAGTGCATGTAATCAAATCACAAAATAGATTCTCCAAATTGAAGTTATTTGTTTTTCCTAACCCTATAAATTCATCAATTTTTAGCACATAAGTATACACACAATAACAAATATAAGTATAGAGTAAACAATGCTCTTCAAATATCTATTAGTGTGTTTGATTTTATATGTTGGTCATGCAAATGGATGTTTTTTGATGACAAAAGAACATTTTTACGTTGTTAACCAACTCCCCCCAAACACCGGGCCTCTCAAGTTGCGATGCTACTCCGGAAACAAGAATTTAGGGTTTCACTATCTCAAGACCGACGAGCAATTTCAATACAACTTTTGCGATTCGTTTAATGCTTTGTTCGTCTGTCATCTGTGGTGGAACGGAAAAGAAAGAGCTTTTGATGTTTACAACGCCAATTGGGCCACTAATCCCACGGGGAATAAAGTTTGGGTAGCTAGAAGCGATGGTATTTATTTCTCTAATTATGTTCTTCCAAGTCTGCTGGAGTACAGATTCAAATGGAAATAAAAACTAATGAATGATGTATTGTAGTAACATTTACAATTATAATAAAATCTCTTATTTTCAACATTCCTAGATTGTGTCATTCAATTGAAATGACATATATGCCCCTGTTGTTCTAACCTTTATTTTCACAAGAGCATGAAAAAAAATTAAGACTTTTACAAATTAATATATATCAAAAAATTGCGATAATGCAAAAATATCTGGATCTTCCGTATCAGTCGAGACAGATGGAATACCGCACGATTCAGAATTTGGTGCTTCACTCTCTTGCAACCATGATTGTTGGGGATCAACAGTCGAAGAAATTTCCAAGGAACCATAAGAAGGCGCTCTATCATTATATATCGGTGGTTTGAGTTCTGAGAGAAAAGGCACATCATAAGAGCCAAGATTTATTCCATTGTCTTGCCTCACCAGATGAATCAGGTCGCAAAAGGAAAAATCAAATGAACCTAACATAAATTTATTTTTATTTTTATAAAATTTAAAGTATACTAACATAAATTTTGTTATGCATTTATTTTATATTTTTAATATTTTTAATAAATATTTAATGTTAAAAATATAAATATTATAAAAAAATTGTATTATCTATCTCAATTATTTATGTAAATGCAAAAAAATAAAAATAAAAATTGTGCATAAATATTTACCACAAGAAAATATTTATTTTTAATTTAAAATTTAGAGCAAAAATATCAAAATGTCCTTTATTGCAAAAACAAGTGGAGTATTAATTTTTAATTTAATTTTGGTTGGTTCATAAAAGTTTGCAAGCTCTCTCTTCAAGAGAATGTATAACATTACTAATTTTTTTTTACCGTTTTTGATACAAGTCTTCCAAATCCTCCTTTGTTTATTTATTTTATTAATTTTCTCAATTAATAATACAAGTATTTTGTAATTAATCTGGAAATTGTAAAGATTTTGATGATAAAAACATTATATAAATCTATTTGACCAAGTAATTAAAAGTGTGTGTAGTCAAATCACAAAATTAAGGGGGTATTCACCAAATTGATTTTTTTTCCTAACCCTATAAATCCATCATTTTTTAGCAAATAAATACACACAAACAATCCTTCTATCGTACACTTATGTGTATAATACATTGTACACCAAATTTTAGTTAGCCACCGGATGATTGTAATCGGCTTCTAGTAATAATATTTGAAAACAAGTTTAGATGTACTAAACCACAAATTCTTATATATGTATTTATGCACGTGTGCTAAGCAACATAAATGTTTTGTGAACGTGTGAGTAAATGGGGGTGCACATGCAGGGTTTTGCGCGGGCGTTACTAATAGGTGTAGCTAATTCACATCATTCATCAATCTTAATTGCGTGCATGCATCATGGTGACGCCACTTAGCTGTTGTGACCTATAGCTCGGTGCCACATGGTTTTCTATTCTTAATGTGTTTGCTTGATTAATTTATCTAACAATGAATGTTTATGTATGTGTTATATACGCATTTGTGGTTAAATCTAAGATTGCTTTCAAGGATTTACAAGAAAGAAATCTAGCTACAATCACCAAGTGGCTGCTAAGCAATATATAGCACACAATCTATATTCCGCTGGATTCATATTTCCGACAGAATCACTGTTCGCCGGAACATTTATATTCACCTCAAATTTAAACAATAATTATACTGCACCACTATTACAATAAACTTTAGCAAATGCAATGCAAGAGAGTGAAGTACATAGTACCTTCTCGGGGTTGAATTCAACTAGCAAGGATGGAAAACGGCAGAATATCAAGGATGTGACATTTGACCAAGCAAGAACCACGCCAGCTCCGCACCAGCCAACGCCCAGAACCACCATGCCTGGAGCTAATAATGACGACACATACAAAAATGTCGGAAAACAACTTTTAACGAGTCATGCGCCTTTTGGTGCATGTTTATCCATCAATTTTCTAGTGAGGCGATCATGGAGCATCTTGAATTTGATGGCAGCATGTTTGACTCTATGTTTGCTAGTCATTCAAGAGGTTGGATAGCAGAGATGATAGCATATCGTCCTTCATTCCCGTTGAAGCAAAACTGTGGAGTGCATTTCTCTCACTGCTTCGTTCGATAACCCTTCAATCTAGAAAACAAATATCTGACGTAGAACAAATTTGGTTTGGTGATCTTGTGTTCTCCAAGTCCAATCACTGATACAGGATAATGATATACACCTAATCCAGGTTCGTTTGGATATTACTTTATAGACGAACAAAATTCATCCATTCGTTTATGGAGGCTCATCTCTCTAAAATTCAACCACTATCGTTCCATTGGTGGAGTCGCCGAGTTCTGGTTCATCCGGTATTCCATTTTTCTCGACTAGATATGTTTGTATTGACTCGCCTTTTAGATATAATGTGGATTCATGAGCTTTACCCACCTCAACAACAAAAACTGCAGAAATCGTAAACAAGTCAATGAACTCGGAGAAATCTCATCACGGATAATTGAATCGAAAGGAGAATCATTACAGTTCTAATAAAAATCGCACAACAAATTAATAGCAAAAAAACACGCACCTGTGGACAACTAACATAGGCAATCGATCGAGGGAAATTGAGCTGCTGGTGTCTGTGTTTCCGATTTGGAGGTTGCCAGAATTCGGAGGCGGCTCCGACCGTTCGGCAAAATACATTGGGCGGAACTGGAAATCAATCGAGTGAAAATAGAGTGAGAGGGGTACTTATAAATAAATTCTAGAGTGAAAATTAAAGTAAAATTAAATATTCAAAATTCTATAATAATATTTTGAATTCTAGTCTGATGAAGTAATTAAAAGTAAATTAGCGAACTCATTTACAGTTGTTTTAATCTTTTTGTTTCTTAAATATTTGCGCACAAATTTGTAGTAGTTGTATACATTAATGAATACACACACAATTTTAGAGAAGTAGAATTGAGACCAGAAAATTTGGAGTATGCAATATTTAATAATAGTTGCCATTTTAAAAATGTACAAATAGGAGTCTAACTCATTATATTTTCATTTTTTCATTATTATTTTTATTAAAAAAATAATACAGTATACAAAAGTGTTGAGTCTGAGTGATATAAATTGTAACAATTATATATTTGTAATTAGTAGTATTATTTTTTCTCTCTTAATTAAAACATGTGTTTGGAGATTTAATCCAAAAAAATATTTAATTAGTCATTAATTAAACGAACACAGTATTAATTTTAAGAGGAGCAACTTGGAACCATGTACACACTGAATGCTGGGTGTGGGCCCGGTCGGAGCTAATGATATGATCGCATCCAATTATAGATATGCATGAAAAATCATAGCCATGGGCTTGCTCATAGTTGTTAACTACTCCATATACATATACATAAATCATAATACACACACAATCACCTGCACTGTTTTATTTATTTTTAATTATACGCACACAATCACCCACACCGTTTTAATTATTCTTTACGCAAGACGAAACAAAAAAAAATATACTTTGTGAATTATAATCAAAAATTTTAATTTTCTATGTATAATTGTACATATAATAACACTTCACCCCGTTTGTAACCTAGTCCATTTTATAGCTAGAGTCGGAAATTGTATGCATAATAATAAATTACAACTATTTGTACAGTAAAGCTCAAGGTCAACAACAATTTTTTTTAGTCCGATGTTGACAACATACCAGTAACAAGCCAAACAATGTCACATAATGTCGGTGAATTGGATGCAACAGACTTCACAAATATCCGTCAAGATATTATAGACGACGACGGAGGTGACTTGAGAGTATGGTGAGTGATGAATAAAATTTCAATGCATATTAATGGTCCCAATAAAATTATTTGGAATTAGTGGTCAAATATGGTAATATGGTTATTTCATGTTGGAAGTATTGAGTATTCTAATTTCTAAATCTGATAAATGGTGTTTGTAGAAGTATGAGGTTGAGGACGTGATTCACTCTTATATTTCTTGAAGCGATAAAGTATTCACATTTTTTATATCGAATAAAATGTGAATAATATTTTGATACGAAAATGTAACTAAGAGTAATTCACATTTTTTATATCGAATAAAATGTGAATAATATTTTGATACGAAAATGTAACTAAGAGTAAGAGCGATTATTCAATTAAGAGTTGGTAAGATTTTAAAGTCTATGTGTATTCAATTTGGATTTTTAAAAGTTTATTAAAATATTGAGGTATTCAATTAGGATTTTAAAAAAAATTTAAAAATTTGTAAGTATTCAAAAGTATATGAATTTTAATTGATTTTAAAAGTTTATGGATTTTGATAAATTTTCTTTACAAAATATAACTAAATTTGACTTTTCAAAATATATAATTACGAGAGATTTGGATTAATTTCTTTACAACAAGAAAAACTAAAACACGAAAAATAAAAATAAAATAATTGTTGGTCATTTAACAAAATTTACACAAATCACTCTATTCAAATAATCAAAATTCTATTTGAAAAAATTGTCCTTATTATATTTTCGTTAAAAATAATTATCTATACATGATATTAATAATAAATTATTTTGAAAAAATTGTCCTTATTATATTTTCGTTAAAAATAATTATTTATACAATATATTAATAATATATTATTTTGTAATTCAAATAAAAATTATAAAAATTAGAATAACAATTTTTTTTTATTTTTCTAAAAAAAATTGATTTTTTATATATCATATACATTTGGATCAATATTTATGAAAGTTTACGTAAATCAATAAAAAATAATATTTTACAATTTTTTGAAATTTATGAAAATCTATATAAATCAATAATAAGGAGGGTGTATTCGATTAGGATTTTTTTGGATTTTAAAAAGTTTAATTTTGAAAATATATAGAGTCTATTGCGAATTTGATCGACTTTATTATTGATTTATATGAATTTTCATAATTTATAGATGATTTTCAAAATCTATAGTACTTTAAAAAAAAAATCGTATAAAATCTTAATTGAATACTTCCTTCTAAGTTAAATTCATGCTTATTTAATTATTTATTTTTTGCCAAATAATGTAATAGGGAAATTAATTGTTTGGTTGCAATTATGTAAAGCAAGAAATTAAAAATAAACTTTTTTTTTACATTAAAAATATTTTATCAATTATTTATTTTCTAATTAGTGTAAAAGGATGAAACATACAGTACAATTTATTAGTAATTAAGGTTAATTAACACAATAGGTCATCAATTGATATTATTTGTTTTTCTTCTTCTCGTTAATCAATTTTTGATTCTCTACTCACACGGAGTGTTTTTGGTTAAATTTATATTTTGTTAAATAGATAAGGGTAAATTATTAGAAAGTGTACGTAAATTGAACATAATTTATTAAATTATAATAAAATGCACATAAATTGATTATAATTTATTAAATTATAATAAAATGCACGTAAATTGATTGTGATTTATTAAATCATCAAAGTCGTGTTCGGGTGCATCAAGTACACCAAATACACACCCACCAACACCACGATCAGGTTCATCGACACCACCCGCAACACCCCATCCACTGCACAGGGCCGAGCTAGCGACAGGCGCAGCTCGAAGATCGAATTGACAGCCACCGTCTACCCCTCCTGCACATCGAACCTCAAGTTGATGTTCTCCGCGAACTGAGCAAGAGCCTGCAAAAGGACGAGCCACTGCATCCCCTGCATGGTATTGAAATCGATGACGTGGACTATGGATTTTCCGGCGAAGGCCTCGAGAATCGCCTGATTGGTGGTGATATGAGCGAATTTCAGATAAGGGCAGACCTCGTAAAAGTGCATCTGCAGGGAATCGGTGAAGATGATGAGATGAGGGGAGAGTGAGGGTAATAATATTAATATTATTAATATTACCATGATAGTAAACATTATTTAAATGCACATAAAATATTATTGTAAATTGCACGTAAATTGTACACATGATAGTAAACATTATTTAAATACACATAAAATATTATTGTAAATTGCACGTAAATTGTACGTAAATTGCATGACATGCTTATATAATCATTGAAACTTATTCATCTTCACCATGATACTGATTAAATATATGAGTTAAATTGAAAATTTGTAAAAATATTTGTTATTTATAAAAAGTGATATATAATGGAGAAATAGTGTGAAATAGTGAAGAATAATACAGAGAGAATCAACATTTGAGTTGATCTCTTTGGTATTTGAACTCTTATAGTTCATTTATCACAAATATATGTGATTTTTTCACACCTTTAAACGTATTGACTCTTAAATGTTATTTTTAGCTTTTGACTATTTTTTAGCTTTTGACTATTTTTTGTTTTTTTACCAAAAAAAAATAAAAAATTTGTTCTTTAGTATTATTCTCCTTTCGTTCAATTTAATTCAGACCATTAAGTTCAGTATGGTCCAGTTTAGTTTAAAACCATTAATTTTCAATAATTTTTCAGTTCAATTTAATAATTTAATATATTTAATTTATATTATTAATTCAATATTTTAAAATTAAATTCAAGCGAACTTAATTTCAGTTTATTTCAAACTTATTAAGTTCAATTTAATTTCAGTTTATTTCAAATTTATTAAGTTAAATTTAGTTCAGTTCAAACGTATTCATAAACATAAAATGTTAATTTGTTTGACAATTTAACATCTTATATAAATAAAATTATCAAAAATTAATTGTTATATATGAAAAAAATTAAAAATAATTATATAAACTAAATAATAAATTTGGAATTTTTTATATATAAAAATGATAATAATTTTAAGAGTATTTTGGTTTTTTATTCCTTAAGTTACGAGCTTGTAAGCTATTTTATCTAGGGGTGGGCGTTTGAGCTCGAAAACCCGAGCTCGGACCGAAAACCCGTCAAAAAAGTTCGTCACGGGCCAATCCCAATTTTTTAATGGATCGACCCGTCATATGACCGACTCGTGAAGTGTATATGCGGTCCGAGCTCAAGCCCAAAAATATTTGGGACCGAAAGCTCGGCTCGGACCGTCAATTTCATTATATATATATATATATATATATATATATATATATATATATATAAAGTAAAAAAATAAATTATTGTACATCATTACATCATTATTATTACTATTAAGATTTTCACTTCAAAATTTTCACATTACCCTTTTTTCGTTCAGAGTTAACAATTCGCAGTCCACGTCATTGTAAAAAAATTAAAAAAAATAAAAATAAACAATATCTTAAATAAAAAGAAGACAATAATTAAAAGTATACTTGATTTTTTTAGTGTTATTGTGGTGTATATATTTTTTTTAAATCATTTATGAATTAGTGGTGCTAATTAATTGTTGCTCTTATTTTTTTCTATTTTGACTAATTGCAAGATTGATTTGGTTTTTATTTTTGCATTTTTATTTGGGCAAACAACCAAGAAAATCATGTTTTGTTTTTATTTTTAAACTTTCAAATGATATCGTTTGATTCAAATGTTTGAAATTTTTATTGAATTATAAATTGCATGAAATTTGTAATAAAAACTCTATAAAATTTGAGATCGAAAACCCGAAAACCCGGCTCGGGCTCGTCATGCTCGGTCCTGAGCCGGGCCCCAACCTCAGATAAACCCAGCTCGGCTCGGACCGTAGAGGTCGGGTTTTGAGCCGGGTTTTGATATTTTTGAGCTCGGCTCGACCCGCGCCCACCCCTAATTTTACCTCCTCCCTTATTTACTTTTTTTAAGCGGTTAAACAGTTTATTTTAAAAAATTTAAGAACTTTTTTTTAATATTTATCAAACAAATTTAGGGAGCTTATAAGTTCAAACAAACAAGCTCTAAATCCTAAAGTCACACAGAATTTAAAGACATGTTATTTTGCACTTATTGCTTCAGTTCAATTACGGCCTAATTTTGAGCCCATTTATAAGTCCAATTAAAGCCCAAGTAATAACATATATAACTCCCTTAGCGATTCCAATTTCGCGGCCCAGAGAACCCAGAACCCATCGCGTCACCACCACCGATTGCTTACCGCCGTTTCCTTCTCCGCCTCGCCGCTAAAGCCACAACTGCCCCGCGCCACCGTAACTTCCGTCTCTGATCTCTCAATATCTGATTAATGTCGAAGACGCTGGTTCAGCCGGTTGGCCAGAAGAGGCTGACGAACGTGGCGGTTGTCCGCCTGAAGAAACACGGCAACCGCTTTGAAATCGCTTGCTACAAGAACAAAGTCCTCTCCTGGCGCTCTCTAGTGTACGTGTGTATATACATATATATTACACATCTCCGTCTGTCTATGTTTGATGTCCTTTTGTTTTCGATCACTTAATTTTTTAGCCCTTCGGATTTCGTTTATAGTTCTGTACTTTGGATTACTAATTAAATACGAATTGGTGTTTTTATATATGAATTGAGTGATCATTTCCATTGAAAAAATGAAACCCTAGAAAGGGATTTGATGATGAAGTATCTTGTAGGAGTGCTGTAGAGCAGCTACTGTTGTATTTTCTTCAGCTCTCTAAAACATATGTATGGATATTTAGTACTCCCTGTAATAAGAAAAGGGAAACAAATATGAATGGTTTGAGCTTGATGATTTCATGTTTTTTAAGCTTCAATCCTATTTTTTTGGCCATTGATTATAGTTCCATAATTTGAAACAACTTAGTAGGTCGGAGGAATGATTTAATTGTTTGTATTGAGAAAAATACCTATCAGGGAGATGTGATCATGGAATATACTAGCAGTATAGGATTATTATTGGTGTTGGGGAACCCGGAAATACGAAAAGGAAAACAGGGACGTGGTTTGAGTTTGACATTGTGGGTTTGGTTGCACAGTGCTTATAACTGTTTGGTATTTCAATGCAGGGAGAAAGATTTAGACGAAGTGTTGCAGTCTCATACTGTTTATAACAACGTATCAAAAGGTGTTCTCGCCAAATCAAAAGATTTAGTGGCAGCATTTGGGACAGATGATCTGACTAAAATATGTCTGGAGGTTATGAATCAATTTTCTTCTGTTACTTTTAGTAGTGGAGTTGGGGGCAGGGGTTTACATTCATTTCGTTTTGAATTGATAATCTTATTTATAACATCTATTGTGTCATACTTTTGTTCTAACATGGTGATATTTCAAAATGGTACTATTATTAGAAGTTGAATCACATGACTCTTCGACTCTGCGTAAAGTGTAAAGATTGATGTGTAGTGCTGGAAGAAGAAAACTCACGTACATTTTACACAGGGCATGAGCAGCACTGCTTTCACTTATTTGTTCATATGGATTAGAATTAAATTATTAACATTTAACATGTAATTTTATAACTTCTGGGTAAATAATGGGTAAAGACCAGTTGAGATGTGGTGCATTAACTGTTGAATAATCCACATTGCAGATTTTGGAGAAAGGTGAGCTACAAGTTGCGGGGAAGGAGAGGGAGTCCCAGTTATCGAGTCAATTTAGGGATATTGCAACCATTGTCATGCAGAAAACTATCAATCCTCAAACCCAGCGACCCTATACCATAAGCATGATCGAGCGACTAATGCATGATATCCATTTTGCCGTTGACCCGAATAGCAACTCAAAGAAACAGGCAAGTTATTTGTCAATCACTTCCATTTTTACTATACTTTACTGAATTTTGACTGTCTGGTACTACTTCCCTTCCATTAACGTAGACATTTTACAGGCACTAGAAGTCATAAGCAAGCTTCAGAAACAATTTCCCATCAAGAGGTCCCCTATGAGGCTGAGATTAACTGTGCCTGAAGAAAACATCTCATTGCTTGTGGAAAAGCTCAATGGTTGGAATTCTACTATTATTTCAAGAGAACAATCTGGAACTAAGCTGTCTGTTGTAAGTCTGAGATCCTAACTTTGTATTTTCTTCTGTCCTACTGTATGTGTTACCTTTCTTTTTCGCTACAGAGATTAAGAAAAATTGTATTTTATTGTGTAGTGGGTGTGGTGAATTTTATTAATAAAGTGGAGTATTAAAAAGAGTCCCAAAATATTTATTATAAAACCTTAATGTTACTTTTTCTATTTTAAGAAACATAACATTTACGGTGGGACATTCCAAAAAGGAAAATGTAACACTTACTGTAGGACAGAGGGAGTATCCTTTCATAACGATGATTAGAGTTGAGAAAATTATAACTCAGTAGTAAATCTCTCTTTGCAAAACATGCAGTTGTTTTTCTAAATATAGCGATGCATGTGTTTCTGCCTTGATACCAAGTTAACTGTTGGGGTTCAGTACAAAAAAGTACCTATGAGGTTTAGTTCTGTTTGGAAAAATTAAACATCCTGAAGTTATGAATTCAACTTGTGTTTATACACTTGCACAGCCAATATTTATAAAAGAGAACTAAAGGGTTTTGTAATTCTCAGTAGGGTTTATTGCAAAATTACCTTAGATGTTTGACCTAATTAGCAAATATCTCCATATGCATTTAATACTTTAACATGTAATTATTGTAATTAACCAAACATGGAAAAAAATTATAAGAAAATGCACAGATTGTCCCAAGCATAGCCCTAGAATATATACATGAATTCTGTCTTTTTCGGAGCTAATTTTTTTCATCACGGTTGTGGGCTCCAGATTTGTGAACTGGAGCCGGGTCTTTACCGTGAATGTGATTCCCACGTAAAGAACCTCCAAGGGAGACTGGACATGCTCGCGGTCAACGTTCATGCTGACAATGATACGGAGGTGGATCATTATGATGATCTCGAGGGCGAGCGAATAGCGAGCGTCCCAAAAGATCCTGTCCCGAAACTGGTGCAGAAATTGCAGAAGCAGTCAATTTCAGGCAAAGAAGGGACGTCAAGTTCCAGTGGAGAACAAAAGCAGCAGCAGAAGTGCAGCACTTGCGATGCCTTTGTGGGGGATGCGAAAGAGTACAGGGAGCACTTTAAGAGTGACTGGCACAAGCATAATCTGAGGCGAAAGACGAGGCAACTTCCCCCACTTAGTGCGGATGAGTGTATGGGTGATGTGGACATTGTGGACTCGAAAGCTGATCTGAAGGACTATTCATTTTGAGGTTGAGACTGGTGGATTTATGGATGTTTATTTTGCTTGTGTTTGTACTTTAAAAAGATCTATTGAGCATGTGGACAGTGGAATACAAGATTGTATTTTTATGTACAAGCTTTATTCCTTCTGTTGTGCTCTGTTTCTTCTATGTGACTAGGGATCTTTACAAAAGGATAGTGAGGCTTGGGGTATTGACCAATATATTTTTCAACTTCCCGAGTATGGGTTATCGATATTTTCTGCCTTTTTTTTCAAACATAAATGAACAATTGTTATGACTACATTAATCAACTCAAAACACTGGTAGAGAAAACAACAATTCCTGAAACTGAAGGTTGTTAAATCAAATGACTGATAACAAATAAAAATTCTACAATAAAACCCAACTTTCCAGTCAAACTGAAGGTTTTGTTAAATCCATTGACTGCCCCTGCTGCTGTTGAGCAATTGGTGACTCATATCCTGCTGCTGTTGTGAACTCATGCCCACTGCTCGCTCATTCATTGACACAGAGTGGTTGTTGGCAAACACTGCCCGCATCCCGTTGGCCATGGCCGGTTGACCGGGCTCATTTTGCATACTGCCAAACCCTGGAACTATTCACCACTTCTGATATCTGCAACGTTAAACAGTGACATTTTGAGCGAAACAATCATTCATTATTACCAACGAAAAAGGACAATTTTTTCAATGCCTGAAGAATCTCAAGCATCACACCAAGTAGGAATAAATAAATCATGAAGGAAAAGTTAAAAATCAGAACCGTAGTAGCAACAATCACGGTTGTTTTGAGTTCATCAATGAAAATGCATCACATTCAAAATAAAACAAGGAAGAAGCCACACTCTTACTGATCTACAACACATTCTCGATCAATCGGCAGTCCCTTTTTATGTAAAAGGGTGTTATGCATTTTTAATTTCACATTTGAGTTTCGATCTTCAAAAGTGGCTACTAGAAGTAAAAGGTGTATACCTTCAGGCATCACACATATCTTTTTGTATACCCCAAATCATTTACCAATGGAACTTCCAAAGCTTTGGCCAGCTGACGAGCAGAGGCAACAAACCTGTAGGCGGAAAAATTGCAGGTTGATAATCAAAAGAAAACCATTATAGTATTGTTATGTCGAGAAGGCAACATAAATAAAGCTACCAGTACCCTACGACAATAAGTTCAATAAAACAAATGAACATATTATTTCAGATGGACACACAATAAAAGAAAATGCACATGAAAAAACCCGTGACTTCGTGAGACCTAAAATCGAACTTATATGGCACCAACGAGATTGATTGTAAAGTAAGATTTTGCATCTTTGATCCTCCCCAATTCTTCTCACTTGGATAGATTTTTGGAGTAGTAAAAATTTTGTAAGAGGAAAAATTATTTCAACCAAATGCGAGTAAAAAAATTGTAAGAGGAAGTAACCGAACTCACATATTGCAGTTGTTTTGAAGATCGGAGGAAGAGGGACTGGGTGATGTATTCTGGGTAGCCGCCTAGTATTTCTGGACAGCAGTGCCAAGGTGACTAACCTGCAATTTAGAGAAATGAAGTGAGATACATTCCAAAACCCATAATAACAACGTACACCCACGTACGAGAAACTTCTGAAAGATATAACATCAATAATTCTTTCAAATTTAAATTCAAAATAACACGAGGAATCAGTAATTGTATAGGAATAAGCTCTTCATGTCGCCTACCACAAAACTTCCAAGAGAATATCTGAAAATTTTATTTATATGATATAACGTAAATAAATAGAAAGTCTTAAAAGTCTAAAAACAGAAAATAATATTAAATGTCTGAATATAATGTAACCTTCAGATCAGGGGAGAATACAATTCGAAGCTGGCCATAATGAACAACACAGAGTTGCTCAAAGACACTCTCTTGTATTTGCAGTTTGCTCCCTTACAGTGTGGCCATGATAATTAAATGAGAACAAATAAAATTACTAAGCATGTTATCCAGATCATGGGAGTAGTTAGAGAATGAATACTATAATTCAATTTATGCAAACACAATTTTACAATAAAACCTTCAGGCCAGACAATAATCCCACACATATATTGGTAACACTGGCCGCATGCCAAGCTTGTTTTTTTCCAGCTTTCAGACACTGATCAGTCATGCCAATAAATGAGAGCATCACGTTGCTATCCTGGGAGAACATGGAGAAAATGAGATGAAAATGTTCCAAGTATTTCCATATTGAACAGCAACCACAGCTCACATGCTAAACCAGTAAAAGCTCATATACCTGAGAAGCAAACATATTCCCAAGGAGAGGAGCATCTGATTCACCAGCATCTTGCTTGTTGTCTCAGGATTCATTGTTTAAACATTATGATTTAGTATCAGGAATAAGGAAAAGGGAGAGTACTAATCTAGCGAAGTAGACTGAAATCTGCTAAGGAGTGAGAATATACTTTACCTGGGGAAAACTAGAAGGCTCGTTTTCCCAGACACATGTCAGAACACCATCTTTCCCACCTTGAAAAGAACGAAGTTCATCTTCAAAATCCCTAAACAATCACATGCAAAAAGAATTATAGACAATAAAGTCTGTCTATAAATAAAAGTTTCATTGCCTTCAAGATACTAGAATTCAGCCATAACAGTACGAAATGAGTTCAGAATTTAACCTTCCCGGAGTCCAAGGACCTAACCACGCATCTCTCTTATCTAACAACAACCTCAGGCAAGAGCTTTCCTCGCATTTTGAAGCTTCTCTGTCATAAATTTCAAATAAATCCACATAAATTAAAATAAGTTAATTTAAGTGAAAAAGAGCATGCACCTAATTTACTTTTAAGTACAGTAGAAGTTAGCATATTTGTTGTAAATAAAGCACACAGAAAAACACGTGGAAGAAAAAGATGATCACGGGCTCAGGCATTTCAGTATTTGATTACCTAAACGGCCTAGTGCATATCTGAACAATATGTGTGTGATCACTTTTGTACAAGGATGTGTCTGAAAGTGATTGATATGCTATCAACACCCGAATAATAAATAAGTCAATTGAGGATTTTACGCCAGCTTGTTCTTTGCCTGCTAGCTGTGATGTGTTGGATAGTGCCCTAGTCATCCAAATCGAGAGCTATGTCAGCAATACATTCGAGATGGAACAAAAATACAAATTAAACAACCAAATTTCACGGCCAAAATCAATCCGGCAGAATACATAGTAAAAATCTTTACCTATTCAGGTATAAAAGAATTGGCTGCAATAGGATTCTTCTGTTCGCAAGGTCAGAAGAAACAAAACACTTGACATATGAAGTAAGCGCATCAATGGCAGCAGACCACACACTACAGAGAAAAAACAAGTTATATCACCAAACAAATAAACTAAAAATATGATTCTCATAGTAATAAGAGTCCATTCCCCTTGTAATGTGTATGTTGTTTTTAGAAACCTCTTTCCTGGAATCCATTAACAGAACAAACAATACAGTTTCAAACTTTTCTCATTGAAAAATACAATTTGATGCCGAGTTCTTTTCAGTTTTCAGAGTAGAAAATTTTCCACAATGTAAATCAAAAAATGTCTGGCAGTATTGCAAATAGGGAAGAACCAACAGCCAACAGCAGAACTATATAAGCCAAATTGCGATGAAAATGCATAAAATAAAGTTTAACTAGGCATTATTCAACGAACCATATTTCTGATGAGAGGTCATTTGACTCATTTGGTTGATTTGTATATTTTTTTGGATTCTCGCTAAATGCTGAAGCCCATAAAGCAAGAATATCGAAAACTTGGTCATGAAGCTCCTGAAACCAACAAGCTAGAGCATTTTGAAACTGAAATGGAATTAGAGCTGCAAAGCTAGAACAATACAAAGTTTACCTCCTTCAACACTGAAGTCAGTAGTGAAGATAAAAGGTTCCATCCAACATCTTTTTCTAAAGCAGCTGCTACAGGGTTCCTGCTAGATTCCGTCAGCAGGTTCTTGCAAACTTGAAGAACAGAATTAGGCAATCTGCACCCACCAAATACCAAATTATAATTAAATAATAGTGAATGGCAATAGAAATGCTAGTTTTAACATTTAAGACAGGAATTACTTATCGTCCGATAATTGATTGTACTTTCACGTGCAATGAAAAAACATGCATCTATGGTCTCAAATAAGCACAGTGTCTCGATCTTTGCACATGTAATAATTACGTTAAAGCACGATATGAGGAAAAATGGAAGATCAATATATTCTACCTGGTTGGATATCCAAGAGGTAAAATTCCAGAAATTGACACTAGTGCTGACAGAACTGCTGCTTTTTCCACCCTGTAGAGACTCAAGCTCCCTTTTTAGGTTAGATCCCTGGATATCATTGTAACCATGAATCTAAAAGAGAGTGCATTAATCTAAAATAAATTTTAGTTTTCATTATATTTTCTGTTTCTGTCACTGATTATTATAATAGATATCAAACAGAACTGAATTATAATGTTTCCATGTAAATAGCTGAAGAATGGAGTAATGAATTATCTTAACAGAAAAAATTAATATGGAACTTGGAAAAAAAATGCAGGATCTAAAAAAAGCAGTGAATCACAGGGAGCCTGTCTGTCTAAAGTGTAACCTTCTCAAATGAGACATTTTCTCGTGAAGTCGTGATGCACTAAGCATTGTCATCGCATAAGAAATCAAGCCACCAACACACGAGGGATCAACCTCAGCCAGTGCACGGATAGTCAAGGCAGCTTCAACTCTTACCTAAACAAAATTTCATCATGGTTCACAACAGCACTACACAAAAAGCTATGAATTTTGAAGAATGGATGCATCACAGTCCACATAAGGTAGCAAAAATGAGTGTTAACTACAATATTCATAGAAGCCATGTTGCATTAATTTCAAGAATATTCACTTAAAGAAATACTCAGAAATCCTTCAAATGCACTGAAGAGTGAAGAGGCACGAGAAGAAAGATAATACTGTATGATGTATATATAACAATTAACCAACAGATAGAAAGGAAGCAAATAATTAATAAACAAATATGATGAGTAATCTACACATGCATGTCAACCATTTCCCTCAAAAACTATGAAAACCCAGATGGTGAAACAGAACCTAATTCACCGAAATTCCTGCAGCGGATGAAGGTGCCGGCGACACTAGCTAGTTTTCTCCTGCTCCGACTGCGTTTTTCAATTGTGTGGAATATTGCTTCTCAGTACCAGCGGGTGTGATTTGGCGAGGACGAAGGAGCGATTTTCTTAGAGATTCAACAGAGATTCAATATTGCGTTTGTAACGAAGTTCGCGTGCTTTTTTTTAGGTAGTTTCTATCATCTAAATACTAATAAGGATTGATCGGGTAATTCATACAAAAGATAGGCAATGATACTAAGGATTGATTGGGTAATTCATACAAAAGATAGGCATTTGATTTAAGTACTGGAGTATGAACTACTAGTATTATGGACTATGGAGTACTAATATAATAGTAATACTTAAACCTCTTTTGTTTCATAAATCTCTTTATATTAAAATGTATTACAGACCTAATATTTTACATAATATTTTACAGACTTATTAATTAAACGAGTGGCTCTCTAGCGGGTCTTCACTATGAATATGTAGCTCGAGCTATGATGTGGGAATATATCACATGTTTGAAAATCAAATCTTATAAGTAGTTTTTATCTTTAAAAACTCGTGATGATGCAAAATATCACATGTTCGAAAATCAAATCTTATAAGTAATTTTTATCTTTAAAAATTATCACAGTTGATTCTTTGCCCCATAAAATATGAAGTTTTACTCGTGTACTCCCTAGAAGCTGACCGTGTACAAACGGAAATTGGTCAACTCTAAGGCTAGGTTTATCGGCGCCCACAAGGGCGCCACCTAGATAAATAAAAAAAAAATAAAAAAATAAAAAATGGGATATGGGCTCTCTCTCTCTCTGCCGTAAATTTTGGCATGTAAACCGCCCACAAGGTCTCCTCCATTTTATTATTTGCATTCAATGGGGTTGTGACAAATGTCACAACCCTATTAGTTCTTATTTTTTTTAATTAAATTAGTATATCTTTTTTAAATTATATTTAAAAAAAATAAAAAAAATATCAAAATTCATAATTGTTTACACTCTACAAATAGACATCAATATTGATATAGTTTTGCAAAAAAAAATTGACTATAATTTACACACAAAAAATCAATTTTTTTAAAAGAGTTAAAATTTTTTACAAATTCTATAAATAAGTATCAATATTGACATAAATCTACACACCAATTATCTTAGAATTAAAGTGATAAACTTAATTTTTTCTTTTTTATGTTGGAAAATATATAAAACTAAAAAATAAAAATAATTATATTATTATTAAAAAATATATAAAAAAAATGGTTGGGTTGATGATATAGAAGTTCAAATAGGAAGTGGTTGGGTTGATGATATGGAAGAGAGAGAATTGAAAAAAATAATAATTAAATATTGAAAAAAGTGAGTGGTTGGGGTGGTCGCTGATAAACGTAGCCTAACAAGACCCACCTAGTCAGCATGAATTGTGAAATTAGAGGAAAAATAGGCTAGATTTTATCGTAATTAAAAGCACATAGAAGGGCATCAATTAAAACGAAAAATCTGGGTAAATAAATCCCTATTTAGGCATGAGAGAAATCATTTTTACAGCTTTCAAACAAAATTTACTCTTCACAATTACTGAAAACCCTAAATTTATTTCTCCCTCAAATCAAATTTTCCCCCAAAACAAACAAGAACCCTTAAAAATGAAATCCATTTCTTCCCAAAATCCCTAAAACCTGCAAAATTCTCCAAATCCAGGTAAGTTCGTAACGAAACCTCAACCCATGTAATTTTTACGCCGTCTTCATTTTCACTGAAAATGGGGCACCGTCTTGTATACCTATTTCCACAACACAAACAATCCGACTTTTTACCATGCTGCACTAACAGCTACTGCATTGAGGCCAAACAACAAAGCAGAATTACTTGATACATAAATAAAAACTATCACGGAGAATTTTTCCAGTCAAACTGAAGGTTATTAAATCCGTTAACTGCCCCAAGGCTGTTGAGCAATTGGTGACTCGTATCCTGCTGCTGTTGTGAATTCATGCCCACTGCCCGCCCATTCATCGACACGGAGTGGTTGTTGGCAAACGCTGCCCGGATCCCATTGACCATGCCCGGTTGACCAGGCCCATTTTGCATACTGCCAAACCCTGGAAGCCCGATACTATTACCACCATTGACCACTCCTGTTCCCATGATAATATTATTATTGCCACCGTTGATAATACCAATGTTACCGTTTGTTGACATTACTCCATTCGCATTTCTCGCATCACCACCGAGCTGCGATGACATCATCATGTCATGTATGATTTTCTGCACAGAGCTTTGTGTATCATTCACATCTGCGTCTCCGGAAAGAGCAGGTTGTTGCTGCTGCATTGAGATGCTAGGGGAATTCACACGAGGAGCTCCCGATAAAGAAGTATGTGAAGCTGGCTTTGGGTTATTATTATTGTTATTATTGGACGAAGATGGTGTTGGGGATTGGAAAGGAGATGGAGAGGGAGACGGCATTGGAATACTATTCCCTCCATAGGAGGCGTTCGGGTTAGACATTGGCTGGTTTTGCAGTCGGGAGTTTATCGAGTTTTGATGAACAAGGTTGGCAATGGTGTTGGTGGATGGTGTAGGGGGGGCCGAGTTGGTAGTGTTATTGGCACTAGCAGACAGGGCGGAATTATCATTGTTTGAATTTTGACCTGCCGTTTGCTGCTGCTGCTGTTGAGGATGGCTATCTGGTTGCTGAGCTTGACTTTGAAATTGTGGTGAAGGATTTGTTCTTCGTGGGTACTTGGAAAGGCTCTCTGGAAAAGAAAGAAGCGTGCCACATGTAAGAATTGTAACAGAAATGCCCCACTCGTGACTATTGAAATTCATTAGAAGCATTCGGCTCGTCTCAAGTTCTAAGAATTGTAACAGAAACAGAAAAGCAAGCTTACCCATAGGACCTGCACCAGTTTCGCTGCTATAATCAATAAGCTCTTTCATGCTATTCACCACTTCTGATATCTGCAACGTTAACGACATTTTGAGCGAAATAATCAACCATTACTACCAACGAAAATAAAGACGAAAATCTTGTGGACTATTTCAATGCCATGCGAACACAAAAATTGGATGTTGCTCACTATGATCATTCAAAATTTCCAGTTCATGAATGAAAATGCATCACTTTCAAAATAAAACAAGGCCACACTCCTACTGATATCGATCAATCGGCAATCCCTTTCTATGTAATCGAGTGGTAGGCATTTTTAATTTCACATTTGAATTTCGATCTTCAAAAGTGGCTACTAGAAGTAAAAGGTGTATACCTGCAGGCATCGCACATATCTTTTTGTATACCCCAAATCATTTACCAATGGAACTTCCAAAGCTTTGGCCAGCTGACGAGCAGAGGCAACAAACCTGTTGGCGAAAAATTTGCAGGTTGTTAATCAAAAGAGCACCATTATAGTATGTTATGTCGAGAAAGCAACATAAATAAAGAAAATGCTAATGAAAAATTCGTGAGACACACAAATGGAACTTATATGATACCAATGAGATCCTTGAAAGAATATAATTAAAAATATAACTCGGTAAGCTTTTATGGCAGTCTAATGCAATTAATTGTAAAGTAAGACTTTGATCCTCCACAATTCTTCTCACTTGGATAGATTTTTGGAGCAGTAAAAAAATATGTACAGAGCACATTTCAAGCAAAGGCGAGTGAAAAAAATTGTAGGAGGAAGTAACCGAACTCACATATTGCAGTTGTTTTGAAGATCGGAAGCTGAGGGACTGGGTGATGTATTCTGGGTAGCCGCCTGGTATTTCTGGGCAGCAGTGCCAAGTTGACTAACCTGCAATTTAGAACCGTGAAGTGAGATACATTCCAAAACCCATAATATAAACAACGCGCACCATCCATATTCTATGCTTCAGCTGAAAAATGTTTTCACAGTGCAAATGCATGTGCCCCACCCACTTACGAGAAAGTTTTAAAGGTATAACATCAATTATACTTTAAATTTAAATTCAAAATTACCTGAGGAATCAGTAATCTTCTAGGAATAAGCTCTTCATGGCGCCTAGCGCAAAACTCCCAAGAGCATATCTGACAAATTTATTCATATGGTATAAAGTAAATAAATAGCACGTCTTAAAAGTCTAAAAACAGAAATAATATTAAATGAGGGACTATAATGTTACCTTCAGATCAGGGGAGAATACAATCCGAAGCTGGCCATCACGAACAACACGGAGTTGCTCAAAGACGCTCTCTTGTATTGCTTTCGCATAGTCCAGAACGATTTGCCCAGAGGAATTCTGATATTCTCGGGGCATATCAACGTAGAGCAATTCTTCTAAAGTTCCACTTTCATATTTTATTTTGAAGAGTCTGGGAAGAACCTCAGCAGTTGCCTCTAAAAGAGAGAGAAACAAAACATTGTTAGATGCCCGAGTCGTAAGACCTTAATTCTTCACTTCCGTATTCTGGGGGTAAACACTTTAGTAGGTATTCAAAAAAAAAACACATTTAGCACCAAGACCTAGAAATAACTCACCAAATCCACGGCCAGGCTTACGATTGCAAATTTCACAGTGCCAAACATCCTGCATATATACGGGGAAACGTCAAGTTTACATACGACTTCAAACATTAGTAGCTTAAGTGGTTAACAATGGCTCTCGGAGCTCAAACTCTGCCAGTGATTTTATTTATATTGCAAAAAAAGGAGATGCGCCTTTGAATCATAAGAAATATTGTTTAAACATGAACTAATAAGGCTGATCACTGACTCACTGTGCCAATAATGTCATATAACCGATAATCGGAGACGAATTGGGCAATAATCAAATTATTATGGCGTATATAAAACCCAACACACCTGAGGGAAAACTCCAGTAGTTTGGCGACCACTTCCATACATGGAAACACACCATTTCTTCTTGGCATTGGGCGCGAAATACTCGGCTACAAAAGTCCTCCAGAAGTCAATGTTGTTGTCCTGAAAAAGCAATATACATATATTATGCGTGTGACATGAAAGTTACTCGTTCTACTTTAATATGGAAATTAGTAATTAGTAATTAATACAAAGATATAGCATCTTACTTCAGGTCTGTGTTGCTGCTGATACATGTAATGCGTCAGCCTTCGTGCACACATTCCGGGCTCGTATACCGGCTTCGCAGGGGACCTAATAGGCAAATTCTGCTGTTGAAACTGTTGTGACCTTTGCTGAGGCATAGCTTTGAAAAGCTGTTGCTGCTGTTGCTGATGCTGAATTTGCATAAGCCTTTGTTGATGCAAAATCTGAGCTGCCGCGGCTGCTTGAGACGACTGTCGGGACATGAGGAGCTGCTGCTGTTGATGCAAGAATAAAGACGAGTCCGAATGCTGAGGTTCTAATTTGGTGGGGCCCAGGCTTCTTATACCCTGAAGCTGATGTGGTTCCATTTTTACGGAAGAACCGATATTCCTCAGAGCCTGCAGTTGCTGCGATGATTGGTCATTGACCATTTGGTGTTCCATCTTGACTTGATATTGCTGTGATGGCTGTTGATTACTGGGCATGGAAAACTGCTGTTGATTGTGTTGAAAAGACTGCTGATCGGAAGGGCTCGAAAATTGTTGTTGCCCTTGACCGGAAGAGTTCGGATTACTGAATCCCATCCCGTTTCCAGCATTAGACAGTGGACCAGACTCAGAATTTGGGGCCCCATTACCGAACGATTGGTGGAGAAGCGACGAAACATTGGGGACATTATTATATTGATTGCGCGGGGAAACTAAAGATGGGAAAGCATTTGGGGAAGGCATGCCATTATTACTCGATCTCAGCAAAGATGGAGAGGCCGGCTGGGACCCACCGAGCGGAGGGGGAGGCCCTTGCGGCATCATTTTTTTAATCGAAAATCGACACAATCTAGTTTACAAAATCTTAAGAACGTATACTTGGTTTAGTAAGCACTAACTGAGGGGATTTACGGGTATTTTTGGCAAAATTCAAGTTGAAAATCAAACTTTTTTACAACAAAGAAGCTACCTTTATCGTTGATCAACATCATAACTTCTGATGATTCAAACCTGCATAACATTCAATACAACATATTATTGAGTGATGAAAGAAAATTAAAAGGCCATTTGCTTTTATTATAAAATGGAAAATTTTATTTCGTAAGTGAACTGAAAACACTTTTAATAGACTCCACACATCCAACCCTAATTTTGATGATAAAAACAAAAGAAAATAAATATTCATTTCACCTTTATTTAACAAAACATAAATTCAAGCAACAACACTCTTCTGATTAGAGTTCAGAATCCGATAAACAAAAGAATAAAAACAAATAAAATTCAATTAAACTTACTCGGTGAAATATGAAATAGATGAACAACGTTGCAAATTACGACTCTGGAATCGACTAAACAGACGACTAAACAGACGAGTCAAAGATATACTTTGGAGTTGATTTCAACATAAATCCTATAAATACAAAATATTGTTTCAAATATACAGATTGAATGTGCGAATACAGGAGAGAAAAGCAATAGCAAATTTTTCGAGAGAATCGTCGAGCTCACTTTTTAGGGAGAGAAAGATGAACAGGAGGAGAGAGAAAGTAAGCGTGCTTGGTGTTTGGGGGTTTTTATTGCGGACGTCAAAATTCCATTGTGTTGGATTGAATTTTTTCTTTCTTCGTTCATTCTCCCTCTCAATTCCTTTTGTATGTGTGTATGTATATGCGTTGGTTTTTATGTGTACATCATCATTATAAAAATGTCAAAATACACATTTAATGCCCTAAAATCATTTTAAAGTATTTTAAAATCATTTTTACAAATAATATTCAAACATTTGAATAATTTATGAATATTTTACCATAAATATGTATAACCAGAGTACAAAAATAAAATATTAATTAAATAATTTCAATTGATGACGGAGTGTGTTAACCTTACTAATAAAGTGTAAAATATGTATCATCTTTTTACACTATTTAACAAATAAATGATTGATTAAATATTTTTAATATAAAAAAAGTTCATTTTTAATTTCTTGCTTTTCATAATTGACAACCAAACGATTAATTTCCCAATTACATTATTTGGCAAAAAAATATAGAATTAGATAAACATGAATTTAACTTCAATTGCATATCGTGAAATGTAAATACAGTAGTAGTATTATCATCATAATGCGTCAAAAAATATACTAGTGTGAATCACGTTCTCTTCCCTTACCTCATACACCCACAAACACCATTGATCAGATTTAGAAATTAGAAATATTTTCAACATGAAATAAGTCAAATAACCATATTACCATATTTGACCACTAATCCCAAATAATATTATTGGGACCGTTAATATGCACTGAAATTTTATCCATCACTCACCTGTACTCTCGCCTTCGTCTTCGTCTATAATATTTTGACGGTTATTTTTTAAAGTCCGTTGCATCAAATTCACCAACATTATATGACATTGTTCGGCTTGTTATGAGTA
The DNA here is from genome assembly GCA_954870475.1 of Euphrasia confusa. NCBI lineage: Eukaryota > Viridiplantae > Streptophyta > Magnoliopsida > Lamiales > Orobanchaceae > Euphrasia > Euphrasia confusa. Next base: position 43,973,001 of record OX940956.1, on the reverse strand, counting down.
TGTTGTCACCATCGGGCTAGAGAAATTGTTATTGACTTTGACCTTGACCAAGAGAGTTCAGATTGACTGCACAAAGAGTTGTACTAATTTGTTAGGCATACAATTTCCAACTCTATACATAGAAATTTTAAATTTACGATTATTATTCACGGAGTTTTTTTTTTTTCTCTTTTGCCTCGTAAGATTACCAACCATTTGACACGTTACATTATTATTTTTTCAACACTTCACGTCATATTCTCTCTCTTTCACCTAATAACTCTCTCTTTCACCTAATAATTCACTAATTCAACTTTTTTACTCTACAATAATTGTGTTTTAAAAAAATTCACCCCACTTTATTTTTATTTATTTTCGTTTTTAATTTTATGTTTGTATTTACAATTCAATAAAAAATGATTGACTAAAATGGACAATTATTGAAATTCATTTTAAAAAAAGTTTAAAATTAAAAAGAAGAAATTATTGATGGTTAAAATTGATAAATTATTGAGAAAAATATGATTTTTGTGTGTGTGTTCAAATTACATGAAACATTACTCTATTTATAGAGTATAAGAATGAGTAATTTTGGTGTAAAAAATTATATTTATTATTAAATAATTGAGCTCAATAAAATAAGATGTTATGATTTTTTTTAAATTTTAAACAACTAAACAAAGGTAGACAAGTGCCCCACATATTACATTTTCTTCACAATTCAACCCTTGAATTCTTACACCAGAAAATTTACTTCATTTTCAACACATGTTTCAACACCTTCATTGCACTTATTCAATGATCGATTTAATAAAAAAAATTCAACATGTCCATTGTAAGTAGAAGTATAAATAAAATGTGTGGGTGATTTTGTGTGCATGTGATTTATGTACTGTATATGTATATGCAAGTAGTACGAGTAGTAAGTACGTATACAACTATGAACAAGGCCATGGCTATGATTTTTCATGCATACCCATAATTGGATGCGACCATATCATTAGCTTCGACCAGGCCCACCCCAGCATTCAGTGTGTGGTTCCAAATAGCTCATCTTAAAATTAATTGATAATTGTGTTGAAATTGTTAATGTGTGAAGGCCATTGTGAGTTGTCCCACATCGAATAATTGTGAGAGAGGAGTCTATGATATAAGCTTAGGGAGTTCTCCTACTTAGTATCATATGGTTTTGAGTTAGAATGAGGCTCTTTAGTGCATATTCGAGCTCCCGCTCTCCTACTTGGTTGGTGTTCGTTTAATTAGCTACTAACTATTAAATAAATCTATTTTTATTTAAATAAAATCTCCAAATACATGTTCTAATTACGAGATAAGGAATAATATTGTATTTGAACAAACAAGCCAAACAAATTTACAATTGTTATGCTCTTTTCGTTTACACTGAAACGAGTCAACTGAACTGAATAAATTTGAATTTAACTAGATTGAATTGAATGAATGAACGAGAATTGATTTTCTTATAAAAATTATAATAATAATTGTTATGCTCTTTTCGTTTACACTGAAACGAGTCAACTGAACTGAATAAATTTGAATTTAACTAGATTGAATTGAATGAATGAACGAGAATTGATTTTCTTATAAAAATTATAATAATGTTTACAAATTCTGAAATAACGTTTAATTAGCTACTAACTATTAAATAAATCTATTTAAATAAAATCTCCAAATACATGTTCTAATTACGAGATAAAGAATAATATTGTATTTGAACAAACAAGCCAAACAAATTTACAATTGTTATGCTCTTTTCGTTTACACTGAAACGAGTCAACTGAACTGAATAAATTTGAATTTAACTAGATTGAATTGAATGAATGAACGAGAATTGATTTTCTTATAAAAATTATAATAATGTTTACAAATTCTGAAATAAAATTTAAATAATATTAATAATAATCTAACATTACTAGATTGTATATTTAAAATTATTAATTTAAATTTATTATTTTTTTATTATTTTTTTAATGTTAGACTCATATTTGTATATTTTTAAAATACATTTTTAAACTAGCAACTTTTAATACTTGCCAATAAATTATACAAACTTCTTTTGTAAATTACAAATAGAGTGTATATAATTTTTTGGAAGGAAGTAATATTAAATATTGAATACTCTAAGTTATCTCTATTCATGTATACAAATTTGTGTCACATATAACAAATTGTACTAACAATTGAAATGTTCTTACTTTAGCAAATAATAAATTACGTAGGTAAAAAAACAATGATGTGAGTGTAAATAATTATCTATTGAAAATATAAATAGTAGTAGTTTTTTTATGAGTGTACAAATATTTGAAAGAAGAATAAAAAAAGTGTGCATATATTTTAGAAACGAAAGGATCAAAACAACTCTAAATTTCATATACTTTAGGTTGAAAAAAATAAGACCATATTTTAATTCCTGTAATATTGCAGTGATTTCACTAATTTACTTCGTTAGATTAGAATTGAAAACATTATTATAGATTTGAATATTTATTTTTTACTTTTGTAATGTAATTTTCACCTATAAATACCACACTCATCAGCCTTACACTCTCACCCCCTCCTCACTCAATTGATTTCCAGTTCCGAGTCCGCCCAATGTAATTGGCCGAACGGTCGGCGCCGCCTCCGAATTCCGTCAACCTCCAAATCAGAAACACAGACACCAGCATCTCCGTTTCCCTCGATCGATTGCATATATCAGTCGTCCACAGGCGCGTGTTTTTTTGCTATTAATTTATTGTGCGATTTTTATTCGAACTCTCTTATACTTCAATTCGATTAGAACTGTTATGATTCTCCTTTCGATTCCATTATCCGTGATGAGACTTCTCCGAGTTCATTGAGTTGTTTATGATTTCTGCAGATTTTGTTGTTGAGGTGGGTAAAGCTCATGAATCCACATTATATCTAAAAGGCGAGTCGATACAAACATATCTAGATCGACCGTCGTAGTCGACACAAATGGAATACCGGATGATGCAGAACTTGGCGAACGGATTTTACTCGTCTATAAAGTAAATCCAAACGAACCTGGATTAGGTCTATCATTATCCAGTATCAGTGATTAGACTCGGAGATCACAAGAACACCAAACAAAATTTGGGATTAGGCACACGGTTGTTCTCCATCTGATGTTCTGTTTTCTAGATTGAAGGGAAATCGAATGAAGCAGGGGGAGAAGTACACTCCACAGTTTTGCGTCAACGGGAATGAAGGATAATATGGTGTCGTCTCTCCGATCCAACCTCTTGAATTGGTTGACTAGCAAACATAGAGTCAAACATGATGCCATCAAATTCAAGATGCTCCATGATCGTCTGACTAGAAAATTGATGGATAAACATGCACCAAAAGGCGCAGGACTCGTTAAAAGTTGTTTTCTGACATTTTTGTATGTGTCGTCATTATTAGCTCCGGGCATGGTGGTTCTGGGCGTCGGCTGGTGCGGAGCTGGCATGGTTCTTGTTTGGTCTAATGTCACATCCTTGATACTCTGCCGTTTTCCATCCTTGCTAGTTGAATTCAACCACGAGAAGGTACTACGTACTTCACTTTATTGCATTGCATTTGCTAAAGTTTTATTGTAATAGTGGTGCAGTATAATTATTGTTATGGTCCAGCAAAGAGTGATTCTGTTGGAAATATGAATCCAGTGGAATATAGATTGTGTGCTATATATTGCTTAGCAGCCACCTGGTGATTGTAGCTAGATTTATTTCTCGTAAATCTTTGAAAGCAATCTTAGATTTACTTAACCCCAAATGCGTATATAACGCATACATAAACATTCATTGTTAGATAAATTAAACTAGCAAACACATTAAGAATAGAAAACCATGTGGCACCGAGCTATAGGTCACAACAGCTAAGTGGCGTCACCATGATGCATGCACGTAATTAAGATTGATGAATGACGTGAATTAGCCACACCTATTAGTAATGCCCGCGCAAAACCCTGCATGTGCACCCCCATTTACTCACACGTTCACAAAACCTTTATGTTGCTTAGCACACGTGCATAAATACATATATAAGCATTTGTGGTTTAGTACATCTAAACTTGTTTTCAAATATTATTACTAGAATCCGATTACAATCACCCGGTGGCTACTAAGCAAATATATACCACACGGCCACCTATTCCGGGAAAAGTGTGATTTCGGTGATAAATGAACCACAAACTTATTAGTGATCACTTAATTTAGTAAAGCACGCCCGCAATCTTGATTGCGCACTATCCTTTATCATAAACATTGTACATAGACACACATTCGCGTAATCTTTAGAGTATATAACAGAGCATCTTCAGGAGAAAATAAACCTAGAGACGAAGTATATCGGGTGAGGATTTGCAGTTTAGGTGCCTTTATTGATTAGCCTTGGCCAAGCGGAAGCGATTATTTGATTAATCGCGATTAATTGCTTGAATAATAAGGTAATTATTATTTGCAGAGGTTAGGTGATCCTTGAATTATTTTTCATGTGAAGATCTGGTAAATTTGTGTGGGTTTATGATTGTTAAGAGAGGAAAGTGATATACCACTGCTTGATTATTATTTTATTGAATTTCTTACTCCGTATGACTATTTAATTTTGCTCCATCAATTTCCAAATAGACCGGTCATTTTTTTTTAATTATTATTACATGACAAAATTTAACCATAATTTTCTATGTCGAAGATCTAAGTAACTGCTGCTCTATGTATATCATTTTTATTTTATTTTTTTATATTTTTTCGTGTTGTCTAGAAAATGGATACGGATTGGACATTCATCAGCTGCTCTTGGCTGTGGGAAGAAGACAACGAATTCAAGAACGAATGCATTGGTTCTGAATGGACTAAGGAGGAAGAAAAAGCATTCGGAGATGCTCTTGCCCTCTTCAATAGCAATCCTGACCGCTGGGATAAAATCACATCCTCTGTTCCTGGAAAAACAATTGAAGAACTGAAACTTCAGTACGAAGACATATGTGAGGATGTGTTGGCTATCGAGTCCGGGAAGACCCCTTTGCCTCAAAGTAATGATAGTGACCACGAAAAGAAAAAGAAAACACTGAGAGGCGTGAACAGGGGGTTACCTTGGACTGAAGATGAACATCGGTAAAAACAGCTCTCACATTTTTGCAATATAATGCTCTTAGCTAATATCCACTTCTTTATTAAAGAACTTTGACATGTTCAGCTGGACAACATTCGTTCTATAAACCCATGCTGATAATTTTTTCGTGAAAACAAAAAACAATATATTTCAGTAGCTGGGAATCTGACTAAAACTTTTGAGTTTATTTTATCCTCTAGGCGATTTCTGGATGGTTTAGCGAAATATGGCAGAGGTGATTGGAAGAGCATCGCAAGATATTCCGTACAAACTAAATCAAATAGTCAAGTTGCTAGCCATGCTCAGAAATACTTCAAGAGGATGAATTCAACTAGCAAGGATGGAAAACGGCACAGTATCAATGATGTGACGTTTGACCATCCAGAAACCACACCAGCTCCGCAAGAGCCTATGACCAGCACCACCATGCCTGGAGACAATGACGACTCATCAGAGAATGTCAGAAAACAACTCCTGATGGGTGACACACCTTTTAAAAGCACGTCTATCCCTCCGATTTCTAGCCACACGATCGAGGAGCCTCTTGCATTTGATGGCAGCGTGTTTGACTCTTTGTTTGCTAGCCAATCAATTCAGGAGCTAGACTCTGGCTCAACGGGGACTGCTACATATTATCCTTCGTTACTGTTGACGCAAGATTGTGGAGGGCCTCATCCTCTTGCTTCTTTTGATTTTCCTCCTGTCTCTGAAATCGAACATTTGACAGAGGATTGTGGAGTACCTACTCCATATACATCAAGTGTTCCTGTTATCCCCGAGATCCAGTCATTGACAGAGGACAACGATATACTTAATATTGATTCATTTGATTTTTCTTTTAGCGACGAGATTCATCCGGTGATGCAAGACAATGGAATAAATCTTGGCTCGTATGACGTGCCTTCTCTCTCAGAACTCCAACAACCATTGTTGCAAGAGAGTGGAGCACCGAATTCTGAATCGTGTGGTATTCCATCCGTCTCGACCGCGACAGAAGATATAGATATTTTTGCATTGCCGCACTTTTTAGATATAGATTGAATTAGTAGAAGTCTTATAATTTCCATGCTTGTGAAAATAAAGGTTAAAACTACAGGGGCATTTATGTCATTTCAATTGAATAGCATAATATGAGAATGTTGAAAAAAAAATATTTTATTATAATTGTAACATACTACACTACATCATTCATTAGTTTATATTCCATCTTAATCTCTACTCCAGTAGACTTGGAAGGAGATAACTAGAGAAATAAATATCATTGCTTTTCGCTACCCAAACTTAATTCATGATGGGCTTAATGACACAATTCGTGTTGAAAACTTCAAAAGCTTTATCTTTCCTGTTCCATTAATGACACAATTGGTGTTGAAAACTTCAAAAGCTTTATCTTTCCTGTTCCACCACAGATGCCAGACGAACAAAGCATATGCCAGTACAACAATGTGTCTTTTATCCTTCTTTTTTATTTAACTCTCTCATCCACATTATTTTTATCTCTCATCTATCTCATATTTCACTTTTTCCTCCATCTACAAAATCTACAAAAAGTAACAACAACAATGGGTGAACTTATTTTATTTTATTTTTTATTTATTTATATTATATTTATTTATATTATATTTAAAAAATACTACCAACAACAATAGGTATTGTTAAATAATTTTTTTGTTTAAACTATTGTTATTATCAATTGAATTTATTAATTTATTTGTATATATAATGATAATGGTAATTGTACAAATAAAATGGTTGAGTAAGAGTTCGAATGTGAAATAAAAAAAAAATAGTGGATTAATATACTTTCACGGAATACGTTGCAAAATTTATAAATTATTTCATATTAATTTTCAAAAAAATACCACCACGGGCAAATGAGAATATATTTAATTTTTTATTTGTTTTGTTTCATAATTTACTTTAGAAACTAAAGATTATTTTTAACTAACAAATTTGAGTGGAGTTCGAATATGAAATAATAATAAAAAATTAGTCGATTAATATACTTTCTCGGAATACATTGCCGAATTTATAAATGATTTCATACGTATCAATTTTTAAAAAAATATCACGTCTAATCGCACGGGTTATACTAATTTTCCTTAAAATTTTCTTTTTTAATAATATGATAAATGACTATAACACCCCCTTTATGTAACAATAAATTGATTGAATTATTAACAATGGATCTAAGAATAAAAACAATAGATTAGTGCCTAAAGAAACACGCCCACTAAAGATTAAAGACTAAAGATTAAAGAACCACGCCGCCAACTTAACCAAAGTGAGTTCATGTCCAGCAAGGACGACGAAACCATTGAGTCGCCCAACTGCTCAAGTGCTATAATTTTTTTTTATACCATATATGCATGAACTTCATTCTTATAAAAAATAGGTTTGGAATTTTTCCTCGTCCGAAGTCTTGTTGGAAATTATCGATGTCATTTCAGTTAATCGGAGAATCGACCATCAAGAAAATACAGAGGGAGTAAAGTTAGGTGAATCTACAGTGGGTAAAGCTAGCTTGGAGATTTGAAGCAAGAAATTGGTAGTATGATTGATTGATTATGAATGATTTCGGTACTGATAATTTCAAGCTTAGGTTCCTATTTGGAATTCGATTGTTTGGTAGGTGAAGGAAACTTTTTTTTTTCCGCCAATTTTATAGCAATTCTATTTTATTCAATGAGTGAGAGGGGTGCACATTACGTGAGTCAACCTTTTATTCTAAAAAACACTTTAGGCAAAATTAAATGAACACTAAAGACTTTTTCTTTTGAAATTCACTCTAATTTCGTTTCAATTCAATTCAAATTTACTTTGATTAAATTTATTTTAAAATAAATTAAAATATATATAAATTAATTTGAATTAATAATTTTCTTATACAATCTAGTTTATACTATAATATTATTAATATTTTAAAAATATATATTTAAAAAAATTAAAAATTTATTATTATTTTTATAAAAAAATTAATTTAAATATATTTAACAAGTTAAAATTCATCAATTTCAGTTCAGTTAAGTCGATTTCAATTATAAAAAAAACAAGTCAAAAGAGCATCTTTGATGGTGTATTTAACATACACTGGAGAATTACACTTCATATTTTACCACTTATGTTCTATGAGCTGAAATATAATTTTTTAACTTTATACATGTAAGATTCATAACATAAGACACATGCAATTTGAATTTATTAAGCATCAAAATACTACTTTCGGTCCGAATAATTTATGCACAATTATTTTATAAAATACAAAAAAAGTGTGTATAATTTATTGGGAGGAGATAGATAGTATTTAGTATTCACTCACATGAATAGTTAGTATCCAGAATGCTCCTCCGCAATAGTATTATTATTTAGACAATGCATAATAGTAATATTAATAGTTCATTTTTTTCTACTTCCTTTTTCATACAGTAGGCACGGGTCAAGACTAAAAAATTAGTGGACTTCACCCAAAACTCGTACGCATTTTTCATATTAAAAAAAAAATTGTTTTGTCCTGATGAGTAATGAGAGTATTTAATATGAAATTGACATAAAATTATAAAATTTAGAATTATATACTCCCTCCCACCCACACCAATAGTCGCACGTGGTCAACGTTGACTTTTTTCGTCCGTTCAATACATATGATAAATAGTGTACAAAAATTATGAAAAAAATACTAAAATAAAATGTAATAGTTATATTTTATTTTAGTATTTTTTTCATAATTCTATTATATTTTATTTTAGTATTTTTTTCATAATTTTTGTACACTATTTATCATATGTATTGAACGGACGAAAAAATTTTCATAATTTTTGTACACTATTTATCATATGTATTGAACGGACGAAAAAAGTCAACGTTGACCACATGTGACTATTGCTTTGGGTGGGAATATGTATTGAACGGACGAAAAAAGTCAACGTTGACCACATGTGACTATTGCTTTGGGTGGGAGGTAGTATATAGGAAAAGACTATAGTACGTTTCTCGCATTTGAATGTACCATACTTTGGGTTGCGAAATATTATTTCAGCCACTAAAGTCTAAAAAAAGGTTTTTCAAGCACTTGACAAACTTCAAATTGAACAAACAAACACCAAACACTCATGCTTTATAACACTTATCCCCATCACAAACAAACCCCTCCCCTGATTTCTCCTCTTCATCATCAGCCACTTGTTCTCCACTTGGGATGAAGATCAAAGTCGCAATCCTCACAAGCTCGATCGTGGTCATGAAGCTTCTCACTCTCGACTTTCCTAGGCCACCCCTCTGCCATATATCTTCTTGTACTCCCTTTCAATCTCCTCGGTGAAACATTATCAGCTCGATCGCAGGCTTCGGTCGACACGGTCTTGCCATCTGGACCAATGGCGACAGCCTTTGGGATGCCCCGCACATCTAATAACCGGCGAGCCACGGCATTGAGGAGAAGTATTCGTCCAAGGACGTTTGGTCTCTGTCGCTGGAGATGAACACAATTTCGAGGGCATTCTTGTCTTTGTTGATTTCTTGATATGTGTTTCAAGCTCAAAGTATTTAATTAGCTTTACACAACACTTGTCGTTGACGGGCAATGAAAACCAAGGCAGGCCTTGGAACACTTGTCCGAACGAAGATTCATCCTGGTCAAGGGGTACCATCACAATCTCAAAGTCGCTCACTCCATTCTCTCTCAAGCTGTTGTACACTTCGACTAGTTTTGGATTAAAATCGAGGCAACTTTGGTAGTCATCCAGATCAATGAAATACAAACCCACGGTCTTGCCTTCCAGCTCGGAGATGGGTATCTGTAAGGAGGCAACAATATTTGTTATTGGTACGCTCAGTCGCTCACTACAAATAATCACAAATACTATTTGGAACAAATACAAACCTTTTTACCATCAGCTGCAATCACATATATAGTCCCTGGAATCGGACGTGAGCACGGATTTCAACGTCTGGTTCCTCTTTGCTTCGATTTCCAGTTCCTTGAGATTTTCGAGTCGTTCGTGATGAAAAAAATTAGCTCCGAAAAAAGACAGAATTCATGTATATATTCTAGGGCTATGCTTGGGACAATCTGTGCATTTTCTTATAATTTTTTTCCATGTTTGGTTAATTACAATAATTACATGTTAAAGTATTAAATGCATATGGAGATATTTGCTAATTAGGTCAAACATCTAAGGTAATTTTGCAATAAACCCTACTGAGAATTACAAAACTCTTTAGTTCTCTTTTATAAATATTGGCTGGGCAAGTATAAACACAAGTTGAATTCATAACTTCAGGATGTTTAATTTTTCCAGCCTGTAAAATGTTTAAGTTCAGAAACAATTTCCCATCAAGTTGAATTCATAAGTTCAGTCTCATAGGGGACCTCTTGATGGGAAATTGTTTCTTAAGCTTGCTAATGACTTCTAGTGCCTGTAAAATGTCTACGTTAACGGAAGGGAAGTACTACCAGACAGTCCAAATTCAGTAATTTATAGTAAAAATGGAAGTGTGATTGACAATTAACTTGCCTGTTTCTTCGAGCTGCTATTCGGGTCAACGGCAAAATGGATATCATGCATTAGTCGCTCGATCATGCTTATGGTATAAGGTCGCTGGGTTTGAGGATTGATAGTTTTCTGCATGACAATGGTTGCAATATCCCTAAATTGACTTGATAATTGGGACTCCCTCTCCTTCCCCGCAACTTGTAGCTCACCTTTCTCCAAAATCTGCAGTGTGAATTATTTAACAGTTAATGCACATCATCTCAACTGGTATTTCTTTCTTTCAGGAACCCATTACTTAATATTTACCCAGAAGTTATAAAAATTACATGTTAATATATTAATTCTAATACATATGAACACATAATTAAAGGCAGTGCTGCCCATGCCCTGTGTAAAATGTAGTTGAGTTTTCTTCTTCCAGCACTACCCATCAATCTTTACACTTTACGAAGAGTCGAAGAGCCATGTGGTTCAACGTCTAATAATTGTGCCATTTTAAAATATCACAATGATAGAACAAGAAATATGACACAATAGATGATATAATTGAGATTATCAACTCAAAATGAAATGAATGCAGCACCCTATCCTGGCCACGTTCGTCAGCCTCTTCTGGCCAACCGGCTGAACCAGCGTCTTCGAAATTAATCATATATTGAGAGACGGAAGATACTGTGGCGCGGGGCAGTGGTGGCTTCAGCGGCGAGGCGGAGAAGGAAACGGCGGTAAGCAATCGGTAGTGGTGACGCGATGGGGTTCTGGTTATCTGGGCCGCGAAAAATAATGTAAGGCTACGGATATTTACACCTCCATCTTTAATTTGTACACCACCTTGACTAATTATTTCAACTCAAAATTACTGTTATACCCTTTTACTTTTACATAAATTAAATTACTACCTGCACCCCTCCTTTGGATCACCGCCTTGCTCTCGGAGGCTGAGCCGCTGAAGAGATCGCAGCCACCGTCCTCCCTCCGTCCATTGCTTTGCCGAATCTATGGAACTCGTCGGCGTAAGTGTGCTTCCCAAGAATGTCGACGATCTAAAACTTGGAGTGGGAGGGGAGGGAGGCAGTCTTGATCTCGTCGATCGAGGTCGTCTCCGACAGGGGCAAAAAATTGGTTTCGGCGTCGTACGGCGACCGACGGGTGCTTGTTGGAAATTTGCGCCCCAGCATTATACTGTATTTTTGGACTGGAAAGACACTTTATGGGACTCGATCTCAACATTACACTGTATTTTTTTATTTTAGATAACTTAATTTTTTTTAATTTTGTTTTTGATTAAAAATAATTTTGCTAGAAATACTTAGGGACATCTTCTCTTCGGTAGATTGATCACCAGATCACCAATTTGTGGTAGATTTCAGAATGGCGCATCGGCGTGAGGAAGGAGAAAAAGGATGCCAAAAAGAATATAATAATTTAATTATAAAAATAGGGGTAAAATTGATATATAAGTGAAATATAATCATTTGGGTGGTGTGTAAATGAAAGTGAGAGGTGTAAATAACCGTACCATAATGTAATAGTTAATCGGAATCACTAACGGACTTATTTTCGTTATTACTTGGGCTTTAATTGGACTTATAAATGGGCCAAAAATCAGGTCGTAATTGGACTCGGCAGTGGAAGAAGATACAGGGCTGGGCGTGGGGGATGGGACGGAAATAAATTATGGGGACGTGGATGAAATTCGCATTTTAAAACATGTTTCAATTCTATTTGGGTTTAGGTTGCCAAAATTTAAAATAAAAACAACTAATTAAATCAAAATTTGAGATAAAATAATAATATTTTTCACTTATGAAATGATCAAAATTCAAATAAAATAAAAATAACAAGTTTTTTTTGAACACTTACATGTATATATACTAGATTATACTCACCAAGACGGACATCACAAGATGGGCCCAGTACATTTTATAATTATGCTCCACACATTGGCTTCATTTATACAAAAAAATTCGTGGTTAAGTTACATGGGAGCTACCAGAATCCATTAATATAAATTTATAAACTTACATGTATTGCAATTCCTTTTTGGCAGTTTTATTGTTGAGCACATCCGTTGTCTGGTCCAAGGTGAAAAACCTTTGAACATTATGTATACTCCTCTAGAATCTAGATCAATTAAAAAATGCACTGCCAAATAAATATCAGAGTATTATACAACAGAAAACGCACCTACAAACCAAGAAGTGCTATTCTAGTCAAAACAGTCGCACCAAAAATTGTTGAACCTTAGAACTGGTTGTTAAATGTAAAATGAACAACGCAATGTCCCAGAATTTTGAACTCCATTGCAACAAATTATCCAAGAAGGGTACAAATAAAGCACCACTAACATAAAATAAGAAAACCTTTTATAGTTGACAGTCCTCAAAGGTATAATCAAACTCGTAGTTAAACAACACCTACATCATTTACTGTAGTTTATCATCTAAATACAAATATATTAATACTTATCTAAAACCTAAACTCCTAAAAATTTATTTAAAACAGATAAAGGCAATCAATACAAGGCAAGACAAACTCTAATGGCATGTTTCCTAATTTAAGAAAATGGAAGTGATTATCCGGTTCATGTCCACGACCACGAGCATTCCCCTGCTCCCAACAACACACCAATAAAAGGTGTGAATAAAGGCAAACCCGCATTTATTTTTCTTTCCCAAAACTTCATTTGCTATACATCTATCCTTTTTAGCCTAATGAACTTGAATAAAACTCTACACAAAAAATGTAAAACAAGTACTAAATTAGAGTTTTACTCAAGTCGAATCTAAAGATTCACTGAACATAGTAAAAGCAAAATCAACTGAAAAGTGAAAACTATTCATTTCACAAGTTTAAATTTGAATGTCACCTGAATAATAAATTATACTGTATAATGTATGTTAACGAAATATACTTCTCTAAAAAATGTGTTATTAGAACAGCACAACACAATTTACTGTCAAACTACGATTTTATCCAGATGTGCTAATCCGGCCTATCGTTCCAAAGGCCTAATACAAAAGAGGGGAAATAAAACATAAAAGTTACCTTAAATCTCCTGTGCTGCTATGGCACAACTCGATAAAAGTCGCTAATAAGAAGTGTAATAAGAAGTGCCACAGCTCATCAATGAACCACCAAATGTTCTCTCTAAATATGTGAACAAGAATAAACACAGCATATTCATAAGCATATATCATAAGCAATTACTATCAAAAACCAAACAGTAAAAAATAAATAAATAAGCCATGGGCACTAAAAAAAATCTGTAATTATAGCAAAGGGATGCATTAAAATTTACTGGATAGTAAATTAATCGATCACCGTCATTCAACAAATGATCCACCAAATCTTGGGTTGAATCAATCTCAACTTAAACAATAAAAGAAGATAGAGATTCGACAACATATAAACATAGCAACTGTTAGAAAGAATCTCAGTGACAAGATATAAACATAGCAACTGTTAAAAAAACTACATTTAGTACCCAACCCCCAACCACCCTGTCCTTTTAATTGTACCTCCGAGGGATTAAGAACTTCAAAGAAACTGTTAAAACTCCAAAATTAAGAACAAAGACGATGTGAAGAGGGTTATACATAAGTATATTACTTCTTCATTTGTCACATTCTCATCCAGAACCGCATCAAAACAAAACTCATGTTTCTCCACATATGAAATCAGTTCAACCTTTTGTCTTTCACTATAATTTTCAAATATGGGTTCCTCTAGTCGAAAAAGTATAGAAAAGGTGAATAATAACATTAAGAGTTAACATACCACGACTTTAATCTTAACCACATTGTTCTCCCTTGTGTTGATTTAATTTTCATTAGCAGATATTCCAGCAGGAGCCTCTGCATCTATTTGTCCTCTCGGCCTCCTGCTGGGTATCACATCAAAGTCACCTTCAAAAGCTTTGGTCACAGCAGGCATGAAAGGAGATGGCTCGAAAGGCTCGGAGATAACATGCTGAAAAGAATTATATGAAACTGCCACAATTCGCCAGGACCATATATAGATTCAAAAAGAATAATATAGTGTGGAAGTCATTGGGAAGTATAGCGTACATCATATAATAGCTCGTTGTCATCCATAGAATGTAGATCCAAAAGTCCAGCTCTGAATTCTCCCCTAAATTCCGGAGAATGAAACCCCTCCGATGGAGCAAATGCACCAAAACTTTGGGCCCTTGGAGTATAAGACTCGGAAGCAGTCTTACCATTAATGTTGAGATTCCTCATTAATTTGAAAAACCTTTGTTTCTCTTCAGTAGACTCTGGTACATAACCCTTCATATATATCACCAAACTGTCTTAATTAATCATGAAATCAAATCAAATGTGTGCAGAAAAGCAATTGAAACAAATCACATTATATTTCTCCTCCTGCTAAATTTAAAATGGAAAAGAAAGAATCCAAAAAAACAAGTCACAAGAAGTATCATTACCAAGCCGGAACCGATGGTTAAACAATCACTACTTTAGACTAAATGCCGTATATACCTGATAGACAAAATCTCCTCTAAATGGCGTGGATAATTTCTAGCAAAAAACAGAATATCATAAAAGGCATTGTAATAAATACCTGCATTAATAGATTAGGGAGCATGCGGTGATCCACGACATTAGACGCCACTGGAGAGCCCAAATGCTTCAATCCGACAGACTGGAGCCACCGAGCCATAAGGAAAAACCCACGTGACGCATTGATCTATTCTGAGGAGCCAACTTACAAGATCTTCTTTTTCCACACTGAAAAATAAGGAAAAACAAATCAACAGAGATTGATAACCTCAAAATCCACGACTTCACACAATTTCATAACATCAAAAATGCAATCAAATTATCAAAAACTCAATCAAATCCCTCAAATTATAACACCGTTGATCCCAGAATCATCGTCGGAAAAACGAAATCCAATTGTAAACAACATGTATATCAAAGGGGTTGAACAGTAAACCTAATCAACGCATTCCGTACCTGAATCGAAATCAACTAGGAACATATGTTTGTCTATCGGCCTTCAATCTTCGGCCCACTTCCTGACGCGCCTAGTGAAATGTACGCCTTTGTCATCACCGAAGTATATGCCTGTTAACGTACAAATGGAAAAATGAAAAGAAAAAGAAAATGCATTGGTCTGAATAATAGTACGGAATGTAAGCTTCTAATTTGAACTGTTAATCAGCATCAACCTCGGATCACATCTACAAACAAGCTTGGCATAATAGCAAGTTTACAAAAAAAAATCAGGTCAAATAATGAAAGCACGTATAATAACTTAGCGACATCAGAAATGATATGGAAACCTTCCTCATAGACAATATCATCTCTAATGTAAAAGAACATAACACCAATTTTATCAATTTAATCGAGATGACACTTAAAACATTTCCCCATTGTATTTACAGGTTTGCATCTCCTTAGTAAGAACTCTGGGCTCGTATCACATTAATCAAACTTTATGACTTACTCGTACCTCTTTGTATTGACTTACCTCTTTGTATGCCCACGTATCAAACTTTATGACTTACCTCTTTGTATGTATTATGTACTTACGTATTGTGTATGTACATTAGATTTATTAATTAATGTTAAAATTTTGATTAACTAATTATAACACATTATTATCTAAAATCCACAAAATTCACTGCGGTCTTCTTCATCGTCCTCAAGCCGGCGCGGACGATATTTGCTTAAAGTTTTTTTACTTTCATTCCAAAACGAGCTATTTATTCAGCCACGCGCAGCATTCGATTTAGGATAATTGGAATACCGCAGGCCAGAAAAGGTAATTATGTTTCTCGATTTAGGTTTTTTCGCTCAGTAACTTCTCTACAATTCTTCTTTCTTCCTTTATTTATTTATTAATTTGAAAAATTGGAGGTGGGTCGGTGACCTAATATGATTGATTATGAATAAGGGGACCTACAATTGTTATGCTTCTTCAAAGTATTCGGATATCTTAATGCTGGTTTAATCTTGTTTGTTATGGAGACATATATGATTTCAGGTAGTTCTGTAAAGTCCCTTCCTTCTTGCAACTTTATAACTTGCACTGATGAGTGATGAAGAGTAACACCCCAACAGGCTTTGATGAATCTTTGACCTTTGATTTGAAACAATTATTTTTAGAATTTAGAGTTATTCTAATTATTTATTATTGAAATAATATTTGTTGTTAAGTTTGGAATGCAGAATTCACTAAATTCTGGGCTTATGCTACAAAACCCGTCTGTGATTTAACAATCAGTTTATTCAGTTGATGATATGATTATAGAATACTCAATTGATCAGAAGTCTAATTTATTTTTTTGTAGTTTGATTTGTTTAGTTATTGGTGTCTTTTTTGTATATTTAATCTCACTGTACATTTTCTTTACTGTTTCCAGGATTCATTGATGCTTGGGCAACTCATCCATCTGGCTTCTGGCTCTTCTTAAACTACTCTTGTTAGATGTCGACAAAGAGCTAAGTAGAGGGCTTTTTTCCCATGCAAGCAAAAATTGCAAGTTCTTGGGTTTGATTCATTTGGTATGCTATGTTGTGTCACTCGTACTTCATTTATCATGAGAAGCAGCTCAACTTTTATAGTATGTTAAATACACTATGATTTATCATGCACATAAGTATAGTAACTGAAATTTTACAGATGTAGAAATGTAGAATTGAAACATGATATACCTTCTCTTATACCTTCTCCAGAGCATCCACCTTTGAAGATCGACCTGTGCGTGCGAGGAGCGGCGGCCATCCACCTTCGAAGCTCCGGCGAGTCCTCAGCGGCGAGCCACGTCACCACAGCTGCGGGGATTTGTAGCAGCGAGAGCGAGCAGCGGGTTCTAGGTCGAGCAGCGGCGGCAACAACAAGGTATGTCGACCCTTACCTGTTTCTACATTCGTTTTTTCGATTATTTGTTGATTTAGGGTTGAATTTGGTTTTGATTTAGGGTTGAAAATTTATTTAGGGTCTTACCATTATGCCCATCAATGTTTTGGAATAGTACAAGTAGCCCTATTTTTACCTTAAATATAAATAATCGAAATGGTATTTGTTTTTAAGAAGGATTTGTTATAGATTTCAGTTTCAAGAAGGATTTGTTCTCAAAGGCAGTAGATGATCTTCTCTTTAATCATTTAAAATCCATTCTGATTAAACTAATTGTACCTAGAAAGAAAATAAAAGGGGACTAACTCAATGAATGTTCTTAAGATTTCCCCTTGCGTGCTTGTTGGAGAAGTTTTTAAGCAAATACTAAAACCTTGTGTGCTTTGATTTTGTATTTCTTGTTACGGTGAATGTTGGAGGAGTTATAAATATTTCATTACTCTGCGTTCGTGCTTGTCACGATCTTATGCGAATTATTTTAACATTGGCGATATCCTCAATATGAGACTTCGTACTTTCTCCTGTGATTTGTTTCATTTCTAACATGCCTGGCCGATTCTGACATTTATAATATTTTGAATTTTGAGTTAACTATAATTTTATACTCCTTGTAACTATGTGTTTCCCATCTTCCCGTTTATGTTGTAACACTAACATAGGATATAGAAAGAACCTACAGCAATATAGAAACAGTGTGCTTAAAATGTTTTGCAATATGTTGTTTTGTTTTGAATTCCCCAAGACATTTTGCTGTGAAATCAAAGAGTTTTATGTGTATGAATGTATAGGCGGAATCAGGTTATCCCCATCTGTGGTGGGAATCAGATCATGTGTAAATTTGTAAATTGTTGTTCAATCTCACTTCATGTGTTAATCATTTGGTCCAATCAGTTAGTATTGGTCCCACAGTTGCCTAAATTTCTCATTCTTGAGTTTGCTGTGCCCTGCTCATAAGCATTGTATTTTGAAACTAAATTTGCAGAATAGGTTGAACTTTTGTCCTCTGCTTTTGCTCTTAAGCTTTATATTTTGAAACTGAATTTGCAGAATAGGTTCAATTTTGCTGTGAAGTGTGTTTTCTATTGATATATATATATATATATATATTTTTTTCGATTTTAATTTGAAATTGAATGTTTCTTTTTTTGTAGTGCCAGAAGATGCCGTCCATGGGACTGTTGGGCATCTACGGAGAGTCTCTGAGGCTGACGTGGAAGCTCAGAGTCGTCTTGTCCCATGTTGCCGTGACGCTGATCCTCCCCCTGATCCTCATCATCTTTGTACTGGAATCGGTGTTGGACATCCACCAGTACAAAGTGGTGCGAGACGAAGTATACTCATCGGACATGAGTATACTTACCGGAACCCCGCCGAAGGCGCACAAGGTCAACTCGAAAGAGTACTCCCTGGTAGGAGTGGCGTACCGGGTGTTCATCCTCGGATTCTCCCTCCTCTCGACGTCGGCTGTCGTGTACACGATCGGCAGCTCCTACGCCTCCCGAGAGATGAGCTACCGGAGGATCATGAGCGTGGTGCCCCGTTTGTGGAAGCGGCTCGCTGCCACGCTCTCCTGCACCTTGGTCGCTTTCATCCCCTTGGACGCCCTGGTGAGGATGACATTCGGCTGGGGGTTCAAGTTTCGAGACGGGAAGTTTGGGGTGGAGCTGCTGGTGGGGTCGTTGATCGTGCAGGTGGCGGTGTACGTGTACACGGCGGCTGTGTGGCAGATGGCAAGCGTGGTGACGGTGATGGAGGAGGGCGTGACGGGGCTGAGGGCCGTGCGGAAGGCCTTCAGGCTGACGAGGGGGAAGAAGGTGGTGGTGGTGGTGTGCCAGCTGGCGGTGATGTCGGTGTTGGCGCTGGTGTACAGGAAGCACACCAGCATCCTTTTGCTGAGAGACGACGAACACGACAGATGGATTGAGCTGGCCGGGTGCGCCCTTGTCTCGATGGCCACCGTCGTCTTCGGGACTGTCGTGCACACGGTGGTGTACATGGTGTGCAAGTCGTATCACCACGAGGAGATAGACAAGTCCGCCCTCGCCCATCATCTCGAGGGTATCTACCTGCAGGGGGAGCAAAGACGGGTGCACCAGGTTGAGATGGAGGAGGTCTGAAGAAATAATTACTAGTAGTAGTAGTAGTTGTTGTTGTTGTACATCATACAGTATTATCTTTCTTCTCGTGCCTCGTCACTCTTCAGTGCATTTGAAGGATGAAAGAGTATTTCTTTAAGTGAATATTCTTGAAATTAATGCAACATAGCTTCTATGAATATTGTAATTAACACTCATGTTTGCTACCTTATGTGGACTGTGATGCATCCATTCATCAAAATTCATAGCTTTTTTGTGTAGTTCTGTTGTGAACCATGATGAAATTTTGTTTAGGTAAGAGTTGAAGCTGCCTTGACTCTCCGTGCACTGGCTGAGGTTGATCCCTCGTGTGTTGGCGGCTTGATTTCTTATGCGATGACAATGCTTAGTGCATCACGAGAAAATGTCTCATTTGAGAAGGTTACACTTTAGCCAGACAGGCTCCCTGTGATTCACTTCTTTTTAGATCCTGCATTTATTCCAATTTCCATATTAATTTTTGCTGTTGAGATAATTCATTATTCTTCAGCTATTTACATGGAAACATTATAATTTAATTCTGTTTGGTATCTATTTATAATAATCAGTTACAGAAACAGAAAATATAATGAAAACTAAAATTTATTTTAGATTAATGCACTCTCTATTTCTTAATATACTGACTTCCTTTGCTAATTGTGTAGATATGTATTCATGGTTGCAATGATCTCCAGGGATCTAACCTAAAAAGGGAGCTAGTGTCAATTTCTGGAAAGTTACCTCTTGGATATCCAACCAGATAGAATTCATTGATCTTCCATTTTTCCTCATATCATGCTTTAACGTAATTATTACATGTGCAAAGATCGAGACACTGTGCTTATTTGAGACCATAGATGCATGTTTTTTCATTGCACGTGAAAGTACAATCAATAATCGGACGATAAGTAATTCCTGTTCTCTATTGCCATTAACTATTATTTAATTATAATTTGGTATTTGGTGGGTGCATATTGCCTAATTCTGTTCTTCAAGTTTGCAAGAACCTGCTGACGGAATCTAGCAGGAACCCTGTAGCAGCTGCTTTAGAAAAAGAAGTTGGATGGAACCTTTTATCTTCACTATTGACTTCAGTGTTGAAGGAGGTAAACTCTGTATTGTTCTAGCTTTGCAGCTCTAATTCCATTTCAGTTTCCAAATGCTCTAGCTTGTTGGTTGCAGGAGCTTCATGACCATGTTTTCGATATTCTTGCTTCATGGACTTCAGCATTTAGCGAAAATCCAAAAAAAATACACAAATCAACCAAATGACCTCTCATCAGAAATATGGTTCGTTGAATAATACCTAGTTAAACTTTATTTTATGCATTTTCATCACAATTATACTTATATAGTTCTGCTGTTGCCTGTTGGTTCTTCCCTATTTGCAATACTGCCAGACATTTTTTGATTTACATTGTGGAAAATTTTCTACTCTGAAAACTGAAAAGGACTCGGCATCAAATTATATTTTTCAATGAGAAAAGTTTGAAACTGTATTGTTTGTTCTGTTAATGGATTCCAAGAAAGAGGTTTCTAAAAACAACATACACATTACAAGGGGAATGGACTCGTATTACTATGAGAATCATATTTTTAGTTTATTTGTTTGGTGATATAACTTGTTTTTCCTCTGTACTGTGTGGTCTGCTGCCATTGATGCGCTTACTTCATATGTCAAGTGTTTTGTTTCTTCTGACCTTGCAAACAGAAGAATCCTATTGCAGCCAGTTCTTTTATACCTGAATAGGTAAAGAATTTTACTAATGTATTCTGCCGGATTGATTTTGGCCGTGAAATTTGGTTGTTTAATTTTTATTTTTGTTCCATCTTGAATGTATTGCTGACATAGCTCTCGATTTGGATGACTAGGGCACTATCCAACACATCACAGCTAGCAGGCAAAGAACAAGCTGGCGTAAAATCCTCAATTGACTTATTTATTACTGGGGTGTTGATAGCATATAAATCACTTTCAGACCCATCCTTGTACAAAAGTGATCACGCACATATTGTTCAGATATACACTACGCCGTTTAGGTAATCAAATACTGAAATGCCTGAGCCCGTGATCATCTTTTTCTTCCACATGTTTTTCTGTGTGCTTTATTTACCACAAATATGCTAACTTCTACTGTACTTAAAAGTGAATTAGTGCATGCTCTTTTTCACTTAAATTAACTTATTTTAGTTTATGTGGATTTATTTGAAATTTATGACTGAAAAGCCTCAAAATGCGAGGAAAGCTATTGCCTGAGGTTGTTGTTAGATAAGAGAGATGCCTGGTTAGGTCCTTGGACTCCGGGAAGGTTAAATTCTGAACTCATTTCGTACTGTTATGGCTAAATTCTAGTATCTTGAAGGCAATGAAACTTTTATTTATAGACAGACCTTATTGTCTATAATTCTTTTTGCATGTGATTGTTTAGGGATTGGTTTGAAGATGAACTTCGTTCTTTTCAAGGCGGGAAAGATGGTGTTCTGACATGTGTCTGGGAAAATGAGCCTTCTAGTTTTCCCTAGGTAAAGGATATTTGTTAGAGAGCAAAGAGATGAACAAAGAAATAAATATATTATTAAGAAGAAGAAAATAAAGAACCTACGGAAGCACTCTTCCGTCCAAAAGTCCGAAGACTCCAAATTCCAATTGATCTCAAAGATAAATCCTAACCTAATAATCAAAGACATACTTATAGGAATTATATTCCATAAAACCCTAATACTCTATACTACTCGGCCGCTAATAAGACTACTGCCGCTAATAAGAATCATAATAATAATAATAATAATAATAATAATAATAATAATAATATAATTAAAGTACTAATTAAACTTCCGCATCATATCAATATTCTCACTCCTTAGCAGAAATTTAGTCTACTTCGCTAGATTAGTACTCTCCCTTTTCCTTATTCCTGATACTAAATCATAATGTTTAAACAATAAAGCCTGAGACAACAAGCAAGATGCTGGTGAATCAGATGCTCCTCTCCTTCGGGAATATGTTTGCTTCTCAGGTATATGAGCTTTTACTGGTTTAGCATGTGAGCTGTGATTGCTGTTCAATAATATGGAAATACTTGGAACATTTTCATCTCATTTTCTCCATGTTCTCCCAGGATAGCAATGGGATGCTCTCATTTATTGGCATGACTGATCAGTGTCTGAAAGCTGAAAAAAAGCAAGCTTGGCATGCGGCCAGTGTTACCAATATATGTGTGGGATTATTGTCTGGCCTGAAGGTTTTATTGTAAAATTGTGTTTATTTATAGTATTCACTCTCTAACTACTCCCATGATCTGGATAACATGCTTAGTAATTTTATTTGTTCTCATTTAATTATCATGGCCACACTGTAAGTGAGCAAACTGTAAATACAAGAGAGTGTCTTTGAGCAACTCTGTGTTGTTCGTTATGGCCAGCTTCGAATTGTATTCTCCCCTGATCTGAAGGTTACATTATATTCAGACATTTAATATTATTTTCTGTTTTTAGACTTGTTGTTCGTTATGGCCAACTCTGTGTCACTGTTTAACGTTGCAGATATCAGAAGTGGTGAATAGTTCCAGGGTTTGGTAGTATGCAAAATGGTCCCGGTCAACCGGCCATGGCCAACGGGATCCGGGCAGTGTTTGCCAACCACTCTGTGTCAATGAATGGGCGAGCAGTGGGCATGAATTTACAACAGCAGCAGGATATGAGTCACCAATTGCTCAACGGCCTTGGGGCAGTCAATCTCATTGGTGCCATATAAGTTCGATTTTAGGTCTCACGAAGTCACAGGTTTTTCATATGCATTTTCTTTTATTTTGTGTCCATCTGAAATAATATGTTCATTTATTTTATTGAACTTATTGTCGTAGGGTACTGGTAGCTTTATTTATGTTGCCTTCTCGACATAACAATACTATAATGGTTTTCTTTTGATTATCAACCCGCAATTTTTCCACCTACAGGTTTGTTGCCTCTGCTCGTCAGCTGGCCAAAGCTTTGGAAGTTCCATTGGTAAATGATTTAGGGTATACAAAAAGATATGTGTGATGCCTGAAGGTATACACCTTTTACTTCTAGTAGCCACTTTTGAAGATCGAAACTCAACTGTGAAATTAAAAATGCATAACACCCTTTTACATAAAAAGGGACTGCCGGTTGATCGAGAATGTGTTGTAGATCAGTAAGAGTGTGGCTTCTTCCTTGTTTTATTTTGAATGTGATGCATTTTCATTGATGAACTCAAAACATCCGTGATTGTTGCTACTACGGTTCTGATTTTTAACTTTTCCTTCATGATTTATTTATTCCTACTTGGTGTGATGCTTGAGATTCTTCAGCAGGCATTGAAATTGTCCTTTTTCGTTGGTAGTAATGAATGATTGTTTCGCTCAAAATGACACTGTTTAACGTTGCAGATATCAGAAGTGGTGAATAGTTCCAGGGTTTGGCAGTATGCAAAATGGGCCCGGTCAACCGGTCATGGCCAACGGGATCCGGGCAGTGCTTGCCAACAACCACTCTGTGTCAATGAATGAGCGAGCAGTGGGCATGAGTTCACAACAGCAGCAGGATATGAGTCACCAATTGCTCAACAGTCAATGGATTTAACAAAACCTTCAGTTTGACTGGAAAGTTGGGTTTTATTGTAGAATTTTTATTTGTTATCAGTCTTTTGATTTAACAACCTTCAGTTTCAGGAATTGTTGTTTTCTCTACCAGTGTTTTGAGTTGATTAATGTAGTCATAACAATTGTTCATTTATGTTTGAAAAAAAAGGCAGAAAATATCGATTAACCCGTACTCGGGAAGTTGAAAATTATATTGGTCAATACCCCAAGCCTCACTATCCTTTTGTAAAGATCCCTAGTCACATAGAAGAAACAGAGCATAACAGAAGGAATAAAGCTTGTACATAAAAATACAATCTTGTATTCCACTGTCCACATGCTCAATATATCCTTTTAAAGTACAAACACAAGCAAAATAAACATCCATAAATCCACCAGTCTCCACCTCAAAATGAATAGTCCACAATGTCCACATCACCCATACACTTGCCTCGTCTTTCGCCTCAGATTATGCTTGTGCCAGTCACTCTTGAAGTGCTCCCTGTACTCTTTCGCATCCCCCACAAAGGCATCGCAAGTGCTGCACTTCTGATGCTGCTTTTGTTCTCCAATGGAACTTGACGTCCCTTCTTTGCCTGAAATTGACTGCTTCTGCAATTTCTGCACCAGTTTCGGGACAGGATCTTTTGGGACGCTCGCTATTCGCTCGTCCTCGAGATCATCATAATGATCCACCTCCGTATCATTGTCTGCATGAACGTTGACCGCGAGCATGTCCAGTCTCCCTTGGAGGTTCTTTACGTGGGAATCACATTCACGGTAAAGACCTGGTTCCAGTTCACAAATCTGGAGCCCACAACCGTGATGAAAAAAATTAGCTCCGAAAAAAGACAGAATTCATGTATATATTCTAGGGCTATGCTTGGGACAATCTGTGCATTTTCTTATAATTTTTTTCCATGTTTGGTTAATTACAATAATTACATGTTAAAGTATTAAATGCATATGGAGATATTTGCTAATTAGGTCAAACATCTAAGGTAATTTTGCAATAAACCCTACTGAGAATTACAAAACCCTTTAGTTCTCTTTTATAAATATTGGCTGGGCAAGTATAAACACAAGTTGAATTCATAAGTTCAGGATGTTTAATTTTTCCAGCCTGTAAAATGTTTAAGTTCAGAAACAATTTCCCATCAATTTCCCATCAAGTTGAATTCATAGGTACAGCCTCATAGGGGGCCTCTTGATGGGAAATTGTTTCTTAAGCTTGCTAATGACTTCTAGTGCCTGTAAAACCAGACAGTCCAAATTCAGTAATTTATAGTAAAAAATGGAAGTGTGATTGACAATTAACTTGCCTGTTTCTTCGAGCTGCTATTCGGGTCAACGGCAAAATGGATATCATGCATTAGTCGCTCGATCATGCTTATGGTATAAGGTCGCTGGGTTTGAGGATTGATAGTTTTCTGCATGACAATGGTTGCAATATCCCTAAATTGACTTGATAATTGGGACTCCCTCTCCTTCCCCGCAACTTGTAGCTCACCTTTCTCCAAAATCTGCAATGTGAATTATTTAACAGTTAATGCACATCATCTCAACTGGTCTTTCTTTCTTTCAAGAACCCATTATTTAATATTTACCCAGAAGTTATAAAATTACATGTTAATATATTAATTCTAATACATATGAACACATAATTAAAGGCAGTGCTGCCCATGCCCTGTGTAAAATGTAGTTGAGTTTTCTTCTTCCAGCACTACCCATCAATCTTTACACTTTACGAAGAGTCGAAGAGCCATGTAGTTCAACATCTAATAAGTGTGCCATTTTAAAATATCACAATGATAGAACAAGAAATATGACACAATAGATGATATAATTGAGATTATCAACTCAAAATGAAATGAATGCAGCACCCTATCAATCTTTACACTTTACGAAGAGTCGAAGAGCCATGTGGTTCAACATCTAATAATTGTGCCATTTTAAAATATCACAATGATAGAACAAGAAATATGACACAATAGATGATATAATTGAGATTATCAACTCAAAATGAAATGAATGCAGCACCCTATCCCCCCCCCCACCCCCCCCCCACCCCCACCCCCAAACTCCACAACTAAAAGTAACAGCAGAAAGTTGATTCATAACCTCCAGGCATATTTTAGTCAGATCATCTGTCCCCAAATGCTGCCACTAAATCTTTTGATTTGGCGAGAACACCTTTTGATACGTTGTTATAAACAGTATGAGACTGCAACACTTCGTCTAAATCTTTCTCCCTGCATTGAAATACGAATACCAACAGTTATAATCACTGTTCAACCAAGTCCATAATGTCAAACTCAAACCACTCACCCCTGTTTTCCCATTAGTATTCCCGGGTTCTCCAGCACCATAATAATATAATCAAACACTAGTATATTGCATGATCACATCTACCTGATATGTATTTTTCTCAATACAAACAATGAAACCATTCATCTGAACAGTACGCCAACGATATAAATTATAATCCAGCCTACTAAGGTGTACTCAAATTATGGAACTATAATCAATAGCCAAAAAACATAGGATTGAAGCTTAAAAAACATGAAATCATCAACATGGAGTACTAAATATCTATATCTATACACATTTTTTTAGAGAGCTGAAGAAAATAAAACAGTAGCTAGTTGCTGCTCTACAGCACTCCTATAAGACACTTCATCTTCAAATCCCATTCTAGGGTTTCGTTTTTTCAATGGAAATGGTAGATTAATTCATATATAAATACACCAATTCGTATTTAATTAGCATTCAAAAGTACAGAACTGTAAACGAAATCCGAAGGGCCAAAAAATTAAGAAATCGAAAACAAAGGGACATCAAACATATACACACGGAGATATATAATATATATGTATATCACACGTACACGAGCGAGCGCCAGGATAGGACTTTGTTCTTGTAGCAAGCGATTTCAAAGCGGTTGCCGTGTTTCTTCAGGCGGACAACCGCCACGTTCGTCAGCCTCTTCTGGCCAACCGGCTGAACCAGCGTCTTCGAAATTAATCATATATTGAGAGACGGAAGATACTGTGGCGCGGGGCAGTGGTGGCTTCAGCGGCGAGGCGGAGAAGGAAACGGCGGTAAGCAATCGGTGGTGGTGACGCGATGGGGTTCTGGTGTTCGATGAAAGAAGCAAGGTTATCTGGGCCGTGAAAAATAATGTAATAGTAAATCGGAATCACTAACGGACTTATTTTCGTTATTACTTGGGCTTTAATTGGACTTATAAATGGGCCAAATATAAGGTCGTAATTGGACTCGGCAGTGGAAGAAGATATATAGGGCTGGGCATGGGGGATGGGATGGAAATAAATTATCGGGACGTGGATGAAATTCGCATTTGAAAACATGTTTCAATTCTGTTTGGGTTTTGGTCGGGGTGTCAAAAATTAAAATAAAAACAATTAATTAAATCAAAAATTGAGATAAAATAATAATATTATTCACTTATAAAATGTTCAAAATTCAAATAAAATAAAATTGACAAGTTTTTTTTTCTGAACACTTACATATATATTTATTTGATTTCAATTTTCAATTTTAAACATAAATTATTAAATAAAGTTAAATATTATTGTACATTTGTACTTATTTTTATTTAATTGTATTAATATTTTTATTTTTTTTAAATTTTCAAAATAGAAATGTTAATATTTTTAAAAATATATATATAAATAAAAATTAAATTATTTTGAAATGTTATAAGATTGTAAAAATATAATAAATTTAATTGAAGTTATGATTAATATTTTGATATTTTTATTAATTTGTGTGAAAAATTAAAAATGATATTGATATTAAAAAATAAACAAGATAAGATTAAACGGGATCATCCTGATTCCGTCTCGTCTCGTTGTAAAAAATTTAAAACGAGACCGGACGGGATGAGATCGCCATTTTTAAAATCGATGTTGTCTCATCCTGGCCTGCTAGTTTTCGGAATGTGGTCGAGATTTCGGGACAAATTGTTACCCATAAATATATATGTTAATTTTTTTTTTGGACTTTAATATAAAGTCATAGTTTATTTACACTTCTATATTTACTAAACCCACCCTTTAATTTATTTCACCTATCTAAGTTTATGTAATTAAGTAATTGATATAAGTTCGATTTATGATGTCTCTCACGGTTTTTTCATTTGCATGCATTTTATTTTATTGTGTGTCAATCTGAAATAATTATATGTACATTTTCTTTTATTTATGTTGCTTTCTCGACATAACAATACCATAATGATGCTCTTTTGATTATCAACTTGCAATTTTTGTCGCCTACAGGTTTGTTGCCTCGGCTCGTCAGCTGGCCAAATTTTGTATTTGTTGCTGCTATGTGGCGCCTAAAACCATATGTGGCGCCGAGCTATAGATCACAACAGCTAAGTGGCGTCGCCATGATGCATGCACGCAATTAATATTGAGGCAATGAGGTTTATATATAGCCATGCACGTCAATGTATGGCTCGGTCCAAATTAAGGTGAAGCCCTATTCGTCGAGGAATACAAACAAATAATCATATTTTCATATGTTGTCTTATTTAGCAGTTTATTTCTATCTTTTATTCTTTACCTTATATTGTTTAGGGTTTGCTTCACACTTATATAAAACATGTCTTATGTACTACTCAATGATCCATCTATCAATAAAGAAAGTCATTAGTTTTATTTTTCTGTTTCGTCGTCATTGAATTTTAGTTATTTTCAAATTTAATCATCCATTATCAATGATTAGTTTATTAGATTTTTTCCATCATAATCGCAATTAGCTAAATGAAATTTATGATTAGACAATTACTCCCTTTCTCCCAACAAAGATGCAATACTTCCTTTGTAAATTATAAAGAAAGTATTGCATTTTTGTTGAGAGAGAGGAAGTAAATAAAATAGACTTAATGTAGCTATCAAAATTGACAATGATTTAAATTCGTCTCAAGCAGTATGTAACATTTAATTAATAATCATAATTTTATTTTTGATAAGCTTAATTTTCAACATACCATAGTCCATACTACTTTTGAATTAAATAAAAAATAATACAGTACAATATAATAAATAAAACGGAATCGAGAAGGAGATCGCGCGACTTCAAGAGATGATCGTGAAGCGGGCGTGCGACATCGTACGTTGCGGAAACGATGGATTAGTAGTTCGGGAAGTAGCTCACCAACTACACGAGTTGCGAAAGTTGTCCTCAAGACACGACACGTGTACCTCAACTATTTTCTTCGTCTTGTAAAAACAAAACTCTCACTTCATCCGCTGTAAAAATAACAAACAAATTGTCGATCACCTTCTGCAGAAGATTGAAGCCGCGGGACGTTAGCAGCGCCGGAATCTAGACTTTACCGGACTGAGTTTAACCTGTGTATGTTTTGGTGCTCAAGCAGGTAAAAACTTTTTGCTCTTCAGTCAGTTGCGCAGTTAAATGATTTCTTCTTCCTCAGACAGTTCCCGTTCAATTTTCCGTTGAGTTCGATTTGATTGCCCTTTAGGAATTCTAAGTGATTTTGAGGGTTTCAATTGTATTATCTGTTCGGGCACTTAAATTTGGTTTAATTTAGGGGGTTTTCCATGGGATTAATGATTGGGTTACCTGCTGATTAATACAGTTCAAAAATGCATCTTTTGCGGTCGATTCCCTCAAAATTGTCTTATGGTCTGTTTGGATGGTGCAATTTCATTTGACAATTCGGATTAGAGTTAAATTAGTTGTTTGGCAAACATACGGATTTTGATTTGGTATTTGGCCCAAATCCCACGAAATTTCCCCTTTACGAAAAAGAGCCTGATTTATTTGTTTTTGTTAGGTTTTTATAGTTGTTTTGAGTGTCGTTTAGCTCGTTTGTGTGTGCTTCTTGTTTGAGTATGTCGCATTTGGGTTGAATATGTCTTATTATTGTTATGTTTTGTTTGGCTGGAGAAACGAGCAAAAACGAGTTGAAAAACGATAAAAGTGACTTGGCCGACAAACGATCGTGAGTGCGCTGCAAACTTGGAGAGTTCGGTTCTCCCAGCTCGGACCACCTAAAGACATGATCTATACCTTGTCGGAAAGCTCTTGAAGAGGTCTACGAGGCCCGGCCATTTCACTGTCATAATTTCTCGACATACAGCCGTAATTATTGAGTTTACAGCCCAGTACGAAGCTGCCCCGGAGTCAATGTGCAGCGAACTTGGAGAGCTTGGCTCTCTCACCTCCAACCACCTACGGCGACCATATTTACCTCTACGGATAGCCCTCGAAGTCTTCTACATGGCCCATTTGATCCCGGTTGTTGGAAACAGGTCTTTACCGAGCCACCTTCACCGCGCGCGCGGCGCCTTGCCGTGCGAGCGGCGCGGAAGGCAGAATTCCAGCAGCCTATGCACAAATACACCGCGCGCACGGTCTGAACCGCGCGCGACCTGCCCGATGGAATTTTCAATATTTGACTCCATGTTGACCCACGTTTTTTGCTACAGTATGAATAGGGTTTTCACCCTAGGTTTTAAAACACACTTTTCATTATTCTTAGACGCACATTTTAGATTGGAGACTCGGTTCCCGAGAGATTTGAACATCGTTTTCTTGCATTCGATTCACGGATAAAAATAGGGGTTAGCACCGATTGTTTTTATTGCTTTCAACACTTGTCTAATCTAGTAAGTTTATTTTCTTTTCATCTTTGTTATTTCTTGATTCCTTTGTTCACCTTTTATTTGTTCTTCAATCTTTCAATTCTAATTATGAATTTTTCAATCGTTGTTTATTTTCTTAATCAAAGCATGAGTAGCTAAACATCACACTAGGGCTAGGGGAATCCAAGCATGAATTAGGATTTGAGATTTACAAACGCATCAAAGGTGTTCGATAAAATGCCAACATGATTTTTAAACTTTTGTATGAGGCTTATGAGCAATTACAAAACATAGGATTATCGAACACCCTAAAATCTACCGGCGACGGACGTTTTAGTTTTGTTTCGTACATCGTAAATTGACAACCCGAAGTTTATGCTTGATGAACCCGAAGCCCTAGTCATTCTTTTTATTAATTACACCTTGTTAATTTTCGTTAATTGCTTCTTGATTATTTTTAGCTTATTTTTAGTTTATTAATTCTTAGTTAATTTTAGTTTAAAACAAAACCAATCAAAATGCATTATGCTATATATACTTCTCTTCTTTTTCTTTTGCGAACACATAAACACAAATTCTAAGCCGATAGTAGTGTTCCTCGTGAGATCGACTCGGGCAAGTTGCTTCGGCAATTAGTTCGGTTATTTTATTTGATTTTTGACGCACTACAACGTCTTTATCAATTTGGCGCCGTTGCCGGGGAATACGTTTATATATCAATGGAAATACGTTTATATAGAAGAGATGACACCTGAAATGATGAGCCTCATTGAGGCTCGTTATTGATGGAAGATGAGTCAAGCTCGAGACATTAAACAAGCGCCGCGTGGAGGCTAATCCATGGACCGTGCTGCTCTTTCGGGTACCAAAATGAGCGCCACGTGGGGGCCTTCCCACGATTTCATACGGGCTGGATCGAGAAGACCGAAGGAGCCAACATCACTGTTTGCACCTTCTTACCCTTCCTCTTTTAAGCTTGTTCTGTGTATTATCTTTCTTTAGTTTGTTCTTTTCATTCGTGTGGACATGCTTTGTTTCGCCCTTGCTTGAGATTTATTTGATTATGTGTTTTACATTGAGGACAATGTGTCTTTCAAGTGTGGGGGGTAGCTTTGCATGTTCTTAGGGTAACCCGTTGTTTCGCGAGGTTTGTTGGGGTTATAGTAGTCTTCAAACGTCGCTTATGTTATGCCTGTTGGTTTGTCTTGTAGTGTCGATCACCCCTCCCCATTTGAGATATGATTATCATGAGAACGTGTAGTTGATGTGGTTTCCCCATGCATGCTAGTTGCTTTAATTCGTTTCTTGAGGTGCGATAGATTTTTGGTGCTAGAGGTCGGTATATGTGAATAACTTTTGACTTCGTGTTTAGATGTCGTAAAGTGACCTTGAGATAATTGCATGTCACCGTTTCACTTTCCAATGAACCTTGTGAGAATTTGAGCCATTTTAGCTTTCTTCTTTGTGTGGTACATCTCGTCGTTGCTTCTCGAGCTTCTTATTTTCATTGTTCTACATTATTTGTGCCTGTATGGACTAGAGATAGCTAAATCATGCTTAGGTTGTTACTTGAGGCTTTTATGTCATGAATTACTTGATTTTGAAAATGATTGGGATATGATCGATTAGGATAACCATTTTAGCCGCTTACTTTTGACCCCGAGCCCGTCGTGGGACACCCTAGTAGCCCCTTTTGAGCCTACGTTTAGCCTTTTCTTTCTTGTCCTATATTCCGTGGAGGAGAGAAGTGAGGTATTGAATTTGGGGATATAAGGTGTTGATACGATGTTTGTTTTTTGTATTATTTCGAGACATGTTATAAGTCTCAAAAAAAAAAAAAAAAAAAAAAAAGAAAAAAAAAATGACGAGTTAAGTCTAAAAAAAAAAAAATTGAGACGTGTTATTAGTCTCCAAAAAAAAAGAAAAAAAAAGCAAAAGAAAAAAAAAACAATAAAAAGAGTCGAATAATGTTATTAGTTGATTGCTCGGATGATTTGTGTGGCTTTGATGTGTTCGTTTGTAGTGTTTGGAGTGGTAGGGGTTGTTGTGGAATTAGACGGATGTTTGGTGTGATGGAAGTGTGTATTCGAACAAGATTAGTCCACTTTTTCCAAAATAATCCCGAATACCTTAAGCCGAGCCCCGTTACACCCGATTTATCGATCGCTCATGATTCTTAAGATGGTAGACTTTGATTAGTGGAGAGTACAACTTGAGCATGTGTTTAGTTGGTGTTCTTAGGCGCATTTGATGTTATTTGAAGCTCGTCTTTGTTCCATATATGCTTGTCATTCTTGAGTGCACGAGTTTTTTTCTTTGATTCTTTATCTTTCACTTGTGTACGCCTTGAGTGAAACCGATTCTCGAGAGAAAAAGAAGAAAGAGTGAATCCTAGTGAGGGAATTTGGAGTGGTGACATGTGATGATTCTTGTGTGATTTTTATTGCTTCTATTTCATTGTGGGTCGAAATTTATTCATGTTACTTTTTCCGTACGCACCGAGGGTTTATTTTTAGTTTTGAGAAATGGAGTAAGTAATTGGTATTGTTTATTAGTTGCGTTCATGATTGTTTGCTTGAGGACAAGCAAAATGCTAAGTGTGGGGGAGTTGATTTATTTGTTTTTGTTAAGTTTTTATAGTTGTTTTGAGTGTCGTTTAGCTCGTTTGTGTGTGCTTCTTGTTTGAGTATGTCGCATTTGGGTTGAATATGTCTTATTATTGTTATGTTTTGTTTGGCTGGAGAAACGAGCAAAAACGAGTTGAAAAACGATAAAAGTGACTTGGCCGACAAACGATCGTGAGTGCGCTGCAAACTTGGAGAGTTCGGTTCTCCCAGCTCGGACCACCTAAAGACATGATCTATACCTTGTCGGAAAGCTCTTGAAGAGGTCTACGAGGCCCGGCCATTTCACTGTCATAATTTCTCGACATACAGCCGTAATTCTTGAGTTTACAGCCCAGTACGAAGCTGCCCGGAGTCAATGTGCAGCGAACTTGGAGAGCTTGGCTCTCTCACCTCCAACCACCTACGGCGACCATATTTACCTCTACGGATAGCCCTCGAAGTCTTCTACATGGCCCATTTGATCCCGGTTGTTGGAAACAGGTCTTTACCGAGCCACCTTCACCGCGCGCGCGGCGCCTTGCCGTGCGAGCGGCGCGGAAGGCAGAATTCCAGCAGCCTATGCACAAATACACCGCGCGCACGGTCTGAACCGCGCGCGACCTGCCCGATGGAATTTTCAGTATTTGACTCCATGTTGACCCACGTTTTTTGCTACAGTATGAATAGGGTTTTCACCCTAGGTTTTAAAACACACTTTTCATTATTCTTAGACGCACGTTTTAGATTGGAGACTCGGTTCCCGAGAGATTTGAACATCGTTTTCTTGCATTCGATTCACGGATAAAAATAGGGGTTAGCACCGATTGTTTTTATTGCATTCAACACTTGTCTAATCTAGTAAGTTTATTTTCTTTTCATCTTTGTTATTTCTTGATTCCTTTGTTCACCTTTTATTTGTTCTTCAATCTTTCAATTCTAATTATGAATTTTTCAATCGTTGTTTATTTTCTTAATCAAAGCATGAGTAGCTAAACATCACACTAGGGCTAGGGGAATCCAAGCATGAATTAGGATTTGAGATTTACAAACGCATCAAAGGTGTTCGATAAAATGCCAACATGATTTTTAAACTTTTGTATGAGGCTTATGAGCAATTACAAAACATAGGATTATCGAACACCCTAAAATCTACCGGCGACGGACGTTTTAGTTTTGTTTCGTACATCGTAAATTGACAACCCGAAGTTTATGCTTGATGAACCCGAAGCCCTAGTCATTCTTTTTATTAATTACACCTTGTTAATTTTCGTTAATTGCTTCTTGATTATTTTTAGCTTATTTTTAGTTTATTAATTCTTAGTTAATTTTAGTTTAAAACAAAACCAATCAAAATGCATTATGCTATATATACTTCTCTTCTTTTTCTTTTGCGAACACATAAACACAAATTCTAAGCCGATAGTAGTGTTCCTCGTGAGATCGACTCGGGCAAGTTGCTTCGGCAATTAGTTCGGTTATTTTATTTGATTTTTGACGCACTACAACGTCTTTATCAGAGCCCATTTAGAATTTCACCCTTTACACCCTCATTTGTAAATCCACAGTCCACCCACACTCACACCCACTTACCCAACTCACTAATTCACCAACTCATAATTATTTCCAAACATTAGTTTTGAATTTGTAATACGGATTTGAGTTCTCTTCATTTTAATTTCAAAATCTTAATTCTAAATCAAGTATTCGAAATGAATTGTTGGTTCCCAAACGCAACCTTAGAGTTTTCTCAATTGTATTATCTGTATCTATTAATTTAGGGGGTTTTCCATGAGATTAGGGTTACCAGATCTCTGTGAGGGTTTCATTTGTATTATCTAACTCGTGTTGCATATTTCTATTTCCTAATACGAAACATTCGATCTAAAACTTAAGAGCATAGTCTATAACTATCAACTAATCCAAAGGCAGTTGAATTTACATTCAGAAGCATTGTGTTTATTATGTCAATCATACCTTTAGATTTTGTAATTATTTGAAAACTACACAATTGATTTTCCGTGTCTATTTGAATGATAGAAGCATTGTTTTTTTTCACCTTTTACTTCAGGATAAATCAGTACAAATGAAAGGAGTTTTACGTAAATAAAATACACGTAAATAAATTTATGCTTGCATTTTACTATAATATTATAATAAAATACATAAAATATTTAAATATTTTAATGTAATAAAATCTATATATATATATATAATTTCTGGATGTCTAAATTTCACCTGGATCAATAGAAAATGTTTAATATTGTTGTGTTTACACTAGAAAATTATAAATAAATGATTAAAGTCGTTTTTATAGCGGCTAAAATCAAATAAAAATATTCCGAACTAATTGCCGAAGCAATTCGCCCGAGTCGATCTCACGAGGAACACTGCTATCGGAACTCGTATTTGTATTTAAGTGGTTGCGAAAGAAAGAAGAAAGAAATATAGCATAATGCGAAGTTGGTTTGGTTTTTGTTGTAAACTAAGATTAACTACGAAATAAAAACTAAGCAATTAACGAGGTGTAATCAATAATGATAAAGACTAGGATTTCGGGTTCATCAAACGTAAACGTCGGGTTGTCAATTTACGAAATACAATTTTTTTAAAACGTCCGTCTCCGCTAGATTTTAGTGTATTCGATTATCCTAAGTCATGTACTTGCTCCTAAGCCTCGTACAATTTTATAAAATTTAATTTGGCAATTCATCGAACACCTTGTATGCATGTGTAAATCTTAAACCCTAGTTCATATTCGAATTCCCCTAATCCTAGTTAGATGTTTAGTTACTCATATCGATAATTAAAAATAAACAAGTATGCGTAGAAGAATTCATGATCAACAAGTAGAATAAAAACGCAAGCAAATAATAAGAACAAAATTAAAAGGAAAAAACTTACTAAATTAATTGTTCAAAGTAGAAACCAAGATCGAGAGCTAACCCCGATTAAATTCGTAAATCAAAAGCAAGAAGATCAACGTTGAAAACCTAAGAAACCGAGTCTCTAAAGCTCTCCAATTCGTCCAGAAAATAAGTGAAAAAGTGTGTACTTCTTACGGGTCACGAAGCCCTAATTATAATAGAAGAAAGACGAGTCAAAAACACGGTCAACATCTGGACGAGGCACCAGGCGACCGCCAGGCAGAGGAGGCGCGCGCTCACGCTGGGAGGCAGGCGAGCGCTCAGCTCGGAGGCGAGCGCTTGGTCTGAAAATCGCGTCTCTGAAGTTAAGGGCAGGCGACCGCTTGTGTGCCAGGCGCTCGCCTGGTGGTGGTCGCGAGCGGGCGCCTGGATGGAGAGCGAGCGCTTGCATATCTGGGCCATTTAGAGCATTCCAAGGGCTTTCCATAGAGATATAGATCATCGTTATAGGTGTTCGGAGTTGAGAGAACCAAGCTCCCCAAGTTCGCTGCGCATACACTCCGAGGCAGCTACGTACTGTAGAATTTATAGGTGATAAATATTGAGAAGGGTTGTCCCTTCTCTATAGAGAACAAACGATAGAAGAACAAAATAAAGTATATTGAGATAATAAATTAGGGTTACATGTAGGAGGTATATATAGGTGATAAATACCAACTCTAATATAAGTAGGAATAGAATCCTACTAAATATAAACGACTAATTACCAAAAACAGAATAAGGAATAAGAATACATATAGAATCCTATATGTATGGAAACTGTGGGGGGGGTGTTGACATACATGCTTCTATACGCATGCATGGGAGCTGCGTATACATGCAGCTGCATGCATGCGTATAGAAGCATGTATGTCAACACCCCCCCTCAAGATGGCAGTAGAGGTCCCCCGGATGCCCATCTTGCGCAAAAGCATGTGAAACACCTTGGACCCCAAAGCTTTAGTGAAAAGATCAGCGACTTGATCTGTAGTTTTCATGTAAAAGAGTTTGAATAAACCTCTCTGTAACCATTCTCTAACAAGGTGGCAATCGATCTCTATATGCTTTGTCCTCTCATGAAAAACGGGATTGGATGCAATGTGTATAGCAGCCACATTATCACAATACAGTAAAGCTGGTTGAGAGTGATTGATGTGAAAGTCTGCAAGAAGCTTTTTGAACCATATGAGCTCACACACACATGAAGCCATGGCTCTATACTCAGATTCTGCAGATGATCTAGAGACTGTAGTCTGCTTCTTAGATTTCCATGCAACCAGGGAGTCACAAAGAAAGACACAATAACCAGTAATAGATCTTCTGGTAGTGACATCTGCTGCCCAGTCAGCATCGCAATAGGATTTCAGATGCAATGGAGTTGCAGAGGGGTAAAAGAGACCTTGTCCAGGAGATTTCTTGAGATATTTGACAACCCTATGAGCTGCATGTAGATGAATATCAGTAGGAGTATCCAAGAACTGACTAAGCACCTGAATAGAATAACAAATGTCTGGTCTAGATAGAGTAAGATATAGTAATCTTCCAATGAGTCTCCTGTATTCTGATGGATTTGCTAGGGGTTCCCCATCTGTTTTGGTGAGTTTAACACCTTGTTCAAAAGGAAAAGCCACAGGCTTGCTATCCAACATACCACAATCTGAAATGATATCCAATGTGTATTGCCTTTGGTTTAAGATTAAACCACTGGCATTTCTGGCAATTTCAATACCAAGAAAGTATTTCAAATTACCTAGGTCCTTCAACTTGAATTTCCCAGATAAATAAGTTTTTAATTTGTTGATGGCAGTGATATCATTCCCTCCCAGAATAATGTCATCAACATATATGAGAAGAAAGGTAATGGATGAACCAGATACAAGTAGAAAGAGGGATGAGTCAGCATGACTTTGACAAAATCCATAAGAAGTAATCACAGAAGTTAATTTTTCATTCCATTGCCTTGAAGCTTGCTTTAAGCCATACAATGACTTGTGCAATTTGCAACACAAGTTCCCAGCTGATTTTGAGGTATATCCTTCAGGAAGGCTCATATAAACCTCCTCATGAAGCTCTCCATACAAAAATGCATTGTTAACATCCAGCTGGAACAAAGACCAGTTTAAAGATGAAGCCAATGCTAACACAGTCCTTACTGTAGCTATCTTTGCTACAGGTGAAAAGGTCTCAAAGAAATCCAGGCCTTCTTGTTGTGTGTAGCCTTTAGCTACTAACCTTGCTTTACATCTTTCCACTGAGCCATCTGCCTTTCTCTTGACCTTGTATACCCATCTACACCCCACTGGTTTCTTTCCTGGAGGCAAGGGCATCACAGTCCATGTATGGTTACTTTCAAGAGCTGCAATTTCTTCATTCATAGCCTTTTGCCAATCTGTGTGTTTAGAAGCTTCCTTGAAGTTTCTTGGTTCAGTATAGATAGCTGTGGACATGACATAAGATAAATATGGCTCTTTTAATTTTGAAAAATTCAAACTATCACTTAAGGGATAATTTGAGTTTGGTGGAGGTTTACAATTAGATGATCCTTGAGCCCTTTTGATCAGATAGCACTGATAGTCACTAAGATAACTTGGTGGCTTTCTATTTCTTCTAGTTCTCCCAACACGAGCATCTGGATCAGGTGTTGAAGAAATATCAGAGGGAGATCCTTGTTCATTATCAAGATCAGTTTCAATTTCATTCGTTGTGTTGAATTCAGTTTCTGTGGAAGGGGAAGGTGTAGTGATAATGACATCATCATTGTGTATTGGTTCAGTATTTGTATCATAATCAAATACATCTCCAGTAGCAGGTTGATCAACTGGAAAATCTTGGATTTCATCATGAAATGGAAATTCATTTTCATAGAAAATCACATCTCTTGCTGTGAAGTGATGTTGTTGTTCAATGTCATACAGAATGTATCCCTTAATGCCTTTAGGGTATCCCACAAACACACATCTGTGGGCTCTTGTTGAGAATTTATCCTTCTTAGGATCAGTGTTAGTAGCATAACACAAACAACCAAAAGTTCTGAGATGTGAGAACTCAGGTTCTTGTTTATACAAGATTGTATAAGGTGTCTTGTTATCTATGATCTTAGATGGTGTTCTATTGATCAAGTATGTTGCTGTAAGTACACATTCTCCCCAGAACTCCATTGGCATGTTCGACTGGAATCTAAGAGCTCTAGCAACCTCCAAAATATGTCTATGTTTTCTTTCAACTACTGCATTTTGTTGTGGTGTGTAGGTACAACTTCTCTGATGTTCTATTCCCTGATTTCTGTAGTATTCATTCATCTCAAATTCCTTTCCTTGGTCACTGCGTATTTTCTTTACATTGCATCCAAACTGATTTCTTACAGAATTGACAAAATCTTGAAGAATCTGTCTGACTTGAGATTTTGAAGTCATGAGATGAAGCCAAGTAAATCTACTACTATGCTCCACTATGGTTAAGAAGTATCTGAATCCACTGTGTGAGCTGGTTGATAAGGGACCCCAAATGTCAACATGAATCAATTCAAACAGTTTTAAATCTGTTTCTTTGTGATCAGGAAAAGGAAGCCTTGTTTGTTTGGATTTATGACAAGTATCACATACACTCTTAGCAAAAGAATCAGAAATTGGTGGAAAAACTTGATAAACTTTATTCATTAAAATCATTCTACTGACAGAAGGATGACCCATTCTTTTGTGCCAAACATCAATTGAAAAACTGTTAACTACTTTTTCTTGAAAATCTTCTACTGCTTGAAACTGGTACAACCCTCCACTTTCTCTAGCTGTCCCAATCAATTTGCAGCTGTGGATGTCCTGTATGACACATTTACCAGGAGAGAAGTGTATCTTGGCTTCAGTGTCTAACAACAGCTTACTCACAGAAATTAAATTGAATTGAAATGATGGCACAAACAAAACATTTTTCAGGGTTATATGGTTACTGAGATGGACTGTTCCCACATGTGTAACAAGAGTACTAGATCCATTTGGTAACCTTAAAGTAATGGGATCTCTTGTCCTTACTTGTTTCATATTTTTCAAATTGTTTGCAATGTGGTCACTCGCACCAGAATCCAAAAATTTTGCAGCAATGAACATAGGTGCTTATATTCCTTGGATGTCATCTTTATATCTTCCTCTTCAACTTGAGTATCCACTTGATTGGCAGTGGACTTTTGTGTCCATGCCTTCCCAGTGTTGTTTGATGACTCAGAATCTTTACTGGGGCGTCCATGAAGCTCAAAGCACCTCTCAACTGTGTGATTGGTTTTTCCACAGTGAGTGCAACTCAGGTTTCTTTTGGTTGTGTTATTTGGATTCTTTCCATGCCATGGAGGATAGCCATGAACTTCAAAGCATTTTTCAACTGTATGGTTGTCTCTGCCACACTTTGTACATGTTGCAGATCCTTTCTTATTATTGTTGGAAGAATTCTTGTTCCATTGGTTGACTCCTTTAGACCCATCTTGTCTGGCAGCCATTGCAGCAGCCTGTGCGCCTTTTGATGTGGAGTTCTGCATCTCAAGGTTAAACTCTTCTTGTGATATGAGATTGAAAATTTGATCCAATGTAGGAAGTGGATCTTTCAACAAAATCTGATTCCTTAATTGCACATAATCATCATTCAGGCCCATCAAAAATAGTAATATCTTCCTCTTGTTCCACTTTTGTTGAATCTCTATCATGGCAGGACACCCTGTCATGGGACATATACAAGATGGCTCGTAGGCATTGATTTCATCTCACAAACCTTTGAGTTTAGCAAAGTAAACGTTCACAGTGTCTCCTTCTTGCTTGAGAGCCATCAGTTGTTGTTCAAGCATAAATATGCGATTGTTATTTGTTCTTGAAAATTTGGTACATAGTTCAATCCATACCTGCCTAGCAGATTTGGCATATGCTGTAAAACCAGAAAGTTCTGGTGATAGGCTGGCAGTAATCCATGCAAGGACCATGGAGTTGCATCTTCTCCAGTCTTGGTATAAGGGATCAGAAGTTGATGGTTCCAAAATTGATCCATCAACAAAGCCCAGCTTGTTCTTGGCTTCTAATGACACCATCATATTCCTACTCCATGATTGGTAGTTTCTTGAACTCAGAGATTCATTGATGAGCTTCTGATCAGGCGATTCTGCGTAGTGCATGAAATAAGGGCTAAATGGCTTTGAAGGATCCATGGGGTCTGTGGTGATGATCCCTGTGCTTTCTCCAGCTTCTTTATCTTTCGGTTCAGTCATGTTGATTGCGGAACTTGCTCTGATACCATGTAGAATTTATAGGTGATAAATATTGAGAAGGGTTGTCCCTTCTCTATAGAGAACAAACGATAGAAGAACAAAATAAAGTATATTGAGATAATAAATTAGGGTTACATGTAGGAGGTATATATAGGTGATAAATACCAACTCTAATATAAGTAGGAATAGAATCCTACTAAATATAAACGACTAATTACCAAAAACAGAATAAGGAATAAGAATACATATAGAATCCTATATGTATGGAAACTGTGGCATGGGAGCTGCGTATACATGCAGCTGCATGCATGCGTATAGAAGCATGTATGTCAACACGTACTGGCTGGAAACTAGAATATTGCGACTATATGACTGAGATCCATGATAATGAACGGGCTGGGCCTCGTACACCTCTTCGAGAGCTTTGCAACAATGTATGGAACATGCATGTAGGTGGTCGGAGGTGGGAGAACCGAGCTCTCCAAGTTCGCAGCGCAATCTAGGTCGTTTGTCGGCCAAATCACTTTTATCGATTTTAACTCG
The DNA here is from genome assembly GCA_954870475.1 of Euphrasia confusa. NCBI lineage: Eukaryota > Viridiplantae > Streptophyta > Magnoliopsida > Lamiales > Orobanchaceae > Euphrasia > Euphrasia confusa. Next base: position 43,930,880 of record OX940956.1, on the reverse strand, counting down.
TTTTCTTTCTCTTTTCGCATCGAACATGCTCATACACCTGAACACTTCACAACACATTAAAACATACCAAAAACAAGAGAATGACAGAAATAAACGACTCAAAACGACACGAGATAACACAAATATCACAAGAAAAATGACACAAAAATATATAAATCAATAAAAACAAAAATAATTATTTTAATTGTTAATATTATCAAAAAAAATAATAGCTTAAATTAATTTTGATAATACATTGATAAAATTTTGGTAATATTTTTTACTATTGTCAATTTTGGTAATAATTTTTAAGATTGTCAATTAATATTGAAAAATAAAAATATTATAATAATAATAATAATAATAATAATAATAATAATAATAATAATATCCACAATTTAAATTGTTAAATAAATAATTACGGTTGGTAGTAGTATTAATTATTTAATTAAAAGAAAATTAAAATTAATTTTTTTTAATTATCTACAAAATATAAATTAATTATTTAAATAATTTCATACGATTAATTTTAGAAAAATTACAAAAACACAAATTAATTATTTAAATTATTACCTGCGATTAATAATTAATAAAAGTAAAATTAAAATTAAAGTAAATTATTTAATTATCAACAAAATATAAATTAATTATTTAAATAATTTTATTCGATTAATTTTAGAAAAATTTACAAAATAAAAATTAATTATTTAAATTATTTTATATGATTAATTTTTGTATCGCACGGAAAGTGATTCTAGTTGCATACAATTCATACGTGATTATACTGTTCAAGCAACATGCAATTTATTATAATAATTCTTCTCAATATGTGTAATTAGACTAAAATAATAATTACATGCAATTTATGTGCATTTTACTATAATATTAATTTACTTGTGTTTTTAAATTATTTTTATTATTATTCTAATATATATTAAAAATATTTTATGTGAATTGTCAATTTTTTATGATATATTTCTAATTACATGTTTTCACAGTTTTTATCATTTTAATGTTATTTTATTATAATATTAATTAAACAAAATTAAAATATTAAATTTACAATATGTTATTTCATATAATTCAATTAGTTGCAATGTGGTCAAAACACGGAATACACTACCTCTACCCTACCAAAGAATAGCAAAACCAACAACAAACAAAATTGATCTTCATGAAATTAGGTGAAAACCCAGAATGGTACCATTCCTCTGCCACCTCCCAAACACACACTGAAATACCAAAGAACCGCAAAACCAAGATTTTTTTTATCTTTATGAAATTAGGTGAAAAACCATAAAGACCCAAGAAACAAAAAGAAGAAAAACATATTAATGTATGAAGTTGAATGAAGAACAAAAGAATGAAGTCTCCAAACCTGATCTCCATTGTTGCGAATTAGGTAATCCCTGCTTGGATGGCATACAATAGAACTGAGATCATACTTTGCTTTCTCGCTCGCCATTACAGAGTGAGTATCTAAGAAAAAAAAAAGTAAAACACAGGCGCACAAGAATGATTGAATGAAGGGAGGAAGATGGAGACTCTGAATGGTTAGGGCGCTATTTATACAAGTGGAAATATTTTTTTCAATGGCTATTCGCCTTTTCAACAAATAGAAAATATGGAGACTACGAGAAATAGTACTCTAATTTATGAAGCTTTGCAATTTATTGTAATTGAACTGAACTTAAGCAATATGAACTGAACTTACGCGATTTGAACTGAACTGAATTGATTTTTTTATAAAAATAATAATAATTTACGTGCATTTTACTATAATTTAATAAATTAAATACAATTTACGTGAATTTTATTATAATTTAATTAATTATAAATATTTTATTATAATTTAATGAATTATGTGAATTTTATACTTCAATAATTTAATAAATTACGTCCATTTTATTATAATTTAATAATTAAACCAAAATATTTATTATATTTAATTAAGAATTTATTATAATTTAATAATCAAACCTATATATGTATTAAATTAATAACAATCGCGAATGACCCCAAATTAACATTAATTATTTTAGAAATATTAAAAAACATTAACAATATTAATTGAATTATAAATACAAATTAGTATATTCTTTCCCCTAAAAAACTTATTTACACACTTAAAACTTATTTACATACTTTTTGTAAATCTTTTGTATTTACACACTTTTTGTAAATTACAAAAAATTTACAAAAAGACATATGTGCATTGTTTTTGTTACGAAAATAATATATAGAATTAAATATTATTAAAATGATAGATTTACATTTGAAAAAAAACAATATTTATTAATTATAAAATGAGTAATTTAATTATTAGTCAAATTGGTAAGTGGAGGGCTTGATTAGTATTTTGTCGTGAGTCCGATTCTTGCAAGAACCAAAATATTCTATTTTTAAAAATAAATAAAATGAGCTCTTTCGATGAAAATATTATTAAATTTCTAAATAAATAAAAAAAAAAGTAACCAAAATATTCAATTTTTAAAAACAAATAAAATGAGCTCTTATATAGAAAATATTATTAAATTTCTAAATACATGCAAAGTGTTCAATAAAAAGAAGTAAAACTTCAATTTTATTTAATTGAATTACCTTATTTCGATTAAGTAATTTTATTTTTACAACAATCTTCAGGGGGCGCCAGCTAGTTGCACCTTATCACGAAGTCGCTGGTAAATTTTCTCAACCTCGATCATGTCGCTGGTAAATTTTCACGCTCATCTTGTTAACCATTTTGATGTTTTACGTTATAAATCCAACAAAAATAAACTAAAGAATAAAAAGAGATGAAAAATGAGCAAAACATAAAATTGTCTAGTCGTAACTCGTAACTCCATTTGAAATGCGTTGACACAATTCAAAGTCATAATAAATTTTAAAAAAACATAAAATTAAATTAAAAACTATATTCAATACAAAAAAATATATATATAGTAACATATTTGAAAAATAGTGAAAAAACAATCATTGTATACTAAATAAATTTACATGCTATCACAAGAAGCATTAAATTATTTATTTGCTCTTTCATCCCAAAATAGAGAGTCAATATATAAACAAATAATTTTTTTTATTATTTGATACAAAACTTAAAGATAAAAAATATTTTTCTTAATAGAATATTTAATAATATTACACTGTCCCAATTTTCTTATAATATTATTAATTTTCTTAATAGAATATTTAATAATTTATAAAAATTATTATTATTTTTTATAAAAAATCAATTCAGTTCAGTTCAGATCGCTTCAGTTCAGTAGTTCAGTTCAGTTTTCAGTCCAAAAGAACATGTTGGAGTATCATGTCTTTCTGAAAATGACATTTTTGTGAGTTTTCTAAAAAAAAAATATCTCAAATTATTTAAAATAATATTACAACCACACAAATACATTTTAGGCATAAAAACCAAATAGTCATTATTTATTACTACTAGCAAACAACAGATATTATTATTACACGTAGATGTGAAAAACAACGAACTTAAACCACATGCACCACACAATCTGTTGGAAAATGAGCGTCTCGTAGAGAGCTTCGATTTGATATCTCATACGCTCAATTTCGAGTAGTATGAATGAAAAACTAATTTTCAAAGATGTAACCAAAATTATGAATTGGAAGAGTATTCCAAAGGAAATAAAATATTTTAATAGAAAAATGTGTAAGTGTAGTAAATAGATAGGGGAGTACCCTATGATGCACATTTTTTATTTTATTTTATTATCCTAAGTAATAATATAATAATAATATGAGATTATTATTATTATAATAAGTTACAAATTGAATTTTAATTAAATTGAATTAATAGTATTAATTCATACTTATTAGGTGATTGAATGTTGAACGTTACAGTTTGTAGTCAAACGGTCCACGTTCAATGAACCTTCGACTCCAACTATCCCTATATAAGAGCAGTCGAGTGGGCTGTAAAAAGAGACGACTCGAATCGAGAAGCACTCGAATACGACGAGAAAGAAATGAACATGAAGATATTGAGAATATACAGACATATTCCGAGCAATCGCTCTCGTCTTTTCTTTGTTATCCTTCTTTCTTTGATCTCCCGGTGATATTTTTCAGGCAACATCTCAGTTCGCCGTAAGCAAATGTTTTGCTTAGAAATCGTTGTATCCTGGGAAACAATCGTACCCGTAGAGGACGAATTTGTTTTAAGGAAATCGTGTTGAACACGAGCCTCGATTTATTCGATTTTTCATTTCTTCCATCTTCCTCTAATGGATACACCACAACTATACACAAAAGGTACTACAAACTTAAAACAAATTAGTTTGATGGTTGAAATGATTATTTGTGCTTACGATCGGAGATGGTTCGAACTCGATTGAGTGAACGAACATGTATCCCTCGGGACCTAGTGGTGGTGCGCCACACTAAATGATATTTTTCGGTTAATCATCGTGATAAACCAAGAAAAAAAAAATTCAACGATTTTGTTGAAGTCGGGAAAAAAAAATGTTGTCACATGTAGTGATGTAAAAGAAATGTTCAATGATGAACAAAATAGTTCGAGCAAACATTATCGAAAATGTTGTATAATTGTTTGATTCAATTTATCGTAAAGATACGTAATTAAATGTGAAATCACTAGATGTTGATGAATATATCTTTTGATATAATTAAATAATAAAAATTTGCATTTTATGCATATTTTATTATTTGATATGATATAAATAATAATATGGACATTATTATTATTTATGTAATAATGATGAAATTATTATTTGATAATTATGGTGAGAAAATAAGTACAACTTATGACTACCATTAAAATATAATAAATAGTGAAATTTATTATATTATTATTATTGATTGAAAATAATAAATAATGAAATTTATTATTGGTTGAATATAATAAATAGTGAAATTTATTATAATGTTATTTATTGAAATAAACCCTTTGAAATTCATAAAGAGTTATGGATGTGGTATACAGATTTGTTGAAAATAAGTAAATAAATTATTGAAATTCATATAATGATATGAATGAGCTAATAATAATTTATTCTCACAATTAATATTATTTACTTAATAAGAAGTAAATAAAAGATAAAAGTCAAAATTATTATTGATTGATTTTTATCAATAAAATTTTAGAAAAATAATATTTACTTAATGAGAAGTAAATATTAGACTTTTGAAATTCATATTGAATTATGAATTATTTGTACAATAAAAATTTGGAAGTTAAAAAGAACATCCGAAGTAGACGAAACATGTGTATCCAATTAGTATTAATTGTGTTGTCAATTTACAATTGGAAGAACACAATGTATGACAACTACTCTCAACTGGAGTTATCTCAATAGACTATATAAGATCTAAAGATAATATCACAGTCAATTAACCAAAGAAATGGTTAAATTGAGAGTCAGTAAGTCGTCATCTAAAGGATTGGACTAAAAGTCTTAAAGAAAGTGAGTAAGATGAAGGAAAACCTTACCTATATGACTGGAGATCCCAAGAACTAGGTTCAAAAGGACAACCTAATTGTCTAACTCCGTTATCACTGTTATGTGGGGGAATTTAATTTCCATGAAAGCCCATTGCCTAAGAGATGTTACAGTGATATGTTGTGAGGATTAGTATATGACTATTAATGATTCAAAAGAAATCACCTATGTAAGAGAGAAGTGGGGCCGCTTCGAAGAGAATATAGTAAGGCATATTCTTAAACACTCTTACAGAACCAGGCAGATGTTCAGGGCCAAAATGAACATAATTATGAGAACTGAGAGTTGTTAGAAAGAACGTGAGTGGAGTATACCATTGTTTACACAAATGGTGAATAGTTCAAAGACATCGTGTGTACTATTTAACTAGTAAAATAAGTATGCTTTCACAAGGAAAGGTTCAAAGGGTAACACCTACCTATTCTATGCACGTTTCTAACGTTGAGTTATATCACCAAACTTTTTCTTTATGGTGTCTGTATAATTTTCATTCATGTGGGGGATTGTTGGAAAATGAGCGTCTCGTAGAGAGCTTCGATTTGATATCTCATACGCTCAATTTCGAGTAGTATGAATGAAAAATTAATTTTCAAAGATGTAACCAAAATTATGAATTGGAAGAGTATTCCAAAGGAAATAAAATATTTTAATAGAAAAATGTGTAAGTGTAGTAGATAGATAGGGGAGTACCCTATGATGCACATTTTTTATTTTATTTTATTATCCTAAGTAATAATATAATAATAATATGAGATTATTATTATTATAATAAGTTACAAATTGAATTTTAATTAAATTGAATTAATAGTATTAATTCATACTTATTAGGTGATTGAATGTTGGACGTTACAGTTTGTAGTCAAACGGTCCACGTTCAATGAACCTTCGACTCCAACTATCCCTATATAAGAGCAGTCGAGTGGGCTGTAAAAAGAGACGACTCGAATCGAGAAGCACTCGAATACGACGAGAAAGAAATGAACATGAAGATATTGAGAATATACAGACATATTCCGAGCAATCGCTCTCGTCTTTTCTTTGTTATCCTTCTTTCTTTGATCTCCCGGTGATATTTTTCAGGCAACATCTCAGTTCGCCGTAAGCAAATGTTTTGCTTAGAAATCGTTGTATCCTGGGAAACAATCGTACCCGTAGAGGACGAATTTGTTTTAAGGAAATCGTGTTGAACACGAGCCTCGATTTATTCGATTTTTCATTTCTTCCATCTTCCTCTAATGGATACACCACAACTATACACAAAAGATACTACACAATCTTGAACGGCTCGCCCACCGTCCCCACCCAACTCGGCCGGCCCCACCAGCTCGAGAAAACGCATTCCTCCATTGAAGAACCATTATTCTCCTCGATCGTTTCTCGCGCGCTCGTTCGTTTTCGCCTTCCTTATCGCGGCTCTCAGCTTCCCTGTCATCGCCGGAATCACACGTCCGTGATCCTCGTCTCCGGCGCCGGAGGTCCACCGAGCCACCGCCGGACCGCAGCAGTTTCCGAATCCGCGGGCGGCCGACTCGTCGTGCGACCTCACGTTCACCACATGCAACGCCATGCTGTCACGTTGCTCGCATCGTTGGGCCCACAGGAAAGTGGTGACTACCTCCACCCGGCTAGAGTTTTCGACTTCCCGGCTCGACCCTACCCGTTTAAGCTCCGACAACATCCCCTTATCGAACAGTGAACACGAACCTCTTGCTTATCACGACATCGACATCATCATCATCATCATCATCATGACGGCCTCGATCGACGATAATATTATCGTCGGGACGAGGCGGAAAATGAGACGACAGTACACTAAAGTCCGGAGGGTCCACGACCTCTTCATTCCGGCATGCGTTCGACCAGTCGTTCATGAACATGACGAACGACGCCATGTCACCGATCTTGTGCGCCATACACGCGCCCACGACGACCCCACCGCACTCGAACGTGCTCACCTGGATCGAGAGAGGGTTCATTATCTTATTTTGGCCATGATGATAACGTACGTATTTTCGGAGGTCCACGGGGTCGGGGTCCACGGTGAAGTCCGACATGCGAGCGTGGACTCGCATCTCCACGCACTCGACGCCCTCGTCGTTGCAATCGACATAACCGTCGACTATTCTTCCGACCAAGGGGTAGAACTTGGTTAGAACTCGGGACAACGATTGCTTCAGGGTTCGGGATAGATCGGTCGAAGATTGGTTCGACGAAGGCGGTTCGTAGAAAAAGAGTAAGAGAACATAGACGGAGGGAATTTGTTGTTAGAGTATCCCACATCGATTGGATTAAGAACTCTGGGCTCACATATATGTTGGACAACCTTAATACCTTAACAAGGTCTTTTAAGGTGTTATTGACCCAACTTTGACATGGTATCAGAGCGGGTCCAATGTGGGTGCCCCAGTCGATAGAATTTCCGGCTGCCGATGAAATTTCCGGCCACGAGTAATTCCGATTGTTGGACTTTCTCTTGAGGTTGAAATCGGCCCACAAGTGAGGGGGAGTATTGGAGAATATATTCGGCCCACTATAAATGTCTAGTTGCCCAACTTCTCTATAGCCTTGGGATAACCCGGGGAGTATTGGAGAATATATTCGGCCCACTATAAATATCTAGTTGCCCAACTTCTCTATAGCCTTGGGATAACCCGAGGTCCTGGGTTCGATTCCCGCCAATGGCGACTCCACCCGAGTTAATTATCCACTTGTTGGGCCTTCCCAAAAAGGTTGAAATCGGCACACAAGTGAGGGGGAGTATTGGAAAATATATTCGACCTATTAATATAAGTGTAAAGAAGTCCAACATCTCTCGTTTGTTGGTCTAAGAACGAGAGCTTGTGTTTTTGTGTTTACGAAGGTGTTGGGGATGAGGGTTTCATCATCTCTTAGAAATACAATCTCCATTGTAATTGTGATGTTGCAATCAATTTTTATAATAATGATATGTGAGCACCTGGATAATTAATATCAATTTTTATCAATACTCTCAATAATTATATATATATTTTAAATTGAGCACCTGAAATTATATATTAGTTTTTAATTAAAAATTGTGCCTACTCAAGAATATTTCTTAATTAATTATTACATAAAACCCTTCCAACCAAAATTTATGCTTTTTCTTTTTTAAATACAAATCCTGGTTTGGACTGAAAATTTTATTTTGCTTAAATCGAGAATCATTTCAAAATTTATCAATTTTTCCAATCGAATACTACATTATGCAGTAGTTCATAAGATTAGCTAATCGAGTCTTCTTTTATTAGTGATTGATTGTTTTGTCAATATCCTTCCGAATAATTGGCATTCATGTGACTAATGGGCTTTCCACAACAATGTTCAATGGGCCAACAATGATACCCTGAGTTGGGCCATTACTAGCACACGTGGCACCCATAGGAAGCAGGACTAAATTCTCCAACATAGCCCGCAATACATCAGATCATACCCACCCCCTTCTTCGAACGTCCTCCGAGACCTCTGTCTAATTCATTCTGCTCAATCCGATCGGTTTCGTAGATTTTTAAATTAAAAAAAAAAAATGTCGAGCTACGCGCAGCCTCCGAGGAACCCCCGCGCGGGGGCGGCGCAGCAGCAGAAGGGGGCCAGTCATCGGAGGAAGGCGTCTGTGGACGATGACGAGGACTCGGAGGTCGAGCTGCTGAGCATTTCGTCCGGAGATGAGGATGATCGCGGCGGCGGCGGCGGCGGGGGCCGCGTGGCCCCTAGGAATCGCGCCGGGAATGGGAGAGACGATGACAAAGCGTGGGACGGGGAAGAGCCTAACTGCTGGAAGCGCGTTGACGAAGCTGAGGTACGGTAGAACGGTAGTGTAATGTATGTATATCTGTGATGTGCCATTTAAGTTTCTGACATTTGTATCTCGAGGCCTGAAGTTATTTGTAGTTGTTTGTTATTTATCGATAATTGATATCATTATCATTGCTAAAAAAGTATTGTGTGGAAATTTTTCTCGGCAGCTGACCCGGAGGGTCCGCGAGATGAGGGAAACGAGAGCAGTTCCCGTGGCTCAGAAGGTTGTAGCACCGAAGCCAAAAGGACTAAGCCATTTGCCTTCACTCCCCCGAGGCATGGAATGGGTAGATCCTCTTGGGCTCGGGTAAGTTTTTCATATTTGGATTGTTTACCCCTTGCTTTCTCATAAATTATCTGCTAACCTGTTCTTATATATATGTGCAGGCTACTTAACCACAGAACATTTAGGTTGATCAGTCATAATATAGCAAATGTTCCTACCACTGTCGATGTGGAACCTCTTGACCCGAGTGCTCGGGGTATTTTCATTATTTCTCATTGTTTTTTTTTTTTAATATTTTGATTAGAAGTAAATGGTGTTTCCCTCATAGTTAAGGAACATGCTCATATTTAGATATTACCTTTCTCAAGTTGAAGATGATATCAGTATTATCGAAGATGATAAATCTTCACGCTGATTTTTACAACCAAAAAGGAAAAAGAGAAAAGTAAAAGAAAGAAAGAAAGGAAGTTAGTATCTAATATCTATGACATGAATGCTAGCTGGCCGTGTCATTGTATATAGTTTGGGTTCTGATCAACTGCACAGGAATCTATTAAAACCTGATTAGATTATAAATTTATAATTCCTTCCTCTTTCATAAATTTACCAATTTAAAAAATAAATAGCTTTAGTTGAACTTGCTCCTTTTAACGTTATCCCAATTGAATACATTGCTCATGAGTATTGAGAATTTTAAACGGGTAGAGATTAAGGTTAGAGAAGGTTAAGGCTGGTTCCTTTTGCCCAGTTGGAATGTGCCAATGTGGAAACACAGTTTCTTTGTCCTAGATTTCTAGTAAAACATGCTGAAGTTGATAAGACCTTGCAATGTGTTGATCTTCGGGTTGTGAGTGTTTGTGTGCAATAATTGATCTTATACATTGCTATAATTGCATTCCTTTTATTTTTATATTCTTCTGTGTAGAATCTCCCTAAAAGAATAGAATTATGGAGTCCAGCGTCTAGATCTTGTTATCTGTTTACCCATCATGTGTGCTTTGTTTGTTTATTGATGTTTGGTCACGGATATTGTTGATGCCCCAACTCTCTGATCGACATGCCTTCTTTGGTAATTTGTGAGTTTTATTTATTTTTAAATATTTGAGATATCACTACATGATAGGACTGTTCATATTTTTCCTTGCAGGAGAGGGCGACCTCATTCTATCTTTAGGAATGATATATTACATACTCCTTCAGTTTAAATTTTTGATATTTTAATATGCAAGAGATGAGGAGGTTGATTTTGTATCGTTGTGAATATATTTGATTCGTTGTTTTCTTGTAGTTGCAGCTTCGAGTTACAGTTTAAAAGGCGTAAATTGCAGAGGATTTTCCAGTGGTTATAAATACAGCCTTGTTTACTTGTTTTTGCAGTAAAATTAAACTATTACTCGGAAGAATTCGATGCAAAGCTTTTTTTATCGCGAGTCCACCTAGATACTACTGCTGCAGATTTGGAATCTGGTGCGTTTTCACTAAAGAGTGATCTTCAAGGACGTACTCAACAGAAAAAGCAGTTGGTCAAGGAGAACTTTGATTGCTTTGTCTCTTGCAAGACCACTATTGATGGTAATTTGTGATTATTAAAACTTACATTCTTACACTCTTTTGCGGCTCATTTCAACCTTTAAAATGGTACAATATGATTTATTTCAGATATTGAGTCAAAGTTGAAGCGGATTGAGGAAGATCCTGAAGGTGCTGGAACTAACCACTTGTATAACTGCATCCAAGGAGTCAGTTTGCTTGCTAATCGTGCTTTTGGGCCTCTATTTGAGAGACAGGTAGGTTAGATCCGATTCTTTTGATGATTTTCATAAATTTCATTAATTCATTATGGAGTTACTGTTCCTAAAATATATCTAATTGGCATACTGGCACTTTTCTAGGCTCAAACTGAGAAGATTAGGTCTGTGCAAGGAATGCTTCAGAGGTTCCGCACACTATTCAACTTGCCCAGTGCAATTCGTGAAAACATTAGTAAGGGTGAATATGATTTGGCTGTAAGAGAATACCGGAAAGCAAAGTCAATAGTTCTGCCTTCTCATGTATGTCTTTCATGTTTCATATTATGTGTAATGTATTTATCATGATGTCAAGTATGTTCATATTTAAGCTTTTGAAATAAGGTCGACAAGGACTCCTACATCAAATCAAGCAATGGAAAATCAATTCAATATTTGTTATCCTAGTTCACTTGCTTAATAATCATGTAAATCTTTTAATAACGTGCTTTGATCTTTTTTTTTTTTTTTTTTTTGCCACCTGTCCAAAATTCAATACCTACCATTTGATCAAGGGTTAATGCTGAAAAGGGTAGCTTAAATATGGTGTCATTGGTAATTACCAGTAATTAAATATTAAATGGTCCATCCCTCTGACTGCTTAAACAATAAAATTTCGTAAATATTTTGTTTCTCATGTCATGCTTTGAATGATGTAGAGTTATACTGGAAAACGACACAATAATGAATTGATGGATCAGTGCTTAAATTCTCGTGTTTAAAAAAACTAAGGATGTCATGCTTTTCTTTAATCTTCAAGTGATTAAGTGAGAGTGGGCCTTTTTGAAATTGCAGGTGGGAATACTTAAACGTGTTCTTGAGGAAGTTGAAAAAGTAATGCACGAGTTCAAAGTCATGCTTTACAATGCCATGGAAGATCCGAATATTGATCTAACAAATGTAAGATCTATATTGTATATGTTTCTAAAAATACTTTTCTAGCAAACAAATCCATGTAAGATTGCCATTCAAGATGTATCACTGGGCATGTTCTTGAAGAAATTGACTTTAGTGTCGTTTTTTGTGTTTTTTATACTTCTCCTAAACACTATTAAGGTCAAATTAAATTGCTAATATTGGATACTTGGTCGGCTTAGGTTATCAAATAGGTGGTTGAAATGGCACCAAAAAGTGTTAGATATCTTTTCTTGCTTCAAAAAGTTAATATTTTAGTACATCAGTCCTCAATATTGCTATTATCTGTATCCTTACAAGATTTATGCACCAGTCCCTTTTATCCCTCCCCCATGGACCTTTACTCTAATTTATGTGCAACTCTGTCTGGCACATCAATGATAAATTGATGCTTCTTGTAGCTTGAAAATACCATGCGGCTTTTACTGGAGCTTGAACCTGAGTCTGATCCCATAAAGCATTACTTGAATATAAAGGTGAGATATTTATAGTCCTTTATTTTGATCATATTATCATAAAATAAATTCTACAACATACATAATCACTACGAAGCTTCTATAATGATGAATCTTCAAGTGTTTTGTTGTCTACCCAAAACTTTGTCGGAGAACCTTTTATCTTCCTTTATCCATCCATATACCCAAATTATTGTCTATACATACTATCAAGTATCTTTGGAAATGAGATGTTTGTAGTACATATGTGTCCCTAACTACCATATTGTATATTTGCTCTCAACATAAGTAATTTAAACCGAGACTATTATTTTGCTAATTTTTGGCGTTGACTGTTTGACAGAACCGCAAAATAAGAGGTTTGCTTGAGAAATGCACTTTAGATCATGAAGCAAGAAATGAGAATTTGCAGAATGAGCTTCGTGATAAAGCATTGTCTGATGCAAAATGGAGGCAAATTCTGCTAGATATAACTCAGTCAGTAAGTGCTAGTTTTTTTATCGTTGCTGATGTTTTTTGGAGTTGGTTGCCTTCTAGAAAATTTTGAATAATTTGTGTGTAATCATCAGTCAGCTGTGGATTACTCTCTCAATGATGTAAACTCCAATCTAGACGGAGATTTATTCACTGAAACAGTATCCAGTGAAGAACTCGATGCTCTTCGGGGTAGATATATTGGGCAGTTAACTGCTGTACTTGTCCATCATGTACCAGTCTTCTGGAAAGTAGCTCTTTCAGTTTCCAGTGGAAAATTTGCAAAGGTATATTATCAACCCCATCATGTTATATATATTTTATGATTTTATCGCTATGAGGCCTTTTATCTTTCCTGGAAAATAGCTCTCTCAGTTTCCAGTGGAAAAATTGCATAGGTATAATGTCAAACCCGTCATGTTATATAATAGTTTATTGCTATGAGGGATTTTACCTTGGGATAAGGTACAGTGCATTAACAAGCATCTCTATATGTTTCTTATCCTATCAACTAATATACTCTAATTATTTCTCTTAAGAACATAGGCATCACAAAGAAGTATAGTCTCTAACAGTGATTAACAATTTCTTCCTTCAACTCTCTCATAGTGAGGGATTTGATTTTTCCATGTATAATGTTGTGCTTGTTCATATTATTAATATATGACACCTAAATAGAATCAACATTAAGGTACTAGTTCATCTTTACTTGTTATGTTAACTCTTATCTTCTTCAGTCTTCCCAAGTGTCTGCTGACCCAAGCACAAATAGTTCCTTGAACAAAACTGAGGATAAAGTGGGAGATCTTAATGAAGTTTCTGGGATGATACATGATACTCTATCAGCATATGAGTCCAAGGTAAAATTCCATTTTTTTCAAGTATGTCGATGAGGAAACTTTCCAATTATGAAAAGGGTTTTTATTCAATTAATAAAGTATAATAGGACATAGCAAACTTTTACTAAGGTCTGGACTCAACAATTACTTCAGTAAATGGCATTTTTGTACCCAGAATCCCCTTCTGAATTTTTACTTTAGTTAAATATGTCTATCACAGGAAAACGTCATTGCTATTATTTTCATGTTGTATGTATAAATTTCTTTACAGGTCCTCAGCGGAAAACATCATTGCTATTATTTTCATGTTGTATGTATAAATTTCTTTACAGGTCCTCAGCGCATTTCGTGATCTTGAAGAATCTAATATCCTCATTCCCTTCATGAATGATGCTATAAAGGAGATTTCCAGAGCAAGAAAAGCTTTTGAAGCGAAAGAATCAGCACCGCCTATCGCCGGTAAATCTAGCGTCAACATGCGCGCACACACAAAAAACTCTTGAAGTTTCTGTTGTTTCTGAGGTTAATATCATTGAAATCTCTTGAGTGTAGCCTTTTGTTCTTGCAGTCTCTGTGCTGAGAGCACTTGAATTTGAGATCTCAAAAATCTATATACTCAGGCTTTGTTCATGGATGCGGACTTCAATCGAAGAGATGCCAAGTGATGAAATTTGGGTCCCTGTGTCTATTTTAGAAAGAAACAAGTCGCCATATTCTATCTCATCATTGCCTCTGGCATTTCGTGCAGTAATGATCTCAGCAATGGATCAAATCAATGCGTGAGATTCAAACTACAGTGTATCCTTTTTGGGAGATCAATATTCTCACATGTTGTTTCTTTAACTTGCATTTTTATTCCATGACCTAAAATAACATGAAAAGCATGCACAAGTTGTACCCTTTCGTATTGGAATTATTTTGGTTTTATCTAAAAATGAATTTTCGTGTCTTGTGTTAACTAGTGTGATGTGTCGCTTGCTGGTTGACATTTGAGTTCTATGAAGTAGACTACCCTTTCTTCTAAAAAGCCTACAGGAATAATAACATCAACTATGCTTTTAATAACCAAAGAAAATAGGCTGGTTCATGCATGTTATTAGTCTTTACTGTTTGATTGTTTTTTCAGGATGCTTCATTCTTTGCAAAGTGAATCAGCAAAATCAGAAGATGTTTCCGCACAGCTTCAAGAAATTCAAGAATCAGTTAGACTTTCGTTTTTGAACTGTTTACTGGATTTTGCTGGTATGGAAGGATGTCAAGCTTTTCACTGCTCTGCTTTTGTTTTCACCTTGAGTGATTTTTCATATTAACACATGTTACACTTTTTTGGATACAATAAACAGGTTATTTGGAGCAAATTGGCTCTGGGCTTGCACAGAATACATCAAATATCGGAAGTCAACATTTCCAAATTGGATATGCTCACGAACCAGAGAAGAACTCAGTTGATCTTGTTCCTGGAAGTATTGTTGATCCGTATCAGCAGCTCCTCATGGTCCTGAGTAATATCGGATATTGTAAAGACGAACTTACTTATGAGCTGTACGGGAAATACAAATATATTTGGCAACCTAGGTACATATAATGCAATCTTAATTCAATTTTATGAATAAGTAGTGTGATATCTAGATGTGAACAGACGAACCCTGTGCTGAACAATTGATACATTTTATGCTACAGAAACTCCAGTTGGTAATTTTAACTTCTCCATAATATTGTCTAAGAAAACAAGGTGCCAAATGAATTATAAGTCAGGATGCTCTTCATCTTTCTGGCCTCAATTTTTTAGCATTTTTTAGTTTTTGAAAACAAATAGTTAACATTTTTTGAAGGAATCTCGTGGTTTTGATATTTGTTTAAAGTTTATCTTGTTTGACGGATAGTCACTATTCTTTCTATTTTATAAATGTTAATGGAACATTCGGTTCGGTCTTTTATCACCAATCAGGGGGAAAATTGAAGATGATGGTGACATTCAAGAACTGGTTGTGTCTTTCTCCCTTCTTGAAGAGAAAGTCATTGCAAAATATACAGTTGCCAAGGTATATCGAAGCTTGTAACTGGATGTAGAAAATCTTTTATTTGGAGTATCTTATTTGTTGTAGTTGAGGAGGCTCGCAATTTGTTGTAGTTGTCTTTCTTTGAGCATTCTTAGACAATAATATTTGAGTCATCTCTCTATGTCTGGGTTTTGATTCCGTTTCCTTGTTCATTCATCTGATCACGTTTCTGTATCATTTCCGTATAGACAAATTTGATTAGATCAGCTGCAGCAAGTTACTTGTTGGATGCTGGAGTTCAATGGGGAGCAACACCTGCTGTCAAAGTGATTTTATTTATTAATTTTTTTCTTTTTATTTCCGAAACTTCAGCTTCACTAATTTGTATTCAATGATAAACGAAAACCTTGCAGGGAGTCAGAGATGCAGCTGTTGACTTACTTCATACTTTGGTAGCTGTACATGCAGAGGTACTTCTTCAATTCAACTGATATATTTTAGTATAATTTATGTACTTATAAATAATTTTGAGATCTCCTCATTCATTCAGGTTTTTGCTGGCTGTAAGCCTCTGCTAGACAAAATCCTTGGCATTCTTGTCGAAGGCTTGATTGATATACTTCTTGGTCTCTTTAACGAAAGCAGAAGTAAAGATCTCAGGGCATTGGATGCCAATGGCTTCTCTCAGCTAATGCTCGAGGTAAAGCTTTTCCCTTTCGAATTTCTCCCCAAATCCGACTGAATTCCTTATCTTTGAAATGAAATTGGGCTGTGATGGATTTTTCACAAATAGAAAATTCACAATAAAGTGAAGAATTAACCAAAATAACGTATCAATGAACTGTGGATATTTAATTTAACAAGTAATATTTCGACAGCTGAATATTATTTCCTTCTTTCATTGTCTCTGCAGCTTGAATATTTCGAGACCATATTAAATCCTTTCTTCACTCACGATGCAAGGGAGTCTCTCAAGTCTTTGCAAGGGGACTTATTGGAAAAGGCGATAGAAACCGTGACAGAGACTGTAGAGACTCCGAGTCATTCACGTCGACCTACGCGTGGAAGTGATGATGCGCTTACAGATGACAGGCTATCAAGTGCATCACCCGATGACCTGATTGTGAGAAAATTTCTCCGGAAACGAACCCCTTTTTTTTTTTCTTTATCATTCAGCTGTATGTTTTTGTTTTGTTTTGTTTTGTTTAGGCTCTTGCCCAGCAGTACAGCTCGGAACTACTTCAAGGCGAGCTGGAGAGGACTAGGATCAACACGGCATGCTTTGTTGAGACACTGCCTCTGGACTCGATTCCAGAGTCGGCAAAAGCCGCATATGCTTCTTTTAGGGGACCAACGGATTCTCCGAGTAGAAGCTCAAGCTACAGAAATTCACCAAGTTTCTCCAGGCAACGTCGTAGATGAAGAAACTCTATAATACAATTTTTTTTAAGACTGAATTATTATACATGACTCAGTGACTGCTTGAGTGCTTGTGATGTTCAAGCATATTATAGTACATTTCTACGACTATAGCTATAGAAATTGGAATATAATATTTCAGACAAATAAAATACATTATTTATAGTGTGTAAATAAAAATGTTTCTCATCATTATCCTGTGTAATTAATCCAAAATCTTATTATTCAATAATTAACCCTTACTAATTTATTAAAGAAAAAAAAAGAAAAATTACTAATTTAGTAATTTACTAAAGAAAAAAGAAAAAGAAATGTTTACGGAAAGTTCTCTCCAAGCTCAGGCCCGCCTTCCTCAGTTAAATTTCTGTTAAATCTAATTTTCACATTTCACCCATGGCGGCGTTGCAGGGGATCAAAGCAGCTCTCTTTGAGGGTCCCACTTCCTTCTCCCACCTCAGCCACATCCGCGCCCTCCTCTTCCGCTTCCATCTTCACCAAGATCAGTATCTTCTGAATATGGTCTTAAAATCCATCTTCCATTTCCGCCGCCCGCACTGCGCCGCCGCCGTGTTTAGCCAGGTACGCGAGCCGAACATGTACTTGTACAACACCATGATTCGTGGGTTCGTCTCGAACGACTGTTTCGACCAGGCCATTGAGTTCTTCTACTCCATGCGCAGAGACGGGCATTTGCCCAACGGCTTCACCTTCCCCTTTCTCCTCAAATCTTGCGCGAGGAACATGGACCTCGAGCTGGGTCTGAAAGCTCATTCACTCTTGCTCAAGGTGGGTTTCGACAGCGATGTGTTTGTGAAGACCGGGTTGGTGGGTTTCTATGCGAAATTAGAGAATCTGGATGATGCTCGGAAGGTGTTCGACGATATTCCCGAAAAGAATGTGGTTTCTTGGACCGCGATGATGACTGGGTACAGTGGGGCTAGGAGATTCAGAGAAGCGGTCGACCTGTTTAGGGAGTCGTTAGAGATGGGTTCGAAACCAGACAGTTTTACGCTCGTTCGTGCTTTATCTGCTTGTAGTCAGCTCGGAGATCTGGAGGCTGGTCTTTGGATTCACAAGTACGTTGAGGACATCGGGATGGGTAGGAACGTGTTTGTAAATACTGCTTTAGTGGATATGTATGCCAAATGTGGAAGCATGGAGAAGGCTCGTGCAGTATTTGACGAGATGCCGGAAAGTGATATCGTCACCTGGGGTACTATAATCCAGGGTTATGCGGCGAATGGTTTCCCAAAAGAGGCTTTAGAAGTTTTTCATCAAATGCTTGAACATAATTTAAGACCTGATTGTTATATCATTGTTGGGGTGCTTTCCGCATGTGCGAGACTAGGTGCTCTGCAATTGGGAGAACGGGCGAGCAAAATGATGCCTAGGAACGAGTTCCTGCTAAATCCCGTTATGGGTACGGCTTTGGTTGACATGTATGCTAAATGCGGAAAGATCGGTTTCGCATGGGAAATCTTTAAGGAGATGAAAGCGAAAGATGTTATAATTTTCAATGCGGTCATAACCGGGCTGGCTATGGCCGGACATGCGGAAGCTGTGTTCAGTTGTTTTGGGCTGTTACAGAAATGCGGCTTGAAACCTGACGGGAACACCTTTCTTGGTCTTCTTTGTGGGTGTACTCACGCGGGTCTTGTCGATGACGGCCGTCGTATTTTCAGTGGCATGAATAATTTGTATTCTTTGGCTCCTACTGTTGAGCATTATGGAAGCATGGTTGACCTTCTTGCTCGGGCTGGTTTGTTAGACGAGGCCCATCAAATGATCTTGAATATGCCAATGAAGACTAATGCCATTGTTTGGGGTGCTCTATTGGGCGGCTGTCGGTTACACAAGGATACTGGGTTAGCCGAGCATGTCCTGAAGCAATTGATTGAGTTAGAACCAATGAATTCGGGAAACTATGTTCTTCTATCAAACATTTACTCGGCTAGTCAAAGATGGAACGAGTCAGAAAATATTAGGTCAAGTATGAGGAGGAAAGGGATTCAAAAAGTGAGTGCCTATAGTTGGATAGAGATAGATGGAGTCGTTCACGAGTTCCTTGTGGGGGATAATTCCCACCCCAGGTCGGATAACATATATGCAAAACTAGTCGAGCTGGCAAAAGAACTGAGAGCAGCTGGTCATGTGGCTAATACAGAGTTTGTGATGTTTGACATAGAAGAGGAGGAGAAGGAGCATTTCTTGGGCTGTCACAGTGAGAAGCTAGCACTAGCGTTCGGACTTATTAGTACGAAGGATAGTGATGTTATTCGTATAGTTAAGAATCTGCGAGTATGTGGTGATTGTCATACGGCTATTAAGCTCGTCTCAAAGATAACGAGCAGAGAAATTATTGTTCGGGATAATAATCGGTTTCATTGTTTTATAGATGGGTCATGCTCGTGTAGAGATTATTGGTGAGGTATAATTTACTCTGTTAGAAGCTCTTTTTATCTTCTTGTGTCAAATGACTGTAAGTTGACTATCTGTGCTCGAATCTCAGCTCTCAGATTAGCAACATAAAACTAGTGTTTTGTTGTACTGATTGTTAGTATAAAAAATTATGATAATGAGTATAAAGAAATGTAAAATAGTGAAAATGAGAATTGCAAAAAGACATGTAGATTAATAAAAAAAATAGCACTGCATTATTAGTACATTATTTTGGTAAAAATATAAAAATAATTTGATATTTAAAAAGTAAAAGTTAAAATAATTGTGTGTAAAAGCTAGAAAAGTAGTAGGTGAAAATTTAATTTTATAATTTATTTTAAGATAATAATGAGTAAAATTATTTCTTTTTGAAATGTGAAAATAAATAGTACTAAACAACTCAAAAAATAAAATGTAAAGATATATATAAGACAGATTAAGATAGACATTAGTATTTCCACTCCTCTTCTCAGAGATACTCCTACATGGGATCTAAAAACATGCATTCAACTAAAGTCTCATCAAAAACTAGAAGATTGTTCATTACAGAAATTACATGGCAACAAATAAGTTTAAAAAAAAAAGATAATGTTTTGCTTAGGATCCTCAAAACCTTCAGTTCCGTCCCCTGAATCAAGCTGTTCGCAATGGAGGCGAGACCAATATCACGCCATCTCCTCTCACAAATAGAAATGGCACGGTGCGCTTTGTAGCCTGTCATGGTAATGAATTTCAGATGTTTAAAACAAGATAAACAAAAAAACATATGTTGCAAGAAAAAACAAAACAGTATAGTAAAATATAATGTTCGAGTAAATTAACTATCTCCAACATAATAGCATACAGATGTTAGAATATACTATCGTTTATAAGTTTATCGGCGATGATATTACATAAACTAAGAAGCGATTGAACGGATGTCAAGAATCAAGACATGTGAACATACCCTGACAATTTCCTCATACGTTTCATCGTCAATCTCCACAGTCGTAACAATCTCTTCGACATCCCCCAGAATCATATTCAAATGCTGATCATAAGCCTGCCAAAAGAGAATATATATAACGTAACCAAACTTTCCAAGAATGTCATCAGCAACTATTAAAACTCGCACGCTCTGTTACTATACAAACTCAACAATGCATCCTAGTCAGAATTTAGAAAATCCGAAATGGCACGCGTAACTGATATCAACGATTGAAGTATTTTTCGAGACAATCATCTTTAAACCAAGTGATCCGAATGGTAAGTGCGAGAAGAATAATAGGAATATTACAGATATGGAAAAAATGTATATATTCCTACGGCTAATCAGTGTTTGTAGAAGCTTCGTCTCAATCTTTAGATTTCGTTAATACAAACAAGGGCGACCTATTATGCTAAGAATCAAAAGTGAGGTTACACAAAAACCAGCAGCAACACATTTTGTCAGTTTCGACCTCACAGTTTGTATAACTGAAATCCCTAAACTTAAAACCTAGAAATTCAAGGAAAGGGGTTGTCATCTCTGATCAATATAAAAAAATCCCGAAACCCTAATCCCTAAAATAGGATCGTTCATCAACTGAATTCCTCAATTAACATAATTCCTCATCCACAAAGTAATTACTACTGCTTAGAAATCAGTAAACCACAAATCAAATTACGAGAAACACTAGATAATATATATAGAGAGAGAAAAAAAGATAACCGATAAATTAAGGTATAATCCAAAAATAAACAAATATCGTAATTTGATAGCTTAACAAGAACGATAGGAATATTACAAAATATTCCTATCAACTATATAAAGATAACCGATAAATTAACGAAGAATAATAGGAATATTACAGCTATGGATAATATGTATATATTCCTACGGCTAATCGGTGTTTGTAAAAGCCTCGTCTCAATCTTTAGATTTCGTTAATACAAACAAGGGCAAGCTATTATGCTAAGAATCAAAAGTGAGGTTACAAAAAAATCAGCAGCAACACATTTTGTCAGTTTCGACCTCACAGTTTGTATAACTGAAATCCAGAAACTTAAAACCTAGAAATTCAAGGTAAGGGGTTGTCATCTCCGATCAATTTAAAAAAATCCCGAATCCCTAATCCCTAAAATAGGGTCGTTCATCAACTGAATTCCTCAATTAACATAATTCCTCATCCAAAAAGTAATTACTACTGTTTAGAAATCAGTAAACCACAAATCACTCGTTCCCAATCAAATTACGAGAAACACTAGATAATATATATTGAGAAAAAAAGATAACCGACGTGAAGCTTGCCGCGGAGTTCGCGGTCCTGGCGGAGCTTGACGTAGATGCGCTCGTCGAGGCTGAGACGAATGAGGTCCAACGGCTCCTTCACGGCGCTCTCCTCTTCGCTACCCATTTTTGTTTTCTCGGTTCGAGTTCGTAGTAAGAGAAGGTTTTTGCCCTTTGTTTGTCTTTTGGGATAATTTTAGTATTTAATTAGCCGAAATTAAAATAGGAGTACTTTACAAATTTACCAAAAAAACAAGGTTCGGTCGGTCACCATACAAAAATGCATCCATTTTCTTTTTAACTCCACAATTACATATTTGAGTATATAATTATAGGGTTAAGATCAAAATCAATCATGTGTATTAAGTCGATTACACAAAACAATTACAATACAATTATTTATAGAAAATTTGTAAATTTACAAAGTAGGCCCGTGTTTCTTTTATTTTAATTTATTCAAAGAGATTGTTAGTTCGAATTAAGGATGTTCACGATCGGGTTTGGACTGATATTTTCCCCTAAAAAATGACTTACTCAAATAATGACAATGACAAGTTGCCAAAATCATCAACCGTACAGACTCAAATTTTACTCTAACCGTGCGGGGCAGTGATATGGTGGATTCAGGTGAATTGCGAGCGGAATGATGTGTTTATTTATCTATCTATGTTTGTGTAAATGTATAATTTAAGGAAAATTATAACTCACGTTTCATCTTCACCGTGTATATACATAAAATCTTACAATTACATATCACATCTTTTAATATGTTTAACTTAATTTAATGGTTATAAACTAATATTGTATATTAAATGGATCAATACTAATAAGTATGATACTTTACATGTATTCTTGTAGAAAAAAAATACTAAGATGTTAAAATCATATAAATTATACTTACAATTATTATAAATCAAATTAAATATAAAAAAATATTTTTAAAATTAAATTAAATAATAATAGTAAAATATTAATATCATATAAAATTTAAAATTTTGTGTTAATATAGTTAAACATGAAATAATATATATAATGCGATCGGGTCGGTTTTAAGGTGATCGACTATGTACCCATGACTCACTTATTTTTTGAAGGGTTCTAAAATTTTAAACTGTAGTTTATTGTTTTTAAATATAAAACTGGCGGAAATGTGTAGGTACCGATCAATTTAGCGAAATGAGTTTTATAAAATTGTTAAACTTCTTGTTATTAATTTCGAATGTAAAAAAGGAGTTTTATAAGATTGTTGAATTCTTATTCTATATTTGAGATAGGGTTGAACGGAATATTACAAAATGGACAATTTAAATATTGAACTATTTAGCTTTATAATATTTTAACGCTTACAATTTAATGTTTAATTTTTCTAGATTTTTTATTAATAAAATTACATTAAGATTATAATTATTAGTAATACATTAACTCCCTGTGCGATGCATAGGAATATTTAATTAAAATTTTTTGATTAGAAAAAAGAAAATGTAAATTTAATTTAAATAATGTAAATCATATTATTTTTCATATATATATATATATATATATATATATATATAAAACAATTAAATTTTGGTTCAAAAAAATATATATATACAAAAGTTTGATTAACACGTATGTATGTATTGTTATTTCTCACATATAAAGTGTGTGTTGATCATTTATTTTTATTATATAATATGCAATTTTTTATAAACAACAATACTTGATAGACTGATCTTGTTAGGTCATAATTTATTTATTTTTATTAATTATTTTTTGGTAATTCTATTTATTGATTATTTTCAACTATTAAGAGTAATGAGAAATTCTAGAAGATTTGACTTGATCATGTAATTTGATATGATTTCACAAATTATAATACCTTAATTAATATATAGTAAAAATTTATTATTCCTATATGGTAAACTAATCCAAAATGACTTTGTTTATTAATAAATAAATGTTTTGTATTATTGAGAATACAAAATACGTATTTATTCAATACAAAAGAATATTGAACAAAGGAGACACATGGATACACCGCATTTTCACATCCACATGAATCTTTATGCCGCAAGGGAGAACTCCATATTAATGGAATAAATGAAGAAACCTAGATCAAGCAACATTAAAGTTAGTCCAATTGATATTTAAAAGTAATGCTTTCAATTAATGTTAGGGTGATAATATTGAACATAATATATTACATTAAAAATATCAATTTAATACTATTATATTAAGCAAATATATATAAAATAACAAAAATTTTAATTAGTCACGAAAAATAAGGAAAATTTCTATAAAAAAACAAAATCATTTATTAAAAGATTTAACAGTGCAAACATAAATAATCATAAATAATTAAAAGAAAAAAAATGATAAAATAGATTTTTAATGGATATACTACTTACTTTGGCGAACAAAAATACATAATCATAAAAAAGTAATGGTTAGATCAACAATAATAGAAAATAAAAATTAATTAATTAATTACAGTAGCGTGCTCTAAAAAAATCAATTCAGAAAAAAAAAATACACAGTAAAAGCAATGAGCATAGCAACTCACAAAAAAATACATGCGGTTATATGATCGTCAATATCCATAAGAATACTCTATCAGAACCACCTCCACCCTCGCCGCTTCCGTGCGACTGAGCCTTGTTGACGGTGGCGTTCCTACCGTTGAGTTTCACGACGTTCATCTACTCAATCGCCTATTCATCCTTAAAAGTTAAGAATCCAAAATCCCTCGATTTACATGTCTCGCGATAGTTGATTATCTGACGAAAAAATAATTATCAGATCTAAATGAATTCGCAAAAAATTGATGAACATGAGGGTTAAGAAATCTTAACGCGTCGCTGAAAAAAAATACAAAAAAAGGAACGTGATTTATAAAAATAAGAATATATGAACATAAAAAATCTTACCGTGTCGTTGCAAAATAAATACAAAAAGGAAGGAACGTGAACTCAATATTAATTAGAAAAAAAAAACTTAATAAATTAAAACAATCACCTCATGGTTACGTAAAAAATACAAACAAATTCAAGACAAAAGATTTAATCATAAATTAATTACTTAAAACCTTCAAAAAAATACAAATCAACAAAAATAAAACGAATTTTCAGAGAATGTAACAAGTTGTTTGCAAATGAAAATGAAGAAGAGAGAAGGATTTTAAATAGAGCTTTATCCGTTAAAAATGGAAATATTTATATTATAATAATATAAATTAATTAATTACTTATAGATAGATCGAATTTTAGGGAGTCTATTAAGGAGATTCGATTTTGAGCGATACATATGGTAAATGAATTAATAGCAATTATGACATTTAATAATAAAATATGTCAAACAATAAAACATAATTAAATATATTGTTAATAAAGAAAAAAAAACAAAAAAATTGGAAATTGCTCAATTTATGAAAAATTGACAATTAAATAAATCATTCGAATTTATTTTATATTTTAGATGAATATATATATATATGGTGAAAAAGTAATAGCAATGATAATATTAAGTAATAAAATCGGTCAAACATAACTTATGAATATAAATAGGTGATTATTAATCTTAGGTATATACTGAAACTCCAACAATTTAGGTGATTATTTATTGTAGGCAATAACTCACGTATATAAATATTAATCAATTATTTATGGAAATTGAATAAATTACAAAATATGTTATCATTAATTTAAAAGTTGAATAAAGACACGTCATAATTAATATTGGTAAAAAAAAACAAATAAAATTTAGATCAATGAAAAATAATCTATTGAGTGGGGGTAGGGCGGCCCACGCACACATACTTTTGTTCGGCTCATTAGAATGAATGTCGCTTTGCTATTTCAAAAGACAAAGAAACATCTCTTTCGGTTGATGATAGCTCTTTGGGAGGAAAGACTAAGATCAAGAAGAAGAGCAATTGAAGACCTAGCTTTCCATCAAAAAAAATTATTTATTTATTTATTTGTTGTTGATGGTTGGAACAAAGGGACGTACATTTCCCTTTTGACCGTGTGACGTCTATATTAGAAGTTTGTTGTCTCTGAGAGTAATACTTTTAACTTTATAACACAATGAAAGGTATAATAAACAAACACTTACATTTATAGTATTTCTTAATCAACAATGAAAAATAAATGTCAAAAGCACATTCACACTGCCATCGACTGTCTATACACAACTAACACAAGATTTTTATATATTTTTTCCTTTTAATATGTTCACTGCACTACTCACTCCCTTGTACACCATCCTTGGATAAATCCCTGAAAGCCATGGATATAGAGAAGCAGCCGGAAGCTGTACTGCTCCAATCGATGGGGATGTACAAGGCATTAAGGCCCATCACCCTGATATCCATCACCTTAATCTTCCCCCTATCAGTGACAATAATCGCCCACGAATACATGCAGCATCTCGTTTCACACTCCCGAAATCCCAATCTCAACAACGTCCTCGTGCAGGGCCTCTCGTACATCGTCAGCCTCTCCCTGTACGTGCTTTCCACTGCATCAGTCGTGAACACAATCTCGACCTCAAACTCTATCTCATCGGAAGAAGCAAGTTACCGGAAGAGCTTGACAACCATCGCCCCCAGGGTCTGGAAGCGTCTCGTCGCGACTCAGATCTCCGGCTCCATCGATGACCTGGAGGGTCAGCTTAGCCAGCAGTAAAGTCTTTACCAAGGGAGAGGCGATTCTGTGGATCACGCACGCAGTAGGGTTGGTGAGCTTGGTGACACTGTGGCAGATGGCGAGTGTTGTCTCGGTGCTGGAGGATGAGACGGGGCTCAAGGCGGCTTTGGTGAGCTGGAGGTACTTGACGGTGTCTGCATTGAGCTGCGTGATGTGCTGGGGAATTGTGGATAAGCTCTGTATGAAGGGTACTGCAAATTTATGGAAGGTGGTCGGGTATGGAGGTTTAGGAGCCCTGCTTCTGACGGGGGTGATTTTGATTGGGCTGGTGGTGCAGACGATCATGTATTCCGTTTCCAAGTCCTACTACAACCATGACCAATCACAAGAAGAAGAACATCAAGAAACGAAACCCATGATACCTTTTATTGCCAATCTTATACAGATTATTAGTCCGTTGATTACCTTTTGCAACGGGAGTGTCTAGATTCTTAAGTGTCATTTATCAACTTTTGTTTGTGATCAAGAATCAAGACTTGAGAAAAAAAGCAGCACTTTATTTGCTTCAAACATTCAACTGTATGTTCATACAATACAATACAAATATACAATCACAAAAAAAAAAATTTAAAAAAATGTAGCTTAACTCTCACCCACATCAAATATCCGATCAGAAAATCAATTAACTATACTAAAAAGAATAAATAATAGATGTACCTACAATGATGCGTCACGTGCAACTCTTTGATATCTTCCTCTTCATCAATAAAGTTTTCGTGAGACCTTCATCGTCGGACGAGTCGAGAAGCTCGAAGGTTTCCGGCGGAAGAAAATGCACACCGCCGCGTTCACGGTGGCCTGGGTGTTCTTGAAAGATAAATCGACTCATAGATGGACTGTTTGAAAGGGGAAAGGTAATTGAAAATTGGGAATTAGGGTTTTGAGAATTATAAACCCTACAATTCAGCCCCAAATTGATTTAGCCCTAGGCCTAACTAGAGCGGAAACTTTGGCCCAACAGGATGGCCAATGAGCAGACTGAACAGAGAATGGACATCTAAAACAATTGGGCTTTTGTCCCTGCACGAAAGACCCAATTAGTCCATGGGTCAACCGGATTTTGGCTCAATAGTCAATAGATTGGACCGGCCCGAATTCATTTAATATTTATTTTTTATATTTTAAAAATATTTTTATTTAATTTTTATTTTTATTCTTATACGATTGTAAGTGTAATTTTTATTAACATAAATTTTTGTTATGTATTTAGTATTTGATATTTTTAATAAGTTTAATAATTATTTAATTTTAAAAATATAAGTATTACGTAGTATAAATTTATTATTAGGGACAATTTTGATAAAGAATAATACTTATTGTTTGTTTATAATTCAATAACCTAGTTTATCTTAATTATAATTTAAAGGATGCATATCAAAATCACACTTTTGGTTTTAACAATAAAAATGTGAGTAATTGCTACACGAATACGTGAGAAGCCCCCGGTTGAAGAGGTAGTTTGTTAGCTCGGTGGGATTTTTTATTCCCTTTGCACTGTTTTGTATGACACTATTTTTTATTTCAATGTAATTGACCTTTACCCAATGAAGAGGTAGTTTGTTAGCTCGGTGGGGTTTTTTATTCCCTTTGCGCTGTTTTGTATGACACTCTTTTTTATTTTTGTATGACACTCTTTTTTATTTCAATGTAATTGACCTTTACCCAAAACAATACCTGGGAAGTAAAAGAATAAATCTTGAAAAAATGAAATGACATCTTATCTTAAACTAATTAATTTTAGTGAAAAAAAAAAGAACAAATCTGCAAAAAAATAATGAAGGGAAGATATTTATAAATACCCTCAAATAAATAGAGAAAGTTCTTTTATACTCTCACTTAAAAAATATCATTTTCTACATGAAATGACCAATACACCATTGTAATTCAATATATCTTGATTAAATTTCTCTCACACAAACATCAAATGTCATTATTTTCGTCGAATTTTCAAGAGTTTCGTTAAAATCAATGGTATTTTTTTAATAAATGACACATTTTAATAAAAAAATTACCATTGATTTCCACGTCAACAAATTTTAAAGGAACTTTAAAAAATTTGACGAAAATGATGACATTTGATGTTTTAGAAAGATCGAGGATTAAAATTGGATTCATCAATTATTATAGGACGAAAATTGATATTATTATTATTTTAATGTATCATATTTAATAAACTATATAAAATAAAATTTAATAATTAGATTAAACGGGTTGATTTTGAGTTCACATGTCGACTCATGATTGACTCAATTGATAAATAAGTCATGACGGATTGATCCGTTGTTAACTCGTTTTTTAATCGTGCGGATTCAACTCACTTTATGCGAGTTTTAATTCATGTTATCGGGTCTTATCGAATTTGACATGCCTAACAAAAATGGCTCTTGTTATGGCTGCTATTATACTAACTTTGAGTTTCTCCGTATTTCATAGAATTATTAGTAACCGTCAATTATTTATTTATTTTCTAATTTAAAATATTTTATTTTTCATAATTAGTCCTTTTATTTTTGTCTTTCATAGTTTGCTATTTATAACTAAGTTTGAAAATAATATTAACAATCCATAGTATATAAATCAAAAGCAAGACAATACAATTTATTACTAGATCATTACACCATGTTTATGATCAATTATTTGGCTACACGAATCCTGATCTTGTAAAATCATGTTAATGATCAATTACGTATTTGTCAACACAAATCGTGATCTCTCGTGATCTCGTAAACAAGTGTTCGTGCAATCCACTACACAAAGAACTTTTACTCCAGTGCCGTAAGAAGTTTCGTTACAATGCTTCACGCATTCTTCCAAACATCTCAAAAGAATGGTTCGAAATCCTTGTGTCGAGAGAACGAACATCAATAAAATGATGGTTATGATTTCCACCCTGACATTTTTCATTTTTTATTTGTTTTCAATTTCAATATGAGTTGTTACGAAATAGTTGAAATGCTCTAGATTATTTATAATGGGAAGAAAGAAGTACAGCCAATATTTGAGTAGTGAAATTAATATGTTTTAAATTTTAGTCAAATCCCGAGGAATTTTTTATTGATTTGTTTTATTATTAAGGCAAATTGGAATTATAGTAGAAATATAATTATATTTCTTATTTATTGAAATTCTTGAATTATATATTCTTCTAATCAGAGAACTTAGATTTATTTTTAAATAAAGAAAATGTCATATTCAATAGATCATCCAATTCCTTTTAATTAATTTATTAAATTAATATTACAGTAGAAACTCCATACAGTTCGGGACCAGGAAAAAATATTATTATAAAAAGTTATTCTTATATAAATTTTTACAAAATAAAAATATTTTTTTATGAAAAATAATATAAATATAAAAATAACATATATTGAACTTAACCAATTTAATAGTTTTGACCAAGTATATTTGACTATATATATATATAAATTGTGTTTAATGACTATTTAAACACAATTTATATATATTGTGTTTAATGACTTTTTTTGATAACTTAACCAATTGTGTATAACTTAACCAATTGTGTTTAATGACTTTTTTTTCGGGGATATAAAACTCTCTAGGTTAAGATTCTCAACTTTTTACCTTCCGTCTCAAACGGGAATGAGTAACGAACAATTTCCCCCCTCTCAGTCCTCGGGCCCGTTATGCGACGTTGGGTCCTCGGGCTTGGTTTCTTCTTCGGGGAACCTGGAGTCCATTCCTGAGTCGTCGTCCGTGAAATGGACGTTATCTAAGTTCCCTCTGATCGAGGAGGAAGTGAGAGATATGTTGGGTGGGCAGGCGGACAGGGACTATTGTCGCCTTTGCAATATTCTTGCCGATTCGAGGGGTCCCCCTTCCTCCTTTGACTACTCTCGGTACTCCGCCGAGCGGCCTTATAAATTTGTTCCGCGGAAGCGGTTCCATCTTGTCAAGGAGCGCCGCAACACGCCTTTCGACGCGAGCTGGCGGAAGAGCACGGTGAACGAGGAGGAGTTGCAGCATATGAGGGAGAAATGACATATCCCGAATGACGTCCATTTGTACGCTCCTCAGGTGGACGAGTTTGCTGACTCTCCCCCTCCGGGCATGTTGGCTGTAAATTATTCGATGATGGAAAGTGGGCTTCGTTTTCCCTTGCACTCCTCGGTGGCGCATTTCTTATATTTGCAGGAGATAGCTCCTATGCAAATAACTCCGAACGGCTGGGCGATGATATACGTTTATTGTATTATGCTTGGGTTTTATGGGTTGTACCGGGGACCAACGGGCTTCGAGCTTATCTACCTTCTCTATATGAGCGCCACCAGTGGCGGGGATTATTATTTGAAACAGCGACATCAGATTATAAAGGAGTTGCCGAGCAAGCAAGCGGAATGGACTGAGAAGTGGTTCTTCGTTGCGGGGTAGTGGAACTCAAAAGATTTCCATATTGACGGGGAGTATCGTCTGACAAAAAATCGTTAGTCTCCTCGGCCTCTATATAGATTTCTATCTTTAATCTTTTAAACAAAGTTTAGCCCCCTTCGTGCTTCCTGATCTTGTCTGTCTATCCTTCTAGGATTCAAAGCTCCGGCCGAGGACGGGTTGAGATGGGATTTCTTAACGATCTGGGAGAGGATAAAGTCTCTCCCCGGTGATGAATGTAAATATAAACTTTGGCTGACCGACGCCAGGCGGATTCGGGCTCGCTTCTTCACGATTCCTCGTGATGTAGAGGGCATTTATCCGCGTGAGTTTTTTGGTGATCGCGCTCCTCGTTGTGAGTTTATGTTATTTTCTGACCCTTAATTTTTTTTACTTTGCTTTCAGCTCATCGCTATCCTCGGATCATGCGTCCCCTCAAACATTCCGACATGGAGAGCCCTCATGACAAAGCCAAAAGGGAAAGAGAGAAAATGGCTAGGCTCGCGTCGGCCCCCAAGAAACAGAAGAAATCAGGTCGGGGAAAACAGAGCGACGTGACAGTGGCTTTGGCTCCACCCCCGAGGGCTCCTCCTATGGGGTTTCCCTCTCCGTTACCTCTGAATCAAATCCTTCCCGGGAGTTTGGAGGAAAATCTGATCATTCCTGAAGGCCCAGAGAGAGCGCCGGGGACAGAGACCGTCGGAGAAAAGAGGTCGCGCGACGAGGAGGCCCAGACTTCGGACGATCAAGGAGCGGGATTTAGTGCTCCCATCACTAATGTTGTCTTAGAGACTCGGATCGTTCATCCTCGAAGGACGAAAGGTCCTCGCCCCGCGAAGGAGAAAAGCCCGAGCGAGGTGAGCTTGAGCGAGCCCATCTTCGGTGTTGATGCGGGGAAAGTCCAAAGGTATTTCTTTTTCATCCCGGTTTCTTTGTATGTTGTTCGATTTTCTTCTGAGTCTTATTCTGTTTCAGCATTCACGAGGTGGATTCGGAGATCCCCATCGCGGTTGCTTATCTGAAAGCTGCTCTGCCACCTTACGAGGACGACGCGATTCCCCTGCACGTCCAGGAAGCCTTGGACAACATCCTGGGAGCCTGGTCTCACCGGATGGAGAGTTATACTTCTGAGCCCGACCATATGTTGAACATGCTCAAAGTTCAGGCTGCTCGGATTCCGGTAATGGTTAACCAGCTCGGTCGTCTCCTGGAGGATCGAAAGGGAAAGGGTGTCGCCGCTCCTCCTGCCTCGTCGGCCGAGGAAGAAGGTCTCCGAAAGCGCCTCTCCGAGCTGCAGGGCAAATATGAACTCGAGGTCGGCCTGAAGCTATCCTTGGAGACTGAGGTGGGGGATTTAAAGAAAAAACTTGCTGCTCGGGATTCGTTGGCGGACGAGCACGAAAAGTTGTTGAAGGAAGTTGAGAGGTATAAGAAAGCGCTGAAAGATTGTGAAACCTCGATGTTCAGACACGATGCGGACGTGGCCAAGTTAGCAACTAAAGTGGCCGAGATGGCGACCCGCACCGTTGAGGCCGAGAAACAAGCCCGTGAGGCTGTGGAGGCGGCCGGTTTGCAACTCAAAGAGATGAAAACTTTGATGGCTAAAGAGCGCCTTGATATGGAACAAGTCACCGAAGACTTAAAAAAGGTGCGGGAGGATGAAGCTGCTCGGCTTGCCGATCCTTGGGAGAATCTGAAAGAGTTCAGTAATTACTCGTATTACTGTGCGTTCTTTGATGGTGTCCGAGGTCTGATCAAAGCTGGCCAACCTGTGGATGCTCTGATGTCGGTTATCCAGACTTATGCCTCCGCGAACGCTCTTCATCCGAAGATGAAACTGTCCATTCTGGATATGGAGACCGAGCACAAAATAGATCTCTCCTGGTGTCCGAAGAAAGATCAGCTCTGCGACCCCAAGGACTTGGAGTCGGACGAGGATGAAGCGGACGAGGCCGAGGGCGAAGCGGAT
Organism: Euphrasia confusa; assembly: GCA_954870475.1. Taxonomy (NCBI): domain Eukaryota; kingdom Viridiplantae; phylum Streptophyta; class Magnoliopsida; order Lamiales; family Orobanchaceae; genus Euphrasia; species Euphrasia confusa. The sequence continues at coordinate 43,897,763 of OX940956.1, read as the reverse complement.
GGGGCCGAAGGTGAAGCGGACGAGGCCGAGGGTGAAGCGGACGAGGACTTCGCGAATTCTCTGATCAGCGACGGGGAGGTCCCAGTTCAAGATAGTTGATGGCTTATGACCCTGTTTATAATTTTTTATTTCAGTTGTGGTTTTTGGTCGGCTCGCGACTCCGAACAATGTTTTATCTTGCTTTCCTAAGATATCACTTTATGTCGTCCTTCGGGCCTTAACTTTTCGACTTTGTTGAATATCATGTTTTATCTGTCCGTTCTTTCTTTTAACTTCTCGTCTTTTGGAATTTTCCCTTTGGCGGGAAACTTTGCCGCCAAGGGTGTTGGATTTTCTTTTTGAAAAAAGGGGGTTTCCGCCAAAGTCGACTTTTTGAGCGGGAGGATCTGAAATCTCAAACTCTTATAAATAGGTTTGATTTGGGCGTGTCTTTAAGGAAGAGAAGATGAGTTCGAGTCATAAGAAAGGCTCAAACAAAGGAAAACAGGTCGCCCAGGAGGTGCCGGAGTATGCGGACGGCCATCTTCATCTTCATCTTCATCTTCATCTTCGGGGGCAAAACTAATTGGTTTGGTCCGGGATGATCTGGCTCGCGTCTCTGCTGTTGGTTAGGTCGGTGATTCTGATGATCCTGGTACCCCCGACCTCCGCCTCTTCCCCCTCTTCCACGGCCACCGCCCCCGCGCCCGGCGCCTCCGCGTCCGGCGGCTGGGCGGCCGCGTTTCGGTGCTCGGAGGAGATCGGCCAAACTCCCGTCTTCGTAGAGCTGCCGAAGTTGGGCGATCAGGTCGCGGCACTCATCGGTCCTATGCCCGTTTTCCTGGTGGAAAGAGCACCACTTGCGCGGGTTTCTCTCGTCGGGACGACTCCTCATGGCCTGGGGGGTGAGGATATTTATATCCCGCTCGTAGAAGATTTGGAGGATCTGAGTAGGAGTTTGCCCCAGGAACGTCCCCTCCTCGGCACACTCGTTAAGGATCTCGATCTTCCGCGGTGCTTGGAAAGTTCCCTGGTATGGTTTGTAGTTGAACTTCTTCTTTCCACTTTCATGGTATTTAACCGTTGGAGGTGGCTCCGTCCAGTAATCAACAGTTGCCGGGGGGGGGGGGGGGGGTTCGATCCTCCCCGCATCGCCGCTGCGGGAAACCCCGCAGCTTGATACGAGGCGCTGCGGGTAAACCCGCAGCTCACCCGGCGATCGAACCCTAAGTTCGATCGCCCCCTCGGCTCCAGCCGAGGGCTTCAGCCCGCGACGTGCCGCCGGTCGATGAGGGCTGGGGTTCTTCCGCCGTGGCACCAGCCCACGGCGAACCCCGGCGATCGACCCATGGTCGATCCCACACCCCGGCGTCCAGCCGGGGCTCATCCTCTTCGCCCGCGCGCCGGCGGTCGAACCCTAGGGTTCGGCCGCCACCCTCGATTCCTTCGAGGGTTTTTCTCGACCTTCGCCGGGGATCTCGAATCCCCGTCCCCGAAGTTCGTACGTTTACCCGGATCGTGTGTTCATGTATACGCTACAATCAATTCACATAAAATCATAGAAAGGGTTTATGATTTTTACCTTCGATTCGTTGTACGGAGAAACGAATTAACGCGTTGATGACCTTGCGATCTTCCTACGTATTTTTTGCACCTCGTCCGAACGTCGTGTGGGCGACGGTCTATCGAACTCCTATGGATCTCCTTCACTCTTCAAGACTTTATGATTGGCGTATCGTAGGTTATCTTGTGTTATGAAAAGTGAAGACCATGTAGTGCTTTTATAGGCTACGTAGGGGATCATAAGGAGATTAAATATTGGGCTTCTAATATTGAAGATTAAATTGGGTCCAACCCAAATCCATTAATCCTTATCAATATTAATTTTATTTATTTTCCACTATATAAATAAAATTGCACTCCCAATATTTATTCATATTATATCAAATAATATTTCTCCGGTTAGTATTATTTATTCCGTGTATTTAAGATTTAAATATCCATGAATAAATTTATTTATTGCTCAATAAATAATATTCATCTCTTATATCCGAGACTAGTACCGTTCAACTTTAATTATTATGCGGATTAAATCCACCTGCAGGGTTTACATAATAATTCCTCATGAACTCATCTCGGGGATATTATCAACCCTTACGGGATACACTTTCCCGTCAAGTATTCACGGCATGTCGTATATAAGATATAGTGACCCAACTTAACCGGTAATTAACCCAATAATTAAATCGGTTAATTCCTTTGGAAAATCAAAGTCACTTATATTAAATATACACACCCGCAATAATATCGGGGATTAAGAATAAAATACTCTGAGATTTAAATCGATTATCCAAGGCAATCCTAATCGATAAATCTCAAGCGATCCGCCCAATACATCAAGTGTACAAGTGTGATAAAATAATTAAGATAAATTATTTTCTCTCTCACACAACGACTATACCGATGGATTAGTCCGTGTCCATCTAGGTCGTGAGCAACTGTTCGATTAAATACGAGTAACCGATAGTATGATCTTCTGTGTGCCCATGCACACCATACTAACTACAACGTATAAAATCCAGGACTATAATTTTGCATAATTAATTAATAATAATTAAATGTAAATAATTGTTTATTAATTAAATAGGTTAAATGCTATGACCGGGAGTTTACCGATACTTAAATCTAGACATTAAGTACACAACTCCAACATAAACCTCGTCGGTTTCATCCTTGCCCTGCTTGACCCCCATCAGACGTTGGCGCCCTCTGAATATCTCACTTTAGACGCGAAGTAGGAAACGAACTCGTCTCCCAACTCCCCGAAACTGTCGATCGACCTTGGCGGTAGGCTGGTATACCAACGGTGAGCCATGTCGCCGAGAGTCAGAGGGAAAAGGCGGCACTTCGTTGCTTCTGTTGCTCCTCGGCCGACCATGTACGTGTTGTATTTGTTTAGGTGGACGTCGGGATCGGACGCTCCGTCATAGATGAAAGTCAGCAGCGGGGCGACGTCGGGTTGTGACCGGGCTTGCTCGATCCTTAGACTCAACGGCTCGGGGAGAGCAGATCTCTTCTTGGGGTCGTTGTCCTGTTCGGCCAATCTCCGTTCTACCTCCTCCGGACGTTTAGCGAGTCAGGGGTCAGCTACAACGACTGTCCTTGGGTTGCCGCAGTGCGGTTGGGACTGGCCGTCTGTCTTCTCTGTATCGCTGCCCGAGCAGCCTCCTCGCGGGCCTCGGCCTCGAACTCCTCCTCTAGGTGGCGGGCGTCAGGGTTTTTCTTTTCGATGACCGGCCTTTTCTCCAGAAAACGAGATCGGGCTTCCAACTTTTGTATGGTCCTCTTGATTTGCTCGGGGGTATTGACTTGCCTCAGGTCCAGATCTGGTTCTTCTTCGGTAGCGGGCGACATCAGCTTCTCCGCCTCTAGCACCTGTTCGTGAAGAACCCTTTGCCTCTCCCTGGCTTCGGCCTCCTCCGCGCGTAAGGTCTCGATCCACGCCAGCTGGCGAGCGATCTCATCCGGGACTACGGGAGTCGTCGTTTCGAGGTCGTTTTGCGACATGCAGGCTTTGCCCGTGCTTATCGCTTTCTGGGGAGCTTCTTCTCCGTTGTCGGCAGCGGCGGTACCTGAAACACTCACGATATCCATTGTCAAAAATCAAAAAACGGCCAGCTCAACGCTCGAGGATTCCCCCTCCTTCTAGCGTCAATTGTTAACGGGCGTAAAAAACCGGGCAGAGCGGTCTAAACCGTCCCGAAAACACAAGAGAGATTTCTTTTGAGGATTGAGCTAACAGATTTCGAGGAAAAAAGGAAATATTGCTTAAGCTAGAAATGGAAATATATTCTTTTTTTTTTTTTTTGGGCTCCCAATCTGCCTTTTCAGGTAAGTCTTACAACGTATTTATAGGGGTACAATTAGGGTTTTTCCACTTTTGACCTAATGGGCCTTAATAAAACTGTTACATGGGCCTAGTGTACGGACCGGCCCAAATCTCCGCCGCCTTTTAAGTCGAGCAAACCGATACGTCCAGCGGGAAAACCCAGTTTGATCAACTTGCCTATGCTCAGCTCGGCACGGTTCCATGGCTCTGGCAGATTCTCTTCATCCCCGGTGGTCTTCGGATCTGTCTATCTCGGATATGGGGCGTCCTCGGAGGGTGATGAGTGGTCTGCTCGGCGGGAACTCCTAGGTATCTCGACGGGGCCTCGCTCCTCGGACCTCCGGGGTGAGATGACACGACGCGCCCTCTCTGATCACGGGCACCTCCTCAGACCGGCGATCGGGCTGCTAATCTGGATAAATAGAATAATAAAAATGGTGGTATAACATACCCTAAATGGGTACAAAAATGAAAATAGAAATTACTTAAGGTAGTATTTAATTGAAAAACCCACAAGAGGTGTAAAATTGACAGGCTAGATCGGTCCCACAGATATAATTTAAATTTATTTTCACCGCACACATATAGTTACATATACACAACCAATCCCTCATAAAAAAACCACACAGAATAATTTAATTTTCACCCCTCCTTTGAATATTTGATATTTTTTAATCTACAAAAATATTTTTATCGTTTATTTTAATTTCAGCTATAAGCTAAGGAAAAAAAGCTACTTAGATGCTCGGCGTTTCAGGGCTCACAGGCAGCCCCGGCGACGGCAGCAGCGAGGCTGGCGCCGCCTCCAGCTCAGTCCCCGCGGAGGAAACCGCCGGCGGCGGAAATCGGTGGCCGAGGCAAGAGACGGTAGCTCTGCTTAAAATTCGATCGGATATGGAAGCCGCTTTTAGGGAGTCGAGCCTTAAAGGTCCATTGTGGGATGAAATTTCCAGGTAAATTCATTCAAGTGATGAACAAATCGAGTTTATTAATTTATTTAGATAAAATTCAGTTTTCACTTTTCATTATTGAAAAATAAATTCAGTTTGATTCGTGTCTTTTGATTTCGGGTTTGTATTTGGTAAATTTTTGCTAATTTTAGGGGAAAACAAAATATTAAAGTTGAATGATAGTAATCAGATTTTTGCAGCTTTGAATTCATCAATTTTTTCAGAACTGTACAGTTTTTTTCCTTTTTTTTTGTTCGGACTTATTTGTAATATTTTGGGGGCACTTTTGCAATTTCGGTTTAATTTCAGGGTTTCTTTCGAATTTTTATTAAATTAATTTCAGGAAATTGGGGGAACTTGGATACAGAAGGAGCTCAAAGAAGTGCAGGGAGAAATTTGAGAACGTGTACAAGTACCACAAGAGAACTAAAGACGGCCGAGCCACCAAATCCGACGGTAAAACCTATCGATTCTACGACCAATTGGAAGCTTTCGCATCCGCCACTCCGCCGCCGGCGGGAAGCCCGAATCCGGTCAGCGTAGAGCCCCCGGCACACACTAGCATCATCCAACCGCATTTTCCGGGGATCTCGACGACGTCCACGTCGTCGGACGAGGAGGAGGACGGGCGGCGGCGGAATCGGAAGTGGGAGGGCTTCTTCGAGCGAATGACGAAGGACGCGATCCGGAAGCAGGAGGATCTGCAGCGCGAGTTCCTCGACGCGCTCGAGAGGCGCGAGCACGACCGGGCGGCGCGGGAGGCGGCGTGGCGGGCGCAGGAGTCGGCGCGGCTGAGCCGGGAGCACGATCTCCGGGCACACGACCGATCCGCCGCCGCGGCCCGGGACGCGGCGGTGATCTCCTTCCTCCGAAAGATTACCGAACAACAACCGGGCCTCAAAATCTCGCCGCCACCGTCGCCTCCGAAGATGTCGTCGGACAGCGGCGAGAATTCGTTGGCTTCGAGGTGGCCGAAGGCGGAGGTGGAAGCGCTGATAGATCTGCGGACGAATCTAGATCTGAAGTACCTGGACAGCGGGGCGAAGGGGCCTCTATGGGAGGAGATCTCGTCGGCGATGGAGAGGATCGGGTACAGCCGGAGCTCGAAGCGGTGCAAGGAGAAATGGGAGAACATAAACAAGTACTACAAGAAGGTGAAGGAGAGCGAGAAGAGGCGGCCGGAGGACTCGAAGACGTGCCCTTATTTCCACCGGCTCGACGCCTTGTACAGAGATAAGGCCATCAGAATCGAGCCCGTATCGAATTCGTTCGGCCCGAATGTTGGCCCGATAATGGCCCGGCCCGAACAGCAATGGCCGCACGATTCAGAGATGCCCGATCACGAGGATGAAGATGAGGATCCGGAGGACGAGGAAGGAGGCGGTGGGTAGAGACTAGAGATAGTGTGCGTGAATTTCGGAGGCGGTTGGGTAAAAAACTTAATCGACAGTAAAGGTAAGGGCGGTAAAAAAGGAAAGGGCCGAGAGGATTGTATTTGTATCAATTCGTTGTAATTCAGTTTTTGTAAGGTGATAGTAGTAGATTTTTATTTTATTTTTATTGCAGTTTTATTTTTTTTAGAAAGAAAAAAGGGGTGAAATATAGAGGGAAATATGAATTCATTAATTGATAAATATAAAAGAGGCAATGTTTGCATTATATGTTGTCATCACTTATTCTGTTATTCACTTGGTTCCCATGTATCCCCGATCTACGATACTCCTATAAATTGCACCAAACCTTTCCTCATATGAGAAGCCTATTATCAGGTTTTGGGCCATTTACCCTTGCTCACAATTCACAGGGTGAGGCCCATTGGACTTATGCACCACGGCCCATGAAGCACTAAATCCAGGATTTGGGGATAATTTGTTAGTAATCTACTTTTTTTTTCCTAGTCAGATGAGTATATTTGCCTTTAGAATTAAGTGCATCAACTTTCAATATAATTCCCATCAAATAGTTGACTTTTCTGAATACAGACATACAAGAAATTAATTTTATTAGAAGTAATTCTGTCTTTGTCTAAATTGTGGTGAATTGTGATATTCTTGATTTCAATTTTTTTTATAATTGTATCTTTTTTTTTTCGAACATATAGTATTTCATTTCATATTACAGTATTCACAATTTATTTATGTAAATAATTATACTTTATTTTCATTCTTATTAAAAAAATTACTTACAAAACTTAATTAATTAATTAATTTTTTTTACTAATACTGTATTATTGTAATCTCAAAGCCCTTTCCTTCCATATTCTTGATTTTGTTTTGTCAGTGAATTCTCACTGGACTTGCTTCTAAATCCCCACTTTTTTCCGGTCAAAGATTTCTATTTGTTTTATACATAAAAAATTCCATTCTTGATTATATCTCCATCACCCTTTTGATTTTCTTTGATTCCATTTTTTTTTAAAAGGGACATGATTCAAATTTGCAAGTTCTTGATTTATTATTCGAATCCCCAAATCCATGAAGATGAACTACTCGTTCGGATCCGGTAACAACAGCCCGAAATCATTCCGGGCCGATTTCGACTTGGAATCCGGAAAGTTCTCGAAAAAATCAAGAAAATCCCCCCCAAAAAACCCCCTTTTGAGAATGATGAAATCCCTAAAAACTCACTGTTACAAGCTTCACCCCGTCGTGATCTTCTTGTCGATCGGGGTCACCTTGTTCCTCGTCGTGTTGTCGTTGTACGGGGGGCAGTATGCAATTATGCCTAATTACAGGGGCCTAGATGTGAATTCGGGCAATTACCCATTCCCCGACTACCGGAACCTTGTGATGGTGGCCGGTCATTCGGTTTACACTAGCAGCAAGTGCGACAATGTCGATGAGGAGAATGCTTGGTACTTGGAACCTTACCAGAAGCACCCGGGCCAAGCCTCGACTTTTGTGAAGCATATACAGAGGGGGGTTGAGATCGCGGCCGATGACGAGGCGGCATTGCTTCTGTTCAGTGGGGGCGAGACGCGGAAGGAAGCGGGCCCAAGGAGCGAAGCCCAGAGCTACTGGATTGTGGCCGAGTCGAAAAAATGGTTTGGTGAGCTATGACAACTTAATGTTAAATTTTTGTTTGCTGATGTTATGTCTCGAATGTTTTGTGGAATTGTCCGATTTTCGCTTCGATTAGATTGTTATTACTATTCGGTATTGGTTTTTTGCTTTTACATTCATTGTGTGATTATTTGTAACATTATTTTGATCATCCATGTGGTAATTTATTATCGATTTTAATTGTTATGATGCGGATTTTTTTGAAGGAAAACGAGATAGCGTGAGAAGTAGAGCGCTGACAGAAGAGCATGCTAGAGATAGCTTTGAGAATCTTCTCTTTAGTGTATGTCGGTTTCGAGAGCTTACGGGAACATATCCACAAAACATAACCGTAAGTTTAGTTCATTTTTGCATTTTTTGTTCGCTACTAGATTCAGAAGCTGAAGTTGGTTTAGCTATGGCTATCGGTTTGTGAACTTCGAGCCTAAAAAAACTTGTTTTCGAGCTTTGGGGTGTATGGAGTTGCATATAGCCATATACCAATGTTTGGTCTTCTATGTAAAAGAAACTTCTATTTTGTTACTCTCGAGTTTTGATCAAATTACAAAAAAGAAAAAGAAACGAACTCTATCTTTCAAAATTACGAGAACGTCCCTGGAATTTGATTGTCTTACACTTATCCTCGTGAAAAGGAAAAAAAAAAACGGAAAAAAAAAACTTCACATTATAAAAGTATTGCAATTTGCCTCTTAATTAGTTTGTATTGAAGCGAACCCCTTGTTTATTTTAGCAATTTTGAAAGTTTTTGTTTGTAATTAGGTTAATCTTCAAGGGTGTTGTTTGTAATTAACTATCCCTAGAACTCTTTTTAAGTATTTCATTACATGTTTAATATCCCAGGTTGTAGGTTATGACTTTAAGGAGGAGAGGTTTGTTCATCTGCACCGGTCTGCAATTAGGTTTCCGGAGGAGAGGTTCTTTTATTCGGGCACGCCGTCTTCCCAAGATTCAAGGGAGGCTGCATTAAAAGGTGAAGCTCACGTGAGAAGTCAATTTCAACAAGACCCGTATGGTTGTTTAGGCTCGTTGCGTGGCAAAAAGCTCGGTCGAGATCCTTTTCATCGGTCGATCCCTTATCCGAATGGGTGTCCAGAAATCGAAGGTTTCTTTAGATATTGTGGTACTATACCATTTCAAGGCTTTGTTCCTTGGGCTTGAAGGCCAATTCTTTTTGGTATACCTTTAACAAATAGGGTTGAAATTGTTGTAAAAACAAAGCAAATGATCATTCATACTTGAGAGGTTATTTAATTGGAAATGTTACATCTTATTATATAGAAATGTTTGTGAAAATATTTTTGGCAAAAAAAAAAAATCAAATTAATTTTAATTATATAAAATGATAAAAATCAACAAAAATTATCATCAGTTGGTCAAAACTCTACACAGCTTGTATATAGATAAACAAAAAATGTGAAAAAAATTAATGTAATAGTAATATCATAATTTGTCAGATAACCAAATAAATCATTTAATATCATAGTTACCCCAAAGTCCAATATCATTTATTTCATCAAATGTGATTAATTGAGTATTTAAAAATTTCTTTGGCTTTTCCTCCCGCGAAGTCAACCTCTTCCCGCTTCTTTTCCTTGTGATTTTTCTCTCCTTCAAACCGTTTATCATCTTCTATAGTTATAAAAAAATATTATTTTTTATAAGAAAATTAATTAATTTCAATTCAATTTTATTTACAAAACGTTTATTTATCACTTTTTTTTCTAGGTCAATTGCAATGTTTCGGAGTTTAAACCTTGGACTTTATAACCGTTCCCAATTCAAGTAGTCAATAAACTGAGCTAACAACTCTTGACTATTTGTCACTTCAATTAAGTCGAATTCAGTAAAAAAAAAAAAAGATTTAAATGATACAATAATTTTATATCAAATGTAAATTATATATGTGTATTTAAGTAAATGGTTTTTTGTCATGTTGAAATAAGTTCAACTAATTTCGATTAATAAATTCATTTTATATTGATTTAATTCATTTCAATTAGATTATTAATTATTGTTGTTGTTGTTAATATGAATGACTATTAGTTATGAGTCGGGTGCATAAAGTTATCGAGCACTCATCCTCATGAGTCATGACCCAAGCATGCATGCGTACGGGGCTTATCCCATGTACGGAACACACCAGCAACAAGTAAGCTGAAGGCCCGTCCCGATAACAAATTGCGGAAATTGAATAAAATTTTGCTTCAATTTGCTTCTATTCATATTACATCCGTCAAAAATTCTTTGAATAAAATTACAATCACAAGATTTCGATATAATATCAAAAATTATACTACGCACAAAATATTTATTCTGATTCTTGAGCCTGTCATCGACATTGTTAAACTTTCACGATTTTGTCATCACGAGTGGTCGGTCTCTTTCTCATTACGATTTTTTATCTCAAATATACATATCATGTTGAAATAGAAATCAAGTCAACTAAATAAGTACATATCTCAAATGTACATATCACACCACTAAATAACTCCCGAGTCACCATGATTTATTTGCATAAATGAGCAAAATTCAATCTTTTTTTTAATGATTTTTTATATGAAAAATGGGGTAACAAAATCTGGTTAAGGACAATCCAATTGGAAGCCGGGTATAACGGTTTTTTTGGCCCATTTTATTATTCGTGTATTTTACAATCTCGTGCTTTTATTTTATGCTCCAGCCCATGCTTATCCCGTGTACGGAACACACCAGCAACAAGTAAGCTGAAGGCCCGGCCCGATAACAAATTGCGGAAATTGAAGACACATTTGCTTATTGGGTGTATACATACGGTTATAATGGGTCGACCCAAACAACGTGGTTTGGAAACTGGATTTTGACCATCATTTAGGTATTAGCTCTCGATGGATGGATGCCTCCTTGGTGGAACATTTGTGGACCTTTCTGTAATTGCAGTAAAATAATTCGATTGGTTTCTTGATTAAGAGTCTTGTGCTTGATTATAATTAAATTTTATTATATAGACTTGACATACACGTACTATACTAGTTGTTACATTTTTTATTTTTGTTGTTTAATTTTCTGTGTCAGAACAAAACGTGAAGATATATATATATATTCAATTCAGATGAAATGTATACCGGTAGTAATTTTTTTGACTTTTAAAATCAATAATTTGAGTGGATGTAAAACATGTTCATATAACCCCAATTATATATTGTTTGTGTAGTGTGTATACAATGAATGAGATAATAATTAGAGGTATCCTCATAAAAAATGACTCGTGAGCATCTGTTTTGGGTTACATTCTAAAATGAATGTTTTGGGTTACATTCCAAAAGATTAGTAAATATGGAAGTAATGTTGTTAGTGCGCATCCAAAGAATCATGATATCCCCTCACTAATTAAATAACCTTTGAATTAGTTTACCCCCTCAGCTCACTCACTCTGTGTTCTAAAACCAAATTGCAAATCAAAATTAAAGTACGGTTCTTCTTCTTCTTCTTGTTCTTGTTCTTGTTCCGAATAAAATAAAATCAGAAATCATAATGGGAGTGTTAGGCATCCTGAAGGTGACATGGAAGCTGCGAGCGATTCTATCACAGATCGCTGTGAGTCTGCTCCTCCCCCTGCTCGTCACCATCTTCGTAGCAGAGTCTGTCCAGGACATCCACGAGCACAGACTCGTGCGAGACTCATATTGTGGATTTTATGTGGATTTTACTAAAATAATAATCATGTGCAATTTACGTGCATTTTACTGTAATATTTTATGTGTATTTTAAAATTATTTTTATTATTAATATAATATAAAAAATTATATTATAAAAAATAGCATTATGAAATTTATTGATTTTTTACAAAAATAAAATAATTGAGTTTTTCAATTTACATGTCGGGAGGAGCCGAGCCGCAGCCGCTGCCGCAGTCGGTGATGAGGTCCCTGTTACACGAGGGGTACACGATCGTCCAGACGGTGGTGTACGTGGAGTATCACCACCGTCTTCTTCGCCACACTCGACCAGCCTACCTACTTGCCGCTGCCGCTGCCTGATCGAGATTGGCAGGTGTATCCCCCGGGTTTTGTTTGCTTTCTATTTTATTTGTCATTTGTTTAATGATCCAACAATCCGCCAATTTCTTCTTACTAAACAGTGAACAACAATAGATTTCATTAGCTTCAATATAACAATCATCCAAAATACAAACCTCTGATGAATAAAAACAAACATCAAGGGAACACAATCGAGCTACAGCCCTGCACTTTATTCATGAACTCAGAGGGCAATAAACGGAGGGAGATGCATAGCTTCTCCCATGGCCAGCTGTAGCATCACGATGTACTGAAACAGCTTATTAGCCGATTCCATATCCCCGCCTTTCGCAAGCCCCGACACAACAGAGTTCCAAGTCACCAAGTTCCTCTCTGGCATCAACTCGAACAGCCCAATCGCAACTTCTATCTCTTCACGACTCATATACGCCCTGATTATCGTGTTCCACGAAACAACGTCTCTCTCGGGCATTTCATCAAACACCTTCCGGACGGCACCCAGATTACCCCCACATTTGTTCGACGAAATGCCCAGCTCGCGCATTCTGTTGTAAGCAGTTGTGGCGATTCTATGGGACTTACCGACCGAGGATTTGATCAACGTGTTGTAACAGATGACGTTCGGAGCGAGTAAGCCTCCGAAAATCGCGTTCGCGTAGTCGAGAGAGACGAAGTCCGAGGAGAGAGACACGAGCTTGGTCGCCAAAAAATTGTTGTCTTTCAAGCCATTGACGAGTATCTGAAAATGGGTCTGTTTCAACTGCTTCGTCGTTTTGCACTTCGACAGGATAAAGCTCAGCTTTTTCTCCATTGATTTTCATGGGTCGCTTATTGATTTTCTATATTTTCGCAGCTAGAAGAAAAACGGCGTCGTATGAGTCTTGAATTGGGGACGAAATTAGGTCATAGAAGCGACGTCGTTTGGCACACTGAATTGGGGGAAAACAATTACGTCTAAATATCGCTAGAAGCAGCAGAATAAATCAGAAAATATGATTATTAAATGTAGCGGGCACCGAAATATATATCAGAATTCAGTGTAGTATGTTTTCGAGGTATCGAGATTTTTTTTTTCCGGTGGCGGTGGGAATTGGGGCATGGGTGAATCATTTTATTTATTTATTATTTTCTGTTCTTTTTCTTTAAAAATTCAGGAAGATAACATGAGGTCACGATTGAATTTAATTGTTATATATAAATGTAAAAAAATGTTGGTTTATAAATTTTATTGATTTTTTTACAAAAATAAAATAAAGAGTAAAAGCATGTCTTCTAGTACTCCGTAATAAAATACAGTAAATAATTATGAGTATGAATAAAGAATGTATTTAGTGTAATACAGTATACTTTAAATCTGTCTTTGAAGTTACAAACATCCTAAAAATGATGAATCGTCACGGTTAGAAGATACCCTAAAATAATATACAGACCGGATAGAAATACGAGGTTAGATATGCAAAGAGTTATCTGTATCTCAATTGAGAAGAAGCCGAGGACCCTTAAAATTTATGATGATATTTCTTGGAACTGTATAGGCCACTGTCACTCGAGCTCCCTTCAGTGAGGTCATCATGCACGCCGGAGAACTCTTTTGTCTGCGAGTTCAAGGGAACGAGATGGGTATCATCCTTGGATTTCTTCTTACGCTCTTCATCGTACCTTTTCACATTTTCGGATATCTGATGGAAGGTTCTGTTGATTTTTGCGATCCCTCTTTCAACCGGCTCTACCACGTGCGAAACTGTGAACTTCATGTCGTCGACCATCTAAAGACACAAAATAAGGGCCAAGTGAAAACAATGCATAGACTACAGTATTGGACTGCTTTCCTTCTATTTTCCTTTTGTAATTAATCAAAACTTGCGTGGTAATTTAATTTGGAATTAAATTAAATCAAATTAAAAAATAAGCATGGATCTCACAATTTCACTACTCCCAAGGACCACATCACGAACACTTTGGTGTAACCTCGGGCGTTGTACTCTTTCCTCCGGCCGAGAAAATCGAGCATTCGTAGATCTTTCAGCGTCTTGAACCTCTTCTGGATCAGGTGGGGTCCCTAAAGACGCATAATCCGCCATCACAGCCACATTTCTCTCACACCTCTCCCCACGTTTGTAAGGGGTAGCTGGGAAAACCGAAAGATGCACCAGAGCAGCAATACCCATCTAAAGCAAACAATTAAGACTTGAGAGTTGAGAAAACTTCTAAGAAAAATCTTTATCAGGGAAAAAAATTTAACACTAAAGATAAATATTTTCCACGGACCTCAATACAGATGATATAGTCCTGTATGCGTGTTTTCAAGACCAGAGCCAGTGGACCCTTTAAGGCTCCGAAAGAGAAAAGGAAGGCAACAGCAACACCTTGCCACCAAGTCAAGAATACAATTGACTTAAATGTCAAGAACTTGGCCAAAGGCTTAATCGGAGCCAACTTATGCTTGATAACAGAATAGAACTGCACAAGGCAATATAAAGCCCAAGTCTGGCTGAAATTCAGAACTACCGCCAAATATGGATAACTGCGAGAGAATATCACGAGCTTTCAGATTAAAAATACACATGCTTCTACGTGTCAATAAGAAACGAATAGAAAAAAGTTATCTTACGCATATCCCCATTCAAACTTGTCCTCCCCATAAACACCTAAGAATTGAAAAAACATGGCCAGGAATGCACATATCATTTTCAATATCATCTGCAAAAGTAGGTACTTTGGTTAAATTTCCAACATGGAAAAAAAGAGGTCCAGAATATCTTGAAAATTGAGTGTGTACATATTGAACAATGCCGATTTTCACAGCTTGATAGAATTCGGAGCCAAGGTTCCAATCCCTTAGAAAGCAATTCAATGGGAAAGGATGCTCGACCACTCCATAAGCATAAGCTTCATCTAAAAGAGGAACACTGGAGGTGGCCAATGACTGTTTTTCCATGAACTCAATGGTGTTTTTCTCTCCGCCTGCATGACATGATAAATGCTCAGTAGACTTAATAAGCGCAAACACAGACAAAATCTAGAAAATGCCAAAATCAGAAAGAATTTATATCTGTTCGACATACCTAAGCAGGCTATGAGATACCTCTCAAAGCAATACAAAGCAAAAGCTTCATAACAATCCCGTATTATTTTGCAGTTGAAAGCAGCCTCATAATTTAATAAAGATAAGAACTGTCAACCGCACGAAAATAAAATAAAACATTAATAAGAGATTGCATATTTCCTGGCCTGAACTAAAAAAAGGAAAACCCAAAATATTTACTTAAGAAAAATAGAAAGAATATATAGAGTCGAGATTGAAAAGGAAGAAGGAAATGAAATAGACGAAAAAAAGAAGCCCAAATACACATTTATATCTGCTCAACAGCATCAAGTAGTTTTTCTTAACGGAGATAACTCATCACATGCTCTAATATTATGAAGAACACAGCAAAAACATAAGCTCTACACTAGCTACAATTACCGATTCCACTGCATAAACAGGCACCATTAGAATGAGTCCGATCAAGAATTTTTGCTCCTGAAATTGAAAACCTATTCAATAATGCTTGCATGTGTTCAAGAAAACACAAAATCACACAAGTTAACGATGAGCAAAAGACAACACTAACCTCCGGTTGATTGTATGCGGCTAAATGCTCGAAAACAAGGTACGTGGGCAGAAGAAGTGCCACCACTACAAATATGGCAGCGCTCGTAACTGCCCAGCTGTAGAGCGATGAAGTCCCAGCATCCGAACCCACTAACCAAAGTCTCGACAATCGGTCCGTTGATTCACCAAAAGTGGCAAGGCATAGCGAAGTCAATAAAACGCCCCTCCACCCCATGGCAGATTGTATGAGCTTCTCAGGACATTCACAGAATTTTCTCGTGAATACAGAACCTAAAAGAAACCCAAACAGGACCTGGCAGCTAGTTCAACATAAACTTTCTTCAACCTAAAATCCCAATTTCCACAAAAAAATACTTACAAGACTGAATATCGGCGACGAACAAAGCCCTAGTTTACGCACATTAAACTTTCTCGAATTTAAACGCATTGAAGTGTTCAGACTTGTATATACCTATTTTCGAGCGATTTCTTCTCTTTCTTTCAGACGAAAATCGACGCCTCCAACTTCAGATTGTGTTTCCCGAATTTCCTCTTTATGGGTTGAATAAAAGTGCACGGAAATTAACAAAATATATAATTAAATAAATAATAATAGTAATATATTAATACTTAGTCCCCAAATCTCCATCTTCCTCACGAGTCTGTGTTCTAGCTTATTCGCAATTTTTTCTAGCGGTTGAAAAATTGACTTTATTCTTTTTTATACAATACATTATAAATAGAGTAAATAATTAAAGGCAATGAATTGTTTTATTTATTAATTATTATTTTATTTTATTTTTCTGATTTTTGAGAATTCTTAAGAATTAAAAAAATGTAAGGAGTATTCTAGTTTCTTTATAATTTGAAAAGAAAATGCAATCATTAGATTGATATTGAGATAGTATATACTTCGAAAATATAGTTAGCAAAGTTTCTATTACTCACAAAATAATAGTTGAGCCCAAACAAGAAAGTGAGTACAATTGTACAAATTAAATCTACTACATACACAATCACAGAAGTATTGAACAACAAAAAGAAAAGGAAGGATCGAACGGCTAGTGTTGTCATCTCATCAGTTATATCTAGGCTCTGTACAATTTCGACCAAAGAGTATCGTCGTCAGTTGCTGAAAAGGAAAAATGCCGAAAACAAAAAACTCACAAACTGCTACTATATATATTCTAGTTAACGTCCCTTTTCAGATATGTGTCGTCGAGTGATCGCTTTTCTCATATCACATTATTGCTTGTCCGAGCAATTCTTTGAGCTTCTTCAAGCTCCTTCAAAAACCTACAAAGAAAGAAAGGGTATGCATCTTAGTGGAGTGTAATCTTTGAAAATTGCAAAAAATATAATATAAAAAAATTGAGGAAATTTTCAAAATACACACTCAATATGTCGTTGACTTAACCCCAAAGAATTGTTGAGCATATGGAGAAGATACTATGTTGGATCTGTTAAAACATTAAATACGAGTATTAAATATAAAACACGTACTTCTTCGAATTGAGGAGGGCAGAGCCACCAAGGAAGAAACGAATTCCAGAATTCGTAGCATTTTGTAGAGAAACCAAGCGAGCCTCCTCATAAGTTGCCCCACCAACAATGAGAAGTATCACATCCTGTGGCCTATTCAAATGAATAAACATTATAAAATTCATTTACTGTGCTTACACATTCTTGTATTAAACAAACAAAAAAAGATCGTCCGATTAGGCATTTCTTGATAAACTACAGTTCACTATTCGATAAAAGACATGCTCTTCTCTGTCTCAAAAATAATTGTAGTTCTAGAAGATTTCACACAAAATTAAAGTGTTACAAAATGAAGTTATTTCATTTGTTAATTTTTAGAAGAAAAAAAAGAGCAATTCTGAAAGTTTTAGCAAAAAAAAAAAAGGTTTGAATTCTTAAAACGGTCCAAAAAGAGAGGCTAAAACGACAAATATTTTGAGATGGAAGGAGACCACAGTATTTATAAGATATCAATTAAAAAAATCTGAAATTAGGTCTAGAGGTAAAAACATTGAAATTATGCAACTTCAAATAAAAACAATATTAAGAAATCCTACCTAGCTTGTTGGAAATGATTTCCGATATAAGGGTAATCCACGTCTCTCAAACGGCCTTTAATAATGCTCTCCATTGTTTGTGACAGCAGCGGCTGATGCTGGGTGTACACATTCTCTACCCCCTGGAGGATAACAAAGAAAAAATTGCTTTCAGCAGCTAGAACCTCCTATGGTTTAAAATAGAAAATGCAAAGATTTATTGACAAACTTTAAGTCCACGAGCCATATTTAGTGCGTAATTGAAGAAATCTCTGTTTCCATACAGATCCCCCGTTCGTCTATCGACGCCTGCTTGCTTCAGTAGGAACTGCACTAGCTGTGAAATTCAACATATGTAATGTCATGTTCCGTCCAAAAAAATCCATAGATAATGTCATGTGCATGTTCAGCATTAACAGGTAGAAATCAGCATAATTCTTCATGTGTAATCAAATCACCAGAAAATATACTGGCTTCATGAATAAAGACAGATAACAATTTTTTTTTTTGGATAGATAGAGCAATAAAAAAGTAGAAATTGCAAAACAAAAATATATAGAGTTGAGAAAAAGTGGCATACCCCTGGTTTATACTTCGGACACCTGGATGCCAATTTATTGAATAATTGCATCAGCTGAACGGGACTTTCCTTCTCATATCGCAGAGCATACAACATAACCAGGCGTAGCCGATCAATGTCAGAAACACTTTCATTATTTAAAAGATTTGTTACGGCCTGTACAGAAGCAGTAGAAGTTAGTCATGTTACCAGGCGATACAGAGTAGGTTGACCTTCAATGATTGGTCAAATGCGGCCCACCCTAAAGTCTAAACAACTTCAAAATATGAGATGTACCTTTCTTTTACGTAAAATGCAAAAGCACTTATTAATTTCAAATTTAAATTCTTTTTTATGAACATTGTAGAAGTGTATGAATCTCTTAAGGTCGCCTATAAAAAGTTCTAGAAGTGCCAAAATACCTCAAATGCTGCCCCTTGCCCACCATTGCAAGCTAATTCTTGTTCTGTTTGTGAAACTAACATTAGTTTACGTTCTTCAACAATCTTACTCATCTCAGTAACCAATGTCACATGCTTGGAAACATTTCCATGCATTTTCCTGTATTCTGGGTAGTTGTCAACAAATTTTGCCATATCCTCTGCACAGACTCAAATATATCAATATTTTGGAAGCTATGTACAAAATGTTAAAGACAATTTATACAATCGCAAAACAAAACATATAATCTCCCAAAAAAAGGGCCATATTATTGAGTATATCTACATCAGAACACACATAACTAAACAAACCTATTGTTTGAATGTTCTGATTGCTCTTTGCAACTTGTTGAAAATCATCCACCATCTTTTTAATACTCATCCCAATATCTCCGAAATTTCCGTACATGTTGTCTTTGAAAAAGGCATCTTGCTCAGAAGAAAGTACTACCTCCTGAGATAATGAATAATAACAATCTGGAATCAAAATTCACCATGCACTGGAATACATAAAGTAGAAAGGCATTTCTATTGAAAAGAAGAACAACCTCTTGATCCTTTGACGATTTTCCAATGTTTCTGAGGTCTACCTTATTGTCTTGAATGCCTATCAATTCATGAACCATCGCCTATGGACAATAATAATAGCAAATGAGTTGCTATTAGGATCAAATTAAGAAATCTAATTCTCCACTTTGAAGAGCATACCTGGTATGTCCATTGATTCAGAAGGGGAGTGACAGGATCATCCCGCCTGTCAATAATAAGCAACAATGGAGAAATTTCTGATCGCCGGAAATCAAAAAGACCACTTTCCTGCTGGTACATGAGCTTCTGCGGTATCAACATACAATAAAGCTAAAGTTAGTTCTTTAGTACCATTACAATTAGAAACACCGAGTACAATAGCATAGAGAGTTCAGTAAGCATATGAATATTGGATACGTACAAAAACAAAACAGCTAACTATCAAAGTTACATTACATACCCTTGAAGTCTGATTCAGTGTTAAATCTAAAAATGGGGTTAGAGATGCGCTTTGATTTTTGAAGGTCTAAATGATAAAAAATTAAAAGCCTCGAGGGATTTTGTAATTTGAAAAGTTCGATTTTTATCAGGCCAAAGGAACCTTTCTAATTAACCCGACGATTAATTAGAGGAAGTTTTGGCCATAAGATAAAGATACAATCAACTGAATGACAGGCAGGTATGTTCTCACCGACGCATCTTGTGCTATCCTTTTTGCGATATCGGATGTTCGTGAATAACGAATGACAGGTCTTCTTTTCAAGGCCAGGAAAATTGCAGCTATCCCATCAATTACTCTATCACAGAAGTGCTGTAAGCCCGATGGATCCACCACAGCAGGAAGCATATACATGTGGTTTGAAGCAATTTTAAAACTAAAGTGAAAGGGATCAAGCGCAACAAAGTCTGCATAGAATTCCTACATATAAAAATGAAATAATCTAAGCCCAACTAAAATAATAACTCAAGCAGATACAAATAAGCGGTTTCCCGAAATCAAAGCCATTATGATAGTTTAGGCTAATTTAAGCCACTTTTATGGAAGTTACAGCTACCTGCACTTGCTGAACTATTTCGTGCTCATCCGAATCTGCTAAATTGTGAAGTTGAGTATCTTTCAGCATGTTGGAGAAAACTGTAGACAACATGACCAAAGACAGAAACAAATTAAATCACTTGTCCAAACTACATCACTGTATTAATTATATAAGATACATACAAAAAAATCAATTCACACACATTTTGTGAGGACCTTCATGTAATGCAAATTCATACTCACATAGGTGATACTCTCCGAACCGAGGAATAGTCAGCTGGCGTCTCATGAGCTGAATATTCTCGGATGTTGGACGAAGAAAGTAAACAGCTTTTAGATGTGACATTGGTTCTTTCGACTTGGAAATAGAATCCACGAGTTCCACCAAAAACACTTCTTTTTGAAGAAGCTCTGATTGAGAATATGCTACGCTCACAATACTAACCTGGAAACATTGATGATAATTTATTATCTAATTATTTAACAACTAAGCTGCAATAAGGAATACTCGACAATCCATAACGCGGTCGATTAATTGATCTGTAATTTAATCTGTTTCTAGCTATCACCCTAATATTTACCCTGCAAAATCCCTACCAGAGTCGGATTTCCGATTCGCAGTTTGAGATCGTCTTAGTAAGCTCAATTTCGTCATTACCAAATACTCAATCGCACATTTTAATCTAGATCTTACGCATTGCAGTAATGAAAAAAACACAAAACATCAAAATAAAAAACGCCTAAATTATGAGATTTACATATAAGCAAATAATTTAGAAACAGTTGAAAGAGCAGGAAAGGGCACCGTATGAGAGTCGAGGATGAACACTTTCATGCCGGAAATGTCGTGTAACATGCGATTTACGTAATCTCGTACTACGGTTACCATCACCATTTCTTATCTCTCGAAAGGTTCACCTCGATTATCGATCAGATCAGATTATTTCGGCAAAAATCGATAGGGTTTAAGAAAGAGGAAACGGAACTGAATCAGTAAGATCCGGAAGAGAAATTTGATACGGCGTCGTTCGAAGTAGTTGCCGGGACCTGTGAGTAATATGAACGGTGACGTTGAAGTCGCCGATTTTCTATTGAAAATATATCACAAATTACAATTATGTTTTCACTAACCTAATTTTTACCGATAAAATACTAGAGTATTTACCATAAGAACCTACGTGAAATTAAACTATTTAAGATTTCTAAGTATATTACAATTATTTTTTTAATTTTTCACATAGTATTTTTTATTACACACAATTACTTTTACTTTTCATTTTAAATATTAAATTATTTTTAATTTTTTTAATCAAAATAATATAAATATTTTTTTATTATTTAAGTGTTCAAAAAGTATAAAATAAACTTCGATAAATAATATTAATTTAATTTAATTGAATTTTTAATTAAACTTTACAATAATTGCACTTAGACAATACAATCCAATATCATGTAAGTTTGACTTTAAATATTGAAATAATTAAATTTGTTAACCCGTTTGCATTCAATTTTTAAGATCAACGAACATATTCTATTGATTTTTAAAATATTCTATAATATTAACTTTTAAATTATTATACATTTTGTTGCAAATCATATTCATTGTAAATTATATTCAAATTTAAGTTTACCATTTCAATAAAAATGTGATTTTAAAAAAATATTACAAAATATATAATTCAATTTACATTTTTTTAATATAAAACAAAAACAAAAACAAAAACAAAAACATTAAAAATTGATATTTTCCCCAATTAGGTATATGAGAGATACATTCAGATTTGTTTCGAGGGCAGCTACTGAAGTGTGAAATTTCCCAATCCCTAAAACCCTAATCCCTCTTTTATCATTTTATTTTATCTGAAGGTACTGTGTATATATATCGTTCTAATTTCATCTTCTTACTTCTTTTTCGTACGGACATAATGAAATCGATTCCCCTCCCTTTTCGATTTGTACACAGGTTCGCCGGCTCCCGCCGGAATATCTAGAGGAGACCGAGCTCGCTCGCAGGAGAAGAAGATGAGTCACAGCATTCATCACTGCAACAGTGTTTTCTGTAAGTTTATCCAAACCAATCGACACTTACCTTCATCGAAGCCTCATTCACGATTTTTCCACAACGCGAAATTATCACCGAAAAGGAATTTCAATAATATCCACTTGTCGACTCCGCCATTGGTACTGAATTGCTCGAATGCTCAAAAAAACGAGCTTAGTGATGCTAAGAAAGCTATTGATTCCACCGCCAACGGAGGGGCTTTCGTTGCCCAGCCATTGGGAAAACGAACCGATATCAAGAAGATCTTGATTCTTGGAGCTGGTCCGATTGTCATCGGTCAGGCGTGCGAGTTCGATTATTCCGGCACTCAAGCTTGCAAAGCCCTTAAAGAAGAAGGTTATGAAGTTATCCTGATAAACTCAAACCCTGCCACTATAATGACCGACCCAGATTTGGCCCACAGGACCTACATCGAGCCCATGACCCCTGAATTAGTCGAGCAAGTGCTCGAAAAGGAAAGACCAGATGCCCTTCTGCCCACGATGGGCGGGCAAACTGCTCTCAACCTCGCTGTAGCTTTAGCAGAGAGTGGTGCGCTCGAGAAATATGGCGTGGAGCTTATTGGGGCGAAGCTCGATGCGATAAAGAAGGCTGAGGACAGGGATTTGTTCAAACAGGCCATGAGGAATATCGGGCTGAAAACGCCTCCTTCTGGGATCGGGACCACTCTTGAGGAATGTTTCGAAATCGCCAGCTCGATCGGAGATTTCCCCTTGATTATCCGTCCCGCGTTCACTTTAGGTGGGACAGGTGGCGGGATTGCTTACAACAGGGAGGAGTTTGAAGCTATTTGCAAGTCGGGCATTGCTGCCAGCGTGACCTCTCAGGTTCTGGTGGAGAAGTCCTTGTTGGGATGGAAAGAGTACGAGCTCGAGGTCATGAGGGACTTGGCTGATAATGTGGTGATCATTTGCTCGATCGAGAATATTGATCCGATGGGGGTCCACACAGGAGACTCCATCACGGTTGCTCCTGCTCAGACGTTGACGGATAGGGAGTACCAGAGGCTGAGGGATTACTCGATTGCTATTATTAGGGAGATTGGAGTCGAGTGTGGCGGGTCCAATGTTCAGTTTGCTGTGAATCCTGAAGATGGCGAGGTGATGGTGATCGAGATGAATCCTAGGGTTTCGAGATCCTCTGCATTGGCCTCGAAAGCAACTGGGTTCCCGATAGCAAAGATGGCTGCTAAGCTATCAGTGGGGTACTCGTTGGATCAAATTCCTAATGATATCACGAAGAAGACTCCAGCGAGTTTTGAGCCTTCCATCGATTATGTTGTTACCAAGGTAATATGATTATGTACGAGGGTTGTCACATTACCAAAATAAAACTATAGAAGAAAGAGAACAAGAAAAATTATCTGTTTTACAAATTGCATCCTCATGGATTTACAAATTACTGGCCTTGCAGGGTTTTTGTTACATTTTAAGAGGATATTGATAATTTTACAAGATAATTGGAGTGTTTTTTAGTAGGCCAAACAGCAAGGTTAATCTTGTAATTTTCCCCAAAGTAAATTACACTGAACCCCTGAGCTATGTTTTTTTTCCGCACTGTCTAAACTTATAATGCTGCAATTTACCCCCTGGACTATGTATCACCCTTAGCCATCTCATGTTCTATTTTATTTTCTACGGATCCGCCTAACAAGAAGTGTTTGTCATTTTTTTTTTGTTATAGCAAGAAATGTTCAGTTGGAGAAGTGCAAAAATATAATTTCAGGGGGTTCTTCGGAATTTACTCCTTTTATCCCTACAAAAAATCCATTTTCATTAGTCTCTTGCATCCTCATCGTGTACTCTCTCTCTCTATTCAAATTCAGATACCCAGGTTTGCCTTTGAGAAGTTTCCTGGTTCGGAGCCGATCCTAACCACCCAGATGAAGTCCGTCGGTGAATCCATGGCTGTTGGTCGGACATTCCAAGAGTCTTTCCAAAAAGCGGTTCGGTCACTAGAATGCGGCTTCTCTGGATGGGGCTGTTCAAAAGTGAAGGAGCTCGACTGGGACTGGGAGAAGCTGAAATACAGTCTGAGGGTACCTACTCCAGATCGTATCCATTCTGTGTATGCCGCAATGAAGAGAGGAATGAAGGTGGAGGATATCCATGAGTTGAGTTACATAGACAAGTGGTTCCTCACTCAGCTTAAAGAACTCGTAGATGTCGAGCAATACATGTTGGCACGTGAATTGTCACAGCTGACCAAAGACGATTTCTGGGAAGTGAAGAGAAGAGGGTTCAGTGATAAGCAGATTGCATTTGCCACAAAATCAAGCGAGGGAGAAGTTAGGTCGAAGAGGTTGACTTTTGGGGTCAAACCAGCTTATAAAAGAGTGGACACATGTGCGGCTGAGTTCGAAGCTGATACTCCTTACATGTATTCGACTTACGAGACCGAGTGTGAGTCGGATCCAACCGATAGGAAAAAAGTTTTGATTTTAGGCGGAGGGCCGAACCGGATTGGACAGGGAATCGAGTTTGATTACTGCTGTTGCCACACGTCCTTTGCCCTTCAGGTTTGTTCTTCAAGCTCGCATTTTCCTTCATTTTATTTGAAAATTTTGAGGCTTATATTTAGCATTTCCCCCTCAAAATATTGGTTACAGGATGCAGGCTACGAGACAATCATGATGAACTCCAACCCTGAGACAGTCTCAACCGATTATGACACCAGTGACCGACTCTACTTTGAACCCCTCACGGTTGAGGACGTCATCAACATCATCGACTTGGAGAAACCTGACGGAATCATCGTCCAGTTCGGAGGTCAAACTCCTCTAAAACTCTCCCTCCCCATCCAGCGCTACTTGGATGAGCACAGGCCCGAGTGCAGAAGCAATTCTGGGCCCGTCCGCATATGGGGAACTTCCCCTGACAACATCGATGCCGCCGAGGACAGAGAAAGATTCAATGCGATCTTAAACGAATTAAAAATCGAGCAGCCGAAAGGAGGAATAGCAAAGAGCGAAAAAGATGCACTCTCCATTGCAGCTAACATCGGCTACCCAGTCGTAGTACGACCCTCCTATGTTTTGGGCGGTCGGGCAATGGAAATTGTCTATAGTGACGAAAAGCTCGTGAGGTATCTTGAAACTGCAGTCGAGGTGGACCCTGAACGCCCTGTTCTGATCGACAGATACCTTTCTGATGCGGTTGAGATCGATATAGATGCGCTTGCCGATTCGTACGGAAACGTGGTGATTGGTGGGATCATGGAGCACATAGAGCAAGCTGGGGTCCACTCGGGCGACTCAGCTTGCATGCTCCCGACTCAGACGGTGTCGCGTTCGTGTCTCGAGACAATTAGGTCATGGACAATAAAACTGGCGAAAAGGCTAAATGTCTGTGGTTTAATGAACTGTCAATACGCGATCACTGCTTCTGGGGATGTTTATTTGCTCGAGGCCAACCCACGGGCCTCGAGGACTGTCCCGTTTGTGTCGAAGGCGATCGGCCATCCCCTGGCGAAATACGCTGCTCTCGTGATGTCCGGAAAATCGCTCGACGATTTGGGGTTTACGAAAGAGGTCATCCCGAGGCATGTCTCGGTCAAGGAAGCTGTCCTCCCGTTCGAGAAGTTCCAAGGGGCGGATGTTCTGTTAGGGCCCGAGATGCGAAGCACGGGTGAAGTTATGGGTATTCACTATAAGTCCTCGATTGCATTCGCAAAGGCTCAATTGGCCGCTGGGCAGAAGCAGCCGCTCTCGGGCACTATTTTCCTCAGCTTGAATGATTTGACCAAGCCACATCTGGCAGATATGGCTCGGGCCTTCGCGGGCCTTGGGTTCAAGCTTGTTGCGACTTCTGGGACTGCTCGTGTTCTTGAGATGGAAGGGATTCCGGTTGAGCGAGTTCTGAAGATGCACGAGGGGCGGCCCCACGCGGGGGATATGATTGCAAACGAGCAAGTTCAGATGATGGTGGTGACTAGCTCAGGGGACCAGCTGGACCAGATCGACGGGAGGAAGCTGAGGAGGATGGCTCTCGCGTACAAGGTTCCGGTAATAACGACAGTGGCCGGAGCACTGGCTACTGTCGAGGCTATAAAGAGCTTGAAGTGTAATAAGCTTGAGATGACAGCCCTACAGGACTACTTCGAGACAGAGAAGGAGATGGAGAGCAGTAAGAACTTGGAGTCGGTTTCGTCAATCTGAGTATCGTACGTTCGACGGCTGATATCACCTCTTTTTCAATAATAATCATTTTTGTTTCAGTAGTCCTGTGATGAACTCAAGTTTTTAGAGTGTTTTGGTTCTTGTTGTTCTTTGCATTTCTGAGACTATTGAGTAATCTATATCCCAGATATAAAGTTGAGTGTAATTTATTGTCAAAATTACCCCTGAGCTTTAGCATAATAATAAAAGTAACCCGGTTGTCTTTTACAAGTGCACATGTGACCCTAAATTTTTTAGGATAGTTATAAATTTCAGGGGCTATTTATAATTTTAAAGAATTAGAGGGCTTAAATGCCATTTCTGGAAACAAGCATGCTTTCATATTGTACTGTGCTATTTTAGATTTAAATTGAAAATCTGAGATACAAACATAATCTAATATTTTTAATATTTTCAGACCAAACGTAAGATCCAAGAAGCTCAGACCAACGGCTCTCACCAGCTGAAATCTTTCTGTGAATTTACTCTATCGAAAGGTTAGTTTTTTTCTTCTCTTTCATTTATTCAAAAAAATCATCTTGATTTAGGGTTTTTCAATTTCTTGATTAGGGTTTCTTGATTTTACGCTAAAATTTTGTTGAATTGTGCCTCTGTGTAATTCTTAGTCTATATTGAGCTCAATTTCATTCAACTGTGTAATAAAATCTCATAATTTTATCGGCAAATCTGAACTCCTTACCCCTAATTTATTTGTTTGTTAAGGATTTAAGGAGTGTGTGTGACAAATAGTAGTAGAATTGAAAGCCGTTTGCGAATCCAAACTAAGAGTCAAATGAATCGACAATTTTAGAAGAATGAAGTGGAGTCGAATGAATCGAGAATTTTAGAAGAATGAAGTGTTTTGAGAGTGTGGATGTATATGAGATGGAAATGTAGTTACCTAACTTTCCCTATAGTTTCACGCTTTGCTGATTTATTTCGAGTGATCGTTTCATTATACCGAGTGTGCAGGTATTTTCTCAGCAGTCGACTTCAATGGGTGAAAGGAGAAAACGTAAATCAATGTGGGATGTGGGAGAAGAGGAGACTAAACAGTTTCCCAAAATAAGTGAACATAATTCTAGTCACGAGTTTTCGTCATCCCGAGCCTCTACAGAGCCAAAACCCGGAGATCATTCTGGAAAGCCACCACAAGAATCAAATGAAGAGAAAGCTAGACAGAATTCTCCCGAAGGAAAGGAAATAAGTGGAGGGAATAGATATTACCAGAACATGTCCCCTGGATTTGATGGGAACGAACGGCATAATAAACTCGAAAGCGATAAAAGCGATTTTCGCAGGTTTGACTGTATTTACAAATTGCCCCTCGAAATTAGAATTGAAAAAAAACAGCCTTTATTTTGCATGCCTAAAAATGTATTTATTGTTATTTCACTATAGGCACCCGAGAAGAAACCGGAGTCGTAGCCGGAGCCCTACAAGAAGCCGCAGTCCTGTAAGAGATTATAGAAATCAGTCCGAAAAATCATTTCGAATCTGTAGAGAATTCTCCGCGGGAAGGTGCACCAGAGGCAGCCAGTGCAGATTCCTTCATTCCAAGAAAATCGACTCCGACCATATCTCTAAAGATTCTAATTTCCGGGAAGATAAAAGTTTTTCTCTCGAGGAGATGAATGGCTCGGAAAATCCAGCACATCCGATTTTTGGACAAGACGTGAATGGATTTGGGAGCGGGGCCCGATTGGAAGCTTGTTTGGATTTGCCATCTCAAATGACAGAGGTACAATATTTATTTTGTTCGTATCGAATATTGTGTGCAATTACAAAAAAAACTACCGTACGAACCTTCTATTCTTGGTCGACAGTTAAATACAGTGACAAACCCTGCTGTATCTCCGAACGAGAAGGTTACTAGGGAGAATGGAAACCTCGCTCAGCCTGATAACGCGAATTCAGAAGCTGACGAAGGTAACAATAACAACAAAGTGGCGCGTTTGTTTAAAAATTCTCTCATAGAGTTTGTGAAGGAAATCTTGAAGCCTACGTGGAAAGAAGGGCGGCTGAGCAGAGACGAACACAAAACCATCGTGAAGAAGGTGGTTGACAAAGTGACGAGTACAGTTCAGGAAGACCACATTCCGAAGACACAGGAGAAGGTCGATCAGTATCTGTCGTTTTCGAAACCTAAGATTGGCAAACTTGTACAGGTAAATTTTAGTCTCTTCTTCCATATAGCAGTCGCACTTTCATTTTAAAAGACAATTTTACCATTGCTTCGAAATTTTCGACAAAAAATGTCATTATTTTCCATGTCATATGCAGGCTTACGTGGAGCGTTCTGTAAAGACAGATTCTTGAATCACAAGATTTTATTGTAGGTTAAGTTCATGTCTGTATTTTTTATTAATCAAATAATTTTGCTTTCACATTTGTTAATAATATATGGTGCACGCGTGTTCTTGAAACTTCACTACATTATTATCCATCCTTCATTTGTTCTTCTTTAATATTCATTATACTCCATTAAAATTTAAAATTACCCGCAACAATAATTAGGTAAGTTTGACTCAATTTACCTCAATTTGATCCTATTGAATACTAAATCATAAAACAAATATTCAAATATTCCTTCTTTTCTGTCCCATAAATATCTTCATACCTTTCTAATTTTCAAGACACAATAAAATACTGTAGTAAAGAAAGTCCAAGATTGAAATTTGAATATAAAATACGAGTACAATTTTACTTATAATTATTTGATTTTTGATAAAGGGAAAATTTTAAATTTTAGTTATAATAAAATAATTTAGTTTATCCTAATTATTAATAAGTGTACTTTAATTAATATTATTTCAATTTTATTGATTTACACGTTATGCATAAGATTATTACAACTAACTATAATTACATTCTTAAAATACACTAATTAATAAAATTGTAAGGGAAATTTATAGAGTACAAAGTTAAAATATTATAAATTATTCTACACTTTTTCCTAAAAAAATCTATAATTATTGTATTTTTTTAATCTATAAAAAAAAAGCATGTCTAATTAGAAAAACATATTTAAATGGTAAGAAAACAAAAACAAAACGGCATCACCCACAACAATTAGTTAATTGTTCACACACCTAATTAAATCATACAAAACTCTCTTTTCTTTGCAGATTTTCTTCTATATAAAAAATATATAGTTTTACATCTACCAAATATATATATATATATATATATATATATATATATATATATATATAATATATATATATATATATAGTGCATTTTTTAATCCTATACGACATTTCATTTCGATGGGGTTGAGATGGGCTTACACGTTCCTAGCGGTGGCGGCGATGACGGCCGGAGCGGTGGTCGGCGGTGGTTACGACGGCTTTCCGGCGGAGGATTTCGTCGATAAATTGCCCGGACAACCGAACGTGACGTTTAGGCAGTACGCGGGGTACGTCGACGTAAACGCGACAAGCGGCAAAAGTTTTTTCTACTACTTTGTGGAGGCTCAGATAAACCCTAATCAAAGCCCTCTTACATTATGGTTTAATGGAGGTAAAATATAAATAAAAAATAGTATCTTTTTATTAAGTAATTAATTGAGAAATCAAAATATTTATTTTAACATTTATTATTTACTATATATTTTCAGGTCCTGGTTGTTCTTCAATTGGAGGAGGCGCCTTCACAGAATTAGGCCCGTTTTCCCCCACAGGCGACGGGAGGGGCCTTGTCGTAAATCCCGACTCGTGGAATCGAGGTAACTTGATTTTTGTCTAATTAAATCATAATTCAATAAAATAAAATAAATCAAATTAATTAAATACGATTAAATGCAGTATCGAATCTTTTGTTCGTGGAGTTTCCGGTTGGGGTCGGATGGTCGTACTCCAACACAAGCTCCGACTACTCTACCGGTGATGAGGCAACCGGTGAGTAATTTATTTCCAAAAGTAGAAAAATATATATTACATAAATTGAATAATCATTATTGCAATATATAAAACCAAATTAAATGTTTTCATTATTTTTAAATTAATATATAATTGTTTGGCAGCAACGGATACCATGAATTTCCTGTTTGAATGGTACAATAAATTCCCATCATTCCGGAGCCGGGACTTGTTTTTGGCGGGAGAAAGTTATGCTGGTAATTAATTAATTAAAAACTAAAATTTATTAGTATATATTTGTATTTATATTCGTATTAGTATTCGTATTCATATATACACAGGACATTACACTCCACAACTGGCCCTTCGTCTTCTTAACCACAATGCACAAAATGATTCACACCCTTTCAACCTTAAAGGAATCGCGGTAAGTCATTTGTTCACTTGATTGATCGTTCATGTATGTTGATAACCGTTGCAGTAAAACCTCTATAAATTAATAATTTTGAGATCGTAAAATTTTATTAATTTAAAAAGTATTAATTTATCTGCGGGATCGAGAAATTTTGTTATTTTAAAGATTTTATTAATTTTATATGTCGAGTATTAATTTATAGAATTTGTACTCGTGATCAGCTGGGAAATCCGACTCTCAAGGTCGATCGGGACGTCCCGGCAATGTACGAATTCTTCTGGTCCCACGGGCTGATTTCCGACGAAGTATACGTCAAAATCACGAACCAATGCGACTTCCGGTATTACTCGAAAGGGCCCATATCGAACTTGACTTTAATCCCATGCTTAGATTCCTTGAAGGAGGCGTTCGGGATGATCGGCACTGACTACGCAGACATCTACGGGGTGATCTACGATAAGTGCTACCCTGCCATAGTCGAGCAAGAGCTTCGTCTCGGAAAGATGGTAGCTAGCTCGTCTCGTTTATTAATTAGTAATGATCATCGACTTTGTTTTTCTTTCTATATCGAAAAAAGTAATTGATTGATTATGTTTGCAGGCGACCAAGACGAGTTTTGGAGTCGATGTTTGCAAGCTGTCGGAAACAAGCTTTTACTTGAACCTTCCCGAGGTTCAAAAGGCGTTGCACGCGAATCGTACGAAGTTATCGTATGATTGGTCCGACTGCAGTAGGTAATTTTTTTTTTTAAAACGTATTACGCAAGATCTATATATTGGTTGTCGTTGAATCGAATGAAATGCTTTAATTTCGCGCGCAGTATCGTGAAGTATACCGTGAAAGATCAAGATATCAACATGATTCCGACGCTCAAAGCGATTTTAGAGAGCAAAATTTGAATTTGGATTTACAGGTTATACTTTAATACCTGAAATTATGACACTTTTATACATTCATAATTGATTCATTGACTAGTCTACTGAAAAATTGCATTAACCTACAATTTTTTGATCAGATTTCGGCAAAACTCGAATAATTTTGAATTGCACATAATTTTAAAAATGATGTACGTACATATATGAATGAATTGTTATAACTGTTATATTGTGAATGAAATGATCGATTTATAGCGGAGATCAAGATGCGGTCGTGCCATTAGCCGGAACTCGGAAAATCGCACGAGAGGTAGCGGAGGAACTGAAGCTCGATATCTCAGTTCCGTACGGACCTTGGTTTCATCAAGGACAGGTAAATTATATTATAAGAAAATGCACGTGTTCAATCTTAATTTGTAATTAATAATATTTGGAATTGGATTGCGTCCGACGTACGTAAATGCAGGCGGGAGGATGGCGAATAGAATACGGGAATTTGTTGACGTTCGCGACGGTGAAAGGCGGAGCTCATATGCTGCCATACTCACAGCCATCAAGGGCTCTGAATTTGTTTACAAATTTTGTACTTGGCCTTACGTTGCCAAACACAACTAGTATCAATTAATTAATTGAATAAATAATTAATCAAATAAATAAATAAATAATTGTCAAATTAAGTCATTATATGTTATTATGTTTAAATATTTGTATAATCAATTCTAATATTTTCCTTTTTTATAATATCAAATATTTATGGATTTCTAAAAAAATATGATATATACTTGTATGATGATTTAATTTGGTGAATAACAAAAACCAAATATTGTCTGTCTAATTGATCTCTTGTCAAATATTTTTAATCAATTAATTAATCACAACATCCACGCGATTTTAATTAATTGTTACTGTTGACCACCAGTTACCTAATTTAGTCAATTTTCCTTACAGTTACCAAATATATTTCCTCTTTAAAAAAAATCTTTCTATATATTAAAAAAAAAATACATATATATGTAGTTGAACTTGTGCAATTAATTAGTGCATAATACACCACATTAATTCCCATCAATGGGGTTAATGAGGTGGACTTACACGTTCATAGCGGCGGCGATGACGGTGGGAGTGGTGGTTGGCGGCGGTTACGATGGCTTTCCGTCGGAGGATTTTGTCGATAAATTGCCCGGACAACCGAACGTGACGTTTAGGCAGTACGCGGGGTACGTCGACATAAACGTGACAAATGGCAAAAGCTTTTTCTACTACTTTGTGGAGGCTCAGATAAACCCTAATCAAAGCCCTCTTACACTATGGTTTAACGGAGGTATATATATATATATATATATATATATATATATATATATATATATATATATATATTCTTTCTTCTTCAAGCCATAATTAATTAAATTTGTGTGGTGTAATAATTCAAAAAACGAACGACAGTGTAATCTCAACAATATGAAGGGGTTATTTGTAATTTTAAAATAGTTAAAGGACGTCCAATAATTAACTATATAAATATATTTTCAGGTCCGGGATGTTCATCAATAGGAGGAGGTGCATTCACAGAACTAGGTCCATTTTCTCCCACGGGTGATGCGAGGGGTCTCATCGTAAATTCCGAATCTTGGAATCAAGGTACCTTGTTGGTAATTTGTCTTAATCGTGAGGTGGTTTTTGCAATTTATAGTAATTTAATTTGTGTACATTGATTGATTAGTGTCAAACCTTCTATTTGTCGAGTTTCCCGTTGGAGTTGGATGGTCGTACTCGAACACGAGCTCAGACTACGTTACGGGCGACGAGGCGACCGGTAAAAATAAAGTTTATTTGTCGATTTTGTTATTTTATTTTTCTTTTCGATTTCGAGTTTTTGATTTTTTTTTTTTTTGGCAGCTACGGACATGTTGACCTTCATGTTTGAATGGTACAAAAAATTCCCATCGTTTAGGAACCGAGACTTGTTTCTCACAGGAGAAAGTTATGCAGGTAATGAATTATTCAATTAAATAAATAAATTGTTTATTTTATTTTTCATTTTTGTATGTTGTAACTTGTATGTAGGGCATTATACTCCACAATTAGCCCTACGTATTTTGGATTACAATGCACACAATGCAGACCCTTTCAACCTTAAAGGAATTGCAGTAAGTATATATACAAATACAATTTTATTTTTCTTTTGGTTATTTAAAAAATATAAATATTAAATAATTACAACCACACAAACCTGACTTTCGCTCGTTCAGCTCGGAAATCCACTCTTGAAGGTCGATCGGGATGTCCCGGCACTCTACCAATACTTTTGGTCACACGGGCTGATTTCCGACGAAGTGAATCTCAAAATTACAAACCAATGCGACTTCCTCTACTACTCGTTCACGGGAACGGACAACGAGACTCAGTTCCCGTGCCTCGACACCTTGGACGAGGCGTTTGGGAGCGTGGGAACCAATTACGCAGACATATACGGCGTGGTTTACGACAAGTGCTACCCGGCCATAGTCGAGCAAGAGCTTCGACTAAAAACGGTATTCTAATTTGTAATAGATAATACTTCTAGTAAGAAAAAAACTAACAATCGCGTAAATCGCAGGCTACGAAGATGAGTTTTGGAGTCGACGTTTGCAAGCTTTACGAGACGAGCTTCTACTTGAACCTCCCCGAGGTTCAAGAGGCGTTGCACGCGAATCGTACAAACTTACCGTACAATTGGTCCGACTGCAGTAGGTACCTAATTACTTAGGCTCTGTTCTTTTGGACTGAAACTCTTGTTTTAGAAATATTTGTTGAGTGAATTGAATTGAATTGAAGTGAACTGAAATTAAGTCCAATTTTTACAGTACTTTGAACTACACTCTGAAGGACGAAGACACCGACATGCTCCCGACTCTCAAACAGATCTTGGAGAGTAGGGTTCGGGTTTGGTTATACAACGGTGATCAAGACGCGGTCGTGCCGTTGATTGGCACGCGGACGATCGCACGAGAGATAGCCGAGGACATGAAGCTTGATGTCTCGGTCCCGTTCGGGCCTTGGTTTCACGAAGAGCAAGTCGGAGGTTGGCATATCGAGTACGGAAATTTGTTAACGTACGCGACGGTGAAAGGCGGGGCCCACATGGTGCCGTATTCTCAGCCTTCGAGGGCTTTGCATTTGTTCACCAACTTTGTGCTAGGGCTTAGGTTGCCGAATACAACTCTCGTGTAATATTACGATCAATTCGGATAATATTTGTTTTGCAAGGCAAAATGTGACGTAATAATAGAAACTATATAGTCTAAACTATGGATGTGTGTTTTCTTACACTCCAAACTAACATTGGAGTCTAAGTTTTCTTATTCTTACAAGGAAAGTAGTGTTGTGCGACAAAATGTGACGTAATAATAGAAACTATAGAAAAAACTATAAATAACAACGTAAACTGTATAGTTTCTTTCATCATTAACATTTTCGAACGAATATATAACAAAACACATCTCGTCGATCAAATGGGTGCAGTAGTCGTTTTAGTCTTGTTTTTGTCGTTTGTTTTTTTGTTCTTCTTCGCCTTGTGCTCGTTTTCTTTCTATTGGTGCTTCGTCAAGGTGAAGAAATGCGAGTCGGGCCGAGAAGTCGAGGTTGTTCGGGCGGACGAGCATTTCAAGGCGAAGGAGGAGCTCGTTCAGGGCCGATCGGGCCGGGAAGCCATTGTCATAACCGTAGAAGATGATAAACGGTTTGAAGGAGAGAAAGTTCACAAGGAGAAGAAGCGGGAAGAGGCTGACTTCGCGGGAGGAAAAGCCAAAGAAATCGACACCGTTGATATTGAGGGTGGACCATCATCCTCAAAGCATTGATTAATTAATTAATTCGCTCATGTAATTGTTTTTTTAATATTAAATTATTATTATTATTATTATTATTATTATTATTATTATTATTATCAATTAATCACATTTTATGAAATAAAATATACTGTATTGGACTTTGTGGTAACTATGATATTAAATTATGGTGATATACTTTTACATTAAAGACAAGCTTTTACTCTTTATTTTAATTTATTTTTGTACAAGATCAACAATATATTAAATTATTGTACATAAAACAACAATTTTTTACATTTATATATAATAATTAAATTAAATTTATATTTTAGAACAATCGTGACCTCATCTTTCTGATTTTTAAAGAAAAAAAAATAAAAGGAAAAGAAAAAAATGATTCACCCATGCCCCGATTCCCACCGGCCACCGCCACCGGAAAAAAACAAATCTCGATACCTCGAAAACACACTACACTGAATTCTGGTATGTTATAAATTTCGGTGCCCGCGCTACATTTAATTGTAAATTTAGCTTTCTTAAATTTGTGAGTATTTTTTTAATCGTTTTTCCTGATTGCCGATAAGGTGTTTGTTCAAATGCGCATTTGAATTCTTGTTTATTTTTTTTTGAATTTATATAATGCTATAATTGGATTTGCTAGCTCGTATTCGGATTTTTCATAGCTATATGAATTGTGAGTTTTCGATTTTGAACATTGATTCAGAGGAGTTGTAGGTTCTTCACTTCCTCAGCTCATCAATGGCGTCTTCTTCCTTGCTGCTATCGGGTCCCGCGCCTCTGCGCACCCGTCGCCCATCAAACGGCTGCTCTCTTAGTTCTGCTACTCGACGTTCAGCGTCATACTCCGGTCCGTGGGTACACAATGGCAAACTTGAAATGAGGGCATTGCCAGTCTCTGGCCAATCGGCCTGGTGTTATCGACTGAAACCCGTTTTTTCTACTAGCTCCGATGACGCACATCCCATCATTCAGGTACTTCAAAAAAACTGAATGTACTATTTTAAGTAGTTGAATGCTGCTTCTGATTGGTAAATAAAATGCAATGAAGGAACCAGTGGTGCAATTGGAAAGAGGAAAGGCTTATGAGCAATGGGATTCTATGACAGCAAAGTTCGCCGGATTCGCGAATATTCCGTTTCTGTTATTGCAACTGCCTCAGATTGTACTGAATACGCAGAATCTTATCGCCGGGAACAAATCTGCTCTCCTGGCTGTTCCTTGACTGGTACCTTTTTTAATACTATTTGTTTATTAAGGATATAAGGAAACTGTGATACTGAGATCGAATGGTTTCTCGTTATAAAATAAATCCGTTGAAGTGAGTATGGCGAGAAAAATCGAAAATACTGAAGCTGGGTGATTAATGTAATAAGTTTTTTTACATAAAAAAATCTCAACAAAAAAAAAAAAACAGTTGGTGGAAAACATGGCCTCTTAAAGTACAATGTTCCTAAGTTTTAGATTCTTATTAAAATTTGAAATATCAGAAGCAAAGATGACATTTTAAAACATTGAAAACCCGTTTTTACAGGCCAAAATATGATAATCACTTTTTTGCCCTAGTGATTTCAAGCATTCCCCTTAGTTGGCTTGAACAGATTCTAAATGGTGCTATTACATCCCGTCTTATATATAGGGTATGCTTACAGGATTGCTTGGAAATCTTTCTTTGGTATCTTACTTTATAAAAAAGAAGGAGATCGAGGCTGTGATCGTGCAGACATCAGGAGTGATATCCACGTACATCGTAATGTTACAGCTGGCTATGGGAGAAGCTATGCCTCTCCCTCAGTTTATTGCTCTCTCAGTAGTGGTTGCTTCTGGTCTTGTTATAAATTTCATGAAATATTTTGATTTTCTCAACTCGGAGATGTGGCGCTTTTGGGAAGACTTTATTACCGTAGTCGGGCTCTCCACACTTCCACAGGTAAAAAAATACGAGCATGTGATTTTCAATAATTTACACGGACTTACTATTAAGTTTAGGGATTATTACAAAATTTAACCTCAAAATTTGATCAAAATGCCAGAAAAAAACAGCCCACTTTCAATATTACAATATACCCGAGATTTGATTCATTGTTTATATTTAAGGGCTAACTGTAATTGTTGTTAAACTGTAACAGGATTTTGAGTTTTCTGTTTTGGTTATGAAGTAAGTATTTATATATATGTAAGGCAAACAACAAACATCTTAAGTTTAATAAAATTCTTTGCTGCTTTGTGCAGGTCATGTGGTCGACGTTTGTCCCTTATGTCCCGAATTCTGTCCTGCCTGGGATTATTGCCTTTGCTAGTGCAGTGTTTGCTGTTCTGATGGTGAGTATGATAGTTGTGATTTCCGGTTGAGATGAGATGGAAAAAAAATTATGAGATGGAAAAAAAATGCCCCTGAGATTAAGAAACTAATGGGAGACTTCAAAATATATGTTCTTATGAAGGGAAAATGTAAAATGTAAAATGTAAAGACATTACAAATTTAGGGCTATATTTGAAAAGATAGCTAGGTTTTAATTGTAATTAGGTCAAACATAATGGGTACTTTTTGCAGTTAACCTTTTTTGTATTGAATACAATCAATGCATGTATTTTGTACAGTTTGAGGTGGACCTGAAACCCAGCAGTCCCTTTCAGATCTAAGCTAGACTAAGAAACGATATTTTGTGCTTGAGTTATTTTTTCTTTCACCTCACCAAAGATTTGCATTTAATTGATTATATTTATTATCCAGAGCCTTCAGGCTTTGTGATAGGGGGATCTAAATTAGTGATCTACTCATCTACTTATGTGGTTTTAATATTTCCAGGGTCGCTTGGGAAAGCTTTCTGATAGAGGGGTTAAGATTCTTGGATCGGTATCTGGGTGGACGGCTACTCTTCTTTTCATGTGGATGGCGGTTGCACAAATGGTGTTATTATTGTTTCTTATTGCAGACATAATAATATTATTTTTGGTGGTTGTCAAGAGTTCCATCTGATCAAGAAAATTCTCTATTTCAGTGGACAAGTCTTCTGAACCCTGAAAATATAAAAGGTTTATCAGCCGTCACAATGTTGCTTGCCATGATCGGCAATGGAGTTCTGATTCCACGTGCACTATTTATTCGCGATTTAATGTGGTACGTCACTTTCTTCTGCTAACACAGAAAAATCTACCAGGGGTGTTTAGTCTTCCATTTATGATTTAACCATGTGCAGGTTCTCTGGTTCGAGTTGGGGATCTGTCGTATACGGATGGGGAAACCTTATATTCTTGTACTGGTATGTAATCCCTTGCTTTCATCTTACAATAATGGGACGGCTTTTATTAGTTTTGACAGGTTAACTTAATGATTTTTTGCTGTTAACTTTCAGCTTCAACAATATCACTAGGGAGTTCTTCTTGGCTTCAACTATCAGCTTTCTTACCTGGATAGGTGCTTGTTCGTTTCATAGATTCCTGTATACTCTAGAGTTTGATTCACCATCAAAGATGTACAGTAATACTTTTATATATGTGATTCAGGGCTGACATTTTGGAGGGATGCACAAGCACACGGGCTGAGGTCGCCATTTTCTTCTTTGAAAGAGCTGGTTTTCGGACCTTCAGATCCTAAAATATGATTTTTCGTAGGATTTATTGATGAAATATACATGTTAATATCACATTGTAATCCTGTATGTTGTACAATGAAAGCCTCAACAATACAGTTGTCAGTAACCATTACATACAGTACGAAAAATGTAAAAAAAACGGAGATTTTTCCTTGAATGTTCTTGATCTTGTATGTCCATCTACGACCCATTTGGTAGCTTCTGAAGTTGTAAAGCATTATTGGTGACTCCATTTTCCAAGGATTCATCCATGGTTGGTTTCTTGTTTTCACCTTTATTTTTGCAGTAAATTGCATATAAAGCCAGCTGAATTGCTCCCAGTACACTCCCAAGTGAATTAGGTACCTGCGAAAAACCGAACCAAATCTCGTAAAACAATTTCACACACAACACACATTGTCGCGATTCATTGAAATTACTTACAATGATAAAAATGTCCTTCCCAATTAAACCGTAGACAACCCAACAAGTAGCACTCAGGAAGACACACAGTGACAATAAAAAGGGCATATACTCCACACTCTTGGTTCTGATTACCACCCTCTGTGCATCGAAAAGAAAATCACAATACTCGAAAAAAGAAAAATATTTTTTTATTCGACCCGTGTAAAGCATTGGTAGTAAAAGATCTCACCATGACAGCTAGAGGAGAGGCATACATCGTGGTGGAGAATATCGTAAGGGCAATACCACAGAGAAACTGCCTTTGCTTCTCTTTGTGAACGGCGAGAACAGAAACCAAGGCAATGGCTGAGAAGATAACAATAACACAAGCTAGGAGCTTCATGATTTTGGCCTTGTCTTTCTTAGATGCGAATACGAAGAAAATCAACACATAGGTCGTCTCAATAACAACTCCAACTGCATTTATTGCAGCTAATAGGTAATTATTTTTTGTTATGAAAGGCAGTCCATACCTGCATTTTACAATAGTAATTTTATTTTTGAAATGAATTGTTCTTAGTCAGAAATTTAATTTATAAAAAAAGTAGAACTTAAAATAATTACCATGTCGCAAGCAAGCAATTGAGCAAAGTCATGATATAAGGTATGGCAGAGAATTGTTCAGTAGATCTTTTAGTCACAATCCTCTTAAATGTAACCCTGTATTGTAATAAAAACGCGAGTAAATTAATTTTTCAGAAACGAGAAAATTAGAGTGCACCCCTAATTTTTTCCTACAACATAAATAATGCTTACGTTGGAGACAAGAAGAGAAACAAACCAGCAGCATTTCCTGTAAAAAAAAGCAAGACTTCCATTGAGCTCCACACACATAATTATAAATATAATTAAGAAAAAACATATTATTAATACCTATAATCCCAAATGTCAAACGAATGACATCTCCTTTACCCATGTCTACAAAAACCGAACAACACACAAACTGTGGATATAGTGGGAAAAGGTCCTGAAATTAGCAAAGAGTGAAGGAGGTAGAAGGTGATTTATATAGGGATCACAACAGAATAGAAAAAGCAAAGAGTGATGCTCTTGTAGTAAATGCTACAGATTGCATGCTTATCTGCACTTTTTCGAGCAATAAAATCAGCGTTTTCTTCCCACCATATTCTGTCACTTTGTCACTAAATTCTTATCTTATTATCAATTCTCAGTAACAAACAAGAAAACAACACATGCAAACCATTCACACGTCTACGACTGAAAAGGGTAAATGAGTAGTAACCTTTTGTAATTCAAGATTTTTGTTAATAATTCACTAGTTAATTTGCATGCTCAAACAAAATAATAATTATGATAGTAGTAATTGGAATAGTTTTGATGCTTCCCAACCATATTAAGAAGTGTTTCAGAAAACAACGAAAAAAATAAAAAGATTTTCAACTTCTAAGTTTGATAAGATAAAACTTTATTTGGTTAATTTTACTTTAAGTCTTTATTTTTTCTAATTCTTCCAAATCTTCCTCTTCATTCATCCTCACCAGTCATCAATCATAATGTATTCTTTTGTAATTCGCACCCACAAAATTGCTCTTTTCATTCATCTAAGGTTTTTTATTTAGATTAAATGACTACTATGCCCTTGCTTGGTTTTTTTCTTATACCACACACTTTGGAAAAAATGGAATGTCACCACTGTCCGTCGCCACCCACAGCTACTTGCTGACACCGCTGACGCAAAACATATCGATCATTCGATCAGTCACCAGGCGGACACTTTTCTTCCATCAAACAGTAATACAAAATCACGAAGAAAAAAAAGTGAAACTTAGCTATTTGAGATTTCATGGAGACTAATTACCAAGCAGCAAGCAAGCAACAGATTACATGCTTATCTGTACTTTCTCGGGCAATCAAATTAGTGTCTTCTTCGTGTATATATACACGTGTGAGTTTATACATGAATCATAATGCATGTATAGACACTCTCTCTCACACACATGTGTGATTCATGTCTATGCATGAGTTCTCTTGGTAACCGTCATAAACGACTAAACACTAAGTTGCTTTTTGATAATTTAGGTTATAAAGCTCGTCTAAGAAGTTCTAAATGCAACGATCTGCATTCATTTGCGGTATCATTTACTACATCAGTCTTCCACAGTTCGACCTTCTAGCAACAGTTATCTTATTACTTATTAGAAAGAGGCTATCTAGAACTGACAGAAATCCAGGTGGATCCAGGCCCGGTCCGAAAGGTATTTCAAGCCACCATTTCTAAGCCCAGGCCAATCCATGATGTGAAAACCAGTTGAAATTGCCTTTGGCTAACCGAGACCAAAAACTCCAGTATATATAACCAATGCGTGAAAAATAATAATCATACGAATTGCCTATTACAAATTACAATTAAGATGAATTGGCATGAAAACAGACAGAATATTAGATTTTCAATAGGAAGATCAGGTCCATGTTGGCAAAACAAAAGTAATCTCATTAAAATTTCTCCTTCGTGTTCTTCTATATCTTTCAGATTTTAGACATACAGTGTGCACAACGGTTAATGATATCTCTTATTCTATTATTTCAGCAATTTCTTCTTACTTTGACATTTTATATATAATGAAAGAAAAATATCCAACAATCCAGCCGACTTATTGGTGGTCAATAGATTTCATTAGCTTCAATATGAAAATCATCCAACATAGAAATTTCAGATGAATAAAAGGAAACGTCAAGGGATCACCTTATTCTATCGTAACACCGTGTACTGGCTTCACTTGTCGGTTTAAGCTCCGCAAAGCTTTATACAAATCCTTCCTTTGTGGATGGTTGGTATCTCTTGCGACAAATTCATGGACACAATCTCCAACTTGGATCGAGCTACAGCCCGGTACTTTATCCATTGGCTCGTCTCTATTCACCACCCTAAAGTTCAAAGAATCTTGCAGTTGGTCAGCCGAGGAACTCAAGCTCGTAATCAGTTTCAAATAACTCGGATTATTAGGCTCTTGTTCTAAAATCTTCCTAATCAATGACTCTGATAAGTTGGCGTTTTTATGAATTCTACAGGCGGATAATAAAGTCGCCCAAATAATTGCGTTCGGTTCCAAATGCATACTCTCCGTGAACCTGATCGCTTCTTCTATCCGTCCTGATCGACCGAGCATGTCAACCATGCAGCCATAGTGCTCTATACGTGGTT
Organism: Euphrasia confusa; assembly: GCA_954870475.1. NCBI lineage: Eukaryota > Viridiplantae > Streptophyta > Magnoliopsida > Lamiales > Orobanchaceae > Euphrasia > Euphrasia confusa. The sequence goes on along the minus strand of OX940956.1, from coordinate 43,855,254 downwards.
CGATCCCAAACTCATGCACCATTTGATTAAATTTCCTTTCCCCTTCTTCGACTAAACCTCCGTGAGTACAAGCCGAGAGGACTGCAATAAAAATAACATCATCCGGTTTTATACCTTCCAAACACATGCTATTGAAGAGTCCCAAAGCTTCACGGCAATGCCCATTGACGGCCAACCCGGATATCATCGTGGTCCAAGTGATTATACATCTCTCATGCATTTTTTCAAAAACGATCTTTGCGTTTTCAAGATCTCCACATTTCGCAAACATATCTATCAATGCATTTCCTAATGAGAGTGACAAATCGAAGTTGTTTTTCCTAATGTATGACTCTATCCATTTCCCGTGCTCGAGCGAATTCAAATGGGTGCATGCAGAGAGAATGCTGATCAAAGTGGTTTGATCGGGTTTGCATTTTCCATCAGCCAACATGTGGTGGAAAACCGAAAGGGCCTCGTCAAACTTGTGGCTGATCACACACCCGGCGATCATGGCGTTCCATGAGACGACATTTTTTTCCGGCATCAGATGGAATATTCTCTTAGATGATTCTAAATCGCCCGAAATCGCATAACCTGAAACCATTGTGGTCCAAGAAACCACACTCCTCTCGGGCATCCGATCGAAAATACCCCGGGCACTTTTCAAGTCACGCGATTTGATGTAGCCTGACATCATCGCATTCCACGAAACGCTATTTCTCTCCGGCATGCGTTGGAACAACTTATTAGCCGATTCCATATCCCCGCCTTTCGCAAGCCCCGACACAACAGAGTTCCAAGTCACCAAGTTCCTCTCTGGCATCAACTCGAACAGCCCAATCGCAACTTCTATCTCTTCACGACTCATATACGCCCTGATTATCGTGTTCCACGAAACAACGTCTCTCTCGGGCATTTCATCAAACACCTTCCGGACGGCACTTAGATTACCCCCGCATTTGTCGTAGAAATTCAAGAGGGTGTTCATCACAAAGGTACTGGACTCGAATCCTAATTTCAATACATGACCGTGAACCATTTCTCCGCCTTCTGATTTACCTAAGGACTGAAAGCAACTGAGCAAAAACGTGAAAGTGAAGCTGTTCGACGAAATGCCCAGCTGGCGCATTCTGTTGTAAGCAGTTACGGCGATTTCATGGGACTTTCCGATCGAGCATTTGATCAACGTGTTGTAACAAATGAGATTCGGAGCGAGTAAGCCTCCGAAAATCGCGTTTGCATAGTCGAGAGAGACGAAGTCCGATGAGAGAGACACGAGCTTGGCCGCCAAAAGGTTGCTGTCTTTCAAGCCATTGACGAGTACCTGAAGATGGGTCTGTTTCAACTGATTCGTCGTTTTGCATTTCGACAGGATAAAGCTCAGCTTTTTATCCATTGATTTTCATGGGTCTCTCGAGAAAGCAGGAGAATAAATCAGAAAAATGATTTTTTTTTTTTTTTTTTTTTTTACAATTTTAGGCCCATTTAACAAGAATCATTCATATATATCCGACCCGCAATCACCAACTAAATACCCAGTACCCGCAATCGCCTCGATCCGTAGTGCGGAGAAATAAAACGGACCTCGGGTACACGTTTGGCCGATGTGTTTTTTGACTTTTTTCCATATTGCAAAAATAATTTTGCAAAAAATGAACTATTCCACAAAATGTTCAATTTTTATGAATTAACAAATATAACACAGTACTACTTGTTGTAATTATTATCAAAAATATATAATTTGAAAATATTTGATACTCAATTGAATAAATATATTTGTGTGAGACTACATTTTTAAAGAACTATTTTTATGTGATGAAAAAAAATACTACTACCGAATGAACTACTATCTCTTTTTTTGTTTTTGCATCCCTTGTTAAAAAAATCTATTTTTAATCGACATGTGATCGATTGATATAGTATTTTATTTTTTGATCACATTTTCAGTAAAATTTTAAATTTGTTTATCTGATTCCGCGACGATAATATTCTCCCGCCGATAACACATCTGAAGTCGACGACACCAATCTTAGTTTGAATGATGATGCAAGAGAAAATTAAGAATCAAGACGAGTGATTCATTTTAGAGTTTTTAATACTTTTTATTTAATTATATGTTATAATGGACAAAGTATTCAACAACTATATGCATCTAAGATAAAACATTGAAAAAGGTACTCGGTATCGAACATTGAAACAAGGTACCAATTACCAAGAATATTGTATTCGATATATTGAAATCAATATACTCAGTGGCGGAGCCAGTACTAGACGAGGGTGGGCCTTGGCCCACCCTGAGAAAAAAAATATATCTTATATATATATATATATAATATTTTATATTTGTATAATTATGTAGCGCAAATTAAATATTTGGTTAATTTTTTCATTATTTTTATTTTATTGTTTTATTCATGGTATTTATACTTTTTAAATATTTAATTATTTATACACTTTTAAATATTTATACACTGTATTTTATGTAAATATTTATTTATATATGCACAATATTCTTTTAAGAGACTATTAAAAAAGAAAATAAGTAAATTATTATAAAAAAAGAAAACTAATAAATAAATTTTTACGAGAGTATATTTTTATGAGATAGCAATTTTGAACTGAAAATGAGTTAATTAAATTTAATAAATATAAACGGAATTTAATTAATAATTGATCTGAACTAAATTGATTTTATTTATTTATTTTATTTTAATTTATTTTGAAACAAACGTAATCAATTTGAATAGTATGAACTAAACTATTTTTGTTACTATTACAATTTTATAAAAAAAATTGGAATACATTTATCGAAACAAATACTAAAATTTCTTTATGAACCGAGCCTAAAATCATCACATTTTCGATATTTTTTTTCTTAAATTTATCACTTTTTCGATTTTTTTTTCTAAAAATTCTTGGCCCACACTCATTGGAAAAGCTGGCTCCGCCCTGAATATACTAAGAATCGATTATTGATACATCGATATTCAATATTTTATTTTGGTAACGAACTAAATGATATACCACATGTATAAATAACTATTGATATGGAGTATTAATATATCAAAAATGATGATTATACTGAACTATATTGTTTTTAATATTAAAATTATACTGAAAATGTTAATATGATATCACACTGCATGTGCGATTATACCAAATATTTTCTAGTACAAAAATAATTTCACTACACTTACGATTATACTAAAAATTCGATATTCTGTACGATTTTTTTTACGATTATACGAGTAGTATTTTTTAGTATCAAAATATTTTGAATATTAAAATCTTTTTTTTCCAACTCTATTTCTCAACTGCCGATACAGAACGGTAACAGAGAGCTGATATGAAAGCCACGACCACTGCAGAAGAACCATCATCAGCGAGCTGGTCTTTCTCCGTACGAAACTTACTCTATCAGAAAAAACCCAAAGACGCAATCTTGATCTACGCTCGCAACCGCCGCAAAGGAAGTGCGATCATCAGCGTGATCCCATTGGTCCTCAAAGCGTGCTCGTCCCTTTCGGCGCTCGCTCTCGGAGAGTCTTTTCACTCGGATATCGTGAAGACCGGCGTCAAATCCGACGTTATGGTGGGGACTGCGCTCGTCGACATGTACGGTAAATGCCGCCACACAGCGAGCGCCCGCAAGGTGTTCGACGAAATGCCTGTGAGAAATGTGGTCTCTTGGAACGCGATGATAGGAGGGTACATGAGGAACGTCGACTCCGGGCTTGCGTCGGATTTGTTCGAGCATATGCCACGTAGGACCTCGGTCAGTTGGAACGAGATGATCGATGGGTACGCGAGGAACGGGGATATGGGGATGGCGGGACAGGTTTTTTCTCGTGTTCCTGAGGATGTGAAGAATGTGGTGACGTGGACCGTGATGGTGAATGGGCACGTGACTAACGGAGACATGGAGGCCGCGAGGGGAGTGTTTGATGAAATGCCGGTGAGGAATTTTTTCGTGTGGTCTGTTATGATCACCGGATATTTCAAGAAAGGCGATTCCGGGAAGGCGAGGGAGGTTTTTGATTGTATGAGTGTGAGGAATTTAGTGAATTGGAATTCGTTGATTTCCGGGTACGCTCAAAACGGGATGTGTGAGGAAGTGTTTGATGCTTTCACGAGAATGCGGGCGGAAGGGTTTGTCCCGGACGAGGTCACCTTGACGAGTGTCTTGTCGGCTTGTGCTCAATCGGGGATGTTGAGAATCGGTAGAGAAATCCACGACCTTGTTCGGACGAAGAGAGTCGAGCCGAATGAGTTTGTTCTCAACGGGTTAGTCGACATGTACTCCAAATGCGGGGATTTAGAGAACGCTCGATCGGTGTTCGACGAAATGCCTGGAAGAAAAAAGGCTGCATCTTGGAACAGTCTGATCACGGGGTCCGCCATCCACGGTCAGAGTAAGGAGGCCGTTGAGATTTTCAGGAGAATGGAGGGGTCGGGAGTAAAACCAAACGATGTGACTTTCTTGTCCGTTTTATCTGCCTGTGTACATGGAGGATTTGTTGATGTGGGATTAGAAGCATTCTCTAAGATGGAGAAATTCGGAATTAAACCAAACGTGAAGCATTATGGATGTCTTGTTGATATGTTGGGGCGTGCTGGTAAATTGCAGGATGCTTTCGAGGTAGTAAAGGGTATGCCGATGGGCCCTAATGAAACAGTATTAGGGGCTATGCTTGGGGCGTGTAGAAAACATTCAGACGTGATCATGGCTGAGAATGTGTTGGAATTTGCACGTCGTGATGATGGGCATCATCATCATCATCATCATCATCATCATCATCATGTGCTAGTATCGAACTTGTATGCAGAGTCGAAAAGATGGGAGATGGCGGAAGGGGCGCGAGTCGTGTTTTCGGGTAGAGGATTGGAGAAAACACCTGGATGCAGTGCTCTTATGAGTTGATGCATTTGAAACTATGGATAATTACTGTTGAAGTTGAAGTGCAAAAGGAGAAGAAGAGAGATGCTAATGGGGTTGACGCGTTTCTATTTTTTAAATAAAAGGCATTAGTTGCTTTTTGTTTATTCCTTTCTTTTAGCACTTTTAATATATATTAGTAGCACTTTTGTATAAGTCTTTTGTATAAGTTGCTACTAGTATATAAGAGACCTTTAGCACTTTGTATTTTCAAGTTAGTGTGAATAATATTCATTTTATTTTCAACAATGTCTATTTGAAAAAAAACAAAAGTTAAATCAATTAATTTTATAAATAAATATAATCAGTATTTTAATAAATTAAGAGAGAAAGTGTATTTTTTACATGATAAAAATAAAATTTTCTTTATTAAATAGGTTGAGCAGCTTCCTTTGTACTTAAAAAAAATATTGCAATTTTTTAAAGACAAAATGTAGTATATAAAATGTATATATAAAGAAAGAAAATTTACATGCATTATAATAAAATGCACGTATAAATTACATGCATTTTATTACATTATAATATTTAATTATTTTGTGCATTTTACTATACTATTATATTAAAATAGTGATGTAAACGAATCGAACTTACGGGAATAGCAGTAGGGAATGACATATTTTCTTGTAGTGGTTTTGATTCAATTTTTGATGGTTCGTATTCGAATAAATGAATACGAATACAAATATTTTTTTATATTCGAATATTTACGAATACATATATAAATAATGTATTATTCGATTCAATATATATATATATATTCTTACTTCCCATTTCCCATTTTCCGATACACAATATTATATTTTAGAAAAAACCTTTTAATGAAAAAAAATGTATTTATGAAGAATTTTGTATCGAACATTAAATGATATTTAAGTTATAATGTAAAGTTTATAATTGAGATTTTTTAATATTTTTATATAAAAAACAAAATCATATATATTATTCATATTTTTATTTTTAAATAATATTTGAATATTCGAATCAATATTCGAATATTCGACGAATACGAATATTGTCAAGGTTAAGTTTTCACGTTTTATCTGTATATCTTGCTAAACTTACATTTCATAGACATTAATAATTCTGGGTCTAAATCTTCTGTCATAGGCTCTTGAGGATCCAGTGAAATATGTAAGGGATGCTTTTGCTGAAGCTTGTACACATATTGAGGAGAATATGTGTAAATTACACATATTGAGGAGAATTGTTATAATAAATTGCATGTACAATATAATCACGTATAAATTACATGCATTTTATTACATTACAATATTTAAATATTTTAAGCATTTTACTATAATATTATAGAAAAATGCATGCATTTTGAGGTTGCCATCATACCGTGCGGGATTACCATCGCCGCAGCCGGCCTTGACGGCGGCGGTCTTTTGCATCTTGATTTGGATTTTGGGGATTTAATTAATTAATTTGAGAGATAATTAAATTACTCTTAATAAATATATAGTAAAGTAAAAAAACTAATTAATTACTGTAATTAATAGCTTTTGATGGCAACAATAGAGTACAATACAACATGATTAAATTTGTAGTAATGAAACTAGCTAGAGGAAATCAAACAAGCTGGGAAATATATATATATATATATATATATATATATATATATATATATATATATATATATATATATATATATATATATATATAACTCAAACTCTTAGAAAATTAACAAATGACAAATGAAATAGAAAGCAAACAAAACCAATGTTAAGAAGATAGAAAACAAATAAAAGCACAACAATAGAGCACGCTATAGTCTTGGTCTCGATCAGTCCACGTAGTACACCACCGTGTGCACGACAGTCCCGAAGACGATGGTGGCCATCGAAACCAATCCGCACCCGGCCAGCTCAATCCATCCATCTGTCACCCACATCCCGAAGCTCATCCTGACGAGGACGTCAGCCGGGAGGAAGATGATCAGACTCGCAGCGATTTGTGATAGAATCGCTCGCAGCTTCCATGTCACCTTCAGGGAGATGCCTAACACTCCCATTATGATTTCTGATTTTATTTTATTCGGAACAAGAACAAGAACAAGAACAAGAACAAGAACAAGAAGAAGAACCGTACTTTAATTTTGATTTGCAATTTGGTTTTAGAACACAGAGTGAGTGAGCTGAGGGGGTAAACTAATTCAAAGGTTATTTAATTAGCGAGGGGATATCATGATTCTTTGGATGCGCACTAACAACATTACTTCCATATTTACTAATCTTTTGGAATGTAACCCAAAACATTCATTTTAGAATGTAACCCAAAACAGATGCTCACGAGTCATTTTTTATGAGGAGAATTGTTATAATAAATTGCATGTACAATATAATCACGTATAAATTACATGCATTTTATTACATTACAATATTTAAATATTTTAAGTATTTTACTATAATATTATAGAAAAATGCACGTAAAAATTAATCACGTATAAATTACATGCATTTTATTACATTACAATATTTAAATATTTTAAGCATTTTACTATAATATTATAGAAAAATGCACGTAGTAAAAATTTTAGGAAGTAATTGTCATTTAGGAAGTACATGTTCAAGTATTATTTAAATTTTGTTCCCTTTCTCATACACTGTATTTTGCACCATGTTTCGCATAGAATACATATGATCATTTTGCACTGTGTATATAGAAATTCAGTTTTACCTCTAAGATAGTCACGTTCTCCAGAGTATATCATTTTCCCTCTTCCTCGTATGTTTGTTTTGCCCAGAGTACAAGATTTTTCTATCTTTTACTTATTCAATTCACTTCTCTCTTTTATTTTTCTCCAGAGCATCCACCTTTGAAGATCCACCTGTGCGTGCGAGGAGCGGCGGCCATCCACCTTCGAAGCTCCGGCGAGTCCTCAGCGGCGAGCCACGTCACCACAGCTGCGGGGATTTGTAGCAGCGAGAGCGAGCAGCGGGTTCTAGGTCGAGCAGCGGCGGCAACAACAAGGTATGTCGACCCTAACCTGTTTCTACTTTCGTTTTTTCGATTATTTGTTGATTTAGGGTTGAATTTGGTTTTGATTAAGGCTTGAAAATTTATTTAGGGTCTTACCATTATGCCCATCAATGTTTTGGAATAGTACAAGTAGCCCTATTTTTACCTAAAATATAAAAATTGATATATATGTAGGAGAGAGTTAAATACCGAGAGAATTGAAAGAACCAACCGATCAGTTGATTTCTGATTTAAAAATAATGCAACTTCATTTATCAATACATAATTATTATTTTAGTTAAATTACACATATTGAGGAGAATTGTTATAATAAATTGCATGTTGCTTGTACAATTAATATAATCACGTATAAATTACATGCATTTTATTACATTACAATATTTAAATATTTTACGCATTTTACTATAATATTATAGAAAAATTACATACATTTTATTACATTACAATATTTAAATATTTTACGCATTTTACTATAATATTATAGAAAAATGCACGTAAAAATTTTAGGAAGTAATTGTCATTTAGGAAGTACATGTTCAAGTATTATTTAAATTTTGTTCCCTTTCTCATACACTGTATTTTGCACCATGTTTCGCATAGAATACATATGGTATAGAAATTCAATTTTGCCTCTACGAGTATATCATTTTCCCTCTAATTCCTCGTATGTTTGTTTTGCCCAGAGTATAAGATTTTTCTATCTTTTACTTTTCCATTCACTTCTCTCTTTTATTTTTCTCCAGAGCATCCACTGAAGTATGTGAGTTCGGAGTTATATATTTTCCATTAGCATTTTCATTTGTCGTAAGTCCATCTGAAAAATTATGTACAGTTTTGTTTTATTGAACTCATTGTTGAAGGGTAACAATGGCTTTATTTATGTTGTGTTCTCTTCTTCATAACAATTCCATAATGGGGCTCTTTTTTATTATAAACCTGCGTTACGACAACGACACCCAACAGAAATCCAAAAACATTTGTAATCACTAAATTCATCATTTCAGTACCGTATCATTTGTCATTAATTCACAAATGAAAAATGATTGTGTGAAGTCTTCTTCTTCTTCTTCTTAAGTAAATGCCGTATTGAAATCAAATCAAATCAGAAATCATAATGCCGTCGTCGTCCGTGTTGGTCTCGTCGGCTAAGCTTTGTTGGAAGCTGAGGGTAATTTTGTCACAGATTGGCGTGACTCTGCTCCTCCCCCTGCTCCTCACCATCTTCGTAGCAGAGTCGGTCCTGGACATCCACGAGCACAGACTCGTGCGAGACGCATATTGTGGATTTTATGTGGATTTTATTAAAATAATAATCATGTGCAATTTACGTGCATTTTATTGTAATATTTTATGTGTATTTTAATATTATTTTTATTATTAATATAATATAAAAAATTATATTATAAAAAATAGCATTATGAAATTTATTGATTTCTTACAAAAATAAAATAATTGAGTTTTTCAATTTAATTGCATTTTACTATAATTTAATAAACTGTGTGTAATTTACATATATTTTATTATAATTTAATTAATTACAAATATTTTATTATAATTTAATTAACTACGTGATTTTTATATTTTAATAATTTAATAAATCACGTACAATTTATTATAATTTAATAATCAAAGCGAAATATGTTTTAATTTAAATTATAAAAAAAATATCGCCAATGAGCCCCAAATTAAATTATTAATTTTTTTGTTAATCTATGTTGTATTTTCACAATCTAAAATTTGTAATTTCTACTTAATTTTTATTTTAAAAGTATGTTTTACGTGTATATTATGTGATTATGTGAATATGTTTATATGTGTGTTGATTAAATGATGTGAATTTTGATTGGACGATTTTTTTTTTTATTTGGAGTTGAATGTTTTTTCGCCTGTTTTTTAGTGTCATAAAATGCCTGGCAGAAAAAAGGCTGCAGCTTGGAACAGTCTGATCACGGGGTCCGCCATCCACGGTCAGAGTAAGGAGGCCGTTGAGATTTTCAGGAGAATGAAACAGTACTAGGGGCTATGCTTGGGGCGTGTAGAAAACATTCAGACGTGATCATGGCTCAGAATGTGTTGGAATTTGCACGTCGTGATGATGGGCATCATCATCATCATCATCATGTGCTAGTATCGAATTTGTATGCAGAGTCGAAAAGATGGGAGATGTCGGAAGGGGCGCGAGTCGTGTTTTCGGGTAGAGGTTTGGAGAAAACACCTGGATGCAGTGCTCTTATGAGTTGATGCATTTGAAACTATGGATAATTACAAAAAGGTTACTACATATTAAGAGAATTTTAATATTGAGGCAGTTTAAGATGTATTCTTGATGAAACCACTCGAATCCAGTTTAATGAAACTGCTCCTATGAGTTATTCTTGATGATGTATTTGGGAACATATATGGTCAGTAAAGATGGAGAGAATAATTTGTTTGGTTCCGCAAAGATTAGTCTTCTCATTTTAGTCCCAGATATACACACTTTTTTAATTTAATCTCATATAATTCAAAAAACGTGGCACTCGAAATTTGTGATAGCCGGTGATCTGGACACGTGTGAACATATGATTGATGATTTTTTTTTTTAGAAATTTAATAATATTTTCCAAATAAGAGCTCATTTTATTTATTTTTAAAAATTGAATATTTTTGTTACTTTTTTTATTTATTTAGAATTTTAATAATATTTTCCACATAAGAGCTCATTTTATTTATTTTTAAAAATTGAATATTGTTTATTTAGAAATTTAATAATGTTTTCTACATAAGAGCTCATTTTATTTATTTTTAAAAATTGAATATTTTGGTTACTTTTTTTTATTTATTTAGAAATTTAATAACATTTACCACATAAGAGCTCATTTTATTTATTTTTAAAAATTGAATATTTTGGTTCTTGCAAGAACCGAACCCACCTCAAAATACTAATCAAGCCCTCCACTTACCGATTGATGTTTTTTTTTAATATTTTTAAAATAATTAATTTTATGGTTAAATTTCAATGAAAATGCGATGATTATTATTATAAATCATCATTAAAAGTTAATAGCCCAACTACCTAATAGAATTTTGTGGTTTTTTAAAAGTTTAATGCACTACAACAACAATTTTAATATTTCTTAATACTATAATAACATTATATCATACTCTAGATTAACAAAGTTTTTTAATAGTTTAATTTGGAGCCATTAACGATTTTTTTTAATTTAATACATTTTTAGGTTTGATTATTAAATTATAATAAATTCTTAATTTAATATAATAAATATTTTGGTTTGATTATTAATTTATAATAAATTTGTACGTGATTTATTAAATTATTAAAATATAAAATTTACATAATTCATTAAATTATAATAAAATATTTGTAATTAATTAAATTATAATAAAATTTACGTAAATTGCACCTAATTTATTAAATTATAGTAAAATACACGTAAATTGAACGTGTTTTATAATAAACTCAATAAAGCTCACTAACCACCGGTGTGCACACTACACTGTATGTCTAAATCTTGAAAAATATAGAAGAACACAAAGGATAAATAAGAGAAATCAAGGGAATGACATCCATGTCTACAATATATATGATGAATTCAATTTCTTGTTAGTTTTTGTTTTTATGGTTTTGAAATAACAATAATATTTGAGAATTATGAAAGTAAGAATTTGAGTGTGAAATTAAAGAGGAGGGGTGAGTTGTTATGAATTTGAAAATAAGACCCAAGATTTCTTTGATGATCGGTCGAGCTTTTGAAACATATGCGATTGATCAAATTTGTCCTCCGATTTATTTGTTAAGAGCCTCAAGCTTAGTCAAATTCCAGTATATCGAGTTGTGAACCATCGCCGCAAAGTCCAATTTGTTTTTGGTGAATGTTTTTTATAATGCGAAGTCAAAATCTTCATTTACATGTGATAGATCTTTCGTGTATTTCTCCCTGCTTCGCTTAAATTTTGAGTTTAGTTCAAAATTTTGATTTTAGGGTTGTAATATTCTGGGATTTTTGTATATAAAGACAATGCGTTGTTTCTCTTGCTCGCAACTTTAATTTTTTGTAATCGCTGAGAAAGGTGTAAACAAAAAGAGAGACAAATTAATACGTATGTGGAATAATTGAATAATAGAAAACAAAAAGGATGTGTCATTGCAACGTCAGCAGCGGGGGACTTAAGAAACCCCGCTGCGGAGAGAAGATCATATTTGTATATGTGTAAATTTTGACGTATTGGTCCAGTAGCTCAAGTGGTAAACGGGTAGTTGAAGTAAATTTTCCCAAGACTAGTGTTCGAATCCCTTCAATGGAGAAACAATTTTTTTAGGATTTTATTCTTCCAAATATATTTAAGTGATTTTTTCGGTTTCTAACATTATTCCTTGCAAAAATATTTAGAAATAAAACAATAAATTTACTTTTAACTTTAAGATACAATTTTATCTCCATTTTATTTATTTTTTTTTAAATTTTATTTACAATTAATTTATTTTTTTACTTTAAAAATAAATTTTCTCTTTATTTTTTGTTAAACAAATAAAAAATAACATTTTTTAATAGTTAAAAACAAAGATAATAATTTATTTTAGTTCGTTCTAAAATATTGTCATTTAATTTAGCCCACCCTATAATTTTTTTTAGATCCGCCTTTGACCATTTCACTTCTTTTTGCATCCCTTGTTAAAAACACTATTTTTAACCGACATCGCATTACTAAGGTGATTGATCGATCTAGTATTTTATTTTGTGGTCACATTAGTAAAATTTTAAATTTGTTTACCTAATTCTGCGATTCTGCGACGACCATTATATACATAGTACACTTATATACGTATTGTACATATATATATGTGTGTGTGCGTGTATATACATTATTTCAACAATATAAAATAATCGTCATACTATACATGGTATAAAAATGTACATATATTCTGCGACGACCATTATATACATAGTACACATATATACGTATTGTACATATATATATGTGTGTGCGCGTGTATATACATTATTTCAACAATATAAAATAATCGTCATACTATACATGGTATAAAAATGACATATTCCACAAAATGTCCCCTTTTATGAATTACCAAATATCATTGGTCGTTGTAATTCTATAATTATTACCAAAAATATATAATTTATTTCCACTATAAATAATTTGGAGCACTCAACAAAATAAAATATAATTTCTAAATAAACAAAGAATGAATAACATGAATAACGTTATGGTGTTTAAAGTTGTTTTCATAGCCATTCTCTTGATGTTTAATTCTCCTGTCCCTGTCTCAGCACGAGTTGGATATGAATTATATAGGTGTATATTCTTGTGCTTGTTTATTCATAACTGGGATAGTGACTATGTATTGATTTGTATGAATGTCTGTGAGCTTTTACCCCCTCGAGTCGGAGGTGGCCCTATGTTGACGTTGTCATCAATTTCTGATGTGTGCGCACCACAACATTCTCCCGCCGATAACACACCTGAAGTCGACGACACCAAACCTGCTTGAATGATGATGCAAGAGAAAATTAAGAAACAAGACGAGGGATTAATTGTCAAAGTATTCTACAACTATATCTAAGATATTGAATTCAATTTAATTTCTTGTTCGTTTTTTATTTTAATTTTATGTTTAATTATACAATTTGATCAATGCAAAAAATTAATGGTTGACAAGTTAATTCAATCACATTAATTACAATATTGTTATACACTTTACTCTATCAAATATGTTGATCAAATTAAAACACAATAATAGCGGGGTGATGGACATGGACATTATATGTATCACCAACCACAGGCGGTTTATTGGCATTGATAATGGGCTAGTAACCCTAAGTATTATAGTCCGTGACAGAATAAAAGAATACAACTATAAGCCCCATAACAAACTAACTATAACCGAGAAAGTCAACCTATTCGGCTTGGTCTTGACCACCTGAGAGATTATGCCTACCCTGCACGAATAGCTACGAGCAGTCCGACCCGAACACCTCCTCGAGCTTTTCAAAGGATGTCTACAAGAAAATCTATGCAAGAATTCATCTGCGACTGTTTCCATTAGATCATTGGCAGAAGAGAGTTCAGCGTGTTCTACTTCTTCCTCAACTTGCTAGCGGGCAACAGCTCCTCATCTGCATTGACCAAAACCATTTCCTCAGTTTGCAGACTACCAATAAGACCATCTTCAGGACCATGTGTGAGAAATGAGAATAATCATGACCAATCTCATGATCTTCAATGGCGCGATTTTTTTCCTGGTTGGTAAGAGATGGGGAACCAGAGTTGTTTTCTTCGTAGTCGCTGTTTGTACTAGAACCTGATACGGAGGTGAATCAGAACTCACATTTCAAATTCTAGTTAATACAATTATACTTCAATTGGTGTCAGTTTCGTAACCAAAGGATAAGAACTCTATTCAAGGGTTAATAAATGGGTATTTTTTGTAATTTTGTAAGTTAATTGTTTTTTGTAAATAGGTCAAACTTGAAGAGTATATTTTGGAATCAGCCTTCGTTAATATTAGAGGTCAATTTACTTCAATTTGCAAGAAAAAGGTTTAAGAGTAAAGTTTACATCAACCTGAAGTAATGGAATAGTTGAATACAGGATAATGCTCGACTGAGGAGTAACAATAAAGTAAAACCTCTTTGCAGTGTTAAAAAAATGCCAAAAATCGATAAAGCAAGAAAGAACAGAACCTGAAGCTGCTATCTTTGCATAACAGGTATTGATAATAGAACATCCCTAATGGAAACTGCTGAACTAGGAATTTGAGCAAGCTGAGAAACAAGTTTCACTGCTGTGTCGCGTAACTCATTAGCTTCCTGCAAGCAAACCTGATTATTAGCATATTAATGTTATATAAAAACAGATTTAAGGACAACAGTGTCGGCATTTACTTGAGAAAGAGAACCATCAGATGTCGAAAAAATCAAGAGGATAGCTTCCAAAAGAAGATGTATTAGACCCTTCAGATAGTCATTGCCTTGTGACAATGTTTGCAGAAGCATTAAGATCTTCAAATACTCCCCAAAAACAGCAACTGCTTCTCTGGTAATCGTGCTCTGTGATCAAAATCACATGGTAGGCCATTTAGGAGAGATGTCAGTGTGAATGATAAAGACGTATAATGGAAAGGAATAGATCTAGATTGATTGATGCCTAATTTCACTATCATATAAACGTCTTGTTACTTATTTCTTTATTATAATATCCCATTATTAAGCTTTACGATACTTTCCAACATAATTATTACCTTCAACATGTTCTGGACTATGATAAATAAGTCTTCAATGAGCTCCCCAACATAAAATATTAAAAAAGCAATTAGATTCTGCGCCAATTCCATGACCTTCACAACTTGCAAACCAACTGCTTGGATCTGCACATAAACTTCTCGTTAATTATTTTCAGGCGAAAACCTCAACAAGGACTCTTAGAAATATCTAAGAATAGGATCAGCTGTATGTTAGAATCGGAAAGGACAGACTGTGTAGACTGAATGCCAAGATGCAATACTCTGTATAAAACGGGGTTACTTTCTCGGTTACCTCCAGGACTTTCTAATGCAAAAGCTAAAGAGGCATATGAAAATAATAGTTCGACAGAATAGGCAAGCTTCAAGAGCAGCGTTTTTCTTGAGTCGGACTTCTTATTTTCTAGTTGATGAATTGCCTGGCTGCACTCATCAGTTAGACTGACTGTTGCATCTAGACAATCTCTGGTTGTTGAAACCAATTCGTTAAGGCCATCAGGCCCAAGTTCTGGATTTCCTGCAATAAAAGTAATCGTCAGATACTAGAAACTACATACAAGATCAACAATAGTAAATCCTATAGCAGATAGTAAAAGAGTAGGACACTAAATTAAATTTGTTAATATTGAATTTGAAGATGTATAATAATCACATATTAATAAGTTCATGATGAACCTAAGATTTCTTCAAGTGTTTATTATAATTTATAATACTAATTCATCCGGCAACTTACCAAGTCTCTTCAATAAAGAACAAATCGACCGGACAAAGTAATTTATTCTCGAAAGAGATGTCTCAGTTGATGCTTCTCCAATGCACTTGTAACCCATCAAGATAAAAGGCAGCACAAATTTAAGTTGCAACTGCATCACACGCGTCACTAGTCAGAAAATGGAAGGATCTAAGCCAACACAAGATGCCTTTCTGATCTTGAAGACCAAAAAGTTATAACGACTCACAAGACAAAACAAATTGGTTTTTCTGATGTAATGTCATAAATGTGTTTATCTACCTGAGCTTCACATCGGTCTAATAATGTTGAAGCAGTGACAAGTGCAAACGAAATAACCTTTTCCCACCCTGAGTGGTGACTAGAAGTTGAGTCACTATAATTCCAAAGCAACATCAATTATCTTGAACCATTAATTCTCAGAATACTTTCATAAAAAACATAACTGATATAAAGTTACCTTAATAAAAACTTAAAAAGAGAAGTCAAACACAGTTCCATTGCCAAGTATGCGAAAGTCTCCACTTCAAGGAAATCTTTAGGACAGTTTTGAACAACCTAACAATGCCGGACAAGAAAATGAGTGAATAAAATTACAAGTATACATGACAGCACAAAGTTTTCAAACATGTACATCTGTATCTTGGTTGACATCAGAACTAGTGGTGTTAGGCTAATAGTGCTACGGAATACCAGTTTCACGTCCACGATTGATTTGTGTGTACAACTTTTTTTGAACAAATACATCAAATTCTCAAGATTTAGCCAGCAACAAATAAAGTTGATTTCAATTTAATGAGAAGACTAAAGTGGTTTACTTGGAGATTGTCCTCTTTACATAATCTAAAATAAAAATTCGTTGGTTTCATGAATTTGTTGTGACCGAATACAGACAACAGAATTTACATGCACAATTAAAAGCCAAACTATTTCAAATTTCAAGTTATATTTTTCACACTGGATATGGTTCGCTTCATCTGCAAATCTGAATTAGTTCCAAAATATAAAAATGAAAATCTAAATCCATCACCTGAGAAACAAAATATATTGCAAGACAATCCCATGTATCTTCTCTGGAAACTAAATACGAAAAGATCTGCATATATAGTACACAGTAATAATTAGAGAGTTTTACAAGAGATATGTAATCAAAATTAGGTTTTGATAGAATCTGCACATATCAACATGGGCAACCAAAGACGAAAACTTGACAATCTCCCTTTAAGCACTAATTTTTCTGAGTTCATTATAAAGCGGAGATCTAATTACTTAAGCAGTCCTAGACGTGCGGATAGATAATGATATTCTTGAAATCATACACTTGAACTCGAGCCACTTTCTGGACTCTTGTGAAGCCGGTTGGCTTATGCAAACAAATATGAGGACAAAGAATGAAGAGATCTTTATTCACAAATCTTTTGAGAAGGAAACAATATTGCTGAAAAATAGCATATGTTGTAGCAGAGGATGAAGGCTTCAACAATGAAGCAAAGCAGTCCCAAAACTAAATAAAAATAAGACACGCTGCTAGATTCTCAACTTATCCCCATGGTATCCTCCACATACATCACCCTGAGACTCATTCAAACAGTTGCTTCCATACTATTTATTATAGAATTTGGTCCTTGCATAAAATGAAGCATCTGATGGAAAATGGGCTAGTGAAAATACCTTCCACAGATCCAACAATTTTGGTTGTAAAAACTCGTATATTACCCTTATTTAAGATATATATATATATTGAATGTGTACGTACCTGCATTAACTCTCTACAAGAGTCCAAAGTGAGAAAACTTGAAGTGAAAAATCTTTCGGTGGACAAAAATTGAAACACAGGGAAGAATATGCTGTTCAACTTCGAAGATAAGGAACTGAAATCATCAACTAAGATGTCACTGCTGAACTTTGATTTGACGACTGGTATAAAATGTTCGTCAAGGAAAACATCTTGCTCCTGAAATAGGAGCAAGAGTGAAAATCCCCACAGAAACTGGAAGTCGTCCAACTGCAACTCCACCATGCTGTGTCCAGAAGTAGGAATGCCTTTTGATATGTGTGCAGGAAAAGATTCATTCACACTAGAATTTGCAGGAACCGCATCCAACACCAAAACTTGAAGAATAACGGACCAAGCTTCCTCTAGGCATGGCTGCAACTCAACTGAAACACTTGACGACTCAATTCCATCCAGGAATGGTTTCCACTGTATTGCACATAAACAAGCCAAAGTTAAGTAAATAAGATTTAAGGCTACAGATTTTTCCCCTCAGTGTGATACTTTCTTAGTTGAAGCAGGTAGTATAGCGTGAGAAAAAAAAGTTTCAAGCTCACAATCACATTTCCTAAATGTAGATTGTAGGCGGAAGCGAACAAAACTGTAGTCCTTTAAAAAAGAAACCCAACATGTCCCCAGAATGATTGAACTCTTTACAAACAAAGGCAGTAAGGCTAGAAGCTCATCAGGAACTTCATCACCTTGTCTTCTTAAGAATGCAAACATGTAGCACTTGAGAGATGTATGGACTGAGAGAAGCCTTACTTTGATCTGAAATAACCAAGAAAAAAAATAATAAGCATCCGGAACCTTTTAGCTTCCTCACCAAGTTTTAATGTTTTATGATGCAAAATCAAACGATATTAATCAAAGACCAATTTAGACCTTGCGTAAGACTCATTCGGCATATGATGGATAGTAAAGATCGTTGAAGTCATCCAATGGACGTGAAATCAAAGAAAATATTCTCTTGACTGCAACTTGATCTCGACTAATGATCCCACTTGTCAGCATCTGAAATTTCATCATGTCAGATCATCTGATTAACAAATGTCAATTCACTTAGCACAAAAGCACCTGCATCTGATCTATACCTTAGTAGCCAGCTGCAGGCCCGCTTCCAGTAAAACTGGGCCTGGCAATGAGTCCAATGCACTTCGGATAGCCGACACCAGTTGTGCCTATAGTGAGTAAAATCAAATCCATAATAAATGTTACCTCTAATAACAATATCTATTGTAATGAGGCATTAATAGAGTCCAGAGAAAGTAGAATATAATCATCACTTAGATTTGACAGGCAGAAGTTAAAGCATGTACTGTAGCAAACCTGATACTATTCCAGAAGCAGATGATCAGGAAGCTCGGGGTCTGAAACTGCTACAAACTTAAAAAAGAAAAAAAATCATACAGCAAAACATAGTTCAAACTCCATCAAGTTTATTTAGAAGCTAGTTCCACACAATAAATAAATCCAGAAACTCTTCAACGAAGGTGGAAAAATTAAACACGTAAAGAGGCTTGTGCAACCCAAATTAGAAATGTGAGAATTGCCTTGATAGTCCATAGACTGTGTATAAATTACAACAATAACTTTGTTGAAGAATACAGAAATGCTGAAATGTCAGAGAAGTACCTTGTCCATAATTGTACAAAGAAGAGACACGCCTATTGGCCGCATATTCTCAAACTGAATGGTGCTTATCTACAATAAAAACGTGATAGGTATTGAAAACAAATTAAGACATTTATTGTTCACAGGATTCAAGTACTTTTTGGTTTTTACTATTCAGTACCTGATAAGCAAGAGAAACGAGCTCTTGCAATTGTAGAACCAGACAGTCTCCAGAAAGGCGCCCCTGCCCCCTAGCCAAAGAGAGATCAAAGTGAGCAGGATTCTCTCCGACAGCTCCAGGAAGATGATTTAAGCACCTATTACAATCATGGTTTAGTCAGTACCACACAATAAAAGGAAATTCGTGTCACAAGCATACGAAATAATGCATTAAATTGGGTCATAAATACACAAGTCCTGAACATGTGTTCTTTCATGTTTGTATAATAGTATATAGTTAGAATGCCGAAAACTGGATATGTTGATGAACTGTGAATATTTTGTTTTAAAGAGATAAGATACGTACACATATATCGAGATCTCTCCATTATCGATGTATCAATCAATAAGAGCCAACCAAGCTGCAATTAGCGATAGATTATGTTACTCATCTTTACTAAAAACATATTCAACTTATGTAGAGTCAATATGTAATGGATCATCCATGGGTTTTAGCATCTTTTATCTTTCCTTATGGATATGTTGATGAACTGTGAATATTTTGTTCTAAAGAGTTAAGATACGTACACATATATCGAGATCTCTCCATTATCGATGTATCAATCAATAAGAGCCAACCAAGCTGCAATTAGCTATAGATTATGTTACTCATCTTTACTAAAAACATATTCAACTTATGTAGAGTCAATATGTAATGGATCATCAATGGGGTTTAGCATCTTTTATCTTTCCTTATGGGTCAATCTTTCCCTCTTCTCTAAATTCAGGGCGAGGCTACACATGACTCTCAACACACATTTCAATGAAATGAATCATTGTAGCATGACCACTGACCCTATATATAAAATCAAAAGTCAAATACCATAAAGTAGTCAAGTTCAAAATATTGATCAATAGTGAACTCGTGATTTATAACAACCTAAACCAAAACTACAAAAAGAGCAAGGGTTCAAGGGAAATAACATATGTGCACATAGGGGATACAAATATAAGAATTAGGAGGCATACTCAGCAGCAAAAACTCTTGTACGATATCTGAGGTGCTTATCCCTTGAAAAGTTGGGACTGGAGTAATCAAGCTTATAATTCTGAATGGGTGCACTTCTGGAGCTAGAGACCATGCTTTCATCGTCTTCGCCAGTATCCAATCCCTTCTCACCATCTGGGCCAGTTGAGGAATCATTCACCATATTGTTACTCCTGCTTGTGTTATGTCTTGATGATGTAGAAAGAATCTACATGCAGTTAAACAAAATTTATTTTTACGACATGGACAGTCGGACAGGGATTAACATTTCAACATTAGATGTTTTTACTAGTATTACAGATATATAAAGAGCATCCAGCACAAACACATTTAATAAGTGTGAAAATAAATCCACTCAAAATATCAGCCGGAAAACCCAACTATGCATGCATATTCATAAATGAAACTCATAAGATGCAACTGTTAGATCAATCGATTTCAAGAGTATCTCAGAGATCTTAAATTATTAGTGAGAAGTGTTATGAAAGAATTAATGTATACACACCTTAAATTATACAGATTTTGAAATAATGTTTTCAGCACCAGAGATCCCGTTCTATATAGTTGTAACTCGTAGTAATATCTTAAAAAGTCAAAAAGTGAGTAGCACTTCAATTTAAATGATTTCATCATACAAAAAACCATCATAAATGTAGTTGATGTGCCCAGCCATTGACAAACTTAGCGCATGGTTGGGAGAGGAGAGGAGGGCCAGTGTGGAAAGAAAAAGTGAAAATAAGAAATATTGCCTTGATTGTTTGGAATCAGGAGGGTAAGTAAAGTTGAGGAATATCTTAAAAATTCTAAACCAACACTCCACCAAGGCACTCCCACCATGCGCAATGGCCGCAGAACCTTATTCAACTAAAATACTAAGAGTAAAGAACAATGGTAGGACTTAGGAATGGATCATGAATGCAAAAATAAAAACTCCTAATATGAACTCTCCCATTTATTGTTGGAAAAAAAATACTATGTATGATGCTATTGGACTTGAGATAAATATACATGTACACTCCATTTCACTATTCAGAGACAAGGAACCAAAGGATAGTTAGTTGAGCGGGAACCAAAGGATGTATGAGAAGCCAACTTTTACAGACAAAATCCATGAGAAAGAAGGCTTCATGAATTTCACAGATGCCACATTAAGTTCCATTATGGAACTTCTGCATTCTCGTCCGCAGGTGAGAAAGTTACCATGTCATGACATATTGACATCCAGCGAGATGGTCACAAAGGGCATGAGGCATGAAGCAATCTCATAATAGTGACATATAACCATGTCTTTGTTTTTCCATCCCCATAAAAGGTATTTCTACATATTTTCACAAGTACTTACTAATTAGAATTTTGAATTAATTTCCTTCACGTATGCAAAACAAAGACTGCGGGTCTTCAATACATCAATTAAAAAACCCAGATATTTTAAGACAAATCAGTCTTACAACTTGTTCGCAATTAATTTATGTAAAGTTGCAGCAAAGTTCCACCAGGTTCATTTATTCCATTCAAAATTGTTAACACCACAAATCATTTAATGATATATCTGAATATGAAGAAAGCAAAGCCATTACGCCAAAAGTAATTTACAATTCTTATTAGGAGGAACATTAAAGTCTATTTAAACCATATATTTGCTGTTGAATATCAGACTCCATCTAGACGTGATCTTAAGTTACAAAAATAATAAAACCTTTAACTTGCAACAATTTTAGAAGATATGCAAGTTCATCTATATTTGAACATGAGGTACATAAGACAGGCCTGCCGCTTCAATGGTCAAGAGAAGTCTATGCAAGGGCCAAAGATGTAAAGTTGATATTGGACTTTTAGCAAGCGCAGAGATTACATTCACTGTATTAGGAACTAAACTTGACAAGGCCATTCCTCCAGCACTGAAGAAAATATTGATAAGAAATCACAGTTATTATTGGCTGAAAATGGCTTCACCAAGGTTTAACTCTTACAAGAACATATTTATGGGGATTGTCTGAAGGCAATATCTATAAATGAGGAA
Source organism: Euphrasia confusa (assembly GCA_954870475.1). Classification (NCBI taxonomy): domain Eukaryota; kingdom Viridiplantae; phylum Streptophyta; class Magnoliopsida; order Lamiales; family Orobanchaceae; genus Euphrasia; species Euphrasia confusa. Next base: position 43,832,748 of record OX940956.1, on the reverse strand, counting down.
ATTAACATTCCAGAGCCAGTACAAAGATGTTTTCAAAATGTTGATGCATTGGAAAGTCGACAATTATCCATTATGATTTGACAGAGAACACGTAGAGAAGAAAGTTGATCAAATTTCTTATATATGTATAGCATATAAAGATAACCATAAAAAAATTTACTGACAAGTAACAAGAATAAACAACTTTAAGTCAAGAATGGTAGGACTTAGGAGTGGATCATGAATGCAAAAATAAAAACTCCTAATATGAACTCTCCCATTTATTGTTGGAAAAAAAATACTATGTATGATGCTATTGGACTTCAGATAAATATACATGTACACTCCATTTCACTATTCAGAGACAAGGAACCAAAGGATAGTTAGTTGAGCGGGAACTAAATTTCCCCCCTAAACTTCATCCAACTACTACATTAATAAAGCCAATTTTTACAGAAGAAAATCCATGAGAAAGAAGGCTTCATGACATATTGAGAGCCAGCGAGATAATCACAAAGGGCATGAGGCATGAAGCAATCTCATAATAGTGACATATAACCATGTCTTTGTTTTTCCATCCTCATAAAAGGTATTTCTACATATTTTCACAAGTACTACTAATTAGAATTTTGAATTAATTTCCTTCACGTATGCAAAACAAAGACTGCGGGTCTTCAATACATCAATTAAAAAACCCAGATATTTTAAGATAAATCAGTCTTACAACTTGTTCGCAGTTAATTTATGTAAAGTTGCAGCAAAGTTCCACCAGGTTCATTTATTCCATTCAAAATTGTTAACACCACAAATCATTTAATGATATATCTGAATATGAAGAAAGCAACGCCATTACGCCAAAAGTAATTTACAATTCTGATAAGGAGGAACATTAAAGTCAATTTAAACCATATATTTGCTGTTGAATATCAGACTCCATCTAGACGTGATCTTAAGTTGCAAAAATAATAAAACCTTTAACTTGCAACAATTTTAGAAGATATGCAAGTTCATCTATATCTGAACATGAGGTACATAAGACAGGCCTGCCGCTTCAATGGTCAAGAGAAGTCTATGCAAGGGCCAAAGATGTAAAGTTGATATTGGACTTTTAGCAAGCGCAGAGAATACATTCACTATATTAGGAACTAAACTTGACAAGGCCATTCCTCCAGCACTGAAGAAAATATTGATAAGAAATCACAGTTATTATTGGCTGAAAATGGCTTCACCAAGGTTTAACTCTTACAAGAACATATTTATGGGGATTGTCTGAAGGCAATCTATAAATGAGGAAATTAACATTCCAGAGCCAGTACAAAGAAGATGTTTTCAAAATGTTGATGCATTGGAAAGTCGACAATTATCCATTATGATTTGACAGAGAACACGTAGAGAAGAAAGTTGATCAAATTTCTTATATATGTATAGCATATAAAGATAACCATAAAAAAAATTACTGACAAGTAACAAGAATAAACAACTTTAAGTCAAGTAAACAAACACAGAGAAACGAAAAGGCAATTTAAAGAAAACGTATTATAGTATTGACATGACGAGAAAGCCCCCAGTGAATTAAATAACATTATTTATGTAATTTGACTCCAATGAGCAGTTTTGTTATATTGTGAACAATACCATCTCTTAATTTTGGTTGCTTGTAATTAGTATGAAACATTTCCACAGTAAGTATGTGCTACAGTTATTGAAAAGAAAAGAATAATGGAAATCCAGCGCTAGAGAGTTCTGAACTAGCCAAAGATCGGGCAAAGGAAAGACTTCAATTCACACAGACAAAAATTCTCATGGATTACCTGCAATGAATGCAGCCAAGAGTAAGAGCAATTGATCCAGCATAGTAGGAATCCACAGTGCCAGACTGCCAGTTACATCACCAAGAAATTGTTTTGTCTGTTCTGATAGAGAGCAGGCTGGAATACTTAATTAATTATGTCTCTTTAATTATAGTTATTTATGGGCTTTAGGGTTTTGTTGGGTTTGGGCTTTAGGGTTATGTTTATTTCCTATTTATGCTATAAGGATTATTATATAAAGTGTCAGCGTAGGGTTGATTAGGATTATTTATTGGAAAAGGTACCTTTATTATTCTTAGTCACAAAATGACTTATGAAAGTTACAGTAGAGGGATCCTTATATAATAAGGATCCTAAAGCATAAATAAGGAATATATTAAACCCTAGAATCTTTGATATTAATCACAGATTCTCTATATCAACTCTAATCACATAAATTATCTCCTGCATACATAAGAAGATCATAAATATCTCCTTCCTTTCCTGACTGATTATGTGATATCTTTCAACACCCCCCCTCAAGTTGAGCATAGATGTTAATGATGCCCAACTTGGAGATATATTCCTTGAACTGATGTGTCATTAAGGCCTTGGTCAGCCCATCTGCTGTCTGCTGACTTGAGGGCAGAAATGGTACACAAATTTCTCCTGTTTCCAGCTTCTCCTTGATAAAATGTCTATCAATCTCTACATGTTTTGTCCTATCATGTTGTACTGGGTTGTTTGCAATGTCAATTGCAGCCTTGTTGTCACAGTATAGCTTCATAGGACCATCAACTTGAACTTGTAGATCTCTCAGAACCTTTTTTAGCCACAATTCCTCACAAATTCCTTGTGACATGGCTCTAAACTCGGCCTCTGCTGAACTTCTGGCCACAACATCTTGTTTCTTGCTCCTCCAAGTTACAAGATTGCCCCAGATAAAGGAACAGTATCCTGAGGTGGATCTTCTGTTGTGAGATCCAGCCCAATCTGCATCTGTGTAGATTTCCACTCCTCTTTTCTTTGTCTTCTTGAATAGTAGGCCCATTCCTGTTGTACCCTTTAAGTATCTCAGGATCCTTAGACCAGCTTCATAATGTGATTGTTTTGGTGAGTGCATGAACTGACTTACACTCCCCACTGCAAAAGATATATCTGGCCTTGTATGTGCCAAATAAATCAATTTTCCAACAAGCCTCTGGTAGAGCTCCCTATCTGCTTCAGGTGCCCCCTCTTCCTCATTTCCAAGTTTTGTGTTCTGCTCCATTGGAGTATTACTAGGTTTACAACCCAACATCCCTGTTTCCCTTAGTAGATCCAGAACATATTTCCTTTGTGAGACCACCATTCCAGCTGCTGATCTAGCTACTTCCATTCCAAGGAAGTATTTTAGGTTTCCAAGATCCTTGATCTCAAAATCCTTTGCCAAGTATTGCTTAACTTGTCTGATTCCCACCACATCATCTCCTGTGAGGATGATGTCATCTACATAGACCACCAGGATGACTCTTTTCTCTTCACTGGACCTCCTAATAAATAGAGTGTGGTCTGAGTGTCCTTGTGTAAATCCATTTTTTAACATGGATTGCCTGAATCTGTCAAACCATGCTCTGGGGCTTTGTTTCAACCCATATAGTGACTTCTTCAGTCTGCATACCTTCCCTTCAAATTGATTTTCCACCCCTGGTGGAGGATCCATATACACCTCCTCTTTCAGGTTTCCATGGAGAAAGGCATTTTTTACATCTAATTGGAACAACTCCCAGTCCAAGTTCACAGCTACTGAGAATATCACTCTGATAGTGTTTAGCTTGGCCACTGGAGAGAATGTCTCAGAGTAATCTATCCCATAGGTCTGACTGTATCCCTTTGCCACCAGTCTTGCCTTATACCTTTCAATGCTCCCATCAGCCTTGTGTTTTATTGTAAACACCCATTTACACCCTACAGACTTCTTACCAACTGGTAGATGAACCTTCTCCCAAGTATCATTCTTTTCTAGTGCAGAGATTTCTTCTTGAACAGCAGCCCTCCACTCAGTAAAAGTAAGAGCTTCCTGAATATTCTTAGGTATATAGTTGTTTGCCACATTTGAGAGATAGGTCTGATATGAGGGAGAGAGGTTTTTGTAGGTGAGGTAGTTTTGGATTGGGTATTTGGTCTTTTTGGTGCAATTTCTGGTTGCTTTCCTAATAGCTATAGGGACATCAAGTAATAGGTCACAAGATTCTGTGTTTTCTTGGTTTTCTAATTGTGGTGGGATAATTTCTGGGTTTTGATTTGAGCTTTCTGTTCTAATTTCAGTTTCTGGAATAGTTGGATCATTGTCAGGTTGGAGTTGTTGAGGATTTTCACTTTCTTTTGAGTTAGGGTGTTTCCTAGAGTAAGTAATGCCTTTGAACCTTGCAGGAGTATGTGAAACTGAGGCATCATTTAGATTTACAGTTTCATCCTTCTGCTCATCTTCTCCAATCCCTCTGATCTGAGTATCACTTGGTTCATAAGATGTTATAGGGGGTAAGGTGATGTACTGAAACTCAGCAACATCTTCCCTAGTTTTAGACCCCCCCTGAAGGTGATGCTGAGTGCAGTAGGGTAGATTTTCAAAAAAGGTGACATCTAAGCTTTCAATTACTTTTTTCCTGTCAAAATCATAGAGTTTGTATCCTTTTTTGTTAGCAGAGTACCCTATGAACATGCATTTTGAAGACCTAGGTTCAAATTTTCCTTGATTGTGATTATGCGCAAAAGCAACACATCCAAAAATCTTAAGAGGTAAGTCCTGGATGAGTTTTGTATCAGGAAACATATTTTTCAATTCTTGGAGGGGAGTTTTAAAATTCAGTGTCCTAGAGGGCAGTCTATTAATTAAATAAACAGCAGTTAGAACTGCTTCTCCCCATAGAAATTTTGGGCAATTAGAGGTCAGCATAATAGCTCTAACAACCTCTAGGATGTGCCTGTTTTTCCTTTCAGAAACCCCATTTTGTTGGGGTGTGTAAGGGCAAGAGCTTTGGTGTATGATACCCTTTTCAGTAAAAAAATCTTTTAAAAGATTATTGTAGTATTCAGTCCCGTTATCAGTTCTTATGATTTCAATGTGAGTTTGAAATTGAGTTTGAATCATGTTGTAAAAGGTTTTAAAAACATTATACACATCAGACTTATCTTTTAAAAGATATAGCCATGTGATTCTAGTATGATCATCAATAAAAGACACAAACCATCTTTTCCCTTTCTCTGTGAGGTGCCTAGAAGGGCCCCAAACATCACTGTGAATTAAGGTAAAAGGTTTTGAAGATTTGTAAGGTTTTGAGGGATAAACATTTCTGTTATGTTTTGATAATTGACAAATTTCACATTGAAATAAAGACATGTTTTTATTAAGAAATAATTTTGGGAATAGTTTATTTAAATAAGCAAAACTTGGATGACCTAATCTAAAGTGCAACATCATTATTTCACTATGAGCCAGATCAGAGGCATTAAAACATGTGGTTCTAGGTTCAGGCTTATTCTTTTGGATTTCCCTTCCTTCTAGATAGTAAAGACCCCCACTCATCCTAGCACTGCCAATCATCTTCCCTATATCCACTTCCTGAAACTGACAGTTATTAGGTGAGAATATGGCTTTGCAATTATTTTCAGTACATAGTTTGTGTACTGATAGGAGGTTACAAGACAATTTTGGAACATGAAGAACATTATGAAGGGTGAGGTTAGGGTTAACTTGAATGGATCCTCTTCCAGCAACAGCTGAGAGGGATCCATCAGCTACCCTTACCTTTTGATTCCCTCCACATGAAATATAGGTAGAGAAAAGGTGAGAGTTAAACGTCATATGATCAGTGGCCCCTGAGTCAATTATCCAGTTATGGTGAATAGGTAAGGAAGAAATAGTGAAGGTTTTACCCGAGGCCATTGTGGCAGATGGTTGATTTGTGAGTTGACCTATTAGAATACTCAGTTGCTCCAACTGTTCCTTAGTGAAAGTTGCTCCCACTTCAGATTTCTGCTGCCCTAGATCGGATGATACTTGATTACTCCTTGGGTTTTGTAGTTGATTTCTTGGCTTCCAGTTTGCTGGCTTGCCATTAATCACCCAACAGTCCTTTTTCAAATGCCCTATCTTTTTGCAATGATCACAAACTGGTCTTGCTGCTGCTGCATTGAGATGCTAGGGGAATTCACAAGAGGAGCTCCTGATAAAGAAGTATGCGAAGCTGGCTTTGGGTAGTTATTATTATTATTATTATTATTGGATGAAGATGGTGTTGGGGATTGGAAAGGAGATGGAGAGGGGTTGGTCTGTGGCATGTTGAAAGACGGCATTGGAAAACTATTGCCTCCATAGGAGGCGTTCGGGTTCAACATTGGTTGGTTTTGCGGTCGGAAGTTTATCGAGTTTTGATGAAGAAGGTTGGCAATGGTGTTGGCGGAATTCTCATTGTTTGAATTTTGACCTGCCGTTTGCTGCTGCTGTTGATAATGGCTCTCTGGTTGCTGAGCTTGACTTTGAAATAGTGGTGAAGGATTTGTTCTTCGTGGGTACTTGGCAAGGCTCTCTGCAAAAGAATTGAAAGAAGATGCGTTTCTCGTGTAAGATAATATTTCTCACGAATATCAACACTTCCGGCTAGAATACATGCTGCCAATATAGGAATCGCAACGGAAAAGCAAGCTTACCCATAGGACCTGCCCCAGTTTCGCGGCTATAGTCAATAAGATCTTTCATGCTATTCACCACTTCTGATATCTGCAAAATATAATCGTCCATAAGTACCAACAAAAAGAAAATCCAAAATCTTGTGATGCAAAACAAAAACAAAAAAAGGTAGATAGCAATAGTAATGCATTGCAGCAACGATGCCAACAAGCACAAATTATTATCGATCAATCGGCACGGCAGTCCCTTTCTATGTTATCGAGTGTCTTAGGCATTTTTATTTTCACATTGAGTTTTGATCTTCTAGATGTACGTAAAAGGTGTATGTATACCTGCAGGCATCGCGCATATCTCCTTGACCTAAGTTGCTGCTGCTGCTGCTTTTGCTGATGCTGCTTTTGCACAATCCGAGCTGCCGCAACAGCGTGTTTATAAAGATTCGCCGTTGCTTCTGATTGAGGCGATATGTAGAAAGGCGTGATGCCACCGAGCGGAGGGGGAGGCGCTTGCGGCTCCATCGACACAATCTAGTGAACCTTGTTTAACATAAACATTTCACGTATTGTCGTCCCTGCCTATGGACGGGTGAACCTTGTTTTCATAGCATGTCATTTAAGCATATCATTTGTTTGAGCATAGTACACGTGACGATATCATATAACATATTACACGTGGCAATATCATACAACATATTAACATATTACACGTAGATACTCATATATCATAAAAAGTCGACATCTCAACTAGCACACATTTAACACGCGTAAACATGATATTCAACAAGCATTTAATTAACAACAATGCCACAAAAGATCACATAGTTTAATTTATCCACAATTATTCATATAAATACACATACACATAAACATAACATAACTCATGAGTAAAGGATAAGAAACCCCTACCTCTTGTAGCGTGCGTGATACTACTCGCGAGTCCTAGGTTCAAACTCCTCTCCTAAACTTTAAAGTTGACTCCGAGACCTCTATGCTCGACTCCTATTCATTGTATAACATTTAAAGATATACTGTATTAGTATAATGGGGTGAACAGAAATAAAAGAATGGGTGGGATGTGTAAATTATTATTGGGCTTAGAAGTAATTGGGCTAGAAATGTAAAGTGGGCTGAACTTGTTGGCCCAAATCATTTGTGTCTTCTTTGATTAAGGAATCGAATCCCTAATCACAGAATCTACATCTTCTTCAATTCGATGAGAGAGAACAAAGGGAAAAAGATTTCGGCCGTGTTTCGGTTTCAGTGGGTCTCTCAAAGGGGCTGTTCGCCGGAGGTCTCTGCAACTGACGACAGCCAAGGCTTGGCTCGGATGTGACGGCGGCGATGGTTACCTCAACGGACTTCGATCGGCTTCCAATAGCGGCGACGCAGGGGCAGGGCAGGTTCTTCTTCGTCATGCGATCCCGTAAGAGATGATTGTGGTTTCTCAAAAAGGACGAACGACCGGGGTCCCGATTTTCCGAAAGATTGTTGGAGGCGGCGGTGCTGGTTCAACTTGCGAGAGGTGGTGGTGGTGGTGACCGATTGAGAGAGGGTTAAAGTTTGGGTTGTCGGTCGAGAATTCACGTGTGTGTTGTTAGCTATTGAACAGAAGGAAGAAATGGAAAAAAAAGAATTACCTCTGGGTTTCTTCTTGAGAGTTTTCGGTTCTGCTCACGGACGAAAACAAAGAGAAGCCTTTATTGTTGTCAAAATTTTTGGATTTATCTAAAAATGACGCGTAAATTCACAGGGTAAGTCGCTAAAATTCCATTTTCTTTCTTCGTTCATTCTCCCTCTCATTCAATTGAATTATTGTTGCTTGATGGAGTATATAATGTGTGGGTTAGGCACGTTTTGTATCTTGGTGTATTAATTTGGTAAAGCAATAACATTTTTGTTGCTGGAGTAATCGATCAATACAATTCAATTGAATTGTATTGTTGTTGCTCGATGGAGTATATAATTGGTGGGTTAGCCATGTTTTGTATCCTAGTGTATTAATTTGGTAAAACAAGACAATGAATCTTTTTCCGATTCATGTATCATATTCCAATTTTTGGTCTTTAACAAAGAACCAATTTGTTGCAGGATAGATGGTTGTCGACTATCGGCTTGTACTTGGCGAACCACGGGAGTGATTATCGGCTATGATGAATTTTCCGGCCGGTGAAAACGTGGAAGAGCAGTCGCGAGGAGAGTGCTCGACTTGATGCTGGAACAAAAAGTGATTTGTGCCAAGTCCATGATCACATGTTACATGAAATCCATTAAATCCATTTTTAATTACTATACTACTTTTGCCCTGTAAACAGACTTAATTACTAGTAGGGGTATTTGTTACTATCTACTAGTATTTTTAATAGGCCTAACAACTTTTGTCTTTAAGTGTGTTTCAGACAATAATTATCTGTCGACCGAGTTTCATCTTGATGTAATGTGAGTGAATTTCTTGTGAAAACAATTCATTTTTGTTAATTTTCAAATATATATGGTGTCATCTGACGAAGACAACTTATTGACATTGATATATATATATATATATATATATATATATATATATATATATATATATATATATATATATTTGGGTTACGACATGAACTTGGGGTGCATCAATTGTCAATTTTTTGGAACAAATATTGGTTCTCTTCCTTGATTTTGCTTAACTAAATCGATCGAACTCAGCTCCATCAATTAAATCACTACAGCTAACATGAAATGTCACGTGAATTGAATGAAATTGACAGATGGATAACACTAGAACAACACACATTCGTGATAATAAATGTTTTTTTTGTCAAATGTCAAACTCAATAAAAAAAAATCAATTGATTAATTATTTGTGCTTTTGGGGAAAATATAAAGGTATATTTAGGATAAAGGTTAATTTGGTTTTATAATTTACTAGTTAATGTTGAAAAAATAAAAATGTGATCTTTAAGGTTGTTTGACTTTTAAAAAACCTTAGTAAAAGTTTGCTATGTCCTATTTTACTTTATTAATTGAATAAAAACCCTTTTCATAATTGGAAAGTGTTCCCTCATCGATATATTTGAAAAAAAATGGAATTTTACCTTGGACTCATATGCTGATAGAGTATCATGTATCATCCCAGAAACTTCATTAAGATCTCCCACTTTATCCTCAGTTTTGTTCAAGGAACTATTTGTGCTTGGGTCAGCAGACACTTGGGAAGACTGAAGAAGATAAGAGTTAACATAACAAGTAAAGATGAACTAGTACCTTAATGTTGATTCTATTTAGGTGTCATATATCAATAATATGAACAATCACAACATTATACATGGAAAAAATCAAATCCCTCACTATGAGAGAGTTGAAGGAAGAAATTGTTAATCACTGTTAGAGACTATACTTCTTTGTGATGCCTATGTTCTTAAGAGAAATAATTAGAGTATATTAGTTGATAGGATAAGAAACATATAGAGATGCTTGTTAATGCACTGTACCTTATCCCAAGGTAAAATCCCTCATAGCAATAAACTATTATATAACATGACGGGCTTGATATTATACCTATGCAATTTTTCCACTGGAAACTGAGAGAGCTATTTTCCAGGAAAGATAAAAGGCCTCATAGCGATAAAATCATAAAATATATATAACATGATGGGGTTGATAATATACCTTTGCAAATTTTCCACTGGAAACTGAAAGAGCTACTTTCCAGAAGACTGGTACATGATGGACAAGTACAGCAGTTAACTGCCCAATATATCTACCCCGAAGAGCATCGAGTTCTTCACTGGATACTGTTTCAGTGAATAAATCTCCGTCTAGATTGAAGTTTACATCATTGAGAGAGTAATCCACAGCTGACTGATGATTACACACGAATTATTCAAAACTTACTAGAAGGCAACCAACTCCAAAAAAACATCAGCAACGATAAAAAAACTAGCACTTACTGACTGAGTTATATCTAGCAGAATTTGCCTCCATTTTGCATCAGACAATGCTTTATCACGAAGCTCATTCTGCAAATTCTCATTTCTTGCTTCATGATCTAAAGTGCATTTCTCAAGCAAACCTCTTATTTTGCGGTTCTGTCATACAGTCGACGCCAAAAATTAGCAAAATAATAGTCTCGGTTTAAATTACTTATGTTGAGAGCAAATATATAATATGGTAGTTAGGGACACATGTACTACAAACATCTCATTTCCAAAGATACTTGATAGTTATGTATAGACAATAATTTGGGTATATGGATGGAGAAAGGAAGATAAAAGGTTCTCCGACAAAGTTTTGGGTAGACAACAAAACACTTGAAGATTCATCATTATAGAAGCTTCGTAGTGATTATGTATGTTGTAGAATTTATTTTATGATAATATGATCAAAATAAAGGACTATAAATATCTCACCTTTATATTCAAGTAATGCTTTATGGGATCAGACTCAGGTTCAAGCTCCAGTAAAAGCCGCATGGTATTTTCAAGCTACAAGAAGCATCAATTTATCATTGATGTGCCAGACAGAGTTGCACATAAATTAGAGTAAAGGTCCATGGGGGAGGGATAAAAGGGACTGGTGCATAAATCTTGTAAGGATACAGATAATAGCAATATTGAGGACTGGTGTACTAAAATATTAACTTTTTGAAGCAAGAAAAGATATCTAACACTTTTTGGTGCCATTTCAACCACCTATTTGATAACCTAAGCCGACCAAGTATCCAATATTAGCAATTTAATTTGACCTTAATAGTGTTTAGGAGAAGTATAAAAAACACAAAAAACGACTCTCAAGTCAATTTCTTCAAGAACATGCCCAATGATACATCTTGAATGGCATTCTTACATGGATTTGCTAGAAAAGTATTTCTAGAAACATATACAATATAGATCTTACATTTGTTAGATCAATATTCGGATCTTCCATGGCTTTGTACAGCATGACTTTGAACTCGTGCATTACTTTTTCAACTTCCTCAAGAACACGTTTAAGTATTCCCACCTGCAATTTCAAAAAGGCCCACTCTCACTTAATCACTTGAAGATTAAAGAAAAGCATGACATCCTTAGTTTTTTTTAAACACGAGAGTTTAAGCACTGATCCATCAATTCATTATTTTGTCGTTTTCCAGTATAACTCTACATCATTCAAAGCATGCCATGAGAAACAAAATATTTACGAAATTTTATTGTTTAAGCAGTCAGAGGGATGGACCATTTAATATTTAATTACTGGTAATTACCAATGACACCATATTTAAGCTACCCTTTTCAGCATTAAGCCTTGATCAAATGGTAGGTATTGAATTTTGGACAGGTGAAAAAAAAAAGCCAAAATAAGATCAAAGCACGTTATTAAAAGATTTACATGATTATTAAGAAAGTGAACTAGGATAACAAATATTGAATTGATTTTCCATTGCTTGATATTGATGTAGGAGTCCTTGTCGACCTTATTTCAAAAGCTTAAATATGAACATACTTGACATCATGATAAATACATTACACATAATATGAAACATGAAAGACATACATGAGAAGGCAGAACTATTGACTTTGCTTTCCGGTATTCTCTTACAGCCAAATCATATTCACCCTTACTAATGTTTTCACGAATTGCACTGGGCAAGTTGAATAGTGTGCGGAACCTCTGAAGCATTCCTTGCACAGACCTAATCTTCTCAGTTTGAGCCTAGAAAAGTGCCAGTATGCCAATTAGATATATTTTAGGAACAATAACTCCATAATGAATTAATGAAATTTATGAAAATCATCAAAAGAATCGGATCTAACCTACCTGTCTCTCAAATAGAGGCCCAAAAGCACGATTAGCAAGCAAACTGACTCCTTGGATGCAGTTATACAAGTGGTTAGCACCTTCAGGATCTTCCTCAATCCGCTTCAACTTCGACTCAATATCTGAAATAAATCATACTGTAAAATTTTAAAGGTTGAAATGAGCCGCAAAAGAGTGTAAGAATGTAAGTTTTAATAATCACAAATTACCATCAATAGTGGTCTTGCAAGAGACAAAGCAATCAAAGTTCTCCTTGACCAACTGCTTTTTCTGTTGAGTACGTCCTTTAAGATCACTCTTTAGTGAAAACGCACCAGATTCCAAATCTGCAGCAGTAGTATCTAGGTGGACTCGCGATAAAAAAAGTTTTGCATCGAATTCTTCCGAGTAATAGTTTAATTTTACTGCAAAAACAAGTAAACAAGGCTGTATTTATAACCACTGGAAAATCCTCTGCAGTTTACGCCTAGTAAACTGTAACTCGAAGCTGCAACTACAAGAAAACAACGAATCAAATATATTCACAACGATACAAAATCAACCTCCTCATCTCTTGCATATTAAAATATCAAAAATTTAAACTGAAGGAGTATGTAATATATCATTCCTAAAGATAGAATGAGGTTGCCCTCCTGCAAGGAAAAATATGAACAGTCCTATCATGTAGTGATATCTCAAATATCTAAAAATAAATAAAACTCACAAATAACCAAAGAAGGCATGTCGATCAGAGAGTTGGGGCATCAACAATATCCGTGACCAAACATCAATAAACAAACAAAGCACACATGATGGGTTAACAGATAACAAGATCTAGACGCTGGACTCCATAATTCTATTCTTTTAGGGAGATTCTACACAGAAGAATATAAAAATAAAAGGAATGCAATTATAGCAATGTATAAGATCAATTATTGCACACAAACACTCACATCCCGAAGATCAACACATTGCAAGGTCTTATCAACTTCAGCATGTTTTACTAGAAATCTAGGACAAAGAAACTGTGTTTCTACATTGGCACATTCCAACTGGGCAAAAGGAACCAGCCTTAACCTTCTCTAACCTTAATCTCTACCCGTTTAAAATTCTCAATACTCATGAGCAATGTATTCAATTGGGATAACGTTAAAAGGAACAAGTTCAACTAAAGCTATTTATTTTTTAAATTGGTAAATTTATGAAAGAGGAAGGAATTATAAATTTATAATCTAATCAGGTTTTAATAGATTCCTGTGCAGTTGATGAGAACCCAAACTATATACAATGACACGGCCAGCTAGCATTCATGTCATAGATATTAGATACTAACTTCCTTTCTTTCTTTCTTTTACTTTTCTCTTTTTCCTTTTTGGTTGTAAAAATCAGCGTGAAGATTTATCATCTTCGATAATACTGATATCATCTTCAACTTGAGAAAGGTAATATCTAAATATGAGCACATAAATGTCAGAAACTTAAATGGCACATCACAGATATACATACATTACACTACCAGTCTACCGTACCTCAGCTTCGTCAACGCGTTTCCAGCAGTTAGGCTTTGTCATCGTCTCTCCCATTCCCGGCGAGATTCCTAGGGGCCACGCGGCCTCCGCCGCCGCCGCCGCCGCGATCATCTTCATCTCCGGACGAAATGCTCAGCAGCTCGACCTCCGAGTCCTCGTCATCGTCCACAGACGCCTTCCTCCGATGACTGGCCCCCTTCTGCTGCTGCGCCACCCCCGCGCGGGGGTTCTTCGGAGGCTGCGCGTAGCTCGACATTTTTTTTTTCAATTCAAAAATCTACGAAACCGATCGGATTGAGCAGAATGAATTAGACAGGTCTCGGAGGACGTTCGAAGAAGGGGGTGGGTATGATCTGATGTATTGCGGGCTATGATAGAGAATTTATTCCTGCTTCCTATGGGTGCCACGTGTGCTAGTAATGGCCCAACTCAGGGTATCATTGTGGGCCCATTGAACATTGTTGTGGAAAGCCCATTAGTAACATGAATGCCAATTATTCGGAAGGATATTGACAAAACAATCAATCACTAATAAAAGAAGACTCGATTAGCTAATCTTATGAACTACTGCATAATGTAGTAGTCGATTGGAAAAATTGATAAATTTCGAAACGATTTTCGATTAAAGCAAAATAAAATTTTCAGTCCAAACCAGGATTTGTATTTAAAAAAGAAAAAGCATAAATTTTGGTTGGAAGGTTTTATGTAATAATTAATTAAGAATATTCTTGATTAGGCACAATTTTAAATTAAAAACTAATATATAATTTCAAGTGCTCAATTTAAAATATATATATATATATATATATATATATATATATATATATATATATATATAATTATTGAGAGTATTGATACAAATTGATATTAATTATCCAGGTGCTCACATATAATTATTATAAAAATTGATTGCAACATTGCAACATCACAATTACAATGGAGATTGTAACTCGAGAGATGATGAAACCCTCATCCCCAACTCCCCAAGACCTTCGTAACACACAAGCTCTCGTTCTCAGACCAACAAATTCCCTCAGTCTATGTTCCCTTACTCTTTTTCTACGAACCGCCTTCGTCGAACCAATCTTCGGTGATGACAGGGAAGCTGAGAGCCGCGATAAGGAAGGCGAAAACGAACGAGCTCGAAACGATCGAGGAGAACAATGGTTCTTCGGTGGAGGAATGCGTATTCTCTCTTCCTCCACCAAATCAAGTATTTCGATCTCCTGCCACAAGATCGATGAAGTCGATGGTAATTGAGCGCCATGTCAGTCTCAACCATATTCTGGAGCTGGTGTAGGTTTCCGATGTACTCGGTCGACTACGGGTGGCGACAGTGGGCGAGCCGTTCAAGATTGTGTGGTGCATGTGGTTTAAGTTCGTTGTTTTTCACATCTACGTGTAATAATAATATTTAGTAATAAATAATGACTATTTGGTTTTTATGCCTAAAATGTATTTGTGTGGTTGTAATATTATTTTAAATAATTTGAGATATTTTTTTTAGAAAACACACAAAAATGTCATTTTCAGAAAGACATGATACTCCATACAAGTCTTTTTTGTTCCACGAAAATAGGGGAACAAAAATACTGTTTTATTGAATCTTTATAATTAAAATAAAAAATTGAAAGTACTCCGTACTCCTCCGTACGTTTCAAAAAGTAAATTAAAGAATAAAAATAGAATACTAGTTTTTTTTTACTCAGTGAAATTCTACTGATTTTCCTTACGATCGGCCTCCAATAGGAATCTCTTGCGACATTCTCTACGGAAGAAATAATTTGTCATTCCATACGGCAATCCTTATGAAAATGACCGTAGAAGGCCATGCCGTAATGGATGTCGTACGAATTTCACATCCGTAGAAAATTCCCTACGGATTACACGTCGGTAGATAATTTCCTAGGACCGTTGAGAAATTTCCTACGGAAATGGCCGTAAATTACACTCTTCTGAGGACCTTTGCATCATTTTACAACTTAATTGGTTTTGCTCATACAAGTATTCAAATTTTGACATTTGTTTATTCTCAGGTTCTTCAGGTTTATTGCATATTGTTAAGCATTTGTCTCTATAAGTTGTCAGTGCAACGATTATGTTTTTAGCAAGTTCCATTTGGATATGCATTTCCAGTTGAATAAGCCTGCACTCTCCTGGTTATGCATTTTGATTTCCTTTGCCGGACCTATTACCTTTCGTTCTTATAAGTATCGACTTTTTCTTTAATTACAGATTACGGTTTACTTTCCACTTATCAGATAAATCCACGAGCATTTTTGTATCAACGACTTCTCCGGTGGCAGATGCTATGTTATCAGTGACGGAACTAGAAATTTTCGTCAGGAGGACTCAATATTATTGTAATTTCCTCATTAGTATATGATAATTATAAAAAAAAAAAATCAGAAACCAATATTATTAAATTTGTCTGAATATTATAATAATTTTAGTAATTTTAATCAAAATTAGATAATAAATACTCTCTTTGTTTCATAATAATAACAAAACTCTTTGTTTACAAAATACGAATGACAATCGTGTTATTATGAAACGGAAAAAGTATAATTTTTTCGTGATAATACCATTTTTTTATTTGCAAAGATTTTTTAGAATCGGATTAAATGAACCTTTAAGCTTTAACTTTAAACAATAATTTATAATAAAAATTAAATTAAATTAAATTATATTATATATATTACAATATATTTAAGAGTTCTATTTTAATTTAATTGATTTTTAAAAAAATTATTAACAAAATAATTTTAGAATAAATTATTTTTATTGTATGCCAATATATCAATATTATATTTTATTTGTAGATCATTTTAACTCAATAATTGTAAAATAGTTTATATTTTTAGTGACTACTGAATGTACAAAAGTTATTTTAATTAAATAAAACACTAATTTAATTAAAAAAATAAGAAATTTGCGGTATTGATGCCACATTTGGGGAACCCATTTTTGGTGCGTATGAATCACGCTCATCATTGGCAAGTACCGTGACAAGTGCCAGTTTTTAAAAGATGTTTCAGTTCTACTATCATAGAATTGCAAACATAACCTTAGTATATACTAATAAGAATTTATATTTAGTTCAGGAACCTAATACTAATATATATAGTAAGGAATTTATAATTAGGTCAGGGGTCCAGTGCCCCTGGGCCCAGTGTAGCTCCGCCCCTGTCTGTTATCCATGTCGGCTGAAGAGATGCAACACACTCATGATCAGGTACTAATTAATAGAGTTCTGTTTAGAGTAACGTGCAATAAATTTATTTACTTCTCTTTAAAATGTGACATCTCAGAAATATTGACAATTTTTTTACAGAACTTGATAGAAACGAGGATTAAAGAAGCTGTGAATAACATACACTACACATGCTTCGTGGAAGTTTTTTACAAAACATTTAAGCAGCACCAAATCCCAGTCCTCCAGGAATCCCAGCATTTGTGAATCCAACAAATAAAGAAGCTGTAAATCTAGCATCCCTGCAGCACAAGTACGCAAAAGGTGAAAATGATCCAAAAGCCTACGCAACAACTTTGTGCAGGAAAAAGGTGCAAATTGAATGAGGTTCAATATTTGCTACAAAATAATGTATACGTCGTTCTTCTGCATAAGAGCATCTCCAACCGATACCAAAAACCTATTTTGGAGTAGGATAGATGCTCCAACCGATACCAAAATATAAACTTATTATTATAGGTTTTATGGTGGGATCCACCAAAAAAATACTTAAATTTACGTCTACTGTAAACACAAACCAAAAACTATTAATTATTTATAAAATGATCATTTTTTTATAAATTAATAAAAATGATTCATTAAACTTTTTTGTTTCTTATTTAATATTTTTTGTAACGTAATGTTTTTAAATAATCATATCATTAATAATTAAAAAAAATATTTTATAAAAAAATAAATATCACTATTGAAATATAATTAAATATTAAATATTTAATTGATAATAAAAATAAAATTAAATTAAAATTAAAATAAGATATTTGAAATAAAATGCTACGGATAAATAAATAAACTATGAATCACAACAACAAAATTAATCGATAAGCAGGTAAATTGCAAATAATATTTATTAAATTTTTTTAATGTCAAAAGTTATGTGGTTAAATAGTAAATTTATAAAGATGTTGGTTATTTATAAAAATAGTATAAATAATTGTATAAAAAGAATATTTAAAAAATATTATTTTAAGTTTGAATATTGGTTTTTCAGTTGGAGTCAGATTACTGTAAACTTAAACTAATTTTGAGTTTAAGTTTTGGTTTCTCGGTTGGAGATGGTTAAGGCATGCAACTTAAAAGCCACACTTTTTGCTATGTCCTATTCATAGTTTTGGTATTTTGAAACTAATTTTGAGGTTTTGCTATGCCCTGATCATAGTTGTAATATTTGCAACTTCTTTTGCATGCACGTTAGGTTTTAGTCTTGACTTATTCATACAGTGAATATTTTGCATGAGAATCACAAGTGTTCGTCTTGCCTCGCAAGACGAGCGCCTCTAGTATATATATAATTAAAAAAATTATATTAATTATTTTACATTTTTAATAAAAACAATAATAAAAATTTTCAAATTAATATACATATTTAGGTTTGATTATTAAATTATAATAAATTCTTAATTTAATAAATATTTCAATTTGATTATTTAATTTTAATAAATTGCACGTGATTTATTAAATTATTTAAGTATAAAATTCAAATAATTCATTAAATTATAATAAAATATTTATAATTAATTAAATTATAATAAAATTCACGTAAATTATAGTAAAATGAACGTAAATTGAACGTGATTTATAGTAAACTCAATCTAGCTCCTTCCGTGTCTCAACGCCATGTTGGTGTGCTTCACGTACACCACTGCCAACACCAACATCACAGCCGTTCTCCGTTCATGTACCTCTCCGCCGACGCCGTGTATTACAACCTGTCGGATCTCTCTAGGCTGGTCGACACCATGTCCTGCGCCTTAGGAATCGGGGTTAACTCGGGCGAATCGGGCGATCTGTATAGCAGAACCTCAGCAGTTGCCTCTAAAAAAACATTGTTAAATTTAAATACAAAATCGAAACCGATATATATATATATAGTATATATATATATATATATATATAGCAGCAAGATCGACCTAGAAAGAAACTCACCAAATCCACGGCCAGGCTTTCGATTGCAAATATCACACTGCCAAACATCCTGCATATACGACTTGAAACATTAACGAGTCTCGATCGGAGCTAATAAATAATGTCATATAAAACCCAATTAACAGCTAATTAACGCACGCACCTGAGGGAAAACTCCAGTATTAGTTTGGCAACCACTTCCGTACATGGAAACACACCACTTCTTCTTGGCATTGGGCGCGAAATACTCGGCTACAAAAGTCCTCCAGAAGTCAATGTTGTTGTCCTGAAAAAAGCAATATACATATATTATAAGCTACTCGTTCTACTTCGATATGGAAATACGAAGATATCAGAGCATCTTACCTCAGGTCTGTGTTGTTGCTGATACATGTAATGCATCAGCCTTCGGGCACACATTCCGGTCTTGTGCTGCTTTTGCTCATGCCGACGTTGCACAATCTTTGCTGCCGCAGCTGCATGTTTCAAAATATTTGCAGTGGCCTCTGCTTGAGGCGATACACGTACACAGGGGCGATACGAGGCCCTTGCGGCTCCATCGTTTTAATAGTGAGAAAGATGAACAGATATATAGAAGAGAGAGAAAGTAAGCTTGATTAGTGAGAAAGATGAACAGATATATAAGAGAGGGAGAAAGTAAGCTTGATTAGTGTTGGGTTTATCGAGTTTTGATGAAAAATCCTGTAAATACAAAATATTGTTTCAAATATACGTTTTACTAGAATTACTATAATTATTATAGTAAAATACACAATATTATAGTAAAATGCACATTAGAAGATGTTGTGCCATGAAAATCCGCCACCTACATGTGTCAATAAGACCGGTGCCACGTCGTCAAAGAAAGAGTCAAAGAAGACCAGTCAAAGCCAAAGCAAGAATTATTGTCCAAAGAATACAAGAAATCGAACAGGAAAGATTGCACGGGAGAAGTAAGACTTTTTCCAGGGCAGGACTAAAAGAAGAGCTAAAGATGTACCAGGCGGTTACAGTAATTTCCCAGTGAAACAGCTGATGAATAACCAACAAAGATAGTGGGTTAGTTGGTCCACTACATGTTTGACACATGTCAAATGCATGCTAAATAATTGTCAATAAAGCTAAATATGTGGCTGATAGGTGTCATAAGAATAGAAAAGCATCACATGCATGAATGCCTATAAATAGATGCTCTTCATATGTAAAAAAGGAGAAAAAGGAAAGAGAGAGAAAAACACTTGTAAAAGGAATTCACTTTCTAAAATGGCTACGGCCTAAATGCTCTATAAGAGAAATAAAGACCTGAAAAGGGGGCATTGATGCCTAGTGATCGTGTCATTTTCGTTATCGTTTCTATTAACCTTTATCTCTTATATTACCAAACATGCAAATTGTATTTCTTAAAATGTCTAAGTATGGATATATGAATGAAGAGGAGCTTCGAGCTTCCATTTCCATTACTTATGATTTCTGCATATAAACTCGATCTGTTTGTTTCTATATCATATCATATCAGTTTTTGTGTTGTTTGCTAACCCTCCGATACCAGCAAATATCACCGTCAAAGTGGATAGTTACCGACAAAGCATAAAACAACCCAAAACAGAAGATTTATAAAATGCACATAAAATATTATTAAAAATGCACTTAAAATTTTTTGGGAAAAGTTTTAATTTAGGGTGATTTTATTTGGACTCCTTAAATTTATAAGTTCACCGCATTTACTAAATCCT
This sequence comes from Euphrasia confusa, assembly GCA_954870475.1. Lineage (NCBI taxonomy): Eukaryota > Viridiplantae > Streptophyta > Magnoliopsida > Lamiales > Orobanchaceae > Euphrasia > Euphrasia confusa. Next base: position 43,812,140 of record OX940956.1, on the reverse strand, counting down.
AAAAAATACAATTAAGAAAATGTCAATATATGTTTAAATTAAATACAATTATTAATAAAAAAAATAAAAACAAAACATAAAAATTGAAAACAAATAAACATCGAAAAGAAAGAAAAAAAATCTGTGTCTATATATATAAAATCCCTGTGTATATATATACATCATATCATAATAATAAAATAAATTATATATATATATATATATATATATATATATATATATATATATATATATATATATATATATATATATATATATTAAGAAAAAAATTAAGAAAAACAACCAGAAAATTTGAAGGAAATTAAAAATATTAAAAAAATAAAATAAAATAAAAACACAATTAAAAAAACTTGAAAAAATCATATAATAAATAACGCACACAGTAAATTGTATTATTACATTTTTTATAATTTATATTAAATATAATAACATAACATAATAAATACTGTAATAAATAATAAATAAAATAATAAAAATTTATTAAATGAAAGATAAATATATTATTTAATATATTAATTATATATATTTTATTTAATTCTACAAATTATTTGATTTTGCCGTAAATATACAAATTTAATAAATAAATATAATTTTGAGGTTATTTTAGACTTTTTAAGTTAGTAATTTTAATAAATACTAATATAAATATAGAGTGTACTTGAAGAAATTATGAGTGTAAATAAAATTAACCTTTGATTTATGCACATTACTAAAGTTCTATTATTAATGCGTCGTACGTATTAACTGAAGTAATTAGAAAAGTTGATTATTGAAAAACATTTACAAAATTGAGAATTTTGAGATAGTAATCAAACTTTATTTTGATGCGATAGATTTTAAGACATATTTTTAATTTATAATAATACAGTATAATTAAATCTATTAATATATAAATTTTGAATTACTTAATTTTAATTAGTCAATCAAAACAGTCAATTTTGTCAGCTAAACTAAATTGAATTCTATTGATCAATAGAAATGCTCTATTTCCCCTATATAGCCAAACTTTTTTCATTCAATTTCCAATAAAAATGTTTAATTTTGCCAATTAATATTTTCTCAATTAATTAATACATTCAGAATAAAAAATTGTAATCTATTAAATAACCAGTTCAATATTCCCCAATTCCATTAACTATTCCGCTTCTTCCGTTTTTTTTTTCTCATTTTCCAAATTCGAGCTCATCTCCTTCTTCCTTCATCCTCTCTTCCACCGGTATGTATTTGGTTTCTTCTTTTCTTCCTTCGTATGTCTTTAAAAAAAATCTGTGCAATCGTTTTTTGTAATTTTTCGTTGATTGTGTATTTTTTGCAGAATTAAGGATAATTATATTTGCAGTATGAACTTTGCCGACAAGACTTGCGAGTGGAGAGGAAAAAGAAACACCCCTGCATCATCCCCGTCCTCTTCTTCAACCTATTATCCTCCCTTTTTTCCTCTTCGTCGTCGGTCTTCTTCCCCGCATCTCAAGGTTTGACGAGCGTCATTCTTTCGTCTTCTTCTGTGTTCGCCATAGACGGGTATTCTTCTCCCTTTTTTCTTGAAATATTAATTATGTGTTAAATCTATCATTCCTCTTATTCTTTTTCCATAAAACAATGGGGTGAATTAATCCCTCTTTATTTTTTTTACTGTAAAGATTCAATTTTTATTTTTTACTTTTCCAATTCGTCCTTTTCCACTTGGTTTTGTTGAGCCGATAGATTTTTTCTTTTCTGATTGTTGGTTTTTAACTGAGAATTAGAGGACTGTCTGTTATTGATTTTTCTGTTTTTAGTGAAATAGTAGTAATGGGAAAAGTAAGAAATACTGAACAATATATCTTTGATGCAAAATTTTAATCATAGTGAAATTCTGATTGATTATGATTTGTGTAGATCACAGTTGCTGCAATTACTTCAAAGATGCATGATTAGTGCGAGAGGAAGAGAGATCTGAAAACAATCCCACCTTGCATAAAAAAAGCCACTTCTGTGGATTTTTCGGAAGAGCATGCTGATCTGAAAACAATCCCACCTTGAATTGTTAAACTGAACATAGGAACCATACTGATTTTTGCTTCTATTTGTACTGTTAGGTGCAGTGAATGGTGTCGTTTGCCTGTCATTACACCTTGTAGGCATCTTTTGTGCCTTGGTTGTGTTGCTTTAGACAGTGAAAGATGTACGTTTCCTGGCTGTGGTAACTCATACGAAATGCAGAGTCCAGAAGATACAGCCCGCCCAGAGAATCCTAATCCTAAGTGGCCTGTGCCAAAGGATCTCATTGAGTTACAACCTTCATATAAACAGGTACATTTAAGTTAGTTCACTCACTATATTGGATATAATTTTTAATTCTATTTTAAGTCTATCTGTATTACAGAGACATTTGTTGTACTCATGCTTAATACAAATCAATCTGTCAAGAGCATCACTTAATACATAAGTTTACAGATCTCAGTTCATAATTGGGCTGAAAAACATTTGTATTAGCTGTTCCTTGACTTGAATTTTTAAGACATTAATATTGAGCCGAGCACGGGAATTTACTACCCTACTATCTTCTTCAACGAGTTCTGATTACTCAGTGATAAGTTAGTTCAAATAAATGAGACAATGACTGAATTGGAGCTATTCCTACATATTGACCAGTCATTCCAGATTCATAGGAGTTATGGCAGCATGCTTGAAGGTGAAGCTGACCAACTTAAGGTATGGTTATGTTCTCTCTGCTATGGTTTTCCTTTTGACATGAAGTATTATGTATTTTTTCCGTAAGTACACATGAAATTTGGTGGAGAATGTCAGGCCTTACAGTAATGATTTTCAATAACTTGAATTAGGCTAAAAATATCTAGAGCAAAACTATGTGCCTCCTTTTCACAATTAAGACTTACACGCAGTGAGAGGCACATGAATTGTATCAAGGCGTTCCAATATATAAAAATAAAATAAAATTATTCTTTGAATAATAAAAAAACAAGTATCACTGCATCACCTTGATCTTCGATATGGGTATGATTCCAAACTTCCCATGCATTGTCATATTAGTATATTACTCCGTACTAATCAGTTGACATCGTCTCTTTGCAATTAGTAGTACTACTTTATAGTTAATAATCTATTTTATTAGCTACTCTTTTCTCACTTAATTTCAAAATCTATTGATTAATTAATCTTTTCATTGAGCCTTTTAATTTTTTGTTTCATAACCCCGTAGCCGTAGCCTTTTAATTAATTAATTAATTAATTTATTTATTTATTTATTTATTTATTTATTTATATAGTATGAATGTGAATTGCCTTAGCTTTGCCAAGAAGAATTGTCGAGTGTTTATCACATACGTAGATGATCTGAAGGTGAATCTTTGGTTCGTCGAAAAGCCCACGTCTCTGATGGTTAGTTAATTAAATATGTAACTTGACTTTTTTACGTGTTTTCGTAAGCTTGAAATGTGATATGGCTGTATTTTAAAATCTTCAAATTTTTGTTTTTTTAATATATTGTAATTCGATTGTTGTATTTGACATTTTAATGCTTTAGTTTTTTCAAATATTCAACTTTGTGATTTTTTATTTTATTTTGCAGATTGAGGTATTTATATTTAATGTCACTGAAATTGATTTGGTTTGAATTATTGCATTCTTATTTTCAAAGATTCATTTCTGAATAACACAACCCATTTCATCAAATATATAATTCTACTAATACAGTATTAGTAGAAAACTTTCATTCCTATATGATCAACCACTCATCTTATTAATAATACTTTCATTCAACAATTATATTGCAGTATTCCTATGACCTACTTCTGCAATTCCTACACAAGTCTAAATCAATTACAACTCTTGGAATCATCAATAACACATTAACTTTCAAGGTGCAATTCCCCATACTATTTAACAGGTTACTATAAACGCAAGATAATTTTGTTATATTTCCTATTGCTTTTTCCTGTGGGTTTGTCAATGAATATTTTAATTCACAGTTTCTCCTGGACAACCAAGCTCAATTGCTGATGATGCTGAGTTTGTAACACTTGGAAGCAGCCACGATGCAGTTAACTCAATATATATATATATATATATATATATATATGATGTGTTTTATTTTAGAGGTACATCTCTTGGGAAGTGAAGATTATGTTCTTGCAGGTACTTTTAAAAATACAAATGTGAAGATTATGTAACTATGCCATGTATGTATTTTGTATCAATTATTGTTGTAATTGTTTTATCATCTATTACTTCTAAATCCATTTTTAAAAAAGAATACTTAAAAATTATTGTTATAGGGCGACCGAGACAGAAGAACAGATCCAAAAGCGGCTCCAAAATGCAAAGGTGGAACTCGAACAAGGAAACTCACCTGGCCTGTTTGACTATATTCTGATCAATGATGACCTAGAGACATGCTACAAAAACTTAAGGTTAATTTTCTCTCCTTTGAAACTGAACAGTTTTCTTCTTTTTCAACCCTTTTTAATATTTATTTTTATTCTTTTAGGAAATTTTGGGTCTTAGCCATGGTGTCGAAATTTCTGAGGAAACAGGTTAGTTTGTGCGTTATTTCAATCGACTCCCAGAGAGCGTAAAATATAAACGAATATCATGGGTTAGTTGTAATCATGAATGTTTTTTTGGGTAATTTGTCATTCTACTTATACAGTGTTGGAGTCGTTTGAGGTGCCTATGTATCACATGGTTGCAAAGATTGATGAGAAGGTTCTGGTTAATTGTCCCAGAAGATCGACCGAGAAAATGTATGTTACATGAAAAGCTAGCACATGAACACATTTTCTTGAAGGTTTGTGCTGGATCTAGCTTCAATTAAAGGTGGGGCTCTCGGACGGAACAGGGGTCTGAATTTACGAGGCAAACCATCCTGGAATGGCTCTAATTGAACCTGAATAGTTGACAACTCAAACGTATCCACTAACGATAATTACGAAAAAGAAATCGACATTTTTTTTACCAAATTTGAAAGTGATTGATTTTCTACAGATTCAGAGTTGCATGATAACTTTTGAGGGTATACTCATGAGGGTTGGGTTTTTTTTTTATTTGGATTCATGCAACAGTGTAGTTTTTATAGGGGGGCTGAATTGATCATTGTCCATCCTGGAATGGCTCTAATTGAACCTGAAGAGTTGACAACTCAAACGTATCCACTAACGATATTACGAAAAAGAAATCAACATGTTTTTTACCAAATTTGAAAGTGATTGATTTTCTACAGATTTTGAGTTGCATGATAAGTTTTGAGGTTATTCTCATGAGGGTTTTTTTTTTTTTTTTGGATTAATGCAACAGTGTAGTTTCTGTAGGGGGGCTGAATTGATCATTGTTTTAGTTACAATCATGAAAATAAAGAAATAGATATTACCCAATTTCTCAGTTGTGTTTTTCTGTATTCATTTGTTTGCATGTATGTATACCATTCATTATTTCTATAAATGTTTTCTTTCAATAATTGAAATATGTTGAAATAGTAATCTAAAAATAATACTTGCTTTCCCACAGGACGGGTCTGATTTCATGGTTGAGGAAGCTAAGATATTTAACTTTCCTTTCCCGTATCTCTATGAAGAGGTGATTGATCACCGAATTAATTCGACTTACCTTTCTTGCACCCTAGGTTGTTTTCTCTTACTGCTTAATCTGAAATCTGGTAACCAGCCCAATATTAACAATCTACATTTTAATTGTTTGTTGTGGTTTGCTTGATTGAGTTCTGTTTTCATTTTATCTGCAGTCCCAAGAAGTAGCAAGAAATTTCGGGGATGTTTGCACACCGATTTTTTTTCCATTAAATTCTATGAACCTGCTCCTTTAATAAGTTCCCAGAAAATCAGTACAATTTATCAATTATATTCTTCTATTAACAACTTAAATATAGAAAATAATAAATAAAACAAATTAAATAATATAATTCAATTAAAATGTTATACTGTATTTTAAAAATACTTTAATAAAAATACTTTAATAGATACTTCAATTGGTATTTTTACAGGTACTAATGTACAAATCTCCATTCATTTACTATATTTCGCTTTTTATTACAATTGTTTTCTGATAATTTAGAGGCAAATATGTTTTCATCGTATTTTTTTCTATGTATTTTTATATTAATATTGAAAATGTATTTATGTTTATATGGTATATAAGGAAAGATCAATATTTCCCAACTTTTTGTTTACTTATTTGATTTTGTTGAACTGTGTGTTGATAAATAATTTGGGCACAGATCTTTATCAACTTATTAAACATGTGTGCAAGTGCAATATTTTGACTATGAAGTTCCGATGCTTTTTTTCTCTGCTTTTTATTTATCTGCAACCCTAAAGTTGGTATGTACGCTTTTCTATCACTATTACTATTACTTTAAATCACAATTAAGTTGTAATGACTAATAAGAGATTCTGGCTCGATGTTGCAGGTTGGGATACAGACCAGTTTATGATGGAAGACCAGTTTATGATGGATGTATGAGAAGCAACATTATAAGTTATGCTCCCTGTTATAACAAAAATGTAGGTATTACTGTTTTTGTAACAGGGAGAGTTGTCTCCGGGAGGATTCAATTTTGACACACGACTGTAGGTTTATAATCCGTTGCATAAGGCATATAATTATTAATGCGTAGTTGTTTATTTTATTATTATTTTGGTTCTCAAAAGGTGAAGAGAGAGCACAAATAAAATATATTGTTTGAAATGAAATTCAATATATTGTTATTTTCTTATTCTCGATCTATTTTTTTTTTAGTTTATTTGTTATTCATATGTTAAATTGAATCATTGTCGATAAAATAATCAATTTAAAATAAAAAAAGAGTTACAGTTTAATTGTAGGTTCCTTTATAGCATAAATTTTATTTTTCATTCAAAATCACATATAGAGTTGATATTATTGTTATACTCTCTTTGTCTCATATTAAGCACATTCATTTTAATTTTCATACTAATTCACATTTAGAGGTTATCTTATTGTTGCATTGTTATATATACTCTCTTTGTCTCATATTAAGCACATTCATTTTAATTTTCATACTAATTCACATTTAGAGGTTATCTTATTGTTGCGTATATTTATTTATTTTTCGTTCATTTTGGTGATGAAATCTTTAGATGGCTCATGTATATCTCAAACTTCTATTTAGAATAAATTATCCCTATCTTTTAGTTTATATTTATCTAACATTTTTTTTGTTGTGATTATTTTTATTCTTTTTTTATTTTAAACTATTTTTATAATTATTTTGCAACTATTCTACACGTATTAGATTGAGGTCTACTTTAAACGACAATAGCTCTTGCATTTTAATATATATTGAGTAATATTAAATTTCAAATTTTGAGTCATAATTTAAATGAAAAAAAAAACTTGAAACTATATATTAATTAATAATAATATTTAAATTTAAAAATCAAATAAAATTCAAAATTCATTGTGATATAAGATTTAATTATCATATCAATTGATAAAATAAAATAATATGCATTAGAAAAAATAGTTTATTAAAATATAGGTAAAGGTAATTCTTTAGAAAATTACTCGGTTCATCGCTCGGGATTGAAACTTTTATGTTGTGATGAGAATAAGAACATCACGAATAGGACCACTAATATAGTTTATAATGAGTTGTTAAGAAATTTGCAATGAAATTATATTAAATTTTATTTATTTATTTTGAAAATTTGAAATTTTATGCTTCTGAGTCAATGATCTACTTTAATATATATTAAATCATTTTAATAATATATTTTAAAGAGGGTTTTTAAACATTAAAATTAATTAATTATTTCATCTATTATTAAGAAAGAGTTAATATTATTATTATTTATTTATTAAAAAAATTGTACTTTAAGATAAAAAAGTTTTATACTCAATGGTGAATAAAATAATGATAAAACAATATTAAAGGATATAAAACTAATACAATATATTTTTATCATTTAATTCTATACTTTAGTAATATTTTCAAAACATATATAATATTTTCAAAACATATATCGAGTTTATAAAATTTATCATCATATCTATTGAAAATATAAAATTATACGTGTTAAAATATTTTTTTTATAAAATTATAACTAACAAGTAACTTTTCAGAAAATATTTTGGTGCATGGTACGGGCCGAAGAATTCTAGATATGTATGTTAAAAATAAACTTATATTAAATTAAATATAACGGGTAAAACTTCAGTGAATATTGTTATAAAAAAGTGTTCAAAATTTTGTAGTGAATCTGTAAAATTATTATTAATTGTTTTTTTATTTATGTTCAGGTATGGATATTTTTTCCAGTCATTGTGGGGGCTTTAAACGATAAGACTCTTTTTATTTATTAAAAAGTTAATAATATTCAATTCTGATATTTGGATAAATTAGAAATTTGTAACATTTTTTTTCAAATCTATTAATACATTATATATATATATATATATATATATATATATATATATATGTTTAAATAAATTAATACAATTAGTGTTATTGAGAATTCTTTTAGTTGAAATACAAACAAAATTTTCATTTAATAATGTAATGTTCATATAAAAAATTCACACAAATTATAATCTTCAAAAGATAAAGATCAATCAAAACAATACAATTGTAACATTATATGATCATATAGTAATATAATTATATTAATGAATATGTTATATTATTTTATTTTCACACTATATTAGAACTAAAAAATAAAAGTAAAAAATTAAATTAATAGTCCAATTAATCAATAATTGAATCGTAATTCTCTTTAATTTTTTTTATTAATTATTGATTTCATAATATATATCTATCCGTTCCTTAATTATAAAGTATTCAAATTTATATTAAAAACTAAATTGGATCATTAATCTTACTTTAATTATAAATCATTCAAATTTATATTAAAAACTAAATTGAATCATTAATCATAATACAACAATGAAATCAATATTATCTCTAATTAAATTATTTTTAAAACAAATATCAGTTCTTATAAATCTTAATTTTAGTAACATTGAAAATTATTTTTGGAATATTTATTGTTTAAATATTTGAAATATAATAAAAGAATGTATTATTCAATTACCTTATTATTTGGGAAAACTATTCGTCATATAATTAATATATCCATAAAAAATTATATATAAATGCACTTTAAATTAAATCTCATTGTAATATTGAAAATTATTATAAAAATTATTGAGAGCTGTGGATTTTAAAACACATTTATAACAAACCTATTTATTTTGACCTGCTTTATAACACTACATTTATTCTAGACAAATGATAAAAGAATTGTCTAAATTACCCTTACCTTTTCAAAAAAAAAAATTAAACATAATTAAGAAAAAAAATGGTCTCCACAACTTAATTCTCTCTCCCGTCGGTTCCTCCCTCTTACCAAAACAGCCGCCAATTTTTTGAGAATTAAGGAAAATCCGGCCACTTCAATTCCGGTGAATTGCAATGGCAGACAACAACGAACAAAAAGAATAGCAACAATGGCCGATACAAGCTCCGGTTAATGCCGAAACCTAGTTTTTCAATTTCGAAAAATTAATGTTTTTTCAATAATATGTTCAATTTGATGTGTTAATTGCTTGGATTTGAGTGTATTAAAGTTATATATTTTGTTGTAGTTGGTCTAGAATCGAAATTCATGTTGAATTGCTCGTTAAAATTCTAAAAATTCTGGGTTTGGGCCGCTGTTCCACGCTACACGGTAGCGCTACACGGTGACAATTTTAGTGATCACCGTGTAGCTTGGCCACCGTGTACCGGATAACCGGCTACACGGTGAGAAAATCTCGCTTCACAGATTTTCTCGGTCACCGTGTACCAGTTATTCGGTACACGGTGACCGTGTAGCAGAAACAATTTTTTTTTTTATTTTGAGTTTTGTTATTTAATTGAAGGTAATATTTATTTATTTAACTTCATTTTTGCAGAGTACTTCGAGTGGAGAAAAATAAACGCTAAGCGTATTAAATAAATAGTCCACCATTTAATTTAATTATGAATTAATTAAATGTTTAATTTATGGATCATATACTACATAAATTAAATTTAGCGTAATTAAATTTATCAAATAAATTAATTACTTCTAACGCAATTATATTATCATATAAATTAATTACTTCCGCAATTATATTAATCATATTAATAAATTACTTCTAAACAATTAATTACGTAAACATTGCACACATAATTAATTGCGTTAATGACAATTAACATATATAATTCAAATCAAATTGATTTTAATTAACAATTAAATTAATCTCTATTAATTTTATTTGTCAATTATAATCCCAATACTTAACACTAACAATTAATGCAAACAATTAAATCTAAGTAAAATCTCATTGCTTTGAGTCCTAATACCTTTGATTTGTATTTTGATTGATTTTGTACGTTTTTTGATTCATTTGGTATCTTTTCGGATTGATTTGGTTTTTATATTAATTGATTTAGATATGTTTTAATTGATTTTGGTGAAAAGTGGTTAATAGAGGTATGTTTTGATTGATTTGAGTGAAAACCGGTAAAAAACAGTTGTCATGTGCTACACGGTAGTAACCGGTTACACGGTGGCCACCGTGTAACTTCCTGAATCCACCGTGTAGCCAAGAACTGCTCGGGCAATAAACTGGGCAATTACTCGGTAACACGGTGGTCATGGGTTACACGGTGCCCTACACGGTTGTTACCGTGTAGTTAATAACAAAATTTGAATTTAATTGATTTTAAGACATTTTTCAATGGTTAACTTGTTCTTTTAGTATAAAACATCATTTTAATAATCAAAATAATTCAAAAAACATGATCCACTATTGAATTTAAAGAATTAAGTGATTACAGGATGAACAATTTATTAGCTATGTGGTAAGATTGTGACAATATTAGTAGAAAGTTCAAAAAATGGTAACATTCTAAGTATCCCATCTTTGTAGTCCTATATTTGTTGTTTTATGATGTTTATTAGATATATTAGTCTTTAAAATGATGTTTCATGTTTTAACGTAACAAAAAAATGCTCAAGAAATGCTTAAAATTCATAAAAAGCTACTTCAATTCTAAAGTACACGGTGGCTACACGGTGGGCTACACGGCAGAAGCGGTAGGTGTTTATTTACCGGACAGTTACTCTGTTACACGGTATTTGCCGGTTACACGGTTAATAAAAAATAAAATCTGTTAATCGGTAACCGTGTAAGAAAATAAAATTGGGCTACACGGTTAATTACTTCTAGCGCAATTATATTAATTATTAATCGGTTAATTACTTCTAGCGCAATTATATTAATTATATTAATAAATTACTTCTAAACAATTAATTACTTAAATATGTAGACATAATTAATTGCGTTATTTTGATAATTAACATAATCACATTATATAATTCATATCAAATTTATTTTAATTAACAGTTAAATTAATCTCTATTAATTTTATTTGTGAATTATAATCTAAGTACTTAGCGCAAACAATTAACCCAAACCATTAAATCTAAGTAAAATCTAATTTCTTTGAGTCCTCTTGATGTGTATTTTGATTGATTTTGTAAGTAAAATCTACACAATTTATATAAACATTTTACATTATATTGTATTTTATTTTATTGAAAATCCTATTTTCAATATTAAATGCATTCATTGATTTAATTCAAATCTATTAGAATAAATAATCTTTATGTAATTTAATTATCAAATAATTTAATATTTATTTCATTATCTCATATTACATAAATTAAATCGAGTTAAATTAAATTTATCAAATAAATTAATTATTTTTAGCGCAATTAAACTGATTGTATTAATTAATTACATTAAAAAACATGCACACATTAATTCCAATCAATTCAATTTTAATTAATAATTAAATTAATTTAAATTAATTTTATTTTGTCAATTATAATTAACAATACTTAGCCCATTAATTTCAATCAATTTAATTTTAATTAATAATTAAATTAATTTAAATTAATTTTATTTTGTCAATTATAATAACAATACTTAGCGTAAACAATTAATGGAAACAATTAAATCTAAATTTAATATTATACTTAGCGCAACAATTAACTAATGTAAACAATTAAAGTAAATAATTAAATCTGAATTTAATATTATGCTTAGCGCAACAATTAACGCAAACAATTAAATTTAAATTCAAATACATACAAACGCATAAACAAAGTTATAATTAGTCAATTTCAAAAAAAAAATTGAAAAAATAGGTTCTGTACACGGTTATTACACGGTCAAGTGACCGTGTAGTAAGTCACCGTGTAACCGAGACAATATTCGGTACACGATGAGCGGTGTAGTGCGAGCACCGTGTAACCGAGCAACCGGTTAATTTTCATACCTACACGGTGGCTACACGGTGGGTCTCTGACCGTGTAGCCACCGTGTAGTTATGATTTTTAACAGAAAATAAAAAAAAAAAAACAAATCGTCGCTTTTCTGATACTACATTATTGGAGTCACCATGCAATAAATCTCACTAACCCAAAAAAATCTGAATTTTTAAAAACGGGCCCGACAAATTTTTGTTTTTTGTTTTTAAAAAGTTTTAAAAGTTTTTTAAATGATTTTTTTATTATTATTTTAGAGAAATTAAAAGTAAGGGTAAAGAAGACTTTTCAATTAAAATTGTCTAGTTTTAATGTGTTTTTATTAGGGGTGTCAAAATAAATAGATGTCTTATAAATGTGTCTAAAAAGTTGTATTCCCACAAAATTATTTTTCAATAATATTTAATATACTATTATCAATTTTGAATTGAATCTCATTGTAATATTAAAAATTATTACCAAGATTATTTTTCAATAATATTTAATATAATATTAACAATTTTGATTTTGTATTCTTTTTGAATATATAAAATTAAATAATAAAACTTAATAAAGTAAATAATATTAAAGAATAACAATTGTATTTAAATTATTTAATTCTTCAATTCGAAAACATTTTTACACATTTTTATTTATTAAAAAACACTTTCAAGGCATTTTTTATTTATTTTATGTATCATAACAAATATTAGTTAAACATTATTAAAACAGAAGCAGAATAATTATTTAAAAATTAAATTTTATTAACTATTTAATCATAAACTTTTATAATTTATACGGTTTCTATGATTTAAGTGACCTGAAAATAATTGGAATTATTCTTCATGCAACACTTTCAGTCATCTTTTAAATAGAATAATGAAAATGTTTTTAAATTATTATTGATTTTTTTTACAATTTATTCAAAATAATAAAATTGAAATTTATCATATTTCATTTCATTTAATAATTATAGTAAATTTCTTATATTTCTTTATATATCATTTATATCTCTCTATTATCAACTTAAATATAGAACTTAATAAATAAAACAAATAAATATTATTATCCAATCAAAATACTATAAATCAAAATGCTATATTTCACGGAAACCTTCTTTTTAATAATATAGTATTTCTTTTTTGCGTTATTGATTTTATTGTTTTTAATCGCATTAATAGATTAATTGAACAATTATTCATAGATGAGAATATTAATGATATCAAATAATATTACACGTAAAATATTTTAATATTAATTTTTACCTTAGAGTTATACATAATATATTAAATGATCCATTAAAAAAATTTATTACACATAAATATTCTAATATTAATTTTTATCTTTTAATGAAACAAAATATGACATGATCTTTAAAAATAATTATTATAAAAAATGAAAAATATTCTAAATTCTAATTCACATAAAAAAATTATGTATTTTTCTATTTTTTCTATTATTATATGTTAATTAATTGTTTTTTTAAATAAGAATACAAAATTATTCCTTTATTTGATAAATTTAAACTTTTTATTTCTTAATCAAAAATAAATAAATTAAATGGGTTTAAAAATAATAAGAATAATGAAATATCAAATATTTTTATTAATAATTTTGACATTTATATTTATTTGTTTATTTTTATTTATGAATACAAAAAGTAATATTCCAAATATGTTGAATGTTCTCAAATATTCCATACAAAGATTATCCATATTATTAGACTCTGATATCAACTTTAAATATATTTTTATATATTAATATGTGACGAAAATGGAAACTTGACAAATAAGACTTACAAGAAAATTTTCAGAAATTTGTCGTAAATTTAAATTCTATTTATAATTTTTTTTTCTATTTTTTGATTCTTTAAAATTTTCTTAAATTTTTAATTTTATTTATTTCGAAAAATGTATACAAATAAAAAGATTGTACAAATTTTTTAACATATTTACTTATATTAAAATTAAAATAAACCGAGTAAAATTTTGAGTTGTACTTCCAGTGCAACGCACAGGCGGGCCGAATCAACTAGTTTTCCTAAATTTAATATAATTGAATTTTAGTTCCATACGTTTTTTTTTTAAATTGATACGTAGTACATTTTTTTTTTTTTGTGAAATGTTGTGAACAACATTTGTATTTACGGATATTATTTTTGTGTAAACAATTTACAGATATTATATACTACTACTGTATACGCATCCCTTCTTAAAGCAATTCTTCCCAGAAAAAAAGTCTCGATTCTTTTAATTATCTTCCTGAAAATATCTAGTTAAGAAAGGCAGAGTCAACTAACAATATTGTGAAAAGGAACAAAAGTCAAATTAAACAGAAGGACGGCTGAGATTCAACCGGGTCCACCCAAGTTACATAGTTTGTGCTTTGTGGGTTCCTGCGGGGTGACACGTCAGCTAGTAGCTCAACTACCGAATCAAATTGTTGTTGGGAACTGAGCATTCAACTTGACATGATTGATATATATATCAATTACAGTATATGATGTGTTTGTTTGATTTGGTGAAACCTCAAAAGAGACAAAATGAAAATGCAAAAAAAAATTAAAAAAAATTACAATTATCGAAGTAACCCATGTTACTTTTGCATCTCACGAACCCTAACTTATTTGATGAATATGATCCCCTCGCACTTGTAGGTCACGTGCGAGTCGTAACTTTGATCTCGAGCATTTCGTTTTTTTCAATCGACTAACAAAGTAACAATAAACTACTTGAAAAAACTTCTATGCATTTCGAAGATGACACGTGACATGTTAAAATTTAAAAAAACGTAAAATTTTCGGTGAGACGAGTAATTAAATAAAGTAAGTCTTTTCTCGGTTACCGTTCTCTGTTTTTATTTGTCCAATCTTTGACTGTCAAACTACTTTCCTCTCATACGCCCACACCACCTTCTCTTCCTCCTCAGCTACTCTCTCTACTCTATACCTACTTGTTTTCCCTTGCCACCGGTCGCCGGAAAACTCGCCGGAATCAAGAAACCCCTATTTCCGCCGTCGGTTTTTTGTTAACTTAAATTCTTCGCCAGATCTGAACGAGAGAGATTTTGGGTATTCTGCAGTTGAAATTTCCGGCTCGGCGGAGTGGTGATGGCATGATAATGAGCGGAGACAGAGACGGCGGCTGCGGTGAGCTTTTCCAGATGGAATGGCAGATCTTGTTAGCTACTGTAATGCGGACCGTGACATTGAGCAGGTGTGCGTATACACGATTTTTTTTCAGCTACTTTCTTTCATGAAATTCGCGGCGTTGAAAAAATAAAAATGTGATCTTTAAGGTTGTTTGACTTTTTAGACCTTTACCTAAAAAAAGGTTGTTTGACTTTTATTTTTCCGGTTGGTTTCGGGGGGGTTCGAAATTAATCGCGTCGTAGCTCATTGTTAACATATATTGAATGTCGATTCCAAGAAATTCGCGGGCGTGTGTGTAATTGGACTGAAAAAATATGAACAAAACTGTCTTGAAAACGAAATGTATCGAACCCGTTTTCATTTTTCGGCGAAACGAGAAATAGTTAGATCCGATAATCGAGTACACGGTAAGAAGAATAAATAACTCGTGTTTAAGGATTCAGTATCATTTTAGTCGATTTTTTAGACTGAAATGTTTCTTTAGCCATTTGTGATTGATATGTTTATTGTGTGCAAGACATTGATTTCTCTGAAGAAGGGAGCTCAACTGCTTAAATACGGGCGCAAGGGAAAGCCTAAATTCTATCCGTTTAGAGTCTCTAACGTAAGCCCAATGATCGTGTGCAAATGATCTATATATAACGTGTTCGTTTTCTCTGTTTTTCATCAGTATCTTATATCATCAGTTCAATTTCTCAGGACGAAACATCTCTGATTTGGATTGCTAATAGCGGCCAAAAAAATTTGAAGCTAGCTTCGGTTTCTAGAATCATCCCCGGCCAACGAACCGTAAGCTAGATTTCGGAGAATTTAATAAATCATGCTGCTCGTTCTGTTTTTATATTTCTCGCTGATTTATCCGATGTCACATTTTCTTACCAGGCTGTTTTTCAACGATATCTACGCCCGGAAAAAGACTACTTATCCTTCTCTCTCATTTACAACAAGGGAAAAAGATCGCTCGACCTGGTTCGTAACTCCTTTTAGCTAGTAAATAAACGATTTTTCCGTTGCTGATTGAGCTTATCTAATTCTTGTACTATCGATAGATCTGCAAGGACAAAGTCGAGGCTGAAATCTGGATCGCTGGACTCAAGGCATTGATATCCTCCGGACTCGACGGCCGATCGAAAATCGACGGATGGAACGGAGGGCTCAGTTTCGACGTGAGCTCACGAAAACACTACAAAATCGAAGTCACAATTTTTTCAAACCATTTTCGCTAACAAGTTTTTCCCTCCAGGAAAGTAGAGACTTGACTTCGATCAGCGGAAGCACGAGCTCTCCGGAAGTTTCCATCATCAGCTCGACCCACAATCCGGAAGCTTCCGATGACGTAGCTTCGGAGCAAACGAACATCATGCAACAACCGAAACCACCCGTTTCCGATCCTTTACGATTCAGCGTCTCCAGCGCCCCCACCAGCACTTCCAGTAGCCACGACGAGCCCGACTCTCTGGGCGACGTCTACGTATGGGGCGAAGTCCCGTGCGAGGGTAATATAGTCATTCCCAAGCCCTTGGAGTGCCACGTAGTCATAGACGTGTCCCGCGTGGCGTGCGGGGCCCGCCACGCGGCCCTGCTGACTAGGCAGGGCGAAGTCTTCACCTGGGGAGAAGACGTCCCTCAGCCGAGGCTCGTCGAGCCGTTGACTAGTCTTCACGTCGATCTCGTCGTGTGCGGAGATTACCACACGTGCGCGGTCACTTCTTCCGGAGAGCTCTACACGTGGGCCCACAACGCCGGGCTGTCGGGCCATTGGATGCCGAAGCGAGTAACGGGCCCACTCGAGGGCCTTCAGGTAACAACGGTCGCTTGCGGGCCCTGGCACACGGCCCTCGTAACTTCTTCCGGAAGGCTGTTCACGTTCGGTGAGGGTAGTTTCGGCGTTTTAGGACACGGGGATAGAACGAGCGTTTTGTGTCCGAAGGAGGTCGAGTCTTTGTCGGGGTTAAGGACAGTGAAAGTAGCATGTGGAGTTTGGCATACGGCTGCGATAGTCGAGGTTATCGCTGCTCAGTCGGAGACGAAGCTTTTTACATGGGGAGACGGGGACAAGAATCGGCTCGGGCAAGGAGACAGGGAGACTCGTCTGAAGCCGACGTGTGTCTCGAGCCTCATCGAACACAACTTCCAGAAAGTCGCGTGCGGGCATAGTTTGACCGTAGGGTTGACCGTTTCGGGCAGGGTTTTTGCGATGGGGAGCTCGGTTTACGGGCAGCTCGGGAACGTAAACTCCGACGGGAAGCTTCCGTGCGAAGTCGAGGGCGAGCTGACCGTCGAGGAGATTTCTTGCGGGGCCTACCACGTGGCTGTTTTAACCTCGAGAAACGAGGTGTACACGTGGGGGAAAGGGGCGAACGGGAGCTTAGGGCACGGGGATAACGAAGACAGGAAAGTGCCGACTTTAGTCGAAGCTCTCAAGGACAAAAACGTAAAGTTCGTCTCGTGCGGGTCGAACTACACGACTGCCGTATGCGTTCACAAGTGGGTTTCGGGTGCAGAGCAAATGCAGTGCTCGACTTGTCGAAACGCTTTCGGCTTCACGAGAAAAAGACATCACTGCTACAACTGCGGGCTCGTTCACTGCCACACGTGCAGCTCGAAGAAAGCGGTTAGGGCAGCATTGGCTCCGAACCAGAGCAAGCCGTACAGAGTCTGCGATTCGTGCTCGACGAAGCTGAGTGGGGCCCACGGAAGGAGGAATTCTGTCGTGTTTGCCAGGTCAGCGTTGCCGTCGTCTAATTTAGATATCATCAGACAGCTGCCAAGCAAAGCGAAAAAGGCCAATCGGAGTATTCCTAAGAACGTCGGGTCGAGGCCCGCTTCGCCCTTCTCGAGAAAAAGTAGCCCTCCGAGATCGTCGACTCCCGTCCCCACGACTTCAGGGCTTTCTGTGTCACAGAATGTAACGGATAGCTTGAGGAAGACGAACGAACTTCTGAACGACGAGCTGATTAAGCTGCGCGCGCAGGTAAATATCCGAAATTGCCCTTCTTCTTCTTTTGTCGTTGTATAAACTACTTCCGGTGGTGTGATTCAGGTGCGTGAGCTGAAGCTGCAAGAATCGGAGCTGCAGAAATCAGCGAAGAAAGCCGAGGAAGCGGTGGCGTTAGCCGAAGAGGAATCGGCTAAGTATAATACTGCTAAAGACGTTATTAGGAGCCTTACAGAACAGGTTCGAAATTCTCAATTTTTCTGCTCAAATTTGAATTTTTGGTTAATTACAAAGAGCACCCATGCAGTTTGGCCTAATTACAGAACTTACAAAATTTTGTCCTTGTATAAGTTTTTGTAATTTTGAAAGTGGGCTTTTTAGGGTACCTTTTGTAATTATCCCTAAATTTAAGTTTTGAACTAATTAGAAAAAGGACCCTTCATGTTTCGCTTAATTACAAAATGCACCCCAATGATCTCATTCTCTTACATTTAGCCCTTTATAAGTATAGTGAATAAGTTAAGTGAGCTTTTTTAGGGTACTTTCTGTAATTATCACTAATTTTAAGTTTTGAACTAACTGGAAAAACGACCATCCAAGTTTTGCTTAGTTACAAAATGCATCCCGATGATCTCAAGTCTCTAACATTTATCACTTCATAAGTACAGTACATAAGCTAAGTGAGCTTTTTTAGGGTACTTTTTGTAATTATTCCTAAATTTAAGTTTTGAACTAATTAGAAAAACAACCCTTCAAGTTTAGCTTAATTACAAAATCCACCCCAATGATCTCAATTCTCTTACATTTATCCCTTTATATGTACAGTAAATAAGTTAAGAGAGCTTTTTAGGGTACCTTTTGTAATTATTACTAAATTCAAGTTTAGAATAATAACAAAAACGACCCTTGCAGTTTAGCTTAATTAAAAATTGCACCCCAATGATCTCAATTCTCTTACATTTATCCCTTCAAAAGTACAGTGAATAAGTTAAAGTGAGCTTTTTTAGGGTACTTTCTGTAATTATCCCTAATTTTAAGTTTGGACTATTTAGAAAACGACCTTTCAAGTTTAGCTTAATTACAAATTGCACCCCAGTGATCTCACTAACCATCTCTCAATGATCATCAGCTCAAAGATATGGCCGAGAAACTACCTCCGGGATCATACGACCCCGAAAGCGTCAAGCTGGTCCACCTCATAAACGGGGCCCACGATCCCGGCTCGTACGACGAGACGAATTCGAAATCCGACGCTCTCAACGGCTTCGACTTGACCTCTCACTCTGGAACAAGCCCTGACGCATCTACTGACAATGGCAATGTGAGTAACTCACTTGACCACAATGCCACCCAAATCAAATCCGAATGGATCGAACAATACGAGCCAGGGGTTTACATAACGCTCGTAGCCCTTCAGGATGGAACCAGAGACTTGAAAAGAGTACGATTCAGGTAATGCATAATTGCAAATCGACCCTTCTGTTTACGAATAATTACAAATACGAATGCCTCTCTTTGAAGTCGGTTTATGATGTCTGTTGCTCGTCTCAGCCGGAGAAGGTTCGGGGAACACCAGGCGGAGAAATGGTGGTCGGAGAATCGAGAAAGGGTCTACGAAAAATACAACGTCCGTGGCTCGACTGTTTCCGGGCAGGCGGCAGCTCAGAAATCCGAAGACGGATTTTCGCCTTCTTTGCTTTAAGTTTTTTTAGTTTTATTTTTTAGTACTGCATTTTGTAGTGTAAATAATTCTCAGTTTTTTTTTTCTTCTGCAACTACGTATTGAAAACCCCCTTTAAAACCTCTTCATCTTCACGAAATCACATTTGATTTTTCCAGAACCGAAATTCAGGAAAAATGCATCCGATTTCCGCTCGATTTTTCTTCTCTCTATCCATCTCCGTCTTCTTCTTCTTCGCCACGCCGTCTTTCTCGAAACCCCCAATTCCGCCGCCGACCAACATCACTCTCTACGGAGACGCTTCCTTGAACGCGACCTCCATCGTCCTCACCAGATCGAGAAACTGCACCTCTCTGCTTCTGCCGCCGCCGTTCTTCCCGCAGAAAACCGCCGCCGGGAGAGCGTTCCACGCGAGACCGTTCCGATTCCTCGACCCTCCGTCCAACGCCGCTGCGTCCTTCTCCTGCGTCTTCTCCTTCACCATCGCCGGCGCGAATTCGTGTCCCCTCGGCAGCGACGGGTTCGCGTTCCTCATCACCCCGACCACGAACTTCTCGAGCCCTAACGATGGCGGTTACATGGGCCTCCCAATCGACGGGTCCGATTACATCGCCGTGGAATTCGACACGAGCTTCGACCCGATCCTCGGAGACGTCAGCGGCGTTCACGTCGGCGTCGATTCGAACGGCATTAGGTCAGTGGCTTCCTCCGATTTAGTATCCAGAAAAATCGATCTCAAGAACGGGAGAGAATGGACGGCCTGGATTGAATACAGAGATACCGGGAAATCAATTAGGGTTTGGGTTGGGCCGTCGAAGGAGACGAAGCCTCCGGGCCCTGTTCTCGACGCGAAGATCGATCTATCCAAGAAATTCAAGGAGTTCATGCACGTGGGTTTCACCGCTTCCAACGGAAAGGGCTCATCGGTTCACAACATCAGCACGTGGAAATTCAAGACATTCTTCGGAAACCTCTCTTCAACCATGCCGATGGAAATAGCAGGGCAAGAATACTGCTTACTCTGTTCTTCCCCGAATTCCAACTTCGAAGTAATCGGCCCGTTCGGTTATCTCCCACGTAATAAACGAACCCTAAACGGGCCCCTTTTTCTCGGTGGTGCCGCATTATCAGCTCTGATCATTTTCATATCAGCCATCATAGCTCTCCGCTTCTTTCTAGTGAAGAGGAAAAGACTCGGCCGGGCCCGCGAGATGCGAACCAGGTTCCAACGAGGGAGAATGGCTCCGAAAATGATTTCCTTAACAGAAATAAAGTCAGCCACAAACGGGTTCAATCACGAAAAAATCATCGGGAAGGGTGCCTCTGCAGTGGTCTACGAGGGGTCGATCCCTTCCTGTGGGCCCGTGGCTGTGAAGAGGTTCAGTCGAGAAAGACTTTCCGGTTCTTCACTTTCGACGAGAATTCCCTTCAACACAGAGTTTGCGACTATGGTGGGCTGTCTGAGGCACAAGAATCTAGTCCAGCTCCAAGGGTGGTGCTGTGAGGGTAACGAATTAGTCCTCGTGTACGAGTACATGTGCAATGGGAGTTTAGACGATATCCTCCACAACCGGACCCACTTAACCCGACACCTAACGTGGGACCGGAGAGTGAACATAATCTTCGGAGTCGCTTCCGCTCTAGTGTACCTTCACGAGGAGTGCGAAAGCCAGATAATCCACAGGGACATCAAGACCTGCAATATCTTGCTCGACTCCAATCTGAACGCGAAGCTAGGGGATTTCGGTATGGCGGAGGTCCACCGGCATAGCGTGGGGACTCGATACGCGACTGCGCCAGCTGGCACGATGGGGTACTTGGCTCCTGAGTACGTGTTTTCCGGGGTGTCGTCTGTGAAAACTGATGTGTACAGCTTTGGGATAGTTGTTCTGGAAGTGGCTACAGGCAGGAGGCCTGTGAACGAAAACGGGGTCTTGTTGAGCGATTACGTTTGGTATCTGTGGGAGAAGGGTTTGATAGTCGAGGGGGCGGATGCTGAAAGGATCGGACGGTTCGATAGGGAGGAGATGGAGAGGGTGTTGATGGTGGGGCTTTGGTGTGCTCACCCGGATTGTCGAGAGAGGCCGACTGTGAGGGAGGCTGTGAGGATGCTCAGGGGGGAGTGCTTGGTGCCGGTTTTGCCTGGGAGGAAGCCGACGGCTAGGATTCAGCCGGAGGTGATGGGGTTGGAGGGTCTGGATGAGGTGTCGGGCTGGGAGGGAAGCTTGGGAGGGGTGAAAGAGATGACTCCGTGGTCGACTCCTGAGACGCATTTCAGCAAGAACTGAGGATTGAGTGTGAGTGAGTGAATGAATAATGCATGTCACATGTGTAATATCTTGACTGATCTGATCATGTTGCAAATTGTATGTTGTGGTTATGCATGATATATGGGGAGAAGAGGAATTTGGTGAAGGTTTTTTGTGTGTTTGGATTTCTGTTGGGATTTGGGGTTAATTACAAAAGGCACCCCTGGTTTTTGGATTAATTGCAAATGATATGGTGAAAAGAGGAATTTGGTGAAGGTGTGTGTTTTTGGATTTCTATAGGGATTTAGGGTTAATTACAAAAGGCACCCTCTGGTTTTTGGATTGATTACAATGATATGGTGAAAACTGAAAAGAGGAATTTGGGGAAGGTTTGTGGTTTTGGATTTCTATTGGGATTTATGGTTGATTACAAAAGGCACCCCTGGTTTTTAGATTCATTACAAATGATGTGGTGAAAAGATGAATTTGGTGAAGGTGTGTGTTTTTGGATTTCTATTGGGATTTAGGGTTAATTATAAAAGGCACCCCTGATTTTTAGATTCATTACAAATGATGTGGTGAAAAGATGAATTTGGTGAAGGGGTGTATTTTTGGGTTTATATTGGGGTTTAGGGTTAATTACAAAACACTAATTAGTAATTACAAATGATTTGAATAGATAAATGCAATAATGCAAAATAAAAATACTAACATTTGTTTTTGACAATTACAAGATAATATAGTATATAGTTGTGATTTGTGAATGTGATGTTTCGATTCAATGTATTTAATATTTATCAGTGCCAATGAATAGGTCAATATTTCAAAGGTCAAGATTCTAAGAACATCTCGGTTGGTGGAAGAATTGAGCGTGTGATAAATATTTCTTTTTTAACCCCAGATTTCCTTTGATATTATTGTACATGCCTCTTTAATGTGGATTAATTGAATATAGTAAATTAGAAGTAGTTGCGAAGTATGTTTATCATAATAAATAAACATTAGTTTATGGGCAAAAATTATCATTCCAAATATACACAACGAAAGGTTTTCTTGATTAATAGATATTGAAAATGATATGTCAACCGACTGCATAGGCTTATTTATGATGATAATTATTAAAGAGAGTCGAGGGGGTTTATGATAAAATAGTAATTTCTCTCCATTTCGCGGGAAAAAAATACTACGGGTCAACTTTGAAGGGGTAAAGGAATAAAAATTAATAAATTTTAATGACTGCTCAGCAATTTAAGTAAAGGTTGAGGACTCCCGGGGGTAAATATATTATACTAGTAACGTTACCGTGGCCCGCGTATTTAAATCATGGCGTGTCCAATTCGTGTATGTAGCGTGTAAGAATATTCTCATTGGCCTTGCTATTTTCAATAATATTTACCTAAGTAAGAAATGGATATCCATTTTTCAATTTTAATTTTCTTGGTTTAATATTTTATAGGATCTCTTTTCTTTCATCTGATTTTTTGAAATATATGCACAGTTTAATTTATATATATATATATATAAATTAAAACAATCATCTAAGAGAATTTAAAATCATTTTTTCGTGCCATTGAACTTACTAATTGTTTTTTTCTCGTAGTTTAGTTGCTTGCATGATCTTTGATGGATATTTTTTTATTGTTTTCTAATCACATTTATTTAAGTTAATAATTGTCGTATGTCAATATGGCATGCTCAAGTTCAATTATTGTACTATAATCAATTGATCGAGAATTATTTGATTTATAAGTAGTTCGATTATGATGGGTTTTTTTTTCGTCATAAGCTATGCTGAATATTGTAAACACTTTTCATTCGTCATTTAGTTTTAATCAATAAAAAAAATCGTTATAAGCTATGCTGTGTATTTGTATTCCTTTGTATCTTTATAGTTTCTGAAGTGTTTGTAAAATTATTTGTATATAAAAAAGCTAAATCATTTATTTTTTCATTGATTCAAGATTTTTTAGGGGTGTTAATAATGTTTTTAATTAAAAAAAACATTCCTCAAAGTATAACATGTGAGAGAATTTTGTATGCACAACCATCCAAATGGGGATATGTAAAAATAATAAAAATATTTTAGCGGGGTCTTAGGGTAATAAAAAAAGATTAGATCCCAAATCCTCCTGCAAATGCCTAATTAAGAAAATAAATATCGTCGTCACTGTACTTGCTCTTTGGATAACATTTTTTTTTTTCTGAATTAAAATAAATAAATAATTTTTCCATTTTTTCTCCCAACAAACCTTAATACGCGGTCCAAATCACCCTCAATATAAGCTCTTCCCCTTCCTTCACTTAGGGTTTCATATCGTCCTCCACCTCCCATTTCTCTCTTCGATCGATTGATCGTCGATCTCTGTTTTTCCCCCCAATTTTGATTTTCATTTTTGTAATCGAAAAAAAAAATGCGGCCTTAATTTCCCCCAATTTTCGAAAATCGAATCCGAGCTATGCCCACCACAGATTTGCAAGACCCATCGTCGTCCTCCGCCTTCGGATTCTCCATCCTCAGCCGCCGCCGCGACCAGGCCCCTCACTCGATGGACCCCGCCGCCCACGAGACCGAATTAGAGACCTTCCAGCGCCGAGTCGCCGACCGCTTCCACGACCTCTCCGCCGCCGGCCCCGACGACCTCCTCTCCGCCCCCTGGCTCCGCAAGCTCCTCGAAGCCTTCCTCGCCTGCCAGGACGAGTTCAACGACGTCGTCCTCCACAACAGGGCCTCCTTCAGCAAACCCCCAATCGACCGCCACGTGGCCGAATTCTTCGACCGCAGCGTCAAGGCCCTCGACGTCTGCAACGCCGTCCGCGACGGGATCGAGCAGATCCGGCAGTGGCAGAAGCAGCTGGAGATCGTGCTCTGCGCGTTCGACGGCAACCGGAACATCGGGGAAGGGCAGCTGCGCCGCGCCAAGAAAGCCCTCGTCGATTTAGCCCTCGGAATGCTCGACGAGAAAGACTCGTCGTCTCACTCCCACTCGACACCTGTCGCCCACAGGAACCGTTCGTTCGGGCGAAACAGCAACAGCAATTCCAACCTCCAGAAGGAGAACAAGAGCATGACCCACTTCAGGTCACTCTCCTGGAGCGTTTCCAGGTCTTGGTCGGCTTCGAAACAGCTCCAGGCGATCAGCTACAGCTTAGTCGCTCCCAAGGCCAACGAGATCGCCTCGACTAACGGGCTCAATCTGGCAGTGTTCACCATGAGCTACGTGCTCCTGTTTGTAATGTGGGCTCTGGTTGCCGCGATCCCCTGCCAGGATCGTGGACTCCAGACGCATTTCTTGGTGACGAAGCAGTTCCAGTGGGCCGGGCCTATTCTCTCGCTGCACGAGAGGATCTTGGAGGAGTCGAAGAGGAGGGATAGGAGGAATGCCTGTGGGCTGTTGAGGGAGATTCAGGAGATTGAGAGGACAGCGAGGAATCTGAATGAGATGACAGACAGTGTTGTTCAGTTTCCGTTGGGGGAGGAGAGGGAGAGGGAGGTGAAGGAGAGGGTGGGAGAGGTTCGAGCTGTTTACGAGGCTGTGAAGGAAGGGTTGGACCCGTTGGAGAAACGGGTCAGGGAGGTGTTTCGTCGGATAGTGAGGAGTAGGGCGGAGGGGCTCGACTCGGTTGGGAGGGGGGAGTAATGGATTGATCAAGATTCAAGATTGATGATGAGATGTTAATAAGTATTTTGTGTTTGTGGGTGGTTAATGGTTATATTAACTTGTAGTAAGTAAGTATTATCTTTTGTTTGTAAAGAGAGGTTAGGAGAAATTGGATTGCACTTTGTGTTTTGTCCATGATGATGATGATGCCTTGTTGTTTATTGTTTGCATATGTGTTGTTTTCTTGTGTAATGGAAGTTTTGTGTTCTTTCTTTTGTTCTATCATGTGGTGTTTGATCAGGTGTGAAAAAGTCTAATAGTTTGAACTGAAATTAACTGTCAATTGATCATGTTGATTCAGACGAAGTAAAAGGAAAAAAAAAATGGTTGAGAGCTCCAGCCTATCTGCAGGCTTATCTGGCTATAGGCATAAATGACAACAAACAAAAGCTTTCAAAGCCAAAAGTTGTTTGTTTTCATAACACCCATATGGCTATTATTATTATCATAAATTATGGGACCATGAACTGTACTAGATAGATAGAACAAGATTCATTATGGATGCCAATGTAGCTGTATTATTTCATAGTACTTGTTATGTGTCGAGGTTTAAAATATAATTTTTCTTAATTTTCGTGTCGAAAAGCAACTTTTGATGGGTAATTTTGATGATCCCTTTAGGAAAACCTTGTGAAAAAAGCAATGCACAAATTTATGTTTGATAAAAAAGCATTCACAAAAATGAATGAAGCAAGGCATATGTCCTTTGCTTTATGTGATCTGTTAGACCATGTACACTAATGAATATTTCATCCTTCATCTCTTTTTATCTCTCTCTTCCACATCACTATTATTTATCATCCACGTCACTTTTCTTTATTCATCCTTCATTTACAAAAACACTACACAACAATGGGTCAACATCACATTCTATTTTTTACTTTATTTTACGCAAAATTTTATATCTATTAAAAAATTAATTCAATAAATTTTATTATAATTTTATAAAATAAATAATTAAAGTTTTTTATATAGTGCAAAAAATAAATAAAATGAGAAAAGCAAAATATGTATTAAATATGTATTTTTAATTAAATTTTAAAAATATGTATTGGATAAAAATGTAAAAAAATTAAATAGGGATATAAAAAAAATAACAAGATTTTAAAGTTTAAAAACTGTATATTATTATTTACATTATTTTGTAAAAAAAAGTAAAAAGAAATATAAAAACAAAAGTTAATCTTTTAATTAATCATCCAAATCTAAAAAAAAATAATAAGATAATAAATTTGGCCCACTGCCTCGGTTTCTTCCCCTCCTTTTGAGCTTCACAAAACAGAAGGAATCCTCCTCCTTCCTTCGTCCTTTCTACCACTGCTCTCTCTCCTCTTGCCACATCAGCCCCATCACATCCTCATCCTTCCACAATTTTTACCACTGTGAGTGCTCTTAGCGCTTTATCTTTCCTATAATACATAGTTATATACTCGCTCATGACGATTATGTGTTTTTTTTCGATTCATTCGATGGAGCTGGAATTAGGACTTAAATTGGCAGGCGCGAGCGATGATTTCGCCTCGTACTTCCAGATATCCAAAGACCGGGCCGGGCCCGTTTTCAAGTCCACAGAAACAGAGAGCATGTTTATTCTCACTGCTCATCTCAAAGGTTCAACTTTTACCTCTGACTTCTGAGGTTATAGCCTAATCATAAGAATAAAAATAAAAGTGGCATAAAGATTGTTTTTTTTTTCGTTTCTTTTCGCAGGTTACGAGAAAAAGAACGTAAGAATTGACATAAACGAGGATGGGACTATAATCGCGATAAGCGGTAAAAGGCCGATAAAGGAGATACTTACGGTGGGGTCGAAAGTGTACAAGAAAGACTCAGAAGTGTTCAAGAAAGTATTCAAAATCCCGGAAGGTGTGATTCTAGACAAGATTAAGGCTAGCTACAACGAGGACGAGTCAACTCTAAGGGTCAGGATGCCTAAGAAAGACAGAGGTATTCGTGGGACCAACGTCGAGGAGATCAAGGACGAACACGAGGGTGAGCTCGTTAAACAAGGGTCGTCGTCACATTTGAGGATTGGGGACGAAAATGCGAAGAGTCAGATTGCAGAGACTTCAAATCAAGAAAAACACGAAGAAGTGAAGAAGGATAACGATGCTGAAAAAGATAGTGATATTCACGAAGAAGGGAAATCGGAAAAGGAGGGAAACGAAGGGCCAGCTGGCGATGAGGATCACGACAAGGCGAAGAGGCGCGAGATGTGTGTTCCGATTGTGGCAGCTGGTTCGACTTTACTACTGTCAATTGTTGTGTTTGTGCTTCATATGATCAGAAGCAGGAAGAGAGATTGATTGATGACAAATTATTCAACCATGAAACGGAATCGTTTGAATCGACCTACGAATCCCGATCGACGTATTTAGTCGTAAAACCGATGTTTGGCCGAGGCTAAATACGACCATATGTATAACAATACAACATATCAATATAATTTCATTTGCAGTAAATAACACAATGTTGAATAGACGAGTGATAAGGGATGTGGTGACAGGTTTCGGCACATCCGAGGGTATTTTTGGCATTTCACAAAGGTTCATTTATAATGTAAATAACCATGTAATTATATCATTTAATTAAAACCATGGAGATGAGAGCAATTGACCACATAGCCATCGGCCAAGACCTGACTCCACCCCTCCGCCCACTCGCCGCCGTCCTCCGCGACTCCGCCCTTACCTCCCACTGCTCCGCCTGCTTTTCTAATCTCCCAATTCCCCATTTTACCCTTACCTTTCCCCAAAATACCTACCATGCCCCAAGCGACACTCCCACTCCCCTCTACTGTTCTCCCCGCTGCTCCGCCTACGATTCGCCTCACCACCTGTCCTCCGGCGAGGCCCACCTCCTCCAATCGCCTCCGTTCACGTGGAACGACTCCGCGGACCTCCGCCTCTCCCTCCGCCTCGTTCCCATTTTCCAAAATCGAAAAATCGAATCTTTCGAAGGCCCAGATACAGAGACGAGGCGTCGAAACGACGCCGTTTCCGAGAGAATTGCGGGTTTGATGACGAATCGGGAGCAATTGGTATTCGGGCCGAACAGAAACGACCCGGACGGAAACGCCGAACATATTTCGGAGGGGGCGAGATTGATAGCCGAAGCGAGAAGGGCGTGTTCGGAAAATCAAGATGATGATTTTGCTTTTGTGGAAATGGTTCTGTGCCTGGTGCTAACGAACGCCGTGGAGGTTCAGGATAAGAGCGGGCGTAGTATAGGAATTGCCTTATACGGCGCTGCATTTTCTTGGATCAACCACAGCTGCTCCCCGAACGCTTGCTACCGGTTTTCGGCTGGGCCGGAAGTTATCGAACGGCGGCCTTTGAGGATTACGCCGACTGGAAAAAATGGATGTGATTTAGGAGGTGTTTCTTCCAATGTGATGGGGAGTTTTCAAAACGAGTATGGTCCGAGAGTCGTAGTTCGGAGTATAAAAGATGTTGAAATCGGGGAAGAGGTGACGATTGCTTACACGGATTTGTTGCAACCTAAGGTTGGAATTTTGATGTTTGAGTATCATTTCATGAATCTCGTGTTTTGCTCGACTTTTAATGAATGCTTTGGATATAAATCGGTGAAAAATTGTTTTATTAGAACTATGCAGTTTGTGGTTTTCTTACGATTTTATGAATGAAAGAAGGCTTTACATATAGTTCTCGTCTTTCATGGGATGTTTAAAGAAAATATCGTTTTTGTCATTGGTTTATGCAGGAGATGAGACGAGTGGAGCTGTGGGTGAAGTATCGGTTTGATTGTAACTGCAAACGATGTAATGCGAACCCGATAACTTATGTGGATAATGCTCTTCAAGTAAGATTTTTACTAACGAGCTTTTGATGTTTTTACGATCTATTAACTCGAAATTTGACATATCATATTCCTCTGCATAGGAACCATTAACTAGTAGTATTAATCTTGAGAAAATGACGGAAAGCTTTGAAGATGCGATAACCGACTATCTATCGTCAGGTGACCCAATTCCCTGCTGCAATAATCTCGAGAACTTGCTCACTCATTGCCACTTCATCGATCCAAAATCGCCTCAACCGATGAATCCTTTTCAAGACTTTTCTCTAAATGCTTACACCACATTGGCTTCCGCCTATAGAGTCCGGGCGAACGACCTCTTGGCTCTTGCTCACAGCTCCGAAAGACTGAATCTTGAAGCTTTCAACATGCACAAGACGGGGGCCGCATATTCCTTGTTGCTTGCCGGTGGGGCCCACCATCTCTTCACGCACGAACCTGCTCTCATAGCGACAGTCGTGAATTTCTGGACCAACGCCGGCGAATCTATGCTGGATCTTGCCGGGAGCTCCTCGTGGGGGTCGTTTTTTCTGGACTGCACATCCCAAAAATGCAACAAGTGTGATGTTTTTTTAGGAGCAGAATCTGTCAGACAGAGGCGGGTGTATAATTGCATTGTCGATGTTACACACAAAGTGTGGAGCTTGCTTGCTTCTGAGAGCGGCTTCTTGAGAGAGATCAGGAGCCCGGTTGATTTTAGTTGGCTTGCGCATCAAGAAAGTCGTCCAATTATACGAACTTTGCGATCAGACAGCGATGAAGAGGTAAGGATGAATCTTGTTTCGCTGGGTGATCATTGTTTAAGGTATGCTGCGCTCTTGTCGAGCGTTTGTTATGGTTCGCCTGGTGAAACGGAAAATTTAGTGGAGGACTCTTGTGTTTTGGAATGAATCAGATTGAATTTGTGTGGACATATGTTAAGTTTATACTTGTATTAGGGAAAGACTGACTTTTTATTATTATTATTTAAGTTTACATTTAACAATAAAAATAAAAATATCATTGTTAGTTTATGAAATTTTGGGGTGTTTAGTTTTGAGGATTAAACATGACACACATAATCCACATTATAATGGAGTGCGCGCTACTTTTATAAGGTTTTAATCTAAGAAGAAATTAGGAAAATAAATAATTTGGTTTTTATTATTACTTAAAAATTTGGGGTGTTTATTTTTGAGGACACACATAATCCATCATTATAATGGAGTGCTACTTTAATAAGGTTTTAATCTAAACAAACTTTATGTAATGTAGTATGATCAAGTTAGATTCAGTTTTTACACTAGTAGTCTCTTTCTAGTACTATTTTAATTTTATGTTTATTGGAATTTATTATTTAAAACTTTGCTTATGTCAGGTAGAGAATTAACAATATAAATCAACAGGCATAAACATTTAAACAAAAGTGGCTGTAGTTTAGTGGTAAGAATTCCACGTTGTGGCCGTGGAGACCTGGGCTCGAATCCCAGCAGCCACACTTATATTTTTCTTCTTTTTGGGAATTTGATTTGTTTCAATAAAGTATATATTTTTCTTCTCTTGGGGAATTTGATTTGTTTCAATAAAAATGTTAAACTCCTTATGCTTACCAGAAAGATTTTTCTTCTTTTTGGGAATTTGATTTGTTTCAATAAAGCATATATTTTTCTTCTCTTGGGGAATTTGATTTGTTTCAATAAAAATGTTAAACTCCTTATGCTTACCAGAAAGATTCTTTATCTCGTACAAATTCAATAGGAGACAATTTTAACCAATGAACATTCAAAATATAACTTCAATCCAGACATCCGTCCATCCTAAGCAAAAATCAATTTCTCATTCTTATTTTACTCACAATTGAAATTTATACAACAACAAAAACAGAGAGACATCCATAACTTTTTCTTTTAAAATCTTTTTTATTTTTCTTTCTCAATTTGGCAAAACACTAGTTACGATATTTTTGAGGAGAGGTAACCAAAGTGTCTGCAAAGGGGCAGGAATGGAATAGTCATACACCACGACTTTTGCATTCCTTAATTCATCGGCAGTCACCAAATTAGAGAATGTGAAGTCAGCTCGGTCGTAATCATGTTATCATTAATTACATTTTTAACTGAATATTTTTAAAATTATTCATTTCATCCCTTAAAATAATTGTATATTTTTTTTAATCTCTTAAAACAATGCACTTGATATCTTTTCACAATTATATCTCTATTAATATTTTTTCAACAAACTACTTTATTAATTACAAAGTTACACATCAATATCTTTTATACTTAACTTTATATTATAAAATATACAAACTTTTTTTTTTAATTCAAGTTCAATTTTTTTATGCATAGTTTTAAGATATTGAGAATACAAAATATTGCAAAACGACATTGTTTTCTAACAATTTGACACTTTCAACAATTTGGGTGACAGCTCATAATAAAGTGGCAAACCAACTGCAATTCACTTTGGCATCAAGGCCCATTTTTTATGGTTTATAATAGTTTAATGAATAATTACATGTGTTATGTGTATTATAACGAGGATAGTATATAGATAAAACCAGTTTAACTTGAATCGGTTTCGTCGACTCTACTCGTGTACTTAGTGAGCTATTTTTTAGAAATTCAAATTTTTTATCGCTTGAGGGCACTCATCATCGTGTTAGACACGGTTTTGTCGGCTCTACTCGTAAACTTAACGTCATCTTTGAGCAAACTTAAAATTTCATCGAATGAAACATCTATCATCATGTTGGCTTGCTATGATATTATTTCAAAATTAAGACAATAACATTTTTAAAAAACTTTATTAAAATAATAATGGATAAAAATTTCCAATTATATTTGATTTTATTATCTATTTTTAACCCGTATAAGATATAAACATTTGTAACACACATTTTTTCAAGTAAGTATAGATGTGATAATAACAACATATACGACAATTGACACCATTGAATATCACGTGGGTTGCCTTCCGCCGGCGGTGCACCGGAATATTGTTCTGTCTGCGGCGGGCGGAGCGGTGGTGCAATACGCACTATTAGGTTCGTGGGCCCTTTTCATTTTAGCAAATGTTGTTTCTCTTGTAATAATAATTTTTTAGTAGTAGGATATAATATTTGCACTTTTCGCTTTTCACCGACGAAATCAAAATTGTAGTCCACAGCGCGCCACGTAGGCCGGCCCCACCGCGTGACCATCACATCACCTTTGCTCTAAAGTAATTTTTCCTGAGTTTTAACAATTTGAATATTTATTTATTTATTTATCAACAAGAAACAAAATAACATAAAAACCCCTAACGCAATCAAACCACAGACAAAATCAAATTTCACATAAATGTAAATAAGGTATACGGTGGAGATAATTGTTTTTTTCTTTGTAAATTCTACCTAAATCAATAAATGATTTACAACAAATATTCCAAATAAATCATCCAAAAAAAATTTATGCTAACTCATGGGAACTTATATACATGTATTAAACAATGTGATATTTTAGTAAAAAAAAAAATCATAAAGGATATATTTTGATATCAATAAAATTAACTATATGCACAATTTAATATTTTTTCGCTGCGAAACGAAAACATTTGCAGTCTGTCGTTTGATTTTGATTTTGATATGTATACTGTATAGAGGCTAAAATGCAACAATTCTATAGTATTATTTGGGCTAAAATGCAAATTTTTAATTCTTAAATTAGTTGGACCCACCCATACAAGAAGCCCATAATCATCACTGGGCCCCACATTATAAACCTAATTTCTTACCGATAACAATATTTTCATGTTTCGGTCCAAGCACATACTGTTATCTCTGTCTCAACCCCCTTCTTCACTCCACTCCCCTGTATTTTCAGTTTCTCTATCCATCCAAATTTATGTCATTCACAATATCATAAATATAAATATCCTTTTTTTAATTCTCGATTTAAAATAAGAATAAGAAAAAGGAAAAATCTTTTTATGTTGTTGCACATTATTGTTTCTTGTCTTCGTCTACCCGACCCCTTCTTCAAAGAGAGAGAGAGAGAGCCCTTTTTCACAAACAGGATTTCTATCTCAAGAAAAAAGAATCGAGTGAGATACAGAGGAGAGAGAAACAGAGAGTGAGTTACAGAACAAGAAAAAAAACTAATTTTTTGACGGGGGAGAAATGGGGTTGGGGCTAAAGATGTAATTTTTATTATTTTGGGGATGGATACTAAAGGGAGGCTTGTGGCTGGCTCACACAACAGAAACGAGTTCGTGCTTATCAATGCTGATGAAATTGGGAGAGTGAGTACTCATCATATATATTCATTTTTTTATTCTTTTTAATTGTATGATTTCTGTAGTTGATTGTGCTTTGCAGTGCTGCATGTGTGAAAAAGTACCGATCTTTTTCGGTTTCTTGGCTATTGGTTTTGAGGGTTTTTTATATTTAGTGATTTTGATTGAGTTGTTCTTGTTTTGATGGGCTCGTGCGGTTTGTTTCTATGTAGTCGATAAGTTTGGACTTGTCGACTGTCGTTGGTCGGTGGGTCGTTTCGGTTTGAAACCGAACTCTGTTTTCTGTACATGTTTGATGCCTTAATCTCAGATTGAGTTTATGGCATAAAGAAAAAATCGATCTTTTTAGTTTCTTGGCATTCGTTTTGAGAGTTTTGGATATTTACTCCCCTCGTATTGATTTCGGGCGTTCTTTTTTTCACGGGCTCGTGTGGTGGGTTTCTATTTAGTCTATAAGTGTCCGGTGGGTGGTTTCGGTTTGAAATCGAACTAAGATAGAGTTTGTGGTCAGTTGAATTTCATCTGGTTTTAATTATACTGATCGAGTCTACGTTTCGTTTTTGTTGGTAGGTGACGTCTGTGAAAGAATTGAGTGCTCAAATATGTCAAATTTGTGGGGACGAAATCGAGTTCAGTGCAGAAGGAGAGCCTTTCGTTGCTTGCAACGAATGCGCATTCCCCGTTTGTAGACCATGCTACGAATACGAAAGAAGCGAGAGTAATCAAGCTTGCCCTCAGTGCAAAACCAGATACAAGCGCATAAAAGGTAACTAAAACTGTTTTGCAAAAAGAAAAGAGTTTTAATGATAATTTAAACTAATAAGTTTTCCATTTCAGGTAGTCCTAGAGTCGATGGAGATGAAGACGAAGACGAATTCGACGACTTGGAGCATGAGTTCGACTATAACAGCAACCCTCAGTATATTGCCGAGGCAGCTTTATCTTCTCGGCTTAATATTGGCAGAAGCCCTTCTGGAATTAGTATTCCGTCTGAACCGAACGCCTCGTTACTACACCCGGAAATTCCTCTCTTAACTTACGGCCAAGAGGTAGATACTTCCGTTTTTACCCCTTGCGATTCTCTTTTTTTCCTCTGAAAAGATTTTAAGTACATATGTGATAATTTTATTATAGGATGAAACAATTTCCGCGGATCATCACGCTCTGATCATCCCACCTGTTATGAGTCGTGGAAACCGAGTCCATCCCATGCAGTTTCCCGATTCCTCGATTACTCGTAAGAAAATACTGTACATATTTATTTATATTCATTTTCTTGGATTAGAAGCTTAGTACAAATCTGTATTTGTAGTTCCACCTCGGCCTATGGATCCGAAGAGGGACTTAGCCGTTTACGGCTATGGCACAGTCGCATGGAAGGAACGAATAGACGAGTGGAAGCAAAAACAGAACGAAAACCTTCAAGTTGTCAAGCACGATACAGACAACCTAGATTTACCCAAGACAGACGAAGGCAGACAGCCTCTCTCTCGAAAGATCCCAATCCCCTCAAGCAAAATCAGCCCTTACCGCATGATAATCCTACTTCGATTATCGATCCTCGGACTCTTCTTCCACTACAGAATCCTCCACCCAGTCCACGACGCTTACGGGCTGTGGCTGACCTCGATCATATGCGAAATTTGGTTCGCTGTCTCGTGGATATTCGACCAGTTTCCCAAGTGGGCCCCGATCGAACGAGAGACTTACCTCGATCGGCTCTCGTTGAGATACGAGAAAGAAGGGAAGCCTTCCGAGCTAGCTGCGGTCGATGTGTTTGTGAGCACGGTGGACCCGCTCAAGGAACCTCCGCTTATAACCGCGAATACGGTTCTTTCTATACTCGCCGTGGATTATCCGGTCGATAGAGTTGCTTGCTACGTCTCTGATGACGGGGCGGCCATGCTCACGTTCGAGGCTCTATCGGAGACGTCAGAGTTCGCTCGGAAGTGGGTCCCGTTTTGCAAGAAGTTTGGGATCGAGCCACGAGCGCCCGAGTGGTACTTTGCTCTGAAGTTCGACTATTTGAGAGATAAGGTCGAGCCTAGTTTCGTGAGGGAACGTCGGGCGATGAAGGTAGTACGATTTTATCCTTCTAATACTCGTTTATTTACATTAATACCATTATTTAACACATAAAAACTACTGTTAAATTTTATCTATGCAAACTGTTAAGAAACGAATTTCTTTTTTCGATATTTTTTATCCCTTCATTGTTCCGATTTTAAACGCAGAGAGAATACGAAGAGTTTAAAGTTCGAATAAACGGATTGGTCGCCATGGCCCAGAAGGTTCCCGACGAGGGTTGGACGATGCAAGACGGAACTCTATGGCCGGGAAATAACGTCCGGGATCACCCCGGAATGATCCAGGTCAGTCGACAAA
Source organism: Euphrasia confusa (assembly GCA_954870475.1). Lineage (NCBI taxonomy): Eukaryota > Viridiplantae > Streptophyta > Magnoliopsida > Lamiales > Orobanchaceae > Euphrasia > Euphrasia confusa. Next base: position 43,775,693 of record OX940956.1, on the reverse strand, counting down.
TATATAATTCGCTTCATCACAAAACATTTAACGAAAAAAAAAAAAAACGATCTTTTTACTCACAGGTCTTCCTCGGTCAAAATGGTGTTCGGGATATCGAAGGGAACGAGTTGCCTAGCCTTATATACGTTTCTCGTGAGAAGCGACCTGGATATGATCATCACAAGAAGGCCGGGGCCATGAACGCTTTGGTTAGTGTATATTTTCGTATCTCTTTTTTTTCGTTTGACTAATTGTTCGTTCGATCTCTCTGATCTATTATGATTATATATCGTTTTCTAGATAAGAGTATCGGCTGTCATTTCGAACGCTCCTTACCTTCTCAACGTCGATTGTGATCATTATATAAACAACAGTAAGGCCCTCAGAGAAGCCATGTGTTTCATGATGGACCCGCTTGCCGGAAAGAAGATATGCTACGTTCAGTTCCCTCAGAGGTTCGATGGCATCGATCGGCACGACAGATACTCGAATCGCAACGTTGTGTTTTTCGACGTAAGGAGATTTTCTTTCGTTTTAGAGTTTTTAGTAAATTACTAAATTAGGCTTTGTTGAAAAAAAATGAAAAATTATCTTCGTTTTCGACAGATAAATATGAAGGGCCTTGACGGGATCCAAGGTCCGATTTACGTGGGAACCGGATGCGTCTTTCGGAGACAAGCTCTGTATGGATACGACGCACCGAAGAAGGTGAAAAAACCCGGGAAAACGTGCAACTGTTGGCCCAAATGGATTTGCTGCTGTTTCGGACCGAGAAAAACGAACAAGAAAGGAAAATCGAAGGATAGTAAGAAAAAGACGAAAAATCGAGAAGTTTTGACTCAAATCCACGCTCTTGAAAATGTCGAGGAAGGGACAGAAGGTGAGTCAGAACACGTTCTTTTGGACTTAGTTTAAGTCAATTTCAGTTCAATTCAATTCAAGTTCGATTAAGTTCAGATTCAGATTCATTTCGGTTTTAGTTTAGACTTATTATTATTTTTTTTTAAAATTTAACAATTTATAAAAATTATTACTATTTTTATAAAATAAAATTATTATTTCAATTCAGATTCAAGTCAATGCAGTGAGTTTCAATCATACTCTAAATTGTTCTATTTTTTTGTTTTTACCTCTATTTTTCCTGCAGCTAAGTTGTTTTCTTGTGCTAGCAGGAGTCAATAGTGAGAAGACATCCTTAGTACCACATATAAAATTCGAAAAGAAATTCGGTCAATCTCCAGTTTTCGTCGCATCAGCATTCCTAGAAGAAGGTGGAGTTCCTCACAGAGCAACATCCGCCACTCTGTTAAAGGAAGCGATCCACGTCATCAGCTGCGGTTACGAGGATAAAACCGAATGGGGAAAAGAGGTTCGTTAGTAGTCGAGCATTTTACTTTTCACAGTCGTCATATTCTAAACGACTCGAAATTTTCACCACAGGTCGGGTGGATTTACGGTTCTGTAACCGAAGACATTTTAACCGGTTTCAAGATGCATTGCCACGGCTGGCGTTCGGTTTACTGCGTACCTAAAAGACCCGCTTTCAAAGGGTCGGCTCCGATCAACCTCTCCGACCGGCTCCACCAGGTCCTCCGGTGGGCCCTCGGATCGGTCGAGATTCTGCTGAGTCAGCACTGCCCAATTTGGTACGGGTACGGGTGTGGCCTCAAACCGCTCGAGCGGTTCTCGTATATAAACTCGGTTGTTTATCCGTTGACTTCGCTCCCGTTGATCACCTACTGCACGTTGCCCGCCGTTTGCCTCCTCACCGGAAAATTCATCGTCCCCGAGGTAAAATTTCAAAATTTTGAAATTATGAAAACGACCCTCGATTTCCGATGTTGAAAAAACGTGGCAAATATTTCAATCTGCACGCTTTAGAAAAAAAATCAATACTGATCAATTATTAACAGTTTATTTTATCGATTAAAATTAAGTAAATAAAATTATGATTTAATTCAGTTTGACAGTTCTTCTTCAAAAGTTCGTTTGGCCTAGTTCTTTATGTCTCGAGTCGAACTTGCCTAGTTTTTATGTTTCGGATTTGAATTTTGGACCTTACGACAGTTCTTCTTCAAAAGTTCGTTTAGCCTAGTTCTTTATGTCTAGGGTCCGACAGTTCTTCAAAAGTTCGTTTGGCCTAGTTCTTTATGTCTAGGGTTCGAACTTGCCTAATTCTTTATGTGTCGAGCTCGAATCTTTGACCTTACGGTCCTTAATTCACGTGTTCAACTAATTGAGTTAACAACCCTCAACTTGACTTAGTTCTTCACAAATCGTGTTCAACTAACTAAGTTAACAACTCTTAACTTTTGACATAGTTCTTCACAAATCACAATTGTTATTATTCTTTTATATTTTTTTTTTAAAATTTGCACCTCCACGCTAATATTTCTGACTACGTTACTGTAGATAAGCAACTACGCGAGCCTCGTCTTCATGGGGCTCTTCATCTTGATCGCCGCCACAGGGATCCTCGAGATGCGGTGGGGCGGAGTCGGGATAGATGACTGGTGGAGGAACGAGCAGTTTTGGGTGATCGGAGGGGCCTCGTCTCACTTCTTCGCCCTTCTCCAGGGCCTCCTCAAGGTCCTAGCCGGAGTCAACACCAACTTCACCGTCACCTCGAAAGCGGCCGACGACGGAGAATTTTCCGACCTCTACCTCTTCAAGTGGACTTCCCTCTTGATCCCTCCGATGACTCTGCTCGTGCTCAACCTAGTCGGCGTCGCTGTCGGAGTCTCGAACGCGATCAGCAACGGGTACGAGTCGTGGGGCCCGCTTTTCGGGAAGTTGTTCTTTGCTGTGTGGGTGATTTTACACTTGTACCCTTTCTTGAAAGGGTTCATGGGGAAGCAGGATCGGCTGCCGACGATTATCGTGGTGTGGTCGATACTTCTCGCGTCGATTTTCTCGTTGCTGTGGGTGAGGGTCAACCCGTTTTTGTCGAGGGACGGGCTCGTGCTCGAGGTTTGCGGGCTCGACTGCGATTAGACGGGTCGAAAATCGACATGTGGATCCGGTGTGTTTTGTTGTGTAACAATATAGGGTGGTAGTTTTCTTGTAGTTTACATGTTCTTCACAATAAGCATGCAAGAGGTTTAGTGTTCAAAGATTCACTCTTCACAATAAGCAATTTAGATCAATGTAGTTTACATGTTCTTCACAATAAGGACAATAATAAATTTAGATCAATGTAATTGTACTTTAATAAAAACAGAGCTTTTTGTATTAATTATTGAATTTGCAAATGTAAAAAAATATTTTGAGCACCAATTTTGAATATGTGAGAAAAATGGAAGTGTTTTATTTTTGGTTTTAAATGTTTCTGTCGTGAGATCAATTAAATTTTTATTAGATTAAAATTAAAACTTTTGGAAATGTCTAGTAAAATCATTTGTCAAATCATATTTTTTTATGATAGGAATAACGAAATGTTTTTCACAGACATCGACTGAATAACAAAATTAATCAAATACTCGAAGTCGAATTCAAATTATTAAGAGCATACATATTTTGTTTTGAAAATTATTTAATCAAATTTTCTAAACGGCAGGGAAGAAAATCGAAGATTGATTATTGGTATTAGTAACTTGGTATGATTGGATTATAAATTAAATAAAAGTAATTAAAAAATTAGATGAAAAGGAAAAACGTGAAATCAGAAATCTCGTGTGGAAATTGCCGCTCACTGCACCACCGGCCGTCGGCCGGCGATGCTGCGTATGCAAATGTGAGAATATCATCATTTTAACCGCCGTCCATTTCACTCGATCGAATGAAAACAAATTGAAAAATAAAACATCGAAAATTTAGAAATGATAAATAATTAATCATAAACCCACGAACTTGATAAGCAAATTTGCAGATCCGGAGGAAAAAAAGCGAACCCGGCGGAAGAGGATTTCTTTACTCTGCAATTGCTTGACGGCGATGATGCAGAATAGAAGACTGAAAGAAGGGGGCTTTTATAGAGACGGGTTGTTGCCCTAACCCTAATTCCCAAATAGGCCTCCTCAGATTTTTAACAAGGCCCTGTTTGGATGTAAACATATTTGGAGTAAAAATAAAATAATTTTGCGATAATTGCAAAACCACCCCTAGTTTTTGGTTAATCAAAAACATAATACAAAATAATTGATGACAAAATACTTGAAATATAATACATCTGTCTATCGGATTAATATTCACACTTTCATTATAAATTACAAAAGAATTGTGATTAGGATTAATATTCAGACTTTACAAAAAAATTGTGATTATTAATTTAAAACGAGTAATATTTTAAAACAAGCTCGAGCATGCTAATAAGGGTGATTTCTGGGGCCAAGATTTGAAAACAGACCTTGAGAACGACCCAAAAAAGTCACTCGTTTTTATTGTTTTGAAGAAATCTTATGATAGGTGACTCGTCGAGAAGTGTCTTGAATTATCAAGAGTGTCGAAAAGGAGAGATTTTTTAGAGTTAGGGTTAAAAATCATTCATTGGTACTTTTTTTAATAAGAAGAAAAGTGGAATTAAAATTTGGTAGAGATGCTAATTTTTCAATATTCTTTTTTCCATATTTAAAACCAAACTTAGAACATATCTCTTCTCGTGTTCAGACACCGTTTTATTATCAGAATACAAATCGAATATGATGAATTCCACTTCAATTTCCTATATATCTAAATAAAACGTCACATGTCTATATACAAAAAATAATAATCACATGCACGTGTACACAGAACAAATAACAACACACTCGATGATGATGCAAAGAACTCAATTCATACATGATTTCTCAAAGGGTGTGAACTCACATATATAAATCCAAACTAATATTCTTAGTTTTCAAATTCGACATGTTTTTCATTTCCTTCCAACCACTATTTATAAAAACCACTGTTCAAATTACGGCAAATTTATCCCTTATAAGTTCCATCCATCCATCTCCCTAAACTTCAAAAGTGATTTCACAGCCAAACCAAAAAAAAAACGAAAGGTGGCGAACACACGAGACTACGGCGATGCCAATCTCGATCCGTATTTCGATATGCAACAACAAGAACAACCAGCTGAGTACAGTTGGTCATCTCCTCCGGAGATGGCTTCGATCGTAACTGCCCTGGCCCACGTGTCCTCTGGAGACAGGCAACACATGTCTTATCCTGATCCAGCCACTGTTAATGATACTTCATCGGATTATTCAAGTTCGTCGGCTGGTGGTCAGAAACGAAGGCACGATGATCGAGAAAACAGTGCAGCTGCCGTCGCCACGTCATCAGGCGAAAGACAGCGAAAATACAGAGGAGTTCGACAAAGGCCCTGGGGCAAATGGGCTGCTGAGATAAGGGACCCGCACAAAGCAGCTAGGGTTTGGCTCGGCACTTTCGAAACAGCCGAGGCTGCAGCCAGAGCGTACGACGAGGCGGCCCTACGCTTTCGAGGCCGCCGAGCAAAACTCAACTTCCCGGAAAACATCGAAATCCTGATTCCGCCACCTCATCCATCCACAGAGCTCCCCATTCCTGACTATTGGGATTTTCAAACAAGACAAGAACCTACGACTTTGTTCGAGAATATGTTGTATGCTAACCACAACCCTTCTTTCTCCTCCGCCATCGATTCTTCTTGTGATCATCAGCTATTCAGTAGTGGGCAAACAATAAACTTCCGGCAACAATCTCAGGCGGATCGACGTCGAACCTCAGGCCAAAATCCTCCATCTTCCTCCGGTTGATTGATTATTCATGGTTGTTCAATTCTTTTCCTTTCTTCTATGTCCTGAAAATTATGTATACGGTTTTGATTGATTTTACAGAAGTTGTATCTAATAATACAATTAAAAAAATATTAAAGTTTCTGTGAACTATAAAAATGACAAATTTATTCATCAATCAAACAAACAAACTAAAAACAAAACTCGACCCCCATCTAACATTTTCATTAAATCAAAAGACAAACATTCGGCCCGACTTAGCTCCGAATTCAAGCCCGAATTCAGAATCAAAACCGGAAAGATCGAACCCGAAATTGAAAAAGAAAGCCACGTCACCTTACCAATTCGCGAACCACTTCTGCCTCTCCAGGTCCCGGGCCTCCTCGGCATCTCCGCTGACGTGGCGACACGGTTCGGCGGCCACCAGGACGATCTACGAAGGCTGAGAATGATGAGATTGAAGCCAGAATTGTGCCCTAATTCGAACCCCAAATCCCCAATTGAATGGATAATATTATTGGGCCGGTAAAATCTCAGCCCTTGACATATTGGGCTGGGCCTAAAACATGTTTGGTGAAGATCGACGGGCCCACTCCTACCGACAGGCTTTCATGATTTCCCGCGCGTATGCCGAAAGCTAACGTCCGTGTGTGTTTTATTTATTTCGAAAAAAATAGCAACAAGAATCATATCACATGAGTCCCATTTTTTCTTAATTTCGAGATTAACTAATTAATTAAATACTTACATATTGTTTTATTAAAAAAACAATACAAAAACATTAGAGAAATAATGTATTTTAAAATTATTAAAATACATAGTTGTACGAGGAGGGAGAGAGTATATAATTTGTAAGTGAATAAAATAATGCCCACTCGACAAAAGTGAAAGTTGTACCCTTATCCTACGACTAACAATCCTACTTTTTCACGGGCATGCAACGCAAAGCTAGGCTTTTCCGTGCCCTTTACCGAGTATATATAAATGGTGTTAAGTGATACTAATTACATACCAAATCTTCAATTTTCTTAATAGAGATCCATGGAGAAAAGCAGGTCGTTTTCCCACTACTCGTCCGGTTTCGAGTTCGAATACCAACCGAGCCCGTACTCGTTCAACGGGCCGAGCTCGAAATCAGCGCGTCATACCACCAACGATCCAGAAACGAAGAGGAAGAAAAGGATTGCGTCGTATGATAGTTTCAAGAGCGACGGCAAAGTGAAAGCCTCAGTGAAGGGAAGTTTCAAGTGGATCAAGACAAAACTAAGCGAGTTTCGTATCGGCTTTTGAGTATACCTTGCTTGTAAGAAACTATACATTTCGATCTGTAGTACTCCAGTGTAATGGAGTTTCAAAGGGGTATTTACAAAGATACCCTTGGGGCTCTGACTAGGTTTAGAAATTAAACGATGTTATCTTTCCAAATTAGAATTTTGTATTGTTTGTACCTTAAAAAAAAGAAAAAATAAATTGTTTGTATTGTATTGCTATTTCTATCCATTCTCAAAGATTTTCATTCAATAAATCACTTTACACGCCTAAATTTATTAAGAACTAAAACTACAACAAAATAACAAAAATCCTCTCTTGGGAATGTCCTCTTAACAAAGAAAAAATTGGACTTCCCAAACAGAGATAACACATCGATATCAACAAGAGAAAACACAATAGCCCGGCCGATGCAAGCCGGAATATAGACAGTGTCGATGAGTTGTTGTTTGCAAGTGGCATTAATTTCAAGCAACTCTATGTACTGTGCCCCCATGTGACGATTGAGCCATAAAAGGCAACCCATCTCTCTGACTAACTACATTATGCTGCACAAACAAGTCTTTCGACTAGAATTGTCGAAATCAGCATCCGAACCCTTTTCACTGAACACATTTCATCGCTAGGTTAGTTAAATACTTCACCGCAGAAAGATGAATTAATATAGAGCATAAACAATCATAATGAATCAAGTGGCCATTGGCCAATTGCATCATGAAGCTTAAGTTTTACGGTTTTATTCTTTTCTACCATTCCAATAAAGTGGTTGAAAGAGTTTCTCAGTATTACGAGTCATAATCTACAAACTTCTTAGCTTCGAGTTCTAGTACCATACTGAATCCAAAAGGAAGGTTTCACAAAAGACTAGCTACAAGTCCCATATTCGATCCTTCAATAATTCATCAATGAAATCGCACTGTATAATCTAACTAATTTTCAAGTATTCGAGGACTAAATACTCAAACAACTAAAAAAACATATAAACAGTTGATCACGTTTTAAGTCATATGAGGTAAACTCAAGAACATTAGTCGATGCAAGTTTTTTCCATACCTCATCTGAAATTCCCGTATCTCAAAAAGCTCTCCCCCAATCATATCTGTCCACTGCACATTCCTCTCCCTCTCTCCGTTTGCGGCTTTCTTCAAGCTACTCTTGAGATTAACATCGCAACTAGCCAAGTTTTTCGGTTTTTTAGCCTTGTTAAAGACATCGGGTCTTTCCAAGAATTCTTCTTCTTGCCTTTGAACGGACCCAGAATTCAGAGGAGACGGAGTTTCGATCCCAGTGGAAGAAGCGTGGCAGCCGAAGCACGCAAAAGAGGCCCACCACCCGCGGCAGTTCCGGGCCTTTCCGGAATCCAGCTGGATCAGATCAAGATCATCAGTAATGATTCCAAGGAGTCACTTTCATCTCATGGGTTTGTTTCTCTTTGGTTTTTACTCTACCCTGAAACTGATGAAGAGAAAATTCCCCTTCTATTGCAATTAACATCAGCTCTTCTCATCTGAATACACCACATATATATTTCATTAATTATAGTTTCTTCAAGCATAAACACAAAATTAAAAAAAAAAAAACAAATTAAGAACGAATCACACGAATTTATCACTCGCATATACAGAATATGAGTATATATATATATAATAATATATTATATGTATATATATATGCATAACGTACAGATCTGAATCGAAATCCGGCGACAATTCAGAAGAGTTGCGGTCCGGTTGCAGAGAATTTCCGGCGATGCGAAATTAGAGTTCGATTTCGGGCAGTTTTAGGTTTTCTAAAGGGAATTTTTGCCATGAATGTTCATTCGTCTTCGTTCATTTTAATTAGTTTTCATTTTTCTTTTTTCTCAAAGGTCATTATTAGGAAATGAGTTGTTTTGATTTTCATAATTATAAAAATTCTTTAATTTTTTTTATTCAAATTAATATCGATCATACTCACCGTGACCCTCGTGCACATATGTATTGTATTATATATTAAAAAAAATTGAAATTTGCTCCAATTTATAATTAAAATATTTTACTACATGATTGTATAAAAAATTAAAAAATAATAAGAGTTCCTTCAATCAAAATTCCCCATAAAAAAACCATTCTGTTTTTATTCTTTAATTAATTTACTATTTAAAACAACTTTCAATTTTTTTTTTAATTATAAAATTTCAATAAACCATTATTTTTTGCCTAATTTTCGTGGAACGAAAAAAATACTTTTATGGAGTATCATGTCTGGCCGAAATTGTCACAGTTTTTGTTTAAAAAAAAAAAATGTCAAAAATGTGTCATACTATTTAAACGAGACGTACATTTTTGTGTTGTGTGTTTTCTAAAAAATTATCTCAACTTATTTAAAACATTACAACCACATAAAAACGATGTCATTATTTATTTGCAAACAACAAATTTATTATGATGAACAACAATACAATTAATTAATATTATTACACTAGTTGCATCATGACCTTATGATGAAGTCGCCGGCCTCGACCCGGCTAGGGTTTTCGACCCGCAGGCTCGACCCGACCCGTTTGAGCTCCGTCAGCACGCCCTTCTCGAACACGAACCTCTTGCTCGCGAAAACGCCTCGACCCTCGACGGGCAGCGACGACCCCTCCGACGCGGGACGAGGCGGAAAACGAGATGGAAGAATGTGAAAGTCCACGTCGACCGAGGATACTTCTAATTCGTTCCGGCATGCGTTCGACCAATCGTTCAAGAACATGACCAACGACGCCATGTCACCGATCTTGTGGGCTGACGTGGATGGAAATAGGGTTTGTTATCTTCTTCTCTTGCCCATATGCATGATGGTGAGTCCATACGTATTTTCGGAGGTCCACGGGGTCGGGGTCCACGATGACGTCCGACATGCAAGCGTGGACTCGCATCTCCACGTACTCGACGCCCTCGTCGTTGCAATCCATGTAATTACCTTGACCATCATCGTTGACTATTCTTCCGGCTAAGACATAGAACTTGGTGAGAACTCGGGACAACGATTGCTTGAGGTTTCGGGATAAATCGATCGAATGGTTCGACGAAGGGGATTTGTAGAAAAAGAGTAGGGAGAAATAGGTTGGGGGAGCTTGTTGATCTAAGAAGGAGAGCTTGTGTTTACGAAGGTGTTGGGGAGTAGGGGATGATGGCTTCATCATCTCTCTCGAAACAACCTCCATTTAATTTGTCTTTTGTAATGCTCGAGTTTCGCGTGCATTCTTTTCTTTTTATATAACACGAATTAATTTCTTATTTAAAAAAAAAAAAAAAGACGTCCATAACTTTTTCTTTTAAAATCTTTGATAAAAAAAAAAAAAACTTAAACCACACTCGATCGATACCACAATCCTCAAGGGGTAGCTAGTTGCATCACCTTATCACGAAGTCGCCATCACGAAGTCGCCGATAATTTTCAAAATTAATAAGTATAATTTTATTTTATTTTTGACGTGGAATTAGATGTGACACAAATTTGACACAAAATTGATGTGGTATTTATGAGGTGTAGGTTTGTGTTGTGCCCACACCTCATTACTCCTGGCCTCGGGCAAGGGGCAGTAATGACAATCTTCATTTAATTTGCTCCTGTAATTATAATGGGTCGGGCCAGAAAAAATGTGGACCAAAAACAGTCGGCGTTTTCGGGCCCACCCACTGCCCCTATGCAATTTTGCGATATATCGTCGTAGACTCGTAGTCAACAACGTCATGGTCGTTAATTCAGATTTATGGAAGTTTTAAGGTTTCCTAAAAAAGGAAATTCAAGCCATCAATATTCAGTCAGTTTAATTAGTTTTCATTCGTCAAATAAATAATATTACCTCCATTCCAACTATGAACTATATATATATATGTACTGGTTGATCGGAATTCTTAATGTAAATTAATAAAAATTAAAATAGTAAACTAGGTAAAAATAGTCAAGTTAAAATAATATTTTAAGTCGAAAAAATAAAATAAGTTTCTTTTAAGGGTGTCCATATATAGTTGGACATCCAAAAAAAAAGTGTGCGCCTAAATAGTTGGGTGAGATGTAAATGTAATAGTATAATAAAGGAATTTAGGTTAATTCTACGTTAACCTAAGTGTACTAACCTAATCCCATACACACATTTACATGTATACATACTTTAACATTTTTATTTTCTTTATTGGTTAATTTTTTTTTGCAGTGGTCAAATGTTACATTTTGTTTAAATTAGGGGTACTGCACCATTAGGATAGTACGGAAAAAATCAGGAATTTATTATAAAGGAATTAGTTTTGTATTAACAAATTAATACAAAATAAAAACACTTATTAAAACACACAAAATCATTCTTAAAACTTAGAAAATGTTACACCACGTACAATCATCAAGGGGTAATAGTAGCTAGTTGCATCACCTTATCATGAAGTCTCTTGTAATTGAGCTCAACCACATCCATGTCCGTCTCGACCACATTCACCCACGCCTCGACTCCGTCTCCGTTTTTCGTATCCATAAAAACGATCACGTTCTTGAACGGCACCCCCGCCGTCCCCACCCAACTCGGCCGGCCCCACCCGTAGTCGACCGAGTACACCGGAAACCTACACCAGCTCGTAAAATGGCAAACCTCGACGACCGAACCGATCTCGTCGACCATCGCTCGCCTCGTTTCGCTCGATGGCACTAGCTCGTTTTCTTTCGCCTTCCTTATCGCGGATCTCATCTTCCCGGTCATCGTCCTAATCACGCTTTCGCCATCTTCGACTCTCTCGTCTCCGGAAGAGGTCCACGTGGCGACCGCCTGGGTGTATCCGTTTCCGAAACCCCGGGCGGTTGACTCGTTCGTTGACCTCACGTTCACCGCATGCTGCACGACTACTGCAGAGTCGTGCAGCATGCGAACGAACACGAGGCTTCCCCATAGGAAAGCGGTGACCACCTCGACTCGGCTAGGGTTTTCGACTTCCCGGCTCGACCCTACCCGTTTGAGCTCCGACAACATCCCCTTGTCGAACACGAACCTCTTGCTCATCACGACGACATCATCGATGACATCGTCGTCGGGAGGGGGTTGTTCCGCCCCCGCGGTCGAAACGGGACGAGGAGGGAAACGAGACGACAGCACGTCGAAGTCCGGGCCCACGTCGACTTCTTCTTCGTTCGGCCGGCATGCGTTCGACCAATCGGTCATGAACATGACCAACGACGAGATGTCGCCGATCTTGTGGGCGATGCATGCGCCCACGGCGACCCCGCCGCAGTCGAACATGCTGACCTGGATGGAGAGAGGGTTAATTACCTTTTCGCCCATCGATGGATTCCACCCGTATTTTTGGAGGTCCACGGGGTCGGGGTCCTTGATGACGTCCGACATGCGAGCGTGGACTCGAGTCTCCACGTACTCGACGCCCTCGTCGTTGCAATCGACGTAACATTGACCATCGTCGTTGACTATTCTTCCGGCCAAGGGGTAGAACTTGGTCAGAACTCGAGACAACGATTGCTTGAGCTTTCGGGATGGATCGATCGACGAAGGGGGATCGTCGTAGAAAAAGAGTAGGAAAACATAGGTTGGGGGAGCTTGTTGGTCTAAGAACGAGAGCTTGTGTTTACGAAGGTGTTGAGGAGTTGGGGATGATGGTTTCATAATCTCTCTTGATACAGTCTCCATTTTATTTGTTGTTTGTAATGTTCGAGTTTCGCATGTACTCTTTTCTTTATAGGACACAAATCAATTTCTTATTAAAAAAAAAAAAAAAAGAGTCCATAACTTTTTCTTATAAAATCTTTAATGTTTTTTTTTGCAAAACATTAATTAGTAACGCTATTTTGATGACAGGAAATAAAAGTGTCCGCAAGGCATTAATTCAATTAGATGATATATACACTAAAACCTATATAAATTAATACTCGATAAATTAATAATAAGCTCTCTAAAATAATAAAATTATCTGGTCGTGCTTTTGTAAAAAATGAACGATAAGATAATATAATAATAATCTCTTGAAAAAACCTAAGTATGAGAATAAAAAATTATCTGGTCGTGCCTTTGTAAAAAATGAAAGATAAGATAATATAATAATAATCTCTTGAAAAAACCCTTTATAAGTATGAGGTACATCAAAATTTTAAATTAATAATTTGTAAATATTACAATTATAAATATTAGTTCTCATCAATACTTTCAAAGTTGGGTATGATCTATTTAGAGTGTTTGATAATGTAACCTTGTTTGACAATGTAACCTGACTAACAGAATATTTGTGTCAACTGATTTTTATAATATTTTTAGTGTGCTCTCTTTTATATTCATATAATATTTTATGCATTTGATCATTTATTAATTAGTTGCAATAAAGTTGATACATGAATCCAAATATTTTAAATAAATATATTTAAATTTATTGAATTTAAAAATTCTCTTTTTTAATTAATAAAATATTAATTTATTGTTATATTAATACCTCTTTAAATTGATAAAATTTTATGGTTCCGAAAGTATTAATTTATAGAAGTTTTACTGTATACGAGCCACCAAATGATGTCAAATCAAACTCAAATACGTGGACAAATACGAGCCAAATCGAAAAATGTAAACGTTAGAGTCGAATATTTTTTAAGAAAAGATTATTTAATTTTATGATCAGATAATCAAAAAGTAACATTTTTATAATATTTTGACCTTCTATTTTAGTGCATGTTTGTAAATAAATAATTTAATGTCTCTAATGCTTGCGTGTGACTTTATATACAATGATTTTTTTTCATTATCTTTAAAATTAATCTTTCTCAAATATGTTGCTAAATAATTTTTTTATTCAGTATTGTTTTTAAAATTTTATTTTATGTTTTTTAATTTATTATGACTTTGTATTGTGTCAACCACATTTTAAATGGAGATATGACTATGTAATATAAATTGATTTGCTCATTTTTCATCCTTTTTATTTCTTAATTTATTTTAGTTGGATTTATGACGCAAAACATCAAATTGATTAACAAAATAAGACTCGGACGAGTGCAATAACCACAATAGCCACAATGATAAGTTTCGGAAACAACGAATTTTGTGTTTTAAAAAAACAAATTGAATTTGATTTGTTTTCAACTTCCTTTCATATTTTATGATATTTTATGAGGTTCAATCTATAAGAATAATTTACTTAAATAAATAAATTTATATTTTTAATTATTATAAACATATACAATAATTTTTAATAAATAAATATTTATTTATTTATTCTAGGTGAATTTGTGACAATTATTTAAAATTATTTCAACTTCCTTTCATATTTTATGATATTTTATGAGGTTCAATCTATAAGAATAATTTACTTAAATAAATAAATTTATATTTTTAATTATTATAAACATATACAATAATTTTTAATAAATAAATATTTATTTATTTATTCTAGGTGAATTTGTGACAATTATTTAAAATTATTTCAACTTCCTTTCATATTTTATGAGGTTCAATCTATAAGAATAATTTACTTAAATAAATAAATTTATATTTTTAATTATTATAAACATATTCAATAATTTTTAATAAATAAATATTTATTTATTTATTCTAGGTGAATTTGTGACAATTATTTAAAATTATTTACCTATAATAAAATAAATAAATATAAAATAGTTGTACCACATTTTTTTTTTTTTTTGGTCTATGTCAATTGCAGTGTCTTGGGATTCGAACTAAGGACCTCAAGTCCCCAATTCAAGTGCTCAACCAACTGAGCTAACAACCCTCGACGTTGTACCACATGTTAATATGTGCATGTGATGGATTCCGTGTCCATCCAAGAATGAGGTGCCAAAAGTGTCGGCAAAGGGTAGGACACAGGAAATTTAATGGAAAAATGTAATAATAATACTTTTTTTCAACATTTTTTCGCTTTTGAGAAATTACGCCTGTCAATTAGACTGCTTAAAATGTTTAAAAACTCTACTACATTTTCCCTCATTCTTACCCCTCTTGCACACACAGGTCGAGCCCCCGCCTCCGATTTTCCTCTTGTCTCAAACCGAAGCCTCGACCCTCTACAATCACCTCGATCAGATGTTCTGGAGTCGGGAATCGAATTGGGGAAGAAAACGCCCCCCGCCATCTGCCGTGGGGCCACCCGCCGCCAGCCCTCGGACGAGCACGCGGAGTCTACGACTATGACGACGAATTCTTCGTTCGTTCATCATCTCCGACGAACAAGGAGTGAGTGATTATTGACCCGCCCGCCACCTGTTCGACGAAATGCCCCTGAGACGGTAGACAGACTCGAACATATGGTTGGACCCGTCTCGTCGTGCTTGGAGTACTTGTGGTCAAGGGCGGATGTATGTTATGGCTGGGGTGGGCTACAGCACACCCTCATTAAAAAAAAATAAAAAATTATATGTATATAAAATAAATAAAAACTTTGTAGCCCATCCCAATTCGAACCTGTGACCAATGGCGGAGCCAGTACTAGACGAGGGTGGGCCTTGGCCCACACTGAGAAAAAAATATTTCTTATATATATATATAATTTTATATTTTGTATAATTGTATAGCGTAAAGTAATTGTAGCGTAAAGTAATTGTTTGGTTGATCTTTTCACTAATTGTATCTGTAAATATTTATTTATAGGTGTACGATATTCTTTTAAGAGACTATAAAAAAAGGAAAATAGTTAAATTTTTAGACAGAGAATTTTTAGACAGAGAGTATATTTTTATGAGTTAGCTATTTTGAACTAAAAATGACTTAATTAAATTTAATAAATTTAAACAATAGAATTGAACGAATCGAATTGATCTGAACTAAATTAATTTTATTTATTTATTTTATTTTTAATTTATTTTGAAATAAACGTAATCCATTTGAATGAGTATGAACTAAACTATTTTAGTTATTATACCACTTTTATAAAAAAAAATGAAAAAAAAAATTCGAATAAATTAATCAAACAAATACTAAACGAACCGAGCCTAAAGTTATCATCGTTTCGACATTTTTTTAGTCTAAATTTATCACCTTTTCGGGCCTAAATTTATTAACTTTTCGATTTTTTTCTTAAAAAAAAACTAAGTATAAGATTTTGGCCCACCCTCATTGCAAAAGCTGGCTCCGCCCCTGCCTGTGACCTATTCTTCCTCTGCCAAAATTAAATTTGGCAACAACCCGCTTTACTATGAGAATTGAATTAACAATTATTGTAAACTTAATTTTAATATTGAATATATCTTTATATTGTTACTTAATTATTAAACTCAGCGTAAAAATAAATTAAAACTTCAAATCAAGCAATTCTCTTCTCCTCTGTTGGCCGCGACCGAGCTGGAGCTGTGAAAAAGAAAAAAAAAGTTCTATTTTTTACTTTTCATTGTGTAAAAGAAAATTACTCATATTTAATTATTTTTTATTTGTCGTTTCTCTCGTAATGTTGTTGACTTCTTAATTTTGCTATTGTTATAGTATTATCTCAATTATGTTTTTAGGGTTTGTTAAATTTTTTCTTGATTTAAGGGGAATTTTATTTAATTAACAAATTAGTATTATTCTTTGTGTTGTTTGATGTTTCTCATCTTATTCAAGTTCTTGATTTTTTTTATTTTTATTTTGCTTTATGGATTTGCCTGTGGATGGGATTATGATGATGCATAAATAATTTGGAATTTGTTATTTCATTATTGCGATGAATTCGACATTCAGTGTTATTATAATATTCAGTGTAAAAATTTGGTAGGTATTCAGTGTAAAAATCTGGTAGGTGGTTCGTGGAATTGATGCGTCACTAAAAATCGCTAGCTTAGATTTTTTGCATACCAAAATATATACTTGTACTAATAAACAAACACTGTATTGAATAAAAATGAAAGTGTTTATGTTTATGTGAACTTTAACTGTTTTATCATCATCGTAAACTTTCTACTTCTAGTGTGTGCGCCTAATTTGTGCACCTCTGCGTGTCAGTGCACATTAGTGTATAGGCGCCGACGCGCGTGTGTATGTGAGCCTTACTTTTAATAAGCGTTGTGCACTTCCTAAATTTAATAGGAACACTTACAATATTTAAAATTTATAATTCAAATTATTTATAAATTATTTTAACACTATAAAATCTTTTTAAAAAAATATACTTAAAAGCAGCTTATAAATTATTTACATAATTATTTAATTTAAAAAATTACCATGCACAAATTCACTTTATACTTAAAAGAATGATGTGTGATCATTCATTTGAGACATAGAGATTATTTTATTACACAAATAAAAAAAATATACACACAAAACAAACAATCAAAACAACTTAGAAACTAGTTGTATATTTCTTGTTATATGTTTCTTTTTTGCTTTTTGAAAAACTAATTTGTTAGCTCGATGATGCGATGGAGTTACTTTCTCCATGCGTTGTACTGTACTACGATACTTTTTCTTTTAAAATGTAATTGACGTTTACCAAAAAAATAAAAAAACTTAAAAACTTACAACATTTGTCAAGGGTAGCTAGTTGCATCACCTTATAACGTAATTTTCCTCAACCATGTCTATGTCTTCCTCAGCCATATTCACCCATGCTTCGACCCCGTCTCCGTCTTTCGTATCCATAAAAACCGTCACATTCTTGAACGGCACGGCAGCCAAACCGTAGTCGACTGAGTATACATCGGAAACCTACACCAACTCGAGAATCCAGTTGGTGGAAGAAGCCCACCACCCGCGGCAGTTCCGGGCCTTTCCGGAATCCAGCTGGAGATCAAAATCAGTAATGATTCCACCGAGTCATTACTCTACCCTGAAACTGATGAAGAGAAAAATCCTCCCCACTTAAAATCTTAAAATTTAAATCAAAAAATTTCCCCATAAAATAAATGAAATATTTATTGTAGTAGTAGTTACTTTTTTTTATTTATAAAAAAATATTCTATTTTTATTTTTTAATTTACTATTATCTTAGGTTTTGAATCTAAGACTTTTGATCCTGAATTTGAGTGCTCAACCAACTCATGACCTAACAACCCTTAACTTTTTTTTTTCGACTAACGAAAAATATATTATTTGTGGAGTATGTATATATATGTCAATCTCAAAATGTCACTTCTTTATTTGTTTTCGAAAAAAATATCTCAAATTATTTAAAATATTACAACCACACAAAAATAGCATCATTTATTAGCAAACAACAAATATTATTATTACACACGTGAAAAACAATAAATTAAACCAACACTCGATCGATAGCACATGAATCTTCAAGGGGTATAGTAGTAGCGAGTTGCATCACCTTATCACGAAGTCGCCGGAAATTGAGCTCAACCACCGCCATGTCCTTCTCAACCACATTCACCCACGCTTCCACCCCGTCTCCGTTTTTCGTGTCCATAAAAACCGTCAAATTCTTACACGGCCCGCCAACCGCCGCCACCCAACTCGGCCGGCCCCACCCGTAATCGACCGAGTACACCGGAAACCTACACCAGCTCGAGAAAACGAAAACCTCTCCCGAACCAACATCCTCGATCTTATCTCCCTCCTTATTATCATCATCGCAAATCACTAGCTTGTTTGTTTTCGCCTTCCTTATCGCGGCCCTCAACTCCATCGTCATCACCGGAATCACTCGCTCGATGTCCTCTTCTCCGGAAGAACTCCAACGAGCGACCGCCAGAGCGCACCCATTCCCGAACCCTCGGGCTATGTTTCCCGACTCATAATCATCGTGGGGCCTCACGTTCACCGCATGCAGCGCGACAGATCTGTCGAGCTGCATGCGGGATAACGCGAGGCTTCCCCATAGGAAAGCGGTGACTACCTCCACTCGGCTAGGGTTAATAATCGCGGACTCCACTCGGCTAGGGTTAATAATCGCGACCTCCACTTGGCTAGGAATAATAACCGCGGCCTCCACTCGGCTAGGGTTAATAACCGCGGCCTCCACTCGGCTAGGGTTAATAATCGCGGCCTCTACTCGACTAGGGTTAATAACCGCGGCCTCCACTCGGCTAGGGTTAATAACCGCGGCCTCCACTTGGCTAGGGTTAATAATCGCGGACTCCACTCGGCTAGGGTTCGGAGCCTCTCGACTCTCCCCTACTCGTTTGAGCTCCGACAACATGCCCTTATCGAACACGAACCTCTTGCTCACCACGACTGGCGGAGCTCGATCAGAGTCGGGCGGCGGCGGCCGGGGTTTGGCCGACGGGGGGCGAGGCGGGAAACGAGATGACAGTATATCGAAGTCCGGGGGGCCCACGTCGACCGAGTCGAATTTGTCTGGCACTCGACATGCGGTCGACCAATCGGTCATGAACATGACCAACGATGCCATGTCACCGATCTTGTGAAAGATGCACGCGCCCACGGCGACCCCGCCGCAGTCGAACGTGCTCGCTTGGATGGAGAGAGGCTTCGCCATCTTTTCGCACGTGCGATTCCACCCGTATTTTTGGAGCTCCGTCGGGCCGGGATCCTCGGTGAGGTCCGACATGCGAGCGTGGACTCGCGTCTCCACGAACTCCACGCCCTCGTCGTTGCAATCCACGTAATCGTCGACTATTCGTCCGGCCAAGGGGTAGAACTTGGTTAGAACTCGGGACAACGATTGCTTGAGGGTTATGGATAGATCGATCGATTGGTTCGACGAAGGCGGTTCGTAGAAAAAGAGTAGGGAAACATAGGCTGGAGGAGCTTGTTGGTCTAAGAACGAGAGCTTGTGTTTATGAAGGTGTTGGGGAGTTGGGGATGAGGGTTTGATCATCTCTGTGGATACAACTTCCATTTAATTTGTTGTTGTAATGTTCGAGTTTAGGAGTTTCTTCATTATATACTACTAGTATATATAACGCAAAAATATAGTATTTCTTATGTTATTTTACTCGTAATTTCCAACTATTTCTGCACTTATCACTTATGGATATGGATTAGATAATATTCTTCAATAATAGGGAGATAAAAATGTTACTTTTGACTTTAGATGAGAGTAAAAATATATTAATGTTACTTTTTCTTTTAAAATCTTTATTTCTTTCTGAATTTGGTAAAACATTAGTAGTTTGTTTGATGAGAGGAAATAAAAGTGTCGGCAAGGGGATAATTGTGGAGATCGATGTGAGTTATGTCGGATAAGATAAGAGTAATTACTTCATTGTGCCCACCCACACCTCATTACTCAAAGGGGCAGGAATTGAATCGCGATCTCCATTTAGATACATAAATGCATATTTATAATTATTATAAAAATTGTTTTGTACCTTATATAATATGCGAAACTCAAACATTGCAACATCAATCACAAAATGGAGATTGTATCTCGAGAGATGATGAAACCCTCATCCCCAACTCCCCAACACCTTCGTAAACACAAGCTCTCGTTCTTAGACCAACAAGCTACCCCAACCTACATTTCCCTACTCTTTTTCTACGACCCCCCTTCGTCGAACCAATCGATCATCGATCTATCCATAACCCTCAAGCAATCGTTGTCCCGAGTTCTAACCAAGTTCTACCCCTTGGCCGGAAGAATAGTCGACGGTTACGTCGATTGCAACGACGAGGGCGTCGAGTACGTGGAGACACGAGTCCACGCTCGCATGTCGGACCTCACCGTGGACCCCGACCCGGTCGAGCTACAAAAATACGTGTGGAATCAATCGATGGGTGAAAAGGTAATTAACCCTCTCTCGATCCAAGTGAGCACGTTCGACTGCGGTGGGGTCGCCGTGGGCCCATGCATGTCCCACAAGATCGGTGACATGGCGTCGTTGGTCATGTTCATGACCGATTGGTCGAACGCAAGCCGGAACGAAGAAGAAGTCTCGGTCGACGACGTGGGCCCGGACTTCGATGTACTGTCGTCTCGTTTCCCGCCTTGTCCCGTTTCGACCGCGGGGGCGGAACAACCCCCTCCCGACGACGATGTCATCGATGATGTCGTGATGAGCAAGAGGTTTGTGTTCGACAAGGGGATGTTGTCGGAGCTCAAACGGGTAGGGTCGAGCCGGGAAGTCGAAAACCCTAGCCGGGTCGAGGTAGTCACCGCTTTCCTATGGGAAAGCCTCGCGTTCTCCCGCATGCAGCTCGACAGATCTGTCGTGTTGCATGTGGTGAACGTGAGGTCACAAGATGAGTCGGCCGGATTCGGAAACGGCTGCGCTCCGGCGGTGGCTCGGTGGAGTTTCGCCGGAGACGAGGGCGAAAGCGTAATTTCCACGATGATTGCGGAGCTGAGAGCCGCGATAAGGGCTGCGAAAATCAAGGTGGTTTGCGATAGGGAGGGAGCGAGCGACTTCGATTGGTCCGTGAAGTTTGATTGCACTTTCTCGAGCTGGTGTAGGTTTCCGATGTACTCGGTTGACTACGGGTGGGGCCAGCCGAGTTGGGTGGCGAGGGTCGGCGGGCGGTTCGAGAATTTCACGGTTTTTATGGACACGAAAGATGGAGACGGCGTGGAAGCATGGGTGAATATGGTTGAGACGGACATGGCCGTGGTTGAGCTCAATTACGATCGACTTCATCGATCGTGTGGCAGGAGATCGAACTCGTGATCTTTCAGTTCCATAGTTTTATGCTACACCAAATTTGTTGTTTTTCACATGTGTAATAAATTTGTTGATTGCTAACAATTCACCAGTATGAAAATACATTTATACCCCCTTTACATTATGAAAATACATTTATACTCTATGAGAACAAAAAAAAAATTATTTTTTTTTAAAATCATGCACTCACCCCATACCAATTTTTTTTGAAATTGAGAGAATACTTTACCTTCTCTTCTTTCCACAAAAATAAGGAAAAAAACGTACTACTAATGTTTTTGTAACGCTCCAAATAATGGGACGGATCACTAATCAATGAAGGACGTGATGTAATATTTTGGTTTCACTTTACGTATTTTATAATCTTTTGAGTGAAATATTTTCACCAATTTTAGGTTGAAACATTTTCTCCAGCATTAATACCTAAAACTGCCCTAAATCAAACTATAATTTCGCATCTCCCGAAATTCTCTGCCATGACAATTCCCAAATACTTGATTTGGTGGAGGAAGAGAGACTGAGACTGAAATGTCACGAGTTCGATCTCTAACTAACATTTTCTTGATTGAGTCTGTCACACAAGTCTTGTTTAGTGTAGTTTATTTGGTTGTCGTAATTTGTAGCCTAGTACGCCCAGCTGAAGATTTTACTCAATTAAAGCCACTAAAAAAGTAGGGCTATTACAACGACCCATTCATTAAAAACGAGAATAATAGGATTATTTATTTGTAATCAACAAATATAGGCGACAATTCAGAAGTGTTATTTACGGCGGCCATTTTCGTAGGGAATTTATTTTCGCCCATTTCTTTCCTGTAGGCAATGCCCGGCCCCGACGTCGTAGGCTTCCCCGTAGGGGATTTCCCAACGGCCCTATGCATGGGCCGTAGGAAACTCACGTTCTTTAAAAATGCAAGCCACATCAGTAGGAAATTCCCTACGGATGTGAAATTCGTACGACATCCCTTACGACATGGCCCTCTACGGTCATTTCCGTAGGGATTGCCGTATGGAATGACAATTTATTTTTTCCGTAGAGAATGCCGTAAGAAATTCCTACGGGAGGCAGACCGGAGGTAGGGAAAATCCGTAAAGTTTCAATGGATTTTTTTGTAGTACAAGGCTACAAGCTTTGCGTTTGTTTTGGAGTATATTTTTCTATTTAGTTTAAAAAAAAGAAAATAAAAAGGAAGACTATTGGAGAATATATTATCCAATAAGGTTTCTAAAGGGATTTTTTGCAACGAATATTCATTCGCCTTCGTTCATTTTAATTAGTTTTCATTTTTCATTTTTCTCAAGCGTCGTAAAATAGAGGTATTATTAAGAAATGAGGCTTGATTTTTTTTATTAAAAACTCTTTAATATTTTTATTTAAATGTTTTAAATTACATTTGTTTAGGATAATTATTAAAACTATATATTACAGTAATATTTATCCTACCTACCTTTACACTCGTATACACTCATTTATAAAAAAAAACTAGTATTCTATTTTTATTTTTTTATTTACTTTTTGAACGTACGGAGTACTTTCAATTTTTTTTAATTATAAAATTTCAATAAAACAGTATTTTTCCCCCTATTTTCGTTGTAGGGAAAATGTCTGTTTGTCCATATGCATTTTTAAAATGAATTTGGACATTTTTCCAGTCGAGCATAATTATGAATCGGCGGCATTTTGAACTAAGAATTAAACTTGAATGTGAAACAGCCTAGTATTATTGGGAGAGTAATGGTCGGTGAGGAATTGAACATTTAAATATCAATACGAATTTGCCTTGATATATATAGTTTTCAAACTCTACACGGTTTATGGTATGTTTTGTAGTATTACTAATAGGGTTGATTACAAAAAGCTAACATTTAACATTACTAAAAAGTGTCACAGGATCTTAATCTGTATTACCTTCGCAGTCCGGGCCCACGTCGACCGAGACTTTTTCGTTAGCCAAAATCCGGCATGCGGTCGACCAATCGTTCATGAACACGACCAACGACGAGATGTCGCCGATCTTGCAGGCGCGGCGATGCACGCGGCCACGACGACCCCACCGCAACTTAGTTTATTAATTAGTAGTAGTTAATAAAAAATCAATAAAATAAATATTTTTTCAATCTAAGTGTGTCCAACAACTTTGATATTTTATGGATATAGTATACGAACGAATTGGTTACAACATTTACATCACTATTTGTGGACATGAAATCTCGTGACTCACGACAGTTGCAGCACAATCTCAGGGTCATATACGTAAATTCGTGGCTTTAGTGATTACGAAATCAATTAACAATCCAATAAATATACACGGCGTGGAAGATATATGTATACTGTATATTATAATGTGCCCTCAGGAAAAAAAAACATAAAACGTAAATCACGATATGAATAAAAAAACTTATCGTGTAATTATTACTCTTATCGGGTCGGGAGTTGAATAGTCATACCTATTGAACCGTGCGGGAGATTATGACCGTGCGGGAATTGAATAGTCAAATCGTGTAAATCGGACAGTGCGAGAGAGTGCGATGTTGGTCCGATCGGATCGGATTCGGAGGCGGCGCAGGCAGGGAATCGATCCCATGAAAATTGATTAATTTGTGTTCTTGTAAAAAATATTGTGAAATTAGGATTCATCCATTGATTTGGGGAAGAAGACGATACGATAATTCATCCGGATTCATTCGTCTAACCCAAATTGAGTTGATTTTCTTGTGGTTTCTATTTTGTTAGGTTTTAGATTAGTAGCGCGCTTAATATGTTTTCTTAAAATAAAATAGATTTTATTCCATGAGAATTTGGGGTTCGTAAAATCTAAACTTAAGGTATTTCTAGTAAATTGTGTTAAAAAAAAAATACTTAAAATGTCTATTTTAAAATTTCTCTCAAATAATTATTTACTCTTATGATTAAAAAATTAATAAAATAAATATTTTTTAATGTCAGTGTCATCAGAATATGATATTTTATGGATCTCATGATATACGAATTGGTTACAATATATTATTGGCATATATTATATTTACATGAAATCGCGTAACTCACGACATTAGCATCACAATCTCAGGGTCATATATGTATATTCGTGCCCTTAGGAAAAAAAACACGATATGAATAAAAAAAACATATCGTGTAATGTACGTGTAACATAAAAATATACGTAGCACTTATTGTGTTGCGAATGTATACTTTTTTAAAATATGTCCATTCGTATTTACCTACTGGACCAACTGATTTAATTTGAGTGTCGCTCCAATATATAGATATAGCATGTTGAAAGTGCCTGGCAGGGGTATTTACGAAGGAAAATACGCTGCCAAGCTTAAGGCAGGGTGATGCGCTACTTCAGTATGCCGCACCACGAAGCCTTACGATTTAGTTTGTTCGTTTTAATTAATTTAAGTATTTTTAATGTGTATCTTAAATTCTCAGTTTAATATATATATGATATATGTATAAGTTATGCAGCGGAAAGATAAACGTTAGGCAGAACGAACAAACTCACACACACAAACGAAGCGATAAATAAATAACACAAGTAATTAAATCTTTGTATGGGTATTTAAATTATACCCATACGAATGTGCCTTACGGCTAAAAATATATTATTAAAGATACGAGTCTTTACAATAAATAATCTTGGATTTACAATCGACTAAACTTAAGGCAATGCGAAGGCATTCCTTCTCGTTTATCGGATCCGAAGATTAATGAACAATCAAAACTGAAAAAAAGCTTCTAACACTATCCTATACTAAATTACAGATCATAACTAGGTCGTACGTAACAATCTCAGATGAGAAGATAAATGGACGAAGAACTTCCAATGAAGATCTTGCCTACTAAAACCGACTAGCTAATGATCTTAATTAAAATGATGTTTTCGGATAGATGAAAAGTGTAATGAATGAGCTGAAGTCTCCTGATATTTATAGGAGGAGCTCTCAACCGAAATCCCTAGTAAAACTAGGTTTAGAGTGGTTGAGAGAAGATAGGAACCGCCTTTGACCCAGCTTCTGTCTCTGCCGCACAGCGAGCTGTTCTTCAGGCAGGGCGAACCTTCTTCAATTCACTGGAATGCCTTGCCTCTTGCCAATGCCTTCCAATTCTCTTTATTTTCAGGTTCTCTATGCCTATCGCTCCTACTCGAGTCTTCTGCTCTTGTTCGTCGTGCGGCATGCCGAAGGTCTTCGTCCTGCCGCATGATTCTGCTAATGTCTTGATTGTCTAAACACGCATGATTCAACTGGAAACTCATGCTTACACATTTCACACATACAATGAGTGAAAAACAACAATATAAAAATGTGAAGAAAGGAGAAAACATGTAAATATGACTAAGGCTTTGTTATGCCCAGTAACTCTGCCGCATTACTCTGCCTAGCAATATTTACACTAACAAACTCCCCCTTTTTATCTTTCTTCACAAAACATGAGGCAGAGTAAAATGACAACTCCCCCTCAATGAAAACTCTCTTACTTAGAGGTTTATGAGTAAACATTTTGACTTAACTTTAGGCATGAGTAAGAACTCCCCCTTAGTTAATGCCTTCTAAGTTAGAAAACAAATAACAAACAATTTTGAAGATAACACACCAATTTTTAAAGGAAATGAAAACTAGAATTTAAATTGTTCAAAACAAAAGAACTAGAAATAAAAGCAACAAGCAATAATAATTGTTCAACATACCAAAAACTTAAATAATTAAAACTTGAAAATTTTAAAATTCATCAGAATCATCATCATCTCCATAGTCCACCAGCTTCTTTGCTTCAGTCTGCCTCTCCTCTTCATCCTCTTCATCTTCCTCTTCATCATCATGCTCTTCAGTCTGTCCCTCCTGCTTATGCTCTTCAGTCTGCCTTCCTTGCTCTTTACTCTGCCTCTGCGCAGCTTCTCCCCCTTTTTGTGTAGAAATCCCATGGTTGTCCAGAAAATAGAAAATGGCATTTTCAATACCAAAAGCCATATGGGAAGTCATATCCTTGCATAATTGAGCCGCATAGTCCTGTGCAAACTTGCGAGCTTGGAGATAGATTTCAGGCAGGCCCTGGGAAGAGGCACCACCACCAGTAGCTTCATCCTGCGGCTGATCAATGGAAGCAGGTGCCTTGGTCTCGAACATGTGATAACCCTTCCAAGGCAGATCATTTGGCTCTTTGGGAGTGAACTTGATGATCGGGCTGCTGCGGCAGACATTGTCAGAGGCAATGGGTTGATACCCTTGATCTTGGCATATCTCCCAAATCAGAGAAGGAAAGGCGAGGCTATGGCTTGGATTGAGATCTTCAATTTGTTTGCACATCTTTGCAAAAATTAACTCTCCCAAATTGACTTGCTTGCTGGCACCGAGGGCATAGATGAGCTCGGCAGTGGCAGCATGAACACGGTGTGTGTTTGTTGTGGGAGTCCAATTTGACTTTGCAATAGTAAAAAGGAAATTGGAGAAAGCACTTATCTTGGACACAGGAGGTGGAATCATAGTGCCCTGACCACCGAGGAGGCGACGAGCTATGGCAGTGGGATGAGGCTTGAGCTGCAGAGGGTATTGAACTTCATATCGATCAAGAAAAACATTGATGGCAGTGGGAGAGAAATTGTAGATCTTCTGGCGAATATAAACTTTGCCATATCCTCGAGATTTCGGATCGGCGAAGCATGGGCGCAAATTCGCGTAGAAGTCTCGAACCATCTCCGCACAAAAACCTCCTGCATAAGTGACGGCCTTGCGAAGCTTCATTTGATCTAAAAATTGATCAAGTCGTTGATCAATAATCGTTGAAAAATCAACTCGGCGATCGGGGATGATTGGCTTCGCGGCATAGTAAGGCCCGAGAGTGGCACGACGACGGGACCAGTATCGTTCGGAGTATGCTCCTAATGCCTCCACATCAGAATTGGCATCTTCAGCGGGTGCCGTCAGGAGAGCATCAGAGGCAGCCGTAAGCTTACCCTTTTTCGCGGCTGAGGCAGGGGGAAGGGTGGTGGCTTCCGGGTCACTTTGGGAGCTGGCTGCCTTGGAACCACCACCTTTTTGTTTCTTACCCCGAGTAGATTTGGATGGAGAGGTGTCCAAATCAATGGGGTTTGATCGAGAGGTTGGCGGCAGGTTCTTTGATTTGAGTCGGGCTGCCTGAGTGGATGCCCGAGTGGATTGACGTGTGGGAGGGCCATACTTGACAGGGGCCTTGCGTTTCTTGGTTTGGCCAATTTCAGTGGGTTCTGACTCAGTGGCAGAGTCTTGAACCACTTCGTGACCATCTCCGTCGAAGCGCTCGGAGGCAGTTGATGTGTCCGGTGAGTTCCTTGGAAACGGCGTGTCCGAGCGAGCTTTCCGGTACGGTGAAGGGCAGTCAAAATCACCATATAAACCCCTTAACGACGAGGTGTCAGAGTCGAAGGGGAGATCTTTTAGGCCGGTTGAAGGTTTAGACGGCGTGAATTTTGGGAGAATTATTTGAAGGGGAACCGCGGCAGAGGGAGGAGCAACGATGGATGCGGCGGTCTTGGCACTGTCAGGGGTGGTGAATAAATCCAAAAATTCGTCGGTGTCCATGGACCGCTGATCATTGGCGTCGTACTCAAGGACGTTGGAGACGCCGGAAACCACCGTCGGTTGACGAGGCGTCTGGGAAGGCCCGGAATCAGATCCGTCTTTGGCAGCGTCATGAATCTGTTGCTCGGGGGCATCCTGAAGATCAGTTGCGGCAGGGGCAGTGAAAGATGGCTCTGCGGCATCCTGAACTTCAGGGGATGCCAGATTTTGGGCAGGTTGAACCACCGTGGGGACGGCAGACTCAGCAAGTCCCTGCAAAATTTCACCGGCCATGGTCCCTTCCGGCGAGATTGCCATCGGAGACCGGTGAGGAGACGTACCTGAGCCAGGAGACACCTGGGTTTGCGGCGGCGAGACAGTGGTGGCCGGCGCGGTGGAGGCAGCGAGGAATCGCTTTTCAGCCTCGGAGGCCTCCTGGAGGGTGATGTTCTCCGGCGTGGCGTCTGAACGGATCTCTTGAAGAATCCGCATAAAATCGGGGTTAGCAACAAGGTCGGCAAGGATTTTGGAAGCCATTGATGTGGAGAATTTTGGGATGAAAATTTAGGGTTTCGATTTTTGGGGTCGAAACAACAAAAAATACGAGCGAGGTTTTAAATGTGAGATGTGATTTTGAGTTTTGAAATATTAAAACACTTCGATCGGTAGAGATATAGTAGGAATAGGTGTTTTGAAATTTTGAAACTGAAAAATGATAAGTATAGTGGGAGAGAAAATAGGAGTTCGTTGATGGAGAAGAAGAAAAGACTCCTGGCAGTGCACTCAAGTGTTTTTCAACGGCTGGAAAAAGGTAACGGTCATAATGCGGCAGGGTGGTGCCGCAGTGCACTGCCTTGCAAAAAAATTTTTTTTTTTTTATTTTTTTATTATTTTTTTTTATTTTTTTTTTTAAATATTCTGTTTTTTTTTTTTTTTTTTTTGAATAAAAAAAAGAGTACATATTTTTGTTGGTGTGAATTCTTCAAAGAGAAAGAAAATCCTAGGAAAAAAAATCATAATCCTAGGTGATCTTCGTGCTGCATAGATTGAGCGTGCCCTTGCGTAGGCATTGATATCAGAAATAAATATTGGGTGTATGAAATACCTAAATCGAATTGTACATGAAATTCTTAACCCTAATAAATCTAATTACATGTATGTGGGTTCGTCCATGTTACCAATGTGATGTTAGTATGTTCTTTTCCTTCGGAAAGTTTTTACACACAATTTTAACTTGATAAAAACAACATAGGCAGAGCGAAGCTGGCATGTCATTGCGGCAGCACGAAGCAGAAATGCTTCTAGGGCATGATGCACATGCACAAAGATCTTCTTAATATGATGAAGCGATCTGAGCTTAGTGGTTTAGTGAAGATGTCGGTTTTTTGATTCTCCGTTGGTATGTGATCAAGCCTTAAGAGACGTTTTTCCACTAGGTCACGTATGAAGTGGTGCCTAATACTGATGTGCTTGGTTCGCGAGTGTTGAACAGGATTATGGCTGATGTTAATGGCACTAGTATTGTCACAATAGAGGGTAAGAGTGTTACTCTCCAAATGGTAGTCATCGAGCATGTGTTTGAGCCAAATAAGCTGAGTACTGCAACTCCCTGCGGCAATGTATTCGGATTCGGCAGTGGATAGAGAAATGCAGTTTTGCTTGCGGCTATGCCAAGAGATGATGTTGTTTCCAAGGAAGCAGCATCCTCCACTGGTACTTTTACGATCATCCAAGTCTCCAGCCCAGTCGGCATCGGAAAATCCAACCAAGTTGGTGTTGGTTTCTTTTGTGTACCAAATGCCTAGATCGATGGTTGAGGCGACATAACGAATGATGCGTTTGACTGCCTTCAAGTGGTCTTCCTTTGGATCTGCCTGAAACCTAGCACAAAGACAAACACTATACATAATATCTGGTCGTGTTGCTGTTAGATAAAGTAAACTTCCTATCATAGACCGATAGAGTGTCTGATCTACTGCGGCAGACCCAGTGTCTTGAGCAACTTTGTCCGTTGAGCCCATTGGTGTCTTCATGGGCTTAGCTCCATCAAGGTGAAATCTCTTCACAAGATTTCGAGCGTATGTTGATTGAGAGATGAACGTTCCAGTAGGTCGTTGTTTGATGTGTAAACCTAAGAAATGGGTTAGTTCGCCTACCATGCTCATTTCAAATTTTGATGCCATGGCTGTAGTAAATGATTTCAACATTATATCACAAGTAGAACCAAATACAATATCATCAACA
The DNA here is from genome assembly GCA_954870475.1 of Euphrasia confusa. Lineage (NCBI taxonomy): Eukaryota > Viridiplantae > Streptophyta > Magnoliopsida > Lamiales > Orobanchaceae > Euphrasia > Euphrasia confusa. The sequence goes on along the minus strand of OX940956.1, from coordinate 43,745,457 downwards.
TATACTTGTGCTATCAAAATTTTGGAAGAATTAAATTTAATGAACAAGGTTTTGTCGGCTGTGCCGCGGGTGAAACCAAAACTTAAGAGAAAATCGGTTAGGCACCCATACCAAGCTCGAGGAGCTTGTTTTAGGCCATATAGTGCCTTCTGAAGTTTATACACATGGTCTGGAAATCTAGGATCTACAAAGCCTTTAGGTTGAGCAACAAAGGCTTCTGCATCAAGTATGCCGTTTAGGAAGGCAGCCTTAACATCCATTTGATGCAGCGTGATGTTAAGGTAGCAAGCAATGGCAATGAGCAGCCGTATGGACTCCATGCGTGCCACTGGTGCAAATGTCTCATCGAAATCGATGCCTTCGATCTGCGTATAGCCTTGTGCTACAAGTCGTGCCTTGTTCCGTACGATCTGCCCATGCTCATTTGATTTGTTTTTGAAGATCCATTTTGTCCCGATGACATTTTTGTTTTTGGGACGAGGAACAAGTTTCCAAACTTGGTTTCTCTCGAACTCGTTCATTTCCTCTTGCATTGCCATAATCCAAAAATCATCTTTTAATGCTTCTTTGATATTTTTGGGTTCTACCTCAGATAGGTATGCGACAATGCCTATCTCAAAGCATGTAGCTGACATGCTCACATTTCTTGTCATGTTCTTGTAATCAATGGGCGGATGGATCCTTGTGCGCTTCGGCAGAATTTGGCTTGCTGGGTGATTCCTTCGAACATGCCCTGGTGGATCTCGTCGTGGTTCTTCCAATGCCTCTTCTATATCTGATGAATCAGATTCTTGAGGTGTTGTATGGTTATCTGACTGATCCGGGGATGCTTTAGATGTTCGGGCATCGGCATTGGGGACTGTCGGTAAGGCAGTTTGGTTCGTAGTGCCTTCTGTTGTTCCAGCTGCGGCAGGGTGTTCGAGTAGTTCTTGAATACCATCTTCTCGAGGTTTCTTGAGAATGCTGAGATCATCGAACTGCACATTCACTGATTCAATAATAGTTTTGGTTAGTGGAATAAATATTCGATAGGCATGACTATTTCTAGAGTATCCAACAAATAATCCTTTGAATGCCTTTGGTTCAAACTTTGTTCTAGTTACTCTATCATTCAAAACATAGCATACAGAGCCAAACACATGAAAATATTTCAAATTTGGTTTCCTATTTTTTAGAATTTCATAGGCTGTCTTCGATGTGCCTCGCCGTAGGCTGATGCGATTAAGGATGTGGCATGCGGTATTGGTTGCTTCTGCCCAAAGAGCTTTGTTGAGATTTTTTGAAATCAGCATGACACGGGCCATTTCTTGTAAGGTTCTGTTCTTTCGTTCTGCCACGCCGTTTTGTTGAGGTGTGATTGGGGCAGAGAACTCTTGGGCAATGCCTTGTGCATCACAAAACTTGGCAAGTTGTTGATTCTCGAATTCGGTGCCATGATCACTCCTTATTCTTTTTACATTTGTTTCATGGTTTGTTTTGATCCACCTAATGAGTTTAGAAACTTCTCCAAACGTCTCACTTTTATCCTTTAAAAAGCGTACCCATGTGTATCTTGAGAAGTCATCGACAACTACAAGTACATATCGATTCTTTGAGTGACTTTCTGTCTCAATAGGTCCCATTAGGTCCATATGAAGGAGTTCAAAGCATCGAGATTGCTTTTGGTAAAGATCTGCCTTAGAATTTGCTGATCCTGCGGCAGAGGCAGTTCGCTCTGCGGCAGGGAGAGCTGGATGACTTGTCCGGGTCATTTTTCCTTGTTGGCATGGTCCACATACACTTTTCTCGATCTTGGAGAGTGTTGGAAGTCCACGGACGGCATCGAGCTTGATAAGGCGCTCCAAATTCCTAAGGCTCGTATGACCAAGTTTTTGGTGCCATAGATCTACCTCATTTTGTACTTTCGCGGAGAAGCAAGTTTCTCCAATGGAGTAGCAATTGTTTGATGTAGATCTCTCCCCCTTAACGAGTGGTTTTCCCTCATGGTCAAAAACTTCACATGCTTGATGTGTGAATTTGACGTGCATGCCATCGTCGCATAGTTGGCTTATGCTAATGAGATTGGTGATTAAGCCTTCAACGTGGAGAACTTGTTGTAGCTTGGGCAGACCTTGTACGTTCAGAGTGCCTCGACCTACAATTGATCCGCTAGATCCTCCTCCAAATGTGACTTCGCCTCCTTGAAATGCTTTATAGTTGACGAGGTGATTACTATTGCCGGTCATGTGTCGTGAGCACCCACTGTCGAAGTACCATTTGTCATCCTTGGTAGCTTTGAGGGCGGTGAACACAACACTGCATTTTATATCAATTTTGTTGATAGATGATGTGGCAGGACTAGCATCAGGGAAGGCAGGAGGAACAAGACTCTCGTTATTAGTAGTGAATTTAGCTTTTGGAACCCACATATGTGATGCAACAGGTTTAGACTTCTTTAAATAGGTCTCCTTTTCCTTAGACGCATTTGATTTAGGTCGAGTGTTGTTGATCTTTTTGTGGGTATGCCATGATCCAACGTTTGAATGTAGGTGACGGCCATTTTCCCAATCCTCTTCACGTCTCCAACAATACGGTCGAATATGACCAGGAATCAAGCAGTAGTGGCATACATATCGTCTCTTCGATTTGTTCTTCGATTTGGGCAGAGGCTGCCTTGTCTTCGTTCTGCCTGCTGCAGCTTGTCCTTGCCTCTGCCTACTGCCTTTGCCGTGAGCAGTCACTTTCTTGATCCCTCTTGTAGTGGATTCTTGTGAAGGTGTGGGAGTATCTTGTGGACCATCATTTGATTCCTTCACAAAAGAGATTCCCGTTGAACTCTTTCTTGGGGGAAAAATGGCATCAACGGTCTTTTGATAACCGAGGCCTTGTCTTTCAACATTTGAGATACTCATCACGGCATCAAGTTTTGATGTGGCCGTGTTGAGTTTCTCAAAAGTGTTGTTGGCAGCCTCGAGTTTGCCATTTGCTCGTTCAAGCTCATTTTTTAGTTTTTCAACTTCCATGTCTTTTCTTGTGAGTTGAACATCGAACTTCATCAAGCGTCCTTCAAGGTCATTCTTTTCAATGAGCATTTGTTCTATGGTTATGGCTTGCTTCTTTAGCTTATCTTCATATGAGGCTTTGTTTGAGGTTAATGTTTCTACCAATTTGTTTTGCCGTTGAAGATCCATGCGTAGCTCATCAAATTTATCTTTTAGTTCAATAAAAAGATCAAAAGGAATTGCCTCATCCTCATATTCATTGTCTGAAATGGAGGCAGTGAGACAAACGATTCGTTCTGCCTTGTCTGCGGCAGAGGTAAAGAAAGCAACATGGCTTCGGCCTGCGGCAGGAGGTAGATCGTCGTCTTCTGAATCTGATAGAGAGATGCCGTCATACCGAGCGGCCAGTGCTGTTTCGGAGAACTCATGGCATAGTTGTTCCAAATCTTCTGGTTCAATCATGGAATTTAGGGCGATGCCTCGATCCTTTGATGGGCATTCCGAAGAGTAGTGCCCGAGTCCATGGCATGTATGACACGTGATTTTAGACCAGTCCTTCGAGGAGTTTGAACCGGAGCTTGATCCAGGGCTTGATTGACGCGTCACGAGCCTTCTATCTTGATTTGAAGAGATCTTGGGAGGAAACTTCCTTCGGCGGGGATCGTATGGTTTTCTTAACGACCGAACAAGCATGGCATCCACCTTCTTTGAAAATAGGGCGTACGTGTCTCCTCCGTCTTCTTGTCCCAGTAGCTCATAGATTTCTTCGTCAGTCAAGTCATTTGTCGAGGAGTTGGTGCTGCTGCCTTGCGAGCTCCTGGAGTCTCTGCCATGCGAACTTCTGGAGTCCCTGCCGTCAGGTTCTGCCACCGTATAGGCAAGGTTTTTCTCGCTTTTTCTTTCGCGTGACTGACCATAGGATGCACGGTCTTCCTCATTAAGCTCATGGTTCTTAAGAATTCCCATTAAGGTGATGTAGTCTTCAGAGGTACCCACGGGACCATCTTCGATGGCCGTTACTTTTGATCGAAACTTTGAGTTCATCGATCTAAGTAGTTTGCTACAAACAGCCTCATTGCCTATGGGAGAGCCAAGGTCAGCACATTCAATGACGATAGACATGATTTCGCCAAAGTACTGCCTTGCCGACTCATCCTCACGCATTCGTAAGTTTTCGAAGCGAGACATGAGCATTCGGACCTTGGTTTTCTTCACCGTGGTATTTCCTTCACAGTGAAGTTCCAATTGGTCCCATATACTCTTGGCTGATGCACATTGCTTGACAATTTTGTACATATCACAATCGATAGACTCAAGGATGGCACACCTTGTCCTATCGTTGGCAGTAGCTGCGGCAACCTCATCGGTAGACCATTTTTCGGGAGCTTTTTCAAGCATTTTACCGTCCGGTAACTCCTCCAAAGGAGGTTTCCATCCTCTAAGGACTGAAAGCCAAGCATTTCGGTCAATGGATTTAATCCGTGCCTCAATACGTGTCTTCCAAAATCCATAGTTGGTACCGTCAAGAACAACCGGTGTTCGTACGATAAAGGATGGATCTGACATTGTGAGTGTGTAAAATCAGAGGGACCGTTAGCACTAAGTGAGTCTAGTGTCGGCTCTGATACCACTTGAAAGTGCCTGGCAGGGGTATTTACGAAGGAAAATACGCTGCCAAGCTTAAGGCAGGGTGATGCGCTACTTCAGTATGCCGCACCACGAAGCCTTACGATTTAGTTTGTTCGTTTTAATTAATTTAAGTATTTTTAATGTGTATCTTAAATTCTCAGTTTAATATATATATGATATATGTATAAGTTATGCAGCGGAAAGATAAACGTTAGGCAGAACGAACAAACTCACACACACAAACGAAGCGATAAATAAATAACACAAGTAATTAAATCTTTGTATGGGTATTTAAATTATACCCATACGAATGTGCCTTACGGCTAAAAATATATTATTAAAGATACGAGTCTTTACAATAAATAATCTTGGATTTACAATCGACTAAACTTAAGGCAATGCGAAGGCATTCCTTCTCGTTTATCGGATCCGAAGATTAATGAACAATCAAAACTGAAAAAAAGCTTCTAACACTATCCTATACTAAATTACAGATCATAACTAGGTCGTACGTAACAATCTCAGATGAGAAGATAAATGGACGAAGAACTTCCAATGAAGATCTTGCCTACTAAAACCGACTAGCTAATGATCTTAATTAAAATGATGTTTTCGGATAGATGAAAAGTGTAATGAATGAGCTGAAGTCTCCTGATATTTATAGGAGGAGCTCTCAACCGAAATCCCTAGTAAAACTAGGTTTAGAGTGGTTGAGAGAAGATAGGAACCGCCTTTGACCCAGCTTCTGTCTCTGCCGCACAGCGAGCTGTTCTTCAGGCAGGGCGAACCTTCTTCAATTCACTGGAATGCCTTGCCTCTTGCCAATGCCTTCCAATTCTCTTTATTTTCAGGTTCTCTATGCCTATCGCTCCTACTCGAGTCTTCTGCTCTTGTTCGTCGTGCGGCATGCCGAAGGTCTTCGTCCTGCCGCATGATTCTGCTAATGTCTTGATTGTCTAAACACGCATGATTCAACTGGAAACTCATGCTTACACATTTCACACATACAATGAGTGAAAAACAACAATATAAAAATGTGAAGAAAGGAGAAAACATGTAAATATGACTAAGGCTTTGTTATGCCCAGTAACTCTGCCGCATTACTCTGCCTAGCAATATTTACACTAACACATGTATTTATTATAAGGTCAAAACCCTAATTTATATTTTGCTTTCAACAACTTTAAATTATCCGTCGTCTATAGAGTTCAAAAAAATGTAAGGTTTTCTAAACGGAATTCATGCCATGAGTATATTCCTCTTTTGATTCATTTTACTTATTACTACTTTTGTCTCAGAGCTATAAGCAAGTTGATTTTTTTTACCGTTCAATACTATGATAAACAATATACAAAAATTAAAAAAAAAAAATTACTAAAAATAACAAACAAGTATTATTTATTAATAGTCAACAAATATACTACACACACAAAAAAAAAAAAAAAAAAAAAAAAAAACACAAACACACGATCAAAACAACTTAGAACGTAGTCTCTCGTAATTTTCCTCAACCATGGCTATGTCTTCCTCACCCATATTCACCCACGCCTCGACTCCGTCTCCGTTTTTCGTATCCATAAAAACGATCACGTTCTTAAACGGCACTCCCGCCGTCCCCACCCAACTCGGCCGGCCCCACCCGTAGTCGACCGAGTACACCGGAAACCTACACCAGCTCGAGAAAATGCAAACCTCCACCGAATCAACAACACCCTCCGAATCGCAAATCGCTCGCTCGTTCGCTTTCGCCTTCTTTACCGCGGCTCTCAACTTCCCTGTCATCGTCCGAATCACATTTCCGCGATCCTCCTCGACTCCCGAGGAACTCCACCGAGCGACCGCCGGTGTGCACCCGTTTCCGAACCCGCGGGCCATGCCCGACCCATCGTCGTGGGCCGGCCTCACGTTCACCGCATGATGCGCGACCGAGTCGCGATGCATGCGGCGGGCCCACACGAAAGCCGTGACCGCCTCGACTCGGCTAGGGTTTTCGACTTCACGGCTCGACCCTACTCGTTTGAGCTCCGACAGCATGCCCTTGTCGAACACGAACCTCTTGCTCGTCACCACGACATCATCGTCATGACGACCTCGATCGATGTCATCGTCGACGGGACGAGGCGGGAAACGAGACGACAGCGCGTCGAAGTCCGGGCTTGCCAGCTCCACTCGTTGCATGCGGCATGCGGTCGACCAATCGGTCATGAACATGACCAACGACGCCATGTCACCAATCTTGTGGGCCATGCATGGGCCCACGGCGACCCCGCCGCACTCGAACGTGCTGACGTGGATTGAGAGAGGGAGGATTATTTCTTCGCCCATCGATGGATTCCACCCGTATTTTTGGAGGTCCACGGGGTCGGGGTCCTTGATGATGTCCGACATGCGAGCGTGGACTCGAGTCTCCACGTACTCGACGCCCTCGTCGTTGCAATCGACGTAACATTGACCATCGTCGTTGACTATTCTTCCGGCCAAGGGGTAGAACTTGGTGAGAACTCGAGACAACGATTGCTTGAGCTTTCGGGATAAATCGATCGATTGGTTCGACGAAGGGGGGTCGTAGAAAAAGAGTAGGAAAACATAGGTTGGGGGAGCTTGTTGGTCTAAGAACGAGAGCTTGTGTTTACGAAGGTGTTGGGGAGTTGGGGATGATGGTTTGATCATCTCTCGAGATATAATCTCCATTTAATTATTTTGTTGTATTGTTTGAGTTTTCGATCTTCTGTCCCGTACAAATAGAGACGTTTTGATCATATTTTTAATGGTAAATAAGATAATTTTACACTTTTTATTAATTTAAAAATACATTTTTACATTTTTACTACGGCTTAATTTCCTAATAAAAAAAGGTCAACGTCACATGTCTACTTCTAAAGCCAGGATTTTACATATATGACCCTGAGATTGTGATGCAAATGTCGTGAGTAGCGTGATTAACAGTCCAATTAACAATCAAATACTTACTTTATGACATGTTAACCATGAGATGATTAAGAGCATCTCCAATCGATACCAAAAATTTATTTTGGAGTAAGGGAGATGCTCCAACCGATACCAAAACATAAACTTATTATTGGTTTATAGGTGGGACCCACAAAAAAAATATTTATATTTACGTTTACCGTAAACTCAAACCAAAAACTATTTTTTATTTATAAAATGATTATTTTTTTTTACAAATTAATAAAAATAACTTATCAATTATTTTTTAGTATCTTATTTAATATCTTTTGTAATGTAATTTTTTTTATAATCATATCATTAATAATTAAAATAAATTTTAATAAAAATATTTTTAATAATGAAATAAAAATACATATCACAATATGAAATACAATTAAATAATTAAATTATATAATTAACATTAAAAATAAAATAATAATAAACAAGATATTTAAAAAAATACTACCAATTACAAAAACAAAAATAATTAATAATTAGTTTTTTGTGTGTTTTAATGTAATTTTTTTAATAATTAAATAATATTTTATTTAGTATTATTTATATTTATTATGTTTGAAATTTTAAATTGAAAATAATATTATTTATATTTTTTAATTTAAAAAATTATGAGATAAAATTGTAAATTTGTAAAGATGTCGATTATTTATATAAATAGTATAAATAATTATATAAGAAGAATATTTTAAAAAAATTATTTTAAGTAGAGTATTAGTTTCTTGGTTGGAGTCAAATTACTGTAAACGTAAACTTAAACTAATTTTGAGTTCGGTTGGAGTCAAATTACTGTAAACTTAAAATAAAACTTATTTTTTAGTTTGAGTTTTTGTTTTCGATTGGAGATAGCCTAAAAAAACGTATCGTGTAGTAGGAGGTTTTTTTAATATTTCATTGGTGGATGATCATAAATATATAAATTAGAGTTATAAAATTATAGCCAATCATATATCGATTGTTGTTGTACTATCCTTATCGATTGGTAGAGAATTCGATTTCGAATTCAATAAACTCATCAAAATATGATTACAAAAAAAATATGCTATTTCTGTCTCAAGATAGTTGTCACATTTTTTTTTTTTTTTTTGTAATTTACAAATAAAATTGGTAACTAACCCGGACTAAAAGGTAGTAATTAACTTGTTTGCTCCCATTTTGCCTATATAAATTAAACCTAACATACGTCTATTTCATAATTTGTATTTTTTTCTCACGAGTTCGTATGTATTTAAATAATACTCCGTATTACAAATAATGCATTTTCAAAAGATTGAAATGGATATATATTGATTATTTATTTATTATATTGATAAAAAATTCGAGATGAAATTAATTTTAAATAAATAAATGTAAATATAATACTCATACACAGAATGAATGGATTACAAAACGATAGATTATGATTGTGTGTGTTAGGGTTCTTGCGCCGTTTCGCTTTTTTAAGCAAGTGACATTATATCCTTCATATGAAACCTATTCTTTGAGTGTGGGTATGAGTGGTATTTCACATGACTGTGAGTTAAATTGACAACAATATTAAAATATTTGCATTATAGTCTATTTGCACGTTTAATCAAAAAATATTTTAAAAAAAAAATCAAATCACATAATATCAATACACTTTACAATATTAAAAAATATTTTAAATTAATTAAAAATACAGTATCTTTAATTATACTTTAAAATAATTTAAATTTACTAAAAAATATTTTAATTTACCTTTTAACATGTTAATATTCATTTTTTAGTATAATTCAAGGGAACTATCATGTTAAATCATGTATTGGGAAGGTTAAAGAATTTAATTTAAAAACCACAGTCCTATCTAGCTATACTCTAAAGAAGTGTTCTAACGTGTCGATGAATGGCTACAAACAAGTTGAGTGAATTAAGCTTCCAGAAGTATTAAAAATCATAATGGCCTCCAAAATTCAAAAATTGCCCCTAAGCAAATCCAAAGAAGAAGCCATCACGGCCGCCAAGAACCGAGAGTGGACCCTCTGCTCCGCAAATCGGATGAACAAAAAGCCCTATTGTTTGGCAAATTTAATTTAAAAATTAGAGCATTTTTGCAAATGAAATCTTACTAATTTTTCCAAAAATTGAATAATCATAACAATAATTTTTTTAGTAATAAATAGAAAAGACTTTTGAAAAGAGAAACATTTGGACAGAGATATTAAGATTGCTTAGTTTCATTTTTTAATTATAGAGAAAAAATTGTTTTTTAATTTGAAAGACAAAGTGAAAGAGTAGGGTAGTACTTTAATACTTCCAGAGCGAGAACATTGTTTACATATAGAATATCATTCAAAGAATAGCAGAATGTTTAACATAAGGTAATACCTAATACTTAAGACATGTGTTTCTCTCCGCTCCACATCCACTCCATGAGTTTCTCTCCGCTCTTCGAGTCGGTTGATCATCTTGTCGATATGTAAGAAAAGTCCGGTAGGAGGTTCTTATAAGAAACGTCCGGCGCAGCTCTTTTTTATCCGCGTAGGGAGAAGGATTTTTGTTTTGATATCTGCCGACTACTTGGTTAACGAGCACGTCGGGATAACTAGATATTATGGTCATGAAATCTTTGTGATTGATGTTTACCATGAGTATGTGTTCCAACTCTCTTACGTGTGCTATATACGTAAATGGGTTGTTTATATTTATACATTATCCAACTCTATTAATGCTGCAATAACTAAGTCTTACTCGGAAAATATCTATAAGAACTTTCATTTCTCAATCATGTATGAATTACTGGTAGTAACAGGAACTCAACTAATTCCAGCTGATGAGTCACCTGCTCCACACTTGTTCCACCCACGTTCTATTATTCATGTATACAATTAAGTAAGTATAACTATTTATTAAAATTGATTCAATATTCATGTTTATATTAATTCGTTATACTTAAAGTATATTTATGGATGATAAATAAAATATATTTTCAACAATAAGATAAGAGATTGAGATAAAGAAAAATATAAAATAAAATTTCAATTTGAAAATAAAATAAATGTATTATAAATAAAACATTATATAATATAAAAATAAAATATTAAATTATGAGTTTTTGGCAATAAATGTAAGAAATGAAATTCAATTAAAATCAAATAACAATAAATTCATATTTTAATAAATTATAATAATATATAATTGTAATATTTATGGATTATTATTATAAAATCTTAATGTACCTAATAATTATATAATGATTTTCCAATAAATTATTTGTTTATTATATTGTCGAATTTGATGATATTTTAAAATTATTAATTTATCGAGTATACATTTATAAATGTTTTAATTTACACATAGTACTCCCTCATATATCTTTTACTTGTCATTATGGTTTTTTAATTATTTATTTTTTAATTGTCGTTTTGATTTTACATTCCATAAATAGCGTATTATAATAATTATTTATTTATTTATAATTTAATAACCTAGTTTATTCTAATTATAATTTAAGGAATATATACCAAAATTACCATTTTTGTTTTAAATTATCAAATTATCAAATTAAAAAACAAAACATACACAACTTTTTTTTTAAACTGAATATTAAATTATCAAATTAAAAAGCAAAATTACACAAATTAAAAACAAAATTACAAACAATTCTCAACATTTAGTAAATGTTAAAAAAACTGAATCGAATACGGCCTCCTTAGTTTAAGAAATTAAATATGTTATTTTTGACAAAGTAAAAATATATTTTAATGTGAAAAAATAAAATAATTGTGAATAAAATTTAAAAAGTTAGGTATACAATATATTAAAATTTTATTTTAAAATAAAAAAGTTAAAATAATTATTTTGTTTGGAGCGAGTGAACTATTTTGACTCGAAAAAGAAAGTAGTGAGAGAAGAGTATTATTCTGTGTATGAGAGCCTGATAAATTCGTGTGGTCCTGCCGTGATTGGTTCTTAAGTTGGGTTTTAATTTTCTGTTACTTGTGCGTGCCATATCATGTCATCGTACGTAGTCAACAACGTCGTTGTCTTTAATTCAGAGTTATGGCAGTTTTAGGTTTTCTAAAGGTAATTCATGTCATCAATGTTCATACATTTTAATTAGTCATCTCCATTCTCCAATATATAGTGACTTAGTGAGACATGTTTTTCAACTTTTTGTTATTATTTTCCTTTATAATTAAAGGTATTTTATAAAACACAATCATTATTAATTAATACAACTTAGAAATGTACAACACAATCTTCAAGCGGTAGTAGCTAGTTGCATCACCTTATCATGTAGTCGCTGGTAATTTGCCTCAACCAAAGCCATGTCTTCCTCAACCACATTCACCCACGCTTCGACACCGTCTCCGTTTTTCGTATCCATAAAAACAATCACGTTCTTGAACGGCACTCCCGCCGTAGTCGACCGAGTACACCGGAAACCTACACCGGCCAGCTCGTGAAGTGGCAAACCTCAATCGAACCGATCTCATCGATCATCGCTCGCCTCGTTTCGCTCGAAGGCACGAGCTCGTTCTCTTTCGCCTTCCTTATCGCAGCTCTCATCTTCCCTGTCATCGTCCGAATCAGTACACTTTCGTGATCGTCGACTCCGGAGGTTGTCCACGTGGCGACAGCCTGGGTGTATCCGTTTCCGAAACCCCGGGCGGTTGACTCGTTCGTTGACCTCACGTTCACCGCATGCTGCACGACTACTGCTGCAGAGTCGTCGTGCAGCATGTGAACGAACCGCGCGAGGCTTCCCCATAGGAAAGTGGTGACTACCTCGACCCGGCTAGGGTTTTCGATCGACTTCTCGGCTCGACCCTACCCGTTTGAGCTCCGACAACATGCCCTTATCGAACACGAACCTCTTGCTTATCACGACATCACCACCTCGATCGATGATATCGTCGGCGGGACGAGGCGGGAAACGAGACGAGAGTACGTCAAAGTCCGGGGGGCTCACGTCGACCGAGACTTCTTCTTCGTTAGCCGGCACTCGACATGCGGTCGACCAATAGTTCATGAACATGACCAACGACGAGATGTCGCCGATCTTGTGGGCGATGCACGCGCCCACGGCGACGTCGAACGTGCTGACCTGGATCGAGAGAGGGTTAATTACCTTTTCGCCCATCGCGTGATTCCACCCGTATTTTTGGAGGTCCACGGGGTCGGGGTCCATGATGACGTCCGACATGCGAGCGTGGACTCGCATCTCCACGTACTCTGACGCCCTCGTCGTTGCAGTCGACGTAAGGGAATTGGATTTCGTGACCGTCGACTATTCTTCCGGCCAAGGGGTAGAACTTGGTGAGAACTCGAGACAACGATTGCTTGAGGTTTCGGGATCGATCGATCGATTGGTTCGACGAAGGGGGGGTAGTAGAAAAAGAGTAGGAAAACATAGGTTGGGGGAGCTTGCTGGTCTAAGAACGAGAGCTTGTGTTTATGGAGGTGTTGAGGAGTTGGGGATGATGGCTTGATCATCTCTCGAGATACAACCTCCATTTTATTTAATGTTGCAATGTTTGAGTTGGGCAAGTCTTTTCATTATATAAGGTAGTAATTAATTAAATTATGGTTACCTATCATCTTAGTTTATTAATTAGTAGTAGTTATTAAAAAATAAATAAAACAAATATTATATTTTTTAATCTAGTGTGTGTCCAACAACTTTGATATTTTGTGGATATAGTATACGAACGAATTGGTTAACAACATTTACATCTCTATTTTGTGCACATGAAATCTCGTGACTCACGACATTTGCAGCACAACCTCAGGGTCATATAAGTAAATTCGTGGCTTTAGTGGTTACGAAATCAATTAATAATCCAATAAATATACACGGCGTGGAAGATATATGTATATAGAGCATTTCCAATGGTATATCTATACATATGTACAACGAGTTCCTATATCGTGCAACTGTATGTACAATACACATCGTACATGCAGATCACTTAATAATAAAAATACAAATTAAAATTTTAATTTAGCGTTAAATGTTTAAATAAAAAAACAACATTAAATAAAATAAACTTCATTTTGATACAAAAATATAAATTTAAAATGGTATTTAATCTTTACGTAATAAAAAATTTATTTTAATTTATATTATATTATTAATATTCATTACGTAATAAATGAATCTTCATTCCGCGTAATTCAAATATTCATCTAGAATTTTCAACAATTTACAATATATTAATCAAATATTTATCACGTAATACAACAATCAAATCTTTATCATGTAACCAAACAATCAAATCTTAATTAAGTAATAAAACAATCTTCATTCATCGTACTAAGATCTTCATTATCAAAAAAAATATAAAAAATAATTTTTATAGTACCCACAAATCTTCATCACTTAATACAATAATATTCATTATTGTACATAAAATCTTCATTATCCTACAATTTTAATATGAATAAAAAATGAAAAATAATTCTTATATCACGTAAAAAAAATATTAAGTTAAATAAAAATATTAAGCAAACAAATAAATTAAATAAATTTTCAACATGAAAAAAAATACGAAAACTAATTCTTATATTACGCAAAATATTATGAAAAAAAATAAATTGAATAAATTAATTAATTTTGATATTAAGCAAAAAAATATATGAGAGAAAAATAAAAAATAAATTGAATAAATTAATTAATTTTGATATTAAGCAAAAAAATATATGAGAGAAAAATAAAGGAAAACAATAAAGAAGAGAACTACAACAGAAAGTAAAATAAATAAATAAATTTAAATTTAAATATTAATCAGCTAGATGTACCATGCTTTGTACATCTAGTTGTACGTTATAAATTGTCATGTACAATTTGATGACATGTCATATGTCACATCAATAATAATTTATACCTATCAATTTGTACCTCAATATACCAATGGTTTGAGGTACAAATTTTTTTCTTTATGCTTGTGGAACCCACATTGCAGGACACACTCAAATTTGTACCTAGTATCTAATATTTGATACTCATTTTTCTCTCTCTCAAATTGTACCTATCATCCTAATGGTGTACCTAGGTACAATTCCAGTGCCTCAGGAAAAAAACATAAAACGTAAAACACGATATGAATAAAAGATTATGATTGTGTGTGTTAGGGTTCTTGCGCCGTTTCGTTCTTTTTTAAGCAAGTGACATTTATATCCTTCAGATGAAACCTATTCTTTGAGTGTTATAAGGGTATGAGTGGTATTTCACATGACCGTGAGTTAATTTGACAATAACTAGATCCTTCTTCCCGTGCGATGCACGGGGAGTACCACTCAAAGCTTCGCCCGGATTTATTTTAATCTTGATTTTATTGTATATGTTAAAATAATTGTATAAAAATTTATGTTTATATTCATAAGTTTGAAAAAACAATTTAGATGTTTTGACAATATTTTATTGATTTAGGATTTTCAAAAATTAACAATGTTATAAGCACAATATAACTAACAAACCTAGATAAAAATATAATTTTTTTTTATTTATGTTCAATCCAAATTTCTGAAAACCTCCTGGTACACAACATATGTAGTCTTATTAGTCAAGTTATCGTTCTCATCACATATTAAAAAGCACACATTTTTAGTCTTATTAGTCAAGTTACCGTTCCAATTGTTGCAATCTGATCAAGAAGCTTTGAGAAGGACCGTGCTAATTTAAAAAATTTAAACAAATTTCGACTCGTGCGATGTACCGGGATTAACTTTCAGAAACTTTTTCCGATTACTATTTTAATATAAGTATACTAATAAAAAAATTTTAAAAAAATTTAAATATAAATTACAAATAATGAGGACAACTATTGGAGAAAATAATCTTACCTCTTAGTAGATTTAAAAAAATAATAACAAATTTTGAAGATCAATTCACATTTCTAAACACCTTCTTGTAAACGACATTTGTAGCATTATTCGTGAGTTCCCCATTCGAATCACAAATTAAAATTTTCAATCTTGCTCGATTAGTGACTCTAGAAACTGCAACATATAATTGTCCGTGTGTGAACACCGACCTTCTCAACAGCTATTTTTATTGAACATTTGATATAAAAAATAAAAATTAGCTAATATCATAAATTGTGGGTATTGAATGATCGTGTAGTTAATGAAGTTAAATAGTTGAATAATAAAGTGAAGTTAAGTTATTTCAGATTCACTAAGTTTAGTTTAGTCATTTTATTTTTTTTATTCATATTTCAATATTTTAAGATTTAGCTGAAAATTTATTATTGAATATGGTTAGAAGCTACAAAAATCAACATATTAATGTTTAAGGAACACATTATATAATAAATTTTGATATATAAACCTGCAATGCAACGGTCTATGCTAACAGTCAAAATATTTAGTTAATAAATGAATATATGCAAACATTTCAGATAACAGGACATATGCAGTATGCTTTCAAGAAAACAGGGTGAATAAACGGTTTAAGAAAAAGATAATATACGTATATGTGTTTAAGAAAATAGAATGAATCTATCTCTTTGAAAATGAAAATCGGAAACTTTGGGAATCTGAAATACATAGCAACTTACGAATTTGGGATAAGTTTTTGGATGAAAATTATTCTGCAAAGATAACAGGGGAAATGGACCGAGTAATAAGACATTGGGATATGATGAGGGATAAGAATCTGAACTATAGAGAAACTTACGAATTTGAAGCACGAAGAGAGATGAGAATTACTCTGCAAAAAATAGGCCACAAACAACGATTTATCAAATTGATGAATTCTGATACTGCAAAACTATAAATGATCAATATAAGAAGTATAAAGATATCAGGAGGAATTGACCGGGTAATACGAATTTAGGATATGATGAGGGATAAGAATCTGAACTATAGAGAAACTTACGAATTTGGAGCAGAAAGAGGGATGACAATTACACTGCAAAAAATAGGTCACAAACAATGATTTATCAAATTGATAAATTCTGATATTGCAAAAATATAAAGGATGAATATAATCAGTGTAAAGATAACAGGGAGAATGGATCTGGTAATAAGAATATGAACTACGGAGAATTGAATGAATTTGGGTCACGAAGATGGATGAGAATTACACTGCAAAAAATAGGCCACAAACAACTATTTATAACATTGATGAATTTTGATACTGCAAAATTATAAAGGAATAATAAGATCGGTGCCAAGATAACTGGGGGTATGGATTGGGGAAGACGAATTTGGCATATGATGAGGGATAAGAATCTGATCTACAGAAAAACTTACGAATTTGGGAAACTTTCGAATTTGGGGCACGATGAGGGATGAAAATTATCCTGCAAAAAATAGGCCAGAATAAACGATTTATCAATTTGATGAATTTTGATACTGCAAAATTATAAATGAGCAATAAGATCAGTTCCAAGATAACTGCGGGTATGGACTGAGGAAGAAGATTAGAGAAAAATACACGAAACCGTATAGAAAACTGAAAGAGATAGAAACCTAGGGATTTGGAAGAAGAGAATCGATTTTCTGATATTATTGAATATCAGAAACTTTAAAAAAATATATCACTATAATTATACAAATCCTAAAAACTTGAAAATCTAACCTAGAAAAATGAAAGGAGAATAAGATCTGCAAACCTTGGGAATGAGAATGAGAAAATGCTACATTTGAAAAATAATGTACTGAATTAGTAATTGAAATAGTTGACCGAAATTAAATGATAAAAAAAATTGGGGATAAGTAAATTGAGCATTCTTATTGGTAAATAGAAATCTAGATGACAAATAGTTAATGAAGTTAAATAGTTGAATAATTAAGTGAAGTTTAGTTATTTTAGATTCACTAAGTTTAGTTTAGTCATTTTATTTTTTTTATTCATATTTCAATATTTTAAGATATAGCTGAAAATTTATTATTGAATATGGTTAGAAGCTACAAAAATCAACATATTATATATCATGAAGATGTTATGTTTAAGGAACACATTATATAATAAATTTTGATATACAAACCTGCAATGCAACGGTCTATGCTAACAGTCAAAATATTTAGTTAATAAATGAATATATGCAAACATTTCAGATAACAGGACATATGTAGTATGCTTTCAAGAAAACAGGGTGAATAAACGGTTTAAGAAAAAGATAATATACGTATCTGTGTTTAAGAAAATAGAATGAATCTATCTCTTTGAAAATGAAAATCGGAAACTTTGGGAATCTGAAATACATAGCAACTTACGAATTTGGGATAAGTTTTGGGTTGAGAATTATTCTGCAAAGATAACAGGGGAAATGGACCGAGTAATAAGACATTGGGATATGATGAGGAATAAGAATCTGAACTATAAAGAAATTTACGAATTTGGAGCACGAAGAGGGATGCGAATTACTCTGCAAAAAATAGGCCACAAACAACGATTTATCAAATTAACGAATTCTGATACTGCAAAAATATAAATGATCAATATAATCAGTATAAAGATATCAGGAGGAATTGACCGGGTAATACGAATTTGGGATATGATGAGGGATAAGAATCTGAACTAGAGAGAAATGTATGAATTTGGAGCAGAAAGAGGGATGACAATTACACTGCAAAAAATAGGTCACAAACAATGATTTATCAAATTGATAAATTCTGATATTGCAAAAATATAAAGGATGAATATAATCATTGTAAAGATAACAGAGAGAAATTGATCTGGTAATAAGAATATGAACTACAGAGAATTGAATGAATTTGGGTCACGAAGATGTATATAAGCCATTAAACAACGAATTATATAATATTTAATAATTTTATATTTAATAAAATTAAAATTTTGAAATAAAACACAAATAAAAGGAAAGTCTTTTATTTTATTTTATTTCAATTTTTTTAATTAATAAAATATTTTTTTAACACATAAAATTTTAAATTGTCATATGATAATAAAACTTATAAACTTCAATCATATTTGATATATGAAATTGAATAATATTATAAATAAATATATAGTTTTTAGGTTTTTTATCGTGCAAACTATGCTTCTAAACTCGACGTCTATTTTAATACGACTCAATATTTATTAAAATGAAAAGAGCACGACTTTGGTCAACAAACATTCACTCAACACATTATCCAATAAAACATATAATATGGAAGCTTAAAATAGCTACTTAGAAAGATACATAATTAAAGCCGAAAATGTGTAATGTGGAAGCTAGCTTGGCAGTTATTAAATTTCATGAATGCATTATTAAGAAATATTTGAATTATTAAAAGAATGTGTAGGCCAGAGACTAAACATTACTTTTAAAAAATTGGTACATATATTGTTATTGATTATATAAAAAATATTTTTATTCTTATATAATAAAATATATTAGAGTTATCCGAAAGTTATAATTTAAATAATTATTTTGTTTGTATTTCAACTATATTAAAATCTAAATAAAATAAAAATAAAATTAATTAAATATATATAATATTCATGGTATAGATAAATTATTAAAATTGAAGTTTCTCCGCGTATTATTTGTTTTATTATTCATTAATATAAATGTATTATTAAAAAAATTTGTATATTGGTTTTACAAATTATCAATAGTTCTCCATGTTTTTTATTTAATATAAGATAACATATTTTTTATTTTGTAAAAAAATAGAGTATTAATATGTTTTAATTATAATGGAGGGTAATTTTTTAATTACACAAAGACTTTAATACTCTTATGGTAAAAACTTAACAATTATAATTAATAAATTAATTTTTATTAACTATTATAAAGTAGTTTTGACCATTTAAATTAAAATTTATAAAATTAATATTTACTTTAAAAATTAATATTTTCAATAATATTTTTATAAGTTTTCTTGGTTCATTTGAATTTTATAACCATATTTATAAAGAATGAATAATTATATCAATAATAAAATTAATTTGTTGAATAACTATTTTTTTATTATATTTTTATAAAATATATATTAATAGATAATTACTTTCGTAAAAATACGTTCACGTAGTTTTAAAATCACCGACTAAGTTCTTCCATTACCCAAGCCAATAGTAGTCTTGGACTTTTCTAGTCCCCCGCATATATTTATATCTACTCTAAACAGCGCATCTACTTCTTCGATCTAGGCTCTAATATACAGTAATGCTCGCAAGGGCTATTGGTCAATACCTAAATCTCTGCAAAACAATAAATTAGGATTCATAAATTTAACAATCAATTTAATATAAAAAAAATTCAAACAAACATAGCGGAAGAAATATGAAATGAAACTTGGGAGATTTGATGAATAGAGAAATAAATTATACTCCGTATACATGAATCAAATATTTAGGTTCATAACCAAAATTTATAAACCTGAATCTGGGAAAAAAATTAGGATCAAACACACTTTTATGAGATAAATATGAAGTCAAACCTCAGATATGAGATAAATATGAAGTCAAACACACTCCTTCCTGAGAGTTTAGGGTTTTACATATGCTGACAAATGTCGCACCATTTAGAACCTGCCAACAAATGAAAAGGAATAGAAAACATTAGCATCAACCAACCAAACACTAATTTTACGCTTATATACATTTTACAAAATAATTAATCATAAAAATCCCTAGTGATACTGCCTGTTAATCAACCTCAAACTCTATCAACTGTATGCATCAGAACTTTCAAAAATATCATCGAGTTTATAACTTTCCACATATACTTAGCTACTACTGTATATAGTATCACTAAACAACATACTGGATTACCTCATCAATTGAGTTATCAAGCAGTTCTGTCATAGCTTGAGGGTTTCCAATAATCATCAGAAGTACTCGAGAATATTATATATATTCGAGTTCATTACCAGCGAAATCTTGAGTTATCAATGGGGAGAGTATGTAAAGCTGTGCCAGCGAAATCTTGCTCCAAAGGTGGTGAAGCTGCCAGCGAAATCTTGCTCCAAAGGTGGTGAAGCTGATACTTGGGCACCCCTCTTGGATTTGAAAGCTTGTTGAGCTTCACCAATGTTATTAGATTTCAATTTCATCCTAATTGGCAAAATTAGCTGTTCTTATTGGCTAATTGGAATTTCAATTTATTTGTATTTATAATTTTATAAAGAAAATAAATTTTTTGTTAAAATGTTTTAAATTTCAAAGAGCATTGATCATTCGCTTATCGAATTTCTGCAAATAGGAAAATTGATCATTCTCAATATTGTTAAATATTGTCAGTATGAATTAATTTAATTAAAATAATAATAGCTATAGTAAGTAGTTAAAAAATAATATAAATCTCACGATCGAAATTTCAATTCTATTTGTAAACTCTCGAATTTTATTATTAATTGTTACTAGTATATCAAACATGAAATATTTATTAAAATGCAAGAGTTCTTTCCGTTTTAAAAGAAATAAAATAAAACTTCTTTATTACATAAACAAAATAATTTATATTGTACATCACCAATCAACTAAAAAGGATTGAACAAATCATTCAAGGAAAGCTTATTACATCGTCCAATTCGGGAAGAGATGAATCGTTGAACCGTGAATTGATCTGATTTCATTGACCTGCTCGGATTGAATTCGATTCTGAGGAGCTTGGGAGCGAGAATTTACGGAATCACAGAATCAACACAACAATATCATCCGATCACTTCAATTCGAGCTAGAAAAAAGAAAGAAAAGTTTCGGATAAGGCTGACGTACTCAAAATCCGCAATATCATGGAAATTTGAAAGATAAAATCCGTATCACCAAAATTCACCGGATATGGGGGATAAGCAAGACTCGATCAATCGTCCTTTAGTATTCGCTTGATCGAAGAAGCAGTGAATGGCAAAAACAACCCCGGATCTGCAAATAAAAAAAAAAAAAGTCTGCACATGATAGAGCAGCGAATGGCTAAAAAAAAAACTTGATAGAAGGAGCAAATCTGCAAAAATAAAATCTTACATGATAGAGCAGCGAATCTGCAAAAAAAAGATATGCTGAAAATATATGCACATCCTTGAACGCACATCAGAAAATACCTGTTAAGAATTTGGAGTGAAACAAATTAGAAAGGAGGTTCATCTACATACCTGGTCGATACAATAATGAAAAAGAATAATTCTCTTGAATTTTGGGACGAAAATTATTCACACTGATGGCCTGAATACTCAAGAACAAAACAACGAAGAACTGGTTCAATTCATACAAAATATTAAGCCCCAAACCTGATAATCCCTAAAAACAGTAGCCCCATAGAGAAAAAGCGGCTGGTGGAGAGTTACATTAATATTAATTTAGAAGCTTTGAAAAAACTCATTAAGTAACTACAGCAAAGTCAGGGACAGGAATCAATATGCAAAAAAAAAAAAATACCAATTTGAATTTTTGAAAAAACGAAAGCTATAAAATGTCAACTACACCAATAAAATTACAAAATATTAAAAACGAAAAAATTGAAGCTTTTTGCTGCAAAACGGTAATTACGAAATTTGGTTTGAGTCGTTTACCCTAATTTTATGCTGCAAAAATAAACTTAAATACACACAAATAAATTAAACAACGAAATAATTTATGAAACTCTAAACTTCATATTATTCATATAATAATGCTATATATATATATATATATATATATATATATATATATATATATATATATATATATATATATATATATATATATATATATATATATATATATAAACTGTTGCTGCATGTACATGGCAGAAACCTCATATTATTCATATAATAATCCTATAATATGAAGAAAAAAAAATATAAAAAATGTCCAGAGCTGCATGTACATGGCAGAAACCCAATATAATATGAATAATAAACAAAAACAAAAGTGAGCGGTTTAAATATGTTAAGATTGCTCGCAAACCTCTTGTGAATATAATGAACAAAAGAGAGCGCTGTATTTTTTTTTTGTAAAATCTGGCAAAAATTAACTATTCTGATTTTTTATAAAAAGAAATTAATGAGAATCTCCAAAATTTTAGTGAATTAAATTTATAACATCTATAAATATCTTAAATCGTCGCACTATTAGAGGATCGAGGAAATGCACTATGAAAATACCTGCGATTTGTCGTATTTATATACCGGATGTCTCTGAGAAACATAGTCTACACTGGTTAGTGCAGCGTGGATAGGATTGAGTTCCGACAAAAGCTCTAACACTTTAGGAAACTGAGACAGGTCGAGACTTTTTACCTACCAACCTGATTTTTTACCACATTAACTTGAACTGTATCAGAAGCTTTCATCATAAGGCCATCTAGAGTAAAAGTCAAATTATATTCATTTAAATACCTCACACTCTTATTCTCTTCACACAGCACACTCACAAAAATGGTCAACAACCATCAAACCCTCCAATCATTCACAATCTCCATTTTCAAACTTAGATATCTACCCCTCCACTCATTTAAATACCTCCACTCATTAATTTACAATGAAGGATCAACATCGATTCATTTTTATGGGCACATAAATAACATACTAAAACTGACTTTTAGCTGAATTAATTAACTTATCAATTTTAGCTATACTACTGGTTATATAGCGCTAGAAAGAGAGAGGCTATGAATTGTTTTGTTGTTCATTTGTTTGTTGCACAAAATTAGAACAAAAAAGAAAAATAAGAAGATAAAATAATCTCAAAATATTCAGCAACCTAAATGTTCAGCAAAATAACATCGTTTCAAACCCCACAAAAACCATTGAAAACAGCACATAGACAATAACACATGCTCAGCAACGTGGAAAGTAATCACTCAAATATCGCATTTTTCACATGCACTATATATTAGTAAAACCGTGTATCTCCAATATTTTATGAACCCAATGCCAACTCAATAAAACTCTTCTAAAAATCATGAATTCTTTCAGCATAAAAACTCGCAAAATCATGCTCAAGTATTTATCAGACCCCAAAGTAATCAGCTAAACACCAATCTATTTTCTCTACACTACAGATAAAGCAATGCCAACATCCCACACTGATAAAAAAAAACACCACAGAAATTATCCTGAATTTCACTAATAAATTGATTAAACAAAAACTGAATATGCTACACTCATGAACTAAATTTGCTTGTGAACCTGTTTTCCATTTTACGTGCTCTAAGACACCATTTGCAATGTAGAGGATTGAGGCTCCTCGATTTTTCCTATTTCAATGAAAAACAAATATATTAATAGCAAATAAAAACAAAAATATAAATAGCAATTATAAAAAAATAAAATCAAAATTAACTAATTTGCTTGCGAACTTGTTTTTCGTTTTACGTGCTCTAAGACACCATCTGCAAAGTAGAGGATTGAGGCTCCTCGATTTTTCCTAATTCAATGAAAAACAAATATATTAATAGCAAATAAAAACAAAAAAACGAAATACCTTTTGATATCATATTCACATTTTGATTTCAAACCCCCCCGTCAAAACAAATAAAAAAGAAACAGTAAATTAGAAACTCAAAATATCATGCATTCATGCTACACAATATATCGAAAATTAATAAACAATAACCTAAAAACATTAGATATAAAAAATAAGAATGCACATTAAACTTACATTTTCGGGCATCATGCAAGTGCTTTGAAAGAGAGTATCCTATCTTCCTAGATCCAGTCAGATGCACATACGGCACCAAATGAGAGTTGAATGCATCAGGTAATTAAAAAATAAAAGCGTGGCCGAGAGTACTACATCATGCAACAACACAGATTTTGCATTTTAAACCATATCAACTTTGATTTTCCAGATAATGAATACACCGAGAGAAAATATTCCCTCCTTTGGATTCCAAAAAAAAAAAGACAATGGAATTGCAGCAAATTATAACTACGTAGGATATTTAACTTTTTCATATATTTGATTTCCTCTCTTAATTATGTGTAAAGAGAGTATCTTATCTTCCTTGTATTGTCAGATGGCATCAAATGAGCGTTGAATGCACCAGGTAAAGACTAAAAGTGAGACCTTAGCATTCCAAGTGTTTGAATATGTGGAGAGACATGACAATGATGTTAGCAGCTAGTAATTCACAACTAAGTTATGAATAGCTTACAA
The DNA here is from genome assembly GCA_954870475.1 of Euphrasia confusa. Lineage (NCBI taxonomy): Eukaryota > Viridiplantae > Streptophyta > Magnoliopsida > Lamiales > Orobanchaceae > Euphrasia > Euphrasia confusa. The sequence goes on along the minus strand of OX940956.1, from coordinate 43,720,884 downwards.
CAAAAAGGTAATACCCTAAAAATGATAAATGAAAATTTCATAAAATAAAGTCCGATTAACACACTTGTTCACTGCTTAACTTAGTCCAACTTTTAACACAAAAAGGCAATCTGTTACATAAATCCCAAACCCAACTCACCGTTGCCCAAGTGACTCTCACCCACAAACTCAATTCACTTCAACACTCTCGGCCTCGGATTCTCTTGCTTATGGCCACTCGAACATGTCTCCCCATGAACTCCTACAATTAAAAACAACATTCAATAAAGTAAAAGTAAAATAAAATATATTAGTAATTCAACAGTCAAAACAATGAATATAATTTACACTTCCTAAAATCAAATTTTACTACCTTCCCTTGAAAGGTGAGGAGCGCTGGTGCATTAAAGCTTTGGAGCAAGAGACAAATCTGCTGCGGATATCACTTTCCCATTGATAAACGGACCCTATAAGCGAAAAGTATCAAAACCGAAAAAAAAACTTTAAGCTCAACTTTGGATAATAAAAAATTCACTTGATTTAGTTTTCATTGTTTCATCAAAGCCTTTGTTAAAAAACATGGAAATGAAAAAATAAAAGTTGGTTGCTCACATTGTCTTTGAGGTAATTGTTGAAAGCCTCGAACTCACTCAGTAATGCCTGTTCTGTTCCATCACCCGAGTCTTTGCTTTTAAGAAACCCAATAAATGCCGAGAAGATCTTCGAACCACTACAAATAAGCAAGAGTTGGTCAAACACAGCTTGGCTCAAAATCAAGAGTAGAGCGAGCTTCATTAGTATTATTTACGGAAAATAAGTAGACATACATGGCTAACAGGATCCTTAATCGATACAAAATAGAACTAAAAATGTGACAGAGTTGAGATTTCGGCATTAAAGAAATCCTTAAGGTCTTGAGGTCCTGCTTGGAATGGTAGATTCCCTACGTGTAAATTGTGCACGGGCAAGGGCTCCGCGGTGGTCGGACTCGGGCTTTTGTTTTTCTCGGCTTAGCACAATCAAGCTTCAAAACCCTACCGTCAAACTCCTGTTTAGGGGGAGTGCCGATCCCAATCTCCCCAATGTACTGAGCATCCATGAAATTCTTCAAGCCCACAATATCAGTGTTGCCTCCGCCATGGCCGAGAGCTCCGTTCGTCCTCCCTTCGTTGGGCTGAAGCCCGCTGCGGTCCAACTTCATCTTCTTCAGCCCGATTCTATGAATTCCTACAAAACAATTGATCTGTGAATATGAGAGGAGGAGAGCGTGAACAGAAAATAATGAAAGAGAAATTGATTTGTGAATTTGAGAGGAGGAGAGTGAACAGAAAATAATGAAAGAGAAATTGATCTGTGAATTTGAGTAGAACCCTAATCGGGGATGGAGAAGACGAAGATTTCTGTGATATGGAAAAGGAGAAGGAGAAGAGAAAATATGGAAATGAGGGAATGAAATTGAAGAATGATTGACCGAACATTTAATTATTATGATGTTTCAATTACTCATTTTAATTTTTCTTAAAATAAAAAATATAAGAAAAGATTGAGAATGGGTGTGAACGCAAGTGAAATTGAGCATTATTATTGGACAATTAGAATTCAATTTCATCCTAGTTGGCAAAATTGGCTTTTCTTATTGGCTAATTGGGATTAGTAGTATTCAGGATTTATATATTATTAAGATATTAAAATATTTGCATTTTAAACAAGTGTGCTTTTTTACTATTTGCACGTTTAATTAAAAAATATTTTTAAGAAATCAAATCACATAATATAAAAAGCATATACAAACCTACATTTCATAATATTTACACTTTACACAAATTTAATTAATTTAATATTTAAAATATTATTTTTTTTAATAAAAAATATATTTTACTTCCACAAAAATCAATAAATAAATAAAATATACTTTCAAATAAAAAAATATTATTAATATTATTAATATTTAATAAAAATCATTTTAATTCCAAAATAAATTTATGGTCAATTTTTTTTCTAAAACTATATCGATATTGGTGTCTATTTTTAGAGTAAAAAATTATGAATTTTTGTATTTTTTTTAAATATAATTTAAAAAAGATATAACAATTTAATATAAAAAAAACTATCACAACTCCATGAAAGCAAATGAGCCCAGCTGAGGGATATCACGCCAAACTCGACGGGGCATGGAGAGAGAGAGAGAGAGCCCAACCTATCCAATAAATATATTTTTTTTAAAATTTATTTATCTTAAATTAATTAGTCCAACCTATCCAACATAAAACTAGTCTTTGTATGCTTTCGCGTCTACAATATCAGACGTGGCCATCGAGTAATCTTTCTGGGTCGACATCTACAACTTGATTGCTTATTTATAAAAAAATTCTGGATCAACATAAACATATAATATTAATAATAGTAGTAATAAATAATAACACTTCAAATTAAAGCAAGCACCAAGTTGTATAATGCCCCCACAACATATAAAACTTACCAGAAGCAGAAGGATGATGCCAAACGATTATTCTGCAAATATAATTAACGCCCTAATCGCATATTATCAATTTCCCACTGCTTTGCCAATTTCCGGTCAAATTTTGGGTTCAGATAGGAATTTGAACTAGTTTCTGCAAATGCAAAAATATACTTACTAATTAGTTTGTTAATGCTCAAAAATTGTACTTTAATAAATATATAGATCGAGCATTTTATTTAAACTCACCGGAAGCACTAGGATAAGGCCAGACGACATTGATGGGTGGAAGTCGTTTCCTCCCATAAGCTTCCTGGGGTTTAAACCCCTCGATGGACACGAAGCTTCCGACAAAGTCATGAGCCGAAGTCAAAGTATCGCTCCATTTGAAACCTTCCATCACCTCCTCGCCTTCTCCTCCCCTCCCAAGAACCTCGACGAAGCTCACACTTGTCCGGTATACATAGTCTCTACTAACATCTCTCGAGATAAGTGACTTCCCATTTACATCACCTATCATTCTCCGTATACGAAATTCCTCGGAAAACGAAGACTCCAACCGCCAACCCCCTTCGTCCATGGTCCAAACGTTGTGCATATTTCTCTCCTCGTCTCGTTCAACCAAAGCGAATTCCCCTTTCCAGTTCGCAGCAAACAGCAAGTTGTTCGGCGGACACAAGCCTGTATCCTCGTCGAAACTGAGGCGCTTACAAACAGCCGCGGGCCCCACGAAATGTAGGCGGAAAGGATTTTCGCTCAGCGAAAGCGACAGCGTCTTCAGATCGAGCGACAACACGTGCAAACCACCCCCGACGAGGTTAAAGACAAACCAATAAGCAACATCCCTGATAACAACATCACATCGGCTGACCATAACGGTAGGAGAAGGCTTGTAAAAAGGGCAATCGAAACCGACAGGAATCTCGCTCCAGGTTTCAGGGGAACTCGAAACCCACAAGAAAGCCGCGGTGGTTTTGTCGGGTTTGGAAACGATATTGACCAGCTTGTATTCGTCGTCTTCTTTGTTGAACCAAAAGAAAAAGGTAACGGTCTCGTAAGGGTAATCGGAATCAGGGGAGGATTTGTATGGTGGGTCCGGGAGTTCCATGATAAGTCCGGTGACGGGGTTGAGTATCCAGATGTTGCCTTCAGGTAATTCGCTAACTATGCATATCAAGCCGTTGACCGAGCCAACTACAGCCACAGCCGGAGCCACAATAAACACAACGGATCTGAAGGGATCTGGGATGCTTTTAAAAAGCGAGCGGGGGGATTCTTCGTGAAAAAGGAAGCAATTGCTCGACGGATTGGATTTGGAGAGATTGAAATGATCTGACCTGAATTCAGGGGAGTCGATCAAGCGGCGCCAGAGCTTGCAGACGAGCTTGTAGCAGATGAGGTCGTTCGCAGGTAATCTGAGCAGGACCGATCTCCACGCTATGTAGAGTTTGGCTTTTTGGGTCTTTTTTCGGTTGATCGATTCTTCAGCTTTGATGCTGTCGGCGAACTCGGCGTAGAATTCGGGATACATCATCGGTTTTTCTTCTTCTTCATTGTAGCGGGGGCGTCGGCCGTACATCACCAGGAATTTATTTTTCCATTTCTTGCGCGACCACTCTAACCATTTCTCAAACATTTGGGTTTTTTCTTCTTCGCGGGTTCTTTCTTGCTCCGATTTCATTCTGCGGAGGGTCGAATCGATTTGTTCGATGCGGTCGGCGAACTCTAGGGTGAGTTTGGGATCCAATATTATTGGTTCTTCTTTGAGCCTTGCTGATGGGAGTTTTTTGCCCTTGATGATTCGGATTTCGTCTACGTGTTTGCGGATGCGAGATTTTAGGTATTCGTCGAACAATTCTTCTTTTTGCTTCTCCGATTTGAATTTGAGGAGTCGGAGTTTCTCTTCCTCCAATTGGCGGAGGCGGCGGTGGTGTTTTTCGCGGAGGTTCGATTCCCGGTTCTTGGCGGCCGTTACGGCTTTTTCTTTGGATTTGCGGAGTGCCACTTCTCGGATCTTAGCGGCCATTACGGCTTTCTCTTTTTTCTGGAGGTTCAGTTCTCTCAACTTGTTGGTAGCCATTCTTAGGTTTTTTTTTTTTTTTAAGAAATACTCGATGTGATGTTATTGGGATATATATAAGTACAATGTATATTCTTAGAGAATGTTTTGTTGCTGATGTTAGTATTTGGTAATTGGTGAGATATCTCAACTTTGATTTACATTCCTTATATATATTATTTATCTTTAATGTTAATTCTTTTCATATCGTAAGTACATGTCCACCACCTATATTAGAAGTTCATTTCAAGCTTACATATGTAATTTATCTTTAATGTTAATTATTTTCATATCGTAAGTACAGAGATAAAAAACTTTTTAGTCCCATAAATGTAGTCTTTTTTCGATTTAGTCTCACATATATCCGTCTTTTCAATTTAACCCCAAATATGTCGAATTTGGTTTCAATTTAGTCTTTTTTGTACGAAGTGTCCATGAATGCTGACTTAGCGCTACGTGTCATCATCCCATTGGTCAACGATTTTTTAAAAAAGAAAAGAAAAATGCCGTTGACCAATGAGATGCTGACATGTGGCGCTAAGTCAGCATCTATGGACACATTTAGACGAAAAATGAAATTTCTATACAAAAAGGACTAAATTGAAACTAAATTCGACATATTTGAGATTAAATTGAAAATGCGAATGTATGTGGGATTAAATCGAAAAAAGACTACATTTATGGCACCAACAAAATTTTTATCTCCGTAAGTACATGTTCACCACCTTTAGAAGTTCATTTCAAGGTCAAAATATTAAAGAACGAAGATTAATGTTTATTAAGTAAATGTCAAGTGTCACGTTTCTAAGGTTAACATAATAAGCTAACAGTTAAAGTCACGTTTCGAAAGTTAACGTGAATTTAAATGTAAAATCACGTTTCGAAGATTAACGTAATAAGTTAAATATAAAGTCACGTTTCAAAGGTTAACGTGATAAGTTAAATGTAAAGTCACGTTTCGGAGGTTAACGTGATTAGTTAAAGGTAAAGTCACGTTTCAGAGGTTAACGTGATAGTCTAAACGTAAGTCACGTTTCGGAGTTTAACGTGAGTATAAAATGTAAAGTCGCGTTTCGGAGGTTAACGTGATAATCTAAATGTAAGTCACGTTTCGGAAGCACGCTTCGAAGGTTACGTGAGTATAAAACGTAAATCACGTTTCGGAGGTTAACGTGATAAACGTCTAAATGTTAAAGTCACGTTTCGAAGTTTAACGTGAAAGATTGTTACTTAAAGTTTCACGTTAAGACGTTTATGTCCGAAGTCTAAGTCCAGTAGTTGCATGCCATTAAAGTTGAAGTTTAACATACAAATTAAGACGACAAGTGAAAAGAATAAAGCATGTAGAATACATGTCTAATTGCTAGTCGATGATGCTTTTGTACCGTGATTCGTACATGTATTTAATAAGTGAAATTATTTTATGTGTATCGCACGTGTTATCAAACTTAAAACTATTTGCGCTGCATTTACTATTATTTAAACATTTTTACCGATGAAAATTGATTATGCCGACGTGTAGTTTGAAAAATTGCATATCGAGCCCTTGAAATCTTTAAAAAATTTATTATTTGTATTTCTTTTATTTAATAATATAAAACAGGGCGTGACAACTACAGTAGTTCTGCTACTTATCAATTAAAATATAAATAAATAAAAAATCCAACCAAGCATTCGGTCCCGATTTGTTTTTAGCTCGAACTCGAATCGATTAGAAAAAAAAAACTAATACGTTAAAGAAAATAGAAATTTATATAATTTTTTATTATGCTTGAAAAAATAACATTATTTGATTATTTATAATTACGTAGTTTTGTTTTTTTTCTTATAATCTTGAACTTCGATTGATGATTTTCGCTTGATATTTAAAAATGATTTATTAAATTTGAAGATTGTAATTTTTGTTATTGAATTTGAAGACTATGATATTTTGTTAAATAATTTTTAAAATAAATTTAGGTATTCATTTTTCGTACATGATTACCCGCCCTCGATATTAGATATCTGATTTACTAAAGAAGGTTAGTATTTGAAATAAACTTTTTTAAGATACTGAAACATTTTGGGTGCAAATACTCATTTATTGAATAGACACCTCTTACTTTTTGCAAATCGAGCGTTTTTTAACAATTATAGAACGAGTCGTTCCTTTTGAAGTTTTGTGTTCATTTTAATACAGGGTGAATTTTTAATTTGGTCCTATGAAAATTGGTCATTCTCGATTTAGTTTCGTATAGATATACATTTTCAATTTTGTTCCATATAAATTAAAAAGTGCGTCAACTTGGTATTTTTTCGTCGGAAATCTCAATTTTAACCCGTCAACGCATGACGAACAGCTTAGATTGGTGATCTTTGATATGGTTATACATGTGACGTTTTCTGATTGGCTGACAAACAAAAAATTAAACAAATTTATAAAATTAATTTCCACGTCATTTCAACAATTATAATAATTCATTATAAATAAAAAAAATAATAATAAAATCCATTTTTAAATTTAAATAAAAAAGATTAAAAAAAACATAATAATTCATTATAAATGAAAACAAATAATAATAAAATTCATTTTTAAAAAGATTAAAAAAAACAATTAAATAGGTGAAATTCAGAAATTCAGTTCTCTCCTCAATTCTTCTCTCCCGTTGTCGTCATCAATTCTCAATTCCTATCAACAACAATCACATCACTTCCCCAGAAATTCAGAAAACAAAAATTGGACTTCAGATTGATGGGTCTTGACACACCTCTCCTCCACACCCTCCAGAACATTCTCGACTCCGACGATTCAGACGCCGCCGCCAGATCGGACAACGCCCCAACCAGAACCTACGTTCGCGATGCCAGGGCCATGGCGGCGACCCCCGCCGACGTCAAGGAGTATCCCGACTCCTACGTCTTCGTGATCGACTCTAGAAATATATTCTAACATTGAAGAATAGATTATAATTAGCGAACTATTGAATATACAATTCACAAAATTATCATTCCGATTTTTCGTTTTCAATTCAAACACGAAGTAGAAAAATCAATAGACTAAAAATCGAAATGAACGGCATCCATTGTCTAATGGATAGGAGAAAGGTCTTCTAAACCTTTTGTGTAAGTTCAAATCCTATCGGACGCAACTTATTTCCATCTAATTTTTTATTTCGATAACAAATAAAATCTTTTTGTATAATTTCAATCCGAGATACTTGATTATTTTATTTAAATTTAAGATACAAATGGACAATCTTTTGGTATAAGTTCAAATCCTATTCGACGCAACTTATTTCCATCCATTTTTTATTTCGATAACAAATAAAGGCTTTTTACATAATTTCAATCGAGATATTTGATTACTTTATTTAAATTTAAAATAAAAGTGAACAATTTATTTATTTTATACTTGTTTTTGAAGTAGAAATCGGTCCGTTGTTTATGAATAGCTTCTTTCAAAAGGGCTTTTGCTTACTCAGTAAATGTCCTTTAGTAGAAGATATGATTTTTTGAAACTAATGCTTATTATTTTTTAAGTACGTAATTCAACAAGAATTTTTCGTAACTGTCCGATTTCTAATTAATGAATCAAGATTACCATTTGTTTCGTTATAAATAGTCATTATTTGTTCTCGTACTATAAGAGGAGTAGATTGTGATTGTTTAAGCAATTCATGCAATCGTTGACCTCTTGCCAATTGATTTTGAGCAGCTTTATCAAAATTTGAAGCAAATTGCGCAAAGGCTTCTAATTCAGCAAATTGGGCCAGCTCCAATTTTAATTTGAGTTGCGGACCCTACTCTGGAAACGAAGATATCTACATTAATAGCAGGTCTGATTCCAGCATTGAATAGATTGACATATAAAAATATTTGTCCATCCGTAATGGAAATTGTTGAGTTTATGATCGAAGAAGACGAAAAACGGAGATACATTAATAGCGGGTTTGATTTCAGCTTTGAATAGATCGACTGATAAACCTTAATTTCTTCACTTTATTAAGCCTCTTTCACTTTATTTTCTTCACAACGATGAACGGATCTTTACCACATTAATAAAATATGTTTTATTAGTATAAACCTTCTTTAAACCTTCTTCACTTTATTTTCTTCATAACGATCAACAGATCTTTACCACATTAATAAAATTATGTTTCATTATCATCAATGTATCTTGTTAAGTACCCCTCCTTCCCAAATTAATTGTCATATTTTTTTTATAAATTATAAAAGAAATGTGACCATAGTAAGAGTTAGAGGAGTATGAGTTATGTTTAGTATTTTTTTTACCACATTTATAAAAATAAAATAAAAAATAAAAATATTTATTTAATAACATTTATAAAATAAATCTACCACGCATAGTGATGTTTTTTAAGAAGTACGTAGAAGTATTTTTGTGCTATATGTTTTGGTTGGATGTTTGGAGAGCTAGTCTCTTAGCTCGGTAATGCGGTGGAGTATTTTCCTCATGCGATTTACTGTACTACTTTACTTTTTTTTATATGTGATTGAATTTTACCAAAAAAAAAGTACGTAGTAATTGCTACTGCAAAACAAAATAAATTCAAAATGATTAATTCTCTACAAATTTTAAGCCATCAATACACAATATATTAGTATACACACGCAATCAATATTTTAATTCCAACAACAAAATGATTCTGAAACTCAAATAAATTCAAAATGATTCTCTACAAATTTTATTCAATTAGAGAATATTTTCATATCAAAACCATACAAATTTAAAGAAAGTACTGTATTACAGTATATCTCTATCTTGTAGAAATAACAATACATGCAGTATGTCAATATGCTTTTTGTAATTTATTAAAAGCACTGTTTTAATTAGTTCATGGCAAAGGCTTCAAAGTTTAGAAGTGAAAACATCCGCAGCGTACAAAATCCCTAATCCTTAGTAAATAAACACGGAATTAGTTTGAGTGTGAGAAGCAAATTTCAACTTCAAAACTAACAACATACTACATATTATTTTTCTTCATGTCTTTGTGTTTTGTTATTGTCTTCTAATTTCATTTTAAGAAATTAATAACGAAAGAGTTTCTCACAGTTAAATTATCCAAAGATTGGTTAGAATGCGACATAACCAGTATTTTTAGTAAATATTGGGTTTTCGGAGATGGAGAAATATAGTACAAAACTACATATCCGTCTGTTTGTAGATTTAAATTGAATTAAATACGTAAGACGAAATTAGTTTTATTTCCCTAAAATTCACAAAAAAGAACTCATTTCAATGAAAAAAAACTATACAAATAATTACTCACTAAAAATAGTTTAATTATTGTACTACCTAATGCCAAAAAAACATACTCTAATAAATTAAAAATGGAAAATCCCGATTTTGGTGGAGAGGTTTCTTGGAAATAGTCTCATTTTCACTTTGAATGGTAATAAGGGGACCAAATGGTTGAGTGATCAAGCCACGACAAACTTCATTATTTTTTCGGGAAAAAAAAAACGGTTTTAGTGGTAATTCATAATTTTAATTAAGTAGGGAGTATTTGGCAGGACATAATAAAGAAAATTGGATCATAGATGATCCTCGACCGGGGATGGAAAGTTGGTGGAAAGAGATTTTGTAATTTTTTTTGAAAATTTGGGGTGAGAAAGGTAATTACTGATACATGATTAGGACCGAGTTGACTTCACAATGTGTAATATGGTGACTGCCAATGGATTATGGAAAGTAAAATTTGTGTTATGACTATTCCATTTTGCCTCATCAAAATATCATGTTTTGTCAATTGAGATAATAAGATTATAAAAAAAAAGTTATGGGTGTCTCTTTTATTTATTTATTTTTGTCTACATTTCTTATAATGAAATGACAATGCCAAATTCCTGCGATTTTAATAAGTTAATTAGCGAATCACAATTTTATGCTTGAAATAACTTAAAAAAAAAACCAAATATGAAGAATCAAATTCCAAAACAGAATTCTACTTATTTTGAAATGCACAACTTACGAATAATTCTTACCACTATATAGTTTGTGACTTTTTTATTTATTTATATTGTTAATTCTATACTTAAAATAGAGAGTTAATAGTGTAAAAAGTGAATCTACCTTAATCATACTACGGTGTATGAGATGCTAATCCTGGAGCATTACTTATGTGGTATCTTAACCGTAGATTCATACACCATACACATATGTCGGGTGTGGGTGATTGTGTTTGTATTTAATATAATAATATTAAATTTACGGTAAAAATGTACATGGTGTACTCCACCCGGAGTAGCATAGATAAAACCATCATACTACATAGAGTTTGTTTAGATTAAAACTTTACTATAAAAGTACATTATAATGATGGATTACTTGAGAGTCATGTTTGTTTAATTCTAAAATAAGAATAAGAGATTGGTATGATCAATGGCTACGTTGGAGTTATATATTTGGAACGTTCTTTATTTTATTGAATTTGTATGAATATAAATCATTTCTTATAATAAAATCACAATGAAAACAATCAAATTCCAACGATTTTAACAAGTTAATAAGTGAAACACAATTTTATGCTTGAAATAACTTAAAAAAAAACCAAATATGATAATGAAACCGATACTTGAAAACCACAACTACAATAACAAAAACGACACCTTCTTTTAAAAATGCCATGAAAGACGGAGAACTTGTAAATCATGAAAATATTCTGATCGAACTATATATATATATATATAAAGCTTTCTTTCATTCGTAAATCGTAATGAAGTGACGGATCGGAGTTCAAACATTTGCGAAAAGCACAATTAAACTACATATATAGTTCTAATAAAACAATCGAGCAAAACACGAGAACCATATATCTCCGGCAACGCCAACGCAAAATCATCATCTTGATTTTCCAAACACGCATATGTTGGGCGTTTCAAAGCAAAAATGACAGTTAGTCAGTCACTATATAGAATGTCTTTTAAGAGAATACTAAATGTCTACTAAACAAAAGCATTTACCCCCTTAACATAGGTGGGGTCCAAGTAAATGTTGAATGCCGTTGACAAGATAATTGTACTAGGATCGACTCCCTCTGGAACAGTATAGTGAATGTGATGTTTGGCAATTTTATACAGCTCCATCACCAAATTCGGCATGAAGAACATCAAGGTGAGGTTGATTCCAGTGGCCGGATCCCTGTCCACTGTCAAGAAATCCCCAAGAAGCTTCGATTTCCATTTCAATTTACGATTGAAAATCGGATGTGATGTCGTGACGATACAATTCCTTATAGCTCGCAGCAGATGGACCGGGCCTTTAAACTTTCCTACCCCAAAGCGGACCTTGAAGCGCAGCTGACTCCAAATACTACGACAAGTCACTGGAATAATCACAGACTCGATAGCGTTATATAGAATTTGATAGTCGTCACGGACATCAAAACAAAAATCCTTCTCTCTACGCGGATACAAAAAGAGCCACGCCAAACGTTTCTTATAAGACCCTCCTACCGGACTTTTCTTACACATTGCCACAGATGATCAACCGACTCAAATAGGATTTTCATTTTTGATAGAGATAAGTCGATTTATCTCGATTCAAATTAGAGTTGGGTGATTCGATTGGGTGAAGTTAGGGTTCAGATAGACCCTAATTTCATAGATAAAAAGGGATATTTTTATTTTCTTAGAATTCTCTTTTTATTATAAATTACAGTATTAGTTGCGTTTTTACAAAATAAAATGATGACTCCTAAAAATAATAAAAAATATTTTTCTCTCCGCTCCACATCCACTCAATTACTCAAAAATAATAACTCAATTACTCAAAAATCGCTCCACATTCACTCAATTACTCAAAAATAATACTCGCTCCACATCCATTCAATTATTTACGCTAAACAATTATTTTTTATTCAAGTAATTAATTATGTACACTTCTAATTTTTAAATGTCTCAACTTAATATTAACTCTTAAAAAATATTAAAATTTTATAATCTACAAGCGTATACATTAATTTTAAACTTAAAAATACATTTTTATTTCTCATTTTTTTAATAAAAATTCAAAAAATAATATTTTTATAATCTACAAGTGTATACATTTTCAAAATATTGAAATGACTATTAGTTATTTTTTTTATTATATTGATAAAAATATAGGCTAAAAGTATATTTAAAAATAATTTTTTTTAAATAAAAAATTAATAAAAATGTAAGAATAATAATTGTATTCTAAAGTTAAAAACTAAATACTCTCATTTTGCCCTACATTTAATTTAATTATTACTCTACTTTAAGAATATACACACTTCTTTTTATTATTTTTTCACAATACAAAAAAATGTGTTTATTTCTCACTTCTTTTTATTATTTTTTCACAATACAAAAAAATGTGTTTATTTCTCGATAAATGTATAATGTGTTCAATAAATATTATTTCATCCTTCATGGAAAAAAGTAGTGAGACTTTTTGGGTACAAAAATTAATTAGGAAAAATGATATTTTTTGAACAAAAAATAATTATTTTTTTAAGTTAGAAATTAAAATAATTGTGAGTAAAGAAAATTGAATAAAGAAATAGTAAAATTATATTTTAAAAGTGAAAAAATGAGAATATTTTTTGAGAGACTAATTTTTTTTTGAACTAAAAGAGAATATTATGAAAAGTTAATGTTCTTTTTTTGTCATTTTATAAGAAACTAATATTTTATTTTCACTTGCAGAGTTGCAGAGAGCAACATGTTTCATGGACAAATTTCATATTGTAATATTTAAATGAAAATTACATTTTTTTTTTGGTAAAACTATAAACGAGAAATATAGAGGAGAAAATCAAATGACAAATATTTATCTATATTCAAATACAATAACATATACATACAAGATGTGAAGAAGCCCATAAACTCTTTGAGAATATATAAAAATCAAGAAACATATAACTCAGCTTTGCCATCGATGAAGAGGCTCATAAACTCTTCCCCATCAACCGTCTCTTTCTCGATCAGCAACTGTGCAAGCTTGTGAAGAATGTCGATGTGAGTTGTGATTATCTGCTTGGCCCTTATGTATGCTCTATCCACTAGCTCTCTCACTTCTGCGTCTACAATATCAGCTGTCGCCATCGAGTAATCTTTCTGGGTCGACATCTACAGTTATCGAGAATTGAGGAAGAAATTCGATCAATCGTCAAAAGATACTTTTGTTTTTTCCGATCAATAATGTAGTTTGAAAGACGAATTTGATACCTGCTGGCCAAGGAAGGGATTCCCACCGCCCCCTCCGATGGCTATTTGTCCGATCTTTTTGCTGAAACCGAATCTCTCGACCATTTGCCGAGCGACCCTTGAAACTTGCATGAAGTCACTTGATGCACCCGTTGTCACATTATCTTGTCCGAATATAACCTCCTCTGCAACTCTATATTCACGAAAATAAGTTAAAACTTATGAACACTGAGATTGATTACTTTTTAGATTTCATGGAAAGAAAAAACTGACCTTCCTCCAAGAGCAACAGCCATTTGGTTTTCTAGATAGCTTCGACTGTATAAACCCGACTCGAGCCTCTCTTCACTTGGAGCAAAGAATGTAAGCCCACCCGCTTGCCCTCGGGGAATAATTGAAATCTTGGCCACAGGATCATATTCCGGCATAAGGGCACCTACTAAAGCATGCCCGGCCTCTGCAAGAAAAAAACGAGCACATTTTTCCATGAATCGAGGTGTGATTACAACAAATGAATTAAGGGATTACGAGATAACAATCCATTTGTTCCATACCGTGATAAGCAACCAGCCTCTTCTTTTCCTCAGAGACGACGGCATTCTTCTTCTCCGGGCCCGCAATGATCCTCTCTAGGGCATCAGCTATCTCATCCTTGCTTATTTCCTTGAGGCTACGTCTAGCTGCAAGGATGGCGGCCTCGTTCATCAGGTTTTGTAAGTCGGCCCCAGTGAAACCTGGTGTTCTCCTGGCAATCTTTTCGAAGTCTACGTCCTTTGCAAGAGCCTTTCCTCTCGAGTGCACCTGACCATAGCAAAGACAATTGCATTTGCCACACAAAATTATTTTACAAGAATCGAAGAATGTGCTAAATGCCTATCGTGATCAATCACAAACGATGGGATAAACCACAAAACGATCAACAATGGCATGATAGAAATCGACTGAAGAATTTAGGCAGAGGCAACACAGAAGTCTACTTCACATCATTTCATACTTATCTTTTCCTGTACGAACAATTGTCATCGACTAACATTTCTCAAACTTTTCACATCAAATTCTAATCCAAGAACCTCAAGAAGAAAGACTACTAACCTGAAGAATCCTGACCCTCCCTGCAACATCAGGCCTATCCACCGTAACCTGTCGATCGAACCTTCCGGGCCTCAAAAGAGCCGAATCGAGAACATCGGGCCTGTTCGTCGCTGCCAACACAATAACCCCCGAATTACCCGAGAACCCATCCATTTCCGTCAGAAGCTGATTAATAGTCTGCTCCCTCTCATCATTCCCTCCACCCATCCCAGCCCCTCTCTGCCTCCCGACAGCATCGATCTCGTCGATAAACACAATGCAAGGCGCTTTCGACTTCGCCTTCTCGAACAAATCCCTAACCCTAGAAGCTCCCACTCCCACAAAAAGCTCCACAAACTCCGAAGCCGCGCACGAGAAAAACGGCACACCCGCCTCTCCCGCCACAGCCCGGGCCAATAAAGTCTTCCCCGTTCCAGGCGGGCCCACAAGAAGACAACCCTTGGGAATCTTCGCTCCCAAGGCCGTGTACTTATCCGGATTTTTCAAGAAATCGACGACTTCTTGCAGCTCAAGCTTCGCCTGGTCGGCCCCCGCCACGTCAGCGAAGCTGACCCCCGTCTCCGGGACCTCCTGGAACTTTGACTTTGACCTTCCGAAGTCCATGGGCCCGCCGAGGCCTCCGGGCCCACCGGGCCCGCCCTGAGCCCGCCTGAAGAGGAAGAAAAGCCCGGCGAAAGCAATGGCCGGGAAGATCAAGTTTCCGATGAAGCTGAAGAGGCCGTCCCCGGACTCGCCCTCGGAGACGGAAATGTCGACCCCGTTCATCGCGAGGATGTCGATCAGGCCCGGGTCGTTGGGGACCACCACGGAGGCTCGGCGGCCGTCGACAGCTGTCAGCTGGAGGGCGGTTCCGTCTTTTGCGAACCGGACCCTCTCGACTTTCCCCTTCTTGACCGCGTTCAGGAACTCGCTGTAGCGCCACTGGGAGCCGTCGGGGAGGTCGGAGGAGGAGGCGGGCTTAGGGCTTGGCGCGTTGAGGATGAGGTTTTGGGCCAAGGGCGAAGACGGGCCGGGCTTTCGGGCCTCGATTTCGACCGATTGCGGAGCTGCCGGAGCCGGCGGAGGGGAGTTGTCGAGAGCTAACGCCTGTGGAGTCAGCGAAGAGAAGAGGAGAGCAGCTAAGGCGGCTTGATGGGTGAAATCAAGGGATTTTTTGAGGGGGTTGTTTTGGAGAATTGATTTTGGGATGATGAATTTTCTGGGGAGTGTTTTGGGTGTTGGGGGAGAAGTGAAGATATGGGTGCCGAAGGAATTGGAGGATGATAATGGGTTTGTTATTGGGGAAGCCATGGAATTTGATTTGAGTTCTGGTTTTTTTTCTTCTGAATTTCTTCAATGGAAACGGAGGATATTTGGTGCGGGAATGTGTGTTGAATAATTGAAGTATAAATGTATGAAATATGGGAAGCGAATGGATCTACGTGTGCAGAGTATTATCCAGTCGTCTTTACTTTGGTTTTTAGCTTTGAGTGAGAACGTAAACCCCTTATCAGCCGACGAGGTTTGTGTTGCACAGTTGCGCTATTTTTTTTACATGCATTTTATACACGAATCCAATAAAAAATAGCGTACAGTAAAAAAAAAAAAGATTTAAAGTTAAACCAAATGTTTTTAAACCAAAACATGTACGAGTAGTAAATAATAATGAAAAGATAATTTTCTTTTATTTTTTTACAAAAAAATGAAGTTATAATAATGCAAAGATGGCATTCGTTTTTTCTTGATATAAAAACTTTACGATCTGAATATATTTCTATATCAGCAATTACTACTACTATATCATACAAGTACGAAAAAATAAATTTCCAGCAAATAAAAACATAACAAAAGTAACACCATAGTCCATAGAGAAAGAAATTGCAGACAATAACTGATCAGTTTCTTCTGTCAAGATGATCTGTTTTTTTTATCCTCAGACAATTTATTTTACAATCAAAGGAGATGTTCGAAATGACCTTTCATACGAGAAAAAAAAGAAATCAACAAGGTTCGTTTGCTTCAAGTTCCCATTTTCGAATCGCCCCATAACTCTGGAAAATTGTGAATAGCACTATTAAGATACTGAAATGATATGCATGCACAGAAAGACGACATGAAGACAAGGACCCCAACTAAAATCTCATGCAATCAAACGGAGTTAACAAAAGATACTAGGAAAAGAAGTCGTACATAATCCTGGGGGGTGTGAGTTATCAGTTCATGACTCGATTATGATATTTATGCATATACAGTAGAACACATTTTCATCATTCATAATTTGTACACCAATTATGATTTACGTATAACATTATTTATGTTCCTTGCAAACTTTGTGCATGCATAAATTCAACATCACACGACTCACGTCTTGCAGTATTTGTTTGACTTACAAACATCACATGGGATATTCTTAAATTTAATAAAACTGAAAAAGAACGAAAAAGACCAAAATACCTAATGGTGATCCTCATGGCCGTCCCAAGGATGCCTCCAGCCCTAGAAGCACGAAATAACTTCAGTACAAATTCGAAGCATGCTACTTGAAGCATACAGTAATTAATTTTGAAGTATCCATGATTGATGATTCATATACCGTGACAATGTAAAAGGTTAGATAAAAACGTAAAACTCACCAGCACCACAGGGCCGTCCTTCTTTGCCCTGTAGAAAACCCAAAACCTGGAAACATAAAACGTGTCAAGAGCAGGACAAAAATGCTAGTTTATCCTATTCCGACACATATAACCCTAAAGCTTATCAAGAGATGGCAACACAAATAAATTAATTTTAACGACAAATATATATGGTGGATACCAACATGGAACGTAAAGAGCTCACAAACTCTACATTTCTCGGCCTTTATATTCGACTACAGGAATTTCGTAGAACTCAAACCGAAGAGAAGGGCTCACTGCAATACATAATCAGTGCAACATTCAATAAAATGAAAACCACCAGCTCAACTTTTGTAGACGAATTCGTCAAAATGTGCACCCTCGTCTACATTTCACTTATAACCTTAGGGGCTTAATTGCCAAGCATCATCCTCATAAGCACATTCGGTCAAATATCGAGAGTGATGCATATTTACAGCACAGATCTAATATATACAGACCAATAAATTACAGCTTCCAATAGCAGAAAAATCGATCAGAAAAGAATTGAGCTACGATCAGCTTCTCTTCACGATACACACGGATCTAAAACGTTCGAATCAGCTATTGAAAAATCCGACGAACAATTTCACGAAGCTTAACTGAGAATTTGCAATCGGAACGTAAATCATTTCTTACCACATGACGGCGCATAGTCCTTTTCCAGTAACGGTGTGCCATCGCTTTGGTTTATGCAGGGTTACGCCATTGTACGTGATGCCGTCGCCGTGACCTCCGCCCATTTTTCTTCTTTTTCTATTTCTGCGTTGAATTTCCTAGGTTAGACTGATGGAAACGCTCACCGATTTGGGGGAAAAGAAACACAGATTAAAAAAGATTAGGATTTATTTGTTTTTTAGCGACCCCTCGAAATTGTGGATAATATTAAATTGGGTCCTTTAACTATTTATGACTAATCATTATCGTCCTTCCACAGTTTTTTTTTTATCAAATAAAAATCATGACTTTCTAGCTCGTCGAGCTGCTCGTAAATTTTTTCTCGAACAACACAGAAAGGTTTTTGTGAATTTACAATTTCCAGATCCTTTGCCGTAATTACATTTCAGCCCTCCGATAATTCCTTTTCCATTCGTCGACTCGAAAATATATTCCTTGCTCACAGCTTCCGCAAATCGGACCGATTGCAATTGAACGCTCGCTATTATCGTCTAAATCTGCTTCCGGCAATTTCAGTGTACGATTTTCAACCAATTATCATGTCTTGATTATTCGGCTCTGAGCTTTGACTTTTTGCATCCGGAAACCCTAGGAAAAACTCTATTTGTTGTCGATTATCATGTCTTAGATTGAGGTGTCGGTTGTTTACTGTTTTTTCTATGCTTAGATGTAGGTTTCAGTTTAAAAAATTGAGTCTTGATTCGTTTCTTTTTTCCTTCATTTGTCTGTGTTTAATGAATGGATTCCTTGACTTCTTATAACCCCTGGCATTGAATCCTTGATTGTGAAGTACCTTAGCTGCATATGAATTTCTTAGTTCCTAACTATCTGATCGACGAATCGTTCCCTGTGTAATTCTATCTTAGGTGGGGTTTCTCTTGCTTCGGGATCGTTATTTTGACAAACCACTTAATTTTCTTTCGCTTTTAGCTGGGTGTTATGTTTATTAGCTATAAATTACTCAACTTTAGAAGCATCTATGGAGAACAAAGAAGTGAGAATTTAGATTTAAGAGGGAGTTGATTTAATCATGCGAATGCATTTTAGGATTTAGGAGACATTGATTTATTTGGGCTTATCGTTTGTGACACTTAAGTTGCTTTAAATCACAAGTTTGCCAATACTGTATAATGTTGTGCAGACATTTACTACTTTTAAAGTTAAATGGAGAATCTGCAACCTGGTGAGGGTTCAGGTGCAAGTGGTGTTGCTGCTGAAAGTTCCGACTCAACATTTCAACTCAATATCAAGACGTTGGATTCACGGATTTTCAGTTTTGACGTTGACAAGAAGGTGTGCTCTCATTGGCCTTGTCATAGTTTTGTAGCCAAAATAGTTGATTTTTTTAATGTATACTTTCCTAAGTGTCTTTGTTTTGATACTTCTCCTGGGCCTGAAGTATGCCATGAGGCATGAGATAATGCTAAAGTTTAGTGATAGTTTTTTAAGAGTATGCTGACTTGATAATTGTATAGTTTGTAGATATCTGTATGGATCTTGAAAAAAAGAATCTTATTGTCAATGTCTTAGTTAGTTTTTGTTAAACTCATTACTGGACAATGCGTTATGTTGCATGTTTTGTTTACTGTATATGAGAACTCTAATTAGTCATCTGTAAGGTACTTTAGAATATTTGTTAACTATACATCATCATCATTTGATTTTCATTACAGTTTATTTTGTTGGAACACTCATTACATCATTCTCTGATTTTCAAATTTCAGATTTTGGTCTCGGATTTTAAGGAGAAAATAGCTAGTCAAGTTAGTGTTCCTGTTGGGCAGCAACGTCTCATTTTTAGGGGCAAGGTTTTGAAAGATGAGCACCTTCTTTCTGAATATAGTATCCTACCAAGAGTTCCATTACTGATATTTCCACCTGCTATATATATATATATAACCGACTTTTGTTTAACATTTTGTTTTCTTTTGTCTTTTCTCTGTGATGGTGAGAGCATCTTTCTTTCCATGATTTCAACTTTCCCTATATACATAAAAAGTCATTTTGGAGATTTTGTTCTTTTTTGTCTGGGTAGTCAGAATACTGCAAGCAAGTAATTTATATTTTGTAGCCTTTGTGAGGTCTACCTTAACAAAATCTAGATGTGGAACATGGGGATACTTTACATTTAGTTGAGAGGCAACCGCAGCCCCCTCCTGGGCCCAATACTCAGGATGCAACTTCAGGTAAAACTGTTGGCGGGTAGTAGTATGCTGAGTTGAAATTTATTCTAGGTTTAACTGGGATGTACATTTTGTGGTCTAGTTCAAGAAGATTTTTTTTATAGTTTTTATTCCTCTGGGTTACAGGACATGATTTTTCTTCCGGTGGACCACACAATCGTATTGGGCATATTGCTCATAGTGTAGTGATGGGGACCTTAAATGCTGGCGATCAAGGGGACGTTGCACCAGATTTAAGTCGGGTGTGCTTGTGTACTTAATCTAGAGTTCACTTTATTTGTTTGATGATTGGATTTGGAACTGTGAAAAATACTATCTTCTTCACACTATCCATTAATTATTTGATTTATCCCCTGTTTAGGTCATTGGGGCTGTTCTGAATTCTATAGCCATGAGTAACCTGGCAGGTGGCATGCCACCTGGTGTTCAGGTATATTCTCATTTCTCTTCTAAATTTTATCGAAGATTTGATCCTGTATGATTTTACACTCTTTACATACTATATGTTTATTAGCTATGTGGACTGTATCTACTAAAGTCATGTAATTTGATTCAATATTTTTGGCGATGTCCTTTTCCTGTTATTTTATGGCTAGGTCTCCTGAATCGGAATCCTTTAATTTTCAATTAGTTTAGATTATGTACTTATCAGTAATGTCTAATGTTCAGGCTCCTCATGGAAATGAAACAGAACGATCACCGACTAATGCTGGTAGTCAAGTCCAGGGTGGACATTTCTTTGGTCCTTTTCAAGCCTTAAATGGTCAAACTGCAGCTAATCCTATGCAAATTCCTGTTGGAACAGCAACTGCTGTTCCCTCGCTGAACATGGTACCTTTTTCTTCTTTAACATGGCTTATAATTACTTTGGTCTCTCATTTCTCCTCCCCTCGAAACCAGCCTATACCTGATTCGTTGAATACACTGACTGAGTTTATGAACCGGATGGAATCGGTGTTATCACAAAATGGTAATGAATCTAACCTTGTTGAGTTTTTCTTATTTATGAAAATTGTATGGCTTATTTTCAATTGTCTTCACATTAGGTACTCAACCAATCCAATCACCAACTGTCAGTGACAGTCCACCAACCCCTGAATTGCCCGTGAATTCACATGGTTTTCCAACTGTTGAGGCCCTAACCACTGTTCTGAGACATGCCCAACGTCTTCTTTCCGATCATGTTGTTCCAGCAGTAGATGTAAGCACTACTCAAATGAAATCATTTAGTGTTATCTATCTCTCTATGTTTCGCTTTCATATCAGTTTCTGATTCCATTTATAATCTGCTGCAATGTTAGAAAACTGCAGGCCGATTGGACCAAGAGGGAGGGTCTACTGATCCTGCTATAAGGGGGCAAGTTCAGACAGAGTCTGTCCAGTTAGGTGTTGCCATGCAGCACTTGGGCGCACTTCTTCTAGAGTTGGGAAGGACAATTTTGACACTTCGCATCGGGCAATCTTCTGTATGACGTTTTTCCTGTCTTTGAGAACTTGGCCATTTTCAGCAGTCACTTAACAATTTTCTGACCCTTATGTAGGATGGATCTTTTTTGAATGCTGGGCCCGCTGTTTATATATCTCCAAACGGGCCTAATCCTATTATGGTTCAGGTAATTCTTGCACTTCTATTGTAACTGTTGAATTCTTATTCATTTATTCCACTTATCTTATGCTACTACGTCTTTGTCATTTCTGATGAACTCTGTTATAGAAATATGATTCTGAATTTCGGATGCCTTATATGCAGCCGTTTCCTCTTCAAACTAGCTCTCTCTTTGGGGGATCCGGTGTCACTCAGATTCCGGTCCCTATGGGTCCATTTGGCAGCGTCACAAGAAATGTGAATATCCATATTCATACCGGTAAGTCGTATTCAAGAAACAAGTCTTCTCTATGATTCATATTATTCTCAATTTCTCATTGTCACAACCGAGTTCCACTTCAAACCAGGGGCATCACTTGAATCTATTGCACCCACAATGGGGAACAGGGCACCTAATGGAGACGAAATACAAGGGCAAGTAGCTAATGGGGCTCCTGGTGAGTTTGTTCAGGCACAGGCTCCATCGGGGGTAAACGTGCCCCCTGCAGCTGCAGCCAATCAAGAGCAACCTGTTGTTGGTCAAACTTCTGCCACGGACAGGTCAAGTATGACTGGTCATGCTGAAAGCCGTGATGGACCGGCAGGATCGAGTCAGGGTAATAATATTCAAGCTGGATCCTCAGGTGTTCCCCTTGGACTGGGAATGGGAGGTCTTCAACCTAAGGTATATCGTTACCTAAATATTTCCCATTTTGATATGCTTTTCAAGCTCTTCGTTTATCTTTTTTTTTTTTTTTCATTTTTCTAAAGATTTGACCCACTCTAGTTAGTTTTATTTAGTAATCAGTTGTAAAAACATTAAAAATATATATATTTTTCCTGGTTAGAAATTTCTTTTTCTGTTTCTACTGATACATTATATGTATTATGTTTTTGGTAGAGGCGAGGTAAGAGCAGTGATGGTGCAAGTTCTAGTAGAGCTGTGGGACAGCAAGTTTTGCAATCTCTCGCATCGCTCCCTACTAGGCGAGAAGCAACACTTCCATCTTCAGGACAACCTTTAGACCTTGCCAGTGGTGTTTCAAGGGATATACCCACAACCAGACAAAATAACGACGGAAATATCGATGTAGCAGACGCTATGTCTCAAGCCCTGGGCAGTTCTTCTTTGGACGGTCTATTGGCCGGAGTCTCCCAGCAAACTGGGGTTGGTTCTCCAGATATGTTGAGAAATATGTTGCAACAATTTACTCAGAACCCAGCTATGAGGAACACGATGAATCAGATGGCCCAGCAGATGGAATGTCAGGATCTCGGGAGCATGTTCTCTGGTGGGGGCCAAGGTGGAGGAGGTTTTGATCTGTCGAGAATGATGCAACAGATGATGCCCATTGTTTCTCAGACTTTAGGGGGTATGTCATCTGGTTCTCAACTGAATCTTCCTCAGGAGCAGGGGTTCTCAGGAAATAGGTCGAGGAGAGAGATTGTACCGACTAATGATGACCCTCAGGTTTGTATTTCATAGCACACACTCTTGAGGGTTATTTACGGAAATGCCCTCGAGATCAGTCTAATAATACCAAAAAAGAAACGAACTATCCCTTGAAATTACAAATACCACTTGATTTTTGGGACTATGTTTACAAAAAGTTCATTACAGTATCATGCTATTTATTTCCTCGTTCGGCAGATTGATCTCCGACGAGTTGTTCGGAGGCTCGGAGAAGATAGTTCACCCGAAGAAATTTTGTACAGTTTGGCTAATGGGGCTGTACGACTCTCTCGCACTGGCAGCAGTGCTGGTGAAAGTCTCGTTGATGCATTATCCAGCGAGAGTGGACTTGCACAGGTTATATTTTATTTTTGCTTCTATGCATAACTTGTACTTATCATGCCCCTGACAATTTTTACTAACTTTGGTTTTACCTTGTGTGGTAATTTACAGGAGTTCATGGATATGCTCCTCCTCGATTTATCGAGGAGACTTGAAGATGGAATGTGATTTTGCAGATTTGTTTTTGTTTATGTTTCCCTGTATGTTCTTGTTGGCTTTGTGTGATCCGTTTGCCAGTATATGATTTATAACACAGTTTCCATGAGTTCTCGCTCATAATTGAAAATTTTATTGAATTACCAAAATGATTATACTGATATTGTATTAAAAAAATAAAAGTATTGAAATTTTGATATTCATACTGTATTTAAACTTTCGGTACATTGAAAACTATTGTGTTTAAATTTATTACTTTTTGAATTATATTGAAAAAATTTACACAAAAATACTAAAAATGTCATATCGATAATTTTTCAATAAATTGAAAATTTTATAATAAGCACTATATTACATTTTATTGACAACAAAAGAAACGTGTCAACAACGAGTGCGACTCTTTGAAACTTTTTTTGGTTTGGATTACAAAATGCGATTTTCTCAAAGTCAGTAATACCCACGTTCCGCAATGTCGTCGGAGGTAGCGGCGGCGGCGAAGCCCAGGACTGGTAAGCTCTGCACTATCTGCAACGCCCGACGCGCTGCTCTGAAGCGTCCCAAAACCCTAGAACAAGTAAGTTCATTTTCTCTTCTCCCTTCTCTCTCTCGCTGTTTCCATAAATCCTGTTCTCTTTGTGAAGATATGCAAGGAGTGTTTCTACGCAGTCTTCGAGGATGAAATTCACCGAGCGATCGTCGATAATAACCTGTTCAAGCGGGGCGAACGCATCGCCATTGGAGCTTCCGGCGGAAAAGGCGAGATTCCTTGTTTTATTCTATTTTATGATTTGTGGTTTTGGTATCAAATACTGGTTGGGATTTCACTGTTCAATTGCGAGCTTATTTGTTTAGAAAATACGGGAGGAATTAGTATAGTACGGAGTAGTAATTAAGCATTACATTGCATCTCAATTAAACTGTTTTGTTTGTTGTTGTTGACTTGTTGTTGCAGATTCTACTGTGCTAGCTTATGTGTTGTCGGAATTGAACCGTAGGCACGATTACGGCCTGGACCTCTTCCTTCTCTCAATTGATGAAGGCATCACTGGTTACAGGGACGATTCTCTTGAAACTGTCAAAAGAAATGAAATCCAGGCACGTGTATTCCCTTTTTTTTGTTTGGCTTCAGTAGACATCAATGACTTATCTACTAGTATTTGGTTTGCTTGGTGCTTTATAATCGGTTAGATTGTGTTACCTAGGTATGCTTCTTTGCTGTTATTGGAATTAAGGTTAACATAGTAATACTACATATTATCGAACAATTACCATCCCATACTCTTCTTTATGAGTTTATGGTTCAACTCCTAAGACTATTAGCAGTTATTTGGTACCGAAGCATTATGATGTCCCAACTCCCGAGTAGTCAAATGTTGTTTATTTTCAATGTCTTGATGCACTATACATTTTGCATTAGGCATGTTTTTTTTCAAAACTCAGGGTCTCATTATCTTGTTTTCTATGTAATACTCATTCAGTATGGTCTTCCTCTCAAAGTCGTTTCATATAAAGAATTATATGGTTGGACTATGGATGAGATTGTGAAGCTTATAGGATTGAAGAATAACTGCACCTTTTGTGGTGTTTTTCGTCGCCAGGTAATATAGTTTCTCATTATTAGTTTTGTCGGTTTATTACCTTTTAGCTCCTTTTTTTCTCCTTCCTTTTGCTATTCATTAACCTAATATTCTCATAGTGAAAGTAATGGTATTTCAGACTATATTTAAAAAATTACTCATGTCTCATTATCATCATTTGATTTCTTTGGAGATTTCGTATAACCATTAGTACATTACTTATTTATTTTTAAAATTCAGTTCAAATTTTAATCTGAAGTATTCTGGATTTCAAAAAAAATCGTTTAGGCCCTTGACCGTGGTGCTTCACTCTTGAAAGTTGACAAACTAGTGACCGGCCATAATGCAGACGACATAGCTGAAACTGTCCTCTTGAACATATTAAGAGGTGACATTGCAAGGTAATATTGGTGGTTCTTTGTTTTTAAGGTCTTCAAAGTACAACAGAGCGTGTACAGGATCATTTGAGATTAAGTACCTTTTTCTTCCTCGTGTTTGCATATGTGCTTTTTCTTGTTGAGTCAAAACTTGTTGTTGACCATGCTAGGCTGAGTAGATGCACTTCGATAACCACTGGTGAAGATGGGCCTATTCCGCGATGCAAGCCCTTTAAGTACACTTATGAGAAGGAAATCGTGATATATCCTTTTTTTTTAATTAATTCGTATTTTTGGCATCTGTTGTTGGTAACAATATAAGTGTAGGTTTTTGTAAATTGATAGAACTGAAGTGTAGACCTTAACCTGCTCTCACGTATGCATATTTCAAGCGACTGGATTACTTTTCTACTGAGTGTAAGTGCTCAGTGCATACATATATAACAGTTAACACTTATTTTAAACTACGAAACGACCCCCGGATTCTTACTGTTATCTTACAATACCCCTTCAGAAGCTAAAAATATTTCAAAAAGCACATTCGCATTTGTAGATATACAACGGCCAACCCTTAATATTGACACTGAATCAAAACTTATGTATTATTTTTTGTAATTTAGAATTTTTCCTGTTTTTTAGCATGTTCCCATGTCATTGCCGACAAAATAAAATTATATAAGTGAAGTTTTTAATTAAAAAAACAAGTAATGAATTTTATTGGTTCTGGTTGCTTCGCATCACATGAATTTATTTTCCCTTTGCAATTGCAGGCATTTACTCACCGAATGCTTATCGTGGCTTTGCTAGGGAATTCATTAAAGACTTGGAGAGAATGAGGTTAGACACTATCTAACCCCATATCTACTTGTCAGTCTTCCTCTTCTCCATGCTCATTTGATTTCAGTATAAAATTGTGTTTTGTGGTTTGCTCTTTTAGGCCAAGAGCTATTGTCGACATCATAAAATCAGGCGAAGACTTTAGGATCTCTACTAATACAAAAATGCCAGAGCAGGGAAATTGCCAGAGATGTGGCTACATTTCCAGTCAGGTGAGTAACGCTAAATTTTCTTTTTCCTCAGAACCATATCTTTAATTTTGCCAATTAAATTATGAGATAATTTCTCATTTCGTCCTCTAACTAGACCGGATCCCACATTCAGATTTCTTATTATATAGGAGTAAATTATATGAGTATATAATAACTAAAGTGGTTCAGATTGTTGTGTATCATCAGCTGTAAAGAGTTATAAAGATCATGTATTCTTCTTTATGTATATACGTTTTATATCTGCAGAAATGGTGTAAAGCTTGTGTCCTACTGGAGGGACTTAACCGGGGTTTGCCTAAGGTGGGTATTGGCCGGAGCCGAGGCTTAGATAATGAGCGCAACAAAGAGGAGACAAAAGAAAGCATCGGAACAAAGAATTTATCGAGCAAACAGTGTGGGACCCTCGATTTCTGATGTACTGCATGATAAATGGTAATAGCAAAAGGCCTTTAGATATACAGTACAATATATTTTCAAATGCATGTTCCCTCCAAATCTTAATCATCCAATCTGAATGGAGACTGTAAAGTTCCTAACAATTGTCCATTTGGTCATACTACTTTTTCCTTCTTTTTTCTTTTTCACTTTCCTACATGTAATTTTTTGATTATTTGTTTAAAATATTACAACAATTTTTGGATCTCAATAATTTCTTATATTATTTCAACTTTGTAAAATTCCACCGTCTAAGATTAAAGAGTTTTGAGAAAAAGAGTATTTTGATTTATGTATTTAAATTTTATACCTCATAAAATATGGAGTAATTTGTAATTAAGTGAAGTTACTTTTTTTCAAAATCACCCTTAAGATTATAATATTACAATATAATTTTGTCATAAAAAATTAATATAATTTTGTCATAAAGGAAATATTATCTACTCTTTAAATTAATTACTCTCAACTTCATTTGACTATAAATAATTTGCAACATCAACACAATTAAAACATAATCTCCTAATATTACAAACAAAACTGTAATTAAAAAAATGAAAAACATGAGAGTTGAAGTGGTTATCTTCATGTTCTTGATGTGGCTCGTCTCGGCAGAAGGAATGGATATAAATGATGCTGAATACGATAAATGTCGAGCTGATTGTTTGCGCCATTGTCGTTTGCCCAAAATTTTTTGTGCAGGTGATTGTTATTTGCAGTGCAGGAAGGATCGAACTCTGTCTTCGGCCTCACCGGTAGCCTCTCCGATCGACGACTTTGAATTCGGAAGTGATCACGACGAGAGCGAAACAATTATAAATTTATAATATGATGTTAGAATTTTACACCATGTTATGAATCATAATGAAATAAAAGTCATTGATCAGCTATTTATCAATTACGTATTATTATTATTAATTATTATTATTAGTAGTATTATTAGTATTTGGATCATTATTATATTTTTAAATTTAATAATTTTCCAGAAGTTTTTCAACAATTATTAAATGAGTACACAACGTCCAAGAAAATATTTTTGAAAATCAAATCTAAGTAAAAACACAAACGTCAAACAGTCCGTGTGGGAGACCACCTACCCTCTCAACCGACACACTCCAATCTTTTTTATTAATAAAATATTGTTTTCATATATTTTTTTAATATGAAATATTAAATAATTACACAGCACATTTTCATTACATACATAAAATAGAGGTATATCAAATAATAAAGACAAATTTTTCTTAATTATTGTGTAAATAAATAAATTTCGAGACGGAAATAATAATTTAATAGTATAAGACGCGTTTTAATTTTAACACAGCTAGATCGCATTCCCAATCTACTTCCAACCTTTAAATACACCCACCATTTTACTTCACTCCTCTCTGTTTCAACCTTTAAATACACCCACCATTTTCCTTACTCTAACCAAACAATATCAAGCTGTCCGAATCCCATAATTAAACATGATGATGATGCGGCTGAGATTAGCGGTTCTGTTTCTCTCCGTCGCCATTGTTGCCGCCGATGATCCGTACAGGTTCTTCACTTGGAATATCACTTACGGCACCATTTACCCTCTCGGAATCCCACAACAGGTTTTTTTTGTTTTTTTGTTTTTTTATTTTAGGGTTTTATCAGTAATAATTTATTTTTATTTTTTGGTTCAGGGTATTTTGATAAACGGGCAATTTCCAGGACCCGACATTTACTCGGTCACGAATGACAACATAATCGTAAATGTGTTCAACAGCTTGGATGAACCTTTCCTCATTCACTGGTAAGAACAAACAAAATTTATTAGGAGAATGAATTTAATAATCCATGATTTTATTTATTTATTTATTTGGAGATTTTGTTTAGAGCTTTTGACTATTAATTAATCATTGGTTAATTGTGCATTAGTAAATACCGGTAATTATGAAAATTAAGAATTTATTGATTTTTTAATTAAAAAAATAAGAAAAAATGTACTTCTATACCAATGGAGTATTAAAATTTGTTGGTGTTTAAATTAGTAAATTATACTCCTTGCCATTTAAATTAAAAATCATTTAGACTTTTTTTTTTTTTTTGCAAAATAGATATAGTTTTCCATTTTGTAATACTAATTAATAATAAATTTTCTTAAATTGGCCTCAAAATAATTAAATCTTACATAAATAACACTCCAATTGTTTCAATATTCAATTTAAGGTTTTTTAATAATTTTAGAAATAAATTGTTTTTCTTAATATATGTCTATTAGTTTAAAATGACATATATTTTGAGTAAGATAAAATAGTAATAGCCATGATTAATTATTAATGGCAAGTAAAATTCAAGTAATTGCTTTCATCCAATTAAAAAAAGCGGGAATCTGAACTTTATCCTTGTGAAATACTAAAAAGAAGTCACATGGTATGTTGCATCATACGTTGCAATCGAGTCAGAGTCGAGCATTCATCTTATCGAGCTATGCAATTAGTCATTCGCTTTCCGTCGCATATTATTTTAAGTTTTTAACAGAATAAAACAATTTCAGGAATGGGATTCAGAATCGGAGAAACTCGTACGAGGATGGGGTGTATGGGACGACATGTCCAATTCCTCCGGGTTCGAATTTCACATACATTCTTCAAATGAAGGATCAAATAGGGAGTTTCTTCTACTTTCCGTCGTTGGCATTCCACAAGGCCGCCGGAGGTTTCGGAGGAATCCGGATCCTAAGCAGGCCCGGAATTCCCGTCCCGTTCGATAATCCGGCCGACGATTTCACTTTCTTGATTGGAGATTGGTACACTGCTAATCACACTGTAAGTACACTCATGTGAATTAATTTGCTTCATTCATTCATGTGTCTTAATATTAGTTTGTTTTTTGGAAATGAATTTAAAATTAAATCTTTTGAAAAAATGAAAATGTCATATTCCATATGTGCACGTGCTAAGGCATCTATTGATGTCATGGGTTATGGGCCTGGGCCCAATTAAACAATAATATCTAATTGATACTGCCGCTGCCGCCTTTGACCTTTGCCTTTTTATTTGGGCCCAATACAGCTGGATGATTTTTTATGTCAGAATATAGCAATTTTATACTCTTTCAAATTTCAATAGACACTAATCAATTGCATGAATTAAAAACATAACGTTTTATTAAATTTTTTATTTAAAAAAAATTAGTATAAATTGTAGTATTTTTTGAATTAATAAATTAAAACTGTTTTTGTTTTAAATGAACAAGTAATATTAGTAATTATTTCTTATATGAGATGTGACTTATTGATTTTGTACCAACAAAAATGAAAAGTATGACTCCGGTTTTTTCACTTCAAAAAATGATACTACTATTATTTTATTTTATTGTTTATAGAATAAGGTACTGGAATGTTTTAATTATATTTTAGGGCAATTATTAAAACTTGTAATGTCTTAAATTTGAAAATTTGCCCTAATTTATAATCAGAATAAACTAGTACATTTAATTATTTATAAATAATCAGAAGTGCTTTTAAACCAAAATTCCTCAAAACTTTTAGACCTTTTTTTAATAACTACAAATTTGAAGGGGCTACTTGCAATTTTCCATAATCTAGTAGTACAAAATAAAATGTACCCTTGCCTAACTTCAAGACCTTTTTCTATAATATACAATTTAAAAGGGGCTACTTCCAATTTTCCATGATTCACAAAATTAGGAGCTACTTGCTATTTTCATGATTCACAAAATAAAAATTCTCTTTATCTTCATGTCCACAGCAACTGAGGAGCATTCTTGATGGTGGCAACAAGTTACCTTTTCCCGACGGCATTCTCATCAACGGCCGCCCTCCGAACGCCACCTCGTTCACAATCGAACAAGGTACGTTTCTAATCTCAATCGCCTTTTTTGAAAATCGAGAATCCGATTAACAAAATTCAATCGCACGTAACAGGAAAAACGTACCGCCTCCGCATGTGCAACGTCGGGCTCCAAACCTCCCTCAACTTCCGAATCCAAAGCCACAAGATGAAAGTCGTCGAAGTCGAAGGGACCCACACCGAGCAAGTCAGCTACTCCTCCCTCGACCTCCACGTGGGCCAGTGCTCGTCCGTCCTCGTCACTTCCGACCAACCGCCCAACAACTACCTCGTCCTCGTCTCGACTCGATTCACGACTCCCGTCCTCACCACCACAGCCTTCCTCAGTTACGCTAATTCCAACGGGGCCCACTCCTCCGACCCCATCCCCGGCGGGCCCACCACTGAAATCGACTGGTCCATCAACCAGGCCCGATCCCTCCGGACCAACCTCTCCGCTAGTGGGCCCAGGCCCAACCCGCAAGGCTCGTACCACTACGGCATGATCAACACGACGAGGACCATCCGCCTCGCGGGGTCCGCCGGCCAGGTGGACAACAAGCAGAGGTACGCGATAAATAGCGTGTCGTTTAGGCCGGATGACGAAAATACCCCTCTGAAGCTCGCGGACTACTTCAAGATCGACGGGGTTTTTCGAGTCGGGAGCGTGTCGGACGGGCCCACGGGCGGAGGGATCTACCCGGACACGTCGGTGATCGGAGCCGATTACAGGGCGTTTGTCGAGATCGTGTTCGAGAATCCTGAGGACGTCGTGCTGACCTACCACCTCAGCGGGTACTCGTTCTTTGTCGTCGGGTGAGAGTTAATTGCAAGTTGACCCCATAACTTCCGAAAATTACAAAAGTGCCCCTTTACTTATGTTTCTTCACTCTTGTTTGTGAATTCAGAATGGAAGGAGGGCAATGGACTACGGCTAGTAAGAACGCGTACAATCTTCGTGATGCTGTGTCGCGGTCAACGGTTCAGGTATGTGGCAAATTACAATTTTAGCCCTTTAGAACGACATGCATTGCCATTTTTGCAGGGAGTAGTTTGCAAATTTGAATTTAGAACACTTTTACAATTTGCATTTACCTAACAAATAACAGTTTTTTAGAGAGTAGTTTGTAAATTTGAAGAAATTGCCAGATTTGGCCAAATTACATAAAACCCCAAATAACTTTCAGAAATTCAAAAATGCCCCCTAAACTTTTGTTCTTATAATCACCCCTTGTAACCCAAAAAATAAAAATCAGAGTTTTTTTTTTATTTCTAAACATGGTCAAACTTCAAGGATCATTTAGGCCAAACTTCAAGGGTTGTTTTCGTAATTATCTATAATTATAGAAGTTCCTGGTAATCGATAGTTGGATACAAATGAGCTGATAGAACTCGATTATTAATCGCAGGTTTATCCCAACTCCTGGACAGCGGTTTACCTGCCCCTCGACAACGTGGGAATGTGGAACTTGAGAACAGAGTTCTGGGCTCGACAGTATCTGGGCCAACAGACTTATCTGAGAGTCTACACGGCATCAACATCTCTCAGAGACGAGTACCCTATTCCCAAGAACGCACTCCTCTGCGGAAAAGCAAGCGGCAGACACACGCGGTCCCTATGAGCTAAATGCACACGAAAATGCAATCGTGAGCTTTTTTGTTGTAATTCTTCTTATATTTATTTCGATTTTTGGGGTGTTAACTCAGCACCCCTTATATATATAGTATAATCTAACAATGTCTTCGGTTATTCCTTCGCCTCTTTGAATTAGGCTATGTTATTGTGCATTTAATTTCAGTTTAGTTCACACTTTTTCAGTTCAGTTCGATTAAATTTGTTTCAAAATAAAATAAATAAAAAATAATTTGAATCGATAATTTTTGGTATACATACAATCTAGTTAATGATAATTTCAATTTGAACTTAATTTTAGTCATTTCAAATAAATTAAAATAAAATAAATAAAAATTCATTTAAATTAATTTTTTTTTCTTACATTTAGGGCGAATACACACCTAACTCATCTAGTTATTTTTTTCATAATTTTTGTATATAGTTTATCATACAATAGATGGTCAAAAAAGTCAGCGTTGACCAGCTGTGTCTATAGCTCTGGAACAGAAAGAGTACTTGCTCAGTCCAAAAACAGTTACATATTTTTCATTTGGGGTGTCCAACAATAGTTGACAAACCTCATAAAATAAAATAATTTAATTTTTTTATTTTAAAATACAATTTTATTTACTTTATCACCTATTTTTAAAAGAAATTCTCACAACTATTTCTACTTTCAACTTTAAAAAATTAAAATTAACATTTTTCTTAAAGTGTTACGATTAATATTATAGTATTACTTCATTTAGTTGTTGTATGACCTGTTTACAAATAAAGTGAGACAACTAGTGAGGTTTTGACAAATTTGATGCGTTTCTAAGATTTGGGCTTCTCAGTTCTCAGTGTAGGACTGTAGGCCATATGAGAATCATCTCCTCCGCTTGGGCCACACTATAGCAGCTGATTGGGCTTTGTACAGATCTAAATAACTAAATGGGCCGCCATAAAAATATTACTTGTAATAAATAATAAATAAATAAAAATTGTTTTGTCTTTAGGAAATCTGTTACAATGCAATTAATGTTGTTGCTTTTTTATTATTTTATTAATACTAATGCCGACAAAAAAATCAATATTTTTCTCCCTTATATTTCTCTCCTTCGTCATAGCCCATAGATACTTTTTCATTCTTCATCTTCGTTACTATACACATTCTCAAATAGAAGAACAAAGATACAACATTTTTTGTCGCACGGAACGAAAAAAATTGAAACAATCACTCTGATGTTGTCTCGACTCACTCAGAGCCGAAGATCGATGGCGTTCTAGCGTGATCTAAGCTTTCTGATTGAGCCGCGCCAATATCTCAGTGTATGTTTCATCTACGTACCGTACATAGAGTCTTTATATCAACTATGTATAAACAATCCATAGCGGTTTGGTTTTCGATCTTGATAGTTTTATTTTTATTTTGGTTTAATTATGATGTAGTATCATTTTATGAATCATTATGAACAATGTTATCAATGTATTCTGACTCTTATTTTAATAATAATAAAAAAAAAAATTGATTTGTGTGTTGATTTTTGTGGTATACATTAATGATAAACTAAGGTGATCAATTAAATTTTGGATGCATATTATTGCTTAATTAGTTATTTTAATTTTTTAAATTGAGTAATTAAAGTGTTGATGTATAATTCGGATCATGAGGCGTTGCAATTCCCCACGGCGGTCGGCGGGAGTATCTCGCGACGAACTATTAGACCAGTGGAAGAATGTGCCCCTGATAATTGCATCGTCGGTTAATGCACCAAAAAAAATAAAGAAAATTAAATCAAATTAAATGTGAAGAAAGAGTTAGTTGAGAGAAGTAAATGTTAATATCAATAAATAGGAAGATGAAGAAGAGATAGCAAGGAGAAGAGAATCTCACCAGAAAATTGTTTGAGCAGTGTCTACACAAAAGGAGTGCCTTCTTTAATGCCTTGCCATCAGACAAAGATTCCCTCATTAAATACTAAGAATTTCTTGCTTGCTTGCTCAATATTTGAAAATATTTTTACTTGTTACTAGCCAGAGGGCTAATTTTGTAACATCGCCTAAAACCCGCAAAATCTTATATTTCGATTTTTTATGAAAAATTAAGA
This sequence comes from Euphrasia confusa, assembly GCA_954870475.1. Taxonomy (NCBI): domain Eukaryota; kingdom Viridiplantae; phylum Streptophyta; class Magnoliopsida; order Lamiales; family Orobanchaceae; genus Euphrasia; species Euphrasia confusa. The sequence continues at coordinate 43,686,131 of OX940956.1, read as the reverse complement.
AAAATATATTCCCTTCGTCTCAAAAGTTGTAAAAATTCTTATGGAAAACAGATAGTACTATACTATTATATGTGTAATGAAATAAAATGAATATTGTTGAGTAATTATAATGTAACTGATTTACTTAAATGTTATAATGTAAATTTAATACTACTTTTGTCTCAATAAATTATGTACACTTTTTTTGTAATTTTTAAAAAAAAAAATGTGTATAATTTCTTAGTACGGAAGTAGTATTTTTATTTTGCTATTTAAAAAAAGGTAAATTTTGCAGATAAGGTGCATTTTCTGTCCAAGATAATTCCAATAGTGTCATCTAGAATTTATGATCTTATTGCTTACTTTTTTTAATTGTTATGTTTTATATTAAGTGTACTTAATTACCATATCGTTTAGTTAGAGAGAAATGGAATTGGTTGGTTTGGAATTTTTGGCAATTGAATTTTTGATCGTTTGATGAACTTATTTTATTCACCAACAATAGAGATAGAGATGACAAATATTAAACCGGGCCGGTAGCTCGGTTATCAATAGGGTTGGTTATTATTTATTGGGCCCTAAAAACATTTTATTTTGGGCTCTAAATAATGGGCCCAACTATACGCATCCACACTCAATTAATTCTGAAACCAAAAAAAAAAAAAAATGTCTTAATTTCCTATATCTCATATTTACCAAATTCAACTTAAATAAAAAAAGTATGATTATTATAAAAGTCGAACAAAAAATATGAAAGGTTTATTTAGAGGTCTCGTCATTGTTTTGATTGTGCAAGCGTTCGAATTTTCCTTCGATCTCTCTCGAGTCTCGACTATGTTTTTAGAGAAAGCGTTGGACCGATTAGCGATTGACGATCGAGAACTCTTTTCATTGAGTTATCAGTTATCAATCAATCTTGTCCATCCATATCAGGTGTATAAACATAGTCATGGACCTCATAATTTATGTCTTGAAACTCAACGACACTTTACCTCTCTTTTCCCATTTTCACATTTGTATAAATATTTTCTTACCAATTTTATGATCATATGCATTGTCCATTTTCCCTTTTCCTCAAATTAATTTACAAGATTAATGCTTGAAATAATTAACCCACGTTAAGAAGTTTGTACAAGCCATCCAATTATTTTTCAATATTATATTGTAAATTTATACTGATTTATATTCCTAAATATAGATAGAAACCACTTTAATAGGAAAACATGTAGGTACGCAATTTAATATATATATATATATATATATATATATATATATATATATATATATATATATATGAAATATTTAAAAAAATAGGTAATTTAGTTTACTAATTTACTTTTTAAGCATCATAAATTAAACTTTAATAATTTTTTATAACCGTTTTTATTAATAAGCTATTATTAATTTTGAGACAAAGTACTATTTGTTTAATAACAAGGTTAACAATATTTTTTACAAAATACAAATGATAAATACTTATTATTATTATTATTATTATTATTATTATTATTATTATTATTATTATACTCCCTATAGTTCAATAAACATATAATACTTTTGTGAGAGATTAACAAAAATGTTAATTTTTGACTTTTTAATTAAAAAGTAAAGGATAAAAATATTTTTTAAGTTGACAAATAAAGTAAGTGTGAGTTGAGTTTAAAATGTAAATTAATAAAATATGAGTAAAATAGTATTTTAAAATTAAAAAAATAGAATATTTATTTCATTTTGTTGTGTATCAATTGCGATACAATTCAAAAAGTAATTGGGAAGGAGAGAGTAAATTTCATTATGCTATAGTACGGAATATATATATATATATATATATATATATATATATATATATATATATATACGAGTATACTCATTTTAATTAATTAATTAATAATCATGAAAACACGAGTCATTATTGTAAAGACAGTGTTTCCAACCATGCATGCATCAACACCAACAAAACGCACGATGCATATTCTCATTTCATGTTCCAGAAACCCACTTTTTATTTCTTCGTAAAATAAATTTATTTATTATTAGTTCAAATGTTCAATCAGTAGTACTAATCATTATGCACGCACTCACTCCTACTATTTATTAATTTCTCATTGATAAATCCACACAAAAATGCATACAAGTAACTTTTTGGTATGGTATAGATGATACGAGTAACACAATAATTACAATTTTTTTGTAAATTATAAAAAAATGTGACCATTGTATTAAGACAAAGATTATTATTGTCATAAATTTCTCTTCTGACATATATTTTCTGATCAATTGTGACGTACACTTTTGTAATAATAAAAAAAATGTGATCATTGATTAGAAATAAGAGTATTATATATATTTTGAAATATTTTCGCTTACATGTTCGGGTGATCCATCATATTCATAGTATGATGGGAGCCTCTTAATAATTTGTATAGTTTTTATGATTTGTACTATTGTAATTGTTCAATAAATATGTTATATATGTAAAAAAAAAATGAAAAATGATTAATCTAGAATGAAAAGGAGTGTTTTTCGTCTATTCATTTACAAATTGAACTGTTCCCACTCTAGTCAACGGCTATATAAAAAGTTGACAAAAAGGATAAAAAAAAAAGTCTGCGGAATTTGCAAGGGCATTTTCATGGTCCCCAATAAAGCATTATCCTTAAAAGATTTATATGTAAAGGGGTTACGTGCAAACCTAGCTATATGAAATCAAGAATTATACTATCACTTCGTCCCAGAAGAATCGAGACATGCATTAATTATATATACTTACTTGACGATAAAACATATATTGTTGATGATCATCAGCATTGCGTGTTTCCACTAGCTAGTGTGTATGTACTATTTGATGTTTGAACACTTCATAGTTGAGTATGGGTGTACATGTGAGAATCCAATGGAAAAAAATGCATGATCCAAGTATATATGTACAATCGTTGTTGAAGAAGATGGATCGTATAAACAGCTTGAATTTTGCACGTATACTCTAGCTAAAGCATCGCTAGTTTACGTTCCGACCGGAGTGAATTTTTTTTAGAGATGCAAGTATATATTTATGGAGGGAGATGGGCGTATGAAACACATAGTGACATAGGACATAAATTGAAGAACACACACATACTGTATTACTGTGCACACACACCTAATTGTCATAAAAATCATAAATGGTGAAATTTGAATAGTTTGGTCAACGTACGAGTTTGAATTAGTTGACTGTTATTAATGCCAACACAAGAGAATTGGTGGGTGTGATGAGTGCGACATATCACTCGACATAAAGAATGGAGGATTTCGAATTTCTTGGGTTCTTGGAAAAGACTAGGACATGAATTAACAAGCCCTATTTTTTAATTTGTTTTTATATATTTTTTGGTATATGAATAAAAAAACGTGTAAAAAAAATTGAAAACAATTAAAATTTCATTCAATTATATATATTTTGTGAAAATAGTTTGGTGTGCGTAAATTATTGTTTTTTTATCAGAAATAATTGTCCACTAATTTAAATATGTGAAAAAAGCAAAAAACCTCCTGTATATCTATACTGATGTTAATTCCTTCCCTTGTTGTGGTGCGTGGACTAAAACTTCAAAATAAATAAATGTTACTTCAATTAGAAAAAAAGGACAAAGTAAAAAAAAAGGACTACAAGTAAAAACTAAAATGAGATTTGACTAAAAGTGTAAAAAGAAGCTACTCATAGATCCAAAAGTATTACTACTATGTTGATTTGCTTCTAAATCGTTCTCTTGATAAAAAAAAACACAAAATATGAAGATAACCCTTGATAATATTAGAGATTTTCTCTCTCTCTCTCTCTCTATATATATATATATATTCTTGGATGACGATTCAAAAACACTTAAAAAGAATTGTTGTATATATATGTTATTTATATCAATACTTTCTTGACCTAGAAAGCGTGTCACCGTTGCGCGCTAGCTAGTGATCGAGTCGGCCTATAAAAGTCGTGTTTCGGCCCCAAGATCTTCCTCAAATCAATTTCCTACCTATATATTTTAAATAGTGTTGAGAATATTTAAATTTACCCATATATAATCATTCATTATATATATATATATATCCACGTCACCTCTCCTCCTCTATCTCACATCTTAATAAATACTTTCCTCGACTACACTACACCTACTTCTTCACTAGCTCCAAACTGTGTGTTTGTGTGTGTGTCGAATTTCACGGCCGGTTTTGCAAAGGGTTTCTTACAGAGTTTATTTGGCATTCTGTCCACCTCCGATTCCGATTCCGATCTCGATCCGATCCTCGTTTATATAATATGAAGGAGGTGGGCATACTGCCAACAGAGCTCGGTTGGCTTCTCTTTGTGAAACCCTCGTGATCAAATATATACTAAACAAAGGTGAGCCTTATAATTAATTCTGTACGTGTATGTGTGTGTTTTATGTTTTGTTATACTATCATTTTTCTAATTTTTTTAATAAAATTTATTTTAAACTACATGCACGAATCCTGGAATTATTGATTTGTCTGAAACCCTAAACTTTGGTATGTGTACTGATTATTTATTTTATTTAAATTTTCGCAGTTAGATTTATTATTTGTAGGTTTCAGCGATCAAGAAAAGTTATACTGCCCCGTTCATGTTCATTTGAATAAGTCTCACTTACCATTTTGGGCGTCTGTTTTAATTAGACTTCCATCTTTCCTTTTTTTTTTCTTTATTTTATAAAATTTTCATGATTAAATAATTACAGCCAAACAAAATCTTACATCAAATAATTACAACTACATAAATCAACTGCACCAATAAATAAAATAGTACTATCATATTTTATAAATTTCGTGAAGAAAAAATGAAAAAAAAACAACAATTTCAAGATGACGGAACTGAAAGAAGTGTTATTTATTAAATGGAAGAAAAAATGTTTGAGATATATAGTTACAGTACATTTTTTAGATTGGAACTACAAACAGAAGGAGAAGAAGAAGACAGTGGGAGGGATGGGAATTAGTGGTGGTGGTGGTAGGGTAAAGATTATTGGTGGTTGTAGTTATTATTATTAGGGCAGTACATCTACATGCTTTTTTTGGTTTGCAGGAGGCTTGTGTTTGTAGCTACTCTCATGATTGAAATTCTGACATTAACATTTAATTATTGCAACACCTCACTACACAATATTCAATACACATATATATTATTAATTATTAAAATATTTCTCTAGACCGAAGAAGAAGTATATCATTGATAATTTGGTTTGGTTAATTTGACTCACAAAATTATAACAAAAATATTAGTACTTCTTGTGAATGATTCTTGAGAGAGTATTGTATATTTGTATCCAACATAGGTAGAAAAAAGGGCTATGAAAGACGACTAAAGCTTCAACGAAGATCAATAGGAAACTACCAAATTCAATCGGTATCAGTATAACTATAAGGACCTCAATTCACCTAAAGTAATTAAGAACTACAAAAATGGTCCATTCAAGATTGTAGGGGTTTACTAATCTGTAACCACAAGTTTCTTTTTTTTTTCTTCTTCTTCCGAATTATGAGATTGTCAAATTTTCTAGTTCTATATCGGGCGAAGCAGGCATGCTTACTGAACGACGAAATCTCTTGAGCCGTCCCTGGTAACAGAAAGGATATCCCGTCAGTGACGATGAATACGAGCTTCGTTTATTGGATAATTTATTAATAGGCTGCAGGTCGTGCAGAACGTGAGCACCCATCGATCTCCTATGGTTGTTCAGCATGGATCTCGACTCTGCCATTGCACGTTGTTTGGTGGGGTCATCCACGTTTAATACATCATCAATCCTCGCTGTCAGGTTGAAGGCTAAGCACTCCAGCACCCTCGAGTAGCTCTCGAGAATCGACCGCCCAACATCCTGAGGCATCAAGTTATCAGCATTTGAAGAATATATATATATAGTTTTTGTAATAAGCGAAAAGTTGCAAATGGTATACATACCTTGTTATACTGAATCTTACAAATGTCGAGAGAAGTTTGAGGAAGGTTAGAAAAGTGCAGCTTCAAGTTCTTTAGAAGGGTATCGGCTCTATGTGCGAATAGTTTACTCTTTTGAGTTTCAGAAACGAGGCCTCTCACAGTGCTTCCCCAAAATAAGCCCGTTTTCGGGTGACAATTCAGTTTCTTCTTTTGATTCTTTAGCCTCCAGAAATGTAGAGCACTCTCGATCCTATCGGCTATTTCCAGAGCACTGTATTCTGACAAGAGGTCGTCCAGGTAATCAAGGAGACGGTCGGGGGAAAACCGGTCGGCAGTTATATATCGGTCGAGGATTTCGCCTAAACAAGCCTTGGCACTCTGTAACAAGGAAAAAAAAAAATCCTTCATTTTCACATTTACATCCCTCGACTTTCCGGAATATTACAAAATAGCCATAATTACCTTGGGTAAGTTCTCCAAGTAAACCCGCGGCACCTCCATCTCCGAAAGCACGCTGTCGTTAATGGCAACAGCAGCTTTCAAAATCTGCTGCGTGCACTCCTTGCACTGCTTCAGTCTCTTCCTCGTCTCTTCGCACAAATTAGAGTAATTACTTCTAGAATGTTCTGCATCATCAATCTGTAATATTCCGAGGTCAACATCTTGAAACCCCTCGAGGATGCTAATCAACATCCCGTCCAGTTTCTTGAGAGCCGGGAGGTTCATGTAGAGGTCGGACCTCTGCTGAGTCACCATGATTTCGAAGCTGTCCCCACCGGGAGATTCTTGCACAGAGGGAATACGCTCGACGATGAAATCAGTCACGCATAGAAGCCACTCCATCTCCTGTTGCCACATCAGCTTTTTTCGTGGGGGTAGTGGCTCCAACTTCACGAGCTCTCCGAAAACGCTAGCTGACGATTGATCGTAATGTGAAAAAAATATTCGATTAAGAAGGTCGAATTAGAGTTTTGATCGAGACGTAAGGTACCTGCAAGGTTAGTAATCGCAGTGGAGATTGCTAGAGCAGAACTCACTCCCCTTCCTCCACCCGACATGTCTTCCCCTAGCAACAATCTCCTGAATCGATCCTTCATGAGTTCAGCCTCTGCACAGACTTACAGGAGCAACAATGTATCGTTTTAATCAGAGAATACGAACATTAATTATCATCAACTGAATAAAACCAAGTTACTTATTCAACATGAAATTTCATTGAAATGTGAAATCGAGGATACTGAATTAGTGAATTGCTATGTTAGTCTTCAACATTCAAAGTCATACAGATAGAAAATTATATTTAATCCTAAATTTACCACAATTTTAATTTACTTAATTTACTGCAAAATTTACCCCCAAAATTGAAAATCGGAAGCTCACCGTTTAACTCAGGTCGATCTCGATCCGGCTTCTCCGCCTGAGAGATGAATTGTTTACCTCCCACAACCGGCAACATAATCGGCGTCGGCGGCGGTGGCGGCGGCAAACTATCGGAACCGGAAGCTAAATCCAGCGGAGACGAAGAAGCAGCAGGGAGATGGTCGAATGTGACGGCGCTCGAAGTCGAGCTCGCTGACTCGCTGACGTCAGCGCTGAGGCTGTAACCGTCGTTGAAACGGCGCGACTTCGGGCCCCAAAGCTCATCGTCGGACTGCGAAATTACACTGCCACCATCCACGATCGACTTCCCGATTACCATGACCGCTCTCCGAGAAATCGATGAAAGCGCGAGCTCACACCTCAAATCCCAACAGCACAATTTCAACGTGAAAGTGATGGAAATTGAAAAGCGAATTGAAATTGTGTGCGCGCGAGAGAGAGAGCGAGAAAGAGAGTAAAGCAAATTTTATACAGTGTGTATTGATTCGGTGCTGTGCGGTTGTGTGCGGTTGCTACAGTGAGTGAAGTAGACGCTGTTGACCCTACGGTTATAGTAATGAACTTAACTGCACTCACTGCATCGAAACTAATTGCATGGTAATTTGAATAATGACAGATTAAGCAACTCTAAACAAGCTCTTAATTTTTCTTCCTTAATACTACTGTAATGTTGAATAAAAAAAAGGGAAAGTCGACTGAGTATTAATAAATTTAGATTAAATATTTTGACCCACCCACAAATATTCAAATATTCAATTTAGATTAATCATTTATAGAAATGTAAATAAATGCTCATAAATATCCACGCATTTGATTTTGTTGCGCTATTAGTAGTTACCTAGTTTTAAGATGGCAAAAACGACATCAACGAACTTAAGTACATAAAATCTCTATAAATTAATACTCATTGATTAATAACCTCTTTAAATTAATAGAATCTTACAGTCCCGACTTAATCTTTTAAGTGCAAACAAAATACTCGATAAATTAATAAACTCTCTAAATTAATAAAATTTTACGGTCATTAATTTATAAAAGTTTTACTGTATGACTATAGTACAAGGAATACTCCGTATAATATAAAATGTGTAAATTAGTAAAAGGAAAAATTGCAATTTGTATGTATTATTATATTTTTAAATAATGAATAATATCTTAGCATTATATTTTAATCATTTTTAAAGTTACAAAAAAATTTATTATGGAGTAGAAATCACGTGTGATCAATTTTTTTTATTTACCAAACATGTTGACAGGGTTGTTGGTAATCATAATATTTACCATTAGTTAATTAATTTGAATATATTTTTTATTTTAAAAAATACTGTTTCTGACCTCAGCATATTGAATACTACAAAAACATACTACACAAATCATTAAAAAATAGTTGTAAGCAATTTAATACATTAGTAAATGTAGAAAAAAACTGCTTAGATTTTATAATAAAAAGTGATACAAAATCCAAAGTGTAATGGAAATTGAGTTCCAGGATAAACATACAAGTATCTTACTTACTCCTGGAAGCAATCCATCTTCACATCTGTGACATCAAGTTGCATTATTTCTGCTCTGCATCCCAGTATTGAACCAAAGCTTCACCAACGAAGATTGTAGCTAGGGGTTTACTTATTTGCAAAAAAATGTATAAAAGGGCTTGTAGAGACTACTAAAGCTTCAACAACGAAGATCAACGGGAAATTAATAAAGAACGCATCTTCTGGAAAATTCAATTGGTATAGTTAGTATATGGACCATTCAAGATTGTAGGGGTTTACTTATTTGCAAACCCATTCACCAGTACAAGTTTCTTTTTTTTCTTTTTTTCTGAATTATGAGATTGTCAAATTAATTAGTTCTATATCGGGCGAAACAGGCATGCTTACTGTACGACGGGATCTCTTGAGCCGGCCCTGAACACAGAAAGGATATCCCGTCAGCGATGATGAATACGAACTTCGTTTGGATAACGAAGGCTGCAGGTCGTGCAGAACATGAGCACCCATCGATATCCTATGGTTGTTGAGCATGGATATCGACTCTGCCATTGCACGTTGTTTGGTGGCGTCATCTACGTACAAAAGATCATCAATCCTTTCGGTCAGGTTGAAGGCTAAGCTCTCCAGCACCCTCGAGTAGCTCTCGAGAATCGACTGCCCAACATCCTGAGGTGTATATCAATGCAGCAGGGAAATTTATTAGCATTTGAAGATTAATAGTTTTTGTAATAAGTGAAATGTTAAACGTACCTTGTTATACTGAATTTTACTAATGTCTAGAGAAGTTTGAGGAAGGTTAGAAAATTGCAGCTTCAGGTTCTTTAGCAGGGTATCGGCTCTATGCGCGAATAGTTTGCTCTTTTCAGCTTCAGAAACGAGGCACCTCGCGGTGCTTCCCCAAAATAAGCCTGTTTTCGCATGATGATTCAGTTTCTTCTTTTGATACTTTAGCCTCCAGAAATGTAGAGCACTCTCAATCCTGTTGGCTATTTCCAGAGTGCTGTATTCTGATGAGAGGTCTAAGTATTCAAGGAGACAATCGGGGGAGAACTGATCGGCAGTTATGTATCGGTGGAGGATTTCGCCTAAACAAGCCTTGGCACTCTGTAAAAAGGAAAAAAAAAAAATCCTTCATTTTCACATTTACATCCCTTTGACTTTACGGAATATTACAAATAGACATATATACCTTGGGTAAGTTCTCCAAGTAAACCTGAGGCACCACCATCTCCGAAAGCACGTTATCATTAATGGCAACAGCAGCTTTCAAAATCTGCTGCGTGCACTCCTTGCACTGCTGCAGTCTCTTCCTCGTCTCGTCGCACAAACCGCTGCGCGGAACCTTGGGGAACGGCAGCCACCACTTCTCTTCGAGTGTCACCAAATTAGCATTACTTCTAGAAGCCGCCAACGAACGTTGACCATCTGCATCAACCTGGTCAACGTAACAAAACTCGCTGTCTTGAAACCCCTCCAGGATACTCATCAACATCCCGTCCAGTTTCTTGAGCGCCGGGAGGTTCATGTACAGGTCGGACCTCTGCTGAGTCACCATGATTTCGAAGCTGTCCCTACCAGGAGACTGTACAGATGGAATAAGCTCCACTATAAAATCACTCACGCATAAAAGCCACTCCATCTCCCGTCGCCACATCAACTTTTTTCGTGGGGGTAGTGGCTCCAACTTCCAGAGCTCTCCGAAAACGCTAGCTGACGATTGATCATAACAACGTGAAAAAATCAATTAAGAAGGTCGAATTAGAGTTTTGATCGAGAGTCGAGACATATGCAGGCAGGTAGAGGTACCTGCAAGATTAGTAATCGCATTGGAGATTGCTAGAGCAGAACTCACTCCCCTTCCTCCACCCGACATGTCTTCCCCTAGCAACAGTTTCCCAAATCGAACCTTCATGAGTTCAGCCTCTGCACGGACTTACAGGAGCAACAACGTATCGTTTTAATTAGAGAATACGAAAAATCGAGAATCGTTCTATCTGTTTCTAGCTAGAGAACATTATCATCAACTGAATAAAACCAAGTCACTTATTCAACATGAAATTTCATCGAAATGTGAAATCGAGGATATACTGAATTAGTGAATTGCTATGTTAGTCTTCCACATTAAAAGTCGTATTTATCAGATAGAAATTATATTTAATCCTAAATTTATCACATATTTTATTTCACCCAAAATTGAAAACCGAAAACTCACCGGTTAACTTATGTCGATCTCGATCCGGCTTCTCCGCTGGAGAGATGACATTTTTAACTCCCACAACCGGCAACATAATCGAAGGCGGCGGCAAACTATCGGAAACGGAAGCTAAATCCAGCGGAGATGAAGAAGCAGCGGTACGATAGTTGGAAGAGAAGGTGGCGGCGCTCGAAGTCGAGCTCTCCGAATCGATGACGTCATCGCTGAGACTGTAATCGTCGTCGAAACGGCGCGACTCCACCAGGTCCCCAAACTCATCGTCGGACTGCGAAATTACACTGTCACCATCCACGATCGATCTCCCGATTACCATGACCGCTCTCCGAGAAATCGACGACAGCTCGAGCTCACACCTCAAATCCCAACGGCAAAGTGATGAAAATTGAAAAGGAAATTGTGTGCGCGCGAGAGAGAGAGAGAGCGAGAAAGAGAGTAAAGCAACAGGTGTGTTTATACCGTGTTGTATTGATTCGGTGCTGTGCCGTTGTGTGCGGTTGCTACAGTGAGTGAAGTAGACGCTGTTGCCCTACGGTTATATAGTAATGTGCGGAATGAACTTAACTGCACACACTGCATCGAAACTAATTGCATGATAATTTGAATAATGACAGATTAAGCAACTCTAAACTCTTAATGTTTCTTCCTTAATATAATGTTGAATAAAAAAAAGGGAAAGTCATTAACCCACAAATGTTCAAATATTCAATTAAGATACTCGTATACTGTAATTCATTTATGTGCGATGGCAGATGTTATTATAGAAATGTAAATAAATGCTCATAAATATCCACGCATTTGATTTTGTTGCTATTAATTAATTATCAAGTTTTAAGTTGTGGCAAAAGGACAGCAATTAACGTATACTATATTTAAAAAAAACATATATGTAAGTAGTCAAATGATAATCATAAGTTCATAACCATGTGTAAATTATAATGTTGTAATTTATGTGATATTAGAGTGTAGTAAAAGGAAAAATTGCCATTTGTATGTATTATTATATTTTTAAATAATGAATAATACCTTAGCAATATATTTTAATCTTTAAAGTTATTTTTTTATTATTATGGAGTAGAAAACACTAATGATATATTTTTTTTTAATTTAACAAACATGTTGACAGGGTTGTTGGTATTCATAATACTTACCATTAGTTAATTAATTTGAATATATATATATATATATATATATATATATTAAAAATATATACTACAAAAACAAACCACAAATCATTAAAAAAAGTTGTAAGTAATCTATTATTAGTAAATGCAGAGAAAAACTAGTTAGGTTTAATAATAAAAATGATATAAAGTCCGAAGAGTAATGAAAATTGAGATCCAAGATAAACATGATACAAGCAATCCATCTTCACATATGTGACATCAAGTTGCATTATTTCTGCTCTGCATTCCAGTATTGAACCAACATTGAAAAGCATACGCCATCATACTTCGACGAAGGAAGCGCAATCAACACAAGTGCATGCATTACCATGATGGTGTATGACGATACGTATGCGTATGGGTGATAATGCATGCGTATCGTCATCGTTAAAAGGAAGCGCAATCAACACAAGTGCATCATATTGTTTGTGAACAAAATGCATAGTATGGATGATCATCATTGTATTATATGTCCTCACAATAAAGACATAAATTGATTAGTAAATAGAAGTATTTTACCTGCTTCTCTGCTTCTCCTTCACGCATTAGCTCCCATCCGTGCATTCTGGATCTCTACCAGGAAAGGTCGCCCAGTACCCAGCATTCTAACCTGCAGAGGCCAGATAGACAGAAAGTCAAACTAGAGTGCTAATTGTCCGGTGTCCACCGACCACTATAAAAAAATCCATTCAAGGGACAATTGCAAGAAGTACCCACGTTTTATCTAAGTACCAAGATATAGAAATACAAAACGTAACCTGAGCATTGATTCAGTGTTGAAATTAAAAGGGCTAGCGGTAAGCGGTAAAAAAATTTGTGAAAAGGTGTTCTGAAATGTTTTTTTCTTAGCTTAATCTCGAGTTTTTTGTAATTAGGTCAATCTCAAGTGTAATTTTGTAATAGCCCTGAACTAACAGATCAAATCTTTATATTTACATCATGTCTTCTCTGCCAGCAGCATGAAACTTATAACTGTCACCCCGACAAATGGGGAGAATTTTGCCACCAATTATTTCCTGCACAGGAGGCAAACATTTATCCACAATGTTAATCATTGATCCAGTGACTACTTAAAACTTAATCACACTTGTGAAGAATTTTCTTTACCTCAACAGATGCTTCACCCATTCACTCGTCATCAATAATTCAACGTGACTGGTGACATTTCTAGAGAACTGCAACAGAAAGAGGATTGTAAAATATTAGGTTATCTTAAATAAACCTAAAGTATGAAAATTGATTCAAACCTGTAATTGAAATTAATTTGCAAAACCATAAAACCCATATATTGTTTACAAACTCAACAGTTTGTCTGCCTACTAAGATACTTGGGGAACCTCAATATGAATATCACATGGAAAAAGTAACTGAACCTTAAGATATCGCCCACCGACATAGATTGAATTTGCAGCATTGAAAATTCAAGGAGCAACACTGCTTGACCTGAAAACAACAATTTTTTTTCAAATAATATGCAGGAAGAAGCAAACCTGAGTATTTATTTGATAAATGAAAGCATGGCAAATACGTTCTCGATTGGGAATGTTACGAAAACAATCCCGTCATCTTCTGACTCAATAGAAAAAATTCTAGTCGGTTCAGGACCTGCCGGTGTCTCAGCTTTATGCAAGCCAGTACAGTTCTTGATGGGGTCACTGTCAGTTGTTCAATTAACCAATTTATAATGAAATGTTTATTTTGACTATTTATAATGGAATAAACAATGGATTTGCTAACAAAATAGGAAACCTATTACCATCCACTGAATTTAAAATTTGAATTCCAATGACAATGTAAGTTCAGTGATAGCTACTTTTGTGATGACAATAATTGACTTACGATGACTGGCTATGTTCTAGATATGAATACAAAAATAGAAATCCAAAGAACCCAACCAAAGGTAATCATAATGAAAATAAAAATACTGGAATAAATATTCAACCAGGAGAGAAAAAGGAAAAAATACTTGCCTATTTTTCTCCTCTTATAGCACTCGCTGCTCTCATGTCAGGGCTGCTCTTTTGTCGATGCAGTAGAAAGTGTGTATGTCAAACGAATCTGTAGAGAACTTCCCTTAGATTTTACATCCTGCAATACTTCAATTTTGTAAAGAGATAAATTCATAAACAACTCAGAGCAAAAAAAAAATAATGAAAAAACTAAATAAACAAGACACTGAAGATTGGTAATAAGAAAGTCACAAAACATTACCAATAAGTTTTCTAAGGAATTCTCCACGGACAATTTCAAAAATTCCTTCACATAAATGCTTTCAGATGTATACTTTTCTCGGAACCAAGGTTGAGAACCATACTTTTTTTTCACATACGACCTGAAACGAACATGACGGCGAACCCGACAATAACTATCTCATAATAATTTCCATATAAATAGATAAACAACACAACGCATAACCAAATCAAATTCACCAACCACTAACCGAACTGCCTGCTCATTCTCAACAATAGCTGGAGGCAGTGATACTTCGAGAGAGAACCTTTCCAACTGATAGCCTTCTTTCCTTATGGCATCTCCTATTGCTACAGAAAAATCAGTCGCATGATTCTTTTTCACAAGCTTTCCCTCGTCATCATTATACACAAACTGCAAAATTCCCAAACAGACCCTGCAAGCTTCAAACTCATCAGCCTCTTCGACACTACAATTAGCTCCATCTCGTTCCTGTCTTGTTAATTCATGTGTAATCGCACCGATAACCCGTGTTTCCAGGGAAGGACGAGCACATACTTGCTCATGGAGGATAAATAGCCAGAATATACATCGTTCGCAAACCTGTGATCATATTTAGAGCCTTATTATATTAAACAGCGCAATAACGATTTACAAAAAAGTGTGATCGAGAGCTACGCTTAGGTACCTCCATAGCATTGTATTTACACCATCACATTATCATGGATTTCAGAAAACCTAATTAAATTTTAATTTCAATCATTCGATTATCGTTTTAACACCAGTCCCCCAAAATCGATCGATGAACTTCTAATTCAAAGTAACCAGAGCTTCTAGGATTCGTAAAAGTATTTGCATATAGACATTGAAGAGAAGATACTGATTCAATAAGTTTTCACAGATAATAGTAAGTTCGATGAACAAAAAATAGGTGGTGGGACTAACGCGTTGGAAAGCAAATCTTTCAGGACTTGTGGTGGTATGGTGCGGTCGGCGTCTCGGAGAGATTCTAGGTCATCTTTGCTGGGCTCGGCGGAGGAGCTAACGCGAGAACCTCCATCGTCATCGCGAACAGGCGCAACGCCGTCGACCATTTCTTATTTTGGAGTCCTTCAACTACTTTGCAGGCGACGGTAGTTTCTTCAATTTTTACTCATTTATTTTTTGCTTTAGGTCGTAAGTCCTAACATCCGTTTACCAATTAGGCAATTACCCACCCAAAGAGTATACTAAGAGCAACCCAATGGTTTTGCTAAAATAGCAAGGGTCATTTTCTATTTTGCCAAATAATAGCAAGTGTCAATTGTCATTTCCTAAATCTTACACTAATGGTTTTAAATATAGCAAGGGTCATTTTAATAAATTAAATAATAATATATTGGTTTTTGGTATGTGATTATATCAACTTTATAATTAAAAAATGTTGTTGAATTTTAAGTGGTTGAAATGAGAGGTTGTGATGACATGTCACAAATGGCAAAGGCATTTTTCCATGTATATTTGCTCAAATATACATGGATATTTGGCAAGAGCCATTTTTTGGCAAGGGCCATTTCAACCATTGGGGTAGATTTTTTTGGCTTTTTGCCAAAAAATGACAATGGCCCTTGCCATTTCACAACCATTGGAGTTGCCCTAATAGAATCAAAT
The DNA here is from genome assembly GCA_954870475.1 of Euphrasia confusa. NCBI lineage: Eukaryota > Viridiplantae > Streptophyta > Magnoliopsida > Lamiales > Orobanchaceae > Euphrasia > Euphrasia confusa. Next base: position 43,670,129 of record OX940956.1, on the reverse strand, counting down.
AAAAGTGTTAAAAAGTAAATTAACTACTCCTATAAGAAAACAAATAAAATAAATTAAAATTAAAATAAAATTATATTTTTAAGTGAAAAATAAACAAATAATTTATTTTTGTAACTCATCTAATGAAAAAAAATTGAGCAACTTACATTATTATTAGATAAATTAGACAACTTCAAATTTATATTAATGATTCGAATATAATCTTCAATACTCTTCTAACTTGTGGGTCAATTTCAAGTGTCAATTGTTGTAGTTGCTTATGAGTTATGACGAGAGGCGAACATAGATAGGAGTTAGTCTAACGTTACTAATACAAATGTCAATTGTCCAACTTCTCAAATAGAAAAATATAAATATTAGTTGTTCATATTGTATAATAGTTCGAACTATTAATATAAATATCAATTGACAAACTTCTCTAATAATTCAATCTTTTAGATGACACTTTTCAAACTTTTTGATGACATGATGATTTCTAATAGTATGAAAATCTCTTAAGAGTAAGCATATTATCTTGAAATATTAGTAAAGTGTGCATAATTTGTTTTTATATATTTCATCTTTAACTTTAATGGTACCTAAAGTTGTAAACTTTTTCTTGAACTATAGATCGACTTTAAAATAGTTAGTTTGGTCGAAAAAACATCTAGTTGAAGTTCAATCATAATTTATTAAATAATTACATAAATTGAATTTACATTTACCCTTGCTTATACGAGTGTAGCATATCGCTTGTTAATTTTTTTATTATGATTTTTTTTTAAATACATTTTGTAAATATAAAAAATCTATTTTTTTGTTACTTGTATTTTTAAAGTTTTTTTATAAATGTCTCAATTTTTTTATATATCATAAAATGCAAGTTTTTTTTAAATAAAATAAAATAAAAGACTGCAAAAATGAAATAAAAGATTAAAATATAATAATAATGTAGGGAAATTTTTTTTGTTGGTCCCTTAAAAGTAGTCAAGTTTCAATTTGGTCCACTAAAGGAAGCCACATTCAATTTAGTCCAGTAAACCATTAAAATGTAGTCAATTTCGTCCTTTTTGACCGGAAAATTTGAATTTCTGCCGGAAAAAGAACACGTGCCGCTCACGTGATGTTAATTTGGGGATTTCCGGCCGCTATTGCCACATCAGACGCCAAATGGAAGTTTCTCATTCGTCAGGTTTAAATCAAAAATTATTTTCCAAATGGTAAAATATGATTGGTCCACGTGGCAATTAATAAAAAAAAGAAAAAAGGAATTTCAGAAACATAAAATTAAAAAACGGGATTCACGAAATTCATTTCTCAAATCCCCAATTCTCTCTTAGGGTTCATTCGCTCGAACCCTAATTCCCCAATTTCTTCCAAAAATCTCTCTTTGATTTTCCGAACTGAATCAATTTCCCAAATTCTCGAATCTCTGTTTTAGAACCCTAACTCATTTTTCTGTATGTCTCAATCAAGTGCTTCATCGCAGCCCAGTTTATGTTTTTGTCAAGAAGTCGCATTGCAGTCTACCACTTGGAAGAAAGATAATCCCGGCCGACGTTTTGTGGGTTGTAAAAAATTTCCGGTAAGCAATTGTTCATTTTATTATTTCAGGGATGAACTAGAAAGTGTAATTTAATTTCTTTTTTGTAGAATCCTGGACATTGCAAATTTTTCAGATGGATTGATCCTCCAATATGCGAGAGGTCGAAGCAAATAATTCCAGGCTTGTTGCGACGGTTAAATGAACGAGATGTGGATGGAATTCTGTGGATAATATGAAAGAAGGTGCAGAAAAGGAGAATAAGGTGTTGAAGCTCGAAGTTGAACGGCTGAAAGAAAAGATCAAAAAGATGAAGGCAATGAATAACAAGAAATCTCTCATTCTGTACAAAATAATTCTTGTACTAGTGATTATTCAGTTGGCAAATATTTGGGTTCATTAGACTATGTTGTATTTCTTTGTTGAACCATATGTATTTTGGCTATTTGGAATGAATATTGTTTGATCATGTTTGGAATGAATATTTGGGATGAATATTTCTTTGTTGAATCATATGTATTTTGGGTTCATTAGACTATGTTGTATTTGGAATGAATATTGTTTGAACCATATGTGTTGGTTACATTTGGTTGATTACATTTGGTTGCACATTAAGGTAAACTTATGAAAGCAACAAAATGATCAAAATACCAATAAGCAACTGACATTTCAACAAAAGTACCAATATTTGGTTCATTACAAAAACTGATCAAAAGGCCAAAATTTTATAAAGGCCACAAAACATAACCAAAATACATCAATCTGAGACTGATCACACCAAAAACATAGTGTACTACTACATTCAGAAGTCACAATACATCTAATCACCAAAAACAACACATCAAAGTTCATTTCTTGGCTCTTCCCATCTGAATCTGCTGGTGAATGGATGGTCCAGCCACCTTTGGCATTTGGGTTGTATCACTTGTAATTTGACTGTGTTGTGTGCCTCCATCTTCAACTTCAATATGGCAGTCTTCAACCCTTCTTGGTAATGGAGGAGCCAGCTGCAATTTGATTATTCAAAGTCAGCAAATTTGATAACAATTCAGGAAATGAAAGGCAAGATTAAACTGCCAAGAAAATTACATGGCCAACAGGTTGGGGAGAGCTGCATTCAGCTGATCTGCTTGTTCCTGTATTCCCAGAGTCAGTCCTTGCTTTCTTCACATATTTCCTTTTTTCCTTACCACATGACAAGCTATTGTGACCTAACTGACCACACTTTTTGCATTTGTAAGGATTGCATTGTCTTTTCATCTTCTGTAGCTTCCCTTTATTTATCCTCTCTGAAGCTTCAAAAGGTCCCACCCTTCTCTTATGAGGCTTTCTTCCTCTTTTAGCTCTTTGCCCAAAATTGGGAGGCAGTGGAGGTATGAACATGGATTCACCCCACAACACGTCATAACTAATGCCAAAAATTGGATCTGCATATGTCCTGTTATAAGTATCAACATAATAGAAATCACTCACAAAATCCATGGGGTCAAGTTTCTGTCTAAGCATTGCACTAATGGAATGGGTGCAAGGAATCCCAGTTAACTGCCAGCTCCTGCATGAACACACTTGTGCCCTCAAGTCAACAAGTATAGTTGGCATTGAATGATTCACATATGTTGTTGAGGAGTAAATCACACTTTGACTTCTCCTTGAAGAATGCTTTAGACCACTGGTGAGGTGGCTTATTCTGAATCCATTCCCATGCTCCCTCACCAACTGCTTTCAACTCTTTCAAGGCCACATTCCATTGCCCTTCAGTAGTACTGTAGGCTGCCTTCCACAGTGCTTGTTGGTAGTCAACCCCTCTGAAACCAGCCACTTTCATGTTGTTGATTAAGTGCCTCACACAAAACCTATGATCCACTCCTGGAAATATTGCCTCCATAGCACCTATGAGCCCTTTTTGTTTATCAGACATAAAAGTGAACTCATCTACTTTGATTTCCAAATCCTGCTTCAAAAGGTGCAAAAACCATTCCCATATGTCCTGATTTTCCTTCTCCACCACTGCATAAGCCACAGGAAAAGGGTTGTTATTCCCATCCACTCCAACAGCAGTTAACAACATACCACCATGCTTCCCTTTCAAGAAGCAGCCATCTACTCCAAGTAACTTCCTGCAGCCCCTCAGAAAACCTTGTTTCAGTGCATTAAAGCACACATAAAAACTACTGAACCTTGTAACTCCATTATTCACCTCTGTACCCAAAGTTATAGTTGAGCCTGGATTTGTGTTCCTCAGCTCATCTGCATAAGCCCACAGTTTAGAATACTGAACATCTGGATCCCCTTCAAGTTTTTCCAATGCCTTCTTCTTTGCTTTATAGGCTTGAGTCTTTGATATCTCACACCTTGTGTCATGCATAGCATCAACCATGAAGCCTTTGAGTGATCTCCCACTGTCACTTTTGAATCTCTGAAGAAATCTTTCACTGAGCCAAGTAGATGTCATACTCTTTATCTTGTTACTTGGAGCACATGAATGCTTATCAATAATCTTTCTTATCTGGAAAGCAGTGTCATCCTTCATTCTCAAAGCATGTATCATCCATTTGCAATCAGGATGTTGGCATCTAGCATACATCCTGTTCTTGTCATTTTTTGTGAACTTAATATTCCTTCTGAGCTTGATAGCTTGTGATTCAACAGCAGTCTTGAACACTTTCTTTGTTGTGAATACCTGTTTTAGGACAAACTCAGGATTGAACATTGTCTTGGGGTTGAAAAAGGGGCATTGTTCTGCATCTTCATCATCCTGTGACACCCTTCCATCCTCAAAAAAATCTTTAGCTTCTACAACATCAGACTCATCTCCACTGTCACTATCAGTATCTTCATCATCAACAACTGCATTGTTTGGCTGACCATCATCATCAATTATGTTATTTGCATCAATGGTATCAAATTCATCAGCAAACCTATCAACTTCCTCCTCAAACATCTCATCATCAACTGCATCGGCTGCTTCACTGGCAGAATCACCTGAGGTAAAATCTGAATCCTCAAATGACTCCATTTCAGTTTCTTCATCATCCACATCAGCCCCCTCAACATTAGCAACCCCCTCAACATTTGGTAACTGACCCTCCACATAGACATTATCAGTACTAATAGAATCATACTCATATTCTACATCAAAGTCTACTACTTTATCAAATTCAGAATCATCACTATCATAGCAAACAGAACCACACTTGAAATCTAAATCATCACTGTCAGAATCATCATCAAACACCTCAGAGTAAATATGCACTTCTCTAGTAGTTAGGAACTCATTACACCATTTCTTAACATCTTCATCATCAATTAGCAGCTTAAAACTCTCATCTTTCATCCTTAATTGATATCTCTTAATTCCAGTAATCCCTGCCCTTTCAGCAAAAGAGTTCAAAGAAGAAATACCTATCTCAGATGCCTTACACCAGTCAAAGATTATCTGCTTTCCACCCTTATACACTATGCTGGGCGAATTTGAGAAAGCTCCACCACAGTGCATAACAACAGTTAGATAATTGCTCTTACTGTCTGAAAGAAGAAAAAAAAATCACCAAATTAGAAAGAGATGAATAATACCCTAATTCGAGTGTATTTTGTATTAAAAAGATTGTGAACGTACCGTAATTTGGTAACCCAAACTCAGCAGCCCCTTTTTTTTCTTTCTTTCAAAACCCATGTTCTTGAAAAATCAAGAATCAAATTAGGGTTTTTGCGATAGGGACGAACTGGAACTATGAAATTGGAGGAGTTAGGGTTTAATTTCGGCGTGAATTTTTTGATTTGGGGGTTAGGGTTCAAGGTTATGGAATTTGGGGATTAGGGTTTATAGAGCTTTGGGATTTTTTTTACTACTTTTACGGTTTACAGTACTGTAAGAGAGAGTGGAGGTGAAAGTGAAATGAATTTCGTGAATCCCGTTTTTTAATTTTATGTTTCTGAAATTCCTTTTTTCTTTTTTTTATTAATTGCCACGTGGACCAATCATATTTTACCATTTGGAAAATAATTTTTGATTTAAACCTGACGAATGAGAAACTTCCATTTGGCGTCTGATGTGGCAATAGCGGCCGGAAATCCCCAAATTAACATCACGTGAGCGGCACGTGTTCTTTTTCCGGCAGAAATTCAAATTTTCCGGTCAAAAAGGACGAAATTGACTACATTTTGATGGTTTACTGGACTAAATTGAATGTGGCTTCGTTTAGTGGACCAAACTGAAACTTGACTACTTTTAAGGGACCAACAAAAAAATTTTCCCTAATAATGTATAGCGGAGTGTATCCAACAAGTTTGAAGCAAAGTAAAGGAGTGTATCCAACAAGTTTGAAGCAAAGTAAAGTATTTGCGTGTATCATCTTTACTTACAATGAGCCTGAAGAGTCTAAAAAATGGTCTAATTAATTTTGCTTCTGAATTTTAACTTATTAAGAATGTTCATCTTATTCCACGAATTCTTCTCCTTCCTCGGCTCCGAATCCAACACGGCTCCATCTCCGTCTCGACCGATTAAAATCGGAGCCGAGAAAGGGATAATGACGTCATCGGAACAATAATCCCGATCCTCCGCCGGCGAAATCTGCGCGGCTGTCGTCCAATCGAAACCGGCCAACGCATCGCGGCTGCTGGCGAATCTCCTCATCTGGATCAGGCTCGGCGTGGCCGCCCCACGAGCCGGCGGCTTCGGCAGATCGATCGACGCATCGGATTCTCTCCCGTCGCCGAACATCATCTTCTTAATCCCCGACTCCTTCTTCTTCTTCTTCTTCTTCTCAATCACCTCAGAAGTCGGGCCTTCGGGCCGAGGCCCGGGTTTATCGGGCTGAGGGCCTTTCGGTAAATAAGCCTTGCCGCCGCGTTTGATTTGGCCAGTGCACGAGATCTTTGGCGATGAGGGCTCCGGGTGCTCGAAGTTCTTCGGCTTCCGCCGGGCTTCGGTCGGAATCATGGGCCCGATCGGGCCGGAAAACCCCTTGCTGTGGCGGGTTTGGCGCCTGTGTTGTGCAATTGCACCGGCCCGATTTTGGAACGCGATCGCCGCTTTGACTGCCTTCCAGAGCTTGATCCTTGACCCTGTTTCGGGCTTTTCCATGACGCAGCCTTTTGTGATTTTTTGTTCTGCAACTCAAATCGATATATATATAGAGAGATATATATCCGCGGAAAAAAACAAAAAGTTGGGGAAAGAATATCTTTGTGTAAGATAAGAGCGGAGGTAGGTGACAGTCCGGGCCAGACCCGGCCCATCTCCGTACGTCCTAGGGTTAAAAAAATATTATTATATTAATTAAATATTACTATAAAACTATATATTTTAAATTTTAAATAAAATTGCTTTCTAATGATTATAATCACATTCGAATTCAAAGTCGCTTGATTTTTTTCTTTTAAAAAGGTTTAAATTGTTGGATAAAATTTATTTTTTGAATCATCTTAATCAATTTGAAATCCATCAAGTTGATTTCACATACATTTTTTTTATTAGAATAATAATTGTGTGTGATCGAAAGTTATAATTATGGACATATTTATTAAAATTTCTAAATAGTAAGAAAATTATTAGATGAGTTGAATATTAAAATTTTAAATTATGATCCACGAAATAATAGAAATATCATAAGCACAAAATTTGACAATAAAACAGAAAATACATAATTGGAGTGAAATTTGCTGTTACTAAATCGTTCAAAAGTCTAATCTGAATGTAATAAATCAAACCTAAACGGCGTGTGTTTTATATGATAAGATGATGTGACACACACGTGTTCAATTCAAATAGTTTAGTAGCGAAAAATTTATTTGTATAATGATTTATTATAATAATATTTAATTATTTATTACATTAAATTTCAATCAGTATTTAATGTTAATTAAAAGTTTTTAAAAAAATTATTATTTATTTTTCATTTTTTCTTACCACGCTAAAAAACGACTACCAGGTATCCGAGTTCCGCCCACCGGAAATCAATATAAACAAAGAAGGAAAAAAGTGCGCTCCAGAAAAATCAGACGGAATCTACTGAAGTGACCAAATTACCCTTTGATCGCCTCCCATCGAAACGCCCAAAACATTAGTCCTCAGTCAACCGATTGTCGTCTATTTTCGTAATCTCAATCATCATTCTTCTCCGTTGAATCACAGGGGGCATAAAACACAGAGATTTGTATAATCCTTTTTTTCGGTTAGGGTTTCTGATAATCATTTTTTTCTCTATAATTTTTATTAAAATTAAAATTCACGGAATAATAAAATGGCGACGGCGAGGGCGAGGGGAAATCGGCACCATGGGAAGAGATCTTCTACGGTGGTTCTGGTGCTGTCGATGTTGTTAATGCTGTCAGTGGTGCTCTTGATGCTCCTCGGCCTCGGGATCCTGTCTCTCCCCGTCGGCTCCGAAGAGGACTCTTCGTCGGTCGGCGATCTGATCAAATTGAAGCGATTGAAGTAATTTTTATTTAATTGTATTTGTAATTCTGATATTCTGCGATGATATTTATTATTGTTTTGTTTGGGGGATAGATTCCGCAACAAAAGTGAAGGAGATGGGCTTGGGGAAAGAAAGGATCAGTGGACGGAGATTCTTTCGTGGGAGCCTAGGGCTTTCCTTTATCATAATTTTTTGGTGAGTTTTCGATTTCATTTTTCTATTTGAATTAATTTCAATTTGAATTTGGAGGTGATATAATTGGTTTCTGGATATCTTTTCTGTTTTACATGATTCCTGTTTAGTCCATCTCATGGATTTTGTTATCTTAAACCCGTTTCGATGGAAGCTGTTGTAACCGATTGTTTTGTTCGACACCTAAAATCAGGTTTCTTTAGGCATCGATACCAACAAAAATCTGTAAAAAAAAATGTATGCTTAGTTTTCTTATTTGATGAATGCTGGGTTTGTAAGATTGATGAAATAGGGCCTTGATAGACTCCATGTTTCAATTGAAGGAAAAAAAATGCTTTCTTTCACTTCTATTTTCTGAAATTGACTCTTTTACCGACAGTCAAAGGAAGAATGTGAGTATCTCATAAATCTTGCTAAGCCTCATATGGCGAAATCAACGGTGGTCGATAGCAAGACTGGCAAGAGTAAAGATAGCAGGTTTTTTCCTCTAAATCTATTTTTATTACTCCTTTTATTTTTTTCTGTTTATTCCTATTAATCTGGATGCATATTATCCTGCACTTGAACACTATCCATGAAATCATTGCATATTGATTATAAAGAAGTAAAACATTTTCAGGGTTCGCACTAGTTCCGGAATGTTTCTCAGGAGAGGTCGAGACAAAGTCATCACAGATATCGAAAAAAGAATAGCAGACTTCACTTTCATACCTGCAGGTGTGTATAAATTATTAAGTGCATAATTAAATCTAACTTCATATCTATTGGTACGTACAAATTACAAAGTGCATTATTAAATCAAATTTTATGCGCTCGACATGACATGTTGTAACATGTCTTCATTTAACTGATCCATGGATTAATATATATTCCCTCCGTCTCGGAGAAACAAGCACACTTTTTCTGGCACAAATATCAAGAAAAATGTTACTCCCTCCGTTTCAAGATATAGAACCCCTTCTCCGAACACGAAGATTAAAAACAATGTTTACTTTTTGACTTTTTGACCAAAAAGTGAAGGGTATAAATGTATTTTTAAGTTAAAAAGTAAAATAGTTGTGAGTAAAGTTGAAAACGTAAGTGAATAAAGTAGGGATAAAATTGTATTTTAAAGTGAAAAAGTAAGAGTATTTATTTCATTTTTTGGGAGAGTTCTATTATTGAGAAATGTTCATTTAAGGAAAGTGATCATGTTATTATGAAACTGAGGGAATAGTAATTTTTTACTTGACTAAAAGGTAAAGTTGTAAAATTTTATTTTTAAGTTGATAAAGTAAAGTTGTTGCGAGTAAAGCTGAAAAAGTATGAGTAAATTGTATTTTAAAGTGAAAAATAAGAATAATAATTTTCATTTTTAAGGGTGTGGCCGTTATTATGTGACGTCCAAATAAAAAAAGTGTGTTTGTTATTTTGGGACGGTGGGAGTAGTATATTTTATATATGGCATGATGATATTTTTTACTACAACAGATCAGGGTGAAGGCCTACAAGTTCTGCACTATGAAGAGGGACAAAAATATGAGCCTCATTTTGATTACTTTCTTGATGAGTTCAACACGCGAAATGGGGGTCAACGCATAGCTACTGTTCTTATGTATTTGTAAGTACTCCATGTTTTTGCTCTTCCATTTTTTTAAGATAATAATAAATAGAGGTAAATTGATGCAGGTCAGATGTTGAAGAAGGGGGTGAGACGGTCTTTCCTGCAGCCAAAGGCAATTTTAGCTCCACACCAGGGTGGAATGAGAAGTCCGCGTGTGCTAAGAGAGGTCTTTCTGTTAAACCAAAAATGGGTGATGCATTACTTTTCTGGAGTATGCGACCTGATGCTAGTTTGGATCCTTCTAGCTTGCACGGTGAGTTCCATTCGTGTCGACTAACGTTTTTTTATATCCCTTCGATCTTCCCATATCGATTGCCCCAATCCCAAAGGATCAAAGAAACAAAATGGGAGGAGAAAAATGATTCAAATTGCAAGCAACTTTTAATTTGTTTTTATGAAAACATGACTTGTTCTGGTACAACAATTAACAAAGCTTACGGGAACTTGAGTAAACAAGGTGAATCTTGATGGGATAATGTACTCATAATGTGCTCGTGGTTCGACCATGTGACAAAAAAACATCCAGTGTCTTTAAAAAATATAAATAACCTCCTCTTTGGGTGTTATAAGCACCGTCTCAAAGTTTGTATTCACCTAACTAAAGTGAGGTACAATTTGTTAAAAGGAACTTTTTCGTTTGAGTTGGCTTGACTTTTAAAATCCTAATCTGATCATGTTCTACTATTTTGATTCCAGGTGGTTGCCCTGTTATCAAAGGGAATAAGTGGTCGTCTACGAAGTGGATGCATGTCGGTGAATACAAAATCTAGGAAATATCTCTTAGGTAGAAGACTACTATAAACTTGGCATGTAATTACAAGACGTGTGTAAGCTTTTTTCTTTCCTTATCCATGCTTTTCTGACCTGGTGTTTTTTGCAGGTAAAAGGAAAATTGAGGGTTTTTTTCCCGACTAATTATGCTGACTGTTACGGCATCCGTGTTGTACCTATACATTGCATGCTTCATCGGAATGTTACATGCTCGTGTAGTGGTGAGAGGGATTTTTATTTTTTCTGTAATGAACAAAAAACATGAGCTCATAAGCTACAGCCTACATTATAATGGTTTTGTAATTATGTGGTTTTTTAGTCACAGTGAGGAAAATCTTGTTTACTCTGATGCATGAACTAAAGTCTAAACATGATACGAGTTTCATGATAAATGACATCGTATTTTGTAGTTTGGTCTCATAATAACATATATTTTCAATTATTAAAAGTGTCTATTGATAGGAGATAGTAATATTAATACTATGGAATGTTTCACATTTTTTCAAATATATAAAATATTTTCTGTGAAAGATGATTCATTTCTTTTTAAATTTACAAGAAAAAAAACTTATTTCTTTTATAATTGACAAAAGAAAAGTGAGTCAGTCTTTTTTCTGAAATAAAAAAATAAATTTAAATTTTATTGTATTCATATAAAATCATAAAATTTTAATTTTATTTTATTCATATAAAATGTTAAAATTTAAATTTTATATTATTCATATAAAATGTTGAATTTTGAAGTTTTATTAAAAATTAAAGAGTAAAAATATATATTAAAATAAAATTTTAAATAATTATAAGAAAAAAATATTAAACAAATACCTAAACATAAAATTGTATTTAAAATTAAAAAATACTACTAGTATTGTATAAGAATGGAGTATAAAATAAATCCGGTTATAAAAGTAGGGCACAGCTTTTGGACCGGGAAGATACGCATATATATTCGAGAAGTTTCTTCAAACGCTGGCTGAAGAAGCAAATCCAGAGAACAGAGTATTCACAGTTCAATAACCTTATCCCTCGCACTACCGCACATGTATGTATTGTATACGTATATATCGATTATCCAATTACTTCAGAAATCAATTAATTGCAGATCCATCGTCGTTCCTATTTTCTTCTGCAAAACCCTAACTCCTTGCAATTTTTTTTTCTTTTTCTGGTGGTTTACTTGTTCGAATTTGAGAATTATTTTTGTTTAATTATCCTTTTCATAGATATTTTTAGAGAGCATGGATCGATACCAAAAGGTGGAGAAGCCGAAGGCCGAGTCGCCGATTGCTGCGAATGAAATTCGGATTACAAGCCAAGGCAGGATGCGGAGCTACATCTCGTATGCCATGACTCGGCTTCAGGTATATATATGCATACGTATGGATGCGTATTGTGTGTTTCCAGAGTGTATGAATTGTGAATTTATATAGTTGAGGTTGAGCTGTTCTCTGTTTGAGTAAAATGATGTTTGTGCTCGGGCTTTAGTTCGACTGATTCGTTCGTTTCTCAAAATTTTCTTGTATATCAACGTGTGTTGCTTTTTGATCGGTATTCAAATACGTCGTACATAGGTTCTTGTGGAAACTCATAAATACTTACTCAGTCTAACTGTAACCGAAGTGCTTAATGTGTCAATCGTATATCTACTATTGTTTCAATTATATGAATGGGAAATTACTGTAAGAAGGGGTTCTTTGGAAGATGTTATGATATATATTTATCATGTAATATTGTAGGAAGACGGTTCCGATGAAATAGTATTCAAGGCGATGGGCAGAGCCATCAACAAAACCGTAACAATGGTGGAGTTAATCAAGGTTTTCTTTTTGATTTCTTTATAACTCCAACCCTAAAGTTCTCCCTAATTAACACTGTTAATTTTATCATCTGAATTTGATTATTAAATTATTTTCAAATGCAGAGGAGAATCGTTGGTCTTCACCAAGTCACTGCAATTCAATCCAACGATATAACCGACACATGGGAACCTCTTGAGGAAGGCCTACAAGTGTAAGACCCCACTTTTACTGAATGCAAATATTTTAAGAATAAAAGAATTGTATCATGATTTTTTAAGTGCAAATACTATATCCGGGCTTTTTCCATTTTTTTCCTATTGTACAGTCTGGAAACCACAAGAAAAGTATCTGTGATCACAATCACCCTCTCAAAAAAGGAATTGGATAAGGCAAATATTGGGTGAGTTGAAGTTCTTGATGTTACTGTTCTTCCTCTTTGAGAATTGTAGCTAATGAAAATGATTTATATTTTTAAATGTAAATTGTTTTCTGCGGGAGTATAGGTATCAACTTCCCATACCAGCTGACCAGGTGAAGGTGCCCACAGAACCCGACTACGATGGAGGTTTGTTTAGGGTTTTGAGATATCCTTGTTTTTTTCATATATTCCCTCAAGGCATACATGTTTTGACATGTTTTAATTCTTCAGAGGGTTCACCTCGTGCGCGAGGGGGAGGAGGCCGAGGTGGTAGAGTAAGGGGTAGACCTAGACCTCCATCTGGTACGAATTTGGGGAATTTGATTAAGATTTAACTAATTAACATCACCGTTTGCCAAAAACATTCTTGGTTCTGTTGTGTATGTATTAATCAAGATTCTGAGAATTGATCGGGTCTCCAATTTAAAATTTAAAGTTTTATACGATATTTTAAGTAGCAATTTAATATTACAACATGAGAAATCAATATTTTCAAATACTTAGGATACATGACAAAACAATCAATAACTGTACCTAAGATGTAAATAGGTGTTTCAAAATTTTAAATAACATTTAGATTACATTATATATAAACATACACTAAACTGTTGAATGGATTCATGCACTTGCTCTTTGGTAACAGTATGTGAAAGTTATATTTATTTTATTTGTGTTCATCGTAGGCAATGGTTTTGCATCTGGGGAGTTTGAGGATGGAGGCTATGAGAGGAATCCTGGCTCCTCCAGGGGTAGGGGACGCGGTGGGGGCCGCAATTTTCGTGGCCGTGGGAGAGGTGGGGAATATGGTGGTCCCCGTTTTGATGGTCAGCATGAAGATACTGAAGGCTACAACTATCAAGAAGCACCTCGAGGTATTACTGGCAGCTCATTTCAGTAACTTCTACTGCTTCTGACCCGGACATAGTAATATTTGTTCGGGCATGGAGATTAAAATTTAACTAAATAATATCACTGTTTGCCGAAGGCATTCTCAATTCTGTTGTGTATTAATCAAGATTCTGAGAATTGGTCCAATAATTTGATATAACAAAAGGAAAACACAATGTTTTCATATAACTTACTTAAGATTGATGACAAAAATCACAAAATAATTGATACATGTGCGAAAAATATAAATTGGTGTTTCAGTTTTTTCTTTATAACATTTAGATTATACTGTTGAATGGATCAGTGCACTGGTTCTTTGGTAGGACTTTTTTTAGAGAACTCACCAATGTGGAGGTGTTGAACTGGACGATCTTTTAAGTTGTATTTGAATTTAATATATATTTTATTTGTGTTTCATCATAGGTAATGGCTTTGCATCTGGTGAGTTTGAGGATGGAGGCTATGAGAGGAATCTTGGCAACTTCAGGGGAAGAGGACGGGGTGGGGGCCGCAATTTTCGTGGCCGTGAGAGAGGTGGAGGATATGGTGGTCCCCGTTTTGAAGGTCAGCATGAAGATACTGAAGGCTACAACTATCAAGAAGCACCTCGAGGTAGAGGAATGGGGAGGGTGAACCGTGGCTCAGGACGTGGATTCATTTTTGAAGGGCGTCAGGTGGATCCTGGCGTCGAAGATGCTCAAGAAGCACCTCGAGGTATTACTTCCATCTCATTTCAGTAACTTCTAGTTATATTTATTTTTTTTGTAGCTTTTGCCAAGGTCTAGAAGAAACGTTTTTCCTCATGAGTCATTTGAATCCCCATTGCCATACCTCCCTTTAATACTGATCTGCAAATTAGCTATTTGAGTTTTTCTTTTAAATCTTCATATCTTACTATTTATTTTCATTTTATTCAGGCATATACACACATTTTACAGTTAGCATTTTTTTAGATATTGAAAGTACTAGAGTGTCTTTTCCATTCGAAAAAACAAACTGTATTTCATTGCTTTGGTCTATCATCTTTCATTATATAACCTCCTGCTCTTTTGGTAAAAGAGCTGTAAAAGGCTTTAACTTTGCAATTGGTACCCGTTTCTAAAAAAATATTAACTAGTAGTATTAATTTGATAAAAAGAGAGGATTGTACCTGTGTACGAGTGTCCGATTTTATGTTTTGATCCTTTACATGCCTTGTTCAATCGCTATAATATCCAAAGAGTAGGAAGGAATATTGTATTGTGAAACTGCCTGTGCTCTGTGTTGTAATCCTGATTTGTGGTTGGTGGGTTTCTCTCTTGGTGCAGGCCGTGGCCGTGGTAGAGGAATGGGGAGGGTGAACCGTGGCTCAGGACGTGGATTCATTTTTGAAGGGCGTCAGGTGGATCCTGGCGTCGAAGATGCTCAGGAAGCACCTCGAGGTATTACTTCCATCTCATTTCAGTAACTTCTAGTAATATTTATTTTTTGTAGCTTTTGCCAAGGTCTAGAAGAAACTTTTTTCCTCATGAGTCATTTGAATCCCCATTGCCATACCTCCCTTTAATACTGATCTGCAAATTGGCTATTTGAGTTTTTCTTTTATATCTTCATATCTTAATATTTATTTTCATTTTATTCAAGCATATATCACACATTTTACAGTTAGCATTTTTTTAAATATTGAAAGTATTAGAGTGCCTTTTCCATTCGAAAAAACAACTGTATTTCATTGCTTTGGTCTATCATCTTTCATTATATAACCTCCTCCGTTTTGGTAAAAGAGCTGTAAAAGGCTTTAACTTTGCAATTGGTACCCGTTTCTTAAAAAATATTAACTAGTAGTATTAATTTGAGAAAAAGAGAGGATTGTACCTGTGTACGAATTATATCCAAAGAGTAGGAAGGAAATGTTGTATTGTGAAACTGCCTATGCTCTGTGTTGTAATCCTGATTTGTGATTGGTGGGTTTCTCTCTTGGTGCAGGTCGTGGCCGTGGTAGAGGAAGGGGGAGGGTGAACCGTGGCTCAGGACGTGGATTCATTTTTGAAGGGCGTCAGGTGGATCCTGGGGCCGATGATGCTCAAGTGTGAGGACAGAATGATGCTCATTGAGTTGATGCTTTTTAAAAAAACATATTATTTGAAAGCTTATTTTCCGCAGATATTGCTAGAAAATTAACCGTAGGATTTTTATCTGTAATCCTTATACTATATAGGTACATGCCATGGTGTGCCTTTTTGTTTTCTTGTTTTACCTTTCAACAGTTTTACTTCTCTAGTTAATTTGCGAATATTCTTTAATTTGTATGTCTGGAAAAATTAAAAAAAAAATTAAAAAAAAAGTATTTGAGTTGTATATTTTATCTTTTTTTTTTACCTTTTACATGACTGAAGATATAGTAATAGTCGTGCCTGTGTTGCTGGCCTCTCCGTGGCTTCCATAATTTCCAGGTGCGTCCGTACGTAATTATATAAGTATGTATAGAGGTTTTGTTTTGAATAGTTCAGCGAATGTGGTTGGTTTTATTTATAGATGGTAGTGTTGGTAAAGTTACGAGTTTCTTGAAGAGGGTGTTCTTGACTAGGTTTGGGTTCGTCTGAGGATGACTGATTACGATTCTGGTAAGTTGGTTGTTTCTTATAGTTTGTTATTCTATGTGAAGTGTGTTGCAATGTGAATAAACATAAAGGATATTTACATGCTGTCAAGAAGGTGATGGACTGAACTAGTTTGTTACGTATGTATTAGAAACAGAGGGTCGAGAGGTAGGCTCCTACGCACCTCCGATGTGATCAGTTTCGTACACGAGAGTTATGGTAAATTTAAGTCATTTTTTATAGGTCTACAACCAACATTTTAGGTAACAAGGTGGCCCTTTTTAATATTAGAACACTTGTTTTAAGGTTTATTGCATAACAAATTTAGAGAGTAGTTTATATATTATTTGCATCTAATCTAAATTCTAATGATTGACCATTTGACTTCCAATTTTTTTCGGTAAGGATGGTTATACTCTTATATATATATATATATATATATATGTACTAGTTGATATGTACTTTGGACATGTTCTTATTAATAGGCATGTGCTTCGTACAAATGCGAATAGTGTATCATTAATTACAATGATAATAATATAATGTGCTTTCATTTGACTTTGATCATATGCCATAGATTATTCAATGACTTATGGAGTTAGTATATGTTATTTGTATGTCTTTCTAGAAAAAGAATTGAACGAACTCTAAAAGCATCTTCAGCAATATACAACTCAATTTTTAAATCTAGTTCTCAATCATTTTTGGTACAATCGGTGCAAATAAGGTGGCAAAAGAAGTCGATTAGAGCTTGTTTTATAAACATTAAATTGAGTTTGGGTTGATTTTAAGATTAAATAACTATAAATATAATAATTATTTGTCGAGCCGATTTGAAAAATATGATGCTCGTGTTCGGCACATTTATGATAATATTCTGCTCGAACTAAGCTTGATCTAGCTTTTAGCTCAAAACTCGACTGGTTTGCAGAGTTGCAATTTGCAAATAGATCTCATGAAAGTGATAATATATTGGATTGAGAATTTTTGACAAGAAAAACAAGCCCATAAGTACTATATGGACTTGTCCTATACAATATTTAAAAGTTTAATAGTTTATATGTTAGTTAACTTGTGTGAAGACCTCTCTATATATGGACTTGTCCTATACTATATTTAAAATTTAATATAGTTTATATGTTAGTAACTTGTGTGAAGACCTCTCTATACACGGAGAATGAATGATGTATAGCTCTTATGGGTTCTCATGGAGATCGAATCTTCTGTTATTATACATTTGTTCATATTTCACATTAGGTGAATGACAGTATATATATTAATTAATTTATAATTTATAATACGGTAAAGAAATACGGTAGCTACGGAATAAGATTCGGATCCTTGTAAATTAATAAATGACTTGTTTGTCAACTCTACTTAAAATTACAAATAGGGTTTTAATCATATATCAAATATATAAAATATTATATAGTAGTACGTAGTATAATGTTAAGAATAAGGCATGTGCATCGCACATGATAATGATGGGGGTCTAAGGCGCGTATGTAGGGGCATATAAAGAAATGCAGATGAAGAAGTAGCTAAGCTTACATGATATTATGTCAATATTTTATTTTACATGATTGGTGGTGCAAGTGTTCGAGTTCTTTTTTCGTTTTTGTGCGCTAGCAGAACATAATTAGTAGAAAACAAACAAACATTTGAATTATAAACATAAATTAAATAATATATTGTCTCATAAAATATACTAGTCCTATTTTCATTGTAAATTACAATTAGAAAAGGTTAGTATACTATCATACTTGCATGTATATGTTGCAAACTCTTTCGAATTTGATGTAATAACCATTGTGAGTATCAATCAATAATTGTGGTTCGAAAATTTGAGATCCATTTGCAATAAAGGAATGGGGGGTGATCGATCGAGAACGTGGGAATGATTGAATCAGATTCTGAATTTATTTATTTTTAGATAATATTTAATCAGATAATTTAATTTAATACTATTAGTTTTTTTTTTCCCTTGTGCTCCGTCTGTCACTCGCATGTGAGGTTGTTTAATTTCCCTCGTCTATATAAAAGCTGCACATCGATTCTCAACTTCTTCCATTAAAAAAAACTTGTACATAATCACCAAATCAAAACATGTCTCAAAAGAGCTTCGTTTTATTGGCGATTGCGGTTGTCTTATTGTGTTGTCTCGTTTCCATCGCCGACGGCCTCGTCGCCTCCGGATGGGTCAAGGCTCACGCAACATTCTACGGCGGCAGCGACGCTTCCGGCACAATGGGTACGTACCTCCGATTGTTTAATCAATCGAGATATATATATATTTGTAATTAAATGAAAAATTCTGTCAAAATTCAGCCAACAACACTTTAAAAAGTCTTGTTAAAGTAATAAAGTTATATCTGAACTTTAAGATCTAGTTTCAACCGATCTTTGATATCTAGCAAACTCACTTCTTATTTGTTACCATATATAGGGGGTGCTTGTGGTTATGGAAACTTGTACTCGACCGGCTACGGGACGAGGACGGCTGCATTGAGCACGGCGTTGTTCAACAGTGGAGCTTCGTGCGGACAATGCTTCAAGATCGTGTGCGATTACAAGAGCGACCCTCAATGGTGCAAGAAGGGCATGTCTGTGACCGTCACTGCGACGAACTTTTGCCCTCCCAATTACGACCAACCGAGCGACAATGGCGGATGGTGCAACCCTCCTCGACAGCATTTCGACATGGCCCAACCGGCGTGGGAAAAGATCGGCATCTATAGGGGTGGCATCGTGCCCGTCATCTATCAAAGGTATAGTCAAGATTATTCTCTATTATACTCTCTGTTCGGTATCTGTTTCGTAACTATATGACCACTTTTTCGAACATGAAAATTAAAAAAAATGGTTAATTATTGAATTTTTTACCAAAATATATAAAGAGTATAAATGTATTTTTAAATTAAAAAGTAAATTACTGATTGTGAGAAGTTGAAAGGTAAAAATACATTATTAGGAATAGTAAGAGTATTTTTGTCTATTATAAACTAATAGTCACAAACACTAAAAGAAAACAAATTACTAATATTTTTTCATTTTACTAATTGGTATAGTAGTACTTTTCATTTTGGTTGATTCTAAACAAAAATGCACAAATTATTCTCCAATGTAGGGTTCCTTGCAAGAAGCACGGTGGAGTGAGGTTCACGATCAACGGCCGAGATTACTTTGAGCTGGTCCTGATCAGCAACGTGGGCAACGCTGGATCCATCAGATCTGTACAAATCAAGGGCTCAAAATCGGGGTGGGTGGCCATGTCAAGGAACTGGGGTGCCAGCTGGCAGTCAAACACTTACTTCAACGGTCAATCTTTGTCGTTCATGGTCACGACAACCGACGGGGTGACGAAAACATTCAACAATATCGCCCCGGCTAATTGGGGCTTCGGGCAGACGTTTTCGAGCCCAGCCCAATTCTGAATCTGGTAATGGGCCGCTCTTGTTGGGCTTTGGTAGGCCGTGGCATGCTAACATTTTTGACCCAAAAAGCAGCCCGCCAGAAATTATTACTGTGGTTGAGACGGGCAGCAAAGGCCCACCGCAAAAGGAATATTGGTTGGCACTTATCGATTTTTTTTTTTTTTTTAATTTCGATCTATTGTTTTCAAATAGAACTTTTATATTTAAAGAGTTTTATATGCATTCATAATCATAATAATTATAAGAGGCTTGGTTGATTATTTTCTTCTTTTTTTTGTGCACCTCTTGTAAATACACTGCAATAAAATATGTTTTTTCGATAAAAATCATAAAATTAAAGAACTTAATTACTTGTGTTTTAAACAAAATATTATTTTTTTCGTTTCATAAAAATTGTCACACTTTTCTCTTTTTTAATCGTCTCATATTAGTTGTCGTACAAAAAAAAAAATCTTACATTTTATACCATTAAAACAACACAATATATATAAAATATGTACCATCACATTTACTCACGAAAATTTATCCTCCACTCAAACAAGACCATAATACTCCTTTAACTTTAGTTATCAATAATATAATATTATTATTTCTTAATCTATGTGCTAATTACTAGACAATTAGTATAAAGTGAAGGGAGATGTTGTTTGAGTTATTTAAACGGGCTAAATGAATTAAAATGATCTTGAAATCATATATGTGGGATGTTCCGGGTGGAATCAATACATTGCTTTTCGTTAAGCAATGTACTTTATTTGTTCGACCATATCCATCAAATAATTCAATTTTTTTCTCATTTTATCCATAATTATTTCTAATTATTTCATATATGAATCTACATTATGCATTTGGTGGTGCGAATGAAACCCACACTACCAACTATATTCGTTAGGTTTGTTAATTCCTAATTACACGTGTCTTAATCTCACACAACAACTCTCGTATTGACCAAAAGTCAAAATTAAGGTGGTTCCGGTCCACCAAATTCACATGCAAAACGTTACTATAAATAATACACAAATCACACACACAAAACTCAGACCAAAATAAATAATTACTTTTAATACAATGGCAGCTATCTTTCTAATTTCGTCCTTAGTTTTTCTCTCATCCATTTCGAGCTCTTCACACGCGCTGAGTGTAGATTACTACAGCCGAACATGCCCCAAAGCCGAGTCGATCATCGCAAGCGTCGTTCACAAAAGTTTGATCAACGACAAAACGGTCCCCGCAGCTCTTCTCAGGATGCATTTCCATGATTGCTTCATTAGGGTAACGTATTAATTAAATTTAAATCATACAAAATATATTTATTACTCTTTTCTCAAAAAAGGAAACACTTTCTATTTTTGGAAGGGATGCGATGCTTCGGTGCTTCTGGATTCGGAAGGGAAGAACAAGCAGTCGGAAAAAGACGGGCCACCGAATATTTCGCTGCATGCATTTTACGTAATCGACAACGCGAAGAAGGAGGTGGAGAAGACGTGCCCTGGCGTGGTGTCGTGTGCTGACATTTTAGCCCTTGCAGCTAGGGATGCGGTTGCACTCGTAAGTATCGATTTTCCATCGAGTAACAATGATTAATATATATACTCAATCCGTCTCACGGTAAATTTTGTCTGACTAATTAGTCGGGAGGTCCCACATGGGAAGTGCCGAACGGGAGGAAAGACGGAAGGGTTTCGAACGCTGACGAGACGAGAAAATTACCATTCCCCACGTTCAACATCTCTCAGCTGCAGCAAAGCTTCTCTCAAAGAGGCCTTTCTTTGACTGATTTAGTTGCACTGTCAGGTAGGATAATCGAGTTGTAGAAGCTGTTTTATTTTTATCTTCTGTCCCATACGAATGAATGATCACGTCTCATTTGCAAATTACAAAATAAATGTGATCATTCCTGTAAGACAGAAGTAATATAATATTAGAATAGGGTCGAAGCTAAAAATGAAGTGTCATAATTTTAAATAATTTTAACGTTTAATACAGAAAGTGAAAAAATAAAATAATTTAGCAGGCACTCTGCCTGTCGATAAACAAGTTAAATCAAATTAAAATAAATATATTGTGAAGCTTAATTTTCAATTAGTTATTATATTTATAACTTGTTACAAAAATGATCATGCATGTATATATAATATATAGGAGGACACACGCTAGGGTTCTCCCACTGCTCATCCTTCAAGAACAGAATCCACAACTTCAGCAAAGTCTCCGACGTGGACCCCACGATGGACCGATCGTTTGCAGCCGGGCTGAGGGGGGCTTGCCCGAAGCTCAACAAGGTGAAAAGCGCCGGAGCCAATCTCGACTCGAGCCCGACTGTGTTCGACAACAAATACTTCCGCTCGCTTCGTCAAGGGAGGAGCATTTTCTCGTCGGACCAAGCGCTCATGACGAGCTCGACGACAAAGGCGCTCGTGGACAAGTTTGCGGCTTCTCAAGGCGCGTTTTTCGAGGAGTTTGCTAAGTCGATGGTTCGGATGAGCAGCATAAGTGGTGGTGGGAGTGAGGTTAGATTAAACTGCAGAGTTGTTAATTAAAATTAAGATTTACTATATGTTGTTTAACATTTGTTGTTGTTTTATTATTATTCAATTGTGATGTTTAATGTGATTTTATAAGATCATGTAATATGTTTAATTATGTACTGTAATAATTTTTTTATTTGTTTGTATTTTCTTTAATTAATCAAGATGAAAAAAAAAAAAAAAAATAATAATAATAATAATAATAATAATAATAATTTTCCTTACATTTGCAAAAACTTAAAACACTATTTTTTTTGGTCAAATATAGATTTCATAAAAAGGAAGAAAGGTTTACAAGTTACAAGTATGTGATCAAAATTTTTTTGCTATCGAAATCATTCATCATCATGATTTATGAAGATACCTTTAGCCGCAATGGTCGAGTTTCACAACGGGCAATTTTTTCGGCTCGTTACATTTTGTTCTGGCCCAATTTATCGGGGAAGTGGTCCAAAGCTCATATACCCAGGCCGAGGTGCAAAGGTGCAACCCTCAAGCCCATTATATATATATTTTTAAAGTGTAATATTAAAATTATTTTTATATAAATAAAAAACCATTTTAAAATATCTTAAATTAATTTTAGAGTTATTTAAAATACATTTAAATTTAATAAAATTACTTTTAAATAATTTTAAATATATTTTAAATATTATTAAGTATTTTTAAAATTATTTTTAGGTGATTAAAAAATAATTCTTTAAGTAATTTGAAATACCTTTTAATATTTTAAAGTAAATTAAAATAATTTTTAAATTTTTTTTGAAGTATAATTAAATATTTTTAAAATTAATTAAAATACCGTTTAAATAATTTAAAGTGTTTTGAAATAAAATTTAAATGATTTAAACTAAATTTTTTAGTTTTTTAAAGTATTTTAAAGTAATATTTATGTAATTTGAATTACTTTTTAAATATTTTAAAATGTCTTGAAAATGATTATCACTAAGTGACCCACTACTATTATTGTAGTTCATCGACCCTTGTGAACCTATTTGATTAACAATAATTACTTTTCAGGGTTATATTTTTACTTCACAAATCAATAATTATTTTCCTGGATTTTATTTTTACTTCACAATTCAATACATATCATAAATAAATAATTACTTTCCAAGTTATATTTTTACTTCACAAATCAATACGTATCTCACAAATCAATGTAGTATTCAGTTTTAATAATTACTTTTCACGGTTATATTTCTTTAAATATATTTTTTGTTGGTTACATATTTTATAGTACTTCTTTTAGAATGATAAAAAAAGAGTAAAAAATATAAAAGCAACTACTCTTTTTTTACTTATGGACCTCACCTCACAGATAATTTCCCCCAACAAACTAAATCAAACTGCACATTCCAACTAAATTTTCTCACATTCAATGAATAATGGTGCATTGTTTTATTTTTATTATTTTATGATTAAGGTCAAATATTTGATTTGAAGTCATACAAACTTATTAGGGTTTGAGACCATCTTGACCGTTAATATTAAACAAAAAAGCCAAGATTTACTCACAGAAAAATATAAATACCTTTTTAATTCACAAAAAGCCACAGAAAATGAAATAGAAATAAATAATTTCAGTGTCTGGAATATAATCATTTAGGATAAGAATTAGATTTCAATAAAAAAAAAAAAGTAATGATAATTAACAAATAAATTGCAAAAAGATTATCATTACATTTAAAGAAAATAAAATTTAGAGAAATTACACTATTAATATTTAGGTGTTAAATCGGGATTATGAGAAATTACATTTAAAGAAAATAAAATTTAGAGAAATTACACTATTAATATTTAGGTGTTAAATCGGGATTACGAGAAACATCAGGTTTCCTTCGCCAATCGGACTTTATTTATTTAGTTTATTTTTATTTAATTTAATTTTAATTTTGATTTTTTTATTAGTTTCAGTATAATTTTTCACAAAACGCACACCCAAAATCTTTCTGCTCTCTAAACCACTATAGAGAGAGAAAGTGATATCACGGCCGAAACCCTAATTTTATTTTACTCCGACCACCATCAACATTCAGATTTTTTATTTTATTTTTTCTTACCGAATTCTTTACATACCACAGAAAAATTAATTATATATAATTTATTTGTTTTGTTTTAATATAGATTTTTGGTTGTTCTCCTATATGGCGAACGACTCCTCGCGGCCCACCGCAGCCGCCGCCTCCAATGGAGGCCCTGTTACTCAGTCTCAGCGGTCGAGCTTCTCGCCTCCTTGGACCTCCGTCGTCCGCCGAGATCCCGAGCAGAACCTCTCTCCCACCGCCGCCGCCGCCGTCAGGACTCCTAGTTCTTCGTCGTCTCCGCCATCGGAGCAGACGCTTGCTCCGGATAACTCTTCGATTGAGGTTTCGGGCTCCGAAGCCCAACCCGAGACCCCTGATGCCAACGGCGACAGCAATGCTGGTCAGCAGAGGAGCTCTGTCTGGAAAAGGCCATCAAACGGCGTCGTTGAGCCCGTTTCTGTTTTGGGTGGAGCTAGCTCCTGGCCCGCTCTCGGGGAAGCAACCCGGCCCGGTCCCAAATCACCTTCTGATAACCACAGACCCTTTTCCGATGGATCATCGTCTTCATTGCAGGTGAATTTTTTTAATTGATTATAATCAATATCATTAGCTTATGATTTTACAGGTCTGTATACTACAGGGAATTTGTGAATTTCTGTGTTTGCCTTTTTTGTTTGTGCATAAACCTATACTGTTTTTCTTGTGTTTAGGATAGTAAGACTCACATAATCGATTAATTTATTTCTTACAATCGAACCTGTTAATGTTAGCTTCTTGTATTGCATTTCCTTGAGGCCTCCTATATACATGAATGGCTGGCACTCTTAACATGTTTTTTTTTATTTTCTTCTTCTTTGGTTTAGGCTCCAATACTATCTCAACCTCCTCAGAGACTTGCTAGTAACACTAACAATGCTCATGGTAATTCTACTGCACACAATCCACCTACCAGACAGAAGTCAAGAAACCGCAATGGAGGAGGTGGTGGTGGTAATGGAGGGAACTTCTCCGTAAGTGGTGGGCCATCTCAGAACAATTTTAATCCACCAATGCCTCCACCTTTCCCTGTACCGCAAGGGATGATTCCTGCTGTGTTGGATACTTCCGTAAGAGGCGCAAGAACAGTCAGTGTTGGTTCTCCATCGCATGCCGGCAACGAATATTCTTCTCCGAGGAATAATAATCAGAGAAGGGGCAATCATGGGGCCCACCGCCCACGTGCGGACAAGCAGTACCATAATAATAATAATAATAATAATAATAATAATAACAATAATAATAATAATTACGGTGGCAGGCGCGATCAGGACCGTAGTGATGTTCATCACGGTCCCCCTCCTCAGTTTGTGGCTCCTCGTATAGGATTCATGACTTCTCCGCTTCCACCTGGTGTTGTCCCCTATATGGGCCCTCCGCCAGTGAGAATCTATACCGGAGGGTTTGGTGAGTTGTTGGATTTTCTGTTGTCTAGATTGCAACTATTTTTTCTTAACTTGTGTTTCGAACTTTCAGATATGGCGTCTCCTTTCATCTATTATCCAGCCATGCCTCCAGAGTCATTTAGGCCTATGCCCCTTGTTCCTTCACCACCGCCTATGCTTTTTTCTCCTACTAATGAGAATTCTTTAACGACTATGATTGTTAAGCAAATAGACTTTTACTTCAGGTAACTCATACTTGTACTTTATGAAATGCTTTAGAGACGACTTGTTATGAAGAAAGTATGTGTTTTTTTCAGTGATGATAATTTGGTGAAAGATCATTATTTGCGGTCCAACATGGATGATCAGGGCTGGGTGCCCATTGGTTTGATCGCCTCCTTTCGACGAGTAAGATGCTACTGCAAATGTATTTTATATGTATTATATATTATTCTCTGTATATTATGAGAGATTATTGGTTCTTTTGATAATGTTTATTGCACTTGTAACTTGATATAGGTTTAACTGAAAAAATTGAATTTGTGCTGCCTTTGATTCGTTGATCTTGCTTAAGAATGAGCAAATTTAGATTCTGGACTGGTGTTTAACTGCTTTATATTTGCCAAGGTTAAAATGTAGACCTAAATTTGCTGTTTGATAGAGCTCCGAGACAGCTTGTAATCAAGAATCAGGTTATGAAACACCAACCAATGTTGTGTTTCTATGCACTGCCGAAGCATGCCATAGATAAATTGGCTGTTCCTGGTATTTTTTAAAATCAGTTAAATGCGTTGTTTTCGATTTGTGTGGCACGATTCATGTAAATGGAAACTTTTTTTTTTCTTTTCGAGAAGGTTCTCCGTATTGAAAACTATACAATCTCCCTTGACTCTGCTTAATTGTTTTTGGTTACTTGGCTGGTTCTACTTAATTATTAAAGAACTTTTGTGAAACATACTCTCATAGGAGATTTTTTCTCTAATGCGTTCATTTTTTTTAAAGTTCTTTTTGTCCTGATGTTTTAAATGATCAAAATAACTGAAATTGCACCTTTACATTTGTAATATGTTTCTGTACATGCTTGAAATATAGTAAAAACTTAACAAATCTTGAATGTCTTGGGGGCATCAGTTCACCCATTTATTGTGATAGTTATTATTGTGAAAATTGAATGAATGGGTGAACTGATTATTGTCAACTACCCATGTGAGATTTTGAAAATATACATTTACGCAGTTGGCTGTTGATTCACATTTATGAACAACAGTTATACTATTTGTGTAATACAATGCACAGATCAAGCTGCTTTCTTGTTTGTCTTTTCAGGTTCAGCTACTGACACAGGACATCTCCGTTATTTTGGAGTCCTTAAGATATTCTGAAGTTGTGGAAGTACAGGTTAGCAATTTTTTCTACAATTTGTACCTAATATTCTCGTTACCCTCAATTGGATGCAATTTTATCTTTCATATCCTTACTCTATACTTAATATCCATATGATCTTCCACCGATTGTAATTTAACCTAGTTGAGGGTATTGTATATCCTGCAACAGTTGCCTTGTGCTGGATTAACGATTTCTCACATGATCGGATACATAAATTTTATTATATCAGGGCATTAAATAGACATACTGTATATACCCCAATAAATCCAGTTCTTAGATGACAACTTACTAAAACAACATTATATTTTATGGGCATTGGTGCTTTTGTATACCAATTACAAACAAATCACCAACACTTTTGTACTTGACTGAAATGAATATATATGCCAACAGATTTATATTTTATTGTTAAATATTTCCTTATAATTGTTTTAGTTATATCTGCAATTGAGATTAATTTTCATTACAACGGTGTCCCTTTTGTTGCTCTCTTGCTTGCAGGGAGACAAGTTGAGGAGGCGTGATGGGTGGAATAAATGGCTACACTCGTCTGCCCGTCTCAATTCTGATCCCTCCGGCACTGATGCCCAAAGTTCTTCAGCACCTGAAAAGGCACTCGCTACCTCCTTTCAGAAGATTTCACTGGATAATGCAGATTGCAACGTGGATGCTAAGGAGAGTCAACTGGAGACTGCTGAAGGTGGAATTTCTAATGGAAAAGATGTTGCTGCTGTTGAAACCCTAATCTAATAGAGAATATGGGTTAATTTGTGAAGAAAGTTTTGCACAATCAAGGTCAGTTATCCGAATCTGTAAGATGCAATTTTCTCAAAACACGTTATTTTACATAACACATTAGTATATTTGTAATAAGCCCATTATCATTGTTTTAAATTTTTTGTATTTAGCATTGATATAAAAGAAACAAAAAATCACACGTTGCCGATTTTATAATTACTGAGAAGTCTACTGATTGTGATCACAATGCCTATTTTTCTTGATGCAGCCAGAAGAGAGAGAGTAATGATAGTATATGTAACTTATCTGAGACGAGAAAGGAACCCAAGAAGAATACCAGAGCCGTGATAGTTTTATCTCAGTGATGAGAGGCCGTTAAAACTGCTACACGAGTGGCAGTTGTTTTGTGTTTTCATGATTCTGTACTTGATTCTTGGAAAGTGCCCAGGAGAGAGAGCTTTTTAAAGGTGAACTTTCCTTCGTCTTTGGGGCATTGTGAGACATCAAAATACTTAAGTTTATCTCGTGCCCAGTATGGAATATGGTGAGAGTGAGCTATGACTGCTTTTTGTTTTGAAACTTTTGTTTGCTCTCTTGGATATGATCATGATACGAGGCCGGCTCATTTTTGAACGGGAACAGTTCATTTACCATTTTTCTCTTGGATATTTATTTTGCTGTATTTGCATCAAAATTTTGTCTAGTTTTTGTCTATTTGTGCTACTGTATGATTTTATTTTTCATTCTGTAGATGTGTATGTCCAATTTAGCAACTGGATTTAAATCCTTTCTAGTTGATTATTTATTTCGGGGAGCACCCCGCACAAATTTTGGTCATACATTTGAATATCTCTTAAAAACTAGAAATGAAGTTCGACCCAAAAATTCATTTTTTTAATTTATAATGGACGACTTACTTTTGTAAAATACAAAAAAAAAACATTTTTTAAATTTAAATCGGACCACTTAGTAAATTACAAAAGTTTTTTTTTTTTAAAATAAAATAATTTAAAAGCAAATTCATACGCGACATGAAAAAAATAGGAGGTGATAATTTAAATATTGATGTAAATAGAGGGGTTGAAATGTAAATAGAGGAAATCAAAGTAAATATCCATAAAACGACGCCGTCCTACAGTTTTTTTCGCTGCGTTCATTTTCCCAACAACAAACCGCGATTATCACAGGCGCCGATCAAGGTTACTCCTTTCTACTCGTTTTACTTTTCCTTGATTTCGTATGTAACTGTAATTTCATTTTATACTTATGTTTTGATTAGATGCGTGTTTTTTATTTTTATTTTTATTTTTATTTTTATTACTCTTTATGTTCTAATCTTCATTTCTGGAGATGAATATAGATTTAGGGTTTTTGTTTCTGTAATTATTATTCCGTGTTTACTGTTATCTAATGATTTTAAAGACTCCTTTTTTCAACTGATGTATTCGATTCTGAAGCTATGCAGTTTAAGTGTTTGTCAAAATGTCCCTAAGTGAAATAAATAAATAAATCACAAGTGTGGATCAGCATTTTTTTTTCTTACAAGAAATTCTCATGATTTCAGAAATGGCTGGAAGAGCAGTAAAATCGGTCGCAAAGGCTGTAGGAGAATACCAATATCCGTTGAAAGAGAAGCTAGCAAAGTACAAGGACGAGCTTTCAAAGGGTGTATGGGGTTACTGGGAGCTTGGGGCTTGGAAGCCTCTCGCGATCAGTGCACGCCACAGGGCTCGACTCCGCAAGGAAGTCCTTTTATCCGGAGCCGATTGGGAATATGATCCGGCAAGAAAGGAGATGAAGACGAAGAGGAAAGGGCACAAGGTGGATAGGCTTGCTGCTTTGAAACGGGAACGCACGAAGGAACTCATGGAGTCGATGCCAGATATGTTGGCTGATTACAGGAAGAGAAGGTGGGAGAGGAAGATGAAAGAGGAAGAGGATGCGGCTAAGAAATCTCTGCAGGAGTAATATCACAATTTCGACCCTTTTTCGCGGGTTTTATGTTTTTTGTTTTGTTGTTTTCCGGAAACTTTAGAAAACCTTGGTTTGGCTTACCGGAAAGGCTTATGAATCATGAAACTTTGAATAATTACTGGGTTAGTGTTTTTGTTTTTTTCAAGTGTTGCTTTACTGTGTGTTCATCAAATATTTGAAAAATACAAAAGTTTTTGTTTTTTTCAAGTGTTGCTTTACTGTGTGTTCATCAAATATTTGAAATATACAAATTTGTATTTTTGTTTTTGTTTATATCTGCTTTAGGCTTCTTGCATTTCCAGAATTTGTGACAAATGATATTGAAGAACTACTAAATATTTATGAAACTTCAACACATGTAACATATTGGCCTGTGAATATAAAGTTGAATTTCAGCTTTATGAAACTACATGTGATACATTACACAAGTAGAAATGTACGACTTGCAAGAAACTCTCACTGCGTTTAAACCAGCTTCAAGAAAAATAAGCAAAATCACAGCACACTGATGAACCAAATAAGATGAAGAGTATCATCTATCGGCACACAGTAAATTAAACAGACTTTATGAAAAGAAAGAAACCATTAGAAAACACAATCCATTGCAATAAAAGTCGATAAAGAGGTACAATAAAAATAAACTCCATAATCCATAATCCATTCAATCTAAAATAGACCTACATAAAATATGAAATGTGCAACATCCAGTAAAGTCCATTAATGGACCAAGCAAGCTTTATTGATGCCATTCGAGATAGTTCACTCGAAAGCCCACTGGTTCTCTCTGCGGACTTCCTCTTCCTCCTCGGGAGTAAAGTCGTTCTTTATGTTGAACGTCTTCCTAATCTCCTCTGGAGTCTTGCCTTTGATCATGTCAGCAACAGTCTGGCAGGTTAGATCCAGAAGGGACTTGATATTGAGATAGTTAGCCGCCTGATTACAAACACAACAAGAAACGAAACGAACTAGTTAATACTAAATAAACGTGTCGATTAAGATGAACATGTATAACACATTGATCGAGAAGTTAATACTAAATAAACGTGTTGATTATGATGAACATGTATAAGATTGTGAGTCAAAGAAGGCCTCAGTCATAAACTTAACCCTAAATCAATAACACATCGATTGAGCTCGTCTAAATCAACAATTGTATCTTACTAAGTAGAGATACCTCAAATTCCTAGTACAGGATTACCCAGAGCCATAAGAATTCACACAGAAGCATATTTCTAATCAAAGGAGACTCAAACTATCAAGAACTAAACAAATTGCAACAATATAAACAATTGAAACCAGAAATCAAAGTTCAAAATATAAATCAACACAAGAGCATGTCGATGAAAAATCAAAAAGCACAACTAAATAAATCTGCTTAAAAATAACCTAAATATACATACCAAAATAAGGTCGAACAGCGTGGATTGATCGACCTTCACGAACTCGGCGTCGAAAGCCTTGAGTTCGTCCTCCGTGGCGGCGGTGGAAGCGAGCTTGTCGTCGGCCTTGGCAGCGGTGGCGGCTGCGACGGATTCGACGTGGCGCTTGCAGTACTCGATGACCTTGGAGAGGATTTTCCCGGTGACGTTCGGGAGGGGGATGACGTTGTCGGCGCAGTCGTCCTCGATCATGTGTTTGATCGTCTGAGACTCGACGGCCACCGACTCGTCTACCTCGAAAACCTCGCCATCGGAGCTACGCAGGACTATATTCTTTCCGCCGGTCTCGGCCGCTGATGAAGACATCGTATTTTGATTTTTAGAAAGCTGGTGAGATGTGTGAAGGAGGAAGACGGAGATTGGGAATCGATTCTGAGTTTTAGGGATTCTGAGGGGTGCTATATATATTGCTCAAATTATTATTATAATAATAAAAATATTACTATTACTACTGTATTTTTTTTTCTTTTCCTAATAAAGAAAGGATCGAGCATTGTAATTAAAATCAAACTCTTTCACTTTTTTAATTAAAACCTACTCCCTCCGTCCCATAATTGTTTGACAACCTGGTCAACCGTTGTCTTGTTTGACCGTCGATTACTTATTATAAAAAATATATAAAAATTATAAAAAAATACTAAAATAAAATTCATATTATAAATTTTATTTTAGTATTTTTTTATAATTTTTATATATTTTTTATCATAAGTAATGGTCAAACAAGAGAACGGTTGACTAGGTTGGCAAACAGTTCTGAAACGGAGGGAGTATTTCAGATCAACTTTGTAGCTGAAATTAAAAAAAACAAATATATAATCACTTTCCTTAATTTAATGTTTCCTAATAATAGAATTCTGAAAGAACAAAATGGAGTAAATACTTTTATTTGTTCAAAATATTATTTTACTCATATTTTTCAACTTAACTTTGTTAATTTTAATTACAATTATTTTATTTTAACTTAAAAATACATTTATACTTTCCATTTTTTTTGTTAAAAAATAAAAAATTAACATTTTTTTAATATTTCAATTTGTTTTTATAATTTCTGAAAACCTTTGGGCTTTCTTGTAAATGCTGCATACCTCATGTGGGGTTTTGAAATTAATATATCCCAAAAAAAGATTTCCTGTGTACTCACAAATTATCAGGGCCCGTTGCTGCAGATGAAACCCAGTGATTGGTAAAACAAATTTCCGTGTTTCTCAAAATTGTTTCTAATCATCAACGATTAATATAGGTTTGGAGTTGGTCTCTTTACGTTCGAAACAACGAACGAAATTCGTTGAGCCATGACCTTCACCGTAGTAATAAGGATTGCTGAACTAATCGAGTGGGGAAGAAAGATATGTAGATATCTGTCCCTAACTTCCCAGCCTAAAACAACAGAGCTCATGAGTAATCAAACTTAAGCATGACGATAAAAAACAAGATAAATGCTGTGCATAAATCCTCCATCACCGTTGCAGCTTATTCACAACCACTTCACATATCCTAAAGCACACAATGCCTTGTAAACAATATAAAAACGTAATCCCGCTGTGTAATCTATTTATCAAGATCTATCGTAAAAGTAAAAACCGGGAGGTGTTGAAGGACATTATTAAAAGCTTTTAGACTCCATCGATCATTTCTCCAAAAACCAAATCAAATATTAGTACCTACAGTTTAATTGGCTATGCTTGGATTTTGGAAGGTACTCCGACAGCAGATTCCATGCGAGAATACCAGTCACCAATGCGGGTGTGCTCTACCATGTCTCTACCGGACTTGAGGTAGCGAATGGGCCTCAAAACGCCGTAGACAGCGAGGTCCCCCAAGTTGGGCTTTGTTCCACCTGGTTCAAAAAGGGCACGAAGTAAAAAATCATATAGTTTTGCTTAAAGACTTGTAAATTGTAATAATGGATAATAGTTGAAAGTGGAGTTCAACCTAGAAAATCTTGGCCCTTGAGAGCATCGACCCATGTTTCTGCAGCTTCGTACAAGGAAGCTCGTTCGTCGGTGATGTTATATTTTTTCTTCAGGTTCTTTGAAACGAAATACATTGCAGCGGCTCCGGCATATTTCGCTGTAATTCTCTCCATGAAGCTGAAATTACCTGAACCAATCAATCCAAAGCCAAGACTTAATCTAAAGCAGATGGGGGTGGCGGTTGTTCTGTTGTTCCAAATTCAATTGCAAATATCATCTGTTGCTGGTATAATTAAGAAGGGGAGAAGAAGAAAACTCACCATGCTTAGTAATGTAGTCAAATGATTCGAGGGCTTCTGAAGTGCTTCGGTATATATTAGGGGACAATATATGAACCAAGTGATTGTCCACCCAACTGCAGTGACGGAATTTGTATCATTATCCATGATGGAAGTAAATGGAAAAAATGAGATGTGGTAAAAGGAAGCATCAGAAAAAAATGTCGAATTTTAGATATATCAGAATAATGACAAGGTTATTGCACTAAACCTGATTAATGTCTGTAAATCACGAAAAAATTACTTTCCTACTTGAGATCGGATTTTGTGTTAATTGATATTAAAATGGAATAATAGATTATTACAAAAAAACAGCATCGGACAATGCAGAAATCAGATTAAAAGTACATGGAAGGGGATAAGAACAGACATACCCACGCCATTTGTTCTCTTCAGTATCTTCCCCAACAGAATCAACAGGCAAGTCGGGATTAATTTTTTTGGCCAACTTATTTATGATATCTACATAGAGAATAAATGCAGAGATTGCTCACGGATGATATTAAAAGCCACAAATGACGGTGCATTTTATAAATGCAGATAGGTACGAACACGATATTTCGTAACTATCTAAATAAGTGAGCATTGAGTCTTGACTACCATTTTCGTGTAACAATAAAAAATGTGTATAATGTATATATATATATATATATATATATATATATATATATATATATATATATATATATATATATAAAGAGTACCTGATGAGTCAACCATCTGCTCGCCATCGACCATCAGTATAGGCACTTTCTTGTAATCGGACCACTTTATTTCCTTTTTGTTCATAGGATTGACCTCCACGATTTTGTATGGGATATCATAGTAGTCCAAGAAAGCTGAAAAAGGTACGGGTCACGTTTACAGAGGTTCGCTGTTATAAAAACAATCCAAAAACATCATACAATGGTGAATATAAAGACAGGCGACATTAGCTCCCTCCTTCATTGAAGAATAATAACAGAAGAATACTGCACTAAAACTCATTTTATGAAAATCATACTAATTTCGACCTAAAGGCAAAATGATCCGTCGTCTTTGATCGTTGTGTAAATATCAATGAGCTCGAATAACCGTATGAACATTCATGCTAAATTTAATCGTTGTGTAATGAACTACTTAAATCAAGACATGTTTTCCGATCATGGCGCCACTCGATTTAACTATGATACAGTGTATGTTATATGATCTCGATTCCATAAACCACTATATAAATTCGAAGACGCCCCAAATTCGATTTTCCCTAAATCTTTTTTTGCCCCTTTTCGGAATTCAAAATGTAAATTCAAAACAGGACGAAAACCTAAATCGAAACATGCCGGAGGCAAGAATCGATACCTTTGACCTTGTTGCAGAAAGGACAAGCTTCGTACTGATACAAAACGACGTCCTTCGGCCGGAATTTGGCCTGCACGGGCTCTTTTGCGTGGACCTCCTCGGCGAGCGCGGTGGCGGCCACCGAGAAAAACATCGTACCGGCGAAAGTGTGAGCGGCGGCTCGAGATGACTGATCTACGGAGATCCCGTAGTGATATCTCGGCGAGGAGTTGTTGTTGCTGCTCGTGCTGAACAGAGCCGCCGCGAAGGAGCGGCCATGGTGGTGGGCGTGGTTTACGGCCGCTGAAGGAGCGAAGGCGACGCTCTGTACGGCGCGGAGAACGGCTGCGGATCCAGTAGTAACCCTCCTCATCTCCAGAACGATCGATCTAAGGAATTTTGCGGAAGTTGTGAAATGAACTACAGCAACCTACACGAGAAAGTTGTGGTTTATGCGTGGGTTTTAGAAGTTGGCCACGTATGCGAATGTTTTCGGCGCGGCGCGCCGCGCTGAGTTGGACGTGAGGCGTGAGTCGGCTACAGCCGATGTGTAAAAGCCGTCTTACTTTCTTTGAGCCCAAGCCCACCTATGTCACTACTCACCACACTCCACAAGACCCCGAGCGGACCAGTTTCACCGGCTAATATCTATTGGGCTTTAGAAAAATAAAATCGTGACCCAATTACCAAAATATTAAAATAATAAAACAAAAATTGTAAAATAGTACTAGTAGTATTACTACTATACCCTTCTCAACGTAAAAATTACATTTTTAGTTTTTTCAATTTATTTAAAATTACATAAATAATTAAATCAAGTAATTATAATCATACAAACCTATCTTATTCATAAATCGTGTGTCACCCTTTTTTGTCACTCATGCTCAATACAAAAAATAAAATAAAAATGCAACATATAGATATGATAGTAGTAAATAAAAATTTCCAATTATATATACATAAATTAAAATAATAAATATATTTCCTATAAAAAATTCTAACATTGAGTAAAAGTGAAGGGATATGCAATTATGCATTATCATTAAAAGGAGTTAAGGAAAGTTAATAAAATTACTTCATCCATGGAAATCATTATTAACTTACAAAAGTCATAAAGCTTGTCTACTAAATGAGCTCGTCATTATAAAAACACTTTCCTTTTCATTTGTTTCAACTTCTTATATTATTCCAGTTTTGTGAAATAATTTAGAAAGTAATGAAATTGGTATAAAAAAATAGTGTAGAATTTTTTCAAAAATGAATTTAAGAAACAAAAAATCAAAATTACTCAAGATTTAAATCAAACGTGAAAAAATTAATTGAATGAGACTTCATAATTTACAAATTAATTAACTTGATTTGACAAAGAATCCCAAGTAAAAATATCAGTAACAGGTGGGTCACAATTGGAAAATATAAAGAAAAAGAGGACTCAACTGCAAATAAGAAAAGCCGCGGTTTAAGTCGGTCAATGCATCGCTTATATGTGAACCGGTGCAATGCACCTGCTTAATGTTGGCCATCAGGATTGATCACTAAACGGTCTCCAACATACATCTTAAATCTAACGGCCACGATGTATAAAACTCAATGCACCCGGATCCACATAAGCACTACTCTCACCATCCGCGGCTATATATACAGCCATACCCCTCAATCTCTTTTTTCCACTCATCTTCGCCCAAGCGAGATCTAGGGTTTCAAAAATTCCCTTCTGGATCATCTCGAATACCAGATCGGTTAATCGCCTGATAAATATTTGCTAATATTTGCTGGTCTTTAGGACCGATCGATTCCCAACTCAACTCCGGTTACTTTTTCTGTGATTTTTTTTATCAATTCCGGGAAATATTCGATTTGATCTCAAAGATAAATGTCTCGGTGCTTCCCATACCCTCCGCCGGGGTGTACACTGAGCAGTGCCCGGAATGAGGCCTTGATCGAATCGATTAAGGTTTGTTGAGCAGAAACACCTTCATTGATTTATGAATCTTGGGTCGGTATAAGTATCAAATTCTGGTGGGTTTTTTCGATATGTGTGCATGAAAAATTCAAGGAAAAAATCGACCTTGGTGTTTCTTGAGAATGATTTATGTGTATCATGCGATTCTTTAAGTTCTATGGTGGGGTTAAGTTCTGTGCACTGACCTGGGTTTTTTGGGGTGATGATCAAGATAAAAGGTTTCAAATTTAGAATTGAGTAGAATTTTCTCATGGTTAATTAGATCTTTATACCTTTTTTAATTTAAATGATCACTTAAAAATCAACATGAATTTGGCACTTACAAACATTTTTAGAATTGAAAAGAAATAAAATAACATGAATTTGGCACTTAAAAACATTTTTAGAATTGAAAAGAAATAAAATAATAACCAGGTATGACTTAGTGTTGGTGTTCTGGTAGTTCTTCACCTCCAGTTGATTTCATGAGTTTACCTTTGCATTGTACTCTTGGTAGTCCGTGGATTTGAGCACCACTTATTTGTTGGTGGATTTTGTTGGTGGATTTGAGCACCACTTATTTGTTGAGAAGTTTACAAGTAAGTTGAAATTCAATGTGTTGTAATCATAATCCAAATGAGAAACTTGAAAAAAAATGAGAGTATCTTTTACTATTATCTTCTTTCTCGGTTGTTGTTTGTCCTCATGAATGATTGATTATAACATACGAGGTTTCAACTAACTTGGGAGTCAGTACCCAAGTGTAAGTGGTGTCCAAATCCAAGAATATTGAAGTGATAAGGAGCTATCGGGAACAAAATTTATAACAATATACATATCTTGCATTTTCTTTCTGACTTAGAAATTAATCAATAAATTGTTGGATGATATGAAAGTCTTTGCAAAATTGGTATTAGATATGAAGAAGGTAACTTATAAATCATACATGGTTTGTAGGATTTTGCTATTTGTTGAATGTGGGTGTCATTACATAAAAATCATTTGAGGGGATTATTCATGTTTGGTATGTGTTGTCCAGTTTACTTGTTTTGATTCTAGATACAGACAAGTATAGTTTGATGAATAAATGAAGTTTATGATGTTGTAAACCATCTGGAACTGAGTCGAGTAACTGACCTTTGTTTAGGCAAGCAATGTTTCTGGAAATAAATATGTTTTTTTCTGTTTCGAGCTAAAGCTGTGTTAGCCATTTGTTGACATGAATGTAATACTAGAGGTTGAACTATTAATTGTTATGTGGTAAAAATGCCTGTTTGGACGAGATAATGTATGTTCCTTACGAACTAATTCTTACTATCGTGTAAGTGTGTCTTGGGCGCATAGTCCAAGTTTTATGTTGAGGTGTCGGATTCCCCCACTACCATTCTAAAACTTTTAATTGTGGTCCTCTAAAGCTCCAAAAGGAAAAGGAAAGGAAGAAGGAAAAGAAAGAGAAGAAGAAGGAAAAGAAGGAGAAGAGGAAGGAAAAGAAAGAGAAAAGGAAAGATGAGACAAATCCGAATTTGGAGACTCCGAATCTTCCTATCAGCGACAAGTCAGACACTCCGAAGCATCATATCAGTATCAACTCAGATACTCCGAATCATCAAATCAGCAACAAGTCTGATACTCCGAAGCATCACATAACCAAAAACGGTCCGACTGATAAGAAAGTGAAATTTTTTCATGAGCAGCAAAGAAAAGCAGAAACCGTGCAATTAGAGCAAAGCAGCCTCACTGAAGAACATGAATGCCCGACGAGTTTGCCTGTCCCGAGCTCCTCTTCTGAAAGCACAGAGAAGAGCAAGAAAAGGAAGAAAATCTCTTCACCTGGAAATGATACTCATGTTCAAGGTTCCCTTTCCATACCACAATTTTCTTTTGTTGGCATTAATATAATAAATGTTCAGGGCTAAATACTGAACTCGCCCTGGGTTTTAGTTGAATTACAAAAAAAGCATTTTAATATGTTTTTTTTTTTGTAATTAGGTAAACCTACGGATACTTTTTATATTTATTTATTTATGTTTCTTATTTGCCCACCTAAATACAGGTAAAGTCATCTTGTTGCGATTGCCTTCAAAAAAGCAGAACGAGTTTGATGCTTTAGCCAAGGAACAACCACCTTGTTCGACTTCAGAAAGGTCCGATAAGCCTGATGGAAGTAGAGATGTTAATTGTGTGAGACTTGGGCCTGCTAAGTTCTCCAATAGGAAGAGCAATAGCACTGCCCAGAACACAGAGCATATTTGTTCAACTTCCGGGCAGATCGAGGCTGGGAAAGCTGGAACCAATAGCAAACCTACGTTCCCCAAAAAAGAAGTTCTGACTCCCATGCAAAAATTGGAGTTGCAGTATACGAATCTTCTTGAGAACTGCTTTCCTCCACCGATTCAAGAAGCAGCGTGTGTTGTTCCAAAGGATGATTTGGATTGGCTTCTCGCGGGAAGCAACCAAGAAACACGACCGGAGAAGAAATCGAGATTTGGAAGCGAGATCTTATCTTGCTCTAGAAGCTCGGGATTGTGGCCCCGAGCAGAGTATTTGCCTGAAGTGGAAATATACGCCTTGCCTTACACGGTGCCCTATTGAGTTGTGTATTGATGTTAGGATATCAAGTTGTTCTTAACACCTTGTATGTTGATGTACGGAACACGTTTATACTTTTACTTCAGGGGATTCGTTTGCTGATGCAACTTTTTCCACTTACCTCCTAGCATATTAATGTGTATTTCTTAGGTTGTGTATATAACTCAAGTTAATTTTAGAAAACTTATTTTCATTAATGAAGTTTATGTCTTAATACAGTACCTTGTTTATATTTTACTAGTTTCATTGTTTTTGATATAGAATAAAGTAAAGAATGTTGAAAAGTTTATATTTTACTAGTTTCATTGTTTTTTATATAGAATAAAGGGATGATTAAAAAAAATAAAGGGATAAATTAGTGGTAAGATTGAATTTTAAAGTATAAAAATTAAGATTATTAATTTCTTTTTTTTTCTGAAATATTTAATCTTCAAAATAAATTATTCAATTCAATCATTAATTAAAAACACATTTTTAAATTTGGAAAAATAAATTATTCAATTCAATCATTAATTAAAAACACATTTTTAAATTTGGATAAAGAGGTTTTTTGAAAATGCAAGATTTTTTTTGAAAAATTAAACAATCATAACATATAAAAAAAGAATTTTAAGAAAAAATGGTAGTTTAGTTTTTGAATTTAGAAGTTTAATCATATAAAATACACTTTGGGTTGAAGGGATAAGATTTTTTTAATTTATATATTTATTAGGTATTATTATTTATATAATTATAATAAAAAGTAAATTTTAAAAAAATTAATTACTTTATTGCCCTTACTTAAATATAACAAATTTTATTAAAATTAATTGATTTATGTTAACGTAATGAAATTTCATATTTTGCAAATTTATTCTTTTTTTCTCACAACTGGTACAAGTTTTAATTGTTTTTCACAATTTAAAATAATATTTTATTAAAATTAATTGATTATGTTAAATTTTGAAATTTTAATTTTTTTTCTCTATCTGTGTTGTGCAGTTTCATAATTTGCAATGAAAATTTATTTATTTATTTTCACAATTGGTTGTGTTGGTACGACAGTTTTATTTTTTATTAGACAATTTAAAATTATAGTTTATTAAAATTAATTGATTTATGTTAACATAATCCAATTTCATATTTTGCAAAATTATTATTTTTCTCGTCTGTGTTAGTTTAATTATTTTTTAAATTTGACAATTTAAAATTATTTTTATTGTAAAAATGAAAAAAATAATTTTGGTATGGATCCTCTAAATTATAATTAAGATAAATTAGACTATTTAATTATAAACGAACAATAATGATTACCCTTAATCCAAATTATTTCTAAAATAATATGTTAAATAAATTAATTATTCTATAACGATTTATTTCAAATTAATTATATTATATATATATGAATGAATTAAATTATTTGAATTCAAAATTATATAAGATCATGATATTAATATGATTCGTATATATGGGAAACGTATATATTTATTAAAATAGAAAATCTTAATTTAAGTTTAAATTGAATAAATATTATACGTTGATATTTTGAATTTTGAATTTAAGGGGCCTAGTGGGTAAAGAGATAAATAATGAAATACATATTATAAACCGACAAACAATGAGTGTATAAGCCTAAGGAACTATAATTCAAGATTTTTGAAAACAATTTACACATTTAACACTTATAATAATTGTTTTCTATATCAAAAAACACATAGTGCATGATATTAAGGAACGAACTATAATTCAAGATTTTTGAAAACAATTTACACATTTAACACTTATAATAATTGTTTTCTATATCAAAAACACATAGTGCATGATATTAAAAAATCCCAAAAGAAACTAACCTCTTAGATGTATTTTGTTAGTATTTTGAGACAACTAAACAAAGAATCTCTGTATATATGGGCTTTCGAAAACGCCTTAAATAAATAATGTGGAGCAAGTTTTCCAGAACAATAATACATGATCTTTGCCGAATTAAAGACTGAGATGTGATTTTTTTCGCCACAAATAAATAATGTGGAGCAAGTTTTCCAGAACAATTATACATGATATTCAAGACTGAGATGTGATTTTTTTCTTTGGCCATATTGTTTGAAGCTGTTTGCCACAAACCTGGTGATGAATAAGGGTTATTGTAATAGAAAATACTATTAAGATAGTTATCTATTGTCACATCAGTAAGCCATTTGGGGAATGCATTGTTAATTACTATAAGCTTAAAACTTGGATTGACATTGAGTTTACAATTAGGACTACTTGTTAGAGCTCCAAAGTTCATCAAAAGGATCAAATTTGCTTCAAAACTCAAGGTAGAGGGATAATGAAGAGCAAAGAGATTGAGTTGATAGGGATGAATTTTGACATTTTTATTGAAGTAGGTGGAATAGAAACGACAGAATGCAGAGAGCTCGTCCTATTGAACTTCCCCAAGGAAATTTGAGAACATATTGGCTATTGAATACAAGGTACGGATGTTCTACTCAAACGTAATAGCAGAAGTTACACAGCTTACGAGGATCGTCTTCATCGTTGACCCCAAATGACGTCCTCAAGTCATCGAACGGGCCAGAGAATGAAAGAAATCTCAGACTTCAGAGAAAATCTCGTGAAACACGCTTAAAACGTTCTCACCAAATGCACTTTTGCGGGTTGCTTGAACTGCGGGATCCGCTTGCCACTGAGCCCTCAAATGTGAGACGTATTGGCTGACCTCCAGCCAAACTCCTCCGTAGACGAAACTGGTGGAATCCCCTCGAGGAATTAAGAAATTGGGAGGATTGGAACAGACCATGGATGCAATTTCATCTGCATTTCGTTTGCCATATATGACGGTACCGACAACCGATTTGTTGTCCAGATTATACACAACATACCCGAACTCAAATGCAGACGCAACCAGAGTCGTCGAAGACCGCTCAAAAGGAATCGAAATAGACTCTCGTATGCCATCAACGCGCTGCGAAATCTCCTTATAGCGAGACATGGTGTTGGGAGATGGAGATGAGTTTAGGCCGTGACAGACAGAGAGATAAATATTAATGAGAGGATGTAAATTAAAAAAAAAATAACAATTGTGATTTGAGAAGCTCAACATGTTTAAGTTATAAGTCAATTTTCATTTCATTTTGTTTTTCCATAATTAATTTAATTTATATAAATATTGAATATAATTTATTCTTTATATATAATTTATTTATATATGAAAGAAATTTAAATTTATGTATGCACAAACATTAGTGAGATGATTCAAATTTAAAATAATAATAATAATTGTGATTTGGGAAGTCAGTAATAAGTTAATTTTTATTTCATTTTGTTTTGTTTTTACACAATTATATTAATTTATATAAATATTGAGTATAATTTTTTTCTTTACTCATAATTTATTTATATGTGCAGTCATTTAAAATTATGTATATTTGTTCATGAAAGACACTTCAAATTAATTTATATTAAAAATAAATAAATAAATAAATTTTGTGAATATTTATATAAATTAAATTATATGTGTGGAGCAATATAAAATTATGTATATGTGTTGATTGTATTGGAAAGACATTTCAAATTGATTTATATTGGAAATAAAATAAATAAATGATGTGTGATGAAGAAATTATATTCAATATTTATATAAAATAAATTATAGAGCAATTTTATAGTTCAAATTGATTTTTATTATAAATAAAGTAAATAAATGATGTGTGAA
The DNA here is from genome assembly GCA_954870475.1 of Euphrasia confusa. Classification (NCBI taxonomy): domain Eukaryota; kingdom Viridiplantae; phylum Streptophyta; class Magnoliopsida; order Lamiales; family Orobanchaceae; genus Euphrasia; species Euphrasia confusa. The sequence continues at coordinate 43,627,195 of OX940956.1, read as the reverse complement.
AATTCTTGGTCAAAATTGTTAGAATTTTGAGTGTATTGAGAAGATTTTAATTTGAAATATTTATAACATAACAATTTTCATTTTAAGTTTTGGATTTTTATTCAATTCAAATTCAAAAACAATATCAACTTATTCTACATTGAATAAAAAATTAAAATTATTTTTATTAAATTCAAATACAAAATTCTATGAATACAAAAATTCAAATAATTTTTATTGAAAAATGTTAAAATAAATTATACATTCTTTTAAATTTGTAATAAATTACTATGTAATGTTTTTTTAACTTTCTAAATTATTTTTAACTTATGAATAATTTTATTTTATTTTATCAATAGTACAGTTTTTTCGCTAAAAATGTTTGGTGATTAATTATTAATTTTTATTTTACTTGTGTGATTTTTTGTTTAAGTGATTAATTAATCATGAAATAATTAATTTAGAGTTTCTTTTTTTATATAATTTGTATGGATTTGTCGTCCAGGATCCCAACGAAAGCTTTTGATAACATGTAACAAAATCGTAACCTAACTCTGTTACCACTTGTTATGCTTTTACGATCCTCTCATACTACTTGTTGCGAATATTGAATCTAAATTTCTCACTACTCTTGAAATATATATGAGATGCGAAGAAAAGATAAACGAAAAAGAACGAACACGCAAATTTATGTGGAAACTCAAAATATGGGAAAAAATCACGAGAAAAAAGGAAATTTACTACATCGTTGAAGCTTACAATAATCCACTCTATTGCACTCTTCATGCTCCGTTGTTGCTCACCTCATGCAAATACATCCACTTGCATGCCATTTGCCATGCAATCAAATTAATTCAGTCGGGTGATGTACATTACCCACAAATTAATTTGTCCTATCAACACAACCCGACTCTGTTTTATTTGTCATTTGTTTTTCAATTCGAGTCATATTCAACATGTGACGTAAGCCATGTCCAAGTGTTGGCATGCTTTGCACTTCGCATTATAATCCTGTATATATATATCCATAGAAAAACATCACACATTGTAGAGAAAGAAAATAAGTGTGTAGAAGACGATAAAAGCATCACAAATATGTATATGCATATGGTTTCCGACCATTTGTTTTAATTCCCTCTCCTCCTCAATGTTGTCTCACATACAGAATGGGCCATAAAGTATTGTTTTAAAAACATCACATGAAAATTTTTAAATTGAAATATGGGTCACGACTCACGAGAGATGGCCTCACGCATTAGCGAGAATGGGCCATAAAGTATTAGGACTTGTTTGTTGGGTTAATTTATAGGCCCAAAACCGGCCCATGTATATTTTCCAAGTCTTTCCCTTTCCCCTAAAATAAAACCCCTTAAAACCCTAATTCCTACATCAATCGAATAGAAAAAAAAACCCAAATTACGTTAGGAACATCTGGTGCATAAACATGGCGGATTACAGTCATAATCGTGACTTCATGTTCTGCGAAATGTGCGGGACGATGCTGTCTTTCGATTCGCCGAGGTACGCGCACTGCCCCTTGTGCAAATTCAAGAAACGCATCAAGGGTAATTTCACCGCCACCATTTCCCTCTCAAGTTTTCTAGTTAATTTCGCTTATCAGCTGATTTATCTGCATTTTTTTATTATGTGTTAATTCAAGAAACAATGAATTATGTCGATTATTATTGAAAATTACCGATACATTAAAATGAATTTACTACAATAAATTTGGCATTTTGACATTTTGATCATGTTTTCTACCAAAGCTGAGGGTTTTAGCAGTTTTTCTTTTGTGAAATTTGACTCCTGCAGTAGCATTATTATTCTCCATACATCTCGTCACGTTTCTTCTGTTTTGGCTTTGGGCCTTGTTAATAGTTCAGGTTGATATAAAATGGCTGGTAATGCAAGAAAGGGTGTTAGGTTTTAACTTCCTTGAACAATATATTTTGCGCGTTTCTGCTTGTTGATTGACGGTTTTGTCCTTGTATTTGTTTCTCAGATATATCTGATAAAGAGATACACTATACTATCAGTGCTGAGGTATTTTCTTGTTTTTCTCGACTGACAGTTTTGCTTTCTCAATAAGTAGTGCTGATTATGACTTTGTTTTGGGACAATGAATACAATTTTTAGAGAGAATTTATATGTTTTCGTAGTGAATCCTTCAATATTCAAAATACTTTCTCTTGCAGGATATGAGGAGGGAGCTTGGAGTGTCGGCCCTAGACGACATTGAGGAAGAGAGGGAATTAAAACAAATGGTCGGAAAACATATGCATATACATATTTGTGATGCTTTTATCGTCTTCTACACACTTCTTTTCTTTCTCTACAATATGTGATGTTTTTCTATGGGTATATATACAGGATTATAATGCGAAGTGCAAAGCATGCCAACACTTAGGCTTGGCTTACGTCGCTAGACAGGTAGATTCGGATGTCTGGTTTTTCTCATTTTTCCCGAGTGTTCGTATTTGAGTTGTTAACGCATTCTCCTCTTTTCTTTCCCTTTCAGATAAGATCAGCCGATGAAGGTCAGACAATCTTTTATTCGTGCCCTGTGTGCGCCCATAAGCAAACCGAGAACTCGTAGAATGTTTGGTGAAAAACATGGTCTCGATTTCGCTATCGATCGGTGATTGATCTCTTTTTGGCTCTAAGAATTCATTAGAAGCATTGTAAACGTTATTTTTTTTTTTCTATATTGAATTCTATTGTGAAACTATTTCTGTATTATTATTGAGCTTAGAAATATGATTTTTTTTTCGTTCATCTCAAATAAATAGTAACGCAGTAACATTTCGAAAATTGTGACATGGATCTTCTTGATTATTACACGTTACACCAAACCCGAAGGCGCTTGAATAGTTAACAAGTTTCCGTTATGTGTGGATCCATTAATTAAACATGCAACAAAATATTAAAAAAAAACATCTTAATTATTTCTCATTATTCACACATTACAATTTGTAAATAAAATTCATTTTTTTCTCTTTTTCATCTTCTGATCTCAAGATCCTTTGATTTTTTTTCCTTCCCTTTTCTTGATTATTATTGTTATTATTCCGTTTGAGGTTTTTTTTTTCATTTGGATCTCTCTGTAACATTAGTGATGGGGTTCATCAGCACAATATTGGGCTGTTTCGGCTTCGGCATGGGTTTTACGATCGGCCTCGTCGCCGGATACTTTCTCTTCATCTACTGTCAGCCCAATGAAGTCGAGGTAATTTTCCGATTCTGTTTTTACGTTTTCGTGTCCATTTTACACATGCATTGTTTCGTTTCTCGTTCAGAATCCGGTAATTCGTCCGTTAGCCGACCAAGCTCCTGAAGACGTCGAAAAGCTGCTTCCGGAAATACCCCTTTGGATTAAAAACCCGGATTATGACAGAGTGAGTTTGTTTTTCCATCGTTTTAATTACCTTTTAATTACGTTTAAACTTAATTTATCGACATATGCACAGCTCGACTGGCTGAACAAATTCATAGAATACATGTGGCCTTATTTAGACAAGGCGATATGCAAGACGGTAAAGCAAATCGCCGAGCCCATTATAGCCGAGCAAATCCCAAAATTCAAAATTGAGTCCGTGGAATTCGAAGCGCTCACACTTGGCTCCCTGCCGCCTACTTTCCAAGGTTCATCCTTTTTTTTTTTCTTATTTACGGAAAGTTATGGGGCCAAAGTGCAATTATTTTTGACAACTTTCGACACTTTTGGGCTGAATTATCGAAATGTTCGGTTCTGACAATTCAGGAATGAAGGTATACAACACCGAGGAGAAGGAAGTGATAATGGAGCTCGGGTTAAAGTGGGCCGGTAACCCTAACATACTCGTTGCTGCTAAGGCCTTCGGATTGAAAGCTACTGTGCAGGTATATTAGTTTTGGATTAATTACAAAAACCACCCCTGGAGTTTAGCCTAATTACATTTAGTTCCTTCAAACTGCACCTCCATAAGGTACATATATAGCATACTGTATTAGAGTTTGAGCCTAATTTCATTTTATTGTACTAACTGCCCTCCAGAGGGTAGTATTTGTAATTAAACTAAACTCAAGGGGTAGTTTTTGTAATTAAAAACATATTGTTTTTGTTTGACAGTCTTGGAGTACATTTTTTCAGGTGGTGGAATTGCAAGTGTTTGCGTCTCCGCGCATCACGCTGAAGCCTCTCGTTCCGACCTTTCCTTGCTTCGTCAACATACACGTTTCTCTCATGGAGAAGGTATGATCGACGAAACGAACATTTTCTTAACCAGTTAAAAAAATTAAATGTTAAAATACTAATATAATCTTCATATAGCCTCATGTCGATTTTGGAGTAAAGCTGCTAGGTGGCGACCTGATGTCGATCCCCGGTGCATACAGGATTGTACAGGTAAAAAAAATTGCGTAAAAAGTTAAAAACCGATACTTTTCTTTACCTTCGTTAGATTTTACGATGTGTGTCAGGAAATTATCAAAGATCAAGTCGCGAACATGTACCTATGGCCTAAGAGACTCGAAGTCCAAATACTGGATCCTGCAAAGTAAGCTTTCGATCGATGTGTTGTACATACATATATCACGATTCTCCGTTTGATTTCGACTTTTTTTGATACAGAGCGATGAAGAGACCTGTCGGGCTTCTGAATGTAGTTGTTCTGAGAGCAACGAAGCTCAAGAAGAAGGATCTTCTAGGAGGGTCCGATCCTTACGTGGAACTAAAATTCACTGACGACAAACTTCCCGCCAAAAAAACGACTGTAAAGCACAGCAATCTGAACCCAGAATGGAACGAAGAGTTCAGTTTCGTGGTTAACGATCCTGAAACTCAAGTGTTGAGTCTACAGGTCTTCGACTGGGAACAAGTCGGATCACCTGAGAAGATGGGGTTGAACGTAATCAACTTAAAGGACTTAACTCCGGAAGAGCCCACGACTATGACTCTCGACCTTCTCAAGAATCTGAACCCAGACGATACTCAGAACGAAAAGTCTCGTGGGCAGCTAGTTGTCGAGGCTACTTACAACCCTTTCAAGGATAACGAGATTCCGGAAGATCTTGAGAGCAAAGGCGACGTGCAGAAGGCTCCGGAAGGAACGCCCGATGGAGGGGGATTGCTCGTTATCATAGTCCACGAAGCTCAGGATTTGGAAGGGAAGTACCACACGAACCCATCCGTACGGATCAACTTCAGAGGAGAGGAGAAGAAAACTAAGGTTAATTAATTATTAACCTTTTTCGTCGTTTTTTTTCCATCAAACTACCTTTACTTAGGTGTATATATGTGTGTAGACTATGAAGAAAAACCGAGATCCGAGATGGGAAGAGGAGTTTCAGTACGTGCTGGAGGAGCCGCCTTCCAGTGAGAGAATTCACGTCGAAGTTGTCAGTACTTCGAAACGAATGGGTCTACGCCACCCCAAGGTACTCGATTGCTCGTACTTTTCCATTTCAAAATGAAACGATACAAGAAGCTACAAATATAGCTGGAACGAACAAAATATTTGCAAAATGACCCCTATGGGCCAAAACTGTAATAAAATAAAAATACTTATCCATCTCAAAATGAAACGATACAAGAAGCTGCAAATATAGATGGAACAAACAAAATATTCGCAAAATGACCCCTGTGGGCCAAAACTGTAATAAAATAAGAATGCTTTTCTATCTCAAAATGAACCATAGCAATGGAACAAACAAAATATTCGCAAAATGACCCCTCTGGGCCAGACTGTAATAAAATAAAAATACTTTTCTATCTCAAAATGAACGATACACGAAGCTGCAAATATAGAAGGAAACAAAATATTTGCAATATGACCCCTCTGGGCCAAAACTGTAATAAAATAAAAATACAAAAAAAAGGTCGAAGATGCTCGACAAATGACTTCTTCCAAAATAAGGAGAAAGCTAGAAACATCTAGAAAAGGGCAAAAGCGCAATAAAAGGAAAATCAAGCGACTGTCTAGAGACCAGATCGAATGAGCATAAAAACGGAGAAACGAATATTACTCCATCTAAATATTCCCAGTAGCATCTCAGCTACACATTGTGGAGCATCTAGTCAGTGCATCTGATGTACAATCGAGTACAAGGCAGCAGATCGAGGATTAGCCTCTTTCTCTATCATACGTGTATATAAGTTCATCTAACGGTTATTTTTTTCTTTTGCATAGGAAAATCTCGGTTACGTGGACATACACTTGGGAGATGTCGTCACCAACAAGAGGCTCAACGAGAGGTACCACCTTATTGACTCCAAGAATGGTAGGCTTCAGATCGAGCTGCAATGGAGAACCGCAGGTTGAAAGTTCCTGCAAAAATTATAATTCAATTTGAAGCTGTATTTTTAGGTAGAACTGTAATATAAAACTACACAATGATTTTGCTTATACTGAATAAATAAATTTGAAAGTTGAATATATTCTCTCATCAGTGGACATATATGAAATTTGAAAAAGAGAGGGAATATATTCTTATTTATGCCCACACACATATAATTAGGTACTGCATTTTTTTTCTCTGTTATGAATAACTGAAAAATGAAAACAATTTTCACCATCTTCATCCTCTGCTCATCCCTTCATGCCCTCTCCGATCTCGACACTCTCCTCGTCCTCAAATCCTCCCTCGTCGGGCCTTCCGGGCCGGGCCTCAGCGACTGGGCCTCCCCTTCCTCCCACTGCTCGTTTTCCGGCGTAATTTGCAACTCCGACTCACGCGTTATCTCCCTCGACCTAACCGGGGCCCACCTCCTCGGCTCCCTCCCGCCCGACATCGGCCTCCTAACAACCCTCGTCAACCTCACCCTCTCCGACAACAACCTCACCGGCCCCCTCCCACGCGAAATGACGAATCTAACCTCCCTCAAACACCTCAACCTCAGCGGAAACTTCCTCAACGGCACGCTGCTCGAAATCGCGCTTTCCTCGCTCGAGTCCATCGACCTCTACAACAACGAACTCACCGGGCCCCTCCCGACCGACCTCAAGAACCTGAGCCACCTCGACTTATCCGGAAACTTCTTCTCCGGCATCATCCCGACCGCATACTCAAAAATCGAGAGCTTACGATACTTAGCCCTCGACGGCAATTACCTGACCGGAAAAATCCCGGTCAGCCTCTCCGAACTGCCCAACCTAGAAGTCCTCTATCTCGGGTACTACAACTCGTATTCCGGCGGGATCCCGCCGGAATTTGGCGCCATAACCACCCTCCGGCTGCTCAACCTCGGACAGTGCAACCTCTCGGGAGAAATTCCGTCGAGCCTCGGCAATCTCACGAATCTCGACTCGTTATTCCTTCAGTTCAACCGTCTCACCGGCAGTGTTCCGATCGAGCTGTCGAGGTTAGTCAACCTGATGTCGTTGGACATCTCGTGCAACGACCTCGCCGGAGAGATTCCGGCAGGGTTCGATCGGCTGACGAAGCTGACTCTGATCAATTTGTTCGAGAACAGATTCGAGGGACCTTTCCCGGCTTTCATCGGGGACTTGCCCGAACTCGAGGTGCTGCAAACGTGGCAGAACAACTTCACACTCGAGCTTCCGGAGAGTTTGGGAAGAAACGGAAAGTTGAAGCGTGTTGACGTGGCGAATAATCACCTGACTGGGCCGATTCCGTTGGACCTCTGTAAAGGCGGGAGGCTCGAGATTCTGATCTTGCTCGGGAACTTTCTCTACGGCCCGATTCCGAACGGGCTCGGAGAGTGCGTTTCGCTGACTAGGATCAGAATCCATAGTAACTTCCTGACCGGGATAATCCCGGGCGGGCTTTTCCGGCTGCCGGAGTTGGACATGCTGGAGCTTCACGACAACTACCTCACCGGAGAGCTGCCGGAGATGATGTCAGCGAGCCGTCTCTCGTCGGTGATCCTTTCGAACAATCGGATGTCGGGGGGAATCCCGGAGTCAGTCGGGAACCTGACGAACCTCACGATTCTCTCGCTCGACGTGAACATGTTCGTCGGGGTGATTCCGGCTCGAATATTTACACTGAAGAACCTCGCGAAGGTCAATGTAAGCGCGAACGGGTTGACCGGCGAGATTCCGGGGGAGATCTCGACGAATTCGCACTTGACATTCATCGACCTCAGTCGAAACAACTTGAACGGTCCGATCCCGAGGAGCGTGTCGAGCCTTCTGAACTTAAACGTTCTCAACCTCTCGAGAAACTCTCTCGACGGCTCGATTCCTAGCGAAATCGGGCTCATGAAGAGTTTGACTTCGATCGACCTTTCGTATAACAACTTATCGGGCCGAAGGCCCACCGCCGGGCTCTTCAGCGACGACCGTTTTCTCGCCGGGAATCCTCGACTCTGCCCGCCTCGCTGCCCGTCGGATCCGACCTCTTACACGAGGCGTGATCGGAAGATATCGATCATCTTCGTTTCGACAGTCGTTGCTTTGGTAGTATCAGTAACAGTGGCTTGGTTCGTACTCAAACGAAAAAAACTCGTCGAATCGAGAACCTGGAAGCTGACTGCCTTCCAGAAGCTCGACTTTCGAGCCGAAGACATCCTGAGCTCGTTAAAAGACGAGAACGTGATCGGGAGAGGTGGGGCCGGGATCGTCTACAGAGGGTCCATGCCGGACGGGACCGACGTCGCCATAAAACGGTTATCCGGGCCCGGAAAAAGCCCGAACGATCACGGCTTTACGGCGGAGGTCAAGACGCTCGGAAAAATCAAGCACAGGAACATAGTGAAGCTACTCGGATACGTTTCGAACAAGGACACGAATTTACTGCTGTACGAATACATGTCGAGAGGGAGCTTGGGGGAGGTGCTGAAGGGAGATCAGCTGAATTGGGAAACGAGGTATCGGATTGCTGTAAATGCCGCCAAGGGTTTGTGCTACCTTCACCACGATTGCTCGCCTTCGATCATTCATCGAGACGTGAAGTCGAACAACATACTTCTCGACGAGAGCTTCGAAGCTCACGTGGCTGATTTCGGGCTGGCTAAGTTCTGGAATGACTCAGAGTGTATGTCTTCTGTGGCTGGATCGTACGGATACATAGCGCCGGAATATGCCTACACTCTGAGAGTTGATCAGAAGAGTGATGTTTATAGCTATGGTGTTGTGTTGCTTGAGTTGATTACGGGCCGAAAGCCCGTGGGGGAGTTTGGGGAAGGAGTGGATATAGTCAGGTGGGTGAGGAAGATGACGGACGAGCATGTGAGGATAGTCGAGAAGGTTGCGTTGGTGGTTGACCAGAATCTTGCCGGGGGCCCGATGGAGTCGGTGGCGGATTTGTTTAGGATTGCGATGATGTGCGTGGAGGACGAGAGCTCGGCCCGGCCCACAATGCGGGAGGTTGTTTACATGCTCACCAGTACTCCGATGGCATCAACTTCTAACATCGTCGAGGAATGAAAGTGATAATCGAGGATAAATTTGTAATTGTAGTGGTGTGTGTTTGCTTATACAAACTTGTGTGATGAATGGCTTTCAGAGATAAAATTTGAAATTTAGTGATGAGTGGTTTTATGAAAAATAAAAATTTTGAAGATTTTTGGTGGAATCGAGCGATATTACGAGACGTTTTATGATAATATCTCTGGTTTTCGACACATTCTCTTAGTTCTGTACCAATTTCATAGCAAGTAAAGCTGTTCCAAATGGTAGGGGACACAATCACAGATATGTATGCACAAACAGTTCAAGAAAAAACCAGCAACACTGGAATTTCTAACCTCGATTTTGTGTCACTTAACTTCGACTTTTATGTGATTTCATGTCTTCTAATTCAAGGCGTTTCCTATCGAAGTTCCAAATTTGTAATCATAACTCGATTTCCACGATGATGAAATCAAGGCAAGATGTATTTTCATTCTCACGTTTAAGGCGAAGCACCTAAGCATCAAGATGCCCAAGTTTTTGTACAATACAAGCATGAACATATCTTATAGAATAAGACTTGTCACAAATCACAATGACACAATCGAGTAAATAAAATATCGATGATATCATATACTACTATAACTTACGGGGAAGAGTTTTCAAATCGGATTATTTACAAATGAGAAAGATCACATGATAATCCATCGACCCACACACAAGCAAGCTAGTAAACGAACAATGTTCCCAATCCAGCGAAAAACAAAGGCTATAAAAACCTATAATAAACATACAACAGTAAACAAAGTGCAGATTTTTATTTGTTTTTACATACCATTAGACATGATCATTCCAAGCCGGAGGAAGAAGATGAAGTTGCCGCCCTGAAACCAGCCACAACCACTCTCTTCTTCCTCTCCTCCTCATACTCCAGATCATCCGTCGGCAGCTCAAACCTGCAAACGGGGCACGAATTTCTCGACCCCAACCACGGCACAATACACCCACCATGATATCCATGCCCACACGGCAAGTTCGTAGCAATCTCACCCACGCTCACAGCATCTTTACATATAGCACACCCCACCACATTCTCTTCCTCCAGAATCAGCACAGTTTCCAGACCCTCAATCGAGCCTTTCGAAGCAGGGGGCGAACCTCGCCTCCCGCTGCTGTCTCCCTCGGCTAAGTTCTGCAACAGGGCTTCGTACTCGGCAGCATCCACGTAATCCCCTGGGTTTCCGATGTAGGAGTCGGACTCGGGCACCTGCAATCTCATCTCGATCGAGTGGTCCTCGAGGCCCATCAGGATCTCGGCCCAATCGAGGATCCGGTTGCGTCGACTCACGGCCCGGGAGGCCAGATCCCGGAGGCGGAGGCGAAGCTCGTCGCGCCTCCTTCTGCGCATCTCCTCCTCCTCCTCCTCCTCTTCGCCTCGGGGATCGATCCCTTCGATTTCGATTTCATCTTCTTCATCCTCGCCGTCGGATCTGTTGTGGCGGGCTTGATTTTCGTCGGCGGCGTCCTCGTGGACGACTTCTACGGAATGATCCTCGTCGTCGTCTTCTTCGTTGCCCCAGGCGTTGAGCTCTAATCGGAGGTAGTCGTCGTCGGAAGGATCGGAGGGGAGAGAGGGAGGAGCGCCGTCGTCACGCGCCGCCTGGGCGATGAGGCGGAGGACCTGACTGAACTGGTTTCCGAGGGCGGTGTCATCGATGGGGGTAGGGGCGGCGGGGATGGATTCGACGAAGCCGTTTTTGCAGTCGTGGCAGACGATGTCGGGGAGATCCGGTAGGGTTTCCACGGCGACGCGTTTGTCGCAGCTGTAGCACCAGAATTGGGTCGAATCGGGTCCCGACCCGGGTTGGGTCTGGGAATGGATTTGTGGGGTTTCTTCCATGAGGTGGAGAAACGGAGATTGAGACTAATCGATTTTCTGAAAATTTGGGTCCAGAAAAAGATATACGGAAATTTCGGCTGTGGCAGTGGCGAAGAATTTAAAGATGGATCTTTTTTTTATATATTTTTTTTTTCTAATTTAATTTTGATTGGTTATCAAATAATTTAAGAATAATTAAGATGGATTTATAATTATTATGATTATTGATAATAATTAAATTATAAACATTTCCAGCCATCCACCTCGTCGAGACAGGTTCATCACCTTGAAATGCAATTATCCCACATCGAGAATATACAGAAGATTGGGGTCGTGGCTGTTTAATAAATTAAGTCATAATCATATCTTAAAAACCATGATCCTTCAGGCAAGTTTAAAAGGGATGTGATGAGTGGTCAATCATCGCAATTAAATATGCGAGATGGGTGTCCGCCTCGCCTGTTACGACACAGGGGCACTCCCATTTTAACCAATCTGATCTCTGTTTAATATTTTAAATGTTTTTTTTATAGTTTATAAAGCTTCTTTTATTAAAAAAAATTTGAAAACAGAAAACTTTTTTTTTTAACTTTTAAAATCAATTTTTTTTACATCCTTTCTTAGTAGAAATTAACTTTTTGTTTTGTTGAAATTAACATTTTTAATTTTTTTTAACTAATCATGTTAATTAGTTGTTGTAATAATTTAATGGAAGCACCAATACAACAAAGAAATGTACACCCTTCAAGTGAAAACATACCTAAAATTATTATTTTTAGGTAGAAATATACGCTGAACCAGAAAAGAAGAAAATGTTTTAAATTATTTAAAAAAGCGAAGGGAGTATGTTAATTTTGAAGTGTTCATGATATGAGAGATATATACCGTTGAAAAGAGGAAAAAACGGATGAAAGTTATATGTAAACCTTGGAGTGAGATCTTTGTATCTTTTGAGATCCGTATAGACTATAAAAGCAAAAATAAATAATTTTAGCTTTTATAAAAAGAAAATAATTTTTCAAACCCTTTTCACGCTCATATCAAGTTGAGATAGTGCATAAAAAAAAGCAAAATCCAATCCAATTTTTAGTAATCGAGTAGTTGTATTGTCATTGTTAACGTTGAAGACATAAAGAAATTGATAACACAAGCGAGAAAACAGTAATATGAACTAATTTTTTAATATAAATTTAAATGGGGCAACTAAAAAATACAGTAGTAACAATACAACTTTATTACCTCGTATTCTTACCGTTCAACAAAAGTTAACGACTCAAGTTTTAACTTCAAATTAAGCATTGAAAAAACGTACCGCCGCTATCAATCCAACCGACACTTTCAATATTTGGAAATCATTTAAACATTCAATTATTGAATTTCTATTTTATTAGTATTCTTTAATTATCAATAATTTTTGTATTTGCTTGCTAGTAACAGCAGTGTAAAATACAGCTGGCGGTAATGGACACGTGGGTCTGCGATGTTTTTATTTCGGTTCAATCATCAACCATTTTTTTTACCTTCTCATTAGGTAAATAACAAACAATTAAATTTTAAAATACATTATTATATCAATTAAATAGATAAATAAGAAATGATAATTAATGAAGAAAAGCTGCGCTACAAAATTTAAAACTGAGCCGTTGTGCAATTTTAGGGTTTTCACTCGAGGTGACTTTACTATTTTACCCTTATAGGTTGGTTAGTGTTAGGAGAAATTATTTTGTAAGCACATGTTTTTCCCTTATAAACAGCTCAGCAAAATTAAAAATAAAAAGATTACGAATTTGAATTTAGCGAAATAAATGATTAAATAAAAAACACGAATTGACAAGACCAATTATTATTTTCGATTTTCCAAATAAAAACCGTCGAATCCCTACCACGATTTCAAATGCGGTTCCGTCCAATTCCTCTCTTAAACAATCTCCAACAACACACGTTACAAAACGCGATTCTCGCATGTGAGGTTGGCACTGCACGAATTGCATAGAAACGAACGGTAGCCTTCAAATAATCTCTCCCTCCATCAATCGCCTCTTTTTATACTCTCCCTCTCTCCTTCATTTCCACCACGACCCTCCACAAACAAAAAATCACCACCCCCAAAAAACCGCACACCGCCGAGCTAAAAGGGAAAAAAAAAAAAAACTCGAAAAAAATGAGAGAAATTCTTCACATCCAGGGAGGCCAATGCGGTAACCAAATCGGATCCAAGTTTTGGGAGGTGATCTGCGGCGAGCATGGAATCGACGCCACCGGGAGGTTCAACGGCGACGAGTCCACGGACACGCAGTTGGAGCGCATCAATGTCTACTACAACGAGGCGTCCGGCGGGAGGTACGTTCCGCGCGCCGTCCTCATGGATCTGGAGCCTGGGACCATGGACGCTATCAGATCCGGACCGTTCGGGAAGATCTTCAGGCCCGACAACTTCGTCTTCGGCCAGTCCGGCGCCGGTAACAACTGGGCGAAAGGTCATTACACGGAGGGCGCGGAGCTCATCGACTCGGTGCTCGACGTTGTTCGGAAGGAGGCGGAAAATTGCGACTGCTTGCAAGGTTTGAACTCTTATCATATGAGCTCCTTTCATTTGTTACTATGCGTTCGTGTTTTCGTGTTGTTATTTTCTCAGATTTGGATGTACTGTCGTTTGTATTTAGGATTTACGGATGCTGCATCTGCCATTTTTTGAATCTGTATTCCTATGTGTTTTCCATCGAGCTGAAACTGTATTACTTCCTGATTTGTTGATTCATATATTGATTTTTGTTAATGAAGTATCTGTTTGATTTGATACTTTTTGCCATATTTATCACAAATCTGATATCAGCACATATTCGCGAGTTTGTATATCATTTTTGTTTCTCAACAAACGTTTACTTATGGGTCCAAGGACCACCTATTTTGTTGTTGGTGAAACAGAGTATTGGGTTTAAATGTTTGTCAATTAAGCAGTTCATGGACCAGGTACAGCATGAGCTTCTAATAAGGCAAATCTTATAGTTGCAGATGTATTTATGTTTTTTTGTTTAGTTTTACCTGTTTGAGAGTATATGAATGTTTTGAATTTCAGTGTTGGCTTTACTAATATTTGGCATATCCTATTTTTGTCATCTGATCAGGTTTCCAAGTGTGTCACTCCCTTGGAGGAGGCACAGGCTCCGGCATGGGGACCCTCTTGATTTCCAAGATCAGAGAGGAATACCCCGACAGGATGATGCTTACCTTCTCCGTTTTCCCTTCTCCTAAGGTCTCTGACACCGTTGTTGAACCCTACAATGCCACACTCTCGGTGCATCAGTTGGTGGAGAATGCAGATGAATGCATGGTTCTTGACAATGAAGCACTCTACGACATCTGCTTCCGAACCTTGAAGCTCAGCACTCCCAGCTGTGAGTACCTCTACCATTCCTTCTGTATTAAAACTGCTTAAGCATATAGATTGCACTCCTCTCTTTGTTTAAGTTTGAAGAACTCTACAAAATCTGTTTCCTCTCACTCTACAAAAACAGTTTAAGTTTTGTAGTTTTCCTCTTTTATGATATTGACTTGTTGTTTATGCACTGAAATATCTTTTCTGTTTCCCAGTCGGTGACCTGAACCATCTGATCTCTGCCACCATGAGCGGTGTCACCTGCTGCCTCCGCTTCCCTGGACAGCTCAACTCTGACCTCCGCAAGCTTGCTGTCAACCTCATCCCCTTCCCACGTCTCCACTTCTTCATGGTGGGCTTTGCCCCTCTCACCTCTCACAGGTCCCAGAACTACAGTTCACTCACTGTCCCCGAGTTGACTCAGCAGATGTGGGATGCCAAGAACATGATGTGTGCTGCTGATCCTCGCCATGGACGTTATTTGACTGCCTCTGCCATGTTCCGTGGCAAGATGAGCACCAAGGAGGTTGATGAGCAGATGCTCAATGTCCAGAACAAGAATTCCTCCTACTTTGTCGAGTGGATCCCGAACAATGTCAAGTCCAGCGTTTGCGACATCCCCCCAACTGGCCTCAAGATGTCGTCGACCTTTGTGGGTAACTCGACCTCGATCCAAGAGATGTTCAGGCGTGTTAGTGAGCAGTTCACTGCTATGTTCCGTCGCAAGGCTTTCCTTCATTGGTATACTGGTGAGGGTATGGACGAGATGGAGTTCACAGAGGCAGAGAGCAACATGAATGACTTGGTGGCTGAGTACCAGCAGTACCAGGATGCAACAGCGGACGAGGAAGAAGATTACGAGGAGGAAGGCGAGGAGCAGTACGAGGGTTGAGGTCGAGGTGATTTTGATTGAGGGGTTCTGTGGTCGTTTGAACTGTTGTTTTTCTGTGTTTTTCTCTCTACTCGCTCGAGTATTTTGTTATGTATATTTTTTTTTGCTTGTGTTGGTTTGTTGAACTGGGATATGGAATTACTATATTGCTGGCTTTTGTTTCCTTGTGGATGATTGCAAATCAGACTATCGTTCAATCTATTATCAGTTATCAGTATTATTGTTAGTGTTCTACATTCATATTGTTCATATATCAGTATTATCGTTAGTGCACATTCATATTGTTCATGTAGCAGTGTGTACTAGTATGTTTTAAACATTTTACATTACTTCTCTTTTTTTTTTAAATGAACTTAATAATTGACCACTGTAGATATAGTTATATGGAGTAGTATCACATCTCTTCAAGAATTTTGAACATATAATTTATATCCAAAAATTATTTTGTTCAAAGTTGTTCATAACTGGTCCCATTCAGATAATTTATATCCAAAAAAAATTATTTTGTTCAAAGTTGTTCGTAACTGTCCCATTTAATCTCCGAAATTTCATGTTTATTGTTTTGGAATACACATTGTTAGTTTTTGTATCACGTTTTAAAAATAAATAAAATATGTTTATTTTATCAAAAAATAATAAAAGAAATGAATAATGGTTAGGTCGGATAATTCATGGCTCAAATGGTTAGTATTATTTTTGGGGTTTGTACAAAAATGTTTACTACAGTAGTATTTTTTTTCTATTTTTGAGACTTTCATAAACAAAAATTAAAAATAAGGATAGGAAATAGGATAGTGCAATTTCTCTAAATGGATGATTTATACTTTTTTTTCTTTTAAAATATAAACAAAAATCATCTAAAAATAAATCGATTTAGAAAACGTTGATGCATCAGAGTCATGGAAGTATAAGCAATTAACACTGCTCAGCTGAATCCAGCATGCGCTTCTTGTTTCTGTGGTCAATTTCATCATTTGCATCATTTAAAAATATACTAAAATAAAAGGAAAACAAAACTAGTAGTGAAGTGAGAAAATGCAGAATTCTGAGATGCATCAGAGTCATGGAAGTATGAAAAATAAACACGGCTCGACTTGGTGAAGTATGAGCTTCTCGTTTCTGATGTTCAATTTCATCATTTGCATCATCAGAGGTGAAAAAAAAAGTATTATATTCGTGAGATAAATAAAGAAAAATTAAAGAGAGTGACTGATTGAGATCTAATAATATTGATCTACAAAAGATAAAGTAATATGTGAGGTAGAATATATAGATGTTACCTAAAGAACAAAAACCCTAAGAAGGAATATTGGGCTTACACAACTATACAAGGCCCTATCCTATCGCAATAGTGAAAAATACTTGGTGGTTCTATCAATATTTTACAGTATATAAAAATGTAAGAATGTAAAAATGATATTTCATGTGAGATAACATTTATTTGATCGATTTTACAGTCGATTATTGCACATTTAATTAATATTCATGTATGTTTGAAAATTCTACTTATAGTATTCGAGATGCTACGTTACAAAATGCTTTATAATATTACGTCTAATAATAACAATAAAACTTACAAATTACATTGAAATTGTCTATAAAAAAACACTCCTACAAAACCCAATTTGAATAGGTATCAACTTGTTGCCAAAGTTTAACCGTATGGTTACTCCTACTCTTCATCGACTTGGCTCTCATTAACCCTCTCCTTTTCTTCCTAGCTTCGGCGAATCTGGCCCGTTTATCTTCTATTGCCTCAATCACATCCAACGGCTCTCCTTCTCCTAAATCCTCTACAGGTGGCATGTTTAGATCGATCCCCAGTGGGCCCACCCCATCGCAAAATCGGGTCCGGATCGAGCCAATCGGGTACTCGGGCATCCGCTGCTCCGCCGTTGGATCCGCGATCAACGGTTGCAAATGAGGAGGCGCTGTATTACTGATCAGATCATCACTCCGTCCGCCGCGTGGTTCCACTCGCGCATCTTCTTCCCGTGGGAACTTCTTATTTATCACCTGCGTTTTATTATTGAAAAATGATTAATTAATTAAAAATAAATATTAATTAGTTAAAATTAATTGATTAATTAACTAATTACCTCGTATTTGATTGCTTTTAATTCCGAATTATAAGCCTTCAACTTGTCGTAGTGGTTTCTGGCATTTTCTATCCCCTGTTTTTCAGGAAAAAATATACTCTGTTAATCGTAAATACACGGAAAGACGAAGAAGAAGATAATGTGTGTGTGCGTGTGTTTGAGAGAAAATCAAATAAGGAAATAAAAGACAAATCGGTTACTGACGCGACTTGAATTTACGAACTTACCCCTCTGAGCACATCTCTGTTCTGAAGAAGCACCTCGATCTCCCTCGCCTGCAAATCAATGGCGAAAATAAAAAATTAGTACAATTATGGAACTAAAATTCGAAGGATTCTTTTCTCAAATTAAATTAAATAATGTTGCGCGATTTGAGGTGAGAAAAAAATAAAATAAATCCAAATCACGCACCCTTTTCTTCGAAGCTTTGCTGTACGAGTGCTCGGGCTTTTCATCCGATTCGCTCGGCGAGAAAGATAGCGGCGTGGTAGGGCTAGCCGCGGCGGCGCCTTTCTCCGCCTTCGACTTTCTCCTTAACGGCGGATCCTCGTCGGGGCAAGATCTCTTCCTCCTGCATCCCCAATTGCAACCGGCCAACGATTCGGATAAGGACATCCGCTTTCTGAGATCGAGCAGGATTTGGGCGACGATGAGTTCGTCCTCTGTAGCAGAACTCGAAGCTTCGCTCTGGTTCATCTTCGATTTTTTTTTCTGAGAACAGAGCTCTGAATTTCTTCGGTCTTACTTTGTGATAAGGAAAGAAAAAAAAATGGCAATGTGGTTTTAAAGGGGGGATTGGGTTTTGTAGAGAGAGAGACTCTGTTACTTGCGAGGGTTATTTTTTTTTTTTTTTTTTTTTATTTTTATTACTTTCCTTTTATTGTTTTATTTTTTTGGTAAACAGGAAATCCATGGGAGAGAGAGGGGGGAGTGGCCGCTGCCACGTGTCGGTAGAACAAGGGTCTCCTAGGGTTTATAATTACGCTTTACATTGGGTGTGGTTTTATGTTTTAAGAGATTTTGTGGCGCGTGGGCGCGTGTCATTAATCAAGATCGTTTACACTCCAAATTATGGGTTTTTTTCTCTAATAAAATAAGGATTCAATTGACTGATACTCATGTTAAGAAGATCACAAGTCCTAAACTATGTAATCAAAAGAATGCAATACGAAAAATACGAATACGAGCAAACGAGGAAGTCAAAGCTTCGGTAAAACAAGAATATAAATACTTCAGTCATTGGAAATAATCGGAACAACGTCAAATGTAGGACTACTAACTAAGACGTTTTCTGCTTTTTCTTTGGCACTTTGGGACTGTCAACAAAGTCGTCGTCGTCATCGTCATCTTCATCTTCCTCCTCTGAAGATTGAGCCTTGGCCTTGCGTTTCTTGGACGGCTGAGATTTGGGCTTTGTCGTTTTAGAGGGAGCAGGCGTCTTCTTTTTCTGTTCAGAAACAACCACAGGAGAAGTCGATGATTTCTTTTCGACTTTGGTGGACCCAGCTTTCTTGGCAACTGTCACTACGGTTTTCATGGGTGAGCTGAGCTTCTGCTGCTGCGATTTCTTCAGCTTTCTGTCTGCGACTTTCTTCGCCTCCTCCTTTGGAAGCAAACCGCACTCCATCATCCTGAAACCATAGCATTCAGCAAAAAGTCAACACTGCCCCTGGGGCTCGGCCTAATCAAGATTCTCTCGAGGGTGGAATTAGTAAATGTATAAACACGGGGCCGGGAATAAACTTGTATTTAAATGAAGAATGACTAAACTACCCTATTTCACTTCAACTAAAGAAGCTATAACATCCAATTTTACATTTTACTAATGAAGCTATAGCAAACAAACTAATCAAAGCTGATGAAAACTCTTCTAAGGAATCAGAAGTGGATAAAAAAGTTCAAAATTCTTCATTCTACAACTTGAGCTAAACATATTATAGTTTCTAAATCTTCAGAAGAGTCTTGAACTGATTTGACAGTTGAACTTGCAATCAAAGAATCCAAAAACAGTGGTCTCTAAATATAATCGATGACTACACACAAAAAACACCATAAACCTCAACCGACAAAACGAAAACCCATCGTTTTCTAAGAAGCAGACAGTGCTTACCATACTGCAGCCATCTCACTACTTGGAACTTGCTGGAGCAGCGTCTCGTAAAAAATCCTCAACGGGTCTCTCTGAAAATACATAATTAAATAACTGAAAAATCAAAACCCAATTTAGGTAAAAACATGAATTTGAATTTTCAGAAAAAACGCACACACAGAAAAAGAGAGAGAGAGCTTACTTCCTCAGGCGGATCCCTCTTTTGACCTGGTAATTCAAACACCTTCTTCTCTCTTTTCTTAACTTCCTTATTATCACTCCCTTTTTTCTTCTTATCCGCATCTAATTCCTTCTTAAACTTCTCCTTCGTCTGCGAAATTAGGAATTTAATTGGCGAAAAAATTGCTGATAAAATAAAATAAAATAACAACAATTAATGATGATATTCACCTTGTTATCGGTAGTTTTGGGCGCCATTTTCGAAAGGGGTTTCTCCAAATCTTCGTCGTCTTCCTCCTTCAAATTCTTCTCTTCCTTCTTCGCTTTCGCCCGAGATTTCGGGGCGGCGCCGGGGGATTTGCCATTGCTGCGCTTCGCAAAGGACGCTATCGAGCAGTTCCCGTCGTCTTCGTTTTCGAGCTCCTCTTCCTTCGGAGGCATTTTCTTCGGAGGCATTTTGCGGAAGCAGTGTATTTAATTAAAAATTAAAAATACAAAATGTGTGTAGGAGTTGATTTTGGGAAGAATATAAGTTCAGAGAAACAATTGAAGGGTTTACACAGTTATATCTTGACTGAAATTCTGATTTGGGCTGGGCTCGATTAATTTGACCAGAAATTCAACTTTGTTTCTCGATTCGAGCCCATTTGAATTTCATTCTGATTTCGGCTAGGCTCGAAATATTGGGCCCTGAAATTAAACTTTGTTTCTGGACTCATAACACATTTGAATTTCATTATTTTGTGTATATTGAGCGCCACTTTTGAAAAAAATTGATATTTAAATTTAAAAAAATGTTATTTTTTGACTTTTTAATTAAAAATTTAGAGATAAAAGTTAAAAGGTCAAGTAGTTGTAAGTATAATTTGAAAGTAAGTGAAAAAGATATTTTAAAGTGAAAAATAAAAATAATTATTTTCTTTTTAAAAGTGTGGATAATTAATTGGAAATTAAAAAAAGAAAGTATACATAAATAGTTATGACTTACTAGTAGTTAGTAAAAGATTATAGTACTACATAATATACTCTCCTCCCCACAATTGTTTGTAAGTTTTTATATAAATTTATAAAAAGCTGACAAACATTCGTAAAAAAGTGGTAATTGATTAAATATCAATATACTTTCTCCAACCTCTCGGTAATTATATTTTTCATAAATTATGAATGTGTACCAAAGATATATTCTCTGTTTTGAACTTATTGCTACACTTATTTGTCCAATTTAACTTATTGATATACTCACAAATTAAATGTAATAGTTATGCTGTAAAAAATATTACTCACTCCTATTTTTTTTATAAGACGCCCCAAACTTTAACGCAAGTATTAAGAAAATATTTAATTTCAATTAATATTTATTGAAAAAATAAAATGTTAAAAACAATAAAATGGGATTGATGGAGAAAAAAAACATGTGCATAAAAAATTAAAAAATATATAAATTGATGTTATTACATCATTTAATAAAGCTAAAACGTCTTATAAAATAAAAATAATTAAAACTCTTAAACGACTTATAAAAAAAAGAGGAAGAAGTATTAAACTTAATGCACAAATCTTTATTTTATTAATTAAAAAATATTTCACTTTTTTATATTAAAATATTATTTTATTTTTTTAATGTACATCAATAGTCAATACAATTAATCAATTATTACAAGTATGAAGCAAAGGGTAATGCAATATATTTATTACTCCATCGGTCACATAGAAACTTACACTTTTTTTTTACAATTAAAAAAAAAATACTACTATAAGTTAATGAGACACGCCGAGTATTATTTATGTTCTTAAATACTAACTTTATAAGAAAATAAAAAATAGATCAAAGAAATAAACGTAAAGTTTTGAACAAAAATTCGAATGAGGAAGAATTGGATTCGTTTATGTTCATACCCATACGTCCAAAACAAAAGGTCGGTTCAATTGCAAAGTTATTCTCATACAATAATACAAGTAGTATATATATTTTACACATTTTCACCAAAAATAATATTATCCATATTCATCTATTTATATATTTTAATTTAAATAAAATCAGAAAATAATAAAAGTGAGAGACAGATAATGGGTTGGTTTGTGAGTGAAAGGAGGAGAGGCATAAGTTGGAAAGACCAAACACTCAACTCCATATCTGCACCTCCCTTGCCGTTGCTGCTGTTTTCCGGTTTGCTTCTCGTCTTGTTGTACTTTGCGATTTGTTCAGAGTATCGAGAAAGAATCGAGAGGAAAAAATCAGGGTTCAAACTCGGCCTCCTCCTCTTGCCGCTCGCGGTGGTTCTCGTGATGAACACGGCGGCGCTCCGGCGAAGGATGCTGCGGCAAGCCTTCGGTTTGCCAACTCCGGCGGACTCAGGCGGCGAGGGATCGGCGGCCGGATTGTTGCTGGTGGCATTGGTGATACTGCTTGTTTTTGTGAATTTTCAATCTTCGTTTCAGTCCAGATGGTTTAGACTTTTTTAGAAATTATAATTTTATATTAAATAAATAATTAGAATAAATATAGAAAATTAAAATTTTCAACTTGAATTGGTGGGGTGCGCCAGGCCCGTGCAGTAGTGCAACGCATGGGCGACGCTCGAAAGCCCAAGTAGCAAGCTACCTTAATGGGCCTTCCCCCTAAAAAAATAAATTTAATATCGTGTGGGCCTTGGCCCACATATCAGATATTAAACTGATAAGAACAGATACTACACTTGATCTTAGCCAAAAGGCCGAGAAAGGTATGAGCTTCTAAGGGTGAGGCTGGCCTATTTTATATTGCACGTTCCTACGAAACATGTCACTCATTTTCGATGTGGGATAAAAACGCGTACCTATTAAAAAGGTCTAAACTACATAATTCAGCAAACAAGTACTCCTCAAACGTGTTTCATATTGATATTCGATTTATTTTAAACGAGTCATTAATATGTAGTAATGAACATCTTCGTGAGCAATGCATCTTTAGGCATAGTATTAAATAGTAACTACTACTTCTCAAACTTTAAATATTATCCTTTTTGCTAATTACGTGTATTGAGTATTGATTAAAAGGTGTATAAAAATAGATTAATTTGTCCATTCAAGCTTATTGTTGTGTTATAATCAAAGTTTTTCAAAGGATTAATGGTAAAAATTATTCAATTAGAGCCACTCGGTAATTAAGTCTTAATCCAAAGTTGTTGATCTCTCTATTATTGTTCTTCATGTACACACACCTTTTTCCAGAATTTTGCAGTATAAATAACACCTGTTCCCTTCTCATTTCGTCACAACTCACACGCATTGCATTTTAGTTTGTTAGACATGGCAATCTCAACCTCCTTGTTTTCTACCCTTTTCATCACGCTCCTCTTATTTGTTTCGATTGTTCAAGCACATGAAACGACGGTACGTGTATCAACTCTCAAGCAAATAATTTTTAACTTTTCGATGTCATGTTTACAAACACAAGCTAAATTTGATGTAATTGCAGGTCGATTCCGTTGGAGGTATTGAACGAAGCCTCTTGGATGGAAACATAGGTATTTCGATCGATCCCGGATTTTGTTGAATTCATGATGCCCTTGTTATTATAAAACAATTGTGTTTGTTAATTATTACTAGCAATGTATACATAAATGTGAATACAGACTGTGGGATGGAGTGTAGTAGGAGGTGCCAGGTGGCGTCGAGACAAGATATTTGTTTGAGGGCTTGTGGGACTTGCTGCGCCAGGTGTAGCTGTGTGCCGCCAGGTACCTCCGGCAACGAGGATGTGTGTCCGTGCTATGCCAACATGACTACTCACGGTGGTCGCAAAAAGTGCCCTTGAAAACCCTCGTTGATAATCTTGATCATCGTTAATTATTATGAATAATTGAAGTATTGAAGGGAAAGGGAACATGAATGTACTGTGTACTTCCAACAGAATTTAATAAATAAACAATGACATTGATACAGTATGAACAAGCAGGGCAAATACTTTGGTTAATTTTCCATATGGAAAAGGTATAAATTATAATCATTGAATTTCCGGGCATGAAATACAACAAGTCGTGTATCGAAGTAGTGAAGTACAACACAGAGAAAAACAGAAGACGGGAAATAACATTTTTGTCTCGTATATGTGTATACAAAGAAGATATATATAGAGCTTAATTGACCTCTCCCAAACACTAATGATCAAATCTTTAATCCAACTTTTCCAGTTCGCCCATTCTCTCAATGATCGCCTGTAGCAGAAAACAATAATTGGAAAAGGTATAGATGAACATCAAAGATAGATATTTGAAAAAAATAAAAACAAAATCTTATTGATCTCACGGTGTGAGAATCTCCGTATTGTCACCATCAGCTTAATTACCTTCTTGCTTGTTTCTTGCAGTTCACCAGCAAGTATGAACTCGTCTAATATGAGATATACCTTTAGAGAGACCAGCAAATACCCATCAGACTTTGCCGTTGCATACACTCAACAAACATTGATTAAAAGATAAAAAGTGACGAAGCTTTGGAAACTACACCGAAAAACACTACTATAAAGAAAAAAAACATGGAAGATTTGTAAAAATCCAATTCATATAATGACAAACTGTGTTATCAATTTCACTCTATTTCATATCTCCGGTTATCTATACATGAATTGCAAAAACAATTAAAAAAAATAGTGATATTCGTATTTCAATAATTTAATCTCAACGAGTCATCGTACGAACTTTTTGGAAAAAATTACAGGCCACGTGTGTGGGGCTGTGGGCTTATAACAGGCTAACACCGATGATCTGAAGGGAATCTTGAAGAATTTGGCAATAAAAAACGAGACAAAATTACCATTTGCATAAACAGATTAAGAGGTATTTTAGCAATTATTTACCAAGTAAATATTTAATCAAGTCTAACAAAATGTAGTAGTTACTTAGATCATTGTACATTTTTTTATATTTCAGCAGTAACTGGAAATCGTAACAGAGATTAATGTACCTTGTGGAAATTGAACACCAAATCCAGCTCACAGACATTGCTGAAGAAATGATCGAGTATCTCTACGAACAAGTGAATAGACTCCAAATAAGCTAACTCGTTGTCCGTAATGTCCACACACAACGAGAAAAATAAACCGGCGTATCTCCTGTAGATCACCTTGTGCGTACGAAACTGCGAAAATAATTCGATTACACTAGACTCACACACTACTCATCTTCCCAAATTCAACTTCCATCATACGAAAAACTGGAAGAATAACATGATCGAAAAGGACAACGCAATTGAAATGAGAGCTGAGAAACTACATTGATAAGATCTTTACCTCCACAAAATTGGTGAATTTGGGATCCCTGTTCACAACCAATCTATGAACCTGCAATAATTAATCGAACGAAAATTAGGAACTCAACACGAACTTGAAAATAAATAACTAAATAAATAAAATTACCTCGTATTCGACCTTGTGCTTCTCGGATTCCTCGAGAGGAATGTAGTACTTGGCCAACCGAGTTTTTCCTTGCCGGTTCTGCAGTAGTATGAACCGGATCTGCAAATTTCGAGGAAGAGGACGAAGGAATCCATGAATCGAAAACACAGCAAAAAAATTACTACTAACATTTAGTTTAATTATAAAAAAAAACGAGGTTTAGGGTTTACCATTGTGGAAGACGATTCGATGAACGACCCCACTGAAAATGAATGCCCAGCTCAAAAAATGAAAATGGCGGAATCAAAAATAAAAATAAAAAAAATAGAGAAGACTAGTTTGATGATATGGGCCGAGTATTGGGCTTGCCTTTCGTGACGGCCCTTATAAAAGAAGGCCCGGCCCATATAAAATAAGGCCCATTAATATGATTTTTACTAGTTTGCATTCGTAATGGAAGTCGAGGGAGTTCGTGCGGTGTAGAGCTTTCTTAGACTCAACCCAACCCAACCAAATTTTTTAATAAAATATTAATTTATTTTACTTTTTCTACCCAATCTATAACACCAACCATTCAATACCTTTTTAAGCTTTATTCACAACCCAACCCAATCAAATCTAAAACTATTTTTATTTATTTTAAAATTAATTAAAATCAATACAATAAATTTTAATTTAATTAAAAAAAATTAAAAATATATTATAAAAAGCTTATTGAAAAAATAATTTAAAAATTAAATTAAATTAACTAAATTATAAAATTAAATAAGAAATTGTAAATTAAAAATAAAATTAGAATAGATGCATGAATGTGTATGAAAATGAGTACGTATACCGTGCAACTAGGTGTACAATAAATGGTACATACAACTAGGGCTGGGAATTTCGGTCTGTTTTTTTGGTTAAACCGATAACTGAACCGAATAATGCAATAACCGATTAACCGATAACCGGTTTTTCGGTTATCGGTTCGGATATCGGTACGCCAATTTTTTTTTATTCGGTGTTCGGTTTACCCGAAACCGATTAAGAAATAACCAATTAACCGGGTACTATAAAAACTAATTAATTATTTTTTATTTATTTTTACTTAAAAGAGTTACAGGCTTAGAATTTATTACTATACAAATAGGATGTAAATATATAATTATGTAAAGTAATAATTACTGACACCGTCTCTTCATTTATCTTACAACACCGTCTCTTCATTTATCTTAGAGCATGTACAACGGCAAAACAAATCGAAGCATGAATCAATAAAGTGCCTACGTGGATTAAAAAACGCTGGGACCCATGTAAAAAAGAGAAGGAAGCCTTCGTCTTTTCGAATTCGACAACGGTGAGCAACATTGATGAGTGCGGGACCCACGTGGTCCCCCTCTCTCTTTCCTATCCATACAAATTAACAATGAGTATGTATATTAAATATTAATATATAATATAGTTAATGAATCTAATATATAAATATGTTTAAAATTAATAATTTTATACTGTAATAATTTATTAGTAATTAATAATTATTATATTTTGATTACATTATTTTTAGTTTTAATCGTTATAAAATATTTTTATTCTTTTTATAAATAAAGTTATTAAAAATAATTATTTTTACAAAAATAAATATTTTGATATTATTATTTATAAAATTTAAAAATATTATATATTATTTATTTTTATAATATATAGATTATAATAAAATATCAAATATAGTGGATGAGTGATTCATTGATGTAGGTTGATTTTTTTGATAAATGGTGAATGAGTTGAATATGAAGTGGATGTAAGAGAAAGATGATGTGGAAAAGAGATATAACGGTGAGGGAATGGATGAATATTCATTGTTGTACATGGTCTTATACTCCTAACTTTTAAAGATACTTTTAGCACAACTTTTCATATTTTTCATCTCTTTGGACTCTTCGTCTTCACCAAAGTCCAGGTATATACTCTTTTAACTTTTAAGATTTTTTATTTCTTTTCAATTTTCATCATTGCTCGTCGTTGTGAAGTCACTACTCTGATACCCTAAATCCTCAACCCACCCAATGGCCCTGTCATCGCGGCTCTCTCTGCCTGCCTCATGCTGGTGAGTCGTAGTGGTTTCTATGATTTTTTTAAATTGTCTAAGTGCTAATTAACCGTAGCATGTGTTAAATAAATCTTAAGCACTAAGGAGTTGATGTTTTTCATGATAATAATTTTAGACGTTCATAGAGCTAGGTTAAGAATTGGTTAAGATCAAGCTCAATTCAAAAGAAAGTTGAAGAAGATCAACCTGAGGAAGAACAAGAACAAGAATTTCTAAATGGTAAGTTTGTGTCCTTTAAATATATATAAATATTATAATTTAAAAACTTACATTTGTAGTATGTTTTATTTATTTATTTGCAATTACAGTTTTTAGCTCTATGAATATAAGAATTTGAGGGAGCAGGGAGTGGATTGAATGACGCTAGAAAGATGGAAACAACAGGTATGTGCTTAAATTTATAAACTTACATTTGTAGTATGTTGTTTTTTTTTTAAATTATCTTACTTTGTTGAATTTTATTGTAGTTGCCTAGTTCGAGAAAAGGAAGAAAGATCGAGGTTGATGATTGAAGAATTGAAGACGTTAATGCTAATTTGAATATCGAACTTATTTTGTTTGAACTTTGGACTTGTTTATTTCGTATGTGTGGTTTTTTTGTTGAATCCGAACTTGTTTATTTTGAACGTTTGTTGTTTTGATTTTGAACATGTTTTGGAAGGAACGTGCTATTTTGGGATTAACTTGTTTTGGACTTGACCGATCTTGTTTTTTAATAATCAGATTATTAATTAGAAATTTGCAATTGTTTTAAATTTATATCGGTTTTTGGTTAACCAATACACGAATCGGTTATTGCCGGTTCGGTTATTGGTTAACCAAATATTATTTCGGTTCGGTTTTGGTTAGTCATTTTTGTCATATTTCGGTTCGGTTAACCGACAATTCGGTTCGGTTCGGTTTTGGGTAACCGAATTTCCAGCCCTACATACAACCTATTTAATAATAAAAATTTAAATTCAAAATTTAATTTAGCGTTAATTTCTCTAGTAAAATAAAAAAACTAATAAAATAAACTTTATTCAATACAAAAATATAAATTTAAAACGATTATTTAATCTCTACCTAATAAAAAAATCATTTTTTATTTTATATCAATATTATTAATATTCATTATAAAATCAAATATACATCACATTAATAAATTAATCTTCATTTACTAAATTTCATATTCATTATTTTAC
Source organism: Euphrasia confusa (assembly GCA_954870475.1). NCBI lineage: Eukaryota > Viridiplantae > Streptophyta > Magnoliopsida > Lamiales > Orobanchaceae > Euphrasia > Euphrasia confusa. The sequence continues at coordinate 43,598,722 of OX940956.1, read as the reverse complement.
ATTAAATTTATATTAATAATTTTATATTTATTCAATAAAATCAAATATTCATCACGTAAAGAATGAATCTTCATTCAACGTAAATCAAATCTTCATCCATCCATTTACATTATATTTATCAAATCTTCATCACATAATCAAATCTTTATCATGTAATACAACAATCTTCATTTATCGTATATAAGATCTTCATTATCGTACAATTTTCAACGTAAAAAAAATAAGCATAAAAAATATTATGAAAAAAAACTAATACAACAATCAAATCTTTATAACAATCTTCATTCATAGTATATAAGATCTTTTTAAAAAATAATTCTTATATTACGGCAAAAAAATATGTAAAATAGATATAATAGAAAAAAGTCAAATATGATGTACCGTGCTTTGTACTCATAGGTGTACGATAGAAATTGCCTATGAAAATATATCAATTTTATACTTTATTTATAGATAATTTTAAAATATGAATTATAGAATTTTTTGTTTTATTTTTTAATAAAATATAAACAAACATATATGTGATATAAAATTTTGTGTACAATATGAATAGAAATAAAATTCAAATACTTTGACTAATGAATGAATGACACTTGTCACCAACCTTTGGCAAACCAAAATCGCTGGAACGGAACGATTGGATCGGTTAGTTAATTTCCTTTTTTCTTTTTTTTTTTAATACTTCTTGTTTTGTCTTATTGGTGACCAATTGGAAAAGGTCACCGGTAAACATAGTCTTAGTGCAATTTTCTAATAAAATATTAATATTTATGCAAAAACAATTAAAATTTCTTGACTGCATATGTAAATTTTAATATTAAAGTTGGAATATAAGTGAGATTAATAATTTAATAATCTATTACAAATAATCAATGAATTAGAGCCAGGATAATAAAATTTTATTAATATTAATTAACATTGGAATGTAAAAATTAAATTATAAATTCCAAATAAATTAAATAGTAAAAGCAGGACTATTCAACAGTAGCATGGCGGGCGGGTATTCACGGTGCACAAATCCTCAGATTCGGGTTGTTTGAGACATCTCTGAAACAGATATTTATATAATATGATTAGTTTAATATAAATAAAAATATTTGAATTGAATCCATTTAATTAAACTAAACTTAATTAGGTACTCACAATTGAACAATCCCAGGAATTTTATTTCTCAAATTCTGAATAGAAACACAACCACTGAATTGGTTATTGTTGAGTAGCCTGTCATTGCAAACACAAAACATAACAATTTATTCTTGGTGTGAATATATATACTATAGTAATATAGATTAAAAAAATACTAATAAAATCACGTACAAAAATTTTAGTTGTGACAAATTTTCGAGTTCTTTGGGTATCGTCCCGCCAATTTGATTTTTAGCAAAATTCCTACAAAAAACAATAAAATTTAGTCGAATTAACTAAGTAAAATCAAACACGACCTAAATTGAATTGAACTATTACTTACAAATATTGCAATTTGGTGAGTCTGCCAATGGCAGGAGACAAACTACCCGATAAATTCTCATTTATAAGATCACTGCATATCATGAAAATTGAAAATATAAACGTACGTTAAAAGTATTAGATTAACATTTAAATATGAAAAAAAAAAGTTTATTTATTACTTACAGACTTACAGTCTTATTACTTCAGAGTTAGCGTTGCATGTGACATGAAACCATCGGCAAGGAGTCGAGACTCGAGAGAGTATTGTCCCAACTATTCAACAAATTGCGAGGGTCAATTAACGATGCTTTAACAGCTATTAAAGCATCACCTGTAGAATGAAAAAAAAAATTAGTCTATCCTCACATATAAACAAATTTAATAATAGCAACAGAAATTATAAAATTAACTACCTTCAGGATTAGCATTAATCCTACGCAAAATAAAGATCAAGGAGAGTAACACCAGGAAAAATTTCATGGAACTCATAATTAATTTGATCTTATTGAAGTAATGTATACAGTAGGGTGTAAAGAAATGAAATAATTCCTCACGTTTATATAGCCGAGCAATTGACTAAATAAGGGGGAGGAAGTTTACCTTAAATATCGATAAAATATTATTCAATTGAGATTATTTATTTCAAATTAATTATGGTATAGTATCTTTTCTTTATGTAGTTCGATATTCAAATTTCATAATTAAGAATTAATTTATTTTATAATTAAGATTCGGTAAAATATGGAGTATCTATTATTCAATTAGGATTATTTATTTCAAATCATTACCGTAAATTTAAGATTTGGCTTATTTATTTTAGATAATTTACCATAAATAATTTTGTGTAAAATCTTAAAAAAATATACGGAGTGTTTTGTAAAGAAAAAAAAAGATTTGGTTTATTTATTTTAAATAATTTAATTACCATATATAATTTTGTGTAAAATCTAAAAAAAAATACAGTGTTTTGTAAAGAAAAAAAGAATTCGTCAACGAGGATGTGTGCCAATGCTATGCCAACATGACTACTCACGGTGGTCGTAAAAAGTGCAACCTGTCATCTCAATTCTTGATCACCATTAATTAATATGAATAATTGAAGTATTGGAGGGAAAGTGAACATGAATGTACTATGTATACTTACAAGTTACAACATAGTATTTTAATAAATAAAAGGTTATGTCCCCAGAGCATAGCCGAGTGGTAAGGCCTGTGATGATGTGAGTGTAATTTCCCGGCGACGCAGGGTTCGAATCTCGGGTGGGACAAATTTTCATTGAAATATTATGAAGGTTTGTCCTGAGGTTCGACCTGTTGGCTCTCTCGCACAGGTATCTGCTACTCGGGCACATTCCTCGATTTACATCCTACCCGATCGAGGGACCTCCGATCGGGTGGGGTGGAGTTTTTCGTCTCTCCTCCTTATCAAAAAATAAATAAATAAAAGGTTATATAGATTATAATCATTGAATTTCCAGACATGGAATACAACAGTGTATCGAAGTACAACACAGAGAAAAACAGAAGACGGGAGATAACATTTTTGTCTCGTATAAGTGTATACAAAGAAGATATATATAGAAGCTTCGAGTAACCTCTCTCGAAATTTTTTGTCTCGTATAAGTGTATACAAAGAAGATATATATAGAAGCTTCGAGTAACCTCTCCCGAACACTAACGATCAAATCTTTAATCCAAACACTAGCAGAAATTGGAAAAGGTATAGGGTAAGAAGTCATTTACGTCTATCTATCTACATTAGAATCTTGTGGTATGTTTATGATGAGATGAACATCAAAGATAGATATATATTTGAAATAATTAAAAAACAAAACCGTATTGATCTCATGGTGTGAGAATCTCCGTATTGTCACCATCAATTTAACTACCTTCTTGCTTGTTTCTTGCAGTTCCCCGGCAAGTACGAACTCATCTAAAATGAGTATACCTTTAGAAAGACCAACAAAAACCCATCAGGACTATGCCGTTCATACACTCAACAAACATTGATTAAAAGATAAAAAGTAAAGAAGCTTTGAAAAATACACCAAGATACAATTTAAAGAAAAAAACACAGAAGATTTGTAAAAATCCAATTCATGTAATGTTTAAAATTTATCAATGATAAAATTTAATTTCACTCTATTTCATAGCTCCGGTTATCTATAGACTATATATGAGTCACAATAACATTAAGGAAAAAAAAAACAGCAATATGCGTACTTCGATAACTTAAGCTCAACATACGAACTTTTGGACAAATTTACAAAAAATTAGAAAGCCACGCATGTGGGCTTAAAACAGGGAATCATGAAGAATTTGGCAACATTGAAAACATTAGTCCAAACTTTTTTTTATCTTCATTTAATCCATATAAAAATGAGACAAAATTACTATTTAATCAAGTCTAAGAAGATGTAGTTACTCAGGTCATTGTACATTTTTATATTTCAGCAGTAACTGGAAATCGTAATAGTGAGCAATGTACCTTGTGGAAATTGAACACCAAATCCAGCTCACAGATGACGTTGATGAAGAAATGATCGAGTATCTCTACGAACAAGTGAATGGACTCCAAATAAGCTAACTCATTGTCCGTAATGTCCACACACAACGAGAAAAAATTAGATCACCTTGTGCGTACGAAAATGAAATAACAATTAGATCAAATGAATAACAAATTACGACACACACTACTCCATTATACGAAAAATGGACGAATAAAAGGATCGAAAAGGACAATACAATTGAAATGAGAGCTGAGAAACTCCATTGATAAGATTTTTACCTCCAAAAAATTGGTGAATTTGGGATCCCTGTTCACTACCAATCTATGAACCTGCAATAATTGATCGAACAAAAATTACGAACTCAACACGAACTTGCAGAAATCCGAGATGCTCGTGATAATAAATAAATAAAATTACCTCGTACTCGACCTTGTGCTTCTCGGATTCCTAGAGAGGGATGTATTAGTTGGCCATCCGAGTTTTTCCTTACCGGTTCTGCAGTAGTATGAACCGGATCTGCAAATTTCGAGGAAGAGGATGAAGGAATCCATGAATTGAAAATCACAGCAAAAAATTACTACTAACATTTAATTTAATTAAAAAAAAGGTTTAGGGTTTACCATTGTGGAAGACGATGATTCGATGAACGACCCCCACTGAAATTGAATGCCCAGCTCAAAAAATGAAAATGGCGGAATAAAAAAAAAAAAAAAAAAAAAAGAGAAGACTTGTTTGATTATATGGGCCGAGTATTGGGCTTGCATTTTGTGGCGGCCCATATAAAAGAAGGCCCATTAATATGGTTTCCCGCGAAGTAAGTAGCAAGCAATCATATTATTCCATTTGAAGTGGATATGAAGAAAAGAACCTCATTCTAAACACAAATCACTCTTAGTAATACTACTACTACCAAAGATCACATTTATCTACACATACTCAAACACGATTTTTACTAGTTTGCATTCGTAATGGAAGTCGAAGGAGTTCGTGCGGTGAATAAGGCAGAGATCGACACGAGCTCGCCCTTTCGATCCGTTAAGGAGGCAGTCATACTGTTCGGCGATAAACTTCTGACTAGCGAAGTCTACGGTAGCAGACTCAAAGAGGTTCGATCGACCCCTTTCTACTGATTACTCTATTTACTCGATCGACTGTTTTCTATACAATGTTTGCGTAAAACAGATGCAAGAAGATCGAACGACAACAGAATACGCTAACCTAACGGTGACCGAGCTAGAAGAAGCAAAGCAAAGCCTCCAAAAAGCGCGAGACGAGAGCGTGCAAGTGGCTTCGACTCTCTTTTTCTTGCAACGAGAGCTCGAGAAGACTAAAACCGAGCTCCAACAATTGAAAATATGCGAATCATCAAAGCATCGTCGTGGGCATTATTGTCGTGACAACGAGTTTGATCTAGACATATTAGAAAACGTCAAATTCGTTGAAGGACAAATCAATGATATCAATCAGGTGATGGCTGATAACACTACTCGCGATTTCGAAAGTAAGGTTGAGCTTCGAAAGAACAAATGCGTGAGGTTTGCTAATCCGTCTTGCGTGGATCAAGTGATCTTGCCCGGTTATCCGATTGAAAATGTGCTGCAGAGGCAACCTTCTCTCAGGAGGAAGAAGAAGAAGCAAGTTACTGAGTTTTTTAAAAGGATCTTTTCCAAGAGGAGTGGAAGGTCTGAAGTGGGATATGCTTGATCAAAATTTGAAAGTTGTGTATTGTAATATGTGTTTTCAGACCATTTTTTTGTTTGATTCAAGAAAAATAATGATGCTTGACTGAATAAATGTTTTGACTATTTTTGAAGACATTGCAACAGCCATAAGCATCACCTTTAAAAGTAACTAGAATACACTGGAATCATTCGACAAATGAGATGAGACTCGAATCGGTCGATCCCAATCCCAACAAACAAGTGCATAATCAAGTTTTATATAACTTCAAACAAATCCAAACCATCAACATTACTCGCTCAAAAATCCGAATTCTCCTGAGCAGGTACTTACTTCTCTCAGGTTGCAAGATTACACAAGTAATTCGAAAAAAGAGTACAAAGATAGACAAACAGATCCCCAATTAAGTCATAAATCACGGTGATGAAGTTTTCTGGAGGATAACGCACCAGTTCGATTTGTCGTAAAATTTGTCGACAATAACAGCACCATCCACACCGTGCACTAACCTGCTCAATATATATATAGCGATACAAATATAATATTTCACTAAGGAGGCTAACGAAAAACAAACACAAAGGCAAACAAGAAAAATATACCTTTCAAGTTCACCTTCACCGAAAACATGATAATATCTATCATACACCACCGCACCCTTGTTATCATCTTTCCTCGCCAAACCATTAGCCACAGCATCAGCCGAAGCCCCACCCACTTCTGCTCGATGATAAGGCAAATGCCAAGGCACAAAATATTCTTGCTGACTCAAGCGCTCTCCGGAAACAGCTTCCTCGCTTTCCGGAATACTTTTCAAGGAAATCGAGGCAGAAGGGCTCTTAACCCGCGGGCTTCCCGGCCCGATCCACTCCTCCAAGTACTTCTGACTCAGAGGAGTCCACTTATTAACCAACGACTTGTCCTCCTGTTCCCGGGCCCAAACCGTGATCAAAACAAGCCCGCCCGTTTTCACGGCCCGGATCAATTCCTCGACCGCTTGCCTTCTTCTGCTCTCGGTGCTCAAGTGATGAAGGACAGCGATAGATATAGCGGCATCTCCGTAGCCTGTCCGGTAAGGAAGATTCACAGCGTCAGCAACTAAAACCTCATGACCTTTATCCAAGCAAATGTTTACGAGGGGCTCGCTGATGTCACACCCGATAAAGTAGCAGTTTGGGTTCAGGCCCAAATACTTCCCATTGCCACAGCCCGCATCGAGGACGAGCGAGCCCGGGCCCAGGGAGTTCAGGAAAGATTGGACTTTCGGCCACTTGGCATAACGGGTCGAGCTGAAGTGAGGGGCGATTGCATCGTAAACGTTGTGGACGTACTTCTTTTCGATCTCGGGGGTAGTTTGGACTTTTGGGGTGTTTTTTGTGGTTATGGGGGGTAAAACGGGCAGCCCGTCTGATCCTCGTTCCCTCATAGAGCGCGAGCTTTGACGATGGCGGATGATAGAAGAGATTCCGAGCTGGGTCCGTTTGATCCCGAGATTTCTAGAAACAAGAATCATCGGAAAATGTCATCATAGCTTTCACAGGAATAGAGCCTGTCATAGAGTAAGAATGAGAAACTTCCAACTCGCTAACTCAGTAACTAATACAGCACCGCGAAATCTGAAAATTGATTAAATCTCAAGTAATCCTTGATTAATTTAATCAACGCTGATCAAGATTAATAATTAGGTCGTAATTTTTATTCACCGGAACTTCAAAAATCGATTTAATCAGTATAAACCCTAAATCGGATTTAAAAAAATCCCAAATCGAAAAACGAAAACGGAAAAATTAAAATAGGCGAAATCAACATTAAATTTAAATAAACAAAGCACTTACGAATTGAAACGACGGCGTATTGAGGAAGAGAGGTTGTCGCAGCAGATTATATTTGAAACTGCAGAAAATGCAGAGACCGGGGATTTCAACGATGATGCATTCCTTGTTGGTTTGGGCTTTTAGCCCTGTCTATATTCGGGCCGAATCACGCGGCCCAACAGAAAAATATTGTTTACTTTGGTTGCCTTTTTTTAATTATTTTGATTTTAGGAGAATATTTGAATTATTTAATTTCCAGGAAATATTTAGGTTTACATATAATTTTAAAGTTTTTCTCTTATTTTGTTCGTGTAAAAAACAATTCAAAATACCTCGACTTGTTTAGACCATATTCGAGTAGTATAGCAATTACTCAGAAGTACTTCTTTTTTGGTTATTTCGGAAATCCAATAACTCCATCGTATGAAATACAGGATTTCCAAATGAGTAAACAGAATCAGTTTTCCCTATGATTGCAAGTAGAAAAACTAATGTACATTACCATCAGCATTCTACTGTACAACAAAATCAATTTCATCCTATCTTCGCAACACTTGACGCAGCTGCAGCTCGTGTTCTCCTAGACCTAGCTCTAGTGAACCTTCCTGAAGCTTCTTCCATGACCGTGTCTTGTACAGCCGGCGGTGGAGGAAGAGGAGGAGCACTCTCAATCGTAGACGGAACAACAGCACTAGAATCAACTTTCTTTATTACCTTTTCTTCATTATGACTCAAACTTGTGGTGCTCTCAAGAATCGCTTGTGCTGCTGGTGCCGTTTTTATTCTGTTCGAAGCTGGTGAGGCCCGAACTGCTTCTGAGGTGTCCGAAGATTGGGTTTCTTCTGCTGTGTCGTCTTCTGGGCGGTAGCTTGAAGATGATGCAGTGGAGGAAACAGGAGAAGGAGGTTGAACGTCTTGAGGCTGTCGTGTAGGGCTCAATCTGCGATTCGATGGTGCAGGGGGCTCTTGGACACTAGTGGGTTTATGTTGCTTTGGCTACAATGTCAATATCGAAAATCAATAACATGAATTCACACGTATAATTTACTTTTGGGAAAAGACAAAATTTTAAATTAAATTTATCAAAGCCAGAAATTTAGAAATGGAATTCGGCAATTCACATATGCTCGGAAATAAAAATAAAATAAATTGATTCCCCATAGTTTTATGAAGTCCGACTTTGCCAGAAATCATTTTTTTCCTACATAGTGTCAGGGCATATATACAGCTATCACTAAGGGTAATGTAAGTTGGGTCCCAAAATTCAGAAATTGAATTACATTTTCAAAAATTATAGTATATACTACGCTGCATGTTAATGGTGTGAGATGAATCGAAGGGGGCAAGTGGGCAACAAAGATAATTCAGCGCGAATAACATCACGTGCAAGTAGCTAATGCAAGATACTCTAAAAAAGGATATGTACCTGAGCTGGCCCTTTGGAAGTCGATTGTGAAGCAATAAACTGCAAAATGTCGAAAATTCTACTTTGGGCATAGCTTGCAGACTTTTGCCAGTATAAAAGAGCCATGTCAGCAGCTCTGGTCCTCAGTTCTACCAGACTACGATCAATTTCTGTTTCATGCTTAGCAACATATGGCCTAAAGAAGGAGTCATATACATATGTTGTTCCCTGATATTATTTTTAGTTACAAAAGGCCTTATCATTAGACCAGAAAAAAAGGAATAAACCAACACTTAACTCCACAAATATTTGAATATGAGATTGCAGACCTTAGTTTTAGGGAACCACAAGTATACAAAGAATGCCAACTTGGCTTCACCGTACATTGGAATCCTTCAAGATATATAACAAGAAACCTTCAAAACAATCTCCTGGAAATAATATAACTTCGGCTTTTTAGAATTAAAACTTACCAGCCAATAAACACATCACCAATCCTTTCACAAACCGTCAACCCAGCCACTAAGATCCTGAAAAAAAGATAATGATGAAGTTAGTTAGGTCCAGAAACTTGCAGGAAAGGTCATGTGAGGTAAAAATCAAGTTCGTATGAAGTATCGTAGTATACCAATACTGGCACCAAAACCGAAGTTGCTCAATATCAGGCTTATTCATTTCCACAGATTTATAGCATTCGTAGGCAGGATACAAATAACCAAACGCCAACCTGAAACACAATAGTACAAGATAAGAAACTCGTGCAATACAAAATACGGGAACTACACTTTCAGGGGGGCTAGGAACCAGATGTGCACATACACAAGTCCTCGAGTGAGAAAATATCCAATCATTTTGACACCCTGCCACAAACAAGTAAAACATTCGTAAGGATGCTTAGTTCAGAACTTTACAGGGACAGATAACTAACCAAACCCCCTTAGGATTCTTTGCGGAAACATTATACACACATAGCAAGTATATTTAGTTTCATCCGTTTTACTCCTCTCACTTTGCTCAGTAAAAACACAAGATCCAAATAAAGCAATCCTGAAATTTGCAACTAAACGGTTTGGATTTGTTTACACTTCGACTTGTTTATCGTCAATGTATTCGTCAAAAACTCAGAATCGATAAACATGTAACAGTTGTTATTTGCTACCAATCTCCCCTCTTCTTCATTCATACTCCCACTTCAAAAAATTGCGATTATAATCAAACAATATATGCTGAAAAACAGTGGTACAAAATAATGCAACAACTGAAAACCTCCAAAAATTCAATTCAAAAAACATATCACCAGTCTCACAAGAACACTGCACTGATCATTAATTCTTCAAGTAAATATAAATTGGAAAAAAAAATGAGGAAAATAGAAGTATCTCGATATAGCGCAAAATAATCTACTACGATAAAAGTGATAAATAATGACCGTAAGTTAGGATGTGCGGAGATTTAATACAATCGGCGCCGTCTCGGAACGGCGGCGAACGGCCGTCGGCGGGGAGACTGAGAAGTAAGTAAACCCACCGGTCGACCAAACAATCTGCGGTGCAGTTTAAACGTTTTTCAATTTTTCTGGACTTCCAATTTATTTGAGTTTCACAACAAGGAATACGGGTTAAATCAGCGGGGCTGAGTAAACCTTACCCGCTTATCGACGAATACGGGTTTGCTCATGCGGATCCTTCCAAAGTCCAAACAATGATCTTATTTATAATAATAATAATAATAATAATAATAATAATAATAATAATAATAAGCAAATGTCGTTATAAGAAAATAAATGATTATTTATATGGTTACTTTCGATATACTGTATTCATATTTTATCTACTAATCAAAATATTATGGTTACTTTCACTTGAATTAAACGAACGTGATTTTAAAGTTTATTATAAGTGTATTGAATTGGGTTTTACAATAATAGTAAATTGGAAAACAAAAGCATTGTGTTTTTTTATTTGACTGATTTGATTTGATAGACTATAAAATTAATTTGAATTTGAAATTAATTATTACATAATTTTTTACAAAATGAATATATAATTATAAGATTTTAGTTTGATGAAATAAATGATTAAAAAATATATATTAAACCTAATTAGGGTATTTGTATTATACATATAAATGAAATTTCAAGATTACTAGTTATGTTAAGAAATCTCATATCAATTCAAATGTGAATAATATATACTCCGTATTTAATACACTTATTATTCAACATTGAATAAGACCATGCAACCCTTTACAAGTTATGCATCAACCACACTTCTTTTATAATTTTTAACGTAAAAGTTATTAATTCTTTTTACCTGATTTAACATTTTTAACATTTAAAGTTGACAAACTTCTTTTATAATTTAAAAAACAACGTTAAACAGAGAGAGTAACATTAAACATCCGCATTGGACATAAAAAGTCGTACACAACTTATCGATCCCAGCAAACCACAAGTCGAACTCGACATGTCATTATGTTTGATCGAAAACTTTCGTGCACACGTAGAAGCTTGAAATGAATGGTTCTATTCAGGTATCTAGTGGACATCGACAGGTAGATATGATGGCAATTTGTATATTATTGTATACAACCAGAAAGGAACTGCAGAAGTCCATAATTTTGCCTTTATAAGCGTAATCCTTCACTTTAAGTTAGCCAAATCTCCATGTTCACCTTCACGCTTAGTGAGTCCCAATTTCCTTTTCCTCATTACTCAAAATGTTATCAAGAATTAACTTATACACTTGGGACATAGTTTCTTTAATCACCTATATAGTTCTAATTTTTAATCACTTAAATTAATGACCAACCATAGTGGGATTTAAGGAATACACAAAATTAAAATTAATAGGATCAGTCATCAAATCAAATCTATAAAATATAGAATCTTAAAATTTGTCTCTATTCTTTTTATTTTTATTTTTTAAAATAGACTCAATATTTATTTAATGAAAGATACTTACACCAATTGTGAAGAGCTTTCTTAGTGTAACTTTTTAATGAAATTTCAATATTTATGAAAAAAAATATTTATGTTGGATATATACATACCCAATCAGAATGTTAAAAAATAGGAGATAATATAAGTAGGATTAATAATTTAATAATCTATCCCTAATCAATAAATTAGAGCCAATATAATAAAATTATATTAATATTAATTAACATTGGAATGCCAAAAATAAATTCTAAATTCCAAATAAATTAAATAGTAAAAGCATAACTTTTCAACAGTAGCATGGCCATGGCAGACGGGTGTTCACGGTGCACAGATCCTCAGATCTCGGTTGTTTGAGACACCTCTGAAACACATAATTATATAATATGATTAGTTTAATAAAAATAAAAATATTTGAATTGATTCAATTTAATTAAATTAAAATTAATTAGGTACTTACAATTGAACAATCCCAGGAATTTTATTTCTCAAATTCTGAATAGAAACACAACCACTGAACTGGTTATTGTTGAGTAGCCTGTCATTGCAAACACAAAAACATAATTTTTTTTTTTTTTTGTTAACGGTCAATATCATAATCTTGGTGTGAATGTAAACATTTTATTCTTGATGTGAATGTATATACTATACTAATATAAAAAAAATACTAATAAAATCACGCACAAGAATTTTAGCTGTGACAAATTTTCGATTTCTTTAGGTATCGTCCCACCAATCTGATTTTTGGAAAAATTCCTACAAAAAAATATTCGAATTAGCTAAGTAAAATCAAACATGAACTAAATCGAATTGAACTATTACTTACAAATATTGCAATTTAGTCAGTCTGCCAATGGCAGGAGACAAAAGACCCGATAAATTCTCGTTTCCAAGATCACTGCATAACATGAAAACATAAACATTAAATTATTACAATAACATTTAAATATGAAAAAAAAAAGTATATTTATCACTTACACTCTTATTACTTCAGAGTTGCCGTTGCATGTGACATGAAACCATCCGCAAGGAGTCGAGAGAGTATTGTCCCAACTATTCAACAAATTGCGAGGGTCGATTAACGATGCTTTAACGGCTATTAAAGCATCACCTTTAAAACGATAAAAATATATAATTAGTCTAACTAGCTATCACATATAAACAAATTTAATATTAAACAATTAATTAATAGCAACAGAAATTATAAAATTAATTGCCTTCGGGATTAGCATTAATCCCAAGCAAAATAAAGACCAAAGAATAATTTCATGGAACTCATAATTAATCTGATCTTCAAGTACTGTATTAGGGTGTAATGAAATTAAATCATTCCTCACGTTTATATAGCAGAGTAATTGACTAAATAAGGGGGGCTTAGAAAAGTTTACCTTAAATATGATAAATTATTACCGGACAAATATATATTATTCTTTTCATTTAACGTAGTTTGATATTCCAATTTCATACTGTATTTAATAATTTATTTATTTTATAATTAAGATTCGATAAAATATAGGAGTATCTATTATTCAATTAAGATTATATATTTCAAATCATTATCGTAATTGGAAGATAATATACTAATTACACTAGGTTATAGGGCTTCTTATACACCGAGAATTAAATAAATAATATTTGAATTATTATTAAATTGAATTATTCATTAGGAAAATAAAATCTTTTAAAATTAAAAAAAAAAAACAATTTGTAATATAATATTTTTTAATATTCTGCAATATCTAATAGATTTTTCTGTAGGTAAGAGATTAAAATTAACATATTTCATTTTTTAAACTAAAATTAATAATAATAAAATAGTATACGTCATTTAATTTTTTGTACATTATAAAGTTTAAATCGTTTAATTTATAAATAAATATATTAAAAAACTAAATATAAATAATATATGTGTAAATGATAATTATTGTTTTAAAATCATTGATCCATTCAATAAAATAAATTACATACATAGACAGAAAAATAAAAAAAAGTATTCATAATTAGTGTAATTTATATATTGAACGAATAATATATAGTAATATTCATTTTAGTATTCATATTTTAAATAATTAGCTAGTGATACAAAAAATTATTATAATTTTATTACAATAATTTTATAAGTAATTTTTTTTAATGAAATAGAATGAAATGTATTATTATTTATTTTATTATTTTGAATCTTATGTATAGAGATTTTTTATTTAATATTTAAAAAAAATTATTGTTATATTTTTAATAAATTAGTTTTTTATTTAATATAAATATTTGAATGAATAAATTTGAATAATGTCGAATACGAATTGAAATTATTATTGAAATAGCTACTGTTTTCGGATAAAAATAATCTAATATAGTTACAAATATAAATTGAATATGAAAATATTTGATTTGTTTAGATTGGAAATAGATCTAATAGTACGATCAAACTTTAAGAGAATATTGTAAACACTATTTAAGAGGGGTGTATTGGTTTGGGATTTTGTTGGATTTTTTAAGACTTTAAAAATTTGGAAGTATTCAATCCGGATTTTAAAAAGTCTATTAAAATCTTGGGGTATTCAACCTGAATTTTAAAAAGTCAATTAAAATTTATAGGTATTCAATAGTTTATGAATTTTTAAGGATTTTAAAGGTCAATGGATTTTAAAGGATTCTTTTTAAAAAATACAAAGCAATTTCATCCTCCAAAATCTCTGGTAATTAGGAGAGATTTCTACGGATTTATTCTAATCAACTAAATTATTTTTAAAAAATAATAAAATCTTAAAACAAATATATAAAATTAAATAAAAATAACAAACTAATAAAAATAGAATTTCTTTTAATCAACAAAATTATTTTTTAAAAATAATAAAAACTTAAAAAATATATATAAAATTAAATAAAAAATACAAAATAGAAAAAAATATATTTTTAAGAAAAAAATTCGTTGAAAAAGAAGAAAAAAATAATATTTTAAATAAAAACTATACTTTAACTATCAATAAAATTTTCACAAAATTAAAATATTTTTTTATGATAAAAATAATTAAAAATATATTTAAAATTTTAATAATATAAATAAAGATATAAATGATACTATATTAATATTTTTTTAATAATTTGAATTAATTTTTTTTATATAGAAAAATGTGTTTCATATGACGGTTATATCAATAAGTAATGCGAAAGTTTATGAAAATTTATGTAAATCAATTAAAACGCATGTTTCAAAATCTTTTAAAGTCTATTAAAATCCGTATAAATCAATAACAAAAGTCGGTCAAACTCTGCAAAGACTCCGTGGATTTTCAATATATAATACGGAGTACACATACTTTTGAGAGTATATTTATTTTTAAATAAAGTAAACTTAATATTCAACTGACCATTCAATAAAAAACAAAACTAGAACAATTTGTTTTTTGTAATTTGTAAAATTTTATTGGAAAAATTCGCAATTAAGCAAAATCTTAATGCAATCCATCTTAATTATATTAATTTATTAAAATAATATTATTGAGGCAATTTTTGATTTTTTAATTGTTTACTTTTGTTTATTTAACTAATTAATCAATTAATTATTTATTTATTATAAGTATGTACCAAGATTTTTAATTAATTTATTAATATGTAGTACAATTTTATTAATATTAATAAAATAATTACTTTTAATAATTACAATTTTCTTACCAAAGCAAATTATAATAAAAAAATAATAATAAATTTTAATTAAATTATTTATCGGAGATTTATCTTACTATAAAAGATTCTCATAATATAAATAAAGGAATATTACATAAATTTATACAAAGTTTAACATTTTTACACTCACCAGTACAGTGCTTACATAATCTTTTCGTCAATTTATGCTTAACTACTTTTTGTGGACGAAATAGAATACTTTCTCTTAACCAGACTAATAGTCACACCTCATTTGTATTTTGTGAAAGAAATGTAACTATTAATCTGAGAAAGAAAAAAACATTTCGTAAAACATTTTGTTCGTGAGATTAAATTGGTAATTTTGTATGCATCTTTGTTGGTTGATAACTAAAATAACCTTGTACTTTTTAAACAACAAATAAATTAATATTTGAAAAATTATCAAATAACAAATAAAAATTGATTAAACATTAAAAAATCAAAAAATAAAAGAAAAAAAAATTATTCTTTAGCATTTACAAAACTAGAAATAAGGAGAATTTTTTTTCAACATTTACTAGCCCTAAATCATAATTAACATTTTCTTTTTACATCAACATAAAAAAAGAGTGAAAAGATTGATGGGTGATTGATATATAAAAAAATGTAAATTTTAGTTAAATTATTTATTGAAGATTTATTTTACTATAAAAGATTCTCATAATATAAATAAAGTAATATTACATAAACTTATTCAAAGTTTTACATTTTTACACTCACCATTACAGTTCTTTACCTAATCTTTTCGTCAATTTACAAAATGTAAAATTTTACATTTTTACACTCACCATTTTTTCATTTTTACACTCACCATTTTTTCGTCAATTTAGACTTAAGTACTTACATTTTATGGATGGAATAGAATATTCCATATAATATTTTGTCCGGAATTGACTCATATTTAATATTGTAAGTATAAACCTTTTTTGTTGTAATTTTTTAATAAAACAATATTCCATTTAATAAAATATGCTTACAATAGCTATCTTGGTGAAATTTTTTTAGATGCATTTTAATATATGTGCAAAAAATGAATAAAATAAGAGTTCTATACTATATAAATTTTACTAATATTTATGTTGGATAAATTGTTAAACAAATAGGAGATAAATTGGAATATAAGTGAGATTAATAATTTAATAATCTATCACAAATAATCAATGAATTAGAGTTAAGATAATAATTTTTTATTAATATTAATTAACATTGGAATGCGAAAAATGAATTCTAAATTCCAAATACATCCAATAGTAAAAGCATGACTATTCAACAGTAGCATGGCAGACGGGTGTTCACGGGGCACAGATCGTCAGATCCCGGTTGTTTGAGACATCTCTGAAACACATAATTATATAATATGATTATTTTAATAAAAATAAAAATATTCGAATTGATTCCATTTAATTAAATTGAACTTAGTTACTCACAATCGAACAATCCCAGGATTTTTACTTCTCAAATTCTGAATATCAACACATCCACTGAATTGGTTATTGTTGAGTAGCCTGTCATTGCAAACACAAAAACATATTTAACAATTTATTATTGGCGTGAATATATATATATATATATATATATATATATATATATATATATATATATATATATATATATATTAATAAAACCACGTACAAGAATTTTAGTTGTGACAAATTTTCGAGTTCTTTAGGTATCGTGCCACCTATCTGATTTCTAGAAAAATCCCTACAAAAAAAAGTCGAATCAGCTAATTAGTAAAATTAGACATGACATGAATTGAATTAAACTACAAATATTGCGTACTTACAAATATTGCAATTTCGTGAGTCTGCCAATGGCGGGAGACAAACGACCCGATAAATTCTCATTTCCAAGATCACTTCATAATATGAAAACATAAAAACGTCAAATTATTACATTGATATTTAAATTGATATGAAAAAACACTTTATTTATTAAATTACTTACAGTCTTATTACTTCGGAGTTACTGTTGCATGTGACATGAAACCATCGGCAAGGAGTCGTGAGAGTATTGTCCCAACTATTCAACAAATTGCGAGGGTCGATTAACGCTGCTTTAACGGCTATTAAGGCATCGCCTGTACATTGATAAAAAAAAGTTTCTCTCTATATCACTTATCAACAAATTTATTAATATTAATTAAAGAATTAATAGCAATAGAAATTATAAAAAAAACAATTACCTTCAGGATTAGCATTAATCTGATGCAAAATAAAGATCAAAGAGAGTAACACGTGGAATAATTTCATGGAACTCATAATTAATTTGATCTTGATGTATTAGGGTGTAATGAAGTGAAATTATTCCCCAGTTTATATAGCCGAGTAATTGACTAAATGGCGCAAAGTTTACCTTAAATATATAAAATATTATTATTCTTATCCATTAGTAGTTCGATATTCAAAATTTCATAATGAAATATACAGATCATTACCGTAAATAATTATGGTAATAGGTAAAATTGATCATTTTAGTATATGTAATTATGATTTGAAGATTTGGTAAAAGAAATTATGCAACTAAGATTATTTATTTTAAATAACTTACCATAAATATTTTTGTCTGATTAAGAATTGATTTTTCGGTATAACTTAATTTTGTGTATAATCTAAAAAAAATACTTTGATTATTTTTAAATTTCATAATGAAATATACGAATCATTACCGTAAATAATTATATATGGTGATAGGTAAAATTGATCATTTTAGTATATGTAATTATGATTTGAAGATTTGGTAAAAGAAATTATGCAACTAAGATTATTTATTTTAAATAACTTACCATAAATATTTTTGTCTGATTAAGAATTGATTTTTCGGTATAACTTAATTTTGTGTAAAATCTAAAAAAAATACTTTGATTATTTTTGCATATGTTCTGTAATGTAAATAATCTAAAAAAAATACTTTGATTATTTTTGCATATGTTCTGTAATGTAAATATATGTAATGTAAATAATCTAAAAATACTTTGATTATTTTTGCATATATATACTGGATGTAATTAAGATTTGGTAAAAGAAATTGAACAAAATGTCAAAATGTGAAGCGTCAACAGCAGGGTTCGAACCTGCGCGGGCAAAGCCCAACAGATTTCAAGTCTGTCTCCTTAACCACTCGGACATATTGACCAGATGGAAATAGATACAAACAAAGCTTATACAGTTTTAACTACCCACGCAAAAGGGGTTTTTTCTTAGGGTTTAAATCATCGTCTTTTTCGTCTGTGACTCTGTAACGCCGGTACACCACAAATCACGAGAAAATCAATTCCACACCCACACACGTGAATTCGAAGGAGCAACGATGCTGTACGTGATCGGATTAGGTTTAGGCGACGAGCGAGACATCACTCTGAGAGGGCTCGAAGCGATCAAGAAATGCAGCAACGTTTACATGGAAGCGTACACATCTCTCCTCTCTTTCGGCCTCACCTCCGACGGCCTGTCTACACTTGTGAGCTCCGTCTTTGTTTATTTTTTCAAAATTTATTTTCTCCATTTTTGTATTTCTCAATTCGTGAATAAATAAAAAAATCAGGAAAAGGTTTACGGGAAACCGATTATCGTTGCCGACAGGGAAATGGTGGAGGAGAAAGCCGACGGTATGCTGGTAGAAGCTCAGGCTTCTGATGTGGCATTTTTGGTCGTCGGTGACCCCTTTGGGTAATTTTTCCTCTGCTCTTTTTAATTATTTGTTGAATCCCATTTGAGTTATAGCTCTGAATTTAGAAGTTTTGTATTGGGTTTATCTGAGTATTTTGTTTTCGTGCTGTTCCTTTGGGCACAGAGCAACTACGCATTCCGATCTTGTTGTTCGAGCGAAGAAGTTGGGTGTTGAGGTTAAAGTTGTGCACAATGCTTCGGTGATGAATGCGATCGGTGTTTGTGGGCTGCAGCTGTACCGATACGGAGAGACGGTTTCCATACCGTTCTTCACCGACACCTGGCGTCCTGATAGCTTCTACGAAAAGATTGAAAGAAATCGAGCCCTTGGATTGCACACGCTTTGCTTGTTGGGTAATTTTGATTGCTTTTTTTTTTTTCTTGAATCTATGGAGCTTTAATTATGATTGTATGTTAAATGTTGTTGATCACAATAACTATTCACGAGAAGATATCTCCTTCGAGTCCTGATATTTTGTGGTTATTTTTGCTTCTTGTTTACGTAAACTTGATTGTACGTATTTGATTTTTGCAGATATCCGAGTGAAGGAGCCTTCATTGGAGTCCCTGTGCAGGTTAGAGACGAGGTCTAACATTCAATATATTGCTTCATTTTATATTTGCACTAGTATTTACAAGTCTCTCTGATGATAATATTTCAGAGGGAAAAAGGTGTACGAGCCACCAAGGTATATGACGATAAACACTGCAATCGATCAGCTTTTGGAGGTGACTCAAAATCTTAGCAGTGAAGCTGGTGAGACTTCACAACCCCTTATTAACAATGTGCACTTTTCCAATCGATTTCTCGCATGGGATTTATACATTTCTAATTAATTGAATTTAAGAGCTACGTAATTACGAATACTACACTTGAGGTCTGGCCAAAATACCCAAGAAAATGGTAATTGTCAATCAATTATATACCTCAATTTTCCTGAGTATTACGAAGAACCCCAAATCTTCATGTTCCATTTACATCCCTCGATGTTGCTAAGTAATACCAATTGTCCAAATAAAAGTTGGGGCTATTATAAAATTTTGAAATTTTGAGTTTGTAACTGTAACATATTCGATGGCATCAGCAATTTTTGTTGTTCGGGGCAAAATGTACGCAGAGTAAAAACCTCATGGGTGGTTTTTGAAATTTCAAAGTTAGATAAGGGGTAGCAAAATATCAGTTGAAGAACAAGTTATTTTCTTTACGTTTTCGTTATCTTCTCGATAAATAATTGGATTTCACTATCTTGACTACAAACGAACTGTTCATGTTTTTTTTTAGTGGAAACTAGTTACAGATATCCTGATAATGTTAGAAAAAGGTGGATTATAAATCATATATTTGACATCTGCAAGAACTAACTATATTTCAAACAATGCAGCATACAACGAATACACTACTTGCGTCGGCATGGCTCGGATAGGTTGCGAAGATCAGGTGATAGTTGCGGGGACAATGCAGCAACTTTTGACGGTCGATTTTGGGCCGCCTTTGCATTGCCTTGTCATAGTAGGCGACACACATCCTGTGGAAGAGGAAATGCTCGAGTTTTATAAAATCGACGCGCATTCGTAAGTCGTATGAAACTCGTTGGCCGGAGGATAATGTTGTAAACCAATTTTGCTTCTTTTTTTTTATCATTTTTATTCTTGTACTATTATTTTTACACACCTGGGATGATTGAAAGATCTGTATCATGCTGTTGCAGTTGAGAATATTAAAGTTTTATAAAAAAAAATGTCTGAGTTTTGTTAAATTATGGAAACCCCCAATAATCTTTCAAAATCACAAATGGGTCCTTGAGGAATCATTTATTGATAAATTATGGAAACCCCGTACATAGTTGGTAAAAGATACCTTAGCTGTTGGGAGCGTGAGAATCACGCTGCGATATAGAGCGTGGGTAAGAGTTGATTCCTCGCTCGCAGTAAAGTCCCGATTGGATCCCGAACAAACACCTAACCATGACAATATAATCCCAGCTAAATATGGGCACTTTCGTCATTTCGCCAAAACCTGTGATCTTCAAGCCAAGAAATTATGAAGCAAATAAAACCCCCATTAATTATTAACAACTGTCGGTGCACTGTGTTTTTTTCTCCTCAGATAAATCTAAAATATTTCTCAGCACCATTTTGGCAATGCGTTTCCAGTAGAGATAATTTCAGGCTGTTCGTGTAATTTCTCGAGAAGAAAAAAAATGGAGGGGAAAAAGCGTTCTTCGAGAGGATGGTGCGGTTGGTTTTTGGTGCTGATAGTTTTGGCGGCGATCGCGCTCGCGGTTTTCTACACCGTGAAGCAGAAAATGCACAAATCGGATTCGTCGGGCGCCGCCCCCGTTCCCGGACCTCCGGGCGCCGTCGCGAAGAAGTACGCCGACGCTCTCAAACTCGCGACTCAATTTCTCGACATTCAGAAATGTACGTTTCGATTTTTAGTTTCGGTGCGTGTTTTTTAGATCTGTATGCGGCGATTTTGTGTTTACGATTTCGAAATGCTAGATGTTTAGTCGAGCTATTGATTGTGTTTTATTTGATTGCTAGCTCTAGGTTCATTAGTCGAGCTTTTGCGATTATGATTTGTATAAGTGATTGATAATTAGAGGTTTTTTGAATGACATATTGAAGCTGGTAAGCTGGAAAATAATGAGATAAGTTGGAGAGGGGACTCTGCCCTGCAAGATGGGAGTGGTGCGAAATTGGATCTATCCAAGGGGATGTACGATGCCGGGGATCATATGAAGTTTGGATTCCCGATGGCTTTCACGGCCACAGTATTGTCGTGGTCCATACTCGAGTATGGGGATCAAATGAAGGCCGTGAATCAGCTGGAATCCGTTCAAGGCTCGCTTAAGTGGATCACTGACTACCTCGTTAATGCTCATCCTACTGATAACGTGCTATATATTCAGGTTAGTAAGGGTACTTTTTCTTGATATAACTTTTCAAACTGCCAATTTGGTTCCTATGTTTATGACATTAACTCTGGAGTTCGTTTTCCCTCCTATTTTTAGAAAGTAACCTTCTTCATATTGACTAGAGCTTATAAAATCTCATTTTTTTTTTTTGCTAATGTCATTGGATTTCTATTTTATAATTGATATGTTTATACAGTTACAAGACTATACTGCAAATCATGCATATTACATGACATTTTTTGCACCGCTCTAAAGTCTAAAGTCACATGACAAAATTCTTAATCTCGCCTAGAGAAAAAACAAAAGCAATATGTAACTAGATTTCTCCCTCCTAACTGTCAAATGGTTTTTCAGGTAGGTAGCCCTAAAGCCGACCACGGTTGTTGGGACAGGCCGGAAGACATGACCTCCGAAAGGCCTCTAACACAGGTGAACACTTCATCCCCAGGATCCGATGTTGCCGCAGAAACTGCAGCTGCCCTAGCATCGGCTTCTCTCGTCTTTAAGACCGCTGACCCCACCTACTCCGCTCTGCTCCTGAGGCACTCCAAACAATTATTTACATTTGCTGACAAAAATAGAGCGTTGTATAGCAACAGTATCCCAGAGGTGCAGACTTACTATAACTCGACTGGATATGGTGACGAGCTCCTGTGGGCCGCCAGCTGGTTGTATCATGCGACTGGGGAGAGGTCATATTTCGAATACGTGACTGGGAAAAATGGGGATGATTTCGCTGATTGGGGAAGCCCAACTTGGTTTAGCTGGGATAACAAGTTAGCTGGGACCCAGGTATTATTTTTGTCAAAAGTTCGGAATTTATTCTAGTTTTGAGTTTTATTTTTTTTTTTGCAAATCACGAACCCATTTTTCCAATCTTGGAACCAAATCAAGTGTATGCCTTGTCAAATAAGAATGTTTTATCAAAATATTTGGTGCAGGTTCTTTTGTCCAGGGTTAGCTTTTTTGGACCTAAAGACGCGTCAAATTCCAACATCCTCGGGAAATATAGAGAGTCAGCAGAGGCTGTCATGTGTGGTCTTTTACCCAAATCCCCGACCGCTACTTCCAGCAGAACTGATAGTAATCTTCCTTCTTCCAATACTTTTCCGTGTGTTTGAATCTTATACACATGGTACCTTTAGAGTAAGATATAACTGAAAAAAGCACCCACTAAATTACACATGTTCAACGTTAGGGGAAAATTCAAAAGAATTTATTTTGTAGACTATAGTTAATTGGATCGATTTCTAGCTGGGGTGTGATCAAGTGCTCATGCTTTGAAGTTTTTACTATCATTAATACATATTAAAGCTAATTACAAAAAGTACCCTTCAGTTTGATCTAATTACAAAAAAGATGCAGTTAACTTCTCAAAATTACAAAAAACATATGTTTTTACTTTCTGTCATTTAATCCTTCAAGCAATAAAGAAATAAAATAAAATTCTAAACCCCCGCCCAAACTTATAAAATTATTACAATTAGTCTCTGAATTTTAATGCTGAAGGTCAGAGGCATCTTTGTAATTTCGAAAAGTTGTTAAAATCTCAGGGGTACTTTTTATCTTAATTAGGATTAATTCTTCGATGTAACATAGGTACAAATTTGCTAAAACTTGACTTATACATGCAGATGGTTTGGTATGGGTAAGTCAATGGAATGCTTTGCAGCATCCTGTGGCATCTGCATTCTTAGCAGTCATTTACAGTGATTACATGCTTTCATCTCGAACGGCAAGGATAACTTGTAATGGAAGAGGCTTTAGGCCTTCGGATCTCCGGAAGTTTGCCCTCTCACAGGTATACTGTAAGGGGTAGTATTCATACTCTTTTCGTCTCGTTCATACTTATACTCATCAATGTGTTGATACGAGTCTTATCTATTATTTCCAGGCTGACTACGTCTTGGGCGACAATCCAATGAAGATGAGTTATCTCGTGGGCTACGGAGATAAATATCCACAATTCGTCCATCACAGAGGGGCCTCGATCCCAGCGGATGCAACCACTGGCTGCAGGGATGGTTTCAAGTGGCTCGAGTCAGACACCCCCAATCCCAACACTGCGACGGGCGCGCTAGTTGGCGGGCCCTTTCTCAACGAGTCGTTTATCGACTCAAGAAACAACTCAATGCAAACCGAGCCGAGCACGTACAACAGCGCGGTCATTGTGGGCCTCCTCTCGGGTCTGGTTGCCACGTCATCTGTGGTCCAGTCTTTCGCTTGAGGGGAAATATTCGTTTTGGCTTTTGAGGTACTACATAGGTAACATTGCATTGTGTTGTGTGCACATCTCTGTACTGTTGTGAGTGTAAATTTTGTAGCTGTAATTTGTCACCAATATAATTATATTGTTATGCTTGTATTAGTTCTTGATCCGTGTGCTAAATACATACTCTATTTAATTAAATTCTTGTCTAATTTTTTTTATATTGTATTTTATTAAATAAAAGAATATCATATATCTTTTTGAATATTTGTATCGAGATCGTATCTCTGATCTTGTGGGATTGCGATACATTTTCTATTTACGTAGGTTGTAGTCACTGCTATATATTTGTTGTAATTTCACTTTGTCAATCAAGAAAGCAAATACACATCCTTCTATATGGTATCAAGAGCATAACGATCCTAATTAACATCTTTTTTTTTCTTGCTTTCTTCTCCACCATGACCACCGAAAGTGCATCCACCAACAGCCCACCACCCCAAATCGTTCCCATCACAGCTCACCACCACCTAACCATCAAATTATCCCACAAAAACTATCCCTCTTGGCGGGCGCATTTAATCGCCCTTCTTCGTGGTCATAACATATTGGGTTTTATCGACGGTACAACCCCAAAGCCCTCCCTCTTAGCTAATAACGCTAACATTGATGCCGTCACGTCATGGACACAACAAGACCAACTACTGTTGGCAGCCATTTTTGGTTCCTTATCGTCGGATGTTCTTCCTCTTGTTTCATCCGCCACCACTTCGGCTGATGCTTGGGCAATCCTTACCAGATTGTTTGCTAGCCGCTCTCGCTCCAGAGTCAATCAACTCAAGAGCGAACTCTACCGGATCACAATCGGTACTCGTTCAATCACTGAATATTTGCACTACGTCAAGTCAAAAGCAGATGAACTCGCTCTCATCGATCAACCTGTGAGTATGGATGATCTAACTTTATTCGTTATCAATGGACTTGGCCCTGAATATGGTAACATTGTTGGTCCGATTCGAACCCGTGAAACGCCTCTTCGATTTGAGGAACTTCACGATTTATTATTTGAACATGAACTCTCAATCAAAAATCAAGAGGTCGCCACTCGTCAACTATTGGCAACTGCGAATTCCGCCCAGTCAAATTACCACGTCAACCGCGACGGCAATTACTCTCGCAATAATGGAAACTCTCGTGGAGGCAACCAAAATTCCAAACGTGGTCGTCACCAGTCCTCTGGGCGTGGCGGAGGTCATTATCAGCACAACAACAATTCACATGGAACCAACAACAATCGCAATATTCAGCAGTCACAAAATACAAACATCTCAAACCAAACAATTGTTTGTCAACTATGCAACACACCAGGCCATGGAGCTCTTACTTGTCGGCGTCCACCGGTATCTGCAAACTTTGTCACCTCTCCAGCAGCGGGGTCATCTACTAATCAGTGGATGGTCGACTCTGGTGCCTCTCATAATTTAACCGCCGATCTTAGTAATCTATCTATTCATTCCGAGTATGACGGTACTGATGAAGTCCAAATCGCTGATGGCTCAGGACTTCCTATAACTCACACCGGTACATCTTATTTAAAATTTCCAGAACGTCAATTTATTATTTCTGATACTTTATGTGTCCCAAATGCTCGACAAAACTTATTGTCCGTGAGCAAGTTTACTGCAGCTAATAATGTTTCTATGGAATTCTTTCCGAAATATTTCCTTGTCAAGGATCAAATCACGGGGGCGCCTCTCGTTAAGGGTCCATGTCATGACGGTGTTTATCATATTTCTGCCCCATGCAATACCCTCCCAGAACACAAGTTTGCTGCTACTGGCGTTCGCACTTCCTCTCCGTGTTGGCATGCACGCTTGGGACATCCATCTCAAGACACTACTCAGTTTATTATTAATAAGTTTCAATTGCCTATTTTGAATAAATCCCAGAATTTGGGCACTGATTGTGTTTCTTGCCAATTGAGTAAGTCACACAGACTACAATTTGGTAGAACGTCTTTTGTTGCTACTCACCCTTTACATTATGTCTATGCGGATGTTTGGGGCCCAACGCCAATAGTGTCTCTTGATGGTTCAAAATATTTTTTGTTGTTGGTTGATATGTATACTCGATATTGTTGGTTATATCCTATGAATGCCAAGTCACAGGTTGCTACAATTTTTCCGCAATATCGATCTTTGGTGGAAAATCAGTTTGGGCACAAGATCAAAAATTTCTACACAGATAATGGTGGGGAATTTCAAGCTTTACGGTCCTTCTTGGTTGAGTATGGTATCACATGGCTTACGACTGCACCGCATACACCCCAACAAAATGGATTGGTTGAGCGCCGTCATCGTCATATTTTAGAAGTTGGAAGATCACTTCTCCACTATGCCAAACTCCCATTGAATTTATGGTCTTTTGCTCTACAAACAGCCGTTTACTTAATCAATCGTATGCCCACTCCTCTACTTGGTCGTCGCAGTCCGTTTCATGCCTTGTTTGGTACTTTACCAAATTACACGAAGCTTCGAATTTTTGGGTGTCTTTGTTTTCCATGGCTGCGCCCTTACATCCATGGTAAATTAAATTCTCCTTCTCTCTCGTGCTTATTTATTGGTTATTCAACATCTCAAAATGCTTATCGATGTCTTGATCCTATGACTGGTCGCATATATTTATCACGTCACGTGCAATTTGTTGAGACTAATTTTCCAGGAATACCGGCTAGCCCTCCATCGTCGAATGAACATCAAAGCTCCATTATCACATTACCTCTTTCCCATCGGCCTGAACATCCCATTTTAAATGTTGGGCCTTCATTATCACAACCACCGAATTCTATTATACAACCTGACCTTGCTCAGCCCTGTATTCCACCTAATGTTACTCTTCCATCACCACTTACAACAACCACACCTCCACTTTCTACAACTCCAGTACCTAATGATCAAGTTCCATCTACATCTCGCCAACACCCTATGCGCACACGTGGTCTCAATAACATCCAAAAACCAAAAAAAAATTATTTTGCCGCAACTAAACATCCTTTACCAATTGACGTGGAACCATCTACCGTCAAACAAGCTCTTTCTATTCCACATTGGCGTCAAGCAATGGCAGATGAGTTCACTGCCCTTCAAAAACATGGCACGTGGGACCTTGTACCTCCACCTCCGAGATGTAATATTATTGGCTGCAAATGGGTTTTTCGAGTCAAACGCAATCCCGATGGCACTATTGAAAAATACAAAGCGCGACTTGTCGCAAAAGGGTTTCATCAACGACCAGGAGTGGATTTCAGGGACACTTTTAGTCCGGTTATTAAACCGGCTACTATTCGGGCTGTCCTCACTTTAGCTCTTACGTCTAAATGGGAACTTCGCCAATTAGATATTAGCAATGCCTTTCTACATGGCGACTTGGATGTTCCCGTATACATGTCTCAACCGCCGGGGTTCGTTGATCCATCATCTCCATCTCACGTCTGTCTCCTTCGTCGCTCGCTCTATGGTCTCCGTCAAGCCCCACGGGCTTGGTTTAATTCATTATGCGCTGCCCTACTCTCTTTTGGCTTATCTCGATCTCGAGCAGACTCGTTGCTTTTCACTCTTCATAAAGAGAACAGTCATATTATTGTTTTGGCATATGTTGATGATTTAATTATTACAGGTTCCACTACTGACTTAATAGCCTCTCTTACACGACATCTAAGCTCTCATTTTGCAGTTAAGGATCTTGGAGTATTGTCGTACTTTCTTGGTGTGGAAGTTGCTTCATGTAAGGAAGGATTATTTTTGTCTCAACACAAGTACACAATTGATTTGTTGAAACGTCATAATATGGATGGTGTCAAACCTATTACTACTCCTATCTCCTCAAAAGGTATACCTTCCTCTGGTGATGTAGACGTTACGGAATATCGTAGCGCCATTGGTGGATTGCAGTATCTAACCATCACTCGTCCAGACATTGCATTCACTGTCAATAAATTGGCGCAATTTATGTCTACCCCATCTCCTGAGCATTGGTCTTTAGTTAAGCGCTTATTTCGGTATCTCAAAGGTACGTTACAT
This sequence comes from Euphrasia confusa, assembly GCA_954870475.1. Classification (NCBI taxonomy): domain Eukaryota; kingdom Viridiplantae; phylum Streptophyta; class Magnoliopsida; order Lamiales; family Orobanchaceae; genus Euphrasia; species Euphrasia confusa. The sequence goes on along the minus strand of OX940956.1, from coordinate 43,570,371 downwards.
CATGGCCTTCTTATCAGACGTACTGATCATCTCACCATCTCTGCGTACTCTGATTCTGATTTTGGTGGAGACCTTACTGACGGGAAGTCTACAACGGCTTATATTGTATTCCTTGGTTCAACGCCCATCTCATGGAGATCCCGTAAACAAAGGGGCGTTGCTCGCTCCTCAACCGAGGCTGAGTATCGTGCTCTCGCTACAGCAGCTTCCGAAGTATGTTGGGTTCAACATCTTTTCAAGGATCTTGGTATTCCATGGTTGAAGCCTCCAGTTGTGTACTGTGACAACATGGGCGCTACAAAACTCGCTCTTAATCCTGTTCAGCATTCCCGAATGAAACACATTGCTATTGATCTTCATTTTGTCCGAGACTTGACAACTAAAGGCATATTACGTGTCGCTTATGTCAATACACAAGATCAACTAGCTGACCTTCTTACGAAACCTCTTGCTCGAGCTCGGTTCCAATCTTTACGTTCCAAAATTTCTGTGGCTGATGGCACGTCAATTTTGCGGGGGCGTATTAAATAAAAGAATATCATATATCTTTTTGAATATTTGTATCGAGATCGTATCTCTGATCTTGTGGGATTGCGATACATTTTCTATTTACGTAGGTTGTAGTCACTGCTATATATTTGTTGTAATTTCACTTTGTAAATCAAGAAAGCAAATACACATCCTTCTATATATTTTCCTTATTGTTTTTATTTCACATGTTACTGTATTTTCTTATCCATTTCCACATGTACCGCTGGGAAACCATGCAGGTGAAATATCATGTCCATTACATCCATTTTTACCTCATAAATATGGATTGTTTCTAAGTGTCAATTTTGCCTTTGTTCAAAAATATGTTTTTCTTTTTTTCCTTCTTTTAGTTATGGCTAACAATAGAAGTGTTAGTATACCATAAAAGTTTGAAGATTTCCTCTACAAGTGGACAATTTCTTACAGATATACTCTCTCCCTTTTTAAAAAAAACAGTTATTTTTGTTACGAACAAAGTCACACTTTTTTTTTATTAGTACTCCTTATGTTCTATATATTAATGGTCACAATTCTCTTTTTATTTGTGAAACAAATAAGACTTCCTTTGTTATTTGTGATACAAATGTGATCATTGCTCTAAGATAAATGTAGTATTATAAATAAAGTAAAACAAATGTGATCATTGCTTTGAGACAAATGTAGAATTATAAATAAAGTGAAACAAATGTGAACATTGCTTTGAGATAAATGTAGTATTATAAATAAAGTGTGACAATTAGTTTGCAAGAAATGAAGTATTTAAAAGGGATGTAATTGAAAAGTTGAATATTCCTCGTAACTTTGACATTAGGGCAAAAGAACAAGTCTTTAAAACCATTACCAACTCCGTCGACGACATTAAAGTACACAAATAAACAAATAATATGACAATTAGTTCATACGAAACATGCACCAAAAGTTGAAAAAACAAAGCCAATCAAGACAAACAAAATAGGCACAAATTTCGCCATTAAAATCCACAAATAAAAATTAACTATACTAATATCAATCCCCCCGGTACCTACTTTTTTTTTTCCCTTGTTCTACATTTCTTGTAAAAATCATGTATTTACAATTAAAACGTTGACTCGTTAGATTAGAAGTCAACGAGCAATGTCCGATCTTACGGCCGTGGTATAACCGAGCTGTTGCTCCATCTCCCAACTCAGCTTTGACGCATCCTCGTCATGTTCCGGAACATAATCCTACACACAGATACATGCACGTTATTCTTTTTTGTACTTAAGTAGAGTTTGAGATTCAAAAGATTCCAAATGTGAATAAAGTATGAGATTGCATCAAGATTCTTATATTCAAGGTGATGTAATTAATTTAGAATATGTTTCTTAACATGTAGTAGTGGTCCTACCTCGAGCTTGGACATGAGCTCATGGGCAGTTGGGGCAGACAAAATAATGTGACGGGCAGACGGAGTAATGAAGCCCTCGTCCACGGCCTTGTCGATGAAGGACAACAGTGAGTTGTAGTATCCATCCACATTCAGTAATCCCACCTGAAAATTTGTGTAATATATTCGTTCGTTTAGGAGGTCAAAATGTCATATTTCATCAAGTCGAGGGGCGCAAATGGAATTTTTGGAAAATCGTAAAAGTTACCGGTTTCTCATGAATTCCAAGCTGTGCCCAAGTGATCACCTCTAACAGCTCCTCCAAAGTACCATACCCACCTGCAAATTTTTATTTTTATTTTTTAATTAATAATATATATATATTTAAATTAATTAATAATTTGTCAAAATTAAATTTTATACATTATAATAATTTATTTATTTATTTACCTGGCAAGGCAATGAAGGCATCAGCTTGCCTAGCCATCTCAGCCTTCCGCTGGTGCATACCGGAAACTGCTCTCACTTCTCCAACGGGCTCTCCCGTTATCTGAAATTACAATTTTACCCTCGTCACTCGATTAGGTTTATATATATGGTACAACGATAATATAAACAAGAATAGTGATCGAGTTGAATTACCTCTTTAGGCATTAGAGATGTGGGAATCACACTGCACAACAAACAAATACATCATGATCATGATCGATTAAGAAAAAAAAAGACGAACGAATATTTAAAAAGAAAAAAAAACGAACGAACGAATACCCTAAGACGTGTCGACCTCCGTCGTAAACAGCTTGAGAAACAAGACCCATGAGTCCTATGCTCCCACCTCCATAAACCAAGTCTATGTTCCTTTCAACCTGCCCAATTATTTTATTTGATTATTTATTATTAGTATTATTATGTATCACAATTTCGTGCATCAACAAGCAATACTATTTTCAACCGTATTATTATATATATACTAATATAGACTATATAGCTAGTTAGTGTCCTAAAACAAGAAATTAAACACATGACAAGAAGATCAATAATTACAATTAACTTATTTTCATTTCATAACATATTTTATTTAATTTATTACTCCTACTAAAAAAAAGGATCGAGTTGTACCAGTTGTTTCCCGAGTTGTACGGCGGCGAGCTGGTAACTGGGGCTTTTGCCTGGGCTGCTGCCACAGAAGACACATATTCTCTTGAATCTCGATGTGGGATATTGCTGCATCACCATCCTATTTTCCATTGCCCAATTAATTATATATATATAAATAAATATACTTTTTCTTCAATTTTTTCACAAGGGAGTTATTATGATGAACAAGCCACAAAAAACTGATTTTGAAATATATATAAATAAAACAGAAATTTGATAATAAAAAAATGAAATAGGAAAATGTGAAGAAAGGAGGAGTGGAGGGATTTGTGTAAACTTTGAGAAGTGATTGGTTCCCTTTTTATATACATGAGCCAATCCCTCCTGTACACTTGGATATTTATTTATGTTTATTTATTTTTTATTTACTTCCTATGTACCTATATCTATAGTTTTACTTTTCTTTTTTAATTGTCTTCACAATTTATTTTGAAAAATAATTGTTTTTATTTTTTAATTTAATAAAAACTTGTTCAAATTTTTTAAAAATATTACTCTCAAGTCTCAACTACTTATAGTATTTTATTAATTTAAAATTATATTTTCATTCTCAATTTTTTGATAAAAAAATAATAAAACAATATTTTTTTAATTTTTATTAATATTGTTGCAAAACTAATGATGTACTAATATTTATTTATTTATAGCTTGTCGTTCTCGATCTAAAGTCCACACAAATAAAGTGGAGCTAGAGAAACAGTGGTGTGCCGTTTATAGTCCTCTCTTTCTTTCTTTTTTCTTAATTTACACTTAATTATTATATATATATCATGTGTGATTTGAAACTTTTGTCATTGCAGTACGAACTATGTTACGCCTACAAGACCTTAATAAAGTTAATAGTAATGCTAAGACGAATAATATTCGAAATATAACGTCATGAATTTATGAGGTTTTAATCGTCATTGTATGAATAAAGACATCATACACGACAATAAAGTAAACGCTAACACAATAAAATTAAACGGAGAATTTTGAAAATTTGTGATTGTTTCAATTAACATGTAGAGTTATATCAAACTTTTTAGTTATAAGAATTTTGAAAATTTGTGATTGTTTCAATTAACATGTAGAGTTATATCAAACTTTTTAGTTATAAGAATGAAATTGTTTATCCAATTGTAATAAGAATAATATGATCATTTTACATTAACAACAAGTAATACAATTTTTATGTGATCACATCACCATATAAGAATCTTAATAATTTAAGAGATGCTATTAATATGATAAATGACAAAAATTAATGTGTAGGGACAGGTGGGCTGATAGTGGGCCCCACGAGATTAATTCAGATCTGGCGGTGACACGTAGAGATGCGCACGTGCGGTTTGACTGTGGGCCGCATCTTTAATGGGCCTTTTTTGTCAGCTCCAAACCCATAACAAAATGGCTCGCATCCACATTCACCCAATACCCCACAATTGACAATTCTCAATTTTGTTTCATAAAATTAACTGAAAATAACCTCTCTTTTTTTGTCATAATGTATTTCATACTAACCTTTTATAGAGAATAATAAAATTATCATCTAAACGAATTATAATAAAGCATTGAGCCTATGTAGAAATTCAATTGATGATGAGAGGATTAATCTATTTAATATATAAATTCAGACTTTGCTGATCCTACGTGCCCAGTGTGAACACAAAAAATTACACAACAAAAAATGAGCATGTTCACACTACATGGCACAAACAATGTTTTGATTGGCCAAGACATTCTTATGTGGCTTTATAATTCTTATGTGGCTTTATTATTTAATTATGATGTGGCTTTTAATTCAATTAATTACATAATAATTTCATATTCATTATATTTTTCAATTTCCATAAATACTAATCAATTTACGTCAATTCCTTAAATCGATATTAATCTAATTGTTTTTACTAATCAATTCCTTAATTTTCTCAATTATATTAATTGACAATTTACTATAAATAATTTATCTAATTGATTTCTTACTTAATTCATCTATTCTATTACATCTCTTAACCTATATATTAAAATAACAATATAGAAAAAATTAATCAATTCCTATAATCTCTACAAAATTAATTAGCAAATATTAATATAACGGTAAATTAATAATTGATTTTTTTTACGACTAATATTATAAAATAATAAGTAATTTCTTAATATTAATTTAATTAATTTATTTTAAGAATCTTAATGGAATATTCTATGCACTCTTTATTATTTCTATTTCAATTTTAAGCATATATAATATTTATATAAGAGCATATTTTTTATTCATATTCCATATTACTATTATTTTAAATAAAAATATCTTTTTTTGGAAATAAATCAATATTTATTGTTTCACTATATAAATAATGTTTATACCTACTTAAAAAACTTAATTATGACAACTTCTCTCCTCATATTCAAATCTTTCATTAATATTGTCATTATAATTTTCCCATAAATATTCTTTTCCTTTTAAATAATAATAACAATAATTAATATATTATAATTCAAATCTAATGCTATAAATTGGTTTTCTTCTTCACTCATTCTTTACCTCTCACTTTTCATTTCTCTCATTTTAGTTTTTTTTTTACATATTATTGTATAAATATTAATATATTCACTAATGATTCTAACACTGTACAATTCTCACAATATTTTTTTGTAGGAACTCTATGTAAGTAATTTTCTTGCTTTTATTTATTGCATTTTTTTTCATTTAGTATTTTACTATATTCTATATATTTTTTTGTAGGAATTGTCACGGTAAGTATTTTTATTGTGTTTTTCTTATTGTATATTTTATTATATAATAATTATTGTTTTAATTTTTTGCAGTAAAGTATTTTCATTGCATTTTTCTACTAATTTTATTTTATAATAATGAATAATTATTCTTAATGTGCTATTTTTTTTTCAGGACACATGGTAAACATTAATTTATTGATTGTATTTAAATATTTTGTTTCATCTTTTATTAAATAATCATCTATTGTTTGTATTTTTGTAAGTTATATATTTGTTCTAATAATTTTTATTGATTTCTATTATTCTTTGCAGATTCAAAGGTAATTATATTGTTTTTATATTTATTTTCTAATTAGTGTCATATTTTTTTTTTTACAATTTCTAATTCTTATTATAATTTTTAATTTTATTTTTATATTATAATTATGTCATTTTATTATAATTTAAATCACAAATTTGTTTGCAGATTCATTGTTTAAAAAAATATCATATTTTTATCTTAATAGGTAAATGATATTGTTATTTATTTATATTTTTAATTTTAATATTTGTAGCTGATTATAACTTATTTAATTTTATTATTATTCTTATTCATTTTTTATAATCTAATTAATTTTTTTATTTTACAAATTCAATTTAAGTTTAAAATTATTTAATATTTTTTTTTTCAAAAGGCCTTTATGATTTCAATTTGTAGTTCATTTTATTTTTAAATAAAGTATACATTAAATTACAAGATAGAAATTTATTTATCTCATTTGATTAATAATAAATCTTTTATTTATTTATTTTTCTAATCATACTTATATAATAATATCAATAATCATATTATCAATAATAATAATATTATAAAAAAATATGACTTATTACATTTTATTACAATTATGTTTACTTTTAATTAATTAATCGGTTATAAATTAATAATATATAAATAATAAGTTAAAAAATGGTATCATTTATTTTCTCACTATTTTTTAGCACTAACTTAATTTCTCCAGATCCATCATAAACTAAAATAAAAAAATAAAATTTATTTAATATAAATTTATGTTTTAAATTTCACTTATCTATTTAATATATAAATTCAAATTTTACTTAATATATATTCGTTACATATTAATTAGCTACGCTAATTTACATTTATTTTTGTAAATGATAATAATTTTATTTGGTAAGAACTTTATAATTTAGTCAAATATATCTTTATTAACTCAAATATTGTAGTATAAAGCTTTTTACACACAATATGGTCAACTAATTTGGATTTTCCATAATTTTATCTTCCTTAATTATCCTTCAAATCTCAAGATTTTCATAAATGTAACATTTAAGTTTTGAATCAAATTATATATTGCTCCATAATTTAGGGATTCTTAATTATCTATGGGTATTTTTATTTTCATATTATATACGTATTATTATTGTAAATATCAAATTAAATACGAATAGTGATAATGATTATAATAAATACGTATTGTTATGGTAATTTTCAAATTAAATACAAATAATGATAATGAATATAATAAATATGTTAAATTATAATATTTATATATATGTTATGGAAATTATAATAATATAAATTTTATGAAAATTATAATAATATAAATTTTATCTATTCTATAAATAAATATTTAATTAATTATATTTCCATAAAATCTTACGTGGACTTTCTTATACCAATTATTTCCATAACAATTATTTTCATATACTTATTTTTTTATACTGTACTACACATTATTCTTATTCTTTTTTTATAATCTAATTAATTGCTTTTTATTTTACAAATTCAATTTTAGTTTGAAATTGTTTAATTTTTTTTCAGGGCACGCATTATTCTTATTTTTTTTATAATCTAATTAATTGCCTTTTATTTTACAAATTCAATTTTAGTTTGAAATTGTTTAATTTTATTTCATTCTTTTTCTTATTATCATTTTAATATTTTAAAATTATATTATATTAAACTTAATTTTAGTTTAGTTAGTTCAGATTTATTAAATTCATTTCAGTTCAGATTTATGATCCATTAAGTTCAGTTTATTCATTTAATTTTTTATTTTTTTATTTCATTATTTTTCTTATTATCATTTTAATATTTTAAAATTATATTATATTAAACTTAATTTTAGTTTAGTTAGTTCAGATTTATTAAGTTCATTTCAGTTTAGTTTAATTCACTTCAGCCAATTTCAGTCCAAAAAAGCAGGTTGATAATGATTTAGAACATGTTCTTTTAGACTAATTTACAATTCGCTTTATTTCAGACACATTAAGGTCAATTTATTTCATTTCAGCCATTTTGATTCTTAAATAACATGTCTTTAATTATAAAAAAAATTATATATTTAGAACGTATTTTCATTAAAAATTAAATAAAGTTACAAACACAAAAAAAAAATTATTATTTATCAATTTTTTTTTTGGAATAGTAAATAAACTTCTAAATTTAGAATTTAAATAAAATATAAACAAAATTATTATTTAACAATTTATTTTTTAAACTATTCAACTATATTCACCATTCATAATTTACACAAGTTATATGATTCAAAAGATGAATGATTAACTATTCAACTATTCACAATTCATAATTTAAACGGGTTATATGATTCAAAAGATTAATCAAACTGAATTTAATAGATCTCAACTGAAGTGAACTAAACTTCATAAAATGATATGATAAATTAATAGGTTTTAATGAACTGAATTGAATTGAATCAAACTGAACTAAATTGAATCGAAATGAAATAAAATTAAGTTCAATCTAATTTAATTTAATTTTAAAATATTTAAATAATAATAATAAATAAAAACAAAATTAAATAGAACTGAACTTAATGTAGATGAACGAAAATTAACTTAGTACCGGTTCTTTTAGAGTTATTCTTATTTCAGTTCAATTTACATGTTCTTAATTGATCTGCACTCAAGTAAAGTTATTTTGGACTTATTCTCAGTTTATTTCAAACTTATTAAGTTCAGTTCAGTTTATATAAATTAAATTAATCTATTTCAGATCCATTAAGTCCAGTTTATTCGTTTAAATTTTAATTTTGTATTATTTTATTATTTTTCTTATTATCATTTTAATATTTTAAAATTAATTTATATTAAACTTAGTTTCTGTTTTGTTAGTTCAAATTTATTAAGTTTATTTCAGTTCAGTTTAATTCAGCCAATTCTCTTTATTCCAACGCATTAAGTCCAGCTTATTGTCAATTTTGAGTCTTAAAGAACATATTTATAAATTCAATCTACAAAATCTAAATAAATAATTAATTAAGATTGTTATACAAATGATGTTATATTTTTTTTCTTAGAATTTATATATCAATCACACAAATAATAAAAATTCTTATATTATAATCTTAACCATATAACCACGATTTATGAATTCAATCTAAAAAATCTTAATAAATAATTAATTAAGATTGTTATACAAATGATGTTATATTTTTTTTTCTTAAAATTTATATATCGATCACACAAATAATAAAAATTCTTATATTATAATTTTAACCATTTTACCACGATTTCTGAATTTAATCTAAAAATCTTAATAAATAATTAATTGAGATTGTTATGCAAATGATTTTATATTTTTTTTTAGAATTTATATATCTCGCGCATCTGCGCGGGCAGGTATTACTAGTTTTTACAGTTAGATAAATCATTTTCCATACACACACTATACAAAGTTGAAAGTTCTCAACTAATCATATCCACTTCAGCTTCAACAATAAAAACGACAATGGTTAACACCCTGATCGTTCGATTACGATTTATTTTCACCAACTTTCGATCCCCGGTCGAGGATTATCTATGGTGTCCAAATTTTCTTTATTTTGTCGGCAAATACTTAGTAGTATTAGTTAATTAAATAATGAAGCACAACTAAAACCCTTTTTTTTGGAAAAAATAATGAAGTTGGCGTGCGTTGATCACTCAGCCATTGGTCCCCCTATTACCCCTAAAAGTGAAAATGGGACTATTTCCAAGAAACCTCTCTCCACCAAAATCGCGATTTTCTTTCTTTAATTTATTGTGTTTTTTTGGCATTACGCAGTACAATACGTATTAAACTATTCGTAGTGAGTAATTATTTGTATAGTTTGTTCTTTCATGGAAATTTTGTTAGTTTTGAAGTTGAAATTTGCTTCTCTCACTTGAACTAATTTCGAGTTTATTTACTAGAATTTCGTACTCACGTTGATGATGACATCAACGTTTAACTTTACTTTTAGACTTTTAGGATATACAATTTCTAAATTAGATGAAATTGTACTCAAGTTTATCATTGAGAATGTAAGTACAATTAAAAAAGATGCTTTTTGAGTATCAAGTACTACACCTCGTTACTACATACAATTTGTGATATGAGCTCAATTTATCATCTTTTCATTTTTTATTTTATTTTTGTAATATATGAATATAAATAAAATAAAAATGTGTGTAGTTATGAGATCTACAAAAATGAAATTATACATTGTATTATTGGAGGAGTGTATGTATAAATTGATAAATATAATTTATTTATGATGTCATATATATTGTGGCATTGATTGTGCTTAAGAGATGTATTCCATTGAAAATACTATAAATCAATAGTTATTTATTATGTCCTAAACCAACCGTCACATTTCCTATAAATTACAAAAAAAATATAATAATCATTCAATAAGGACACTGGGTGAGTACTTTTTTTAGAATTATGTACGGTTTTGATATGAGAATGTGTACTAATTGAATAAAATTTGTAGAGAACGATGAAACGAGTACATATATGTTCACGTTAACTTAAGAGAAAAAGTAAATTATGGAGTATTTTTAATGTATATTTTACAGAAATAAAAATGTGAAAATATAAAATAAAACGGAAAAGTAGAGTAGGTGACTGAAGTGCATGTGAGTATATCTCCATCTCAGCCTCCCTTAATCCAGCATAATCACTTGCTTTAATTTCCCCATCTTTTAGCCAATTCCAATTGCTTGTTATCCAATCACGTACTTGACCACAATAGGTATTTAGTTATTTAAATAACAAAAAAAAAAAGATAATGATTTGACTGAGGTTAATGTTGTTTCACTTGACTTAGTGATTTTTCCAAAAGTTCGATTTTTTTGTCTCACTCTTCACTTAGAGATTTATCTTCCATTTATTTACACAGGTGAGAAATTTTATTGATTGTGAGTTGTGATAACTATCATTGTTTTTGGCTACTTTACAATCATATTAAAGTTGGTCATACATTAACTTAATACCCACTTGACCCTAAGAAATAGTAATACTTGGTCAACTTTGACCATTTTTTGACCATTCAATACATGTAATAAACAATGTATAAAAATTATAAAAAAATTATTAAAATAAATTTTATTTTATAAACTTTATTTTAGTTATTTTTTTATAATTTTTGTTTATCATATGTATTGGATAGTCAAAAAATGATCAAATTAACAAAATATGACAATTTCTTATGGTCAGAGAGTACATATTTTTTTATAGTAATACTCTCTCCCGTTGTATTTAAAAAACAATATAGTACAATAAAATATCTATAAACTAATATTCAATACATTAATAATCTCTCTAAATTAATAGAAATTTCTGGTCTCGATTTTGTCTTTTAAATGAAAAAAATACTCGATAAATTAATAATATCTCTAAATTAATAAAATTTTACGGTCATGATGCTATTAATATAGAGGTTTTATTGTACTATACTACATCCGTCTCAATTAATTATGAGAATTTTTCTAATTTTTTGGATGTCCAATTAATTAATTATGCACACCCTAAAAATGAAATAATTTTTTTATTTTTTTATTTTGAAATGCAATTTTACCCATATTTTTTCTACTTTTGACTTTTTAAATTTTACTCACAACTAATGTTTTAAAAAACGGGACTCGTATTTGAGACGTTTTACTGTTGAGGCGAGACTCGTAAGAGTCGAGGCGGAACGACTCGTACGCCTCAAATTTAATTTTTTTTAATAAAAAAAATATCAATAATATAAAAATTAATTACTAATAAACCAAATAATTCCTAAACCAAAGTTTAATTGCTCAAAAACACATTTAGTCACAACTACTTTATTTTTTAACTTAAAAATACACTTTTAGTCATTAATTAATAATAAAAAATCATTTTTAATATAAGTGTCGGTCAACTTATACATTATTTGTCAAGAAGAATGCAGTATTTTATATACTCCATAGTAAGTGTTTATAAATAAACTAAGTTTATTATATAGTTTTCAATAATATTTTATAATAAATAAAGACAAGAATTATTTTTGTGCTTCCATAACTCACATGGCTTAATATTATTTTTCTGATGGGTGATTATTTTTGAAGCTATAAAATTAATAAGTTTCATGATTATTCAAGTAAATTATATTTTAATTAAATCATGATTTACTTGTTTTAATTAGTTGAATAATTAAGTTCCCGTCAAACTCCAAATATGATTTTTATATATAGCAAAGCATGAGATTAAATTAAATAATTAGGGATGGGACAAATAAATTGATATGGAGTGACAACTATGGATATGCCTTTTCCATTAAAGAGGGTGAGTTTCGAATCTTTTTGACTAAAACACCATCACATAATTATACACAACACATAATTTAATAATCATTAAGTTAACATGTCTCAATCTCATTTAATTAGCAAATTATTTAATCAAGTGATTTTAATATGTATTAATTATGACTTGAATCGAAATGGAAACGTGAGGAAAACTAATTAACATGGAACTCCCATAATTAATTAATGAGTGATATATCCCATTGAATTAACTCAATTAAGAAGTGTCACTATGAGATAATGTGATAAAAAAAAGATCTCGTCTGGCATGATAGGTCATGGAGACTATTTTGGACTGACTTTGAAGGTGATTTGATTTTGTTTCGATTTTATTTGTTTATAAAATTAGAATTATATTGAAAATATAATTATTTTTTTAGAGATTTAGAGTCATATTAGAGAAAAAAACAATCATAATTTTAATTGTTTTCGATTTGCTACTTTTATAAATAGGAGTTCTCCATAGACGAAAATTATAGAATGAATTATTTTAATATAAACATATAATGAATTTTTCTTTCTGATCATGTGGTTTTTTTGCGTTTTGGATTTGCACGTAAATTTGTGTGTTCATTTTTTTCGTATCGTCATCTTATATATGTTCTAAAGTTATGAACGATTAAGTGTTTCAATATCCTAATATGAGAGCATTATTTAAAGTTTTTTTACGTAAATATCACAACAACATGCAACAAATTTATTTAACTTAATTTACAACACAATTCCAACTTAACAATTCAACATTATATTTCAACACTATTTATATACTATACCACATACTTATTGATATTTATATAATCATGTCCATTAGTTTTTTTATTAGAGTAAATTTTATGTTGGTCATCACTCATCACAATTCACATACACTATATATTATCGAATTATGTGACCATTTAAATTACTCTATATTATTTTTTTCCCAAAGAAATAGTAATATATTTTTATTAAAGAATATATGATTATTTTTGTGATATTATAAAATACTACATACTTCTAATAAAATTTTCATAAAAATAAAATTATAAGAACCCCGTTTGGGATATGATTGAAATAATTTTAGACGTCTTATTAAAACATCAAATATGTGACAATTGTGGGACCCACTAAACTCTTGACCCTCCGACCAATATGCACACGTACGCTTGACTTCAAGTTTAGGATTTGATATACTCAGGTAGCCGAGTTGGTGGAGCAGAAGAGCGCGTGATTAAGAATTCACGAGTTTGATCCTCCTGTTAATACTTTCACGGTTGATCCTGTCACTAGATGTGTAAATGGATCGGGTGTTGAGCGACTTGTAAATGGAATGGGCGTGCAGCGGAACAATATAACTCCATACTCGTTTGAAATGATTTTTTTTTATACATGTTCTCTTTTGTCCAACATTAGTTTTTGGATTTTTACGAAGTCGTTTATCCTGCAAATAAGTCTCAAAATCCTAATTAATGAATGTGATAAATGGTGTGATCCTTGATACAAATTTTGGTCAGTCCAATAATATGCCTTGGAAGAATTGCCCCTCCCGAGATAAATGTGTATGTCGACACTCTTCATTTTTTGTGGGCAATCCGAAATATGTATGTTTAGTCAAACATTACCTAACTTAAGTGGTTGGAGAAAGGGTTTTTATACTACCTTCCGCCATTGGAATGACAACTTTGATGTCGGAATTGACTTGTATATTGATTTCTACTTGCCGGAATTTTTCATGAAAATGTTCGAGGGGGCTCAAAAGCATATTCGGTATTCCGTACTAGAGAAGAGAGTTAATACGAGTAAGCTTTATGTTTAAGAGGCTTTCAAGATCTATCTCGACCTTGCATGTACTCCAAAATTTTACTCATCTTCTTAGTTAGTATATTTTGTGTGTTGAAAAAATAGATTTAGTTAAATCTTTTACTCTAATTTGAAAGACTAAACAGCCGCTTTGTACCTTTTTTGAAACGAAAAAAGATTGAAAAGTGTGGAGCATCAATATGCTCCCTACCTTTTATTTATTGCCAAATAGCATTGAGTTGTTTTATGACAAACTTTCATTTTATCTCTATTTTATTTCTTTCCACATAACAACTTTGAAAGCTTCCAATTGTGTGAATTGGAATAACAGTTCAAATAGTTAATTCAATGCTAGTTGACATTGAATTCAATTGTGTATATGATCGAATTGTGAGATTTATGAATTGGAATAACAGTTCAAATAGTTAATTCAATGCTAGTTGACATTGAATTCAATTGTGTATATGATCGAATTGTGAGATTTAGATAGAATAAAGTAAGAATCAAACACTGAAATTTAGAAAGATTTGGAAAAAACTTACAATTGGCAATACGGTTATGTCTAATAGTTTTAAATAATTTGATCATACATGCATGTATAAAAATTGTGTTTCACATACATATTGAATAAAATATTAATAAATTTAATGGTCGCTTTGTACCTTTTAAAAAGTGAAAAAGATTGAAAAGTGTGGAGCAGATCAATATCTCTCCCTATCTTTTACTCTACCTTTTACTTTTTGTTTTCTCTCTAAATGAATTCAATTGACATTGAGTTGTTTTATAACAAACATTCTTCTTTTTATAAAATTTTATTTCATGCCTAATTCAAACAATAAAATGCCTAATTTCTTACATTAGTTGTCTATTTCAAATGAATAATTTTTTTTTATTTTAATTCGATTTTTGATTATCATATTCTAAAAATTGAATACAAATAATAAAATTATTTTATATTTCGATTTGAATTTTTATAAAAATTTATTTCATGCCTAATTTAAACAATAAAATGCCTAATTTCTTGCACATTAGTTGTCTATTTCAAATGAATAATTTTTTTATTTTAATTCGATTTTTGATTATCATATTCTAAAAATTGAATACAAATAATAAAATTATTTTATATTTCGATTTGAATTATATATTGTACTATTTAATTAGCATATACGCGAGTATTCTTTTGAATTTAATTTCAATCATTAATTTACTACAAGTTTAGTTTAGTTCAACTTATTTCATTTTAAAATCAAATTACAAAACATAAAAAATAATTAAAACATATGATTTCAAGTATACAAAATATTAAATTTTACAATATTATTCATAATTTTAAAACAATATTTAATAATATATAGAAATTATTATTAATTTTATAAAAATCAATTCAACTCGATTAAATTCCATCCAATTCGAGTGTATTTAGTTTATTCTAAATTCATTCAATTCACCTCTATTCACTAAAAACCCTAAACCTCAAAACCATATATATATATATATATATATATATATATATATATATATATATATTAAAAGAAGTCAACTTCTACTTAAAGACTAAAATTTAAAATTGTTGCTACAGTAGTAAATTTTTTAAAAGATTTGAACCCTAGTCCTCACTCTTATGAAAATTCAAAGTACTTGGGTTACAATTGAGTCATTGACCACAACATGGAAATTTTTAACTTTTAATTACATATATTGTGATTATACATTTATATTAATAATTAACAATAACTAACAATTACTCCATGTTAGATATTCATATTTAAAGTTATTATATATTTTTAATTTATTAAATTTAAACTAATTAAAATTAATATACTTTTGTTTAAAGTATATAATTATCTAAGATCTTACATTTTTTTTAAAAATAATTATATTATATTTAATATGTGAGATCAAAATATTATACTGTACTATTTTTTTACAGAGCAATTGTCGCACTTCTTTTATTATTTACAAAGGAATAAGTTCAGCCATTAGTTTGGTATAAAGTTAGTACTTTTTTCTTATTTTAAAAAAAATAATATTATTTTTAATACGTGCTTTCAAAATTTATTTTATTTTTCCGGACGAATGGAGTATTTGATAATAACACAAACAATTTTCTTAAATGAAAGTTGACAACATGGGAATCTCTAAAATTAATTATTTTGTTAATATTTTATACATTAATTTGAAAATAGATATTAACTTTGTCCAAATTAATTATGGATTTTTTTTAAGCTAGTGAGGTTTTTTGTATTATACCATTTATTTTTCTATTTGATTAACTTTTACCAAATTTTGTTTTTTTTTGTTTTTGAATTTTTCAACTAATTATATAAACTCCTAAAAAATATAAAACATATTTTTTTATTTTAAAATACAAATGTATCCTTCTTTTTTCCACTACTTTTTAAATTTTATACATAATTATTTTACATTTTAGATGAAAAGTAATTTTTTATCTTTTTCGTTTTGATAAAAAATTAAAAAAATACAGTAATATTTCTTGCCATAGTAATTTTTTTTTGTTCGGAAAGTGATCAAAGAATTCTAAAAAGAAGAAAAATAAAGTATGTACCAATTTTTTTTAACTACACCAAAATTACAAGAAAACCAGTACACAACCCACAATAAACAATGTAGTTCAAATAAATCATACTACTATCAAGAAAAAAAATCCCCCAAATCCATGTTTCACTTAGTCTTGACGCTCACTCCATCCCCACCGGCGACAATCACCGCCGTCGCCATATCGAGGAACAACCCGTGCTCCACCACGCCTTCCAGGGCGGCGATCGGAGTGTTGAAATACAAATCCACAATGTAATTCGAATTGTCGGTGACGTAGGGTTTCCCATCGCCGCCCAATCTCAGCTTCGCCTCGCACCCTTCCTCCCTGAACATCTCCCGCCCAATTTTTTATTTTTATTTTTATTTTAGTGCCAATATACTGTAATTATAAAAGAGAGGAATATATTGAAATTAAAATAATAATAATACCATCTACATTATTACACTTTTGACCCACAATAAAAGGTTGCACACATAATCTTCAACATTTACAGAGAACACACACATAAATATACCTTGTATCGATCAAGCTACCAAATGGACGTTCTTTCCTTTGGAGGAAAAGAATCTGCTAAATCCACGAGTCGGGGTAGAAGAAGCAGAAGACGACCCCGACTTTGAGTGGCCATGTTTGGTAACTGGATTGTTCGCTTCAGATTTGGATGGGCTCTGTGGACCATTGAGCAGGAGATCCAATGTGAGCTCAGAGCTTGTCCTATCCAAATCGAATGAACCGTTTTCAAATGGATGGATATGATTTACGCCACACATTTCTTCCTCGAGTGAGACTGTAACACCCCTTGCATTATTCAGGGAGCTGAGTGTATTTGTCTGGGGACGTAAGGCTTTCAACTGCTTGTCGAGAAGGAATATGGTTTCTTGGCACTCGGCCAACGTTTCAGCTGCAGAAGCTATATCTTGCTCCTCCTGATTCAAAATAGTAAACGTGATTTCTTTCTTATACACGAGATAACAAATTTTAGATTCATCATAAATGTATCTACTGTACTATATGCCTCACCTGGCTAGTCTTCGCATTATCAGCTGCCGCGCAAGTATCAGTCCTGACACGGATTTGCAAAAATTAAAAACAAAACATTGGCAAATGGAAACGAAAGTGACGGCAAAACTGAAAATTTTATCAATACCTCTGCAGTTTATCTAGAAGATCGTCGCATCTGGTAACTGCGTCGTGGCTGATCTTCTTCTCCTCTTTCAGCTCATTATCCAAAACCACTATTTTCTCCTGCAGATAATTAACTTCAGTCTGCAAATCCTCTGCACGTTTCTCGAGTGCTCTGTAAGATTCCGCCATGCATTTCAGCTGCGTTTCTGCTAAGCCGTTCGATGTCTGAGCCGATGCCAATTGCGATCTGACGTCAGCAAGAACCTGTTCGGTTTCCACCAACAGACACTTGGTGATCTTCAAATCTTCTGCGCATCTAGCAAAGTCAACTGCAAGATTATCCTTATCCATTTTCGACTGTTCAGAGGTCGGAACAAGAATCCCGTCGCTCGGAGTATCAGGATCAGACGCAGAGTCCAAAAATTCAGACGGGTTATTCGGACAACGATTGTTCTCCGGCAAAACAATCTTGTCAATACAATCGGAACTACTGCTGGCTTCGCTTTGTAATCGTGGGACATAGAATTTCAGCGCAGTTAGTCTGCTTAGCACCCGAGAACTGTCGAGAACAAAATCGAACAATTCGTTCTTGCTTTTAACAGCACCAGTGTATTTGGCAGAGAAATTTTCTAATAGTCCATCTTCATCGGACAATGTTCCTTGGATAGCCTTAGCCTCTTTACCAAGATTCATTACGAAATCATAGATGCATGAGATGGCTGTTTCCAGTTCTGGATCTACATAATCATCTTCAGGTTTTACACGTTTGGATGCAAGTGCTAATTTTTCCATCTCCAGAAAATCATCCATAAGATCCACGTTAATAGCGCTTTCTGGTTTCTGTGGACTGTTGGCAGTCTTTCCCTTATGGAAGTAGCAATTTTCAGAAACCGACACCGTAGCCAACGAACCAGCACAACTCACGCTATCAGCATTCCCAACTTCAGCATTACCTTCACCATTAGTTTGTATTTGTGCTTCTAGAAGCTTGCACATACTTCTAGAAGCTTCCAATTCATTGTCGCGGTTTTTCAATGCTTCCTCTAAGGTCCTCGCATGTTCATCCATAGCCACTAGGCGTTCCATTAGTTGCTCGTTCTCTTTCTGCCACTTTAAAGAACTATCAAGTGACCTTCTTAGACGTGGATCACAGAAATTCTCAACTTCGAGTTTCATCTGTGCCATAGCACCGGGACCTGGTAGTTTTTTCCTAACAAGAGTCCGTAATCTCTGACACTCGGCTTCAAGCTTCGCGATTTTTCTCGCCCCTTCAAGATGTTGCTTGTTCACCACTTCTAAAGACCGCAAGCTCATATCCTTTTCCTCACTCCGGATTTCCACTTCTTTCCTGGCCACATGGACCTCGTATTTGAGCGAGTTTATTTCCTTCTCACACGACTCGATTTTGGTTTTCAAGAATTCTATACCAGCCTCGGCTTCTGACTTTTCTTCGCTTACCTTAATAAGCATGTTTGTTCGGTCTTGGAGAGATCTCGATAGATCAGAGTAATCGGCGGCAGAGTTCAATAGATCTTGTTCGAGGCTTGATATTTGGGATTCGAGCCCAAGCTTCATTTTGTCGAAGAGGTTTGTTTTGTGGATGATGAGTTCCTGTTGTCTCTGATCGTGTTCTTCCTTCAAGTTTCGTATTTGTTGCATGCATTCCTTGAGGGCACCATCTAAATGGGATGATCTTTCTTCTGCGGTGAGCTTTAGCAGAGTTATGGATTCGAGTTGGGTTGTCAACGTAGATGCCTCAGCCTCAGCCTTTTCCCAACCTGTGCAAAGATTTCTCATGCAATTAAGTACCACAAAAAAAATCCAAAAACGAATTATGGTTTAGGATAGTTACCAGAGAAAAAACCTCACAGCTAACTTTAGAAATTACATTTACAAACACCACCCTTGAGGTTTGATTTCGGCTTTAGCCTTAGAGTTGGTCTCAACCAGAACTATCTGTCCTTGACTATTTCAATTAGATGCTTCAATTTTTTCAAATGTTGCAGATGGACCCAACTTTTAGTACAAGTACTTGTATGTTTAGAAAAAGTATAGCGATGTAATGTAAAAGCAATGGACCACTAGTGATATATGCAAAATGTAAGACGAATACGACCTCAAGGCTGGTTTTACTATTTTTCAAAATTAGCTGAGGTGTTTGAGTGTTTTGTAACTGTCGAAAATAAAGAGAGAAATACGACAAAAACCTGCGATAGCTTCTTCGGCTACTTTAGCATGTTGTTTCACGATGTTGTCTTTATCGGTTATCTCCGACTGGGCTTCGGTTAACATGTCATTCAGTCCTGTTACTTCATCCTCTAAGGTATGCACTTGCTCCTCATAGGATTTCACTTGATCCTCCAATCCAACCAGATGATCATACGATTCGATCGAGATTTTAACATACTTTGGTTTCTCAGTACTGTTACCATGTTTGGCCTGCAAAAGAGAAACATAGGAGAATGAAAGAAAATAACTAAACATATACAGTGCAATACAAGAACAACAATAACATGGACAAACCTTGTCGGCTTGATTTGCACTCGAGTGTGAAGCAGACGATTTTTTCTTCCACGGCCAATTACTCCGTTTATCCATCCTTGGCTATCTGTCGGTGCAACCAAATAAGTGCAGAATGTCAGTTGTCTTATATAAAAAAAAATGAACATGATAAGATATGCCCAGTCAAATCATGAATGCACATACTCTGTCTGCATTACAGCAATGACAGAACTTAGACATACAACCACCAAATTTAAATAAACATAAGATGATGATTGACGACGATGATAGGAAAACGACAGACCACCAGAAACAATTGGAAAATGTATAATATGAATATGACATTCCATAAGCCATAAAAAAAACAAGTTTAAACCCTGTAAATCAAATCATCTGGATTCCATACTAAGCATATATATTATTATTTCAATTTTTCAACCACATAATATGATATTTTTCACCAACTACAAATGATTGTAGCATTTCCATGGACCTCCGAAAACACAACGCGAGAAGCTGAAATCGGAGGTCCCACCTTAGAACAATCGGTAATGCAAGGAGTAGCTCTGACTTTAATTAACACGAGAGGCTGAGAAATTCAGAATCAAATCAGCCTTCAAAAATTGAAAAAGAAAAAACCACCGACAGACAGAGAAAGAGAACTCGCATAAGAACAAACACGTCGTGTGCAATTTTCATGAACGCCGAAAACAAAGCAAAAACTGTGAGCTCCTCGAAGACGACGATAACCACTCCAAAAATTAATTAATTAATTGATTAATTAAAATAATCATAAAAAAAAATCGAAGATCGATAAAATTCAACACGCATGAAACACGAGTGTTTGCGAAATAAAATACTACTGTACTACATTCCCACACACACTCACCGCGAGAATGCGCGCAGCGAATTTGTAATTCTTAATTTGTGAGATGCGATCCGCTATACTGTGTGTTTGTGCGTTTTTTAGTTGTTGTTGTTGTAGGTGGTGGTGGTGGAGGAGGAGGTGGGGGACTGGTGGTGGTAGTGGGCGTGGAAGAAGGAGCGTTAATTTTGATTCTGCATTATTGCCGATTTCTATATAGGAGGCATCACTTATAAAGGGGGTGCGTTTAAAAACCTCCCAAATCAGCATCTGCCTTTTTTGGATTTCTTCGGAGCATCAAAATTTATTTCATTTTATTTTATTTTATTTTATTGATTGAAAATTGTTGGCTACTTTTTTGAAGCAAGGTATAATTTGTACTTAAATTTGAGATCAATTGTTTGGTAAATTTCATAATTTATAAACATTTTAGAACTAACATGTTCTTTTAAACTTAATTTCAGTATATTTCAGTTCAGTTCAGATCGCTTAAGTCAAATTCAGTTCAGATCCTTTCAGTTCAAGTTCGATTAAGATCGTTTCCAAATAAATTTAATTAAATTAAATAAAAAATAATTTGAATGAATAATTTTAAGTATAAATTTTAGTTAATTTGACAATATTATTAATATTTTTTTAAAAATATTTAATAATTTATAATAATAACAATTAAAAAAACAGTTTAGTTTAGTCGCTTAAGTTCAATTCAGTTCAGCCGATTTAAGTACTGATAAATTATACTCTCTTCATCTCAATAAATTATTTGTATTTTTCATTTTATCATGTTTAGCAATAATATCCACGATGAATAAAAATAAAGAAATCATTGATTGTAATTATATTTGAACTTATTTTTTCTCACTTAAATTATATCAAACGAGTATAGTTTAGGTTGAGCGTACGATTGAAAATTGTATCAAATAGTTAATGTAAAATTGAAATTTTGGTGTTTATTTGATCAGATTATCCAATCACTTGTTTTTCAAGACACTGCGAAAAGAAAAACAAAAAAATACTATCCTTAGCTCGTATATTTAATTTAGATTAGAATACAATTGTGCTTTGTATTTGGTAAGATTTGGAATAAAGCGATGGAATGATATCATTTTATTGGTTATAATTATTGGAGAATACATAGCTATTTTAATTGATCGTCGGCGTTCACCCTAAAATGCTGCGTGTACAATTAGTGGACATATGCTTCAACTACAAGTTTGATTCGACAAAATTATGGGTGAGAATCATTCTTTTATTAATTTATTGCCACTTTTATTATTATCTATGTATGCATAATTATAAAAGTTTTACTAGTATATAATCATAGAAGTGACCTCAATTACCACAGTACTATTACTTAGAAGAAAATACATTATTGATTACATTTACATGCATGTAATTTGTAATGTATTTTCATTTTTATCATTTTCAAGTATTATTAGAAAATAAATTAAATAATATAAATATAATTTTGTTTTGTTTTGCACTTTTGTGTGTTAGTGCTTTAGTGAGATTATTTTTACAGCAACTTGCAAGCCGTTTCAATTTTTACGAAAAATAAACATAACGATAAAACTGTTTTCATTAGAGGAAACTAGGAAATTAGTAATAATCAATGTCAATTTTAAAGTGTAAGTTTTTATAAATAGTTAAATACAAAAAAAAAAAAAAAAGAAGACAATGATTGTACACGAAGATGAAATGAAGGGTGCATTTACTCCAATTTACTGTTTTTATATCCATCTTAGGCTTTTACAAACTTTATGCAAAAGAATTGCGGTTTTTTTCACATCGGATACCCAAAGACTTTGCCTTTTTCTATAGTTTCACCACTACAAAACAAGAACAAAAAATTGAGTGAATAAGATCATAATGTATCTAGCACTTTTATAACTTTTATTTACTTTTCATATATACATTTTTTTGTTCATAAAGAAAACAATGTCAGTAATTAGTATTGTTATTCTAATTTTTATTCGTAAATTATATGACTTCGCATGTGAACGCTTTGACGACCAAATCAGTAAACTTACGTAAACTCAAGTAGACTTTGATCGTGGAGCGAGGTAATTAATAAAACACATTTCAAAAGCTTAAATTCTTTCATATGTTCGTGGAGTAAATTAAACTACCACATTTAAAATTTATTTATCATTTAATGCAATGTGTGGTTCTTCTTCCCTACATATATATAGTTGAGTTGATGGTAGATTAGACTAAACGTATTATTTGTCCTCTATTAAACCTCAACGAATTAACATAATGTCATATGTATTAATGGCCATCATTGGCCCTTATAAGGGATCATTGCCTGTTTGCCTTTATTTAATTTAGGGTTGCAATCATTTTAAGGAGACTTTAATACCAATAATAATAATAACAACTTATAATTAAAAGTTTTGTACTGTATAGCAATAATAATAATAATTACATTTATCTCAATTAATTATGTAGTTCTCTTTATAATTTATAAGAAATCATGTGGATAATTAGTTTGAACAGAAGTATAAAAATATTCTCTTTTTGTTTCACTAAGTTACGTTTCACATATACAATTATGTTCCTTGACCTGTATATACTGATAGGGGTTTTAACCCGATTATTAGAAGATCCGGATACTGTACTTGAGAAATTTGGGTTGAGCTAAAAGAAACATGGGTCTTTTAGGCCTCACAATAGGACTATAGGACTCTTGTTAATTAGTTCTTTGTTGTAATTTTCAAGTATAAATGTATAATACCCTCGACATTTTATTAATTCGTTTGGCATTACACAAACATGAAAAATAAATTTTAAAATAAAAACATTAACGAAATGAAATGTAATGGGTTAAATGAAAAAAAAAAACATTAATGAAATTCTGTATATAGTAGTACTTATATTATAACTAAATCCTTTACAAAGTTCGCATCACAAATAATCCCCATTTCCATTTACAATTTTCGCAACATGTCATCAATAATTAGAAAAATAAAAAGTATTTTTATCAATCAAACCCGGGACGACATGGTGTGACGCGTTCACCCATTTGCCATCTCCATAACATTTACGTTAAAATAAAATAAAATAAAAATTTGGTATATTTACCAAATGGGCTTATCGCAACCCCCGTCCAATAGCGGTCTGGACTCGGCCCAAAATCTAACGTTGCTCCGAAAGCCCGTTTGGTAGTAGCTTTGAAAGTCTTCGAAACTCATGAAACGGGCCGAGCCGCTGATATTGGACTCTTTTCGGCCCAAATACCGAATGATTTCCTCGAAAAGAGACTCGTCGCATGGGATCGCCAACGGGCCGGTGTTCGTGAACCCGTACTCCTCCGCGGCCTGGCCCAATAGGTTCTGGAACAGCGGGTGGTTCAGGTACGACGCTCGGACCACGAACCTCTTGCAGCTCGAGCCGACCTTCACCGCCACGTGGCCCGCCGGCACGGCCGACTGCGCCAGTCGGGCCGTCGACGATGCCTTCCGGCGCCACCGCCGGAGCATCTGGCGGAGGCGCACTATGTGCCGGATTTTGCTGCAGCCGGACATGTTATATGTTTTTTTAAATTGAATTGTTTTTTCGTACGATGATTTTTTTGAATATGTATTGTTATGTTGGTTGAATGATGAGAGTATATATAGAGTTTGTGTGGAATGTTAACATTAAGCCATTGCTTTATTTGATAATTACGAAAGTGCCCATAATAGTTTTTGTTTTTGTCATCTTAAGTCAAGAATTTGTTTAATTATTTCCAAGAATATAAAAAGTTGCAAATAAACAAATTAATAGACTACATAGTACTATTATTGTTTTCTTCTTTTTATTTTAAATTTAAAAAAAAAATACTAGTACTTATTATGATGAGATGTTAATTTGAAAAAAGTGTTTATATTTATGATAAATGAAAATTTATTTATGAAATGACAAATCACATATGTCTAATAGTTTTATAATTTCCGTTAACCAGTCTCTAAATGCTACTTTAGAACATTACTCTTGGAGGCATATTAATCGTAGATAAATACTCATACACATCGAGTGTGTATAATTATATTTGTATTTAATATAATAATATTAAATTTACGGTTAAGATAAATACACGTAATTTATGTTTGTTATTGAAGTCAAAGTAAATAAACAATTTTTTATGTAATTTTTGTATTAAATGCTCTTGTAATAGTTTTATAATAAATACGTCATACAGGTCGAGTGTGTATACAATTATGTTTGTATTTAATGTAATACTTCATAATATTAAATTTACGGTAAAAAATATATACGGTGTACTCACATAGATAAAACCCCATCAACCCATGTGCAATGCGGTCCCATCTTTCCCTTTCTCTAAATTTAGCTTTAGCTACAGCCTACAAAGCCTAACCCCCAAAACAGGTCCACAAATACTCCCTCCTCTTTTTTTTATAAGGCGTTTTAGAATTTTTTTTATTTGCGTAATACTGGTCGTTTTCATATGTATTAATTGTAAATGCATTTATTAATTATCTTATCATTAATAATAAATAATCAATTTTATTATTATAATAATAATCTTAACAAAAGATTAGAGAAGTTTAAGAGTTTTATATAAAAAAACGTCTTTAAAAAATTATTTAAAATTAATTTAAGCTTTGAGTAAGGTATAAATATTGATATTTAAAATTAATTTAAGCTTTGAGTAAGTTATAAATATTGATAAATAAGAAATAATTTTGTTTTCTTAATTTGTGTGTAAAAGGCTAAAGCGCCTTATAAAAAAAAGAAGAGGGAGTATTAATTACCTCTTTTAAAACCCTAATCAAGTCAAGTGTGTTGATTACTCCATATAGTATTAGTAACCATTCCACTTATTTATCAACACAATGTACTTGTATTATTTAATTTTAATATTCGAAAAAATGTCAACATAAAATTTTTGTGTCCGATACAAATTTTCATCTCGTATCCCACAAGCTAATGCCTATAATTACCAACGGTGGAGTAGAATCCGATGAGATCATCCATCGTACTTCTAAACGTTGAATGAATTATCGTCCCATGTATAAAAAATATCGTAATTTATTAATTTTAAATTGATAATTTTATGTGTGACAAATTGCAATTGAGCATACTTTTTTAATAATACAAATGCGTGAGATTTGTTGATATTGTAAAATATATTCCGCTCATTAATATAAGTGTAAATAAATCCAATTTCTCTATCAGTTCAAGCTTTTATATTGAAAAATATATTCGGCCCATTAATATAAGTATAAAAAAGTCTAACTTCTTTACTAGTTCGAGCTGTTGAATGATGTGGCATCTAACATGGCTATAGAGCCTTGGGATAACACGAGGTTCTGTGTTCCACTCCCGCCAGTGGCGACTCCACCTGATTTAATTATCCACTTGTTGAGCCTCCCTTCCTTTTGTTTTTAATCGAAAACAATCTATTTGTTGGAATTTCTCATCTTTTTTCTTTATAAAAAAAATACGGAAGTTAAATTATTTGTAAGTCGATATATATGTCAACAGTCAACATACTTGTTGAAGTAATTGTCATTTAGGAAGTAGAGTATATAAGTATTATTTTAATTTTGTTCCTTTTGCTTTTTTGTTTATTATAATTAGTTGGGGTTTATTTAATTGAAGACACAAATCAAGTGGAAGATTTGATGGCATTTTTTGGAGATTTTTGTTTGGAACTTAATAACTTGTTCGGAAGATAAATTATAAAATACGTCAAGGGAGCACTTGAATTGGAGACTTGAGGCCCTTGATTCTAATCTCAAAATATTGCAATTGACATAGACCGAAAAATAAATTAAAAAATTTTATAAAATACGCAAATCAAAATATTTTATTATTATTATTAATATATTTATTTATATTTTGGCTCATGATCCAATCGTTATTGAATTGGATCTGTGATGGTACTGTATATATATTTTTTAAATTGGCCCAATACAAAATGTTTCAATTTAAAATAACTTACAAACATATTTAATTAATTATAACTATCAATATTCCTATGTTGTGAAAACAAGAATCCATAATATTTTTTATACTCATATAAATACCTCAAATAATACTTGTGAGTTGTGACAACCAACTTTATATTCTTGTCAATATAAAACTCACACCACCACATGGGATGAAGAATGAGAGCATCATTTACCAACTTGAAATCCAGTTTGAAAATAAATAAATAATTTATTCAATTTAGAAATGTAGGAGAATATGTTTATTATCATTATTGTTATTGTTTTTATTAAAATGCATATTTCATCGTCATTTGTATTTTAATTATTTTATAGAGACCCCATCACCCCAACCCATATTAATCGTTCGGGTCATTTAATTACTTGGGCTCAGCCCAATGGGTCTTGAAGTCAGAAGCATTTGGGCCATGCTGTTGGGTTACATAAATAGGTACATATCGGGCCCAACTGTTTTTTTTATCTTTATCATCGTTATCATCTTTGTCATTATAAAACAAATAAATTAATTAAAGTAAAAAAATTAATCCTAGAATTCCCCAACAGAAATGAGTGGGAAAACTCAAAAGAGAATGCACTTTTTTCACAGTGTCCAAAGAAAGGCCCGTAAAAGTAGGCTCCAAACCCGGCCCGCAAATGGAGAGCTCTCTCATTCTCATTCTCATTCTCATTCTCTTACACACACAGAAATATGTCTCCTTATGCCCCTACACTATGTACCCTTTTATTCCGTTTCCCTCTTTTGCCACGCCTTCCCTTCTTTCACTTTCAATCTCATGCTTGGTCCCGCATTTTTTAAAATATATTTATAAATAATTTTTCTAAAACTCAAAATAAACAAATGTTAAATTTTTAACATAAGAAAAATACATTTTAAGTCGTTAGACCAACTCCAATGGGTGGCAAATTTGGACGCAAACGTCCAATTTGCCACCAAATGCTATCCAATGGTGCTAATTTTTTACTCAAACTCTACCTCAATTTGAAGATAATGAATAGTACAACTCAAATTTGCTTTCAATTCAAATCTCTACTCAAACAGCATTTTTTATTATTTTAAATTTATAAATTATTAAAATTTAATTAATTTAATATTAAAATATTTCTTAAAAAGTATATAAAATATTATTCTTGAATATTTTTTTAATTTATGATTATTTTGTAAATTTTAGCTATATTTTTAAAATTGATAATTTTTTTTAAATTGTATTTTTGTACTCAAGTTTATACTAACTTACTATTTTATATTATTTAATTTTAATTTTTTGATTAATATTTATAATTTAGTTTTAAGATATAAATTGAAGTAAAAAATTTAATAATAAGCAAAACATACCTATTATAAATTATATTACACGATATAACATTAAATTAAACGTAAATGTCACAAGCATAAATTATAAAATAAAATACATAATAATAAAAAAAAACACAAATTATATAATTCAATATAAAATTCAATAGAAAAATACAAATTATAAAATTCAAAAAATATGTAATTTATAATTTATATATTGTATTTTTTGTAATAATATATTTGTTTTTAATTATTAATATGATATTTTATTATTTAATTTTGTATTGTAATTTTTAATTTAATTTATATATAATATTATAAAAAATATTTTATATAAAATTAGATTTGTAATAAAATTAATTAAAGTTTTATTTATTTGAGTACAAATTTGAGTTTAATGATTGGGGATGATTTACTATTTGAACTCAACTTTTGTGGTAATTTGAAAATTTTGGTGGCAATTTAAAGCCAACTATTAGAGATGGCCTTACAATGGTGAAGCAAACAGAATAAACATGTGTAAGCGTTGTTTCTACGTTTAAACATACAAAACGACATATGAAAAACTTGAGCCATCTAAAAATATTTCACTTAAACGATGTTTGCGATGATACAAACAAACTTCTAAACCTATAAGATATTTTTTTTTCATAAATAAATGTAGTTCGAAACAACTATAAAA
Source organism: Euphrasia confusa (assembly GCA_954870475.1). NCBI lineage: Eukaryota > Viridiplantae > Streptophyta > Magnoliopsida > Lamiales > Orobanchaceae > Euphrasia > Euphrasia confusa. Next base: position 43,541,261 of record OX940956.1, on the reverse strand, counting down.
TGGTTGTTCATAAATTAATTTTAACATGCAACATATTAACATGTGTGCACTTAATTTTGTTATATAAAATTGGCTAAATTTTCATTAAAAGTAACACTAAGTTTCACTCTCACTCGCACTCACTCAAAAAAGAAGACCATCAATTTAACATATAAAAAGTTGCTTTTGTATATATATAGATGCACTTTGTAATTATTATGATCATTGTCGAATAAGTCAAAAGAAAAAATCCTCATCAATAATTTGTAGTATTATCCTAATAATAATTCGACTTTATTTTTAAAGTCAGTATAAGACATCAAACTTATGACCAAAGTCAAACACACTACTATTCGAGCATATGATTAACAACTCATAATTATTAATTTGTCTTGACCCGTCAATGGCGTCCAAAGACAGGCTCTCCTTTTCTTTTAATTTTGTATTATTAGTAGTATTTGATTGTAATTATATATATAGTTAAGATTAACACTAATAAGGAGTACGTAATAAATAATACTCCATATTACTTATTAGTAATCAATGATCTATGTACTACCGTCCGATTGATTTTAATCTCTCTTTTTTCAATAACTATCGTAATCAATGTCGGATCGACAGTAAAATCAGCAGAACAGTTTGATAAGATTTCATTTATTGGTTTTCGTTTTGGCCATAACATCAAACATGCATATCCTCGTTTTATATATTTACTTATGACATGATATAGTGAAAGATGTAATCAATATCATCAATCAAGTTCGTACGTAAGAGTAGTTGAACGTCATTGACTTGCCCAATGACCACAATTTAGACTATTGCAATTGAATAAATCATTTCACAAGTATAAAATTTTAAAGAAATAAATGAACTCGATCGTACATTATTCATGCCTTGTTGAAAATAATGCATATTTCTTTGTAATAATACACATTAATTAATTAACTCTTATGTTATTTTACTTGTATATATATACAAGTATACAACCCATGAAGAATAGAAGATTCCTCGTTTATTTTTACAAATAATTCAAAAAAATAAAATGGTACAAGATCTTAATATAAAATATGTAACGCAATTTGGACGATCTTTTAAATGAGATTATGATGAGTTAAGATTCACACTATATGCTATATCAGCCAATGCATGTTTGACACGTGGATTGTGGTCAACTTGGTTGGAATTTGGCAACGATTGCGGCGAGTTTGAGTCCCCACAGTATGGGGAAGTGAGCTCGGATAGCCCGGCCCGGCCCGCAAGGTTACTCACATCATGACCGTCGGATCTAGGTTTTACGATCCCCATTGGCGCACGCGGGGTTTAATGTGGGCCCCACATCTGGTAAAAGGAAAATCCTGCGGTGCGTGCAGTTAAAATTGTTTTTAAACTTTAAGGTGTGGTCCGTATGATTTATTGAGCATCCACACAACTTAATAAAAACACCCTAACCAATGTTTGTGCTACTCGATTTCAGTATTAACTACTCCGTAATAAACAAATTAATATTTTATTTTTTAATAAACCTGTTAAAACAATTAAGTTCCAAGAAATTATGCAGAATTTATTTATAAATTATAAATAAATCGCGTATAAATAGGTGAGATATAATGTCAAACAAGTTCAAAGAAAATCTATCTATATACATTTATCTTTTATATGAATACAAATGTTTATTTGATATGAAGTTGATAATTTATACACTATCCTCTTTATTAAATAGTAGTATAAAACTTAAGCTCGTGCTCTAGTTATACTAAGAAAAAGTTTCGAGAAATCAACGGTTAGATGATTCGATTAGTCTTTCGCTCTTATATTCAATTTAACTTAAATTATTCTATTAGTCTTTCGCCTCAATATTCAAATTGGATAGCTGCGAATATTCACTTTTATTTTATTGACAATATTGCTTGGTAGAAATATCCTTTTTAATGATATTTTTATTTTACACTCCAAATTATGGAGGTGTTATACAAAATTTAATAATAAAAATAACCTTGAACTCTTCTCACGAGAAATAGGCCTGAAATTTCCATCTGTCATCTTGGGGCTAGGTGTACAAAAAGTCTCATATGCAGCATTGGGCGTATTTTATGATCATTTATTATTTTTAAAATAGAGCACATATTTTAAAAAATTAAATACAAAAAATCCTTCTAATTTGATTTGGCTCAGGTGGCAAAAATAAATACAGTACGTAAATAAAAATACAATTAAATGAGAGTACACATTCTCGTGTAATAATTAAACACAATAAAAGTACGAAAATAATATTATTAAATTGCTCATCCTTTTCAAAAATTCCTCTGTACTAATTTTGAGATTTAATACTATCTGAGAAAGACAAAGTTGAAGGCTTTTTAGGCATTCAATTTCAAACACATTGAAAGGTCTTTTTTTTTTGAGAATCAATTTTTAATTTTAATTTTAATTTTTAAAAAGGGGAAGAAAGATAATCACTTTTGAATATCCAACAACCCACGCTTTTGGACTTCTTGATTTTTTGGATGCAAAAAATTGACCCCTCCAAATCATTTCATTTCAAGTTCTTATTTTTTTAATGAGTAAAGTTTTTTTTGCCCTTTTAGATGTTTAATGGGTTGTTGTTGATAAGTTGAGGAGGGGACGAAGAAGCCCCACATTTAGATTTTTGCAGCTACTTTTTTTTTCATGTTCTTGGTTTTGGATTTTTTGAAGGCACGCGTTCGATTGGTTACTTTCATACTATTTAGATTCCTCTGACCCTTCAAGAAACAAGAGAGTGATAGTGTAGTGATGTTTCTTGAAGAACAAAGCTTTATTTATTAGTACACGTTTTTTTTCATAGGAATTTCATGTGGGTTGTTTGTGTTCTTAGATGAAAAAGATTCAATCTTTCTGAAATTTGATGCTGAAAAAAATGGAGTCTTTTGGAGCTGTTGTAGTGGGATTGAATTAGAAACAACTTTTTTTCACTCACATGGGTTCTGTTGAAGACAAGGCGAAATCAGGAGTTTTGGGGTCGAATAATTTACTTGAAGAGATGAAATTGTTGAAAGAAATGCAGGATCACAATGGTTAGTTCAGTTAAACCTTAATACTCTGTTTGAAAAAAATAACTATAATTTTTGACTTGTTTTTATGTAAATGTTAGGCTTAAAGAAATCGATAAATTCCGAGCTGTGGCATGCCTGTGGTGGTCCATTGGTAACCTTACCTCAGATTGGAAGTCTTGTGTATTATTTCCCACAGGGGCATAGTGAGCAGGTTTGTTTAAATTTTCGTTCTTTCTAAAAATCGAATCGATTTTTCGTGGGACATGATCGAATTATGCTTTTCCTTCTTCTGCATTGTTAGCTGGATTTAGAATTGATGACACTTCGCAATTTGAAGCTGCATTATACTCCGGTTTTGTTGAATGAATGAAAAAAGAATCGAGCTGTTTTTGCTATTTTGCTTTGATTTTAGTGATGTCGTGTCATTCGGATGTAAAAAGATTTGAACTGTAATTTAATTTTCTCTGCATCAGGTCGCAGTTTCCACTAACAGAACAGCCACGACTCAAACTCCCAGTTACCCGAACCTCCCATCCGAGTTATTGTGCCAAGTTCACAACGTTACACTCCATGTAAAAGTCCTTTCTTTTTTTTTAGTTGGATAGAAAAAAACACGGCACATCTCGGTTATTATTCATTTTTTTTCTTCTGTTTTTTCGTATAATAGGCAGACAAAGAAACGGATGAAATCTACGCGCAGATGAGCCTGCAGCCTGTGAATTCCGTAAGTAACTAACTTTAACAATTCACGTACACAGTCGATAGAACTCAATCAAGTACTCGTTAGCATATTTCATTATTGCCTTCAGGAGAAAGACGTTTTCCCTATACCCGATTTCGGACTAAAGCCGAGCAAGCACCCAACTGAGTTCTTCTGCAAGACCTTGACAGCAAGCGATACAAGTACGCACGGCGGCTTTTCAGTTCCTAGGAGGGCTGCAGAGAAACTTTTTCCACAACTAGTACGGTTTCAGCATTTGATCAGCCTTTGATTACTTTAATAGATCAATTTATGTCATGCCATTTTTTTTTTGACCTTATTCAGGATTACTCTTTGCAACCTCCGTCTCAAGAGCTCGTTGTCCGGGATTTGCACGATAACACATGGACCTTTCGCCATATATACCGCGGTAAGCATGAACGAACTTTTGATCCTATTTTGGAAAAAAAAAAAAGAGTATAATCTTATTTCGGTTTTGTCCGTATTTCCTTTATGTAGGGCAGCCGAAGAGGCACCTTCTGACAACGGGTTGGAGTATGTTTGTTGGCGCGAAGAGGCTTAGAGCTGGCGATGCGGTTCTGTTCATCAGGTACTTATCACTAATCAATCATAACCAAAAAAAATTGAACTTTTTTTGAGTATTCTCATAAAAAGCTCAATACTTTGAATATTAGAGACGAAAAATCGCAATTGCTGTTGGGAGTGAGGCGTGCTAACCGCCAGCAAACAGCTATGCCGTCTTCTGTTCTTTCTGCCGACAGCATGCACATTGGAATCCTAGCAGCAGCTGCCCATGCTTCTGCTAACCGAACCCCGTTTACAGTCTTCTACAATCCAAGGTAAATTGGGAAACTAGTCAAAAAATCGAAAAATGATCTCCGTTTTTTTTTTCCTTAAAATTATTTTTAATTTGTAGGGCGTGCCCATCGGAGTTCGTCGTTCCCTTCGCGAAATATAGAAAATCCGTTCACGGTACTCAGCTCTCGATCGGTATGAGGTTCGGCATGATGTTTGAAACCGAGGATTCCAATAAACGGAGGTAAAAGAAATATATTTACCGTTGAGGTTAGTTTACTCTAATCTTAAAATAATCGACATTTAAATCTTCGTTTTTTTTTTGCAGATATATGGGGACTATTACGGGAATGAGCGACTTAGATCCGTTACGATGGCCCAACTCCAAATGGCGTAGTCTACAGGTCGAGTGGGACGAGCCCGGTTGTGGTGATAAGCATAATCGAGCTAGCCCGTGGGAAATCGAGACTCCCGAAAATCTGTTTATATTTCCATCACTAACCGCATGCCTCAAACGCCCTTTCCACTCTGCTTACATGGGTTCGTTTTCTATATCCCCGAAATCATATTTTCTTGTCGATAATCACGGAAAACACCTCGGTAACTTACTAAATTATCGAAAATACCCTCTCTTTGTTTTTTTCAGGATCCCACACGGAATGGGAGACGATGATAAACAGGCCTTTCTTCCGAGTTCCGCCCGAGAATCTTCCCACCGAGCTACAATGGTCCGAGCAGTTGATGAACATGCTCGCGAGGCCCGCTCAGGGCTTAGTGGGCCCCGCCGGAAATATGTCGACACATCCTTTGCAAGAAACGAAACAAGAACCGAAGAATGTGATCAAACAGAAATTCGAGTCTCCGGGACCCGCTTCCGAGTCTTCGAACCAACACAATGCCGGCCCGATCTTGCAAACGAGCCCCTCATGTTTCCCGCAATCGCATTTCGACCCCCACATTCCTCAGTACTCGGCCGAAGTCGACTTCAGTTCCCTTCCGATGTCTTCGGTCGGACAGGACCTCTGGGCCCCACAGCCCAATCCTTACGAAAGTCCGAATCCGGGCGACATATACAGCTGTCTGAATCTGGACGGTGCAAACAGCGGGAGCACGGTGATGGATCCATCGTCCGTTTCCAGCGCCATATTGGACGAATTTTGCGCCCTGAAGAACGTCGATTTCCCGAACCCGTCCGATTATTTCGTGGGGAATTATGGCTCGACTCAGGACGTCCAGTCGGGGATGACTTCGTCGGGCCTTGCTGAATCGAGGCCTTTTTCTCTGCAGGAGTTTGGGGATAACTCGGGAGGCGGGGCTTCGTCGAGCAACGTGGATCTCGACGAGGCTGGTTTACTGCATCAGGGCTCGTTCAAGCAAGTGACTCCACGCTTTCGTACTTACACAAAGGTACTACTACTACTACATCATAAATCAGCCATCATGAGTCGTGTATATATAATTTTTTTTTTCTTTTACAGATTCAAAAGGTCGGGTCTGTTGGGAGGTCGATCGACGTGTCGAGTTTCAAAAATTACAACGAATTGCGTTCGGAAATCGAACGCATGTTCGGGCTCGAGAGGCTTCTCAATGACTCGGGCTCGGGATGGACTTTGGTCTACGTGGATTTCGAAAACGACGTCTTACTTGTTGGGGACGATCCTTGGGAGTAAGTATCTTCGTTTACCCCTATACGAATGTTTATGTTGGTATGAGTTTTTTCTTATGAATTCTTGATAACCGAATGTAGGGAATTTGTTGGTTGTGTGAGATGCATCCGGATTTTATCCCCATCGGAAGTGAAGCAGATGGGAGAGGAAGGAATGCAGCTCTTGAACAATGCAGCAATGCAAGGGGTCAATGGTTCGGCTTCAGAGGTTTGTTTCCGTAAAGACGACTCTCCTAGAATATGATACTTTGATCATCGTCGAGCTGTGCTGTATTTCGAATCTTCTTGTTTATCCGTAGTAAAATGTAGTGTTAATCGTGTAGCGTCGTAACAAAAAAAAATCATCGTGCTCTCCTATCTAACTACACTATTAATTTGTGTTGCCCGGTTAAATTAGTTATTAATAAGATGATCATTCTTCATCGTCCCCCAATAAACCAGATGATACAGATAACAAAAACTGAGGTAATTACAAAAGAACCCCAAATAAGTTTTAAAATGACAAAACTGGCCTTACAGCAGTATTAACCTCGGAAACACTGAAATAAAAGGAAACAAGGAAGAACAAAGACCAAGGTGATTAATGCCACCGCAACTAAAACTTACCGGAATTCTCCGAGTCATTTTCCGATTCCGGCTTTTAACCGGGGATGAAATACCAATTTGTCCTCGTTTCTGAAAAAAAAAAAACAATTAATTCTCAAAGATTGTATGGGCATATAAACCTCATTCAAGAAATTCAAAAGCGGATGAACCGAAAAGATAGTTATTAAACTCACTCGAAGCAGAAGCTAGGACAAGGATTGACAATTCTGAAGTTTGTTGCGATGTTGCGGGTTAGAGGCGTGTTTAGGCGCAATCGGGTTCATCGTTTATCCGTAGTAATTAAGATGCAGTGTTACTCGTATCAGAAGACATTATTGAATTGTGTTACCCGGTAAAATCAGTTATTAATAAGATGATGAACTTTAGTAATTAAACTAAAGTAAATTTGTTCATAAACATAATTACTATATACTCCATCATGCAACAATTCATGCATAATAATAAAAAAAAAATAATAGTAATTCCCACAATTATAAAAAAAAATCTAAAATAAAAGAAAACAAGGAAGAACCCAAGCTGATTAATGGCCACCACAACTAAACTTACCGGAATTTCATTGTCATTTTCCGATTCATTTTCTATTGGTTATTTTTGTACAAATGTCTAAATCCGAAACATAAAATAAAATAAAATCTGGACTAGAACAGTACTATTGATCTTTACAATTCCAGAATAAAATGTTAGAATAATATATTTAATAAGATATTATTCTATGTAATTAAGTAGATTAAATGTGATTGATGTTGTTCCTAGAATAGCTCCTTAGAATGAGGTTAAGTTGTTGACCTTACTGTGTATATATAGGCTAGGTGATTCATTTTATTAATCAAGGATTATAATCTTTCATGGTATCAGAGAGTTTAAGGAAACGAAAACTCCGAAACCAAAGCTTTCGCAAACCTAAGCTCTTTTCTTTCTCCCAAACGTGACTGCTCTCTCTATCACTTAGCAGCAGCCGCAAATTTCTTTCTCCGACCTCACGTCACAAATGACATCTTCCGGTAAAAATACATTTCACCCGGCACTTGCAGTCTCCAACATTCGAAACAACATCCCCATGATGTTGGAAACGGAGAACGTGCGATACGCTACATGGGCGGAATTATTCCGGATCCACGCCACGTCCCAGCGGGTGTTATATCACCTAATCGATCCACCCTCTGACAAGAGGATCGATGAACCCAGCACGGATGACGAGAAGGAATTGTGGACCACTCTCGACGCCACGGTTCTCGGCTGGATCTACGCTACTATATCACAAGAACTCTTAAATACAATTCTTGAACCTGGGCTCACGGCTAAAGCTGTTTGGGGACGTCTCAGGGAGATATTTGAAGGGAACGAAAATTCTCGGGCTGTCGAACTCGAACATGAGTTTTCTACCACCATCATGGAGGATTTCCCATCGGCCTCCTCGTACTGTCAACGCCTTAAAGAACTCGCCGACCAATTGAAGAACGCAGATGCGCCGGTATCAAATTCTAGACTTGTTTTACGAATTGTTGCTGGATTAACTGAGGCATTTAATGGCGTTGGTACCATTATTCGTCAAAGCTCTCCTATCCCTTCCTTTTTTAAAGCCCGATCCATGATTACTCTCGAGGAAACGGCATTGAAAAAGAAAGCCAAAGAGGCGGCTTCTGCACTCCTTGTGCGTGGTAATCCAACTGTCTCGTATCCGACCAATTCAAGTAATTCAGATAACACTGGAAAGGGTAAGGGTCAATCGAAAAATAATGGCAAAAATAAGAACAAAGGTGGTACTGGCAAGAATAAGAACAAAAGTGGTTCAGTTGGATTTACACAGCCGTGGACTCCATGGTATGGGCCAGGCTCACAATGGGGATGGGGAATGCCTCCCTGTCCATATCCTTCAGTCCCACAGTGGGCTGGACAACAAAATTGGGCTAGGCCGAACTCTTTTGCGGGTGGAGGGCGTGCACAGGGACCGAGCTCGGGCTCTCTCCTTGGCCCACGCCCGAACATTGGTCAGCAGCAACAACAGGCGGCCTTCATGAGCCACACAGGACCAACACAAACGGACGTGGAACAAGCCATGCACACTTTGGGCCTCACCCCCCCGGATCCAAATTGGTACATGGATACTGGGGCCACCTCACACATGACATCTGAGTCAGGTACTCTTTCCCCTTATTTTCAATTGAGCCATAATAATGGGATACTTGTTGGTAATGGTCAAACTATTCCGGTTAGTGGTTTTGGGAACTCTCAGCTTACGTCTCCCCATCCCCCACTTATATTAAAGAATGTGTTACATGCCCCTAAAATCATTAAGAATCTAGTATCAGTGCGTAAATTTACTACTGACAACTCAGTTTCTGTGGAATTTGATCCGTTTGGTTTTTCTGTGAAGGATTTCCAGACGGGGACGAAACTAATTAGGTGTGAAAGTCGTGGCCAACTATATCCTCTCTCCACTACAAACCACAATAAAGCCAACCAATCTGCTTGTTTTTCTTTTCTGTCTCAGTCGTTATGGCACGACCGGTTAGGTCATCCAGGGGCATCTGTGTTAGCCTCGCTTAGGAAAAATAATATGATCAAGTGTAATAAAACTAGTACTACTAGCAATTGTAACGCTTGTTCTATTGGAAAACATGTTAAGTTACCTTTTGTTGCCTCTCAATCTACTAAGTCACTGCCATTTGATATTATACACTGTGATTTATGGACATCTCCTATATTGAGCTCTTCGGGTCATCGATACTACTTACTATGTTTAGATGACTATTCAAATTATTTGTGGACATTTCCTTTAGCGAATAAATCCCAAGTTTTTTCGACATTTGTCACTTTTCATTCTTATATCCGTACTCAATTTGAGAGAGAAATAAAAACCATTCAGTGTGATAATGGAAAGGAGTTTGATAACGGACAATTTCATGAGTTTTGTAGCAAAAACGGTTTGGCCTTTAGATTCTCATGCCCATACACATCATCGCAAAATGGAAAGGCAGAGAGAAAAATTCGAACCATTAATAATATTGTCCGTACATTACTTCATCGTGCATCCATTCCTTCCACGTTTTGGCACCACGCTTTAGGCATGGCAACTTACTTACTTAACATCCTTCCAAGTAAATTACTTTCCTCCCAAGCTCCACTCAATATCCTATATTGCAAAAATCCATCTTTTTCTCACCTTCGAATATTTGGGTGTTTGTGTTATCCGTTGTTTCCACCTCAAACTATAAATAAACTCCAGGCTCGTTCAACACCATGTGTTTTCTTAGGATATCCGTTGAATCATCGTGGATATAAATGTTATGATTTGTCGTCTAGAAAAATCATCATTAGTCGTCATGTCCTCTTTGATGAAACACAATTTCCTTTTTCACATATATATGAACCTACAAGTTTTGATTATACGTTCTTGGAACCGAATCGATATATGTTGGATTATTGGGCCACCACCTCGAATGAGGCAGCTTCTGATTCAGCTCCAATGAACCCTTCACGAGTTAGCCCATTCCCCAACATTCAATCCCCAGATCCAAATACAACACGCCCACCTCCACCAGTTTTCCAAAATCAGCGGCCTACACCTGGGTGCCTTGACTCAACCCACAGTCCAGTCCAATCACGCCCACGATCAGGCCCATCCTCTCCTGGTCGTCTGCTTGATTCTTCTGCTGGGCCGGCCACTGTGGCCCAGTTGGGTCACATAACTCATCCAAATCCATTGGTCCCAGCCCCTCCTTCTCGACCCGTCACTCGTAGTCAAAATGGTATTAAAGTGCCCAAAAAGCATTTTGGTCTTCATTCCAGCTCCACTAAATCTCCTATACCGCGTAATCCTGTGTTAGGACTTAAAGACCCTAATTGGAAAATGGCTATGACCGATGAGTATACTGCTCTAATTGAAAATGGGACTTGGGAATTAGTACCCCGCCCCCCTGGTGTGAATGTTATTCGATCTTTGTGGGTTTTTGCCCATAAAGAAAATTCTGATGGTTCTTTTGAGCGGCATAAAGCCCGTCTTGTAGGTGATGGAAAAACTCAGAAAGTTGGGGTAGATTGTGGTGACACGTTTAGTCCAGTGGTTAAACCTGCTACCATTCGCACGGTTCTTAGTTTGGCTTTGTCTAAAGCTTGGTCCATTCACCAACTTGACGTAAAGAATGCATTCCTACATGGAGAACTTAAAGAGACGGTATACATGCATCAGCCGTTGGGTTTCCGGGATCGTAGGTTTCCAGATCATGTTTGTTTATTGAAGAAGTCGTTGTACGGGCTCAAGCAAGCACCTCGCGCTTGGTACCAACGATTTGCACATTATATTTACTCGATTGGTTTTTCTCAAAGCACGGTGGACAATTCTCTTTTCATTTACCGCAGGGGTAAAGATATGGCTTATTTGTTGTTATACGTGGATGATATTATATTGACTGCAAGTTCTGAGGCTCTACGCAGGTCAATTATTTCTCTTCTCAGCTCTGAGTTTGCAATGAAGGATTTGGGTCCCCTACATTACTTCTTAGGGATTGCAGTCTCTCGACATAAGGAGGGCTTATTTTTATCTCAACGAAAGTATGCGTCTGAGATTATCGAGCGGGCAGGAATGTCTTCGTGCAAACCATCATCAACGCCCGTGGATACGAAACCCAAGATGAGTGCGCAGGCGTCTCCCGCTTATTCTGATGCCACTCATTATCGCAGTCTTGCAGGGGCTCTTCAGTATCTCACTTTTACGAGACCCGATATAACGTATGCGGTACAGCAGGTTTGTTTGTTCATGCACGATCCTCGAGATGAACATATGCTTGCACTTAAGCGTATAGTGCGATATATACAGGGTACTCTTGATTATGGTTTATCTCTGTATCCTTCTTCGACTTCCTCTCTAATATCATATACTGATGCGGATTGGGGAGGGTGTCCAGATACACGTCGTTCGACGTCAGGCTATTGTGTGTTTCTTGGAGATAATCTGGTGTCATGGTCTGCAAAACGACAAGCTACCTTATCACGCTCGAGTGCCGAGGCTGAGTATCGCGGAGTCGCTAATGTTGTATCTGAATCATGTTGGCTTCGGAATCTTCTCTTAGAACTACATTGTCCAATATCGAAAGCCACTCTAGTGTACTGTGACAATGTAAGTGCGATATACTTATCTGGAAATCCGGTTCAACACCAACGCACTAAGCATATCGAGATGGATATTCATTTTGTTCGAGAAAAAGTTGCTCGAGGAGATGTGCGCGTCTTACATGTTCCGTCCCGACATCAGATTGCCGATATATTTACAAAAGGGCTACCTCTAGTCCTCTTTGAAGATTTCCGGGACAGTCTCAACGTTCGTAAACCTTCCGTTTCGACTGAGGGGGAGTGTTAGAATAATATATTTAATAAGATATTATTCTATGTAATTAAGTAGATTAAATGTGATTGATGTTGTTCCTAGAATAGCTCCTTAGAATGAGGTTAAGTTGTTGACCTTACTGTGTATATATAGGCTAGGTGATTCATTTTATTAATCAAGGATTATAATCTTTCATAAAATAAGTAAATAAATTAACCTTGAATCGAACTTCGAACATAACCTTATTGCGGGTAGTCGAGGCGTAATAAACCATACCTGCAATTAGGGTTTTCTGGCCCTAATTCGTATCCCTAATTGCTGCCCCAATTAAAGGCAGAACGACGTCGTCCTATTGCCCTAATTGAAGAATCGATTGAAGACGATACGACGCCGTTTTGTCCAGGCTGTGGATTTCTCTAATATGCCCTTATTATGCATGCCTTTCTCACGTGCCCTGGCTGAACGTTTTTGCAGATTTAATTGTCGTTTTTATTTCAGAATTAATGTTCAGTAGTTAGGGTTTTTAGGGTTTGTCTTCTTGCTATAAATAGCACCTCGTGTACGCCGCTTTTGGCATCGTCTTCATCAATGAAAAGACCAGTTATGAAATAAATACAAGATACTCTTTTATGCTATTTATTTCTTGCTTTCTTTATAAGGCGCTTTCGCTATCAGCAAGACTAAAACGCTCTGTGTATGCTACGGTTTTGCGACGTTAATCCCTAAATATACAACGACTTTCAATTATCTTCTAGTCTGAGGCACACCAACTAGAAGCTCCGGCGAACAGAGAAAGAGCGAGAACCGAGCATATGCAAATGCAAGGAACTAATATTGCCTACACAATATTTCTTATACTAGAATGCTTATGAACTTAGAGAGAAGAGATTATTATGCGCGATAGATGTGTTTGATGTGTTATAGAACTATTCTCTCTCAACTAAAAGCTCTTATTAATACTCGTTAGGGAAGTCCCAAAAGACATAAAAGGCATTCCAAATGTCAAATTCAACTCAAAGGTCACACCCCATTATGAGAATTAATTTATATATTTTTATAAAAAATATAAATAAAATGCTGATGACTTTTTAAGTCATTGAGCCTTCTATTCAAATTCCGTACCACCCATATTGGACTGACTATTCAAATATAATTTAAGGCTAATGATAATTACACCTCCATCTTTCATTTGTACACCCCTATTTTTTTAAAATTAATTTAATAATATTATAAAATGACTAAAATAACCTTTCAAACAAAAAACATTCACGATTAAAATTTTGGTATCGTCTTCTTCGTTCACCTTTTTAGATAAATATTCCGTAAGAATTTAACTTTTATCAAGTAATTAATGACCAAATTAATGAACAATTAATAGTACTTGATTAAAAATTGAAAGTTTTTTTTATAAGAACTTCAAACACTTAATCTGATGGTTCAAACTTCAATTATTTAAGCTTAAAAAAAATTGAAGATCTTAACAGTGATAATGGTGTTTTGAACTAAGACGACAATTAACTTGAAATCGTTACGAGCTTTTGGAGGTATTTACACAATAAACTTGAAATCCTTACGAGCTTTTAGAGTTATTTACAACTTTTAGTGCGGAAGAAATAAATTATTCTTTCGACAAGGATAAATAGTCTCGGACAAACTTTTAAAAAAAAAATCTTCACAAGAATATTTGTTGTTGTTAAAAGTTCTTGTAGGGGTTGTTAGTTTTGTTTTTAGTTCACAAAAAAAAAATCAAAAAAAAAAACTTAAGAAAACGATTACAGAAGGAAGAGATCTAGAAAATTGATGTTAATACAGAAGGGTATTAAGGACAACTTACTGAGGGTGTACTAATAACAAGGTGCACAAAGTAAAAATTGAAGTGTAAATATCATTAACCATAATTTAACAACCCACTACAAATAAAATTTGTATTTTATTAGACTCTTATAGGCTCAAGAAAAATATATGAAGCCCAAATCCAAATCATACTCCATTTGAATCGGAATAATAATTCAAATCAATTGTTTACAAAGTTGAAACATTTTACTCCTCATATAACATCAAAGTATTAATTAATTTTTTCAAAGTTGAAACATTTTACTCCTCATATAAAGTATTAATTAATTTTTTCAACGGAATTATGACTTTTCACATTCTCAACAATCAATACACAGTTCTCACAAACCCACATTTTTCAAAGTGGAATGAGACTTCATTATCTCATTCAATAATAATTTTGAACTTGACTATTTCATTATTTATTTTTCACTCACAAAATCAGAAAAAAAACGCATAGAAAATTATCAACAAATTAATATCAATTTGAATTAATATTAAGCCATAAAAAATCAGTCAAATATTGGTCAAACCATATATTTTATTCTATTTTTTCCAACATTTTATGATTTCGGCATGTAACCTGGGATCAAACTTCAATTTCTCCTCGTTTCTGCAAAAAAAATATAAAAAAATAATGCTCAAACATTCGTATGTGCATGTAACTGATTCAAGAAATTCAAAAGCCGATGAACAGAATAGATAGTTATTTAAACTCACTCGAAGCAGAAGCTAGGACAAGGATAGACGACTCTGAGACGTGGATGTCGGGTCAATCCATAGGCTTCCGGGGGTTTAAACCCCTTAATCGACACAAGGCTTTCCACAAAGTCGTGAGCCGAAGTCAATCTGTATCCTTCTATCATCTCACCTTCTCCCGTTCCAACGTCGAATGAACTTATCCCGATGCGGTTTCTACCAACGACCCTCGTCAAAATCGATTTCCCATTTATACTAGTAGTCAAGCATCTCTTTATACGAAACTCCTCAGCAAAGGAAGACGACATGCGCCAACCTCCTTCTACATCATCGTCCATAGTCCACACGTTATGCACTTTTTTTTCTCTGTCTCTTTCGACCAAAGAGAATTTCCCTTTCCAATTCGCAGCAAACAAGTAGGAATTATCCGAGCACAACAGGCGTTCGCAGAGAGCCTCGGGTTTCATGAAATGCAGGGGAAATGGATTTTCATTAATCGACAGCGACAGTGTTTTCAAATCGAGCGACATTACAAAAAGCTTCCCGACGCTATAATCATCAATATGTTCGAATACAATCCAATACGCAACATCCCAAATCACAATATCACACCCGCTAACCGTAAGAGGGTTATGAAAAGAGCCTTTGAAGCCGACGGCTATTTCAGTCCAAGTTTCAGGGGAACCGGAAGCCCACAACGAAGCCACAGTCGTGTTGTCGGGTTTCGAAACAATTTTTGCCAGATTATACTCTCCATCATCATCATCACACCAGAAAACAAAAGCAACAGAATCGGTGCGATAATCGAAACGAGACGATGCAGAGGAGGGTACAGGGAGCTTTAAGATATGTCCAGTGACAGGATTCAATACACAGAGGCAATAAGGGCTTTTGTTCACTGCACATATCAAGCCGTTTGCAGAGCCAACGATATCCACAGGTGAAAACGAGAAACAGTACACAATGGATCTAGACGGAGCTCGAACGCCCTGTGGATTAGCTTCGTGAATGAGGAGGCTATGGCTGGTTGGGTTGGATTTGGAGAAGCTAAAATGGGCGGAGGCGAAACCGGGCGAGGAAATAATCGACCGCCAGAGCCGGCAGACGAGCTTGAAACGCTGGAGGTCGTGCGGAGGTAATCTGACCAGGATCAAACTCCACGCTCTGAGCAGTCGGAGTTCATCTTTCAGTGGGCTGACGAAAATTTCTAGGGTTTGGCGATCGTAATCGTTAATTGGAGGGAATTCAACGGGGGTTTGGGGATCGTCATCCATTGAGTTTTCTCCTCCGGCGAGGATCGCTTTGGCGATGCTCACGGTAACTGCTCGGACCGATTTCGATTCTCGGAGTTTCGCGGTCAGTTCCGTTTTTTCTTCTTCCGAAATTCCGCCCAACGATTCGACGAATTCGGCGAGCAAACGGTTCTTATCTTCCAATTTGAGTAAGCGCAATCGTACGGCGATAGTCATTTTTCTGACCTTTTCTTCGAATTCGATTTCATTTTTTCTGAGCTCTTTTTCCGAATTCGATTTCGTTTCTTTTTGTTTTGATTTGGACTCTCGCTGCAACTCATATTTTTCTTTTGGTCGGCGGAGGCTCGGTTCTCGGATTTCAAATTTTTCTTTTGATCGGCTGAGGGTCAGTTCGCGGATTATGGCCGCCATTGCCACTTTTCGTTCCCATTTCGTAGCCATTTTTTAGGGGTTTTTTTGTGAGGACGTGACTATGAAGGTGATATATATAGTTTTTTTATTCTTCTCGAAACTTCTAGAAGCTTTTTTCATCCCCAATAGAATAAGAAAAAGAAAACGGAGGAAAACAGATAACGCTCAGAAAACAAATGGGCCAATCATCGTCAACGGAGCTGCGCGACAGGAGCTCTCCCTTCCCTTTCAGAAATCCTTTTCTCTGCTCTGCGATCCCCAAACCAAATCGACCCCCTCTTCAGGTAATTCAAAATCGATAAAATTAACCCTAAATCAATGATCCGAGTCTTCGAAAACGACGTTCTACTTGGTGGGGACGATCCTTGGGAGTAAATATCTTCGTTTACCCCTATACGAATGTTAGTTCGAAAACGAATAAGGCTTTTTCTTATGAATTCTTGATAACCGAATGTAGGGAATTTGTTGGTTGTGTGACATGCATCCAGATTTTATGCCCATCGGAAGTGAAGCAGATGGAAGAGGAAGGAATGCAGCTCTTGAACAATGCAGCTATGCAAGGCGTCAATGGTTTGGCTTCAGAGGTTTGTTTTCGTAAAGACACTCCTAAAATATGATACTTTGATCATCGTTGTGTAAAGGAAAGGTTTGTTGTGATGTGCGGGTTAGAAGCGTGTTTAGGCAATCGTGTTCATCGTTTATCCGTAGTATCAAACGACACTATTGAATTGTGTTACCCGCGGTTCAATCAGTTATTAATAAGATGATGAACTTTAGTAATTAAACTAAGAGGCATATATTTGTTCATAAACATAATTACTCTATACTCCATCATGCAACAATTCATGCATAATAATAATAATTCCCACAAATATTAGAAAAAAGCTGAAATAAAAGGAAGCAAGAAAGAACCCAAGCTGATTAATGGCCGCCACAACTAAACTTACGGGAATTTCATTCTGTTCTGATTCCGAACCCGGGATCAAATTTCAATTTCTCCTCGTTCCTGCAAAAAAATAAATAAAAAACAATTAATGCTCAAACATGGTATGTGCATGTAACTGATTCAAGAAAAGACAGTTAACTCACTCGAAGCAGAAGCTAGGACAAGGATAGACGATTCTGAGGCGTGGAAGTCGGGTCAATCCATAGGCTTCCGGGGGTTTAAGCCCCTTAATCGACACAAGGCTTTCCACAAAGTCGTGAGCCGAAGTCACACACTTACCCAATCTGTAACCTTCTATCATCTCACCTTCTCCCGTTCCAACGTCGAACGAACTTATCCCGATTCGGTTTCTACCAACTACCCTCGTCAAAATCGATTTCCCATTTACACTATTACTCAAACATCTCTTTATACGAAACTCCTCAGTAAAGGAAGACGACATGCGCCAACCTCCTTCTACATCATTGTCCATAGTCCACACGTTATGCACTTTTTTTTCTCTGTCTCTTTCGACCAAAGAGAATTTCCCGTTCCAATTCGCAGCAAACAGATAGGAATTATCCAAGCACAACAAGCGTTCGCAGAGAGCCTCGGGTTTCATGAAATGCAGGGGAAACGGATTTTCATTAATCGCCGATTTCCATTCTCGGAGTTTCGCAACCAGTTCCGATTTCACTTCATCCGAAATGCCCCCCAACGATTCGACGAAATCGGCGACCAAACGGTTCCATTCCTATGTTTCGATTGAAGGTAGTTCCATTCCTTCTCAGAAATCATTTTTCTGAGATCTTCTTCCGAAATCGATTTCGTTTTTTTCAGTTTTGGTTTCGGCTCTCGCTTCAGGTCAAACTTTTCTTTTGATCGGCGGAGGGTTAGTTCTCGGATTTTGTCAGCAATTGAAATCTGTGGGTTCGGTCCTCCCCGCTGACCCTGCAAGGTCCGTATTCGACCCATTTTCTAGGGTTTGTTTTTGGGATGTGGCTATGAGATGATATATAGTGTTTTTTATTCTTCTCGAAACTTCTAGAACCTTTTTCTTCCCCAATAGAATAAGGAAAAAAAGAGAGGAAAACAGATAACGCTGAGAAGACAAATGGGCCAATCATCGTCAACGGAGCAAGAGGTATCACCGGAGCTGCGCGAGGTACAATCGCTTGCCGCGTCGACCGGAGCTCTCCCTTCTTTTCTCTGCTCTGCGATCCCCAAACCAAATCGATCCCCGTTCATTCTCTTCAGGTAATTCCAAATCGATAAAATCAATAACCATAGTTAGGGTTTGAAATACAATCGATTGATCAAATTTCATAGATTTCAATTTTCAACTACGACAGTGTGTGTTTCCAGAAATGTTTCGATTTGAGCTTTGACAATTCAAACCCCGTTTAAGGAGGCCCCGCTACTGTTCGCTCATTTAGGTTCCACGATAGTCGACTTGTTGTTCGTAGCCGATAAAGATGGAGTGAATTGGATCGAGTTTTTGAGAGGTTGCTCGAAGTGCTGTGCAAGAGCAATAACTTGTTCCTAGTGTTACTCGTATCAAACGACACTATTTAATTGTGTTACCCGGTTAAATCAGTTATTAATAAGATGATGAACTTCAGTAATTAAACTAAGGGGCATAAATTTGTTCATAAACATAATTACTATATACTCACTCCATCATGCAACAATTCATGCATAATAATAATAAAAAAAAAAACTAATAATAATAATAATAATTCCCACAAATATAAAAAAATATACTGAAATAAAAGGAAACAAGGCCCAAGCTGATTAATGGCCAATTGGCCACCACAACTAAACTTACCGGAATTTCATTCTGTCATTTTCCAATTCATTTTATGATTCCGACATGTAACCCGGGATCAAATTTCAATTTCTCCTCGTTTCTGCGAGGAAAACAAAAACAATTAATGCTCAAACATCGTATGTGCATGTAACTGATTCAAGAAAAGACAGTTAAACTCAATCGAAGCAGAAGCTAGGACAAGGATAGACGATTCTGAGGCGTGGAATTCGGGTCAACCCATAGGCTCCCGGGGGTTTAAACCCCTTAATCGACACAAGGTTTTCCACAAAGTCATGAGCCGAAGTCACACACTTGCCCAATCTGTATCCTTCTATCATCTCACCTTCTCCCGTTCCAACGTCGAATGAACTTATCCCGATTCGGTTTCTACCAACGACCCTCGTCAGAATCGATTTCCCATTTACACTATTACTCAAACATCTCTTTATACGAAACTCCTCGGCAAAGGAAGACGACATGCGCCAACCTCCTTCTACATCATCGTCCATAGTCCACACGTTATGCACTTTTTTTTCTCTGTCTCTTTCGACCAAAGAGAATTTCCCGTTCCAATTCGCAGCAAACAAGTAGGAATTATCCGAGCACAACAGGCGTTCGCAGAGAGCTTCGGGTTTCATGAAATGCAGGGGAAATGGATTTTCATTAATCGACAGCGACAGTGTTTTCAAATCGAGCGACATTACAAAAAGCTTCCCGACGCTATAATCATCTATATGTTCGAATACAATCCAATACGCAACATCCCCAATCACAATATCACACCCGATAACCGTAAGAGGGTTATGAAAAGAGCCTTTGAAGCCGACGGCTATTTCAGTCCAAGTTTCAGGGGAACCCGAAACCCACAACGAAGCCACAGTCGTGTTGTCTGGTTTCGAAACAATTTTTGCCAGCTTATACTCTCCATCACACCAGAAGACAAAAGCAACAGAATCGGTTCTGTAATCGAAACGAGACGATGCAGAGGAGGGTTCAGGGAGTTTTAAGATATGTCCAGTGACAGGATTCAATACACAGATGGAATAAGGGCTGTTGTCCACTGCACAAATCAAGCCGTTGGCAGAGCCAATGATATCCAGTGGTGAAAAAGAGAAACAGTACGCGATGGATCTGGACGGAGCTCGAAAGCCCTGGGGATCGGTTTCGTGAACGAGGAGGCAATTGCTGGCCGGATCGGATTTGGAGCGGCGGAGATGGGCGGAGGCGAAACCGGGCGACGAGATAATCGACCGCCAGAGCCGGCACACGCGCTTGTAACGCTGGAGGTCGTTGGGAGGTAATCTGACCAGGATTAAACTCCACGCTCTGAGCATTCGGAGTTCATCTTTCAATGGGCTGACGAAGATTTCTAGGGTTTGGGAATCGTCATCACTCATTGGGGGGAATTCAACGGTATCATCATCCATTGGGGTTTCTCCTCCGGCGAGGATCGCTTCGGCTGTGCTCACAATGGCTGAGCGCTCCGATTTCCATTCTTGGAGTTTCGCAACCAGTTCCCATTTCTCTTCTTCCGAAATGCCGCCCAACGATTTGACGAATTTGGCGATCAAACGGTTCCTTTCCACTCGGAGGTAGTTCCATCGGAAGGAGAGAGTCGATTTTCTGAGTTCTTCCGAATTCGATTTCGTTTTTTTTTGCTTTTCTGAGTTCTTCCGAATTCGATTTCGTTTTTTTTTGCTTTGATTTCGACTCTCGCTTCAGGTCAAACTTTTCTTTTGATCGGCAGAGGGTTAGTTCTCGGATTTGTTCTCGTATTTTGGCAGCCATGGCCTCCATCGGTCCTTCCCCTAGCCTACCCATTTTTTAGGTTTTTTTTTGTGAGGATGGGACTAATAAGAAGATGATACAGTATACATATAGTTTTTTTATTTTTCTCGAAACTTCTAGAACCTTTTTCAATCCCCATTAGAATAAGGAAAAACAAAACAGAGGAAAACAGATAACGCTAAGAAGACAAATGGGCCAATCATCGTCAACGGAGCAAGAGGTATCACCGGAGCTGCGCGAGGTACAATCGCTGGCCGCGTCGACCGGAGCTCTCCCTTCCCTTCAGAAATCCTTTTCTCTGCTCTGCGATCCCCAAACCAAATCGATCCCCGTTCATTCTCTTCAGGTAATTCCAAAATCGATTAAATTAACCCCAAAATCAATGATCATAGTTACGGTTTGAAATACAATTTATAGATTTAATCCATTCCGAATTCAATTTTCCAGAAATGTTTCGATTTGAGCTTTGAGAATTCAGACCCCGATACGTTCAAGGAGGCCCCGCTACTGTTCGCTCATTTAGGTTCCACGATAGTCGACTTGTTCTTCGTAGCCGATAAAGACGGAGTGAATTGGATCGAGTTCTTGAGAGGTTACACGAAGTGCTGTGCAAGAGCAGGCGCCTCGACATCTTTCAATAACTTGTTCAGAGTGTTTTCAGACACGTTTTTGAAATCCGGGCTTTCGGTTGATCTCCAGTTCGAGTCGTGGGGCGAGGACGACTGTAAAATAAACGGGTCGTTGTCGCCTCGCAATGCCCTCGTGCTCCTCTGGACCTGTTGGATTTTCTCGTGGGACTCGAGGAAATTTAAGCTGAATTCGGGGAAGAGCAGAGGGAAATGCAGCCTTCCGGAAATCTCTGATCTCGTGCTTTCGGTTATTGAAGCGTGTGGAGAAGATGGAGAGGGATTTGATTTCTGGGATTCGGGTGTTTTGGATTCTGATGTTAAACTTCCTGCTGCAAAAATTTATTCATGGGCTCTGAAGAATGTGCCGAACCTTGCGGATTGCTTTGTGCAATTTGTGAATGCAAGGCTTTGCTATTTCACAGCCAATGAGGTATGCGTAAAACACGAATGTAGAGGTACTTGAGGTTACGAAATTGGGAGATATTTTATGTGCGGAAATAAATTTTGCAGGACAAATCAGAGTCATCATGCTCGTCTGCTGATGAAAGCTCGACATCGGCAATTTCTGAAACTAATCTTTTGACTCCTGGAAGGGCCTGGGCAATCTCACTCACTTTGCGAGGTCCTATATATGAAGAAATATCGAAAGTTTGTTTCCCAAGTGATGTTCACGAGGCAAATGAAAACATAATTTATAGGTTTGTACACTCTACTAATGGTCCTCTGTATGGGAAAAACGGTGTTTATTTTTTTCGTTATTATTTTCTTAGTTAAGCTCTGTTATAACCAAAATGCAGGTCATCTGTGCATGGGAAAGGTCTTAGCCAGTTTTGGTCGAACATTGAAGGCTATAAAGGTCCATTACTAGTACTTATCGATGCATGCGAAGACAAAAACAACAATACAAAGAGATGGGTCATCGGTGCACTCACTGATCAGGGTTTCGAAAACAAAGAAATATTCTATGGAACTTCTGGCAGTCTCTATGCTTTAAGCCCTGTCTTTCATGCATTATTATCCTCGGGTAATTCATAAGATTCTAATCATATATGATAGTGTTCTCTGATACATATATACTTTTCCTTAATGAAACTAATCGGAAATCTTGAACAGGAAGGGAGAAAAATTACGTCTATAGCCATTTGCGTCCAAGTGGTAGGGTTTATGATGCTCATCCGAAACAGGTGGGACTTGGGTTTGGTGGGAATATTGGAAATGAGAGAATATTTATGGATGAGGATTTTGCTAGGATTACTCTGCGGCACCATGCGGTGGATAAAACTTACCAGAACGGTCCCCTTTTTCCCAATCAGGTATCGTAAAAAATGAAAGCGTTCATTGTTTCTTGTTGGTAAAAACAAAAAAAAATAGGTTTCAGATTTCTGGTATCGTAAAAAATGAAAGCGTTCATTGTTTCCTGTGTCAAATTTCTGGAAGTCAATGGTGTTTTCTGAAAGCTGAAATGGAGCATGAGAGCTCATATGATTTATTAACTGAATTATTTGCCGTTTTACATTAGGGATTCTTGGCGGTTGAAGCTGCTGTTTTCAAAATAGAGGTGTGGGGATTAGGGGGTCCAAATGCTCTAAAGGTTCAAGCTTCTTACAAGAAGCGCGAACAACTCTTTACAGAGCAAAGGAGAACTGTACGTACACGATCTTTTTGTAAAAAGTGGCTTTTTTGTCTTCCGTTTTGAGCTACACTTGTGGACCTGCCATCAACACTCGTCTTTGGTTTATTATTGCAGGTTGACCTGAAAACGTTTGCCAACTGGGAAGACTCGCCGGAGAAGATGATGATGGACATGATATCTAATCCAAATGCAGTTAGGCGAGAGGATAGATAATTATATATTTAATTATCGAATTTATTGTGTGATTCACAAATTGATTGCGCTTTTGTTCGTGTGTGAGGGTGTGACGAAAGATTTTCGGTTTTCAAATGTTTGGACTTGTATCATAAACGAGTTATGTTTACACATATATATACAAGTGTAAGTTGTGTAACAGTGACAAATATAATTACCAAAGTGACAGAATTCAACATCATTTTTCTCCCAAAACTTTTGTAAACAATGATGTTCTGCTAAAAGTCTAAAACTGTGTATAATAACTTTAATAACGTTGAACAACAATTGGAACCGAACATGCCAAAATGCACATTGGCATTCACAATTGAAATGTGAAAAAAATATATTATTGGAAACAGAAATAAAACAGGCATAACCGAGAATTTCAGTCGTCACAAATGAACAAGAACAACATCCTGAGCAACTAATTATAGCAAATTCTACCTTGAATTTTCCATCTTCCTATGAGATTCTTCTGTAGCTTAAAACTGATCCGAACAGGATATTATTCACTGCTGCTTCTCTTCTGCTTTCCTTGGCTGCACAAAGTAATAAAACATGAGAAAGTAAAAGCAACAATATCATCAAACAAGTTATAGAACATTATGTGAGGTCCTATAACCCTTTCAATCTAAAAAGGAACTTAACTTAAATGCATCGAGGTGAAAAACAGAACGCCATCAGATTTTCTATTGCCTAACATAGATATTTAATCGAATGAGTCTTGTTTTTATTTTTTCCAAATTCGTGTTTCATAGTCATAATACATGTGCATTTCGATATGAAATTTGTCAATTTTCATTCCAACGAGAAAGAAAGAAGAAAACTATTCCCTTATTATCATAATATAGCTCTTATCAATCTTATATCGTCACACTTCTCAAAACAATCATGAATCATTTCCGTACAAATTTTACGAACAATCGATCATTAATTTACTATTCTTATTTATATCGCATAACATTACTTATTTCCTATCAATTCCTTTCATCAAAACATGGTTTGAGCTGGCAAAATCTCCCCCATTAAACGAGAAACATAACAAGAAGATGTAAACACACATCACAATTCGATCTCCAAATCAAATGCGAGTAACGTTTACTTGGAGCACAACTAGCACAACTTAACGGTTCATTAAGCCTGATGGCTACTCAAGATGCTAACAATGGATACGGCAAATTTCAAAAATTTGCAAAGAAACCTACAACAACATTCGCCGCGCAAAGCAAATTCGGAGATCAACTTAATTAGACCTAAAAGACAATGGATATGAAAATTTGAAAAATTCAACCAACTTTCCAAAATTTGATTCACCAATAGTAATAAAGTGTTCGACGAAATGCCAATGAGAAAAAAAAAAACGAATTAGAAACAAAAAATCCACAAACGATAAACATAGGCGTAATTCGAGTACCTTGATTCCTGTAAAGGGTTGAAGTAGTTCTTCGTCGGGGACGACGACCGGCCATTTCTCGCCGGCCTCGCGGAACATCTGCTCGGTCTCGAGATACTGACCCTTCTCGAGAATCATGGTGCGAATATTCTGCGCCGGAGTCTCGGTGGCGTCGAAGGTCTCCTCGACGCCGTTGACGAAGGTGACGGTGATCCGCGGCGGGAAATCGTCGGTGCGGCGCTTGACCTGCACCTGGCAGCTGGGGTTCGATTCCTTGGCCTTGCGGGCGTTGCACTGGGCCAGGAACTCCATGCACGAGGCCAAGCGTGGGTCCAGCGCGTTGAATTCGATTCTCACCTTCGATAAGAACTTCAACATTTTCTGAATTCGATTTTTTTGGGTGGTTTCTCGGAGGGGTTTGCACCAATTTTAGACGAAGGTAAAAGAGAGATTTTTGCAGTACTAATCCTTCTTTTTGTAATTACACGAAATATTATAAAATACATTTTGATTTAATAATAAATAATTATGCACATTTTAAATAATTTTAAAAAAATTAAAAAAAATAATTAAATAATATTCCTAAATTATTTTTAAATTATTTAAAATAGTTTTTAAACATTTTAAAATGTCTTAACATAAATTTTAAAATATTTAAATTCTTTTAAAAATAATTTTATAAGTAGTTAAAGTACATTTTTAATAATTTAAAGTAACTTAAAATTATTTTTAAATATATTCAAAATATTTTTAAAGAGTTTCTAGATAACTTTCAGATAATTTAAAGGGGGATTCACTCGTAGGGGCACATCTAAGTGTTAAATTATAAAGTAGGGCCAACTGATATTTTAGCCCTTCTATATTCTAAAACCTAAAATTTGTCAAAAATGAATTGGATTTTACCACGCTCTGCCTAGAATAGTTTCACATTCAAACACAAAACCTAGCTCTAACTTCCAACATCTGACAGAAATCTAAGAAACGGTGAAGGCGAAAATCGTCTTCCGATTTCTCCTTCAAGATATGCGGGATTGTGGGCGACGTGCGGTCATCTTGAAGGAGCGAGGACGATTGCGCTACGAATTCGGTGGATTTGGGTGCGACAATAGCTCTGCGGTATGTGGTTATTCAAATTCAATAGCTCGGTGGATCTAATCGAATTGAATTCTGTAAATTTTTTTATTGTTGAATCCATTATTATTTTATTATCTGGTGTAAGTTAAAGATTTGTTGTTGTAGCTTTCATTATTCATATTATTTTCATGAATTCATGTTGGAAATTGTTATAAAGGCCTCAATTGATTTGTGTGTAGTTGTACATCTACTTTACATGTTGATTATTTATTTGGGATTAACAATCTATTATAAATAATTGATAGATAATAATTAATGACGATGATTATCTATTGTAGATATCCAAATTCACCATTACGACTAAATGCGATCAAAAAGATTATGGACAACCAGCGCAGACGAAAATTTTCAGGACGCCAAGAAAATGATCATTTTCAAACCTTATTCATTTTAACACTTTTATATGTACTCATATGCATCTAGTATAGATATCACAAGTTCGATGTAATTCTTATGAATCAAATGTACTCTTTTAAGGTTATTCATTGGAACACCTTACCAATACTCGTGTGTATCTAGCATAGATATCATTGCTTTGACAATTAGGGAGATTCATAGGTTGAGACACTTTCAAGAGTGATATTGTATAGCGTAACTACTGTGAAATTAATAGTAGTTCCTATGTCAATTGTCTGCTTCTAACAATCATAGATATATGAGTTGTTTTTTATTTTGCTGTAAGTAGTAATTCTGCTTAATAAATATCAATAATTTTTTATAATAGTGAAGAAGTGTTAAATATACTTAAAAGGGATATGAATGATATGTATGTATACTATATATGCGCCTATTTTATTTTTGTACATGCAAATGTCCTAGATGTTTAATGGAATAAGAAAATGTGACGTTTCGACTTTTCGAACGACATGTATACATTATCAAAACATTAGCTTGTTGATGATAGTGAAAATACTTAATAATATAATCAACATGAAAAGTGACTATTAATATATGCTTTGTGTTTTGTATAAAGTACATGAAACTATCCAAGATGTGTCATATATTTACATATTTCAGCAAGTGGAATTGTTGTTCGCATAGATGTGGTCTTTTGTAACAATCATTCATTTATCATTTTTCCTCCTAATTGTTGTTTGTATGTATGACAGGTCTTGCAATATAATGAGAAATGCCTAGCATTGTAAGTACTGTAGTTCATCTTTGTGGAATCTATATTAGATTTTGTGTAGTTATTATGCTTATATTGTGAAATGTATAGAAATCTATACAAGTATATTAATTTTGTACTATAATAGATGATGTGTAGAAATTATAGTGTCGACATATACTTCAATTTGGGATATGTTAATGTTTTACAGGTAGTGTTTTTTATTCTAACAATAATATCAATTTCATTATTTTGTTAATTTTTTTAGTAATATATTAAATTGAAATTTTCGATGCAGATTGGAGTTCTTATAGTTACTACATGCACAACCTCACCACCCTAGAAATTATCACTACAAAATTGAGAAAAGCAGAATACGCCAAATTCAAAACAGAATATAAATGTGTATAAAACTATGAAATATCTATATTAATTTTGTATAGTTAAATATGAATGCGTAAAATATTATAAAAAATATCTATCTTAGTTTGTATAATTTAATATGAATGTTATAAAACTATGAAATATCTATCATGAATGTGTTAAAACTATGAAATATCTATCTTAGTTTTGTATAAATTAATAAGAATGTGTTAAAACTATTTTGTGTCAATTACAAAATCTCATTAATATAAAAAAAAGTTAATGTTAAATTAGCCTTAAGTTTCAGAGTGATATAAAAAATATACTACTAATTAAATTAATGTAAAAATAATAATTATTGATTGTTTTTTGCTAAAAGGGTATTGTAAACTTTTTATATTTTAAAGAATGCCCTTAAAAATAATAAAAAACATGTTAGACCCTTAATATTTAAGAAAATGTAAAATATAGAACCTTTTATTTAAAATTGAAAATCATTGGGTATTTTTTATAATAAATAAAACCAAAGAGCACTATAACCTAATTAAAATACTTTATAAATATTTTTAAGTGAATTAAATATTTTTTAAGAGATTTGAAATGTTTTGTTAAACATTTTAAAAAAAGTTTTTCAATTTATTTTAAATGATTTGGAATAACTTTTATTGTTATAAAGTGTCTTGAAATATTTTTGAAGTAATTTAAAATATCTCTTGAATATTTTATAAATGATTTGAAATAAATTTGATATTTTAATTTATTCTTAAATATTTTTAAATTTATTTTAAATATTCTTTATACATTTTAAAGTTTGATTAAATTATTTTATAATGATTGAAAAAATATTTTTAAACACCTTAAAGTGTCTTGTAATAATTTTTAAATAATTTAAAAAACTTCTAATTAAATTAATTAAATTATTTTTTAATGATTTGAAAAACATTTTAAACAATCTTAAAATATGTTTTTAATGATTTAGAAATTTTAAAATTTTAAAGTGTATTAATAAATGTATTTAAATTTATTTAAAACATTTTAAATTATATTTAAATGATTAAAAAATGATGTAAAATAACTAATTTTTAACAATATAAGTTATCTAAAAATAATTTTTATATGCTTTTGAAGTGTTATTTAAAAATATACTGTATCGGTTTACCGCGGATCATATATATATTTTTCCATATTTAAGCTTTCTTTTCAGTTCAGTAGTACTAAATAGTCTATTAGTAGTAGTAGTACTAAATAGGAATAATTAAGGCCATCAGGCTATCATCGATTTCCACACATAGAGATATACAGTAGTACAAACTTACCGAATTCGATCCACTTCTTCTTATTCTTCTTCTTGATCGATCAGTAGAAAGAAAATCGCAAAAATAACTAATGCCTAAATCGCACTAAGCCAAACCGCCCGCATATTAATTAAGCGCCTTTTTTTTTAATTACAAAGAGATCATGTGATTAGGCGCCCTTATTTGAAAATGTAGAATTCCAATTCTACCCTTATTAATTAATTAAATTATAAATTTACGTTTCTTCTCCAATTCTTTCTTCTTCTTCATCATCTTCAGATTAAATGGGATGTCGTTCATGTTGTTTGATTGATACGTTGTTGCACAAAAACCTGATTTCATCATCGTCTAAATGAGTAATCTTCAGAGAAGCGATGGGAATTTCGACGCTTGAATTTTATTTTGGCAAAACCTGGAAATTAATAGGGTCGGATGACGACTAAACTAATTATCCTGCAATTAAAAAAATCAATTTTTTTTTTCATCTGCTCAATCTCAAACCTTAATGTTCATGGATACACGTACATAGACGACACACGGAAAATGTTTCCATATGCATCATGCATGCATGAAGGAAGTATTTCCCTTCATCTTCTTCGTAGGAGTGCTGTGTTGGGCCATGCAATCAAAATCAATCATATCGGGTATGTATTTTATACTGAGTTCGATCGAGTTCGGGCCCATGATCAGAGAGTTTGCTGGCTAAAAAAAACACACTTAATTATAATTTGTGCTTTTAGAAAAACACAGTTAACCTTGCAGTCTGGATCCGCGGGAGAAAGGATTGGATCAATCTTCACCGTCAAATTACTGTTGAGAAGGTTGGATTGGATCCACACCCAATTATTTATATTAATTAATTTTCCTAATTTCACGTAACCCCAAGCCCTCCCTCTCCCTATATAAGGCCCCCCATATCTCTCCAAAAAGAATCACCACTCCATTTCTCTCTTCTCTCTTTGAATAATTAATTAGCTAGCTAGGGTTGATCATATCGATCGAATGGCGCGCACAAAGCAAACCGCTCGCAAATCCACCATCGGAAAAGCTCCCAGGAAGATCCTCACCAAGGTTTGCTTTGTTCGATCGATTAATATATATATATATGTTTGATTTTGTAATGTGCAGGTTCTGATTATATATATATATGATGATTACGTTAATTAATTACTGTTTAGGCTGTGATGAAGTCGGTTCCTTATAACATCGGCGGAGGAGTGAAGAAGCCTCACCGTTACCGTCCTGGAACCGTCTCTCTCCGGTAATTAATTAATCATATATATCCCGAATTAATTCTCAATCGATTTATTTATTTATTTATTTATGATTGTATTATATATATATTGTTGTGCAGTGAAATCCGAAAGTACCAGAAGAGCACGGATCTCCTCATCCGGAAGCTTCCGTTCCAGCGTCTGGTTCGTGAGATTGCTCAGGACTTCAAGACGGAGCTGAGGTTCCAGAGCCACGCCGTGCTTGCTCTTCAGGAGGCGGCCGAGGCTTATCTCGTCGGCCTATTCGAGGACACGAATTTGTGCGCTATTCACGCGAAGAGGGTTACGATCATGCCAAAGGATATCCAGTTGGCTCGCCGTATTCGCAGCGAGCGTGCTTGAGCGGAAGATTAATCATCGCCGGCGGTTGATAATAAGACTAGGATGGTTTTTTATTGGTTTATTAGTTTATGATTATTTTCTATTTATTCCTCTTTAATAATATAAGCAATATTACTCTCTATTTTTCATAAATAAAGTGTCATTAAATAATTTTAATATTTTTAAAGTGCATTAGCCTAATTCATACTCATTAGTCATTAACCCATAATTATTCTTATTTTAATAAAATAAAAAAAAAATAAAAAAACTAACTCGATCGATCAATTCTCTTCAATTAAGTTCGTATATATAATAATTAAGTTCAATACATTTTTTATGCCGTCCTCAGCATTAGGGTTACGGTCAACTTTACCACTTTGAATCGTGTTCAAACCCATTCTCGTATCAGCTCCCGTACGTATCTCTTCCTTCAACTCGATCCATAAGA
Organism: Euphrasia confusa; assembly: GCA_954870475.1. NCBI lineage: Eukaryota > Viridiplantae > Streptophyta > Magnoliopsida > Lamiales > Orobanchaceae > Euphrasia > Euphrasia confusa. The sequence continues at coordinate 43,510,606 of OX940956.1, read as the reverse complement.
TCGAGTATTAAACTCAATATTTCGATCCATAAGAGTATTAAAAGTATTAAAATCTGGGTTCCGTCGCTTGATCGTGTTCACCATGTCCTCCGAAACATAGTGAAAGGGACGGCGAGTTGACCGGGACGGACTCGCACGCAGTAGATGACATAATTCCCACAAAACATTAAAACTGAACGAGAACAGAAATTGAAATTGAACACTGTAATCAATCGAAAACCGGCTGTGAATTAAGGACATTAATCAATCATTCAACTTAAATTAACTTATTGAAATGGAATTGAATTTTTTCAAATAATTATAAAAAAATTAGTACACCCCAATTTTGAAATATTTTTTGTTTAATTATATATATAAAATAAAATAATAGAGAGTTGAACTGAATAAGTTTAACAGAAATTAACATCAAAAGAATTACTCCTGAACCCGAGTCGAGGTTTGAGCTTATCGAGACAGCTCGGAAAAAAATTAGCAGCCTCGAGCTCGGCGAGCCACCTAGGAGGGTGTTCGAGCTCGACTCGCGAATAATTTTTCATGCTCGAGCTTGAGCTCGGCTCGATCGAGCCGTTCGGCTTTTGCTCGTTCGATTAGTTCAACTTCATCAGCTTGTTCGAGTTCCTCGATTTGTATTGCTCAGACTCGACTCGAGTTGCTCGAAAAGCTCGACTCAATATATATACACATATAAAATATATTTAATTAAAAATTATATATTTGAGCGGCTCGCGAGCCCCTCGATTATTCAGGATTGGTGCTCGAGCTCGACTCATATAAAATAATAGGATTTGACTCGAGTTCGAGCTTTGACCGAACTCGAGTCAAGCATTGACTCGAGCAGCTCGATCGCGAACCTGATCGGTTCGTTTCCAGCCCTTACCATGTAAATTTATATCCAATATTGAAATTATGAAATTCCTCGGCAAAGGAAGACGTACGTACGCCATGCGCCTAAGTTTCCAAGAGGCATTAGTAGTACTTCCCGAAACCTCCAAGGATCTATTTGAATTGTTCAAAGACATGAGAAACATAGAAAATCTACAAAAAATATAAAATCAGCTACCAATTCCTATTTATGTTCAATATTTGCAAGTCTCTTTATTCAATCGTTTTAGGCATGCATTATTCATAAAAATACATTTTACATACAATGAGGTATTTAAATAACAAATTTTGGATCAACACGAAAATTGGTTAAGTACTTGAATTGAGAACCGAAAATTCCAAATTAAAGTTCAAACCCAAGACACTGCAATCATCGATATATACGACAAAAAATATACTATATATTAGTGCATGGGGCTTCTGTTCGTTAGAGTTTAGGGATAAAATTATTTCAAATACATTTTACATTTCACCTAATGAATCATAATATTGTAATTAATACATTCTTTGATCATGATATTGTCAGGTAATTGAATCATAACGTTTCTACATGTACACATCAAACTATATACCCATCTGGAATAGTCTATCCACGTATACTTAACATAAATTGTTTATATGTAAACACTTTAAATTGTGTTAAAAATAATTTATAAGTGACGACTAAAATAATTTATAAGTGACTTGAAACAAATTTTAAATATAATTTAAAAAATCTTAAAATAATTTAAAGTTTCCGGGGGGTTTTAACCCCTCGATCGACTCGAAGCTTCCGACAAAGTCTTGAGCCAAAGTCATAGTCGCCCCATTCGTAACCTTTCTATATATCACCTCCTCGCTTTCTTGTCTCCCGTTCCATGCAAGAACCTCCACTAAGCTTAATTATACTGGCCCGGTACTCGTAATCGTTCTCTACTAACATCTCTCGACAGAATTAACTCACTTGTTCGGTGCTTACAAAGAGCCCCACATACAATACAAATCAACACCAACAACATCCAATAACATCGCATCGGTTTGGAAAATATATTGACCAGCTTGTCTTCTTCGTCGTCGCACCAAAAGAAAAAGCTAGGTAACGGTCTCGTGAGAATTAAGGAGAAGATTTGCATGGTGGGTCCGGTAGTTTCATGATACGTCCGGTGACCACAAAATGTCTAAAATTCATTTAAGAATGCATATTGATAAGGGATAATTGGCTAAAGGATCACTCTCAGCCTTTTAATTTGTTTATGAAGCTTTGACAAAATCAAATCCTATTTTTTAATTATTTTGTTTTCTTAATTCAAGTAAACAAAAAAATGTCTATATTGTCTTTATCATATTTAAACAAGTAAAATAAAATGCATACAAGTGTATATTCCTAGAGTGTTTTTTTTTTTCATTTAACACTTTTTAGAGCCAATTTTATTAATTATATATATATATATATATATATATTAATCACTAAAATTCAAATGAAATTTTGGTTTTAGGATCCAATAACTATTTACCCTTTTATTTAACTCGTACGTATTAGTATTTTGATAATTACACTCCTAGTAAAATTCCGATTTTACCCTTATTAAATCATAATTTTACCATCGGACTTCTTCTTCATCAGATTAAATGGGTTGTCTGTCATGCTGTTTGATGTGTTGTTTGGTCTTCTGCAACAGCACGATCCTGATTGCATCTTCGTCGAAAGGAGTAATTCAACGAAACTATGGGAATTTCGAATCTTATTTTTATTTTTTTAATTATTTTTACAAAACCTGTAAACAGCGTGGGATCACTAATTGTTCTGCAGTAAAAGAAACGCATGCAGTATTTTTTTTTTTTTCATCTGCTCAAACCTTAATGTTCATGGATATGCATGTACATAGACGCACCGAAAATGTTTAATTCCTGCAATGCATATATGCATGAAGGAATTAAGCATTATTCCCCTTCATCTTCTCCGACAGCACCATGCTGGATCCGCTTCCGCGGGGTGTTGGGCCTGCAAGCTTTGAGTTCGGGCCCATTATCAGAAGGTTGCGGGTGTGAATTTAGCTAGGTCGAGAAAAAAAAACAATAGACATACGTATTACGTACAGTAGTAGTATAACCTTGTAGTTGTGCTTTTAGAAAAACACAAAACCCAGTCTCGATCCGCGGGAGAAATAATTCGATCAATCTCCACCGTCGGATTACTGATGAGAATGGTTACAATTATTCATTAATTAAGTTTCCTAATTTCACGAAACCGTCTCATAGCCCCAATCTCCCTATATAAGGCGTACTAGCTCTCGCAAGAAGAATATAATCCCTACTCCATTTCTCTTCTCTTTTCTCTCAACTAATAAATTAGGGTTCATCATATCAACCGATTCAAATGGCGCGTACAAAGCAAACCGCTCGTAAATCACACGGCGGAAAAGCTCCCCGGAAGATCCTTGCCACCAAGGTACGTTTAAATTAATTTCTTCAAATTCGTTTATTGATTTAATTAATTATTTTGTCGATCAATTGTGTACGTGATTTTGATCATATATTGTTACGTGTTTAGGCTGCGAGGAAGTCGGCTCCGACCACCACCGTCGGAATCAAGAAGCCTCACCGTTACCGTCCCGGGACCGTCGCTCTCCGGTAATCACATATATACATATATATAATTAATTGATTTGTTTTTGTTTATTTATGATTAATAATAATAATAATTGATATTGTTGTGCAGTGAAATCCGAAAGTACCAGAAGAGCACGGATCTCCTCATCCGGAAGCTTCCGTTCCAGCGTCTGGTTCGTGAGATTGCTCAGGACTTCAAGACGGAGCTGAGGTTTCAGAGCCACGCCGTGCTTGCTCTTCAGGAGGCGGCCGAGGCTTATCTCGTCGGCCTATTCGAGGACACGAATTTGTGCGCTATTCACGCGAAGAGGGTTACGATCATGCCAAAGGATATCCAGTTGGCTCGCCGTATTCGCGGCGAGCGTGCTTGAGCATAATGGCGAATTATTATGATTTTTTATTGATTAATTGGTTTGTTTTTATAATTGTTTTTTTTAGCAATATTACTTTCTATTTTTCATAATTTTCATAATTGGTATTATATTTTTTAAATAAATTCATCAATTCCATCTCTAAATTATTCATTTCACATGATAGTTACTTCAGTTGCTTGAATTAGATTAGTAAAAAATGAATATTAACATGTTAATTATTATGTGAATTGAAATAATTTTAAATATACGTAAAAAAATGTATCATTCAAATAATTTCATACAAAATTCATTACACTCTCCCCAAATTATAGATATTGTATATATCTAAAAAAACAATAATATTAACTCGTTTCAATTAATTTTCATAAATCCCTAAATTATTACTCCTATATACTATTCTCAACATTAATTTAACACAAGAGTGGACACATTCGGTTGGCAAATTATATCTTACACCCATGTGTAAGATAAGCATCTTGCTCCCAGTCAACCTAATAAAAGAATGAGTCAAAATTGAGCAACATTTTTTTCCCTTTTTTTCCCCGCAGCTCGCTCCCATCTCTCTTCTCTCCACTCAGCTCGATCTCATCTCTCTAACTCTCAGCTTCGATCCAGCTCCGATCCAACTCCGATCTCCGCCGCCATCCGCCGCCGTCATAACCAGCTCCGCTATCCGCTTCCGTCATCATCAGCAACATCTTCAATTCGGCATCTCCATCATCAGGTGAACAACATCCTGCCGGTTTTGGTTCTGTGATTCATCATCTCCGCTCACCACCGCGATTCATCATCTCTGTTCACCTCCGCGCTTCTTCATCACCGCCGCCACCGCGATTCATCGTCACCATCCTCAATTTCGTGTACGCGTGTCATCGTTGCCGCCGTTCACCTGTTGATTAATCTGCGAGTCTTCAATTAGGCGTTTGCCTGTCATCATCACTGTCGTTCGCCACCGTCCTCTTCGATAGCTGAAATTGAATCATGTCCATGGATGATTTGTTAGATTTCTCATCGATTATGGTGCAAGGTATGTCGATTTATCCTTCTTCTGTTCGAATTGCATGTTCTGTTACGAGTTCATGTGTTTTTAGATGTTGAATCATGTTGTTGATGGTGATGATTAAACCCTAGATTTATGAAATTTATTTTTTCCTGACCTTCATTTAGTATTATGTCAACCTTCATTTAAGTTACATGTCAACCTGCATTTTTTCTGTATTTCAGTTTAATTAATATTTCATTTTTGTTAGATGTCATGGAGTTGAATCCTGTTATTGATCTTGATGATGGAAATCTAGATGTTCATACTTCAGGTCATTCTCATATTAATGCTTACTTTCATTTTGCTACCATTTTTAGTTGATGATTGTGGTTCATTTTGGCTTGTAGATGATATTGTTTATGGTCCTGATAGTGACTTGGTAGGAGTTGTTGTGAATTCTGAGAGTGAGGCATATGATATCTACAACACCTATGCATTTAATGTCAGGTATTTCAATATATAGGTCTGCATATTTCAATATACTATTAATATGGGAGACAAGGCTGCATTCAAATTGCTAATGTTTTGTAGGTTCAGAAGGATGCATATATTGTTCACCCAAGTTCAGGGAGTGGTTCTTTACATGTTGTTCATGAAGAAACAAGTTCGTTGTTTGTTCCCTTGAGAGATTCTACTGGGTAAGTATTTAGGTAACCACATTATGTTTGTTATGTTTAAGTTATTGATTACTAATTAACTTTCATTTTTTTGTGTTGTTTTCTGGAAAATAAATAGGCCTTGTAGTTGATATGGAGACTTCGATGATTGAAGACTACAAGACTTTAGATTTGTTGGTTTCTACTTTAGTCATTTGAAATAATATTGGTTTGTTGAGATTTTGGATTTTGATTATTGTAAGAAATTTGAATTACAGTACTTTGGATTTTCCTGCTTTTTAATTTAGTCATTTGACCATCAGATTGTTTGTTGTCCTCGGACATGGTCATGATTTATTTTTAAAGGTGTGATACTTCAGTTATTAAGTGATGATCCTTCATTTTGTAAATAATAATGCTTCATTTTTAAGTGATTATAAACATTTATTTTTGTATTATTGTTTAGGGGTTTAGGGTTTAGGGTTTAGGGTTTAGGGTTTAGGGTTTTTAGTGTTTAGGGTTTACAGTTTAGGGTTTAGGGTTTAGGGTTTTTAGTGTTTTGGGTTTAGGGTTTAGGGTTTAGGGTGTTTAGGGTTTTTAGTGTTTAGGGTTTAAGGTTTAGGGTTTAGGGTTTTTAGTGTTTTGGGTTTAGGGTTTAGGGTTTTTAGTGTTTTGGGTTTTTAGTGTTTTGGGTTTAGGGTTTCGGGTTTAGGGTTTAGGGTTTAGTGTTTAGGGTTTTTAGGGTTTAGGGTTTTTAGTGTTTTGGGTTTAGAGTTTAGGGTTTTAGGGTTTAGGGTTTAGGGTTTTAGGGTTTAGGGTTTAGGGTTTAGGGTGGGTGTAGGGTTTAGGGTTTAGGGTTTAGGGTTTAGGGTTTTGGGTTTTTAGTGTTTTGGGTTTAGGGTTTAGGGTTTAGGGTTTTTAGTGTTTTGGGTTTAGGGTTTAGGGTTTAGGGTTTAGGGTTTAAGGTTTAGGGTTTAGGGTTTAGTGTTTAGGGTTTTTAGTGTTTTGGGTTTAGGGTTTAGGGTTTAAGGTTTAGGGTGGGTGTAGGGTTTAGGGTTTAGGGTTTAGGGTTTAGTGTTTTGGGTTTTTAGTGTTTTGGGTTTTGGATTTAGGGTTTTTACGATTTTTTACAATACTTCATTTTTGAGGTTCCTCATACTTCAAATTGTATATTATGAACCTTCATTTTCATTTAGAATAATCTTGCATCTTAATTTCCAGATACTTCATTTTCAGAAATATGTAACTAATTAAGTAATTTTTTACAATACTTCATTTTTAAACATCTGATACTTCAAATTGCAGATTATGAACCTTCAATTTCGATTAGAATAAACGTGATACTTAAGTATTTTTACAATACTGAATCAGAAATAATGCAAGATACACATCAATAACTATCAAATGATATCAAATATGATTTAAGATACAAAACTCTTGTCTATGACTAAGTAACCATTTACTCATCTCCAATTCATCAAAAAATGCGTCATATACCATCAGTCATCCACTGTCATCTACAATCGGTCATCTGTACAATCAGTCATGTCTACCATCAGTCATTCTTCAAAACAGTTGTGAATTTTTTCGCTTTATCAAGTACTTCGGTCTTGATTTCATTTATGTCCATCAATATCACCGAAGCTGCATATCTGGCTCTAAGCTCTCTTAAGAAAGTAGCATCCTGCAAAAAAAAAAACATAAACCATAGTTATAAATTCCTGAAATTAGTTAATCCAACTATTATTAGTTACTGAAATTAAGTAACAATACCTTGTCTTTCTGGAATCCACTTTCCCAATCATCCCCTTCCCCTTTGTAAGTCTCCATATGCCTAATAGCATAGACTCCACAGTCGTTATAATTTGCCGGGCATCTCCACGGCATCTTCAACTGTCTTCTTCCAAAATCTTTAGGAGAGTGCTTCGTGGTTATGTTCTTCTCTGACATATATTCTCCTAGCAATCGTCCCTAATAAAGAATATTTAAGAAAATACACATGTGTTAATATTCTGAAAATTATACAGTGATATAACACAATTCTTACCATGGTTAAAGTATATTTAGTAAACATATTTTAAAAACTATAGATGTACCTTTTCCTTAGCAATAACAGCAGCAACAGGATGTTTAACAGCCTTGAGTATTGTTTCAGACTTCATAAAATTAATATTGTTAATTAAACTCATGAAATTAACATTACTACAAACTTCATGAAATTGTAATGAGAAAAAACTTACATCTTTTTTTTTTCTCTTTTGGAACATTCTTCTGCTGTTTTTCACTTCCTTGAGCAGCAAGTTCTGATTTCTTTGATCGTGTCTTCCGTTTGTCCACAACATCTTTTATCGTCTGACTGTTGTTTTTCTTCCCTTGGATTTCCTGTCATTTCACACAAAAAAGGGATTAATGCTGAGAATACTTCAAAATGAAACAAATAAAAAGAAAATAAAGGAAGTTACCTCCGGTGTGTTAGGAACAACAGTGTCCGAAGTCTTTGATGTTGTTGTTGGTTTCTCTCCTTGTGTTCTCTTCAGAATTTCAATTTTCTAAAAAGATTGAAATCAAAACAACAACTTTTTATTATATTGAAATGAAAATTGATTAAACTTAATTTTATTAAAATTTAAACCTGCAGACGACTTTGCCCAAGTCCTATCTTCATTTTTTGATTATTAATAATAACAACTTTAGATGGAGTAACACTTGTTTTCTGATTTCAGACAAACAAAAAAAATGTGAATTACATAAATATTTAAGTAAATATTTTATTATTACCTAAACGATGTAAAATGTAGTAAAGTATTAAACTAAATAATGAAATAAGTTTAGTAATACGTACATCAGTTGTTTTGTCTTTAGGTTCAGAAGTCATCTTTTCCAGTGTTTCCATATCAGAAGTCCTATCTTTGTTCATCTTTTGTATTATGTTTTGCTTTGTAGTATATTGTACCTGTCAAAAAAATTTATAATAACAATTTAAAGTGAAGGATGAAGTCTATTTATACTGAAAGATGATGCAATATATAGATGAAATATGAGATATGATCAGTTAAGCACATTTTTTATGTCAAATGATCAGATATATTGTAATATTAAACTGAAGTAAGAGGAACTAACCTGTGGGACATCAGGAATAGAAGTTCCTCCCACCTCTTTCTCTCCCTAATGAAAAAATAGTAATAATAGTTTAAATTGAAGGCTGAAGTCTAATTCTTCTGAAGGTTGATGCAATATACATATGAAGTATGAGATGTATTTACCTGTTTTTGTGGAGATTGCTTGTTTTCAAAGTTCTTTTTTGCCATATGTTGTAGAATTCCCTGAAGAAGAAACAATACATTTTTAGAACTAAAGCAATCAATTAAGAAAACTCATAATATTGTTTTAATAAAAACTTTACTTGTCGATGTTTTGGTGGTAGATCCATTTCACACAAATTGATGTGATTGAGTCAGTTGCAACACCCTGCAAGTATTTTCATATATATCAGTCCAACAAATACTACCAGAATATCAGTCCAGAAGATACTACTCTAATAAAACAGTGAATTCAAGATGAACACAATCATACATAACTCCTAATTATTAAACATGAAACTTTTTCCTTGTTATTGGTGTTCTACTGCAAAACATTTCACACACACAATACAATAGGTGGGGAAAATCCCAATATAACTCCATATAACTCCAGAATCCAGTAAACACCATATAACTGCAGAATCCTAATCATGCAAAACTCAAACTCAAACTTGCTTGAAGGAAGGGGAAAATACATTTATCAATCTGAATTTGGACATACATTTATCAATTCTATTCATGAAGGAAGGGGAAAATACATTTAGACATGAAACAAGTAATGCAGTCATATACAATGGTGTATAAAGATTACACCTATCACATGTCCAGCAAATCATCATCCACGACAAAACATGGATGAACAGATCCACAAACAAAACTAGATGAACATAACAAGCAATGTTTCAAACTGTAACATTGATGAACAGATACACACATAATTCACAAAATCACACAAACACACACACACACACACACACACACACACACTGTAAGAAGGGAACATATAAGAAGGTAGTGGTAAACTCGATCTAAACCCTTAATCACTGAATCAAATTAATTTTGGAGGATGAACATGCAAGTGCATAAAAAATACAGGAAACATGAAACAACATATTGTGAAATCAGAAATTAGAAATTACCTCGGGTTAGAGGATATGGAGTACCAACGCTTGAAATCGGCGAGGCGAGGAGGCAGAACGTAGGGTTTGTGTAATCGAATACCGTTCGATTTGGAGGCGCCGAGAACCTAGGGTTGAAGGATAGACTTTAGTGAATTGGAGACGGCGAGAATTGACCGCGAGAATTGACGGCGATAAACGAGGCTTGCAGGCGGCGAAAATCGAGGCTTGTTTAACGGCGAAAATCGACGGCGGTGGAGGAGGGCAAATCGGCGAAAATCGGTGAAGGATAGAGTAAGAGAGAAGATACGGGAATTGGGCATCCATATTGGCGTGAATGTGTGTTGTGATGACGTAAGCTCAGTAAGTGGGCTGGATCAAGTATTTTTATTTATTGGGCCTGCAGTAAGATGTGCATCTTACTCCTTGGGTGTAAGATATACCAACTCCATTCTGTTCAAGTACTTCATTTTATTTTAATTTAAATGTATTTCTCCAATACGTTCCCTAGATCAATCCTCAAAACGTATCTGCAAAATAAAGTGTGAGACAAATTTCCCAAATTAACATATATACATATCCTTTCCATATCGTCAAATGAACAAGTAATGAATCATATTAACATCCCAACAACGTTTCTACATACATAAATAAATGAACAAATTAACTACTGGTTATTTGGAACAGAAGATCCAATTAACATTAATTGTTCGTCTCAAGCATATATAATTACCCCGCATTAACCAATTCATACATAAAACACATCACATGCATAAATTTTGAATAATCGTTAGGAAATGAAACATTTGAAAGGGGTCGAATTAGGAGTTTCTGAAAATGGTGGTGTCAGCTTCATTGTAAGAAAGGTGTAGGACTTGTTTCTAATTTTCAAGACTCATTAATTAGGAGTAAAATTCTCTCCCTGAAACACCAAGGAATCAAGGATCTAGTTTGAATTGTATCATCGATCAGCGGCCTGTTTCGTCCTCTCCGGCAGGCGCGGCAGCCATGGTCAGCAGCATTTCCGGCATTAGTCTTGCCGGCCCTCGATCAGTCCGTCGGCGGCGGCGGGTCTCGGGTATTTTAGAGTGGGTTATGGGTTCGGGCTCAGCAATGGTTTTGCGGGCTGTGATGAGTCGGGCTGAAGAGTCGGCCCTTCAAAGAAACACAACCCGGTCTCGATCCGCGTGAGATAGGATTTGATGAAATCGGAACCGTCAATTATTTGTAACAACCAATTAGAATCGTCGATCGAGATATTACGGATCCACACGTTTTTGTATTTTTATTTTTTCTTCTTTTTCTATTTTCACCCAAATCCTCTCCGTATATAAAGCCATCCCCTCCCCTCTCGTAATTACCCACATTTATTCCGCACTTCGAAAAATCGCAGAAAAAAAAATCCCCAATCCCACTGAATTAGGGTTTTGTCGAATTTCTAATCGATGGCGCGTACAAAGCAAACCGCTCGTAAATCCACAGGCGGAAAAGCTCCGAGGAAGCAGCTCGCCACCAAGGTTTGTTCGAATTCTTTGGATTTTGAATCGCGTGGCTTGAATCTATGATTTTCGCAATTTTCTAATTGTTATATTCGATCGTATAGGCGGCGAGGAAGTCAGCGCCGACCACCGGCGGAGTGAAGAAGCCTCACCGTTACCGTCCTGGAACCGTCGCTCTCCGGTAAACCATTCGCCCAAATTTCTTAATCAATTTTGTCTCTCTATTTTATCGGTCGATTTATTTTGTTCTAATTGAACATCGATCTGTACAGTGAAATCCGCAAGTACCAGAAGAGCACGGAGCTCCTCATCCGGAAACTTCCTTTCCAGCGTCTGGTTCGCGAGATCGCCCAGGATTTCAAGACCGACCTGAGGTTCCAGAGCCACGCCGTGCTCGCTCTTCAGGAGGCGGCGGAGGCGTATCTCGTCGGACTCTTCGAGGACACTAATTTGTGCGCTATTCACGCGAAGAGAGTCACAATCATGCCTAAGGATATCCAGTTGGCTCGCCGAATTCGCGGCGAGCGCGCTTGAGCCTAATCATGGTGGCGGCGGCCGTTGAATAGATTAGGGTTACGTTTTATTGGTTCTGTTTTTTCCCTTTCATATTTGATATTAGACCATAATCCAAAATGATTTCTGTATGCTGTAAATTTTACTGGTTATACCGTTTGGCAATATACTTGGTTTTGTGCTCTTCAATTGTCAATCTATTTCAAATATCTCTACTTAATCTGTTACTTTGTTTTTTAGTTTAATTTCAATTTGATTTTTCGTTCTTTTATTCGATTTTGAGATTGAATGGTTTTACACCCAAATACCCCTATCTTATTACCCTTTTACATGTTTTAGATCCGTCAATTTACTTTATTCAATCCGAAAGCTGCTTACATAAAAATAAAAATGTGAGGGTGTTAAAATTAAATTGGTAGGTGTCTTTACCCATAATTTTTATTCATAATTATTTTGTAAGTCAAACATTCTAAACTGGATTTGTGCTTTTGAAAAGCCCATTTTTAAGTTGGGCTTTCATTGAAGCAGCCCTTTTGATTTGCATTGGTCACCGCACCATTTCTGGACTGTAGTACGTAAACTCACATGCATGACAGAAACTGGAGAGAAATCAGAACCAATAAATCATCACGTGAAACTACACAACGAAGCTTCTTCAATTTTAAAATCACATCCAAATTAACAACAATTACTCATATACTACTACTATTATCGTGTGTTTTGTGCATATCCAATTCTGTTTTTATTTATCAATGTTTATATAATATATATTTCGAAAATAAATAAATAAATAAAATCACGCTATTTGGACCCAAATGCCCTCACTAGGCACATCTCGATGAACCACAAATAGAAGATAGAATCCGGGCGGTGCGAAATTTCCCGATTCCGGCATCACAACCCGAACTCGATAACTATTCCCGATCAACGTAACATTCCCTCCGCCGCTCAGTATCAACAACCTCTGATTCATCGAGAACGAATGTGTAGTAAACGGCGGCGCAACCATAGTAACCTCGACTCTCGTCCCATCGATCACCCCACCCGAAGGAAGATCGAACCGAACCGTCACTTCCTGTCCGTACCCGACTCGAGACTGAGACATCGGAGACCGAATCCTCGGACGGAAACTCGCAAACCTCGACCCTAAATACGAAGGCGAAAACGCTTCCAAGCTGAGCTCGGTCGGATACAAAACATCGGTAAAATTATAATACACATGAGGGTTGCTCCCTCCAATCAAAACCCGACCATCTCGAAGCAACACAGCCGTCGAATGATACATCCTCGGAACCGAACCCGAAGCTTGCACCTCGAACCTCGAACCGATCGAGCTATCCGGTTTGTAAACAACCGGTTCGAGAACCGGGCCCCGCCCGAGCTCCCAACCCGCCGTCCCCGAACTCGCCCCGTTCACAATCAACACTTCGCCGTTCGGAAGCAAAACCATGTCGCCCATGACCCGGCCCGTCGGCATCGTCTCGACGGCCCATTTCGGGTCCGGGTCGTCGAGCCCGATCCGCCCGCACGTGTCGAGGGCCCGGATAAAGTTTTGGTTGTTGGCGCTGACGTAAGCCCCTTTACGGGCCCCGCCGCAGACGAGGACTTCGGTTTTTCGGTCGGTTCTGATCGGGAGGAGAACCGCGGAACCGGTGCTTGGGTAGCTCCGCGGTTCCCCGCCGGGGATCTGCGGGAATCTCTTCACGACTGAACCGGTCGAGTAGTCGAACAGCACGGCTCGGTTGTTGGCGAAGACGAACAAGTTGCCGTCGGTGTGCAGGAAGACGAACGGGTAGAGATTGTTTTCTACTCCGGGGTCGTTGGTCTCGACGAGGAACCGGAGGGGGCGGGCGCCGCCGGCGGCGGAGGCGGCGGGTGGATAGAACTCGTAGTTGAATTGGCGTCTGCCGCCGACGATGATCTGGCGGCCGGAGGGGAGGGCTTGGTTGGTGGCGTACCACCTCCGCTGGTGGAGGGCGGGGGCGGGCTCCTCCCGCCAGTCGCAGGAGGAGTCGGGGCAGGGGGAGAAGGTTCGGACGGAGTGGTCGCCGTCGTTGAAGCCGCCGGTCTGGACGAGGGCTCCGGCGGGGGAGGTGGCGCCGGAGGAGCACCAGGTGTCGGTGAGGATGGTGAGGGGGCGGACGGAGTTGAGGGGGACGGAGTACTCGACGGAGTGGGCGGAGCAGTCGGTGGGGAGGGCGGTGTCGGCGGGGTCGGAGCGGCAGTTGCCGGCGGGGAGGGAGATGTTGGAGGTGCCAAAGTCGGTGCGGTCGAAGATGATGACGTGGTCGGTGTGGAGGAGCTGCATGTGCATGGCGGAGATGCCGATGGTGGGGAGGAGGGTGGACCAGGAGCCGGAGCCGGATTCCGACGCGGCGGCGCGTGAGATGAGGAGGAGGAGGAAGGATGAGATTAGAGGCGGAGACATGATGTGAGAATGGATTGGACGGTGGTGAGGGTGTGTGTTGTGTGGTGGGGTTTACTTTATATAGCTGTTGACTGTTGACGTGGAATATTTGATGCGAAGATTAATTAAAAACATATATTAAAAAAACAACACAACAATAAATTACTACTTTATGAGTCTATTTTATATTGATTTCAAAATTATACACGTACTCGGTTCATCATTCAAACTATACTAACAAATTACGGAATTATTACTTAGTTGTTTATGTTTAATTGGAGATTGTTTTTTTTTTTCTTGTTCGGAAGAAATGTTCATATTTAACACACTGTAACACATGTTATGTGTACCCATTTCTGAATTGAATTTGTCAGTACAAATCTATGGTCCAAAGATTGTTACGGGTGCCACATTTATTTCAATCGTTAATGTGAGCTCTGGACGACGACGTACATAGTTTTGACTAACCATTGTCGGTTACAATATCAATTTTTATTTCCACTTCTCAAGTGTCGGTTTTACCCAATTGGTTGTCTTGATCGTCTAATTTGAGAGCAACAACCTAAACCTACAGAAAGTTTGGGCCGATTGCAAACATACAGGCCTGGTCCATTAATATCGTATTGACGTGGATTGGTGTGTTGGAATTTAAATTGGGCCGATAGAAAATATACATGCCCGGTCCATTAATTTACTCCTCCAACAAAAGTTTGAAGTTTCTTCTAGTAAACACTTCTTGCACAACACGAGACACATTGCTCTTTGTTTGAATTAATCTCAGTTACCTCATTTGACTCTTAATTTTAAGTGGGTTTGCTGACGTAAGCGCCCGCGCAACACGATTATTCAATGTTAATTGTAGGTGTTATATATAAACTCTCACTCGAACTTTTCTTCAACTGAATTAATTAGCCACTCACTTTTTTTCGTCTCCGAAGATTAACCAAATCATCATCGATTCCAGTATCAAAAAATGGCGGCGGGAATTGCCTCATTGACCACCTCCGCGGCGGCGAAGACGCGCCCCCTTTGGCCCTCCGTGCTCCGATGGATACCCACTTCCACCGACCACATCATCGCCGCCGAGAAACGCCTCCTCTCCCTAGTCAAGTACATATAACAAATTCGCGATAATCCCTAATTTATAATTTGAGCCGGTATTTATTATCGAATTGATTGTGGAATTCGCAGGACTCCGTACCAGCAAGAGCAGGTCAACATCGGGTCGGCCCCTCCGGGTTCGAAAACCCGGTGGTTCCGATCGACCAGCGATGAGCCGAGGTTTATCAATACGGTGACGTTTGACAGCAAAGAGGGATCGCCGGCGCTGGTGATGATTCATGGATACGGCGCTTCTCAGGGATTCTTCTTCCGTAATTTCGATGCACTTGCTCAGCATTTCAAAGTGATTGCGATTGATCAGATTGGGTATGTGTGGATTAGGATTTAGGAGAAACCCTAAAATAAATATATTTTAGTATTTGGGGGAAAAACTTCATTTTATTATAGCCTATTTTTTCTTTTAGTTTGGCAGAAATTTTGCGATGGACTTATCGTTTTATTTAATTTCGTATGCAGTTGGGGTGGATCCAGCAGACCTGATTTCACATGTAGAAGCACTGAAGGTAATTTTGGTATTTTCGTTTTTTTTTTTCATTTTTGTATGTAGAGTTTGTATTGTGTTTGATATATTATGTTCGTTGTGTTTGCAGAAACTGAGGCTTGGTTCATCGACTCTTTCGAGGCATGGAGGAAAGCAAAAAATTTAAGTAACTTTATTTTGTTAGGACATTCGTTCGGAGGATACGTGGCATCTCAATATGCACTCAAGGTAGATGAACGCCTTTTGTTTTTCTTAAAATCAACCCATTAGGCCATTATTTGTAACAGTTTTCCTTTGCGGTAAAACATTGATAATTAAATAACCGACTTTAATGATATCTGTTGTCGATCGTGAATTAGATACGACATGCTTAATTACTATCTCGCCTAAGTATAATATCCGAGTGAGCTTAAATCTATTGATATTCTGCAGCACCCTGAGCACGTCAAGCAGTTGATTTTAGTTGGGCCCGTTGGATTTTCTTCAGAGACAGAGCATATGTCTGAACGACTTACTAAATTTAGAGCAACATGGAAAGGTGCCATTATCAATCATCTATGGGAATCTAACTTTACTCCGCAGAAAATAATTAGGTACACATTGAATTTCTTTTCTCGCTTTCTAGTCTCTACTGTTTTTGAGGTCTAGTTGGAAATATTTTATTCATTGCGAACCTTGGATTTATTCTATTCATAATGCCAGGGGATTAGGTCCTTGGGGTCCAAATATTGTTCACAAATATACAAGTGCTAGGTTTGGGTCATACGCTCAAGGAAATATGTTGACCGAGGAAGAGTCTAGATTACTTACAGGTAACTAAATGATTAATTTGTTTGTTTTTTCGATCCTATTTATGTTCTAGTTGTTGATTATTTTGTGTTTAATTTTTTGCTGAAGATTATGTATATCATACTCTGGCGGCTAAAGCTAGCGGAGAGTTGTGCTTGAAGTATATATTCTCCTTTGGGGCGTTTGCACGTAATCCTCTTTTGCATCGGTGAGTTGCTTCATGCCTCTGCACTGGTTTCTATATGTTAATCGAGATAAATTGCTTTGTACTTCCACCATGAACGAATTTTACCTGAAAACTTTTTACCTCCTATTAAAATGTATTGTACATACTACATAGTTTTTGTTCATAAAGAAACATACATACTTCCTTGAGCGAACAATCTAATTACAAAATTACACACAATTTACTTTCAAAATTACAAAATCTAAACACAAATTTTCACGTCTTACTTTCACCTCTTTTGGGGATATACGTGACGAACTAGGGTATTTTGGGTGCAGTGCATCTGATTGGAAGGTGCCGACTACATTTATATACGGTTTCCAGGATTGGGTGAATTACGAAGGAGCACAACAAGCTCGCAAGCATATGAATGTTCCATGTGAGATTATCAGGGTTCCTCAGGTATTATCTCGTGCCATCATTTTGCACTGCAATTGGAACTTGCTCCAAGAAATCCAATATACACACGCAGCAATATGACTTTGTTTGGAGGATATAAATATTTTACTGAAACAAACAATTGTTTGCTGTGATTTCAGGGTGGCCATTTTATCTTCATCGATAACCCGACTGCTTTCCATTCCTCCATACTCTATGCTTGCCGCAAATTTATTTCACCTGACCTGTATACCAACCCTCTTCCAGAAGGACTGGAGTCTGTGTAACGGAAATAATTCCGTGTATTTATGAAAACTAACCATTTGGTTTAGTGTAAATACAGAAAGCCCAAGATCTTTTAAAAATTACAGGTCCCCTTGAAGGGTGTACATGTAAATTTCATGGGAGTATAAGCTAAATTTCAGGGGTAGATTTGTAAACTGTGATGAAACCTTACTTTTGATACTGTGTAGTTCAGTGTTTGCATAGTTCCCCTTCTCACTAAATAAATTTGTGTAGTTCAGTGTGCAGGATGTGTGATTTTTTTTAATTTGTTTCCCCTAATGTATTTCACTAAATAAATTTGAGACATTTTTTGAGAAACGAAGATAGTAAAACTTATTTAATTTTAAATTCGATAAAAAAAACATAAATTTACAAACAAAATTAAACTTATTAAATAAAAAATAGTATAAATACAAATATACAAACAAAATAAAACTATAAAATTTTAATTAATATAAAAAATATAAATATAAATATATAAACAAAATTGAGCTTGCAACTGCCAACCGACATGTCATACAGTTATTAAACCATCACAATTTACGAGTCATCATTAATCCAATAATGAACCTCACTAAGCTTCACCAAACCATATAAATAAATATTTTTTTAATCATATAAAATTATTACTAATAAAATTTAATATAAATATAAGCCAGTCTGTCACCGTCCCTACCGCTACATTCCTTCATCATCACAACCAGAAAAAAAAATTATTTTAAAAAAGGAATTTAGAGAGAGAAGCAGGTACTAGCTTTAAGCTTTCTATTCACCCTCACTCCATCACTCATGATTTCGCCCATTCTCTATTCCTAAATGTAGGATAACTCCGATTCATTCAAAATTCAAAACCCTAATTTACGGCTCGGTCGATTTTTTATTCCTTTTGATTTTCAATTTCCCCCAATTTCTCACAAAATATGACGAGTCGAGGGAGTAGATCGGAGAAAGTAAAGACAATATTCCAGCAATTCGACACGAACCGGGACGGCGGCCTGAACCGGGAGGAGATGGCCGCTCTAGTGGTCGCCGTAAACCCTAGAGTCAAATTCAGCGACGAGCAAATCAGCGCGATCCTCGACGAGGTGTTCCGGACGTACGGCGAGTTCATCGACGGCGAAAAGGGGCTTACCTTCGACGGTCTCCTCCGCACTTACGACGACGGCGCAGGCGACGTCGACAGAGATTTCGACGCCCTCAGCCTCGACCTCAAGCCGTCGGAGGATAAGGATGGAATTTTGCAGGTATCCGAGGAGGCCGCCGCGTCTTCCTCCTCCGTCGCCGACGAGCGCTTCATGGAACCCCACAAGAAGCAGCGCACTGCCGCCTGGGCCGCCAGCCCCAACCACGGCATCGTGTTCGACGACACCTGGAAGCTCGTGGACGATCTCGAAACCCTGATCAAGAGACTGAGAACCAAACATATGAAAGACGGGAAGATGAAGAACGACAGTTCAGATGTCTTCTCGGATCCGGGTTGGTCCAGGGAGCTCGGCCCGTCTAGCGAGATGCTGGAGAAGAGAGTGATCTGGGATGAGACCGGGTCCGATTATGCTGCCTTTGTCAAAGAGTTGGGTGTGCTGAGGTCACGGGCTGATAGGGCCCGTTCTAGGGCTGAGGCTTTCGACGGGCAGATGGCTATCGGACGTGTATTGTACGAGCACCATCTATTTAAGGAAGCTTTGGTGAGTTTCAAGAGGGCCTGTGAATTGACCCCATTCGATGTGAAGCCACATTTTAGAGCTGGGAATTGTTTATACGTGCTTGGTAAACATACGGAGGCCAAAGGCGAGTTCTTACTTGCATTAGATGCAGCTGAGGCTGGTGGGAACCAATGGGCATATTTATTGCCTCAGATTCATGTGAATTTAGGTATAGCATTTGAAGGTGAAGGTATGGTTCTTAGTGCTTGTGAGCATTATAGAGAAGCTGCTATTTTGTGTCCCACTCATTTCCGGGCTCTGAAGCTTTTGGGCAGTGCTCTTTTCGGTGTCGGTGAATATAAGGCGGCTGTTAAGGCTTTGGAAGAGGCGATTTACATGAAGAACGATTACGCGGATGCCCATTGTGACTTGGCTTCGGCTTTGCATGCTATGGATGATGACGAGAACGCAATTAAGGAGTTTCAAAAGGCGATCGATCTAAAACCAGGCCACGTGGATGCACTTTACAATCTTGGCGGGCTTTATATGGACATGGGTAGGTATCAGAGAGCTTCCGAGATGTACACTAGAGTTTTGGGTGTATGGCCCAGCCATTGGAGGGCCCAACTAAATAAGGCCGTCTCTCTGTTGGGAGCCAAAGAAACCGATGAAGCTAAAAAGGCTTTGAAGGAAGCTCTGAAAATGACGAACAGGGTCGAGCTTCATGATGCTATTTCACACTTGAAGCAATTGCAGAAGAGGAAGTTGAAGGGGAACGGGAATGGTAATAGCGAGGCGGATTTTATTACAGTTGAGCCCTCAAAATTCAAGACTGTCGGGGAAAAGACCACTTTGAGGCCTGAATTAGCCGTTGCCCTTGATATTAGGGCCTTTCAGAGGGTTACTAGATTGAATAGGTGTGAGGTTGAATTAATCAGGAAGGAAATGAACGAAGGGGATGCGCCTGTCTCCTATTCTGGAAGGGGGATCCCTGAAAAATCAATTCGGAAGGCTTCGTTAGAAGCGATTCTCGCCAAGTTGTTAAATTTCTTGAAGCCCGAAACTTTTGTAGGAGCTGTAAAAGCTATAAACCAGAAGATTTTATCGGTGTTGGATGAGTCTGAGTCGGGCCGTGTCGATCTGGGCATGTTTTTTGCGATTCTTGCTCCGCTGTGCGGTGGGGCAGCAGAAAAACGAAAGCAGATTGCCTACGAGTCGCTTTTATGGAGACCTGTTAACGAAGGTAATAGGCAGATAAAGAAATCTGATGCGATCAGATACATTAAGCTTTTGCGGGCTATTTATATTCCTTCTCACGGTATTAGTGAAATGTTGGAAATTCACGGTGAGACGGACAATACGTTGGTTTCGGTTACGGAGTTTGTTACCATGTTTGATGATCAAGAATGGGGTTTTAGTATATTGCCTATTGTGCTGAAACTCGAGACGGGTGACAGGAGCCGGCATGGGCGACATATTTGCGCCACTTGCCGGTATCCGATCATCGGGTCCCGTTTCAAAGAGATGAAATCGCATTTCAGTTTGTGTAGTCAGTGTTATTGTGAGGGGAGAGTTCCTTCTTCAAGCAAATTGGAAGAGTATAGCTTCAAGGAATATGCTACTGAAGGTGAGGCTGTGAAGGATAAGTGCTTATGGTTTGGTTCTAAAGGATCTACTGCTAGTGGTGGTGGTGGATCTTGATTTGTGTGTGTTGTGGAGATTAATTTATTTTGGATGGTTTTAGGAATTTGTGTAATTTTTCTTTTTAGGTTTTTTATATAAAATCTTTACAATGTATTCTTTGTTTTAATTAAGGGTGGTAGGTTTTTTCACTGATTGTTTCACTTTTATGTAATTAATAATAAATATGTTTAAATTTAAAATTATATGGCTTATTAGTTATTTCATGTATTTTGTAAAATTGTCAAATTCAAAATAAAAACATATCATTGGTTTTCTATTTTTCTCAATTATATTTAATTAAAAAGTCCCCATTTTTATTGGTTTTTCTATTTTTCTCAATTATATTTAATTAAAAAGTCATTTTTTAAAAATTGTTTTCTGAAAATTTTGAAAGTAAAAATATACTCCTACACAGTAAATTAAGAGGACGCCTCAAACGCGAACAAAATCCCTAGAGAAGTAGAGAACTGTTCCCTGATAAACAGGTCAGGTTCAAAACTAAAGTCCTAAATTAAATATTTTTATGATTGGGAGCTTTTCCATTTTAATAATTTCTGCTTATTTTAGTTGTTCGCTCCATCTTCTTTTGTGTATTTCTTACAATCATAATGCAATCCGAGGTACAGTTTGATTTCAATCATAATTTTTTTTTAGTAAATTGATTTCAAATCAATGGGATTCTTCATGATTGTTCGATTGATTTGAATGTCTTTGGTAGATAGATTTGCCTCTTAGGGCTTATATTGACCGATGTGTTTTTTTTTCGTTTCTGCTTAAATTGTATTTCAATATGGTTTAAACTTGTAAAATACTTCAGGATTCAATGCTGTAACTTACGATAATCAGGACTTACGGATATTGAATTCCAAGCAAAACAAAATTAAGCAAAAATGGAAAAAATATGAAGTGATTGTATTCGGGTCGTTTATTAGGGCGTCGTGTTGTGTTTAAATTTGGCGAAGTGGGTGTGAGGTGTATTTATTTTAGATCACATAACTGAGCAGGACAATATGTGAGAAGCTGAGCTGTTTGGTGAATTTTTTTGGTTATAAAGTTTGAAGTAGGTGTTAAAAATATGAGTACTAGAAGCAGAAGCCGTTGTCGGAATAGAAGCAGGAGACAGAGTCGGAGCCCAGTAGGCAGGATTCATTCCGAACGGACTTCTTATCAGAGGGAGGGTCATCGGGGTTTCAGGTTATAAAAGTTTGTTTATTACATTTTCCTAAAAAAAAGAACTTTTGTTTATTATTTAGTATTCTTAAAAGTGATGTATAGTGCTAATCATGAGGATGACCGAGGATATTTTAAATTAGTTTACATTCCAAATGTATAAAAACGAGATTTCCTACTTCGAAGCATGTGTAAAAACACCTTCATGGAATTTTTGTGTTGAAGTCGAGAATATTTTGTAAAAATTATTTTTGCAGCAAAGATATGGACTTGATGTAGTGTACTCTTCTACGAGAAAGTGATACTTGATACTGTCGGAGTTAATAACACATTGGGGCTCCATTTGATACATAGTCGCTTTCTTTGTTGGAAAAAACAATAACTTTTGACTGATGTTCAAGGATTTCTCGTAGAAATAAGATAACCCCTTTTTAATTTATGTTTATAAAATCGCCTAAGCAGTTACAATTATCACGAGAAGCTTGAATTTCCTTGCTTCATAAATTCATCCTTGTGGAATTTTGTTTTTGTAGCCAAAACAACTTGTGTAACAACTGCAAACGACCAGGGCACTTTGCTAAAGAATGCCCTAACGCGTCTGTCTGCAACAACTGTGGTCTTGCTGGGTAAGTGTTAATAAACGCTCTCTAAATCAACTCCTTTCCACTCCAGATTTATCACATTTTTATCTCTTCCTAATAGGCACTTTGCAGCAGAGTGTACTTCCAAGACCCTATGTTTCAATTGCCGGGAAACAGGACACACATCAGGTAGCTGCACGAAAGAATGCCTCTGCCGCACATGCGGAAAATCCGGCCACCGAGCCAGGGACTACCCGGATGCTGACCTGGCGCCTGGGAATACGAGGCTGTGCAACAAATGCCTCAAGCCTGGCCACTTTTCGGCTGAGTGCACAAATGATATTGCGTGCCAGAACTGCAGGAAGACAGGACACATCGCCCGAGACTGCAAGGAAGATCCTGTCTGCAACTCGTGCCACGTGGCGGGCCACATGGCCCGAAAATGCCCCAACAAGCAGAGATTGCATGGACATGGTAATGTGCAGGAATTGTTGGGGGAGGGGCCATGTGACGATCCAGTGGCCCGTCTGGTAGATATGTTAAAATGATGATCTGATAATCAAGCTTGCCATTGATTTTATTATACTACTGTATGTTTTATTTATGTATGATCTCTTTTTTTTTTTTTTTTTGGTTATTTTATTTTTATGCAATCTTCTTTATTGAAGATAATTACTACAACTTACTTTGAGTTTTTCTCTCTAATTTTTATTATTGAAATACTTGGTTTTTGAATCTTGAATCTATAAGTTGTTATAGTGCAGTAATATTTTACTTAGGCTGAGGTTGTTGGTAGTTTAATTAATCACTCTGCTTCATTACTCTTTCTTGGTAATTATGATTTAACGAGATATGAGGTGATTTTAAGGTTATTTTTATTTAGTATATATACTTCATTACATGATGTTTCATAATTTTGTATTTTTGTATTGGTGGATTTGGTCCTGTCTCTACTTAAAAACCCTTGGATCTCTTTGCAAGCATAAGCCGTTGCAAGTTGTGTATATAGGTGGGGGCAGAAGTGAACCCCAAGAAACCTCTCTGTCTCTATCCTATTCATGCCAATGTGAGTATTTTTTTCTTCCCTCTCTCATAGTTTCATTTTCGTCGGTTTAATGTTAGCTTCCGTGTTACTGAACTGTTTGTGGGTTATATAAATTGATACTCACATATCGTGAGGAAGAAAAAACTCGAGTGAAATGGAGAGCGCGAGAGGAAAAACCTTTTGGTTTGCTTTTCTGTTGTTTGCTTTCATGATTGTTAGGTTAAGAGGTGAAGAAGCAAGAAAGACAGACGTTTCTTTGACTAATGCCGAGCTTCCACAGGTGGAGAGGGGAAGAGCTCGCAACCAAGTAGTTGTGAACGACAAAAAAAGAAACAATAATGGAGGAGGTGGTGGTGGTGGTGTTGGGTGGGGTTGGGGAGGTGGCGGCGGTGGAGCCAATCAGGGCGGAGGTTGGGGGTGGGGCAATGGAGGTGGTGGCGGCATGTATTGGAGATGGGGATGTGGGGCTGGGAAAAGAGTTCGACGCTCGCACAAGAAGAGTGATTTCCCGATCGAGGATTTCAAGATCGGCGAGTTTGCTCAGTGCGTGGTGAAGGGAAGGTGTGTGGGTATGAGATTGGATTGCCCGCTTCATTGTGGAGGACCTTGTTTCTACGATTGCAAGCATATGTGCAAAGCTCACTGCAGACGTTAGGGTCGATGATCGAATGTATCTCTCGTTTCTTCGCTAAGTTTGTTTGTGTTTTGGTTTTCATTTCATCATTTCTTGTTCTTGAGCATATTGTGAAAGTTGTCAACTTTCAAGATTCATAATGTTTTTCTTTTTTTGTTTGTGAACTTTCATTCATGGGTCATGGCCTACAAAAAGCTTACATCCTTTTTTTGGCACATTCTATTATGGTGTCTCCACCACAGATGAATTGAATCATGAATCATGATGTTCTAAAACCTTTTTTTTTTTTTTTTCCTTTGTTACCTAGATTTTAATCTCAGAAGCTTGTAAGAACGAAAAGTAGCCGATGAAACGAATAATTAATCGAATAAAAATGATGGTAGCTTCTCAAAAAGCAATTTCTCATTTTGAAAACCTCTGTAGTCTCTCCCTATCTTTCTGCAATATAATGGAAGCCATTATAAAACAAACTACAAAGCTCAGAGTGTTTTTTGTAATTTTGACAATAATTTCATGCTAACCAACCATGATAAGTAAATGCAAATATGTGAAACTTGAAGACACTTCAACTCAATAACATGCTAACCAACCATGATAAGTAAGTGCAAATATGTGAAACTTGAAGACACTTCAACTCAATAACAGAAAACATATTTACATATACTAAAAAGATTCGATTTTTTTCGATGGGCCGGGCCGGGCCGGGCCTAGGCTAATAGAAATATGTTGATCTGTTGGAGACACTTGAATGTGGGGTGATCCATGGAACAGCAAAAGAGTTGTCTTCTTCACTCGAGTTGGAAATTCCCATTTTCTCCCCCGGAAAACTCCGGAAATAATCCGCCTGCTCCCAGAACGCTGCCGGCGATTCCTTCTCTCCTTCCGGAAAGTTCTGAACAAATTATTTGCACTACATAGTTAACCAATTGGTTCTTTGAGACGACAAATATAACCGAGTATGAATTATGAAGTATATAGCAAACCTTAGAAGATGAAGAGGAAGAGTCGAGAAAATCCTCGACTTGCCAACCGGGCAACGTTTCCATGTAATACTCCGAAACACTACTTCCCGGGATCGATCCGTCGAAGCTCAAAATCTGAACACTGTCGTTATCACCCTTTGATTCGTCGGACTTTTTCGTATCGTCGATGATCAGAGTCGAAGAAAGTTGGGCCCCGGTCAGGAGAAACCTCGTGTGCTTACGAGTGTGTTCGTTCGAGTCGTGTATCGGGAAATCGCACTGTCGACACAACATCGCCCTGTCTTGCTGGCAAAATAAAAATGCCCTTCTCTCCTAACAAAAAGAACAAAACATAAAAACACAACACAACAAAATCAGATCATAAATTTTAAGGGAAATTACAACAACACAAAATCAAATCATAAATTTTAAGGGAAATTTTGAAATAAGGATAATTTTAAATGTTTTTATATAATCAGATAACTA
Source organism: Euphrasia confusa (assembly GCA_954870475.1). NCBI lineage: Eukaryota > Viridiplantae > Streptophyta > Magnoliopsida > Lamiales > Orobanchaceae > Euphrasia > Euphrasia confusa. The sequence continues at coordinate 43,485,021 of OX940956.1, read as the reverse complement.
ATTTACCTAATTGGAGTACAAATTAAAGTAAATTTTCAAATTAACTTTCTTAACATATAGTCCCTCCCATTCAAAATATACGTCATATTAAACTTGTACATACATATATTAATAAAAATATCAACTCTCAATTTTACCCTTCATTAATTAAATTGAAAATCTAAATCAAACATTAAATTAATTAACATTTAAATAATTTAAATTAATGTGAAAGGTATCTTGGAAAAACTACATTTAATTTACATTGAAAATTCCGAGATTTAAATTGAAAATAATTCAAAAGGTCAAAACGACATCTATTTTGAATGGGAGAAAGTACTATATAAGGGTATAATAGTCATTATCAATACCTGACAGATGTCACATAGAGGGGCTTGTTGCTCGGGCGAAGGGTGTTGGAACGAGAAGCGGTGGTGTTTTCCGGCGAGCTTGTTGGCACGGTGAACACGGCGGTCGCATGCTTCGCAGAGGGCGGCCTCGTCTGCGATGCAGAACAGAGCCGCTTCGTTTTTCTCGCACACGTCACATCGGATCTTCATCGAATCAATCGCTTTTGTGATGATGATCAGCAACAGAGAGATTGATATGCAGAAAATAAAAAATAATATATATTTTTTTTTTGGAGTGAAGGAAAGTTGTGTTTATTATGTTGGTGGTTAGTAGTACTGTTATTTGAAATGGTGAGTCACCATATTTATATAGAAATTAAATGGGGCAGTACTCAGTTGAATTCTAAAATAATCAAACCACATGTATTGCACAAACACTTATTACTCCATTTTTTTATTCTTCATGATCACATCATTTTGTCACTATTGTATACTATAAATTTGTGTCAATTTTAACAATAATTTTGTGTACAATTTTTCATTTTTATTTAGGAAATTTTATAAATTTCAACTTTTTTTTATGTTGCAACTGATATCAAATATTTCATGTGTTTGATAAAAACAACAACAAGATTATTTCTTCCACAAAATACGAAAAATATGGTCAAATTATTATAAAACCGAGGATTTGTTTGATATTAATATTTTCTTGTCATTTAGTTTATTACATAATATACTTACTTGAAGTGTACAGAGTTTTCATGTTTTCAGATGGAGGAAATACAAAATTAAAAATGTTTTCTAGAAATTAATTTTGAAATTTTAACTCAAAAAGTTAAGAAAAAGGTAACCATAGTAACTTTAACCAAGTTTTTATTAGAAATAAATATATATATATATATATATATAGCTGTTGTTGCACCACTTTAATTAATTTAATTATTTTTTGAATTTCCCAATTAAAGGCAAGCACCATCTCTTTAAGATTACTTTGTCATATAATATAACATGAATTATGTGATATGTTCCCCTTTAACACCATATTAACATCTACTGCTTTCTAGACATTTGGTATTAATTACATCACTTATCAGTTATCACTCAACAAACACACCTAAATTCAACAGTAGCTGTTGGATAAATATTAAGGAAAAAAGGCAACACTGGTTGCATTCTGAAAATAAATGTATATTTGTGAAAATAAATAAAGTTACTTTTTTTATTATAGTTTCAAAATACAGTATATAAACTTACAAAAAAACGAACCAGGAAATGGAGAAGAAAATGTGCGTGTAGGGAGAGAGATGGTGTAACATTTATTAAAATCAATAATGGAGAGTGGGGGATTTGATGTAGATACTTGCAAATGGAGATGCCGGGGAATCTGCTTCCAGGTATGGGGATTTACTTATTTCAATATTATCACATATATTAATATATATGCACATAGATATTTGATTGTCATACACATATATATATATATATATAGTATAGTGTATCATTTTCCAATTCATTATCTTATAGTAATATAAATTAAATATGCAAATTCTAGAAGATGAGATTATAATACTCCATACTACATCATACATCTTTTGTAATGAACAAATGAAATGATAGTAATATTACTCCATATATATATATTTATATATATGTATTTATATACCAATTATTATACTTTTTTATATTTATTTTGTATAATATGAGATGATCATATTTATCTTGGACAAAAAAATTATAAAATAAAATTAATCTATCTTGATTGAATGGTCAACGGTCAATGTGTCTGGATATTTCCAACTAACTTCTAATATTTTACTATGCATCATCAGCATGAGCAAATAAATTATTTTATTGATAAATAAAATAATTTATTTATAAATATGATTATTAGTACGAAAAGAGTATATAATAGTAATAGTAGTCCATATAAGTAGTATATACATCCTACCAATTATCATACTTTTTTGTATTTAGTTTGTAAAATACAGATGAGATGATCATATTTCTCTTGAAAATAATAATTAATCGATCTTTCCCACAAAAAATGCAACACTTCTTTTTTTGAGGTATCTCACAATAGTTGATATATCCCAAAAAATAAATAAATATTATAATTTTTTCACTTTAAAATACTATTTTACCCCTACTTTATTTATCTATTTTTTAAACTCCACTCAAAACTACATTATTTTTCAACTTAAAAGTACATTTTTACCTTTTACTTTTTAATCAAAAATTCAAAAAATAATATTTTTCTTAATATCCGTGCTCACAAAAATATTGGAGTATAAAATAAAATTAATCTATCTTCTATGTGATTTATTCTATGTTACTTAATATGGTACACAACTTAACATGTGGTAATTACAAATGTTTTAACCAATCACATATATGGAAAAATTCAAGTATTTAGACACGTAAAATTGTGTATGGAATTAAGATAGTACTATGACAAAAAATTAACCCTTCTATCTTGATTGAATGGTCAACTGTCAACGCATCTGGATATTTCCAACTAATGTTTAATATTTTACTATGCATCATCAGAGCAAATAAATTATTTTATTGGTAAATAATTTCCAGCTGTCCAAATTGGACTTTTAATAATCCAAGCTTTGTGTACGGAAATTTGTAATTAGCTAGACAGAGCCCATGTGAACAGAAGTGGCGACAATCTGAAATATTCATTATTATTGTATAATGGCAATTGTGACCCCTAATTCATTAATATAATAGTAATGAATATAATAGCATTATATTAGCGGTATTACGTCATGCATGACATTATATTTGCATTAGAATATTGTAATATTAATATATTATGATATAATCTTATAAAATAGTTGGATAAGATATATATACATTGTCACTTTAAAATATACTCCAACTATTTCTTCAATATTTTATTGTGCACAAAAATTAAGAAAAAAATAATAAATAATATTTTTATTATGTTGAAAAACAAAGATAAAACTAAAATTGTATTGTATTGTATTGAAAGTTAAAAATAAATGTAATTATAAATACAATTTAAAAAACAATTAATTAAAAAAATAGGAGTATAGTTATATTTTAATGTAAAACATAGTTGTAAATAAAATTAATTTATTTCCAAAAGTGTGAAGAAATGTATATGGAATATTCATTTAAACAAAAGTGTGAAAATATAAATGATACAATAGTCTAATAATTTTAATTTTTAATTTTTATTTTTTAAAATTTTATTAATTAATTTAGTTTTCAATTTAAAAATATATTTTTATATTTTATTTTTTGGATCAAAAATTTAAAATGTTTTCTTAATTTACATGATCAACTAAGTAATTATATGTAAATAATATAATTTATAGTAAAAGTTAATATTTAAAAAATATAAAATCATTAAAGAAAATGCTGAAAATAAAAAACCTAAAATGTGTGTTAAAATTTGCAGTAGAAACGAGAAACTATTACTAGTATTATTTAATTTGCATTAGAATTGTCAATAATTTTCCCGACCTGTTGAGTGTTGTTGATGGTGGGGACAAAGTAACGAATTATTTAAAACAAAATGATATTATCATGTTTGCCCAAACGTTTGTACATGGGATTCGATTCGTGCAAACTCGACTCACCAAATATTTATTTATTGTTACTTAATAGTAGTAATATTTATGCACTAATTATTTTATTGCATGCTTATTTTTAAGAACCAAAAATCTTTATTTATATGGATCATTAAATATTACTACACCCATTTAAAAAAATTCTAATCATCCTTAAAAACTTTATACTTAATATTATTTGGAGTATTAATTTGATAAAAAAAGTAGAAGTAATTTATTATTTAAAATTAAAAAGTGCAAGTAGTGAGTAAAAGAAAAAAATAAATGAAAGAACAAAGTGTAAAGATATATGTGAGATAACTTTAAAAAGAAAGTGTGAAGATATTTTAAAGAAAAAGAGTACTGTACTACTATTATATAAATTTCATTTTTTTAAAAAATTGTTTTTTCGAATTACTTTATTTGAAAACAAATATAGTTATGCTTAATTTATATTTTGTAAGGCCTCGTTTGGTAGGCTTGTTAAAATCCAATTAATTGTGTTTAACAGTTTTATAAAGTGTTTGATTAACATTTTATTCCTAAACAATGTTATGCTTTAGTGGAATTAACAGGTCAAAAGAGAGGGTTGAACTCTTTCATCAGAACAATAACAAAGTTAAGTAATCCAAAACATAAATAATTAATAATTCCTACCAAACACGCCTTTAAAAAAGTGTGTGACCATCGGTAGTAGGCAATTTATACCGTTGTGTTACTATGTGTACAGAAGTATTCTTAATTAAGATTATTTTGATATATAATGAATATTTTAATAAATGATAATTTATATTTTATGCAACGATGATTTTAAGAATTATAATTTTATATTGTTCAATGATTATTATTCATTTTTAAAATGAATATTATTTATATTTAATTTAAATTTTGGTGTAGAATGTATTGTATTATGCTTACGATAGAGTGATTGTATCATTTGTATGTAGTGGTAGTAGTGCAACATATTATATTTATCTCAACATTAATTGTTTATTTATCTGAATTTCTTTGTATCTAACCATTATTTACTGCCCGGTCTAGTCAGAGCAGAAGTGGGCCCAACGCTTCAAATCAACTTCTAAATGTTTGGGCCCGTAAACCAATTCAATAGCAATAGAATAATTGGGCTCGGGATCATAAGGTATTCAAGGCCCATAGGGTCCAGATTCAAATGTAGTTTGGGCCATACCCATTAAATCTTGATGGATCAGTTTTAATTTTAGCTGTTGGGTTCCAAATTCGTAAAATTATTTATTAGAATAAATAATTGTTCGTAAAAACAAATACGATTTCACACAGTATTAAGAAAAGTAAAAAACACGTTTTAATTCCCACTTTCTCTCAGAGTAGATCCACCTCACCCGCAGCAAGCGCAAAGAAATAAACGCACCCTCTACTTGTTAACCTACACCCCATTCTCTTATCCCACACCCCTGTCGAAGAAAAAATCCCCCAATTTTCACAGATCTAAATCTGGATTAGGGATTGGAGTTTTCGTACTGAATCACAGATCTCCCTGTTCTCTTCTGTGTGTGATCGGAGTGGGAGAGAATCACAGAAATGTTGACCAAGTTCGAGACGAAGAGCAACAGAGTGAAAGGCTTGAGCTTCCATCCCAGGAGGCCATGGATCCTGGCGAGTCTCCACAGCGGGGTGATCCAGCTATGGGATTATCGGATGGGCACTCTCATCGATCGATTCGACGAACACGACGGACCAGTTCGGGGCGTTCATTTTCACAAATCGCAGCCGCTTTTCGTCTCCGGAGGTATGGATTTAGGGTATCTTGCTTTGATTTCTATTTTTTTTCGAAATTTGGATTGCGATGTTGTATCTCCCTGGTCTACTGTGAGTTTATGATTTGGATCTGCTTGATTCTGTGCAATGTGCGGTGTTGTGTGATTGTTGAATCTCCGGCGAATTGGCCGGCCGCAGGCGTGATGGTTTAAAGAATTTGCTTTACGGTGTTGATTTATGTGATCGGTGTGTTTATTGTTTTAGTATCTGATCTGTATCCCATCATTGTTATCTGCTTTAAGTGTATTAATGTTGTCAAATTTGATCTGGTATTTGTTAGTTTGTTTTTGAAAAATAATGGCGATTTCGACGACCGTCTAATTGGTTATGTTGTTTTAGCATAGGCGACTGTCTTTTAGTATATCTTTGCATAAACTGGAAAGGTGGGGAAGTTTCTGTATCATAAATGGAATGTGGCTGTTGTGTACTATGGTGCTAGTATTCTTCTCGTGTCGGACCCAGGGTACTAGATCCATGTCCGTTTTCATGATTTAATTCATGTACTCAAGTACTCAACATTTGACAACGTTATTTCTTTGAGGAATATCTTGTAGTGTATATAAAAACTAGTGATCAGAAAATTATCAATATCCTTATTCCGTTTGTTCAATTCTACCTATTAAGGAATTGGGATTTTCCTTAATTCATAATAACTTCCTATTATTGACTTAATTCTGTTATTGTGAAACATTTTTACTGGCATTATTTTCTGCAGGTGACGATTACAAAATCAAGGTGTGGAATTATAAATTACACAGATGTCTTTTTACTCTTCTTGGCCATCTCGATTATATTCGGACAGTTCAGTTTCATCATGAATCTCCATGGATAGTAAGTGCAAGTGATGATCAGACAATTAGAATATGGAACTGGCAATCACGTACTTGCATATCTGTGTTAACGGGACACAACCATTATGTCATGTGCGCCTCATTTCATCCCAAAGAAGACCTGGTTGTATCAGCCTCTTTGGATCAGACTATTCGTGTTTGGGACATTGGTGCCTTGAGGAAGAAAACAGCATCCCCTGCTGATGATATTCTGCGATTGTCTCAAATGAATACAGACTTCTTCGGTGGGGTTGATGCTGTGGTGAAGTATGTCTTGGAAGGACATGATCGAGGGGTTAACTGGGCTTCTTTTCATCCGACTCTCCCCTTAATTGTTTCTGGAGCAGATGACCGCCAAGTGAAAATATGGCGCATGAATGGTATGTCATATTGATCATTTATTTCTTTAGTGTCTTTCTAGAGTTATTTTTATTATTTTTTGTTAGAAGAAATATACTGTATTTTCTTTTAGAAAGGTCATACCATAAATCTACATTACTGTATAACTATTGAGAAAAGTTAAGCCCTGACTGTGTTCTGAAATCTTCTACAGTACTGTTTATTTAATACATCATACATGGCGTGCCTTTTTTATTTAAACTAGTCTTAAAGTTTCTGGCATACTCCCTCTTTCTCATTCTATATTTTTCATTTTGATGTCCCAAGTTTTCTTGTGTTGAAAACTGAGCCCATATTTTACACTCCTAACGTAGGTGAAAGGGGATGTTTAACTGTTAATGATCTTCATAAGCTAAAATTTGCTTCCACTTCACCTTTTTCCATAGAAAGTTTTGGTACAAGTTAAGACATTATCTATTTGAATCTTTTCGAATTAGACGAGTTGTTTCCAGATCAGTTTCAGTTGAGTTGCTTTGAGTTGAGTACCCTTTCATAGTTACGTACAATGCTCTTTTAAAATTTTATGTATTTTTTTCTAACAATTTATATTGTCTCAGATACAAAGGCTTGGGAGGTAGACACGTTGAGAGGCCACATGAACAATGTTTCTTGTGTCTTATTCCATGCAAGACAGGATATCATTGTATCCAATTCCGAAGACAAAAGCATCAGAGTTTGGGATGCCACTAAAAGAACTGGCTTGCAGACTTTCCGAAGGGAGCATGACAGGTTCTGGATCCTTTCAGCCCATCCAGAGATGAATCTTCTTGCTGCAGGCCATGATAGTGGCATGATTGTTTTCAAATTGGAGAGAGAACGTCCTGCCTTTTCTGTCAGTGGCGATTCTGTCTTTTATGTCAAGGACAGGTTTTTACGCACTTTCGAGTATTCGACTCAGAAAGAAACCCAGCTAATCCCAATCCGCCGCCCCGGTTCTAATGGTTTGAATCAAAGCCCTAGGACTATCTCCTACAGCCCTACTGAGAATGCTGTCTTGATTTGCTCAGATGTGGATGGAGGTTCGTATGAACTCTATGTCATTCCCAAAGACAGCTTTGGAAGAGGAGATACCATTCAGGACGCGAAAAGGGGTAGTGGTGGGTCTGCGGTGTTTGTGGCCCGGAACAGGTTTGCCGTTCTCGAAAAGAGCAGCAACCAAGTACTGGTCAAGAACCTCAAAAACGAAATAGTGAAAAAGTCCGTTCTGCCTATCGCCACCGATGCCATATTCTATGCTGGGACCGGAAACTTGCTGTGCAGGTCTGAGGATAGGGTTGTCATTTTTGATCTCCAGCAGAGGGTTGTTATCGGGGATCTTCAGACCTCTTTCGCTCGGTACGTGGTTTGGTCTCATGATATGGAAAGCATTGCTTTGCTTAGCAAACACTCAATTGTCATTGCCAATAAAAAGCTTGTGCACCAGTGCACCTTACACGAAACCATACGTGTCAAGAGTGGAGCTTGGGACGATAATGGCATTTTTATTTACACCACTTTGACCCACATCAAGTACTGCCTTCCAAACGGGGATAGTGGGATTATCAAGACGCTGGATGTTCCTGTTTATGTGACGAAAATATACGGGAATACAATCTTCTGCTTGGACCGAGACGGGAAAAACCGTCCCATCATCATCGACTCTACCGAGTATATTTTCAAGCTGTCCCTGCTGAGGAAGAGATACGATCAGGTTATGAGCATGATTAAGAATTCAGAACTATGTGGACAGGCCATGATTGCGTATCTCCAGCAGAAAGGATTTCCCCAGGTGGCCCTCTATTTTGTTAAGGACGAGAGGACTCGCTTTAACTTGGCGATCGAGAGCGGTAACATTGAAAAAGCCCTTGAATGCGCTAATAAAATTGATGAAAAAGATTACTGGTACAAGCTAGGTGTGGAGGCCCTACGTCAGGGGAACACAGGAATTGTTGAGTATGCTTACCAGAAAACAAAGAACTTCGAGAGGCTATCTTTCCATTACCTGATAACTGGTAATCTCGATAAATTGACGAAAATGATGAAAATTGCTGAGGTGAAAAACGATGTTATGGGACAGTTTCACGATGCTCTGTATCTAGGTGATGTGAGGGAGCGTGTTAAGATTTTGGAGAATGCGGGACATTTGCCTTTAGCTTATTTAACGGCTTCCATTCATGGCCTTAGTGATGTGGCCGAGCGTTTAGCATCTGAACTTGGGGATGATAACCTTCCTTCTCTTCCTGAAGGAAAAAAACCCTCTTCTCTTTTGATGCCACCAAGCCCGGTACTATCCGCTGGAGATTGGCCATTGTTGATGGTCAGCAAAGGCATTTTCGAGGGTGGCCTCGATAATGCAGGAGGAGATTCACAAGAGGATTACTATGAGGAGGCGGCAGATGCCGATTGGGTAGAATCGCTGGACATTGATGATGTGGACGAAAGTAAAAATCAGAATAGAGACATTACAATGGACGGGGAAAAAGACGAGAATGATGAGGAGGGAGGATGGGATTACGAAGATCTTGATCTGCCTACGGACGCGGAGACTCCGAAAACTTCGGGACCGCGTTCATCCATATTCATTGCTCCTACACCAGGAATGCCTGTGGGCCAGATCTGGGCTCAGCGGTCCTCTCTCGCAGCCGAACATGCGGCAGCCGGAAATTTTGATACGGCTATGCGTCTTCTGAGCCGTCAGCTGGGAATATGCAATTTCGCTCCTCTGAAGTCACAATTCATCGACCTCCACATGGGAAGTCACAGCTACTTGCGCGCCTTCACCTCTGCCCCTGTGGTTTCGCTCGCGGTCGAGCGTGGCTGGACGGAGCAGTCAAGCCCTAATGTGCGGGGCCCACCTGCCCTCGTCTATAATTTTTCTCAATTGGACCAGAAGTTAAAAGCTGGGTACAAAGCCACCACTGCCGGGAAATTCTCAGATGCCCTTCGTCATTTCATCTCAATCCTCCACACAATCCCGGTGGTTGTGGTCGAGACCCGGCGGGAGGTTGACGAAGTTAAGGAACTGATTGTCATAGTCAAGGAGTACGTCCTCGGTCTTCAGATGGAGCTCAGGAGGAGGGAACTGAAAGACGACCCAATTCGTCAGCAAGAGCTTGCGGCTTATTTCACGCACTGTAATCTGCAGGTTCCGCATTTGAGGCTTGCTTTGTTGAACGCTATGACTGTTTGTTTTAAAGCGCAGAACCTGAGCACAGCAGCTAATTTTGCCCGTCGGCTACTGGAGACGAACCCGAGCAACGAGAATCAGGCGAGGACAGCCCGACAGGTCCTGCAGGCGGCCGAGAGGAACATGAAAGATGCTACGGAGATCAATTATGATTTCAGGAACCCTTTTGTGGTGTGTGGGGCCACTTACGTCCCGATTTACAGAGGGCAGAAAGACGTGACTTGTCCTTACTGTGGGACGCATTTCGTTACTGATCAGCAGGGGAAAGTTTGTGCAGTTTGTGATCTCGCAGCCGTTGGATCGGATGCATCTGGGCTGCTGTGTTCTCCTTCGCAGGTAAGATGATTTTGAAGAGCGGATGGATGGACGATTGATATCTAGCGAGACAATGAGGTAGGAGCTTCAGACCATGAGGTATCACTTGGATACTCGTTCGAGTTTCCTATGGTTCGACTCCTTTTTTTTTTCTTCTTCAATATATTACGGATTTCATTGTAATAAAGTTTTATGTGTTGAGATTTTGACTTAGACGAAGTAATTCGTATATGCTGTGTGGGGGATTTAGTGTGTGCATTGCTGAACTAGACAACTTTCTTGCCCTTTACCTTATAGTTAGACGTGTTTTGATTTTTGCAGATGCAATAGTCATCTGTATATAACATTTATTTCATTTTTTAGTGTGTTTAGCCATAGTTTGAGAACATGGATTTTAGGATTTCGACTACTTGCCGTCGAAATCCGTCGTGGAGGGTGCCTGCCGTGAGCCTCCACGGTTTATAAAGTGATGTCATCCCGAGTCATTACTTGGTAAAAAAATTAGTTAGCTATACATATTTTGCTGTTTATAAAGTGATGTCATCCCGAGTCATTATTTGGTAAAAAAAATTAGTTTAGCTACATACTCCAGTAGTATTTTGCTTCGTCCGATATTTCGCGTAATTAATGATAATGTTTTAATTATCAAGCACATGGGGTGACAAAAGGGACCCCCGCAGAACTAACGTTAAGTACAACTAATGAATTAATTAGCAATGTTACGTGTTATCTTTTGAATTAAATACAGTTTTTGTGTAGTGTTTTGTTGATTATATACAAAATTCGCTCGAATAAACTATAATTGTTATGAATATTATTATATTATAGTGAATGACTTGTTGGCTAAGTCAAAAACCCTAGATTGTATCCTATATAAAGGGGTCTCCCCATATGAATGAATACAACAATTCATAACTATTTTATTCTGCTATCATATTGTCTCTCTTTCTACTATATTATTCTCTCTCAGTTCTCTTTCTCTTGAGTTTATAACACGTTATCAGCACGAAAGCTCAACCGCGTTCTTCATCAACAATCTGAAGTTCTCTAAGAACGTTCAACCGCGTTATTCATCGAAGTTCTACTCATCCAAGATCCGAACTCCAAAGCAAGAATTTATATTTTTGTTTATATTCATTAATAATTATAAATATATCTACTTCTCCTCCTTTCTTCTTAAATATCAAATGTTCCCGAAAAACATTATAATCTGATATTCCTGACATAATATCATATGTTCCCGAAGAACATTATAATCTGATATTCTTGAAGTAATATCAAATTAATTAGTAAATCGATTAAATTTTTAATGTTCCTAAAGAACATTGTGATATGATATTCCTGAAGAAATATCAAAAGGAAATGTTCCGAAGAACATGATATGATATTCTTGAAAAAAAATATCAAAATTAAATGTTCCTGCAGAACATAATATGATATCGTGAAGAAATATCAAAATTAAATGTTCATGAAGAACATCGTGATATGATATTCCTGCAGAAATATCAATATCAAATTGATTATGAGTATATATTAATAATCTCGAATAATATCTTTAAAAATTGACCGTGAAAGATCCAGTAGTTTTGTGAAAAGATTTAAAAGAAAGATACGATCACCCGAAGTTGGTCGTACTACCATCCAATAGATTTGTGGAAAGATTTAAAAGAAATATACGATCACCCGAAGTTGATCGTACTACCAAGATTGACTCCACATTGGATTACGAGATTTTAATTAATATGGTGAGACATATAATTAAGCTATCATGAAGTTTGACTCACAAGTTTGAGTCGCATTATAATTTGATATCCTGAAGTTATATCAAATCAATTATTCTTAATTATCAATTAAATTGAATGTTCTGAAGAACATATACTCTGGTTTAAATATTATATTGATGAAGAACATCGTGATTTGATATTATTTGATAAATATCAAATTAAATTACTCTGTAGTAGCAATTAAGTTTTAAATGTTTTTGAATAATATGATATGATATTCCCACAGAAATATCAAATCAAATTGGTTCTGATGTAACAATTATTTTTATTAATTGCTCCCGAAGAAGCAAAATTCAAACATTAAATGTTTTTTAATAAAGTTATATGATGATACTCGTAGAGAAACGCCAAATTTGATTGTTCTCGTCATATGAATTATCCCTGAAGGATATCTTTTGAAAATCGAGAATAAATGTACTATGTGGGTACTCATGGAATATCGAAAAATCGATTCCAATTTATTAATATGATTGATGAGAAAATTATATATTGAGATTTATTGTGATCCTCGAAGGATCAATTTTAAATCTAATATTTTGATCTCGAATGATCATTAGTAAAGATATATAATTTTATGAAAATGATGACCTATTAAGAGTGGGCTCCGGAAGAGCTTTACTAATTTTCTCCACGAGTATTAACTTAAACATGAGAATGATGCATATCATGATTGTGAGTGGAAATGAATCAAGCATTTCCCATATGCGAATTAATATGCAACGTATATTAATATCATCACTAAAGTGTATGAACGGGCATAATAGAAAATAAGGTATATTAAATATTTTGAGCCCGCGATCCTAAGATCTATTTACAGCAATTATGTTGATTTGCATATTTAACGAAGATCATTTCCCGGCATTAGGGGGAGATAAGAATATAAAAGATATAAATGCCGAGAAATTTCATTGAATGAAAAAGATCTTTAATTCTTGATCCACGCACGAGTCAATTGAACCCGAAGTTCATGAGAATAAGTGACTTGCAATATTCAGCAAGTAATCTGCCAAATTAATGAAGGTGTGACAAAATCACATATATTTGTGATAAATGAACTATAAGAGTTCAAATACCAAAGAGATCAACTCAAATGTTGATTCTAATATACGCCTGAAGCGTAATAGATCAATCTTAAGATAAAAAAATAAATCCGCGGTAATAAAATTTAGTCACCCTCAAAATCTCCTGAAGAGAGTTAGATGGAAATCCCATTGAAAAAGTATGTGCACATGATAATAGAAAATCGTGGGATTGCGGAACAACCAAATTAAATATTTTGGGAAATGATGAAATATTTGGTTGATAGAATTGCCATCAACGTGGAAAAAGTCGCCAACGACATATTTGCCTCAAAAAGTTGCTCTAGAAAATTTGGATCCAAAGCTTAAATCAATGATAGTGTGCCAGCAACACTCGGAAAATAAGAAACGGGCAATTGAGGCTGAGCATGACTCGCTAAATAAAAGAGATAATTTGACTCTATAATACACACCTTCAAATATTATCCCAGAAGGATATACGTGGGTGTTCATAAGAAAAACGAGTAATGATGTGGTGAGATATAAAAGCGAGATTAGTTGCTCAAGAGTTTTTCGCAGAAACTCGATGTTAATCAAATATTTTTGAAAGATGACATTAAGTTCCGCTACTTAATATTTCTGGCAGCAACAACGATAAATATAGATATGCACAAATGTATGATTTGACTATGTAGAAGTCATTAGAAAGATACATGCATGAAAATCCTATATGAATTTTAAAATTCCTGATATGAAAGGAAATGAAAATCAGAATATGTACAATATCATATTACTATGTCATTATGGACACAAATGATATTGAAGACAAGGTCCCGAAGAGCAGTGATTTTGGTCCCGAAGACCAGTGAATCAGTGATTGCACTCTTTTTCCCTCTACTAAGTTTTTCCCACGGGGTTTTCTTAGTTAAAGGTTTTTAACGAGACAATCACCACAATATAAATGTGAATGTCATGTACTCTTTTCCTCGAGTATTTTTTCCTACAGGGTTTTATAACGAGGTTTTTAACGAGGCATGTACATCACTCGATATGAGTTTGTTTTCGAAATAAACTGAGATATTGAACCTGAAGTTCAAAAGAAAAATATAATCTTCTAGATGATTGTGAATTTGAATTTCACATTATTCATTTGTCAAGAAATGTATATTGAACACTTAGACGCATATAAAATACTCTAGAAGAGTTACCGGCCGGTTATAGCAATTGCGAATGCTCTAGTCAATATAGATGTCTGGTAAAGGCATGTCCCTGAAGGACGAAAAATATACAATAATACAAATGAATATGAAACTCGATAACTCGAAGGTTGGGTCCTGAAGACCAAAATGTATATTTGAATAACTAAGTTTTTCCTATATGGTTTTATTAGTTACAGGTTTTAATAAGACTGATTGATCACAAATATTTACTTTCAAGAAGTCAAATATTTTCGGTGATTACGGGAGCAAGCTGTACTCTTTTTCCTTCGTTCAGGTTTTGTCCCACTGGGTTTTCCTGGCAAGGTTTTAACGAGGCAGCAATTCTGTACATAGTCATTCAAGGGGGAGTGTTATGAATATTATTATATTATAGTGAATGACTTGTTGGCTAAGTCAGAAACCCTAGATTGTATCCTATATAAAGGGGTCTCCCCATATGAATGAATACAACAATTCATAACTATTTTATTCTGCTATCATATTGTCTCTCTTTCTACTATATTATTCTCTCTCAGTTCTCTTTCTCTTGAGTTTATAACAATAATAATAATATAAACATAACAAATTAAAAGAAAGGGAAAAGAAAACAATTTTTGGTGCAAAAATTCACAGTACAATTTGTTTTTAAAGGAAAGGATAAGATATTAATATTAATAGTTTAATACTTTGAAAATACGTACAATATGATACGTATAAATTGGTATTTATAGTTGAAAAGACGTTTTTGTGTTTGACCTTAGCATTAAGAAATCCGTTGATGGACGAAGGGCTCGAGGAAGTATCACTGCCGCATACATTTACTCCATTATTTTGGGATTTCAATTTCTGTATTAAAATAAAAATTAAATAAATTAAACTGCACTGAATTTACACAACTTGTAAAATATCACACCTATTGTAGTAAGAAAATTTCTTCAACTCAAAGTATAAATTAAACACGAAAATAATGTCAAAATTTAAAAGATGTGGTTTGAACAATACTTTTAGAAACACAAATAAATAAATTTAGACGATTCAAAATAGGGTAATTTCATGTGGGCAGATTCTGCCCATGGACAGAACGCTCAATTTTATTTTTATTTTTTACTTTTTATTTTTATATGACTTAAAATATAATTACTATAATATATATGTAAAAATATAATTTTTATTTGTTATTATTATAGGTTAAAATATTTTTTTTCTATTTAATTGATTTTTTTAATATAAATATAAGAATATGCATTATCTTTAACAAATTATTTTTTTATTTAATATTTTTTGTTCAATATATATTTTATATAATATAATTAATTATATTACATGTAAAAAAATTAATTAAAATATCATTAGATTTTGTAAAATAAGTTTTTAAGTAATTTTTGTCCATTGCCCATTTAGCACTGTCCTTCAAAATAAACCATGATTCATAGAACGAAGATAAACTACGCAAACCCATGTTTTTCCGTACCAGTTAAATTAATAATACCATTACAATTCTCAAGAAAAACATACTTACTTTGTAATCCGTATTAATTTTGGCCACTGATTAGGGAGACCTCACATGTGAACCTGGCTTCAAATGGTAACTTTTCAAATTTAATTTTATATTATTATTATTATTATTATTATTATTATTGCTAAATATGGTTGGTTAGAATGATGTTATTACTACTACTACTGCTAGTAGTATTAATTTTCAATTGTTCATAAAATTAAATTGATTTATATAATTTAATTTTTAGTTTTCCAATTATTCCAAATAATTAAAGAATTCGATGTACTGTATCATTTTTTATCCGAATATATACTCATATTATATTACAGCAAAAAAATTAAGAAAAAAATGTTTTATTCATTTTTAGATAAAAGATACTAATAAGTAAAAACATATATTTTAATTAAGAAAATAAATAATTGTAAATTAAATTTATAAAATAAAATAAGCAAAAAGGTTAAAAATAAAAACATATTGTATTGTATAACTAAAAATGTAGAATATTTTTTTTAATGTGTATTTATAATTAGTATTTGACACATCAAAATAAAAAGTATGAAAAGTAGTATTTCTTTTAAATATCATCATGTTAATTTTTACTCTGTATTTTTTAATAATAATGATAATAATTTAATACTATAAAATGACATTTTAAAACTAAAAAATTCCCCGGCTTTTCAAGTGGGTTCTTCCTTTTGATTGTCCACTCGAGATGTCTTATCGAACCAGCTTTTATTACTTAATTACAGAAGAATATTAATACCACATTTTACTGACATTGACCAATCAATCAGCTTGAAAATATATATACATTTTCATAGTAGTAAAATATTTTTTTCATACATTTTACATTTATTTTAAATTAGATGAAACTCCAAATTAAAATTTTCAAATAATTTTGATGATATAAAAATTCATTTAAATTTATATCTATACATGTTAGATTTTGAGAGGCCATATTACCACTTGTTAAAAGTACGAAAAAGATAATCGAATAAAAAAAATAAAAAGACAATAAATTTACGTGGAAATTTAAATTAAAAAAAATTAAGAGAAGAACAACATAAATTTTATAAATATTGTTCACAATTATAAAAGACAGATATAGCTCTCAGCCTTCCATTATTCTCTCAATATTAATTTGGTATTGTCCTTGTGTTTGGTCAATGAAAAAACTTTATATTTATAAATAAGAAATATTAAAAATATTATTTATGAACAATATATTATGCTCATACACTACCAAAAACAATTTGAACTAAAGTGTTGCAGTTTTCATTAGGTTAATTATCGGTTGGTCTTTTTTGCGGTTTTGCGTAAGAAATCTAACAATATACATAATAGAAATGTGATAATAATATGTTAAACGAACATGTATATACCTTTGAGGCGTCAAAAATTAATTATTGATATATTTAAAAATAAAATAATTACATTTTTTTTTAGAATAAATTTTACTTTTATTTTTTCACTTTATAATTTTTCTCACAACTAGTCCAAACGACTAGAGTATTTTTATTTGTTGGAATGAAGAATTACGTTAGTAGGACATTACTAACTCTTTGATTTTGAGTAGCAATCTTTGAGATGCTCTAAATAGCTCAAGACCTGATTATAGGATTTATCCGAATTTAGAAAACGACCTAATTATATGCTACATTTTTTTATAATTATTGGAGTATTATTTAGAGTACTATACAATATACAGTGTTAGTAGAAGCAGTACAAATAAAAAAAAACAGTCCACACCCCTTTCTCCCTACCTAGTAAAACAACTCACTACTACACTCTTGCTACTATCGTGGAGGTGCGTGGTGCGTGTTTCTGTGTGAGAGAGAATAAAAAAAAAAAAAAAAAAAAAAAGCGTATACAGATTTCACTGTGGGGTCTTAAATTGAGGTTGCAGACGATTGGTTGCAGTTGCCGATGGCGGCGTTCGCAGAGCCGCGAATTTAATGCAACGAATTCAATTCCACTCCATCACCACCGTCGTCTTCGCCGTCGCGTCATCACACACTTATAATTTTTTATTTTTTTTTTTTTAATTTTCATTCTCTCTCTATACCTCACCCGATAAAATCAGTCTCTTTCTCTCTCACACACAGATACACGCACATCGTGTGTCAGCCAGTTGTAACAGAATTCCACTCCACGGTTATTCATCACACCCGCAGTTATTTTATTTTTTTTTAATTTTTAATTTTTTTTTACTGTTTTCAATGGATATGTCCCCCAAATTCATCTCCATCTCACCTCCCCCGGTAAAATGTCTGGATTCTTCTCGCTAGGCGGCGGCGGCGACAATCCCCACCACCACCACCACCCGCCGGACGCCGCCGCGAGCTTCGCCAAAAACGAAGAGATCTACAGCAAGGGCTTCGAGCTATGGCAGCAGGACTACCAATTCCAGCAGCAGCAGCAGAAATCGCACGCGGATTTCTCGATCGGCGAAACCAGTAACCGCTCAACCACCGTCGCCGGAAATTACGGATCGGCGGCGATGAGAAGCGACGACGCGCTCAACTGCCAGGACTGCGGCAACCAGTCGAAGAAGGACTGCGTTCACATGAGGTGCCGAACCTGCTGCAAGAGCCGCGGCCTCCCTTGCCCCACCCACGTCAAGAGCACGTGGGTCCCCGCCGCCCGCCGCCGCGAGCGGCAGCACCGAGACGGCGGCGCCGAAAACCCTAAACGGCCTCGGGACCGTGAGTAATTAATTAATTAATTAATTAATATTTTTTCATCATGATACCGAAAATTAATTACCTTAGATTCGTAGGGCTATAATGCAAATAATAATCTAACAAAGGTGGCTACGCTACGGTTTTTGTATTATTGTGGGGAGGGAGCTATGAATGAAGCTTCAATCCAACTACTCCCCGAGATTACCTTTACTTTTCTTTACTGTTACTCCGATCTAGAGTTGGTAAAATAAATTAAGAACTTCGTCCTTTCAAAAAAAATTGAAAATCCATTCGAGATGTGGAAAGGTGAAATTTAAGAATCCTTTGTTTCTACTTTTTTTTTTTTTTTCTGTTACTGATAATTTTGTTTTGGATCTAGGGTTTGAGTTGGGACACTTTCCGGCGGAGCTTCACTCTCAGGCGGTTTTCCGGTGTGTTAGAGTGAGCGCAATGGACGATAAGGATGAGCAGTTGGCTTATCAGACGGCTGTTAATATCGGAGGCCGTGTTTTCAAAGGGATTCTCTACGATCAAGGCCCGGAAAGCCCGTTACCGGCGAGCGGAGTGGGCCTGTCCGGATCCCAGCAGCGAGCCCAGCCCGATCTCATTGCCTCGGCTAACCCTAATGCGACGATGCAACTCGATTACACTCCTCATCAGCTCAGTGGCTTCATGGCGGGTACGCAGTTTTTTCTACCACCGAGACATTAGTTAATTACTACTGATCATAATAATTAAGAAGTGGATTAATTTGCTACTTACGTAAGTACTCTTATTATGGAAATTACAAATATATTATTTAATTTTTAGTGAAGAAAGATGAATGTAATATCACATGGGATCTTGTTTATTTCGAGTTTTGTGTGTTTTTATTTATTCAACTTTATTTAATGTGTATAAGTTTTGAGTAACTCAGAGATCGAATTGAAGGAATTGGAAGCTAGCTATATATACAAAAACCTAATGCTCGACGATTTATATTATAATGTCGATCATTTGATAATGTGTATCATCATGATCCACATCGGTTGATCGATATATAGGTTGTTGTTGATGTTGCGACATGTATATGAGCATGCCTAGGTTGAGACTTGAGAGAAAAGGAGTTAACCTAGATTACAAAGTTCTTGTACCTTGAGGGAAAGTAATAGAAAATGACATTGCAATCCTAAAAGGAAAGAATATGTGCAGCTTCCTCACTTCTAGTTTCATGTATATAATCACAAGGACTGTATCGTAATTTTTGGTATAGCAAGGGAAAAGGCCAAAACTATAAAGGAAGAGTAGAGTTTGGCTATATAGGTTTTGAGGGACAAAGCCGCGTGCGTAATTCATTATACTCCATCGATCTCTATTGCAATTGTGGTCCAAGGTGTGTACCTTAATTATTCAAAATTATTAACAAAAACAACAATAATCATCTTAAAATCATGTAGTATCAAGTCGATTGTTGATGAAAAATACCACAAAATTTAGTAATATAAGGAGTATTATACTATTTCCGTTTCAGATAAACAAATATAATTCCTATATTTTGTATTTTATGTACTGTAATTATCTAATTTATCTGAGACAGAAGTAGAAATACGAAATCATCATACTAGCTATAATACATATACGATGAAAGAAGAAGATAAGCGCTTAGAGATGGACCATGGTCCAGATGGAGTAGGTAGGCCACGCCGAGCAAACTTTTTGTCCCGTAAGTTATGCCACGCATTCCTGAATTTTGGGTTTTGGTTGATTTGGAATGGGTCCCACCATCGAACTAGGTTTTGACTATTGCAAGAGCTACTACTTTCCTTCCTTCATGTACGAGACTCCATACTGCAGCTTTAAATATCATTACTACTTCTGATCACATGCTCATGCATGAGAGATGGATAATTCTGCAAATAACACGTGGATAACATGCATTTTTATAAATCACATTTCATCTTTAAAAAAAAAAAAACTTACTTACTTCACTAAACGTTACTTAACTTCATTCTTCTTATTCCTTATTAAATTTGAACATCTCAAAATAAAAATAAACTTCACAATATTCACTATATCACTTGTTAAAATTCATAATACTTGCGATTTGTCGATTCTACTCATAAACTTAAGTGTTACGTATCTTTGAGCAAACTGACAAACATCGAATAAAACACTCATTATCATTTTAAATCTGATTTGATATACAATTGTTAGTTTACCGAAACTTTATTGAACACATTTTTGGCAACTTTCTTCCCAGAAAATTATGCATATATTTGAGATGTTTCACAATACTATTCACATGCTTGAAAAAAAATACTTTTCAATTTAAAAAATATTCATTATTCAAACTTTAAGCAAAATTAATTATTCTCTCTAGTTATACATTTTTTTTTTGTAATTTATAATGAAACAATTCTTAAATAGTTAAAAAAAAATACAAATTATTTTCAAACTTATAAATTTATTTACTTTTTCTTTTTAGTTTTTTGTTTAATATTATGTCAAATATATTGTGAATAAAATTTTTAAACGGAGAGAGGAGCGAGTAATGTTTACAAATTTATTCACCGAGTAGTAGAATACTCACGTTACTGGCCCAAATCCATTTAGTCTACTCAGCTGTGTGCAATAAAGCCCAACAGTCCTGATTGTTCCCGGCCCAATTTCTACATGGAAAATTCCCAATTAAAGTTGGGGTACTGAATTGAGTATAGTACAAATATGAAGGACTAAATATGCAAGCATTACAATAACTAAAGTGTGCTAAAAGTGAATTACTCCTAATTTACTATAAAACCCTTTGGGCTTCATAGTATAATGCACAAGACCCGGCCGTTGAAGCTCATCCCTAAGTCCATTTTAGTCGTTACACATCTCTTAACACCCGCCAATGGAGGATGACATCAGCACCGCCGAAGCCACCGTCGACACAGGCAAAGCCGACCAATCCGTATGGCTCATGAAGTGCCCTCCCGTCGTTTCCACGGCTTGGAAAGCGTCCGCCGCCGCCGAAGAATCGGCGCCCGTCGCCAAAGTCGTCGTCTCTCTCGATCTCCTCCGGCCTGAAGACCCGGTCCAAGTAAATACGCTCTTCTCTAATTTTACTCGCACGTGCTGTGTTCGTGATTTCGCTGCGTGGAATTACGAAATTCGTGCTCTGTTTAGTTTGAATTTGAGAATTCTGTGTTTTAGGGTTACGGTTTTTGAATTTTTGTTTTTAATGGTGTGTCGTTGTCAGTTTACCATGGAGATGGCCGGGAGTGAGGTTGTGAAATTACCTAAGAGCTACTCACTCAACATGTTTAAGGATTTTGTTCCCATGGGGGTTTTCTCCGAGACGAATCAAGGTGAACTGCCGACGTGTAATTAATGCCTTTAACCCGTTGTTGATCCTATATTTAGGCGAATTACTCTTTTTCATCTATGGATGCTTTCCTTTTCATTGAGGCATGTTTGCTGATTTTGAAATTTAGTATATGTGACTCACTTGTTTGAAATTGTTTGAATACGACTGTTTGCGGATATTTCGGAAATCGGAGGTATCTTCGGTGGAAAAAAATCTTGCTCATTTTCTACCATATGAATCTTCATTCAATTGTATTTTTCACCTAATTAATATGTATTTCAATTGTGTAAGATGTTTATGGAAGTAATGGCTTAGGGAAAGGTTAGGTTTGTGAACATTTAATGCTAGAGGTAGAAATACGAACATCCAGATGTTACTTGGTCTATAGTTAAGTGAAAGAGCAAAATATTCTATGAGGCTAAATATTATCTGTTCAGTTTGACAATCTTATCCAAAATGTTACTTGTTATCTACCAGAATTGATGATTCCTTATATGTTAGACGAGTTTGAGTTTGGATTCTTCTGAGGTGATTGATTTTCGTAGTTGCACAAATAGCTTTAATCTGGATTATAGACCTGTGAGTTTCTATTTATATATACATCTCGTATAATTTGTACCCAGGCAGACTTGGTTGCATAATTTCACACTTTTTTCTATATTATGTTCTCTTAAAAAGGAAAATTAGCAATGGAAGGGAAAGTAGATCGCAAATTCGACATGAAGCCCCACCATGAAAACATTGATGAGTACAGAAAATTGTGCCGGGAAAGGACGAATAAATCCATGGTCAAGAATAGACAAATTCAGGTCATATGATTTGCGCACTTCACATTCACTTGTGCCTCTCTTTAATTGTGTGTTTTCTTCTTCTTTGGACGCATTATGCTAAAATACTGTTATGTCATTTTGCCTTGATGTTTATCAGATGCTCAATAATGATCGTGGTGTGCACATGAGGCCTATGCCTGGAATGATGGGACTGATTACATCGACATCCAAGGTAATTACCTGCAGTTGTTAGTTAGATGGAATTGTCGCATATTATTCATATTCACTTCAATTTTGTCCTAGATGTCTAGAAATTTCTTGAGAAATCTGGTTGAACAATCAAATCGAAAATGTTAACCTGCAGAGCATGTCAGCCAAGAGAGTGCTCTTCGTATAAATTAATACGAGAATTTGTAATTTTTCAAATTCATTGTAATTTGGCAGGATAAGAAAAAAGCAGTTCCAGTTAAGGGGTCAGATATGAAAAGAACAAGAAGGGACCGCGGGGAGCTGGAAGATATCATGTTCAAGCTTTTTGAGAAGCAACCTAATTGGACTTTGAAACAGTTGGTTCAAGAGACTGATCAACCAGCCGTATGTATTTTTGCTTATCATTTATTTTCTAGAGAACTATATATGGTGGCTCACGATTTCTCTTCTGATGTTTGTAAAGTGTAAACTATGTTGCTGGATTTCCTTGTCCCAATATTTGTTTTTCTTAAGAAGTGTCTTTTGTTATAAAACTTCTCGAGATTTTTAATTTTATTGGGTTAATTTGCCAAATCCATTTGTCTTTTGTTGCAGCAATTTATGAAGGAGATATTAAACGAGCTCTGTATGTACAATAAAAGGGGAGCAAACCAAGGTACATATGAGCTGAAGCCAGAGTATAAGAAATCTGTTGAAGATCCAGGTGCTGAATAATGACTCGGCATCAATTTCTGTACACTATTTCCACGAATGAAGATAAATCGCTGTTTAAGTAAGGGGACCCGTGTCTTTAATGTTTCTAATTTGTCTGTTATGATGTGAATAAATGCCTAGATTTACGAAGTGATGTGAAAGAGGCAAATAATTAGCACTTATAAAAGTGTAGGTCGTATCTTCTATGGATTAGGTTCCTCCCATATACTCATTAGAGTCAAGTCTTTAGTATATAATGTTTGATTTAGTGTCCATATTTGATCTCTTGCTTGCCCTCTTCTCTTCATGTTTGATTTATCATATGATTTCTGCACACATTAACATTTGTCCATATTTACGTTGTGCTCATATAATAATCTTCATTTTCATATTAAGGACGCATTCTACTATTTCCCTCTGCTCAAATCCCCACGATCTTCATCTCCTAACTCAATAATACTGAATAAAGTACTACATAAAAAGTACAAGAGTTACAGGTTTTTATTCTAGAACATCATAGACCGACATAGACATGCATATTGTGTGGTTTATTGAGGTCAGTCATACCAGTTTGAAGCTAGGTTGAGCATCCCAGTACCCATTAAACCAACAACATCCCTTCTTACTGAGATAGTCAAGATACCCGTGCCTAGATTCACAAACAAAGTACTAGTAATCATTAGTGTTTATGATACCAGCTTCTGATTATAAAGAGATAATAAGTGTTTGCTAGTTTTGTCTTTTGAGAAAAGAGAGCAGTTTTCAGTGCTTTCAAATTTGAACCTTTTCTTCGGATTATGTATAATAATCAATCAGATTGTGAAAGTAAGACGGCATTAGGGATGAGTTGCGTATGTAATTAAAGACCTGAACCTGATTCTTTTCCCTTTATGTTGCATTTGCTAAAAGAACGATCGTTGGTGGAATATATGTCACCCCATGAACGTGGATTTCAGAATTGTTAATAATACAAGAGAGGGAAGCTTGTGAAGGATTTATCATCGATTGTTTTTATAGGTGGTTGTCATTAAGTTACATATAAATATTCTTTGTTATTTCTTAGGTAACATTTGATATCATGATTATGGTTCTGTTTTGTTTCTGCAGGCGATTGGATTGATTTTGACTAGAGTTTATTTATACACATAGGAAATTATGTTTTTGTGATAAACTGACAATTACAAAAACTATCCTGATAATTACAAAACTATCCCTGAGATTTCAGATTACAAATAAAATTTTCCAATTACTGAATCTTTCGGGGTTTGTTTCCGTTTTACACTTAATGAGAGTAGGTTCAATGTTTGTTATTAATACAGTATTACTGGGAATTATTTTGGACTTTTGAAATATGATCAGTAAAACTAATGTTATTTGAAGGATTTTAGTTCTTCGTATTGTCAAGGAGTTAGCTTGATTTTCTCTATTGACATTTTATTAAACTTCATGGATTTGTGATACTTTTGTTATTTTTTAAATTATTTTTTACATCAAGAAGAAATTTGGTAGGTCTTGATGAGTTCTGAATGTCGGGATATTTGATTTGATTAATCTTTTAAATTATTTTTTACATCAATAAGAAATTTGGTAGGTCTTGATGAGTTCTGAATGTCGGGATATTAGATTTGATTAATCACTTTATTCCATTGTGATGAAAACATAAACCTTATTGCAGTTTGGTTGTGGTAAGTGGTAAGGGGATTAAAAAATAATTAATTTTAATTTTTAACATGATTTTGAAATGATAGTTATAAACGGGCGATTAAAAAATAATTAATTTTAATTTTTTTTTATATATTTTTTAATGTATGATATTTATTGAATATTTAAATAGAATTTTTTTATTATTATTTTTATTGAGGACACATCATGCACAATTTTGTTTTATTGGTTTAAAATTAAAATTTTCTAAAACAAGTCATTCCCGACCTCTCCTTTATTATCAAATTTGGAATATTTATTGGAATATTTACCTATTTCCCATTGCTTATCAAATTTGGAATATTTATTGGAATATTTACCTATTTCCCATTGCACATTATTTATATAGCTGTGAAAATATTTGTTAGTACTTTTATATACTTTTATATATCTCTATAAACTTACAAAACATGCTTAATTTTTCATAATTATTCTAGACTATTCTACCTTATATATAAAAACTCTTTGTTAGTACTTTTATATTTCTATAAAGTTATAAAAACATGCTTAATTTTCATAATTATTCTAGACTATTCTACCTTTAAATATTATTACGAATTGAATAGCTAAGTAAAATATCATGTAGGAGTAGTTGACGTTTCTAGCATTACTTGACAAACAATTGCTTTAGCCTAACCTTAATTACACTTAACAAGTGTATTGTACAACTTCTTGAACTTAACCTTAGAAGATATGAACCGGTCCCCACCCTTTTTATCAACTTTTATCAACTTATGTTCATCTTTTTTTAACTCGAATGGGGAATGTGAGTTGAGATGCAAAGTGAATCTATTACGGAATAAAAGTTGGGTTCATAAGGACTTTAGGTCGAGATGCTCTTTTTTTTATTTGGATATAGATGTTACAAAAGCTAATTTTCTTGACACTTTGGAGTAATTTTTAGAATTAATTAAACTGACAAAAAAAGTTCCATAAAAAATGAGCAAATCAATTTGCAAATTCATAAATTCTGTCATTTCTTCATTTGTAAATTACAAATGAAATAATTAATTAATTAATTTAATAATCACACCTCATTGGTTAGCTTTTGATTATAATTAATTAATTAATTAAGATTTGTCAAATCTCAGTCCTTTTGATTATATTCTATTTTCTTTTTAAATCTGTTAAAACTGATTATACATATCTTCTAACCGTCCCAACTCACTCAAATAAAAAATAAAAATAATAGTAGTAGGATCAAATAATGAAGAGCAATGGAGATCTGAAATACTACTATATAGCTGTCAAATTAAGTGGTGAGCCCGCAATGCAAATTAAGATTCAGAGCTGCAGAGTAAATATATTATTTTGTGATGGAAATCAAAGTTCCCACTTGCACTGGTCAGGCTGCTGTCCGACCGGTTTTTTTCTGGCCGGCTCAACCACCACATTTTCCACCGAGTTCATGATCTTCTACTGTCGTCACTACAACTTTATACTCAATCTCGTATCAATAATCACATATTCTTTGTAAATTAAAAATAACATGTAATCATTAGTTCAGGACAGATGAAATATATTTCATTCAAGCCATAACCATCGACCCTTCAACCAATCCCAAAATTGCAAATGAAAAAATCGCGCGAATATTGTTTAGAGACGGAAAATGAACCGTTCGGTCACAAGTTTGTTGTCAATTTGCAGCGAAATTCAACGAGAGACGACGAACATGAAGTGGCAAAATCATGGCATGTCACGGAAAGCTTACATTTTCAAGATCAACATATATAGTCAAACAAATGATCTCATTTGCCAATTAATTTATAGTAATATATATATCTAATTATGTTTTCTATATTGAAATAGTTTAATACTATGACAATTTAAAAGAGTAAACGAGGAATTAGTATTAGTGCACAGCCCGTCTTGACAGGGTGGGGTTGTTAGTGGAAACATTAAGAATAATTAGATGAAACAAACATGATTAATTAATGTCTCCCGTGATATAAAAGCTTCCTTAATTATTACTAGTCCAATGATTTAAGATTTACACATCCTTAATTAATTGCTAGACGGGACTCTCCTGTTTCACTTAATCACGATTTTGAGTTACAATCTCAATGAAAATTGCTATACTTCAATGAAAATTGTTATTAATTCAATTTTGATAAAAAAAAAAAAAAATGTGCATCATCGATCGATTGAATCCACTTTTTGTAGAGAAGGAACATCTTTGGCCTTCATGTTTAAGCCATGATAGAGCTCCATCATTAATGGTTTCTTGTTATGATATGTGTTCAAATTTACACACTCACACATGCGTGTGTGTGCGGGCACCCATGTTCCCTCTTTATTCGTTTCAGTAGCGCATGCGAATGGGTGTTGTCTTGTCACCCAAATTAATACTCGATATGATCATCAAAATTATGATTTAAGAGTAATTAATATTAAAGAACAAAAATCAATTCTTAAAAATGAAACAATTATTTTTTATTTTTACTTTTTTAATTTTACTAAGAACTGATTTGTTTTTAATTAAAAAATATATTTTTTTCCTTTTTGAATTTTTGCAAAATAAAGTGTTGATCATTTGTTTGAACGTGAAAAATAGTACTCCAATATAAAGAATAATTTGGAGGCAAACCAAAAATATTTCAAAGCCCGCATTTCTTGATTCGGGCCCCCTCCCCCTTCTGTGGGTCAAAGTCAAACCTTCATCTAATAATAATAATAATAATAATAATAATTCTCAACCCTATATAAATATGACCCTAAATTCTACTCTACAAAATCATTAACAAACACACACTTTGATCACTTTCAATTTCTCTCTAGCAAGCTAATATTATATTTAAGCAATGGCGGATGAAGGTGGCGGCTTGAGCTTAGGCAAGCGAATGTGTTCGATTCCGGAGAAGTTCCAACTCCACTTGTCCATGCTTGCCTTGCAGTTCGGGTACGCGGGTTTTCACGTTGTTTCCCGAGCTGCCCTTAACATGGGCATCAGCAAGATCGTCTTCCCCGTTTATAGAAACATTCTCGCCCTTCTCCTCCTCTTGCCCTTCGCCTATTTTCTCGAAAAGTAAGCATATCGTATATATGTATATATAACTAATAAACACCTTAATTTTTCATACTACATGTTAAATATTATTTCATTCAATTTCAGGAAAAAGAGGCCACCCCTTACTTGGAATTTACTCATCCAATTCTTCCTCCTAGCGATTGTTGGGTATTTATTTATCATAACATCAATACACTTTTATTAATTTAAATTTAATTACACAATTAATTATATTTAATTGTAATAAACTATGACAGGATCACAGCAAACCAAGGTTTTTACTTGTTGGGTTTGGACCACACGTCGCCAACCTTCGCATCTGCGGTTCAAAATTCGGTTCCGGCGTTAACCTTCGTCATGGCTGCCATTTTAAGGTACTTACTTGATTGTTAACTCTAACGTTTTTAACCAGTTCAGTTCAGTTCAGCTTTAATTTCTCGATAAAATTATTATTTTAATTGTATTGCTAACTACAACGTTTAGATCAGTTCTGTTCAGTCCAGTTTTAATTTCTCGATAAAAACCACTATTTTAATTTTATCAGGATAGAGAAAGTGAGATTGGATCGAAAAGACGGTATCTCTAAAGTGGCGGGCACGTTGTTCTGCGTGGCGGGCGCGTCCGTGATCACGCTCTACAAGGGTCCCACCATCTACAGCCCGACCCCACGACTCGCAGTCGACCTCGTGGCTTGGGCTCCTCCGGTGGCGGCTCGGCTCGGAGATGCCAACGGAAAGAACTGGACCCTCGGGTGCATATTCTTGATTGGGCACTGTATGGCTTGGTCCGGGTGGCTCGTGCTCCAAGCTCCGGTGCTCAAGAAGTATCCGGCTCGACTCTCGTTCACTTCCTACCAATGCTTCTTCGGTGTCATTCAGTTCCTCGGAATCGCGGCTTTCGTCGAGAGGGACCCGCAGTCTTGGCTCGTTCACTCTGGTGCCGAGCTGTTCAGTGTTTTTTACGCTGTAAGTATTAATTCTGTTTCGTAAGAATAGTCACACTGAAATTACTTTTTTAAAAAAGTTTTTCTTTGGTGTTTTAAAATTATGTTTGTTTTTTTGGAATTAAAAATTTAAAGGAATGTGGGTCTAAAATTGAATGTGACAAATAACAAACATTTAATAAAGTTGTCGAAACATAATTGAATCAACAAGTAGGGCTTGTTGAGTTCATCCATGCATGTGCTATATCACAAGTCATATCATTCTCATTCGAACCTTATAATTAATTAATTAATTCTTATATATTATATATTAATTAATTAATAACATGAAATTAAATATGATAATTCTATTATATATTGTATACTTCCATAAATTAATACTCGATAGGTTAATAATCTCTCTAAATTAATAAATTTTTCTGATCGGTCTTTTAAATTAAAAAAAATACTAATAAATTAATAACTTATCTAAATTAATATCAAAATTATTAATTTATAGAAGTTTTACTGTATATATAGGGTGTTGTGGCATCAGGGATTGCGTTCGCTGTCCAAATATGGTGCATCGATAGGGGAGGCCCCGTTTTCGTCGCGGTGTATCAACCTGTTCAGACGCTCGTCGTCGCTGTCATGACTTCGTTTCTTCTCGGAGAGCAGTTCTATTTGGGAGGGTACGTTGATTTTTTTTTTTTTTTTTCTATCATGCAATTAATTATTCAATGTCTGAAGAATTGATTGAATTTAATTTTGTCAATAATGCATGTCCATGTGCCCGACCAACTATATCAAAACTGGATTTTAATTTTATTTTTATTTTGTGTGGAGTACATCAAGTACTCATTAAGATTTGTTCAATTATTTTAAACAATATGAATATAATAATTAAATTAAATTATGAATGTACTTATGTACGTACGTACAGGATCATAGGAGCCGTATTGATCATAACCGGGTTGTACCTTGTGCTGTGGGGGAAGAACGAGGAGAGAAAATTCGGAGTGGCTGAAAAGGCTGCAATCCAATACGCTGCGGAACACGATATCAAGTCGTCGTCCTCGTCCATCACTCAGCCACTACTCCCTCAGTCAGCGGAAAATGCTTGACCAACAAAATAAATAATTTTAACTATGTATTTGCTGGATATATATATATATAGTATTATTAAATGGTTTGCAGTGTGTATTAATTAATTAAACTTGTTTTTAATCAGTTTTTTTTAATGTTTACTAGCCAAGTGAGAATGTGTGCGATCATGATTATGACTTTTTTGTAACATGTTAAAAATAATCATTAATTTAAGTGGTGTTTGAATATCTTATCAATAAATAAAATAAAAGTTGAATCAACGCATCTGCCAAAGTTATTGAAAATATAAGATATTTAAAAATAATTAAAAAATATGATATGAGAGAGTATTTTATGTCTCTTCAATTTGAGCTAGGAACGATCGTTATTCATTTTCAAGATTATTATTAGAGTGAAATCGATTTGTTCAATTTACAAGTATAGAGAGATAGTCATCGTGTTTGCTCGATCTCAACTCATTTATAGTAAAAAAAAAAAAAACTTGAGTCGAGCTTTCGACTCGTGTACGTAACTCAACTCGTTTTTAGCTTATATGAGTCACAATTAGTTACCCGATTACATCAAAGCGATAATATTTACGAACACGCTCTTTGAACAAGCCCTCCAATACTATTTGGTTAGCACATTATTTTAAAGGAAACTAAATTACCCAATCCGAAAATAATAAAATAAAAATAAACTTTCTAAGATAGAAAATTACTCAACACTGAAAAATATGATTCGGTTACTACCTTTTCTACATCTCATTCTGCTGATTTCCCATGTTCCCACTTTCGAATCATCGTCGATTTCTAATCTTTTCGACAGGTGGTGCGAAGAGTATGGGAAAACGTACGGCTCCGACCACGAGCGCCGGCGCCGGCTGAGAGTGTTCGGAGAAAACTACGAATTCGTCAGCCGGCACAACGCGAGGGCTAATTCTTCATACACCCTCTCCATGAACGCCTTCGCCGATCTCACCAACCAAGAATTCAGGGCGAAATATTTGGGCCTTTCCCCTTCCCAAAATGACTCGTTGATCAGAATGAGAGCCGGGCCGGGCCCAATCGAAGGGCCCGATCCAATCGGAGAAGCCCATGTTCCGAACGCGTTGGATTGGAACGCGAAAGGGGCCGTTACCGGTGTGAAAGATCAGGGCAACTGTGGTACGTACGTGCATTTTTATGTTACGTTTTTTATTATCCTTCGATTTTGAATTATGTCTTTTAAATCGTTGTGAACTAAAGGTGCCTGCTGGTCGTTTGCTGCCACGGGGGCAGTAGAAGGCATCAATCAGATCAAGACGGGATCCCTCGTGAGTCTATCGGAGCAGGAGTTGATCGACTGCGACAGGTCGTACAACGAGGGTTGTGGAGGAGGACTCATGGAATATGCTTACGAGTTCATGATAAAGAACAAAGGGATAAACACCGAGGAGGACTACCCCTACCTGGGCAGAGACGGGGCGTGCGACAAAGATAAAGTTAAAAAAATCTTCTAAATAAATTTTCCCATTTCATCATGAAGTTTTTAGTAATATAATCATGTTGTGTCTGAAATTGCAGCTCCAAAGACGCGTTGTAACCATCGATGATTACGTCGATTTACCAGCCAAAAACGAGCATAAGCTACTTCGAGCAGTGGCGGCCCAGCCGATTAGTGTTGGTGTTTCCGGTAGCGACTCTTCGTTTCAGTTGTACTCAAATGGAATATTTTCAGGCCCGTGTTCTACTTCCTTGGATCACGCGGTACTAATCGTGGGCTACGGCTCTAAAGATGGGAAGGATTACTGGATCATCAAGAACTCGTGGGGAACACGATGGGGAATGAGCGGCTACATGCATATGCAGAGGAACACGGAGCGCGCAGAAGGGGTTTGCGGGATTAACATGTTGGCGTCGTACCCGATCAAGACGAGCCCAAACCCGCCGCCCTCACCGAGCCCTGGCCCGACGAAATGTAACCTCTTCGCGTATTGCTCGAGTAAGGAGACGTGTTGTTGTAGTTGGAGCTTTCTAGGGATATGTTTTAAATGGAAGTGTTGTGGAGCAGAGTCTGCCGTGTGTTGCGGTGATTGTGGCCATTGTTGTCCGCGCGAGTATCCGATTTGCGACACTGAAAGGAATATATGCCTCGAGGTTTGATCAAAACTATGAATTACACAAGCGTAAGGCTTAGTTCTTCTGGTCGATTAATGTGATTGGGTTGTTTCTTGCAGCGGACTGGGATTAATTCTACGGTAGTAGCGAATAAAAGCTTTTCCGCGACGAGCTAAAGGTGGTTGCAGGTTTGATATGATAGCTTATTCGAAAATGCAGTTGCCATGATGTGCTTGTTATAAGCTTATAGCTATTTACTGACCGTTATAGATAATAATATACACAACTCACACGAGCTTTCCATGTGTTTTATACTAAAACCAGAATCATGAAAGCGGATGCTCAATCATAAGTACCTCTTGTGTTATGGCCTCTCATAAATAAAAACTAAACTCACAACCAACCATCATAGTCCAAAAATGATGAGATAATAAACTTGACAAAGTGTTTTGACACTGTTTATAAGGTGAGATTTTTTTGGATTAATATTATGTTATTTACCAAAAATGATAAATGTGAACCTTGTATTAATGTAATTTACAAGAATCAAACATACAAAATACTAGATAGGAACCCCAATGCAAAATAGATACAAGAATCGTTCTTTATATTCAACAAGTCTTCAACATGAAAAAACTCTAAAAACAGTCTCCATCCATCAACACATCCACAAAAAATGGAAGTTTATACATGAGAACTTTTTATTAAATGTCAACCCTCATAATTTAGAAATGACATCAACAAGAAAAATAAATAAATGACATCAACAAGAAAAATAAATAAAAATTAATCGAACATTATAGTACTAGAGGAGAAGCCCACAAAGCTAAGATTAAACATTATATATTAGTACTAGAGGAGAAGCCCACAAAGCTAAGATTAAACATTATATATTCAATGATGATACGTCTATGTGCTATATAGTATGAGATTTACCTCTTCACAAATGATCTTAGCTCGTAGTAATGAAAACTTCTTTCAAACCGTAGTTCATTCATATATTAATAAAGATTCAAAATATTCACGAGAATAAATATTAATCGCAAACAAAAAATCACTCTAAAATGTAGTAGTAGTTTGTTTATTGGAATGTTTGTTTTTAATGATAATTAATTCTTTTAAATTTATATTTGGTTTGTTTAATGTATTGAATTATGTTTATGATCGTTCCCTCCCTCGTATTTAAATATAAATAAGTCATATGATCAGCCAAACCATTCCTGGCCAGCTCTTGCATCTTCACTAGTTAAGATCTCCTCTTTTCCAAACTAGAATTGGGTTATTATTTAAAAAATAAAAATGATATACTTGTGTACAATCTTTGTATAACTCTGAATTGTTTGAATATTAGAAAGTTAAAAAACAAATATTAGAAACTTAAAAAACACGTGCGAGGGAGGGGACAAATCCATCAGTAAAAAGAAGTTTCATTTTTTTTAATTGTTACAAATTTATTATACATGTATCTATAGATACTTATATTTAACTTCTAGTTGTGGAGGCTTAATTCTCATTAAAAACAAATATTGAAAATTTATTTTCAAATACATATTTATAATAATTATCTTCGGTGCTCCACACATATTTATTATATATATATATATATATATATATATATATATATATATATATATATATATATATATATATATATATATATATATATATACTTCTAATTTTGGTGCTCCATACATATTTATTTATTATTTTTTACAATATATATATATATATATATAATATACTTAGTTTTGGTGTTTCACATCTAATTATTATTTTTGTGCTCCATATATATATATTTACTATTTATTATTTTTATTTTATAAAATTATATTTTATTCTCAATTTATTTTTCATAAATAACAATCTCATTATTCTCCTTCTATTTTGATAGCAAGAGATATTGGTCACTATGAAACTTTGACCACTCGTTAATTAAATCATCTTACTACATCGGACATTCTATGTGAGCAATACAATGTGTTTTGACATATTATAGATTGACTGGTTGTTCATTTTCTGAAATCCTTTTCGATAGATAAGCATATGTAGTGTCACGTAACTATGACAAATTGAGATAAGGTGGAGCCTTGAATCTCATGATCCGATGGACCATAGTTATGTAGTGTCCCATAACTATGACAAATTGGGATAAGAGTGGAGCCTTGAATCTTTTATCGTGTCTTTCCGTTCATACCAACTGGAGTTACCTTCAAAACCAATGTTGTACAAATCCAATCTTCTGAACGACAACCGCAACTCATAGGGAGAAAGTATGACTCTTGTGACATCTTCGCTTTTCATTGTAATTTATCATAGGCATTTCGAGTCTTTAGTCGAGGACTCCTACGTGTCCTCGTAAACGTTCCATCTCAGCCTCACGCACATCGATGTTAAAATCGAAAAGAAAGTCATCCTCCGTCTTTGATAAATATCAGCCTCACGCACATCGATGTTAAAATCGAAAAGAAAGTCATCCTACGTCTTTGATAAATCTGTCAATATTTTCCCTTAATTACAAGCATTCATCATTTCACTTTGGATAAACGGAATCTTTAAACCATACTTGAAGTAAAAAATCAAATATTAAACTAAAAATGCAAGAAAAAAAATCAAATATTCAAAAGGCTATAATTATCTATTAATTTGTGTTGATATTTTATTTAATTTCTTGGCATTAAATGATTTTTTTTTACATTAGCATTATATAATTTTTTTGACATGAAAAATTGAAAAGTTTGTTTTTGGAATATTTGATTTTTTTTACTTTAAATATTCGTTTTACGAAATGATTGAATTTTTAAGATCATTTATTATATAAATATATATATTATGATTTTTTTTCTTTCCTATAAATACACTGAGTTATTTATCCACTTTAATGAATTATCTAGACATTAATAAAATATTTTGGAACTATAAAGTATTTATACCTATTAACTATTTAGACATTGATCAAATGTTCTCTCATTATAACATTCCAAAAACTATTTTCAGCATCTCCGACCAATAACAAAATCATAAATTTATTATAGGTTTGAAGGTGAACCCACACAAAAAATATTTAAATTTATGT
The DNA here is from genome assembly GCA_954870475.1 of Euphrasia confusa. Taxonomy (NCBI): domain Eukaryota; kingdom Viridiplantae; phylum Streptophyta; class Magnoliopsida; order Lamiales; family Orobanchaceae; genus Euphrasia; species Euphrasia confusa. The sequence continues at coordinate 43,449,528 of OX940956.1, read as the reverse complement.
TTACTTTAAACTCAAACCAAAAACTATTTATTATTTATAAAATAATCTTTTTTTTTTGTTACAAATTAATACAAGGTAATATTAGGCTATGGGGCAGATTGCTTTTTAATATTATTTCGAACACCTATATTTTTTTCACCTCATTTTTAGGGGTCATATATTTTTAACTTTTTTATTTATTAGGGAATTTGTATTTTTTAAATACTAAGTAGGGGCATTTTTTAAAATGTATAAAGTCGTAAATATCCCTACACCTTAACATATTAATTTATTTACTATATACATATATAAATATATTTGCGTAAGAATATAAATATATTTGCGTAAGAATCAGTAAATTATATATATAAATATATTTGCATAAAAATATATTTGCGCAACATTATTATATATATATATATATATATATATATATATATATATATATATATATATATATATATATATATATGAATAGATATCTATTATAGATTTACCACATACACTAATATCTATTATAGATATGTCATAAATATGTCATATGTATAGATATCTATCATAGATGTATACATATCTATCATAGATATAGATATGTCATATAAATAGATATGAGCAACCTTTTTAAATAGTCTAAATCCAAATTCAACTAAAATTTTCCCAAATTGATTAAAATGCAAAATGTGAAATAAAAAATCTAGAAATTTAACACTTAATTCTAACAAATATGCAAATATGGACCTGTTAATATTTCATGTTTATATGGACCTGTTAATATTTCATGTTTATATGGACCTGTTAATATTTCATGTTTAGATATGTATTTCATGTTTAGATATTTAACATACCTAATTCTAACAAATATGCAAATATGGACTTGTTAATATTTCATGTTTAGATATGTATTTCATGTTTAGATGTGTTATAATACTAGGTGTCTAGCGTAGTTGTTTAAAATCTCAGCGGATGATATTAGATATGTAGTTATATTAATTACTAATATACTTGAAAAGGTTAATAATGGAACAATGCCCCATATCAAAATTAGGAAAAAATATAGGTACTGATTATAATTCTACTCTTAGAGATGCCCCGATCCATGATTCCCCCATAATACAAATATTCTATCACTTTTTTTTAGTTTCTAATTTAATTTTTTATAATTTAGTTTTTTAATAATCATATCATTAATAATTAAAATAAATTTCAATAAAAATATTTTTAATAATGAAATAAAAAAATATCACAATATGAAATATAATTAAATATTAAATTATTTAATTGACATTAAAAATAAAATAATACAATACAATATCACAATATTTTTTTATTATATTTGTTAAATTGAAAATAATAATTATTAAAAAATTTAATGCAAAAAATATGAGGTTAAATTGTAAATTTGTAAAGGTATTGATTATTTATAAAAATTGGTATAAAAAGTGGTATTAAAAGAATATTTTGAGAATATTCTTTTAAATTTGATTATTTAAATCTCGGTTGGAGTTAAATTACTTCAAACTTAAAAAAACTTATTTTTTAGTTTAAGTTTTAGTGTTCGATTGGAAATGATCTAACAATCCAAAACATACTGTATTTTTTGATAAATTAATGTTAAAAAAATTAAATCTTCAAAAATTAAAATCTTAATTTACACCCTAATATTTTTATGAAAACTATATTTGGCAAATTAGTTTTAAAAAATTAAATCTTCACCTACTTTGAAAATTGAAATCTTGAATTCTTGATATACACCTTAACATTCTCATGAAAAATTATACTTCGCCCCAACTCCTATAATTCACCCCAATTTTAAAAATAAATTCAACAAAAAAAAAATTGGCAAGTAATCATACTCAAACATTACTATTGACTATATTTATTAGGTTATTTATGATTAATTAATAGTTTAATGTTTTAAATACAATTAGGTGTGTGCATACACTCTAATATGACAAGCAAAAGATACGATATTTATTAGGTTATTTATGATTAATTAATAGTTTAATGTTTTTAATACAATTAGGGGTGTGCATGCACACTCTAATATGACAAGCAAAAGATAATTCTTCACGAGTACCCATAATCCTAGAATCGTTGGGAAGAGCGCACCTCAGTCTTCATTTTAACTCCGGCGAGTTACAATTTTATCAACAAACAAAGAGTAATTGGTCGATTTTTATCCCATGATTATTTCTTGTTCGACTGAAAAAAAAAAAATGTACTCTCTTTAAAAAAAAAACATTCACACTTTGTTCGGCACGAAATCTTTTGACTTTGTTTGCATATCTAATACATTTATCTAAGCCCATGGGCTGTTGCAACAGGCCCAAATCATATAGCCTATATACCATTAATCATAGGCCTTATATAAATAAACCAACCCTTTTCCCTTCATTAACAACTATTCCCAAAATATTTAATTAATGTCTACTTTTCCCAAAATATTTAATTAATGTCTAGATAATTCATTAAGTAGAGTTTGGTATCATTTTTTTTATTATTTTATTTTAATTCATTCTTTCTAGTGTTTCATTGTTATTGTGTTAGGACTTAGAGCATCTCCAATGCACAAAACCTCTTTTGTACTTTTTGTGGGCCTATTTATTGTCACATCATATTAAGTGGGCAAATGAAAAAAGTGGGCAATTCACTCCAACGCAAAAGCCCATTTTCTAACTTTTAAATTCCAATTATATTAATTAAATAATACTATTACAAAATACAAAAAGTGGGAAAAAAAATAATTAAGGCCCACATGTCAGAAATGGACATGGCCAAGACAGTGGGCATGCCCACTATTTTCATATTTGCTCCAATGCAAAAAAAAATGAATTTTGAGTGCCCAAATCTATTTTACTTGACTCAATGCACCCAAATGAGCTGCATTGGAGATGCTCTTAGGAGCCTTTTTCTTGTTGTTTGGAATTACTTTAGGTTGTTTTTCAGATAAGTAAATAACTATCCATGTAAATAATATTGTATCCATGTTATCATGTTGTAGCCATCATCCTGTATACATGTAAATAATTGAAAATGTTGAGCTATTTGATGTAGTAAAATATGCCCACCCAAAGAAGTGTAGTATCATAATATATAGTACAACAAAGAAAAATACCTCAAGATAATTAAGTGTCGACACAAGCCTGAATAAATTCCGGACAACTAATCACATCGCCCAATTTAGAGGTAAAGGATTCTAGTGTTCCATAAGCACAAGCTTCCCGAAGGGGATCCATGAGCTCTGCTATCATCAGCTTAAGGTGAGTATTGAATATTACTTTGTCAGCAAGAATTTCTATGAATCTTTCCTGCATACATACAAACATATAGGGGTGGGAACGAGCCGAGCCGGGCTTTGGTAAGATAGGCCTGAGCCTGATGTTGAATTTTTAGGCTCAAACTTGACCTTATACCTGATATAAGCTTTTTTAAGAGGCTAGGCCTGAGCCTTTTTAGTATATAAGCCTGGCCTGAAAGCTTTTTATAAGCCTTTTTGAAAACATTTTGAACTTCAACTCGATTCAACGAGTTATTCGAAAATTTAATTTAAAATGTTTTAATATATTTAATTAATATTATAAAATATTTTCTAAACAATTAATAGTAAAAAAATAAGTAAATAACATTAATATAAATAATTCAAAAAATATTCTCTAATCTCATTTCACTTTTCAATTATAATTATTTTCTTCTAACAATTTTAACAATCTAAGATAGCACACTAATTAAAAAGTACATAAGATTTTTTTTACAACTAAAACATTTTATTTTTCATATAAATTAAGATAAATACTTATATATATATATATATAGGCCAGCCTGTTAGGCCTAAAAGGCTTAGAAAAAAGCTCAAGTCTGACCTATATATATATAAAACAGCTTTTAAAAAAGCTTAAGCCTAGCTTGTTTATTAAACGAGCCGAGCCGAGCCGAGCTTTTATAGGCCGAGCCATAGGCCCCTGTCGGGTAGCCTGGCTCATTCCCACCCCTACAAACATACATATGACATGAATTAATCGAGTTGAAATAAACACCTATAGCTAGCTCAATCGAATTCTGCAATGCAACGAGAAATGAAATACAGTACATTGTTGGAGAATTCGTCGAGGCGATTGCGATTATTCTCTGGCGCACAAAAATCATCCACAAACCAGTCTTCGTCATTCATAAACGCTCAGAGGCTTGTATTCTTTTGGTATCTGGAGTATTGTCTAAAGCATAATTAGGGTCAGCCTTTCTATTACGAATTACATGGTCTGCCGGAGGAAGAAGGGACTGCATATATCAATTTTATTTTTATTTTTTGAATAAATCAAAATTCAAAAATGTTTTGACAAAATTATACTACCAGCTCTAACATAACCTAGTAAATTAAACATGTTCATTTTGTATCATTACAAATAATGTTTGATTATGATTACTTGTCAATTTGTTTTTGGTTGAATTTATTGTATATTTAAAATTGTGATGGATTATAGGCATTGGGCAAATATAATTTTTCACTGTAATATCAGGGTGTAAATCAAGATTTCAAAAATAGGTGGAGATTTAATTTTTTAAAACTAATTTGTCAAAAAATAAAATATATTTTGCAATGTTTGAATAGTGTTGCTACAATGTGATCTAATTGATGTAGTTGGAGAACATTTGATTAATGTCTAAAAATATTTATTTAATGTCTAGATAATACGTTAGTTAGTTGATAAATATGTATAAATAGTTGTATTAGTTGTATCAACTATTTGAAACTTAATACTACTACTATATGTTATACACTTATACCCCGTAAATATTGCCGTGCAACCGGTCCTTTTCGGTCAACGCCCACCGCCTTACTGTTCTCTATATAATAATGCGCTTACCCCTTTTTATCTTATTCTGCGCCGCTTACAATATACGCAATTATTTTCCCAGAAAAAAAAAACACATAAAAAACCCTTTTTTCTCCTCCGTTTTTCCTTCAAGAAAAAGAGAAAATGGCTTCCGCAGAAGAGGGTCAAGTGATCGGCTGCCACACCACCGAAAAGTGGGAGGAACATTTCCAGAACGGCATCGCTTCTAACAAACTGGTATCATTTTAAAAAAAAATTATTTAATTTTTAGGGTTTTGTGTGTTGGTGATTTGGGATTGATTTATTAATTGTTCTTTTCTAAAGGGATTGATTTATTAATTATTCTTTCTAAAGGGTTTTTAATTGCTATTGTCTAGTAGCCTTTTTCTTGTTGTTTGGAATTTTAGAGAAATAAAAACACAATCTTTATGTTGACACGAATTAAATAATTCAATTTCTGGTGTGTAATTATGTGTTTGACATTTGAAGCTTGTGAGTGTTGACATGTGATACCAAAATACCCTGATTAATTCAGTTTGATTTGCATCAAATCAGGTGGTGGTGGATTTCACTGCTTCATGGTGCGGCCCATGCCGTTTCATTGCCCCAATCTTGGCTGAGATAGCCAAAAAGACTACCCATGTTATATTCCTCAAGGTGGACGTTGATGAGCTTAAGGTATAATAAATACAATGCATAACATATGTATCTTTGGAATATCATACCGTTTATTTGTAATTTCGAAAGATTAACTTGGATCGTACCTTGTGGGTGGTGGTTTTTTCGTTGTGTGATTCTTAATCTGTTGCTTGTGTTCGCAAGATCAAATAAATGAGTATATGATTTTCTTGGGTACCTTTGTGTATATATGCATCTTTAGAGTTCCTCTGTTAATTCACCGATTTAATAACCCGATATTTATCTTAGCGAAACAAGATTGTTTTTAATGTAATAATGTTTTTGTTTTTGTAATCATAGGATGTTGCTGAGAAGTACGAAGTGAATGCGATGCCGACCTTTTTGTTCCTGAAAGACGGGAAGGAAGTGGACAGGTTTGTGGGTGCTAACAAGGATGGTTTGGTGGATAAGATCAACAAACTTGCTGCGGCGACAGCTTGATCGACGCCTGTTTGTTTCGAGCTACCATTACTCTATTAAACACTATGCTTTGCCTGTAATAATAATAATCGACTCTGTGTTTCTGTTATGGACGAGGATTTGAGTTGTGTTCTGCTTTCATTGTGTGAATGGTTCTTGTTATTTTCATAATAAAAATAATACTTTTAATGGAATTAACAATTCCATGGATCATGGATGCCTTCATTCTTACATATTGCTTTATGTGCTTCTGATTGAATAGAATAATATATGGTGTGCTTCTGATTGATAAGAATAATATATGGTGTTGCACTGAAAGGTTCTTTGGTAAAAATCACAGAATCAGATCCCTCTATATCTGAGACAAATAACATTGAAAAAACACATCAACATCATTTAGGACTATGACATAACACAAAACCTAAGGTCGATTCGCCTAAGGATAGGGTCAGTCGAGGCGAGGCGCATACTTCGTAGACTCGAACACTTCAGTTGTTACCAGTTATTAACACTTGGACAACAAGCCTAAGTGCCTAACATAAGCAAATAAAATTCCAAAGTAACTTTGCATAAGCGATATTTTTAAATGTAGATACGCGGTTTCATCTTCTTGGAATCGAATCCTATTCTTCTTGACCGACTTTTCTTACGAAAATGGAACCGGCATATCATCAACAAGATGCTTTTTGGCAAATACTGATTAAAAAAAAAAAACACGAGATTCTGCTTCTGCATACATAACATTGTTTATATATACAATCTTTCCCTCAAGTGATCTACTTGCAGCTCTTATTTGGTTCCATATTGTCTCTGCTTCTGCAACTAATGTAAGTAACTCTGTAAGGGAATCCTTTCGTGTATATGTATGTGTACGATGATTAATCAGTTAACTCGACAATTTTTGGGCATGCAGTCTATACAATGGAGTACTCGGCGAAACACACAATGATGCTTGGACCATGGGGTGGCGATGACGGGTTTTACTGGGACGATGGAGTGTACTCAGCAATACGGCAACTGGAGATAGCACATGGAGCTGGAATCGACTCGATCAAGATCGAGTACGACATCAAAGGAAAACCAGTTTGGTCAGAGAAGCACGGTGGCCTCGGAGGGTCCAAATTCGACAAGGTTGATTTCTTGATTTTACATTATGTTCTGTCTTAAATCTTAATAAAAGACACACAGTGTTTTTCTAACAGGTAAGACTTGAGTATCCACACGAGTACCTAACTTCATTACACGGATACTACGGTAGCTTGCAAGGACATGGAGTACACGCTCTCGTTCGTTCGCTGACTTTCGAGACCAACAAAAGAATATACGGACCTTTTGGGGTTGAAGAGGGAACGAGCTTTAGTTCCAAAATGCACGGGAAAATACTGGGCTTTGTCGGGAAATGCGGGTGGAACCTGAATTCTATTGGAGTTTACATCGAGCCCCTTCAAAAACCTATGATTCCAACTAGCCCTATAGTAACAAACTCCATGTATCTCCCTCATCACAACGAGTTCACCCAAAGCCCTGATAATTGCGAGTACTCTATGATCCAAGGCAGTCTCGGTAAAAACTTTGACCTCATTGTTGCTGTCAGGCAAAGGGACGAGGCCAAGAAGTCGACCCAATCGGCAGTCGTCAATCAATATACGTCTCGTGACGAACCCAAGATTACAGAGGTGATCATGCGTATCTTAAATACGACAATACGATATGCTCTTCAAATTTGACAACATATTTTTTTCAGGTTACTAATGCTAGGATCGTTCCGAGCATAATCGAGAAAGTCCCTTCGAGGATAGCTCCGAGCATAACCGAGAGAGCTGTCCATTCGAAGATAGCTCCGAGTGTAATGGAGAAAGCCCCTTCGAAAACCGTGAAAGGAGTCGTGAAATCTGTTACGTATGGCGGTCATGGCGGGAGCTCGTTCGACGACGGGGTGTATGACGGCATCATGCAAATCAACGTGTATCGGAATGTGGCTATTAGTTCGATCAGAGTTTGTTACGACAGCAACGGGGAGCCTGTTTGGGGGAGCAAACACGGCGGCATTGGTTCCATATGGTATGATAAGGTAACTTTTAAGCTCTGTTTTTTTTTTTACTGAACTGAACTGAACTTAATAAACCTGAATGGTTTCAACTGTTCTTTTTTACTGAAACTAACTGAACTGAACTTATTGGGCATGAATATTGTTCATAATTGAACTGAACTAAACAGTCTGAACTGAAATTAAGTCCAAAAAAAGATTACAATTATGTTTTTTTTGCAGATTGTGATCGATTATCCGTCGGAGAAACTAAGCCACGTGTCGGGCTACCATGGGCCGACGATGATCATGGGCCCGAACGCGATCAAGTCGCTCACATTCCACACGACAAAGGACAAATACGGTCCCTACGGCGACGAAGAGGGCGAGTTTTTCACGACCAAGACCAACGGCGGATCCGTCGTTCTCGGTTTCCACGGTAGGACCGGACTTTTCCTCGACTCGATCGGAGTTCACACGTTAGAAACGAACGCCGCCGTCCCAAGTTCATCGAACATGGACACATCTCTCTCCTCGACAACACCACCACCTCCGAAGATCACTTTCAAAATCGGAAAGGAGGTGAAAAGCCCAAGCCCGGCGGGCCCGTACGAGACGGGCCCGTGGGGCGGGGAAGGCGGGAAAGCGTGGGACGACGGGGTGTTCAGCGGGGTCAAACAGATAATCGTGACGAAAACGAGCGAAGCAATTTGCTGCGTCGAGATCGAGTACGACCGGAGCGGGCAGTCGGTTTGGTCGGTCAGGCACGGGGGCGGGGGCGGGCAGGCCGCGAATCAGGTGAAGCTGGAGTATCCGAACGAGGTGCTGACGTGTATAAGCGGGTACTACGGTCCGATGATTGGAAAAGAACATGGGACGAATGTGATACTTTCGTTGACTTTTCACACGAGCAGGAGGAAGTGGGGCCCGTTCGGGGAGGAAGTGGGGACGTATTTTTCGTCGGGGACGACGGAAGGGAAGGTGGTGGGGTTTCACGGGAGGAGTAGCTCGTATTTGGACGCGATTGGGGTCCACATGCCGCATTGGTTGGGGAATAATCGGAAAGGGAATAAGGGTTCTTCGTCGTCTATCATGAAGAGGATCTTCTATTGATGAATGTCGGTCGACTAGTTTTCGGGTTTTATCTCTCGGGTTCTCGAATAAAATGGATGTGTGATGCATGGTTTACTATTGTTGCATGTTTTTGATCTTTATACTTCTTGTTGATTGTGGTAAATGAACTTGCATAATATGGTATTGTCCATAACTTTTTTATCGGAGTTCAGTTCAGATCGATTCAGTTCGTTTTAAAATAAAATAAAATAAAATAAATAAAAAATAATTTAAACTATGATTTTAAATATACAACCTAATTACTATTATTAATATCTTTAAAAAAATAACTAATAATTAAAAAAATATATTATTATTTTTATAAAAAAATCAATTCAGTCCACGCTTGTTTCAATCCAAAATAACAAATCCTTATTTTCTTGAGCATAATAGCATAGTAGGTTATTAGGAGTGTTTATCGTTCAAAATGGATTCGAATTTTGAAATAATTTTGGTACTAAACGAACTAAATTAATTGAGTTCAAGTTTTGGATTAAATTAGGACATTTTTTGGATTGAAACACTGATCGGATCTAGGAATTGAAGTGATCGAATTGATAAGAAGTGATTTTTTTATAAAATTAAGAACAATATTTTAGTATACAGGAAAAATCTTTATAAATTAATACTCAATTAGTTAATAACTTCTTTAAATTATTAATTAGTTAATAACCTTTTTAAATTAATAGAATCTTCCGGTCCGACTTAGTATAACCTTTTTAAATTAATAAAATTTCACGGTCTCCAGATTATTAATTTATAGAGATTTTAAGGTTTTACTGTAGTTGGATTAAACTGAATTAAACTGAATTGATAACAAGTGAGTTTTTATTTTTATAAAAATAAGAACCATATTTTAGTACGGAGTACTAATTAAATTGTATACTGAAATTTAATTTATTAAATTAAAAAAAACGGTTATTTGTAACCGAAATAATTTTATGATAGGTATAATATGTGACACTCTTTACTCTTAACTACTAATTTATATTTGTAAAATTATAAAAATATTTTTATTAAAAAAATCTATATGAACAAAATTTTTACTACCACATTCCATATTTTTAGCAAAAATATTCGAATATTCATTAATGATTAAACGTTATTGATAGGACTCTAATCAATCACGTGACTAGCGGTGCGGCAGCGATCATGACCACACACACGTGTGGACCACATTGATCACTGACCGTAGGATCTGCTTTACCCTTTTGACTTTCGACACAGATCAGAAATCCTCATCTAAAATCTCAACACATCATCACACTCGGTAATTAGTAAAAGTATAATACTAATAATTAATTAATTAATCAATTATTTGATTAATTAATTACATGTCCGAAATTTAATTTAGTGGCAAAAACTTATTAAGACGACGCTACGACTCGACTACTTTTTTGGCCCTCACTCTCTCTCTCTAGGATTTCACCGGTTCCCGTACGCCATGACCTCCCCCTCCGCATCGTCGCGCAAGGTACTCTTCCTGTTAAGATTCATCTAGTGTTTCTCGAGTCTCAAATACCTAATTTGTGTTTTTGGGGGAAATATTGATTTGATTTTTGATTTTTAAATTTTGTTTAATTTTGGAATTTGGGGGAAAAAGGCGCTGAGCAAGATCGCCTGCAATCGGCTGCAGAAGGAACTGATGGAGTGGCAGATGAACCCTCCCGCCGGTTTCAAGCACAGGGCTACTGATAATCTTCAGAGGTTTTTGAAGCTATTAATGTTGCTTCGTTTTTAAGCTATTAATGTTGCTTTTCGCGAAATCGCGAAATCTTAAATCGCGTTGTTTGGTGTGGTTAGATGGGTGATTGAAGTAAACGGTGCACCTGGTACGCTTTACACGGGCGAAATGTATCAGCTCCAGGTTGATTTTCCTGAGCATTATCCGATGGAGGCGCCGCAGGTATATGTGCTTGTGTGGTTGTAGTTTTATCGAGATAAAAATCGGAACTCTCAAGTTTTTATGCAGTGTGATCTAAGGTTTTCAGTGTTGTATGTGAAGTATTGTCATTGTTTATTCTGCAGGTTATATTTATTCATCCAGCTCCTATGCATCCTCACATTTATAGCAACGGCCATATATGTTTAGGTGTGTTTTCCTTGCCCTCTGAAATTTTACTCGATTTTATCCGTTTGCTTGTTTTACTTGATTGTTACTGCTTTGATTTGAAACTGAGGAGTTCAATTTGGAAATATCGAATGGATGGTTAGTTATCTTGCTAATTGGCAGCTTTGGCAAAAAACAAGGAAAATGTATTCATTCAGGCGTCCTCGTTTTCGTAGACTCAACTATTATAATCCATCCTCAGTGAAATCAGAGCGTGAATAGATAGATCCATAGTGTTGACTTTATCTGGTTCTACGTGCAACTTTCTTGCACCCGAACTTCACTGTACTGTTGTGGCTTAACAAAGAGCCTCACTAGACGAGAAGTTGATAGGCTTGATTTACGGAGGATAAGGTTTCCTTCTTTGTTTGTCAAAAACTTCGACTAATATGTGACATGTCTATACTGCTGCATAGGGCTTCTCTCAATTTAGGGGCCAAAAGATAAGAAAATTAACGATTTGGGACCTGAAAGACAATACACAAGAAATTTATCAATCATTTATTTATGCGAATATATTTTGAAAATATCTTAAATAACTTGAAATTGCAAAATGCCAAATATGAGCTTAGATTTATGAGTTATCGGTTGGTTTAGTATCCTTAGGCTCCTAACTGATTGTTTTTAACCTTTTTCAAGTCCCAAATCAATAAAAGTTATACTCCATATTTAACAATACCCATGTTCTGCAATTGAAAATCTGGTAAAAACTGAGGAATGCTTTTGGTATAAAAAAAACGGTAGAAACCTCTGCAAATTGTCCTTGCAGACTCGATAATGTTTTTAACCAAATGTTTTTGTGCAGATATTTTATACGACTCTTGGTCCCCAGCTATGACTGTAAGTTCGATTTGCATCAGTATTCTATCCATGCTGTCGAGCTCACCAGCGAAGGTATGCCCCTTTTTAAAAATCTTATGCAACTCATCTTTTGATTCATATTAATTGATATGTTGATTGTGGGTTTTGCAGCAACGTCCAACTGACAATGATCGTTACGTGAAGAACTGTAAGAACGGCCGATCACCCAAGGAGACGAGGTGGTGGTTCCACGATGATAAAGTGTGATTCGTCTTGGGAGTAATTAATTGTCTTCTCTCATAAAAAGATCAGGGGAAGAATAAGAGAATATATATTTGAAAAGAACAAAAGTGTTTTACTTTTATGTGCTCTGGATGCCTATTGCCTGGGCATCAAAACATTCAGTAGCAGCAGCAGATGTGGGCTAATGTTGATTTGTATTTATGGAGAATATGTTAGTGTCACTTTTGGTTTTACACGTCTTGTGTTCTCTTTGGAATCATGCATTTATTAATTAACTAATTAAATAAATTTGTTTATATGATTATAAAAATTTATTAAATTAGTTGATTTATAATAAAATAAGTTCAAAATATGGGGAAAAAAAAATGAAAACGATTCTCTTATCGGGTTGAGCAGTGAACACACACTTCTTAAGTATCGTGAGCTTATGCTTTTACTCATTCCTGAAACCTTCGTTATGAAAGTCGAACTCGATTTCGTTTCTCGATCGAACCCAACCTTCAGGTTAGTGAAAATTCTGTTGGCTATGGATTGAGGGTGAAATTTGTCTTTTCACATTATAAAAAAAATTAAGTAAAAAATTAGCATAAATCAAAGGTGTTTCTAGTCTCTTCGTCTCACGAAAAAAAAAACACAAAAAATAACCATAAACAAACGACGTCGTTTCGTTGCAACGAGAAAGATGGCAATGGAGTGTGAAACTTCGGATCCAAATACGAATCAGTAAACTTCAACTCTCAACTCACATCCCCAAAGTCGGTGCCCTAATTAATGCGTACAATTGTATCGAATTCGAGCTGTGAATAATCAATCATACAATGGCTAAGCATTCTTCGCCGCCGTTAACCCCAATCCAGATGAGATGGTCGCTGATTATATTGCTATGCGTTGCCGCCCTCTCCACCGCCATTGCCTTCTTCATCGGAGCCTCGTTCAGAGCCTGCAACTGTGACTACTCCGACAAGATCAATTTCCACTCCCCCATTCACTCCGATGGCCCCGCGCCCGATCCCGAGAAAGAAGACGACGACCCGCTCGGTTTTATGAAATCGAAGCTCGTCCTTTTGGTTTCGCACGAGCTCTCACTCTCCGGTAACTTGGGATCCTGTACCTATTTTTTAAAAATTATTTTTTATGAAAAAACGAATTGTGAAAATCTTAATAAGAAGTTCCACTGAAAATTTTGTACATGCCTAATTTTCAACACTTGATTGCTTGAGTTTGTGAGGTCGTTATGTTCAAGAATTTTAAGCTGTTAACTTCGTATATATATTGCAATACCACGTAGTTCGGGAAATTTCCTAAAATAATATCAATGATCATTTTACCTCTTCGACAAATTTTCGTAGGTGGGCCTCTACTGCTAATGGAGCTTGCCTTTTTGTTAAGAGCTGCTAGAGCAAGGGTGGTCTGGATCACTAACCAGAAGCCCACTGGCCCCGATGAAGTGATCTACAGCTTGGAACAACGGATGATGGACAGAGGAGTGGAGGTATAATGAAAGTTCGTATCTTTACGTTTTGCTTATTGTCCGTCCGCTATTAAATTTGCCATGATTGCATCTGAATTTAATAATAGTTTGTTTATTTGTTATTTCTATACAGATTTTGCCTGCAAAGGGGCAGGAAACTGTTGATACAGCTCTTAAAGCTGATCTAGTCGTATTAAATACAGCCGTGGCCGGAAAGTGGCTGGATGCCGTGCTCCAGGAAAATGTGGATCATGTGCTCCCCAAGGTTTTGTGGTGGATTCATGAAATGCGAGGGCATTACTTTAAACTGGAGTATGTTAAGCACCTCCCTTTTGTTGCAGGTGCCATGATTGATTCACACACCACCGCTGAGTACTGGCAGAACAGAACTCACGAGCGTTTAGGGTATGGTAATTCGTATCTGTTTATACTGATATATATGTCCTTTAGATCTATTGATCTAATTGGAAACCGCACTCGTCATGCATTGTTTAGGCCACATTACTGCTTCGGTTGTCTAGCAAAAATAGGCTTGTTACTATATGTAATTAACTTTTCAATTTCCAATTATACCCCTATTTAGCTATGCTGTTCATTTACCCAAAATATTTATTACGTGAACCAAGTAGACAATTTGTAAACAACTAAATTAGGCATTGGGCATAAAAGGAAAATATAAGATTTTTAACTGTCAACCAACATTTTTTAATCAGTGAAATAACTATATGCCTATCTTCGGAGGAAGTATATGACTTGCATAAATATCAGATTTCTCATAGCATTATGATCTACAGCTGATTCCCATGCCCATCTAAGATTGAGTTCAAGTACACTTTTTTTACAAGAATGTCTGTGTATCTTTGTGGGATCCTTTTTTCTAGTTTCCCTCGTGGAAAATAATAAGAGAGTATATACTTCACAATGGTGCAGGATTAAGATGCCCGAGACCTATGTCGTGCACCTTGGGAATAGCAAAGACTTGATGGGAGTAGCTGAAGATAGTGTGGCAAGAAGGGCCCTTAGAGAACACATTAGGGAATTGCTTGGTGTACGAAAACATGATCTTCTCTTCGCCATTATCAACAGTATGATTTACTTTGTTTTTTGCACACAACCCGCTCTTAGGCTGTCAATGTAAAAAAGACTCGATTTCTATCTGTTTGGGGGGGGGGGGGGGGGGGGGGGGGGGGTTAGTTGGCGTGAAATTCAATCTTCACTGTTATTAGCTGGCGCCATTTAAACACCCCTTTTATCCTAGAAAGCCTATATTTATGTTATTCTTGACATTTTTTTCTCTTTCATGGTCAATTTTACTTCATTTTTCATTTTTATATTTTATAGAACATGTTACTGTAGGTCTAATATGTATCTAATGATTTGAGAATGAGGCAATGACCAATTTACCATGAACCTATTTCAGTTGAAGGGGCAAAAACGCGTGTTGAGACCTGTATTATATACCAGAATCACAAGTCACAACAATATTTATTGTGGTTGCATAAACAGTGTCTTAGCTGATTTCTGCATTACTTCAGGTGTTTCCCGAGGGAAAGGCCAGGATCTATTTCTGAAAGCTTTCTATGAAGCTCTTCAATTCATCAAAGGAAGGAAACTGAAAGTTCCACCTATGCATGCAGTCGTAGTAGGAAGTGACGTGGGTGCCCAGACTAAATTTGAAACAGAACTGCGTAAATTTGTTGGTGATAAGAAGATTCAAGACAACGTGCATTTTGTGAATAAAACACTGAATGTTGCTCCGTATTTAGCTTCCATTGACGTTCTTGTCCAAAATTCTCAGGTGATTCTTAGATTGTTAACCCATATCACAGAATGCTTATGTTTCTCAATTATAGAAAAAAAATTATACCATTTTTTAAGGTAATATAGAATGATAATATTTTTAGGCACGTGGAGAATGCTTTGGGAGAATAACTATTGAAGCCATGGCCTTCCAGCTGCCTGTATTGGTAAGATTCATATTATTTTTTCTTCTCACGATTTTGCGCATTGAAAAATCTTTGGGTATCCTTGAGTTCATTTGTCAGATGTAGAACTATAAGTAAAGTCGGATAATTTATTATTATCGATCCAAATTCATAAAGTACTAGCAAGCTAAAAATTCTTACGCAATTGATAGATATATTCCCCTTTTATATCATTTTTAATATAAAAAAAGTTTGGCATATGATTTGCATGAATTATTCTTTATTTTACCCTTCTCTAATGTTGAATTACAAAAACTACACCTCTGGGGTTTTGGGTAAAAAAAATAAAGGAAAAGGAAAATGCCCATGAAATTTGATAAGTATTTAATGTAATGTATTTTTTTCGTAGAAAACCACTGGGTTTGTTTTTCCAATTCAAGATATTGTTCGATTGCCATCAAACCTCACTTTTCAACTAGTCGTTTTTTTGTAACTTGTTGACTACATTCCGATTCTCATCATACATACGTGACATATATTCAGGGCACTGCAGCTGGAGGTACAACGGAGATTGTAGTAAATGGAACAACGGGGTGGTTGCATCCAGCCGGAAAAGAGGGAGTCTCAACTCTTACTGAAAATATAGTTCGGCTAGCCATAGACTCAGAGATGATGAGGACTATGGGAACGAAGGGTTATGATAGGGTTACAGAGATGTTCCTGGAACACCACATGTCGAGTAGAATAGCCTCGGTTTTGAAGGATGTGTTGCGGAAGTCAAATAAAGGAAGGAGGTGATTTTAACAAACTTCTATCTTTATAGATTCATCTTCAATTTTATTTAAAAAATGGAAAAATGAAATCTTGGAGTATTATTTTTTCTACTTTCAACATAAGTGGCTTTTGATTTTGCCTTTTCCACCTCTGTTAGACTGTTACACAATAAAAAAAAAAAAAAAAAACAGGATTCAAAAACAGAATAAAATTATTGCAACACATGTTATAATTATTGCACTGAAATAATAAAAATACAATCACAGTCAATTTTGACTATTTTATTGACTTCCACAAAAACCCCACTCAAGTTTCAGCAATAATCATACATATCAACAGATGCCATAACAGGCCATGGGTTGTTCATGAATCCATCACCAAACCCTTGATGCTGATATTCCTCAGCCCCAAACAAGCACCCTCCGGCGGCTGTTGCCGCCGGATTCAGGGCGGCAGCAGAATCGATGTAGTTCAAAATTTCGTTCAGGGACTTAAGTCTTTGTGTGAGCTCCATCATCTGAGCCCTCATGATTGAGTTATCTGCCTCCACTGTCATAAAGCCGTGTTTGGTAACATTGATTGTTGTTCGAATCTGGTTGTTCTCTTTAACCAGCTGAGCAACCTGGACCGTCAGATCGTCCACGTGCTTCTGCTTCCTCATCCTGGATCGCTTTGCGGATTCCCTGTTCGACTGCATCCTCCTCCTCTTCCTCTGATCCATCAACAACTGCAGATTCTCGTCCGACCCACTTGAAGATGCCATTTTTTTTTTTTGTTTCTCTCCCTCCAAACAGGTCAGTGATTTTGTGGAAATTGCAGTAAAAAACTGAGGGGTTGATTTGAAGAGAAGAAGAAAATTATGAAAACACGTAAAACCAGTAAAGAAAAACGACGGAGAAGGATTGAACGAGATGGAAGCTTGAGCGGAGAGAGGAACTGTTCATAAAATCAGACAGTCGGATTTCAGTGATTGCACGAAACATGTATCTCAAACATCAACAACGATACTATATGCAGCATCAATGCCAGATATCTGAGAACAATAAGGAGGAGGAGAGAAAATGGAAGAGAGGAAGAGGTTTTTGATAGGGAGAGAGGGTCTCATTTATAGATGGAATTTGGTGCCAAATCTTTTTTTTAATGTGTTAGAAAATGGGGAAAAAAAGGACTGTAAAAAGTATGGAAATGGCATTGGAATCTACCGGGAAGCTTCTCGTGTTGTTGGGTAAGAGAGATCAAACAAGAGACGTTTATGTTTAACCACTCAAAAACCGAGTTTTATCGATAATTTGCTTGTAATAACTTCAAAATTTGGCTTATATGGGTACAAAATTTGGTGATTCAATATCATAAAAATTGAATTTCAACTTGTAAAATGCCAAAATAATACACTAAAAAAATTAATTTGGTAATATGTCACATTCAATGCACCATAATTTTCATTTAAAAAAAATGACATCTTGATAAGGTTTTCTTTAATTACTTTAACAAGGGTGTACTTGTTTATTTCTCTATGATATTTATGCCTTTCCGTAATTTAAAATCTTTTGATATATTTGCCTTTATCAGGCACCCACATGTTTCCACTATTCTATTAAATAAAAATATGGAAAATAAAATCAGAATTGATTAATTTATTTATTTATTACAAAAACAATTTTTTAAACCGTGGAATGCTTTTCCACCGCTAATTTTATTTAATTAGAAAAAAATGCCCTGCTAAATGCTAATATTAACATTAATACAATTACTATTATTCGAATTAGTACACCTCGAGATGCATCATGCATGTATATTACTGTACGGAATATTATACGATTTGAATCATTAATATAATATTTAAAATTTTACAAGTTGTACTTAAATTAATTTTGGGCAAAACATTGAGGGATCGAGCATGTTACTGTAGATTCTATTCCATGTGATGTTTTGAACTAAATGTGTTGTTGTGGGGCATAATGTGTTTTACATCACGAACAATCGAACGATGACAATTTTGCAAAGCAAATGAACTATGATTGTTCGCTTCTCAATGATGTTGATCGAACTTATCGATACTCTTCCTTGTTCGACTGACATACATTTTTATTACTCTCCTTTGATAATGTTAGAATGACATTTTTTTTTTTTTGAAATCCTAAAGTGATTATTTCAGTAAAAAATCATGCAAAAATAAAATTTATGAAATAGAATACATATAGTCAAATGTCAATATACCACATTTGTATATTTTTATTTTTATTATTATTATATACATTATATATATAACAGAGTGTGGACCCTTTTGATTATGTTGATTGCTTATATGAAAATAAGAGCTACTTATCATTCATCTCATAAAGTCAGAATAATAATGCTACAACTGTGCCTTACGAATTGCACCAATACTTTATTATTATTTTTTTAATTAGCCATGTATAGTATTAAATAACTAAAAAAAGGACCCCAATAGTCAATAGATATTACCAACTTTTACTAAAGTGAGAATTATTTCATTTTATCACTTTATGCAAATTAAATTTCTATAAAATTAACGTCTAACTTAGATTTAAAATTAAAATAAATAAATAACACAAACAATGATTGTCCGGGTGATGATAAATTTAATAAAAGTATATGAGATTTCGACAGCCTTGTACAAACGTATAAAGAAGTACAATATGTAGTTAATAAAAGTATATACTGTATTATAAAAATAAAATCATTCAAGAATATACCCAACCCACCCACGATGTGCCCATAAGAATAAAAAAGAAAAAAAGTGAACATCAAATAATGTGTGTGTGTGTATATATGGAGATACAGTAATTTATAAGAGTGATAAAAAGCAAAGGAATGTCGTCACAATATATACCTTTCATAACTTCTATAAAGTTTATTGTAAATTGCTTAATCACAAAGCTAGCTATCATTCTCGCTTGCATATTGTCGACCCAATTCAATTCGACTATACTTCTTTAGTTCTTTTGTCTCGTATAAAATTATCAGTTTTTAACACAAATGTTCTCAAGAAAAAATGTGTAGTGATGTACGATAAAAAATTGTTTTAACATTTTATTGTTTTTTACATATAAAATAGTCATTTAATTATTTAAATAAATATATTACTGTGTCTTTCAAGTTTCAAACCTAATAAAATAAAGCAACTTACATAGTTTTACACACGCTTCAACTTTAAACTCTATTGGTGACAACCTAACAAAAGTAAAAGCATATATATATATAGACTAAGGACCTATATACAGTAAAGAATGAAAGTGTATTTTTATTCATTATTCTTGTAGTATATGTTTTCTATTCAATTTCTGCAAATGATTCGAATCCAGAAAAACAGTAAAAAGGCAGTCAAAAATGGAGGAAAGAAAACAAGTTTTTGTCTTGAAGCTAACACTTGAAATAGTGTGATCATTATTTGTATGTTCAAATGTCTATTACAAACAAACCACCCCGTGGTGTTCTGGAGTTAGAATGATCATTGTAAGCATCACACCTCCCAAAACCACATATCATTTCTGTCGAAAAACAACACATCTACTAAACATAACTTGTCATAAAATAATGTACACACCAATGTTCACGGCGTACAACAACAACAACAAGAAGCACAACCTATGTACATATTAGAAGCTACGAGGCACTCGTCATAAAAAGCTCAAGGCCGCTTCGACAAACTGAAGAGAAAAAAAAAACTCGAATAATAAATAGTACCACATCACCAGCGCAAACTGTCAATGCATCCTTCTCATCATTATTGAAATAAGTAAAAAAAAAAAAAAAAAAAAGCAAGCAAAAGTTCGAAACGAGCATAAGAACCTTCCCAAAACACCTCGATT
Organism: Euphrasia confusa; assembly: GCA_954870475.1. NCBI lineage: Eukaryota > Viridiplantae > Streptophyta > Magnoliopsida > Lamiales > Orobanchaceae > Euphrasia > Euphrasia confusa. The sequence continues at coordinate 43,429,323 of OX940956.1, read as the reverse complement.
TCCAACTAGTACGAGGAAGCTGCTTCAGGATGATAGTGCATAATCTCCTCCCACATCGTCTCCCTAATCATCTCCTCTCCCAAATCCTCGTCAATGTCAAGATTAATCGGCACCTGAGCCGGAGGATCACATCTAGGGTCGTACAGAGGAGACATGTAAGGGTGCTGAAGAGCTTCAGTCACGCTTATCCTCTTCGACGGATCAAAAACGAGCATCTTCTGCAAAAGATCGATAGCCATAGGATGCGCGTGCGGGTAAACCCGAGCGAAAGGAGTTCCCAACGAGTAAGGAAGGGTCTTTATGTACTTTCGCGCCTTGGGGTTATCGATAAATTCCAAGTCGCTCTCACTTTGGCTTCCGAGGATGTTGATGATCAGCTTCAGCTGGTTTAGGCACTCTGTGCCTGGGAAGATGGGCTTTCGGCCCAATAGCTCAGCGAAAATGCAGCCCACTGACCAGACGTCGATGGAGGTGTTGTAGTTGTCGCAGCAGAGGAGGAGCTCGGGGGCCCGATACCAGCGGGTGACGACGTATTCGGTCATGAACTGGCCTTTGTTGCTGCTGGTTCGGGCCAGCCCGAAGTCACATATCTTCAGGTCGCAGTTGGCGTTGATTAGGAGGTTTCCGGGCTTGAGGTCCCGGTGGAGGATGTTGGCCGAGTGGAGGTACTTGAGACCTCTCAGTAACTGAAAAGTACAGAGTGAGTAGATTCAAAAGAGAATTTTATCGATAAATACGACCTGAAGTTAGTCAATCAGAGAGAGAGAGAGAGAGAGAAAACACGAACTCAACAAGACCCAAACTAGGTCTAAACATGTGTCCTAAAAATATGGTTTTGTTATGTTGCATATAAGATTCTATGTATTTTCATTTTTCACCATAACACAAAGACAAACAGGAACCCAACCGAATAACTCAAATGGCTACCCCTAGATTTTAAAAGGAATCAAAATTCTAAAAAGAAAATAGGAATCTTAAAAGTGGGATTGCCGATCTCTGACATAACACAAATACGACCTGAAGTTAGTCGATTAGAGAAAGAGAAAACAAGAACTCAACAAGACCCAAACTAGGCTAACCCGAACCCAATAGTATTCATCAATTTGTCCTAAAATATGGTCTTGTTATGTTGTACTATATAAGATTCTATGTATTTTCACCATAACACAAAGGCAAACAAGAACCCAACCGAATAACTCAAATTGCAACTTAAGACGTTGATCAAATGTTGAACAAACTTCACGAAAAATATCCCATCGAGATAAATAAATAAATTAACAAGAGCACAAATAAAACAGTATACTAATTACCTGGAAAAGGAAATATTGGCAATGGTCGTTCGAGAGCGTCTGAGACGACTTAATAATCTGATGCAAATCCGTGTCCATTAGCTCATAAACCAAGTACACGTCTTTGAAGCTCCCCTTGTGAACCGGATGCATCACATCTTTCAGAGCTATCACATTCTCATGCCTGAGGTGTCTGAGAAGCTTCAGCTCACGAAGTGTTCTTAAAGCATCTACACGATTCTCAAAGACGCTGTGTATTTTCTTGATTGCGACTTTCTCGTTGGATTCTCTGTTGACGGAAGAACACACGATCCCGTAGGCCCCGCGCCCGATGGGCTTGATCGGGACGTATTTCATGTCGATCTCGAACAGAGATTGCCACATGGAGTAGTAATGTTTGCCCGGAGCCCCTACTCCGTTCGGAGGTTCTACTGGAGTTGCCATACTCTTACTGAACAAGAAGCATCACCCAAAACTAATCCAATATCAGATTTGAATTTTTTTTCTCAATGTGATATCACATTAATCCAACAACATAACCTGGAAAATACAAAAGTAATACAATATCAGATTTGATTTTTTTTCTCAATTTATCACATTAATCCAACAACATAACCTGGAAATTACAGCTCTATGCAACATTAAATTCAAAGAATTCCACATTAAACTGTATACTGTTTACTCATAATAATTCAAAAGAAAAAACATGAACGAATAGAACAGTAATTATATAAATATATCAATTACAATTACTCATAAATCTAAGGAGCAAACAACATAGCTTGAACAATAATTTCCAGAAACAAAAAATACCTGAGATATCTTTAAATCGGGCCGCGGGCCTCAGAATTCATCATCTTCCATGAAGCTTTTTCACTTTATTCCAAAAATCGCCCCTAAATCCGACCATGAATTTTGAAGAAATTCATCAGATTTTGAAGAAATTCGAACTGGAATTGTTTCACTGAATCGGAAACAGGGAGATCTGCGCCAACAAATCACCAACGCATTCGAGTAGATTTTTTCACTGAAATTGATCGATTAGAGATAACGTATTAATAATTGTGTGCGAATAATATAATAGTAATAGAAATTATATTTAAATTTTAATAATATACTGTATATATTTCATTACAGTATTTCTCATCGAGGAATAGTATATCTGTGAGTGTAAATATAGTGATTCGTTATGCGGTCGTAATCGAGATGGTGAGGATCATTATTTATTGAGAGCTCGTTAGTATTTTTTATTTATTTTATTTTATTTATTGAATTACAATGTATTATTTGAATTCCCATTTTAGTTTAATAAAATAATTAGATTTTGGTGCGACGGCGACGTATTATGGAGGTAATTGTTGGATATGGGCATATTAGATAAGTTTGGCTCACGCCATCTTTAAATAATTTTTATTTCATCTCACAATACTGTATATTAATTATTCTATGAGTTAATTACATTTTTTAATGTGAAATTTATCATTTCCACAGATTGAAAACTAAAAAGTGTAAAGCGATAAACCTCGAGTAATGATCTGCAAATGTTTTTTCACGAGGTAAGCAAATGTAAAAATACATAAATATTAATTTGAAAAGTGTAATTAACTTTTATTTTAATTTTTAAATTTATTTTATTTACCTACTCCCCTCTCTCAATATATACAAAATTTGCAATTTTGTCCCACTCTCTAACATGTCAAACCTGTATCTATTACTTTATCTCAAGATATTGCATAAAAACAAATTAAAAAATGTGTCAAGGTTGGTGAACGACATTTCCCGGTCAATGGTCAAATTTACGACATCACTTTTACATGTTGCTGAGAGGAATGTTGACTGACCAAATTCATCTCATTTTAGTTTAGTGGACTAATGTAAATCACTAAATTGTTTTTCTTGTTAATTGCTAACGTATAATTAAAATTAACTTGAAATTCTTAAAAAATATATACTCCGTATTTATTTATATGACGTGATTCAAATTCAATCGTTCTAAACTTCAAGTGGAGTAATTTGTCTTATATTAATAACTTATTGTATAAGTTAAGACTTAATAGTATATAAAATTTTGAATATACTGTAAATCATTCCTCTCAAATATATACATTCACGTGTAATTTAATATGTAATTAATAACAATAACAATTGATCAAAATTAGTAGAAACTATGTGCTTTAAAGCCGTAAAAATATGGAATAAAAAAAAGATTATAAAAGAAACGATGAAATTAGATTTTGAAATTGAAAAATTACATAATTATTTTATTTTTCAAAATAAGTATAATGATGTAAATCTTGCCAAAAAAGTGTTAATGTTGAAATAAGTAAATAACTGGGAAGATAATACAGTTACACAAGGTGTACCGAGCATCTGATACACCACCAATCATAATATGACATGTGACATTAATGTATTAATTAATTAAATAAGTAGTATTTTAATTATTATTAAATTTATTTATTAATTAGAAAAATAGATTACGTAAATCTTCTAAAATGTTAAAAAATAAAATCAATATAATCCTTCCAAATATTGAATATTCTACAATCTATTAGATTTTCTTTCTTTAAAATATAGATAAAATAAAAAAAAAAAAAAAATATATATATATATATATATATATATATATATATATATTAAATCGTAAAAAAGTAAATAAAAAACACAAAATAATTAAAAAAATGTAAGTAAAAAATTAAAAAATAAATTTCATTTTTTTAAAGTATAATTAGTAAAAAAACAATGTATAAATTATTTAATTTAATTATAAAATTATATAATCAATGTGAATAAAGATTAATCAATTAAGTTTTTTATGAAAAAAAAAAAGAACTCATCTAAACAACAATTTTTATTCTATTATTGAAATTATGAACAAAAATTAATAATATACAATTTTTATTCCATATTGAAATTGTAAACAAAAATGAAAAATATATTTTTACTAAGAAGTATTTTTTTAGTTGATCAATTCAATCAATTAAATTATAAACTTAAACGTAATAATAATTGTAATTTATCAAACGAACAATAATGTTAAGAAATGTTTTTTTAATTAATATATTTATATCAATTTAATAAATATCAACATAAAAATAGTTGATTATGTTTAATTGTATTTATTTTTATTTGATTTAAAACTAACATTTTAGTTTAAATGAAATAACGTGTCGATCACTCAAGCATTACGTTTATTAGTTTGAATAAAATAATGTGTGGTTCACCCAATCGTTATGTTTACTCGATCGTTTTATTTTATTATATTTTTTAAAATAATTAAAAAATATTTTATTTGAAGATTTTAGTTAAGTTAATTTTTTCATTTCGTATTTTATGACAATTGCGTGAGTGTCACCCAAACATAATTTTTATGACATAAGTGATTAATTATATATTAAAAAATTTAAGTTAAGAAAAATGATATTCAAATTATTTATTTATTTTATACTAAAACTCATTTGAATTAACGTGTATGTATTCTTCACATATGATTATGGAACGAAATTTCATTAGTAAAATATTAAATATAATAATAACTGTTTATTTTTCACAAAATTAAATAACTAACATATAGTAGTTGATACTACTCATCCATTATCTAATAATTATATTAAAATCGAGTAGTGAAATTGTATATATTTGATGTGATTGTGTATAATAGAATTAAATTAATGTGATTTTTTTCATTATATTATAAGAGTAAAATTAAATATAATGTAATTTTTAAATCTAAAAAAAATATCATAATTTAGTTATGTTTCAAACCATGTATTAAAAAAATAATTATGTTTCAAACCATGTATTAAAAAAATAATCATTGAGTACTAATACTATTGAAATTATATTTATTTTACATAACAAACTTATTTTTTACAATAAATTCAATATGTGAATTAAATTGAAAAAATTACAATTTTATTATTAATTTATTAAAAAATAATGATAATTTTGTACTTAAGAAACTTTGAATACAATTTATTTTAATTAATTAATTCAATTATTTTATTAAGACAATTTTTAAATTTACTAATTATTTAATGTAATTTACTTAATTAATTAATCAATTATTTACTTATTACATATTTTGTGCAAATTTTTTAAATTAATTAAATTTTAATTTAATTAATACTTTAATTTTTATCAATGATTCATTTAATTATTATTTTTATCAAATTGATATATTAATTATTTTTTAATCATTAAGATAAATTTTATTAATTTTACAAAATTATTTTACTTCCATATAAAATTTGCGTGAATATATGTACAATATCTATTTATTAGGAAAAATTATTTTAATTATATTTTTCAGATTTTTTAAAGATTTTTAAGATTTATTTTCCTAATTAATATATAAATTTAATAATAATTAAAATACTACTTATTTAATTAATTAATCTATTAATGGCACATGTCACATTATGATTGATGGTGTACCGAATGAGCGGTACACCTTGTGTAACCGTAGTCTTTTCCAAATAACTGCTATGATGACAAACAATGCAAATGATAAATTTCTCACTTGTGAGTTGTGATAGAAAATAGATAACTCTTTGAATCATTTCAAAACGTTCATTAAAACATAAATTCAAAACGATGATAAATACAACCAAGCATTGAAAATCGATCTCAATGGTTTGAATTACGATTTAGTTGACACATCACAAAATAATTATACCTATCAATTTGTACTTCACCATTCCAATGGTTTGAAATACAATTTTTCACTTTTTATGCATGTGTGACCCATAGTATAAGACACAAAACAAATTCGTACCTAGTATCCAATATTAAATACTCAATTTTCTCTTTCATAATTTGTACCTCTTTCCCCAATGGTATACTTAGGTACAAATTTTGGCCAAATAGGATTTGTACCTACCATTGGGGATGCTCTTAAAGTAGCTTCAAACTAGCTCCATATATACATGTTGATCTTGTGGTATAAACAAGTCCAGTTCTGAGATTTAAACGTCTTAGGCAAAATATAAAAACAGGTCCTCACATTTAATTATATTAATATTTTTTTAAATCATTCTGTTGACTATATCTACTTTTTTAAAAATAAATTTATCAAAAATATTTATGATTTTATTAGTTTTTTTTATATAACTAAATATACACACTCATCATATAATCCAAACTGCTCACACATAGAAATGTTATTCTACTATGATTTTTAATAAAACTCAACAATTCAAATATAACATAGCTCATATATAATAGTAATATAATAAGTTAATGGAAATAATTAGTAATTTTTTATATAACTATTATATTACTAACTCTCTCTCATAATAGATACACTAATTTATTTTTTGAAGTGTCTCATAAGTCATAATAAATGATATAACAAAAAAAAAAAATGATATATATATTCTTAGTTTTTCATTTTAAAATACAATATTACCCGTACTTTATCAACTCTGCTCACAATTACTTTATTTTTTCAACTTTAAAATTAATGTGGTAAAAAATATTGAATGTTTAAAGAGTTGGGGGTATATTAAAATGCATGTAAACTGCAAATAATAAAATAATACACGTAAATTGCACAAAATAACTTGTTATATCAAAATCCACGTAAATTTAAAAATAAATAATTTTATATATAACTATTATATTTATATTAAAATATACGTAAATTGCACAAATAAATTTACTATATCAAAATGGAGATAAATTATATTATATCAAATTGCACGTAAAGTATATTAAAATTTAAAAGATGTTTAAAAAAAACAAATTTTATTCTAATATGGAGTACACCTCTATTTTGTGTGTATATATAATGGAAATTTGAAAGGTTTACTTAGAATTAAGTTAATACAATTAATCAATTATTAAATTAATATGACTTAATTAATATTAATATTAACGTTTTAAGACGCCGTGATGTTGAGAGGTGGATGAGATATCGTCGTTTGACAGGAGAACTAAGAAGGTTGTGATCAGAATTATCTTGGAGGAACTTGCTAAATCACAGTTGTTTCATCAATGATTTATTTGTAAGGAATACTTGAAATAACAGTAAGCAGCAATTTATTTGCTTGGGGTTCTCTTGCTTGCAGGCTAGTCCGCGAAGCTTGATAAGAAATGCTGATGGAACATCTACCGGAAGACCTTCCGGAAGACCTTCAGAGAAAAATACGTCGCCATCTCTTTAGATTTGTCAAGAAAGTAAGATTTCTTCAGTTTTAGTACTATTTTGAAATCTGCATTTTTTGATTTGTTTGTTTTTATGAATGTGCTCCTAATCGCAATTTGCAGATCAGGATCTTCCAGGTGTTGGACGAACCTATCATCGATGCCATATGTCAAAGGCTAAGAACGAAAACCTATATCAATGGAAGCAAAATCCGTTACCGTGGGGATCTTGTCGATGAAATGATTTTTATAATTCGTGGGAAAATTCTGAGCACTGGAAAAGACCCAATCTTTGCTCCCTCTGTCGGAAGAAGACGTCTGTGGGGAAGAACTCCTTACGTGGTGCCTTGAACATTCTTCTGTAAATAAGGGTAATAATTATCATAAAAAAACTTGTCATTAAATATTAAAAAAAATGCTTTCTTTATTATGATAATCCTCTTTTAGTATATAAAATCCTCTGCTAGTTCATTCTTTTGATTATCTGTTTAAAAAAATGTATAGGCCGAATCTTTCAAACAACTTGATCTTCTTATATTTATCGTATTTAAGATGGAAGGCCTGGACCCAAACTGCTGAGCAACAGGGAATTGCATTGCTCAACAAATGTGGAGGCGTTTGTTTTGCGAGCTGCTGATCTTAGATCATGTCCTACATTAACTCCCTTCAAAAGCCAAAATAAAATAAAATTCAGAAGCATCTGTAAAATTATTAGAGTTAGCCCGTTGATCATTCAGAAGCTTCAGGTGTAATCCGACCTTGTCATTTTTAAAGCATGCCTTTTCGAGTTTTTTTGCGAAGAAACACTTCACAAGGAATTCAACCCTTATAATTTATAATGCCCCTCGTCTACAGATACGATTGCCTTACTGGCGAGGGCTTGCAGCTAGATGTATTCAAGTCGCATGGAGATACAGAATGAAACGGCTGGGTAGGGACTCTGAAAATAGCCACATCATACAATCCTTTGCATATTAATGTATATATATATATATATATATGTGCAGACATTAATTTTTTTTGGAGTGCTCCATTATATTTGATACACAAAAAAAATGATATATATATTCTAGTTTTTCACTTTAAAATACAATATTACTCATAGTTTATCAATCACTCTGCTCGCAACTACTTTATTTTTTCAACTTTATAATACATGTGGTAAAAAATATTGAATGTTTAAAGAGTTGAAGGAAGTATATTAAAATGCACGTAAACTACAAATAATAAAAAATACACGTAAATTGCACAAAATAACTTGTTATATCAAAATGCACATAAATTTTAAAATAAATAATTTTATATACAACTATTATATTTATATTAAAATATACATAAATTGCACCAATAAATTTACTATATCAAAATGCACATAAATTATATTATATCAAATTGCACGTAAAGTATATTAAAATTTAAAAAATGTTAAAAAAAAACAAATTTTATTCTAATATGGAGTACACCTCTATTTTGTGTGTATATGTAATGGAAATTTGAAAGGTTTACTTAGAATTAAGTTAATACAATTATTAAATTAATATGACTTAATTAATATTAATGGTAGATACACATATGAGATTAAAATTTTATTTTTTATTTTAAATCAAATATTAATATATAAATTTGAAGTCGGTACATAAGTATTTCTTAATTATTTTTTTTATCACATTGAAAAAGGTTTGAATAAATAAATTTGATCTGTTTTTTAAAAAATTGAATAAATATGATTGAGATATTTTTGAAAACGCTGTTAAGATTTAAATACAATAATAATTAAAATTAAATGTTATAATATTAAATACTATTGAGAATGCAGATTAAAAGGTCGGGCGACTCGGGCCTGGGTATAACACGGTTGATACTTGATATTACTAGTAGACATGCGCAATCGAACAAGCTTTCTATTAGATAATATGTTGTTGACATTTTTGTAAATTTGAAATTGTAACGATAAATCAATTTCAAGTCGCATCATTTTGATTGTTATACTATATTGATTACAATCAAATTTGATGGTCAGTTGATTTTTGTTATTATTATTTTTATATTATTATTGAATTTTATCAAAAGTTTGGAATGATTTGAAGTAAGTTATAGTGTAATTTTTTTTTATCTATCATTAAAAACTTAAAATCTACACAAGAAAAGAAAAAAAGTTAATTGTTTAATAAAACCCAACCTCAATATTTAAATAAAATTAAAAATCAATTATTTTACAGCATAAAGAAGTCAATTAACATTTACAAATATGAAAATTTGGCTCGATAAATAAATATCTACGCCTCTCCCACCAAAAATTAAAACCACAATTTCAGTTTCTCATGGGCTATGGCGGGAAAGGTAAAACCTAATCTGAAAAATATTTCAATTTCGCAGACAATGTGTTTATATTTTTCGCGAGCAAATCCACACACTCCACGGTTTTTCTCATCCGCCCTCCTTCACCTCCACTGTAGTTTTAACCCAATTTCCAGATCTCCCATCCCCGCCGTCCGATCCTCGTAAGCACCGAATCAGAGTGTGAGTTCCGGCTATCTTCAACAAGCAAATAACAAGCGAAAAACATGTTTGAATAATTGAATTTGATTTTTTTCCAATTTAAAAAAAAAAATCTTCGAATTATCCATTGTTTATGTTTCTGTTTTATAGGGTTTTATGCACACAAGTATTTACCTGTTTACTGCCTTCGGTTTATTTGCCCCCTTTTCAAATTATTCGGTATCATTTCAATTTAATGCTCTTTGTTGATTTTCATGATATACCAGTTTGCACTAGGATCTCTGTTGAGTAGCATACTCACCTCGTCTTCAGAATCATCATTCGTGCGGTCCTTCAAAACCGTGAAGCCGTTTCGCACGCAAAGATTCCGTCGAACATACATAGCAATGGCCGGTAGCTCGATTGAATGCCGCAGGACTTACCAAGTCGTGGTGGCTGCAACTCCGGATATGGGCATCGGAAAAGATGGCAAGCTGCCATGGAGATTGCCCGGTGACCTTAGATTCTTCAAAGAGGTCACTTCCGTTACTTCAGATCCGAATAAGAAGAATGCTGTGATGATGGGAAAGAAGACTTGGGATAGCATTCCTCCCCAATTTCAACCTTTGCCCGGTCGGCTCAATGTTGTCCTGACTCGTTCTGGAAGCTCTGAGGTTGCGAGTTCTGAGAATGTCGTCTTCTGTGGCAGTGTGCCAATGGCTTTGAAAATGTTAGCTGAGCCGCCTCATAGTTCTTCAATAGAGAAGGTTTTCTTGATTGGAGGTGGCCAGATCTTGAGGTATGTGTCTTGGTTTCTCTTGTGCTATTTTCTTTTGTAGGTATAACTTGTATGTCTGATTCTATTTGCATTTTTCCTCAATGACATGCCATGATTTGCTGATCTTACCGAATGCATTACAATTGCACCCCCTAGTTTCTAAAAATATAGGATACAAATATAATCAGGCGATGATTAAATAATAAAAGTGAAACTATCCTTGCACAATCAGACGATGATTAAATAATCAAATGGTACTTGAATATAATTCGGTAAGGGTTAAGGAATACGTTATGTATGAAATTTAGGCATAAGTATAATCATGTGAGGAAACACGACGACTTACCAAGATTTTTAGTTGGATTTTGAGAGGCGCCTATTTTTCTCACTATGAACTATTTTGTCAATTTTCCCTATAAAATGTAAGGATGCTAATGTAATACCTAAGAGAGGACTTGAGGTTATTTGTAATATTCAAAAGGTCCGAGGGATGTAAGTGAAGATATATGATGAATTCAGCAATTTATGGCTGCAATAGCCAATATGTAAGATGGATGAACCTCAATTGTAGATTTTGTATTGATCCCTTTCTATTATTTGTTTGGTTATTTGCCATGTGCCATAGAGGGTTTATCATATCACGTGTGTGGATGCAGGGAAACACTTAATGCACCTGAGTGTGATGCCATTCACATAACTGAAATCAAGACTAGTATTGACTGTGACACATTTATTCCTCATATTGACATGTCACTTTACCAGCCATGGTATCACTCCTCTTCTCTAGAGGAGAATGGTATCAAGTATTGTTTCGCTACATACGTGCGGTTGCATACATCCAATGGGGGTCATGTGGATTCCAAGAGATTGAAAAAACTCTCAGATTTCACTTTTTTGCCGAAATTTATTTTTGAAAAGCATGAAGAGTTTTTGTACTTGCGACTGGTTGAAGATATTATTTCTAACGGGAACAACAAAGGTGACCGGACAGGGACTGGGACTATTTCACAATTCGGTTGTCAGGTATATTTTTGTTGCTTTGAAAGGTCTATTTTTGTGCTATATCTGTTTATTGCTCGTTTTTTTTTTGTCAGTGATATACTAATAGTTATGTTTTAAATGTTTCAGATGCGCTTTAACCTGCGTAAATCTTTCCCTCTTCTGACAACTAAGGTATTGTTTCTGTTAATGTTGTTGTTAAGCAACTCTCTATCTAATTGTTGTTTGCTTATTCACTCAATTAAAATTGTATATGTGCTGCAAAATGAACGATTTTCTGCCATATTAGCTGATGTTTTAGCAATGAACTGGGTCTTTTGTTTATTGAAATATGATATATTTTGTTTTTGCTTGACGTGGGGTGTTTATTGTGCTTGAAATAAAGAGGGTTTTTTGGCGTGGAGTTGTTGAGGAGCTTTTGTGGTTCATCAGTGGATCAACAAATGCTAAGGTAATTTTGCAAATATTTTTGTTTTTGTTCTCAAGTCATGATGATTACATGTGTAGTCATCTGATACAATTCTTAAAGAAAATGTAAGTGTTATATAGAATGACATTGGATGCAGATTCTACAAGAGAAAGGGATACATATATGGGATGGCAATGCATCCAGAGAATACTTTGACAGGCAATTACAAGAACTTTAAAATATCGTTGTTGTTTTAGTGTTTGCTGAATCTGATGATTTTTGTTTTTTCAGTATTGGGTTGAAAGACAGGGAAGAGGGTGATTTGGGTCCAGTATATGGCTTTCAGTGGAGACATTTTGGTTCCAGGTCAGAAATTGGTACCAGAACTAATAATCAAATGAACCTAATTGTATTGCAGGTCAAAAGGTATTACCTTCACGGGTTTCTTTTTCCAACAGGTACACCAATATGCATGCCGACTATACAGGACAAGGGTTTGATCAGTTGTTGGATGTTATTGATAAGATAAAAAACAAACCCGATGACAGGCGGATAATCCTTTCTGCATGGAACCCTTTAGATCTTGGTCTGATGGCTTTACCCCCCTGCCACATGTTTGCGCAGGTTGACTTTATTTTGTCTTACGGTTATTCCCTTCATAAATCATAATCATAATACATTTCAAAAAAAAAAACCTTCACATTTATAGAACTATTAGAGTTAAACCCCTTAAGAATACTGTATAAATCCTAAGAAAACTGAGACTGCATATTCCTGTTGATGTCATAAACACGTGAAAATTTGTATTTGCAGTTTTATGTAGCCAACGGCGAGCTATCTTGCCAGATGTACCAACGCTCGGCTGATATGGGTCTCGGTGTTCCATTCAACATTGCATCATATGCGCTGTTGACATGCATGCTTGCTCATGTTTGTGGTACTAATTTAATTTAATAAAACTAATTAAGAATTGAAGTGTCGGGTTGACTTCCGCGTATAAGCTTATGGGGGTATGCGCTTTTACTCTCTCAGGTCTTGTTCCTGGTGATTTTGTTCATGTAATTGGGGATGCTCATGTCTATAAAACTCACGTCGACCCTCTGCTGGAGCAAATAAAGAAACTTCCAAGACCTTTCCCTGTAAGTGAATTTTGGGTAAATTGCGAAAGTATAGTTGGGGTCTGTCTTTACTTAACAAAATAATCCTCCTGCAATCTGTATTTTGACATTTCTTTCGTTTTTGGAACAGACATTGACTATCAACCCGCTCTCTAAGGACATCGACTCGTTCATCTCGACTGATTTCGAGCTCAAGAATTATGAGCCACACCCGAAGTTGGAAATGAAGATGGCCGTGTAGGCCCCATACATTATTAAGGTCACATTAATGAAACGTCGCTACACTCTGAGTTTGATCGTGTTTTTCATTAATTTAATTTGTTACACATTAAATTTGCTCAGCCCTACACACCCTCTAGATATGAATGTTTATGTGCCTCGCCAACAGAATAAAGCATTCAAGAATTAAAAAAAGGAAATGTTTGGACTTGAATTGTAGAAAACCAGGTTGTTGGGGGCAAACACATTATTAAATTATTTCTTTTAGGTACAAATGTTTGTTGCATCTTAGGTAGCAAAGTGCACTATCGAACAAATTTATGTCCTTGACAACAAAAAACAAACGTTCAATCATTAAAGAGAATAAGCACTAAAGTATAATTCAAATAAAATTCAATTGACAAATTTTGGTGTTAATGAACAAGATGAAAACAGATGTCCCAAAAAATATTGTTAATATCTATGAGTCACCGAACTCAAGACACAATTAAGTAAGAATAATCTCATACTCATATAATCACAAGATATTAAATATGCAATTTATTACATTTGGAGGTCAACAAATGTCAATTTGGTTCACTGGATTCCTCCCATTTCAACATATTAAATTATACGAGTTATATGCTTCAATGCTAACACACCTTAACTTTTTGATCGTTCATCACGTCGATCAATATGCTAACTCGCCTCTATTACACTCGCCTGTACAATAAATACATTGTGTTCCAAAGTTTTACTTCAATAAATATACAAATATACGATCAATCAAATTATGTTCCAATATTATATTATTTAAATTTTGAACTTCTAAATTCAGAAAATACAGAAACGTAAACAAAATTAATTCATCCCTGTACTATGAACAATATTGAACAAATCACGCCATTTTCAGCAATGGATAATTCTGGAAACTCATGTTTTTCGCTCCTTTCTTCCCGCCGCTCCAGTGTGCGTCGATGAACGCGTCCACTTTCCGCCGGAACTCTTCGTTGCTCAGAGTCTCCATCTCCGTCGCCCTAGAGCTCGCTGTTTTCCGGTCGTTGCCGGTCACTGATCTCCGAAACACCGGCTGTGTCCGCACCGAGATCTCGCGCTTCAGCCTCTCCGATTGCGTCCTCTGAAACCTCTGTATCTGCCTCTTCGCCTTCTCAATCGCTTTCGCCACGTCATCACACTCGATTACCTTCGTCTCCTCCGCGCGCACCACGATCTGCCTCGAGTTCTCACCATCATCGCCGCCGCCGCCGCCGTCGGATTCCACAGCAGCAGACGGCGAACGGAGCGCGAGTTCCGGCCGGAGAGTCGCCGCCATCGCAGGTTCTCGTTCGCGAGCCGCCTCTCCGCCGCCGTCGGCACACGGCGAATGGAGGCCGATTTCCGGCTGGAGAATCGTCGCCGCCGCCGCCGCCGCGGCGTTGTATCTCACGTAATCGTCGTAAAAATTCCCGGCGGAAAAGGCGTCGTCGCTCTGGCGGCAGAGCATGAAGAGCGAGACGATGATGGCGTTCCCGATCAGGAAGACGACGTGGTGGTTGAGGAGGTAATCCGAGAAATCGACGAAGCGCGCGCCCGCCGCTCTCACCGCCGCCGGAAACCGCCCCGCGGAGCACGAAATCAGCGCGAAAACCACGAGGAGTTCGGAGATCTGGCGCACTCCGACGAGCGCGCGAAATCGATCGAGAATCGCCACTGCCTTCTCCTTCCTCTCGTCACCAAGCCACAGTCGCCGCCCCATCGTCGATTCGAATCGCGAACAGATTAAGTTTCTGAGATTTCGAAAGGTGGTTATGGTTGCAGAGAGAGTAGCGACTGTGAAATCGAACGAAGAACGAAAGGGGGAAAATGAAAAGGTAATAACGACGGTGAAATCGAACGAAGAAGGAAAGGGGGGAAATGAAAAGGTAAGTAGATTTTTTTTGAATATACAGAGGAAATATACAATGTATAGTGTATATACGGTGTCGTATCGATGACGGTTTTTTTATACTTTGCGGGTGTGTGTAGTGTGTGAGAGATAAAGTTGGAATCGGTCGGGTTTGGGGTGGTAGTGGGTATGGGCTACGGTGGTGGTGGTGTCTGTTGTACCATTTTTATTTTTATTTATTTTTTATTTTTTTGTAGTGTAATCAATAACATAATAAATTTATATAAATTTATTGCGAGTTATTTCTGTCGTTAGATATCGAAAAAACTTCACCTGATTTATTTCTCATGATTTTTTTTCTCAATAATTGAATACTCCATTTAGCTTCGATATTTTTGATAATTGATTACACGTAATCTACGAACAAATTTTGTCATAATATTTGGTTTAATTATCCCAAAACATGAATTACATGAATTTTATTTAATTAAAATAATGTAATTACAAAATAAATAAAGCAAAAACACAAATACTGTATATGAATTCGTGTGGTTGTGAACACGCTCAAATCACGTGCGATTTTGTTTTAGTAAAAGGCAAGGCAATGAAGGCGTGAGGCGGTATTCCCGTGTACTATGTACTAGTAACTGATTATTATCTGACAACTTCAATTTAATTTGAATCGGTACATGTTACTTTTTGATACGTTACGTTTTAAAAATAAAATACATATGTTTTGCAATGGAACAAAAGTAGTAGTTGATCGTTATGTGTTTGAGATTTGTACTAAGAGTAACTACGTAAGTTGTTTTATATTAAATTTGTGTGAAAAACGAGTCAATTTTATAAATTTAGGGAGATATTCCAATTATACCAATTGATTTTAATTTAAGATAAAACTTCATCCCGTCTTCATATTCCTTTTGAATTAAGCATGAATGCACTCACACATCTCTGATTTCAATAAATGGTCACTCCTAAGTTGCATGAGAAAAAGAAATATAATAATGGAAAAAATAATCACTTTTATATAAAAGCAGCTTCTTCTTTTTTACAGTTTGGAATCACAAGTTATAAAGTGGTGTGTGGATAGAGATTAGTTCAAACTTTTTGGATCAAAGTTTTAAAGGTTTCACGGATGCCATAAAACTGGTATACAAAAGTACTTACACGTATAGAACAACACTTCTTTTGAATATATATTCTTGAAAAAACTCTTTTTTATCGATTTTTTCCAAAAGTATCCTTTGCTGTTAAGAAACTGAAGTAAAGTATATGTTCTATTTACAAAATGGTGGTGAAAATGATGCAGCTAGTATTTCAGAATTTGCCTTTGATTTGGACATCTTACAATCGATATAGTCGTATTCCAGTGGAACTAATCAAACGAACGATTTGATTTACGATTCTCCGAGATAGTAATTAACTTCAAGTAATCGGATAGAAATTATAATCCAATCAAACGATTTGGCGTTTTACGCAGCATGGACCTTGGGCAAGGTTCATGTAATTGGTGGCAGATTGATACCAGCCAATCCCTACCAAAAAACAAACTCTATCCTCTTTTAATGTAAAGGATCAAGAAGATAACAAAACGAGTAGTATACCTCTCCAAACAAAGGTTTCATCCTCTATGGCATGTGCATTTCTTAATTCGTGTTACTATTAAGACGATGCTTCAGATGCATGAGTGAACATGCAAATAGTACTCGGATATATTAACACGAAAATGATGATGATATATAATAAAACCACTTCCAAAACGAACTTATCAAACGTAGGCAGCTCACCGATAGTGACATTATACTTTCCCGCTTATATTAGATTTCGCGACGTGCACTAGAGAGTTGTCCTGTATGTTAGTTCAAGATCCAACACTAACGCTATTAACATCACCTGTTTCCAACCAAAAAAAGAAGGCCAATTATCACAGAGTACTACTTGAAAAACACAACAAGCCTCTTAGACTAATTCACAGAAAGCTATGTTTTGAAATTTCAATGTGGAATATACAATGTATATATATGGGGTAATGAACATCGGTTATCTACCTCGGGGACGCACCCATACCACTCGGACGAGCCTTGTTCTACGCGAACATCCCAAATGACAGAGGCACTTCGGGCTACAAAAGTTTCCTTATCCACCAATGGAGATTTATCGAACAGGTTCATCAGGGTTCGATGACACTGAAATAAGCAATGAACAATGAATCATCTTAAGCAAGATATGCAGCGAAATTCGATCACGGGCTAATGGGAAGCAAACATTAACATCAAATAGACGACGAATGCCGTATAAAATACACAATAAGAAGGTGCTCACACTACAAAGAAAAATCTTGCCATTTTTGAAAACTTGGTAGATTCTTGATTTACAGAGAATCAAAACCCCAATTTAAAAAAAAAAAAAATCTCCTTCATTTTTACAAAAACACAATTTCACCCTACTTACACAATCGAATAAATGGATAAATAAAAACTGAATCTTTGCGTCGTATAGCTCATAAACTGATCGAAATTCCATATCCCAGTAAAAAACAATTCAAACAAAAAAAAAAACGAAATGAAATCCAGCAAGACTCACGATGTTCTTCGAAGTGGTAATTTCCTTTGCGCCGGGATCCGACCCGATCCACTGCTTGACCCGTTTCCCGGATCCAGTATACTGAGGTGTACACTGCTTTTCCTAAGCTCCCCATTTTTTAACTGCATCAATTAGATGATTTCTTATTTTTTTTATTACTTGTAAATGTAATTTTTTTTCAGCTGTTTTTGTTGCGACGAAGAATCACGCGTGTGGGCTCGACGGTCCGGTCGGGTGTAGTCGTGCGTCCTTTGGGCTCGGAGGGGTAAATTTGGGAATTTACAAAAATGACGAAAATATGATGACGTAAGCAGTATATACACTTATCGCAATTCGCAACTTGACTCCAAAATATTGGAAAAAAGTGGACCGTTTTTTTTTATTCCGTTTTAAGTGATAATTTTTGACTAAAAATAAAGTTTATGGAATTTTGGAATTAGCAAATGTCAAATCAAGTAAGCATATGTCATAACTCATAAGGTGAGTTCTTATAAAATTATTTGAAATAATTATAAATGATAAATCAAAGACTTTGAGTTTTTTTGACAAATACAGATTGATAAAATTTGAATGAATATGTCATAACTCATATGTCATAACTCATAACTTTTTTTTTTTGACATGTCCTTAAAATGAAACAGCACGTAACTAATAGCTTACAAGTTTTAAAATCATGAATCATCAACTAATCAAACGAGACTTCCATGTTAAAAGTACTTGTGTACTTCAAAAAATGAAATGGTATGAAAAATAGACAAAAATTAATAATTGTGATAGAAAATTGTTTTACAATGTTCGAGATTCTCGGAAGATTATAAAAGCAATACGGTATATATTTTTTTTGTGCAATATATATTTTATAAAGTGTAACTAATTATATTACATGTCAAAAAAATAATTAAAATATTATTACATATATAAAATAAAATTTTAAAATATTTTTACGACAAATTCTGCCTTTTTAGCACCGTTCTATTTTAATATACGAATAACTTATAATATATATACTGTATAGTAAGTAACTTTTAGTAAACTATACTATAGGAATATATGGAGTATATTTGAAGTAAACTTAAGTATATTTGAAATTGAGTACAATATGAATATAAATTATGAATATTTTCAAAATTTTATACATAAAAAATTTTATATATATATAATGTTAATTAATATGTATATATATACTAACATTTTGAAATTTTTATATACCAAAATTTGGTAGATGATTTGGAGTATATATTTTGTGGCAAATAAACTTGTGGATACACCTCATGCTTCTATTCTTCTTATCTTTTGGAATATTTTCATCTATAGAGTATCCATCATTTTCAATGGATCAACTATTATTTCGACATATATATTTGATGTAACATTTCCCCCTTTTTTTGAAATTATTTTATTTTTCTCATTAATGGACTTGCGGTCCTCAAGCTTTTGCTTCCGTAAGCTTGGTTAGATTCAATTTAAATTTATCAATTCTTAATTTTTACTTATTTAATTAGAGTGCAAAAAATAATAAGTAAAATGCTGATACCTCTCATTTGAATATTTGACTAGGACAATATTTAAATATTTGATAATTATATCTAAATTATTTCATATCATGAAAATGTAAAGAGCTACTTCTCGTATCACCGTTTTAGCATGAAACCTTTTTAAGTTATATGACCCTCTTATCTGCGTGCGTTACACTATATTATCCTCTCCTTATGAAAATGTTGTGAAGTTCACTTTTAGGTATGCTCAAATTTAAAATTGATCGTTTCAACATTAAGAAGTGGGAATCAATTTGATGTTGCAGTGTGCCATTGCTTTTAAAAGCAATGCTGATGAAGAAAGATTTTGTACGATTTAGGAATCAATTCCAGCTACTCCAATGTATGTAGAAGACCATCAAAATTAAATAGTGAATATAATTCACCAATTTTATTTATGTAATTCTAACCAACCAACTTGGAATGATTTGTCAAAATCACTTCATATACAAAAAGAATTAAATGCCATTTGTTTAATGTATAATTTGAGGTTCGTTCAAATTTCGGTCTAAGCCCAACTTACGGAGTTGTGAATTTCACTGCAATCGTCGATTTCTACAAAATTGTTATTCATGCATTACTGTCACTGCAGTATATATGTTGAAATGTTAATACTGATACATTTATTTTAATAAAAATATAAAGAGAGAGTCATGTTTATTTGGAATTGAGGGTTACATAAAACTCTTCCGTCCCAGAGCTGTTTGCTACCCTGGTCAACTGTTTTTTTGTTTGACTGTCAATTACTTATGATAAAAAATTATTAAAAAAATAAATTCATAATAACAGTTGGGACGGAGGTAGTACTATTCAATAAATTAAGGTAAAAGTGAAGACAAAAAAATATAAATTACTATAAATTAATATTCTCCAATTCTCCATGATCGTTTGATTAAACTCGTTCAAATTGCTTGCATTCGAAACATGAACTTGGAAGGATAATTAATAAAACCCTAGTTGTTAAAATGATCTACACAAACCAAAATTTCTCATACATTTTCAACATGATCATATATATGCATAAAATTGATGCACTAGTTAGGATTGGACGAAAAAACTTGATTGACCAAACAAAAGGCGCATGTTCCCTTTTGAAGTAAGTACTCGCGTAGGATAACCAATCAAAAACATGATATGGTAAGAACATGCACGCACCAATATATTATCTAACAAAAAGCAAAAAAGAATATATTGTTCATCTTCATTAGATTGTGAGTACGATTTTCTTGGTGTTGGCGCATATATCTCAACCTTGCAATTGGGAAGGATCTAATCCCACCAGCTGGTTTGGAATCCCAATCCACTTGGAGATGATGATGATATTTTTGAAAGGCCAAGAAAACGACTTTCATCAAAGATCGATATACTCAACCAAAAGATTTCCCTCTACGATTCTTCCATCTTCTCTTCATTCGATCGAACCCTTCTCTTCTTTTTCAATGAGTGCAAAAATTTTAAGAGTGGCTCTAAGGGGCATATTAGAGTGTGGTAAAACCTGTGGTGATGTGAATCCAATTCTTCGGCAACGCAGGTTCAATCGATCATCGGGTGAGACAAATTAAAACTTTGATTGAAATATTATAAAATTTGTTTAGGGCGAGACCTGGCCTCTCTCACATATGAGCTCCCCTCGATTTATATCTCACTTGATCGAGTAGCCAACAATCGGGCAGAACACGAATTTAAAAAAAAATAATGTATTTAAATGTTAAAATTTGATATTTTAAGTAACCTAACTATTTTACATTATATAGATATAACAATTGGCATTTATAATTGCTAAATGAAAAGCGACGAGTTCTACATATTTTGTGAATAAGTTGGAAATATACTCTTATTCATTTATAAAAGTCAAAAACAATAAAAATAATGTAAGTTGTAAAAATAACATTTCCCCACTATTTTTTTTTTTCTTTTTACAAATATAGACATAACTAAAATAGATTCCTCAACTTGCTATACCCCACATGAGTTTTTCTTGTGTATATAAAGACTTGTGTTAGAAAGCCTTTCAACACACAAACTCACAATATAATTTCTCCCTTGACTGAGGCACTTCATTTTCTTTCTCCATATTCAAAAGCAAAAAACAAAAACTCTTTTTAGACTATATCAAGAACAACTGCTTCTTCTTATATATATCACATTTTTTTCCATAAATATTAATCAAAAGATCGAGATGGCATCGTCGGGTTCATCGTGGACACTCAAGCAAAACAAGCAATTCGAGGAGGCTCTGATTAGGTTCAACAAGGACTCTCCCGA
The DNA here is from genome assembly GCA_954870475.1 of Euphrasia confusa. Taxonomy (NCBI): domain Eukaryota; kingdom Viridiplantae; phylum Streptophyta; class Magnoliopsida; order Lamiales; family Orobanchaceae; genus Euphrasia; species Euphrasia confusa. The sequence continues at coordinate 43,407,636 of OX940956.1, read as the reverse complement.
CAGGTGGCACAACATAGCCAGACAAGTCACCGGGAAATCGGCAGAGGAAGTGAGGCGATACTATGAGGCCTTGGAGAAGGACATCATGAAGATCGAAACCGATCAAGTGCCCATACCTAACTACAAATCAATTGCCAACGGGAGAGGATACTATGGCAATGGATGGTAATTATATATATATCACACGCGATCTCGTGTGAATTGAAGTTGGATTCGATCGAATCTTCTTCTTGTGTTCAGGAACCACCACTCTTATTCTATATATATGTTTTAATATTTTTAGTTGAGTAGAGTTTACTTTCTCTCCTTGCAAGCATTGTACCTAAATGGTTAAAGCCAAAATAAGATGAATTATGTATGACATTTATTGTCAAGTTATCTGATCAGCTGTGTGTCTTTTACTTGTTTTCAAGTGTAAAAAAAAAAAGGTTATAAAATGATGGAGATGCGGGGTATCGATCCCCGTACCTCTCGCATGCTAAGCGAGCGCTCTACCATCTGAGCTACATCCCCTTAATGAAAATTCAATAATTCATTTACATTTTATTAGTAAATAAAGTATGTTTCACAACTTGAGAGAATGCCATAAGCGTTCAGTGGATAAATAATTTGCGTTTTTTTCTCTGCTACGTAGAAATTACTATGGTGGAAAAAATATTGAAAAAATATTGAAATATCGAAACACCGATCGTATCGAAAATATCGAATCTTCGATATATTAAAATTTTCGGTACGATATAATACCGTATCGATAATTTTCGTTACAATATCAGTATAAAATTTTGAAGATTTAGATATTTTTGTATATACCCATATACCGAAAATAGTCGGTATAGTTCGATATTTGGGTATGCCAAAAAAAATCAGTATGATTCTGTATATTGATATTCTCTGTATAAGAATTATACGATAAAAAATCGATATAGTTCGGTATATCGATATTTTTGATATATCGAAAGTTCGGCACGATATCGGTATAGATTTGTTCGATATTGAAATTTTGGTACGATATCGGTATAAATTTTGTTGATATTGAAAATTTCGGTAAAGTGTTTATATAACACCGTACCATTACTTAAAAAAATTAAATATTATTGAATGCATAAATAATAAATGAACTATTTGAAAATTTAATGGTATTAATGTAAAATGTGTATTTTCAATGATAAAATTATGAATGAACTTTTTATTTTAAAGTATATAGATAATTGTGAGACTAATCAAAAAAGAAATTAAGTAAACAATTTTGAGACGATGAATTATAAAAAAAAACTTCATTCAACACAACATAAGTCATTGAAAGGTGAGTAATACCTGGAGTGGATTGAGCTCTTTATGATACTATGCAATTTTTGTGCCCAAAGGTCCATACAATATGCATGGGAATAGCAAACTATGCCTTCACCGTATGAATATTAAGTATTGTTATTGATGATTTAATAATTTTTACATTCTAAATTAAAAATAATTTTCTCTTGGTAAAAAAAAATTAATCAAAAAATAATTGTCATTTAACCACAATATAATTAAAAATTACAAAAAATTAATACATTACGTCCACGAGGAATAAATAACTTTCCTTTACGAGACTTCGGATGAATTGGAAAATACTTATACTACTAGTAAAAGAAAACAAAAGCCGCCAGCTAAATCCATTGTCCACGTCAGATACACGCAAGCAGACACTCTGGCAATTTTTCTTCATTTTTCCCTCTTCTTCAACTCAACTTCAGAAACCCAGAAAAATCAATATTTTTTTCCAGAAAGCCAACATCACCGATCAAGAATCAGTTTTTTTCGGTTGGGTCTGCATTTTCTTTGATTTTAATACAGCAGCAGCATGAGCTTCCGAGAGGATGGAGAAAACGAAAGGGCGGATCTGAAGAAGCCGTTTCTTCACACCGGGAGTTGGTACCGGATGAACATGGGCTCGCGCCAGTCCAGTTCGATGGGCTCGACCCAAGCCATCAGGGACAGCTCCATCTCGGTCCTCGCCTGCGTCTTGATCGTCGCCTTGGGCCCGATTCAGTTTGGTTTCACTGTAAGTTAACGTTCTCTGCTTTTTTTTTTTTATCCAGTTCACTTTAACTGCTTGATTTGGGGGTTTAGGGTTTTTGTAGTTCTTGATTTTGATTCTGTTTTTTTTTTGTTAAATTTTCGTTTTTGAAGTGTGGTTACTCTTCACCAACACAGTCTGCTATCACAAAAGATCTCGAACTTACGGTCTCGCAGGTTATTAGTGACTTCCACATTTTGTTGTTGTGTTGTCTTGATCGTTTTTTCGTTTCGTTTTAATAACTACATCTGATTGGGATTACAGTTCTCGTTATTCGGTTCTTTGGCAAATGCTGGGGCAATGGTTGGGGCAATAGCTAGTGGGCAGATCGCCGAGTATATGGGGCGAAAAGGGGTAATGTTTGTTGTTGTAGTGTTTTTAATATTGTCTCTGTTTGAGAATATATCAATCGATGTTTTGTTGTTCACCTTGCAGTGTTTAATGATCGCCGCCATACCTAATATAATCGGCTGGCTTTCTATATCATTCGCCCGAGTAAGACTATCGATTAAACTTTTGTTCGTGCGCCATTTTCTTCTTCTGGAAGCTTTTTGATTGTTTGGACTTTTGAATTTAGGACGTTTCATTTCTTTACATGGGGAGGTTGTTGGAAGGATTCGGTGTCGGTATTATCTCTTACACGGTAAAATAAATGTCATTACAATTCTCTAAAAACTTTTAATAATAATAATAATAATAATAATAATTATAAATAATTCCCTTCTTACAATTCGATATAGGTGCCTGTATATATAGCCGAGATAGCTCCACAGAGTATGAGAGGGGCACTCGGCTCAGTTAACCAGGTTTTTAGTGTCACCATTTTTTTCTTCCCATTTCGACCTGTTAAACCTTCAAGATGTGGTTGAAGTTTTAGTGTTTACTTTCTTCTACGATGTAGCTTTCGGTAACGATAGGAATCCTGCTATCGTATCTGCTCGGACTATTTGTTAATTGGAGGTGGCTTGCAGTTCTTGGTAATTTCGTATTTGTTATTATAATGCAAACTTTGTATAGCTGGTTTTGCATTATCAAGTCTACTTTTTCCATTTGGTTATATGGCACAAGGAATTTATACTTTTGGTAAATTTTCCTTCCATAGAGTGACTGATATTAAATTCATGCGCAGGAATATTGCCTTGTCTAATATTAATACCCGGACTATTCTTCATCCCAGAATCTCCTCGGTGGCTGGTGAGACTACCTTATTTTATTTTACTATAACAAGTCTATTAATAGTTTTTTTCTAAACATATTTCTGCCCTGGGAAAATTAGGCTAAAATGGGAATGATGGACGATTTCGAAACATCTCTTCAAGTTCTACGGGGTTTCGAAACTGATATTTCCCTTGAAGTAAATGAAATCAAGGTAAGTCTTTTTAAAAAAAAAATAAAAAAAATTGGCAACTTCTTCAATAATTCACAGGTCACAATTTTTCGTAACCCGATGTGATTTGTATTGCAGAGGTCTGTAGCCTCAACAAGCCGAAGGACGCAAATCCGCTTTGCAGATTTTAAACAGAGAAGATATTGGTTACCATTAATGGTGCTTAATTTATTTTGTTACAAGTATATTTTAAGTTTTCAGTGGCGCTTTTAAGTTTTAACTTGTTGGCTTAGTATTTTTTTTTATCGTGCAGTTAGGAATCGGGTTACTCGTCTTCCAACAGCTATCTGGAATCAATGGTGTCATTTTCTATTCCAATAATATATTTGAATCCGCAGGTGAGTGAGTGGAAATAACATCGTTTTCTAGAAACGAGAGATGTGTCCTGTAATTTTTTCAAATAACCCTTCGATTTGTCGTATTGAATAAACAGGAATCTCGTCAAGCAACGTTGCAACAGTTGGTGTTGGCATTATTCAGGTTATTGCTACGGCAGTGGCTACATGGTTGGTAGACAAAACCGGGCGTAGGATTCTATTACTTGTGAGTTAGATAGTATATATTTTCTTGTATATATAAATACCAAATGTGTAGTAGAAGTGATCGGATGACCTTACAAAAACGGAAATATTATCTTCAGGTATCCTCGGCCGGAATGTCTTTTAGTCTCCTAGTGGTTGCCGTGTCATTCTTTTTGAAGGTATTACTCAATAGTTAATTTATATATTTAGCTAACATTCGAAAGAAGTTTTTGCAATTATCTTGATATCTCGTGAACATTTTTTAGTTTTATTTTTATATATAATTAATACGATGCCATTTTAATATTTTTGATATTTTAAATCACTTAAGGGCTATGTCGCTGTGGATTCTACAATGCATGGAGTCTTGGGAATCCTCTCAGTTGTTGGTGTTGTGGTAATGTTTTTCTTACAGACGCACGAGTGAAAAGATTCGTATGATTTTATTTTTTAAATATAATTTCTATGAGCTGCTGATTTTTTTTTGACTGTCTTTTTTCGAATGCAGTTCATGATCATCTTCTTTTCGCTTGGAATGGGGCCCATCCCGTGGCTTATAATGTCTGAGGTGCACTTTTTTCTTCCAATCTTTCACTGTTCATGGTGTTGGTTGGAAGTAACTTGTATTTTTTCAGTAACCATCGAATCAATTTTACATGACATGGGTACCTTGTGCATATATATAATATATGTGTGTGTGCAGATTCTTCCGGTTAAAATAAAAGGCCTAGCTGGAAGTGTTGCGACTCTGTTCAACTGGTCATTCTCGTGGGTTGTTACTATGACTGCGCCTTTGCTACTCACTTGGAGCAGTGGAGGTTTGTTAAAAACGAGCCCCTTTAGAATTTCAGTGTTTGCTATCTTTGCTTTTCTGTTAATGGGCAAATTTGGAATGAAAAAGAACAGGTTCTATTATCTGGTGGTGTGGAGTATGAATAGGAGGAATACATTTATTTTAATTATAATTTTTTTTTTTTAAATCAACATCTTTAAACATGAAAACTGATAGAGTATTTTGTACGTAATTCTTCACACAGGTACTTTCACGTTTTACACTGTCATGTGCATATTGGCTGCGGCATTTGTGGCCATTTGGCTTCCGGAGACGAAGGGAAAAACATTAGAGGAAATTCAGTTATCTTTCAGATGAGGGCTCAGCATCACACACATTTTTATTTTTGTATTTTTGGTGTATATCCCTGCTGTGCAAGAGTAAAGGTTTTGGGTTTTTGTGCATTTCTTGATTTAATTTGTTGGTTTATTCTTTTAAGTTGTAAGGATATGAATATGATGATAACCTTGGATTCTAGTGGACTTGTAATTGTTCATATATTATGTATTAAGTATAACCATGGTGATGAATGTGAAGCATCAAGGATCTTTTTGGGCTTTTGGCTTCACTGGAAAGGTTCCAATTCGAGAAGATGAACTGAACTGATCATTTGGTTAATATTATTTTAAGAAGGAAAAAAAAAGATTAGCTTGTGTCATTAGTTCATCAATGTTCTCATAAGATCTAAGTTCTAACTTCAAACATCTTATACTTGTAATTTATTAGAAAGGGAAAGACTCATCTTATACTTGTAATTTAAAAGGAAATAGAGTATATTATATATAATTGATTTTGATTTATTATATAGGTTATGATTTATTTTTGCAACATTAAAATTTTTTGATTTCTATTAACCATTTTTTTTATGTCAAAAATATTTATTAAATAATTATAACCAGCTCAAAATGATCATTATTTACTAATTTGTGAGAAAAAAATAAAATAAGGGACTATTAAGTAAATCAGAATTTTCGAAGGGAAAAAAATGATTTTATCTCGAATCCAGAGCAACCCCTGTTCGACTGTTTATCTCAGTCTCCGTGCTCCTACAGAAAACTACTATCAGTCGCGTAAAAAAAACAAAGTGATTTCTCTAAAGCCTTTACTCTGCAAGAAAATGGATTCCGCTACTCACCAAGAATTCAAGGCGCCCTTTTTCTTTTGCTCGATATAATATTGTTGTTTTTACTCTGCTTTACAGCTCGATTTTTTTTACATTTCACTCTTGGGGTTTTGCAGATAATCCTGGGTTCGTCGTCTGCTGCCCGGAAAAAGATTTTAGCCGACATGGGCTTTCAATTTACGACTATGGTAAATCAAATATACAGTCGAAAACAGTGGTAAAGAAAAAAAAATCGAAACTTTATTTATTTGTGTTGGTTTGTGTTTATTTAGTCTGCAGATATAGATGAAAAGGCCATCAGGAGAGAGAAGCCTGAAGATTTGGTTATGGTTCTTGCTGAGGCTAAGGTATTTTCTTCTCACTCATACTTTCAATTAAGTAAATTTTAAATTAAATAAATTGTGAATGGAGTGTTTGTCGCGCTTCTGATTTTGAATGAAGTGATTAATTTAGTGTAAATGTAATGTGGGGAGTGTACTTTCCCCTTACAAAATGAAGATTTGTGAGGGGACATCTTTTGTAATGTTTGTTGTTTACATCTTGGGATCACAACAAAATCGATTGCAAAATCATGTACTTTTGTCGTGTTTACATATTGCTTGAAAATGAAGATTTGTGTTCTTGGCTCAGGCAGATGCCATTGTAGGGAACCTCAAGAGTATCGAAAACCAAGAGAAGGATGCCACACCTACACTTTTAATAGCAGCTGACACAGTATGGTTTTTTTTTCTTTTCAAATTCTTACCTAATAGGAAGTGCCGATTTTTTGTTTGTATATCTATTTTTCACATATTTTTTAACAAGTCCTTTTGCTTACTTATTAGCTATATCTCGTTAGGTAGAAAATATCCAACTGAAGCTTCATGGCAAAGAGGATGCACAACCTACCCTGCTAATTACTTGTGACCAAGTATAAGCCTTTTTTTTTTTTAATTAATTATCCTAATTTTTAAACACATTTTTCGCTTGTTGTTTCATATCCTTTGTTGATAAACTTGGCCATCGGATGAAAAATCGCTTCCCATCGTATTTTTATTTTTCTCTATGTATACATAAATTGTACAATTGCATACTTTTTGTAATCTCACTCTAATTTAAAAATGTTCTGGAGGTGGTGGTGTATGAAGGCACTGTGAGGGAAAAGCCTTCCAGCAAAGAAGAGGCACGTCAGTTCATAAAAGGTTGGAATCATAATTTTTACATGCATAACTTTTTTTTCCTATAAGTTGTACTATATTTTTACAATTTCTCATTATTATGGCCTTAAATATTCGTTTTACAGATTATTCCGACGGACATGCTTCCACCGTGAGTTCTGTTCTTGTCACAAACCTCAACACTGGATCGAGGAAAGGGGATTGGGACAAAGTTGAGGTACCATTTTTAAAATTAATAAACCCTCGATACTTGGGGGTAAAAATACAATAATGCCCCCGAGGTTCATCTGTATTACGAAAGGCAACCCGAAATCAATTCTGATAGCGTTAATTTGATTTTTTCAGATTCATTTCAATGAGATACCAGAACATATTATAGATAACCTGGTATTATTTTTTTACTTCATTCTTTTATGTCTTGTTAATTAACATGCAATAAATTTTAGCAAGGTGATTTTTTTTTTCGTGTTTTCCAGATAGAAGAAGGCATTGTTCTCCATGTGGCCGGTGGGCTGATAATCGAGCATCCTCTGGTTTTGCCATATGTCAAACAAGTGGTTAGGATCTCAATTTAGCTATATATTCAAATAATTTTATTGAGGCATACATTTCTATTGTTCGACTCCATCACACCTCAACTAATCTGGGTCTTAATATATGAGCGTCATTTTGCACCGTGCATTTGTTTTTGGCTTACTGCTTTAAGATATCTATATTTGAAAAAATCTACATTTTTTTGTTTTTGTTCGGCAGGTGGGTGGGACCGATAGCGTGATGGGACTCCCTAAAGATCTCACGAGAAGACTTATGAAGGAGGTTCTGTAGATTGTTGCAGCTTCGCATTCTTGACATTCAAGTAGCTGCCTTCTTCTTGTAATCTTTATGGAATTCCATTGTTTGGGTGAAATTTATGGAAGTTCGAACATTTTTAGGACGTGTGCAACAAATACTTGCAGTTGTGCCTAAAGAAAACACGATTTTAACGCTTCTCTTTGTCTCTAAACATATGAGATTCGAAATTGTGCCTAAAGTTGCACAATTTCCTTCACAATTTATATTGAACGTCCCACTATTTTTATTTTAAGTTCGCGATGTGTATGTACTATACGTTTACGTTCCATTTCACATTTTTTTCAACATTGTACTTTAATAAGTTCCTCTGTATTCTCTGTATTTGACTGGTGAACGAAGTAGTCATGATCTTCTATCCTTGACTCGATTCATTGTGCATGTCCACTCATCTACTACTAGCCTAGATTCATTGGTTGTGACCTTCCATCTCCATGAATATTCTTTGTGTATAAATATGCCATTGTGAAGAAGATAAAGATCACAAAAAATATTGTACTACTAACTAGAGCCAGATTTGTGTGGTCGGGTGAGATTTACTCCTCCTACAATTTTGTTTGTGTTGATAAATAAAAGAGTTTTCCGATCCTAAGACGAGCTGAAAAGAGATGGTACTCTCTCTATTTCTGTCTTATTTTTCTTATCTCTACGTCCAAAGAATTACGTGTAACTGGATTGTAATGTTTTGTTATGTTTATACTGTGCAGGAAAATAAAACAGAAATGAGCTCGGGACATACTTCAATTCCATGACATCAAAAGCTGGCAATGGAAAGCTGGTCGGGTTTTTCGGTCGAAGCTGTGCTTATTTAAACGCAATAGGCGTCCACACTGAGTATTTCTGACTCAATAAATTCTTCCATGTTTTTTCGTTTTTGGGATTGCTATTGTGTGCGTGTTATCAAGGGTGTAAGTTTAGGCTTCTTATCAGAATAATAAAATACTGATGCACAAGAGTTTATTACTGGCATAAGTCATAACTAGGTCTGGAAACGAGACGAGTCTGAGCTTTGAGCTTATCGAGCCGTCTTGGAAAAAAAATTAGCAGGCTCGGCTCGCGATTTTTTTTTTCTTGCTCGCTCGATTGGTTCAACACCAGCTCGTTCGAGTGACTTTGCTCGATTCTTCAAGATTAGGGCTCGACTTGAATAGAATAATGCTCGGCTCGCGAGTTGCTCGATTCGTTTCCGGCCTTAGTCATAACCATACATTCCACTCGAAATATAACTATAAATAATTAATTTATTATTGGGACACGCTAAAAAAGTAATTAATCAATTTATTATTTAAATTTTAAATATAATTTTACTTTTATTTTTAAAATTGTACCGATAATTGATTTTCTATTTAAAATCACTGAACTTACGGCCCAATATATAAGAGCCTTAAAGCCCGTGCGTGTCTAAATAAACCAACGCCTTCCTTTTTCATTCCCAAATAGTTCTGCCCCGAGCTCTCTGTTGAAGATGACCGAGGTTTTTTTTCTAATACAGTTTTTATATTTTAATTATTACCTTATTATTCTATTCCGATTCTGAATATTCATAGTTGCATGTATTTGTGTGTAGATTTTATTCCGATTCTGAATATTCATAGTTGCATGTATTTGTGTGTAATTGTTCAATTTTTTCAATTTTGTTTTGTATAAATTCACTTTTTTTTGTACCTGGTTGATTTCTTAGTTAATTTTAGTGAATTTTGATTTATTAAAATAATACACAGGCTGCAGACCATGGAATTTGTAAGAGAAAGGCTGACTCTGATTATGCGTTAGACAATACTCCAGATACCAAAAGAATACTTCAAGCCTCTGAGTGTATGAATGAAGAAGAAGAAGAAGACTGGTTTGTGGATGGTTATTGTGCGCCACAGGATAATCGGGATCGCCTTGATGACTTCTTCAACAATGTAGTGTTAGCTATAGGCGTTTATTTCAACTCGATTAATTCGCGTCTTATGTATGTTTGTATATATGCAGGAAAGATTCATAGAGATTCTTGCTGACAAAGTAATAAACAATACTCAACTTAAGCTGATGATAGCAGAGCTTATGGATACCCTTCGGGAAGCTTGTGCTTATGGAGCACTAGAATCCTTTACCTCTAAATTGCGTGATCTGATTCATTATCCAGATTTTATTCAGGCTTGTCTCGACACGTATCTTGAGGTATTTTTCTTTGTTTTATATATTATGACACTACACTTCTTTGGGTGGACATATTATTACTACTTCTTTGGTTGGACATATTTTCAATTCTTTACATGTATACATATATACAGGATGATGGCCACAAACTGATAACATTGATAGGTATTTACTCATCTGAAAAACAACCTAACGAACGATTGGAAAAACTCAGGGCTGACCACCACCTCGACTCTCTTTTGAAAGAGACTGAATCTATTCGGATCACAAGGTTCTTTTTACCATTTTATAACTTGATATTAAGATAGTAAAATAGTGCTCCACTTGCCAGTAGTAGAGGGTTGAATGTCAAAATTATTTTATTTATGTTTAGATTATTATTATTTTTACAGGGTGGTCTTGAGTGTTTTGTTTGGCTACTGGAACGACTATGCTTTCAATGAAAATGTGTACCGAGCAATTTCGTCTCACCGTAATAAAAATAAACCGCCACCACCTACGGGACCTACGTTCACTAGGTCTGAAACGGTTGTTGGTATTGATTATCCAGCTTCTGTTGAGGTATGTTGTAGTACTACTAGTTTTTTGGCTGATTTTTTGTTTGCTGGATGAATAATTATTTATTCTCGTAAATTAACTACGTGTCAGGGTTTGAAAGAAGTTTTCGTCACTAGGTACCCCGTCGATGAAGCTAAGATCATTTGTGAAGAGGTAAAACCCATACTATACAGCGCATAGACGTATCACAATTGAATATACGATGTTTATTTTTAGCTTTGTTGGCTCTCTTATCTAGTATTTTTATGTTTGATTAATTTTATTTTATTTTCTTGTTGATGCCATTTCCAGATCGACAGATTGGCATATATACCCGAGTTTTTTAGGCCTGACGAATGTAGGCGTATAAAGTGGTTGATGTTTACTCTGAGTAAAAACAAGCTAGTTGTGCATACGGTCGGGTTCTCTGATTATGAGGGTGGCATTTGGTAACAAGTTCTATATATAAACATCTTCTTCAACTGTTTTAGTTTAGTATGAGCAACGACATTCCCAAATTACAATACCAACATTCTGAATTCTGATGTCAATATTTGATTACTTTTAATAAATTAGTACTTCCCCGACGAATATTATCTACATTTGCTACACATCCTATTTATTTATTCTACTTATTATACTCTCACTTTATCAAATTTTTATTCTAAGTTTGGTCTGATAGCAAATTAAAAACTATAAGAGACTTTCTTTTTTTTTTGATATATTAGCTCGAGTATGCTTACAATGAGTATGCTTACAATGCTCATAATTATGATAGCAAAACGACCCAAGGTTCAACAACCTTCGATCATTTTTTCTATTTCATAAAATACAGTGTCCACAATGTAGTGAGCACAAATCAGTTAACTTGGTCTGGTAGAGCTTTGGCGCCACATAAATTGGCCCTAAATCATAAGTTACTGCACCAATGATGTTATTAGACTGTCATAGACAACTCAACTGACAGGTGTAGCGATGGGAACGGGCTCAGGTGCAACCTCGGGCCCTACAAGCCCGTTAGACAGGTGTTTATCCAAACCCCAAAGCTTAGCAGATTTCACATCATCCTCAATCATTTGCCTAGAGAAATCCTCGTGGTCATACTGAAGTGTGGCGTTGCCTCCTAACTCAGTCGGAAGATTATCCACGTCGAAATAAGAACTCATCAGCTCGACACTATCCTGGTTCTTTGGATAGACAAATTTCACCTTCTCGAATGTTTTCGACTCCAGAAAGTATTTAACAATCTGCAACACAGTATTTAACAAATTTCACCTTCTCGAATGTTTTAGGGGTTATACGCATAGTGAGGAGAAATAAAAAAGTCGAGTGTTGGAGTTTGGGGCAAATAATCTAGTGGGAGTGGACTAAATACAGTAAGAAGTATCCATTTCAATATAGTATGGATGACACCCTCCTACAGTATAATATGGCCGAAAAGGGTCGCATAAAAGTTCATTCTTTTAGTGAGGAAATACAAAAACATTGTATCGGAAAAAGGAAATGTCATTTTAAGGTTTAAAGTGAACAAACCTTCCAGAATGCTTCGAATATGCGCGGTGGGTTGTACAGAAAGGCTATGGCTAGTCGCTCGGGGTAATGATTTTGAAGTATATTGACAGTATCTCTTGCGGATTTCAATGGGACGTTGTTGCTCATAGACCACCCCGTGAAGTCTATTAACCATGACATCTGCTCTTGCTCTTCCGGAAGGTTAAGAATGGCATTCTCAATAAGATACACCAGATGTTTCATCTGGTTATCTATTGATGTTGTATTCTGACAAATGTCAAATACGAATATTACAAATTCTTCCAAGATAGGTAAAAGTGAAAATTAAATAGCTTAATGGGAATATTCAGTTACCTGCATTCCTGGTCTTAGTATAAGAACAGTCCTTCCCTGTCGATCTCGAAAGTTCGCTCTGTACACTTTCCCTGTCTCACCCTCGGATGCAACTTCGGGCTGGAAGTATGTACATACGATTACAATTCAGTGGGAAAAACAAATTTAAAAGTGAACAGTCTGAGAGTAATATTATTTTTTTTACAGAAAAAATTAAAATGGCATTTCTCATACCCAACGGATTTCTTCAGGCTTAAAGCTTGACCTCCATCTTAGTGTCTCCTCTACCATCTTCTTTGATTTATCTACATTCCAGCTCCGAGCTTCGAGATATCTCTTCAAACACGCATCAGTGCAGTACTGAAGACTGCGACCTGACAATGGCCCTAGAGAAGCTTTAAGCTCATTGAACTGCCAAGAAAAATCAGACGATCTTAAAAAATTCAGGATTTTTACCAGTTATCAATTACACATTCCTAATAACTACTATCGAATCCTCCTATCATGACATGAACAATTATTATTTTAGTATCGTTATCTAGGAAATAGAACTCAGAAACTGCAGTGTGACAAGTGCCCAATTGTCCATGCACAAAAATGGAACAAAAGCTTAAAATCCATATCAATTAACGTGCAAACAAAATTCTCACGAAACAAAATATATAATTATTATCATTACCTTGCGCTCCTGCTGCTTCTCAACACTCTCATCATTATGAGACGAATTACTCCTGCGGAAAAACATGGTGGTGTCCGGTGCTACTGTTTTCTAGCAAACTAGATTATCAATCAATTTTAGTAAATATCTGCAAAAAATCATTTTTTTTGTAAGAACCAACTACATAAAGAGAAAAATAAATCCAATCGAATAACAAACACATATCCGCACATTAAATACAAGTCCATACAAGAACAGAAAGCTGTGCACTCTATGTTCAACAATCTTTTTTCCATCCAACATTGACTTCAATATCGACAAACTACTACACCTCCGTGTATTTCAATCATCAACTACGCCCATTTAATCGATTACCCCTAAACTTGCTGCAAATCAACTATACAGAGAAGTGAAAGTAAATTGAAATGATGGAAATTAGTTAGAACTTAGAAGTCAACCAAAGTCCTTGCAACAGTACCACAATAGATAAATTACAATTATTTTTTACTCGCTCTGCAACCATTTTTCGACACTAAATCTCCTTCCAAAAGTAAATCCCTTTAAAATATGAAGGTCAAATTCTGTTAAAAAAATCAAAATCCCCCAAATCATAGCAAAGCACAAATCATCAAATTCATCGATCGATAGAAAAAAAACACGAAATCCATATACGAACAGATCCAATAAACCGATTCAAATCAGTAATTATTAAGAACAAACAAATCAGAAAAGGATCGTAAGATAATCACTCACCTGGTCAACACGGGCTCGCATGAACTTTGACCACTTCGACTCTCTCCCCTTCGCACACGCACTGAGTGTGAACTATCACGACTGTATCAGTTATACAAATAACTGTGTGAAATTATTTAATAGGAGTAATAATATCTGGTATTTATTACGTATTTTCTTTTTACATTAAAATTAAGTAATTAATTTCTGGTTCTAGAAAGTCTACGAAACATGAGGTCGTGATTTGGAATATCTCTTTGAGTAGTAGGCAAAGTTCAATTTGAATTAGTCGCGGGCATGTATTGACCGTTGGATCTGACACGTGTAGGTAGATCTGTAGTCAAAAGTTAGGGCTGGTCGGTCGGTCAGTTGATTACAATCTCCAATTTGCTTCGACGAAAGTGGTAATTATAATTTGTTAAGAAGACTATTTATTGGAGTACTACGCATTACTGTAATTTATTACTAGTATAATTTATTACTGTAATTTATACGAAAAAATATAAATATTGAAAAAGAATTAAACATGTTTTGTAAAATTGAATAATTTTTACCTAAACTTTTATTTTTTGCATCTGTTGAACATAAATAAAATTTATAATTATTAAACTCCACATAAAAAAAGTTAATTCAAAAGAACAAAAAGAGTAACAATTTACTTATTCATATCAATACGATTAAATGAATTTTTTATTAATAATAATTTGTTAATTATAATTATAATTATAACATTTATATTTTTACTAACCCCATTATAAATTACTCTTTAAATATCTTCAGACTTTTTTTTTTGAATTGTACCAACTACCACGAATATGTTTACACTAAAATAAAATAATATATATATATATATTCACACTTTTTTTGTTAATCCCACATATACTTTGATACTTAAGAAAAACTATACTATTTTTTTACTTTAAAATAAAATTATAACTTTAACTTTGTACTTCTTTTTTTTTTAATAAAAAATATCAATTTTTTATAATTTATAAATAAAATGTGACAATTCTAATAATTTAATTCTTATAGTTTTTTAAAATTTAATTTCAGTTCAATTTTATTTACCTCGATTAAGTTTATTTTAAAATAAATTAAAATAAATAAATATATAATAATTTAAGTCAAATTTACAATCTACTTAATAATATAATACTAATAATATTTTTAATAAAATATTTATCAATTTATAAAAATATTATTATTTTTATAAAAAAAATATATTTTAATTTAGTTTAAATTCATTAAATTTAGTTTATAATTACTTATTAAATATATTATAATATAATTTTAATATATATAATTAGTTTTAAATAATAAAAAAAATCCATTGTAGTAGTGTTTACAATATATTTTCTTCACATCTATAGCTAGGGACTAGGGTAGCAATACAATGACATGGATTCCTTTCCTTTATTAATTACTCATTAAATAAAGATAATATTTTTTACAATCAAAATAAAAATAAATTGAGTGTCATAAAAAAATAATGAACAAAATAAAATGAAAAGTAAAAAGAAAATTGAGTGTCAAAAAGAGATAAAACAAGTAACAAAATAAATATTTCATACAACTTTCTTTCAAAAATCCATAAATATAATGATTACTATTAAATTGGACCCAGGGGGATTCGAACCCCCATCCTCTCAATAAATTAATTGAGCGCTCTGCCTTGTTTGAGCTATGGTTCCATCCAAAAGATACGGGAGTATATTTCACAGCGCAAGAATAATATTATTATACCCATTTGACATTTTACCAACAAGTATAAAAAATTATATATTTAATTTATAAAGATAAAATAACCTTTGTTTTTTTTAAGGTAGACACCCTTGCCCGATTTGACATTTTTAATCAAAATTAATGGAAAAAACTATCAAAATTAATGGAAAAAACTAAGGAAATAAGAGGAAAAATAATAAGAGGAAAAATAAAGTGTATAAAAACAAATGACAATCATACTCTGGATACTTTTCAAGTTGTATAAAAAGGAACACTAACTTTAAACAACTATTTAATATATATACTTAATTGGTATAATATACCGATCGGCCAAAACAAGAAGAAGAATCATACTCTGGATACTAATTTCAAGTTAGCATTTATCTTCACCCACAATCTCGCCAAAACAAGAAGAAGAATCATACTCTGGATACTAATTTCAAGTTAGCATTTATCTTCACCCACAATCTTTCATGTGCCGGACCTGCAAAAAAAACATAGTTTAAGTAACAGATTTAAAAGAAAAGAGTTCAACTTCGAGTTCAATGTATACAAAAATAAAAGCACATGTAATATTATTGCAAATTGCAAAAATTCTAACAGCACATCCACCTCCTTCGGCAAATTAAGAATACCTCGATACAAACATCAACAATACTAAGAAAATAATTTTCAAGAACTTAAAAAGAAATCTTACAAATACCATCTTCATGTGCGATCAGATTGCAGCAAAAACAAGCTCATAATCAGGAACAAAACTCAAAAGCAAACCACAGCAAAATGGATTAGTCAAGGGCATTCGTTGCAACTTCACAAATACTTGATGGCGGCAAAACAGCGGCAAAACCCAACAAAATAGCAGCAAAATCACGCTCATACTCAAGACCAAAGCTCAGAAGCAAATCGCACACATTGGATTAGCCAAGGACATTCACGACATCTTGACAAAATACTTGATGGCAGCACTTGATGGCAGCAAAACAGCAACAAAATCCAAAGAGTATACTGACGGGCTAATAGGAAGGTACTTCTCTTATCCAAGATCTCTATCTGGGCTATTACAAAGAGACTATACATACATTCACTATACAAATCATATATACAAGGAGCTCAACATTTCAAAAACAATCTGTAATTGAAACGAGTCTTATTACCAATAACAAAATAATCAAAGAAATTGTTAACTAAAAAGAATATGCAAGAAAAAGAAAATTATCAAAACAGAAGTATAAAATTGTTGTAAACAATATATGAGATGCAATATCAATTGTAATAAGCGACAAAATGAAGGTTAATTGTACCAATTAAGTGTGCTTTTGAATTGTTATGGGGGTTAATTGCAAGTTAAGTGTGCTTTTGACCTTGCTTAAAATTAGCCAAGAATTGTTATTAATTAAAAGTTTAAATTGATTAAATATAATGTAATCAAATTATTTATTAGTTATGCAACATATTAGTACTGAAACTTTTCTACAATTTTGTTATTGCATTCTAAGTTAGTACGGCAGGTTAGCATGACACTGTAACATGTTCAATGATAAAGATAATAGTGTAAATAAAGAACAAATAGTATACGTATTAAAAATTAAAAATGAACATAATTGTAATGTAAACGTAAATTGGTACCTTGAGTTCATGGTTGAATGGTTGAGATGATTAGATCTGAATTCTCAATATTCCTTCTAATGTGTTTAGTTCAATGCTGCCTTGGAAGGGTAGTATTCAACAACGATATAGTAAACGACACATTCAATACGAAACATTTGATTGTGCAGATTTTGATTCCCCCTGTATGAACTTTGTGATGTATGCTGACGAGTGCAGAACAAACAGGAAACGGAGAACAGAAACGACACACACACACACACACAGAGACAACACACACCAAAGGGAGAGCCGAGCAAAAACCCCGTGCCTCTCCCCTCACACCACAAAAATATTCTTTTTTTATTAATTGGTGACCTGCCATGCGAGCGCACCCATCATGGCAAAGGTCAGTCAGTCAGACAGCCACACTAATTCTTATACTAATACTCTCTTTTCTTACATACGAATTACTCTCACCTCTGAGATAATTGAAAAGCAAATGGAGAGTAACAATCACCTCCCTTATAACTGTACCGGCGATGATTCAGAGGTGACACATCGCACAGCCAATCCAGATCTCGATCGTTGAATCTCACACCGATAGACACCGATAGATGGCCATCCCTAATCTACTGCAATCAACTGATCAGCATCACAATTGACAGATCCTGTAGAAATAAAAAAACGCCAGAATTAGATCCAGAAAATATGTTGAATTGACAGGGGAACGAAGGAAAATATGATAAAAGAAAACGGATAACACCGAATTGAACTGGACCTGAAAACATTAAAAAAACACAGAAATCGCATCGGTAAATAAAGGATAGAATCAACGTTAAACAATAAGAGATTAATTCCGTTAATTACCTTCATCGATTATACAATACACAATCAGATCAGATCTACCGTTAAATCGCCGTTTCAGAGCCACCGGCGAAGCGGACGGCGAAGAGGACGGAGAAGCGGACGGTGAAGAGGAGGGCGAAACGAAGCTGGAATCCATAACCGAAACGTAGATCGGCGAACGATCTATACAGATCAGAGAGCAGATATCGGAATTGATATATCAGATGAAAAAAGGGTAGAACAATTGATCGGAGAGAACGATGAGATATTGCTGAAGTGAAACGCGGTGGGCGATATTTATTTAGAGGGCGCCGTGATCCAACGGCTGTAAAGCTTTATCGTTGACGGTTGGATGTGAGTGAACGGTGTGGATTTGACCGACCTACTTTTATTATTTTCTATAATTATAAATGGGAGTATTAGGTTGGGGGAATAATCGGACGGCTGCGATTGGATCTAAGATCGGGGAAGGTTCTGGATTAGCTTGTTTGAAGGGAACAAGAATAAGGGACAGCTGTGCAACGTGGTTCAACTCGGAACGCTCCTTGCTCGCGTGTGGAAAAATCTATACTTACAAAATACCGAGTAATTTTTTAATTTGGAAAATATAATTATACTATACTGTAATACTGTATACTACTACTCCATAATTTATAGTAGTAATTGATAACTTATGTTATTTTTTATACTTACATATTTATTATTTAATAAAATTATATTACCCGCAAAGATAGTGAAATTGGTAGAGATATTTATTATTTAATAAAATTATATTATCTGCAAGGATAGTCGATAGAGTGATTAAGAGGTTACGAGTTCGATTTTTTTTGTCAACACATTTCGGTTGAGCGAGAGTTTACTCAGAACGTCCTCAACGAGTAGCGATTGTGGGCACTCTCGTCACCAAAAAACAAAAATTACGTTCATTTCGAGTGTTTACTCAGAGTGCACTCAAAGAGTAGCGGTTGTATTTACACTCATCGTCAATAAAATAATTTTTTGATATGGTACGAGAGAATTTCTTCTTATAGTGTAATGTGCTACTACTATATTGTAATTTGCAACTATAAAGCAGTAATATTTCATTAATCAAAATCTATATTGTAATTTGCAAAATAAAGCAGTAATATTTCATTAATCAAAATATATATAGTATTTTTTTCGTCCCACTAGTGTTTGTCAAGTATACTTTTCACATAATTTAAGAAAAAGTAATTTTTTTTGAATAATATAAAGTATAAATATAATGGGTATAGATTTATATTAATAAATAATAAAATCAATTGGAAAAATAGTGATATATGTGTAAATAAATATATATTATAAAGATAAAATTAAATAAAAATTTCTATTTTAAAGTGTCAAAAAAATTGAAACACAACCAAAGAAGTAAATTGTGAAAAACAATTGTGGGATTGAGAAAGTTTTTTTTTACTGATTTACAAATAATAAATATTTTTAGTCGATAGTTTTATCAATTTTATCCCCTATGAAAAAACAATAATTTTAAAACTAATTATTGAGAAATAATCAAACCTTAAAAGCAAATCAAACTGATCAAAATCGTACATGACTTCAATTCTATCAAGTAAAAATCTAAAATCGCTATCAACTGACAATGTGTCTTCACTAAAATATGGTAAGCAACTCATAGTGAAATACGATGTGGCGTACGAGTTTAGATAATCGAGAAGAAGACTTATGCACGGCCTAACGAAAGAAATTTATATGAAATTCTAAAATGCTAAAAATGGTCACAACATTTACTAGCAAGTTCAATGATGTTTATACAATTACAAACACAAGTGAATGAGTGACTACCATAACTTAACTCATAAACATTCAAATTTTCAAATCTAACAATTCTAGTATCTGACTCGCAACTAAACAATTTCTCTATCCACATGATGAAATCTAGTGGTTTCAAACCCATGGTATATACACCAACAAGAACTTGTGAATTGATTGAAAAATAAGAGTTATCCAAGAAAGCACTTGTGCCATGGCCTAAACGACGTCGTTCTTTTACTTCACGAATTTTGAATTTTAATTCTTGTGAAATGATCAAAATGCACATTCAATGAAATATGATAAAAAAAAATCTTATTTTTAACATTATAATAAAATTAAAATTAAAAACAAATGATGGCTTAGAAGTTCATTTTCTCCACAAAAGCCAAAAATCTTACTTATAATCAAAATGATCAAAATGCACATTCGATGAAATATGATCAAAATAAAATTCTTATTGTTAACATTATAAAAAAAAATTAAATTTAAAAACAAATGATGGCTCTGAAGTTCATTTTCTCCACAAAAGCCAAAAATCTTACTTATAAGTTTGTTTGTTGAAGTTTTCCTTAGCCAAATATGGTGATAATCCACTGTGTGTGGGAAGTGGAGTGTGTTTTAAGAAGATTTTCTTTCATGACAAAAATGCCCACAACCTGAGAAATGTGAAACCTCTGCCATTGCTTGGAGTGAAATGGAAGCAAATTTATTCTAACTCTTTTTTATTATCATTCAGTCTTCATTTTACTGATTGTCTTTGCCCATTATTCCATCTCACCAAACTCTGACTTAACCTCCTCACCAAAGTGACCAACACCAAAAACCTTAAGCACACTGAAAGAATATTTTCCTGAGAAATTTCTTTTGCAGTTTCTTCTTCTGAGTTTATACATCAGATCTTCACCATGTCCGCAAAATCGGACTTCGCTCAGAAGCTCCTCAGCGATCTTCGCATGCGCAAGGAACGGATGGCTGCTGCTCAAACCTCGTCTCGACAATCCACGCAAACAACATCAAGAGGTAAGTACACATCAGATTCCTTACAAAAAGAAAAAACAGTTAACATGTTATAATTATCAAATTCAAAACAGCTGTGCATGGAAACAAAGGGCAGTCGACCTCCACGAGGTCTCGACAAACAAACAGAAGCAACACCAAACCAATAAACACGAGAGAATCTTCGAACCAGATGATCCTTTACGGGAGCGGTCAAAAAAGCTCCCAACTCAAAGTCGGAGATCTTTCCATGGCTATTGCTTTCGCTTTCGAAAGCAACGGGAACCTCACTACAATCGGAGCTTCCACCACAAACAACCCTCTCGCCAATTTCTTTAACCGGTTCAATCGGAGGTCTCGAGACACTCACAAAACCGACATAACGACGTTCAGAAATCAAGGTCAGCTTTCCACGGTTTCAAACATCCACATCACCGAAGTTTCGAAAGGAGTCCAGAAACTTAATCAGATCCTACGAGCTTGCTCGAACGGGTTTAGCTTGGATGGGAAAGAGTTGTTGAAAGGGGCGATCGACTTGGAAGAGTCGCTTAGAGTGCTTGTGGAATTGCAGGAAGGGTCACAGTATGGAAATGATACTCAGCGGAATAAAAGCCGATTGAGGTTACTCGATGATGATGATGAAGAAGATGAAAATGTTAAGATAGCAGAACAGTGGAAATTGGATCGGCCGAAATTCTCGTTCGATAAGCATCCTGTTAGTGGCGCGAAAGTGGAAGCCCATAAAAGGTCGACTAGCTACGGTGATTTGAGTCTTTCGAGCCCTTCACACTCTGTCCAATCACAGAAGAAGGGGATATCGAATGTAGTGGCGAAACTCATGGGGCTCGAAGAGATTCCACGTCAAGAGGATTTCAGATCGACGAAAAATGATCCGAAAGGGAAAGTTTCGAAACAAAGTAGCGGCTTTTTCGAAGCTTTGAGTCGAGAGAGCAACAAACGAGCAATTCAGGTTAACGAGCATCAAATTCTAAATGTTAGTCAGAGGAAGCAAAATTCTGCTGTGGATAAACAAAGCACAATGCAGGTCTCGTTGAACACCAAGCTACAGAGAAAGGGGCAAAATAGTAAAACAACAAAGGCGACTGAATGCAAAACACATGACAGGGTTAGGCAGAAGTTTGGTGTAAATTCCATAGATAGAGAAGTCACAAGAAATCAGCAAAAGCATGAGGAAAAGGTCGTACCGAAAAGAGGCGGGCATTCAGAAGACGTCAAAGTTCACAACGAGAAAAAGGATCAGCACACCCAGAGACAAATCCCAATGGCCAAAAACCAAGAGAGCCTCCAAGTGAAACCCCTAATTCCTGCAAAACCCAGGAAAAGTACAGTCGTGAAGAAGAAGTCGACACGCGACGAATCGGCACATGGTAATGTGAAGTCCACAAAAGTTAGTGAAGAAGTCCCGACGAAAGATCAAAAAAGCAAAATCAATAAAGTTGATGTTCTTGCAAATGATGAACAGGTTCAAGATGTATCTGCAAGAGAACCACAATTGGATATGGAAAACGGAAAGAGAAAACCAAAGGATAAGCCAAGTGACGTCTCGCCCAAACAGATCAAAGCTCCGATAATTCCTAGGAAAGTTCAAAGAAGCGAGATTCCTCAGAAGATAGACGTACTGATGTCCAGAAGAAATGCGAATCACTTGACAAGATCAATAAAACAGCCTGACGATAGTAGCAACATGTTGAAGGATTTGAAACAACGGCTGCATAGCAAAAACAGCTTCAGTAAAAGAACCGAGGAACAAAGGCAAGACAACAAGCTCGTCGAGGATGACAAGGCAGAAGTAATTAATAATGCTCCTGCAAATACAAATACTCATGAACAAGTAACGAAACAAGAAATGCTACAGAATGAAGATGAACATAGATTCATACCAAAGAACACTTCCATAGCAGAGGAACACCAAACACTAAACCTACAAAAGACTTCAACTCCGGAGGATCATGTAAGTTTACTACACAATTCCAACGAGTTTCATTCAAATTTCGCACTGGAAAATCCTCATTGGTTTTTTCTTTTTCGCAGAGCGATGATATAACATTAATTTCCAGAAAAGTGGAACATCATCCGAACACTCTTGAAGACAAACAAGAGCTCAAACAATGCGATCAACTATACACTTCCATAGCAGAGGAACACCAAACACAAAACCTACAAAAGACTTCAACTCCGGAGAGCAATGTAAGTTTACTACACAATTCCAACGAGTTCAATTCAAATTTAAAAAATCTCTCAAATATGCTCATCGGTTTTTTCTTTTTTCGCAGAGTGATCCCAGCACTCTTGAAGATGAACAAGAGCTCAAACAATGCGATCAACTATACACAAGAAAAGAGCAACTAACCGAGCACGAAACAAAGCTCAAGGAAATAATAATCAAAAGCCAAACACTCTTAAGCACGGCCGACGCTCTCTTCAAGCTCAACATACCGGTAAGTCTCCTACATGCGGCTTCAGAGCAACAAGAATACTACGAGTCCACAGAGAACAAGCTCATGCTCGACTGTGCGAACGAAGTGATGAGGAGAAAAGCAAGGCAACACGAAGACAGAGGCACGTGGAATCAACCCAAGGTTCGATCGCTAGACGACTTGATCAGGCAAGTGTCTGCTGACTTGGAAACACTGGAGTCATACGGTGGGGACAGAAATGATGACGTGGCGGCATGGCTGCACAGGATGGTGGAGAGAGATGTTGATCATAGGGAAGTGGATGTGAACTGCATGTGGGAAATAGAGTGGAGCAATGTGAGGTCATTTGGGGAAGAGAAGGAAGGTGTTGTGAGAGAGGTGGAGAAATGGGTGTTCAATGGTTTGGTAGATGAAGTTTCTAAGGATCTGGTTTTTGTTTCATGAAGGATAATAAAAGTTTGAATTTTTGTTGAGTGGCTTTTTAATAGATAAATTTGAGAATTGTGAGTGAGTTTTGAAATTTTTAGACATCTTCAATATTATCAAAAATTGATACAAATTGATAAATAATGCTGCAATTTTTAATTTTATGTGGAAATCATGATAAAAAGTAAAAACTCTTTAAATACCACTAATTTAAATATTAAACTTTTTATCTAACTTCAATTGGTAGATATTCAGAGGACCATTAAAATATATTTAATTATGTTTTGTTCGCACGTTCAGGAAATTGTATTGAAAAGATCATTATTATTCATACAAAGTACTACAATCTATATTAAAACACATTTTCAATTGTTAATTATCTGCCAGAAACTACAGAATCATAAATTGAATAATTCAGAACATACAAATTTTAACAATTTAAAATAACAGAATTAGTCAAATTATAACAATTATTCTAAATTAAATAGATACAATTTAGCAAACTTTAATAAAAAATATTCAAATTATAATAAAAATTCAATATAAATATCCATCAGGATTATGGAATAAATGTCATCACAGATGACACTGCGTGCCTCAGACGACCGTCGTGAGATGACTATCCAAATTCATCATATGGAAACAACACAATAAACAATTAACTAAATCAAAATCAAAATTAAAAAACCCTCAAAAATCATTTGATTTTCAACACAGAAAATTCAGACAAGGCTGAAACATTTACATAAATTTCTATCATTGGGCAAATCAATAAAAAAATAAAATAAAATAAACAATTGGTCTGATAATTGTAGTCTGGGAGCATTTTTTAGATCGGTCATTTGAATATCCGGATCGGCATTCTTCACTCCAATTGTTTTTTGTTTTGGTTTTTCAATTTAAAAAAATGAAGTAAAAAGGCTCAGAGGATCCATTGGATTCTATAATCAAAGAAGAAATGAATCCTCTTCAGAAAATACGTAAACCCATCACAGCCCTAAAAAAATCAATAAAAAATCTCAGAAACAATTCCGAAATCGGAAACACGCAGACACTCGACATAGCATCAGATTCAGTCCGCCCGTCTGAATTTTTCATCACCGATCCAAAAATAAATAAACAAATTGCATCAGATAATAAGCGGAGTTTTTTACAACACAGAGATTCAGTTTGTAGGATAAGATTATTTATCATCATATGCAAAGAAAAAAAATCAGAAATAAAATTTAGGAAAATTCATTTGACACCGATGCAATACCAGAAAGAGAGATCTCCGTCCGAGTGCAAGGGGTTGGTAAGACATCCTATACTGTTTGTACGCACCAGTTAAATCTCCGAGCTTTAATTCATCGATAGATAAACAAGGAGAGGTAGAAAACCAGATGCGAATATCGATAATTAAAAAATTAAATCAGAAATAAATGGTTGAATTTTGAGAGAAGACGAAGGCCGTGCTGAAGATGATGATTCTGAATTCGGCTGCTGGAATTCCTTTAAATAGGGGAATTCACGGAACTAGGGTTTACAAACGGCCGCTGTTTATTTTTTTCTTTTCCTTTTTTCAAGAATATAAATATACTCCATAAAATTAGAAAATAGGAGTAAAAAAATTATAACTACATTTTTTTGCCATGGTTCATTGTACAAGGTAAGTTACCTCTTTCAATACGAAATTTTGACATATTATTGTTCAATGCATTGTTCAATTTTTAAATATAAATATGTCGATAGTCGAACGAATGAACGAGCTACAAACGCGAGCCAATTTATGATATAAACGAATGAACGGGCCATGAGCTACAAAAGCAAGCCAATTTTCCCTACCGTCGACGATATGATATAACAAAAGTTCGGCAATGACAGTTCATTAGTCATTTTTAGGTATTTTTCAATAAATCTTAAAAGCCAAATAATTTGAAGCCAAAAATTAGATACATTTATCTGAGTTTCATGATAATGACATACTTATGATACATATATTTGAGTACAATGCTTTTGCATTATAACTACAAAATAGATACATGGAATACAAAACAGACGCTACTGCCTGAAAACTAAATCGACCCGGCTTACTGCTTAACACAGTCCGCAGCCTCAAAATATTTAACATGACAAAGCTTTCCACCAGCTTCGTCTGCAAAAACAATCTTTCTTTTCTCCCTCGGGGCAACATCATTAGAAGCAGTGCTGGCATTTGGAGTCAATTTCTACAGCAAAGCGCCACAACACTCAGAATTACAGAAATGAAAAAGTTAAACGAGGACAGCTTTCCGGAAAAAATAAATTAAAAAACCAGTCTACTATAATGCATATGAAACCAACATTTTGAAGTGTAAGTGTGCCTGATATTTCAACATTTTTCACCCCTAGGCAAAATTTATCTAACTCAAGGGGAATAAATGAAGACAGAAAGAGATGGCACGAACCATTATTTTACAAAAACGTTTGCAGTCCCTGGACATGGTGGTTAGCCACTTTCGTGCCCTTTCCTCCAATTTTGTGGCACTTTTTATCGCTGAGTTTACCTGTAAAGAAAGAAAGAAATATTGATCAATTTAGAAAATATACCATTAACGTTCATGAAAAATAGGAGGGGCAAGAAAATATACCAACTTTACGATGAGGGATAATTACGAAACATACACATTCACAAAAATCGCCTACAACTTACATTTAGCCCGAAGGATTTATTCAGTGTTAAAATCACATGTATGGATAGTGTAATTTGAATGAAAGCTGGGTTTTATTGTAATCAACCATAAATGCGTCTTAAATAATCTACCAATTCATCAGCATGCATACATACCTCGTCTGCATCAGATTTTAAGGGATCATTACGATGTACTTCGAAAAGCAGCTTCTGTTCGACTATGGACTTCATGGATTCCAACTCCTCCATTAACTTAAACGCAAGGGACTCTGTGTCCTGCATCTGCCTCTGTGAGAACGCGATAGCACGTTCTGAACAGCTTTGAATGGATGGACATTCAGTACTGAGCTTGGGTAGGATCTGCGAGAACCGAGGACCCTCGAGATTTACTTTGGAGTCCTGATATTTCTTATTTAGATGTCTAGAACTAATTATATTGACTTTTTTCTGCCTACGCTGCCGATCATGGCTTCCATTATTAGCGTCTACGTTAACTTGTCGGATATCTCTTCTTAAAGATGGAGATTTCTTACAGGGTTCGCTTTCACAGTGCTTCCCTCTGCGTTCTGAACCAACTAGGCACATCGAAAATAATGATTCAGGTTATCACATAAATGAAAATAGAAGAATTGGTAGATGAAGAGAAGAGAAAGGGTTTTCATTTATTTTGTTATTTCTTTAATTTAATTTCTTTGAGAGGGGTATAAATGGAATGAGAAGTGCATATCCTCAAAACAATTCCATTATACGCCACAAGCTCACATCTATAATTTTAGCCCTCTAGCGGACCTAGCTAAAAAAATTGACAAATTTCAACCTAAGGCAATCACTCGCTTCCTCCTACATAAATATTTGTATATTCGATTTGATTTTACCAGTCTATCAAGGTTCTTTCAACAATGTATATCATTAAAATTAAATTTAATGCATTTCACTTACCATATTGGTTGACGTCATTGGACATATCAACTGAATTCATGGCCGAGCATAGCCGCTCTTGAGAGGAAGGAGAGATGAGCTGCAATTTACACCATTATAAACTTAAAATTCTTCATCAGTTACATCTACATGCAAAATAAAACTATAGAGAAGAAAACCGTTTCTTACCTTTCGTGTTGAAAGAAGCCTTTCAGGAAACTGACTTAAGTCGGCACAACCAAAATTTTGTTTTTCTGGAGAGTGCCGACTTTCTGCATTGCTCTTCGATAGTTCATTTATATACGTTCTATCATCCGAGCCATTTTCTGTTATGTCATCCAAGCTACTACGAGTTACTGTGTGTTCTTTATTATCTATGATAATTGGAACTACACTGTCATCATCAATCTTCAAGGAAGTAACAGAGTCTTGGGAGGACCCGCAGTTCAAGTTAGGAGAGCTTAGAGAATCATCGTGCCCATGTGACAAACCCGATTTAAAACTGTCCACAAACTCAGTGGTATGGTCAGTAGACCTATAGAGATCTTGTACACCGGAAATACTACTTTGCTCTGACATCTCACCCAGAACCTCATGGCAACACAATTCATCCAATGTTTCTAAATTTTCATTCATCGTTTCTGATGGAACAAACTCAGAGGATGGCTCAAAGTCATCCAAATGCTCATAGGAAATCATGTTAGTCACACAAACTCTGCATTCTTCAGGGTAGTACCGTGGTTTTTCAAATTTAAACCCATTGTTTACCTTATTAGCTGGACATGATGCCTCGTTATCAAAAGAAGCTTTTCTTGGGCTTTCTGAATCTTCCAATTTGACACGAATATGTGGAGCTAAGTCAGAACCAACTTGCTGAGAAACTTCGGATTCAACATTCGGTTCACATTTAATATTATTCAAGGGAGAAGTTTTCTTCGAATTCTTTGATTTCAAACTCATAAAGGGCTCATCAGGATTGGATTCATCATCACTGCCACCAAGTTTCCGTTTCTTTTCACGGAACAGTATTCCTAGTTGTGTCAATGTGATGGCATCCTCACTGTCCAAACTATTGTCGGACCTGGGAACACATTCGTTGTTTTCAGATTTTATCTCCCTTAATAGATCGAGATGTGATATATATTCGACTGGACTCTCATTACCGTGATGAAATTTCCTCTTTTTACCAGGGAATCTATCCTTAAGCAGTCCAATCGGGATATTATCATCCAAATCACTGTCTGAATCATCATCAGAGTGAGGATCGAACTCGTAATTTTCAGTTTTTATTCCCAGCAATGTTCTATCTACCATCGAAAAACCTGCTTGCATCTTACAGGAGCTAATTGTTGGCAGTGCCTTGGCATCCATACACTCGCATACGTCTCTCAAAGCATTGAGTGAAAGAGACGGCCTTCCATGATAATTTATATTGTGAACTTTACCCACCAAGCGACGTCTTATAGCTTTGACGAGATGTGTATGAGCACATCTCTTCATCTCCATTTTGCAGGGGAAGATGGTCGAGTTCCCTCACCGGCAATGCAAACAGGAAAACCCAAAGTCGAGAATATGGAGCAATTCCTGACCGCAAACAGGAAAATGAGTTTAGCACTTTAGCCTGTCAGTTTTTTCTTTTCCCTCCTTCATCACACGCCTATATCATGGAAGTT
This sequence comes from Euphrasia confusa, assembly GCA_954870475.1. NCBI lineage: Eukaryota > Viridiplantae > Streptophyta > Magnoliopsida > Lamiales > Orobanchaceae > Euphrasia > Euphrasia confusa. Next base: position 43,378,747 of record OX940956.1, on the reverse strand, counting down.
GTAAAAAATCAACCAAACTACAAAAGCAAAGCGTAAATATCATCCCAAGTAAATGAGCAACAAATTAGTAATAAGAAAAAAACGAGACATAATCATTAAATAAAAAAATACTCATTCTTCCCAACACAAGTGTTACAATTTTATTTTTATTTATTTTAAAAATTACATTGAATAATTACAACCTCACGAATCCAAATCACAGAAAGGCTACAGCCACACGAATCAACTTGAAACGATAAAATACTATTCTTTCATTCATCCCCTCAATTTATATGAACCCTAGGGACGGAGGGAGTATATAAATTGATGAAAACATAGATTAATCCATATCAATTTCCATGATCAGAACCCAAAGGGGTAAAAAACACAATCGAAATTTCAGCCAAATTCATAATAAATTTAATTACTAAGCATCTGTAGATCCTTATTACAAGCATGAATTTTAACTGGAAAAAAAGGCATCAATAATTAAATGTTTAAAAATATTGATTCTTCAGATCTATAATTAGAAAAAAACTCAGAACAAGTGAAATTCACGAAAAAGGAGAGTGACCTCCCAAGAAATCGAATTGGGAGAGAGATGAGGAATAGCAGCTCACCTTACACTGTAGCCGCGAAAATTACAGGAAATTGGTTAGAGAGAGAAAGAGCTATGCTTTAGGACTGTGTATTGTGTGATGAACTGAGTCGGCGGGAAATTGTGGGGTTTTCACGTGAAATCCGCAAAAGCCCGCTTCAGCTTCACTCACATTTTCTTAATTGGAAAAAAATTATATAATTTTTTTTAAAATGTTTTTTTATTACTTTTTTACTTATTTTTATAATTTTACTCTTAATTATATTTATTTTTCATTTTCAATTATGACTTCACCTTTATTTTATTTTTTAATTAATATAATTTTTTATTTATAATCGTTCTCAATGTGGAAATATTTACAAATGGAACAAATTGTTTTATTCCATTTTAATTAGAAATCAAATGAAATATTTTATAAACGAATATAATACGTGGGTAAGAAAGACTTAGAATTTTCCTAAATAAAGATTCATAAGACTAAAATATATCATAATATCTTCTGGATATGATTTCATCAAATGACCATTACATTATAGTGAAAAAAGAAATACTGAACCAGCGAAATATGTAAGAGGTAAAAATACTAGACAGGTATTGGTATGCCCTTCTTCGCCATGCTATCAAGAATTTCATTTAGAGCCTGACACAACCCGAAAATCTGCCACGATAAAATATCACATGTCAGCACAAGAATCATAGCATATTATTGTTTGTTATCATACATAGTCATTCTCGTTAATTGCATACTATAAATAGAGATGTAATCGATTGTGGAACAAACACAAACATCACAGGGGACCTTGTAATTTTAGAAGATAGTTTGCACTGTTTGTAATTAGACGAGGCCTTATGGGTGGGGTTCTTGTAATTATCCTTCAAATAAGTATGACAATCCTAACCCTTTCGGTACAAATGGAATCTCAACAAACGCAAGTATATGCTCACTGAATATTCAATTCACAATACCTGTTGATCCCATTGCTGCATCTCCTCGGTGTCATCCTCAAAATGTATGACAGCTTCAACCTGGCAAGAAAAAATCGGAACGTGATTGTTGAAGCACACAGAAATCTGCTAAATATATTTAAACACATGCGGAAAATAAAAAAAAAAAAATACTCATAGCAGAGAATGATTAAAAGATTTCGGGTTAAGTTGAAAGATAAGTTTTACCTGATCAATAGACCCCCTCATCCTATCTTCACAAATCATTTTCGATGCTATTTTCTCAGCCTGCAGAAAGTAGAAGTTTTACTGAGGATAAGTGGAATATCAAGCATCAATTCAAGAGTAAAAGAGAAGGTTAAGATTGGATATCCTTTTTTTTTCTTATGCTAGAGAATGGAGGGGTTAAAAATTGAAAGAACAGATTTTCAGAATGTGATTTGAAATGAGACAAAAATGTTTAATGAAAGTTGATTGAAATTGAAAGTAAAATATGTTACTGCGAGAAAAATCTTTGAGTGTGAATAGTGAAATTTATGGTGAAATGTTTAATAATAAATTTTCATTTTATCTTATTCATTCATTTGTGAAATTAATGGGGAAATGCAAGATGAAATTTTTCTGTAGGCAATCACAGCCTGATTCTGATTAGTTAGGGAATCAAATGTGGTCTATGTAGTGGCATTATTTTTCAGTTACTTGATACGAACCTTTAGAGGTGCAATACCCAACAACGTGCCAAGCTCTTCAAAGCTGTACAACAAAAATAAAATAAAAAAGTTGAATGCGTATAATATATACTAGACCAGCATAAAATTTAATAAAGCTTAAGATAGAAGAATATGAACCCACCTAATATTTGTGTATAGTTTGCTAGCACTCAGGAGATTGTGCTCAATCATAGCACGGTCGAGAACAGTAAAATTGTCAGGCAAAAGTGCTTGCTGTCATGTTTTTGAAAATCACATGTAAATAACAAAACAAAAATGGCTTCAAATAAAACTTGTAAAAAATGTTTCTGACAATCAACCTGATGTGGCTTCAGTTCTTCAGCAAAGGCATCAATTTCCGGTTTTCTCAAAATTCTCTCCAAATAAACCTGGCAGACAAATTTCAGGACAAAAAATGATGAGAAACCTTGACATAAGCAACAAATTCGTTTAAGTGTGTACGCCCCTATAGTCCTATACTGCCCACTTGTCGCCATGGTCACAGTGTCTTAGAAGCAATGATAAAGTGGATGTTTACTTGACAAAATTTAAGGATTCACAGATTACCTTCTGTAAGATTGGGTAAATCTTTAGCTTAGAGCAACGTTCATCCTGGTGAAGGAAAAGGAAAATATTAAGGTTTCAACATAATGCAGAAAAAATAGTACGTTCCAAAATCAATTTGAAAATGCACATAAAATAAAATGGTTGCTATTAGTATTAGTATTAATTATACTATGACAAAAGCACATAAAATAAAAGATTTCAGTAGGAATGATGAAAATTGCACATATTTGACAATTAGAAACATGACTTTTTGCTGCCTGAATTGTCAATAAACATGCCGATAACATATTAACTCACATGAAACAATTATGATAATATAGCCCTATTTATGTACATCAGTATCTATTAACTAAAGTATTCGATATACGTAGTGCTAAACGTTATTGAGTGTATAATGGGTAATAAGATAACCTAGGTAAAATTTAATGTTTCGGCTTTGACTATATATAAAATTGTTTAATTAATACCTTGTACAGGGTGGCAAGAACACGTGAACGTCGGGGACCGGCAGCAGCCAAAATTGTGCAAGTCACAGCCGCAGCTAGAGCTTGCTCCAAAGCTTCTTCATCGATCTCTCTGTGATGGTCAAACACAAGATTCGTGAAAGAATGATGTGAGTATATGGCGTCAACAATGTATTCAATAATTTTGAAAAACAAAATAAAATTGAACACGTATCAAACACTCAGTACATGAAACTTATAAAAGGGCACCTAATGTCTGGCACACAGGATCATAACCATGCTGTTGAAATTAAAATGTTTCACATAAGCATCAGATGTATGCATATCCATCAACAGCATGTAAGTTTACCAACATCTCAATGGGCAATGGCGATGTTTCAATTCATTGATATAGGTAAACACATCATTGGTTGTTACTTGTTAAAGTGAAGCTAAAAATTTAAAATTACGATCATATGATCAAGGTGGAAAGTGAAACTGTATGAATGAAGTATAGTTAGAAAGCCTTGAATGTACCATTGCACGGTGCACACTATTGTCCTCTATATTAGAGAACTATAAGCTGTAAAGCACATACAAATTAATATCCGTTCTGAGAAGTGTAGATGATAAAAACTATCACTCATACTTACTCTTCTCCAATTTGCCGCTTCTCAATTTGGGAAATATCATAATACCGCAAGGCAGCTTCCAGGAACTTCCTCTTCAAATCAAGTATCCTAGCATAGCAAACCTGGTTTAAAAAAATAAATACATTAACAAAATGTTGACGTGACATAAAAAATTATAAAGATAACATAATACCAACCTTGTACTGTAAATTCAACACTTCATGATGACTGTTGCTAACCAGAAAGGAAGCTTTGTTTATAAAAGCTTCTGCGTTAACAGCATCATCATCCTGCAAATGAAGAAACAGACACGAGTAAAGCTATAAATCAATTTTCTTACAATCTGACAAAAGCTTACAACTCAATGTGGATTAACAGTTAAAATCTCAAGCAAATTCAAGACTAGGGAATAATATGCCCTAGTAACCCTTAGGATAGTCAAACGGAGTTATGTACATATATACTCACACAACCAATATGGAAAGTGTCTACACTCTAGTACACCAGAGGGAAATTGAATCATAATGAGATTTTACAAAATCAGAGCGAAGCCTACCTCGAGATACAGACGAGCAACCTGGACGCATTTTGACAGCCTGAAGGTATCATCAATCACTCTGCACAAATAAGTGAATTAATGAATCAAAATGTTTGCTATGAGGTTTGCATTAATATAAATCGACAGGATGGGTTTCGGCTTTCAGACCTCATTCCGGAATCAAGATCAATGCCACTCAGCATCTGAGCAGCTTTGGACCATTGCTGTTCAGATTCATATAGTTCAGCAAGCTTTTCTCTAATTATCAGCACCTGCACCAACACATGCCAGTCAATAAACAGTTTGCAAGACATAGCTTTAGAAGAAAAATTAGAGGGCAGACAAGAGATGACAACTTAGAACAGAGACTGAACTATGATTATAGAGATTGCAATCAATTCAAGAAACGTCGTCACCCGTCCACCAAACCATAGAGTATACTGATTTACTAAATAAGATAACGGGTTACTCCTATAATATGAACTAGTATCAGGCAGTGTCATTTTGTTGTCAAGCAAAACTACAAGTTGAATGTGCAAGGTTGTTACGCTGAAAGGCCAAAAAACAGAAACATCTGAGATTACACTAAAAGGACAATAAAATATGCAGTTAGCAGTTATCCAAAGAGAACTAGTAATTAAATACCAACATTATATTATACGCATACAAGAAATCGGAAGCAAAGGCGAAGCAAACAGTGACAAGGTAATCAAATGTATCCATTGGCCATTATGAAATTGAGATTATATACAACATGTTTTCTCATTCCAGACTACCATGAAGCTCTACGCATGATTAGGGTGGATATTAACCTGTTCTTCGAATGAAACAACTCGAGGTTGGATCTGATTGAGGGTATAATGGGAAATTTCCTTCTGGAACTCAGGCTCCAACTTCCCCAGCTCCTGGGCAAACGACTGGAGCAGCTGCCGCGACACAACAAGTACCACGTCGTCCGATAACACTGGATTGAATACAAATACACAACAAGTAAATCAGAAATTGATATAAAAATCATAAAAACAAAAGTGAGAAAAAAAACGAACTGTGGTCGATGAATTGTTTGGCTTGGACGACATCGTTTGATGAGATGACGGTGGCGAGAATGTGCTTGTACTGTTCGATCTTTTGCCGCTGGTCACCGACGGCGGACGCACTCGCGAATGCACTTTCCATCAATGTTTGTGGGGCTACTTTCGTCGTCTTCGTTCTTTTGGATGGGTTTTAAGCCAATTATTTTCAGTTTTTAGAACCCTAAATATTCAGAGATTTGGAGAGGCCCCAATATTTTCAGATTATTAAAATATTGTTTTGATTATAATAATATTTTTAATTTTAAGTTTTTTAAAAATAAAATAAGTCAATACATAACTTTTTTTACCACGCAGATTAAAAAAAATATTACTCATTCTATCCCTTAAATCAATGCATACTTTTCTTTTTAGTCCCTCCCTTAAAACAATGCACATTCCATAAATGGAATGTCTTTTCACAACTTTATTCTCTCAATACACATTTATTTACCCTTATACCACTATTTTTTCAACTAACTACTTTATTACTTACACATCAATACCTATTATACCCCTACTTTATATTAGGGCTGAGCGTTTTAGCCCGAAAACCCGAAACCCGGCCCGAAAACCCGAGAAAAAACCCGACATGACCCAAGCCCTCTTTTTGGAAGGACCGGCCCGATTTAAGCCCGACCCGAAATTTGATTTTTCGGTCCGGGCTCGGGCCCTTAAAATTTTCGGACCGATAACCCGGCCCGAACCGAAAATGTAATATATAAATTTAAAAAATATTTTTTTGCACATTTAGGTTGAACATCTAGGTCGAAATTCAAATAATTGAACTATTGCCGATTGTGTTAAGACCCAACAATAAATATGGGCTGAGTGTAAGTAAATATCTCATGGACTTGGGCCAAACCAATTGCTATCTGGGCCTCTTCAAATTAAATACAGGTAACATGTATGATATATAAATTTAAAAAATATTATTTTTTGCACATTAGGGTTGAGCATCTCACCATCTAGCCGCCTCCAGGACCTCCATTATCTCTCTTTGGACAATTGCTTTTACAAATCATATCTCCACGCTTTTTCTAAATTCATTAAGTCAACCAACATCACTCCTACAAATCTTTATTTCATCATCACCTTCAACCTCTTTCAATTGCTCCTGAACTAGGATCGACCGTCGAGGAAGCGCCTTGGTGGATATTCTGACTTGGGGAACCGCTTAATGACTCAATGAAGCGCAGCTCGGTCACTAACTTGAGGAGACAAATGTGACGGAGCGGCGCCGACGAGGTTTTGATTGTTGAATATTTTGACGTACGAATATAAAAATGAGTCGATCCGATGAAGACAATGGTTCAGAAATAAAGCACTGTAAACAACATTTTTTTGGGCCCGTCAGGCCCGAAAACCCGGCTCGGACCGCCGGGCTCGGTCCCGAGCCGGTCCTCCATTTCAAAAAGCACGGCCCGGCTCGGATCGAAAAGCTCGGGTTTTGGGCTGGGTTTTAGTATTTTTGGGCTCGTACCGGCCCGCGCCCACCTCTACTTTATATTATTAAACACACAAAAACTCACTTTTTCTTAATCACGTGCAAATTTTTCTATGCATAGTTTTAGGGGATGTAGGGAGTATTTTTTAAGTTAAAAAATAAAATAGTTTTGAATAGAATTTATAAAGTAGGTAAATAAAATAGAGGTAAAATTATATTTTCAAGTAAAAATAGGAATGTTTATTTCTTTTTTTGGAATGTATCAATTATTATGAGACATCCAAAAAAGAAAAGTAGTACATTTATTGGGAGGAGAAAAGAGTATAAGAGCATCTTCATTTGTGTACCTCAACATGAGGTACAATTTAGATGACACATCATAAAACAATTGTACCTATTAAATTGTACCTCATCATCCCAATGGTTTGAGTACAATTTTTTGCCTTTATACATGTGGGACCCACTAAATTAGACACAAAACAATTTGTACCTAGTATCAAAACTTTGATACTATTGTTTCTCTCTCCCAAATTGTACCTATTACCCCAATGGTGTACCTAGGTACAATTCCATGCCATGTAGGAATTGTACCTACCATTGGGGATGCTCTAAGTTTTGTTAAAATTTATACTCTTCCCTCTTATGATAGTTGCACTACTTTTTTTTTTTGGATATCACATAATAGTTGATATACCTCAAAAAAAGGAAATAAATATTTTTTATTATTTTATTTTAAAATATAATTTATTCATAATTTATTCATTTACTTTTTAAACTCTACTTACCGTTACTTTATTTTTCAATTTAAGAATATATTAAACTCATTATTTAGTGAGAGGGAGAGAGTATATTTTACCATTTTGTATTTACCTTTTTTGGTTATATTAGAGTACTTTACGACAATCAGAATTGTTGTTGAAATTCAATTTATTATAGGAGTATATGGTACTCAAGAAGTTTGATTTTTTTTTGTAAAGGATAATCAAATATAAAAACAAAAGTAAAATGTGAAATTTTGAAATCTCTAGAAATTTGATACTAATTTCAGGTTTCTAACACTTTCATTTGTTTTCGTGTGTTTCGGTAATGCCTAAAATTTGTCTGTTTTTCTTTAATTTTTAAAATACATTTTGTAAATTCGTTCAAGGTTTTTTGTTCAAACTTAAATTTAACATTTGGTTCAAAGTTCATATTTAATGTTTTTTTGGGTAAATTGCCATTTTTTTATTTTAAACAAATGTTTTTTAGCCAAAAATAAAATAAAAGTTTTCATACATTAAAATATGTATTTGAATTTTTGTTTACATACCATTTTTTCTTCATATTGTTGACTTATCATAGTATTTTTCAAACTTTAAAAATTATAAAATTAATCTAATAAATTGTTTTATAATACTTTATCAATCTATAATAATATTAGTATTATTTTTTATTTATATTTAATTTTGAATTAATGTTCACACCTATTTAAAAAAAATCGCAAGAGATATTATTTTTAAGACAATTTTTAAGAGATAATTTTATTTTTGCCATTTATCAATTTATAATTAATTTTATAAGAAAAATTAATAAAGCAATTGCGGTAGAGCAATTAATAAAGCAATTACAGTCTTAAACTACACTTGATCATATTTCCAAATCGAGGGTTTTCTTCACTCTGTTTGTTCACTCTCGCCATCATCTTCTTCTTCAAACTCGTAGATCTACAGAGCAATCCATTGACTAGACGCGAGGAATTACAGAAACAAAAGGATCGATATGGCCTCCATTGATAGAATCAGCGAGTTGCCGGACGATGTTCTCGTTCACATTCTCTCTTTCCTCACAACCAAGACATCCGTGTCGACCGACATCCTCTCTCGGCGGTGGAGGCTTCTCTGGACTCACGTCCCTACTCTAGATTTCGACGCCGACGATTACGATTCCGTCACCGCGGCGAGCTTTCCAAACATCATCGATGGAGTTTTGTCCCTCCACAAAGGGCATCTCCTTCATACTTTTCGGCTCGACCTAAGATATTATCAGTGCACTTATTCCGAAATGGAGAGGTGGATTTCCGCTGCGATTGCGCGCAACGTGCGAAATATCGATATTCGTCACGACGATTTGGATTACAATGAGCACTTGTTTCCCCAATCCCTCTTCACCTGCGAAACCCTCGTAGATTTGAGTCTTAGGCAGTGTGGGTTCATCCCCTCGACTGGAGATGTAAGTCTGCCTAGGCTCAAGAAGCTTTGTCTTGATATGGTTAGTTACAAATCTGAAAAATCCCTTGCCCACGTTCTTTCTGGAACGCCGGTGCTCGAGCAGTTGATCATTCAGGCGGCTGGTCATATGGATTTGAGTGTTTGCTGTTGCATATCTTCGCCTACACTAAAGAGCCTTGTGCTCTGTTTCGAATTTAATTTATTTATAGTGAAGATAGATACACCTGCACTTAGATATCTTATCCTGCATGATTGGGAATCTCAAAATGTCTCGGTTGGCCCCCTAACATCCTTATCTGAAGCAGATATCGATTTCTATGTAAGGAAAACTAGGAACGTTCTAGATTCTCGAAATGTGATCGAATTTGTTGGTATGCTCTACAATGTGAAGCGTCTAACTCTATCAACTGGTTGGATGAAGGTTAGGATTTCGATCGCATTTGTGTTTTTACTTGCCTTCCATTGGTTCATGTTTATCTTATCGCGGTTTTATCTTTTTACAGGTTTCTGACTCGGTATTCTCTGGATTGACTACGAAGTTTCCTAATTTAACGGAGCTTACGCTGTGTGCTGATTCGCGTTTTATAACATATTTTCTTGAAAATGCCGATAATCTTAGGTCCCTAACAATCAGTATGGTATGCTTTGTGTTTTTTGGTATTCTTCAGTTTTTAATCAATTATGTTCTTAAACTTTATAGCTGAAAGCCTGAACGGGTTCTTTACTTGTTATGTTTTCCTATTATCAGCAGTTTGATACAAGACTCAAATATTGGATGGAGCCGAAACATATACCCGATAGCCTGATATCACATCTTGAAACAGTAAGATTTAAATGCTTCAGGTGTACAGAGGTAGGTTTTGAGATAATAAGATATATTTTGAGGAATGCTAAAGTCTTGAAGAGGATTGAAGTATATTTTCATCACTCTTTTGATTTGGAAGAAAAGGCCGAAGTGTGTAAGAGAATCTCATTGTTTGAGCGAGGATCCGAGAAATGTCTTTTTTACATGCATTGAGATTGTTTCAGTTTGTTACTTCTCGACATTTTGAATATAGATTTTTCATTCAACATTTTGAAGCCGGTATATTTAAACATTTATTGTTCTTGCTATTTTGATCTCCCAAGGGAAGTTGTTCTCAAGACACTCCAGGCTTTTGAATTCCCTAGTTTATTCCCTAGTTTTCGTAACCTTTGGCACAGTGTTAGTTAGGTGTTCAAGTAGATCTTTATCTAATCACTCGAAAAAAAGAGCCTTTCTATTGTTGGGGAATTTTCTCGTGTGGCCTCTACACCATTCGTGCCGGGGCCTTCGTTTCATGGCTGCAAGTACCATACTGATTGATTAGTATCAAGGCCTTGTTGGGTTCTGGCCTTTTTAAATTTTTAAAAATTGATTTGAATACATTTTTAAATATTTTAAAATAAAATTAAAATAATTGTAAATATTTTTGAACGTTTGAAATGGTTTGAAAATAATTGTAATTAATTTTAAGTGCATTAAAGAATTTTAAAATAAAATAAAATAATTTTAAATACTTTACAATAGTATTACCTTTTAAACTTTTTAAAATATTTTTAATTAATTTAAATAGCTTTTATACACGTCTTAAAATAATTTTACATGATTTGAAATATTATTTAAATATTTTAAAAATATTTCATAACATTTCAAAATATTTCAAAATAATATTTTTAATGATTTGAAATGTTTTTTAAAGATTTTTATATGTATTTAACTTTTTTCTTAATTAATTTTTAAAAAATACTAAAAAAATTAATAAAGCAATTGCAGTACTTTCACAGTTGCTCATTTTTCCTAAAGGGTTTTCGTCGCTGTTTGTTCACTCTCGTTATCATCTTCTTCTTCAACCTGGTAGATCTACAGAGCAATCCATTGACAAGACACGTGATGAATTACAGAAGCAAAAGGATCGATATGTCTTCCATTGATAGAATCAGCGCGTTGCTGGACGATGTTCTCGTTTACATTCTCTCTTTCCTCACAACCAAGATCTCCGTGTCGACCAGCATCCTCTCTCGGCGGTGGAGGTTTCTCTGGGCCCACGTCCCTAATTTAGATTTCGAGACAGGCGATTATGTTACAGTCACTGCGATGAACTTTCACTACATCATCGACAGAGTTTTCTCCCGGCACAAAGGGCATTTCCTACATACCTTTCGGCTCGATCTACCCCATTACCGGTGCACTAATTCCGAAATGGAGAGATGGATTTCCGCTGCGATTGCGCGAAACGTGCGAAATTAGGGACGTTCTAGATTCTCGAAATGTGATCGAATTTGAAGCAGAATGTCTACAGCATTCCTCTCGGGGCATTTGTTTCATGTCTACAAGTACCATACTAATTGCTTGGCATCAAGGCCTAGTTGAGTTTTGGGAATATTATCTCAGAAGGTCGTTTATGGCTGCATTTGAGTCTCGTTCAGTTTTTTCTGACTACCCCATTGGCAATATGGCTGCTGCTGCTGCTGCTGCTGCATATGATTCTGTAGGTTCTTACAGTAATAGAATTGGCTTTGTGAGTTTTGGAAAAGCTAGCAGGAGAGGGTCCTAGAGAAGACTTAAATGTATTTGATGGATTTTAAAATAATTTTTTAAATGATACTTGTAATTTTTATGTATTTTAAATTATCTTTTAAATACGGAGTGTTATATTTTTTCTTTAAAATTTTCATTTAAAAAGAAAATTTACTTTTACAATTACAGTATAAATTCTATATAGTAATACTCTATATAGGAATAAATGATTAATATATAATAAAAATATTTATTAATAATGTTTTTATTTATTAAAATCAATAGCATGTTTAAGATGACTCAAATATTTATAAAAATCAATAACATATAGTATACGATCAAAGTTTATAGTCTTAATATTTTATTCAATTTGTATGTTAAACCTAATTTTTAAATATATATGGTTAAAATTTATTATTCAAAATTACTAAATTAATTTTGTGAATTTAAATATATATAATATTGTATGTATATTATTTTTATATTTTTATTATTTTTTATAAAAAAAATTATTTTTATTTTATAAAACTCTTTATAAGAATAACTAGTAATATTTTTTACCGGTCTCAACGATATAACTTATAGTCTTAATATTTTATTCAATTTGTATGTTAAACCTAATTTTTAAATATATATGGTTAAAATTTATTATTCAAAATTACTAAATTAATTTTGTGAATTTAAATATATATAATATTGTATGTATATTATTTTTATATTTTTATTATTTTTTATAGAAAAAATTATTTTTATTTTATAAAACTCTATATAAGAATAACTCTCTATAGTAATATTTTTTACCGGTCCCAACAATATAACTGTGCGGAGTTTCTACTGTACTTCGTGCTTACTTTAATAATAAAATAAAATTTATAAAAATAATAAAAAATTAATAATAATAAAATAATATAAAATACAATTTATAATTATTTTTATAAAAAATAATGGAGTAATAATAAAGCAACTGCGGTCCTTTAAGTTGCTCATATTTCCAAATCGAGGGTTTTCTTCGCTGTGTTCACTCTCGTTATCTTCTTCTTCAACCTCGTAGATCTACAGAGCAATCCATTGACTAGACACGTGAGGTATTACAGAAGCAAAAGGATCGATATGGCTCCCATTGATAGAATCGGCGCGTTGCCGGACGATGTTCTCGTTCACATTCTCTCTTTTCTCACGACCAAAACATCCGTGTCGACCAGCATCCTCTCTCAGCGGTGGAGCTTTCTCTGGGCTCACGTCCCTAAATTAGATTTCGACGCCGTCGATTATGTCACAGTCACCGCGGCGAGCTTTCCAGACATCATCAATGGAGTTTTGTCCCTTCACAAAGGACATTCCCTTCATACTTTTCGGCTCGACCTAAGAAAATATCACTACACTAGCTCCGATATGGAAAGATGGATTGTCTCTGCGATTGCACGCAACGTGAGAATTATCGAACTTCGTCACAACGATTTGGATTACGGTGAGCAAATGTTTCCCCAATGCCTCTTCACCTGCAAAACCCTCGTAGATTTGTGTCTTAGCCGGTGTGGGTTCATCTCCTCGACCGGCAATGTAAGTCTGCCTGAGCTCAAGAGGCTTTTTCTTGATGTAGTTAAGTACGAGTCCAATGAATCCCTTGCCCACGTGCTTTCTGGATCCCCTATGCTCGAGGAGTTGACTGTTCGGGCAGCGAATCATGTGGGTTTGAGTGTTTGCTGTTGCATATCTTCTCCGACTCTAAACAGGCTCGTGCTCTTGTTGAAATTTATTAGAATCGAGGACTCTGTCTTTAGAGTGAAGATAGATACACCTGCACTTAGATATCTCAAGCTACGTGATTGGGAATCCCAGAATGTCTCGACTGGGCGCCTAACATCCTTATATGAAGCAGATATCTGGTTCCTTCCTAGGAAGGTAAGGAGCGTTCTAGATTCTCGAAACGTGATCGATTTTGTTGGTAAGCTGTACAACGTGAAGTGTCTAAAACTATCAACTAGTGAGATGCAGGTTAGGATTTTGATCATATTTGTTCTTTTAGGTTCTTTCATTAGTTTGTGTTTACCTTATCGTGGCTATATCTTTTACAGGTTTCTGACTCGGTCTTCTCTGATTTGACTATAAAGTTTCTTAATTTAACGGAACTCGAACTGCTTGCTGATTGGCGTTTTGTAACATATTTTCTTGAAAATGCTGATAATCTTAGAACCCTAAAAATCAATATGGTATGTTTTTTATTTTGTTTTTTTAATTCTTCTTAAGGTTTTTCAGTTTACTCTTTAATCAATAATGTTTTGGTTGTTTTTTCCCTATTATCACCAGCAATCTGAATATCTCGAATATTGGATGGAGCCTAAAGATATACCCACGAGTCTCGTATCACACCTTGAAACAGTAAGATTTGAATACTTTACGTGTAGAGAGGTAGCGTTTGACATGGTAAGATATATTTTGAGGAATGCTAAAGTCTTGAAGATGATTGAAATATATTTTCATCCCTGTATTGATTTGGAAAAAAAGACGGAAGCGTGTACTAGAATTTCATTGTTTGAGCGAGGATCCGAGACATGCCACCTTGACTTGCATTGAGATTATTTCAGTTTGTTACTAAACATTTTGAAGCCCATCTTTTTAAACATTTATTGTTCTTGCTATTTTGATCTCCCAAGGGAAGTTGTTCTTCAGTCACTCGAGGCTTTTGAATTCCCTTGTTTCCGTAACCTTTGGCAAAGTGTTAGGTAGGTTTTCAAGTAAATCTTCATCTAATCACTCGAAAAAAAGAGCCTTTCGGTTGTTGGGTTTTGGAAATTATATCTCAGAAGGTCGCTTGTGGCTGCATTTGGTTCCTGGTCACAGCCTTTTCTGATTGCCCCATTGGCAATATGGCTGCTGCTGCATATCATTCTGTAGGTTATTACAGTAATAGAATTGGCTTTGTGAGCTTTAGAAGAGCTATCAAGAGCTTGAGAAATAACGAGAGTCGAAATACTAAGCTTGTTGGGTACGGATATTTCGTAAATTTTGTGAAGAGAAAGGGCAATGACAATCCATTAATGGGCTCTGGTGTATTCCTCCGCTGCCACTGCACCTGGTGATGTCACTTTGCAATGCTACGAAGGGTGGACGACTTTCGAGTTCTGGAGAGATTAGTCCTGAAGTGTGAACCAAGGGTTCATTCACACAGGCTCAGCCGAGGTCCTAGAGAAATTTAATGTATTTTTAAATAAAATTTAATTGATACTTGTAATTTTTATGTATTTTAAATAATATTTTTTCATATTATTGCTTTAAAATTTTCATTTTAAAAGAAAATTTACAATTACTTGCTTTAATAATAAAATAAAATAAAATTTATAATTAACTTTATAAAAAATACAAATACTAAAGCAATTGCAGTGTCCTTTTAACTTGCTCATATTTCCAAATCGAGGGTTTTCTTCGCTGTGTTCACTCTCGTTATCTTCTTCCTCAACCTCGTAGATCTACAGAGCAATCCATTGACTAGACACGTGAGGTATTACAGAAGCAAAAAGATCGATATGGCTCCCATCGATAGAATCGGCGCGTTGCCGGACGATGTTCTCGTTCACATCCTCTCTTTTCTCACAACCAAAACATCCGTGTCGACCAGCATCCTCTCTCAGCGGTGGAGCTTACTCTGGGCTCACGTCCCTAATTTAGATTTCGACGGCGTCGATTACGTTACAGTCACCGCGGCGAGCTTTCCAGACATCATCAACGGAGTTTTGTCCCTTCACAAAGGTCATTCCCTTCATACTTTCCGGCTCGACCTTAGACATTATGAATACACTAGCTCCGAAATGGAGAGATGGATTGTCGCTGCGATTTCGCGCAACGTGCGAAATATCGAAATTCGTCACAGCGATTTGGATTACGATGAGCAAATATTTCCCCAATGTCTCTTCACCTGCAAAACCCTAGTTGATTTGAGTCTTAGCCGGTGTGGGTTCATCCCCTCGACCGGCGATGTAAGTCTGCCCGAGCTCAAGAAGCTTTTTCTTGATATAGTTAAGTATGACTCCAATGAATCCCTTGCCCACGTGCTTTCTGGATCGCCGATGCTCGAAGAGTTGACCATTCGGGCAGCGAATTTTGTGGATTTGATTGTTTGCTGTTGCATATCTTCTCCGACTCTAAATAGGCTCGTGCTCTTGTTGAAATTTAATAGATTCGAGGGCTCTGTCTTTAGAGTGAAGATAGATACTCCTGCACTTAGATATCTCAAGCTTCGTGATTGGGAATCCCAGAATGTCTCGGCTGGGCGCCTATCATCCTTATATGAAGCAGATATATGTTTCCTTCCTAGGAACGTAAGGGGCGTTCTAGATTCTAGAAACGTGATCGAATTTGTTGGTAAGCTGTACACCGTGAAGTGTCTTACACTAACAACTAGTTCGATGCAGGTTAGGAGTTTGATCACATTTGTCTCTTTAGGTTCCTTTCATTAGTTCGTGTTTATCTTATCGTGGTTTTATCGTTTACAGGTTTCTGATTCGGTCTTCTCTGATTTGACTACAAAGTTTCTGAATTTAACGGAACTCGAACTGATTGCTGATTGGCGTTTCGTAACATATTTTCTTGAAAATGCTGATAATCTTAGATCCATAAAAATCAATATGGTATGTTTTTTTTAATTCTTCTTCAGGTTTTTCAGTTTACTCTTTAATCAATAATGGTTTACTTGTTTTTTTTTCCTATTATCACCAGGAAGATGAACATCTCGAATATTGGATGGCGCCGAAAGATATACCCACGAGTCTGGTATCACACCTTGAAACAGTAAGATTTGAATGGTTCTGGTGTAAAGAGGTAGCGTTTGACATGGTAAAGTATATTTTGAGGAATGCTAAAGTCTTGAAGATGATTGAAATATATTTTCATCCCAATATTGATTTGGAAAAAAAGTCCGAAGCCTGTACGAGAATTTCATTGTTTGAGCTAGGATCGGAGACATGCCGGCTTGACTTGCATTTAGAAGAGCTAGCAGGAGCTTGAGAAACAACAAGAGTCGAAATAATAAGCTTTTTGGTCTACTGATATTTCATGAATTTTGTGAAGAGAAAGGGCAATGGCAATCCATTAATGGGCTCTGGGTTTGATGATTTTCATTTTGGTGTATTCCTCCACTGGCACTGCACCTGGATCACTTTGCTGTTTGCAATGCTACGAAGAGTGGACGACTTTCGAGTTCTGGAGATTCGACTGAGCTGTATACTATAATTTAATGTAATTTTAAATGATATGAAATGTAATTTTTATGTGTTTTAAATTATCTTTTAAACATTATAGAGTTTCTGACTTTCTGATTTTGAAGTGAATTGAAATACGAAGTGTATCTATTACTAACATTTAACAATTTCAATTAAATATTACTCCATAAAATGAAATAAATTTATTTTTAAATAATTAAATTTAAATTTAAATATTTGTTTTAACGAGAGTGAACAAACAGCGAAGAAACCCCTCGATTTTTTTTACAGAGGAGTACTTCACAGTTACACTACACTTGCTCATATTTCCAAATCGAGGGGTTTCTTCAACCCCGTAGATGTACAGAGTAATCCAGAGGATCGATATGGCCTCCATTGATAGAATCAGCGCGTTGCCAGACGATGTTCTCGTTTACATTCTCTCTTTTCTCACAACCAAAACATCCGTGTCAACCAGCATCCTCTCTCGGCGGTGGAGGTTTCTCTGGGCTGTCGTCCCTACTTTTGATTTCGACGCCGACGATTATGTTTCAGTCACCACGGCGAGCCTTCGAGACATCATCTATGAAGTTTTGTTCCTGCACAAAGGGCATTCCCTTCATACTTTTCGACTCGACCTAAGACAATATCAGCACCATTATTCCGAACTGGAGAGGTGGATTTCCGCTGCGATTTCGCGCAACGTGCGAAATATCGATATTCGTCAGGGCGATTTGGATTACGATGTGTATATGTTTCCCAAATGCCTCTTCACCTGCAAAACCCTAGTAGATCTGAGTCTCAGAGGGTGTGGGATCATCCCCGTGTACGAAGATGTAATTCTGCCTGTGCTCAAGAAACTTCGTCTTGATATGGTTAAGTATGACTGTGATGAATCCCTTCAACACGTGCTCTCTGGAACCCCAGTGCTCGAGGAGTTGATCATTCACGCTTCGAATCGTGTGGAATTGAGTGTTTGGGGTTGCATATCTTCACCGACGCTAATTAGGCTCGTGCTCTGGTTCGAAATTAATTTAGTTGAGGACGATGACGAGGCCTTTAGAGTGGAGATAGATACACCTGCACTTAGATATCTCACGCTGCATGATAGGGAATCCCAGTTTGTCTCGGTTGGGCACCTACCATCCTTATTTGAAGCGGATATCAGTTTCTATGATAAGAAATTTAGGGGCGTTTTAGATTCTCGAAATGTGATCGAATTTGTTGGTAAGCTCTACAATGTGAAGTGTCTAACTCTATCAACTGGTTGTATGATGGTTAGGATTTTGATCGCATTTGTGTTTTTACTTCCCTTTCATTGGTTCGTGTTTATCTTATCGCGGTTTTATCTTTTTACAGGTTCCTAACTCGGCATTCTCTGGTTTGACTGCGGAATTTCATAATTTAACGGAACTTGAACTGTGTGCTGATTCGTTTTTTATAACATATTTTCTTGAGAATGCCGATAATCTTAGGTCCCTAACAATCAATATGGTATGCTTTTTTTTTTTTTTGTATTCTTCAGTTTTTAAAGTCTCTTCGTTAATCAATAATGTTCTTAATGGGTTCTTTACTTTTTATGTTTTCCTATTGTCAGCAGGATGATAAAAAACTCAAATATTGGATGGAACCGAAACATATACCCGCGAGCCTGATATCACATCTTGAAACAGTAAGATTTAAATGCTTCAGGTGTACAAAGGTAGGGTTTGAGATGATAAGATATATTTTGAGGAATGCTAAAGTCTTGAAGATGATTGAAGTATCATTTCATCTCTCTTTTGATTTGGAGGAAAAGACCGAAGCGTGTAGGAGAATCTCATTGTTTGAGCGAGGATCCGAGGCATGCCTTTTAGACATGCATTGAGATTGTTTCAGTTTGTTACTACTCAACATTTTGAAGCCGATCTTTTTAAACATTTATTGTTCTTGCTATTTTGATCACCCAAAGGAAACTCTTCTCCAGACACAGGCTTTTGAATTTTCTAGCTTCCGTATCCTTTGGTACAGTGTTAGGTAGGTGTTCAAGCAAATCTTCATTTAATCACTCGAAAAAAGAGCCTTTCGGTTGTTGGGGAATTTTCTCGTGTAGTCGTGTGGTCTGTACACCATTCGTGCTGGGGCCTTTGTTTCATGTCTGCAAGTACCATACTGATTGATTAGTATCAAGGCCTAGTTGTGTTTTGGGAATTACGTCTCAAAAGGTCGCTTATGGCTGCATTTGGGTCTCGGTCAGCTTTGTCTGATCACCCCATTGGCAATATGGCTGCTGCTGCATATCGTTCTGTATGTTCTTACAGTAATAGAATTGGCTTTGTTTGCTTTGGAAAAAGCTAGCACGAGCCTGAGAAATAACTGAGAGTCGAAATAATAAGCTTTTTGGTCTACCAATATTTCGTGAGTTTTGTCAATAGAGGGCAATGGCAATCCATTAATGGGCTCTGGGTTTGATGATTTTCATTTTGGTGTATTACTCAGCTGGCACTGCACCTGATGATGTGTTCTGAGAATGTTTTCTGCTACATCTCTACAAAGAAGAAACCGGCTGAGAGAATGAAAATAAGACATGGGCTAAGTGGGCGGGCTGATGAGTGATGAGGGTGTAAACCAATTACTTACTTTAATAATAAGATATCCGTGTCGACCGGCATCCTCTCTCGGCGGTGGAGGTTTCTATGGACTCACGTCCCTACTCTAGATTTCGACGCCGGCGAGCTTTCCAAACATCATCGATGAAGTTTTGTCCCTTCCCAAAGGGCATTCCCTTCATACTTTTCGGCTCGACTTAAAACAATATCACTACACTAGCTCCGAAATGGAGAGATGGATTGTCTCTGCGATTGCGCGCAACGTTCGAAATATCGATATTTGTCACGGCGATTTGGATTACGATGAGCATATGTTTCCCCAATCCCTCTTCACCTGCAAAACCCTCCTAGATTTGAGTCTTAGCCGCTGTGGGTTCATCCCCTCGACTGGAGATGTAAGTCTGCCTGGGCTGAAGAAGACTATCTTGATATGGTTAAGTACGAGTCCGATGAATCCCTTGCCCACGTGCTTTCTGGATCCCCGGTGCTCGAAGAGTTGATCATTCAGGCGGCGAGTCATTTGGATTTGAGTGTTTGCTGTTGCATATCTTCTCCGACGCTAAATAGGCTCGTGCTCTTGTTCGAATTTATTGGATTTGAAGATGCAGCCTTTAGAGTGAAGATAGATACCCCTGCTCTTAGATATCTCAAGCTACGTGATTGGGAATCCCAGAATGTCTCGGCTGGCCGCCTAACATCCTTATATGAAGCAGATATCTGTTTCCTTCCTAAGGACGTTAGGGACGTTCTAGATTCTCGAAACGTGATCGAATTTGTTAGTAAGCTGTACAACGCGAAGTGTCTAACACTATCAACTAGTGAGATGCAGGTTAGGATTTTGATCACATTTGTCTCTTTAGGTTCCTTTCATTAGTTCGTATCTTATCGGCGTTCTATCTTTTACAGGTTTCTAACTCGGTCTTCTCTGATTTGAGTATAAAGTTTCTTAATTTAACGGAACTCGAACTGCTTGCTGATTGGAGTTTTGTAACATATTTTCTTGAAAATGCTGATAATCTTAAATCCCTAAAAGTCAATATGGTATGTTTTTTTTTTCTTCAGGGTTTTAAGTTTACTCTTTAATCAGTAATGTTTTACTTGTTTTTTTTTTCCTATTATCACCAGGAAGATGAATATCTCGAATATTGGATGGAGCCGACACATATACCCACGAGTCTGGTATCACACCTTGAAACAGTAAGATTTGAATGGTTTAGGTGTAGAGAGGTATCGTTTGACATGGTAAGGTATATTTTGAGAAATGCTAAAGTCTTGAAGATGATTGAAATATGTTTTCTTCCCTGTATTGAATTGGAAAAAAAGACCGAAGTCTGTAAGAAAATTTCATTGATTGAGCGAGGATCCGAGACATGCCTTTTTGACTTGCATTGAGATTGTTTCAGTTTGTTACTAAATATTTTGAATATAGATATTTCATTCAACATTTTGAAGCCGATCTTTAAACATTTATCTTTCTTGCTATTGGGTTTTGGGAACTATATCTCAGAAGGTCGCTTATGGCTGTGTTCGAGTCTCGGCCGCCTTTTTCTGATTGCCCCATTGGCAATACTGCTGCTGCTGCATATCAGTCTGTAGGTTCTTACAGTAATAAAATTGGCTTTGTGATCTTTAGAAAAGCTAGCAGGAGCTTGAAAAAATAACGAAGGTCGAAATAATAACTTGTTGGTCTACGGATATTTCGTGAATTTTGTGAAGAGAAAGGGCAATGGCAATCCTCTGGGTTTGATGATTTTCATATCGGTGTATTTCCTCAACTTGATGATGTGTCACTTTGCAATGCTACGAAGGGTGGGCAACTTTCGAGTTCTGGAGGTTCGTCTGAACCCTATGTTCCTCTCAGACCTTGCCTTCATGTCATCATTTTGGCAAGCATTGATGATGCACTCATGAGCAAATTTCTGTTACCCTTTTCATGGCCATCCCAATCTTCACATCCCTGAAGCTAGTATAGAGATCATGTGTTTTGCCATATAATGTAATAAAATAATTTAAATTAAAAAAAATTAAGATTTAAAATAATTTGAATGTGTCACAAAACAATTTAAAAATGATTTATAATAATTTTTAAATATTTAAGAATGTTTTAAAATAAATTTTAAATAAATTGATTTTTTATAATACCTTTATATGTTTTAAAATAAATTTTAAATAGTTTGAAATAATACTTTAATAAAGTATAAATTTTAAAATTAATTTTTGCTTTTGAGTGTTTAAATAAAATAAAATAAAATAGTTAAGCATATCTTTTATTATTATAGTAATAAAATTTAATTACCATAAAAAATTCCAAAAAAACAATTAATGTATTCAGTAATTGAGCTGAGGAGCAGTAAATCCCACCATAATCCAACAGGACAAAGATCTATAGGTTATTAGGTTTCTGGATTTTACCCGTCCGCCCAAATCCATAAATTCCTCTATTTTCCATCAATTTTATTTTATTTTTTATTTTTCACGAATCGTTAGGACGCTGTGCAGTTCATCGTCGACACTAAAAGGTAATTTTTTTTGCGATTTGAAATTATTTTGAATCGACGAAGCCGCAATTTCTATCGTTCTCCAATCATATTTTTTTCATATGATTAATCAAATCATATTTATCCATATAGGGTTTGTGATAATTATTAATTATTGTAATTATCATATGGTGTTTTTGAAATTGATAAAGTGATGATTTTGGGAATGTGTGGTTTGTGTTGACAGAACATATGAACATTCTTGCTCTGAAGAAATTCAATTTTATGTGGTTTAACAAATTGGAGAAGAAGGGGTTGTTTCTCGGCTGTGCCCTCCATTACGAAAAGCTGTCGAATTTACTTCACCCGAGAGAGCCCACAAAATGCCAACTAAATATTTTGCTGATGTTTTGATTGCCCGAGGGAAGTTATTCTCCGGCCACTCGAGGCTCTTGCATTCCTTAGCTTCCGTAACAACTTGCACTGTGTTAGGTGTTCGAGCAAATCTTCATTCAACCACTCGAAAAAAGAACCTTTCTGTTATTGGGGCACCGGGCCCTTCGTTTCAAGTCTGCAAGTACCATTCTGATTGTTTGCTATCAAAGCCCGGTTGTGTTTCGGGAAATATATCTCAGAAGGCGCTTATGGCTGCCTGTGGGTCTCGGTCAGCTTTCTCTGATAATTTGACTGGTGCTGCACATCGTTCTCTCGGTTCTTGCAGCAATGGAATTGGCTTTGTCAGCTTTAGGAAAGCTAGCATAAGTTTGAGAAATAACGAGCGTCGAAATAATAACTTGGTGGCCTACGGATATTTCATGTATAGTAATTTTTTGAAGAGAAAGGGCAATGTCAATCCATTCATGGGCTTTGGGTTTAGTGATTTTCTTACATCGGCATCTGCGCATTCCTCCGCTGGCACTACACCTGATGATGTGTCACTCGTTAATGCGACGAAGGGGGGACAACATTCGAGTTCCGGAGATTCGTCTGAACCGTATGTTCCTTTTAGACTTTACCTCCAAAAGTGCTCGAGTTTTAACCTAATTGCATGACATTTTTTTTTCTTGCTGATTTTTTTTAGTAATTGTGAAATTTAGCTAGTTTTTCAGGGAAAATATCACAAATGGTCCTGTACGGATGTCATTTTCCGTAAGTAGTCCTTTATTTTCAAAAGTTATCACGGTTGGTTCTTTTGCCCGGGAAAGTGACGCGTTATTGTCACGCGCCGCCAAAAATCTGACATGGCAATCGGAAATTACATCCGTACAGGACCATTTGTGATAACTTTTGAAGATACAGGACTACTTTTGGCGGCGCGTGACAGTAACGCGTCACTTTCCCGGGCAAAAGGATCAACCGTGATAACTTTTGAAAATAAAGGACTACTTACGGAAAATGACATCCGTACAGGACCATTTGTGATATTTTCCCAGTTTTTCATGACTAAAAATTTGTTGCACGGCTGCCTTTTGAAGACGATTAGTTTAGCCAATCATACTTTTATGGTGGAAATTAGTAGTTTTATGGCCCAAAGTCACTACTTCTCAATTCCATTTAAATAGTTGTTTTCAAAAGTATGGATTTTTACCAAATTAGCATAAATCCATAAATGTTATAAGATGTTTTCGTTGCATATTGGCATGCACGAATGAGCTGTGATATTTCTAATTTCTATACCCTTTTCAGGAACACTCCAATCATCAGATCCATGAAGCTAATTTCTGGATCATGTTATCTGCCACATCCCGACAAAGAAGAAACCGGCGGAGAGGATGCACATTTCATTTGTACGAACGAACAAGCCATCGGCGTAGCCGATGGTGTAGGTGGGTGGGCTGATCTGGGTGTGGATGCCGGAAAATATGCACGTGAACTCATGTCCAATTCTGTATCTGCGGTTCTAGAAGAACCTAAGGGTTCCATCAACCCAGCCAGGGTCCTAGAGAAAGCCCACATTAGAACGAACGCGAAAGGGTCATCAACCGCTTGTATTATTGCCCTCACCGATAAGGTAATCCTTTTATTTTAAGGGATATTTTGAAATAAATGTAATTTTAAATGTTTTTATATAATTAAGATTTAAGAGCACTAGTTTTATCCTTATTATAAATTGAAGTAAATTTCCTAATTTAACCTTATTAACATTTATATACTACATACGTAGGTGTACGAGTATAATACTCTCTTTATCCCCTAAAACAATGAATACTTTACTTTTTTTTGTTGTCCCTTAAAACAGTGCACATTTATAAATGAAATGTCTTGTCACAACTTTATTCTCTCAATACACATTTATTTACCCTTTCTACCACTACTTTTTCAACTAATTACTTTATTACGTACACATCAATACCTATCATACCCCCTTATATTATTAAACACACAAAAAATCACTTTTTCTTAATTTACCCACAAATTTCTCTATAGATTATATAAAGGGATGCAGAGAGTAGTCATTATCGGTTTTAAAAGTTACCCTAAAATGTAAATAAAACTATTTTAGTACCCCTATTTTATAAATAATGAAAAAATATACTCCTAGCAATTTACTACCTTATTTCTTAACAATACCTTATTTTAATAGCTCTAATTGATCACAATTTGTTTGTTTTCGATGTTTAACCATCTTTTTTAGGGTCTCCATGCGACTAATTTAGGGGACAGCGGGTTCATGGTGGTTAGAGACGGGTGCACGATTTTCCGATCCGTTTCCCAACAACACGACTTTAATTTTCCGTATCAGCTGGAGAGTGGGAACTCGGGCGATTTGCCTAGCTCTGGACAGGTGCTCACGGTCCCCGTTGCTTCGGGGGACGTTATAATTGCTGGGACCGATGGGCTCTTCGATAACCTCTACAACAGTGACATCACAGCTGTCGTGGTTCACGCTAAGAGAGCTGGGTTCGGCCCTCAGGTGACTGCACAGAAGATTGCGGCTCTGGCTAGACAACGAGCGATGGACAGTAACAGACAGACTCCTTTCTCGACAGCAGCACAAGAGGCTGGTTTTCGTTATTACGGGGGGAAGCTCGATGACATCACTGTTGTCGTTTCTTACATCACGAGTGATCACAATGTAAGGAAACCTCCTCCCCCTCACTCGCTCTCTCTCTGGGTCGAACCTAGATTGGAAATTTGAATCGTTTTTGTTTGTTTGTGCGTAGGAAAGGGTTGTGGTCAAAAGCTCGATTTGAGAATTTGTTTGTTCGTGTTGTTTCTATGTTCGAAGATGGACGGCGTTGGAACCCTTTGTCGAACGAATTCTTGAATTTGGGTGTCAAGTTTTTACCCGAATTCTACACATTTTACACATAGGTAATCTGAGGTTTAAATTTTCAACTCTATATATCGAGATTTTCAGTATGTCGAAAACTTATATGTGGTTTATAATTTCTAACTCTGTATATGGAGATTTTCAGTATATCGAAAGAACTCTTGATTCTGGGTGTAAAGTTTTTGGTTTTAAATTTCAAAACTCTATATATCGAGGAGGTGTATTGAAAACTCAACCAGGACAACTTTCAAATTTCTTAATTGTGATTTGTTGAAAAGATTACGAAAATGATAAAATAAACCCGATTAATTACACATTAATACCTACATTAATTAAAAACAGTCAACTCTCATCCTCCAGCTACAGTTGACTGTGCTCTCTAAGCACAAGCCAATGGATGCGTTCCACGCACGATGTTCCACCATTTATAGCTACACCCTAGGGTACGTGATTAGCTACACCCTAGGGTACGTGATTATTCCTACCACACGATGTTCCACCATTTATAGCTACACCCTAGGGTACGTGATTATTCCTACCACGACATTAATGAAGTTTGTAAGATATTTTAATTAACTTTAAAAAGTATATTGATTTGTAAAATTAATAGACTACGAGGGCTGTATTCATTTAGAAGTTTATAGGATTTTAATTGATTTTAAAAAGTCTATTCATTTAGAAGTTTGTAGGAATTTAATTAACTTTAAAAAGTTTATGAGTTTGTAAAATCAATAGACTCCTGCATAGTTTGACTGATAGTTTATATAAAAAATTATTTTTTTTAGAAAAATAAAATAAAAAATTATTATTTTAATTTTACTTTTTATTATTTTTATACTTGAAACTCATTAGCAATACTTGTTCTTCTTTTATCAAATGTATATATATAAACATGTTTGTATATAAAAAATCAATTTTTTTAGAAAAATAAAATAAATAAATTATTATTTTAATTTTAATTTTTATTACTTTTATACTCAAAGCTCATTGTTTACATTTCTCTTTAATAATACTTATTCGCCATTTATCAACTTTTTGACTATGACATATCAATTTGTTTCAAAAAATCTTAATTTTGATCATATTCTATCGAAAATTAAACAATATACCACTGTAAATAAATGATCATAAATAATTTTTTAAATTAATTAAATTATAACATTAATAATTAAATTTATTATATTTTGATTGTTATTGAGAAACATATTATTGTACATAATAAATACAAAATAATTTATTATTAATATATATTATAAATAATTATTTTTAACGAAAATATGATAAGATTAATTTTTTCAAATAGAATTTTAATTATTTTATATAAATAAATTATTGTAATACTTTTGTTAAATGATAATTGTTTTTTTTCGTGTTTGAGTTTTTGGGTTGGAAAGAAGTCCATCTAAATCTCTCTTAATTATAATTGATTTTGAAAAGTTCAATATAGTTATAATTTTTAAAAAAAAATTCATTAAAATCCACACACTATTAAAATTTATTAAAATTTGATTAAAATAAGAGTGTTGAATACCTGTGAATTTTTTAAGATTTCTTAAAATCTTAATCGAATATATTTAGATTTTATTGAACTTTTAAAAATCCAAATTGAATACTTAGAGATTTTTTAAAAGTGTACACCCCTAAAATCTGATAATTCAACGTAAATAAATACGTAGTAACTTGATTTTTGACTCCGCAACCGCAAAACAGACTAATTATGCGAATTTTGTTTTTCTAGGGTTTCGAGTTTTCTTCCCTGAACAATTTTTTTTTTTAAATTTGGGGGTTTGGGGGAAAATTGAGGTTAACCGGAAATGGCGATAGGGCGGAGGGAGAAGGGCAGCCAATCACCGTTCCGTGGATCGCGAATCGCGGCGGCGATCGGGATCGGAGTGACTTTGGGGTGCGTGTTCGCATTTCTTTACCCCGATGGATTTTTCTCCTCGAATCAGACTGTTCAAATTCATCCCCTTCCGAAATCCAATCTTCAGGTACATGCTTCATCAACAATTAGTTTGAATCGAACTATTTTTTCGTTCATTTTATGAATTTACATTTCAGCTCATGTATACAATTCTATGGCGACGATTCTGTAGTCGTAAAGTCGTATTTTTTCCGGGTTTTTTTACTCGATTTATTGCCGCATAGGTTGATCCTTCCTCGTGCGAATCGACCGAGAAAATAAACCGTCTCAAGTCGAGCATCAGGTCCTTATCAGACAAAAACGTCGCCTTAAAAAGGCAAGTTCGCGACTTGTACGAAAAGCATTTTCGATCAGCCGAGCAAGCCAAAGACAACGCTCGTGAACAGCCTGTTGTTTTCGGCGAGCCTCAAAAGGCCGGGCCTTTCGGCACAGTCAAGGGCCAAAGGTTGAACCCGACAGTACTTCCCGACGAAAGCGTAAATCCTCGACTCTCAAAAATGCTATCCAAACTCGTGCCCGGAAAAAAAGAAATCATAGTAGCCCTCGCCAATTCCAACGTGAAGCCCATGCTTGAAGTCTGGTTCACCAACATTAAAAAAGTCGGCATCTCGAATTACCTAGTGGTGGCTTTAGACGATGAAATAGTAGATTTCTGCAAAACAAACAGTGTCCCGTTTTATAAACGGGACCCGGATGAGGCTGTCGACACCATCGGAAAAACGGGCGGTAATCACGCGGTCTCGGGTTTGAAGTTCCGGATTCTGAGGGAATTCTTGCAGTTGGGATATGGGGTTTTGCTTTCGGACGTGGATATAGTTTTCTTGCAAAACCCTTTTGACCATTTGTACAGAGACTCTGATGTTGAATCCATGTCGGACGGTCATAATAATATGACAGCGTACGGATTTAACGATGTATTCGATGAGCCCACAATGGGGTGGGCCCGATATGCCCACACGATGAGGATTTGGGTTTATAATTCCGGGTTTTTTTACATAAGGCCCACTCTCCCCTCGATCGAGCTTTTGGATAGGATCGCTGGCCGGCTTTCTCGAGAGGCGAATTTGTGGGACCAAGCTGTTTTTAACGAGGAGCTGTTTTTCCCGTCGCATAATGGGTATGCAGGGCTTCATGCGGCTAAGAGGACTATGGATATCTATTTGTTCATGAACAGCAAGGTGCTTTTCAAGACGGTTAGGAAAGATGGGAACTTGAAGAAATTGAGGCCGGTTATTGTGCATGTTAATTACCATCCGGATAAGCTTCCGAGGATGAAAGCTGTTGTTGAGTTCTATGTGAATGGGAAGGAAGATGCTCTGGATCCCTTCCCTGATGGGTCGGAGTGACGTCAAAAACGGTATATTCTCGTTAATTCTGAATTTCTCAGCTCATATTTTACAGTCCAATAGACTTAGTTTTGTCGATGCTTTGTTGATTCCTGGTTTGTTACAGAAAAAATACACTTGTGGTTTAGTTTGATTACAAAGAAGCCCAGTAAATCTCTCAAAATTAAAAATAACCCCCCAATATTTTGATTTGTTACAAATTCCACCCTCAATACTCAATAGTCAATAGGGGTACTTTTGTCAAGAGAATGCAAATCTTGAGGGGTGTTTGTAATTTTTAGAAAAACATTGATTTCTTTTGTGATTAGCTCAAATCTTATGGTAACTTAGAGTAAAAATAGAGGTATTTACA
The DNA here is from genome assembly GCA_954870475.1 of Euphrasia confusa. Classification (NCBI taxonomy): domain Eukaryota; kingdom Viridiplantae; phylum Streptophyta; class Magnoliopsida; order Lamiales; family Orobanchaceae; genus Euphrasia; species Euphrasia confusa. Next base: position 43,349,916 of record OX940956.1, on the reverse strand, counting down.
AAAACTACTACTCCTGCCCCTAGGTTTGAAGTAATTACAAAAAAAAAGTTGCAATTTTATAGAAATACCCTAAGATAAAATTGGCCCTGTTATACTGATTACTGATATTTATTCACTCTTGACTCTTAAAGCCAGTCGATACTGGGGACGTTGCCGGATATTTTTTCGACTCGGAATCGTAAGGCGAAGTTGAAGGTTCAGTCTCATTCAGGGGTTGAAAGAAGATGTAGATACGCGAGCCGTCTTGAATGCCATAATCTTTGATGTTAAGTTTTTCTTCGTCCAGCAAATAATGCTCCCCGTCGAAGTCGAGCATCAGAATGAGACGACCGGTCGGGAGGTTTTCCTGGGCCTCGATGGCTTTCTTTAGGTCTTGTATCGTGGCATCTTCTCCTATTTCGACATCGAACGAGCTTCCTGTTAGTATCTCTGCGACGAGCTTCATCGTATCTTTTGGAGATTATTTTTCATTTTTCATGGATTTGATTTAGAAGTGTTTTCAGTACATGATGTGTCTGAATTTTGAGTTTGGTCTCAAAACATGGCGATCGAGTTTTTATTTATGCATATGAGAAAACGTGTCAACATTAAAGATAGAAATTAAATCTAATCCTTTTTTAACGCATGTTTTATTTTTAAATTTGATTTTGTAACCATCAAAATTAATCACTTAAGATCTTAAAATTTATTCCAAAAAGAAAAACGAAAAAGAAATTTGGAAGGTAAATTTTAATCGAAATTTGCATCACATTTGATTTTTGGCATATATTGAGTCCGACAAGCCGATACGGTGACCCACTAATATTATGGCGTACCCATCATTTCCATATATACTCGCCACATAAATTTATACATGAATAATCTAAATAATTTTTTTTTAAATGTTCAATTTATTATCTTTTAAAATGAAAATAAAAATACTAGAATGACTATTTATTTGAAACAAACGGAAAAAAAAAATCTGTGAAAATATGTATTTTGTATTTATACTTTTATGTCCATTTTTAGGGATAAAATATATGATAATTGTTTCTAGACAAATGAAGAAGTAAAATTTTTATAAATTAATACTAGATTTTTTTTAATTAATAGAATTTTATAGTCTCGATTTGATTTTTTAAATAAATAAATATTTGATAAATTAGTAATATTTCTAAATTAATAAAATTTAACATTTCTAAAGTTATTAATTTATAATTTATAAAGGTTCACGGATAAATAATACTTGTTCATATTCGAGCTTAATAAAAATTATCAATTGACGTCGGCGTATAATTATTGGTGCTTCTTCCCACCTAACAATCGAGTATCTGTCATCCTTGGTCCACTGGCAAGCTGACAAGTGTCATCATTTCTTTAAATCCATATTTAATTATATGGTGAAGTCTAACATTTTTCGAACCAATTTTGAAATACAAAAAACGTTGCGGAAAATATCAAAATTCACTCGCTCAGTCGCTCGTCAACAACAAAATTTTAAAATAATTTTGAACGATGCAAAAAAATTGACTTGGACGAATCAAAAGACGACAAATGGCAAAAAAAAAAAAAATATTATTATAATTATGGGCAATGGGGATGTTCTTCTTTATAAATCGGGAAAATATCACAAATGATCCTGTACGGATGTCATTTTCCGTAAGTAGTCCTGTATTTTCAAAAGTTATCACGGTTGGTCCTTTTGCCCGGGAAAGTGACGCGTTATTGTCACGCGCCGCCAAAAATCTGACATGGCAATCGGAAATTACATCCGTACAGGACCATTTGTGATAACTTTTGAAGATACAGGACTACTTTTGGCGGCGCGTGACAGTAACGCGTCACTTTCCCGGGCAAAAGGACCAACCCTGATAACTTTTGAAAATACAGGACTACTTACGGAAAATGACATACAGGACCATTTGTGATATTTTCCCTTATAAATCGGTACTGTATTAACCAAACTCATCTCAACATATCTCCCAATGGACTACCCACACGGACGCCACAATCATCACCACCACGGCGGCGGCGACGACCGCAGGGACGAAGAAGACAGACATGGCCACCCCCCGCCGCACCAGCCGCACTTTTACGGCGGTGACGCGCCCCCGCCTCCGCACATGCCGTACCCGCCCCCCTTCTACGGCGGAGACGCGCCGCCTCCACCGCCGCAAGTGTACCACACCTCCCACGCGGGCCCACCCGGCCCTGACGCGTACCGCCCCCCTCCTCCTCCCGCCGTCCCCAACTACCATCCTTCGCCGCCGCCGCCCGCTCACTCCGATCACCACCAGCATCACCAACCGCACTTTCCGCCTGCCGCCGACCACCGCGCGGAGGAAGAATGGAAGAGCAAACCCTCGTTCAGGATGTACAGCAAGGCGGAGCCGAACTACGCTCTGACCATCCGCGACGGGAAGGTCATCCTCGCACCATCCGATCCACGAGATCCTTGCCAGGTGAGTTGCTCAACTCAAATCTCCGATTAATTTTCTCTTATTATCATTTAAAAAAAATTAGGTTAAGAAATTGGGGGTTTTTGTGAATCATTATCAGCACTGGATAAAGGATCTGAAATTCAGCACGAGAGTCAAGGACGAAGAAGGCTTCCCGAGTTTCGCTCTGGTCAACAAGGCCACCGGACAGGCCATCAAACACTCCATCGGCGCTACTCATCCGGTATATTGACCGTTTTACCCCTGCCCGATCGATCAATTTACAAAACACAACTGTTTGATTCATCAAACCCCTTCTCTGTACTTCAGGTCCAGTTGACTCTTTACAAGCACAATGCTCTCGACGAGTCCATCTTGTGGACCGAGAGCAAGGACTTGGGCGACAGCTATCGAGCAATCAGGATGGTCAACAACATTCGCCTCAACATAGATGCTTTCAACGGGGACAAGAATCATGGTGGGGTCCACGATGGCACCAAGGTTGTCCTTTGGGAGTGGAAGAAGGGCGAGAATCAACGCTGGAAGATCGTTCCCCACTGTAAGTGTCTTTACGAAATGTAAAAATTGTTCGACTCTAGTGTTTCTTGAAACCTCGTAATTTGATCGAGTTCCTTTCTGTTCTTGTTTCGTGCAGGAGGATGTATCGTTGCTGGCTTCGCGGATATACTCGTTTTCTAGTATATCTATAAATTATGTATGTGAAAATAATGTGATTCAGGCTGTAGTTTGATTCTGAATTTGTGTGTGATTGGAGGAACTTGATCTTGAACCATGCTTTGTACTGGAAAAATTATCTTATGTATTTGAAAAATAATGTGATTGTAACTGCAGTTTGATGCCGAATTTGTGGTGAAGTATGTGTGTGATTTGAGGAACTTTAACCATGATTTGTACTGGAAAATTTATGTTATGCTTTTTGTTTGTGTATTTTATGAAGTTTATCTGTTACTTTTCTGGAGAGACAGATTATCCTTATGATCACAGAGGGTGTAAACGAGCTACAAACGAGCTGATTGAGTCGTCTATTTTACATGGTTTCAGTTTCAATATCAACTCCAGGAGCTTGATTTGAGTTAATTTTATAAATAACCATTACTACAAAAGAATTAAACAAACTTATTTTTCTGTATGGCCCGATGGGCCCACGTGCACTTGGGAGCAGTGCTTGCAGACTCTTGCCGGGTAGACGAACATCAGCTTGCGCACTCCAGATCGAACGGTCTCCCATGCTCGAAGGGTTTTTACAGCCACCGATCTCAGATCATCTTCAGATACTTTATCAGGACAATTCGATGTGCTGTTGGACAAATGTGCCCCTGCTTGAAGACAGAGCTCGACAATAGCTGGGATCCGGTCGTGATCGAACCTCTCGTGGTGTTTGACTTTGTCTTGAAACATCTTCTGCAGGTGAAAAGTCTCCACGGGGACAAGGATGTCATTTAGGCCTCCCTTGACCCAAATATGGACCTTGTTCTTCGCGTGACGGTGGTAGCCATGGCATGTTTTGATTAAATGACCACTCTCACCGATAAACACTTCAGGGCAGTATCTGCAACGAGAAAAATAAACATAAGAATTGCAATTAAGTATACATTACAAGTTCGATGTTTGAGATGTACATTTGGGACTGATGCTTTCGATTAATCTTATCATAATATAAGCAACTACTCTAAAGACAAATTCAGAAGAAAGATTTATGTATGTCACAGATGAACACACACTATATGCGGTTTTATATACAGCTAATAAGAGCGCTTTACATTTTCTCTCGTCTCGTCTGAAATTTTGGTTCCATATGAGTCGGTACACACTAAAATCAGTGAAATATGTGTGGTAAAAAAACGTACCTCCCCACGAGAAATTCGTTTCTTCTGTTCATTAATGAGAGCTGTCATCACAGCTTGCCTTCGGGAATACATCAGCTGAATATTCCTCTCAAATGTTCTGTTCGGGACCCATCTTAGATACGGGAAGAAATCTCTCCAATCCACCTCTATAGCGCATTTCATGGGGTCCACCACCAAGATTTTGAATATCTCTTCCTTTGACAAAGTTGTTCCGAGTTCCTCAACGTTATGGGCTCCACTTCATATCCTAGTACCTGTCAACAGCGTAAAACGAATATGATGTGATTATATTTTTTCAAATATTCGAGTTCCTATAGTGGATGAGCTCACCTCTCTTACTGACAATCCGAAAAGCTCAGATTGGAATATTTCCCTGAAATTTATAGCCGCAAGAGGACTCTCTTTCTGTTGAGCTTTCAATCGGTTGGACACGTTTTCAATCAACGTGTCCCTGTGAATTTGATGGCGCTTCTGAAAAAAAAAACATAATCAAACTAGAGTTAGGATATATCTACGACGATTGCAATAGAAGGAAACCCTCTGCATAAGTCGTACCTGAGCATTTGGTCCCAAAGTACTAGTGAGAATGTGTCGTTTAACCGTCTTGTGAAATTCGCCGTAATCGGTCATTGCAACTATGTTTTTATCACCGGTGAGGATCTTTATAGCATTCGACAGCTTTCTAGTCGAGATGGATGAGAATCTAGTTACCATAGCCTATAAGAAAAATGGCAGTATATAAAGGTTTAATTACACAAATTACCCCTCAGTTTTGGCCTAATTACAAAAAAAAAAAAAAAAATAGTCAATGCATTTGGCTGATGTTTTAATCGAGCCACAGCCATTTTTACACCAAAAACTCGAGAATTCGGATGGAGGGTAAATTTTGACTAACCTCCTTGGCAACATCATTAGTGTTGAGGACAACGAGCGTAGCGGATCCAGTTTTGATGGAATAGATGGGGCCATATTTCTCGGCCCATCTGGCGAAAGTCTTGTGAGGTTTCTTCTCTTTCAATTGCAGCAGATTTCCGATCAGAGGTAGCCCAGGTATCGCTGCATTGTTCCATCCATACACGTCAAAAAATTATTCAATCGTTAAAAGCGATTCGGTTATTGGTCTAAAATTTACGGATAATCGTCTATTATTAGAACCCCCTCACACACATAGTGATTTGAGCTCAAACAAGAAAAACAACAACAACAACAACAACTACCGAACGATTGTTCGGGCAATGAACAACTCGCATCGCAAGATCGGCGAAATCGCTGGATAGAAACCGACAATCATTCACAACATTCGGTGGAGATGATCCAAACAAACAAACACATGTGTCATCAAATCAATACATACAAAAGCTTAAATTTTTCATTACAATCCTCCCAAACAGTACCTCCCCATTCATCAATTTTTTCACCTAATCAATTCATCGAACACCTTAAACGCATCGAACGAAAAAATATACAGAGTAAAAGTTACCGGGCGGAAGGGGAAGGCCGGAACGCGCCGTCTTCTTGAATTACCCATTATGAAACAGAGAGTAAAAACTCCGGCAGCAACTACTCCGATCGCGGTGCCGAACGAGAGATGTTGGAGACTCAGAAATATCGCATTCATTTTTTTTCACTCACCGTCGCCGCGACAAAAGAGCCCTTTTTTAATCAACTCGAAATTAAAAAAAAAAAGATTTTTTTATCGATATTCGAAACGGGGGCACCACCGGTAATAAGTGGATGTTGATTCTCTTGTCGTTGACCTAATTCTATTTGAGGTTTATTAGACCGAAGTAATTAATGATACAATTGCTTGATTTAGAAACTATATCATAGGATTAAATTATTTAAATAAGATTAATCGTTAGGTTAGCATAATAATCCCACATTGAAAAATTAAAGAAAAACTTTTTTAATTGATTAAGGGATACATCACATTATTAGATTGAGGCCTCCTAGGATACACCCAGAAACAAAACCGTGAAGGCTTTAAGCCCAAAGCGGACAATATCATACTAATGAACTATGAAAGCCCGTTGAAGAAAGTTTCAACGGTTTAAAAACATCCGACCTAAAACCGGGCGAGGTGGGTCGGCCCATTGGAGAACAATCCAATGGTTTGAAATAGAAGACCCGTTGGATTGCACATTCAACGATCCAACGGTTAATGAAGACAAGTTCATTAGTATGAGGTCTTTTGAAAAAAATCCAAAATTTTTCGTTAGTTTAGCAAAATAATCTGACATTGAAAAATGTCCCATTTAACATGTTTAATTAATAGGTTAGGTTTAGGCGTATTGGATTGGGGATTGGGTCATATAAATACTACTCCGAATTACTTTCCAAAATTTTTCGTTAGTTTAGCAAAATAATCTGACATTGAAAAATGTCCCATTTAACATGTTTAATTAATAGGTTAGGTTTAGGCGTATTGGATTGGGGATTGGGTCATATAAATACTACTACTTTTGTTTTTTTATGCACAGGTTGATTGGGCACATTCAAAATAATTTGACATTGAAAAATGTTTCATTTATCATGTTTAATTAATGGGTTAGGTTTAGGCGTATTGGAATGAGGATTGGGTAATATAAATGTACTACTTTTGTTACATACTTTTATAATTGGTCACATAAATTATAAAAAAAAATTAGTTTTTGATTTTTTTTGACTAAAAATTAAGAGTTGGAAATATATTTTTAAGTTAAAAAATAAATTAGTTGCGAGTAAAATTTAAATAGTAATTAAAAAAAATATGAATAAAATGTATTTTAATGTAAAAATATATATCTATTAATATATAAATCATTAATCAACTTTCACCGAAATCCAAAAAAAACTCTGAATATTATTCGAAATGAGGCACGTGGGCACCACCAGTAATAAGTGAATGTTGACTGTATTGTTGTCGTTGACCTGATTCTATTAGACCGAAGTAATTAGTTAATGATACACATACAAATACAATTGCTTGATTTAGAAACCAATTTAATTATTATTATTATATCATAGGATTAAATTATTTAATAAGATTAATTCGTAAGGTTAGCAAATTAATCCCACGTTGAAAAATTAAAGAAAAGCTTGTTTAATTGATTAAGGGATACATCACATTATTGGCAATTTATACCTTGTTCCTAGGAGCACGATTCTAATTGTACACCCATGATTATATCTTCATGTATTTTTAGATAAATATTCATTAAGTATAGTAATATATTCATTGTTATGTTAATTTAATGTTTATAATAATTATTTTTTGAAATGAAGATTTCTTATTATTAAATGATGATTTTTATATTTTAAAGGCTTAGAGCACTATTTATATCGTACTCCTAGGAGCATGATATAGGTATTGCACACTATTAGTTTGAGACCTACTGGAATAAACGTTAACCAGAAACAAAATTATGAGGAAGTACAGTAGAAAATGAAAAAAAAAATCTATAAACAATTTAATAGTTTTGAATAATAAAATTTGACCATATTATGTGTAAATATTGTAGAAAATAAAAAAAAAATCTATAAACAATTTAATAATTTTAAATAATAAAATTTGACCATATATGTGTAAAAATTGTGTTTAACAATACAATATTAATAAATCTAAGAGCTATAAACTTTAATCATATAATTGATTTTAATAAATATTTCAAGTTATCTTAAAAAATTATTAATAAATATTTTTTATTAATAAATATTTTTTATTATATATTAATCATTTATTACTATAAAGATATAAATCCTTAAGACATGATTTAAAAAATTTAAGACTAATGTTTCTTCATATTTATAAGTTCCAAGTTAAGACTTGAATTTTTTATTAAGGAATTTATTTCTATAGAATATTACTATATAGAGTTTTTACTTTATTATTTTTAATGTAATATAAATAAGTCACAACATACTCCAAAGAATAAAAGAATTGAATTAAATTGTAACATATGTATTTATTTGATGCAATCAACATGTAAATTCGACAATAAAGTAATCATCAACAAAGTTTAAAAAATTAAATTAATAAACGTGAGATTTACTTATACGGAGTGTATATTACCTAGTTTTTTGATATTACTATCTTAGTATTTAAGATTAATAAAAGTTACATTTTTTAGTGTTTTTTAATATAATTTAAAAATTATTTAAGATTTTAGTATTTAAGCACAATTTGTATATTGCAAAAAAAATTTACAATTTTTTTAATAATACTGCTAAATTGTAAATAAGTATTTCAAATTTGTTATAAACTCAAAGAAATTGAGAGAGAATAATAGAGTATAAAGAGAGACAATATGAGAGGAGAATAAAATTGTTGTGAATTCTTGTGAATTGTTGTATTCATTCATATGGGTAGACCCCTTTATATAGGATACAATCTAGGGTTTCTGACTTAGCCAACAAGTCATTCACTATAATATAATAATATTCATAACACTCCCCCTTGAATGACTATTTACAGGATTGCTGCCTCGTTAAAACCTTGTCAGGAAAATTGATAATTTTTATTAAGCTCGAATCTGAACAAGTATTATTTATCCGTGAACCTTTATAAATTATAAATTAATAACTTTAGAAATGTTAAATTTTATTAATTTAGAAATATTACTAATTTATCAAATATTTATTTATTTAAAAAATCAAATCGAGACTATAAAATTCTATTAATTAAAAAAAATCTAGTATTAATTTATAAAAATTTTACTTCTGTTATAAACTCAAGAGAATTGTGAAAGAATAATAGAGTATAAAGAGAGACAATATGATAGGAGAATAAGATTGTTGTATTCATTCATATGGGGAGACCCCTTTATATAGGATACAAACTAGGGTTTCTGACTTAGCCAACAAGTCATTCACTATAATATAATAATATTCATAACACTCCCCCTTGAATGACTATTTACAGAATTGCTGTCTCGTTAAAACCTTGTCAGGAAAACCCAGTGGGACAAAACCTGAGCGAAGGAAAAAGAGTACAGCCTGCTCCCCCTGATTGTAATCACCGAAGATCTTTGACTTTGTGATCAATCAGTCTCATTAAAACCTGTAACTAATAAAACCATATAGGAAAAACTTAGTTATTCAAATATACATTTTTGTCTTCAGGACACAACCTTCGAATTGTCGAGTTTCACATTCATTTGTACCATTGTATATTTTTCGTCCTTCTGGGACATGCCTTTACCAGACATCTATTGACTAGAGCATTCGCAATTGCTATAACCGGCCGGTAACTCTTCAGGAGTATATTAGATGCGTCTAATGTCGAATATACAATTCTTGACAAATAAATAATGTGAACTTCAATTCACAATCATTTGAACTTCAGGTTCAATATCTCAGTTTATCTCGAAAACAAACTCATATCGAGTGATGTACATGTCTCGTTAAAAACCTCGTTATAAAACCTTGTAGGAAAAAATACTCGAGGAAAAGAGTACACGACATTCACATTTATATTGTGTTGATTGTCTCGTTAAAAACCTTTAACTAAGAAAACCTCGTGGGAAAAACTTAGTAGAGGGAAAAAGAGTGCAATCACTGATCTTCGGGACCAATCACTGGTCTTCGGGACCTTGTCTTCAATATCATTTTTGTCCATAATGACATATGTAATATGATATTGTACATGTTCTGATTTTCATTTCCTTTCATTTCAGAAAATATTAAAATTCATTCAGGATTTCCATGTATGTATCTTTCTTATGACTTCTACATAGTCAAATCATACATTCATGCAAATCTATATTTATCGTTGTTGCTGCCAGAAGTATAAGGTAGCGGAACTTAATGTCATCCTTAAAAATATCGAGTTTCTGCGAAAAACTCTTGAGCAACTAATCTCGCTTTTAAATCTCACCACATCATTTCTCGTTTTTCTTCTTACGAACACCCACATATATCCTTCTGGGATAATATTTGAAGGTGTGTATTATAAAGTCAAAATATCTCTTTTATTTAGCGAGTCATGCTCAGCCTCAATTGCCCGTTTCTTATTTTCCGAGTGCTGCTGGCACACTATCATTGATTTAAGCTTTGAATCTAAATTTTCTAGAGCAACTCTTGAGGCAAATATGTCGTTGACGACTTTTTATTTTTCCATGTTGATGACAATTAAACATCAACCAAATCTTTAATCATTTCCCAAAATATTTAATTTGGTTGTTCTGCAATCCCACGATTTTCTATTATCATGTGCACATGCTTTTTCAATGGGATTTTTATCTAACTCTCTTCAGGAGATTTTAAGCGTGACTATATTTTATTACCGCGGATTTATTTTATATCTTAAGATCGATCTACTACGCTTCAGGCGTAAATTAGAATCAACATTTGAGTTGATCTCTTTGGTATTTGAACTCTTATAGTTCAATTTATCACAAACATATGTGATTTTGTCACACCTTCATTAATTTGGCAGATTACTTGCTGAATATTGCAAGTCACTTATTTTAATGAACTTCGGGTTCAATTAATTGGTGCATGGATCTAGAATTAAAGATCGTTTTCATTCACTGAAATTTCTCGGCATTTATATCTTTTATATTCTTATCTCCCCCTAATGCCGGGAAATGATCTTCGTTAAATACGCAAATCAACAGAAATGCTATAAACCGATCTTCTGGATCGTGGGCTCGAGATATTTAATATACCTTATTTTCGACTATGCCCGTTCATAAAAATACGCTTTATTGGTGATATGAATTTAAGCTGCATATATATAATTAATTTGCATATATATAATTAATTCGCAGATGGGAAATGTTTGATTCATTTCCACGCACTTAATAATCATGATATGCATCATCTTCATTTTTAAGTACATTTGGAGTACTCGTGGGGGTAATTAGTATAGCTCTTCCGGAGATAATTAGTACAGCTCTTCGGGAGCCCACTTTTAATATGTCATCATTTGTATAACAATATTTTTACCAATGATCCTTCAGGGATACAGTAACTTTACCAATGACCCTTCGGGGATCAAAATAAATCTCAATATATAATTTTCTCAGAAATTACATTTAATTGAAATCGACTTTTTCGATATTCCATGAATAACCATATAGTACATTTGTTCTCGATTTTCAAAAAATATATCATCCTTCAGGGATAATTCATATCTAATTATTGTTTCAACCATAACAATCGAATTTGACGTTTCACTACAAGTATAATGATGTAACTTTATTACAAAATCTTTGAACTTTGCTTCTTCGGGAGATTTGATATTGCTGCGGGAATATCATATCATGAAGTTTTTCAAGAACATTTAAAATTTATTAGTTAATGTTTTTCATGATATCTTATTATATGTCTCAACATATTTAAAATCTCGTAATCCAATATGGATTCAATCATACCACGTTTTGGTAGTACGACCAACTTCGGGTGATCGTATCTTTCTTTTAAATCTTTCCACAAAGCTATTGGATCTATTTTCAAAAGATATTATTCGAGATTATTAGTATATAATCATAATCAATTTGATATTGATATCTCTACAGGAATATCATATTAGGATGTTCTTCAGGAACATATAATTTTGATATTTCGTCAGAATATCATATCATGTTCTTCATGAACATTTAGTTTTGATATTTCTTCGGGAATATCATATCATGTTCTTCAGGAACATTTAGTTTTGATATTTTTCGGGATATCATACCACAATGTTCTTCAAGAACATTAAAAATTTAATCGATTTACTAAGTATAATTAATTTGATATATATTACTTCAAGAATATCATATTATAATGTTCTTCGGGAACATATGATATTATTTCAGGATTATCAGATTATAATGTTCTTCGGGAACATATAATATTACTTCTGGAATATCATATTATAATGTTCTTCGGGAACATTTGAATTTAAGAAGTAGGGAGGAGAAGTAAATATATTTATAATTATTAATAAATATAAACAAACATATAAATTCTTGCCTTGGAGTTCGGATCTTGGATAAGTAGAACTTCGATGAAGAACGCGGTTGAGCTTTCGTGCTGATAACGTGTTATAAATTCAAAGAAATTGAGAGAGAATAATAGAGTATAAAGAGAGACAATATGAGAGGAGAATAAAATTGTTGTGAATTCTTGTGAATTGTTGTATTCATTCATATGGGGAGACCCCTTTATATAGGATACAATCTAGGGTTTCTGACTTAGCCAACAAGTCATTCACTATAATATAATAATATTCATAACAAAATTTGTTATTTTATTTTACTATAATATACAAATTTTAAATATATTTTCTTTTTATTTGAAACTAAATTTAAGTTGTTTTTTTATAATATACCAAAGAATGAAAAATAATATGATTAACATTATTTATATTAAATTTATGTTTTTTTATAATAAAAAAAAACTACATTAAATATAATATGATTAACATTATATATATTAAATTTAGATTTTTTTTTCAATTAAAAAAAATTACATTAAATATTACTGTTCATTGCACAGGAGTTGCTACTAGTTATTAAAATACAAATAGACTCTCTTTTTTTAGTTCGTCTGGTACAAAAGAGTCAAATCTCATAAAAAGACTAAACTAGTCAAATCTCATAACGCGGATTTATGGAATCAGCTAAATTTACAAGACCTCGTCGAAGAGATTGTATTCTTTCTTGCAACTTTATATTCCGGGAGTCGTGAGTCCTCATGCCAAAGTCATTCAGCAGTGGAACCAGTTCTTCGTGATTTCTTGTTTGTTTGCAGTATTTTAATTTGGACCCATATATTATTCTTTTTTTTGCTGAATGTGTAGAAGGTACACTTTTCTACAAGTCGGATTTTCATTGTAGTGTAAATTAATTTATATTTTTTCTTCTTCTGAATTTTCACAAGATCACAAGTGCATATCATTAAATTTAAATTGTTGGCCCAGGAAAATTTTCCTATGGAGCATGAGTGACTTTATTTACTTTCTTCATATACTTCTCCATGTTGCTTTTCTCTCTTGACACTGCTTATAAAAAAGAGGCCCTTAGTTCTTGTTGGTATTATTTAAACTGTGTTATGAACACTATAAATTCATCCCATGAGACTTATAAATTGATTTGTTAAATTGTCATTATTAGTGCATTTCATTTGTTCATTTTTCACGTCAGTACCGGTCACTTTTTTTGACACGTGATGAATCACGTGCGTTTCTCGTGCGTTTTTACGTTTTTTTCACTGGAAAAGATTGAACATGATATTATTTTTTTCTTGTATTAAAAACACTTCACATTGTTATATTTGCAGTTCATGCTGGCTTATGTTGCTCCTGAATCTAGAGTTACGGGAGCCGGAGATTTAGTTGATGACACTAAAAAGATTACTCGTCATTATCTTTTTGGATATTTTGTTCTTGATTTATTTGTTGTCTGCCCTTTCCGGTAAGCATGAAAATATTCTTATCTTCTCATAATATTCTCTTCATCGCTCTTGAAGATGATACGTACGTATCAACGGAAAAAAAGAACTTAGAGAATACATTTATTATTTGTTTTACCTATTAACGATTAGGCCTATTGGTGTTTGCTATATCTATCTTGCTAATATTAGGATGCACTTGGATTTTATGAGGTATATTTGGCGGTCAGAATATAGCGAACTAACATATAAACTACTAACATTTGGTTAATTGTTACGTTTTATATGATGTAGATCATCATATTATTGATATTACCCGAGTGCCGGTGCAAATACCGTAAAAAAATCTCTTACGTGAAGCCATACTTGTCCAGTATATCCCGAGACTGTACTACAGATTCTTACCTTTGCTAGCTGGTCAGTCCCCGACTTGACTCATATTCGAGTCCGCATGGGCTATTTTTTTCATCAATCTTCTCATGTTCGTCTTGGCTAGCCACGTCGTTGGCTCTTGTTGGTATCTTCTTGGCCTACATGTACGTATGTTTTTTCTTATTGTTATTTTTAATTTGTTAACTCAAATAAATTTATTCTTTTTAAGGGGATCTTGGTGAAAATGATGAAATTGGGCTATTGTAGGACAAATAATCCAACATATCTTTTCACGTCAGTACTCCGGTCATATTTTTTGACACGTAATGAAATCACGTGCGTTTTTCGTGATTTTTTTACTTTTTTCACTATTTTTTTCACGGGAATGGATTGAACATGATTTTCAGCTAATTTAGACGACTTGTGGAATTAGACCAATTTAATTATTATTATATCATAGGATTAAATTATTTAAATAAGATTAATTCGTTAGGTTAGTAAATTAATCCCACATTGAAAAATTAAAAAAAAAAAGCTTGTTTAATTGATTAAGGGATACATCACATTATTAGTTTGAGGCCTATTGGAATAAACAAAATCGTGAGGAAGTATAGTAGAAAATGAAAAAAAATATTTTTTTTCTATAAAAAATAATATAAATACAATATTATCTATTTTTAAATTTACAAAATTAATTTAATAGTTTTGAATAATAAAATTTGACCATATATGTGCACAAAATCAATTTAATAATTTTGAATAATAAAATTTGACATATATGTGTAAAAATTGTGTTTAACAATAATATATTAATGAATCAAATAACTATATCATATACTATATGTTATTGATTTTAATAAATATTTCAAGTAATTTTAAAAACATTATTAATAAATATTTTTTATTAATAAATTAATCATTTATTACTATAGAAGTATAAATCTTTAAGACATTATTTAAAAAATGTATGACTTATGTTAATTTCTTCTTATTTATAAGTTCCAAGTTAAGACTTGAATAAAATAATTGAATTAAATTGTAACATATGTATTTATTTGATCCAATCAACATGTAAATTCGACAATAAAGTAATCATCAACAAAGTTTAAAAAATTAAATTAATAAACGTGAGATTTACTTATACGGAGTGTATATTACCTAGTTTTTTGATATTACTATCTTAGTATTTAAGATTAAAAAAAGTTACATTTTTTAGTGTTTTTTAATATAATTTAAAAATTATTTAAGATGTTAATATTTAAGCACAATTTGTATATTGCAAAAAAAGTTTACAATTTTTTTAATAATACTGCTAAATTGTAAATAAGTATTTTAAAATTTGTTATTTTATTTTACTATAATATACAAATTTTAAATATATTTTCTTTTTATTTGAAACAAAATTAGAGTTGATTTTTTTATAATATACCAGAAGAATGAAAAATAATATGATTAACATTATTTATATTAAATTTACGTTTTTTTTATAATAAAAAAAATACAGCAGCTGGCTCAGGTGATGATTTCTTTGGTGGATCAGAAATCCCTATCAGTGGTGGAACAATATTCCCTACTATGTATTCTAAGAAGCACTATTTCAAGAGTTGCGTTGACGGAGCCTTGTATCGGATACCTAAATCTAACCCGAATTTCATCGTCAACTTGGAGGTAATAATCACTTAATAAATACTAGCTAGGTACATCTTATATCATGTTAATTCAGATGTGATGGATATTAATGTAGTAATTACTTAAATTAGTTGTAAATAATACTTCAATCCAATTAATTAATATATATATATATATATATATATATATATATATATATATATATATATATATATATATATATATATATATATATATATATTATGTGTGTGTGTGTGTGATGGATCGATCTCTCTAGGGTTTCTATCATGTTGATGTCGAAAGTGCTACCTACACGACTCTGTCTGAATCAATAATTCAATCAGATCCATTCCCGATTTTTGCAAAGAAAGCATTGAAGATATACCACGATTATTTTGTATGTCATCGTGCCATTTTATTACTAGTATCATTCATTCATTCACAATACACATAATAATAATAGTCGCTCCTTTTTTTTGTATTTTGATTATTAGGGTACTGAGCGGCAATATAAGTTGGCTTCTTTTAAGAATGTCGTCCCTAGCTCGTAATAGTGGAGGTGAGTATTATCTCACCTGCATTGTCAAGGAAAGGGGCATTAACAATTACGAGACCATGCAAGCTGTTGTCAGAAGCTTTGGGGTATTTGTCAGTATCTTTTTTGTCAGTATTATGACCTAGCTCCGTCCCACTGGTATTTGGTGATCACAAATTGAGAATTTATGAAGTTAGTTGTTGTTTGTTTACTTACGATATACAGTAAAACCTCTATAAATTAATAGCTTCGGGACCGTGAAATTTTATTAATATAGAGAGGTTATTATTTTATCGAGGTATTTTTTTCATTTAAAAGACCAAGTCGGGACCGGAAGATTCTATTAATTTAGAGAGGTTATTAACGTATCGAGTATTAATTTATAGAGGTTTTACTGTAATGTGTTTTTATTTATTATTTGTAAATTTCTTTTATAATGTATTTTTATTTATTATTGGTATCTAATAATTAAATTATGGATTTATTAATTATGTTGAAAGTATCAAATCAACACATACAAAATTAAGCTTCAACTTTTCATTACAATCCCTCCCAATTCATCATTTTTTTCAGCTAATCAATTCATCAAACACCTTACACTACACGCATCGTCTCAAGAAAATGTGATCTCGTCTCAATGGAACTGGAAAGACTCAAGAAAATGTGATCTCGATTCGCAAAAGCTAAATGAAAAACATAAGGGATTGAATTTCAGTTCTCACAAACAACAAAAAAAATACCAATTAATTACTCTCATAAGAACCCCAATTCATTTAAACTCATCAAAGTTTGCCCTAAATAAAAAATCAACAAAAATAGAGATTGGGAATTACTTGCAAGACCAGATGGGGATGTGGTGGAAGAGGGTTGATACGCCGTCGTATAAGGAAGTTCGGGCCTGTAGAACTTCGCGGGCCACGGGGAACATACTTCAGGATCACGGGCCTTAGATTCTTCAAATCCAATGGCTTCGTGCTCTGGAATCGGAATCCGCTGATTGTTTCTCCCGGATTTAAGAAACGATTTCGCCATCGTTTGAGCTCTCTCAGATTCATCTTCAGCGCGCTCATACTCGGAAGGAATTGAAAAATAAATTCATATAAACAGGAATCGGGTTGTGTTTGATTTTGGGGATTCTTGATATAACTCAAATCATCTCGTTTTAGTTATTTGATTGAAAACGGGAGCTACTTGACCCGGGTTTGGCTTTGTGTCGACCTTTCGGGCCAGGCCGATTTTCCTATTTTCGTTTCGCTTTCGTACTATAATTTGAAAATCGTTTTGTGTAGTAGATGTGCAACACGTTAAGCTTTGATAATAAGATGGTTTTGAATCTTGGGAGAAATTGCATGTGATCTTAGGGACCCTTTAGAGTTGCTCATGTCTCATTCATTCATCCGTGATACATATTGTGAATGGACAATGTTTCTTCATTGTTCATCCGTGAAAAAGATTGTGATTTTGATCGTATAATCTGAAGAAAAAAAAGTTGGTGTTTCTTAAAAAAAAATGCATAAAAAAAACACAACTTTTTTTAAAAGTAGGACACAAAATTCACATTTTGTTTTAATTTAAAGGACTAAAATTACAATATTCTCAAAGTTATTGGACTAAAAATGCAATTTTGTCCCTACCCCAAGAAAATACATTTGAATAATTTTCAAAATTTTGGGGGCTCTTCATATTTAGTATCGTGCACGGCCACTGCTTCCAATTTTCAATAGTACAATAATTTTCTTGAGCTCGAAGTGCAGTGAATGCTCAATGATTCTTGGAATTTCTGGTGAAACTTTTTCTGTCTTTTATTAGTCAATGTAGTTTAATTATCTGGGTTTTTCTATCCAGAAATAATCTCTTTTAGAAAGAGAAACAAACAGGTTCTTGTTCCTCTCTTTTTCTCTCTAAACAGAGCTGAAAGCTGGAATCTTTAGTGAGTATTGTGTTTCTTTCATGTTCACAACTTTTTGTTTTTGTTTCTCATTTGGGGAAGATTATTGTTGTGTTCTTTTAATGTGTAATGTGAGTATTTGGTCTGTGTTTTCAAGAATTAGAACTGACCCTGATCTGTGTTTTCAAGAATTTCTCGAATTTGTTTGTGTTCTCGAGAATTAATATTGGAGAACAAGATCTCGAATATGGCTTAATCGCCGATTCATCACTGGTAACTAAAAGGGTTTTTAGTCTTGCCTCAGTACTCACAAGAATCATTGTGGGTTCTTGCTGTTTTGAATTGTATGTATTTTAAGCTAAAACGGGTCGTTGCACCTAGGCAACATTTAGGCGGTTAAGAAGAAATTTTTGAAAAACAAATTTGTGAAGAAAAAGTGAATGTGCATCGATCCTTCCTTGCATCTTCCTTACCTTTTGAAATATCCGATTATCATTAGGCTTGTGCGATTTTTCTCGGTCAATGTATCTGCCATTATACTGTCTACTCCTTTATTCGAAGAAATTATTTTCATCGATTAGGTTAGATCCTTTATAGGTTCATAATGATGTGGTGAATGTTTGCAAACACTTGATTTCTAATTCCACTTTTTAAAAAAAAAGTGCTTCTACAAGCTGTTCACCAAACACTCTTCTTGAACTTATTCAACTTTCACCTTCAATTTTCAAACACTCCCATTCAAATATTTTTCTTGGGGATTTTCTTCCTGATTTTTTATTCTTAACCTTCAATATCATTAGGTTAATCAACATGAAATTAAGATCAAAGAAAGGGTGGAAATCCATTGTACCCTTTCGATTGACCACAAAATCAGCTCGGCGTTTCTGCCTGTTTTCCATAGTGAAGTCCGATAGTCGTGGCGCCAAACTCACTCCTGTTTATCTCAATGTGTACGACTTAACACCCATGAATGGTTACGTTTATTGGGCTGGCCTCGGTATATTTCACTCCGGGGTTGAAGGTAGTCTTTATCCCTCCGTTGCAGAATTTTTCTTTACTTAATAACTTCGAGTGTTTCATTTCACAGTTCATGGTGTGGAATATGCGTTTGGAGCTCACGATTACCCATCCAGTGGCATTTTCGAAGTCGAGCCTCGGCAGTGTCCTGGGTTTCAGTTCCGACGGTCAATATTCGTGGGGACCACTTCTTTAGATGCTTCTCAGGTTAGGGAGTTCATGGGAAGGCAAGCTGATAGGTACAACGGGGACACATATCACTTGATCGTAAAGAACTGCAACCATTTCTGCAAGGACGTATGTTACAGCTTGACGGGGAAGAGGATTCCGAAGTGGGTCAATCGGCTCGCTAAATTAGGTAACTTTTCTCATGGGCATTTAAATGTACTTCTCGAAATTTACCCTTTTTATCCTCATCTTCGTGTTGTTTGTAAGGTTCGATCTTCAGCTTTGCTCTACCGGAAGCTCTTAAGATTACAGCCGCCCAACACGACCCCGAATGCCTCGACAGCGAGAATAGAATGCTTAGAAGCACATTCAGTTGCCTGTCCTCGATCACTTCACGCCGAAGGCGGCAGCTTTCGACTTCTTCGTTGCTCCTCCTATCTCCTCTACAGGGGCGCCTGCCCCCTTGCTAATGTGCTTATTTTTGTAGTATAGGTTAGTTGATCAAGCTAAATGTGAAAATAAGGAGAACAATTTGGCTAATTCTTTTATTAATTAATAGTATAGTAAATAATTGTGTTCATTTTTATTCTTATAAATAGAAGCAAAAATTTAAAATTCCATAAACATGAAACACCTTCCAAAAACATGTCTCCATCACTTCACTCAATTACATTGGGTACATTACAAAAAAATAATAAGAAAAAAGAACCAGAACAACAACAACAAATCGATTCAAGCTCAACTTTTTCGATCGATCAGCCAACTCTCATCTTCGTCGTGAACTTAAGAAACAAATTAAACCCTCAAGTTCTTCGTAAAAATGTTAAACAAGAACACTAGTTTGAAATGTGAGTATTCCCAATGCACAGAGTGAGGTCAAGCTCATCCAACACATCCATCATCCCCTCCTCGTGAATCCTCTCCCCTTCCCACGGCTTCACCGCCATATTCTCTTCATCGCCCGGAGAGACATTCTCAGCCGAAGGCTTCATCAGATTGAAAGTCGGGGAAGTGGGGGCCGCGTTGCCCCCTTTCGCCTTGGCGTACGTCTGAAAGTTCATCCAACGGCCGGAATCGACTGTCGACGTGTCTGACTCGTCGCACTCTGGAATGGTGGCGTGCTTGAAGTTGAAATTGACACGTGTCGGGCTTGCAGGGGCTGATGCGTAGGGGAAGGGGATGTTCAGAGCTGACATGGATTCCATGGCGAGAGCTTCCAGGTTGAAAGGTCGCTCAGGGTTTCTGGTGGGGGAGGACAGGGGAGGAGTGACCGGAGCGCTGCTGGAGATTCGGAGGTGGGGGAGGGCGGAGGAGGGGATGGAGTTGAGGAGGAAGGCGAACGGGTGGGGCGGCGGGTTGTCGGGCTGGCGGGTCGGGCTGGACTGGTAGGAAGGGATCGGGCTCGGGAAGTAGGAAGATGGCGGGCTTGGGTGGCGGGAGGAGCTCGGGGTGATGTTAGCTGAGAAAGCTCCGATCTCCATCGGGATCGGCTTCGTTCCCTGCAGATCGAAATTCAAAATCAAAATTAAAATTGAAAACAGGGGGCGTAAACCCTAATTCCCAAATTCGACAGATCTGAAGATCAACAGAATTCGAGATCGGATCGGAACCTTGCGATAAGTGGTGCCGTCGGGCTCGACGATCCAGCCGGCTTCGGAGCAGAGAGCTTTCAGGACCTCGTTGTTGTCGCAGTGTTTGGGGAGATCGTAATTGCCCTGAGCCCTCAAGCCGGCGTAAATCTTCGCCGCGATCGCTCTCCTCCGCCGCTCTCTCCTACGGTTGTTCTCTCTCTCCCTCCAGGAAGGCTTTCTCCGCCCGCCGTCTCCGCCGGATCCTCCTGCTCCGGCCGCCGAGGAAGACGCCGTGGAGCCTCCGGCTTCCCACATCATTTTCCGGGATGAAAATGTGACTAGAAGAAAAACACGATCTCTCGCTATGAAGAAGAAGAAGGAGGAGTTCAATGGAGCTGCAGAATTTATGTAGTGAGAAATTGAGCAGGAATTAGCTCGGAGTCTGTGTAGTGTGTATTTGTGCTCATATTAAAATATTTAAAAAATTAAAATTAAAATTTCCGTCTTTTCTTTTCTTCTTTTTTGACTGAATATAATAAAGTGAGTATGCTGAAACTCTCTATATTAAATATATTTTTTAGTGGGGTCCATTTGGTGGGGACACGGATGTGGTTACCGCCAATTACATACCTTAACAAACGGTAACTTTTTTTGCTCGTGTCTTTTGCTCCCTTCTTTGAAGGGAATAGTAGTACAATACTCTCATCATCCCAAATTAATAATAAAACCAAATTAATAATAAATGTAACTACTCGTATTAGTTTGAGACGAAAATAATATAATTTTTTTAAATAAAAATTTAGTAAATTTTAATTTTTATAAAATTAATAATAATTCATAAGAGTATTTATTATCGAACAATTATTAAACTAAAAAAACAAAATTTTATTAGCTTGGAAAATTTAGAAAGTGTTTTACAAATAATCCCAGGAATTTATAGAGAATAGCTATCTTTTAACGCGGTTATTTATAAAAATAAATATATTTTTAATGACTTCTACATGCGTGAAATCATTTAGTAAACATAATTTAATTTAAGTAGAATGTTTCACTTAATTAGAAGTCTTTAAGGTCAAAAGATCATGAAAACACAACTTGTGTATACCTGTGAAATCATACAAACATCATTTAAATCATAAATAATCATTTAAACACTTAAATTGCAAAGAAAATAATATTGGGTCTGCCTCTTGATTTGTCTTTTCAAAATAGAAATTAAATTCGAATTTTTAAATGTGATTTGATATCAATCAAATTTTGCCCGATTTTTCTGTTGTTGTTTTTCCGACTATATATTTAAATTTATGAGAGGGTTGCATTTAATAAGAACGTATAAACATAACTATTTTTATTAAATAAATTAAAAATGTGTATTTAGTAGGAGTAGTATTTAATAAAGGGGCGAGGGGGTGTAAATAAATTCTGCATTGAGTAAAATATAAGTAAATAAAGTTGAAAACATTGAAAAATCTCCTCTGAGTCTTCTCGGGCCTTTATATGTGGCCGTGGGGCATCATATTTTCTTTGGGCTGATAACGGTGTTTGGGCTTTGTAGATAATTAAACAAAAATGGTAAGGCTGAATTTAATTTTTTAGACTTTCCACTTTACTAAACCCAACTTATTTCAAAATTAATTTTGTTTCGAACCCTGGTAAAATTTCTATACTACGCTTTCATTAATATTACTACAGTATATCTTAAATATTAATTCACCTCTTCCAACACATTTCAAAACTCCGTTCAAGTTCTCACTAAGAGAAAAGAATTTGAACCTGATGTAGATATCGGAGGCCCAATATTTAACTAAGTTATTTACTTATCTTTTTAATAAAGCCCAACATGTTTAGTGTTTCGTTGTTATTTATATTTCGTTTCATTCATTTATTCAGTAGTCGTTTTTGAATATGAAATAAAAGAGTGTTTTCTCTTTGTTTATCAAATATCGGTATTCGAAAGAATCAACGATCTTTGATCGATTAGTTCTCGGTATTCTACGGAATCAACGAGTCTTAATCTTTGTTCTATTGCTTCCGCTACGTCAGTTGGTATCAGGTTCCAGGCACGATGCCTCCTCGTCGCCCCGTTATCCCTGACCCCGTCGCTGAGACCGAAGCCCATCGTGATGCCGAAGTCGCTGCCTTGAGCCACCAGGTCACGGCCCTTACGGCTGACCTTGAAGAGCTTCGCCTCACCCTTGCCAACAAACTATCGGATGCTCGACGTCGCCCCGTCCCCGCACACGTACGCGACTTCGGCGCGGCAGATCCCTATCGCCAGCAGACTCCACCGCACCCATCCCCGTCGATGCAAGTAGTCACCACCGACTCGTATCGTTCCCCCAAATCGCTTCACACCTCCACTGTGGATTCCCCCGAGCCCTTGACCGCGGTTGGCTGTTCCACGTGTGACGCGACTAGCCACGATCGTGAGGTTTGCCCTTTCACACCCCCTCACAATTTATTTTTGGATGAAATCGAAACAACTCATTATGATGGACCACCTCGTTTTGATGACGTTGATTATCCACTGCCCGAGGACACTATAACCCTCTTGGATCCATTGCCCGTCTCGGAGGCCCTTCATTGTGCTATCTTTCTTGAGCAGCAGACAACGCGGCGCACGTCGTTTGCGGGTTTTTTGTCCCATCGAAACGAATCAACCCCCGCGGCCTCAAAAATCAGTTTGGAGACTACAACGTCTTCGTCAGACGCATATTGCTTTGAATTTGACAAGGTCGGCTACCCTCGTGTAGCTTGCCCCTGTACTTTGAGCATGGATAATTGGGAGACCTCCATATATGATGGTTCGACTAGATTTGACGAGGAGCCACTCTCTCAACTTTCCGAAATACATGTGGTCGGGGATGTCAAGCAACTACCTGTGATAAGACGATCATGCTTGACGCCGACAACTACACTCGAGTCTGACTTCAAACGCAGCCACACTTTTGAGTCCACCTTCTTAACTAGTGCAGGCCTAGTCGAGTGTCGCTCTATGCCGGATCACTTGGCCTTACCACGTGCTCACTCGGAATTTTTTTCCTTGTCGTTCCCAACTTACAGCGACACACGTGTTACCTGGATGATTGAGGCTCTCGGTAACACCCACTATGCTACAGTTGCCATGCTGGTTGCCTTCCCCGTCGCGTCCAAGTCCGCTGAGGCTTACGATCGCCAACAGTTCGCGTTTGATCCCGGTGACTTTGTTTGGGCCGTGCTTACTAGAGACCGTTCTCAAGCACTTGCGTACATTACAATGGCCCTTACTAAAGCACAAACTGGTGAAAGCTTGTCAGACTCCGGCTTGCTTCAGTTGATCATCCTCAATATTTTGCATGGAAGCACCACTTCTTTACCTGCTGCTATGTCGTGCTCCCACATCCTTGGCCACATTATGCACTCCATGCACAGAATGACAGAAAATTACCTCCACTTGAAGTGCTTGTTGGGCTTACTCTTGTTAGTTACTAATCGGTTCCGCCTTCCTCTTCACTTGCGTCCTTATTTTGTCGTTCATGACGTCGGGGATTAAGACGAAGATGATGCGCAGGCTTCCGGTTCGCGGTCGAACCTTCTCCTAGAGGGGGAGAATGATGTAGATATCGGAGGCCCAATATTTAACTAAGTTATTTACTTATCTTTTTAATAAAGCCCAACATGTTTAGTGTTTCGTTGTTATTTATATTTCGTTTCATTCATTTATTCAGTAGTCGTTTTTGAATATGAAATAAAAGAGTGTTTTCTCTTTGTTTATCAAATATCGGTATTCGAAAGAATCAACGATCTTTGATCGATTAGTTCTCGGTATTCTACGGAATCAACGAGTCTTAATCTTTGTTCTATTGCTTCCGCTACGTCAGAACCCGAGTTGATCGAGGTGGGCGAAGTCCTTCTTCATTTTCTCGTTCGATGAAGTGAGCGTTGATGTGCAGGTTGGGATAGGTGACGAGGTGGAAGTCTCGATCCTTCTTGCCGTGGATGTTGAGGTGACGAGGTTTGCAAGTGTGTAATCGATCTCACACGTATTAAGGGTGAGAGTAAAGTATTTTTTTTTATTATAAATGTAAATTTGGTATGTGTTGAAGGGTGTAATTATCAAATTAATAAATAAAGTAAAATTATTTTAATTTTTAATTCAAAAGATTAAAACAAATATTTTTATAAATAATTAGGACGGATGTAATAATAATGAAATTAAGTTGCTCAACCGGCCTTTCAATTTACACAATAATACTGCACACTAATAAAATTCAAAGCATCACAATTCAAAAATTAATAGAGATTTAGATCATCATGATATATATGATTGAAGTAATGAAAATATTAGCAATTTTATTATTATTTTTAAACATCACTAGTTCTACATATCACATTAATTTACAAAAAATGAGAAGGAAATTATGAAATATTATGTTCAATATGAAATTTATTTTTTATACAAAATTAATTAAGAAAAATGATGCATGTTTTTATTTTAATTAAAATAATCGTAGTTTCTGTATATATTTAGTGTCAAATAAATATTTTTTTATAGAATAATTACATGGAATACAAATTAAAGTAAAAATAACTTTAACAACCTGTACTATCAATTTGTACAACTATTTTAAACTTTATGTATAATATCCACATTAATGTCAACAAATCTAATTGATTTTATTACTATTATCCTATTATAGAATTTGGGTAAAAATATTATCTTTGTAATATCTCACAGAATCAAATATCATTGATTTTTGATGATATAATGTAACTATATAACACCATGAGTAGCTTTTTGTTTTAATTTCAAATTAAAAAACCAAACCAAATAATAACAGTACAAAAAAATGAGTGTAAATTGGTCATGCGAAAGCCCTCCTTGTGGTGTTTCAAAGTACAAGACATCATGGCCTAATGTTGTTGGTAAGAATCTTTACGAAGCCATCCGAGTTATTGTTACGGATAATCCGACTGTTACCGTTTTACCTGTTCGCAAAGGCATCCCGGCAACTCCACAGAAGTGTTGCAATCAAGTTGTTGTCCACATCGATGATAGTTATCGTGTCTATGAAGTGCCTCGTACTGGATAGATCGTACAAGGTGCAATATTGGGTTATAAAGTTTAAATAAAATGAATCGAATCGTGATGTAAACGAGTTTGATTTGATGTATCCATTGTACCATTACACCAAAATATTGTTTGATTGAGTTTTTTTTTTTTATTTCATTTGATACTTAATGTGTTTTTAGATAATTAATACTTTTTCTGTCCTGTAGTACTATATTTTGTCACTTTTTTTTTTAATTGCAGGGTAAGAAAGATGAAATAGAGAGTATCATAAAATTATCCTCTAACATAAGCATAATTTAATTTTTAGTTATTTAACATTTTGAAAAATTAATATCGGTTCTATTTCACAAGGTGTTTCTTCTTGATTTTCTGATTGAATTTTCCACTATTAATGAGCAAAATGATCCTGCCGTATACGATAGGTCGATAGCGGAATCAAATTCAGAATCTTCGGCCCACCAAACCAGCACTCGGCCCGTGAGACTCAACCCTGCAATTCGTAGCCCAAACCCATTCTCAGGCCCCATCTCTTAACCATCCCAAACCCACTCTTTCAACCCAATAAGTAAGCCCACTTTTTATAACCAAATATAAAAAAATAAGTAAGCCAAGGCGGCAAGGTATATGATTATCTTTAATTTTCATATTGTATTTTTTGAAAACACATATAAATAACCCCTTTTCTATATACACATTCTTGAAAGAGAATAACTCATAATCCCAAAGTATCAAAAATACGAAAATTGTAGACTGCTAATATCATGATATGAGAAACCGCGATAACTAAATGAGGTGATCTCTGTTTAGTCGAGTGATTTGTGTAAAATTGGATTTGTGAGTCGTGTGATAGTGAAGACTTTGCAGCTAGCAAACAATTATTATGATGATGCTCTTTTCTTATTGCATTTGATGCTTAAAAAACGTGCTTGGTTAAAAACGGCAAAATCATCATCATGAGTATTATTTTGAAAAACGAAAGGCTTCAATCTCTTACGCATATGATACCGGCCCCATTGATCAAATGGTGTTATATATTCGCTCGCATCTTAGAAAAACAAAATCATGTGCAGCACGTATGTGTGTATATATATCCTACCATCGACGCCTTCGATTTCACAATTAAGCTAGGCGCAAATCGATATTTACTATACTAATTAATAGGAGTATACGAATATAATTATGAGTACTAGTGAGTGGCAATGCCAAAGTGGATTCTGTGGCACGTCTTGGCACAAGACATCGTGGCCAGATGTTATTGGTATGACTGCTCAAGAAGCCACCAAGATCATAGCTCGCGATAACCCCGACGTTGTCGTTTTTCCTCTGCCGGAAAACGCAATAACAATTCCAGAAGGTTGTTGCAATCGAGTTCTGCTCTATCTTAATAAGAATAATCGTGTTTCTGATGTGCCCGTGGTTGGCTGAAGTTATTTTATTTCTCTGGCCAGGCTAGATATTTTAATTCTTTGGAAAAAAAATTACCCATGTACTATTACTCATGGCTTGTGCTCTTATATGTAGGGATAAGTTATTTACAGTGTATTTTGTATGTACTTTATGTGTTTTGATTACAAATTTTATATTTAATTATAATCGAATTCCTATGGTGTTTTATTTATGCATAAAAATTGAAATTTTGAAGCAAGATGGGAAGACTAAAACCGTAACCAATGGCGGGATGATGGAGACCCCTTAGATGCTATTTAGGGTCAAATTTCAAGATTTCAGGCGTTTTATTCTTTTATGGGTCTTCAAATTTGTAGAAAAATCTTGTTACTAATGATTTTTTATGATGAAATTTTTAATAATTATAAAAAAAAAATCTAGTTAATTCTAATTATTTTAACATCGGTTCAGAAAGAAACCGATGTTAATTATCACCTTTGGCTTTTACTTAAAATTGACTGCCCAGGATTTTCGCATCTGTTGATAAATGACTGATGTCAATTAATATTCATTTTACATCGATTTTTTAACCGTTGTTAAATTAATACACTGCACACTTATAATAAAATTAAAAGAATCACAATTCAAAAATTAATAGAAATTTAAATCATCATGATATATATTTGTGATAACACGAAATTCCATCCCTATTTAAACTTTGTTTAAATGAGATCAAAACACTGATATTTTAATTTGTATTTATATTTATATTTGGTGTATATATGTTCAATGTATTGTGATAAAAAATTAAAATTTGTCCCTAAAATGTATTTTTTTAATTAAAATTCAATAATTTAAATAAGAAATTAATGAACTTGATGAATTTAAAATAGTTAAATAATTAATAGTCATTCTATGAATTATAAATTCCTTTTAAATATTTCCTATCAATCTTGACAAAATTAATTAATTAATTAATGAAATTTCCTAATTCATGTCATATTCTTTGTAGGAATTAATATTATTGTCCATTCTTAAAAAAATTCTAATGCAATCAGAGAGTATTACCCTTATAATATTTATGGAGTACTATATATGGTTATTGCCCAAAATCTACCACTGTTAAAAGACAACGTTGAAAAAGTAAATTAATGAAATAAGGAAATATTAATAGAGTAATAAAATACTAAAAATGATGTGATATAATGTAAATGTATTTATCTATATATATTGCACCATGACTCCTTTTATTTAAAAAAAAAATAAAACCAAATTAAGTGGAAGAAAATAAAACCAAATAAAACCAAATAAAATATATATCTATATATATTGCACCATGAATAATCACACAAAAAAAATGAGTGGAAATTGGTCATGCCAAAGCCCTCCTTGTGGTGTTTCTAAGTACAAGACATCATGGCCTAATATTGCTGGTAAGAATCTTTACGATGCCATCCGAATTATTGTTTCCGATAATCCGACTGTGACCGTTTTACCCGTTCGCCTCGGGTTCAAAGATGATCTCTCCTTTAGTAGCCATAGGTCCTTCTTGTTTGCTGCAATCTGGAAAGGGAATTTCGCTAGCTGTGGTAGAAAAAGACGAAGCAAATTAACAAAGTGTTTATTGTGTGGACTATGGATATGATTGATGATGCGGAAGGTGGTTGGCGTATTCTTCCTTCGCTGACGAATTTCTTACAACGAGCATATTGTTGATAGAATGCGGATAGATCGAGCTTGTTTGTGAATTCTGCTCATGATTTTGTTGGAAGCTTTCTGTCCATTAATGAGGGGTTTAAACCCCCTGAAGCTTATGGATTTAAACAACTTCTACGTCTCAAAATCTTTTGGCCTGTGATCCTTCTTATTCTCGTGAGTTTAAATATCGTTCGTTTATTAATGGGCGTGTGATATTCTTGAATCAGCTACACACACATATAATTCTTGATCATTAACTTTTTTTTCCTTTTTCGTTGCAGAAATGAGTACAAATTTCCTTTTGATCCCGACTTATGAGCGGAAATTCGAATCCGGATAGGAAGATGAATCTGAAAATGAATCAGAATATGAACTTTTGAGTGAAATTCCTGTGAGTAGTTGTGGTGGCATTATGGTGCTTACTTGATTTTATTCATTTTTGGGCATATTTTAAATAATCCAAATAGTAAGGTTTTTTTTTTCTGTAATATAATCAATAGTTATAAAGCATAAATACTACTACTAGTAGTACAATTTTTCTACACGCAAATGTTCATGTAAATTATTGAATTACATACTGTAGAATTGAAGAGGATACTCTATACTGAGATATTCCTCAAAAAACAAACCCTAAATGGCTACCCAAATCGGAGAATTGAGTCTCTCTGCCATGGCTGCCAAAATCCGAGAACTGAGCCCCAGCATATCCCACAAATCAAAAGAAAAATCCGAAATTGCTACCAATCGCCGCCGCCGCATACCGGAAAAAGAAGATCTTTACCGAATGCTCGCCGAAATGGGTGAAGTTGCTGTCAAATATAGATCGTGGCAAGATAAAACCCTAATGTTTAAGGAATTCGATATGATTTTGGGCAGAGGAAAAATCCAAACCAAACCAAAGCTAGAAAGCATATCGGGTCTCGTTGAGATGATGGTCGGCCTCTCAGAAGAAGAAAGTACCAAAGGCGTTGACTGGGCTCTCGGAATGGTAAGATACGAAGATCCAGCGGCGGCTGCTTCCTTAGAATCGTACGTTCGAGAACTAAAAGATGAACTCCGATTGATGTGGGCTTGGAGATTGATCCTGCTCAGATTACCTGCGAATCACCTCCTCTGTTACAAGCTCGTGTGCAAGATTTGGCGGACCTTGATCTCGTCGCCCCGTTTTTTGTCCGCCCATCTCGAGCACTCCAAATCCGACTCATCGAACAGTTGCCTCCTAATTCACGAAACCCAACAGCCGTATTCTAAGAAGAGTCTAAAGACTCCCTGCGCATCTGTTATGTTCTGTTTATCTCCTGCGGTATCTGTTATTGGCTCGGTCAACGGCTTGATATGTGTGGCGCAGAACCTCCCTGGTCGTGGTCGCATCTGGATATTCAACCCTGTTACCGGACATATCATGAAACTCCCCCCGGTACCTTCTGAATCTGAATCCTCTGATAGTTACCGTACCTACACTTTTTCTTTTGTCTTTTGGTGGGATGGAGAATATAAGCTAGCCAAGATTGTTTCTAAACCCGACAACACGACCATAGCTTCGTTGTGGGTTTCCGGTTCTCCTGAAACCTGGAGCGAAATTCCTGTTAGTTTCAATGGCGCTTTTTATAACCCTCCCTGTGCGGTTAGCGGGTGTGATGTTGTTATTGGGAACGTTGCATATTGGATTGTCTTTCAACTTATCGATGGTGGGGATGTTGTTGGGGATTTGTTTGTGTTGTCGCTCGACTTGAAAACACTCTCACTATCGCTGAATGAAAATCCATTTCCCCTACATTTCATGGAACCCAAGGCTCTCTGCAAACAACTTGGATCCAAAGATAACGCCTTCCCATTGCCTCCGGATAATTCCTTGTTGTTTACTGCTAACTGGAAAGGGAATTTCGCTCTGGTAGAAAAAGACGCAGAGAAAAAAGTGTATAATGTGTGGATTATGGATGATGCAGCAGATGGTGGTTGGAGTATGGCATCTTCCTTTGCTGAGCCTTTTCCTAAAAAGAGATGCATAAATATTACAAATGGGAAATCAATTCTCTTGAGAGATGTTGGTGTAAACGAAACCGGAGTGAACATGCTTGTATTTGACGTTAGAACGGGAGAATGCGAGTTGGTAGATTGTGACAGACCCAGCCCGTTTGCGACTTCTGCTCATGATTTTGTTGGAAGTTTTGAGTCCATTGAGGGCTTTAAACCCCAAGAAGCTTATGAATTTGTACAAGTTCCAAGTCTCGAAATCTTTTGGTCTGATCCATCTCCTTCCAGTGAGTAAATATATTGTTCTTTTGTTAATGTGCTTGTGATATTCTTGAATCAGCTACACGTAACGCATAGTTATTTTTTAGAGCATTAAATTTTTTTATTCTTTTTGCAGAAAGTAGTGCAAATTACTATTTGGTCCCAGGTTATCGGAAAATCGAATCTGAATCGGAAGATGAATCTGAAAATGAATCTGAATATGACTATTGAGTGAAATTCCGGTAAGTTTAGGAGTAGTAATTTTTTATGTTTAATATATTTGTTGATTCATAATATTTTATTTTATTCAGCGGTTCCCTCCCAAGTGTGTGTTTGTGTTGGTAAATAGGAGTACTTTAGTAGTTTTGGGGCTCTTATGGTTATGTGATACTCCCCACACATTTCGCGGAAATGATTTTGTCAGAGTTCAAATGGATGAACACTAAACAAAATATAATTTTATTAAGAAGAAATAAAGTAACCAACAAGAAGCACTCTTCTGTCCTAGTCAAAAGACTTCTAATTAATTCAAAGCCCATAATAATAATAGTACTAACAACTAGTAATCAAAGCCCATAATAATAATAATAATAATAATAATAATATAATTAAAAATACTTATTAATTCCAGCGCAACATATCTATTACATCCCTTTAAAATTCGCCTTGTCTTCAAGGCAGAGTGTAGTCAAGAATGTCTTTCTCATGCTTAGGTTGAAGAAATTACATATGATCAGTTTCTAAACTCTCGTCCCTTTCTCCCAAAACCTTATATCGTAGAGACTTGTTCGTCCACACATGAATTGGGGAATAAGACTCTGCACAAGCAGATGCCATTAATATTGATCCATCAGCTGCCATGACTTCGTTGAAACATGGCAACTGTCGTTTAGTGGGCTTGTTGTTGAGGCTAATTGCTCTTGAAGGGCGGATAAATTCTTGTCGTGCGCCTTCGGGTGTGGATCCAAAATTGTCAGTTTTCTCTTTAAGTTCCTCGAGTGCCTGAGAAGGCACCTCAATAGGAGGTGTTGGCTGCTGGACTTCATGATTCACTTTGATGGGTCTTGACGGCTGCCTTAATTTTGGCGAGCAACTTCATGTTTAGACCCCGACCGACATTTCCTTCGTTACTATTTCTTTTTTCTGCAACAATTTCTTGAGCATGAATCGCACTTCGTCTACTCCTGGCTTGGAGGGTATCGAAACGGACGTCCATCTTTTTCACCGTCGCAACCAAGTTTTCCATCATTTTCTCTAACTTCTTGATATATCGGACCAATTTGTTAGAGTTCAAAAGAATGAACACAAAACAAAATGCTACTCCCTCGTGTTTTTATTATATGTCGTTCTAGCCTTTTTCACACTTATTAATAAAAAATATATATGACTAAGTTACCCCTATTTATTGTACAGTAAAATTAATAAATAAATATTAAATTATATTATAAAGAAGTTTTTATATACAAAACTCTTAAACTTCCATAATCATGCGGTTAAATATATTTAACAAAATACAAAATATATTAATTATCATTAATAACAATATATTTAATAAGGGTAATTAAAGTAAACATTTGCTAAAACGACAAGTAAAAAATAAATATTAAAAAATCTAAAACGACAAATATAAAGAATGGGAGGGAGTATAATTTTATCAAGCACTCTTGAAGCACTCTTCTCTTCTGTCCAAGTCAAAAGACTCTTAATTCCAACTAATTCCAATGATCAAAAGATAACCATAACCTAATAATTAAACACATACTTATAAGAATTAAAGTCCACAAACCCTAGTACTCAAATTCAATAATAATACTACTAATAATAAAATAATTAAAATTACTAATTAATCCTAATCATATCAGATTTTCTCACAATAGTAGCCGTACCTCCAAAAATGAAATATTTCCTCTTATTTTTTCACTTTAAATTACATTTTTATCCAGCATTTTAATCCATTTTATCAAGTTTTCCCAAACAATTAACATTTTGAATTTGGAAAGTCATTTTTACACTTACTTTTTAATCTAAGAGTCAATATTCAACATTTTTTTTTAATCTTCGTGTTCAAAAAAATATAGAGGGGGAGGGTGTAGTACTTTTGTAAGTTAAGGTGCCAAGGAGTTTGCTATGAACAATTTGTAATTTAATGAATTATGGAAATCCAATGTGGTTTCATCTATATGAGGTATTATTGTTTTTCATGCATGTTCTCGTGCTCATTGTTATAGAGTATCGTTTTAAGTAATCTTTTGTGCAAGTTATATGTCTGATTGTCAATTTGCATTCTTTAAATCAATTTCAGACACTTTTCTTCCATAAATCGAGGTGAACCCAAACTTGATTGTGCCATACATTTCTGTTTAAATCACAAATACTCACTCCATAGTGTTACTTCATGTATATACAGTAGTACGTCTTTTCCTTTGTAATAGAAGGATGATATTACAATATCATAATTGTTGGGGTATGATATTAGGATTATTTCCATACTATGGAAAAAAAATGTAGTTAGTAGTTTTGATCAGCTTAGATTTGTTTATCGGCATTTTTATTAGTCAATATATGATTAAAAAAATGAGTGGAAATTGGTCATGCCAAAGCCCTCCTTGTGGTGTTTCTAAGTACAAGACATCATGGCCTAATGTTGTTGGTAAGAATCTTTACGATGCCATCCGAATTATTGTTTCCGATAATCCGACTCTGATCGTTTTACCCGTTCGCAAAGGCATCCCGGCAACTCCGCAAGCATGCTGCAATCAAGTTGTTGTCCGCATCGATGATAGTTATCGTGTATGAAGTGCCTCGTACTGGATAGAACGTACGAGATGCATCGAGTTATAAAGTTTGAATAAAAAGAATTGGATTGTGATGCGAGCGAGTTTGGTTTCATGTATCCAATATTGTAACGTTAATTTTATCCTAAAATATTATTTGTGGTGTTTTTTTTATTGTGTTAATTTGATACTTATAATGAATTAATATCTATATATATTTACTTTATTGTGTATTTTGTTTCGAAATCCTGATCTCGCCCGGGTTTCATTTCGAAAGTTAGTGAGATGAGACAAAATCAATTTTGAAAATGGCAATCTCGTTTCGTTTTATCTCGGTTTATTTTTTTCATAATGGACCTGACAGGATCGAGACGATCCCGTCTCGTCCCACAAATTTATTAATATAAATATAAATATTATTTTTCAAATAAATTAATAAAAATATCAAAATATTAATCAAACTTTCAATTAAATTAATTATTTAATTAATATATTTTTCCAAATCTCATAAAAAATTGTTTTTTTTACATAATTTATTTTAAAAATACTTAAATACTTATATATTTTAAAAATCGTAAAAAGTCTTTTAAATTGAATAATTTAAACGTCCCGATCCCGATCTGAGTCCAAACGCGATTGAAACATGCGGGACGGACTTTTTAAACGTCAATCTCGTCCCGTCCCGAATATAAATTATCAAGACGAGACTGGATTCCCTTAATCCCGTCTCATCTCATGTCCACCCCTAATTTCCATAATTAACAAAAAAATTCATCAAATATTTTTTTAATTAAAATTTAATAACTTAAATCATAAATTAATGAACTTAATTTATCATCGAATACGAATAATCAAAAATCGAATCACGAATCTGGTCAAAACAGCGGATTCAGTCGTTACATGAAGTCCTGCGGATGATGAAGTGGAAGTCTCATGGAGCAGTGAATAATAACATGGCCATTTGCATGAAAAACGTTGGATATATCAAATTTCGTCCTTAGACTCTACCTTGAGAAAAGCACGATGGTCATGTGTCATATTGAGTTTTGCGAATCTGTTCTTCTAGTCTGCACTCATTGTATTACCATGGTCATTTAATTTTAAATAAATATGAATCGAATTATAATAAAGGGAATTTCATTTCATTTTATGATTTCCTTGTCTTTTATTGCATTTTCTGTTTTTTCTTTTTTTTTTGCTTCCATTTTTTTTTTTTACTGTTAATTGAGTTTGGTTATTGATAATATGAGTAAAGTTCCATGAACCAATCGGGCGAGAATTGTGAAAATGTCAAGTTTGGTTATGGATGGTCTATTGTAGAGATATAAACTTTTATGTATGTACAGAAAGGATAGTGTTGATAATGCGGTAAACCGTTCCTCGGGGCCTCGATTTCCGGTTCCGCCCGTCCTCAGAAAGTCTCACAGAGGGCACAAAATTGTTTTTGATCGAGTACTAAGTTGATAAATCCAAAAACACTGAAGTTGAATGAATGACATGTCTTAATACTTTTTACTTGTCCTGTTGTCCATGAAACTTCAAGTGAATACAAAACCAACTTATAGGCCAAACGAGTGAATTGTACTTTTCGACAATTTCGATAGATAATCTGTACATTGTGTTCGTCTTAGACTTATGCAAGTGTTCTAGCTTTGCTCAACATAAACACATTACTGAAAGAATTGAACAAAAATCAGACAAACAAAAAATGGCTGGTTTTGGGGGGTCAAAGTGTAATATTAAGAAATATGGAGCCAACTATTCTGGAAATGTTAGTTATTCTTCGTATTATAAGACTGATAAGTGAGAAATGATAAACAAGCATATTTCCAAGACAGGGAGAAGAAGCTGTTGCAATTTTCTGGAGTAGAAGCATTGAGTGTGGTTGCCCACGAAAGGAAAAGAGGGACCATAACTTTTCTGGAGTCAAAGCATGAAAGACTTGCAGGTTTAAATGGAAAAAGCTCTAGACATGTCTAAATCATATCGCATACTTAATTTGCTCCTTTCTTGATGGGCAGACAACAATCAATAGATTAAACAGACAAAAATGGCCTTTCTACATTTCTACATATATTATTCATATTATTTTTTATAATATATTTACTTATAAATTAAATATTTAAACTACTTTTTATAAAAAAATGATTTGTAATTTTTTTATTATTAATTTTACTTAATTTTTTTTTTTTAATTTCGCTATTTTTTTTTCAATTTTTTATCTATGAATTTGTATTTTTTTCAATTTTTTTTACAATATTCAATATTTAAGAAAGATTATATTGATTTCTAATATTTTAGTTATCTAATGATTTATTTTTTTAATTAATAATTTAATATATAATAATTAAAATACTGTTATAAAGTAAGAAGAGTTGAGAGAATTGAGAGATAATTGAATGAATTTATTAATGAGGGGAGACCCCTTTATATAGGATACAATCTAGGGTTTCTGACTTAGCCAACAAGTCATTCACAATAAAATATATATTTATAACACTCCCCCTTGAATGACTATTTATAGGATTGCTGCCTCGTTAAAACCTTGTCAGGAAAACCCAGTGGGACAAAACCTGAACGAAGGAAAAAGAGTACAGCTTGCTCCCCCTGATTTAGATTACTGAACATCCTTGAGTCGACGCATACCAATTCCATTGACTAGTTTCTTGAAAATGGTAGTTGGTAATGACTTCGTGAATAGGTCGGCTAAGTTGTCAATTGATCGTACTTTTTGAACTTCAATTTCGCCATTCTTCTGAAGCTCGTGTGTGTAGAAGAACTTTGGAGAGATGTGCTTTGTTCTGTCTCCTTTGATGTAGCCTCCTTTGAGTTGTGTTATGCAAGCGGCATTGTCTTCGAATAGTATTGTTGGACCATCCTTTGTAGAGCCAAGGTCACATGATGTTTGGATGTAGTGAGTCATATTCCTTAGCCATACGCACTCTCGACTTGCTTCGTGAATTGCAATAATTTCAGAATGATTTGAAGATGTTGCCGTCAATGTTTGTTTCACAGATCTCCATGATATGGCAGTTCCTCCACGAGTAAAAACGTATCCCG
Organism: Euphrasia confusa; assembly: GCA_954870475.1. Taxonomy (NCBI): domain Eukaryota; kingdom Viridiplantae; phylum Streptophyta; class Magnoliopsida; order Lamiales; family Orobanchaceae; genus Euphrasia; species Euphrasia confusa. The sequence continues at coordinate 43,312,888 of OX940956.1, read as the reverse complement.
TTTGTGATTTTGCTTTATGTGGATCAGAAAGATAACCTGCATCTGCATATCCAACTAAAGAAGATCCCAAATTTTGTGAATAGAGTAAACCTAAGTCAATGGTACCCTTTAGGTATCGCAGTATGTGCTTAACACCATTCCAATGTCTTTTAGTGGGTGCAGAGCTATATCTCGCGAGGAGATTAACAGAAAATGCTATATCAGGCCGAGTGCAATTAGCAAGATAAGTTAATGCACCAATTGCACTTAAGTATGGTACTTCAGGACCAAGAATTGTTTCCCCATCTTCAAGTGGACGAAATGGATCTTTTTTCACATCAAGCGAACGAACAACCATTGGTGAATCCAATGGGTATGCTTGATCCATATTAAATCGTTTTAGCAATTTTTCTGTATACGACGATTGATGAACAAATAATCCATCTTTGATATGCTCAATTTGCAAACCCAGAAAAAACTTAGTTTTCCCTAAATCTTTCATCTCAAATTCATTTTTCAAGTAATTTGCAGTTTTGTTGAGCTCTTCAGGAGTTCCTATCAAATTTAAATCATCAACATAAACTGCAATGATTGCAAATCCAACATTTGTTTTCTTTATGAAAACGCAAGGGCATATGTCGTTATTTTTATATCCCTCTTTCAGCAAGTATTCACTAAGACGATTGTACCACATTCGTCCGGATTGTTTTAATCCATACAGGGATCTTTGCAACTTGATTGAGAACATAGTTCTAGGGCATGTATCATTTACTTGTGGTATTTTAAGTCCTTCAGGAACTTTCATGTAAATGTCACTATCGAGTGAACCATACAAATACGCAGTTACTACGTCCATAAGGCGTATATCGAGCTTTTGTGACACGGTCAGACTTATTAAAAATCTGAATGTTATAGTGTCCATTACTGGAGAATATGTCTCCTCGTAATCAATTCCTGGCCTTTGTGAGAAGCCTTGGGCTACAAGTCGAGCTTTGTATCTTGTAATTTCATTATCTTCATTTCTTTTTCTTACAAAAACCCATTTGTACCCTACAGGGGTTACATTTTTAGGAGTTCGGACTACAGGTCCAAAAACTTTTCGTTTTTCCAATGAATTTAACTCTGCTTGTATGGCTTCTTTCCATTTTGGCCAATCACTTCTAACTTGACAATCTTTCATAGATTGTGGTTCAGGATCCTCATTTTGCATTATTTCAAGTGCCATATTAAAGGCGAATATGTTATCCATGACAACATTAGTTCGCTCCCATAATTTATGAGATGATAAATAATTAATTGCGATCTCATTATTTTCGGGCACTAACGGTTCTTCAGGAACGACTTCATTTTCATTTGATTGATCAATCACTATCTTATCCATAGCTTGAGTATGAGTTTTCTCTTGTACATGTACTTTTCTCTTTCTCGGTACAATATCTTTTGCACCGGGTGGTCGACCACGCTTTTGGCGTATTTGAGACTCATTTGCTATGTTAATTTGCCCTTCAGGGACATCAATTTTTGCAGGAGTATTTACTGCTGGTATATGTGATTTTGTCACTTTTGTTGTATCAACAAAAGCATCGGAAAGTTGATTTGCGATTCTTTGCAAATTAATGATCTTGACAACTTTCTCCTCACACAACTTATTTCGAGGATCAAAGTGTGACAATGTTTTTTCATTCCAAGAGATAATACGAGGATTATCAATATTCAATTTTGTTCCACCCAAAGTGGGAAAAGTCATTTCATCAAAATGACAATCTGCAAATCTTGCAGTAAACAAATCCCCTGTTAATGGTTCAAGATACCTAATTATTGATGGTGAGTCAAACCCAACATAAATTCCAAGCCTCCGTTGGGGACCCATCTTTGTATGTTGTGGGGGTGAAATCGGAACTTGGACCGCACAACCAAAGATCTTTAGATGTGATATATTAGGTTCTTGACCAACTGCAAGTTGTAAAGGCGAATACTGATGATAATGTGTAGGCCTTATACGAATCAGTGAAGCAGCATGCAGTATGGCATGTCCCCAAACAGATTGTGGGAGCTTTGTTTTCATAAGTAATGGTCTAGCAATTAACTGGAGACGTTTTATAAACGATTCAGCTAAACCATTTTGTGTGTGAACATGAGCTACCGAATGTTCAACTTCAATTCCAATTGACATACAATAGTTATCGAATGCTTCCGACTTGAATTCGGCAGCATTGTCAAGACGAATTTTCTTGATTGAGTAGTCCGGGAATTGTGCTCGTAATTTTATCATTTGAGCAAGTAATTTAGCGAATGCTGAGTTTCTTGTAGAGAGCAAGCAAACATGCGACCATCGTGTGGAAGCATCAATCAACACCATGAAATAACGAAATGGTCCACATGGTGGATGTATTGGTCCACAAATATCTCCTTGAATTCTTTCTAAGAATGTTGGACATTCTGCATTAACCTTCGTAACAGAAGGTCTAATGATTAACTTGCCTTGCGAACACGCACTACATGGATATTCATTCGCTAAAAGGATCATCTTATCCTTTAGTTGGTGCCCATTTGAATTACCAATGATTCGACGCATCATAGTTGTCCCAGGATGCCCAAGTCGATCATGCCAAAGCATTAAAGCTTGTGAATTAGTGAACTTCTGGTTCATTACATTATTTGCTTCAACTGATTTTATCACGGTTCCATACATGCCAGATGGAAGTGATTGCAGTTTTTCTTTTATCTGTTTTCTTCCAGATTCAAAAGAAGTTATGCACATATATTCAATATGATTTTCATGCATTGTTTCTATGTGATATCCATTACAACGAATATCTTTAAAACTTAGCAAATTCCTTCTCGATTTGCTAGAATACAATGCATCTTTTAGGTCTAGTATGGTGTTATTTGGCAAGATAACACTAGCTCTTCCGGAGCCTTCAATAATACTGGATGCACCAGAAATTGTAACGACATTGTTCTTTGCAAATGTCAAGTTTATAAAATACTTTTTATCTCGAAGTATTGTATGGGTGGTGGCGCTATCGGCAAGGCATTCATCCATCTATAAAAATAAAATAGTTTTAAAATTTATTTTGAAAAGATAAACAAAGTACGATAAATTATTAAAATGATCTAAACATTTTGATCAAAACGAAAATGCTTTGAAAATAAACTTATCAATGTTTTCCATGTTTTCCAATACGCCATTGCCAATCAGATTATCAATATTGCCATTCGGGTCCTCAAAGAAGTCAGAGGTCTCCAATTTTGTGATGTCAACTGGGCCATCATAATCCTCAAAGATTGAGTCATTGTAATCAGCAAGATTGGTCTCTACTTTACCTTTCCCTTTGATAGAATTCTGGTAGAGCTCAACAAGGTGTTTAGCTGTGCGACAGGCACGACTCCAATGCCCCACAATTCCACATCTATAGCATTTTTCTTCGCGCACCTTGTTCTCGTTTGGCTTATGCCTTTTGAAGCTACTACCTTGCTGATTATTTTGCCAATTATTTCGCCCATGAGACCTCCCACGGCCACGTCCTTGTTCGTATCCACGTCCACGTCCTCGCCCATTACCACGACCACGTCCACGTTCATTAACATTTGCTTCAGGCAACGGTGTGGATCCAGTTGGTCGTTTCTCATGATTTTTCATCAGTAGCTCATTATTCTGTTCTGCTACTAACAAACATGATATGAGCTCAGAATACTTTTTGAAGCCACGCAGACGGTATTGCTGCTGCAGGAGCACATTTGATGCATGAAATGTGGAGAACGTCTTTTCCATCATATCCTCTTCATTGATCTTTTCTCCGCACAAAGTTAATTTTGACGTTATTCTGAATAGTTCAGAATTGTACTCGCTAACAGTTTTGAAATCTTGTAAGCGGAGATGCATCCACTCGTAGCGTGCTTTAGGGAGGACAATGGTCTTTTGGTGATCAAATCTATCAGCCAAATTTTTCCATAAGACGTGGGGATCTTTGACAGTGAGATACTCAACTTTCAATCCTTCATGAATATGATGACGAAGGAATATGAGTGATTTTGCACGATCCTGCGGGGATGACGTGTTTGCCTCTTTGATTGTCTCACCCAAACCCTTGGAGATCAAATGAATCTCAGCATCAAGGTTCCACGATAAATAATTCTTCCCAGATATATCCAGTTCAACGAAATCTAGTTTCGCGATGTTTGCCATGAGTATCTACAAAATAAGATACATCAGATCTCGATTTTCAAAGATGTTATTCGAGATAATTAGTATATAATCAATTCGATATTGATATTTCTGCAGGAATATCATATCATGACATGATGTTCTTCAGGAACATTTAATTTTTTTTAGATTTGATATCTCTTCAGGAATATCATATCATAATGTTCTTCAGGAACATTAAAATTTTAATTGATTTATTTAGGATAATTAATTTGATATTACTTCAGGAATATCAAATTATAATGTTCTTCAGGAACATATGATATTACTTCAGGAATATCAGATTATATGTTCTTCAGGAACATATTACTTTTGTGAAGAAGGGAGAAGAAATAGATATATTTATAATTATAAATATAAACAAAATATAAATTCTTGCCTTGTACTTCGGATCTTGGGTGGGTAGAACTTGGATAAAGAACGCGGTTGAGCTTCTCGTGCTGATAACGTGTTATAAAGTAAGAAGAGTTGAGAGAATTGAGAGAGAATTGAATGAATTTATTAATGAGGGGAGACCCCTTTATATAGGATACAATTCCGACTTAGCCAACAAGTCATTCACAATAAAATATATATTTATAACAAATACTATTTAATTGATTAATTAATGTAATAATAACACGTGTCATACTTTAATTTGCATTGTATAGTGTAATAAATAATAATATATTCTTCCATAAATATTAAATCAAAATAATTATGGTAATAACTAATAATCAATGAAATTATATGCCAAATGTTCCAAATCCGCTCCTAATCTAAAATGCAGGTTGAAAAGGATAGCAGTAAATTAATTTTCCTATTAAAACACGTTGAAAAAGACTAGTAATTAAATTAATGCAATAAGCAAAAATTATTACTGTAATAAAAATAAAATCACGTGCATTATGTGTCTATATATATCTTATCATCGACCATTTCAATTTCACAATATAGACACGGCAAATCAATATTGATTAATATACATATCGATACAATGAGTAAGTGGCAATGTCAAAGTGGGTTTTGTGGTACACCGATACCATCGTGGCCGAATGTTGTTGGTATGACTGCCCAAGAAGCCACCAAAATCATTGTTCGCGATGAACCCGAAGTTGCCGTTTTTCCTCTGCCGGAAAACGCAGTAACTGTTCCAGAAGGTTGCTGCAATCGAGTTCTGCTCTTTCTTAATAAGAACAATCGTGTTTCTCGTGTGCCCGTAGCTGGCTAAAATAAGATGTTAAAGTATGACTCGAATCGGAAAAGAAAACATGACAAGGAGTGTTCACGATACATAGTTGAATTGCACGGTAATTTAATTGCGGGGTGATGTTGATTTTACCAAGTCAATTAAATATGCCAACGTGATTAATGGGAAGTGTGCTGCATGTCTAATGATGAAAGCACGTATGTGTTGTGCTGTGCAATGGAGACGTGAGTTTCGGACTCACGGGTATGTGGATCGTGAATACTAAGTCCTATTGTTCTAATTTTATTTGATTAGGAATAGTATAATTATATTGAATATAATTCTATTGCTTATTAATTTAGGAGTCATGCATTAGGAAAATGATTTATTCCTAATTCTAATTGTTTCCAATTTGATAGGTTTGCTACACCTATAAATTGGGGTTCTCCGGTAGACGAAAATCATAGAGTGCATAGAGTGCAATAGAGTGAATTGTAAGCCTCAACGATGTAGTCGATTGGTTCTTTCTTCCCGTGGTTTTTTCCCGTGTTTCGGGTTTCCACGTAAATTGTGTGTTCGTTCTTTCGTTTATCTTTTTCTTCGCATCTCATATATATTTCGAGTGCCGTGAGAGATTTAGTTTCAATATTCGCAACAAGTGGTGTCAGAGCATCGTAAAGAGCACAACAAGTGGTATCAGAGCTAGGTTACGATCCTGTGACCTGTTATCAGAGCTTTCGTGGGGATCCGGACGGGGAATCCATACAAGGCGGGCGTTGCGGATATTGGTGTTTCTAGATCCAGGTGGAGCTCGAGAATATTTTGGGAGATGGCGACGATGGTTGATATTCGGTGTTAGATCGGAATACGTGGCTTTCTTCATGGCGATTCAAGGTGGAGTTGGTTCAGTGGTTCTAATCAACATGGATCTTGATGATGCGTTGCTGAGGCATGGACGATGTCAAGCGCGATGGAGCCATAAGAGAAGGTATGGAAGAATAGAAAGGTGAGGTATAATTGCACTCTATCCCTCCGGTGATTTGTTTCATGCGGTCGCGGCTTTGCGATCGAGGGAGACGATGAAGGAGGTTTTGAGTAGTGAAAACCCGGGGGAATATCTTGATGTCCAGGGCTGGGCAAAGATGAAGAAATTCCAGGGGGTTTGTCATTACTGCAAAAAAAAAAAAAGCGTGGTGAAAATCTAGGTGGATTTCTTAATGGTCAAGGTGGAGCATGGAAGAAATTCTAGGAGGTTTGTTACTACTGCAAGGAAAAGGGCCACGTGAAAGGGAATGTCAGGCCCTGAAGAATCGGAGAAAGGAATCGAAGGTGGCCGATTTCGGAGAAGGAGGTTTCACTGATGGGGAACTCCTGGTTGTCTCTGATTGGGGAACGAGTGAGGAGTGGATCTTGGATTTTAGATGTTCGATGGTGTCGGTGGAACGGTGGTCATTGGGCATGACACATCGTGTGAGATACGCGGCACGGGAACTGTAAGAATCAAGATGTTCGATGGGCATATTCGAACTCTCGGTACTGCAAGGTACGTTCCGGTCCTGAATGGTAATCTTATCTCTCCCAGGCCTTAAATCCGAATGGGTACCAACTTCGGTAAAGGTGGAGTGTTGAAAGTAAGTCGGGGCGACTTATTTTGCGAGGCGAAAAGATTTGGTGGATTGTATGAACTATGCGGCAACACAATTACCAAGTGGACAACTGCCTCTGTCCAAGGAAATCATTCGCTGGAAGGTGAGTCGGGATCACCTTGTTTTAAAAGTCATGCGCAGCTGTGTTGGTGTCGGGGACACCGGGAATACTAACCCGAATAGTATTCAAAATTTGGATAATCGAGCCTAGGCGTACTATGTATAGCACTGTAGTATTGGCGAATGCAGGTGGTGGTGATAGTAGTGGGAAGGCGAGATTTGAGAATGGAAATTGCGTGGAGGTCATGGAGTTTGGTGGTACCCAAGGGATGATCGATGCAACTTCGCATTCTTGTACTAAGTTTGGTGCGGTTCAAACTTAGGTTGCTCATGTTTTGAGTGTGCCCTGCGGGGCTGGGTAGAAGAAAGAAAAATTAGTCTATGATTGTTGATGTTGGTGCGGCTTGAAGTCGCGGGGATTCTCGTCAAGGTGGAGATTTGTTAAAGTATGACTCGAATCGGAAAAGAAAACAGGACAAAGAGTGTTCACGATACACAGTTGAATTGCACGGTAATTAAATTGCGGGGTGATGTTGATTTTACCAAGTCAATTAAATATGCCAACGTGATTAATGGGAAGTGTGCTGCATGTCTAATGATGAAAGCACGTATGTGTTGTGCTGTGCAATGGAGACGTGAGTTTCGGACTCACGGGTATGTGGATCGTGAATACTAAGTCCTATTGTTCTAATTTTATTTGATTAGGAATAGTATAATTATATTGAATATAATTCTATTGCTTATTAATTTAGAAGTCATGTATTAGGAAAATGATTTATTCTTAATTCTAATTGTTTCTAATTTGATAGGTTTGCTACATCTATAAATTGGGGTTCTCCGGTAGACGAAAATCATAGAGTGCATAGAGTGCAATAAAGTGAATTGTAAGTCTCAACGATGTAGTCGATTGGTTCTTTCTTCCCGTGGTTTTTTCCCGTGTTTCGGGTTTCCACCTAAATTGTGTGTTCGTTCTTTCGTTTATCTTTTTCTTCGCATCTCATATATATTTCGAGAGCCGTGAGAGATTTAGTTTCAATATTCGCAACAAGTGGTGTCAGAGCATCGTAAAGAGCACAACATAAGATGATATTAAATCATGCTTTCTGAATAATTGAATCAAATCGTAATAAAATAAATCTGGCTTGATTTGATGTATTAATTATTTGTTATCTATCTTAATTAATGTTAGTAAAACATTTCTTTGTGGTGTTCTTTTTTTTTTGTGTTTAATAGTCTAAATGTCTCTAAAATAATTATACATAAGTGATTGGAAAATATATTCGAAATTTATAGGATCGTACAAATAGTTTATCGAAGAACTTATAATTACAATTATATAGGAGTATTTATTAATCTATTAATATATAAATCCAAAAACATTATCTATCAATCAAAGACCAATAAAAAGCCTCAATTTTGCCACTTAGATTAAATTGAAATCTATTGACCAATCAGAATGCTCAATTTCACGTATTAAGAAATATTGTCACGTCAATTTATATTTTCTTATTAAATCTTAATGATATCAATATCAGTAATTGAAATATTTATTTCGGTCAACTCTTCTAACGTTGGGCATTCTCAGGTATTATAAATAAATTGATCGATATCATTTGATTGTGTCTTCTTTTGTTCGTTTTTTCAGAAATCAATTTCGTTGCTGCTCTTCTCCTTCCGGCTACCTTCTCCTTCCAGCTATATTTCAGGTTTTTCTAATTTGTTCTAATTCAACCTTCGTCAGCTAGGTTTTCAGGTATTTAGGGTTTGTATCAAGATTTGTTTTCTCAATTCCAGGTATTTAGGGTTTGTATAAAGGTTTGTTTTCTCAATTGCAACCTCATAATAATTATGATATTCTCATCCCGTTTTCTGCTGTTTTAGAATTCAACAAACTGATTTCTCGAGGGAGATGAAATATATGTAAAGGTGAAAATAGATATATGTAAGGGTATTTTTTCTTTTTTAACAAGTTTTCTGAAAACATTGAGCTGAATGAGGTGTGGAAAGACATTCTAAATGCCGAGGGAGATGAAATATATGTAAAGGTGAAAATAGATATATGTTACATAGTCACACTTGCTATATAATACTGTGTGGTTTCTTGATTTCGTTTGCGATTTTTCGACAGGACATTGGCCTCTACATGAAAGAAGGAGAGAACCCATCCTTCAACGAGCTATCGGAGATAGCAAATCTACGTAGAGAAGTTGCTATGGGTTACGTTAAGAGCAACAGGAAGGTACTCGAGGAATCTTTTTTTTTTGTGTTCGTTGAATAGATCGAAAAATGATTTGTTTTTTACCGCTGAGTTTAATCGTTGTAGGTCATAAACCCGATCCCCAAGTCGGAGCCGCTGAGCCTAGGGTTAAAGGATTCTTTGATTGTGAATTTGTGATATCGGAGCTTGAAGGAGAACAACCGGTGCTGGTGGTTATGTAAAATTTAGCCTAAATTTTAGCTAAGGCTTGGATCTCATCTGATATACTTATTCTCCTCATTCATCACTCAACTAGACTTTATTATGTATAGACTCAAGCCTTTGCTAAATTTTAGGTTAATGCTAGGGTTCTAGTTTTATTCAACATATACAGTACATGTTTACTGGAAAAACTGAAGAAACAAAACAAAACAGCTAATAACAAATTTTGGGGTCAAAGTGTAAATACTAAAAACTTTGGCCCACTATTCTAAAAACTTCTGGAAGTATTTGTAGACTTTGGATTCTAAATGCAGAGAAAACAAGCTGTTGCATCTTTTTTGTAGTCAATTAAGACTCAAGACGTGTGGTGAATGTGGAAGAAGAACATGACAAAACAGCGGATTCAGTCGTAACATGAAAGTCCTGCGGATGATGAAGTGGAAGTCTCATGGAGCAGTGTATAATAACATGGCCATTTGCATGAAAAACGTTGGATATATCCAATTTCGTCCTTAGACTCTACCTTGAGAAAAGCACGATGGTCATGTGTCGTATTGAGTTTTGTGAATCTGTTCTTCTAGTGAAAACCGCATCCAACCGAACTTGTAAAAGGTGCCGGGCGCAGGTAGTGGCCTGCGCCCAGCTTCTGTCTGCAACCAGCGAATTTTTCAGCAAATTTTTGTGATTCGGAAAGCTTTCAAAACGTAAAATTCAAGCACGATATTGAAAACAACACACACAAGTTATGTATAAGTGAATGCTAACATGTTTACTTCGAATTGTTGGTGGAAAATCGTCGATTTCGGAGCCGATTTTTTTTTTTGGCGATTTAGGGTTACGGCCGAGAAAAAAACGGAGAAGAAGAAATGAAAGTGGGACTAAAGTCCAATTATTTAGTTGGGCTTATTGTGTAAATATTTTCATTTTTATTTCTTTTACATTTATTTTATAAAAGAGAGGTATAAAAATAATAAAAATTTTGTAAGGGTTATTTAATCCTTACTTACTACTTATAGGGGCATTTTTCCAATGGACTATTTGACTTTTTTATAAAAAAAATAGAGAGTAAAAATATATTTTTAAGTTAAAAATTAAAATAATTGTAATTAAAAATTAAAATGTACAATTTATGAAAAAAGTAGAGGTAAATTTCACAAAAAATATTTAATAAAGAAATAAAAAGTAAAAATAAAAAAAATGTTATAAATCCTTGACACGTGTACACCAAGTCCAGATAATTTCTATTGTGCTACTATGTGTACAGTGTATTGTACGCTTAGTACTCATTATATTGTATTTTTAATGAAGATTATTTTGATATATAATGAATATTTTAGTATATGATAATTTGATTTTTATTATATGATGATTTTAAGAATGATATTTTTAATTATTTAATGATTATTATTTATTTTTATAAATAATATATCATATATATTTTAATTAGAATTTGGTGTATAATGTATCATAAATATATGTGTACGATAGATAGACGGATATAACATTTATATGGTTATCGGGAAAAAATATTATTATTGAGAGTTATTCTTATATAAGGTTTTACAAAATAAAAATAATTTTTTTAATAAAAAAATAATATAAATATAAAAATAAAATGGATTGTATTTATCTATTTTAAAGTTCACATAACCAATTTAATAGTATATAATAGTGTTGACTATGAATATTTGACCATAAATATGTAAAAATTGTGTTTAACGTATATATTGAATAAAATACTAATGAATCTAAAGACTATAAATCTTGATCATATATTATATCTTATTGATTTTAATAAATATTGTAAGTCATTTTAAACATATTGTTGATTTTGATAATAATATTTTTATTATATATTAATTATTTATTCGTATAAATTTGTATAAATCTTTAAGACGTGACTTTAAAAATGTATGACTTATGACTGTGAAGTTTATTTCTATTTATAACTGGTTTCAAGTCGGGACCTGAATTTTTTATTACTATAAGGAGTTTATTCTTATATAGATTTAAAAAAAGACACATTTTTACTTTTTTTGATAAAAAAATAGAGAGTAAAAATATATTTTTTAATTAAAAATTAAAATAATTGTAATTAAAAATTAAAATGTACTACAATTTATGAAAAAAATAGAGGTAAATTTCACAAAAAATCCTTCAATAAATAAATAAAAAGTAAAAATAAAAAAAATGTTATAAATCCTTGACACGTGCAAGTCCATCTGTTCTAATATATATTAATATTAATATCAATTATTTATTTATTATTTTTATGGCGATTATTAATTAATTATTTCTTCAAAATGTAATTAAAAAAATACAATTATTGTTCAATTCAAAGTAAAATTAATATCAAAAATAAAATTTGATAGTGAGTTCGAATAAATTGAATAATTTAAAAATAATTAAATTAATTTTAGTTATAGTAATTAGTTGTTTAATCTAAGTAGGTTTGTATTCCTATTAAAATTAGGGTTTTGTATATCCTTATATACCACACAAATGTAAGGACAATAATCAATCAATATACAACAATATAATTATCTTTGTTTCTTTCTTTTGTTCTTTACAGATCGCAAGCGGCTCTCATGGACAAGATCTTTGGCAAGATCTTTGTGAAGACGCCGGAGACCCCACCCACGCCTCTGGTTCTAAAGCCCGACAGAGAAGAACCCATGAATGTCACGTTCTTTGATGAATGTCCCGTCTGGAGTGACCCCACTCCGGTTCTAAAGCCCGACGGATCCACGAATTTCGTGTGCTTTCAAGGAACTCCCATCTTCGGAGTTTCCAGCTTCAGCGACGACGAATCCGGCGAGACCACCTCGAGTACTCCGCCCGTCCAAAATCCACATCCGATCCCGTAAGGTCATAGATTGCTAGAGTTCTTGAGGAGTAATACGATAGGTTGAAATTCATAGGATTTGTTGTTTCGTTAATGATGATGATTAGAGTAGTTTGTTCCTTTATTTCTCTGTTTTTTCCAACGTTTCACTTTTATATTTCCTTATTCATATATATATTCAAGGCTAGGGCTCTTCTCTTCTCATTATTCACGTTCCATCTATGTCAATTTTGTTGAAGCACTAAGAATTTTATACTTGAAATTTAAAACCCCCAAAAAACTTGCTTTGATTTCAAGATAAACTGCAAAACTTCCGACGGTGGGTATTACATCGAAATGTGGATGTTGATATTTATTGTATGCATTTAATTTAAAGAATCTGTAGACATAATAGAGTAATATTTTTTCCAATTAAGTTTCTTGAAAGATATCTCCCTCAGATCTGTGTTGCGCGCTATATATATATATGGATGCCGCCGGAGAAAAGAGGCTGATTACCAAAAGACAGGAAGTGATCATAAGCAATTCATCTTGCACAAGGAATAAGGTTGAGTCGCCGGATAAGAAAGGCTGATTACCAAAAGACAGGAAGTGATCATAAGCAATTCATCTTGCACAAGAAATAAGGTTGAGTCGGTGTACTTATCATTTTTGGGGTGCAAATAGCAACTCCCAAGTATGAGTTAGAGAGATAACTATTTAAAAAAAACTTCAAATCAAATTAAAAAAAAAAAAATTAAACGATATTTTATGTTTATGATACTTAGCGGCTCCATCAAACCAAGTTTTTAAAGTTCCATGGTTTGATGATACTTGTGGGCTGCGGCCACCAAATATATCAAATAAACATACACTTCAAACTGGTACAGAAAACTCTGCCTTTTACAGTCTAAAATTCATGCATTTTTTTTATCCCATATATCATTTGATCTTTTTGTTTAACGATTCTTTACTTGTAGGCTAAAATGCATATTTATTTTACTAACATAGGATTACGGCACCTTAATAATCTCTATCTGCATTAGGGTTCAAACAAATCATGCAATGAAAGCCAACTATTTGAGTTTATGGAGTAGCTATACTTTGAGATTTAGCCATTGAGTCTCTCTCAGGAGGTAGAAGTTAGTTAAAATGGTGTGCCATGTATCAGTGTTTTTTTTTTACATGTATACGTCATTCTATTCATTCATTTTTTTCCCTCTTATATTTCCTTATTCATATATATATTCAAGGCTAGGGGGTTGATTGACTAGTCAATTTGACCATTCAAATTAATTAACTAACTTTATCTCAATTTTTTTATACTCTCTTTTTTATTTACTAATAAAAATAAATGCTCCAATTACTTTTATATATAAATTTTGACTCATATTTAAAATCATACCCAACACAAACATAACCCATAACCCAAACTCATTCTCAAACGCAATTTTTACTACCCGATTTGTAATTATTCATATCCAAACCTAATTTTCTTTTCCAAAATCGCTGCTTCTTCACGTTCGCTGCCTCACCTCTCCTTTTCCAAAAAAACTCCACCGATCGGACGCCGCCCACCTGATACATCATCTCCTTCATCTGAGCCACCGCCTCCACGTCCAGCTTGTCCCCAGCCCGTTGGAAATTGATGTCGGTCGGCTTTTTCTCGGGTGCAACGGGCCTTTTCGGTTTTCGGAAAAAATGGTTTTTTTCTTGCTGATGATGGTCACCTCTCTTCCTCTTGGTGGCGCTTGGATTTTTCGGGAGCTGGGTCCCGCGGGTGGGGCCGCCCGACCCATAATTTTATAATAATTTATAAAATTACATTTTAAATACTAATATAAAATTAATTTTTATTAAATTACATTTTAATTATTAATATAAAGTTAATTTAAATGATATACTAATATAAAATATGATATACTAATATAAAGTTAATTTATATTAAATTACATTTTAAATACTAATAAAAATTACTTTTAATTAAATTACCATTAATTACCAATATTTATCTATCTATCTATACATATATAATTCTTGAATCTCTCCATCCCACGTGTACCAATAGAAAAGAGTTAATATTGTTATGTTCACACTATAAATTATAAATAAAAATAATAATATTATTATTAATTCAAAATTTATACATTAATATAATTCTTTAGTAAATTTTTATATTCATTAAATTTTCATAACAATTAATAGATGTAGAACAATATTTTATTAGAATAATATCACAAATAATACAAATATTTTACATATAATTAATTTTCACAAAAATAAAATCTAAAAAATACAAATTAGTTATTCAAATTATTTCATAAGATTAATTTTTTGAAAATTTATATGAGCATAGCACGGGAAGTGATGATATTCAATAAAATAAATGACTATTTTATTCTATACGTTTTTTATTTCTTTCCATCTGCATAAATATTTTCATGATTCTCATCAAACTCATTCTCCTTCTATTCCCAAATTTCAACTGCTCATATTTTCAAGAAAAAATTGGACGCGTTCTTATATTTTTCAGAATTTTATGTACGATTTAATTATTTCATTATCCATTTTTTTTTTTTCGTTTTTCTCTAATTCAAATTTGCAATGAGATTCTTTTCAGTATGTGCAGAATTGATAAAAGATTTGACAAACGAAGACTATGTAAAGGTTAGCATATCTATTCAAGATTCAAAAATTGCTTCTTAGTGTGTATGTGTTCAATGTATTGTGTCCTTAAACAAAAAAGTAAATAAGAAATTAAAATTTGTTCCTAAAATGTATTTTTTATAATTAAAATTCAATAATTTAAATAAGAAATTAATGAACTTGATGAATTTAAAATAGTTAAAAAATTAATAGTTATTCTATGAATTATAAATTCCTTTTAAATATTTCCTATCAATCTTGACAAAATTAATTAATTAATTAATGAAATTTCTTAATTATGTCATATTCTTTTTAGGAATTAATATTATTGTCCATTCTTAAAAAATTTCTAATGCAATCAGAGAGTATTACCGTTATAATATTTATACTGTATATGGTTATTGCCCAAAATCTACCACTATTAAAAGACAACGTTGAAAAAGTAAATTAATTAAATAAGATAATATTATTAGAGTAATAAAATACTAAAAATGATGTGATATAATGTAAATGTATATATCTATATATATTGCACAATGACTCCTTTTATTTAAAAAAAATAAAACCAAATTAAGTGAGAATAACCACACACGAAAAAAATGAATGGAAATTGGTCATGCCAAAGCCCTCCTTGTGGTGTTTCTAAGTACAAGACATCATGGCCTAATGTTGTTGGTAAGAATCTTTACGATGCCATCCGAATTATTGTTTCCGATAATCCGACTGTGACCGTTTTACCCGTTCGCAAAGGCATCCCGGCAACTCCGCAGGCATGCTGCAATCAAGTTGTTGTCCGCATCGATGATAGTTATCGAGTCTATGAAGTGCCTCGTACTGGATAGAACGAGATGCATCGAGATAAAGTTTGAATAAAAAGAATTGGATCGTGAATCGTGATGCGAGCGAGTTTGGTTTCATGTGTATCCAATATTGTAACGTTAATTTTATCCTAAAATATTATTTGGGGTGTTTTTTTATTGTGTGTTAATTTGATACTTATAATGAATTAATATCCATACTTATAATTTGATACTTATAGTGAATCGTGATCGCCGTGGTCTGAAGGGAATTTACAGTGAGTTTGAGCAAATGAAGAGGTCGAATTTGGTAGAAATTTGATTTGACTCGAATCGATCGTGTATTTAGAAATTGGTAGAAACGTGTTTCTTTTGGGTATTTAGAAATTAATTCAGCCAAAACCACAACCCTTAATTAATTAAAAGCCTGTTACTTAAAAACGTGTTTCTTTGGTATTTAGAAATTAATTCATCCCAAAACCCTAGCGATCAATTCTCCCCCAAATCAAAATCCCAAACCCTAATTCCACACGATCGATTCGAGTCAAATCAAATTTCTACCAAATTCGACCTCTTCATTTGCTCAAACTCACTGTAAATTCCCTTCAGACCACGGCGATCACAAAGCTCATTTATAAGAATTTGAGCTCAATTCTTCCAAATTCCACTTTTCATAATAATTGCACTTTAGCCTCAATTGGGGCAATTCTGCAAATAAGTTTTTATAATCAGAATTTGAGCTCACATTGAATGAAAATAAATGATTGATTAGGGACAAATATGTAATTACACTAATCCGTATTTTAAATTATACTCCTCCAAGAATAGAATTATAAATGATTAGGGATAAACTGCTCTCTTATTTGACCTTACTTATAATAAAAAATATATAAAAATTCTAAATTTTATTTTAGTATTTTTTAATAATTTTTATATATTTTTTATCATAAGTAATCAACAGTCAAACAAGAGCAGTTGACTTAGTGTGACATCTATTCTTGGATAGAGGGAGTATCAAGGAAAGTTTAGCCACTACAATACACTAAGTACTATAATGAAGGCATTGATTAGCATTCAAATATAACCAAGAATTCATCTGTTTCTATTGGGGAGAAGAAAAAACATGCAGAATCCAAGAAACCTCTGCTCCACTCCGCTGTTCGATGAACGAAAAAGATAAAGCTGTCGTTGGTGCGTACATAAGACAGGTCTCCTGTCCACGATGCTTCTTTTCAAGCTAGCTACTTACTTCTGTTGGGCTCATGAAACGTTCTTAAATTCCATGCCAAATAATATTTGAAAATAAATTCGTTTTGTTATTTTAATATATGATAAATCCATTTGATTTTTTAAAATCTCGGAAAAAATGAAAATAATTAAGAATCAAAAATATTGCTGATTGAACATTGAATCAAATATATCGTTGTTTTTAATATAGGTAATTATTAAAAATTATATTAATTTTTATAATACAATTTGAAAATTTGAACATAACTCTGAAAATTCTAGCTAGGAGCCAATATGCAAGAGCTAGTGAAGTGTGGACACTGAGTCCATTCGGGTCAAACATTGACCTTATCGAAAATGATTAGCAAATAACATAACACTATACAAAAGGAAAATTGTACTGTAATTGAAAACTTTGAATTGGACAAGTAAAACAGGAAAATGAAATTCGATAAATTTGGGCACCGTAATGTATTTCCATTTAAAATAGTCGACTAAACATTAACAGTAAATATCTGTTCCTCAAATATCCGATGTGTCCAATCATTTAAGACGTTTTCCTCAGGGTTAAAGTATCTTGAGATTCAACAACAGGGCTTGGTCTGATATCGAAGTAGGTAGCACAAGCAAGGTATACACAAGCTAAACCCACATAAACTTTGAACCAAACAGACGAAAAAAATGTGAGAAAAATGAAAATACCAGTAAGAGCTACTACGACTGTGCAGTTACCCACACATTTCACAGACGAGAGTTGCTTTTCTGTTCCCTGCAGAGGGAATTGACCGTTCACGATGAAATCAGTGAGCAGCTTATCCTTGAGGACAAATTCGTCCATTAACCAATCGGTAGCTTGGTTTTCGGATAAGGGGATTTTATCGAGCGGGATACGTCTGATATGCATGTGTACTTCAGAAGGGTCCACGCCAAATACATTGTCCATGAAAGAAGGGCATTGATTCTTGTATGCTATAGTCACATCGTAAACTGCCATACACAATTACACTATTTTAAGATGTGAACAGTAATGAAGCTACATGATTGACAGAGAAGCAAAACCTTCTTGAATTCAACCATGAAAATAAACTACAGTATTTATTTATGGACAATTATATAAATGAGTGGTGAATGGTGATTATAATTTGTACTGTAGAAATATCAAAGGTTATTAGAATTTGGAAAGATTTGTTTTGTAATTAGACTAAAGCACGGATAGTATTTTTTTAAAAAATTTATCCTTATTAACCATTTTAGGGATGCTAACGCCACCGGCATGTCAAGAAAAGTTTAGTCACAGAACACTAGTTAATTAAGGTATAACTGTTTTCATAATTTCGACTCTAACTATTGAGAAGAAGTAATAACCTGCATCCAAGGATTCCCTTAGGATCTCCAAGCAGGCAATGAAACCTCTGGTCTTTGGAAGCAACACGTTTTTCAGTACCGGCAATCCGTTTTCAATGGCAAACTTCTGGCTTTTTATGCACTTCTGTTCACTGTTCACATAAAGCAGGAAGGTTATTATTTTCGATTAAGAAAATTCTTCTAATGCAGAAAATTAAAGAGTAATTATATTTAAAAGGATGTTGATTCCTAAGGATATTAAAATCTGAAGCTCATATAGTCATATACCCTCTTGAGGTTCGTGCGACTGTAACAAATTACTCCCCAAGACAAAAAACATAAAACACACACACACATCCACATATATATATCAGTGGACATTTGCAAATCTGAAAATAACTGTTTTTTTTTTTCAACCCAATCAAAATTTATCCAGGGATGAAAATCAAGTAAAAAAATATATTTTCTTCTTGAACCTTCTTTTAAGCGTAAGGAAATAAAAAGGGAGGATGAGATGTTACGTGTAATCGGTTCCTTCAGGAAAAACAGCAAGCCACAGTGGGTCCCTGCGATCGGAAAAAGTCGAAAGCATCTCGCGCATTATCGGCTCATCAACTTCCCACTTCCTCTCTACTGGAATAAACTCCAAGATGTGAAATCCCCATCCAAAAATCGGCAGCTTCATCAAACTACTCTTGAGAACGTACTTGATGTACCCCAAGCACCCTTTCCTCAGTGCGAGATTCCACAGATACATCCAATCGACCTCAGTCCTATGGTTGGAGATTATCAGGACACGTTTTTCGACCGGAATAGTGTCACCAGAAAAGATCACTCTAGTTTTATTTATTTTTTCGAACAAGAAAGGCCATAAGCCGAGCCATAGACCAAACAAGATGGATACACACTTCCTACTGTAGTGTACACTAAAGAGGCGTATTAAAGCGGCTGGTGGTACGAAATACACTAAGAACATAAATGCAGTTGAAAGATAAACTACTAAACACAGAACGCCCCTGAAAATTCTATAAGGGGTCAACGGGAAATGCTTTAAAGGTTTTTCGGATTGATGGGATTGGCTCTCCATGCTTATCTACTTAATCCTTTAGCCAATAAAGAAAATAAAAAAGAGGTGCAGGATAGGCTAAGATATTGTTCTTCTATGATTTGAACTTCTTTAGAGTCAACGAGGTGGTCAAGACCATTACAGAGTACAGAGGTACATGGAGCTCATATCTACAAGGAAATCAGCATCTTTGGCCATCTGTAGAATTGAAAAAATCAAATATCATGTGAAATTTTCAGGAAAACACAAAAATTCAAGATCACTACAATATTGAGAGCACATAGATTAACTTATAATGAGGAAATTACTCGCTTTTTATTCCTTCTCGGAAAGTTCAACTAAATTGAGATTTTCTTAAATGTGAAAGCTACATAATAACAACTAAAACTTATTTAGGCAGCCAAAAATGGTTGTTTTTAATAATTCGGTTAGACGATTCTGTCATCTTTGAATATTTACAAAATCTCATCTATCTGCGACAGAATAAGTACAATAACTTTCCTAATTATGTCAAAGTTTAACTAAAAATAAGCGCATAAATTTCCGTTTTTACTGGAAGAATTCATTCTTGCAGACAAAAACATCATCAAATAGAAATGAAAAAAAAAGTCAAGAATAATCTTTAGTCCGAACTCACCCTTTCTCCATATGGTGCTATTTATTCTAATACTTTCTCACACGCATTCACTCATTCATCCAAACTTCATGATTAAGGAAACACACTTCTTAATTGCCAACCATGATAACAACAGATATCGAATCTGGATTCAAACAACTTTTCAATATCACCAATCCCACACCCGAAAACCCGAACCACAATCGAGAAATACATATCGTGTAATCAATCGAATCGAGCTAGAACCCACTGCTTCAAATAAATCCATGAAAAATAAAATTAAACATGCTAATACATCCAACATTTTTTATCTCAATTACACCAAATCGCGACAAGATCTCCAGCTCAATAGCATCAAATCCAAACCGCAAACCGAATCAGAAAAAAACATAAAAAAAAAGGTTTACCTAATCGATAATCGTTTCGATGGCCGATGGAGCTCCGAGATGCGAAGAGCGCGAACACGAAAATTCCGATACCGAGCCCAATGGAACAGGAACTGCAGGAATATTTAAAAATATGCTCTTTGGATTATGAGAAAATAAAAGGAAGTTCTAGAAGCTCTAAAAACTGTTCAGAGGAATGTAATCTGGTGCGGGAATCGATTTCAATGGATTGGATCCGCAAAACGACGTCGCTTCGAGGACCAACCGCCAGCGGTGAGTTGTTGTGGCTTTTTGTGTGGATCGCATCAAATTTAACAGGAAAAACCAAAAAGAAAAAAGAGGACTATTCAATTAATTTTTATCACTGTTTTTTTATCAACAAATTAGAAAGTGGGATACATGGGAGCAATTGATCAATAATATTTAAGTACCTAACAAAAATAGTTGCACTTGGAGCATTTTTAGTATTTCATTTTTTGTAAAAAAATGCTGTATTTTATTTTTATTTGAAGTGCATAAATAATACAATAAAAAATGGAAGATGAGAATCATAGAATTTAATTCATTACGGTTCATTTCTATACAAATATAACGTGGAACAACTGTAAACATTTATCATACAATTTTTAGACATTTTTTCACTTATGAATAGTAAACAAATCGATCTCTACTCTAACAATTGTCCGAAAATGGTTGATCACTTTACTGGGCAACTACGTGCAGTGCATCGTGATGTTGTAAAAACAGATGATCGGAGTGACCTTGAATGAGGCGAAACAAAAATAGATGATAAAAAAAAAATACTTATTGAAATTGAAAGTACGTTAGTTTGGTTTGAAACATAACACGTTAATACGATCGAAGAGATAGTTGAATTGCACCCAAGAGAATTCATTAATTATCTAAAGCAATATACATTACGGAGTAAGTTTTAACTCATAAATCATCATGTGCCATTTGATTTGGATTAGATGTTTTAATTTTAAACGATATATTACTGTATTATACAAGCTGAATGTTTTTATAGTAGAAATACTCTTTTTATTTTATTATGATAAGAGTATAAGACTACACATCCTTTTATTCTTAGAAAATAGATTAAAGTATTCATTTTAAGATAAATGTCGGGTACGTAAACACTAAACAAATGCGTCATGTCTGTGTCCAAGATTAGCAAATTGAGGTGGCGTAGGTCGTGTCTTCACGGGCAAGTGAAGCATTCGCAATTTCTTTTCAAATATTTTTTTCTTAAAAAGAAGGTACTCGTAGTATATATAGTGATATTGATTGTAGAAGTACAGCTGAAAATTGCATTATTTTATTTACAGAGGAAATAAGCCAACTTCTTTTTTTCAACGAAAGTATAAAATAATATTTCCTTCAATTATATTTTTTAAATAATAAAAGAAATAATTTACTATATTCTATGATACATAGTGTACTAATAATATTAATAATAAAGACAAAGGGGCAAACCATTACCAGTCTATACTCTATATCATAAATTAGGCCCTATAATCATTAATCAGCACAACAATTACTCATCAGCGATTTCCAGGAAACTTCCGGTCCTAAACTCATTTTCCAGTAAAATTTCCACGGGTAAATCATGGTTTTTTATACTAGGAAATAATATGAAGTTTCGAGGAAATTGCACCAGAGGCGGTTCGCAATTAGTTTTGGCGGTTTATTCTGTACCTAATTTCTCATCCCAAAACAACCAATAATCTCTATATAAACCCCTCTTTATTCAATTCTTTATTAATAATTTAAGGAACGTGCTATTTGGGCAGATTCTGCTCAAGGCAGAAAGATACGAATTACTATTTTACCCTTTTATTAATATGCATTTAAATAAAAATTTTAATGCCGATTTTCAAACGTTTTTTGTTCCGTCCAACGCAATTAATGGATTGCAGTTATTAGTTATTATAATTAATGAGTTCTAATTAAATCAAAATTCTTATTAAATTCCCAATTTCAAATTGCGTATATATAGTATACTCATATAATCGCAATCACATAATTAACTGATAATCTCAATCTCGTGTACTTGATATTGATAATCTCAAAGTGATAATATCAATCACAATTAAAATGTTCTACCCAAATCTCAAAAAATATTAAAAAATTATATGAGTACTTGATAAAAAAACCACTTGAATTCTTCATGATTTATTCTTAAAAATAAGTATAACCAATCTATTTAGATTACAAAATTTATAGTAAAAATCTGTTGTATTATTTTATTTAACCGCACATTATAAATCCTGGTAATATATAACCATTAAAATTATTATCACATAAATACGAGTAGTGTAATATGAACACATAATCAATTCAATTGAAAAAAATATACTTTTATTAAATACTTTAATCTTATATATTATATTTAAATGTGTTTTTACAAATTTAAATTTTATGTTTAATTTGCCTGAGGCTTTCGGGATAATTTACTAGCTAGTGAGATTTATATTAAATCAATTTTTGTGTCTCGCAACATGATTTTAAATGATGAAAAAAATACAACTTTTTTTTTACTTCTGTATACTTAATATGAATAGAACGAGTAATGTTCAAACTTCAAAATATCAATTTTACTTCTGTATACTTAATATGAATAGAACGAGTAATATGAATAATTAATAACAAGACTAATGCATTTTCAAAATATAATAATAAATTGCATGCAAATATTATTACTATACTAAAGTTTGACATTAAAACTCAAATGGAATGAATGGTCTCATGTTCTAACAAAGTATCAATTTTCACCAATTAGTTATTATTCATAATATTATTATAGTGACATGTAAAATAAAAATAAAAATAAGCTTGCCTCATAATTAATATTAAACTAATATATTAGTAATCTACTAGTATTATTTCAATTTTATGCAATTTAACATTATTGTTATTAATATTTGGTATGTATCAACTTGATTTTGTATTCTTATTTTTTTTATTATTTATTTTGTAAAATTTTCTTTAGTATTATTATAGGAGTATTATATTTTTGTTGGGTGATACAGTAATTATTTTTGTATTATCTTCTTAAATAATGTATATTTTCATTTCATATCAATGTTATTGTGATTTATATATATATATATATATATATATATATATATATATATATATAATTTAAAATTAATAGTATTTAGTTTTTAATTTAGTTCATAAAAATATGGTAAATGTATTAATTTATTAATTAAAGTTTATATGAAAAAATCATATTAGTATAGAAAAAACGTACAAAAAATATAATTCTTATTTTTGGGAATTACTACTAATCTTTGATTGCAATTCAACCAATCCATTTTTTGTGGGAGTTTCCATTGCTTATTTTTAATTTGGAATTCTTGAAAAATATATAAATTTACAAATGATCAGAAGAGAAATAGGAAAACATGTCATTATATATGGTGGTATACTGGTATGGTAGTAAAAGAAATTTACCAATTAAGAAATTTACCAATTATCATCCGAAAAGAAATAGGAAAACACGTTATATAGGGTAGTAATATGGTAGTAAAACAAAACAAAAACAAAAAGAACAGTGTAATTATGGTGATTTTAATGTTGCGTGAATATATGTGTGTGGATAGTGAATGAATTAAAGGTTATAAATATATATTTATATACAGGTAAGTATACATAAGGGCGTTATAGCCATTTATTATACAACTTTATTTTTTAATTAATAAAAAAGCAGATTCTGCCTGGGCAGAATCTGCCCACTTAGCATTACCGATAATTTAATTCAACTAAATAGTATTTTTATATAAAATAATAATTAATTTAATCTGTAATTAATAAACATTACAGTAGTCTTAATACACATATGGCGATTTCCAGCGTTACGAAACCAATCGGCTCCAGGCTCTCCAATCTCCGCATCCGATCGAAGCCGAAAACCCCCGCCAGTCCCCCGCCGGAAACCACCAGCCCCGGCCGCGGCATCGGCGGAGAACCCTTTTCGTCCCCGAAATCCGGCAGCAAGGAAGACCAATTCCGACAGGTGTTCGCCTTTCTGGACACCAACACCGACGGCAAAATCACCGCAGACGAGCTCAGGGCTTATTTCGCATCCGTCGGCGACACGGCGTCGCACGAGGCGGCGGGGAGGATTATCGGCGAGATTACCGGCGGCAGCGCGAATTCCGACGATTTGTTTTTAGGGTTTGAGGAATTTTCGCGGGTGATGGAATCGAGAGGCGGCGGCGAAGACGAGGCGGCACTTCGACGGGCTTTCGAGGTGTACGAGGTGGGGAAGGGCAGCGGCTTTATCACGGCGGAGGGGCTGAGCGACGTCCTCCGCCGCCTCGGAGTGGACGTGAAATCGGTCGAGGAATGCGAGGTCATGATTGGGGCCTACGATCTCGACGGGAATGGGGTGTTGGATTACGGCGAATTTCACAAGATGATGACGTATTAAATATATAATTACGATTTTAATTATTAAAAAAAAATTAAAATTTACCACGGAATTAGTATTAAAGAAGAATTAAAGATTCATTCAACATCGCTTCAAATCACACGATAAAATCTCCACTATCAAATCCAAATCAAAATATTACGTGAGGACAAAATGGTAATTCCACAATTCTCATAAAAAAATATACTCGTGAATAAAGAAAGACATTGAGAAATTATCGGAAGGTCTCCGTTCGGCTTGCGATTTCGTTGATTCGATAGCCAACGGGACGACGTCGTTGGACTCGGAAGAAGAATCCCTAATTATCGGAAGAAGTGCATAAATAATACAATAAAAAAATGGAAGGGGAGAATCATAGAATTTAATTAATCATTTCTATGCAAAGAGCATCCGTAAACATTTATGATACAATTTTTAGACATTTTTTCACTTATGAATCACAAGCAAATCGATTTCTACTCTAACAATTGTCCGTGGTTGATCACTTTACTGGGCAACCACGTGCATCATGATGTCGTAAAAACAGACGATCGGACTGACCTTAATTGAATGAGGTGAAACAAAACTAGATAATAAAACATAAATATATAGTACGTGAGTTTCGTCTCAAAAGACGTGAATAAGAAGAGATATAATTGAATTGGCCCAAAGAGAATCCATTCAACTACCTAAAAATTAAAGATTGATTCAACATTTTTAATCTCAATCACATCAAATCACGACAAAATCTCCAACCGGAAAAAAAAGATTCAATCTCAATTATATAAATCCAAATCAAAACAAGGTAATTCAACAGATGAAACCTACACATAATGGCAAGCGAAGAAGAAGAAACCGAAAGGTGGCACGCGAAATGTCAAGAAGTGTGGCGTAGAAAATCCTCGGAAGGCGGATTCCGTTCGGTTATCCAGTTCTTCGAATCTGTAGCCGACGGCACTTCCGAAGAAAAAACCCTAACCACCCCTCTCGGTAAAAAACTCATCCGATCACTCCTCACATCCTTAAACAACACCTTCCGAAATTCCCGCGCCTGGGAAATCATCCTCGTCACACTCCCCGCCAATCAGCTCCTCTCCCACAAGCTCGTCTGCAAGCAATGGCACTCCATCATCTCCTCCCCCCTCTTCGCTTCCGCCCATCTCCGCCACCGCCGCCGCCGCCGCCGCCTCCTCATCCACGAGCTCAAACCCCCGTACAATCTCAACCCCTCCGCCCACTTCCGACCTTTCCTCTTCTGCACGTCGCCCGACGCCGCCGTCGTCGGCTCCGTCGACGGCCTCATCTGCGCCGTCGAGAATCTCCGCCGCCGAATCTGGATTTTCAACCCCGTCACCGCGCGTGTCATCAAACTCCCGCCGTCGTCATCGTCGCCTTCCGACGCTTTTTCTTTCGTCTTCTGGTGGGATTCGACATCCGACGAATACAAGCTGGCGAAGATCGTTTCGAACGAAAAAACCTCGGCCTGGATCTGGGCTTCCGGCTCTCCGGAAGCTTGGACCGAGATTCCGGTCGGTTTCGACGGCTCTTTTCGTAACCCAACTTCTAAGGTTAGGTCGTGCGATGTTGTTATTGGGGACGACTTTGCTTATTGGATTGTCTTCAAGCAAAAAGTCGAGGGTTTGTTCGTGATGGTTTTGGATTTGAAAACACTCTCCTTATCGATTAGTGAAAATCCGTTCCCCTTACATTTCATGAGCCCGAAGGCTCTCTTTGAAAAACTCGAGTCCAAATTCAACCCGGATAATTCCTACTTGTTCGCCGCGAACTGGAAGGGGAAGTTTGCTCTGGTGGAAAAGGACGTCGAGAAACGAGCGTACGACGTGTGGACTTTCGACGAATTTGGTGGTGTTTGGCGAATGTCGACTTCCTTTGCAGGGGAGTTTCGCGTGAAGAGATGCATGAATTGTATAAATGGGAAGTCGATTATCTTCAGGGGGTGTGGGAGTGACAATATCGGTTGCAGCGTATTTGCGTTGGATGTCGAGACGGGGCTGGGAAATTTGATTGATTGCGAAAGATCGAGCCCGTTCGCGACTTCGGTGCATGATTTCGTCGGAAGCTTTGTGTCGATCAAGGGGTTTAAACCCCCGGGAGCTTACGGGTCGAAACAGCTTCCGAAAATCAGAATGTTTTGGCCTGATGAGTAAAAGTATTCTTGAATTTGAATCAGAGTATTCTTGGTGCTTACTTGATTTTCATTCAGTGTTTTTTCAACGGGATTATATTAATCAATAAAAGCTTTCAATTTAATTTTATGATATTAATATTTCAAAAATATTTTTAAGCGTTAGAATATTTTTTTTAATTACTTTTTAAGAAACTTTACAATATACTTACAAAATATTTAAAATTAATGTAAGACAATTTCAAAATATTTAAAAGGTAGTACTTGATCAAATCCCTATGAAATTATTTTTACAATTATAATGTTTGCGAAATATTTTAAATTATGTATACTAGTAAAACGTACACTTTAACAAGGCTTTATCACAAATTAAGTTCTTTTAACATAGAGTATTACTGAATGGATACATTGGATGCAAAATGAATCATCATCATTTATTTTGTAACGAGATACATTCGTCCATGATTATACACCACACTACAAACACATGAATGATTCGAAAGATGTCTCTACAAACTATTGAATTTCTTATCATACATACAAATGACATAAGACTATATATACATATATATCCCCTATTATAAATCTCTACAAAGTCTAAATTAGAGGACAAAATGGTAATTCCACAATTCTCATAGAACAAAATTACTCCTGAATTAATAAAGTGTTGGCTATAATAATGGACCAAAACTGACCCGCAAAAAAATGTCGGGAGGTGGAGGACTTCGATCGGGCGTTCGATGCTCGTGTCAGTCGTGTGCAAGCATTGGCAGTCCGTCATCGAGTCGCCCCGTTTCATATCCGCGCATTTCAACCACTCCAAAGTCGAACTCATCATCCAACCATCGCCTCCTCGTTCAACGGCCGTATATTATAAAGACTACTTGATGTGGATACGAAATATGGGAGGCCCAAAACTTACTTATTGTATTAATTATTTTATAACTTATTTATCTTTTAGTAAAGCACAAGTATGCATGTCAGGGTTTCAGCTATTTATATTGAGTTCTTGATATTGAGTTAAGTAGTACTAGTTGTTTTGTATATGAAATTAAAAAAAAAAGAGATATATTAATTCAAGCATTCTTCGAATCAATGAGTATTGATTCCCGTGTTATACTCTTCCGCTACATGATCACTACTCTCTTCAGACCTTTTATGATCTGCACGTCTCCCGTCACCCGATGTATCGTGAAAACTCCCCATCGTAACGTGTGGACTGTTAACGATCGATGCTACTCTCTTCAGACCTTTTATGATCTGCACGTCTCCCGTCACCCGATGTATCGTGAAAACTCCCCATCGTAACGTGTGGACTGTTAACGATCGATGCTGCTAAGGCGGTTGGCGCATGCCGTATTCCTTTGCGGAAGTAATTTCGTGTGAGGTGAGAGTAGCTCAAACAAAGGACGTGTCCTATCAAAAAGTAGTTACTTAATTAACCAATAAAAATTTTCATATAGTAACTTTTAAACAATTAAATATTTTTTAAAATAATCTTTTAAATATTGGAAATGCATTTGAAATTTTTTAAAGCTCTTTTTTAAAAATAATTTTCAAATATTTTTTGAATATTTTAATTTTTTTCAAATAATGTTTTAAATATCCTTAACGTATAAGTTATGATGAAGAAAAGGTGGCAAACATTGGTAGAGCGGTAGAGTGTAGGATAACACTTTTGGAGGCTTTAGGGCTTTGTATGAACGTTGTAAAACGTAAGTTGAACACTTCAAAATCAAATGAAGAGGAAACAAAATGAATTATCTTGAGAAATTATCAATAGAAATATATTTGATCGGTGTCGATGATCAGTTGATGTTTCGCAGTTATTTTCAAATTAGTTATTTCAAGCAAAATGAAGAAGATCCCGAGAAATCAAAGAAGTTGATTGACCATGTTGTGAATCTGGCTTGTGCCAGTTGAGAAAACAAATGCGATCAATTTTGAGAATATTGGTATGGAAGGGGAAGAAGATCAGAAGGCTCGTTTGCAGAGGGAACGATGAGAATGAAGCAGAAGAAGGATTGATAAAGTAATGAGATAAATTATCTCCAGAAAAGAGTCATGCTCACAAGATAGCACTTTCGAAGTTACAAGGCCTTATACGGACTATCTAAAGCATACGTTGTGGACTGCAAAATATGAGAAAACAAAGGCGACAGAGGCGGTGCCAGTGTAGAAAACGAAGGCAACCAAGCCATGATTAATGAGGTTGTATGTGCATTTGTTTTGGGCAGAGACAACTAATGGATTTCAAGCCAAAGAGGGACAAATTTAAATTCAAGAATTCATTGATACATGTAGAACAAATCATTTCAATTGTGATGTTTTACACCGGCGGAAGTATGTTCAGAATGGCTTGCTACGTCGGATGGGTATATTTTCATTCTCGGTTTAACATTGGTGAAATTATCGTTTGGATATATCCACGTATTTTGAGAATTTTTTGAGAAATATTCTTCTACACGAGCGGTTACCCAACATCGAAAGCACATTAGATAAAGGAGCACATTCGTGCTTATTAAAAAGAGTTGTCCGTTTTTTTGAATAAAGTTTTTACAGGGTAAGTAATTCTTTTGTTTGTAAGATTCTTTTTAATTATTTGCTTATTACTATTCGTATATTTTATTTTCAATTTATTATTCACACAATTACTATTTGTGTTCTCCACGAACTCCACAAATCATTGTTAAAAATGTGCTCCACTAAAAATGTGCTCCATGCCTTTTATAATTTTTGTATTCTATATATGATTTAATTTTATATAAATACGTAAAATAATTTTTATTTTAAGGTATACAATTATATTTTATTTTCAATTTATTATTCTAATGATTATTGCTCCACATATTTATTAATTTTGTGCTCATATATAACTTATTATTATATAATTACTTGAATACGTATATTAGTTTTAAAAATGATTATTCTTCAATGATTTTTACTACAAATTATATTTTATTCACACTTTAGTTTTTGCACATAATTATTTTTGTGTTATATATATATATATATTTTTGGTCTATGTCAATTGAAGATATTTAAATATTCACACACACATGTTTCGGGTTCGGACTTTACGGTTCTCAAGTCGAACACTTGTTTTGTATATTATTTATTTAGGCTCTTACTCATTCGAGATACACTTCTGTTTTTTGAGGGTATGTACTTTTGTTTTTAACATTATTGTATTTTACCTGCTGTTTTTTCTAATTATCATTGACTTTTTCAGTGAAATAATACCTAATCGGCCAATTAGACGGGACTCAAGAAAGAAAATGAATTTCGTGTGTATGAATTTTCTTAGCCAGCGTATAAACCAGTGAGACATGCTATTATATAGCTATCAAAAAAGTAAAATAATATCTAACCGGCCATTTAGATGGGACTCAAGGAAGAAAATGAATTTCGTGTCTTGTATGAATTTTCTTAGCCAGCGTCTAAACCAGTGAGACATGCTCACATTAAGGTGGTGTGGTGGTGAGGTGAGTCTAATACATTTTTCTTTGTTTAATAAGGATATTATTGATTGTATTAATATGTCGCACTTTCTGCATGCAATCAATTTTGGGAAAGTTCGGAAAGCACCGGTGTCTCCTGCCTTTGGAAGTCCGAATGGGGATATAAAAATATCAGAATCATCACAATTTCATAAATGTAATCCGAAATAATTATGTCCACGACTACACATCTCATGGAACTGGTTCAGACAAAGGAGTCGTCCTCTTTTATTTATTCTTATATTGGGTTAAAGACATTGCCACTCGAATATAATGGATCTATGCCTATCCTTTACTTCCCATATCTCTTCATGGAACTATATAAAGTCGCCAATAGCATGATTGTCGTGTCTGTTGAAGAGGTGAAGGAAGGTGAAATTAAGTATGCTTCAAAAAGGTTTGCCCGCTATTTGGACCCTACCCATGTCGGGTGATGGAAATATTCCTCAACTATGTTCTTTATCTTTTTTAGTTAACAAAACAAAAACATTGGTCTTCGTAAGCAACTAGTTATTCAATATCCATTTTCAGTGGGGCAGACTTTGAGCTTTTTAATTTTTATGCACCTTTTGTTCAGTTTATATACAGGTTGTGCATCATTTATTACAAGTATTATAGACATAAGGTAGAGCTAGAGATCAGGCTTTCGCACTAAACTGGAATCAAAAGCATTGTTAATAGGTGTGAAACTCGTGTTTACAAAATTTCCATCATCATTTGATTTGACAATAATAATCCTTACAATTTGAGTACCAAAATTTAAGTGATTAAAAATTATAAAGGCCGCAGTGTGGTGGAAAACATCACTTAGCACAAGATATTTTAAGAAAATATAATAGAATTAGGATGACTGCATCCTTAAGATTGACCTTCGAAAGGCGTTCCGATCGACTCGGTTAACTAAGACTTAGAGGCAGTACAATCTGATGCTTAAAAAACTTGCTGAGCTTCTTCTCAAACGGAGGCCTTGCAGACTCTTTTGACGATGACGAGGAGAATGAAGTGGATGCTTCGTTTCCGTCAGACATGGATAGAATATGAGATTCCAACCACATGCTTGCGATGACCTGGCATATACCTTCCTCGACATCTTGTCATCAGGTTTCCATAACCTAAGGATACATAAAAGTGATAAAACTTTGAAGCTCATATACACTCTTGAGGTTTGTGTTAAGACATTTTACAACAAAATCACCTAAAATACTAGATAGAGTCGAATAGCCAACGATCATACGGGCTTCAGAAGCACTATGGTCATGAGAATGTGGATGATGAGTGACTGGAGAGATTCGAAGACCCTTTTGAAGAAACCGGTGGTTTTCTATGAATTCAGAAAGTCGAGTAAAGATACCCAATGGAGGAATTGATATTACATGATATTAAATCATAAGCTCGAGCTAGCATGGAAAGTACATGCAGAAATGCAATATCATCAAATTTCAAATAGTCGAGTGAACAAATTTGTCAAAACCTTTAAACAATACCCGCGTAACAAAATGCATTTACAGTATAAAGTTTGAATGTTTGTAATTGTGGGCTTGTTATATTTGTTGAATTGTGGGTCGGACCTGATTCGGAAAGAAAATCCCAAATCTGAATAAAAGGTCGAGGATCCGTATATATACAAAATCAGAGCACATCGTCTTCCCTAAAAAAACCTAAAATGGCTACCACCAAATACAGAGAATTGAGCCTCCAGAAGAAAGAGAAGGCCGTAATGGCTGCCAAAATCCGAGAATTGAGCCTACGCAAATCGAAAGAAAAATCTCTAATGGATGCGAAAATCCGCAAATCGAAAGAAAAATCTCTAATGGCTGCGAAAATCCGCAAATCAAAAGAAAAACCCGAAGTTGCTGCCGCCCATCGCCGCCTCCAACCGGAGGAATTAGTAGCAATAACAGCTAAAATCCGAGAAGCGCGCCGCCGCCGCCCCCTCCTCGAATCGGAAAAAGAAGAATTAAGCCGAGTGCGTGCCGAAGTCCACGAAGTTGCTGACAAAGTAAGATCGTGCCTAAAACATACGTCGGGAGATAAACTCATGATGAAGGTCGAACTCGGTATCATTTTCGGCCAGAGAAAACCCCAAACCCTAACCCTCCTGTCGACGGAGGAAAGCGTAACGAGTCTCGTAGAATCGATGGTCGGCCTATCAGAAGAAGAATGTACCAAATACATTGACTGGGCCGTCCGCGTTACGAAGTACCAAATTCCATCGGGTTCTAACGAACTCTTAGAATCCGACGCCTGCAGATTAAAAGACGAACTCCGAATGATGCGAGCTTGGAGTTTGATCCTAGTCAGATTACCCGCGAATCACCTCCTGTCTTACAAGCTCGTGTGCAAGGTCTGGAAATCCTTGATCTCGTCGACCCGTTTCATTTCCGCCCATTTTGAGCACTCCAAGTCCGACCCATCGAACCATTTCCTCCTTATTCACGAAGTATGTCCTCGAAATTCTGTAAACACTTTTAGGTCTGCTATGTTCTGTATGTCTCCAGCTGTGGTTTTGGTTGGCTCAGTCAATGGTTTGATATGCGTGGTGGCCAACTTCCCTGGTTGGAAGTTTTCAGGTGATGACGTCTGGATATTTAACCCTGTTACTGGACATATCATGAAACTCCCGATGCCCTCTGAATCTCCTTTTAATTACCGTACTGACACTGTTGCTTATGTCTTTTGGTGGGATTCGATTGCCGATGAATATAAGCTAGCCAAGATTGTTTCTAAACCCGACAACACGACAGTGGCTTCGTTGTGGGTTTCTGGTTCTCCTGAAACATGGATTGAAATTCATGTGGGTTTCGATGGTGCTTTTTTTAATCCCCCTTCTATGGTTAGCGGGTGTGATGTTGTTATTGGGGATGTTGCTTATTGGATTATGTTTAAGCTTATCGATGGTCGAGATGTTGGGGATTTGTTTGTGATGTCGCTCGATTTGAAAACGATGTCTCTATCACTGAATGAAAATTCATTTCCCCTGCATTTCATGGAACCTAAGGCTCTCTGCAAACAACTTGGATCCAAAGATGATTTCTCCTATGTTCATGATGGTTCCCTCTTGTTTGCTGCAACATGTGAAGGGAATTTTGCTTTGGTCGAAAAAGACAGAGAAAAAAAAGTGTATAATGTGTGGACTATGGATGATGTTGCAGAAGGTGGTTGGCGTATGACATCTTCATTTGCTGAGGAATTTCGGATAAAGAGATGCGTAAATAATATAAATGGGAAATCAATTCTCTTGGGAGGTGATGGTAGACACAACATCAGAATAAGCTTATTTGACGTTGGAACAGGAGGACGCGAGTTGATAGATTGCAAAAGATCGTGCAACTATGTAGATTCTGCTCATGATTTTGTTGGAAGCTTCGTGTCCATTAAGGGGTTTAAACCCCCTGAAGCTTATGGATTGAAACAACTTCCACAACTCAGAATCTTTTGGCCTGATCCTTCTCCTTCCAGTGAGTATAAATATTTTTCTTTTTGTTTAATGGCCTTATGATATTCTTGAATCAGCTATATGCACATACAACTTCTGAGCATCACCCTTTTTTTTTGCAGGATTGAGTACAAATTTCTTTTTGCTCTCAGGTTATTCTCGGAAACTTGAACTCGATAATTATGATGAATATGAATGCAACTGATTCGGAAGATCACATGTGAGATTCTGGTAAGTTTAGTTGTGGTGCCATTAATTAAGTTGGTGCTTATTTGATTTTACTCAATGTTTTTCTATCATTTGTGGGAATAATAATAATAATAATTTAAAATGCAAACAAAGGAAAAGGCCAACCTATAATTTTTTCACAAAATATAGAAAAAAATGGCACCAGAATTATCGAGGGAAATTTGCGGTCTTCCGAATGTGGTCGAGGGTTCTCTGTAACCCGAACATGAGCACCGCCTGATGGCCAGCTCTAAAACCATCTCCGTACACAGTAGACGTGTCTGTTGCAATCTGATGCTTAAAAAACTTGCTGAGCTTCTTCTCAATCGGAGACCTTGCAGACTCTTTTGACGATGATGAAGAGTATGAAGTGGATGCTTCGTTTCCGTCAGACATGGATAGAATCTGAGATTCCAACCTGGCATATACCTTCCTCGACGTCTTGTCTCAGGTTTCCATAACCTAAATGGCAAAAGTCATCATCACTCATCAGCAGCATATATTAAATGTTTATTGCAAAAATGCCCCTGAGGTTTAGATTAATCAAATAGACCATTGGTAATTCCTTGTTTGCTTCCAACTGGAAGGGGAGTTTCGCTCTGTTGGAAAAGGACGAAGTGAAAAGAGAGTACAACGTGTGGAGTGTCGAAGATGAGGCGGAAGAAGGTGGCTGGCGTAGGTCGTATTCATTTGTCGGGGCTGGCGGTAATGTGGGAACATTTCAGGTTGGAATCGAAATTGATTATAAATGCATATTTGTCTTGGACTTAGGGACGGGACAATACACGTTGATAGATTGCGAAAGGTCGAGCCCGTACGCGACTTCGGTTCATGATTTCGGCGGAAATTGATTTGGTCTTCTCTGCGAAATAAATTCAAACCAAAACACATGCCAAGCCAAATTTTGGAAAAATGATATGTATTGGCCATTTTGGCCTCATGATCCTTGATCTGTAATGATATTTTCTTTTTTAGTAGTAAAAAATAATAAGCTTGTGATATTAATGAATTTTTTCTTTTTTAGTAGTAAAAAATAATAAGCTTGTGATATTAATGAATTTGAAAAGATATTGTTAAGGCGATGAGGTAATCCAACTTATATGTGAGCTATAGGATCTTTATCTAAGCGATGTGGGATACTTAACATTAGTAACTAATTATAAGCATGTGATATTCATGAATTAAGCGATGTGGGATACTTAACATTAGTAACTAATTATAAGCATGTGATATTCATGAATTTGAATCGGAATTAGATGAATCTGGGAATGAATAAGAATATTATTTTATTCAATATTTTTCAAAGGAATAATATAATACCAATGATAAAAAAAAAATCAAATTTAATTTTTGTTCGCATTAATAATGATTCAAATATTTAAAAGGTACTTGATCAAATCACTTAAAAAAAATTATTTTACACATTATAATGTTTAAGAAATATTTTAAATTAAAATTTATTCTAAAACACTTTAAAAAAATTGAAGAAATATGATGTATTTCTTATATGCATTAATTATGATTTAAATATTTCAAATAATATTCTTAAGCGTTTAAGATAATATAATTTAAATATTTCAAATAATATTCTTAAGCGTTTAAGATAATTTTGAAGTTACTTAGAATTACTTTTAGATATTTCAAAATATTTAAAATAATTTGAATTTCTTTTAAGAACAATTTCAAATATTTAAAAGGCACTTGATCAAATCACTTAAAAAATTTATTTTACACATTATAATGTTTAAGATATATTTTAAATTAAAAATTATTCTAAAACACTTTAAAAAAATGGATTTAATATATAAAATCATAGTAAAACACTTTAACAATGCTTAATCACAAAAGTTCTTTAACGTATTATTGAATGAATACATTGGATCAAAAGGAATCATCATTATTTTGTAGTGAAAGCTATTCGAGATATATAAGTCCATGATTATACACCACACCAGAATGATTTCAAATGATGTGTATACAAGCAGCTCCCAGGGGCATAGCTGAGTGTAAGAATGTGAGTGTAATTCTCCAGTGACGCATGATTCGAACCTTAGGATTAGACAAATTTTCATTAAAATATTATAAAGTTTGTCGTGTAGTGAAATTTGTTGACTCTCTCGCTAGTGAGTACGCCCTCCCACAGAGTGACCGAGTAAATCTCGGTTACTTGGTCACTTGTACTCGGTAATGAACTTGGTCACTACTCACCACCGAGTACACCTTCCCACCTAGTATGCCACCGAGTACCGAAGAATGTTTTTTATTTGTTATGATTTTTAAGCCTTTCTTTGATAGTTAAATTGTTATTTTGTATTTATATATCAATTTAAATATTATAAACATCCAATAAACATCATAAGAAATCCATTTTCTGACAACTAAGATGATACATAAAAGAAATTATGGGGCGTTGTTTTTAAGGAGGAGGATAATTCGTTGAATGTGGGTTTGCAGAATGCCCGTTTGGAAGGGGAAAAAGGTTTGAATGTCAATTTGGAGAATACCGGTTTAAAACAGGAAGTAGACGAAATTCGTTTGGAGAATACCGAGGAAGAAAAATGATTGTTTCAAAAAAAATTAAAACAATTCTTCTGAAAAATGAGGCGAACAAGTCGAAATTATTTCCAGAAAAGAGTTACGTTCACCGGAGAGCACTTTTGCAGGAAATAGGGTCTTATATGGACATAGTAAATTGTATGTTATCACTGCAAAATCAGAGGAAGAGAAAGCGGATTGTGAAGAATGTTTGAATCTTATTAAGGTATTAAAAGGCTTTTATATAAAGAAAAGGTTGACTTGGAGAAAACAAATATGACCGGGGCCACTTGTGCCAGTTTAGAAAAAGAAGGCAACAAACCATGAATGAGGATGTATGCGCATTTATTTTGGGTTTTCAAGACAAGTGATAAATTTCAAGCCAAAGATAGACATGTTTAAAATCAGAAATCATTGTGCTCCACAAATCATTATTAAGTGATGGATTTCACACGTAATTATCATTGTGTTTAAAAATCATTTTGTTCTCCACAAATACAAGTGATGATTTATGTTTTCACAAATTTATTTTTAAACTTGCTCCACACATATTTATTATTTTTGTATTTTATATATAGTTTAATTTTATATAAATAGGTAAAATAATTTTTTTTAACAATTAGTAAGATATATAATTATATTTTATTTTTAATTTATAATTCAAATGTAATTATTATTTTTGTGCTCCACACATTTATTATTTTTGTATTTCATATATAATTAATTTTTATATAAATACTTGAATAAGCATATTAATTTTAAAAATAATTATTATTCAACAATTTTTACTACAAATTATATTTTTTACTATAAATTATATTTATATAGAAAGGAAAAGAAGAACAAGAAAAAAAATAGATGGATGACATGATGATAATCAAAAGAGGAACAAACTTTGATTCAGTCTGATGGAATTTGTAGAGCTTATAATTATGTTTATACACAATGGTTTGAGAAGTCTGATAGTTACATAGTTTAAAATTGACTAAACTTTCCTTTTCCTTTTGGCATATCCGCAAATTAAGTAGTAAGAATGAAATTAAATCATGACTTATCTGTTTATTTTAAAAAGTATTTTAGCCAAATATTCAGTTAACTGTATTCGGGCGTTGATTATATGCTTAAGCTTGTATAGTTTTTGGAAAGACTTTCTAAAAGGTAGATAATTATATTGTTTTTAAGTTTTTCTTTTGTTTTGTTTTATACTGACATATAAAATGTATAGTTTTTGGAAAGACTTTTTAAAAGGTAGATAATTATATTGTTTTTATGTTTTTCTTTTGTTTTGCTTTTAACAGATTTTTATATTTTTTTCATTGAATTTCAGTGAATACGTGCAAAATCACCCTTTTAGATGGAAACCAAGAAAAAGATGGACTTTGTACGTTCAGTGTTCCTA
Organism: Euphrasia confusa; assembly: GCA_954870475.1. Lineage (NCBI taxonomy): Eukaryota > Viridiplantae > Streptophyta > Magnoliopsida > Lamiales > Orobanchaceae > Euphrasia > Euphrasia confusa. Next base: position 43,274,842 of record OX940956.1, on the reverse strand, counting down.
TCCAGCAAATCTGGAAAATCCAAGGAGTTCAGTGTTCCTATCCAGCAAATCTGGAAAATCCAAGGAAACCGTAACGTGTTGGATATATCAAAAATGTTGCCATTAAGGTTATTAATGATGCTTTTGATAAGGTGACTTTTAAAATCTCTCTTGATCAATTAATTTTTTGTTGTGATTAAGCATTTGATTGTATTAAGGTTCAGGAATCTTTTGAAGAGACTGTTAAAATCTCTCTTAATCAATTAATTTCTTGTTGTGATCATTTTATTGTATTAATACTGGATTCATGAATCTTTTGAAGAGACTGTTGTGTATTGGGCTAGCGTTACAATAGTCCGCATGAGAATCAACAAATATGTGGAGCATCATCACATTTTGTGAGCGGTTTGTCTTTGCCATGACTTTATTTACTCTATGTGGTTCGGATGTTAATGTCCAGAATCTGGTCGAGTGGTACTTGAATTGGGACAAATATGTGGAGCATCATCACATTTTGTGAGCGGTTTGTCTTTGCCCATGACTTTATTTACTCTATGTGGTTCGGATGTTAATGTCCAGAATCTGGTCGAGTGGTACTTGAATTGGGACAAAGATATTGCCGCATGAGAATCAACAAATATGCGGACCATCATCACTTTTTGCGAGCGGTAAGAACTGTCTTTGTCCATGACTTTATTTACTCTATGTGGTTCGGATGTTAATATCCGGAATCTGGTCGAGTGGCACTTGAATTGGGACAAAGATATGGCGGCATGAGAATTAACAAATATGTGGACCATCATCACTTTTTGCGAGCGGTAAGAACTGTCTTTGTCCATGACTTTATTTACTCTAGGTGGTTCAGATGTTAATGTCCAGAATCTGGTCAAGTGGTACTTGAATTGGGACAAAGATATGGCAGTTGGCATGGATTTGAAAGATATGGCCGTTGGCATGGATTTGTGCCTATCATTCTATATGCCAGATTTCTAAGCTCTACAACTTAGCCCCGGAACAAATTGCATATTTGCATGGTCCGAGGAAACGAAGAGTGAAACTACAAAATATGTTTCTAATGCATTTGAGATCTACCTTAATCCCAACTATGTTGAAAATAACGATGAAACCTCTAGTCTTTGTTTGTAACAGGTTATTGATGGTATAAACTTGTTGATTCTCTTCTGGGCTTTATGAAAGGGTTCTAGCTTTAGTCAACATACACAATAAAATATTACTATAAAAAATGAAGAAGATAACTAATTTGGGGGTCATAGTGTAATATCAGAAACTTTTGGCCACTATTTTGGAAATAATTACAAGTATTTATAGACTAGAACTAAAGATCAAAATTTAAGTAATTTATGAAGATATAAAAAAACTTACATTATTATTTTTAGATATATAAATTAAAAGAGAGTAAAGTAAAAAATTGATGTGTAAATATTTAATTGTGAATTTTACTTTACAAATAATTGTTTAATTTACAAAAAATATTAACCACCTACCATATACGGTATACCAACTCTATAAACATTCTATATAACTCCACATATAAAGCGGCCTTAAAATACAAATAAAGGACCTATAATTTTTTCGACAAAAAATAGAAAACATGGCACCAGATTTATCGAGGGAAATTTCCGGTCTTCCGAATGTGGTCGAGGGTCCTCTGTAACCCGAACATGAGCACCGCCTGATGGCCAGTTCTAAAACCATCTCCGTACACAGTAGACGTGTCTGTTGCAATCTGATGCTTATAAAACTTGCTGAGCTTCTTCTCAAATGGAGACCTCAAAGACTCTTTTGACGATGACGAGGCGTATGAAGTGGATGCTTCGTTTCCGTCTGACATGGATAGAATCTGAGATTCCAACCACATGCTGGCGATGACCTGGCATATACCTTCCTCGACGTCTTGTCTCAGGCTTCCATAACCTAAATGGCGAAAGTCACCATCAGCATATATTAAATGTTTACTGCAAAAATGCCCTTGAGGTTTAGATTAATTACGAAAATAGACCATCGATCTTTCTCTCTTAACGAATTAACCCCGGCTAAATATAGTGGGCGGTGGAGAAAACATACCGTTTAGTCGCATCCAAGCATGCATCATCTCATGAGCCAGTATCGTCCCAGTCAGCAACCTGCATATGCATATAGCGCGTTTAAAACTTTGAAAAATGTATTTCACACTAAGCGGAGTAAGTGGAAAATTAGTACCTGGGAAGACCGTATAAGACGAGGATCGCCGTCACTTCACAATGGCGTGACAATTTGAAAGGCTCGGATCTCACACGACTTCCGCCTCCTATCCTCGGTCGCCTTAATATCTGGTGTTACATAAAGCCAATGAGACTAGCAGATAAATTTTCGATCTTTAAAAAAAAAGGAGTTCTTACAGTGCTGACTGTTTGTTCCTCCGACAGACAAAGGCCTCGAGTCTCGGGCATGTTATGATGCCCCTGACAAGACGAGAAAATACAAATATAAGAAACGAATTGGAATTAGGGTTAATAGCAAAACAACCCCTGAGGTTTAGCCTGATTACAAAAATGTCTCAAATCAGGGCACTATTTGTAATATTAACAGATTAAAGGGATATAGTGTAATTAGACTGAACCTTGGGGGTATTTTTGCAATTATACAAATATACATGTTTCATTTCTTCGACTATAAAGGTTTCTTACATGCCTCTCCCCGCCGATGGCTTCATTCAGCGCCTGCTTCTCGACCAATAGCAACGGGACATTTTGCGTCACTTTCATATTCAACCCTTTAAAGAAGTCCTGTATTGCGATAAATAGGGGCTGACACTCGTTTGTATCCATCAACGCTGAGTCCAGGCACTCAAGGCAGAGCTTCCGGCCGTCATCCAGTGCAGCAAAACTAGTGTCACGTGACTTCAACCACAAGAAAAAACACTCAAAGAATGAAACCAGCAACTAAAATAAATCGACTCTTGACGAGAGGTTTTCCAAATTGAAAATTTACCTCCATTCGCTCACAACTACAGCATCTAGGAGTTCCATCGTGCTCGTGCTTAGGGCAGTATTTCTGGGACCAAAAAGGGTGCGCTCTGTACTCAATAAGGCCAGCTGCATTTGTTGGGATCTGTGGTAGGAAAAGAAACAAATTTTGAATATATAATTCGTGTAGTTTTGTTTTTTTAACCCTAAAGTGATAGCTTGCTCACCACATGTCGGCAGATATCGCATTTTGGATAATGAGCCTCCTTGTAGCAAGCTTTATGGTACGGGTAACTCCCAGACACGGAAAACTACATCTCATAGACACCAATAAGAAAAACTATAGAATCGAGGAAAAAAAATTATGGATCATGTCTTTAGGCGATTTAGAATTTTTCGCACCTCGTGATCAGATATTGGTTGGTTACATCCTTTGCATCTGAAACATTCAGGGTGCCAAACGGCATTCATGCAAGTCAAGAATCTTCTCTGGCCGATTTCCGTGTTACAAGAAGCACACGTCCTGCGATTGTGAAAATTGTAAAATGGAAGCAAATGTCAAAGGGGTATTTGAGTAAATTAGGCGAAATCTGAAGGGTAGTTTTCGAGTCTTGTGTACCTGGAGCCGACCGAACGAGGGAAAGTTCTAGGTTGGTAAATGTTATCATATCCGTATCCATTTCCATTGCCATTGCCATTTCTACCCCACGGGTCCGGTCGAGGCTCGACATTCAAGCTCTCCTGAAGAGCCCTAGCAAGCAATTCATCTTCTTTCAATTGTGGGTCCCTATCTGCACCACATTAATCCCATCTCTTTAACAAACTATTATAAAAGAATTATCAACACTATTTGCCATAGGGACATCATTTATGCCAATGTTATATATCTAGCGAATAATTACAGAAACTACCCCTGAGATTTAGCTTAGTTACAAATTCACCACTCGAGGCCTGTCCATTGTGTTTGTTTTTACAATAAGGTGCAATATGTAAGAAAGAAGAAACATATGCCAAGGGTATATTTGTGAATTTGAAAACGTTGTAATTACAGATGTATTACTCACAATTCAGGGGTTTTCCTCTCTGGTCTTCTTCTGAAAGAGATATTGCAATAGCACGGTCTATATCTTCGTTTTCTGACCACGAATTCTAAACCAAAGTACACACAGAATTAAATCTGTCAGGTAAAATCTCAGTTCCAGGATAATGAGAAATCCAAGCCAATGCATTCAAAGAAAAGACGGGTACAGATAGGCACGACCATGAACCATCAGGATTACAGGAGAAAAGATGAGCAGCAATACCATGAAAAACAATGTATACTTGCTTACCCATGAAGTAGAAGGATGATTTCCCACTGCATTTATTCCGTGTCTGAAATCATACTGCCCATCCCTAACTTTATGATTCGGGCCTTTGAGAAATTTGCTGAGCCATCCCATTGAGTCGCGAGCTTTAATCAATGGATGATCAGCGAACCCTTTTATTGCCTGAAGCAAGACACGGTTCGAAAGAAGCAAATGAAGAAATACATACATATACCGATCTGGTCTTAACTATAGAGCTAACAAGATACCGATAGTTTATTAAAAAAACGAATTCTCCACCAACATTTTACTCGCTACAAATTAAAACCAAGCGTGTGCAACTACTTGAACTAGTCCACAAAAAGGTAGGATCCAAATCCAAGATTTATAAGGCATTTGATCAGATATTTCTATATGAATCGAAATAATCGAAACCCGCGGCATAATTGTTTGGTGTAGAAATACATTGGAGGCTTAGAGCACATCATCACACACACACACACACACACACATACAGACAAGAAGCAAACTATAATTTGAAACTACAGATTCTATTGCAATCAACCAAATGTCTATAAACTCAACGCCTCGAAAAACACATAAATAATTCATTGAATTTACACACGCCATAGTTCTAACTAAATATACAAGAGATATACATAAAAAAATGACTTTTAAAAACGCACCTTTTTATTCTTTCAACCCAGGAACAGAGCAGAAAAAATTTAAAAAATCAGGAATCTTTCTGATTCTCAAACCCTTTGCGAAAAATTCAATCTTTGATAAAATTAGCTAAAAGAGATGATGAAATTTTCGCATGATTTTCCTCCTCTTCATATATTCGACCGAGAAACCAAAACCAGTGTGAAAGCGTGTTATAATGTGGTATACTAATTTGAAGAATTTTCAAGAGCTACAGCATTTTCAAAGTCAAAAATAAAAAAGGAGATAAAACCCAAAAATAATTTATTCTATAATTAATTTAGTTAGTTAATTAATTAATAATACCAAGAAAACAATGTACTCCTACAAAACAAAACAAAAAGTCAAATAATAGTCGGTCCCTTTTGCCCTTTCCATATATTCAATTTTTGTTACATAGTTTGAGTATTATATAATCAAATTCAATCAACTATGTTAATTATGTTAAGAGAATATTTTTAAGATCTCAGAAACAAATCTTAACAATTATTTTAATATTAATAAAGCTTTTGTTCGGTAGAAAAATATTGTATTAAAATTAACATTTACATTTTAATCAAATAATGTTTATTAATAATTTATTTCAATAAAATAATATGATTTCAAATTCATTTTTTTTCTCAAATCAAAATTTAATAATTTTAAATTGAAATATAAAATTGAAAACATTCCTTTTAATTTATTTTTTAAATCAAAATTCTAAACTTTGTAAACCAAATCCTATGATCAATATGTAATATTTTACATGTTTACATTTATATTTATGTTTTTAATAAAATAAATGATCGATTCATAAATTTATTTAACACTGTTATTATTATTAAATTGCATTTTTGAAAAACATATTTTTATCTTATTTTACGTTAATATATTTTCAATGTAAGACTTATCTAGTTAATTTTAATGTAATATAAATAAAAATAAATTTAATATTTTCCAACACAAATTAACGAGTTGCACAATAACCGCGCGAGTGACAAGGAGTATGTAATTATAATAACTCACACTCAAAATAAAGTTTTAGATGATAGAAATGTTTGACAGTAGTAAACAAACTTTTGAACTTAAATTACAAGAGCTTGTATGAGAACGTATAGATCACATAATTTTTTTTAAGAATGTATAAGCAAAATTTATTAAAATAACTTTTTTTCCCCTTATGGTCAACTCAGTCCCACTCCCACGCTGTATTTCAATCTAGAAAGAATTAGAACTCGAGTCAACTAGATGCGACGACTCGTGATCATACTGCATTACCGAGAAAGCGAAATGGGCTTTTATTATTGGGCTTTACTACGGACGTCTGACTTATACGAAGCCCATCACTCGGGCTAGGCCCAGACTTTCATATGAATATTCGAAGCCCAAAAACTACATTTCCAATTATAGCGAGTTACCGTGACTTTGGCCTCCCAATCCGCCGGCAAAAGTTACCGACAAATCAAGCTCCCCCGAAACATGGGCGAATCAGATCTTATTCCATCACTCGACCTATTTTTGATTAGCTCAGGTAATTGAGAGGTTTTGGTCGAAACCAGTTTCCATTACCTCCGCTCTTTCCCCGGCGGTCATCGATCGAGCGATCGACGGCGTCCTCAATGTTGAACAGCAGCGTCTCAATCCCGGTCTCCGACGAAGAACCCGAAGACTCCTCGACCCGTGCCCGATCTCGAATCATCCGCAAGCGCAAGAAACCCTTCCTGAGGACCAAACCCGACTTGACCCGAAAAATCACCAGTAAACTCCTCAAGTGGTGGCCCGCTCTTCTCCTGCTCCTCGCCGTCGCTCTTCTACTTTACGAGGCTTTCAGTATCGGCGGCGGCGGGAGGCGAAGTTCGCCGCGGCTTCAGAAATCGGAAAATGCATCTAGCTGGAGTAGTGTTGTTAAGCCTCCGGGGAACTTGAACAGACTTGATCCTACTACACGGGTTGTTGGGGGCGTCAGGCAAAGTCAGTTGTTCTCGTTTTATGTGGATGCTGAGTTTTGCTTCTATTATGTGAAATGTGTTTGCTATCTCCATTAGTCTATGAAGTTAGCATTTTCAGTATTTTGTGTGTTATCGACTTTCTTCGATTATCAGTGTGCAGAACTTGTGATGAGATAGACTATTTGTTAGGATTCCTTCTATGAACTAATTGCTTCTTATTATTACCAAGAATTAAGGCCATCAATAATGATAGTTTTAGTCGATCTCGAGGCTTGTATGCATTCTCATATGTCCATCCACCTGAAAATTGTAATTTCTTGTCGTATAATTTTCTACTGAATTTTTTTTGTATGGCTATATTTTTCTGAATTACAGGGTGTCTGAAGCTCCTACCTCCGGAACAACTTGACCTTCTGGAAATTCCCGATGACAAGGACTCTAGAAGCCCAGTAAAAGATTTGGTCTATGCTATGGAGACTGAAAGAGACAATGAAGAAGGGAAGTTTAACCTGTCCACGTTATACATGGAAGGTGCAAGATTTAATTTATTCACTGGAAACCAAACCCTAGAGCACAGAGAGCAGATTTACAAGGCAACGAGTTATATCTTGTTCATATTTCTCTTGTATTTTACATACGCACATTTGTATTGACCTTAAGACATTTATGTGTGATAGGTAACCAAAAGACCTGAGGTACACTGTGGTTTCTACAGTGAAAGGGGAGGCTTTAGAATTTCTGACGAAGACAAAAGTTACATGAAGACTTGCAAAGCTGTAGTCTCCACATGTGCATTTGGTGGTGGAGATGATCTTTATCAGCCTATAGGAATGTCGGAGAATTCACTTCAAAAGGTTGCCATCCCATATGAAAAGTTCTTGTAGCTGTGTATGTGAACATAATATAACTATGCTTTTGTTCATAAATGAATGAAGGTTTGCTATGTGGCATTTTGGGATGAAGTTACTCTTGCAAGACAGGAAGCAGAGGGACATAAAGTTGATGATACACGTTTTATTGGAAAATGGCGTATTATAGTAGTCCGGGATTTACCCTTTAGAGACCAAAGATTGAATGGTAAAGTACCAAAGGTATGCTAACTCTAGTCTTGGGGATTTTTTGTGTTATGGTTATGCAAGGCAGTATTATAATATGCACGATCATGAACAGTTAGTATAAATTGGAAAATTAAATTCTATGTACATTCAAAATATGAACATTTATGCTGTGTGCCTGCTATTAGCACTTTAAATTGGTTGGGGGTTTTGTTGCCTATGCATATTTTCGAATTATGATGTTTTATTTCAGATGCTTCCCCATCGTCTTTTTCCGAATGCTAGATATTCCATCTGGGTGGACTCGAAGTCCCAATTTCGAAGGGACCCTCTGGGTGTGTTGGAGGCCTTACTCTGGCGTTCAAATCACGAGCTTGCGATTTCAGAACATGGGGCCCGCAGTAGCGTGTACGATGAGGCAAAGGCTGTTGTGAAGAAAAACAAGGCGACACCGGAGGAAGTCGAGATTCAGGTGGCACAGTATCGCAAGGATGGCTTTCCAGAGGATAAGAGGTTTAATGGGAAGAAAGGTATATGCTTATGTTTCCTGGTGTCATTTTTTTTTCTTAAACACCATATTATCAATTCAAACATACAAGAATAGCAAAAATCATAAGTCCTGGTAACGACTTTAGTCTGAAAAACTGCAAAATTTGTTCTGAATCTATATGGGTATTGCATTAGTCCTATTACTTTAAGTTACAATTTTAGTTCGATTAGTTCTGCTTTAATAGTCAGAAACATATTTGTATCGGCGTTCATAGCAAAGTCTTTGCATTTCTTTTTAGAATTTCCACTTTTTTTTTTAAATCAGTAAATATCCTCCTTCAACAACTTTCACATACAATGCAAAATGAACAAGTTTCCAATTATGCCCTTGCAGCTCTAGCCGAGGCTTCTATAATTGTGAGGAAGCACAATCCAATGACGAATTTGTTCATGTGTACTTGGTTTAATGAGGTGGTTCGGTTCACTTCGCGTGATCAACTGAGTTTTCCGTATGTTCTCTGGCGGTTCAAAGGGTTACACGGCATCAATATGTTCCCCGTCTGCACTAGAAAGGATCTCGTTAATAGTATGGGTCATATACGAAAAGCAAAGCCTCTAACACATTGATCTCGGTAAACGCACACCTGAATTTTGTAAGAAAAAAAATATTCTTCATTTACTTAGAGGGTGTGTAATGTTTGCAAAATGTTTACTAAATTAGTCATACCGGAGAAAAAAGCCATGTCCTTTCGTAAGGGTGTAAATCTTATTTTGATTCTTTAATTGCAAAAACCACCCTAAGATTTTAGCCTAATTGCAAAAAAACAGTTATCTTTCAATATTAAACACCCATTTATTGTTTTTTTTTACTTACGAGAGGGGACTGGGGAGGGGTGTTTGTTCGATAAATACAACTTGAAGAGGAGATTTTGTAACTTTAAGTGAGTACTTGTAATTTTGAAGTATAGCTGATTTTTTTTATCTCCGCTACAGTTATTTATTTGTTTATTATAATAAAATAAAAATCTTTGATTCTTACTTATAGTCTATATAAGTATTGTTTCGTTACATTGTCCATATTTTTCTGCTCATGAATGTATCTTTCATATGATAGTTTACTATAAGGAAACTTACGACTTTAAGATGTTATGTTTAGCAGGTACTGTATTAATCCTTTCCTGAACCTATCCAGGGATAAATTTGTAAAAAACCAAAACTTATAAGCCCACATGTATTCCCTTTTCTTCATTAGGAGAAGACATTCTTTTTAGGATCAGGTAGAAGAACCAAAACGAGGTGGATTAGGTTAACTGACTTCCATACTTAACCAAATACACCCAAAACATATTGTATTAAAGGAACCCATACTGAGATCAAAACCTCACAAGACTTAGAAATCTCATATAAGAGAAAAGAAAAAGAAAAAACTTATAATTAATAATGCTGTCTGTGATTATATACTCCACTGCAGTTGTTCTAGCCACAGCTGTAGTTATACTCTTAGCATTATTCTCACCAATACCACACATGGAAACTCACAAAAGCCCTCATCTAGCCTTGTCCTTCTACATCCAACATCCTCAGGTGGGTGGTTCCGCCTCTCACCAGGCGGCACCACCAGACGCCGAGGCCTTAGTCTTCCACAGGACCCTCACTGAAGGACCTGGGAAAACGTCTCGAGTTGTTGGAAATGCGCAGGGTTTCATAATCCCTGTTGAGAGTTTCGCTCGCTCTGATTTTAATATTATTTATCTTACGTTTCATACGCATGAGTTGTCTGGAAGTGTTAGCATACAGGCCAAGAATATAGCACACAAGGAGAGAGAAGAGCTGACCGTGGTGGGGGGTACGGGGTCCTTTGCTTTTGCTCGTGGACTTGCTGTTTTCGTTCAAACTTTCGGGCAAGTTTCTAGTTTTGATGCGAGTTATCGTATAAAGTTGCACTTGAAGTTTCCTAATAGATCAGAAATAATTCCGGGATGAGGTGATTTCGAGCTTGTAGTTCAAGTGGTACGACTAACCCTTATATAGGGTGTTTCGACTATGGATCGAACTCGGCGAAGACTGTATTTTCGAATCTGATATATTCGATCAATTTTTTCTTGATCTACATTCCATCATGTGTAATACTAGTATCTCAGTAGAGAAAAACCCCTGTTATTTAATTCACTAACTTGAAAAAACCTTGAATAACGTTTGCGTGGCGAAAATTGTATTTATGCTTTATAGTTATTGATAATTACAAAAAACAACCCTTACTATTTGGATTAATTAAATTAGGCCCAAAAATGAATATTGAATGACTCAAGCTTTGTGTTTATGAGCTTGAATAAAATTTATCTTGATATCTAAATATAATTACAACCTTATAATAAATTAAATTATACATCTAATATACAATAAATTTATTACTATAGTATTTTTTTCAATACTACTTGAATATAATTTTTAAATATTCAATTTATTTAAGAAACATATCAAGTGGGAAACACGAACAATAAAATATTTGATGATTTAAATGAGATTTGTCAAGTGTGTGTAAAAATTACTATATTACTTATAATCTTTTATATTTTAAGCATCCAAAATTAAAATATTCTTAGAATTTTCATTATTATATAAAATATAAAAATAATTTATACATTCTTTAAAATAATCTTAATAAGCACTTTCTGAATCAATAATACTCTGCATTTCTATTTCATTAACCTTTGGGTAGGTAGGTGGTTATTGACATGAACACAAAACTTTGAGGACGTTTTTGTAATTTCGTAAATTATTTGGTGTTAAGACTTAAGACTAAACTCAACTGGGACTCCAACGTAAGAACTGATCTAAACAACTGGGGCGAAATTATAATTTTCTATCAAAATTAACCGCAGTTAAAACATTACTACTTATTACAGCGCCCCTCGAATCACCGTTGAAAGATATTTTACTTCAAAAGCGAAACAAAAGGAGAAAAATCATCGTCGTCTTCGTGTTTTCTTCTTCACACTAAAGTTCAGATAAAAAATGGCGAAATCGAGCGCCGACGATTTGGAGCTGCGGCGCGCCTGCGAGGCGGCGATCGAGGGCACCAAGCAAGAGATCGCAGTGTCGATCCGAGTGGCCAAGAGCCGTGGGATCTGGGGCAAATCCAGCAAATTAGGACGCGGCCAAATGGCCAAGCCCCGCGTTCTCGCTCTATCAAGTAAACGAAAACTCACTTCTCCTTTTGAATATCTCCTCCCTGTTTTTTTTCGTATGCGGAGATTATTTTCGATATTTGGGTATTAGTTGAATTTTGAATTCGGAACCTGGATATTGATTTTTTGAGGTGTTAATCATCTTACATTTAGCTCATCTAGTTTGATCCACTCATCGGGTGCTCAAGTTTTAGTTAAACGCCTGGGTGGTGTAGATACATTTTGGTGCTACTGCCCAGTTTTTGTATATTTTACCTAGGTGAGAATTCAAAACAATCAGATTTGTCGAACCGATGGCTTTCCGGGCTGGCCGAAATCTATTTGGGTCATCAAACTTTAAAAGCACGAGCCTTTTCAGTGTTCTTACTTCTTAAATCTTGGCAATGTGGCAGACCTTAACTACATGAAAGTGCTGAGAACTGTTCAGTGCGTGTGATGGTGATTAATTGTTATCAAAATTATTTTAATTCGGTTTTAATGTATGGCATACACGAAGATTTGGGTTGTTTGTTTTGATTGTGTTCCATCACCCATGCTGCATATAGTTTAAAAGAAGCAATTAATCTAAAGATGAAATGCCGTTTCTTCACATGTTGGTTTGCAGCGGAAACAAAAGGCCGACAGACTACAGCTTTTCTTCGTGTCTTAAAATACTCCACTGGAGGTGTTCTTGAAGTAAGATTCCTTTTTTAGATTATTTTTTTAAATACCAAACTTATGGCAATAATAATTGAAGCAAATATGCATATTGGTGATTAAGAATGAACGGTGCATTTACGGCAGTAATCATTTGGATCACTTCAATTTATTTATCTATTTGTAGCCCGCGAAACTATATAAACTGAAGCATCTATCAAAAGTGGAAGTTTCGGCGAATGATCCGTCTGGATGCACTTTTATGCTGGTATTATTTATTCAGAATCCCATGATTACTTCCTTTGTGAAACTCTTTAACTCAGAGGCCTGATTGTGATTTATGTCTATATTTCTTTAAGGGCTTTGATAACCTTAGAAGTCAGAGTGTTGCCCCACCTCAATGGACAATGCGCAATGTTGATGACAGGTAATTCTATGATATAACCTAGTTTTGCCATTTCAGTCATTACAGTATACGGAAATGACTTGGGATTTTTTTTTCCTGTAATAAATATTAATTAATTTTTTCATTTCTCGCTGTTGTTGCAGAAACCGTCTTCTGCTTTGCATCTTAAACACCTGCAAGGATATGTTGGGTCATCTTCCTAAGGTTGTCGGCATAGATGTTGTGGAGATGGCTCTTTGGGCTAAGGTGTAGTCATATGATTCAGTTTGCTTCTTTCATGCATCACTTGTTAGCTATCTAACAAGTGTTTTATGGATTTTGATTTCAATTGTTCTTTGTAAAGATATTTTTTCGATTAACTTGAAGTTTGTTTTATGTCTATCAGGAAAATACTCCAGCTATTAAAAAGCAACCAGCCCCCCTTCAAGATGGGGCTTATGGGCCTGCTATTATAGCTCCAGTTGCAGAAGGTGACATGAAAGTGACAGTTGAACGAGAACTTGTGTCTCAAGTAGAGGAAGAGGACATGGAGGCTCTCTTAGACACGTATGTATTTTAATTTTTAACTTTTAAATTGGACTCACTCGCTTCCTTTGAATTTGCATCATCACATCTGGTCAAATAGGTTATCAAATGCAGTTTTAAAACGTTAAAATAATGATAACATTTTTCTAGGACACTATTTGTAGGAGGAACTTTGAGATGTTGACCAAAAGAGAGATTAGATTTCTATAGGTTCAAGAAACTTACTAGCTGGTTTTCACTTTGTTTCTTTCCCTCCCAAAAATGCTATTTTTATATCTTAGTTTCAAGTTAGTGAAGCCAAAGTTATATATTTGATATGCGCCAATTATGAACTACATCATGGCGCATATGTGAGATACTCCATTTATATTTTTCACCATTAGAGTAAGTAAAGGGTCAAACTGCTATTTGACCATTTACGTTCAGAGACTTGTGGGTAAAGTCCTTAGATCTTCTACTTTGTTCTGTTCTACTTTTCCTTTTGTGATTATGGCGTTGAGAGATTGACTGCTATGATGCTATCTTATTCTGCTATGTTACTACGCTTTTAATGCTTGAACCGAGAGCTGATGTGTTTGGGAACCACTAATTTACAGCTATGTCATGGGCATCGGTGAAGCAGAGGCATTTTCTGAGCGCTTGAAGCGTGAGCTTCAAGCGTTAGAAGCAGCAAATGTGCATTCAATTTTGGAGAATGAGCCTTTTATAAATGAGGTAAGTTGGATGTGCATTGGTGTTCATTATTGTCCTCTTTTTGTTTTGGATTAATTAGAGGTGCCGTGCGAGATGCTTAGTGATATCTCTCTTGTATCATTGCTGCAATTGAAACTAAAGAAACAACTGAGCATGTTTGTTGATTTTTGTGTTTACTAATTTAGTCTCTTCGTGTTTTTTAGGTATTACAAGGGCTTGAGTCTGCTTCAAACTGTGTTGACGACATGGATGAATGGCTTAGCATTTTCAATGTGAAATTACGGTACATGAGAGAAGACATTGAGTCGGTATAGATCTCATATACTCTGTGATACAATTTTGGTTAACGAAACTATTGTGCCAGATCCAGTCTAATCATTGATTGTTTTTGTAATTTGTTTGATACCTTTCTGGCCTTGATTATTGGATTATTTTGATAAAGTTACTCCAGAATACATCTTTTGTATATTCTAACCTGAAATAGTATGTTTTTTTTTGTATGTGCAGATAGAAACCAGAAATAACAAGCTGGAAATGCAGTCAGTAAACAACAAATCGTTAATTGAGGAACTTGAAACACTTCTTGAAAAACTGAGGATACCATCTGAGGTTTTCCCACAACTTTTTTTGCCATGTGGACTGTGGAGTGACATTTCATTTAACAATGTTTGGATTATGCTTCTTGCATAAGTCCACACACTTGGGAATTTTAGAATTATAATTTTTCCCCATTTAAATGCAGCATGCAGCTTGTCTTACAGGGGGTTCATTTGACGAGGCCCGCATGATTCAGAATATAGAAGCATGTGAGTGGCTAGCCAATGCTTTACGAAGCCTTGAAGTTCCCAAATTGGATCGATGTTATGCGAACATGAGATCTGTATGTAGATTATCTGTTATCTTTTTTTAATAATGTTTAATTGCAAACACTAGAATTGAAAAAAATTACATAATTATATTGTAGATCCAGGAGTACTTTACTTGTTTCTATGATTGGTTTGAACTGTTTTTCTAGCCATAGTTTTAAAAATGGGGATCTTGAAAGAAAAGGACAAGATGAAAAAATGTAGGTAAAATAATCAGGCCTATCCGCCTATATATATTCAAGCGAGTGTTAAATAGTAAACCATAATTTGATGATGATTAAGTTCAACAATCAAATGCTTAATTAGTATAAATCATTTGAAGATCGAGTAAGTGAGTCAGAAATTTAGGTTATAATCAGGTGAGGATTAGGGACTATCTACCAAGGAATTTATAGTGTTGGATTTTTTGAGGCATTGATTTTCCCACCATGGACTATTTCCCAGTTTACCCTTTAAAAATATGTTATATATTACACAGTACACACATATATTCCATTGACTTGCCTAGAAATATAAATGGCCATTTCAGTTAAATTATAGCTGTAAGCATATGCGTATTTGATGATTGTTTTGGAATGATTCCTCTTATTGAAAATGGTGGGTGAACACACAGGTTAGGGAGAAGCGGGCAGAACTCGACAAACTGAGAAACAATTTTGTCAAAAGAGCATCTGAGTTCCTAAGAAACTATTTTGCTAGTCTGGTGGATTTCATGATAAGTGATAAGAGTTACTTTTCTCAGGTAATTTCCATGAAAAGGTACTTAGAGATTAAGAAACATTATTTTGTTGAGGGAAAATGCAACTATTTTTCTGATCACTTGATGATGAATTACAGCGTGGACAATTGAAGAGGCCTGATCATGCTGATTTGCGGTACAAGTGCAGGACATATGCTCGCCTTTTGCAACACTTGAAGGTCCGTAAAAGAAATTTTACGCAATATAGTTGTTGGATGTCATCACATATTTTTTCACGCTTCATTATATTCTCAGTTTTCTCTTATTTCTCACTCTCTTCTTTTTATCCCCTGTATTTGCAGAGTCTAGATAAGAATTGTGTGGCCCCATTGAGGAAAGCCTACTGCAGCTCACTGAATCTGCTTCTACGCCGGGAGGTCAGGAAAGATATGATGTTTTAGCTAGAGCCTTGTGTTTACTTGTGTCTGTTACATTCATTTCCACGACTAGGGTTACATGCTGTTAATGAAGGTTTAAATATATGTTTTTTAGTATTTAGTAAGGGCATGGTAATTTGAAAAACGTTTAGTTGAGTTAAAAGTAAGATCATGCCACTAATGTGAAGGCCCAGTTAAAGCCAGAGTTTAAATAGTGTATACTAGGTTGGGCCAACCAGTATGGCTTGGCTCATGGGCCCAATGGGCTGAACCAAATTGGCCATTATTAATTGGGCATGAAGTGTGTCCAATTTCGAATATTCATAGCGTGGGCTTACGATTGCCAGCTCTATGCCTCTACAAACTGCCTGTATTTTCTTTAGATATACACTAAACAGTTCTAATAACGTTTTGAAAAATTATCCACTCCCAGCATTATGTTCCCTTTCCTTGTCAAGCCATCCTGAATGAACACCATTTCCTAAATCATAATTAGTTTTCCAAAGCTACCATCTTTATTGAATTAATGATGTGATCCGAAATATAAGTTTGTTAGTATTACTTATGGCTGAACCAGTTTTCTATCTACCACTAATTTAGCTGTGACCCTATTTTTATTTACTTTGCTTTTACATTTTAAATTTCTTTTGTTACTTGTAATCTTATATAAACGGCTTTTCATTTCCCTTCCAGGCTCGTGAGTTTGCAAATGAACTTCGTGCTAGTACAAAAGCATCACGGAATCCAACTGTATGGCTTGACGGTTCCACAGGCTCTAATCAGAGTGCAAGTAGTTCTGATACTTCTACAGTTTCTGAGGCGTATGCTAAAATGCTCACTATTTTTATTCCCCTCCTTGTGGACGAGGTTATAATAAGGCTGTGAAACTCTTATCTCATTTTTTTAAAAAATATTTCTTTCCTGATGAGTGGCTTTCTTCTTATATATTGCTTTTCTAATAAACTACAGAGTTCTTTCTTTGCACACTTCATGTGCTTTGAAGTTCCAGCTCTTGTTCCACCTGGAGGTCTTGCTAATGGCAACAAAACTTTACCCGGTGATGATGATGATAATGATGATGATGATTTGGGCATCATGGACATTGATGACAATGGGAAAGCTGGTAAATCTTTATTTGTTTTTAACTTTTTTATATATTTATTATCTTAATGTTTCTCTATCTTGCAATTTTTGTAGGTAAAAGGTCTGCAGATCTGCAGGAATTAAATGAATCGTTGCATGATTTGCTCGATGGAATACAGGTATTAATGATTTGTAATCGGCGACTGTTAAATATTTGATATACATATTAGCTTTTCTGCTGTTGATCTCAAACTTCTTCCCCTCTTTATTTTCTTCCCTTTGACATTTTAGGAAGATTTTTATGCTGTGGTGGACTGGGCATACAAGATCGACCCTCTGAGATGTATATCCATGCATGGAATAACTGAACGTTATATTTCTGGTCAGAAAGCCGATGCAGCAGGATTTGTGCGTATTTTACTTGATGACCTCGAAAACAGAATTTCTACGCAGTTCAGTCGGGTAAGTTTGATCATCTAGCTTCTTCCTGCATTGGAAAACAGGATCTCTATGCCTTTTGCGACTATTAATTAACAAGGGTATGCAGGATCTCTGTTTCGCAGAGTGTCATCATTCTATTCTCTATAATTACCTCAAATATAAATGAGAAACAAGAATCAGGGTTACTATTTTATAGTCGGATAAAAATAATCGCCTTTCCTAAACTTCTGGGAATAAAGCTGAATCTATGATAAGAGAGTTTCTGGTTTCTATCAATCTACCTGGTGTAACAAGTAACGAGAAGGAAAAATTAAATTCAACCTAGCCATTTCTGATGATGATTTGCTTGAATTTGTCAAGCCCTACCTTACATTGTCTTATAAACTTGAACACCCAATTTTGAGCAGTGTTGTTCTTCCATCTAACCCATTATTTCGTATTTAGTTTGTGGATGAAGCTTGCCACCAGATTGAAAGAAATGAGAGAAATGTTCGACAGGTGGGAGTTATGTCTTATATCCCCAGGTAAAATGACTTAATCTCTCATTCTATTTCTTAAATGATATTGTTTTGGTTTGAGACATGTAGCCTTGATCAGCTTTTAAGAAAATAGATCTAAGGTAGTATTGATGCACTTACTGATCCATTTGGCCATTCCAAAACCTGTGTTTTGTTGTTGATGCTTAAAGTTGATGGAAGAACAGCTACTCCTTCCGTCAGACTAGGGTATTGTGTAAATAAGGGTATAATAAGTTGTGAGAACATAGTTTTTATTTTTATATTATGATGTAATACATAATACATTTCATAATCTATGATAAATGAAACTAACCTTTTTGGACGACATGAGTATATATTTGATAATTAAATCAAACAATTTGCATATAATTGCAAATTTTAAGATGTGGGGAGGGGTATTCATTATTTTCAGATTTTTAATCTAATGTGTGTTTCTTCTTTTGGTCTCTCTGATTGCTTCGGTATTTAGTACTTTTTTTTTAACATTTTCCCACCTTTTCACTGAAATGACTCTGTGCATTAACTTCTCGTTTTAGTGTTTGGTGCCTGTAGTTTTTTTTGGCATTCGATAATTTCCTTTAAAATTATTTTGGTTTATCTCTCGATTAGATTTGCTACCCTTGCAACCCGCATGGAGCAGTACATACAGGGGCAGTCAAGGGATTTGGTTGATCAGGCTTACACAAAGTTTGTGAGTGCTCCACTATGTCACAATAATCTACTTGGTATCTATTTGGTATCTCTAAGTGTAGAGAAATACTTAATTGTTAGATGATTTGGATTTTTGCAAATACTATGTTTAAAAGACCATGATAAAATGATTAAATTGAGAACAATGTTTTAACCGATTAGAATTGAAGTAATGCGATTGTGAAATTTATCTAATTATATATTTTCATGAAATCATAGATGTATTTTCTTATTCTATGCATACGATGAGGATTCTTCTGAGATTTCCGAAACATAATTTGGCAGGTGACTACAATGTTTTTAACATTAGACAAAATTGCTCAAGCTGACCCAAAATATGCAGATATTCTACTCTTAGAGAATTATGCAGCGTTTCAGAACAGGTAATGAAATCAGGGTGCACTCGACGAACATTACACGATTCATGTTACTGCTATCATTTAATTCATTATGTATTTGATCGCTCCTAAGCTATTACTTTATTTACGAGCTGAATTGGAATGTGCAGTCTGTATGATCTCGCTAATGTCGTGCCCATCTTAGCCAAATTCTATCACCAAGCCAGTGAATCTTATGAACAAGCTTGCACGCGCTTTATAAGCACAATCATATACTTTGTAAGAAGTTCTCTCTTTTATATGCAACTATTATGGCTGTCGCATATTCTTACATTAATGTTATATGAATTCGGTTTTTATGTTACCTGCATATTGAAATTATTTTCTTTAAAATGCAGCAATTTGAACGGCTTTTCCAGTTTGCCCGCAGAATCGAGGATTTAATGTATACAATCACACCAGAAGAGGTTAGTCTGTAACAAAACTATACATGTAATTTTTGACATTGTTTCTGGATGGTTAAAATATTTGAGAAAAGCGAGTTCACTTCTAATTATCGGAAAATTTTCAGATCCCATTCCAACTTGGATTGTCGAAAATGGATCTGCGCAAGGTTGTAAAATCGAGTCTATCCGGGGTATGAAAATTCACCAACCTTGAGATTTGTTATAGCTGGTTTGAGCATTACTTCACTGAATTTCTTCCTCTTTTTCCCTCAAGGTTGACAAGTCAATCAGTGCTATGTATAAGAGATTGCAGAAGAATTTAACCTCGGACGAACTGTTGCCTTCTTTATGGGACAAGTGCAAGGTATTTATTTAATATTTAAATTTCGAAGGCGATGACAAATTGAAATAATTTCTCGACAAATTCCATTTTACTAATTGTAGCCAACCTTGATTGCAGAAAGAGTTCCTCGACAAATATGAAAGCTTTGCCCAACTTGTTGCGAAAATTTACCCGACTGAGTCAATCCCTTCCGTCTCGGAGATGAGAGACATATTGGCATCTATGTAGAGGAGCCAACCAGTGTTGTACAATAGTCGAGTTGTTTGTATTATTATCGGTTTTCTTCTTTTTCTTTCTTCCATGTCCCGTTTCAGTTGTCGGGCCTTCAATTTGATTTATTATTATAGACAAGTCTCAGTTGTGTATGAGTGTATTATAACAAATACCTAGAGATTAATCTGTGTGATCATAATCAGTTATACTCGAAATGAAGATTTTACTATATAAGATGTTATGTTGCTGTCAATCTATTTGTTTTCTAGACGGAGAATGACCTCCATACGCGAAGAACGAAATCTAAAAAAGTAACAAAGGTTTCATGATCGGGCAAGCTTTGTTGATATCGACCATTAATCGATTATTTTTTACGATTCTACACTTTTTAACCCGTACGACACAATCGAGTCGAAGATGTTTCTTGTAAGTTAATGACAGATAATATTTTCAACTACAAAAAGGAAAATCTCCAAATAGAGGTAGCAAAAGTGTAATTATCATGTTTAGAAAGGACCAAAAAAGGAAAATCTCTAAATAGAGGTAGCAAAAGTGTAATTATCATATTTTGAAAGGACCAAAAAACTCTTATATCAAATGTCATTTTGTCACATTATTTCTAAATGTAAGTTTTATTTAATTTTTTATTAATATAATTATTAATTAAATTAATTTTCTCCTTTCTTCGTCTTCTTCGGAAATGATTCTATGGATGAATCAAATCCTCTACTCGGTCTCTCCGTACTCCGCTCAAACCCCATCGAGCATATCCCGAAATTACCCTTTTCCCCTCTCCGATTCAAATTTATCTGCAATCGATAAACCTAAAAGAAGGTACCGGAAACCTTCTCTTTCTTCAGCAATCGATTTTTATTTTTTACTGTATTTTTTATTTTTTCTGGGCGTTGATTTCAGATGTAATTTGTATGATTTGCACAAGGATCTGGTTCCGTACGGCGAGGCATGGTCATGGCAAAACGCCATTGTCAAGGAGAAAAAATCACTGAGTCTGAAAAACGAAGATTTAGCTGACTCTGTGATTATACTTCAACACCATCCGGTTTACACATTGGGCACCGGCAGTTCAGAAGAGTTCTTGAACTTCGATGTCGAAGATTCTCCGATCGATTTGTACCGCACGGAGCGTGGCGGTGAAGTTACTTACCATGGCCCTGGTCAGGTATAAACCCCTTTCACCATTTTGATTGTTCACAATTTATTATTCATACGAGTTTCGAATTGAGTCGATTGAAAGATGATAGGGTTTAGTGAATTAGTTGTGAAGTTGCCAATCACAATATTTTGAGGATGGAAGATATGATATAGGTTTAATGTTTGGGCTCACTTGTTTTTTTATCGCTCGTTTTTATGTAGCTAGTCATGTACCCTATTATCAATCTTCGGCATTACAAGATGGATCTCCATTGGTATCTGAGGACGCTTGAAGAGGTTGTCATCCGTGCTCTCTCCTCAACATTCACTATTCAAGCTTCACGTGTTGAGGGCTTAACCGGCGTTTGGGTTGGTACGACTTTTACTGATCTGAAACTATATGAATTCTAAAGTTCTAAGATCTTCGTTTTTGTTTTAATTATTGTCGCCCCTCCCTTCTTTTCACCCGGAAAGATTCCTTCGAAACCACCTAGCTAGATTACCTCGTTGAGCTTCTTCATCCACCTACATATTTCACTCTCACTCAATTCTTAAAATTATTTCGATTTTCTCAACATAGGTTCCACAGGTTGATTGTACTCAGACTGAAAAATGAAGTTTAAACTCCGATAGGGAACATTGATGATTGTCATTTTTCGACGATCAACTTCTTGAACATTGGTTTCAACTAATTTTGTTTGGTCAGTCTCATTTTCATGTGGCTCTATTTCATCAACTATAGAAAGAATGGCATAGCAAGAAGTCGGAGCTATATTTTTTGCCATTGTTTTTATTATAATTCATTAAACTTTTACATGACATTTTTTTTTCCGGAATACAATCAACTGTTGAATCCATTTTCGAGACAAGTGAACATGAGCATAGAGAAAGAATGATAGATTTTCCGTTTTCATATTGTTTTTTTTTTTTTAATCACTGAAACCTTGTGGGTACTTTTTGTAATTAACCCAACATTTTATTTGATTAGACCTTTCTTTTGTTGGATTCATATCTGTTAACATCTTGAGTCTCTCCAGGTAATCAGAAATTAGCAGCCATTGGTATAAAAGTCTCACAATGGATAGCATATCACGGCTTGGCACTGAACGTCACCACCAACATCGAACCATTTCAGCGCATAGTCCCGTGCGGGATTCATGATCGTCAGGTTGGAACCGTAAAGGGTCTTCTGCTAAAAGAATCTTCTCAGCAGAATATTGAGATCGATGACTGTGAACTGATTGACGTTACTAATAAATCGCTGATCACCGAGTTTTGTGAAGTCTTCCAAGTTGACCTCAGCCGGAATTTACAGCAGCTGTAGGCCGGAAAATTTCTTGATCTCAATATTGGGGCGGTGAATAGCTTTTGAAAATTACAAGGACAACTTTTATCATTAATTTCTATTAAAGTTATTCAAATATACTACCTCACGTTAGTCACGTGTGAAATATTTGATTCCCACATACCATATATAACATGCATGCAGTAGAAAACAGCACGTGTTTTGTTGTAGTTGGTTGAGACTCGAGAGCCAATATCTTACTTTGTAAAATATTTCATCTGATTTATAATAACAAGGTTTTATTATTAAATGGAGATAGTATCTTTTTTTTTATCTCCTATACATACATGTACTACGTATTTGTGTAATTTAAAGTTTGTGCAATGCAACTGAATTGTGAATTGTTTATGGATCAATGGTGCCGTCTTTGGACGGTAGTATGGAAACATTGGTTGACCATTTTCTTCTTTGACTTGACGTTCTCATTTCCGTCCAAAAAACTGCTAAATAAAATAGTACATGTAGGCCACAAACATAAAGCTGATAAATAGAATAGTACATGTAGGCCCACAAACATAAAGATTTGAAAATAAAATGAAAGTTACTTGTGTATTTAGACACGTGGTTTAATAATGTTTCTTGGGTGTAATAATTTTTAAATTTCATTCAAATATACTTGCTCGACCCCTTCAAATGTCAAACTTGATCGTAATTTACAAAAGAAATTAATTTTAAAAAAATGTGATTATTAAAAAAAACCAAAGAAGTATTACTTTTTTCAAAGAGTGCCCATTTTCTTTATAATTTACAGAAAAAAAAAGTATGCAAGACTTTTATAATTTAGAGGTATGAAATGTGTACAACTTGAGATTTGTTGGTTTTTGGTATCTTATCCGATCCAGAGTCAACGATCAAGTAGGTTAAAAATTCTTATAAAGCATAGTCGAGTGATAAGACATGTGGTGACGTAGAGTTCTTATAAAGCATAGTCGAGTGATAATTCTTCAGTGACGTAGAGTTCTAACTTCGGGTGGGACAAATTTTCATTGAAATATTATGAAATTTGTTATGGTGTGAGACATGTTGACTCTCTCTCTCTCTCAGGTGTCTGCTATTCGAGCACATTCTTAAGTGTCTGCTATTCGAGCACATCTTTCGATTTAAATCACACTCGATCGAAGGATCAATGATCAAATAGAGATGAAATTTCTTGTCTCTTTATTAAAAAAATTGTTTTTCTTCCGTACCAAAAAAATACAAAAACATAAATAAAACCAATAAAAGTAGTCTTGATCATCACCTGAATCCTTCACCTAGCTAAAAGCAAAAGATAGTTGGATAATAGTAGTAGACAATATGGTGGATTGGTGGTACCACTTTCTTACCTTTTCCAAATAGAATTTCAAGACATACCTCATCTCAATCAATAATTCATATACCATATTAATTTTGCATTCCTGATTTATGAAAAATTAATTAAATATTTCAATGAAAATTTGTTCCACTCGAGATTCGAACCTTACGATCGCCGGGGAATTACACCCACATTATCACAGGCCTTACCACTCGGCTATGCTCCTGGGGACTGTATCATTTAATTAATTAATACAGTAGTTTGTAAAACAGTATAATTTGGGATGAATTAATTTTATCTTATTTAAAAAAATATCATAGACGACCATCTGGAATATAAATCAGGAGTCCACATTTTTCACTGATACTATATTTATAAATAATTTAAAAATATAAATTTTAGATTTTTTTATAATAAAATATAAATGTAGTTATGTCTAATATTTGAAAGACAAAATACGCACAAAATAAAAAATATAGTTTCACCAAGGAGATTGCACGTGGCAATGACCTCTTCCGATTGAATCGCCCACGCGAATCCGAATCGATCGCTGCTCTTTTATCAACTTTTATTTTTCTTTTATTTCTTATTTCTTTTTTTTGACTAAAATTTGAGGGTCACCGATAGTAGTCTGAGAAAATTCATCACCCTCTCTGTTTATATTTCCACCCACCCGCCTCATAATTCAATCACAAAATAAATTATTATTTTTTAATTCATTTTCAAAAACTCTATTTATATTTCCACCCACCCGCCTCATAATTCAATCACAACAAAAAATATTATTTTTAATTCATTTTCAAAAAGCTAAAAATAAATAAAAAAAACACTCAACAATGGCTGCTTCATCTTCTCTGTCACCCCTTTCCGCTCTCCACGTCCAATTTACTTTTCAGTCACCGTCGCCAAAATCGTACTCCTTCACCGTCACCTCCGCCCAATCGGAAAAGCCAATCCTCTCCCCACCTCCGTCGAAATCTCCCAAACTACCCCTCTGGAAAATCCCCGGCGGGTACGGGCTCCCGCTGATCGGGCCGTGGAAGGACCGGCAGGACTTCTTCTACGACCAAGGCCGCGACGAATTCTTCAAGTCCAGGATCCAAAAGCACGGGTCCACCGTCTTCAGAACAAACATGCCCCCGGGCCCACTCATCTCCTTCAACCCAAACGTCGTCGTTTTGCTCGACGGCAAGAGCTTCCCGATCCTCTTCGACAACGACAAAGTCGAGAAGAAGGACCTCTTCACCGGCACCTACGCCCCCTCCCCCGACCTCACCGGCGGCTTCCGGACCCTCTCCTTCCTCGACCCCTCCGAGCCGAGCCACGCCAAGCTCAAGCGGCTCATGTTCTTCCTCCTCACCCACCGCCGCGACCGGATAATCCCGGAGTTCCGGAATTGCTACTCGGAGCTGTTCCAGGGGTTGGAGGGGGAATTGTCCGCGAAGGGGCGAGCCGATTTCGGGCCGGCTAACGAGCAAGCCGCTTTCAATTTCCTGGCGAAGTCGTTCTACGGAGCCGAGCCGAGGGACACCCAGCTCGGCTCCGACGGGCCGAAGCTGATCGGGAAGTGGGTGCTGTTCCACCTCCACCCCCTCCTCGTCCTCGGCTTGCCGAGGCCGATCGAGGACGGAATCCTCCACACGTTCCGCCTCCCGGCGTTCCTGATCCGGAAGGATTACCAGCGATTGTACGATTTTTTCTTCCAATTTTCGTCCCCAATTCTGGATCGGGCCGAGGAATTAGGGATCGGGCGAGACGAGGCCTGCCACAATTTGGTGTTCGCGACCTGCTTCAATTCGTTCGGCGGGATGAAGATCCTGTTCCCGAACATCCTGAAATGGATCGGGCGGGCCGGGGCGAAGCTCCATTCGGATCTGGCGAAGGAGATCCGGGCGGCGATCGGATCTGGATCGGAAGTTTCGATGGGCGCGATTGAGTCGATGCCGCTGGTGAAATCGGTGGTGTACGAGTGCCTCCGGATCGAGCCGCCGGTGGTGTCGCAGTACGGGCGGGCCCGGCGAGATCTGGTGGTGGAGTCGCACGAGGCGGCGTTCGAGGTGAGGGAAGGGGAAGTTTTGTACGGATTTCAGCCGTTCGCGACGAAGGACCCGAGGATATTCGACCGGGCCGAGGAGTTCGTCCCGGCCCGATTCGTCGGGGAGGAAGGGGAGAGGCTTTTGAAGCACGTGGTGTGGTCGAACGGGCCGGAGAGTGAAAGCCCGACCGTGAACAACAAGCAGTGCGCCGGGAAGGATTTCGTGGTGATGGCGGCGAGGATGCTGGTGGTGGAGATTTTCCGGCGGTACGACTCGTTCGACGTGGAGGTTGCGGCGTCTTCGCTGGGAAATGCCGTCACAGTGACGTCATTGAAACGGGCTAGTTTTTGAAGGGGCTGAAATTGGGTCGTGGACGGCGGCGAGAAGGTTGAAAAATGGGTGAACATTTTACACGAGTAGTACCACTACGGAGTAAACATTTATTATTATTATTATTATTATTATTATTATAATAGAGACTTCACTAAATTAATAATCACATGATTCACATTGCATGCACGCTCACAACAAATTCAGTATTAGTAGTAGTACGTTCAAATTCAGTATTATGTATAAAATGCACAGACTTTTGTTTTGTTATTACTACGTTATATTATTTAGTTCTG
This sequence comes from Euphrasia confusa, assembly GCA_954870475.1. NCBI lineage: Eukaryota > Viridiplantae > Streptophyta > Magnoliopsida > Lamiales > Orobanchaceae > Euphrasia > Euphrasia confusa. Next base: position 43,248,461 of record OX940956.1, on the reverse strand, counting down.
TTGTGATGGCTAGTACTTTGAAAACAATTAAAATAAAAAATGTGGCAATTAATTGATTTGATATGAAAATTGAAAAAGTATAATACACTTTTCATGCCATAAAAGTTGGACTTGTTTTGTTGGTAAAATATGTTAAAAAAATAAAAAAAAAATATTTATTAATTAAACTCAATTTCGCAAAGAAATTTGATTTAGATAAGAAGAATAACACTCCGCATGTATATGATGTAGTAATATTTCTTCCCATTCACACTTTTCTTTTTTGAATTTCTCAACAAATTATGAATATTTATATTTTTTCATTTTAAAATAAATTTTACTCATATTTTTTCCAACTACTTTTTAAATTTTACTCGGATTTCTCATCAAATTATGAACATTTATAAATTTTTATTTTAAAATACATTTTATTCATATTTTTTCCAACTATATTTTGAACTTTTCTCGGATTTCTCAACAAATTACAAACATTTGTATTTTTCATTTTAATATACATTTTATTTTATATTTTTTTCAACTGCTTTTTAAACTTTACTCGCAACTAATTTATTTATTAACTTAAAAATATATTTTTAACTCTTAATTGTTAGTAAAAAAATCAAAAACTAACATTTTTTTATAATTTATGTGCTCGATCAACATGTGCATAAAAACATGAGACAAAAGTAATTAGTATTTATATAACCCAATCCCCAATCCAATAAGCTTAAACCTAATCCATTAATTAAACATGTTAAGTGACCGACATTTTTCAATGTCGGATTATTTTGCTAAACGAAAAATTTTGGATTTTTTTCCCCAATCAAATACGCTTAAACCTAACCCATTAATTAAACATGTTAAATGAAAAATGTCGGATTATTTTGCTAAACGAAAAATTTTGGATTTTTTTCAAAAGGCCTCATACTAATGAACTTGTCTTCATTAACCGTTGGATCGTTGAATGTGCAATCCAACGGGCCTTCTATTTTAAACTATTGGATTGTACTCCAATAGGCCGGATTATTTTGCTAAACAAAAAATTTTGGATTTTTTTCAAAAGGCCTCATACTAATGAACTTGTCTTCATTAACCGTTGGATCGTTGAATGTGCAATCCAACGGGCCTTCTATTTTAAACTATTGGATTGTTCTCCAATGGGCTGAACCGTTGGAACGTTCTCCAACGGGCTTCCATAGTTCATTAGTATGATATTGTCCGCTTTGGGCTTAAAGCCCTCACGGTTTTGTTTATGAGTGTATCCCATGAGGCCTCAAACTAATAATGTGATGTATCCCTTAATCAATTAAACAAGCTTTTCTTTAATTTTTCAATGTGGGATTATTATAGGGGTGGGCATGGGCCGGGATGGGACGGGATTTACCTCATCCCGGTCTCGTCCCATAAATTTTTGAACGGGACGGGATCGGGACGGGATCACACTTTTTAAAAATTGATCTCGTCAGTTCGGGATCCCGAAAAAAATGGGACGGGACCGGGATTAAAACGGGATCCCATTTAATTTAACTAATTTCAATAAAAAAATATTATATACTTCTAAAAAAAATTTTATACACTTAGTTTAATTATTTATTATAAAACATATTATTATCTTTTAATAAAAATCATAATTGTTTGATTTTGTTTAAATTTTAGTATTGTAAAATTTATTTCTTACAAATTAGGTAAAATTAAATACATTAGTATATTATAAATAATTAAAAAATATATTTTTAATATATATAAATATATAACGGGACGGGACGAGATCTTACGGGATTTATTTAACTAATCCCGCTCTCGTCCCATTATTTTAATCCGGGATCGGGACGGTACGGGATTAACACTTTTTATATTTCAATCCCGTCTCGTCTCGTCCCATTTAAGAACGGGATCGGGACGAGATCGGGATTTTGGGACCAAACACCCACCCCTAGATTATTATGCTAACCTAACGATTAATCTTATTTAAATAATTTAATCCTACGAAATAATAATAATTAAATTGGATTCTAAATCAAGCAATTATATCATTAATTACTTAGGTCTAATAAACTCAAATAGAATCAGGTCAACGACAAGAGAATCAACATCCACTTATTACCGGTGGTGCCCCACGTGTGACGTGCCCCCATTTCGAATATAAAATCCTTTTTTTTTTTTTCATTTCGAGTTGATTAAAAAAGAGTTCTGTTGTCGCGGCGACGGTGAGTGAAAAAAAATGGATGCGATATTTCTAGTCTCCAACATCTCATTCGGCACCGCGATCGGAGTAGTTGCTGCCGGAGTTTTTACTCTCTGTTTCATCAATGGGTTCCGCTCGGTAACTTTTACTCTGTATTTTTTTTCGTTCCATGCGTTTAAGGTGTTCGATGAATTGATTAGCTGAAAAAAATTGATGAATGGGGAGGGACTGTTTGGGAAGATTGTAACGAAAAGTTGAAGCTTTTGTATGTGTTGATTTGATATGACATATGTTTTTGTTTGTTTGGATCATCTCCACCCGAATGTTACGAATGGTTTTCGGTTATCCAGCGATTTCGATGCTCTTGCAATTGCGGGTTGTTCGTTAGTTTTCGCATTGAACCCTCAAATGATCTGGAGTTATTTTTTCTTGTTTGAGTTAAAATTACTGTGTGTGTGAGGTGGTTGTACTAATAGACGATTATCCGTAAATTTTAGACCAACGGCCGAATCTTTTTTTGACGTGTATGGATGGAACAATGCAGCGATACCAGCTGGACTACCTTTGATCGGAAATCTGCTGCAATTGAAAGAGAAGAAACCTCACAAGACTTTCGCTAGATGGGCCGAGAAATATGGCCCCATCTATTCTATCAAAACTGGATCCGCTATGCTCGTTGTCCTCAACTATAATGATGTTGCCAATGAGGTTAGTCAAAATTTACCCTCCATCCGAATTCTCGATTTTTTGGTATAAAAATGACTGTGGCTCGATTAAAACATCAGGCAAATACATTGACTATTTGTTTTGGTAATTAGGCCAAACTTGAGGGGTGATTTCACTGATTTGTGTAATTAAACCTTCATATACAGTACTGGCATTTTTCTTTTAGGCTATGGTGACTAGATTCTCATACATCTCCCAGAATAGTTCCTCCGAGGTTCTTTCATGAAGATACGCAAATAGCAGGATATCCCAAATATATACTCCCTTCATCCACTATTAATAGTCACAGTGACTTTTTTCGACCGTCCAATACATATGATAAACAGTATAGAAAAATTATGAAAAAAATACTAAAATAAAATTTAATAGTTAAATTTTATTTTAGTATTTTTTTCATAATTTTTCTATACTGTTTATCATATGTATTGGACGATCGAAAAAAGTCACTGTGACTATTATTAGTGGATGGAGGGAGTATATATATTTTAATCTTTTTGCCTTTTTTTATAAAAAAATATACAATACTGCAGCCTCGTGTTCAGCGGGTGCCTCGACAAATCGGTGAACGTGTGGACTGTGGAGTGTGTCCGACATGAGTTGATTAATGTGTGAAATTGATGTGAATATATGTTATAAATATGTATGCATATGATCAAGGATTTCAAAACTTTGGTTTACCTTTTATTTTTGTAGTGAAGAATATTGTCTTTGTTTTTCTAATGATTTGAATTGTGGTTGTCTTTGTAGGGGAGTGTTTTAATTATTGCATGTTTTAACAATGTGTGTGATGCATAACCTTTAAAATTATACTAGCAGGAGTACTATTTTTCAAAATACACTAGTTTATCATGGTTATCATAATAATTACACTTGTTATAATAAACAAACAACAACTAACTTCATAAATCCTCAAATTTCTGATCGATCGATCACCAAATACCAGTGGGACGGAGCTAGGTCATAATACTGACATAAAAGATACTGACAAATACCCCAAAGCTTCTGACAACAGCTTGCATCTCCTCGTAATCTTCACTGCCCCTTTTCTTGACAATGCAGGTGAGATAATACTCACCTCCACCTTTATGACGGAGGACCTTCTTAAAAGACTTGAACTTATATCGTGGTTCACTACCCTGATAATCACAATACAAAAACATATTACTATTTACCTAATTATGTGTATTATGAAAATGATTGATAATAAAATACCGATGATGACTTACACAATAATCGTGGTATGTCTTCAATGCTTTCTTTGCAAAAACCAAGAAATCAGGAATTTCAGTCAGCATAGAATAAGGCACAGTCGTGTAGGTAGCATTGTCATGATGACGAGCGAAACCCTAGAGAGATCGATGGATCCATCACATATATATTAATTAATTATTACTACATTAATATTAATCAGTACTGAATTAACATGAATACATGATATATAGGAGTATAAGATATAACTAGATAGTACGTATTTATTACCTCCAAGTTGATTATGAAATTCGGTTCACATATAGGTATCCGATACAAGGCTCCCTTATCGTAACTCTCGAAATAGAGCTTCCTAGAGTAAACAGTAGGGAATTCAAATTCACCACTTATACGGATTTTTGATCCACCAAAGATTTCATCACTTGAACCTGCAGCAGGCTTCATCGCCATATCGCAAGGAGTACTTCTGTTTTAGATGATCGAGAAGAAGAATAAAACTACTCCTCCGTATTTATAATATAATAAGTTCCTAATCCTAACCCAATTAATTAAGGAAACCTACACTTACTATTTTCTAACATGATTGAATTGATTTGGTAAAAAGATTTCAAGTATCATAAATAAATATAGAAGTAGAATATTTTTAATAAAACATTAATTAATAACTTATACGTACATTTTTTTTAGGGTAAATAGTCGTTAATATACTTTTACCTATATCATACATTCTTTTATATATATAAAAGCTTTTTTTATAAGAAGGTGTATAATTGATGATTCCATTCCATATATGATTAGGTGTATTTAAAAAAATCTCCCTAATTAAATTGTTCTCTAAATTAAGCAATTGTATCATTAATTAATTACGTCAGTCTAATAAACCTCAAATATTATCGGGTCAATGGCCACGTGCCCCCATTTCGAATATCGATAAAAATCCATTTTTTTCATTTCGAGTTGATTAAAAAAGAGACGGTGAGTGAATAAGAAAATGGACGCGATACTTCTGAGTCTCCAGCAGCTCTCGCTCGGCACCGCGATCGAAGTAGTTGCTGCCGGAGTTTTTACTCTCTGTTTCATCAATGGGTATTTCAAGAAGACGGCGCGTTCAAGCATTCCCCTTCCGCCCAGTAACTTTTACTCTGATTTTCTTTTTTGATGCGCTTAAAGTGTTTGATGAATTGATTAGCTGAAAAAAGTTGATGAATGGGGAGGGACTGTTTGGGAGGATTGTAATGAGAAGTTGAAGATTTTGTGTGTGTTGATTGCTGGCATATGTTTTTGTTAGTTTGGATCATCTCCACCTAATGTTGTGAATGGTTGTCGGTTTCGATCCAGCGATTTTTCTGCTTTTGTGATTGGGTCGTTGCGATTATGGGTTGTTCGTTGCTTGAACACCAAACATCAATCGTTCGGTAGTTTTCGCATCGAACCCGCAAATGCCGTAATTTTGAGTTGCGTCAAAATCTGGAGTTTTTGTTTTTCTTGTTTGAGTTAAAATTACTGTGTGTGAGGGGTTTGTACTAATAGATGATTATCCCTAAATTTTAGACTAACAGCCCCGAATCATTTTTTTAACGACTGAATAATTTTTTGATGTGTGTAGATGGAATAATGCAGCTATACCTGGGCTACCTTTGATCGGAAATCTGCTGCAATTGAAAGAGAAGAAACCTCACAAGACTTTCGCCAGATGGGCCGAGAAATATGGCCCCATCTATTCCATCAAAACTGGATCAGCTACACTCGTTGTCCTTAACTCTAATGATGTTGCCAAGGAGGTTAGTCAAAATTTACCCTCCATCCGAATTCTCGAGTTTTTGGTACAAAAAATGAATGTGGCTCGATTAAGACATCAGGCAAATGCATTGACTATTTTGTAGTTTTTTTTTTTTCCGTAATTACGCCAAAACTGAGGGGTGATTTGAGTAATTAAACCTTTATACTGGCATTTTTCTTATAGGCTATGGTGACTAGATTCTCATCCATCTCGACTAGAAAGCTGTCGAATGCGATAAAGATCCTCACCGGTGATAAGAGCATAGTCATGCAATGACGGATTACGGTGAATTTCACAAGACGGTTAGTACTTTGGGACCTAATTCTCAGGTACGACTTATGCAGAGGTTTCCTTCTGTAATCATCGTAGATATATCATAAAAGAAGGCGATGATTAACTCTAGTTTGATTATGTTTTTTCAGAAGCACCGTCAAATTCACAAGGACACTTTGATTGAAAACGCGTCGAACCGATTGAAAGCTCAACAGAAAGCGAATCCTCTGGTGGCTATAAATTTCAGGGAAATATTGCAATCCGAGCTTTTCGGATTGTCAGTAAGAGAGGTGAGCTCATCATCCACTATAGGAACTGCAATATTTGAAAAAATATAATCACATCATATTCATTTTACGCTGTTGACAGGTACTGGGATATGAAGTGGAATCCATACACGTTGAGGAACTTGGAACAACTTTGTCAAAGGAAGAGATATTTGAAATCTTGGTGGTGGACCCCATGAAAGGCGCTATAGAGGTGGATTGGAGAGATTTCTTCCCGTATCTAAGATGGGTCCCGACAGAACATTTGAAAGGAATATTCAGCTGATGTATTCCCGTGTGATGACAGCGCTCATTAATGAACAGAAGAAACGGATTTCTCGTGGGGAGGTACGTTTTTTTACTACACACATTTCACTGAATTGTTACCTGGACTACTTATTAGCCGAAGCGAAAACATTATCCGAACAACAAATGCTGATGCTCTTATGGGAAGCCATAATCGAGTCATCCGACACCACTTTGGTGACAACCGAATGGGCCCTATATGAACTCTCTAAAACTCCCGAACAACAGGTCAATGCAGTTTCCACTAATAATTTATACACCAATTACTTGTAATTTGTACTCTAGAAATGTACTCTAGTTACAAAGCATTTCATTTTCTAATTTTTCTTACAATTTGGGGGAAGATTTTTTTTTTTTTTGTCCTGGTTCTAGTTTTCTACTTTCACACACAAATGAAGCATTTTTCAACTTCTCCACTAAATAAATAGATATAAAATTCACATATATATCATATAAATAAAAAAGAGCTCTGTTGTTGCTGTGACGGGTGAGTGAATAAAAAAATGGACGCGATATTTCTGAGTCTCCAGCAGCTCTCGTTCGGCACCGCGATCAGAGTAGTTGCTGCCGGAGTTTTTACTCTGTTTCATCAATGGGTATTTCAAGAAGACGGTAAGTTAATGATGAATGGGGATGGACTGTTTGGGAGGGATTGTAATGAAAAGTTTAAACTTTTGTATGTGTTGATTTGATATCTCATCATAATTAATAAATCCATAATTTAATTATTACGTACCAATAATAAATAAAAATACATTATAATAAACAAACAACAAGCTAACCAGCAAACTTAAAATAAATTCTTAATTTAATTATTAATTACGAATAATAAATAAAAACAATTATAATAAACAAACAACAACTAACTTCATAAATCCTCAAGTTTCTGGTGGGACTGGCCGGCTAGCTGCTGGGTAGCTAGGTGATAATATTGACATAAAAGATACTGAGAAATGGCCAAAAGCATCTGACAACAGCTTGCATGGTCTCGTAATCTTCACTGCCCCTTTTCTTGACATTGCAGGTGAGATAATACTCACCTCCATTTTTCTGAGTGACGACCTTCTTAAAAGACTTGAACTTGTATTGTGGTTCACTACCCTAATAATCAAAATACAATAACATATTACTATTACCTAATTATGTGTATTATGAATGATTGATAACAAAATACCGATGATGATGACTTACAAAATATTCGTGGTATGCCTTCAATGCCTCGTTTGCAAAAATCAAGAAAGGAGGTGCGGTCACTATAGAATCAGGCAGAGTCGTGTAAGTAGCATCTTCTTCATCATCATCATGAGCGAGACCCTAGAGAGATCGATCCATCACATATGTATTATTTACAACTATATAGTGTAATTAATTACTACATTAATATTAATCAGTACTGAGTTAACATGATATAGGATATACCTAGATACTAGTATTTATTATAAGTGATTATTACCTCCAAGTTGACGATAAATTTCGGGTCTGCACATCTAGGTATACGAAACAAGGCTCGGTCAACGCAACTCTCGAAAAAGCTGTCGCTAGAGTCAACAACAGGGAATTCTGTTCCACCACTTATAGGGATTTCTGATCCACCAAAGATTTCATCACCTGAACCTGCAGCAGGCTTAGCCATCATCATCTCCATCGCAAGGAGTACTTCTGTTTTAGATGATCGAGAAGAAGAATAAAACTCCTCAGTATTTATAATATGCCCCAATCCAATAAGTTCCTAATCCTAACCCAATCAATTAAGGAAAGCTATGGTTACTATTTTCTAACATGATTGAATTGATTTGGTAAAAAGATTTCAAGTATCATAAATAAATATAGAAGTAGAATATTTTTAATAAATTGTTTCATGAATTAATTAATTAAAATATAATAAATTTTAAAGTAATTAATTAATTTAGTTTTTAAAAAACATTAATTAATAACTTATACGTACATTTTAAAACTCAATTAGTAATAACTTATATGTAATTAATTAATTAATGTATTAAATAATTTACATTAAAAACTTGATTAGTAATTGCAAATTAATTTAATTAACTAATGAATAAAAATGAATTGCATTGAAAAAATGGTTAATTACAAAATTATCCTATGCGATTTAACAAATTATATACTGTATAAAATTATTTGTATACAAATGTTTTTTTTTTCAATTCAAAAATTTATATATAATCCCGGCGCAGGCTACTCCCTTGGTCAAGCTGTGCGCACGAAGCAAATAACTTGCGTCCTTCAGATATATTTAAACGCATTAACAAGTAAGCGATTTCCGACAAAGGACTACCCAGAAAGAATTTTACATATTATAGGGTATATTTTTTTTTTTTTATATATTTTTATCTATGAGTAGTACAATATCCGTTCATCACTACACGACTCAGGAATCTCGTTCTTGTCCTAACCGAAATGAATCTGGGTGATCCTGTTGGTGGTATCTTTAGCTATTCACAAAAGGGGCCAAAGGCCCAAATTAACCTCAAGCGTCGTATGGAGACAGAATGAAACTCGTCTTTTCAAACAAACTATTGGCCTTCTCAGTTACCATCAGCTTGTAAACATTAATTCTCATTCACCACATGAAGATTGGCTAGTCACTGTCACTATGATACCTAGGAGCTGGTAAGAAACGAGATAGAAAAAATATAATAAAGTTAGATCGTTCCAAATAAAGGGGTAACTACAATAACTACCCTTAAGTCTCGAAAATTACCAGACTTGAGATGTTTGTATTGTTACAAGACCTTGCAAAATGTGTTTTTTACATGACCATTTTGTTATCGCCAATTCACCCTAAAGTCCCCATCTATAACCCAGTATGAACAATTTGTAAAATAAAAAATGTTCTGGAGAGAAGAATTTGTATTTTTATAAATTACAAATTCTTGTAGTGCAATTAGACTAAACTTGAAGGGTAGAGTATGTAATTATGGAAGATGAATGTCTGTACCTCCAGAAGGTCTTTTCCCTTCCATTGCCTCTTTCTTCTCTTGGCAGCTGGAGCAAAGGAAAGGACCATCCCAAGGCCGCAGTTTCCTGGGGTCAACTGTGTCCGCATGTATTGAAATACCTTCTCCCAGTTTTATCTCCACCTGGCAAACCGCGCATATGAACAACTTGAACATATTGCTAACTGGATACTTCGAGTCCAACCTGTATTCACATGGTACAAGTATTCATATGGTTTTATCGAATATTTTGAACCAGATTTAGCAGTAGTTATTACTAGTAGTAATTTTTACTCTAGAAATGTACTCTAGTTACAACGCATTTCATTTTCTTACAGGTTGGGGGAAGGGTCCTTTAGATTTATTTTTTATCCTGCTTCTAGTTTTTTCAATTTCACACACAAATGAATCATTTTTCAACTTCTCCCCTAAACACTGTCTCAAACCTAATCAAATTATAGTGTAAAAAATTACATCCTCTAAAAGCACAAGTTATTGCAAAACATGTATTCAGATTTTATAAACCAAAAACATTTCATACCGTTCTGAAAGCAAAGCTGAGCTTTCCTCAAATATTTCCTCCACCAAATCCGGTTCAAAATATTCTTCCTTATCAACCTGAGAAGACGAGTCCGAATGCTTTCTACGGAACATGGACTTAAAAACTGCTTTCACTTGCTTCTTCGGTGGTAGTTTTTGAGGATCCGGCTTCTCGGGTGGATGTATATCCACTACAATACAAGTCGTATCATCTCTAAGACCTTTGAACTGTACGGCTTCCTGCAAGAACTCTAGGATGGTAAACAAAAAATGCAAAATCTCAAGTAAAAAGTAAAAATATCTAAGTAAAAGATTACTTTGACAATCTGTGAAGCTGCAGCATCACAAGGCATTCCACGACAACACTCAAAAGCTGTTTCCACAGATATTGCATCCCAAACACCGTCACTTGAGATTATAAGCCTACCACCGGTTGACGATAGCTGTGCAGATTATTCAAATGGATTTAGCAAAATAACTTATTATCCTATATTGAAAAAAATAAAGTACTAAAGAGTGGTAATAGCTCTTATAAGTATTTGTAGAGTACAAATGCTCCCCTTGAGATTTAATCTGACTAAAAAATAAACCTGTTGTTTTACAAGATTTCCAATACCTCCTTCACATGTCTTTTATTATAAATTGCACTAAACTAGAAATATTTATAATAAGGATAAAACATCATTATTTTTTTTTGTAATCATCCTACCATGTTAATCATAAAAAAAGTTACTCAAACGACAGGTGAAAATAATTAATATCATGTATGCAGGTGTGGTATTTATCATGAACCATTATGAAAAACTGTTGTACGTGTTGATTTAATCTAAATCAGTATCCAAAAAATAAATCTAACCCATAGAACAAGCATGTTTTCGTAAAAAGTATCAAGACTGATTTTTTGTGCTGATAACAGATACTATGAGATTTACATAAGCATGAAGAAAAAGAATCATTATAGTTGGGTTGAATTCATTGTGTTGCATGTAAATTTCATCAATCTTATCTTCTATAGGGGTACCTTCTGCTTCTATGGATATATATAATAATAATAATAAACAAACAAACCTTTACTTGCTTGACATAAGGTACAGGAACTATGTACTCTCCGACATCCATATCTCCAATAGATCGTGAAAGGCATAACCCACCAGGCCAACACCGTAACGGTCCAATCTAGAATGAAGTCAATGAACCACAGTTCCAAAGATCAAATAAATTAAACAAAAAAAATAAATAATTGATGGATATAACAGTTCAAACTCCAAAGGGATAGCCCATATCAGCAGACGAAATTAAGAAAAAATACCTCAGTGCCACCACCGGTATTAAGCCGTCCAACCTCACCACCACTAGAAGTTATCCTTTCTCGCCTGTTTCATAAACAATAAAAAATCTCAAACCTTATTATTGATTAAATATTTGTGTAATGATTTGTATCAGATGAGAAAATGGGAGATAACTACAAATAAAAAATAAAAAATGCCCCAGAGGTTTAGCCCAATTCCAAAGAACTCTCCAATTTCAATTTCAAAATAAAAAATAGAGCCTTACAAGTTACAAGCATTCCGATGAGGTTTGTATTTACCTAACAAATATTTCCCTCTTGAGGACACAGTTTGTAAAACAAATTCAAAAGTACCACAGAGGTTACCCCCAACTTTCAAAATTATAAAACCACCCAATTTTGTTTTTCCTCTCAATTACCTCCCATCATAAACAAAAAGTTCAAAAAACAATTCCACCCCTCACATTTATAACATTTTGGCGATTCAACCCCAGGTGTATAATTTTTTAGAGGTGGTCTGCTTTTTTATTTTTTGTAATCAGGTCAAACCTCAACGATACTTTTTGTAGTTACCCCTTTGAAAATCTTAACTAAGTTCTAGTGCAATTAGGCTAAATCTCACCTATTTTTTGTAGTTAAAAAAATTACTTACTCTTCTTCACTGCATTCAAGCCTATGGTCTGCAGACAGATAATATATCCCTCCTTCTCCAGATTCAAGTACAGCACGAGAATCGCCAACTGATGCAACTGTTAAGATCCATCCCTCAATAATAACGAAGGTCACTGTTGTTCCCGAAGTTTTCGCTGAAATTACCATATCCGTAAATTTAGTAGCCAGTTTTTCAAAATGTGAGGAAGAGACAATTAAGATTTATCGTTAAATCTAGAAAATCTACTCCGAAATTTCCCATTTCCAAATTAGATCTCATAAAATTACATGAATTCGTAGTTTGGGAATAAAAGATATTCAGCTCATCAATTTTCAGAAGAATATCAAGTAATAACGTTTACTTCTCCATGGATCTAAATCATTAATGATGATTGATGAATTTAGCTGAAAATGATTATGGATGACAAAGATGTCCAAAAAATATTCTGCTTTACTTCCAGTGTTATCCAAAACAAAATAAAATGAGAAATAGAAAATTCCTTGCAGAAATTCCAAGCGGAAAAATTTGAAAAAACTTCAACAATTATCGCCAGATGTCCAAGTATGCTAACAGATTTATGAGAAAACTTGGACATCTGGTATTCGTCATCATTATGCATTCTCAATAAATGTGATCAAAATTTAAATACAAATTCCAACTCTTCAGAGTAAATGGTTCCAGAATTACACATACCTCTTTCCTGGAAATCTTTATCTGTCTTTACAAACCCTGCAACTAAAGCCCTGGGTAATGCCGATATCCATTCATCGCTGTTAAGATCGGCTGGGATAGCACTCAATACATTGTTCAATAGAGTCTCCTTGGAATATATGGCGGCCGCAGATCCATTGTGGCCATCAAATAACTGTAAAAAAGGAATTTTATAAATTGTGAAAAGGGAATATAATAACATCGACGATTATGACTTGTATGCTCAAATTTAATCAGTTCTTCAACTTTTCAAGAATGTTTCAGGTATAAAAGAGGACAAAATAATTCCTCCAACATATACCTTTCGGCAGCAACAATATAAGGACCAAAATCATCTATTCCATCTGATATCCCAATAAAATAGTAATGCCAAGGAATTTATGCGATGATAAAATTTAAATAAAGCTGCTTATGTTTCATGATTCATGAATACAACAGGTACAGGACAAAGAATTTATGCTTAAATCACAATGCGATCGTACCGCGTAGACAGAGAATGTGGTGACTCCGTCACCCAATGCCCGTTGACATTCGGTCTTCACGAAGGTAAGATCCTCGCCCTTCTTGCTCTGACTGGCCTGCCCGTGCAAAAGCTCGGGCCTCTCTATCTTCTCATTGGCCAGCTCTCGTTTTAATAACACCGATAATGGGACCGAATGATGATCGCCACTCTTAGACATCATCTCTTGCCCCACCTCCAAAATCCTCCAGAATCACAATGTTGAACCCCTTCTGCCAATCAAACTCTTCCCAATAAATTCAGTCCATAGAAATCGAATGAGAATATATGATTGATGAAACAAACAAACAAACAAAACTCCACAAATTAACATCGATCCAAAATATGTGAAACGCTACTACGATTGATTACACGCTCAAAACGAGATCCTCCTAAATTAAAAAACGCAGAAACAAACAATGATCCTTGATTAACGAAACATATCGAAAGACGAAGGGCAATGCGGATGGACGAGGTTTCAAAACCGCCAAATATAGATTAAAAAAATAGTTAATTAAATAATACAGGAAAATCAACAACGAAGAGAAGGAAAACGAAGACGCACAAATTCGTCGGTAATGGCGAATTAGGAACGCAGATCCCGGCGTCTCTGGGTTTCAACGCTGCCGCGACAATCGATTCTCGTGCGTTTTCCTGTACCTTGGAGAGAAACACGACACGCGCAGAGAGAATAATAACTGTGGGTGCGTAAAAATAGCTTTTTTCCGACTACAGTATATTTTTTTCCATTCTGCTATTTTTGGATAAATATATTAAGAAAGTCATACGTAATTAAATTAAATTAAGAAAAAATCTTTATTTATGAATAACTAAAATTTTACTGATTTTTTTATAAATTTTAGAAACTAAATTCTTAGACGATAGTTTTGAGCGAATCTAAATGAATTTAAGCGGATCAACTGTTATGCACAATTTTTTTTAATTAAAAAAAACGCATAATTAATTATGATAGAAATATTATTTTATTTTTGATTTATAAATGCTTGAACTTTAAACATGTGAAGGATGAATTGCTTTGTGTTTAAACGTAACGAAGCGCCACCTGCACGACTAAGGTCAATGTAGAGATTTTAATAATAAAAATCGAATTGATTTAAAATTAAAAATGAACCAATCAATTTTGGTAAACGTGGATTTTTGTTGTTAGATTTTATTTAATTGTGTTATTTCATTTTTATTTTTTTGTCATATATCAATTATTTGTTGTTTGATTGTCATATAGGTTTAATTACAGAGAACTACCACAACTCATACATTATATTATTTTTGTCCTAATTGCATTGTTTTGTAAAGAGAAATGTATAATTAATTGGCAAAGGTAATATACTCGGTAGTAGTGCTTTTGTGTCGTTATAATTAGATTTTGTATTTTAAGAAGGTAAAATATAAAGAACACAAATAATTTACTGTATAAGCGTAATTACTACTCCCTCCCATTCATATTAGTTGTCGTTCTAGCACTTTTTTCTTTTTGCGTTTTACATGTCGTTTTGAAAATAATATCCTTATATACCCTTATTAATGATATTATCATTAATGATAAGTATTCAATTTTTTATTATTATTTTGACTAAGCGTAGGGAAACAATATAGAATACTAAGAGTTTGTTATAAGAGAAACTCTTTACGGGAAATAATTTAATAATATCTTGTTAGCTTTAATATAATTAAATTAGGCATATTTTTTTCTCATTAATTTGTGTGCAAAATGCTAGAACGACATATAAAAAAAACACGAGGGAGTAATTAGTATGCCCATTAAATCCGGAAAAGAGTCAATATTTCAGTCATCACATCATTAACGTGAAGCCAATGCCAATCGGAGATACTACAAAAATTGAGGAATTTGTCAACGACTGTGTGGACATGTTGACCGATAAATTTAATTTAAAGATTAAACAAATTATTTATTAAAGATGTGTTAGATCAAGAAAAATTAAAAACATACATGTATTTAATTAATAAATTAAGTAATTGAAAAAAATAAATTCTCAGAACAAAGAATTCAGCAAATGCGATTTATTTATTCATTTATCTCTAAACGCTTATTCTTACACTAAGACATCTTCATTCTATACAATCTCAGTTCATAGTTACAGACAAAGGCATCACAACCTCGAGCGGAGCCGCATACATTTTATAGGATTAAAATGCGAGTGCCTTCTTCCAGAAGGCCTAAACGCTCCTACTCTCAACGATGTTGAAGATCTTAAATCCCAGTCTTGGACATTCCTAGGAACACAAACATCAAAGAGGAACTCACCCAAAACCCCATGCGCGCTAACCTTGGGCGGGCTCGGGCTGGATAAGGACACGTACCGTTCTTTATGTTCGTCGCGTACAGAACCCACATCTCTGTCCTCGTGATACTCTAACGAGCTTGGCACGAAAAAATGGTTGTTCGATCCGATTGGGCTCTGACTTGATTTTGCTGTGGCTTTTCTCAGGCTTGGAAATGGATCAGATGTTACGCTGGGCAGGCCCATCTTCTCCCCTTTGAACTGTCGTATTCTCTGAGAGTAGGTTACATAGGCTTTTTCGAGTAGCTCGGTCACAGCTGCACTGTATTCTTCTGGGTAATTTCGAAAGTGGCCTGTGTGGGAGAGAATACTGACGAGAATAATTTATTTATTTATTTCATAGATATATATACATGCAGCAAAAGAATAATTGAAAATTGAATAATATATTGGGAAAATATAAAAACCAAGCCACTAGGTGTGATACTAAAAATACTAGTGTATATTTTGAAAATATCAATAGCATATAGTGAAATATCATACTGTACATTGATTATTGACAAATGATGATGAAAGTTAAAAATGACTTTAAAAGCGTACCTACGTGAGATGAACTACTCCATTTTACCAGCTTAATCTCAGCTCCAAGGTCTTTCAGCCTCGTGGCAAAATTGAAGATTATATGAAACGGAGCCAGATCATCATCCTCAGAACACAATATAAGATACGGAGCGTTCATACTCTAACAAAATACCGATAGTGTTAATAAACGACAAATTAAAGAGTGAAATAAACTACTTAAGATTTGAAGGAGTGTTTGCAAAGTAAAAAAAATTATAGTGATTATCAGCTCCCAGTCAGAAAAATAACCATATCTAGAAGCTGATAATTTTTCTTTAGTTGTTTTACGACTAGAGCTGAGAAACAGTCTTTGTTGAGTATTGTTTTCAAACAAAAAAAGAAGCATATTTTTACAGTTAAAATCTGAGAATAATTTAGTTTTATTCTACTTATGCGGGTAGAAGCCAAGAGTCAATTAATTAAAGTTTCTTGCGATTACAGTTGAGAATCACACTTTGTTTTTAATAATTTCATTATGTCTTCTTTTAAATACTCATAAGCTGAGAACCAACTTTTTTAAAGTTTATTGTTGCAATACAATACGAGATCACTTCTTTTGCTTTTACGGTTGCTTTTGGCGTCAGAATTGAGAATCATTTTTTATGCTCTTTAATACTTTTTGAAAATGTATGCTGAGAATCACTACTTTTTATTTTGTAATCTATCTCTGTATTCTTGCAGCTAAAAGTTGAGACTTGAGAAGTCGATTTTTTTATAGAATTTGTGAACACCCCCTTAATCCAAAAGAGACTTACAACGGTGGAGTACAAAGTCTGCCAATACTCGGCTCTCTGTGATTCAAATCTGCTTAGAAAGACTGCATCTAAACTGGAAGATATTCCCTTTGCAATCCATGTGGCCAGCAACGGAGGGCGTGACATTTTCAAAACAGATGGATGGAGAAAAAAACGGGTGCCCAAGTCGCTTACGAAGTCGACTGGAGTCGAATCCATAATGTGTCCGGCAACACAGTTTCTAACAAGCCGGCAGTCATCCTACACAAAAAATAAACCATTAGATAAGAGAGCATTGAAATAGAGGTGATTTAAGATTATTGCACTTGGATAAAAAAAGAATGAATAATAACAATAACTACCCTTGAGGTTTTGGCTGAATTACAAGAATCACATTACTATTTTGGAAATTACAAAAGTAACTCTGGGTTTGTTTCAGTGAACATTAAGAAGTGGAAAAAATGTTTTTCTTATTGGGATAAATGTAAAACAATAAGTGGGTATTTTTGTAATTTCGAAATTTAACTGCATATTTTTGTAATTAGTCTAAACCACAAGGGTACTTTTTTGGTATTCCCTACTAAGAAATGATGATGCAAAGATATCTTTTGTTCACTTTTCAAAATAATGCATCTCACATAATTATGATGAAAATTTGGCAAATCCAAGCAAAAACTTTGCATAATGTAAATATACATAGTCCATGCAACATAAAATCTGTCAAATCCCGTATAAACTCATATTAAGAAGATAATGAGTAAACATTGAATACCAGATTGATTTGCTCTTCGCACGTTCCCTCAATTATCTGCAAGCAAAACAAAGACAGTGATTGCTTTTTTGGGCACTACAAGCATAACCGAGCTCCAAGAATTATCACTATCTTCATTTACCTGAAGAAGTTTGTACATACATGCCTTAGGCCCACCGGAAAAAGATGCAAACACAACCGGGCACGGTCTGAGTTTTAGTTCCTACATACGAATAGTAAGAAATCCATTAATTCGATACATAACAGCATAGCAATCAGACACAATTAAACATCGTGAATTGTGAGCCTAACTTTAACAAGCTCCTTAGCGATTTCTAGCGCCAACGATGTCGCTTTATCCGGAAAGAATCTGCAAAATTCAAATTCACCTTCAACATAACAAAGATGGATTTCAGAAAAATCTAATCCCCTTCCCGTTGCCGCATCACTGGTTACATCTATAAGTGAAATTCTCAATACCAAAAGTGAATTCCCAAGTCCCAACTTCATAACAAGATTATGCAGCTCTATTTACAGATTAAAATATATATATATAAACAATTATCCATTGAACTCACAGATTGAGGAATTGGGAGTGGCAAATTAGAGAATTCCATCCGGCAGAGGCGTAGAGATCGACGTAGTTCTTCAAATGTTTATCCTCACTCGACATCCATGCGAACACGACAACTATTCCTTTGTCGCCGGAGACGTCGCCGTTGACCGTCTTCCGGTTCTCCTTCCTCCCCCAATAATATCTTCCCCCGAATCCCCACATTTTCCTTAGCTTCCAAAGCCAAAAATAAAAACAAAAAAAAGCAAGAATTTCTGGAAATTAATTTAACAACATAAAAATGGTTTTTCAGATAGGGTTTGCTTACCACATTTAATTTAACAACATAAAAATGGTTTTTGAGTAATATCAATTTTAGTATAGGTATTCCACATATAATTATTTTTCTTTTGGATAAATCAAATGTGATTTTTTTATACAATTTTCGAGTAAAATTGATGACGAGACACCCTAAAAATGAAAGTGTGTAAAGTATTTTAGGAAAGTGAAGTTAAAATGAATACGCTGGCTTGCTCTGACCATTTTTCTAGTTCGTTTTGACTAAAACTTTCTCGGCTCCAACTCAACGCGATTTTGAGTCACAATCCAATAAATCTCCACCTTCACACCAAATTGCGAATATCCTTTGCCTATTGGCTTGGGATTGATGTCGAGAACTTGTGATTGAGCTGGATCCTTGATGTTGAGTCTCTAAGTAAGCTTACGGGATTAAGGACAACAAATTTGATGGGCCAATGCCGAGTTTGTCGAGTTTAGGTGTGCTCAAGACCATTTACTTGTCGGGGAATAAGTTTTCTGGGGAGATTCCTTCGAGCACGTTCCATTCGATGATGTCATTGAAAAAACTTCATCGATCTGGCTAGCAATACGTTTTCGGGTTCGATTCCTACCACATTGGCTTCATGGAGTTGAGACTGGAAAAAAATCAGTTTGCAGGTGAAATACCTAGCTAGCTTTCAAGACAAGACGTTGAGGGATTTTAACGTGTCGAACAACGAATTGGTTGGCAAGATCCCTCAAGCCCACGAGACAATAGATGCTTCTTCATTCTGATCTGGTGAGTACTTGATTAAACTTCTCCTTTATGTAACATATATACATGTCTGCATTTTGGTTTGCCAAACTTATTCAAGGACCACCATCTCACCATATATTCTCCTTGTTGCAGAATATATGCAGAATGTCAGCCTTGCCACTCAGCTTCATGGTATTTTTCTGTCACTCTCCTCAACACTGCATATTAACAAGAATAAAAATCTGTCATTTGATTAGTAATAGACTGAGATTTCGAACCCCGATTTCATCTGGTGCTTGAATATTCAATTAACGAAAATGATATCATCACATATATATAAATTTAGAACCCAATTTCATCTGGTGCTTTGATTATTCAATTTACAATAATGATATCATCATATATATATAACAGAGGATCTGAAGTCCATTTTAAGATATGGCTTCTTGCTATAATATGTTCCAAAAAAATGTCAACTGTGTATATGACGGCGCCCTCTTATTCGATCGATTATCGATCAATCACACAGTACATTATGGAGAAACTTGTTTCATTCTTGCAACAAACTAGCATGATCTCCTACAAATCCCCGGAGCAAAAGTCAATATGAGACCAACTCTACTCCATCAGTTTCATAAAATAAAAAAACCAAAATAGTCTGAACACCAGAAAAATAATTGACAATAATCGCAATCAGACATTATATAAAAAGTAACTTATAAAATGTTATTTATACCTCTCAATAATCAACTTCTACTCTTTGTCTTGCCAGTCTTCTGCTTTGAACAGCTTCCAGGTTTTGTTTTCTTATCAATTCAGGCGTAACACCTTCAATCCCAGGGCAGTGAAGAATATCCAATACTTCTAGCAATGGGAATCGAACATCCCATACTCTGCAACTTGGGCAAGCGCTCCCATTTCAATTGATGGAATATTGTTTGTGGATTATTTCCAAATGTTTTTGCAATACCTTCGTCATCTGCAATCACCTACGTCATCTCCTTGTAATCACTAATGTGTAGTTCTCTGAGATTGACAAGATTCCCAACCATTGAGTATGAAAACAAGTGTTTAATATTGTCAAATGTAATCTGAAAAATAAATAAACCATCACACACACACACACACACACACACATATATATATATATATATAAAATCCATAAATATAGAAGTGTTACTCACAACTTACAAAAGCATCAATAGCTGAGGTAGTTAGAATCACAAAAAACCTTAATTATAAATAAACACAATCAACTACGTACATACATACATGTGTGTTGCCAAACAAATGAACACATTCACAAGCTGAATAAAATCCCGGCCCGACTTTCTTAATATTCATTTCTTTAAGCGATGGTAATTGAACATCCCATCTCCCTTCACAAAAGTTCTGCAACATGCATGGACAGATCATGGAGCGTACGTAAGATCTTCCCAATTTATGGAATATTATTTGTTGTGGTTTTGTTTCAGATGTTTCTGCAGCATCGTCCTCTGTAACCACGTAAGCCATCTCATCGCATCCTTTGATTGTTAGTTTTTTGAGACTTACGAGATTTGCAACTACTGAGTATGAAAATAAGTTGTTCATATTGACACAATCATATATTTCTAATTCCTCAAGGTTGCTGAAAAGAGGATGCAATGTACTCTGAGGATGCAATGTAGCAAATAAATAAACCATCATATATATGAATATATGATATTTGTCATTAAATATAATAATTTAATTACTATTTACTAGCAATTAAATTATGTTAAATTATAAATAACAGAGTGATTGCAAATTTATAATCAAATGTAAATTGAGCCTACAACAATGCAAATTCCAAAATATACTTCAAAAATATAAAAGAATACACTTTTCTTGTTAGTCCGTCTAGATACATTCAATAAAAAAAAAATTCTATTTTTTCTTTGTATAGGATAATTTACATTACTTCTTAAATTACTTTTTAAAACTTTACTCGCAAATATTTACTTTATTAATTTAAAAATACATTTTTATTTTAATTTTTTGTTCAAAAAATGAAATTAAAACAACAATTTTTAATGTCTGGTGTTCGAACACGTGCGTCTATTGTTTCAAGACGAAAAATAGTATTATATTATTAGAATGTATATAAAATGTAGCAATTTCTTTTATTAAAGTAATAATAAATAATTATGTTATTTTATAAATAAAATAAATAACGTGCAATTTACTATAAACTGTGCATTTTACTATAATTTAATATATTCAATTTACGTGCATTTTACTATAATTTAATAAACCACGTTCGATTATGCGTATACGTTTTGTCCAGACTACGACAATGTGTGACTTCTAAAAGCCTAAGGTGTTGTAATCTTCCAATCTCCACCGGCAACTCCATAATGTCGTAACAATGATCGCATAAAAGAATTTCAAGACTCGATAACTCGCCAACAGCAGATAGTGTCTCCAAACCGCAACCATGAAGATGCAGCGTGCGAAATTTTTTCAGCAATATCATGGTTTGTGGTGTTAATTCAAATGAAAAACGGGTTATAGACAACACTTTGAGTTGTTGCATACCTTCGAAAAAATTATCACTCATCGGATCATGCATTTTTACACGGTGTTCATCCTCACCATTTAATAGCAGAAATCGGCTTTTGAGCATAGCGACCAACCAAATTATTCTGTTTCTTGCTTCTTCCAAATTATTAATATCGTCTCCAAGGATGCATAATCCAAAGCCATACAAGGCCAAGTACTTGAGGCTGATTTGATGATCATCAGGGAAAGAAGAGCACAAAAACAACAATGATTTTGCACGTGAATTCTCCAAGAAATCAAAGCTCAACCTGATGGGATTATAAACATCCTCAATAAAACCTGGGATATCCATCGGGTTACTGCTTTGCAATTGCTTCAAAGCATCTGACCAAATACCATTGCTTGCTTGATCTTTTAGTGCCTCGAAACGGCTACAAGTGCGAGCGGCAAACCCTTGCACTCTTTCGCAACAACATCCCTCGCGGTGGGAAGCAAGTTGGGATCATCATCCAAGCAAGCCCCTACATTTTCTTGAAACATAGACCATGCTTCTTCCTCAGATAAATTTAATGGGATAAAAACTATCCGATCATTCATTTGACGAATGATCAAACTTGCAAGTATCTCGAAGCTTGTTCATGGATTCAGCTGTCTCTTTAGCTCCCTTGCTCATAGTATAGCGTGACTTGAGATTAAAAATCCCAGGGATCTGAGTCAGAATTTCACGTGCATCGACTTGAGCCTTTGCAGCCTTTTCTATCCAATTGTCGACTTGCTTCAAGATTTCTTCCCCGTTCCTGTTGGCCTCATCGACTCGCACCTGGAGGTCGGCTTGCACTCCCTCCAGATCTTTAGCCGCATCAGTTAGATCGTCGACGTTGCTTCTTAAGCAGCATATGTACGTGAGAGCTGTTCCACATGAGATACCACGAATTCTTCAATTGCTGCTGCCATTTGTAAGAATTAAATACAGGCAGAAATGGAAATTCTGAGTATGTCGAATTCGAGTATATTTTGCTTTTGTTCGAAAATTGCTTCAGAATTAGGGTTCGTAGTTGAAACAAATAGCTTAACTTGAGTAATGCGGGTACTGGGTATTCACAATTTTTGAGTCAGATTAAAAAATAACATGCAATTTATTATAAATCACATTCAATTTACGTGCATTTTACCATATTTTAATAAATTAATTTCAATTTATGTGTATTTTTTACTATAATTTAATAAATCACGTTCGCATTTTACTACAATTTAATAAATTAAGTGCAATGTACTTGAATTTAATTATAATTATTTTATTATAATTTAATGAATTATGTAAAATTTATATTTCAATAATTTAATAAATTACGTGCAATTTATTATAATTTAATAATTAAATCAAAAAATTTATTAAATTAAAAAAATCCTCAATAGACCAAAATTAAATTATTAAAAAACTTTGTTAATCTAGAGTATGATGTAATATTATTATAGTATTAAGAAATACTAAAATTATTGTTGTTATACATTAAATTTAGAGTATGATGTAATATTATTATAGTATTAAGAAATACTAAAATTATTGTTGTTATACATTAAATTTTTAAAAAATCACAAAATTCAATTTTTTCTTGCAGATTAAAAAAAATATTTAAAATTTAAAACTATAAAAAAAATGAAAAAAAATCAAAAATTAAATAATTAATTTTCAATTATTTTTAATAATGTGCTTTATTTTTTTTAAATAACTAATTTTAAAATGAAAAAATAATTAAGATAAAAAAATTTAAATTTTCTTTTTTGTTAATAAATCTAAAATTTGTTAATATATTTTGATGTTCTTACACATTTTTGGTTTAGAGGTTTAGTTTTTGTTGAAATCGTCCTTCAAAATTGTATACGAGTATATGACAAGGTTTTAAAAAGCGCTAAGCAATCGATGACTAGCTAATCGGGGACTAGGCGAGAATTAATCGTTTTACATTTTTTATATTTAATTAATTAATATTATATTTTAAAAATAATTTTTATATATATTAAAAATGGAGAAAATTCATAATTGAACAATCGTGCCATAATATTTTAATGTGTGTAATTACCATATTACCCCTTTATTATTACAGTATTATTATTCGTGTAAGAAGACAACTAAGGTTCACTTAAATCAATAATACAGTATTCAAATTCATGTAAGAAGACAACTAAGGTTCACTTAAATTACAAAAATACCCAACTATCTTTCAATATTACAAATGAACCCATAATATTTGTTTCCATTTTAGTAAATTACACTCCCAACATGTCATTTGAAAACCCGAGAGAATACACCCTTCTATTGGCCTATCTCTTGCATGAGTTTTTGAAGTGCCTCGCTCGGGAGAGGAATATACAAGCAGTCCTCACCATCCGAGTTTCTTTTCGTCTTAACCAACTCGTGGTCTTTAAATTCTGTCAGATGAGCATTTAGAGTAATCTGGCTACTCACCAGAAATCGCTCTCGGCAAATCGAGTACAAATTGTTAAACGGCATCCCTGGAAGAAGAAAGAAAAAACGACACTCCCCTAAGATAGTCATCCAAATAATGCAAAATCCCTGAATGAAACTCGATTCTCATATGATTATACAAATATAACCTTGTGATTATAAATCGCACTTTATTGAGGAGCAATTTGTATTTTTGAAAATCGACTGGGATTTCTTTGCGATTAAATTAAACTTCAGGGGCTGTTTTGTAATTACACATACATGAAGTGAAGTATAAAGATGTAGTTACGCTTGCCTTCTTCATCAGGATGAGCAAGTTGATGATCGGCAAGAACTTTGAAAACACTCTGGGCATTTGGAGTCAGACTCTGTAAGACAATCGAAGCTGTTTTCACGTTCTGTGCACCGCCAGTTTGTGTAAGGATCAGAGGAAAGAACACCCCTTCTACCTTGTAGGGTGCATAGGTGGGGACATGGTACCAGTACCAATTGAACTGAGTGTGAACCATCTTTTTGTCCCATACTGCACAAAGAAACGTGAAAAATTCAAGAACAGAACTGAAAATCCATCATATATATAATCATCCAACATTTTCTGGTTTTAATATATTCCCTCGAAAACTCTAATACAGTACATAAATACGCCCCTTTGTTTTATTATTCATTCTTTTTATTTCACAAAATACAAACTTATTTGTAGCAACTTAAGGGAATTGTTTTTTTCCAAACCATAAGAATCATTTTTGTAGTCGTCTAAATAGTTTAATTACATTTGAATCAACATGGAAGTCTATAAACCTAAACCAATCGCAAAAACTATCAAGAAGCAGTAATTAAACCATAATTTGAAGCACATAACTGTTCAAAAAGAAGAAAACCCACGGTGCCAAAAGTCCCCAATATCAAATTGATATCTTCTAGACGATACTTACATAGAGGTGCATTCACATGGTCGATCGAAGCCACCACGCGTATATGAGAACAAGCTGCTAGTCTGGCAAGATACTGTTGGGCATCAGAATCGCGCAGGCCTAACCCATCGATATTGTGGACTAAGATGCAAACAAAGCACTCCTCGTCCTCCGAATGGGGCCCGTCCAGAAACGAAATAAGATCGTCCATTGACCGGGTGTGGAAGGGCTGTTGCTGGTTCTTACTTGCCAAGCTACTTTTCTGCTTCACTTTCAATTGGTCCCAAAGGAGTTCAGCTAACGCAACTGCAACCTACAAATTCTACATCCATTAATTTTTAGTACAATAGCAACAACAAGTAAGAGCAGGTAACAGAATATGTACCTGTTTAAGATTGATCGATTGAAGATATCCGTTGATCACAACCACAGAATAATCGGTCAAGGCTGTTGATGCGAAGTCTTCGATCAACGCCTTCTTCGACCCGAAACCATACATCAGCAGCCCAAAACCACACCTTTTATAACAACAGATGTTCAGCAATATATGCAAAAGGCGATAAATTTACAAAAAGGGTAAAAACAAAAATAAATTACCTTAACACGAGAGCCCATTCCGAGTATGAATTCTTGTAACCGCGAACCAAATCGTCGATTTCTTTGCCGTGCTTCGGCTCGATGTTGGTGTACGCTTCTCTCAGCACCTGCGAGAGCGCACGGTGAAAACCCCTGATTCGCTGACATCGAAATAATCCCAAATGATGACGAAATCGGAATTACCTGTTCGTCGACGAGATCGATCTCGGAAATTTTGCGCGCGGTTTTTTTGCCGGTGCCGCCCAATTCTTTCGCCAAAAAGTAGTTCCTCGAGAACCCGAACTCTTCTTCTTCGACGTCGTTTCGCTCCATCCGGCGGAATGTGAGCAGTTGAGAGAGTGGGCAGTTGGGAAGGAAACAATCCCTAATCAGCGCCGGATGTGTGTGCCCTAATTAGCTTTCCCAATTCCCGCGCTTTCTGACATTTCTCTCTCTTTCTTCTTCATTCAATTTAGCTGGGCTTAGTAAGGGATTGGTTAAACCGCGGCCCAATTAGGCCGACCCAGCTGTTTCGGGTATGCATGATTTAGGCCCACCTCAACCATATACTAACATTATAAGAAAAAATAATAATTATTCTATATATATATTTTTCAAATATATTTTTATTTTTATATTATTAATATATATATATATATATATTTATTGAAAAAAAATAACATCACACAATTATATATAATTTATATTTATAATTATTTAATAAAATGATTTTGTGGGATTATAAGATAACTTTAACAAAACATTAGATATAAGAACTAAAATCAGCTCAATAGAAAAAACAAAATTATCCATTTAATTTTTTTTTATGAGTTTAAGTGTTTAACACTCTAAAAATTGTTCAACTATTATAAAATACTAGTATTAATATATACTATTTCCGCCCAATAATCACAAAGAAGAAGGATACTATATTTTTTTTTCATTATTTATAAAATAAACTATTAACATGCTTTAATTTATTGTTTAAAGTAACTTTTAAAATTAATAATGATTAATATGTTAAGAACATTAAATTTGAAAATTTGCAAAAAATTATAATGTGATAAATTAGTCCTCTTAATTATTCTAATTTCAAAAAAAAAAAAAAAAAAAAATACTAGTATTCTTTTATTCCATACAAGTTGCATTGTTTTCTTTCTTTGTAAATTCTTTGTAACTTTTTTTTCTTAGTACTACGTATAACTTTATTTTATGACTTTATGTGAACATTGAAATCGAATAAATCGATATTATAAGCCGGATATTATTAGCCGAATGAGATGTATGCAAATCTAATGAGTTCTCATCCTTCCTTCAAGTTCAAAGAAAGGAACAACCACGGGCACACGTTAGCACAAAGTAGGCTACCCTCCCTCCGCGCACGTTAGAGATCTCCTCTACCTACCGACCTTTCCCAATTAATTACTAATCAGTAATCACCATAATCAGTGACTGTAAACGCCGACGATCATCAACACACAGCGGCCTAAAGAGTGTTTTCTACTCTTCTAATCGCCGTTCTATTTTTCCGGGAATATATTACTCGATTAATCAACATCAACCCCATCGCCGCGATCGATCTCCGTTCTCGATCCACTCACGGAGAATCTCCCGAAGCAACATTCCCCGAACCTACTGGAAAGAAACCACCGGCAGACAAATTTTAGAGAAAGAAAGTGACGATGGAGGGGAGAAGGAGCTGAAGGAGGAGAGAGAGAGAGAGAGGAGTTGTCGGGAGATGGCGAGAGCAGAGTGGGTGCACAGCGGAAGGTGTTCGTACAAGAGGACGACTATCATCGTTTGCTCCGTCAACATTGTCGTCGCCCTCTTCGTGCTTCACTCTCTTTACACCTCGCTTTACCTGTATTCATTCACCGATTCTCAAACCCGTAAGAGTGGCTTCTTCCTGTGTGATTTTACTTTTCATTACTGTTATTATCGATTGACCTAGTTTCGATTTCGAAGAATTCTTGTTTTTTAGAATTTGTTGAGTGTTTGATTTAATAATTCCAGCTACCGAATTGGGATATTTGTTCTTTCTTTGAGTATGGATGTGTTGTCTGATTGGTTCCTGGGAATTGTGATGCACATTTTACAGCATTTAAGTACACCCCAAGTCAGATTATGAAGATGGAAGAGTCGAACCGCATAAGGAAAGCATCGGAACCAACGGAACTCATCAAACTGGTGAGAAACAGTTCTTGCAAGTACTGTTGGATAATTTAGTCTATTTGTGTGTTTGAATTCAATGTGTGTTGCATATGTTTTTTGTGGTTGAAGGCGACGCAATTAAGGACAAGATATTTAAGTGAAGAAAGAGGGGTGGAACTGTCACAGAATTTAAAAGGGAAGTTTACGAATGAGATTTTGGATAGGTTGAGAAGTTTGAATGCTACTGCTAATTCAACCGAGCAACTAGGTGAGTACACTCTTTTGTAAGTGGTACAGTATCATATTGAAGTCTTGAGGGCTGCAATCGTCCAGATTTTAGAAATAATCTAAAATAGCATTTTGCACGGGTTTAGGTTTGTGTTGGTAGTGGACCTTATGTTTGTGTTGTGTGGATGATCCGATGATGAATTAAGTTATATAAATATATTCCTTTTAAGTTATGCATGCTATAGAGCTATGCCTAATTGTTTTATGAAAAATTAAGGATTTGCTTTGTAGTACTTTTATTGTGGGAATAGATTGTTCAGTATCTTTTTTTTTTTCCTGTTATTAATCTCTTTAAATTTTATGGCAACATTGTTAGTATTCTACTTGAGTTCATTATGGGAGAATATATCCTGCGGTATAACCCTTTATTTTGATTACTAATAAATAAATTTTCACTTAAACTTGCCTCTGGTTATTTTGACCAACGAATAGCAGTCAGAACTCAGAAATCATGGATCTTGTTTCCCTAAAATATTTGATTACATCAACAATTTATGCTAGCTTCACCAACAGGAGTTGAGAAATGTAAAGATGAATGTAACCTCATGGGGTATTTTTAAAACTAACTAATTTTTTTTTTGGGTAATTTGATCTCACCTCAAAGGTTGTTTTTGTAAGTATCCCTTATGTACATTCTTCTGTATAATCTCATAAGTCTTATACACTTGACACTCTTTCTGTTTGAACAGAGGCGATTGAATCATGGCGCAAGAATAAATTAAAAGAAGCTAAGAAACTTATTCGTGGGAAAGCCTTACAAAACTCGACAATTTTGCCTGGGGAAGCCAGTATGACCACTCAGTATTCCTTAAAAGAAAATAATACTTTTTTTTTTGCTACAAGATACTGAAGTTAATGATATAATTTAATTCCTTGTAATCTGTTGCAGGTGCTGTTGCCAGAGCTTTGAGTTCTGATTGGAATGGGGTATTAGAGGTTATTGGTCTCTGGATACCGGTTAATATTATTAACAAGGAGCATGATGACAAACCCGAGGGTGAAGATGATCCAGGTAATTACTTAACATTTCTTGCTTATATTATATTAAGAGGGATTATTATTTATTACAAAAACTATCCTTGAGGTCTGACCTAATTGCAATTTCTATTTTTAAATTGCATATATCGACTTAAGGTGTTTCAAACACCATTTGAGGTTTCCCCTTTTCTTAACAAATATGCTCATATTGAGGGTGCAGTTGTATAATGCAAATAAAAGGATCTTGGCAAAAACAAATTGGTAATTGTAGGACAAATAGTCTAGTTTGTTTTCATTTCATTGTCATTTAGTTTAAATTAAAGATAAGATTCAAAACGACTCTTACCTAATCAGTTGTGTATTAAATAATCATATGAGAATTGAGTAAAATCAAGTTAGAATCAAGGAATCCCTAACAATAAATATTAAGAGTAGCTGGGGCTTATTCGTTATTACATTATACGGACCTAAAGTTTATTTTGTAATTAACCCTTATAAACGTTTTTATACATTTTAGCTTTCTCATTATCATTTATATTCATTTCCATTTTCCAGATGAGGAAATCTTACCCGGAAGAAAGCTACCTCCTGAATGTCATGCGTCACTTCATACCGATTATGATGGGGCCGCAGTCAGGTGGGGTCTTACCCACCCTAAAGAATCTGCTTATGATTGTTGCATGTCGTGTTTGGATCAAGCTAAACATGCAAAACCTGGTGAGATGAAATGCAATATATGGGTTTATTGCCCTTCCGAGACCGGATGCTACTCTCCAGATATATATGAACATAAAAATCAGGAGTGCTGGTTAAAATATGTGAGTTGCATCCTTTTTTCGTTCTTATGAAAATCATTTCCCATCGTAATATTTCTTCATAGGTTGTGTGTCGAGGAAAATAGAGTCTGATTAGTAATAAAGTTTTGGGTATACTTACAAATATACCCTTGAGGTTATGTCTAATTAAAGACAACCAGTTGATTGTTTCCAACTTTCAAATATTTCCTTGAGGAATGTCGTATTTACAAAAAAATGACTCTTAGAATTACAAAACAACCACCCTTGAGGGGTTTTATTTTGCTTTCATTTTACTACAACCGTTAGTTGAGCTGATGGAATATGCTTGCATCATCAAATATATTACAATTACTTTTTTAAATGTTACAAATACATCAAATTTTCTCGTGTGATTATTTGCATTACCCAGAGAAATCGAGGCATGTTAACATAAAATGTAAGGTGAAGATTTGGTTGGGCTTATTGTTATATTTTGACTGTTAAGGGTTGTAACTGATAATTTTTCAATTGGGTCATTTGCCTTTCCCAAACTCAAGCTTGTTCTTGATTTCATTATGCGTGCAGTCAGAAACACCGAAGTTGAATTTCAAGGACATGTATCCCGATTGGTACAGGGATGCACACCCGAATGCGCCCGTTATTGTTCCGTGGGCTTCTGGCATCGTCAGCGTATAAGCGGATTTATATTCTTTTGACTCTTTCAAATTTTGCTGCCGTAAAATGTCTGACAGGTTTGACAGAGATTCCTGCGAGAGATATATAATTTGTGCCCAATTGCCTCCAATTTTCCTCGTGTATTATTACTATTTACACAGTAGTTAGCTCGATGCTGCTCTGCTGCTAGTGTTTACGAAATGGAGCACAGAACCATTTTGATGGTATGAGAGTTAGGTTCTAAAAAGTAAGGCAGACATCTTATTGCTTGTTTATCGGCTGTAACCGTGAGAAATTCGTCTCTTACAACATTTGACATAAGAATTTGACACTATAAACTATTGTATCATATATGAAACATTCTTATTTTTCGATGATTTTCTCATTCTAATGAAATCAATTTGCACTCTGAAAATTCAAATGTCTGTAACCTTAGTTATGTGCATTATGTTTACATTACTCTGAAGAAGTGATGATGACATATTTTTCTTCTATAGTTAGGTACCATATCCTATCTGATTATATTTTATTTCTTACCTCTACCTTAATCTTCACCCTAAAGACAAAAAACTCAAGACAGCATGGATTATAAGATGAAAAGCCAATGTCATATGAAAACTACAGTATCTCTCACAATATATATATGTATATGTATACACAAGGCTTTCCCATATCCACAAGGTTTTCACCCATGAGCATATTTTACCAAGAAGAGACATCAAGTACCTCCAAGAAATGCAAATGCCTTCTTGCCTTAGCCCTAAAAGAGGCTTTCACCAAATGCCATTCTTTTCGATCGAAACTAACTCCCTCGAGTCCTGAACCAGACGAGCCCACCAGTATTTTTGACGAGGATGAAGAAGAGGTATAGTAATAGTGTATCTGCAAGCCTTCTGAGTACTGATCATCACTCCCATTACATCTACTCTTATTTTATTTTGACAGATATTTGTTTCGGCAATCATAACCAAGTACATGGAGTCGAAAAGCAAGCGGAAGTCAGAAGGCTTTAACTGGGCTCTGTCTCCAGCAGCAAAGGATTTTACCCCCTTCCCTAAGTCAGTCGAACGGAAATACGAGAATGGAGACGAGTTTTGGTCGGCCGGCAGCTGCCAGCTGTCCCGTTGCTCGAGCGACACTAGCTTCGACGCATTTGTCTCGGCCAAGACATGTCTGTCGAGATGCTCGAGCTTGAGCAGGATCGACAGCTTTCGAGACCTTGCCGATTACAATCGAAGGCTGTCGATTGTCAAGGAGCTCGTTAATTGCCAAGGATGGCCGTTTGGGCTTTGCCGGAAGTCGATGCTGCTGCCCCCACTGCCGAAGTCTCCGGCGGATTCCTGGTCGTGGAGAAAGAGTAGTAGGAGTAGAGTGATAAGGATACAATATGGATGATTCATATCTTTTTTTTTTTTTTTTTTTGTTATGTTCCAAAATCGCTTCTTCTTCTTTGTCCTTCTAAATACATAGTAAATTCATGTTTTGATTTTTATCAAAATACGCTATTCATTTTCACCGGTTCCACGTCACCATCAGCATCACAATCAAAGCAGGTTGATTGTGGCTTTTGTGAAGAAATTAGTTGGCCTTTGGCTAATACTTTAATATATCCTTTTTTGGTGATCTTTGTATTGGAGCAACTATCACGGCGTTTTATATATACAATAAGTGATTATGCTAACATAATTTATAATTTTATTTTTTCTAGTTGTGCCTGCTCACGTCACACACACATATATATAATTCTATATATGTTATTTAAATAATCAACACCTTAACTACCTATTAATCTTATTTATAAAATATTTTAGTTGATTAATATTTTAAGCATTTGCATTAAAAAAAACATTCCATTTTATGTTTCATAATCACAAGTCAACTAAAAGCATTGAAATTTATTTTGAAATAATATATACACGCGAATTTTTTATATATAATTTTAAAATACAATTTATAATTATTTTATAACATTATCCCGGGAATCATTTACTTTAGAAAATGCTAGGAATAATAAACCGACCTATGAATAATTAACAAAAAAGATTATAAAAATTAAAAAATATAAGTCAATATAAAACTTGAATACAACGCCCCCAATTCTCTGCTCCAGCTCTCAAAGCTTTTCCAATGGCCGCAATCGGCGACTCAAAGATCGTAGTCGACGACGTCCCACCATACCTCAGAGTCTACAACGACGGGACCGTCGAGAGATTCCTCGGCACCGAGATCGCCCCACCCACCGATCGCGACCCCACAACCGGCGTCTCCTCAAACGACGTCGTTTTATCGCCCGAAACCGGCGTCACCGCCCGCATCTACCGCCCCTCCGCCGCCGTCGATAAGCTCCCCCTCGTCGTCTACTTCCACGGCGGCGCGTTCTGCATCTCGTCCACCGCCGATCCCCTGTACCACAACATGCTCAACCTCCTCGTGGAAGAAGCCCAAATCATCCTCGTCTCGATCGACTACCGGCTGGCCCCCGAGCACCCTCTCCCAGCGGCGTACGGCGACTCCTGGGCCGCTCTCAAATGGGTCGCGGGCCAAAATCCAGGCCGGGCCGGAACCGGGATATTAACCGATCTCGCCGACTTCGACCGGGTTTTCCTCGCGGGTGACAGCGCCGGGGCGAACATCTCGCACCATCTGGCGATCCGGGCCGGGCTGGAAAGCCCGGGTCTAAAGATCTCTGGGGTCTTGATGGTGCACCCGTATTTCTGGGGGGAAAAGCCGATCGGGGCGGAGGAGGAGAGCCCGGTGTTCAAATCCGTGGTGGACAAGTGGTGGCTGTTCGTTTGCCCGTCTGACAAAAGGTGTGACGACCCGATGATCAACCCGTTTGCAGACGGGGCCCCGGGCCTGGCCGGGCTGGGCTGTGGGAAGGTTCTTGTTTGCGTTGCTGGGAATGATATTTTGAGGGAGAGGGGAAGGCTTTATCACCGGGCCCTGGCGAAGAGCGGATGGGTCGGAAAAGTCGAGTTCTACGAGACCGATGGCGAGGATCACGTGTTCGTTATTCTTGATCCGACTACTGAAAATTCTCGAAAGCTCATCAAGAGATTGTCTGAGTTCATCAATAGCAAGTGATAAATGGTGTGTTTGTGTGTTTTCTTGTTCAAAGAAATGTTGTGTACTTTGTAGAACAAAAAAAAACATGAATTGTTGTGTTTGTTTGTTTCACTTTTTTCTTTATCAATCTTTCATTGCATCAATCTAGCTATCACTTTAAAATGTGCATTGCATATCTTAGCAGAGTGTGATTGTGTGTACTTCTCGTTTTATATATTGTATGATAAAATTTGTAAAACCTCAAAACTAATGACACCAAATTCGCATATTCGCATTTCATAATGTTTGTAGAAGAACAAGATCAAAAGTTTTCTTCTTTTCCCAGAGGTGAACTTCCCAAAATGCCCCTCTCTCCCTTCTCCGTCTCCATATATGAAATGAAAAAAAAAAAAAACGAAAAATCTAAAGATATTCATCCAATACTATGCTACGTTATTACAGATTATCGCGCCGCTGCGTTACCCGTCTCCCGTTCCTCATCCGCCGCGCCGCCTCTTCCTCCTCCGGGGGTTCCGATATCCCCTCCAAACCCTTCGCCAATCTCAAAAATCCCCAACCTGCCCCTCCTCCGCCTCCTCTCAATCGCAATTACCGTATTGCCCCTTTCACCTCCTCATCCTCCCTCTCGAAGACCTCCTTGATCGCCGCCATATCCGCCGCCGCACTCGCCGCTTACAACCTCTATCCGCCCAATGACGACGCGGGCTCTGACCGCCGCGGAAAATTTAAGTCGATTTATTTAGATGTGGACGCCGCCGTCGAGAAGTCGAACGAATCGATTTACAGGATTTTGCGCAGGATGAAGCAGACCGGTGTCGCGGCGTCCGTTTTGTGGCAGTCGCTGAGGTCGGTGCTTTCGTCGGCGAACGACGAGGTCAGGGCGGGGTTCGAGCTGCGAGTGGCGGCGCTGCTGGCCGACATCGTGGCGGCCAGCGACAGCAGGAGGGCGGCGATTGTTAGCGCCGGCGGTGGTGCGGTGGTCGACTGGTTGCTGGAAACTGTCGCGGTGTCGAAGGACGGCAGTGGGACTCAGGCTGAGGCGGCTCGAGCTTTGGCTTACTTAATCGCCGATCCCAGTGTGTGCGAGGTTGTTTTCGGGAGGCCTCGAGCTGTTCCTAATTTGCTGAGATTCATTTTTTCAGCTCAACCTAAGAGATCAAAGAAGGTAATCAATTTCTATTTGTAATGTCACATTGTTTAACTGCTCGAGATTACATAATTGGCGATTCTTGATTGTTCCTTGATCGGTAACACTAGACGTTCTAAGTATCAAATTTTGTTGAACTTATTGATGTTCACATTCTGTATTTTGTAGAAGCAGCAATCTAAACGAAGTTCGTTTCATGTTGCGGAGAAAGGAAAGAGTATGCTTGTTGCGGCGATTATGGATGTCGTTACTTCTAACTGTGACAGCGTGGAAAAATTATCATTTAATCCTTTGCTACCAAAAAATGCTGAAATGAGAGACATTGCAGCAGCCATAGAAGTAATCGAAGAGGGTGGAATGCATTGGGATGATCAGCATGGGGATGAAGATGATGATGATGACGGTGGAAAAGGGATGAAGGGTATTGGAATCAAGGTTCTCGGAGGTACCACAGTTTTAGGGTTTTCAGAAACTGGTGGGTATGCAGAGGTGGACCATTCCAATTCTTATGACTCAAATACGATAAAAAATGTATCAAAGAATCAACTATTCAACAAAATAAACGAAAACTCCCACGGACAAGCAAAGATGCATTCTTCCGTGGTTCCTGGCCTTTGGGACGATTTGGATTCTGAACATGTTGCGGTTCCATTTGCTGCATGGGCATTGGCTAATTGGGCAATGGCTGCTGAAGTCAATCGGTCTCATATTCAGGAACTAGATCGAGATGGGCATGCAGTAATGAGTGCATTAATAGCACCTGAGAGATCAGTAAGATGGCACGGTAGTTGGTTGGCACAGTTGCTTCTAGAGGACCGAAATTTGCCTTTAAATAACTCCGTTTCAGATTGGAGTTCAAGCCTTCTTTCTACTATTTCTCAAGCCAGCAAAACTCAAGACATACCTTTGGCTCAACTAGCTTTGTCTGCATTACTGGTTTCTATAGAGAGAAGCCCTGAAGCCCAGGAAGTGGTAATGGATAAAGGACTTTGTCCGATGAGAGAAGCAGCTAAACAAATGGTGAACCATAAATCTATCAAAGAATCATTGGCGAAAACTGTAGAACTGATTAATTCCGGGGAACTGCATATGTCTCTTGAAGAGAGCCAAAAGTGGTCCGCGATTCTACTTTCGTGGGTATTTGGGAAAGTCTCATCCGACACAATACGTTCATCGTCTATAAATATTCTTTCGCACATTCTTGAAGATTATGGGCCGTCATCTGTTCCGATTTCTCAAGGATGGTTGACTATCTTACTTACAGATGCGCTGAGCTGCAGGAAAACTAATCTGACAAAATTAAGTGCTCAGCTTACAAGTGATAAAGTAAAGGTCAGTAGGTGAAATGAAATTAAAATTATGTCGTTATAAATATATTTTTCCCGACAGCAATTTTATATCCTTATGATGGAAACCTCTTTTTTGCAGACACAAATTGATCTGTCAAATGTTGTTTCTGCAACCCAGACTGCAAATCAGTTGGCAAGTGCTGTTGTTAATTTAGCAGGAGCACAACTGGGGACAGCCATTGAAGGTGCCGATGCATTTCCACTGGAGGACTTACTTTCTCTCGAACCATTTGCGGGATTATTCAAGAATCTCAAGAAGGATAAAACACTGAAAATTACTGCAGCAGATTCTGCTCATGCAACTCTAAAAGGAATCAAAGCACTGACAGAGATTTGTTCGGACGATCCTTTATGTCAGGACAGGATAGTCGACTTTGGGGTGCTGTGTATAATTAGGCGACTTTTATTGGAAGATGATTATGAGCAATTGGCTGCGATTGAAGCATATGATGCATCAAGAGCTCTGGAAACTCAAGAGAGAGTGTCGTCTTCTTCCCGAGATTCTTCTGTAGATGATACTCACGGCCCTTTGAATTTACGGGTCCCTGATACTGCTCACATTCGGAGACATGCAGCACGTCTGCTCACTGTTCTTTCTGTTCTTCCGAAAGTTCAGAAAGCAATTGTTACAGACGAAACTTTGTGTAAATGGCTCGAGGAATGCGCTAGAGGGAAAATGACTGGTTGCAATGATCTAAAAACTCAAAGTTATGCCAGGGCAACACTATTAAATGCATTTTGTAGTGATCCAGAAACTTGGAACTCTGAAAATAATGGTGATACTGACAGCAGTTCTTTGAACAAAAAACAAAATTGCCCTCACTTTGCTGACATGATCTTTTTAATCAATCCCGAGTTGCCTCACTGGAAGTGTATAGAACAGACACCGTCGAACTCTGTTGATAATTCAACAGGTGATGAGGATTCTGCTGAGACGATAAATATGGAGGATAGTAATAATCCTACTGCTTCTACTTCTGGATCTGAAAGCTTCTTGAATGCAGACTTTCCTCCATTGGATGTTGTTTTTGTTCATGGCCTCCGTGGGGGCCCCTTCAAAACATGGCGACTATCGGAGGACAAGTCATCCACAAAGTCAGGCCTTGTTGAGAAGATTGATGAAGAGGCTGGAAAGCACGGAACATTATGGCCTGGAGAATGGCTCGCAGCTGATTTTCCTGACGCCCGCTTGTTTAGTCTCAAATACAAGGTTTATCTTATTTAGAATTTTTATTCCAACTTTTGAGATCATATTTCAATACTGGAGTGCAATTTATTGTCAAATTATATGGAGCATTTTAACCATCAAAGGAAAATTTTAATTTTATGTTTACGGCTAACTGATTGGCCTCTGATCAAAACCCTGTTTTCTCCTTTTTTTTTTTTTTTAATTTATTTATAAAAAGCCTTGTGCCACACTAATATATAATAAAATGTATCTGACTACTGGGCTATTTCGTATTTGCAGACAAATCTTACGCAATGGTCTGGAGCCAGCCTACCTCTTCAGGTTTTAATTTGTCTTGATTATAGTACTATTTCGTCTCTTTGTGTGTAATAAAGGGTTTTCCTATTTGAAGCTCCTTGTGAGTTATTTCTGGAGTCCCTACTTGTTGATTGTGTGAGTGATTGATAACTGTATAGCGGACACACCATTGACAGACCCTACCAGTGTTGCTTCTGCCTGCCAAGTGCATTTTTTTAGAGTTCCAACTGCTTAGTCATTCAGGCTTCAGCACAAAATTTAGACTTGCATAAACTATAAAGATAGTTATGCATGGAATGTCACACTAAGCATGAATATTGTTTGGAATGAGTCTTTTACAAACCATGTTCTGTTTCCTTGCTTCTATCCTTTTTATGGCTATCTTATACCTTAGCAGAGGCTTCACTTTTAATTATTGCACTTCTTTTAGCTCATGTGTTATTTTTTGCTTACAGGAAGTGAGCTCCATGCTGTTAGGCAAACTTGTTGCTGCAGGCATTGGTGATAGACCGGTCGTTTACGTAACACATAGGTAAGAGTTCTCTTTTAATTCTGGACTTATATGGAATTCAGAAACCATAAATTATGTGCATCTTAGCTTTTTGCTTATATCTGTTTTTATTATACAGTACAAAATTAAGATCTAGCAATGGTTTTTGTTGTTTTCGTAATTTTTATGCTTAAGAGGAAAGACAGAAATGTATCTTGGCCTGGTGGAGACAAACTATTTCAATGAATTGATCTGCAGTACCTAGGACTGTATGTTCTAGTGAGTTAATGGTGGAACTAAAGGAATAAGATGGATATCTAAAATATATAGCTTTAGATTTCTTTTTCTTTTTTAATAATGGAAATTTCAATTAAGCTTGAATGAATATGAAAGTTTGAAGATTTTAATGAGAGCAGTTTGATTTTGATATTTGAGAAGATCTTTAATTTTCATATGAAGTTGGTATAACACGATCTTTAAAATTTTTATATATGAATATTATCCTTTATCTGTGCATAATTATTTACGATTTACAAGAGATCGTTTTCCTTCGATTGTATGATAAAATAGCATTCTTCTGCAGCATGGGAGGCCTGGTTGTGAAGCAGATGTTGCATCAAGCAAAGACAGAAAACAAGGATAATTTTGTTAACAACACAGTTGGAATTGTACGTATTCAATTAGAGCATAGTGAAAGCCACGCATGTTAAATCTTCCCAGTATTTCAAAAATAATTGAGTAATCACTTTTTCGTGTTTTCAGGTT
Source organism: Euphrasia confusa (assembly GCA_954870475.1). Lineage (NCBI taxonomy): Eukaryota > Viridiplantae > Streptophyta > Magnoliopsida > Lamiales > Orobanchaceae > Euphrasia > Euphrasia confusa. Next base: position 43,209,486 of record OX940956.1, on the reverse strand, counting down.
TTCTATAGCTGTCCCCATTTTGGCAGCAAGCTTGCAGATATGCCTTGGCGCATGGGTCTTGTGTTGCGTCCTGCACCCACTGTTAGTTTTTACACGTTTTTTATATTCAGACTCGACTAGATATGACGTAAACCATAATTTATTATTATTATTATTATTAGGATATAGTCTTATAATTTTTTTTTGTGGTGGCCAGATAGGAGAATTGAGAAGTGGATCGCCTAGATTAGTAGAGCTAAATGATTTTATCCGTCAACTGCATAAGAAAAAGTTAATCAATGTCCTGAGTTTTTGTGAGGTAATAATTACTCGCATCATGTTAAAGTTTAACTCGATGAAGAATGTGAATCTGACATCTGTTTGCTTTTGGCAGACAAAGGTAACACCAATAGTAGAAGGCTATGGAGGCTGGGCCTTCCGTATGGAGATTGTACCCATGGAGTCGGCATATCCTGGGTTTGGTGAACTTGTAGTAAGTTTTACACGTGTTCACGTTAGGTTTATTGTGTGACAGAGAAGTTGCAAAAATTTTAAGTTTTACTTGGAGGATAGTTTCTCTTTAGATTTAAAAACTCCCTCAAGATTTAGTTCCATTTAGATTTTGGCACAACCCCTGTCATATATCTTCAAATATTTACAGTTATCTTCATCAACTTACCTAAGTATTACGATTTACGAATAGCCCCGATTTCCCGTTTAGCTATTTTATTCTCTGTTGACTGTTAATGCAATTTTCATTTCCCCCCTTAATTTTTCCAAATCTCGAGCATAGCTTTTATATGGAGTATACATATTTTTGTAATGGTCTGTTATTCGAAAAACTAAATACATTTCGTTACACAGGTATTGGATTCAACAGACCATGTAAATTCTTGCAAGCCCTTAAACAGATCCGACCCATCATATAAAGATACACTAGAGTTTTTGCAAAAGCTGAGATCTCATTACAGCTGATGAGATGACTCTGTATGTGATTGTCGCCCAGTCTGATTCTATGCTCCCGGTATTATTCGTAAATGTACTGCTTCTGCAGCCTCTGCTTTTGAAGTTTTAACGATTACTGAAGGTCACGGAGCCGCCATTTTACATTGGCCCTGCTATCACAAGAGCCCGAATTAGGTGCAAATACGTCGTCTAGATATTCTGTGATGAGAGCAGATTAATGTATCAAAAAATTACACATTAACAACACACTTGTTTTGCAGGTATTAGAATAGGTGTATTTATGAGGACCTTTGATGTAGCATTTTTTTTCCCACAGAATGTATAAACAGAAAGGTGTAAAAATACAAATAAAACATTGGAAATATTTTTATTATATTTTGTATTTTTGTCAAACTTCAAGGGTACTTTTTTGTATTGTGTACAAAATAAGAGTGTAGAAGTAAATTTGATAAGTTAACATTATGTCTTAAGTTACAAGCAGTTAAAAATTGTAAAAAGAATTACAAATATTATAATTAATCAAATTTATTTGGGTTCTCTTGTAGATACATCAGAACCAAGGGGTGGATTTGTAATTATTTCTATTTACTTGTTCTGTGTACTGTATGATCATGAGATGAGATGAGTTATAAGAAACCCCATCAGCAACAAGCCAATATATGTACTGAGATTCCATATCAAATCCCTCGATCGTCTGTTTTGCTAATCACTTCCGGTTCGACTGTGTGTTCAATAACGAAACGATCAACAATCCTAACCGTGTTGACCGGGTCCTGGTGGGAAGAAACTGATCTCCATTTGCTCGGAAAACTTCTTTTGTAGCTAAGGCTCTGACTCAGTTTCGACTCACTCTCCCAACACGGATCCACCTTCCACGCCTTAGGAACCTGGGAAACAAAATAATTACAAAAACTACCCTTAAAAACCATTTATTTCCTTTTCTTACCTTATCCACAGCAAGGGTGAAAACCTCGAGATCGCCTTTGCTCTTAATATGGAACCGAGTGAACGACTTGTAATTCGCAATGCGCAACGAAGAAAAGGCCTCGTCAAAATGCAAGTGAAGCCAGTTGATGCACACGTAAAGATAACTCCCGAAAACCAACGACACCACAGGAGTCGAGAAGACCCAGAAATAAAGAAAAACGGAAGCGTAGTATATCACAGCTCCCCCTCTCGACAGTGAATCCATCCCGTTTTTGCAGATATTACTCCTCGTAACAGCCATTAACTATAAATGTCGAAAATAAAATTTCGTAAAAACATTTTTTACCCTTTGCATTTTTTTTTGTAACAAACCCTTTCTTCTCACCTCTGGGACATCGAATGCCGACATGAGATACTTGATGCATGCCGGATAAATCCCGAATGTCCACTGCTCGACACGGGCCCGAAGGCCCGTTCGATCCGGAAAATGCTCACTCTCGACCGATCTATACCACTCGTACAGAGTGTGATAACCCGATGTCGCCAACAATTTATGCCTAATACACGTCTCGACTCCCAATTCCAAGAGCAGCATTAAAACCAATGCGGACGCCAGGTGCGCGGAGAAATGGAGGACTCCGATTATCACCTTTTTCTTTCTCGAGACTTTCGAAGGCACAAAGGAAATGGCAGTGACCAATAGGAAGAAAGCACCGCATGAAGACACGTACGAGTGCCCGAGCATGTAGGCGAAAGCATCGCATATAGTCTCGAAGAAGCTCCTCAAGTGCCCTGAATTCGTGTCGTCCTGTAATATGTGATCTAGCTTACACTAGATCGAAAAGTAAAAAATCGAATCAGATTAAATCGAAATTAACCGTAGCACGACATCAGCAATACGTCACCTGCGGAAACATGGAAAAGGCCAACACGAAATATATGATCCCGCCGATGAAATCAAACTGCCAATTCTTCTTTCGAAACTTCAATATATTCCCCAAAGCAATCTGCATCAAAAGAAAAGAAAAAAAAAACAAATCAAGAAAATCGTCGCGTTATTACAAGAACGCAAATTACTAAAATACCCTGCTCGAGTACTCGAAAGAAGGGTAAGACGCCTTGCTCTCATAGTTTGTCCCGTCCAAACTCTTGAAATTTCGAAACACGTGAGTCGGATGCAAGAAGGCTCCACCACAGCCGTTGACCAGCAAGTGCTGAACGTGGGCCGGCTTTTCAGACGGGACCCACGAATGTCGCATGTAGTGATGCAAGTCTCCGGCCATACGAAGCTTGCACCTCCCTTTCAAGTGGTCTCGTATGAGGTACGAAACGTTTTTTCCAGTTATCGAGTCCCAGTACCAGTCGAGAAGCCAGTTGGGCTCGTGAGTCATGATGATCACAGAGTCGTTGTCACGTACCTGGACAGTGTTAATTACAAGAGTTGCCCCTCGAAGTTCGGCCTAATTACGAAAAAGGCCTCAAGAAAAATGTCACCTTTTCCTTGGCTAGTTCGGCGAAGAACTTGAATTGGTAGTCGTCGATGTCGGAGTGTAGAGCGAGGTCGAGGCCAAAAACCCACCACCCTTTCGGGAGTCGAAGGGCGAAATAGCTTTTCTTTTGGGGCATGATCCAACCGCCTAACCAGCTCTTGTGGCATATGTAGCGCATGAACGTCTGAAGCCCGTCGAACCAATCTGTCGAAAAATTGTTTTAAAATTACACATTCACCCCTCGACTTTTAAAATTATCACAAACGGCCTGACTTTTCTCCCGGCTACTTGTAATGGGGGCATGAATTTAAATTTCAAACGAAAAGTTGGGGTTTTTTTGTAATGTTTAGAAAAGTCGAGGGGTGCAGTTTTAATATCGTCTGCTAAACACAGGGTTCGAAAAGTTATTTTACGATTACACATTGACCCCTCGACTTTTAAAAATATCACAAACAACCCAACTTTTCTACAGCTATTTGTAATGGGGGCATAAAATTAAATTTCAAACGAAAAGTGGGGTTTTTTGTAATGTTTAGAAAAGTTGAGGGATGCAATTTTAATATAGTCTGCTAAACACATTGTTGAAAAATTATTTCACAAATCACACATTCACCCCTCTACTTTTAAAAATATCACAAACGGCCCAACTTTTCTACTGGCTATTAATCATGGGGGCATAAATTTAAATTTCAAACGAATTTTTTTTTGTAAAGTTCAGAAAAGTCTAGGGATGCAATTTTAATATCGTATGCTAAACAGAAGGTAAAAAATTTATTTCACAAATTACACATTCACCCCTCCACTTTTAAAAATATCACAAACACCCCAACTTTTCTACCGGATACTACTTGTAATGGTAGCATAAATTTAAATTTCAAACGAAAAGTTGGGGGTTGTCGAGGGGTGCAGTTTTAATATCTTCTGCTAAACACAGGGTCGAAAAATTATTTTACAAATTACGCATTGACGCCTCGACTTTTAAAAATATCACAAACAGCCCAACTTTTCTACCGGCTACTTGTAATGGTGGCATGAATTTAAATTTCAAACGAAAAGTTGGGGGTTTTTTGTAATAGAAAAGTTGAGGGATGCAATTTTAATATCTTCAGCCAAACACAGGTTCGAAAACTTATTTCACAAATTACACATTCACCCCTAGACTTTTAAAAATATCACAAACACCCCAACTTTTCTACCTGCTAAAACACGTTCATCCCCTCGACCAGGAACCAAGACTAACCGTGATTTCCGGGGATGACGAAGCACTGGGGCCCGTCGTACTGCTCTAGTGACGACACCCCACACGGAAGTTCGGGTTTATTCACAGCTACATGCTCCTCTTTGTACCAGACAGGAGGCTGAAGAGCATACTCAAAGGGTCTGAACAGACGATTCTCGTAGGTAAACGAAGACGGATTAGGATATCTGCCAAAGAAACAAAAAAAAAGAGTCTAAACTTTATTTATATTGCGAAAACTACCCGAATTTTAGTTTAAATTACGATATATAAAAAATTACGCGAGATCACCCCCTATGAGGAGCAAGCTACCGCGCGGGAGCGTGATCAGAGAGTTGTTACTCCGAATCCGAATAGAAGGCTGAGCAAGGAGTCGAGCTATGGTGTAAGAAGAGTTCCCACCATCGCCCGTATCAGCCATGAAATCGAACCACAGCTCGTCTTTCTCACTGAACTGCTCGTAAAAGAGACTATCGTCCTGCTTCTTCCCATCCTCAACACCGCTCATCGCAGCCTTACAAAAAACGAAAAAAATGAAAAAAAACAAAAAAAAACGAGCCCAACATAAACCGAGGATTCGAACACACCTGCATCATGCGCATGTCGAAACGCCCGACGAAAACAGTTACCGACACCATCAGATCGAAAACCGTCTTGAACAAATCAGCCGATGTCCTGATTTATCAGAACGACGAAAAATAATAATCAAACGAGTCGAAAGAAAGAGAGGTTATACGTATATATACGCACCCTGAGTACCAAGGAACCATATCCAAAAAATCGGGGGTCATCTGCTTCTTCTTCTCCGACTCGTTTTCCAGCTCCGGATGACTAAGCGCCCATCTGATCCTTAAAAAGTACATTTTTACCCTTTACTTTTTGGTCAAAAAGTCAAAAATTAACATTTTTCTTAATCTCCGTTACCAGAAAAGTCTCTCAACTTAGGGAAGAAGTACAAAGCGAGAGACTGGAATTAACTCTCACCCGGTCGACCTCTCCACGACATAATTGGCAATGTAGAGTCCGATAAAAGTCGCCCACAGCGAATATATCGGAGAGATCTCATCAGGCGACTCAGCACACGAGCCCGCGCTACAAGTCAACTGAAAAAAAAACACGAGCAGCAGAGTAAGATAAAACCGAACACACGCGTAGAAGAAGGAAAAAAAATTGTTATACCTTTCCGTAAATGACCCATTTGGAGAGGATCGGATAATCGCTAGCCGACCCGACAGGGGCGAACCAGGAATCGCAGACTTGGTGTTTGAACTCGTGCATACGGACGAATTTCGCGACCCACGAGCGCCTCTGCTCCTTGTTCCAGAGCTTCAGCCAGCTCCAGTTCCGTTTTTCGAACGTCGACTCTTCTCGTATTATAGCGAGGTTGCCGCAGTGGTTGTAAAACACGCAGCACGCCACGCTCATAACCTGCACCGGTCGTAAGATCAGGAAAACGAACTGAAATTAACTGAACTGAAACTAACTGAAGTGTTCTTTTGGACTGAAACTAACTGAACTGAACTTATTGGACCTTAACTGATTTTTTCAATTATGGAAACATATACTACTTCATTTATCTCTCAAAACAATATGTACACTTCTCTTTTTGTTGTTTCTTAAAACAGTGCACATTCCATAAAGGGAATGTCTTTTAACAACTTTATTCTCTCAGTACACATTTATTTACCCTTATACTACTACTTTTTCAACTAACTACTTTATTATTTACACATCAATACCTATTATACCCACACTTTATATTATTAAACACACTAAATGGAAGGAGTATATCTTATGAAGAAAAATGAAAAAAATAGAATATTGACAGTGAGTGTGGTGATAATGATAAAAATAATTCAGAGCTGAACTGAACTGAAATTAAGTCTTACGGCGCAATTTTGGAGGACGGCGAGAACAGATGGCCGCCTTCCAGCCACATCAGCGACAAGGCCGACATACCATAATCCGACGAAAACCAAGTGGAAGACGAGAAGGAACAAGACGGACGACACATAGATCGCTAGAAACAGAGAGAGGTTCATTTTCATGTTTACTCCCATCGACTGGAAACTCGGGAGATGGTACAATGCGGCCACCAGTATCCACCCAATGTACCTGAGAATCGAATGAGAATCAATATCAAACGGTAATAAACGAAGCTCATAAAGAGGGGCCCACACACTCACCATCGGCTGAAGTTGGAGTAGCTCGGCTTGATCGTTTTTCCTATGAATGGGGAAGAGAAGAAGTAGAAGAAGGCGAGCAAGCAGGCGTACATGGCCCACCACTTGACGTTGCTGTCGAGCTTCTGGACGAGAGTGTGCATGTTGTCGGAGGAGATGAAGAACACGCACCCGCTGATCACGGCGATAATCGCGTGCCGAGAGTGCTCGTGCGGGTACGGGTAGTACGTGTTCGTCAGGATCGTTCGGACCGTATCCATCGTTCGGGACTTCGTCTATAAATTGATTGATCTCAACAAAACAAAAAAAAACAATTAATTAAATTTAGGGTAATTGAAATAAATGGCAGGGGAATTGAATTAAATCATATACAGAACAAAGAAGGAAAAATCGAGTCTTTACATTTAATACATTCTCGTTTCACATCGAACCCTCCTTCGGTACCGAGAAATTTCCTTTATGCGAAATGGATCAAAAAAGTGGAAAATCAACAATAAAAAAAATGGTTAAATGAAAAAGAACGAGTTTTTACACAATTGATCAAAAAACTTCATAAGCAGTAATTAATTCAGCAAAGCAAAAAAGAGAATAATAAAAAACATGTGAATGCAATAGTGGAGTATTATTTTCCGGTAACTAGTTCTTTATTGTTATGATCTCTCTTTTTCCTTGTAGAAACAAAACTGTGTGAATTAAATGGGGATGCAAACTTTTGGCTAATATGTGTAATTTTAAATTTTAATATTTAGGAACTACCGTATTTATGTAAGGTAGTTGCTATTTCCATCCCTAAAAATGATAAGTACACCGCATACACCTATTTAAATTATAAATCTTTTTATAAGTTTTACTTAATAAACCTCTTAAACTATCAATAATAACTCTTTAAAAAAATAACAATACACCGTACCTTTTAATCTTTTATAAACTATAACATTATTAAATTATATATTAATTAACACAATAAATCAAAATCTGCGTTAATTTAAAAAAAAAATTATTATCACTGTTCATTAATATTAAAAAAACATATAAATTTTCAATATTATTCAAACTCAAATATAAAAAAGTTTGTTTTGAAATAAATTAAAATAAAATAAATAAAAATAATTTAAATTAATAATTTTAAGTATACAATCTAGTTAATTTCACAATATTATTAATATATTTTTTTAAAAATATTAAATAATTTATAAGAATTATTATTATCATACAATCTAGTTAATTTTACAATATTATTAATATTTTTTTTTTAAATATTTAATAATTTATAAGAATTATATATTAATTAACACAATAAATCAAAATCTACGTTAATTTAAAAAAAATTTATTATCACTGTTCATTAATATTTTAAAAAAATCATAAATCAAAATCTGCGTTAATTTAAAAAAAAATTATTATCACTGTTAATTAATATTTAAAAAAAATCATATAAATTTTCAATACTGTATTATTCAAACTCAAATATAAAAACTATACATATATATATACACACAAAATATAAATTAATTACAAAGGATAAAATAAAAAAAAACAAAAAAAAAACGAGTGCTTATCCTCTATATCTATTTGAGAATTTAATAATATAAATTACTTCCAATTCTAATTTTTCCTTGTCCATATATGCATAGAAGCAAAAAAAACAAAAAAAAACCTGTAAGAAATGAAAAAACAAAAAAAGACTTGCCTATGAAATTTACTTGAGTGAGCAAAAAAAAATAAAAAAATAAAAATCTTTAAAGTTGCGATAGAAAAGAAGAAGAGGGGTGTATGAGAATTAATTATATAATTAGGTTAATAGGGATATAATTGACTTTTAACTAAATAATATAATTATGATTATAATTGAATCGGTGTACTTATCATTTTTTGGGGTGCAAATAGCAACTCCCTTTATTTAATTTTGTTATTAATATTATATTAAATGACTTTGGTGTACTTATCATTTTTTGGGGTGCAAATAGCAACTCCCTTTATTTAATTTTGTTATTAATATTATATTAAATGACTTTTGTACCCGCGGTCACTTCTCATTAATGAATTTATTCTTAAAAAACAAATTATCAGCACTAATTTGTTTTGATTTAAGTTATTTTCCACTTTTTTTCAGTATCATCAAAACAAATTTACTAAATCAAAATTGATAAATTTAGTGAACTTAATCACGACAAAAAACATTATTTCCACAATCCAATTTATTTGTTCTTGCATATAAATACCACACAACCAATGTTCATTATCTATAAAACAAAACAAAATCGATCGAGACGACGATGACAACGACTGACTTAAAAATCTACGTTGCGTACGTTTTTCCTGATCGACAACTACTGTTTTCCAAGAAATAGATTCTTGTTTAATCAAGAAAAAGGAATACGTGGTTGGAATATTCCACCATTGTTTTCCAAGAATAGACTCTTGTTTAATCAAGAAAAAGGAATACGTGGTTGGAATTTCCAACACCCTAGCTCCCTTCCACCATTCCTCCGTTGACCGTTCATTGCAAGACGAAATGCAAAGATCTCGGACCAAAAACGGTTCGAGATCTTTGCCTTTCTTCTTGCAATGAACGGTCAACCTCCAAGCAACTTACCAATGGCTATTATGCATGAACCTCTTCGGGCGTACGGTGTACACTTGTGATTTTTTAAATCTGCCGTAAAATTTTCTCATTCCCAACTTATAAGAATGAAGAATCAGAGGTAGGTATTATATTATTGTGTAAGTAATGAATGAGTTCTGTGAAAAGTAATGATATTAATGTAAATAGATGAATATTGAAATTATAAAGTTATAAAAAAATTATTTATAGATATGCAAAGTGTTAAGTGTTGTGAATCAAAAAACAAAAAAAAAATGTGCATATTATTAAAAATCCATAGGAGTAATACATTTTAATATTTCTATTGGTAAAACAATTAAACTCATAAGAAATTTGTTCCATCTCACCTAAAAATCGTTGATGATTTACACTTATTTGACGAAAAAGAAAAGTAATTTGAAGAATATTCTCTGTATGTGCAAAAATGATATAATGAAAAATATTTTTAATCTTTCATTTGCTTATCTTAAAAAATAGAAAATACTCCGTCCTATACTAGTTGTCACAATATAGTGTGTGCACACAACAACCAAAATATCCATAAGCCATGAGGATTGCTTTGTAGTAGATGTCGGGTTGGATCGAGGTGCAAATGCGGAATGAGAAACCGAGCTTAAATGACTATTCTTGAGTGAGATGGCCAAGCACAGAATTTATCATGAAAATGCAAACCAACGTCGGGACGAGGCCGAGAGCAGCGAGCTCATTTTGAAATTATAATTTATTATTATAAATTTTTTTTGTTTTTTCTAAATTTATTCACAATTAATTTACCTTTAATTAGCTCACTTTTTTTTAAACAACTTATAAAATGTAACATTATAAAATATTTTTATAGTTTATTAGATGTTAAAAAAATTAGTTTCCAACTAAAATACTAAATTGGAAGATAATTAGTTTCCTCCCGAACAGACGTAACTCAACTCGCCCAATTCGCTCAAAACCCGTAGCCTGATCGACTCGGTCCGTGACCAGGTCAAATTAGTGGCCATACATACAACTATACAAGTTGCATACTCATCACATTAATTTGTCTGCGTGTATTGTATATACATTATACTTCTTCTGTCCCACCGACAATCGAGTGAGAGATAATCTCAACATATTCGACTTATTTCGACCTGTTCATAATCGTACCAAAAGATATAAGAAGTTCACTCTAAAAAAATCAATATGATCCATTCATAATTTTGTAACTACTTTCCAAAGAAATAAAAACCTAAGATCTACACAATTAAGTTAATTAACATCTTGAAAATATTTGTCCCTCATTGAATGTATGAGGGCAAAGAGTCAAAGTCCGCCATGTTTTACTACAGTTATTACATAAATTATAAATAAAAATAAAAAAAATTAATAAAAACATTATCTTATATAAGTGAGATAATATCATTAATAGTCCTTCCCACAAGCCCAATTCCATAAGTAGTCCTTTTAATTTTTCGTTTATCAAAAGTAGTCCTTTGACTCGAAAAAATTTAAGTGGCATGCTGAAATTATGACACTTCATCAGTGCGTGGGATCAAATTGCCACGTTAACATGCCAAATAGACTCTAGCAAACTTTTCAAAATTATTTGAGTAGGAAAAGGATTTGAACCTACGACCACAAAGGCTAAAGAGTTAAAACGCTTACACCACTACACCATTTCATCTAATTTTAACAACTTAAATTCTTTAATGTTATTATACAATTTAAACTAATAAGATTAAATACTTAAATAATTACTTAATACACATTAATTATCATTTTTATTAAAAAAAACTTATTTAAATATTAATCAAAATGATTATTAATGCCTATTAATGTATTTAATTATTAATTAAATATTAATAAAAAATCAATTAAATATTAATAAAAATGATTATTAATGTATTTAATTCATTTTGAATATTTTTTAATTATTAATTAAATATTAATAAAAAATTAATTAAATATTAATAAAAATAATTATTAATGTGTATTAATGTATTTAATTCATTTTTAATATTTTTAATTATTAATATATTTAATAAAAATAATTATTAATGTGTATTAATTAATTATTTAATTAATTTATGTTTCGTAATACTGTATATTAATTATTAATAACTTACATTTAATGATTAATCCATTTTTATATTTTATGAACATGTAATTTGATAAAAATGATAAATTTTGATATTTTTAATTTATGATTTTCTAATTTAACAATAAAAATATTTAACTAATTATGTATTAATATAATTTTAAAAAAATAAAAATTTTAATCAGTCTTATTAGTTTGAACTGTATAATAATATTAAAGAGTTCAACTGTGTTTGAATAGTTGAAATGGTGCAGTGGTGTAGATGTTTTAACTCCCACGACCTTGTTGTCAAAGGTTCAAGTCTTTACCCTTCTCAATTAATTTTGAATAGTTTTCTAGGGGTCTATTTTGCATGTTGACGTGGCAGTTTGATCCCAATGCATTGATGACTGTATTTGATCAGATGACATGTCATAATTTCAGCATGACACGTAGAATTTTTTTGATCAAAGGACTACTTTTGATAAACGAAAGTTTAAAAGGACTACTTATGGAATCAGCCTTGTGAAGAGGACTATTAATGATATTATCTCTATATAAGTGGATGATGTTTCATTATTGAAAATAAGAAAAATACTAAAAAAAAAATGGAGCTTCAAGGTTCACTTACTTCAGTAGCTCTGTTTCTTCTTCCATGATTTTTCCTGTTAGCTTCTTCTTCTTCTTCTTCTTCCAACCATGATTCCGTCAAATCCTCGTTCATCGTCCACATGGACAAATCCTTCATGCCCAAAGTATTCTCCACCCACCACCACTGGTATTCCTCCCTTCTCACTCCCGCAAAAACAGAGCTCACCGGAAAGCCCGGCCCGAAACTCATCTACACCTACGATCACGCCTTCCATGGCTTCAGCGTTATCATGTCGAAATCCGAATTGGAAATCCTGAAGAAGTCTCCGGGCTTCCTCTCGGCCTACCCCGACCACCCCATCACCCCCGACACCACCCACTCCACCGCCTTCATGTCCCTCAACTCCGCCACCGGCCTCTGGCCCGCCTCCAGCTTCGGCAATGACGTCATCATCGGCGTCATCGACACCGGCATTTGGCCCGAAAGCCCGAGCTTCTCCGACCACGGGCTGACCGAGATCCCTGCCAGGTGGAAGGGCTCGTGCCGAGGAGGCGAAAGGTTCGACTGCAACAAGAAAATCATCGGGGCCCGTTACTTCAACAGAGGAATTCGGGCCGAAAGCCCGGACTTAACGATCCCCGACTCGGCCCGGGATAAGGACGGGCACGGGACCCACGTCTCCTCCATCGCGGCGGGCAGCTTCGTGAGCAACGTCTCCTTCTTCGGGTACGGCCCGGGGGGTGGCCCCACGCGCCAGGCTGGCGGTCTACAAAGTCCTCTGGCCCGGAGGGGTCTCGTCCGACGTGCTGGCCGGAATCGACCGGGCCGTGGCCGACGGGGTCGACGTCATATCGGCTTCCCTCGGCGATCCAGAGAACTACCAGCTGTACGAGAATCCGCCCTCCATAGCTAGCTTCGGGGCGAGGGAGAAGGGAATTTTAGTGTCCCTCTCGGCCGGAAATCGAGGCCCGAGCGTTCGGACGATTCGATCGGGGATCCCGTGGGCCGTGGTGGTAGCGTCGGGGACCGTTGACCGGTGGTTCGCCGGAACCCTGACTCTCGGAAACGGGAGAGTAGTCACGGGCTTTACGACTTTCCCGGACCGGTGGTGGTTTGTGAGATGGGTGCGAATATTTGGAGATCTAATTAAGAATCGTCGTCGACGTACTTTCAAGGAATTGACGATCGAGGTATACCAGTGGGTGACGCCTTAGGAATGAAAGATATGTCCATGAGTTGGTCCATTATCGGCTAATATAGCCGGATAGAAGGAGCTGAGATCAGATATATAAAGAAGACAAGAAGAAGAAGATGAATTTTGATAAACAAATCCATGTATGGGAGACTCAATGTTTGAAGTGTGTAATTAAAGAGGAGATGAATATGATGAGATGTGTGAAAGCTTCATATTTATAGATCAGAAATTGAGTTATTGTGTGTGCTACCAAAATCAAGGTTCTCAAACAATAAATTAAATATTAAAATAATTATTTATAAGTTTTTAAGATTTATAAAATGCATGATTTCATGTAATATGACATCATGACATCAGCGTGTACATAAATGAGGATATATAGAGGGTGGATTATTATTAAAAAAAAAACCTAAAAGATTAATTAATTAAATTAGTATATATATATATATATATATACTAGGTGCGTCTCCGTCTTGCATCGCAAGACGGGGCCCAGTAATTTAGTATTGTTCTCAATGAACAAGTCGAATTCTTCACCGATTTTTGTCTTAGCTTGAGCAAAATATATAACTGTCGTACCCTGACACCGAGCAAACAATTTGATTTTGGTGAATATCCACACGAGCAACAAAAACCCTGTTAAGAACAACACAACAAAAACTCTGTTAAGAACAAAACATCATACAATGTATGAGATATAGTAACTATTTTCACCGAGATATTACATAAACCACTAACCAACCATTTATGGAAAAATAAACTTAATTTTATTTACGGCAAAATAAACTAAATTTTAGCATGCATGAACAAGACAAAGGAAAATTTTATTCAAACAACATTTAGAAAACCTCAAAAACAATTTTCGCAATGAGTTGCACAAGTAATATTTCAAATTACCAACTCAATGTAATGATTCCATTTATGCATTATTAAACGAGCAAAACAGATCATATTAACATAAAAAAAATCCAGCATTAAATAAATGTACAAAAGCATCCACTGGGTAGATGCCACCTGCTGATGCTTCACCCATTCACTCATCATCAATAATACAACGTGATTGACTGAGATTTCTAGAGAACTGCAACAGACAGAGGATTTGTAAAATATTAGGTTCTCAAATAAACCCAAATTATGCAAACTGATTCAAACCTATAATGGAATTCAAGTTGCAAAACCCACAAAACCCATAAATTGTTTACAAACTCGACAGTTTGTCTGCCAGTACTAAGATACTTAAGGAACATCAATATCACATGGAAAGAGTAACCAAACCTTAAGATATCGCCCACCACCATAGATTGAAGTTTTGCAGCATCGAAAATTCAAGGAGAAGCAATAAAAATAACAAGACACTGCAGACTGGTAATAAGAATGTCACAAAAAATTACCAAAAAAATTTCTAAAGCATTCTACATGGACAATTTCAAAAAGTCCTTCGCATACATGCTTCAGATTGGTAATAAGAATGTCACAAAAAATTACCAATAAATTTTCTAAAGCATTCTCCATGGAAAATTACAAAAAGTCCTTCGCATAAATGCTTTCAGATGTATACTTTTCTCGAAACCAAGGTTGAGAACCATACTTTGTTTTCGCATACGACCTGAAATGAACATTACAGCAAACCCTACAATTATAATATCATACTAATTTCCATATAAACAAATCATCACCACAATGCATAACCAAATCAAATTCACCAACCACTAACCGAACTGCCTGCTCATTTTCAACAATAGCTGGAGGCAATGATACTTCGAGGGAGAAACTTTCCAACTGATAACAAAACTATTATCTAACGAACAAGAACGTGTGATCAGCTAAGGTACCACCAAGCAACTTGAGGGATGCAAGGAGCTAAGAATATGCGTCAAAAATTATTTGTAAATATATCAACCAACAAATACCCATTTATCTCCAGAAGAGGACACCTAAAAAGAGTACTTTCTTCCATTACCACGTCCTTTGACCGAGAGAACTCTCGTCGACAATTTTAAGTGTATTCGATACTAAAAGTGAGGTCAAGATTAATAGCGAGAATAATAGCGACAAACGGGACAAAAAATTCACCGGTGAATAATAGCGAGGAACGGGACAAAAAATATCTCATGACCAGTGTGTCCCAGCAATTAAATAGAACCTTCCCACGGTTAGTGAAGAAATCTAGAGGATGAACTTCCACACCAATAATAGCTGCACAACCACAAGAACTATTTAGAAACACCAATAATTTTAGAAAATTCTTCAGCAAAAAATGAAAAGGTGAAATAAACACACTCGTATAGTCGTATTTCTTCTCGAATTCACCAGTTTGATGCCTCTTCACAACCGTAGTTGTTCTTGTAATCAAATTAAAAAAATGTTATTATCCTTTTTAACTGAACACAAATTAAAATGATAGGCTATCTAGAACAATTGAAAAGATTAATCGTCGGTGAAGAAAATACATAAAGTAACTTACATTCTCACAAGAGCACAAAATCACCATTCTATTTTGTGAGGCCATAGCCACAAATCGTCATTTGTGCACCGCCTCACCCATTTCAATTCATCGCCAGTTACCTGTCGATTGAAATTTTTTGGTTAGGCTCCACTAAATTAGTACGACAGTAAATATGGAATAATTGAAGTTACTCTCTCACCATCAGATAGACTTAAGATCTGGATCCAATAAGAAAAAAAATTATCGACCACTTAATAATAAACAGAGCATAAAAAAAAGAATTTTGAACAAAGGTAGGACAGTACCTGTACTAAAGGTGTGCCAGCAGCAGCCCGACTGCATTCAGGAATTTTATAGGCACGAGCTGAGTACACTGTTCCCTTACCGCTGCAAATAGAAATAAAAGCATACTAATGAAGATATACCAGAGCATGTTCATTTTCAATCAAAAATCAAGCTCCGAGATGAACCAAGACCCCCCAAAATGGATGCTATATTAGTATTGTTTTATTTCATTTTTTTTTTTCATTTCAAAAAAAGTTGAGGGCTAACCCTCCCTCCAATTGAGGAGAATTCCTCGAATACGAGACTCGAAATTGAAACCACATTAGGCTTGACAAATAATTATATATTTTACCGAGACTAATCAAATGATATCAAATGATACGAGCCTGCAAGTCCTGGCCAAGCCGAAGGGCCGGATTCCACGAGGGCAATGAGACAAACAAAACCACATATGCAATGAATAGCCGAAGTTTCAACCTGCATCATGTTAAGCAACTATATGTCCGAGATAAAAGTATCAGGAAAAAAGTTAAGAGCAGCAAAATACATGCAATAGCTTAACATTCATTAAACAAAAGTACCCATGTTTTCGAATGAATTAGAAGGCGAAAGCTTGAATTTAGTTTCTCAGAATCATCGTATCACCTCTAAATATGCATCATTTATCTTAATACATTTCGAAAGCAAGGAAACATAAATGTCCGTAAGGTTTAGTGTTTCCAATTTCAAATATTAAAAGAGGAACAACTCCAAATGAACATTTTATTCAACACAATAAGCTATAACGATGATCACATTAAACCGAAAGCGAGATCTTCATGGAGTATAATATGCTTGACAATGGCAACTGATACTAACCTCCATTCACCCTCGTCATAGGGAGAGTAATCAATATCCTCTTTCCTCACGCAATTAAACATCACAGCAGCAAAAGAAGCGAAAATCCGTACCCAAAAGAAACAAACAAAATCCAACAGAGATTGAAACAATGATGTAATTTTGCCTGAATACTTTAATTTTTCATTAAAAAAATACCTGGGAGGTAGTGGACAAAGGGGATTTTCACGGAGCTGCAAACGACGTGTTCTCCGAAAATTGCCAGCAGCTCTCCCAAATCCATTTTTCAACGCAGGATTTTGATGTTGAAGAGGATCTCTGAGGTTTGATTTGGATCGGTTGATCGAGGGTTTCTCCCATGAGTTATTTAATACTCCAAATAATAACATAGATAATAATCATCCAAATATATTAGTATCAGTTGGCTAAATTCAAGCATATTGTAAAGGGGAATCTGAGAAAAAAATGAACCCACATCGAAAGAAACTTTGGAAAAAACAAACTCTAAATACAATGGAGAAATCGGCAAGAGGAATCACAGCGATAATCATAGCGAGAGAAACGGGATAAGGAGCCCTAAATTTTCACTCGTGAATAAATTGAAGCACGAGAAGAAGACAGTACCTGAATCTCTTCGTTTTCAAGCTTTACCGGAGAGAAACCCTAATCTGAGAAGAAGACGATATGTGAGGACTGAGGAGTAAAAGGTGACTAAAAAAGAACCTTAAATTCAACCGCCTACGAATAATTCATCTGCCAAAGCGATTGAAGAAGAAGAGGACTGACTGGTCAGCACTTGAAGACAATGAAGAAGAGATGTTAATTTATTTATTTATTGCCGGATTATAGATGTTAATCGGAGGAATGAGCAGAAGAAAAAAAATACCTAAAGTCGCTCGAGACTAAAAGCAACTTGAAAAAAAATTCACCGGAAGAATCAGGGGTACATTCAGAGGGCGAGAACCTGAAATTGATTTGGATTTGCTTAGTTTTCATGGATGATTTACCGGAGAGAACACGTTCTCTAAGAATAATACAGTGTTTATTTTTTTTAATTTAGCTAATGCAGTTATACGTGTCCTCCAGTAGTGATACGTGCTCTCATGTGGTCATTACACATATTATTTCTATTTGCAACATTAATTAATTAGTGTAATTTAGGTACATAATACATACATAATACATACAAGCACTCGGTCATATGGGTTGAAACGTGGCACCAAAAACCTTCTCTTTATATATATAATGATATATATATCTATACCTTATATAGAAAGATCGTTCTTTGCCCACATTGACCCACGTCTCCCTAAAAATCTATACAGAATACTTACAAATGACATACAAAAATGACATACAAGTAGACACGTAGTGAAAGAGAGATGTGCCACGTTTTAGTCCCTATATTGTATGCAATGTGTATCTACATAATAATTCTTTATTTTAGATTTAATTAATTGAGCACATTATCCTTAAACAAAAAAAGGTAAAAGTAGATCTAAAGTTCTCATCTTCTTCTCTTCTCTCCGCGCTTCACTCCCCCTCTCAATCTGCGAGCTCACTCTCAATCTCTGTAAGTTTATACTAATTACGTATAAACTGATCGGCATCTTCTTCTTTGTTCGCGATTTATAACAGATCTCTCCGGCGCGGCATCTTCTTCTTCTTTGTTCGCGGTTTACAACAGATCTCTCCGGCGCAATCGCTGCCGCGGCTACGTCACACGGTCCGTCCATTTACAGCTCCAATTTAGAACAAGCCTTCCGAAATCCCGAGCCTACGTTTGCTCAGATCCGTTTTTTGTTGGGGATTCATAACTCGCGCCCATAGTTTCCCCTGAATCGCCGTCACCACCGCCATCGCCGGTGACCTCGATCGTTTCCGCCCGTTCACAGAGGTATGCTGGCACACACATATTTATTGGATTTGGGCTTCTATGAATTTTCGTTTGTTCTCAATTTTTTTTGGTGTTTTGGATTCTCTCGATATTTTTAATTCGGAAATTTGTTGTTGAGCTTTTTATTTGTAATTTTCTTTTGATTTCGGTGTTGATTTCTACCTTATTAGGGTTCTTCATTAGGGTTCGTGTCCAATGAATTTGTGGGTAACTGTATATATCCAGAAGTGTGTTGTTCCAAGACTTATCCTCCGTTGTGGATTTGAAATGATTAGGTGCTGGAAGCGTCTTTGCTGACTATGGCCTGGAGGAAGCTGATCCGAAATTCGCTCCATCATTGAAAAAGGGCAGGATCGCCAATTTATAAGCCTGGGGCTTATTGCTTTTGAGAATTTCACATCTCGAGCTGTGATGGAAGCAGTCGGTTCTTGTCTCGCTAATAAGTATTCTGAAGGATTACCTGGCAAAAGGTAGAGTGTATATACACACTTTGACATCATTTTCAACTTTGACTGCAATTATTTCATGAATTCTTTTAATAGATACTGTGGTGGAAACGAGTACATAGACGAACTTGAGATTCTTTTTCAAGAGAGGGCTCTTGCGGCTTTTAATTTGGATGGGAAAAAATGGGTTGTGAATGTTCTGCCATTATTTGGTACTCCTGCTAATTTTGCCGTTTACACAACAATTCTTAAGCTGCATGATCGTATAATGGTAAATAATATGCTGCTTTTTGTCCGTTCATTTTTGTCAAAGTTTCTTGAGGTATAATCAAATTGTTGTTATATTAATAAATAAATTAAGGGCCTGGATTTAGCTCGTGGTGGACACTTATCGCATGGTTTCATGTCTGCCAAGAGACGAGTGTCGATTTCATTTTTTAAATTGAATTTTTCTGATTTAACCTAATTGGTTTATGCAGGCATTGTTGACTATGACATGCTTGAGAAAACCACTACTCGTTTCCGTCCAAAACTTATTATTGCGGGTGCAAGAGCCTATCCTCGAGACTTCGATTATCCTTGCATGAGAAAGGTATAATTTTTAATATTGCGATCTCCACCACTTGGTTATACTAATGCCGTAATAACTTCCTTCGTGTTGTGCTTGAAGATTGCTGATGCCGTTGGTGCTTTTCTAATGATGGACATGGCTCATATCAGTGGGCTTGTATCTGCTTCCGTTGTGGCTAATCCTTTTGAGTTCTGCGACATTATAACTACTATTACTACACACAAGGTATTCTCGACTTGTTTATCCATTTCAACAAAACTATATTTATTTTTGGGACCTTAACCCTATATATTATCACCAGTCTCTCAGGGGCCACCTGGGGGAAAGATATTTTTCAAGAAGAACCCTGTTCTGAGAGTTGATTTGAAAACTGCAATTAACAATGCTGTTTTCCCAGGTTTACAAGTATGTGTTAAAATACGAACCAGTTATTTATGCGTGTTTATATATGTATACTGTTAAATCAATGCATTTGTTACTGGAAACAGGGAGGCATATCAAAAGAAGGTTTGGATTTTTGTTTATTGAATATTCCTTTCATTTCATGCTTATTTTTACCCTTAAAGTTTGATTATGTAGGTTGTCTATAAGTCTAAAGCTCTTTTCGGACGACTAATTGAGTTGGGATACAAACTGGCCACCGTAGGGACTGATAACCATTTGGTTCTTGTGGATCTCCGTCCATTGGTGAGCGAATCACTTTCATCGTCTACATTATTTAAATTTCTTGTTTTCATTAGTGTGGTAATCATTGGAAAACTCAAGTAAAATAAAGACCACTAATAATACTTGTTCGGGATAATTGCAAAGCTATTCCAGAGGGTTACAACTATCTTGAAATGGGATATAAATAAAACCTAGAAGAATAAATCCTGAAAGTAGCATGGTTTCAAAACTCTCTAAAAGATTCACGCAAGCTCAGATTGGGTAAAAGATTCACTCAAGCTCTTACTGTAGATTAACTAGGAATGGTCATTTTTTATTTTCAATATCTTTGTTTCTTATACCTCTCAAGTATATTATCTAATGTGTGCTGATTCTCAATACTTTATTTTACCCATGATAATTTATTGAGCGGGCGAGATCTGTATTCTCATGTAATGTTCGTGTTTTTTACTACATTAATCAATATGTGTATGTTCTTTCAATATAGATGTGCAAGTCCAAGGTAAAATTTACCGTGCCTGTTTCATATATTTATTTGCACAATGACTTTGAGCACCACAAGTTTTAGTTGATCAAGTAGAGATTATCGCTAGCTTGTTCATTTTTTATTCCTGTTATTTATTGTTCTCTATGAATTTAAATTTGTCCAACTTCCTATCACCTTGTTATGAACTGCAGGTTATTTGGTGGTCGCAGCCCTCCTCATGAATTCGGACAAGCTGCTAATTATAGAGATGCTTCCGGAAATTCCAGAGGATAATGTCAAGATCTTTATTTCCCAAATGCATGATTTGTCTTTTATGTTAGAAATCATTCTGTCTCCCTTAGGGCGTTGACGCCAGGAAATCTTAGGACATTTTTTTCCTCCAGCCCATAGAATGGATACCGTGTAACTTGTTAAATGTTAGGATGTATAAATGAAGCAGATGCACGTCGAGCACAATTATAATATGAACTGGGCCCGTCTTGCATCGCAAGGCGGAGTACATTCTAGTATATATATATGTACTTATTGCCTAAATATTTTTGTATGTACTAGCTCTAAACAAGCTATTTTTGAGCTAGTTCGAATTTTAAAATTTAAATTGTAAATTACTACTCTCTTTGTATAGGAAGAGTTTTCACATAGATTAAGAAAAAATAAAAGGTAGTAGTATAATAGGTATTGTTGGGTAAGTAAAGAATAAGTTAGGTGAAAAAGTAATAGTATTAATGTAAATAAATGAGTATTAGAAGAATAAAGTTATAAAAAAAACTTTCTATTTATGGGCGTGCAAATATTTAAGAGACAACTAAAAAAGTAAAGTGTGCAAACTTTGGTGATTGAAAAAAAGTAGTTCAGAATTTAAGAGTCCGTTTGAACGAGTTGCTTATAAGATGTCACGTCTTATGGATCGGAATATGCCATAGAATATTCTGTTTTAAATTTTTTTTTTAAATAATAATCCATTAAAATGTCTGATTACAATTTTACCCTCACCGTTTGAACGAGTTGCTTATAAGATGTCACGTCTTATGGATCGGAATATGCCATAGAATATTCCGTTTTAAATTTTTTTTTTAAATAATAATCCATTAAAATGTCTGATTACAATTTTACCCTCAATATTCTATTACTGAAGAAAAAAAACAAAAAAAAAAAACTTAAAACCGTAAGTTCTATCTTCCAAAATCCATCTTTATCATTCATCCAAAATGCATAAATTAATTAATTAAATCATCAACAAAAAAAAAAACTCCATAAATCATCTCAATTTACAATAATAATGGAAACCAAGAAAAAACCCATCAATGGAAAATCTCATAATGACAAATAAGAATCCGCTTTCATCGTCCTCATCTATGCGACGGTCGGTGCGGGGAGAATTTACGGCGGCGGCGTCGAGAGTAATGAGACGAGAGGGATGAACGTGACTGCCGCCGCCGCCCTCCATGGAATCTCTCTTTAAAGCTTCCTGGTAGTTTTCTAAATTAATCTCGCGTGCGGTTCAGGGTCACTTGAGTCATCCGCCGCCGGTGGGTTCAGGGTCACTTGAGTCAGCCGCCGCCGGTGGCCTTTCTCAGGATCCTCTTACTGCTAATGCTATTGGGGATGCCCTTGGTGGATTTGCACTTCCTTAGTGGAAGGAAGAAGGGCTATTAGAACCCTAGAAGGAAAATAAATCAGGAGAACGAAGCAACAATCAAAGCAACGAGATCTATTTTATTATATGTTTACCCAGTTTTGAGAATTATCGAAAGAAAGAAAGAAGAAAGTAGATATGGATCTTTTGAACAGTAGTTGTTCTGTTCCTCTTTTATTTCAAAATTTTAATAAATAAATATATTAAAATATTTCGAATTTATGTTTAATTAATGTTATGGTTAAGTACAAGAATACCCTCCAGCTCAATTATTAAGTTTACTCTCACACGTTTTGTTGGAGTGTGAATCTCAATCACACGGAATATTCCATGGCATATTCCGATCCGGCAACCGGCAGGTTGCAAATTGTAATATGGCTTATCATGTGGTACTGATCGGTAAAAGTTTTCCAACTAGGTTGCAAAGTGTAAAAACCCCATATCCTGAGATGGCAAAATGTATTTATTTGTTACACCTTTTGAATAAAATAAATTGTTTAACAACTTATAAGCTGTTTAAAAAAATTAAGGAGGTAACACTTATTTGAAACAATTTAAAAGCTCTCAAACAACTTATTTTAACTTCTTTAAGATTTTTTTAAAAGTTTATCTAATAAATTTTAAGAGCTTATAAGCTCGTCTAAACGGGCTTTAAATCTTAAATCGTACATTAATTTCCTTTTCAATTTAAACTATAATTGAAGAGAAGGTTAAGTTGATGACCGTGGAACATCTACGAAGTAAATCTTCATGAAGCCTTGAGTACAAAATATGTATACTCCTATTAATTAGGACCTTTTCTTTTCAATAGCAAAAAAAATGGTCTGTATCGAAGTATGAATGACAAATAATTTACCGATCTTAAAATCTCAAGTATCGTGATTCCTTAATTAAATTTTTGTTATTAATAAAGTGGTGTATTGTAAAAGGGCAAATTAGGATGACTAGATGATGTATTATGTAAAAATATAGAATAATTAAAAATATAAAAAAATGAGGTGTACCTACTAATAAGAAATGGAGAAAATGTAGTACAAATAACGCTATACCCTTATTTCACTTGATTACCATATAAATAAATAAAAACATGTTTAATTTAATATGTATACTCTTTTTTATTTTTTATTTTCTTAAAAATAAATTTTAATATTTATGTTTAGTTAATAAAAAATATATTTTTAGTTGGTAAGAAACTATAAAGAATCTGAGTAGAAAAAAATATGATTATAACCCATATATATAGCATTATTTCATAAATCAATTTATTTGTTTTCTTGCATATAAATATCTCGCAACCAATGTTGATTTCTCACAAAACAAAATAAAACAAAGCAAATAAGCCATGACGACGACGATTGGCCTAAAAATCTTCGTTGCGTACGTTTTTCTAGTGACTACTTTTTTCCAAGAAATCAAATCTTCATGTCCTACCAAGAAATACAGTATTGAGATTATCAACAGCCTTCCTTCACCCCATCCTCCGTTGACAGCTCATTGCAAGAAGAAAGGCAAAGATCTCGGAAAAAAAACGATCACCCACAACACAAATTACCAATGGAATTTATGCCAAAAAATCATCGGGCGTACAGTGGCCACCTGTGATTTCCAATGGGGCTCAAAGCATAGCAAGGTCACGGTCTTCGACTCCAAGGTCCCGAGAGAAGAATATTTTGGCGATATCGTATGGTTAATCCAGGGCGACGGCATCTACATAAGGAGCGTTTCGAGTGATGGATATCTGAAAAAATTTGACTGGTAGAAATTATACATACTTTTGCAATGATTTATGTACTTCGATTCACAATATTGGTTCTAATAATAAACTTTTAAATTATAATTGTTAGTGTTGTAATTTCGATTCCCAAAATTACTCTACCCAAAATAGTTTGAAATATAAAATAAATAATGAAAAAAATGATTTAAAAGATAAAACACAAATTTTACGTGAAAACCTAAAATAAAGAAAAAACCACCGGTGAAAAATAAAATATCATTATAATCAATTGAACGGGGTTACAAATATTGTAAAATAATGAAAGAAAACAAAATATGAAAAAGCTGAAAACTTTATTTATCATGTGATTTTTCTTTTTTGACATCACAACAAGTTCACATATTTATTAATCCCAACGACCAATGATATGTCTGACTCTACGCGTGGACCACATTAATAGGAGTGTATTTAATCAAGACTCCCTAGGATTTTATTTGCATAATACTATCAATAATATGTTTTCACCTAACAGTAAACATAGTTATTTTTCACTATTCGATATCTGTAAAATAAATTTACTAAATAAAATAGGGGTAAAAATTATATTTCGTCTTCGCAAAATACTCTATTTACAGTATTTAATAGTTCCCTAACTAGAGCTAGAATTTGGATCAGGTCGGGCCAGCCCGACCCGACTGTCGGGCCAGCCCGACCCGACTGTCGGGCCAACACAATTATATTAGCTCAGCCCAATCTAGCCCGAAATATTCGTGCCTAAATTTTCAAGGCCCAGACTAGCCCGAGGTGGGCCACTGGGACAAAATGACCCAGTATTTTTAATTATAAAAATATTTAATTAATTATTAAAAATTATATTATTTATATTTTTAACATAAATTAATTATTAATTTTATTAAAATTATAAAAGAAATGTATAATGAATTTTATATTGTTAAATATAATTAAATTTATACAAAATTAATAAAAATAACTATAATATTAGTTAAAATTAATACTAAAATCAATTACTCTAAATAAAATTAAAGGATCGGTTGCAATTATTACTCGCAAAATTCAATTACTAATCTTTCTGCATTTTATTGTATTATGTCATTATCTGTAATGGTTGTGCACTTGTGCTATTAGGATTTCCTTAGTGTCACACATGTTTCAACTATCAAGTTGCTATTGAGCTTCTACATTATTATTTTCTTACCAAATCATGAAAGCTCTGCAATTCTTTTGTGCTTTTTGTGCAACTTAATAGTACTCATCTTACAACTCTTTATTCGATAATATTAATTGCTGGAAGTAATATAATATTAATCGATAATCATACATACAGAGTCACACATGAACTCGTAGATAATGTGCAATGCTTGTTAATTAATTATATTAATTTATAATCAATATTTACGTGGATTCATGTACGTGAATGTAATGTGACATGGCCAGGGGCGTATGCAGGATTCAGTAAAGGGGTGGGCTAAAAGAAACTCCCTCCGTCCCAGTTAAAAATGCAATACTTTCTTTGTAATTAAAAAAAAAAGTATTGCATCTTTTGCTGAGACAGATGGAGTATATTTTAACACAATTTTTTTTATATATAAATAACAAAATATCTTGATGTTCAAATAAATTTTACGTGTACTACAAGACTTCAAAACATAAAACTCATCGATGATTGAATTTATGTCTACATTTTTTAACATTTTTTTTTAATAGAAAGAATCAAAGAATTTTCAAGTAAGTCATCCTTCATCTTGTTACGAAGTGCCTTAATCACCTTTTTCATTGTTGAAAATGCACATTCAGTTGTTGCAGTATAAACTGGTAACATTAAATTTTGTATTGCGGCGATAGACGAGGATGATGACGACGCGTTTGTAGGCCACCAATGTTCACAAGAAGCACTAATATCAATATAACTTAAGATATGTTGAAGGGTGAAGGTGTGGATCCTCACAATTAATTTGACAATAGCTTTAGAAATTTTTTATTCAAAATTTAATCTCAATTTCCTAATTTTTTATTTTTAATGTTTATAAATGTAGAAATTAAAGAATATATAAACAAATAAAAAAAATATTTATTTACTTGAGGTGGCAGGCTGATGGATGACGTCAACTTTCCACGTGATAGATAAAAAAAATAGTTACGAAAATTAAGTAAATGAGTATCTAGAACGAAATATGATTCTAACCCTAATTTATTTAATAAATTTGTTTTATAGATATTGAAAAGTTAAAAATAACTATGTTTAATATTAGGTGGAAACATATTATTGATAGAATTATGCAAATGATTTTGTAAACAAAAATTATTTAGAGAATTTAAAATTAATTTTTATAAAGGTTACATCTTTCATATATAATTTCGATACTAAATATTCAACAAAGTTGAAATTGAAAATTAATTACTCTATTAGACAAGGAGTATATGTGTAGATATTCCGAAAATGATCCCCTCCAGGCGTCGGGAGTTTCAAAAATCCCGTCTTCCACGTGGATTGATACAATATGTACAGTCATTATTAATATATTAATATTCTCTCTCATCAAACTTTAATGATTCTCTCACCTCTTTCTTATTTTTTCCGTATTTAATTATTCTCTTTCCTCTCTCCTATTTATTTCTTTCCTCTCTCTTATTTCTTTCATCGATTCAAAATTCTATTTTAATTTTATTTTTTTATTTATTTTTTAATGTCCACCCATTCTCTCTATTTGAAAAGTGCGTTTTTAAAATAATCGATGAAAAACATCATTATATATTCTTCTCTCGTTTAAGCTTTTACGCATCAAACTTTTCATAATTTTTTTTACGTAAAAATTGTCCTCATTGATTATTTGATTATAACAAATGAATATTATAGCAAAATAGAGTGCTATGCTAATACAATCAATAATAACAAGTCACATGGATAAAAAATTAAAATCAAATGTCTGATAATCATTGCTAATAAAGGTAAAATTCAATAAATCCATAATACTGATATTGAAAGCATATAAAAAAACACAATTTCAATCAATGATTTCTTAATCTTGGTCGCTGCGGAAAGAAGGACTCTCGCAATTCGACTCATCGATCGGTTGTGATCTGCGAGTAATCATAAAAAAATTAATAATGTTTTTATAAAAAATAAAAAATAATAAAAAAATTAATCGCATAAGTTACCGTACATGAAATGTACATCGGGACATGTTCGTTTGTCATGCCCGCATTGACCACAAACACTTTAAGTTCTAGTGCTTTGCGACATCCCCTTTTCCTTCGAAGGTTTTAGTCGTTTTCCCTTGGATTTTATTTGTTGCGGATCTTGAACAATCTCTGCGAAACTACGACTTTTAATCTTATTCACTTGTTTACCTATGTTGCCGCCATCATCAATATCATTAGCTGCTTTCTTCAACTTTGTTAATTCGGCCATCAAAAAATTGCTGCGTGCTTCAGTTAACGAACAATCGTCAACCAATTCCATTGCTACATGAGCTAATATTCCACGCCTTGAAATTAAAGATTGACCTTCATAATCTTGCATAGGCTCACCAACTCTTGCATTCTTAGTCCATCTTTGATTGATGTATTTATCTGGTAGCAACATCACTTGTTGGACTTTCATCCAGCATAACATATGACGGCACGAATATCCTTCAAATTGAAACATGTGACAACTACAAGATAATGAATCAGAAGAAGTCTGATATGTCAACTCTCGTTGCCGATGAAATGTTTTTCCAGTCTCAAATCGCTTCACAACATATAAAGATGTGTCATCAATGTTCGAAATCATTTTGCATATGTATGACGTACTCTGCTGTAACTCTTTCTGAAATAGTAGAAATATTGCCTTTGTATAAACTTTAACCATCTGTTGTTCCATCAAAAAACTTGTGACCATTCGTGGTTTCTGACTAAGATCAATATGATTTGCCTCTAACTCAAGATGTCTCTGGTGCACAAGTGCCCTGTTGAAGCGTGTAATGAAATCTGTTAAAGAATTTTTGTGGTTCACATACCTCTTAAAGAAAGAATGATTGCTCTCGACTCTCTGACTACTAGACATCCCTGCAGCAAACACATGTCTAACATACGCTGGCACCCAACGATGGCGTATTTCATACATATTGTTTAACCACTCGTTCTTCCCTAACTCGGTAGTACTCATCAACTCCATCCATCGATGCTCAAACTCCTCAACTGACTCTGAATCTTTAATAATATTTGATAAATTGTGATATTGCTCTTTGTACAACACGATATTCATCTTCTCAGAGAACTTGTTAAGTATATGCCATAAACAAAATCGAATTATCACTTTTGGAGGCGCATGATTTGGCATTGCCTCAAGAAACTCCTGAAATAACCAAATAAAAGACTCTGCCTTCTCGTCACTTAACAATCCACACCCAAAAAATGTAGTCTGCCGATGGTGGTTAACTCCAACAAATGGGGCGAACACCATACCATATTTATTTGTGTTGTATGTCGTGTCAAACACCACTACATCACCAAAATGTGCATATGAACATCTAGAAGCACAATCAGCCCAAAAACATCTAAGAAAAACACCATCGTCATCGATCTCATAAGAGAAGTAAAAGTTCGCATTTCGCTCTTTTTCCATTTCAAAATGTTGGATCAATGTTTCGGCATCATGTCCAAATAACTCACCTCGAACATCTCTTTTGTGGTTTCGAATATCCTTTTCTAAACAACCAACCGATGACGGACCTCCTGCATTTATCTCTAACAATCTTACCTGTTGACAAGTAGGAATATTGGCTTCTGTAAATTGTTGCACAAGAGCCTTCTTCGTTGTTGAGACATTTCTATGTGACTTCAGTAAGTGAACTTTACTCGGAGTAGTGAGGATGTGATTATGATTTTCAACGAAGTGGCTAACAATCCACATATCTTTATCTTTGGACTTCACAATACTCATTCTTGCTTCGCACCCACATCGTGTATGTCCGCGACTCCTTTCCCCAGAACGAGGTACACTATTTTTCAATTTATTTTGCCATGTTTCGTCGGTTTGTCCTTCTTTAGAGCATACAAATAATTTCCAAACGACATCTCCAGTTTCTTTGTTCTTCTTGCTATTATTGATTCTCGTACTGAATCCTGCTTGTCTGGCATATTGATTATAAAATTCTCGTGCTTCTTGAGTTGAATTAAATTCTTGCCCAACTTTAGGAATAACACCAATGATGACATGTGGGACAACATTTGAGTTTTCTTGTTCATCTGCCATCACTGTATTGATCAAAATAATAACAACGTTTAAAATATAAATAACATGACTGTCCTAAATTAATTTGATAATACACAAAATTTAAATAATATTCAACGTATAAAATATATATAAAAAAAAAATACATAAGATCTGAGGAGTATCGATTGCATGTTAAAATAATACTATTAAGTTAATCTGAAATTATCTCAAATTTGATATTGAAGTAATTATTACTTACAAAATAATTATACAATTCAATACATTTACCTGAAGAGGATGGAGGCGTCTGATTCAATTATTGTCTCTTAGGGTAACGTGAGTAAAAAGTCTGTCAAAAGTTGAAAGAGATAGAGAATAAGTGGGCATTAAAAAAGAAATAAAAAATACTAAATTAAAATAAGATTTTGTATTGCCGAATAGGAGAGAGGAGAGAGAATCAGAAGAGAGAGTATTATTATATTATTAATGATTGTACGTGTGATTGAGACTCCACGTGGATTACCGGGATTTTTTAAACTCCCGTCGCCTGGAGTATTCAGTGCAGAAAATAATTTTGGAATATTCGAATTTACTTATTTATTTTTCTTATTACATGATTAAGCCGGCATTCAAGGTGGAAATTGTTAATTTTTTGTCTTTGAGGTCTGTATTACTAGATTAATTTTGAAAAACTGAAGTTTTTTTTGGAGGAGGTGGTATTGCTTGTTCAATCGTTCCATTTTTTAATAAGCAGTTGTATGCGATTATTTTTACCAAAACTATCATTATTCTGTGATTAATTTGCTGGTAGTAATGAATAATACTTCTTTATAGATGTGTATTATAGAACTTTGTTTAAGTTCTTATATTACGTATTGTCAGCTTCTTTTGGGTTAGTGATATAAAAAAATCAATTCTGAGATTACATTACTTTGTTTATGAAACAGCATTAGCGAAAGCTCAACAATTATTACTCGATCGGAGGTGAAGAATATGGAAGTTGTGGAACATGAGAATCAGCAGAGAGGGAGGAAAAGAAAGTCGAGGCAATCCGACACGTGGAAGAACCGGAGGATGATGATATCATTTATTAATTTAGTTTGAATCTCGAATAACCGAATAAGTGCATCTGTATGTATTATATTTCATGTATGAAAGTTTTATTTGCTGTAATGTTTGAAGTATTGATTTTTTTTGGAATAATATTTATTTTATTTTCAGTGTGTTTTTGTGACGTTCAGTGTTTTTTTATGTCATTCAGTGCTTTGGTCATGAAACAAGTTAATGAGAGTCAACACACTGAATAAGACTTAAACACACTGAATATGACTTAAACACACTGAGTAGAATTAAAATACACTGAGTAACACTGAATGCCCCATGACTTAAACACACTGAGTAGGATTAAAATACACTGAGTAACACTGAATGCCCCATTTTTACACTGAAGCATAATAACACTGAATGCCAGAGTTTCACACTGAATGTTATAAAATTACACTGAATAACAACATATTGAATGTCATATTTTAACACTGAATGACATATTTTAACACTGAACACACTGATTGTCATATTTTAACACACTGAATGTCATATTTTAACACTGAACATACTGAATGTCATATTTTAACACTGAATGACATATTTTAACACTGAATGTCATATTTTAACACTGAACATACTGAATGTCATATTTTAACACTGAATGTCATATTTTTACACTGAATATCATAAAAACACACTGAATGTCATATTTTAACACTGAATAAGAATGAAACACTGAATAAGGATGAAACACACTGAATAAGAATGAAAAATACTGAATGTCACATGAATACACTGTTTGATTAAAAAATACACTGAATGGGACTAAAACACACTGAATAGGAATAAAATACACTGTTCGATTAAAAAACACACCGAGTGCGACTGAAACACACTGAATATCATTAAAAAACACTGAATATCATTCAAATTTACAATTAAAAACACGTTCTAAAGACGGTTTTGATAACATGAACACAAAAGCCTAAATCATGGTATTACGAATCTAATTGTTGATTCTATCAACTGATACAATGAAATCCCGGTTGCGACAACCCGACGTCGACCGTCGTCTTCACCTCCCCACCGGAAATCCCCCGAATCTACCCCTGATGCCCATCCCCCTCACATTTCCAACACCCATCCAAGGCTTTTGTCCGTCTCTGGGTCGTTTTTCATTTTCATCGATACATTCATCCACGTCGGCGCGATTTTCTCCAGCAAATCCTGAGCTTGAACGTTAGAACAAAGTCGACGCATATAAACAATGAAAGAAAGTAAGAAAAATGTAACCTTCTTAATAATAACGGGAGAGTTTCCGATAGGATCGATCATTTCAAGGGGACCCGGAAAGAACTTCCTGATGACCTTCTCGCACTCTTTCGGGTTGATGTAGAGAAACGAGTACGCAGCCGGATATTCTCCATAGGCCAAATTAGGCAGCGGTTTCAAGAATATGTGATCGGGTTCAGCCATCAATATGTACTCTTCTTCGATTGTCGTCAACTCCAGCCATTGCACAAAGGCCCAAGGCCGGTTCAAGACGACACAACCCTGCATAAAAATCGATAATCAAGCCTAAGTTTAAAAATGCAAACGAGACGAAATAGGGAGAGTTCTCACAAGATCAAAACCGGGCGGAAGGGGATCGACAACAAATGTAGGGATCTCATCCATCAAATTGTCGGGTTTTCCCGAGTGAAGGATTCTGGTGAGATTCCCCATTTCCGAACCGGTCAAGTCTTTGTTCTTTTTAAACCAATAGTACATAATACGACACTGTCATTTGCTGTACGGGGTGTCGGATGAGGTCAAAGCCACGACCCGATCGTGCTGTTCCTCGACGAGCCGACCTCGGGGCTCGACTCGACGAGCGCGCACATGGTGGTGCGGGTGCTCCAAAGGATCGCGCGGAGCGGGAGTATTGTTGTGATGTCGATTCACCAGCCGAGCTACCGGATCCTCGGCCTCCTCGACCGCCTCCTGATACTGTCGCGCGGCTGGACAGTGTTCGCCGCCGCGCCCGGGGTTTTTCCCCAATTTATCGCGGAGTTCGGAAACCCTATCCCAGCGGAAGAGGAGAAAACATAGATCGCCATGGATTTCATCCGCGAGCTCGAGCAATCGCCGAGAGGGACAGAGGAATTAATCAATTTCAACCGGAATTGGCAAAAATCGAAGATCCGGTTTCCGATCAGAAACCCTAACAGTCCGAAATTATCGCTAAAGGACGCGATCAGCGCGAGCATCTCGATGGGGAAGCTCGTCTCCGGCGTCGACTCGCCCTCTTTGGGTTGGAGCTCGAAGAATCCCGTCGACGACGGACTTCCGCACGCTCGCGTACACCTGAATGCACTCGCGGTAGTACCCGGCGGCGATCATCCGCTCGGCGATGCGACGGAGGTCGTGAATGGGGTCGGGTAGAGTAAAATAGGTTAGGGATAGTTTCGTCCATCCATATAGATTTTTTGGCCTAATTGGAACAAAAAGGCCTAATTGACACGAAAATTAAAAATTGGCCTTATTGCCAAAAAAATGTTGAAAAATTGCCTTATTGCCATTTTTCCCTATAAAAAAATATTTTATTCTTATTAAAAATGTATATAATCCAGATAATTACAAATAAAAAATATAAAAAATATTTTTATTAAAACAAAAAAAATCACATAATATTGCTTAAAAAAATATTTTTGCTTTAAATAGTTTAATTTAATTTAATTATGTAAAAAAATAAAAAATTATATTACATTAATAAAACCTGCTTCACCCTATTTTCATTGAATAAAAAACTAATTAAAATTATAATACTATGTAGTAAGGTGCATGATAATTAATTGAAGTGTCATTTATTTATTGGCTAACCTATAAATGTACGGTACATTTAAATATAAGAAATGTACCCTAGTATTCTCCTATAATTATATTATTTAATATAAGATTAGAGTTTTATTTGGAATAGAAATTCAAAGATTTTATTCATATTTCTATTGTTACTTATTTTATGAGTTTGTTACACCTATAAATATAAATTTTCATGTTTGATTATTAGTAGGATCTTCATGCTTGATTATGAGTATTTCATCGATGTTATTGAGAACACCGAGAGAGATACGATGTTATTGATAATATCGTTTTGAAAGAGCGTTGATTCGATTAAAGTGGTATTTTCTCATTCGCTCGTGTTTTTTTTCTATTTTAGGTTTCCAAGTAAAATTCGTGTTCTATCTTTTATATCGTTTTTTCGTCATCTATTTTATATTTCAAGCTATTTTGTGTGGAGTAATTTTGAAAGTCGAAATTACAACAATAACGATTATGATTTTGTAGAAATTTATTATTACAACCAATATTGTCAAAGACTCAAAGTACATAAATCATTGGACAAGTATGTAATTTCTACCGACTAAATTTTTTCACAAGATCTTCACTCGAAACGCTCTTTAAGTAGAAGCCGCCGGCCATGACTTCCCAGAGGACATGATCGCAAAAATATTCTATACTTGAGACATTATTGGAGTCGAAGACCTTGAAACTGTGATGCTTTGAGCCCCATTGGAAATCACAGGTGGCCACTGTACGCCCGAAGATTTTCGTGCACAATTTGAATTGGTAACGTGTGTGGCGGGTGATCGTTTCTATTTCGAGATCTTTGCCTTTCTTATTGCAATGATCTTTGTGGAAATAATGCTATTTAGTTGGGTTAAAATCATATTTCGTTCTCGGCAGATTCTCAATAGTTTCTTACTAATTAAAAATATATTTTTACAACTAAAAATAAATAAATAAATAAATTTTTATGTAAAAATATACATATTAAATTAAACATGTTTTTTTTTATTTTATATGCTTAATCAAGTGAAATAATTTTTTTATTTAAAATTTTAATATAAAAAATTATTTACTTGAGATGGCAGGCTGATGGATGACGTCAACTTTCCATCACCTCATGATAGATAAAAAAAATAATTAAAGAAATTAAGTAAATGAGCATCTCGATAGGAAGAAATATGATTCTAACCCCAATTTATTTAATAAATTTATTTTACAGGTATTGAAAAGTTAAAAATAACTATGTTTGTCAAGAGTTGTTAGCTCAGTTGGTTGAACAATTTGAATTGAAAACCTTAAGATCTAAGGTTCGAACCCGAATATTACGGTTTAATTGTTTTACCAAGAAAAATATGAAAATGTATTATTATTATTAAGATAATAAAGTTGTCCAACTTATATTTGAGTTCAACGTTCATTCCGACCAGCCGCCGAGACCCCCTCTGTCCGCCCGCTGCCGCCTCTCGATCCAGAAACACCAGCCGCCGACCACCGTCCTTCACTCGACAACCGAATTCCGCTCCACCCGACACACCGCCGCCGAGCTCAGAAACGCTGAAGACCTCCGTCCAATTGCCGTTCGACACCGACCTAGCTAGTTTCTCTGCCTGCCACCGTTCGATCGACCGCAAAAGCACCACCTCGACCTCCGCCGTTGCTCAGTCGTCTCACCCCAGAACCACAACTGTCGAGCACGACCCGATGTTGTAACTCAAACCCGAAATCCCACCTCGGACCTCGATTCCATCTCCCAGCGAGTTCGATTCGTCTCGTCAGTCCACTGCCCGTTTCTTTTCTCAATTCCAGCCCGTGTGGACCCGTACCAGTGTACCAACTCCGACAACCGAGCGAGACCACTCAACTATGTTTCCGGCGGTCCCGAAACCAACCCCACGCTGTTGCAATCCGGCAGCCCTCCGACCATCTCGTTTCCGTTTCACGACATTATTTCGACATAAAAGAATGCTTGTGGGAGCTTACTCAAATTTGGAGTCGACAAATTTGGTGATTTCTCGAGGGACCACGGACTACGAGAGACCTTGATATTTGGTGATTTCTAATCCTTTTGTTTACCTCGGAGCATTTTATTATATGTTTCTTCTTTTGGTGGTGTTATTATGTGTTTGATCTTGCCAAGAATATTATAAATCTGAGAATTGTTATTAAGCTGTTTCTCGTGTCTTTCATATACAGAATACAACTACTTAAATAGAAGAAACTTAGGGTAACAAGCCCACACACGGCCCATGAGTTGGCGATAGGATAAATAATATCCAACACCCCCCCTCAAGTTGGAGCATGCAGATTACAAATGCCCAACTTGCGAAGTAAGTAAGTGAATTTACGTTTACCCAGCGCTTTCGTAAAGATGTCAGCAAGTTGCTCATCAGTCGAAACGTAACTCGTAGCGATGAGGCCCTCTTGTATCGCATCACGCACAAAGTGACAATCGACTTCAATATGCTTGGTGCGTTCATGAAAAACAGGATTCTGGGCAATGTGTAGTGCGGATTGACTATCACAAAAAATACGCATAGCACGGGGATGATCCACCCCAAGACTACTAAGCAACGCCTTAAGCCATTTTAACTCAGAAGTAATTGTTGCCAGAGAACGATACTCCGCTTCGGCAGATGATCGGGAGACAGTATGTTGCTTCTTGGTTTTCCAAGAAATTGGGGAAGAGCCTAGGAAGACTAGCCATCCGGTTAAAGAACGTCGAGTTAATGGACAGCTGGCCCAGTCCGAGTCACACCAACCAGATAAAGAAAGATCGCAGGATGAGCGCAATAGAATGCCTTGGCCTGGACTGCTTTTGAGATAACGGACAACACGAAGAGCGGCATCCCAATGTTCTTGGCGTGGGTGTTGCATGAATTGGGCCAAAACATGAACTGCATATGCCAGATCGGGACGAGTGAAAGAAAGATAAATAAGACGGCCAACAAGTCGTCGATAGGGTTCTGGATCGGAAAGCTCACAGCCGACGGCGAGGGCTAAGGAATGATTTTGTTCAATCGGAAATGCAGCCGGTTTGGAACCTAAAAGACCAGATTCAGCGAGAATATCAAGAGTATATTTTCGTTGACATAGGAATATGCCTTCGGAATTACGAGCGACCTCCACGCCAAGGAAGTATTTTAGAAGTCCAAGATCCTTCATATTAAAACATGTCCCTAAATAAGTTTTAAATGCAGCAATAGCAGTAGAGTCATTACCAGAAATGATCAAGTCGTCAACATATATGAGGACATTTAATTGGACATGGTCATGAGAGAGGACAAAAAGAGAATAATCAGACAATGACTGAGTAAAACCATATGTTGTCAAGGAAGCAGCAAGTTTAGCAAACCAACACCTTGGAGCTTGACGGAGGCCGTACAGGGATTTTTGTAGACGACATACCATGCCCGGGAGGGTGGGAGTATACCCAGGAGGCGGTTTCATATACACTTCCTCGTCGAGATCTCCATGAAGAAAAGCGTTATGAACGTCCATTTGGTGGAGTTCCCAATTCTTAGCAGCGGCAATAGCAAGAAATGTACGTACGGTAACCATTTTAGCGACAGGTGCAAAGGTCTCATGATAGTCGATACCCTCAACTTGATGATTTCCAAATATAACAAGCCGAGCTTTGAGACGTTCGATCTGACCATCGGAGTGATATTTAATTCGATACACCCATTTACATCCGAGGGCCTTTTTGTTTGGAGGAAGGGCAGTCATGACCCAAGTATTA
This sequence comes from Euphrasia confusa, assembly GCA_954870475.1. NCBI lineage: Eukaryota > Viridiplantae > Streptophyta > Magnoliopsida > Lamiales > Orobanchaceae > Euphrasia > Euphrasia confusa. The sequence goes on along the minus strand of OX940956.1, from coordinate 43,172,447 downwards.
TTGTCCTCCAAAGCGCGTATTTCTTGTGTCATGGCTGCGCGCCACCCGACATCTTGCATCGCCTCCCGAAAAGTACGGGGCTCATGTCCGGCAAGAACAGCGGCAAGAAAAATGCGGTGACGCAAGGAGAAATTATCGCAAGTCACATAATTCGTCAGAGGATAGGTAGGACCATCAGAGCTTGAAGAATTCGAAGTTCTGGAAGCTTGACTAAAATTTTGGACATCGTTAGTAACAAAATCACGTAGTAGAACAGAGCGACGTTTTTCCCGCATGCCGCGCCCGAGAGGAGGATCACTTGCAACGATACCCGACGAAGAAGATGAAAGACTAGAGCTCGGACACCCGCTAAGAGACTCCGTATTGTTGGGCGGGGATGGAGTGTTGGATGTTGGGGCAACAAGAGTATCAGTGGCCATAGATGAAGTATGCTCCTTCTCTGTTTCATCAAGTATAGACTCCAAGTCAACCAACAAATTTTGTGGGTTGCCCTCGGCGTTCGGTACCTCAACCGGAATGTTGGGATTGTCGGATGATGGAGTGTTGGATGATGAAAATGGAAACTCGTCTTCATGGAATTTAACGTCACGTGATATAAAGAAGTCGCATGTGTCGAGGTCATATAGTTTCCAACCTTTCTTTCCATTGGGGTAACCGACGAAAACACATTTGCGACTTCGGGGAGCGAATTTATTTCCTTTCGCCTTTTGGTTATGGGCAAAACACAAGCACCCGAAAACACGCAATTCGTCAAATTGAGGTGGGTGACCAAAAAGAATTTCATATGGTGTTTTGTTTTCCAGCAACCCAGAAGGAGTCCGATTAATTAAATGGACAGCTGCAAGAACACATTCCCCCCAAAATCTAATAGGTAGATTAGCTTGGAACATTAAAGCTCGACTAACATTAAGAATGTGTTGATGTTTACGTTCAACGCGGCCATTCTGTTGTGGAGTACCGACACAAGAGGTTTGAAAGAGAATACCATGCGCGACGAAATAATCATTCAGACAAGTAAATTCAGTGCCGTTATCACTTCGGACAGTTTGAACGGCAACATTAAATTGACGCTCAACCATAGCAAAAAAAGAGGAAAATATAGATCGAACTTCAGCTTTACTTCGTAGTAAATAGACCCAAACAACTCGAGAAAAATCGTCCACGATGGTTAAAAAATAAACCGCATCACATGAAGATGGCGTGCGATACGGGCCCCATAAATCACAATGGATTAACTGAAAACATCTAACAGCTTTATTTTCACTAATAGGAAAACTATCACGAGTTTGTTTTGCTTGAGGACAAATATCGCAGGCTTTATTCAATTTCTTCCGAGAATTAATAGAACGAATCGCAGGCAGTAACTTGACAACACGGTCTGAAGGGTGGCCCAATCGACGATGCCACAACTCAAAATCTGTGAGGCCAGAAACTTTCACGGCCTGGACGGTAGGAAACTCTCGAAAAAAATAAAGCCCATCTCGTCGTTCACCGGCTCCAATCAGAGTCCCCGAATGTAGGTCCTGTATAACACATAAAGAGTCAGTGAACCGTACATGGCAGTTAATGGCATCAATCAATTGCGACACGGAGATTAAATTGCAGTTTAGTTGGGGCACAAAGAGGACATGATCAAGGACTAATCCCCGAGGGAGATAAACATGACCCTCCAAAGTCGCAACGGTGCGTTGACCATTGGGCAGTCCAACTGGACAATCAAGTATGCGTCGAGCATCATGTAAGCATGCTCGATTTCCAGTGACATGATGGGATGCTCCTGTATCAATAATCCAATCTAGAGAAGAACACTCACCGGTCATCCGATCGTGATCTCCAGAATGTTTTTGAGTATTAATCATTTTTAATAAAATCTGGACTTGCTCCGAGTTCAAATCGACCAAAGATTTATGGCTATTCGCGGAAGCTATATCACTGGGCTCGGTTACCGCATTAGCGCGCACTCCACGACCGCGACCAGCAGCTGTTGTAGGGGTGGATATGGCCCCACGACCTGAACTAACCGATTGAGGAGGTGTGGGAGATGCTCCTCTACCTGAGCCAGACCCCTTCACACCACGATTTCGCGTCTCCCACCAATCTGGGTACCCATGCAATTTAAAGCATGTTCCAGAGTCATGCCCTTTTTGTTGGCAGTGAGTACAAAATAGCTTTGTCTTGTCAAGCTTGTCAATTTTAAGAGGACTCCGATCAGCTTGAATGGCGAAAGCGTGAAGTTCTTCCTTGACGGCCTTACTTCGTGCAATATTACGAGATCGTTCCTCTTGAAGAAACGCCTGACAAGCACGATCCATATCTGGGAGAGGAGATTGAGATAGCAAGTTTGTGCGCACCATACCATATAACTCATCGTCAATCCCTATTAAGAATTGATGAAATTTTTCATCCTCTCGATCAAGAGCAAACTTCCCGGCTACGTCACATGTGCATCGACCACACTCACACCCATGTAAAGGTTTTAGCCGAGCAAGCTCATCATATAGCCCCATCAAACGACTATAATAATCCTCAATAGACATATTTTTAGATTGCTTACATTCGGTGATATCAGCTCGAAGTTGTTGCAGACGGGGACCATTAACCACACAAAATCTCTTCGCGAGATAGTCCCACAATGGTTTCGCTTCATCATGATAAGGAATAGAAATTGCAACCTTAGGATCGATGCTACGTAACATCCAGGAAACGAGCATGGAATTGACTGTGTCCCAGTCAAGTAATTTTTTCTTGTCTGTGGGTTTGTTGATCGTCCCATCGACAAAGACGAATTTTCGACGAGCTTTAAAAGACAGAGTAATTGATCGCGCCCACGCCACATAATTGTCGCCGTGTAAGATCACATGCGTGATCAAGTTTCCGGGTTGATCTCCAGACCCAAGGTAATATGGTGAAGTAGGTTCAATTTTTCCTTCGTCCGTCATAGTAGAAACCTGCAAGAACACGTTGGTGGTGCAGGAACGGCGTAGGAAGATATTTTAGGGTTTCCTATACTGCTAAGGGCTCTGATACCATGCCAAGAATATTATAAATCTGAGAATTGTTATTAAGCTGTTTCTCGTGTCTTTCATATACAGAATACAACTACTTAAATAGAAGAAACTTAGGGTAACAAGCCCACACACGGCCCATGAGTTGGCGATAGGATAAATAATATCCAACAGATCTTCTCTTTTATTCATGTGATGTTGGATTTGGCATTATGTTATTTTATTTTTGTTTTTTTGGATGTGTTGGTTCTTGGTGGTTTATTATTGGAATGTGTTTGTATATATATATTTGTGTTGTGTTTGGTTTTGGTTGTCCAACTTATACTTATATTTGAGTTCAAGGTTCATTATTCAATCGATTTTGTAGAAATTTATCGGGGCATAAGATATCTAACAATAATGATTTTGTAAAAAATTATTATTACAACCATTGTCAAAGACTCAAATACATAAATCTTTGCAAAAGTACGTAATTTCTACCATTTAAATATTTTCCTAAAACTTGTGTCCATACCGTTCTGAAAGTAGAAGCCATCCGCCTCGACTGACCAGGAGCACTTTAAGCCAGAACACTCTGTGAATGCGGCGCGGGAGTCGAAGACATTGAAACTGAGATGCTTTTGACCCCATTGGAAATCACAGATGTACACTGTACGATGCAGTAATCTCCAGTTATCTGGAAATTTGTAAGTTGTGTGGAAGTCGATCGTTTGTTCTCCGAGATCTGTGCTTTCTTTCGTTCGGTTTCTGATAAATCCCAACACTATCTTCTTGCAATGAACGGTGAGCGGAGGATCGGGGGAAGGGAGGTTGTTGGAAATCGTAACCGCGTATTTACCTTTTTCGATAAAACCAAAGTTGATTTCTTGGAAAAGAGTAGTCGTTAGGAAAACGTACGCAACAAAGATTTTTAGGCAAGTCGTCGTCATCTCGATCGATTTACTCTACTTTTTTTTTATGGGAAATGAACATTGGTTGCTAGCTATTTATATGGAAGAGCAAATAAATTGAATTATTGAAATAATGTTATTTACTTGGGTTAGAATCATATTTCGTCCTCTAGTGATTCTCCATTTACTTACTTACCTATTAAAATATATTTTTACTAAAATTATATTTTTAAGTAAATATAAAATAATTTAAGAATATAAATATTACATTAAACCTATTTTTTTTATGCTTAATCAAGTTAAATAATTTTTTATTTGATTTTTAATATAAAGAATTGTTTACTTTTTCTCTCGAAAGACCCAAGTGCTGAGTTGGCAGGCTGATGGATGACGTCAACTTTCCAGCACCTCGTGATAAAAAAAAGGGCTAATAACAATTTGCAACTCAATATTTAGTGTTTTTTACATTTTTCTACCTTGTCGGATATTTGTTACTGTTTAGTTACTCTTGTTTAATGAAATTACACTTTACAACCTCTGTTTGCCGGATCAAAATTTTCTTTAGAATATTCTAGTCATATAAGCTTCACATAACATAATTAAGGGCATAATTGTCTTTTTTATAAAGGGTAAAATACATTTTCCTACCTGAGGTTTAACAATTTTTACACTTTCCTACCTGACCGGAAAAACGTTGCATGCGCCTACCTGAGGTTTAACATATTTACACTTTTCTACTCGCGACTTGGCTGAAGCGAATATTCGGTGGAATATTCCGAGAAAGTGGACATCACGCTCCCTAAATGAGATTGTGCATTATATTGGTATGTAGCTGGGAGGACATTTATGTAATTAATCATTTAATTAATTCATTTATTTAAACAAAATAACAAATGATAAAAATCATTTACGGGTTTCAAAAATCAAAAACGGGTTTCAATTCTCATAGCTCCTTCATCTTCAAATTCCTAAATCCCAAAATCCTTTCTCTCTCAAATCTCTAAATCCCCAAATTGTTTTACTCTCAAATCTCTAAATCCCTAAATCTATTCTACAAAGTAGTTGCACCCTCATTCTGAAGAAAAAAAAAGGTAAGAATTCAAATAATTTCATGAATTTGAGGAGAGGAAAAATCGCATACTCACCTTAAACTAACCGCAAGCCTTGAACCTCCTCCCCGGGTTCAAATCAAACCACGAAGTGCGCCTCTCTACTGGTTCTTCGCATCGGTAATGTTCCATGTAGAAATTGGAAGAACTAATTTTAGAGTTCGTCAAAAGGGGAACAATTTTAGGGTTTATGTGAATCTGAAATTTGATGCAAAAAAAAAACCGTTCTCCCTTCCTTATATGTTTTTTGTTTTCTTTTATGTTTTTTAATTTAATTATTGCTGATCTTGTTGACTGAGGGTATATAGGTAATCTCTCAAAAAATTGAGTAAGAAGTTACGTATTTACCCTTGAAATCGGAATATTCTACCGAATATTCGCTTTAGGCGAGTCGCGGGTAGGAAAGTGTAAATATGTTAAACTTCAGGTATGCGCATGGAACGTTTTTCCGATCAGGTAGAAAAATGTAAAAACTGTTAAACCTCATGTAGGAAAATGTATTTTACCCTTTTATAAATTATTTTTAATTTTTATTAAATAAATAAACAAATTGTTAAAAAATGAATATTTTAAATTTCACAAAATAAAAAATAAAAATCAAAGATTCAAACCAAAGATTCATATCTACTTCTTCTTTTTTTCTTTTTTTCTTTGGATGATTCTCAAAACTGGGTGAACCTTTAATGAAATGGATCTTGTTGCTTTGATTGTTGCTTCGTTTTCCACTCTGATTTATTTTCCTTTTAGGCTTCTAGTAGCCCTACTTCCTTCCACCAAGAGAAGTGTGAATCCACAAAGGGCATCCCCAATAGCATTATCAGTAAGAGGGTCTTGAGAAAGGCCGCCGTTGGCTGACTCAAGTGCCCTCGAACCACGCGCGTAAGATTAATTTGGAAAACTACCAGGGAGCTTTAAAGAGAGATTCCATGGACGGCAAGAGTCACGTAAATCCCTCTCGTCTATCTGCTCTCGCTGCTGCCGTCGTAAATTCTCCCCACGCCGACAGTCGCATAGACGAGGACGATGAAAACCTCACGTGAAGGCGGATTCTTATTTGTCGGTCTGAGGTTTTCCATTGATGTTTTTTTTTCCATTATTGTAAATTGAGATGATTTATGAAATTTAATTTTTTTGTTGGTGATTTAATTAATTAATTAATTATTTTATGCATTTTTGGATGAATGATGAATTTTGAAAGACGAACTTACGATTTATAGATTAATAGATAATATTGAGGGAAAAATTGTAATCAGCCATTTATATGGGTTTAATATTTACAAAAAAACATTTCAAAACAGAATATGTCGATGATCCGACAACCCCTGGTTGCAATATGTAAAACTCTCATACATGAAGTAATAAACGATAACAAAATTTCGATTAGATTGCAAAATATAAAAACTTTTAAATTTGAGGTTGCAAACTGTAATTAACCAAAAAAAAAATTAGTTAAAGAACTATTAATTAAATGAACCCTAAAAAAATAAAAATAGTTAAAGAAGGACAAGGGTGCAGCATGGACTCTGGCCGGGACGTAGGGACTTGGTTCCAAAGGCTAAGTTGAATTTTTATATTTATTTGGATTTTGTGTACAATTGTATGCATAATTATAGACTAAATTGATTTTTTTATAATAATTATTATTATTATTATAAATTATTAAATATTTTTTTAAAAATATTAATAATATTGTGAAATTAACTAAATTGTATACTTAAAATTATTGGTCCAAATTATTTTTTATTTATTTTATTTTAATTATTTTGAAATTAATTGAAGGATCTGAGCTGAATTGAAATGATCTAAACTGAACTGAACTCTAAAAGAACAGGTCACTTGATTATACTCAATTACAAAAGATCTTGTAAGTTTAGCTGATTCCACAAGTCGTCCAAATTAGCTGAAAATCATGTTCAATCCATTCCCGTGAAAAAAATGGTGAAAAAAGTAAAAAAAAAAACAAACACGAGAAACGAGCCGTGATTTCATTACGTGTCAAAAAGTGACCGGAGCACTGACGTGAAAAGATATGTTGGATTATTTGTCCTACAATAGCCCAATTTCATCATTTTCACCAAGATCCCTTTAAAAAGAATAAATTTATTTGAGTTAACAAATTAAAAAAAACAATAAGAAAAAACATATGTACATGTAGGCCAAGAAGATATCAACAAGATGAGTTGTTTAGTGTTATATGTGTAGTATGGTAGTTTGGAGAACTAGTCTGTTAGCTCGTTGTTGCGATAAAGGTTTCGTTTTCCGTGCGCTGTTTTGTATCATGTATTTTTCTTCTTTTTTATTTGATTGAACTTTACCAAAAAAAAAAAAAAGACATGAGAAAGATTGATGAAAAAATTAGCCCATGTGGACTCGAATATGAGTCAAGTCGGGGACTGACCAGCTAGCAAAGGTAAGAATCTGTAGTACAGAGCTAGTCTCGGGATATACTGGACAAGTATGGCTTCACGTAAAAGATTTTTTGCGGTATTTGCAGCACTCGGGTAATATCAATAATACGATGATCTACACCATATAAAACATAACAATTAACCAAATGTTAGTAGTTTATGTGTTAGTTCGCTATATTCTGACCGCCAAATATACGTCATAAAATCCAAGTGCATCATAACATTAGCAAGATGGATATAGCAAACACCAATAGGCCTAATCGTTAATAGGTACGTACGTATCATCTTCAAGAGCGATGATAAGAATATTTTCATGCTTACCTGGGAAAGGGCATACAACAAATAAATCAAGAACAAAATATCAATCTTTTTAGTGTCATCAACTAAATCTCCGTAACTCTAGATTTAGGAGCAACATAATCCAGCATGAACTGCAAATATAACAATGTGAAGTGCCTTTAATACAAGAAAAAAATAATATCATGTTCAATCCTTTCTGGTGAAAAAAACGTAAATAAGCACGAGAAACGCACGTGATTCATCACGTGTCAAAAAAAGTGGCCGGAGTACGGACGTGAAAATTAAAAATAACAAATGAAATGCACTAATAATGACAATTTAACAAATCAATTTATAAGTCTCATTATGAATTTATAGTGTTCATAACACAGTTTAAATAATACCAACAAGAACTGAGGGCCTCTTTTTTATAAGCATTGTTAAGAGAGAAAAGCAACTTGGAGAAGTATATGAAGAAAGTAAATAAAGTCAGTCATGCTCCATAGGAAAATTGTCATGGGCCAATTTAAATTTAACTAGTAAAATCTGTTCGTGCAATGCACGGTAATATTTATTGTTTTCATTTGATATTAAATAAAATACATAAAATTTAATATAAGTATTTTATATAATTAATTATAAATTTTATACTAAGTAACATTTGATATACAATATATTTTTTAATTAGTTTGTTTTTAAATTCAAATCTTATCAATTATTTATTACCTTCAACTATATTAAAAGTTAAAATGAATTAATTTCATGCTTCAAAATTTTATTTTTGGAAAATAAAGATTAATTACTATTGAAAAATATAATTTATTGAATTTTGTATTACATTAAGATAAAGATTGACATTATATTAATAACTTATTAATTTAATGTTATAATAAAAATTATTTATGTGAAACGTACAAATAAAAACTCTACGTGCTAAATATTTAATTTAATTTTTGTGGTTAGAAAAAAAAAATATTAAGTTCAATTTAATTTAATTTTAAAATATTGAATTTATAATAATAAAAATAATCAAATAATAAAACATAAAAAATTAAATAAATAAACAAACTTAATGGATCTCAACTTAATTGACTTTAATTTATAACTGAATTTAATAAATCTGAACCGAAGTAAAATGAAGCAAATTGAGAATAACTGAAGCGCTTAATGAGTGTGGACTGAAGTAAACTGAAGTGAACTAAGAATAACTACAAAACAACTTTACTTCAGTTTAGTTTAGTTTAGATCCATTAAGGCATGTTCTTTTAGACTAAAACTGTCTGATCTTAACTGAAATGGCTTTAATTTATATGAACTGAACTTAATAAGTCTGAACTTAAGTAAAACGAACTGGGAAAACCTAAAGCGCTTAATGAGTCTGAACTGAAGTATACTGAAGCGAACTTAGAATAACTACAAAACAACTTTACTTCAGTTCAGTTTAGTCCATTCGGGCCTGTTCATTTGGACTGAAACTGTCTGAACTAAACTGAACTGAATTTAATAGGTTTCAACTGAATTAAAATGAAATTAAGTTCAATTTTATTTTATTTTAAAATATTGTAATAATAATATACTAATATTAAATTAAATGACCGAATTGATGCAAACTTAATAATTATTTATCTGAACTGAACTTAATAGGTCAAAACTGAATTGAATAAATCTAAACGTAAGTGAAATGAGAATAAGTCTAAAAGACCTATATTGAATTTTATTTAATAGGTATGGACTAAACTGAATTGAATTTAATATGTGTGAACTGAGCTGAAATTAATATATTTGAACTAAAGTGAATTTAATAAATTTAAATTGTTAAAATAATTGTTTATATTTCAACAATCTATCAATTTCGTTAAAACTATAGACAAAAAAAAACTTGAAATGGTTTTTCAATAATATTTTCTAATATTTTCATTTGTTTTTAAATCCTATAACTCGAGTAAATTATGAATGGTGAATAATTGAGTAGTTAAAAATTTTAAATTGTTAAATAATTTTTATTTATTTTTCAATTATCTCTCTAGTCATTTATTTTTAAATTCAAGTTTTAGAAGTTTATAAACTATTCCAAAAAAATTAAATTGATAAATAATTATTTTTTTGTGTTTGAAACTATATTTAATTCTCAATAAATATACGGTCTCAATATATAAAATATTTATAACTTATTAAAGACATGTTCTTTAATACTCAAAATAAATAAATGAACTGAACTAAATTAGGCCTGAATTGAACTGAACTTAGCTTAAAATGTGTGAAATAAATAAGTCTAAAAGAACATGTTCTAAATCATTATCAACATTACGGACATGTCTATTAAGGACCTATTCTTTTGGACTGAAACCGTCTAAACTAAATTGAACTGAATTTAATAGGTTTCAACTTAATTAAACTAAAACTAAGTTCAATTTAATATCATTTTAAAATATTAAAATAATAATAAAATAATAATATCAATTGAGACCAATTAAGTTCAGTTTGATTCATCTTTTGAATCATATAAAGCGTTTAAATTATGAATGGTGAATAGTTGAATAGTTCATCATTCATCTTTTAAATTATATAACTATGTAAATTATGAATAATGAATAGTTGAGTAGTTAAAAAAAAAAAATTGTTAAATAATTATTTTGTTTGTATTTAAACTATTTTTGTAGTCAATTCTTTTTTCAAATTCATGTTTAGAAGTTTATAAACTATTGTAAAAAAATTAAATTGATAAATAATTAATTTTTTGTATTTGAAAATATAATATTTATATAATATTCAACAAACTGAATTGAATTTAATAGGTTTCAACTTAATTAAACTAAAATTAAATTCAATTTAATTCATTTTTAAATATTAAGATAATAATAAAATAATAATATCAGTTGAGACCAATTAAGTTCAGTTTGATTCATCTTTTGAATCATATAAAGCGTTTAAATTATGAATAGTGAATAGTTGAATAGTTAATCATTCATCTTTTAAATTATATAAATTTGTAAATTATGAATGGTGAATATTTAAGTAGTTAAAAAAATTAAATTGTTAAATAATTATTTTGTTTGTATTTAAACTATCTTTGTAGTCAATTCTTTTTTCAAATTGTTTAGAAGTTTATAAGCTATTGTAAGAAAATTAAATTGATAAATAATTAATTTTTTTTTTTGTTTGAAAATATATCTCAATCTCAATGAATATACAATCTCCATATATAAAATATTTATTACCTATTAAAGACATGTTCTTTAATACTCAAAATGAAACAGAACTAAACTATGTCTGAATTGAACTGAACATAACTTAATAAGTCGGAAATAAAGTGAATTGTGAATAAAGTCTAAAAGAACATGTTCTAAATCATTACCAACATTACTTCTTGAAATGAAACTGACTAAATTGAATTAAACTTAACTGAATTGAACTTAATAAGTCTCAACTAACTAAATGGTAATTAATTTTAATTTAATTTAATTTTAAAATATTGAAATTATAATAATAAAAATAATGAAATAATATAAAAATTAAAAATTAAATGAATAAACTGAACTTACTGGGTCTGAACTTAACTTAATACTTTATCTCAACTTAACTGAAATTAATGATTCTGAACTAAAGTAAACTGAAGCGAACTGAGAATAACTCCAAAATACCTTTACTTCTGTTGAGTTTAGTTTTGATCCATTAAGGACCTTACTTCAGTTGAGTTTAGTTTTGATCCATTAAGGACATTTTCTTTTGAACTGAAACCGTATTGAATTTAATAGGTTTGAATTGTATTGAACTGAAATTAAGTTCAATTTAGTTTCATTTTAAAATATTTAAATAATAATAATATAATAATATTAAGTTAAATGACTGAATTGATGTAAACTTAATAATTATTAACTGAACTTAACTTAATAGGTCAAAATTGAATTGAATAAGTCTAAACTGAAAATTGATGTAAACTTAATAATTATTAACTGAACTTAACTTAATAGGTCAAAATTGAATTGAATAAGTCTAAACTGAATTGAAATGAAAATAAGTACTCCCTCTATCCCTTAAAACAATGCACACTTTCCTTTTTAGTCCATCCCTTAAAACAGTGCACATTCCATAAATGGAATGTCTTTTCACAACTTTATCCTTTCAATACACATTAATTTACCCTTATACCACTACTTTTTCAACTAACTACTTTATTACTTATACATCAATACCTATTATACCCTCACTTTATATTATTAAACACATAAAAAATCACTTTTTCTTAATCTACGTGTATCTTTCTCTATGCACTATTTAGAGAGATGGAGGGAGTATAAAAGAAATATATTGAATTTAATTTTTGTCCTAAATGACTTAACTGAACTGCACTAAATATGTCTGAACTGAACTTAATATGTTTATATTTCAATAATCTTTTATTATCAATTGATCAATTTTCTTAGAATTATAAAAAAACAAAACTTGAAAATATTTTTCAATAATATATTCTAATGTTTTCATTTATCTTTTAAATCATATAAACCTTGTAAATTATGAATGGTGAATAGTTGAGTAGTTAAATAAGTAAATTGTTAAATAATTATTTTATCTGTATTTAAACTATCGCTCTACTCAATTGTTTTTTTTTTAATTAAAGTTTTAGAAGTTTATAAACTATTCTAAAAAAATTAAATTGATAAATTAATCAATTATTTGTGTTTATAACTATACCTCATTCTCAATAAAATATTTATTACTTATTAAAGACATGTTCATTAAGGCTCAAAATGATTGTATTGAATTGAATTAAACTTAATAGGTCTGAATTGAACTGAACTGAACTTAACTTAATGAGTCTGAAATAAATTCAATTGAGAATAAATCTTAAAGAACAGGTTCTAAATCATCATCAACATTTCTTTTGGACTGAAACTGACTTAATTGAATTAAACTGAACTGAATTGAACTTAATAAGTCTGAAATGAACTAAATTGAAATTATGTTCAATTTAATTTAATTTTAAAATATTGAAATGATAATAATAAAAATAATGAAATAATACAAAAAATAAAAATTAAATAATAAACTGAAGATCTGTACTGAACTAAACTGAAATTAACTTAATTTATCTGAACTTAACTGAACTTAATGATTTTAAACTCAACTAAATTGAAGCGAACGGACTAAAACTCCAAAACAACTACTTCAGTTTAGTTTAGTGTTGATACATTAAGAACATGTAGTTTTGGACTATACTGTCTGAGCCAAACTGAACTGAATTTAACATGTTTGAATTGAATTTGAACTTAAATTAAGTTCAATTTAGTTTTATTTTAAAATATTGTATTAATAATAATAATAATAATAATAATAATAATAATAATAATAATAATAATAATAATAATAATAATAATAATAATAATAATAATAATAATAATAATAATAATAATAATAATAATAATATAATAATAATAATAATAATAATATTATTAAATTAAATGGCTCAATTGATGTAAGCTTAATAATTATTAATTGAACTGAACTTAATAGGTTAAAACTGAATTGAAAGAATCTAAACGGAACTAAAATGAGAATAAGTCTAAAAGAACTATATTAAATTTAATTTTAGTCTTAAATGACTGAACTGAACTCTACTAAATATATTGAACTGAACGAATTGAATTTAATAAGTTTGAATTAAACTGAATTGAAATTAATAAATCTAAACTTAATTGAACTTTAATTTAATATGTTTGAAAACTTAATTGAACTTTATAAATTTAAACCGTTAAAATAATTCTTTTGTTTATATTAAAATAATCTTTTTACTCGAATCAATTTTTTTTAGAATTATACACATAAAAAAAATTGAAAATGATTGTTTTCATTTATCTTTTGAATCATATAACCCGTGTAAATTATAAATGGTAAATAATTGAGTAGTTGAAACACCAGCGGCCGACCACCGTCCTTCACTCCGGAGTCACCGTTCGATTTCCGTGGAGATCGACCACAAAAGCACCACCTCGACCTCCGCCGTTGCTCAGTCGTCTCACCCCAGGACCTTCGCTCCGACTCCGAACTCCGGCCGATTCCGCTCGAGAACCACAACTGTCGAGCACGACCCGATGTCGTAACTCAAACCCGAAATCCCACCTCGGACCTCGATTCCATCTCCCAACGAGTTCGATTTGTCTCGTCAGTCCACTGCCCGTTTCTTTTCTCAATTCCAGCCCGTGTGGACCCGTACCAGTGTAACTCCGACAACCGAGCGAGACCACTCAACTATGTTTCCGGCGGTCCCGAAACCAAGCCCACGCTGTTGCAATCCGGCAGCCCTCCGACCATCTCGTTTCCGTTTCACGACATTATTTCGACATAAAAGAATGCTTGTGGGAGCTTACTCAAATTTGGAGTCGACAAATTTGGTGATTTCTCGAGGGACCACGGACTACGAGAGACCTTGATATTTGGTGATTTCTAATCCTTTTGTTTACCTCGGAGCATTTTATTCTATGTTTCTTCTTTTGGTGGTGTTATTATGTGTTTGATCTTCTCTTTTATTCATGTGATGTTGGATTTGGCATTATGTTATTTTATTTTTGTTTTTTTTGGATGTGTTGGTTCTTGGTGGTTTATTATTGGGATGTGTTTGTATATATATATATTTGTGTTGTGTTTGGTTTTGGTTGTCCAACTTATACTTATATTTGAGTTCAAGGTTCATTATTCAATCGATTTTGTAAAAATTTATCGGGGCATAAGATATCTAACAATTATGATTTTGTAAAAATTTATTATTACAACCATTGTCAAAGACTCAAATACATAAATCTTTGCAAAAGTACGTAATTTCTACCATTTAAATATTTTCCTAAAACTTGTGTCCATACCGTTTTGAAAGTAGAAGCCATCCGCCTCGACTGACCAGGAGCACTTTAAGCCAGAACACTCTGTGAATGCGGCGTGGGAGTCGAAGACATTGAAACTGAGATGCTTTTGACCCCATTGAAAATCACAGATGTACACTGTACGATGTAGTAATCTCCAGTTATCTGGAAATTTGTAAGTTGTGTGGAAGTCGATCGTTTGTTCTCCGAGATCTGTGCTTTCTTTCGTTCGATTTCTGATAAATCCCAACACTATCTTCTCGCAATGAACGGTGAGCGGAGGATCGGGGGAAGGGAGGTTGTTGGAAATCGTAACCGCGTATTTACCTTTTTTGATAAAACCAGAGTTGATTTCTTGGAAAAGAGTAGTCGTTAGGAAAATGTACGCAACAAAGATTTTTAGGCAAGTCGTCGTCATCTCGATCGATTTACTCTGCTTTTTTTTATGGGAAATGAACATTGGTTGCGAGCTATTTATATGCAAGAGCAAATAAATTAAATTATTGAAATAATGCTATTTACTTGGGTTAGAATCATATTTCGACCTCTAGTGATTCTCCATTTACTTACTTACCTATTAAAATATATTTTTACTAAAATTATATTTTTAAGTAAATATAAAATAATTTAAGAATATAAATATTACATTAAACCTATTTTTTTTATGCTTAATCAAGTTAAATAATTTTCTATTTGATTTTTAATATAAAGAATTGTTTACTTTTTCTCTCGAAAGACCCAAGTGCTGAGTTGGCAGGCTGATGAATGACGTCAACTTTCCAGCACCCCGTGATAAAAAAAAGGGCTAATAACAATTTGCAACTCAATATTTAGTGTTTTTTACATTTTTCTACCTTGTCGGATATTTGTTACTGTTTAGTTACTCTTGTTTAATGAAATTACACTTTACAACCTCTGTTTGCCGGATCAAAATATTCTTTAGAATATTCTAGTCATATAAGCTTCACATAACATAATTAAGGGCATAATTGTCTTTTTATAAAGGGTAAAATACATTTTCCTACCTGAGGTTTAACAATTTTTACACTTTCCTACATGACCGGAAAAACGTTGCATGCGCCTACCTGAGGTTTAACATATTTACACTTTTCTACTCGCGACTTGCCTGAAGCGAATATTCGGTGGAATATTCCGAGAAAGTGGACATCACGCTCCCTAATTGAGATTGTGCATTATATTTGTATGTAGCTGGGAGGACATTTATGTAATTAATCATTTAATTAATTCATTTATTTAAACAAAATAACAAATGATAAAAATCATTTACGGGTTTCAAAAATCAAAAACGGGTTTCAATTCTCATAGCTCCTTCATCTTCAAATTCCTAAATCCCAAAATCCTTTCTCTCTCAAATCTCTAAATCCCCAAATTGTTTTACTCTCAAATCTCTAAATCCCTAAATCTATTCTACAAAGTAGTTGCACCCTCATTCTGAAGAAAAAAAAAGGTAAGAATTCAAATAATTTCATGAATTTGAAGAGAGGAAAAATCGCATACTCACCTTAAACTAACCGCAAGCCTTGAACCTCCTCCCCGGGTTCAAATCAAACCACGAAGTGCGCCTCTCTACTGGTTCTTTGCATCGGTAATGTTCCATGTAGAAATTGGAAGAACTAATTTTAGGGTTCGTCAAAAGGGGAACAATTTTAGGGTTTATGTGAATCTGAAATTTGATTCAAAAAAAAAAACCCGTTCTCCCTTCCTTGTATGTTTTTTGTTTTCTTTTATGTTTTTTAATTTAATTATTGCTGATCTTGTTGACTGAGGGTATATAGGTAATCTCTCAAAAAATTGAGTAAGAAGTTACGTATTTACCCTTGAAATCGGAATATTCTACCGAATATTCGCTTTAGGCGAGTCGCGGGTAGGAAAGTGTAAATATGTTAAAATTCAGGTATGCGCATGGAACGTTTTTCCGATCAGGTAGAAAAATGTAAAAACTGTTAAACCTCATGTAGAAAAATGTATTTTACCCTTTTATAAATTATTTTTAATTTTTATTAAATAAATAAACAAATTGTTAAAAAATAAATATTTTAAATTTCACAAAATAAAAAATAAAAATCAAAGATACAAACCAAAGATTCATATCTACTTCTTCTTTTTTTCTTTTTTTCTTTGGATGATTCTCAAAACTGGGTGAACCTTTAATGAAATGGATCTTGTTGCTTTGATTGTTGCTTCGTTTTCCACTCTGATTTATTTTCTTTTTAGGCTTCTAGTAGCCCTACTTCCTTCCACCAAGAGAAGTGCGAATCCACAAAGGGCATCCCCAATAGCATTATCAGTAAGAGGGTCTTGAGAAAGGCCGCCGTTGGCTGACTCAAGTGCCCTCGAACCACGTTAGTAAGATTAATTTGGAAAACTACCAGGGAGCTTTAAAGAGAGATTCCATGGACGGCAAGAGTCACGTAAATCCCTCTCGTCTCTCTGCTCTCGCTGCTGCCGTCGTAAATTCTCCCCACGCCGACAGTCGCATAGACGAGGACGATGAAAACCTCACGTGAAGGCGGATTCTTATTTGTCGGTCTGAGGTTTTCCATTGATGTTTTTTTTCCATTATTGTAAATTGAGATGATTTATGAAATTTAATTTTTTTGTTGGTGATTTAATTAATTAATTAATTATTTTATGCATTTTTGGATGAATGATGAATTTTGAAAGACAAACTTACGATTTATAGATTTGTTTTTTCTTCATTAATAGATAATATATGGTAAGAGATGTAATAGAAGTGATAAGTTAAGTAATAAATCAATTAGATATATCATTTATAGAATTCGGTATAATTGAGCAATTTAAGGAATTGATGACTAAAGTATTAAAATTTAGGTAACAAATCAATTATATATATTATTTAAAGAACTTGGTCAACTAATATAATTTAGCAATATAAGGAATTGATGACTAAATATAATAATTTCGGTTACTCTTAATTATTAATGGAAATCTGAACTAATTAAAATTTCGGACAATTTATTCTTTTTTATCGTATTATAAAATATCATTGATCTTCATTATTTTATATATAATTATTAACAATATATTGTTAATTGCGTGTATTAATTTAGTAACAATATAATAATTTGATATTTGTACTATTTCCATTATTGAATAGATTTATTACAGTAATTTCATGTATTAACATAATTTTCATTTTTTTGAAATATTTCAATTTATTAATTAATATTTTATAGATGTTCATTATAATAATATTATAAATAAATCAAAAATTTATGTATGTAATTCTTTTCCTATAATATCATAGGAATTGATGACTAAACTATTATAATTTCGGTAACAACTCAATTAGATATATCATTTATAGAATTTGGTCAACTAATATAATTGAGCAATTTAAAAAATTGATGACTAAATATAATAATTTTGGTTACTCTTAATTATTTATGGAATTATGAAATATTTAAAATTTCGGTTGAAATTTTTTATTTATGAAAATTGAAAAATGCAGTAAATATTGAATTAGAAGCCACATCATAATTAATAATAAGGGTAAAAAAAAGCCACATAAGTAAATCTCGACCAATAAAAATTCGTCTGTGCCACGCAAGTGTGAACATACTCATTTTTTGTAGTGTAATTTTTTCTGTTCACACTGAACACGTGTTATTATCAAAGTCTGGATTTATATATTAAATAGATATATTGTTAATTGCGTGTATTAATTTAGTAACAATATAATAGTTGGATATTTGTACTATTTCCATTATTAAATAGATTTATTACAATAATTTCATGTATTAACATAATTTTCATTTTTTTGAAATATTTCAATTTATTAATTAATATTTTATAGATGTTCATTATTATAATATTATAAATAAATCAAAAATTTATGTACGTAATTCTTTTCCTATAATATTATAGGAATTGATGACTAAACTATTATAATTTCGGTAACAAATCAATTAGATATATCATTTATAGAATTTGGTCAACTAATATAATTGAGCAATTTAAAAAATTGATGACTAAATATAATAATTTTGGTTACTCTTAATTATTTATGGAATTATGAAATATTTAAAATTTGGTTGAAATTTTTTATTTATGGAATTTGAAAAATGCAGTAAATATTGAATTAGAAGCCACATTATAATTAATAAGGGTAAAAAAAAGCCACATAAGTAAATCTCGACCAATAAAAATTCGTCTGTGCCACGTAAGTGTGAACATACTCATTTTTTGTAGTGTAATTTTTTGTGTTCACACTGGCCACGTATTATTATCAAAGTCTGGATTTATATATTAAATAGATGATATGCACTTGTGATCCTGGGAAAATTCAGAAGAAGAAAAAATGTAAATTAATTTATACTACAATGAAAATCCGACTTGTAGAAAAGTGTACCTTCTGAAAAAATGTAAATTAATTTTTACTACAATGAAAATTCGACTTGTAGAAAAGTGTACCTTCTGCACATTCAGCAAAAAAAAGAATAATATATGGGTCCAGAAATACGGCAAACAAACAAGAAATCACGAAGAACTGGTTCCACTGCTGAATGACTTTGGCATGAGGACTCACGACTCCCAGAATATTAGGTTGCAAGAAAGAATACAATCTCTTCGACGAGGCAAATCGTTCTGCAAGTTAGCCGAAAATCATGTTTTTAATTATTTTCGGTGAAAAAAAACGTAAAAAAATACAAGAAACACCCGTGATTTCATTACGTGTCAAATTGAGTGACCTTATTTCGCTTTGTGTTTGGTTTGATATTACTTTAATTTTTATTTTAAATTACAATTTTATTAATATTGTTTACTCCACTAGAAATATATATATTGAATAAAAATAGAACCGTTCAGTCAAATTTTAAAAATAATTAATTACAAAGCGATTACTAAAACCATAAATATAAATAAGATAAATATAAATAAGACAAAAAGTAAAATTGTCTTTACACATTACATAAACTCTCCTTAAAACTTATTTAAACCCATATTATTATACCTAAATCTCGATTATGCAAAAATAAAATAAAATTATATTTAATTTTATGCGTTGTTTTGTACACTATATTTTTTCTTTTATATAATATTGACTTTGACCAAAAAAATAGCTCTTTTTCAAAATTTATTATACAATTATTTTAAAATAAATCAAACACCACTTAAAATTGAAAAATGAAATTAAAATTAGATTTTAACTAGAAGACATATACAAATACTTTTTCATAAATCGATAAACACTTGTAAACAAATATATCTTCTAAATTTTATTTAAGTTGGCACTAAAACTATGTTTATAAGACATAATAATATTACTAATTAATAATTTATACTTAATTAGTGCTCGATCTTAATAATGGAATTGTTTAATTTGATGTACCAAACTCGTA
This sequence comes from Euphrasia confusa, assembly GCA_954870475.1. Lineage (NCBI taxonomy): Eukaryota > Viridiplantae > Streptophyta > Magnoliopsida > Lamiales > Orobanchaceae > Euphrasia > Euphrasia confusa. The sequence goes on along the minus strand of OX940956.1, from coordinate 43,152,521 downwards.
TGTACATACACACACAACTATATATATAGCAAAAGCTGCTCCACTTGGTCGACCACTTGGATGACGTCATCTTCTACAGTAAAACTTCCACAGCATTTAATTAATTATATCCCTCAAATTCATTGAATTTTATTTGCAATAATTGATTTTGGATTAGCCACAAGTAAAAATGATTTTTAGCATTTAATTTTTATATATGATCCATCGATCGGGTTAACATGTTAACAATGGATCGTTTTTAAGGACGGTTTGTTTATTATTTACTGATGAGCGATTTGTCAACAATTAATTGTTATTTGGTCCTTTGAAGTTCGATTTCTAGGGATCGATCAATTTCGGTCAAATGCATGCACGTTGCACAGTATGGAGAGAAAAATATCGCAAATTTCGTGGAATTTTGAAACTTATGTATAGGCACGTAGCTAGTGAAATGCGATAGACACCTAAACAAATTGGCACGTTCAAAGAATCAGTTTGTACATTAGTTCTTCCCACACAAGTTATATCATTTCATTAATTTCACCACAATCTATTTTCATTCTATAAATACCAAGAAAAACAAGCCAATATATATATCACAAATTATAAACATTTTGATTCATAGTTCTTCCTATATTCAATAATTATTAATTGGTATATATTTAGATATATGGCTGAGGATAAAGTCATCTTCACTTGTGCTTTTCTCATTTTGCTTATATTTTCAAACGAAATTGTCTCCACCGAGGGAAGGCCTCTAATGAAAACCGCGGAGAGCCAACCGATGGTGATGAGAAGCGATTATGATCGGATCTTGGGCCACGATAAATTATCCGATGAAATTGCAGGTGATTATAATAATAAGAATGGATTAGCTGGTCATTATAAAGAGAGCTTAGAGACGACACCCGGAAACAGTCCCGGGATGGGGCATTGACCTAATGGCCGGCTATATATATATATCAAGCTTAATTATCTGGTGATTAAGGTGTTGATAATATTAATAATTAATCCTACGTTTTTTAAAATGAATTGTATATATTGTAGTTCCTCTTCAATGTACGTAAATTAATACTGTAATTATTTCTATATACTAATGAAGTACAAAATAAAAAAAATACAAGTTCTGATTTTTTTTCTGTCACTGCACCTCACTGTGTGTTATTACAAAGATAAAACAAAAATAACATGAACTTGTGATTGATTTGATGATGTATGTAAAATAAGGTGCACGGAATCCCATGTACTTCCATCACACCTAAGCACTGAAAACCTTACCATGTTTTTTCTTTCTTATAGTCAAAGAACAAAATCGACCATACCTTAATTTTGCTTCAATTGGCTAAACAACAAACGTTGATTTAATTTCAATTTTCCAACTAGAAATATATATACTAACATATTACATCCCTCTAAAATTCTTTGAATAAAATTAATTACAATCACAAGTTTTCGATATAATATAAAAAATTATACTATGTACGCACATAACAAATTTATTTCGACTTTTGGGCTTGTCCTCGACTTTTGCGTCACATTTGTATGACATTGTTAAACTTTCACGATTTTGTTTTAAGACCCTCATCACGAGTGGTCGGTCCCTTTCTCATTATGACATTCTTATCTCAAGTATACTTATCGAGTTGAAATAGAGATCGAGTCAAGTAAATAAGTATCACACAACTAAATAACTCACGAGTCATCATGATTTTATTTGCATAAATGAGCAAAATTCAATCTTTTTTATTATGATTCTTTATATGAAAAAAGGGGTAACAAAATCCGGTTAAGGACAATCCAATTGGAAGCCGGGTTTAACGGGTTTTTTTTTTCGACCTAATTACCCGGCCCTTTTAATTATTCGTGTATATTACAATCTCGTGCTTTTATTTTATGCTCCAGCACATGATTTATATCGACGGTCCAGATGGCAAAGCAGCTCCTCAGCCCAGATCCAACGGCCGTGAGAAGTTGCGCGTCATCTGTGGGAATTCCATGAAAACCTCGAGTCCTGTTATACACACATTCAACTGCCTCTCCCCTAATTAGACTCTTCTTATTTTTCTTTTTCCTTTTTTTTTTTTTTACTTTACTATATATCTATCAATTTCTCTCTCAAATATAATTAATTAAATTAAATCCCCAAAATCCGAATCAAGATGCAAACCACCGTTGAGACCGCCGCCGTCAAGGTAACCGCGCCGCCGCCGTGGGTGCCGATGCAGTACCCGGCTGCGGCGATGGTAATGCCGCCTCACTACGTGCCCTACCTCCACCACCACCACCCGCCGCCGTCGCCGCAGAAGCAGGGCGGAGGAAACAATGGGGAGAACCGCACGCTCTGGGTGGGCGACCTCCACAGTTGGATGGACGAGGATTACCTCCGTAACTGCTTTGCTTCCACCGGAGAGGTAAATTTTAATTTTTTTATTTTATTATATTTTTTTTATATAAACAGAGTTGTTTTTTTGTTGGTTGAGAAAATTGTTAATTAATTATGATAGTTTAGTTTATAATGTGATTATGTATCTTAATTAATTAATTTACCAAGTATGAAACTAATTAGGAAGGATTTCAGTATATGTGTGGGTGATAGAGTACTGTAAGTCAATTGATGTTATTACTAATGTTGATGAGTGCACTAATAACATATACGGAGTACTACATTGGTTTTGGAGCAATATACATTTGTCTTTGGACATGAAAAATTAGAAAATACTACTGTGGAGTAGTAAAAAGAATACTCCGTAGTCCGTAGTATATTTCTAAGAAACTTGTTACTATAGTTTTTTGGGACATATCGCACTTTTTTCCTAAATATTTATTTAATTTTAACAAAAAATAATATTTTACATTTATTTTAATAAAAACAATTTTTTGCTTTTTAGTGAATGGAATATTTGAGTAAAACTGCAATTCAATTTTATAGTAATAAATAGTGAAAAAAAATAAAGAAAACAATAATTATATTTTTCTATTGAAAAAAATGAAAAATATTATTATGAAAAGGGACGAATAGCATATATTTTTGTACAAGAATAATTAAAAGGTCTTTTTACAATATTATCAATGTTATTTTTCTAATTATACCCTTTCAATTTATTTTTTAAAATTTTAGTGATTTTTAAAAAATAGTGCAAATAAGCATTTGTGTCGACTATTTTACAATTATTGCTTGCTCTATTATTTTAGTTCCAGAATATTATGTAAAATTATCAAAGAAAATGTTCCTACTATTCTAGAAGGATGATTAATGATTTATAAAGACATATTTGATTAGTGTGGAAGACAAAATTTGATCAAATAGTTCATGATGTACTAGAAGCACGGGGACGGCTGGGAGGGTGTCGTTCCCACTCTCGAAACGTTTTGGAAACGTGTAAGGGGCAAATACGGGGAGAAACGTTTTACGTATCCGTCCCGGTACTACTTAGACGATGTCTACACATTACAATAATTATGTCCTAAATTTTAGAATTTTCATATTTATTCTTTTTTATAAAGATTTAATAACTGATATTGTGTAGTTTTCCTCTTAACGGTTATTCTAATAAGAACTCGGAATGTCTATCTCATTTTCTTGTTTTAAGAGGTGTAATAATGACTTGATATTGTGTAGGTGTAATAACGACTTGATATTGTGTAGGTTTCATCTATAAAGGTTATTCGTAATAAGAACACGGGAATGCCGGAGGGATATGGATTTGTGGAATTCTTCACACATTCCGTTGCCGAGAAAGTCCTCCAATCATATTCCGGCATTGCCATGCCTAATGCCGAACAGTTATTTCGTCTGAACTGGGCCACGTTTAGCATGGGTGACAAGCGCTCGAATAATAATAATAATAATAATAATAATAATAATAATAATAATAATAATAATAATAATAATGTCTCAGACCTTTCCATCTTTGTTGGAGACTTATCTGCCGATGTTACAGATACTTTGCTGCACGAAACTTTCTCTACTAAATATCCATCTGTGAAGGCAGCTAAAGTTGTCATTGACGCGAATACCGGCCGCTCGAAAGGCTACGGTTTCGTGAGGTTTGGAGATGACAACGAAAGGTCACAAGCTATGACCAAAATGAATGGTGTTTATTGTTCGAGTAGACCCATGCGCATTGGTGCAGCTACACCTAGGAAGTCGTCTGGTAATCAGCAACATTACTCTTCCCCAGCCCCAGGTATACCTTCCCCTGCTTTCATGCGATAAAACATAGATTGAGTTTGATGTAGGATTGTGAAGAATTTGTCTATCTTAATTTTCTATAAAATTGTTTTAATAGGTGGATACTCGAATGGTTTCTTGGCCCATGGTTCTCAGTCTGATGGAGATTATGTGAACGCAACAGTTGGTTATTCAGCCCTTTTTTTTTTTTGTTCTTTTTTTCTTGTTCTGCATTTTAAGAAACATGATTATCATTTTATTTGTTTTTAGATTTTTGTCGGAGGGCTTGACCCTAACGTATCTGATGAAGATCTCAAGCAGCCATTCTCGCAATACGGCGAAATAGTATCTGTCAAAATACCTGTTGGGAAAGGGTGCGGTTTTGTTCAGTTCGCTAACAGGTAACTCGCTATTCAAAACGACTCTCTCGCGTATATATATTTTCTCTCTCGTATTTCAAGCTTTGTATTTGTTTTAAAATACTGTATCTCGACAGAAAAGACGCTGAGGAGGCCTTGCAGCACTTGAGCGGGACAACAATCGGCAAGCAAACTGTCCGTCTTTCTTGGGGACGTAATCCAGCTAACAAACAACAGGCAAATATTTCTTCACATGCACCGTCAACATTTTTTTTTTTTTTTTTTTTTTACGTGTTTTGAAGACTTAATTAATTACCCTTGTATTAATTGGGTTATTCGCCTGTTTTTGCAGCCGAGGGCGGATTTTGGAAATCAATGGACCGGGCCATACTACGGGCCACCTTTCTTTGACGGGTATGGATATGCTGCTGTGCCGCCTCATCCTCATGACCCAAGCATTTATGCGTACGGGGCTTATCCCATGTACGGAACACATCAGCAACAAGTAAGCTGAAAGCCCGGCCCGAGAACAAATTGACATTGCTTACACATTTGCTTATTGCCAAACTTGGTTTGGAAACTGGATTTTGACAATCGTTTAGGTATTAGCTCGATCGATCGATGGATGCCTTGGTGGAACTTTTGTGGACCTTTCTCTAATTGCAATAAAATTTTTATTGGTTTGTTTCTTGATTAAGAGTCTTGTGCTTGATTATCATGTAGGTTAAATTTTAGAACATAGGAGTGACGATGTAGATGATCTAGACTTGACATACTATAGTTGTTACATTTATTTTTATTTAATTTTTGTGTCAGAACAAAACGTGAAAATATATTATTCAGATAACATGTATACTGATAGTAATTTCACTTTTCAAATAAGTTTAACATTTAATTTTAGTGGATGTAAAACATCTTCATATAACCTATATATATTAGCAGTTAAAAGTGTTTGTGTACTCTATACAATGAATCAGATAATAATTATCCACATAAACCCACCCATAACTCGTGAGTAAGTTATTGCTGTTTTTGATTACCTTCTAAAATGTTTTCCTTAATGCCAAAAGATTAGTAATATGGAATGGATAAACAAATAGTAACGTTGTTTGTCGGAATAAAGTCAAGTTTACCCCTCGTGCATTCAAAGAATCATGATCTCAATAATCTTTGAATCTAGACACTCACTAATCACAGTTTTTTCATTTAACTCATTTCCAATTCAATGAATTGAATCAATCTTCTTTAAGTGTTACTTTTGCAAAGACTGCACCAAATGATATATTAATTGTAAATTTATATACGATAATGTATACATGTTGGGTGTGGGTAATTGTTTGATTTAGTTATATATACATCATTTTTAAAATGTATGATAATTATTCATATGTAATATTTCTCATAGTGTAAAATAGATAAAACTATATATTAAGATAAAATAAATCGTGTTTACATTAAAAGGAAAAAAAGGTTAGTTGCTTGTCTCGATAAAATTTGCCAAAATGGAGATCCGTACAAAAAACACAATTGCAAACATAAAGTAGTAAAGTACGGTTCCACCCCCTATTCAAATCAAAATTAAGACCACCTTTTTTTTTATTTGGATTTATGATTGGCCAACCCCTAGCCCATAGGCTTCTTTTTTTCAATATTACAAACAAAACAATCACCTTCAATCTCATCTTTCCATTTATAGCGTTTTTCCTCACTCGTGTTGTAGTCACATTACATATAATGTTTTTACACCAATACAGTCAAACATTACATGTGTCGATTGCTCCGTATACCTTTTAAAACAATCGACCACCATAAACGTCTGATGCATGCATCGTGCATGACGACTAATCGTTTAAATTCGTTGATTCATGCATCACAAAATTTGTTTGAGGGGTGAAAAGTTTTTTCGATTTTATTCAACATTGTTCAAAACAGTTATCCAAACTCAGTCACAGCGTTAACCGTGTTGCATCATTCTGATTTTCATCAAATTAAAATTAACCAAGTATATATAAACATTCCGTAAAACAATATGAAATTTTGACGTAATGATATCTCAAATGATAGTCAAGACATAAAACAAAACAAAAAACGATCACTGAATTGAGTTGAACTAACACGTGCACCGATAATCTACTAGTACTATATATAAATTACATTCCATCCCCTAACCAACCTTTCCACAAAGAAGTTTCCAAGAACCAACCAATATTACTATATATAAAATCGCACTCCCAATTCCAAAACACAACTCTCTCTCTTAAAAACTACTCTAATTACTCGAGGAGAAAAAGAAAAACAGAACAAAACACGATTCTTGATATGGACTTTTTTAACCGTTGCTCGCAGTCGCCGGCGGGTTCATCCACCTCGGACTCGTCCTCGTCGGAGAAAAAACAGAGGAATGAAGAAATTTCCGACGAGAAGATTAAGGGCCCGTGGAGCGCGGAGGAGGATCGGATCCTGATCCGGTTGGTGGAGAGGCACGGGGCCCGGAGCTGGTCCGTCATCAGTAAGTATATAAAGGGCCGATCGGGAAAATCTTGCCGGCTGCGGTGGTGCAACCAGCTCAGCCCAGCCGTGGAGCGCCGCCCCTTCTCGGCGGCGGAGGACGAGACGATCGTGGCGGCCCACGAGAAGCACGGCAATCGATGGGCCACCATCGCCCGGATGCTGCCCGGAAGGACGGACAACGCCGTCAAGAACCACTGGAACTCCACTCTGAAGAGGAGATACTTTCCGGCGGCGAAACAGGGTGAACAGAGCATGTGCGGGGATTCGAGAAACGGAGGGGGAGAAAATGCGGCGGCGGCGGCGGCGGCGGAGCGCGGAGGGGATTTTGATGTGTACGATCCGATCACGGCGCTCACGCTGGCGCCGCCGGGAACGGCGGCGGAGGGTATTTCGCCGCAGGGGTTTTGAGGTGCGATGGATAAGGGTTGCGTTACGACGTCGTTTCCGGAAACTTCGTCCGGTTTTCATTAATTGGCTTTTTCCGCAGTTTATTAGTTTAATTTATTTATTAAATCGCGTATTAAATTAGGTATTAACTTGAGTTTGTTATGAGTGAATAATGATTAGGGATTCTCTTAGAATAATAGAATAATGATGTGTAAATATTGTTGGATAATGTACTAGTTTAAATCATTTTCATATGATTAAGAAGGATTTTAAAATTTTGTAAATTGTCTTATAATAATTATAAAATGATTTGAAATATGTTTTAAACATATGATTTAATTTATTAAAATTTATTTAAATAATTTTTAAAATATTTTTAAATTCTTAATAAACATTTAAAGCTTTCTAAAAATAATTTTTAAATGATTCAAAATACTTTTTAAAATAATTTCAAGTGTTTTAAAATAATTATAAAATATTTCAAATTTACTAAAATTAAATTTCAAATTATTTTTATTTTTTATTTAAACATTTTAAAGTCTGTTAAAATAATTTTCAAAAATAATTATAAATATCTTTTAGTTTGTAAAAATAATTAATAAATAATTGAAATATATTTAAAATTAATAACAAATAAGAATTTCTTCAAATTACTAAAAAAAAAAATGAAAATCAATATTTTTTTTAGTAAGTAATTACACCAAAAATGATTTGTTGGATGGGAGGTAAGCTAGGCAACCCCATTTTTATCTCATAAGAAAACATTGCATTACTATAAAATCCTCTCAACCGCAATCATTTTTCTTCGAACAAATCGAACAAAACAAGATAATCGACGTCTTCGAAGACTACGATGGGCATGAAAATATTTGTTGCGTGTGTTGTCCTAACGAGCCTCGTTCCCCAAGAAAGCAACGCGTGCGACACAGAGCTATATAGCGTGCAACTTCAAAACGATCTCCCTTCCAATGATCCTCCATTGACCGTCCATTGTAGTGGTAAAGGTAAAGATCAAGGAACAACGACGGTCGGGATGAGCACAGTTTACTCGTTGAGCGTCTGCGAAAACTTGTTCAAACGCACGATATACTACTGCGATTTCAATTGGGGGTCGAAGCATCAAGGTTTCAACATTTACGACTCCAAGAATTCGTATTATTATTGCACCAACAAATTGTGCTCCTGGTCGGCCCGAGAGGACGGTTTGTATTTCAAGGAAAATACAGGAAGCATGGTCAAGAAATATGGCTGGAACTAATCATTAACCAGTTCTACATCAATTAATTAATTGTTTTTTAATTTATTTATACATATATACTTCTTAGGTATTTGTAGATATGATAAAGTGATTTTTTTTTATAGTTTTTAGTAGATGATTTGTTATTCTATACAATATTATTTTAAGTATGATTTGTTTATTAATAATTTTAAAAATATCCTCTCCTTTGAAAATGTATTCCTACTATATATATATATATATAGTTTTTATTATACTTATAAAATTATTTAAAATACTTCTTAAACAATTAATATATGTTACAATATTTTTTCAAATGATTTAAAATTTTATTTAAACATTTGAAAATATCCTAAAATAGTTTTTAAGTTATTAATTAGATATAACTTTATAATATTTTAGGCTAATATTATTTCTAAATGCTTTAAAATTCATTTATTACATTTTAAAGCTCTTAAAATAAATTTTCAAAATATTTTAAATATATTTTAAAAATTTTAAAGTATTTTAAATTAATATTTAAATAATTTCAAATACATTTTTAACAATTTAAAATTTCTTAAAATAATTTTAAAATGAATTTTGGATAATTCGTTCTAATCATATACTTCCTCCCATTTTCTGATTATTTACTTTTCAATTGTTATACCCCTATTTATTTTCTAGTCATTAATACTAATCAATGTTAATTAAAAAGAGGAAGAAGGAAAAAATACATACTGCCAAGTTAAAAACAAACAACTATTCAGAAGGAAGAAAAAAAATGGCACGCTACTTTTGTGAATCTCTTTTTAATAATTTGGTTTCATTCAAAATTTTGAACACAGAATTCAATAAGAAAAGTTTTTTTTTTTGGCTTAAAAATTTAATGCAATGGACCATTAAATAAGGGTAAAATAGAATTTATTTTATTTTATTAATAAGCGTACAAAATACTAAAACGACATATAAAAAAATGGGAGAGGTATATAAGAAGTAAGTTATTTTAATTTTATTACAAGTTTTTGCTTTTCATAGAATTCTATCATATTTTTAATATTTTGTAATTAATAATATTATAAATTACAATTCTATCATATTTTTAATATCTTTTAATTAATAATATTATAAATTACGCACACCTAGCTTGTTTAATCAATATTTAAAGCAAATTTCATAAATTTAGTTCATTACAAAGTATAGTGAAATATAAAATTAAATAATTTAATAAATTTAATGAACATATAAAGCAAAATTTCATAAATTTAGTTCATTATAAAGTATATTTTCGTGAATTTAGCACAATATAAAATTAAATTTCTCATATTCAAACAATTTTTTTTTGGTAAAAAAAAATTATTATTACTTTTGCTTGTATGCTCTACAATAAAACCCTCGAAGCCACATTCACTTTCAACATATATAGATCAAACAAAACAACAAATCAACAACCATGACGATGAGGATGATGGGCGTAAAATTCTTGGTCTCTTACGTTGTCCTAACGAGCCTCGTCCTCCAGCAAATCAACGCCTTTTGCGCTTCAATCGGGTGAAATATATTTGAATTCGCCGAGTCCCAAAGATTGAAACTTTGAAGCTTCGACCCCCACCGGAAATCATATCGCATTTGTATATCGTGCGCCCGAACAGCTTCTCGCAAATTTTCAATTCGTATATCGTGTTCACGTTCACGATATACGAATTGAAAATTTGCGAGAAGCTGTTCGGGCGCACGATATACAAATGCGATTTTGATTTTGAGTGGGGGTCGAAGCGTCAAAGCTTCAACCTTTTGGACTCGACGAATTCGAACATAGAATGCGCCAACTAAGTATGCTTTTGGTCGGCGCGGCTCTGACGGCTTATATTTTCGGGAACGTTCGGGAAATTTGGTCAAAAAATTTGTGTGATAATAATTATTTGATGTAATTTTTTTTACAATAATATTTCAATTGATGTATACAAATGCTCTTTGTTAAATGTATACACATTTTGATGTGTGAGACGAAATGTTCAAATCGTTCGGTTGCATAATGAATATTTAGTTATACAATAATGAAAAATTCAGTTACACAATTTTTTTAACTAATTACCATAATTTTGACCTAATTAATTTTGATATTTTTCTATTTTCTTGATATTTCTGTAATTTTTGTTTGATAAAATTAGTGTATTTAATTACACCCAAAAGCTTTATTTCCTCAATCAAATTACTTTGCCATTATAAAATCCTCATAACCACAGTTCATTTTGATAAATCATTTGATAAAAACAAGATATCGACCTTATAAGCTACAACGCTTTGGACTCGTGCGATGAAAACGGCCAAAACTTGTGTTGGGAAGGTATGCTTTTGGTCGGCCTGGCCTAAACGGTTTACATTTCAAGGAACCTTCTGGAAAGTCAGTGAAGAAAATAGACTGGCGCGACAGTAATAAGTTATGCAATCTTATGAAAAAACAATTTTATTAGATAAAAACAATAATCATTTTTCAAAATAAAAATAAAAATAAATAAATTACTGGTCTCATGAGTATCACAAATGAATAATTTCTTCAAATTGCTAAAAAAATGAGTATCACAAATTAATAATTTCTTCAAATTACTAAAAAAAATATTTTTTTAGTAAGTTAGTACCTGTTCTTTTAGACTTAATTTTAGTAAATTTCAGTTTAGTTCAAATTGCTCAAATTCAGTTCAGTTCAGTTCAAATCGCTTCAGTTCAGCTTCAATTAAGTTCATTTCAAAATAACTTAAAATAAAATAAATAGAAAATAATTTGAATCAATAATCTTAAGTACATACAATCTAGTTAATGTTTTAAAATATTTAAAATAATAATTATAATTATTATAAAAAAATCAATTTAGTTCAGTTCAGATCTCTTCAGTTGAGTTCAGTTTAGTTCAGTTCAAGTTCAGTTCAGTTCAGATCGTTTAAGTTCAATTCAATCCAGTTCAGCCGATTTCAGTTCAAAAGAACATGGTTTAGAGACTTTTCTGAGTACAGAAATTAAAAATAATAATAAATTTTTACTTTTTGATTAAAAAGTAAATAATAGAATAGTATTTTAAAGTGAAAAAGATAAAATAATATTATATATATATATATATATATAGTATGTATCAATCATCAAAAAAAAAAATGTTTGAACTATTATGAGACAGAAAGAGTAATATTTATTTAATGGTGATGGAGAGAATAATTCTTTTTAATTTAAGAACTCTTCAAAGTTAAGAGACACTTCAAAGTTTAAACACAAAAGTCCCCTTCCCCTAAAAACTTCTTATTATTAATGTCATACAATCAGTTGAATCTTGAATTGTGATATTGAATATTTGTGACTATCGCAAGTACACACGATCAGCTGGATTTTATTATAAAATTTTGAATTTAATTGTTAGGAAATTAATTAAATATAAGTATTTTCCTTAAAAAATGATGAAAAAGATTAAAAGAGAGATCATAATAATAAATTTGTTAATCTTTAAAATAATAACTAACAGTTGGTGGAGATGCTACTTCAAGTGCAATACACTTAGTGGAGTACACCAAAAATGTTAAGAAATACTTTAAAATACATTTTATGTATTTTACATTTCTTAAAGTAAAATTTTAAATTATATTAAATCGTGTTAGCTAGTGTTATCATTTTAAAATATATTAAATCTGTGATAGTGTTATCAAGAGTATACGTACACCAGCTAGTTTAATCAATATATACAGCAAATTTCATAATTAATTAAATTTATTTCATTGTAGAAGTATAATTTCTTGAATATATATAATAAAATACAAAATTAAATTTCTATAAATTTAGTCAACATCTAAAGCAAGTTTCATAAATTTAGTTCTTTATAAATTATATTATTTTGGTGAATATATAATGAAATATAAAATGAAATAATTTCCTAATTAAAATTTAATCAACATTTAAAAAAAGTTTAATAAATTTAGTTCATTATATTATTTTGGTGAATATATAGTGAAATATAAAATAGAATAATTTTCTAATTAAATTTAATCAACATCTAAAGCAAGTTTTATAAATTTAGTTCATTATAAAGTATATTTTTGTGAATATATAGTGAAATATAAAATAAAATAATTTTCTAATTAAATTTAATCAACATGTAAAGCAAGTTTCATAAATTTAGTTCATTAAAGTATATTTGTGAATATACAGTATAGTGAAATATAAAATGAAATAATTTTCTAATTAAATTTAATCAAAATCTAAAGCAACTTTCATAAATTTAGTTCATTATAAAGTATATTTTCGTGATTAGTAAAATATAAAATTAAATTTAAGCAAATTTCTTCATTAACTTTTATTTCCTAATGAAATTAATAATTTCCTAATTAAATTTAACCAACATGTAAAGAAACTTTGATAAATTTAGTTGATTATATAAAGTATATTTTGAGTGAGTAGTAAAATATAAAATTAAATTAAAGAAAATTTCTTCATTTAACTTTTATTTCCACAATGAAAACAATGACCGCATTTGCTTTGCATGCTCTACTATAAAACCCTCGCAACCACATTCACATTTATCAAACAAAACAACAAATCGACAACAATGACGACGATGAGCGTAAAATTCTTGGTCTCGTACGTTGTCCTAACGAGCCTCGTCCTCCAGCAAATCAACGCCTTTTGCGCTTCGGGTGAAATATACGAAGCTCAGGTCAACAACGGCCTCCCTTCCAACTACCCTCCGCTCCTGGTGCATTGCACCACAGAAGAAGGAAAAGATGTCGGAACTTATCCCGTGAACTTGAACACAACGTTCCAAATTGAAATTTGCGAGAAGCTGATCGGGCGCACGATATACAGCTGCTACTTCCAGTGGGGGTTGAGGCATCAGAGCCTAAACCTTTTGGACTCAGCTAATTCAAACATATTTTGTGCCAACAAAACATGCTTTTGGCAGGCGCGGGCCGACGGTTTATATTTCAGGGAACGTTCTGGAAATTTGGTCAAGAAATTTGTGTGGCAGTAATTATTTAATCGATCGGTTCAGATGAAACTTAATTGAATGTTTTTCAATAATATTGCAATTGATGTAGTATACACATTTTGACGCACGTGTCACTAAAGACGAACTTAATTCTAGTTCATTTCAATTCAATTTAAAGTCATTCAATTCAGATCGATTAAATTCGTTTCAAAATAAATTAAATTAAAATAAATAAAAAATATTTTAAACCAATCTATACATATATAATTCCTGGATCTTTCAATCCCACGTGGACCAATAGGAGATCTTTAATATTATTGTGTTCACACTATAAATTATAAATAAAAACAATAAAAATATTTATAAATTCTATATTTTAAAAGTTTTTATTTTTGATAATTCTAAAATATTTCATAATTAGTTAATCTATATTTATTTATATTTGATAGTAATAAATAATTAATAGTAGTATTAATTAATAAAAAAGGAAAATTAAAATAAATTATTAAACTATCTACAAAATATAAATTAATTATTTAAATTATTTAATTCAATTAATTTTCAGAAAAATCTACAAAAATAAAAATTAATTACAAAAAAAATATATAAATTCAGAACTTAAAACGAATTTTCTTTATTTGGTATCTATAAAGTTTGAATTGATTATGAACTTTGAATATTGATGAATATTTATATTTTTGGTGATAGTAACTATTCAAGAAAAAGTTAATTATAATCTTTGTGAGAATGATATGGTTTTTTGTGTATTTCTTATATATAAACACATTTAGTTTCACAACGTTTAAACACAACAACAAGTAATAATATTTGTTTATTTGTCATCAACCTGTGTTGACAGATTAGTTCAAAATTTTTATTTGTTATTGGAACACTTGGTTTATAGTAATTTTTTTGCATGTAATCATTGTATTTTTTAATGCCATTAAAATATATATTATAAGATTTTTGAATTATTTATTATTTATGAGGTGCTACAGAATTTCTATTTGGATAATGCTTGTAGGATGCAGTAGAAAAAGACCGTAGTTCAACATGCAATAGAATCATTAATCTGTCCTTAAATTTGGTCACGTTTAATAAATAATAGTTATTTTTAATTATTTAAATTAAATTAAGTATTTTAGTTAAATACAAATAATTAATAATAATCTATACATATATAGTTTCAGAATTTTTAGAATTTTTTTGATCACTTTTCATAATCATAGCTTTTATAACAATCATTATAGGAACCTCACAAATGAAATAAAAATGTAAATTCGCCCACTATCAAGCTCGAGTGGTCTTTCTTGGCTAGAGAAGTCGAGGATAAACAATATTCCTACTTTCAGATTTGACAATTTTTTTTTGGATAATTTAGTATTTTTTTTCATGTAATAGTTGTATTTTTTAATGTCATTAAAATATATATTATAAGATTTTTGAATTATTTATTATTTATGAGGTGCTAAAGAATTTCTAATTAGATAATGGTTGTAGGATGCAGTAAAAAAAGACCGTAGTTCAGCATGCAATATAATCATTAATCTGCCCCTAAATTTGATCACGTTTAAAAAAAATAGCTATTTTTAATTATTTAAATTAAATTAAGTATTTTAGTTAAATACAAATAATTAATAATAATCTATACATATATAGTTTCAGAATTTTTAAATTTTTTTGATCACTTTTCATACTCATAGGTTTTATAACAATCATTATAGGAACCTGACAAATGAAATAAAAATACAAATTCGACCACTATCAAGCTCGAGTGGTCTTTCTTGGCTAGAGAAGTCGAGGATAAACAACATTTCTACTTTCAAATTTGACTAAAAAATTTTGGATAATTTTTAATAAAAATTGATTATTATCCAGGTATGTTTTGATATCATTTTTATTAAGTTTTTACAACTATTTGATTTTATAATTTCAGTTAAAAATTTAATGGGATAATCAATCGTGTATATTATATAGTTATGTATAATATATTGTATATAATTATTTGGATTTCATGTAAAAATTATTAACAAAATATATATTGTACGTGCATGAGACTTTTGATTATATATAATTATTTAAATATAATGGACTTTGTTAAATGTTTAAGTAGGTTTTGATATAAGATTTCTTTTTCAAACATGAAATTAAAAAAAAATGATTTTAAAATTTTAAACTAAAAAATGAAAGTTATAAATATAAATTTAATTAAAAATAAATGTAATTATGAATAAAGTTACAAAAGTAAAAAAAAAAAGAGAAAAGTATAAATATAATTTAAATTAAAAACAAATATAATTATGAATAAAATTAAAAAAATAAATTAGATTATTGGTCCGAAACATAGATATTAAATAGTAATTTCTTATTAAACGTAGGGGTGAGATAGAAAAACGTTTACGTGTGATGCACGGGTAGTGGTACTAGTAAATACAAATGTTCAATTTATTTAATACTATTATTAATATTTTTTTAATATTTAAAATTTTATAAAAATTATTAGTATTATTGTTATAAAAAAATCAAATCAATTTACTTATTTCAGCAAATTCTTTAAGTAATTTAATTCAAATTCATTAAATTCAATTCAATTAAGATGATATCAATTCAAAATCACAAATTCAATTCAATTTTCAAATCAAACGTCACATCATACTATGTGGTTTCATGAGTATCAAAAAATAACAATTTCTTGAAATTACTAGAAAAAATGTTTTTTTTTGTAAATTAGTTACTTACACCAAAAATGTTTTGTTGGATTGGAGCTAAGCTAGGGCAACCCCATTTTAATCTCATAAAGAAACATTGCATTGTTGGATAATGTACTAGTTTTAAATCATTTTCATATCATTAAGAAAGATTTTTTAAATTTTGTAAGTTGTCTTATAATAACTATAAAATGATTTGAAATATATTTTAAACATTTCAAAAAAATTTAAAATAATTTTCAAATGATTTAATATATATTTAAAAAAAAATTAATGTGTAATAAAATAATTTTAAAGTTATCTATTTAATATATAAATCCAGACTTTCATTATCCCACGTGGACAATGTGAACACAAGAAAATACACTACAAAAAATGAGCATGTTCACACTACATGTCACAGACAAAACTTTAATTGGTCGATATTTTCTGACGTGGCTTTTCTTTATGATTATTAATTATGAGGTGGATGATAATTGAGATTTCCGAATAACTATTAATTAATAAATCTTATTCTTAATCGGTCAATTAATTAGCTGTGCTAAAATATACATTTGTTTCCTATTACATATATGGAAATAATAATAAATGGTAAAAATCTTATAATTTGGTCAAATATATACTTATTAACCCAAATATTATAGTATAAAGATTTTTATACACAATATACGAGTCAAATCTATTTAATATATAAATTCAGACTTTGCTAATCTCACGTGGACAATGTTAACACAAAAAAATACACTACGAAAAATGAGTATGTGGCTTTTCTAAATATGACGTGTCTTTTAATTAATTATAGCAATTTAATTATTTATGATTTGAAATCGATAATTTACATGATTACCTATTAATTAGGTATGGTTATGGACATATACACGCATTACCCTATTAATTAGCTAGCTAATTTACATTTATTCTTATTGTATACATGGTAATAATAATAAATGGTAATAACTATGTGATTCAATCAAATTATTCCATAACTAGACATCTCATTATATTTATTAATTATTATCTATTATTAATATTATTAAATATTAATGAATATTTTGATATATATATTAATTAATAAGAATCCGCACTATTAATTAAAAAAAGATTATAAGTATATTTTATTTTAAGAAAACAATTCCCTAATTAATCATTCAAATATGCGTCCTTAAATAATGCGATTTTAAATATAATATATATAATAACATTAATTCAAATAAACATAAATCAACTCTTTAATTATAGCAAGCCAATAATTTTGATTTTATCTTTTATTAATATTACTTTAATTATGCAGATTCTTGATTTATTTTTTCAAATTCGAATTGATTTAGGTTGACTATATAGTAATTATTAACCAAATTTACGATTTTATTTATGTAATTGTGGGATTTTAAATCAATTAATTAATATTAATTTGGAAACCTTAATTTCATTTTTTTCAACTATAAATTGATCATCATTTTCATTCATTCTTTACCTCATACGTTTCATTTTCAAATTTTTTACTGTATACATATATTTTGTATTGGTTATTATTATTGTTATTCTAATTATTATAATTAGAAATTATACTAATGCTTATAAATGTTTTTTTTTGTAGGTCGTACATATTGTAAGTATTGATTTTATTATTTTTGTTTAAATTTATTATATGTTTATTTTTTCTAATGTTTTAGTTATTATTCTTGATGTTTTTTATCTTATAATTTATTTTAATGTAATTTGTGTTTTTTTGTAGGTAAGAATTGTAAGTATTATTTATTTATTTTTCGTATTCTTATATTTTGTTTTTTATGATATTCTCTAATTTTTTTTTTGTTTTTATGTTTTGTAGCTATGAAGGTAAGTATTTCAATTAATGTCATGTATAATTTTTATATATTCGTCTAATTTGTTTTGTTCTTATTTTTTTGTAGCTATCAAAGTAATTATTTCGATTTATGTACTATATAATTTTTATGGCATTTTCTATTATTTTTTTTTGCAGCTACCGATGTAATTATGATCATAATTATTTTTATGTTTCTCATATTTTAAACAAGTCCTCTTTAGTAGTTTTTATATATTTTATACATAGTTTGTTTTATTCTTTTTTTTTCCTTTGCCGATAAAATTAAGAAGAATTTGTCCAGTTTATTTGATAATTTGAATTAGGTTTAGCAAAGTTTTGTTGTAAACAAATTAAACTTCGTTTGATTTATGATTGTATGATTCAATTAATGGAATTTAATTTTATTAAGTGTATTTCAGAATATTTATTAAATACACAATAATCTTATTTTTAGTTTTGATATTAATTTTATATTCAAGTAATATTTATTAAAGATATTAATTCTTCTTTTTAAATGTATTTTTAAATATTAATTCAATTCACGGAAGATTAAGGTAATAAATTCAAATTATTATTCTATTTAATTATTTAATTATCAATATTTATCATTAATAAACGGAATGTTAATTAGGAAAAAAATTAATTAAGTATTCTACACTTACGCAATTAAGTTTTACAAAAATTAATTCAAATAGAATTTCTTAATCATTTCTAAATTATAAGTATTTTAAGGTGAGAGAATTGGCATAATATATTCTAAACGATTATTTATGTAATATATAAATAATAATAATAAATATAAATATTAATTCAATTTATAGTAAATAATTCTTTATTTTAAGAAACCAAATAAACTTTGATATTATCTCCTATTAAATTTTACTCAATTTGAATTAATTTCAATTGGTCAATTCTATAGATGTATAAATAATAATATTAATTCAATTAGTAATTTATGTTCTCTTTAATTTAAGAAACCAAATAAAATTGATAGATATTATCTCCAATAAAATTATAATAAAATTTGGCCGAATTTGAATTAAATTACCATATTTTAATTTTAATTAAAGCAAATGAAATTATTAACAAAAATCATACCTCATTTAATTTTAACAAAATATTATTTGTTAATTTTTTTAATATAATTATATGAAAGGAAAAAATCAAATTATAACATACTTCATCTAGAATATCTAATTATTTTTTAATAGTCACAACATTAGAAAATTATCTTTAACACTCAAGATTAAATATCTAATTATTTTTTAATAATCACATGAATTAGTTAATTAATATTAACACTCAAAATCTTAGGCCATCTCCAACAATTCACACAAAAACTTAAACTAAAAAATAAGTTTAGTTTTAAATTTACAGTAAATTAGCTCCAACCGAGATTCCAATACTTAAACTTAAAAGAATATTCTCAAATTATTTTTTTTATACAATTTTTTTATACTATTTTTATAAATAACAAATATCTTTACAAATTTATAATTTAACCCCGTAACTTTTGAAATTAAATTTAAAAAAATTAATAAATATTATTTTCAATTTCAAATTTCAAAAATAAAAAATAGAATAAAATATTAATTAAATATGACAAAATTGCGCAAACATGAAATATTTAATATTTAATTATAAATATTTATTTTTATTTTTAAAATATAATTTTATTTTAATTATTAATATATCATTATTAAAAAAATTACATTACAAAATATATTAAATAAAAAATTAAAATAAAAAGTTAATAGGTCTTTTTTTTATTAGTTTGTAAAATAAAAGGATGATTTTATAAATAATAAATAGTTTTTGGTTTGAGTTTAAGGTAAACGTAAATCTAAGTATTTTTTATGTGGATCCCACCATAATACCCATAATAAGTTTATATTTTGGTATGGTTGGAGCATCTCTTCTACTCCAAAATAGGTTTTTGGTATCGGTTGAAGATGCTCTTAGGTCATCTCCAACCGAACACTAAAACTTAAACTCAAAAATAAGTTTAGTTTTAAGTTTACAGTAAATTAGCTCCAACCGAGATTCCAATACTTAAACTTAAAAGAATATTCTCAAATTATTCTTCTTATACAATTTTTTATACTATTTTTATAAATAACCAATATCTTTACAAATTTATAATTTAACTCCGTAACTTTTGACATTAAATTTTAAAAAAAATAATAAATATTATTTTCAATATAAATTTTAAAAATAAAAAATATAATAAAGTTATTAAATATGACAAAATTGCGCAAACATAAAATATTTAATATTTAATTATAAATATTTATTTTTATTTTTAAAATAAAATTTTATTTTAATTATTAATATATAATTATTAAAAAAATTACATTACAAAATATATTAAATAAAAAATTAAAATAAAAGGTTAATAGGTCTTTTTTATTAGTTTGTAAAATAAAATAATGATTTTATAAATAATAAATATTTTTTAGTTTGAATTTAAGGTAAACGTAAATCTAAATATTTTTTATGTGGTCCCACCATAATACTTATAATAAGTTTATATTTGGGTATCGGTTGGAACATCTAGCCTACTCCAAAATAGATTTTTGGTATCGGTTGGAGATGCTCTAAGCAGTGTACGCTTTTATTTTTATTTGGATTTTTATTAATGAATTGATGCATCATGATTATGAAACATATTTGGCTTTTATTTGCGTGATTGTATAAAATAATGTAAGTTATATAAAATGTCAAAGTTTAAAAAAAAATCTCAATAAAAAATAATGAAACAAAAACTTAGTTCTTTAAAAGACAATGTACAAAATAAGTATTTAAGTATTACTACAATTTAATATTTATCCCCTAATTAATAGTTATATATATTAATTAAGTTATTTTTAGTTTTAATGGACATATTAATATAATAAAAATAATAAATTAAATGTGAAATAGTATATTAAATAATTAATTTATAAATAATAAATATTATTATAAGAAGTTAATATGTATTATGGTGCAATTATAAATTAAATTAAAATTAAAATTAACTTAATTTTTGTTCAGTTCAATTCAGTGTTTCCGACCAAAAGAACAATTCCTTAATTCTTCTGAACTTAACTTAGTAAACTTCAGACCCGTTCGTTTAGACTTATTCTCAGTTAACTCAGTTCAATTCAGTTTAGACTCATTCAGGTCCGTTCAGTTATGTTTTATTGAAACCTATTAAGTCATTTAATTTATTTATTTTCTTATTTCAATATTTGAAAATTAAATTCAATTAAACTTAATTTCATTTCAACTCAGTGCAGTTCAAACATATTAAGTTCGATTCATTTCGGTTTTTTTTATTATTTCAATATTTAAAAATTAATTTAAATTGAACTTAATATCATTCACTCCTATTAAGTTCAGTTCAGATCATTTTAGCAAGTTTCAGTCCAAAAGAATAGGGCCTTAATAAGTTTGAACTGAACTTAGAGGCTGTTAATTCTCATTTCAATCTGTTCAGAATAGGGCCTTAATAAGTTTGAACTGAACTTAGAGGCTGTTAATTCTCATTTCAATCTGTTCAGTTCAATTCAGTTAAGACTCATTTAGTTAGTTTAGTTCATTTCAAACTATTAAGTTTAGTTTAGTCATTTAATTTATTTAATTATTTTTATTTTAATATTTTAAAATTAAATTTAATTGAACTTAATTTATTAAGTTTAGTTTAGTCGTTTAATTTATGTAATTATTTTTATTTTAAATATTTTAAAATTAAATTCAATTGAACTTAATTTCAGTTCAGTTCATACCTATTCCGTTCATTTCAGAACTATTAAGTTTAGTTTAGTCATTTAATTTTTTAATTTATTTAATTATTTTTATTTCAATATTTTAAAATTAAATTCAATTGAACTTAATTTCAGTTCACTTCATACCTATTAAGTTCAGTTCATTTCAAACCAGTTCATTTTGTTTCAAGGTTTTGAGTTCACGTCATTTAGGATACAATAAGCTCAATTCAGATCTATTAAGTTCAATTCAGTTCAAGTCAACCATTGGAATTTTTTTTCAATATTTTAAAATTAAATTAAAATTGAACTTAATTTCAGTTCATTTCGGTTCCGTTCACCCAGTCCCAGTCCAAAAGAACATGTCTTTAATGTGTATGAACTGAACTTACAAAACTTAAGACCTGTTCATTTGAACTTATTATCAGTTCACTCAGTTCAGTTTAGACTCATTCAGTTTCGTTTAGTTTTGTTTTGTTTAGACATATTAAGTTGAGTTCAGTTTAGATATCTTAAGTTTAGTTCAGTTTTGTCATTTATTTTTTCAATTATTATTTCAATATTTTAAAATTAAATTAAATTGAACTTAATTTAAGTTCTGTTTAGACCTATTAAGTTCAGTTAAGTTCATTTCATACCTACTAAGTTCAGTTCACTTAGGTTCACTCAAAAAAGACCAATTCAGTTCAACACTGAACTAACCTTAATTGTTCTAAAGTTTTAATACATTAATTCAAGTTAAGTTCAATTCAATTAAGTTGAGTTCAAACCTATTAAGTTCAGTTTAATTCAAATATATTCAGTTCAGTTAGTCATTTTAATTTTTAATTTCTAATTATTATTATTATTTCAATATCTTAAAATTTAATTTAATTGAACTTAATTTCATTCAAACCTATTAAGCTCATTTTAAATTCATTTATGTTCATTTCAGTTCAGTTCCTTTTAAGACCAGTTCAGTTCATTTCAGTTAAGTTATTTAATTTTAATTTTAATTTTAATTTTAATGTTAATTATTATTATTATTATTATTATTATTTCAATATCTTAAAATTTAATTCAATACAACTAAATTTCACTTCAGTTCAGACTTATTAAGTTCAATTCAGTCCAGTTCAGTTCATACCTATTAAATTTATTTGAGTTCAAAACTATTAAGTTTAATTTAGTTCACATCAGTTCAGATATATTAAGTTTATTTCAATTTAGTTCAGACCTATTAAGTTCAGTCAAGATCTGTTCATCCAATTTCATTTCAGAATAAAAAGATTTTTCGTCCAATTTTTTTTTTCAATTTTTCACACATGAATAATGTTTTTTAGCACCACATAGAACATGTTCTCTTTGGACATAAACTGAATCAATTGAACTAAACTAAATTGAACCGAACTTATAACATGTTATTTTGGACTTATTCTCAGTTCTCTTCTTCAGTTCAGATCGATTAAGTTAACTTCACTTCAATTAAGATCGATTAAGTTCAATTCAGCTCAATTTACTTCAGATCTATTAAGTTCATTTCAGTTCAACATTTTTTTTTATTATTTTAATATTTTAAAATTAAATTAAATTGAACTTAATTTCAGTTTAGTTCAGTCCTATTAAGTTCTGTTCGGATCATTTTAGCAAGTTTCAGTCCAAAAGAATAAGTTTTTAATAGGTTTGATCAGAACTTACAAAACTTAGGGACTGTTAATTCTCATTTCGATCAGTTTAGTTCCGTTCAATTCAATTCAGACTCTTTTAGTTCAGTTTAGTTCTATTCATTTCAGAATTATTAAGTTTAGTCCAGTTCAGTTATTTAATTTTTTTATTTTTTTATTTTTATTTCAATATTTTAAAATTAAATTAAATTGAACTTAATTTCAGTCCAGTTCATATCATTTAAGTTTAGTTCATTTCAGACCAGTTCATTTTGTTTTAAGGTCTTGAAACTGAACTGAACTAAACTAAACTGAACTTAACTAATGATATGTTCTTTTGGATTTATTCTCAGTTCAGTTCACTTCATTTAAGATTCAATAAACACAGTTCAGATCTATTAAGTCCATTTAAATTCAGTTCAATTCTGAACTTAATTGGTCGGAAAGAACATGTCCTTAATGTTGATTATGATTTAGGACATGTTCTTTGGACTTATTCTAAGTTTGCTTAGTTCAGTTCAGTTTCATTAAGTCAAGTTCAGTTCAGTTCAGTTCAATTCAGTTGAGTTCAAACCTATTAAGTTCAGTTTAGTCCAGACCTATT
Source organism: Euphrasia confusa (assembly GCA_954870475.1). Classification (NCBI taxonomy): domain Eukaryota; kingdom Viridiplantae; phylum Streptophyta; class Magnoliopsida; order Lamiales; family Orobanchaceae; genus Euphrasia; species Euphrasia confusa. Next base: position 43,128,403 of record OX940956.1, on the reverse strand, counting down.
AAGTTAAGTTCTGTTTAGTCATTTAATTATTATTATTATTATTATTTCAATATCTTAAAATTTAATTAAATTGAAATTAATTTTAATTTAGTTAAGTTCATACTTATTAAGGTCATTTCATTTCAATTCAGACCTATTAAATTCATATAATTTAATTTCAATTAATTTCAGACCTAATAAATTCAGTTCAGTTCAGACTATTCATTTTGTTTTAAGAAATTGAAACTAAATTGGTCTAAAATGAAATGAACCTAACTGAACTAAACTTACTGAACTTAAGACATGTTCATTTAGACTTATTCTCAGTTTGCTCAGTTCAATTCAGTTCAGACTCATTCAATTTAGTTCAGTTGTATTAGGACCATTGAGTTCATTTGAGTTTAGTTCAGACCTCTTAAGTTCATTTCAGTTGTCATTTTGTTTTTCAATATTTTAAAATTAAAATCAATTTAAATTAATTTTAGTTTAATTCTAACGTATTATATTCAGTTGAATTCAAACCTATTAAATTCAGTTCAGTTCAGTTCAATTCAGACCTATTAAGGTTCAATACAATCCTATTAAATTAAGTTCACTTCAGTTGAGTTCAATTCAGACAAGTTTAGTTCAATTCATTTACTTGAGCATTGAACTGAATTTAATTTGTTTGAACTGAACTGAAGCAAACTGAAAATACATCAAAAAAAGTAGGTCATTAATGCTAATAATGATTTAAGACCTATTCTTTTGGACTTATTCTCAGTTCGCTTCATTTCAGTTTAGACTCATTAAACCAAGTTAAGTTCAAGTTTAGACCAATTAAGTTCAGTCATTTAATTTTTAATTTTTAATTTTTATTACTATTATTTCAATATCTTAAAATATAACTCAATTGTACTTAATTTCATTTCAGTTCAGATCTATTAATTTCAATTATGTTCAGTTAAGTTCAACCTATTAAATTCATTCCATTTCAGTTCAGACATATTAAGTTTAATTCATTTCAGATTAGTTCAGACCTACAAAGTTTAGTTCAGCTCAATTCAAACCTACTATGTTCAGTCCAGTTCAGTTCAATCAGTTTTAGTCTAAAAGAACATATCATTTGTCCAAACCCATTTAGCAACTTTGCACACATGAATAAAGTATTTTTTTAGCATCACTAAAACTTATTCTTTTGGACTGAAACAGGCTGAACTGACCTAAACTTATTATGAGTTTGCTTTAGTTTAGTTTAGCTTAATTCAGATCCATTAAGTTAATTTCACTTCAATAAGTTCAGTTCAAATCTATTAAATCCAGTTCTGCTTAATTCGACAATTTTTTTCAATATTTTAAAATTAAATTAAATTAAATTTCAGTTTAGTTTAGATCTATTAAGTTCAGTTCAATTTAATTAAGCAAACTTCAGTTCAAAAGAACAGGTATAAGTCTGAACTAAACTTACTAACTTAGGACTGTTAATTCTCAGTTCATTTTCATTAGACTAACTTTAGTTTAGTTCATTCATTTAATTATTATTATTAATTAATTAATTAATTAATAATAATTATAATTATTAATATTATTATTATTATTATTATTATTATTATTATTATTATTATTATTATTATTTTTATTATTTAAATATTTTAAAATTTAATTCAATTGAACTTAATTTCAGTTCAGTATAGTTTAGACTTATTGAATTCAGTCCAGTTAAGTTAAGTTAAGTTAAGTTAAGTTTAGTTCAGTACTCAATAAGTTTAGCTCAGATAAATTAAATTCAGATCAGATCTATTAAGTAAAAGTTGAGACCCATTAAGTTCAATTCAATTCATTTCACTGAGTTTCAATTCAAAAGAGCAGATCATTAGGACTGTTCTTTTGGACTGAAATTGGTTGAACGGAAGGGATCTAAACTGAACTGATTTTTTTTTTTTATAAAAATAATAATAATTTTTATAAATTAGTGAATATTTTTTGTTCTTTTGGACTGAAATTGGTTGAACTGAACTGAAGGGATGTAAACGGAGTTGAATTGATTTTTCTTATAAAAATAATAATAATTTTTATAAATTAGTGAATATTTTTTTAAAAATATTAATAATATTGTGACATTAACTAGATTGTATATTTAAAATTATTGATTAAAATTATTTTTTATTAATTTTATTTTAATTTATTTTGAACTGAATTAAACTAGATTGAAATTAAGTGCAAAAGAACAAGTTTAGTGTTGGTACTTGGTACCGTATACCGATGCGAGGCGTTAACAAGTTTAGTGTTGATAATGATTTAAGTCATGTTATTTTGAACTTATTCTTAGTTTGCTTCATTTATGTTTAGTTCAATTCAAATTTACATCTTTTCAATTCAGCTATTAAATTTTTTTATTTGTTTATTTTATTTATTATTATTTAAATATTTTAAAATTAAATTAAATTAAACTCAATTTTATTTCAGTTTGGCCCATTAATTTTTAGAATAGTTCATAAATTTCAAAAGTTTGAATTAAAAAAAAAAACTTGATTACAGAGATAGTTCAAATACAAACAAAATAATTTTTTTAAGTATTCAAATATTCACCATTCATAATTTACACAGGTTATAAGATTTAAAAGATGAATGGAAATATTAGAAAATACTACTGAAAAACATTTTCAAGTTTTTTTTGTTTATATTTCTAATTTTAAATTTTATAATACAAACAAAATAATTATTTTAACAATTTAATTTTATTAACAATACAATTATTTTTTATAATTTACACGAAATATATGTTTCAAGGAAATGTTTAAAATGTTGTAAATTAATATTTGAAAACATTCTCAGCACATATTAAATTCAATATTTATTCATTAAATATGAAATTTTTTGAAAAAAAATCTCAATCTTCTAATTTGTTTTGTACCTTTCATATAAATATTTTAGATTATAACCTTAAGTTAATAAGTTACTAATCCAAAAGTAGTTTTATCTATGCTACACACCATGCATTTAATAACTGTAGATTTAATATTATTTTATACAAGTGCACACACAATCACACACACCTGACGTGTATCGTGTATGCATCAACGGTTAAGATGCTACCAGAGTAATACACCATGTGTAGCATCTAATAGAACTCCAAAAGTCAATCTTTAACGGAATGTAATAAAAAATTTTAAAAAATATATTTTTTACAATAGTAATTAATATTCATTTTTCAAAAAATCAAATTTATTGCATGAAATTAATTAATTTGAATATTATCATAGTAGAAGGTAATAGTTAATTAAGTAAAAAATTATTTAAAAATATACTAATTAAAAAAATTGTTTGTAATTTTTAATTAGTATAAAATTTATAATTTTTATGAAAATACTTATATTCAATTATCTATTTTGTATTTAGTACTAAATAAATTACATTAAATATTTTTTTATGAAAATACTTATATTCAATTATCTGTTGTGTTGAATGTTACTTACTTATATTTAATTATCTGTTTCGGAGAAATTGTGTTGAATGTTACTTCAATTGGTATATTATGCTTTTACCTGGCGGTAGGATAACTCATTCTAAATTTTCAACCCATTAAACTTGAATGATTTTTTCACGGTGCAACATTGCTCAAAGGAGTGATACGTCAGTATGATTTTAAAGGCGAAATTTATTATATGGGATGAAGCTCCAACTCACAGGTAAAATTGTTCTTAATTTTTGAATATTATATATATATATATATATATATATATATATATATATATATATATATATATATATATATATCCATATTTTTAAATAAATGGAACAAGTCACCTTTTGTTATTTTATTGAAAATTTGAATTTCAAATACTAATTTTCGAAATTCATTTTGTAAAGTTATTATATACAGTATATTTGTAAATTTATAATCTTAGTTGAATCTTTTGAACAAGTTTTTTTTATATTATCCATTATGAATGTTATTAGTTAGAACTAAAATAAAATTTTAGTTATCATGTTATACGAAGATAGATAATTTATATATATATATATATATATATATATATATATATATATATATATATATATATATATATATATATATATATATTTAATAAAGTTTTTTCATATATTCATTAATTTTTTATTTAACATTGTAATATAATTAATTTGTATATATTATGAGGGTTCAAAATCCCGATACTGCTAATATTCCATTTGGAGGCAAGGTTATAGTCTTCGGTGGGGATTTCCGTCAGGTTCTGCCGGTGATACCGAAAGGAACCAGGCCAATAAATTGTTAATGCGACTATTAACTCATCTAAGATATGGCGGGATTGCAAAGTTTTGATATTAACGAGATTGTAAAATAATGTTGAAGGATCAAATTTAAACGAGTTGAGAAATTTCTCAAATTGGATGCAATCAATTGGGGGCGGTTCAATTGGTGAAGATAATGATGGAGAGATCTTCTCATAGACTAAAGTGATAACTACATAAAATCCATTGTAGACCCAATTTTTCCATCTCTTGCCTTTCATAATGGAGACGTTAATTATTTGCTAGGACATGCAATTCTGGCGCCAACGTTGGGAGAGGTAGATGCAATTAATGATTATATATATGGTATCGATGCATTCAACTGAATAAATGATTTATCTCAGCGCTGATTTTATTGAAACAACTTAGGAGGGTGTATTCAACTCAGATTTCGTTGGATTTTTTTGGATTTTAAGAAGTCAATAGATTTTGAAAATCTATAGACTCTACGTAAAGTTTGATTGATTTTTTTATTAATTTATATGGATTTTGATAGACTTTATTGAATTGAGTAATATATTTTTTTATGATTTTTATTGATTGTATTGATTCTTCCGCCTATAAGCAAATTTAAAATAAACACACTTATATAAAAAAATTAAATAATATTATTTATTTTTCATTTTTTATAAATAATTTTTAAATTTGATTATTTTTAATAATAATTTTTAATAAATTTTTTATAAATAATTTTCAAATTTGATTATTTTTTAATAATAATTTTAATAATTTTTTTAAAATAATTTTCAAATTTTATTATTTTTAATAATAATTTAATTTATTAAAATAAAAAAAAAAAGTATATTTTTTATACATAATTTTTTAAGTATTATTATTTTTATAATAATTTAGTTTATTAAAAAATAAATTAATATAAATATAATTATTTATTTATTTTTTAAAGTTTTTTTATTTTTTATAATGATTTATATTATTAAAAGTGAAATCCATGAAAATCTCTTCTCATTACCAGATATTTTAAATAGCGTAAACTATTCATGTTTTTAAAAGAAAATCCAACAAAATCCATAGAGTTTTAAAATCTATAAACTTTTGAATATCAGTAAATTTTTAAAGACTTTTTAAAATCCGTATTGAATACCGGTAGATTTTTAAAGACTGTTCAAAATCCTGATTGAATACCGCTAGACTTTAAAAGTCTTAAAAAATCCAACAAACTTTCTAACCAATACACCCTCCTTAAAAGAGCGTAAACATGTTTGATTAAATGCATTCAGTGGAATTCTTAAACACTATCAAGTGCTCAGAAATGCCTAACCATCAATTGAAGCTTAAAGTTAGTGATATTAAATCTTAAAAATTAAAAAAATTATTTTTATTTTTTTAACATATTATATTCAATATTTATTTATTAAATATGTATATATATATTTGAAAAAAAAAATCTATACCTTCTAATTTCTTTTGTAAGGTTGTAGTGTAAGTAATGTTTTTACGAAATATGGATCACGCTGCCGGTTTGTGTAACAGAACTCGAATGATTGTGTTGAAGATGGAACATACGTAGTAAAAGCTAAAGTTTTAGGAGGAAAAAACTCGAATTACATAGTATATATTCCAAGGCTGACTCTTAATCCTTCAGATGTCAGGATCCCATTTCGATTCCAACGTCGTTAATTCTTCTTAATGGTATGTTACGCTATGAACATTAACAAGAGCCCAGATCAATCTTTGTCCCATGTTGGAATATATTTAAAAAAACCGGTGTTTACACATGGATGGTTGTATGTTACACTTTCAAATGTCACAAATAAAGTCGGATCTAACAAATAAAACAATATAGTTTACAAAAAAGTCTTTTAAAATATATAAAATAATTATGTGATATCATTTTTTATGTTATTTTTAATTTGTCCTTTTGATATAAATATTTTAGATTATAATATTAAATTAATAAGTTACTAATTTAATGTCAATCTTTATCTGAATGTAATAGAAAATTTAATAAATTATATTTTTCAATAGTAATTAATTTTTATTTTCTAAAAATAACAATTTTGAAGCATTAACTTTTAACATACTAGAACATAATAATTAATTGTTAAAAATAGAATTTAAAAATACACTAATTAAAAAAAATTGTATTTAAATTTTAATTAGTATAAAATTTATAATTAATTATTAAAAATACTTATATTAAATTCTATGTGTTTTATTTAATATTAAATAAAAACATTAAATATTACCGTGCATCGCACGGCCAGGTTTTACTAGTTTGAAATAAATTTGAAGTATTTTAAAGTTTTTTATAAGAAGTTTCAAATACTTTGGACTGACGCGAAGAACACGGCCAGAAACTTGTGTGGGGAATGTATGCTTTTGGTTAGCTTTACATTTCAAGGAACCTTCTGGAAAGTTAGTGAAGAAAATAGACTGGCAGTAATTATAAGTTATGCAATATTTCATTAGATAATAACATAATCATTTAAAAAAAAAAACATAATGTGTAAATTACGGGTCTCATGAGTATCACAAATTAATAATTTCTTCAAATTACTAAAAATAGAAATATATTTTTAAGAAGTTAATTAAGTATACCAAAAATGTTAACAAATACTTTGAAACACATATAATTAAAACATTTTATAGTGTCTTATTAATATTTTTAAATTTTAAATTGTTTGAAACACGTTTTATGTATTTTACATATTTTAAAGCAATTTTTTAAATTATATTAAATCATGATAACACAGGAAGAGTACACCTAGTTTAATCAATATATAAAACAAATTTCATAATTAAATTTAGAGTTAATTACATTTTCCAATTTAAATTATGGGGTTTTTTACACTTTGTAATTTAATCGGAATTTTATTACCATTTAGTACCTTATGTATGACAGTTTTACACATTGCAACTTGCAGGTAGTCGGAATAAAATATTCCGGCGAATATTCTTTACACGGGCTATGCACATGACATTTTTAAGACAATTTTATCTTTATAAATTATTTAATCATTTATCAATTAAGGACAATTTCATAATTTTGTATTTTAAGGACAATTTTATCGGTGTTCAAGAGAGAGGGGCAGATCTCGACTGAGGCATGGCCTTCGGATCTCCGGCGAGGTTGCAACTACGTCTCTTCAGATGGTCATCCTCACGGCGACATCAGAAATGTAGAGCTGAGAAAGGTGGTTTGCTTCCCTTTCTTTAGCACAAAGTTTTTTGTTCTTATTTAGAGTTTGATGTAGTATATTTATTTTGAAAATCTTTTTAATTTTAAATGTTTAATCTAATTTGTTTGAATTTAACTTTTTTTCTATCAAAATTTTATTTTATTTAATATATATATTTTAATTTTATTTCTTAATTAGTCACAAAAACATACAAAATTGAAGGCAAAATAGTATTTTTGACCTACAAATGATCACTTCCCACTCAAAACAGTCATAGATGAGATACCAAACGGTAACAAAAATCCAACTCAAAACAGTCATAGATGAGATACCAAACGGTAACAAAAATCCAGTTAGGTTATAAAGTTTAAAAAACCCCATATTTGGGGTTTGCAAAATAAAATTAACCCTTAAATTTATTTCATTTTAGAAGTATGATTTCTTTAAATATATAATGAAATAAAAATTAAATTTTCATAAATTTAATTAACATCTAAAGTAAATTTCATAAATTTAGTTCATTATAAAGTAGTATATATTTTTGTGAATATATAGTGAAATATAAAATCAAATAATTTCCTAAATTTAATCATCATGTAAAGCAAGTTTCATAAATTTAGTTCATTAAAATATATTTTTGTGAATATATAGTGAAAAATAAAATAAAAATAATTTCCTAATTAAATTTAATCAACATCTAAAGAAACTTTCATAAATTTAGTTGATTATAAAGTATATTTTCGTGAGTAGTAAAATATAAAATTAAATTTAAGCAAATTTCTTACCTAATGAAATTAATAATTTCCTAATTAAATTTAACCAACATCTAAAGAAACTTTCATAAATTTAGTTGATTATAATGTATATTTTCGTGAGTAGTAAAATATAAAATTAAATTTAAGCAAATTTCTTCATTTAACTTTTATTTCCACAATGAAAACAATGACTGCATTTGCTTTGCATGCTCTACTATAAAACCCTCGCAACCACATTCACTTTTATCAAACAAAACAACAAATCGACAACGATGACTACAATGAGCGTAATATTCTTGGTCTCGTACGTTGTCCTAACGAGCCTCGTCCTCCAGCAAATCAACGCCTCTTGCGCTTCGGGTGAAATATACGAAGCTCAGGTCAACAACGGCCTCCCTTCCAACAACCCTCCGCTCCTGGTGCATTGCACCACAGACGGAAAAGATGTCGGAACTTATCCCGTGAACTTGAACACGACGTTCCAAATTGAAATTTGCGAGAAGCTGATTGGGCGCACGATATACAGCTGCTACATCCAGTGGGGGTTGAGGCATCAGAGCTTAAACCTTTTGGACTCGGCTAATTCAAACATAGAGTGTGCCAACAAAACATGCTTCTGGCAGGCGCGCTCCGACGGTTTATATTTCCGGGAACGTTCTGGAAATTTGGTCAGGAAATTTGTGTGGCAGTAATTATTTAATCGGTTGCAGATGAAACTTGATTGATTTTTTGTTTTTTACAATAATATTGCAATTGATGCATGATACACATTTTGACGCATTAATTTCAGTTAATTTCAATCCACTTTAAACTCGTTTTGTTAAGATCGATTATATTTTTTTCAAAATAAACTAAATTAAAATAAATAAAAAATATTTTAAATCAATAAATACAGATGTTCAATTTACTATTATTAGTATATTTTTTAAAAGTATTTAACCATTTATAAAAATTATTTTAAAAAATCAATTTAATTCTTTCCGTTCATACAGTTGAATTCAAATCCATTAAATTCAGTTCAATTTGAGTTGGCTTCACTCCAAAATGAAATTCAATTCAATTTTCAAATCAATCACATCATACTATATAAATTAGTGGTTTCATGAGTATCACAAATTAATAATTACTTGAAATTAATTACTAATTTTTTTTGTTTTTTTTAGTAAATTAATTACTTACACTAAAAATGTTTTGTTGGATGGGAGCTAAGCTAGGGCAACCCCATTTTTATCTCATAAAGAAACATTGCATTACTATAAAATCCTCTCAACCGAACAACGATGAACAAATCGAACAAAACAAGAGAATTGACAATGACGAAGACTACGATGGGCATGAAAATATTTGTTGCGTGTGTTGTCCTAACGAGCCTCGTTCTCCAAGAAAGCAACGCGTGCGACACAGAGCTATACAATGTGCAGCTTCAAAACGATCTCCCTTCCAACGATCCTCCATTGACCGTCCATTGTAGTGGTAAAGGTAAAGATCAAGGAACAACGACGGTCGGGATGAGCACATTTTACTCGTTGAGCGTCTGCGAAAACTTGTTCAAACGCACGATATACTACTGCGATTTTAATTGGGGGTCGAAGCATCAAGGTTTCAACATTTACGACTCTAAGAATTCGTATTATTATTGCACCAACAAATTGTGCTCCTGGTCGGCTCGGGAGGACGGCTTGTATTTCAAGGAAAATACTGGAAGCATGGTGAAGAAATATGACTGGAACTAAACTAAACATTAACCAAGCTAGATCAATTAATTAATTATATTTTATTAGTATTTTTAGAGATAATAAATGACATTTTTTTTAATAAGTTCTTTTGGTTGATTGCTTAGTTATTGTATAGGATATTATTTTTGTATGATTTATTTATAATTGTAATAATTTTAAAAATATTCTCCCTACGTACCCATATAAGTTAGTATTTCTGTTCAACTAATTATGGACTTCTCTTTACAATTTATCATAATTAATTGAGACAAGTGTAGTATAAGTGTATAACCCAGAACTCGTTGGGTCGGGTTCGATTTCTCTCACAAGTCAAAATGTTGACTCGCTCAGCCCGGCCCGCAAATCTCCTACCATTAGGCCCAAGTCCTTACACTCTCAGCCTACATAATATATTATGGTCCATTTTACTGATCAGCACAAACCCACCAGCAATCCTAACCAATCCCAGCAGCCCAATAAATATCAACCCGACCAGGCCCAATACTTTTTTTTTATATTAAAAATTCAAAATAAACAAAAATAAAATTAAATGCATTATTATTTATTATGTGATTCTAAGATCACCTGAATTTTGACCCAATTTATTTGAATTCATTTCCCTCTTTTTTCCTATTTCTGTAATTTTGTAATAATTAATTTAGTGAAGCAAATTACAACAATAGCCTTTATCTCCACAATCAAATTACTCCACAATCAAAGTGCATTGCACTATAAAACCACACTTTTAGACAAAAATAAAAATCATACAAACAAACAAACAAAAAAAGATCGAGATCGAAATCATCGACAAAGATGACGACGAATATCAGCTTAAAGATCTTGGTATCGTACGTTGTCCTAACAACGCTCGTTCTACAAGAAATCAACGCCGCTTGCTTCACGGGGGAGCGGTACAAGATTCTGATTCTCAACGACTTCCCCAACAACAACTCTCCGATGATTATGCATTGCGTGAGGGGCGGTAAAGATCTCGGGATCCGCACCCTTAACAAGGACATAATCTTCCAGATTAAAGCTTGCAAGAACATATTCTTCCGGACAGTATACAACTGCTTCTTCCTAAGGGGGCCGTTGCATCTAAGTTACAACGTTTTCGACGACAAACACCAAGAGGATTGTTCTGGCCACGTCTGCTTTTGGGTGTTAAAAACCAACGGCTTATTTTTCAGGGAACCTTCCGGAACTTTAGGGAAGGTGATGGACTGGCAGAAGGAATAGCATTTGAAAAAAATTTATCATAATATTTTGGTGAGAAAATTCCAGAAATCAAATTTGATTATTGGAAAAATAAAAGGTTACTTGAGAAATTTTATATTGAAAACGTATCAATTTGAAATCAAAATGTAACTACTTCAAATCTGAGAGTCATAACTTTATTAGTTGTAAAACTTAATCATATAGATGCACACACTAGCAGGCATAGGGTTAATTACACTTTCCAACTCAATATTTAATATTTTTTACAATTTTCAATCTCGTCGGATTTTTATTACTGCTTAGTACCTCAAATTTAATGTAATTACAATTCGCAACCTACTTTTTGCTGGAACAAAACCTACTTTTTGCTGGAACAAAATATTCTATGGAATAATAATATTGATGTAAATAATAATTATTAAAATAATAAAATTGTGCAAAACTTTCTATATATGAATCTGCCAATTTTTTATATAAAATCGAATAAGAAAAATGTGCAATCTTATAATAAAAATCAAAATAATACTCATATTTCATATATAATAATAAAAGTTTTTCCAATCATGCGAGTTATAATTTCAATATTCATCCTTAACTTAATTACTTTGTTTTTTTTTGTTGCTATTACCGTAATTTTTTAAATTAATTTAGTGAAGTTAATTGCACCAAAAAGCTTTATTCACACAATCCAATTACTTTATAATTATTAATCAAAGTTCATGGACACTATATAATCCTCACAACTGTATGTACAATTCAGAGACTCACAACAAACGAAAAAAAAATCGACAAAGATGACGACGATTAGCTTAAAAATATTGGTAACATATGTTGCGTTGACGACCCTCGTTCTCCAACAAATCGACTCTTATTGTCTCACGAAACGAGTCCATGTTATGATTCAGAACGACTTCCCACACAGCAATCCTCCTTTGCTTTTTCATTGTACGACGTCCGGTCATAAAGATCTCGGGATTCATACTCTTAACAAAGACTCGATTTACCAGATCAGCATCTGCAGATACGTGTTCATTCGGACAATATACAACTGCTTCTTCCAAAGGGGGCCGTTGCTTCTAAGTTACAACGTTTTCGATGAAAAACACCAAGATAAATGCAGCGCATATGTATGCTTTTGGACTTTACGTCCCGACGGTTTATATTTCAAGATGAATTCGGGAAGTTTAGCGAAGGTGATGGAGTGGCAAAAGTGATGATATATATATTCAAAAAATTATGGATTTCATAAGATAATAAGATAATAATTTGTTTTTGGAAAAACGCATTTCTTATACAAAACGTGCGCTTGTTATCATTTTGTTTTAGAGATGGAGGAAGTATTTAATTTCTAGTTTTCGATAATTTGACATATATATTTATAATCATAAGATTAATATATAATTATTTTATAAATTTAGTGAAGTTAATTGCAATTTAAAATCACATTATCTTAATTAATCATATTTTCGACAAATCAAACGAAAGATATACACAACAACGAAGATGAGCGTAAAAATCTTGGTTGCTGCTTGCGTTGTGCTAACAACAAGCCTCGTTTACGAGGTGAAAGTTGACGTCATCCATCAGCTTGCTACCTAAATACATAATTTTTTATATTAAAAATTAAATAAAAATTTATTTCACTTTGATTAAGCATATATGTTAGGTTTTAGGATAAAACTGTGAACGCCACACGATCAAGACCGGTGCCACTAGATATTACTAGTTACAGATCGACGATGTATAGTACGAATAATAATGTGGAACCCCGAAAATAACTCAACAATAAAAGAGAAGGAGACAAGTAAAGAAGTCAATGAATTTACGTGGAAACTCAAATCGGGAAAAACTACGAGAGGAACGACGAGAACTTTCACTATAATATTGCTCACAATTAGAACAATTGATATCTACTCTAAAACCCTCTAATCTCACACAATATTTCACGAAACCTTTTCCGGAACTTTAGGGAAGGCGATACTGGCAGAAGTGATCGATGATCGTAAGTTATATACGCATTCCAGAAATATTTATTGGTTGTAATAAAAAAATATCGTAATACTTGAAAAATTAAATTCAATTATTGAAAAAAAAAAAGGTGACACGGCAGAAATTTTATCCTGAACGTAATTAGTTGTAGTACAACTTAATCATAGAGCTGCACACACTGGCGGGTTGGGCTCGGCCCGGCCGTCATCCAAACCTTAAAAATTAATAACCCGTATAGCCCACAGTCCGGCTCGCCTGGCCCGGGTAGACTCTGGGCTAGGCTCGAATTTATTTTTTCGAACTCACCAGCCCGCCCAATCCGGCCCGGTCCGACTGAAATATATTATACCCCTTATTTTATATGTATACACTTCTATTATGATATATTGTACACTAAATTTTAGTTAAAATATGAATGATAATACTTATATAAGGGGTATAAGTATCTCAAATTCTATTTAAAATAAGACCTACGTAAGAGCATCTCTAACCGATACCAAAAACCTATTTTGGAGCAGGAGAGATGCTCCAAGCGATACCAAAACATAAACCTATTATAGGTATTAAAGTGAGAAAAAATACTTAAATTTACGTTTACCTTAAACTCAAACAAAAAACTTTATTATTTATAAAATGATCCTTTTTATATAAATTAATAAATATATCAACATTTTTTTTAGTTTTTTATTTAATATTTTTTTAATGTAATTTTTTTAATAATAATATCATTAATAATTAAAATAAATTTTAATAAAAATATTTTAAATAATGAAATAAAAATAAATATGATAATACAAAATATAATTAAATATTAAATTATTTAATTGACGTTAAAAATAAAATAATAGTATGAGATATCACAATTTTTTTTATTATGTTTGAAATTTTAAATTGAAAATAATGACTATTAAATTTTTTAATGTCAAAAGTTATGAGGTTACATTGTAAATTTGTAAAGATATTGATTATTTATAAAAAGTTGTATTAGAAGAATATTGTGAAAATATTCTTTTAAGTTTTAGTATTAGAATCTCGGTTGGAGTAAAATTACTGTAAACTTAATATAAAACTTATTTTTGAGTTTACATTTTTATGTTCGGTTGGAGATAGCCTAAGATATATTATATCCCTTATAATATATGTATTGTTCGATAAATAATATAATTGAGATAGATGAAAAAAATAATGATATTGATTTAAATAAATAATTATTAAAATAATAAAGTTGTGCAAAACTTTTTATTTATATAAGTTTGCCAATTGTTAAAATAAAATCAAATAAAAAAAATGTGCAAACTTATAAAAACCAAAATAATACTAATATTTCATATATATGGCTTGTTAGAATAATTTAAGAATTCAATAATAAAAGTTTTTTCAGTCGTGCGAGTAATAATTTCAATATTCATCCTTTATTGACTTTATTTTTTTTGCAATTACCGTAATTTTTAAAATTAATTTAGTGGAGTTAATTGCACCAAAAAGCTTTATTCACACAATCAAATTTCTTTGTAATTATTAATCAAAGTTCATGAACACTATATAATCCTCACAACTGTATATACAATTCAGAGACACACAACAAACGAAGAAAAAATCCACAAAAGATCAAGATGATTAGCTTAAAAATATTGGTAACATATGTTGCGTTGACGACCCTCGTTCTCCAACAAATCGACTCTTTTTGTCTGACGAGACGGGTCCATGTTATGATTCAGAACAACTTCCCACACAGCAATCCTCCTTTGCTTTTTCATTGTACGAACTCGGATCATAAAGATCTCGGGGTTCATACTCTTAACAAGAACTCGATTTACCAGATGAGCATTTGCAAATACGTATTCAGTCGGACATTATACAACTGCTTCTTCCAAAGGGGGCCGTTGCTTCTAAGTTACAACGTTTTCGACGAAAAACACCAAGATAAATGCGGCGGACGTGTATGCTTTTGGATGTTACGCTCAGACGGTTTATATTTCAAGATGAATTCGGGAAGTTTAGCGAAGGTGATGGAGTGGCAAAAGGCATGATATATATACATATATTATATATATTCAAAAAATTATCGATTTCATAAGATAATAATTTTTGGAAAAAAGCATTTCTTATATAAAACGTGGGCTTGTTATCGTTTTGTTTCAGAGATGGAGGGAGTATTTAATTTATAGTTTGCGATAATTTGACATATTTATAATCATAAGATTAATATATAATTATTTTATAAATTTACTGAAGTTAATTGCAATTTAAAATCACATTATCTTAATTAATCAAATTAATAGAGGAAAAAAGTTTTGATAGATTAATTTCTAGAAAATGAAGAGGGTTTTGGTAATATAATTTTATGAAGTGTTTAATTTTTTTTTTTATTTTGGTTTATTGATTACCCAATAGAATACACTTTGAAATTAAAGATAATATTATACATTGAATTGCAAACCAACTCATGTGTATTACTAACTTTACTCATGTGTATTACCTTGTATTACTATCCCACTCATGTGTTTTAATAAAAAAGAGTAATTTCAGAATTCTACCTTTTATTATAATAAAAAAAAAAAAACAATGTATTTAATTATAAACAATTATTTAGATGTGCCATTTTATAAATCATGAATCCCGTTCGTCACGAGCGTAAAAATATTGGTTGCTGCTTGCGTTGAGCTAACAATAAGCCTAGTTCAATTCCAAGAAACCAAGGCTAGCTTTCTGCACGACCGGTAAATTTCAAGCCGCCGATTATCAACAAAATCCATTTCAATGATTCGAGGACGAAGAAAAAGGATTTAGGAAAGCGTCCTTTGGCGGACCAGGTTTACGTATTCGATATTTGCCCGAATTTGTCCGGGCGCACGTTGCACTCATGCGACGTCACGTGGGGGTGTTGAAGCTGGAGTTTTGAAGTTGGATGTGTTGAAGTATAGTCGAAGTTGTGTTTTGAAATATTTTGTTTTGAAATATTTTGCGCGCATTATTATTAGAAGGGCATTTATGTCATTTCCTTGGTTCTGTATAACTATGAAACTGATGGAGTTGTATTCTAAATGTCTAGTTTAGTGGAAATACGGAACTCCTTATCTATGCCTTAGTCTATACATAATTCAAACATGATTGCATTTAATGCAATAGTCCTTGATATATACGTTGTAGATAGTATGGCGTGAGGAGACACGCGGAAGATCATACTATCGGTTACTCGTATACTATCGAACAGTAGCTCACGACTTAGATGGACAGGGACAATCCATCGGTACGTCGTAGTGTGACTGGTAGATAGTCGGTCTTGACTATCATGTTACACTCGTACACTTGGTGTATTGAGCAGGACCACGGGAGGGCGTTCGATTTATACTAATCGGAGTAATCGAACTAGATCTCAGATATTACGGATATATGAGTTCCTAATCCCTATATAATTATAGGTGCGTGTGTCCAATGCTCGATTCTTTAATGTGCCAATGAGTGAGACTAATTGATTAGTCGAGATCCTCGGTATATTGGGAATCAGAATTGTACACACGGCATGCTGTAGATTATAGACAGGAAACCGTGTCCCATTTATTGGGTTGATGATGTTCCCGAGATGAGCTCATAAAGTTTATCATGTAAACCCTGCAGGTGGATTCGTTCCACATGATAATAAGGATGAGTGGTACTAGTCTCGGATAATAAGAAATGAATTAATTTAATTATTAGTAATTAATTAATTCATGGACATGCGATATCTTAAACACGGGGAAAATCATATATGTAATTTCGGCGGAAATATTATTGGTAAAATAATATAGATTAATTAATTGAGAATTCAATTATAATTTTATAGTGGAATTAATTATAATTAAAATTGGATTTAATTAAAGGTTTTCTTTTAAGGACACCGGTTTAATTAAATTACAATTTAGCCTAATTAATTAATTGTCCTAAGGTCCCTAGTGTGGCCTATATATACCCCTCAATCTCTCTTCTCCTAACCTAAGTTTCGCCGCAATAATTAATTCTGTGGAGAGAAAATAATTGTTAACGCAATTAATCTTTTTTTCTCTACTTAATTAATTGAGTTAGCGCAATAACTTATTCTGTAGAAATAAATTTTGCTAGCGCAAATATATTTCTAGAGACAGAATAAAATTCTCACCGTGGGTTCAAGAGAGAAAGGAGAAGAAGAAGAGAAGATTCCGGTAGATCGTTGCCCACACAACGTCCGGTGTCGAGGGCTAGGATACACACTAGAAGATCTCAGGGTGTTCGCCTATTCGGCATCTCCGAATCACGCATCAAAGGTAAAGAATCGAAAACCCTATTTCGCATTATTTCGATTCTTCTCGTACGTAATAATACAACGAACCATCGATTGGTAATCGGGGGTCAAGGTATATTTTCTCCGGCTTCTGGGCGGTTGAAGACCGCCGGATCGGTGGCCGGACGGAGAAAAACGGATCGGAAACAGCCCGGAACAGCAGCATCGCGCTGCTGTTCGGACCAGGCAAGCGCCCGCTCGCGCTGGGTCGCGAGCGACCGCTCGGGCAGCAAGCGCCCGCTTGCGCGGGTGCGCGAGCGCCCGCCTGGGCGGCAGGCGGCCGCCTGCTCCGGGCAGATTGTGAGTCGCGGCCTTGGCTGCGGCGGACGCGCGATCTGATGGGCTGGTGGCCATGGCTGATCGGAGGTGACCTCCAGAAGTTGATTGGGGACGTCCGGATGTTCGAGGGTTCGAACGGACGTGTCCCGGATAGTCGATTTCCAACAATTGGTATCAGAGCCAGTTTATCGGTTTGTTGTATTGTTCGTACGTTTTGTGATGCAGGATGAACCCGATTATTATGGCCAACATTATGGGATGTTGTATGATAATTTTGTTGTGGTTTGTTAAACTCTCGGGCTTGTCGAGATTGTTTGATTTTGGAAAACGTTGCTTGTTTGTAATAGATAAAAACGACGGGTTGAGTCGTTAGGTTTATTTATTTTTCGTTGTATCCGGGACATGTATAGGGTCGATCACCTTGTATAGGATAGATGCCGGTTTTAGTAAGTTTATTCTTGTAATTTTTCTTACTATTTTTGGTGGATCGAGACGAGACCAAAACCCGGAGAAACGAGGATCGAGGAGGGCGAACCGGCAACGGGAAGCCATCGAACACACCCCGTGTTCGCGACGGGCAGCAGCGGGGCTGGGGTTCGTTCGACCCCACGGACGACTCAACGAGGCTCGAGACGAGGCTCCAGTGGGAGGAGTTCGTCTCTTGACCCTCGAGCGAGTCGGTGGTGGACCGAGATCGAGACGAGCAACGAGATTAAGTTCCAAGAGACGTGCATTGGAGAATACTTAAGGCCATAATAATCGGGGCCACGTTAATTGCTTTTTATGTGATTTACGTGCTTTTTATTATGCTTAATTATTTGATGCATGTTATCCCTTATCGTAAAATACTAAGTGGGAGAGGGATTGGAAACAATCCCGCGGTCTCCATTCTCTGTCTTGATGGTGATGTGTATTGACTTACGAGTCGATACACGGATATCACTGGATCAAAATTCGAGCAACAATTCCACTTATAATAATCGAACAATTATATTTTTCAAAAGCAAGTGCCTAATCTGTCTTTCAAAGACTAAGTTCAACTCGACTCATTCTCACCCCGGGGAGTGGAATGGAGCCAAAGCGCTTGCTTATGTCGATGACACAGATTAGAGACATTCGAGTCATTCGATGACTAGATCGATTGTCTGGTTGGCTCCCTCACCTAGTGAGAGATAGGGCTCAATTGCATGATTGATCGCTGGTTAGAAACTTCGAGTTTCACTTACGAGATATCAAGCTTTGAATAATAAAATTGTGAAATTTAATAAATGTAAGAGTCAATTAACAAAGTTGTTTGTTTTAGTAAACGTCCACACTATCGTGGCTTGCTAAATGGAAACGGTACTTTGGGTTAATTGAGACTCTATGACATTTAAATAAATGGGATTCAATTAATAAAGTTGTTTGTTTTAGTAAACGTCCACACTAACGTGGCTTTCTAGATGGGAACGTAACTTTAGGATTAATTTAGGCTCGACAGTTATAGAAAGTCGTGGAGGACCGCATGTCAACGTAAACGTCCACAAGAACGTGGCTTGCGGTGGGCATGTAGTTCCCGAGCGGTGGAATTAGTACTGAGAAATGGTATACACTTAGGTACGCTTTATAGTATCCTCCCCATCGGAGTCACTGCTATAATGATGTACGACCGAAGTAAAAATCCAATTATAAAATCGTTTGGATTAGTATACGTCCACAAGAACGTGACATGCTAGTCTGATGGGATTTTGGAAATGATTGGTAGTTTAATGATATTATTTGAGGGAAATGATATCGAATTAAACTCATTGTTTGTTTTATATGGTATTATTCCCATTAAAAGTCAACAAACTCACTGAACCTGTTTGTAAGGATTAAAGAAGAAACATGGACATTATCCTAACTGCAGAGGAGTACAAATATGTACTCCAAGTCAATGGACCTGCTGAACCAAATGATGCTTCCACTACTGAGGAAAGGAAGCTCATTGGAAATGGATCAAGGCTATGAGATGACGCGGAGCTACATTATGGTTTTCATGCCAAATGTGTTGCGACATCGGGATCAAGCCATGACCATTACCTATGATATGATGCTTGACCTCAAGGAGTTTTTGGTTATCAGGACAGGGCAGCCGGGCAAAATGCAATGAGGCAACTCATGACGGCCATCATGTCGGAAAGAACGCCCGTGAGGGATCACGTTCTTAGAATGATGGGCTATCTTAATGAGATAGAGATTCTAGGATCAGTTATCGATGGGGTAACCCAAGTCGATATTTTGCTCCAGTCTCTGCCGAGAAGTTTTGAGCAGTTCCGCCTGAACTATAATATGAATAAGAGGTCTTATTCATTGGCGGAGCTCCTGGTTGAACTTCAAGCGGCTAAGGGAATCTTTAAGGGCTCTCAAGCACTTGTGGTTGAGAAATTGGCTCTTCCTAGGCCTCCGGGCGACGAAAGGAAGAATAGGCAAAGACGGAAACCCAGTGGGCCTAATATATCTGGACCACGGAATGGGACAAGCAAGCCCAAGGGGCAAGTGCTTCCGTTCTAAGCAGTCTGGATACTGGGAGTTTTAATTGTCCTCTCAAGCAACAAGAAGTTGAATTTTCCTTAGTCACCGAAACATGCTCAGTGGTGTTATCCACCAGTACCTGGTGAGTGGATACAGGAACCACTAATCATGTCTGCACTTAAACGCGGGGGTTCCAGGAAACCCGGAGACTTAGAAAGGAAGAAGTTATAACCTACATGGGCAATACTGTTAAGGTAACAGCCGTTGCAGTGGGAGATGTTAAATGGTTTTAAACCGTAGGATTTTAGCTCTAATAAATTGTCTTTATGTGCCGGCATTTAGAAAGAAATTTCATTTCAGATTTCTAAATTGGCTTAGAATGGATATTCTGTTTCTTCTGATAGTTTCATACTTTTCAGAGTAGGAAACGGGGTTGTTATCCATTCTGGTACATTGACAGACAATTTAATGCTAAATCCATATTCTTCCACGATGCAACACACCAGAGCAAATAACACATTATCAAACCCCAATAAGAGTAAAGATCCTTCTAGGATGAATCAAATGTACTTATGGAATCTTAGGCTAAATCATTTTAACTTGAGTACGATTCAAAAAGGATGAAAGCTGATGGACCACTTAGCTAGGTTGAAGGAAAGGACTTTCCAACCTTCGAATCATACTTGGAAGTTTAAATGACCAGGCAACCCTTTACGGTTAAAGGGCATAGATCCAAGAAAGTACTAGAGTTGATTCGCTCTGATGTATGTGAACCTCTTTAAGAAGTTCAAGGCATACTAATCAGAAAATGGGATTAACTCCCAATTGACTACACCATTCATGCCTCGGCAAAATGATGTGTCATAAAGAAGGAATAGGACTCTTATGGATATGGGAAAGTAGACAATGAGTTATTCGGAGTTACCTAATTCGGTTTTGGGATATGCCTTGGGAATAGCGGCGTTTATCCTTTACTTGATTCCTTTGGAAACTTGTACAAGATATTCGGCTGTTTATAGGATACCCTAAGAAAACGAATTGAGATATGTAATATAGTCCAAAGGACCAAATGTTCGTTGATTGCATCAACGTTCGGTTCTTAGACATGGACTATATATGCAAGATCACAAGCCCAAGAGTAGAGTAATACTTAATGTGCTTAGAGGGACTGATCAAAACTTAGAACCAGCCTAATTGAGTAGTTCACTACTGTAATCTTTAGTCACTAAAGATACACCGGAGCGTCGTCATAGTGGGAGGGTTGTTAGACAACCTGGTAGGTTCATGTTTATAGGAAAGTCTTCGGACTTGTTACCTGTAGAACATGAAGCCGATCCCTAGATCTATGACGAGACGCTAGAAGATCAAGATGCTCAGTCTTGGAAAAAGACGACGAAATCTGAGATTGAATCTATGGATTCAAATCATGTCTGGGATCTTGTAGCACCTCCCAAAGGTGTAAAAGCCATTGGTTGCAAGTAGGTGTACAAGAGGAAAAGAGGGTCTGACGGGAAGGTGTAAACCTTCAAGGCTAGGCTTGTTGCGAGAGGGTGCACTCAGAAAGAAAGGGATCGATTATGAGTAAACTTTCTCGCCGGTAGCTATGCTAAAGTCGATCCGGATTCTTTTGTCTTCACATGGAAGATGGAAGTCAAGACGGATTTCTAAATCGAAGTCTTGACGGGACCATCTATGTGGGACAGCCAGAGGGATTCATCGAAAAGAGCCAAGAGCATTCAGTAAGCAAGCTTAATCAATCTTAGGATTGAAGGAAGCTTCAAGATCTTGGACACATGCGGACCTATGAGAAAATCCATTTCATGGATTCATTCAAGGCATGTTTAGGTCCTGTGTGTAATAAAGAAGTGACAGAAAAGATGTGGTGTTTTCTCATTCTTTATGTAGACGACATCCTTCTAAATTGGCAACAATATGAAAGATGTTATCGGACATAAAGGGATGGTTGTCCGAGTAATTCAATGTAAGAGACTTAGGAGAAGTCAGTAATGTTCTTTGGATCAAAGTATTAAATGATCGCCAGAAAAGAACATAGAACTTATCTCGAGCCTCATACATAAATACAATTCTTACTCGTTGCAGCATACATAATTCCAAGAAAGGTCTTCACCTTTTAGATGTGGAATTCATCTATCTAAAGTTTTGTGTCCGACACAATAAAGGAGATAGATGAAGATTAAGCAATTCCCTGCACCTTAATGGTGGGAAGCTTAATGTATGTAATGCTATGCACGAGACTGATATCTACTATGTCGTGGGCATGGTGGTGAGATATCATAGTAATCCTGGAAAGGATCACTCGACTGATGTAAAGAACATGTTCTAAGTTACAAAGCAGTCAAGTTGTTTCCACTGGATTACAGAGAATTGGTTTTCCGAATCAAACAGGGACATTTGAAAGTCGAAGTCAGGCTATGTGTTCTCACTGTGAAGTGGAGCAGTCACATGGAAGAATGTAAAGCAGAGATGCATTACGGACTCTACCATGGAAACTGAAAGGATAACGGCCTCTGAGGCAGTTAAAAGGTCAGTGTGGCTCCAGAACTTCCTAAGGGACTTAGATGTGGTTTCTAGTTCACCCAAAGCTATTTTGAATAGCGGTATTGGCAATCTTGAAATGCCACGAGTCCACAGTGGGAGATAACACATAGAGCGCAAGTACCACCTGATTCGAGAGATCGTCTAGTAAGACGATGCAGTTGTCACCTAGATAGCATCGAGAGGAATGCCTGGTAAAACCGTTCACAGAGGCTCTTCCAGCGAAAGCGTTGGGTAGGCGTGATGGGGTTATGGGAATCTGATGTTTGGGAGAGGACAACTAGACTTTTAGTATAAGTGGGAGATTGATGGAGTTGTATTCTAAATGTCTAGTTTAGTGGAAATACGGAACTCCTTATCTATGCCTTAGTCTATACATAATTCAAATATGATTGCATTTAATGCAATAGTCCTTGATATATACGTTGTAGATAGTATGGCGTGAGGAGACACGCGGAAGATCATACTATCGGTTACTCGTATACTATCGAACAGTAGCTCACGACTTAGATGGACAGGGACAATCTATCGGTACGTCGTAGTGTAACTGGTAGATAGTCGGTCTTGACTATCATGTTACACTCGTACACTTGGTGTATTGAGCAGGACCACGGGAGGGCGTTCGATTTATACTAATCGGAGTAATCGAACTAGACCTCAGATATTACGGATATATGAGTTCCTAATCCCTATATAATTATAGGTGCGTGTGTCCAATGCTCGATTCTTTAATGTGCCAATGAGTGAGACTAATTGATTAGTCGAGATCCTCGGTATATTGGGAATCAGAATTGTACACACGGCATGCTGTAGATTATAGACAGGAAACCGTGTCCCATTTATTGGGTTGATGATGTCCCCGAGATGAGCTCATAAAGTTTATCATGTAAACCCTGCAGGTGGATTCGTTCCACATGATAATAAGGATAAGTGGTACTAGTCTCGAATAATAAGAAATGAATTAATTTAATTATTAGTAATTAATTAATTCATGGACATGCGATATCTTAAACACGGGGAAAATCATATATGTAATTTCGGCGGAAATATTATTGGTAAAATAATATAGATTAGTTAATTGGGAATTCAATTATAATTTTATAGTGGAATTAATTATAATTAAAATTGGATTTAATTAAAGGTTTTCTTTTAAGGACACCGGTTTAATTAAATTATAATTTAGCCTAATTAATTAATTGTCCTAAGGTCCCTAGTGTGGCTATATATACCCCTCAATCTCTCTTCTCATAACCTAAGTTTCGCCGCAATAATTAATTCTGTGGAGAGAAAATAATTGTTAACGCAATTAATCTTTTTTTCTCTACTTAATTAATTGAGTTAGCGCAATAACTTATTCTGTAGAAATAAATTTTGCTAGCGCAAATATATTTCTAGAGACAGAATAAAATTCTCACCGTGGGTTCAAGAGAGAAAGGAGAAGAAGAAGAGAAGATTCCGGTAGATCGTTGCCCACACAACGTCCGGTGTCGAGGGCTAGGATACACACTAGAAGATCTCAGGGTGTTCGCCTATTCGGCTTCTCCGAATCACGCATCAAAGGTAAAGAATCGAAAACCCTATTCCGCATTATTTCGATTCTTCTCGTACGTAATAATACAACGGACCATCGATTGGTAATCGGGGGTCAAGGTATATTTTCTCCGGCTTCTGGGCGGTTGAAGACCGCCGGATCGGTGGCCGGACGGAGAAAAACGGATCGGAAACAGCCCGGAACAGCAGCATCGCGCTGCTGTTCGGACCAGGCAAGCGCCCGCTCGCGCTGGGTCGCGAGCGACCCGCTCGGGCAGCAAGCGCCCGCTTGCGCGGGTGCGCGAGCGCCCGCCTGGGCGGCAGGCGGCCGCCTGCTCCGGGCAGATTGTGAGTCGCGGCCTTGGCTGCGGCGGACGCGCGATCTGATGGGCTGGTGGCCATGGCTGATCGGAGGTGACCTCCAAAAGTTGATTAGGGACGTCCGGATGTTCGAGGGTTCGAACGGACGTGTCCCGGATAGTCGATTTCCAACAGAAACGTGATGGTTTTCGATACCGATCCAATCGCATGATTACCTCGTTCGTGTGTGCGGAAGCGTGTAAAACGAGTAAACACGAACAACAAGATCTAGTGCACACATATATATATATGTATAGACACATATTTATATATATATATATATATCCAATATATATGTATATATAAGGATTAACGAGAACACTTACAACCGGTGTAGCGTGCCTCGTTGATGTTGATTAAGGTGGTGTTGAGTCGATTGAACCACCTTAATGGATCAGCCACTAGATGTTCTCCTTGTGAATGACCTCGTCACGCCTTTGGATCGTCCGGATGTTTAAGCCGCACAAATGACCCGACCTCTACGTGTTGCACATGAACCCGGATGATGAATACCTTGCTTGCTTGAAGTGGTTCTCCAAGAACACTCTCTATTCTCTCCTTTTGATGTGAATTTCGTGGGTAAGCATCAAGTGACATGGAAATCAGATTTTCATGTCTATATTCATGTCCATTTACCACTCCATGTAACTCCCCCATTATGTGCATCATAATGCACAAGTAATGGTGGTTAATGGGGAGATGAAAAGACACCTCCACATAATCATGCCAAATCATGACATGTGGTCCCACTTGCTTGTGTGGCATGCCATGTCACACTATGTGACATGCATTCCATGCAAGCCATGCATCCCATGCATGTATTAATCCACGTAAATATTGATTCTAAATCAATATAATTAACAAGCTACATAGTACATCATCAAGTTCGTGTGTGACCCTGTAGGTATGATAATCGATCAATATTATATTGCTCATAGCAATAAACAATATTATCGACTAATCATTTAACATCCAATTGACGACCTTATGACTTTATCGATTGCACACGTAGGATCTAAGGACATATACCAACAAAATGATGTTGTCTGTTTTTGAATAATCGAATTGCACTTTTCACATTTTCAGAATTCTAATTCCCGCTCATTATCTTTCCTCTCTCTCTCTCTCTCTCTCTCTCTCCTCTCTCTCTCTCTCTCTCTCTCTCTCTCTCTCTCTCTCTCTCTCACTCTCTCTCTCTCTCTCTCTCTCTCTCTCTCTCTCTCTCTCTCTCTCTCTCTCTCTCTCTCTCTCTCTCTCTCTCTCTCTCTCTCTCTCTCTCTCTCTCTCTCTCTCTCTCTCTCTCTCTCTCTCTCTCTCTCTCTCTCTCTCTCTCTTCTTCCACTCACACTTTTCGCATGTAATCGAGCTCCCACGGCGGCGCTCTCCGGTGATTGTTCCAAGTTTGGATTTCTACATGGTATCAGAGCCACACACTTGAAGTGCGGTTGGCTTCTCGATTCTCTGGATTGTTTCTCGTTTCTCATTGAGGTGTGTTTTGTCGATTGATATTTGGGAATTTTTTCTGGTGGATTTTGTACTGTGTTTTCTGAGCTGAATCTGTGGATTGTTTGTGTTGAGATTCTATATTACACCTCTGTTTTGGGAATATTGTTGAGATGTCGTTGAATCGTTCGATGGATGAAAACGATAGCCTGTATTATATGCATCCTAGCGAGTCCTCCAATGTTGTGTTGGTCACTCCGTTGATGGATGGGAGTAATTACTACTCGTGGCGTCGATCCATGGAATTAGCTCTTGGATCGAGGAATAAACTGGATTTTATTGAAGGGACTATACCACAACCTGTTGCTGGAGATCCAAATTATCAACACTGGAGAAAGTGTAATATGATAATTCAAGCTTGGATAATGAATTCATGTCAAAAGGAGATAGGTCAGTGTGTGGCCTTCACTAAAACAACAGCTGAAAGTTGGAAGATACTAGCAAAGAGGTATGGTCAAGGCAACAAACCTAGGGTATTTGAGCTGCAGCAGAAGATTTATGCTCTAAATCAAGTCTCTCTTTCAGTGATTGTTTATTATATTCAACTTGATGCCTTGTGGATTGAATTGGAGTAGTTTGCTATGCTTTCTTCATGCTCTTGTGGTTCAGGTGCATATGAGCTTCATAAAGAGAATAAGATAATGAAGTTTTTAATGGGATTGAATGACAATTATCAGAATGTGAGAGGTCAAATATTATTGTTGCAACCATTACCTGACATAAACCAGTGTTTCAGTTATGTGGTTCAGGAAGAGAGGCACATAGCAGTTGTGTATGGACAAGGTGTGGTTGGTAATGAACCAGTAGCAATGCAAGTTTCTAGAGGTCAGGTAATGCAGTATACAAATGGCAGTGTTCCTGGAGCACAACATGCAGGTAGTAATGTTTCATGAATGCAGTATGCTAGTGGAAATACAACTGGAATGCAATATGCAAGTGGTAATACATCTGGAATGCAGTATAGTGGCAGTGGTACTAGCTCAGGGGAGAGTAGTGCAAATTATGCTGGAAATAAACCTAAGACACAACATAAATGGACGGCTAGTGGCCAACCTATTTGTAGTCATTGTGGGAAGGAGAATCATATCAAAGCCAAGTGTTATAAACTACATGGCTTTCCTCCAGGTTAGAAATCCAAGCAGAAATCATATGAAGGAAATTATAGTTCAGCAAATGTAAGTAGTTCACAAGGTGCAAATGTGAGTAGTTTACAAGGAAATCATATGAAGGAAATTATATTTCTGCTTTTACTCCAGAACAGTTGACTCAACTGATGCAAATGTTGAAGGCTTTTTCAGGATCAGGGGTCTTCTTCACAAGCTTCCAGCAATTATTCTTTTGCTGGAATAACTAGTGCATTTACATCCTTTGTAGGGAATTGCAAGTCAGATAAGTGGATCATAGACACAGGGGCCACAAATCACATGGCCAGTTCATTTCAGTGGTTCACAGATGATGTTGTTATTCATAAGATTGAAGTTAACCTCCCAAATGGACAAGAAATAGTTACAACACACAAAGGTTCCATTCAAGTCACACCTACTTTGTTGTTGACTGATGTGTTGTGTGTTCCAGATTTCATAGTTAATCTGATTTCAGTGAGTGACCTTTTGAATTCTCAACAATGTGTTGTAGTTTTCTCAAAGGATTCATGTGTCATTAAACATGAAGCAAGCTCTCAGATTCTTGGTAGGGGAAACAAATCTCAAGGATTGTTTTTGCTAGATACACATCAAATACTTGTTGTGGCAAATAGTCTTACCACTTGCAGAAATCTATGGCACAATAGACTTGGTCATATCTCACATTCTAGAATGGTGTTGCTTAAGACAAGTATTCCAGAAGTGTTCAGAGGGTATGAGGAGTTATGTGAAGTCTTCCCACTGGCCAAACAACACAGGCTTCCTTTTCTAGATAGTAATACTCAGTCATTAAAGCCTTTTGACTTAGTACATTGTGATTTTTGTGGACCATTTCCTGAAAGTACAGTTTATGGCTTCTTGTACTTCCTTACTCTTGTGGATGATTATTCCAGATTTACCAGGATTTGTTTGTTGAAGCAAAAGTCATATACTAAGCAACAATTGTTCAACTTTGTCAAGTTTGTTGCTACTCAGTTTGATAGTAAGATCAAAGTTATGAGGACAGACAATGGAACATAGTTTATGGCTTCTGACTTCTACTCATCTCATGGGATATTGCATCAAACCAGTTGTTCCTACACACCACAACAGAATGGGGTAGTAGAAAGGAGGCATCAAACCTTACTATGTATGGCAAGGGCATTGAGGTTTCTGTCTGGGGTGCCACTGAATCTATGGGGATATTGTGTTACCACTGCTGCTTTCTTGTTAAATAGAGTTCATGTTCCTACTCTCTAAAATAAGACTCCTTATGAATTGATTCATAAGGAATCTCCTTCTTATTTGCATCTCAAGGTGTTTGGATGTCTTTGTTATGTCACTGATCCACTTCATCATAAGCCAAAGTTTGCAGCTAGGGCTTTCAAGGGTGTTTTCTTGGGATATTCACCTCAGTCTAAGGGATATTATGTTTATAATTTGCAGACACATGCAATAATTACTTCTAGGGATGTTCAATTTGCTGAACATGTTTTCCCTTTTCTTGCATCTGATTCTTCAAGTTCATGTGATCCAGTCAACTCTCCATCTCATATTTCTGTGTTTGACTTTTCTGAAGACTCTGCTTCGGGTTCAGTTGCCCCTCTTGCTGATTCTATTTCCTCTGAAGTTAATCCTGTCACTTCTGATGAAAGTCAACATGGAAAGAGAGTGAGAAAACTTCCCTCTTATTTGGGAGATTACTATTTCCATTCAGCTGCTATTTCTCAAGATATTCTGGTTGAAGCACAGACATATGCAGAGGCTGCTCCTCATGCTCATTGGCAGGAGGCCATGAATAAGGAAATAGCAGCTTTTGAAGCAAATAATACATGGATTCTCACTTCCCTGCCTCCTCACAAACAACATATTGGATGTAAATGGGTGTATAAAGTGAAGTATAAATCTGATGGTAGCTTGGAAAGGTTTAAAGCAAGGCTTGTGGCAAAGGGTTATAGCTAAAGGGAAGGTTTGGATTATGAAGAGACTTTTGCTCCAGTTGTGAAAATGAGTACCATTAGATCTTTACTTGTTGTGGCATCTATCAAAGCATTGGTTTCTAGAGCAGTGTGATGTCAACAATGCTTTCCTTCATGGGAATTTGACTGAAGAGGTCTATATGCAATTGCCACCAAGTTTTGCAAAACAAGGGGAGAATCAGAATCAAGTGTGTAAGCTGTTGAAAAGCTTGTATGGCTTAAAACAGGCTAGCAGGCAATGGTTTTGCAAGCTCACTGGTGCCTTAGTGGAATATGGTTTTACACAGTCAAAGGTTGATCATATTCTTTGTTCTATTTTCACAGTTCTGAGTACAACCTCATTATCGTCATATATGTGGATGACCTGATCATTGCTAGCAATAATCAGGGTCAGATCAAGAGAATCAAAACCTTTTTAAATGACAAGTTTCTGATTAAGGATCTTGGGATGTTAAGATACTGTCTTGGTTTGGAGATTAGTAGATCAGAGGATAGGATTACCTTGTGTCAGAAAAGGTATGTTTTGGAGTTGCTTAAAGAATATGGTTATGAGAGCTGCAAGTCAACTGCATTTCCAATGGATACTAAAGAAAAGTTCAGTAGGGATGATGTCAATTATCTGGTTGATCCTACTGTGTACAGAAGACTTGTTGGAAAATTGCTTTATCTGACTATCTCCAGGCCTGATATCACATAGGCTATTCATGTGTTGAGTTAGTTTATGGATAAACCAGCTCATTCACATCTTGGAGCAGCACATAGAGTGCTAAGATACCTAAAAGGTACCATGAATCAATATCTGCTTTATCCTTGCAGCACTGAAGAGAAGTTAAATGGATTTTGTGATGCTGACTGGAGAGCTTGTGTGGAGACAAGAAGGTCTGTTACAGGATATGTTGTGTATATGGGAGAGTCTTTGATCAGTTGCAGGTCAAAGAAAAAAAATGTAGTGTCCAGAAGCTCAGCTGAATCTGAATACAAAGCTATGGCACTGATCATCTCTGAACTCATGTGGTTGAGGCAGATTCTGATGGATCTTGGTATGGAAACTCCTGCTGCTAACTTGTTCAGTGACAGTTAGACCTGGCAAAAAGAAGCCCGACCCATGGGCCAGCCTGACCGGCCCGATGAAAGTATGGGCTAGGCCTCAAATATAGAGGTCCAAAAATAGTCGGGCTTTTTTTGCCCGACTCAACCAGCCCGATGGGCCGATGAGCTTGGGCTGGGCTTGGCCGATTTTAATGGGCCGGCCCAAAATTATTATTATTATTTTTTTAATTATTATTAATGTTAAAACTAATTATTTTTATATATTTACCATTATATATATATAATTCAAAATCACAATATTTAATTATTTATCTATAATTTGGTTATAAAAGTATTATTTTTTTGTAGGAAAAATATATTAAATTATTATTTTAATGACTTTAAGTTTATTTAATTATTCTTTTTAAAATGAAATTTCATAATATACTACTTTTTTAATTAATTAATCTAATTACTATTTTTTATAATATTAAATTAAATTAAAAATATATTTTTTAATGTTTATTTATGGGCTAAAAAAGCCCGACGGCCCGACCAGGGCTGGGCTGACCCTTTGATATTGCTGGCCCATTTAAAAATGGCCCGACCCGACCCAACTCATGAAACTCATGAAGCCCGATGGGCTTGGGCCTGGCCGGCTCGACCCGACCATTTGACAGGCCTAGTGACAGTAAGTCAGCACTAGCCAGCTGCTAACTCAGTCCTTCATGATAGGACGAAACATGTTGAAATAGATTGCCATTTTGTGAGGGATAAGGTGACAGAAGGTGCTGTGCATATGCTATACATTCCAACTAAATTGCAGGTTGCAGACCTGTTTACCAAAGCTTTGGGGTCAGAGCAATTTGATTCTTTGGTGGTCAAGTTGGGAGTCAGAAATGGCCTCACAACTTGAGGGGGAGTGTCGAAGCTGGAGTTTTGAAGTTGGATGTGTTGAAGTATAGTCGAAGTTGTGTTTTGAAATATTTTGCGCCCATTATTATTAGAAGGGCATTTATGTCATTTCCTTGGTTGTGTATAAGTATGAAATGATGTCGTCTGTTTTTTAATTCCCGCTCATTTTTTTTCCTCTCTCTCTCTCTTCTTCCACTCACACTTTTCGCATATAATCGAGCTCCCACGGCGGCGCTCTCTGGTGATTGTTCCGAGTTTGGATTTCTACAGGGGGACGAGGCATCAGAGCTTTTAACATCTACGACTCCATCAACGCAATCCATGTTGTGTGCTAATTAAGGACGTGTGCTTCTGGGTTGTGTTGAGTGATGGTTTATATTTCAGGGAGAAAAATGGAATTTTTGCCAAGAAATTTGACTGGCTACAAGTTATGCGAACATTAATCAATAATTGTAATAAAATTTTGAATCACACTTATTAATAAAAATAAATTTTGTTCTTTTTATATTTTTAGTCACTAAACTTATATGAACACATAATTATTATAGAATACAATTCATATCATAATATACAAGTTTTCTTTAACTCTCATATTCAAAAGAACCATTTTAATTTATGCGTGGAACATATCGAAAGAGTATTTTTTTCAAATAGTTAATTTTTTTGTGAAATATTAAAATGATTACTAATGAATATCATCTATGGTACTTATATACCTCTATCTCAAAGAGTGATTAATTTTCAATTTCAACTTGGTTGAATATCTACATATATATTCCCTATCTCAGAGAGTAATTAATTTTCAATTTTAACTTGATATTGAATATCTAAATTCGAATTTATATATGTAAGATTTAACCTTTATAAAAAATAATTTTAAATTCTCTATATAATTTTTTTTTACAAAATTTATTTGCATAATTCTATCAATAATATGTTTTCACCTAATAGTAAACATAGTTATTTTCTACTTTTCGATATCTGTAAAATTAATTTATTTAATAAAGGAGTATAGGTTAGAATCATATTTCGTTTCGTCATCTCGAGATGCTAATTTAATTAATAGTTTGTTTTTTAACTATTTTTTTTTTATCATGAGGTGCTAGAAAGCTGACTGAAAGCTGATGTCATCAATCAGCCTCTCGAGATGCTCATTTAATTAATAGTTTTTTTTTTTATCATAAAGTGCTGGAAAGCTCAAGTCATTCATCATCCTGCCACCTAATCACTTTGGTCTTTCCAAGGAAAGTAAATAATTCTTTATATTAAAAATCAAATAAAAAATTATTTCACTTGATCAACATATAAAAAAAAAACAAGTTTAATGTAATATTTATACTCTTAAATTATTTTTTATTTACTTAAAAAATATAATTTTAGTAAAAAAATATATTTTTAATAGGTAAGTAACTATTAAGTAAATTGAGCATCTCTGGAGGATGAAATATGATTCTAACCCAAGTAAATAGCATTATTTTCACAATTTAATTTATTTGCCCTTTCATATAAATACCTCGCAACCAATGTTTATTTCCCACAAAACAAAACAAAGTAAAGCAAATCGATCGAGATGACGACGACTTGCCTAAAAATCTTTGTTGCGTACATTTTCCTAACGACTACTCTTTTCCAAGAAATCAAATCTGGTTTGATAAATATAAATAAATACGAGGTTATGATTACCAACAGCCTCCCTTCCCTCGATCCTCCATTGACTGTTCATTGCAAGAAGAAAAAAGGCAATGATCTCGGAGCACGAACGATCGACTTAAACATAGCTTACACATTGAAAGTGCGCGAGAATCTCTTCGGGCGTACAGTGTACACCTGTGATTTCCAATGGGGTGAAAAGTATCTCAGTTTCAAGATCTTCGACTCCCAGGACGCGATCAAAGACTGTATCGGCTATACGTGCTTCTGGGCAGTCCAGGAGGACGGCTTCCACCGTGTGGTCCGAAACACAAATTTTAAGAGAAGCACAAATTTTAAGAGAATATTTACATGGTAGAATTTACGATATCTTATGCCCGATAAATTTCTACAAAATCTATTGAATAATGAACCTTGAATTAAAATAATATTATTTATATTTTTAATATAAATTAATTAAACTTACTAAAAATATAAAATAAGTGTAAAATAAAATTTTATATTGATAAATATAATTAAATTTTTACAAAATTAATAAAAATAACTATAATATTAATTAAAATTAATACTAAAATCAATATTAAATTAATGTATTAATAAAAAAATATTTTAAAAATTATAAATATTAAAATATTTCAAAATAAAAATTAAAAAATATTCGGACCAACCCAGTCCATTAGTCCATCGGGCTGGACCAAAAAGGCCCGAATTGTTTGGACCTCAAATTGTCTGGCCCACCCAGACCCATTGGTTTGGCGTATTCTCAACTCTACCGGTAACTATTGTTTTTATCAGATTGAATAAATAGGGGTTAGAATCATATTTCGTCCCTTTCGAGATGACCTATTTATTTAATAGTTTTCTAACTATTTTTTTTATCGGCGGTCGTCCTTTGAATATTTTTCCGGCAAAAATGTTACAAAAATAACACGTGACTTTTTTGAGGTGTCGTAAAGCTGACGTCAGCGTGTCACCCCTGATCTTTCATCGAAAAGAGGATATAGTCCACACTCCTAAGTTACATTAACTTGTTGGATGAATTTATAATATTATTGAATATATATTTTATAAGTTGTAGTATAAATTATGAATTAAATAATTAATTAAAAATCATCATATTAAATAAAAATAATTCTTTATATTAAAAATTAAAAAAAATATATTTCACTATATTAGCATATAAAACAAAAAAAAAACATGTTTAATTTAATTTACTACTCCTAAATAATTATACACACTGTTATTTTTTTTTTTATTTCTCAACTTAATATGTATACCCTTAATTTATTTTTATTTACTTAAAAATATATATTTACATTTTAATTTTACTAGTAAAAATGTATTTTTAATAGTTAGTGGACGAGATAAAAATTTTGTTGGTCCCACAAATGTAGCATTTTCTTGATTTAGTCCCACATACATTCACTTTTTCAATTTAGTCCCAAATAAGTCGAATTTGGTTTCAATTTAATCCTTTTTTAACGGAAAATTCAAATTTTGGCGGAATTGCACACATGTGTCTCACGTGATCTCAACGCCGGCTGACTCAGCGCCATGTGTCATCACGCCATTGGTCAACAATTTATTTCAAAAAATAAAATAAATAAATAAATACATGCCACGTCATTAAATCCTACCATTAAAAAAAGTTAAAATACACAGAAATACATATTTAATACGTTGAATTAAAAAAAGAGAAATTAAACAAATTAAACGCCGCTCGACCCCAATCCCAAACGCCGACGAGAACTGTTGGGAGTCCAACCCTTGTTCGGATTAAAGCATCGGATGAGTTTTAGAGGTGGAACCAAGCTAATCGGAGGAACGGGACGAGTCGGGACGAAGAGAGCCCCAACAGAGGGCTGGCGGGCGCTTGGTCCCATCTTCAGAGGCTCAGCAGCCCGTCGGGCGGGGGCCTCGTTCCAGGCGGGCGCCTGGTTGCCTGGAAGCTGTTTGACCGCGAGTTTGACTTGGTTTTTTGGGGATTAAGTTAGGGTTTTCACCTCCCATCTATAAAAAAACCTCCTCCCCACATTCATGTATAACTAACAAAAACCTAGAACACGAAATAGTGAGTCGAAAAGAGATCTATCGAGACCCGGTCCTATACGCAAGAATATTATTATCGAATAATATTGGGTGTGGTGTCCGTGGAAGTAGACATTATTGGCCGAACCCCGTAATTTCTTGTCTTCCTTTTATTCCGCTTTATTCACAAATCGAACCTACTCTTTGACGATCGACGGGGATATATCGGCCTAAGAAGCGTATATTTCCCAACAATTGGTATCAGAGCGAAGGTTATTCCAAAGGGCGAAGGTTACCGGAGGTAGTTCCATATCCAGACGAAGCTCTAGATACGAGGAAAATCTGGGGTGCGAAGACAAAGAGGGACTAAACAGGTGACTCGGTTCTATTTTTTAGGTGTTTGGTTGTTTCTTTGTTAGTTTGTCATGTGCTTCTTGTGGGGTGGTATTGATCAATGGCAGGAGCAACGGAGAAGAGTCTGATGTCGAAGATGATGGTTCTTACTGTTGGGATGTGTCCTTCGATCCTACGTGTGCAATCGATAAAGTCATAAGGTCGTCTATGGATGTTTAAATAATTATTAGATAATATTAATTGCTAGGAGCAATATAATATTGATCGATAATTATACCTACAGGGTCACACACGAGCCGGAAATAAAGAGCTATAAGTGTTTGCTAAAATAAGTCGATTTGGAATCGATATATATATATATATATATATATATATATATATATATATATATATATATATATATATATATATATATATATATATATATATATATATATAAACTAGGTTTATATTCGATGTGATTTACGTACATGCATGGGATGCATGGCTTGCATGGAATACATGTCACATGGTGTGACATGGCATGCCATGCAAGCGAATGGGACCACATCCAATGCAATGTGGCATGAGGATGTGGACATGACCATTCAACTTCACCATTAACACACCTTAATGTGTGATAATGATTCTACATCAATATCACCATTATGGGGGGGGGGGGGGGGGGGGGGTTACTTGGTGTTACTTGGTGTTATTTCATGGTTTAATAGGTGAGAAAATGCTGATTTTCTCACCACAATATTCAGCTACGAAAATCACACCAAATAGAGAGAAAAGAGTTCTTGGAGAACCCATTCAATCTAACAAGCAAGCAAATTCATTTTCCGGGTTCGTGTGCAACACGTAGAGGCCGGGCCATTTGTGCGGCTTCCACATCCGGACGATCTAAAGGAGTAACGAGGTCATTCACAAGGAGAGCTTCGAGAGACTGATCCATTTGAGGTGGTTCAATCGACTCAACACCACCTCAACGACATCAACGAATCACTTCGTCACCAAAAGTAAGATTTCGTTGATATCTCTCTCTCTATATATATATATTGGATGTATATATATATATATATATATAAATATATGTGTGTCTATACATATTTGTGTGCACTAAGATCATAGCATAGTAGATCTATTGCTTTACACGCTTTCGCACACACGGTATATCGATCGGATCGGTAAACCGATACCTACAATTGGTATCAGAGCTTAGGGCTCGTGCACACTTTTGTGTTGGACACAAGAAGTTTAAATCAAAATAATTGGATTATATGTTTAACTGTGATTATGTGATTAGATGTAAGGCCGGCCACCGTTAGTGGTCGGGTGAATGATTTCGTCGTTTTTTTACGTTTCGATTGGCCGTAGTATTTGAGGGTTGCGTCCCTTGGAATCATTTGTAATAGATAGGTTTTTCTATTATATTTGTATTGTACTACTTGTAAGCGATGGACTTGGTCCATGGTTCGATGGAGGATCTCGGCTCTCCGGCGAAAACGAGAAGAAACGAAGTGAAACGAAGCAAAACGAAGCAAACCGGGGCTGCTGGAGCCAAACGGCGGGCGCCGTTTTAGCTCCGGCGGGCGCCGTTTTGGAAACGGCGACCGCCGAAAGGCCTGATTCTTGGCAGATTTTTTCCGTGCCCTTTCGGCGGGCGCCGTTTTGGAAACGGCGACCGCCGGTGGTGTTCGGCGACCGCTGATTGTGAAACGGCGGGCGCCGTTCGTGGTTTTTTGGGTACGGAATAGATTTGACCAAAATCGGAGGGCAAGGAACTGAAATGGCGGGCGAGGAGCAGTCCAGAAGATGTTCAAGGCTTTTGTTGTTACTTTAATTCTTTTCTTTTGAGAGTTGTGAGGTTCTAGGGGCCTTTCGATTTCGTATTTATTTGCTTTGCTAGTTATAGGTTGTTTTATGTTATAAATGTTCAACTTACATATAAACAAACCTATGCATGCAAGTTCCCAAAATAATGAGTATAATGTCTTGTCCAAAACATCACACCCATAAAGCCCTCGATCATAAGTTGGTAGGTCCGCCTCAGCGGGGTACTACTTGTTATCTTGGGATAAGTGGGAGTAAGGGTTAGACCCTTACAAGTGAGTTTGGTTTTCTCATCGATAGATCCACTGCAGGCGTGGCTATCGAGACATGAGATGAGAATGGGACTCTCATCGACCGAGAGTGACATTGGATGTCATTGACATGGGATGTCTACCTATCTTGGAGTTCTTAAGTGCGGACTCAGTCGGCTTAAGGATTCGCAAGATGAGGGTCTTGGAATCATTTTGTTCTAATTTATTAAAATTTCAAAAACAAATGCCTAATTTGTCTTTCATTTGGTGGATTATAAGGTTAGGATTATTTACACCTCGGGGAGTGATTTAATCCAAATCACTTAAGTTCATCAATGACACAAATTAGAGACTTTCGAGCCATTGGATGGCGTGAATCGATTGTTTGGTTGGCTCCCTCATTTTAATGAGAGATAGGGCTTCAATTGCATGATAAGATCGCTGGTTAGAAAACCTCGAGTTTTCACTTACGATTTATCACGGTTTTGATATTAAGATAATTGGGAACGACGATATTGGATATCGAATGAACAAAATGAAACAAATAAAGTAGTTTTGCGAGACAACCTTATTTGTTTAAACGCTTTGTGGATGTTTACTTACTTAATTTATCTTTCTTCTGTAGTTTAATATGTCTGTATCAACTCAATTCAAGTTCAGCTCTATCTTGGATAGAGAAAAGTTGAACAACACCAATTTCCTTGATTGGCAACGTAACTTGAGGATAGTCCTCAAATACGAAGAAAAGGAAAGTGTGTTGGACAAACCCCTTCCCGTGCTTCCCGCTGATGGGGGCACGGATGCCCAAAAGGCATCATATGCCCTTGCTAAGAAAGCCTCGAATGAGGTGACATGTTTGATGTTGGCATCCAGAACCGTAATTCAATATTAATGGGCTTACTCAAAGTTGAAACATTTTTTACTCCTCATATAACATCAATTTTCTCTCCACCTTCAATGTGGGATTATGACTTTTTACATTCTCAACAATTAATACAATTATGAAGGCTTATGATACAGTTGGGTGGAGTTTGTGCGGGCGACGTTGGAGACCATGGGATTCCATCAGGTGTTCATCGGTTGGATTATGGAGTGCCTCACTACTCCGGCCTACTCGGTGAACATCAATGGTTCGGCTGAGGGTTATTTCAGAGGTGCTCGGGGATTGAGGCAGGGGGACCCGATGTCACCCTTTATCTTTGTTCTAGTGATGGAAGTCCTACATGGGATGTTGGAGTGGCGAATTCAGGCTGAGTCGGATGTCCAGTATCATTGGAGATGTGAGAGGACCCATACCTATATGCTGAGTTTTGTCGATGACCTACTACTTGCTTGTCACACTAACCCTTTGTCCATCGCTACACTCAGACGGGGAGTGCAACTTTTCTCTACTTACTCGGGTCTACATGAGAATGTAGATAAGAGTAATATTTATCTCTCCCTCCAGGCGCAGGATGATGTGTCGAAACTCCAGCCCATTTTTGATTTCCCGGTCGGGACCCTTCCGGTGCGGTATCTGGGAGTTCCTCTGATCACTTCTCGGTTGAGTCTGAGGGATTGTGCCCCCCTGCTACAGAGGATTGATGCTAGACTGGGCTCTTGGACTTCTCGTACTCTTTCTTATGCAGGGCGATTACAGTTGATCCGTTCAGTTCTTGGTACCTTACATATCTACTGGGCCAGTGTATTCATCCTCCCCCAGGGGATTATCGAGGAGATTGAGAAGAGGTTAAGGAGATTTCTTTGGTTTGGGTTGGGCAACAAGGGATATGCCAAGGTCCGATGGTTTGACATTTGCCGCCCTGCCAGTGAGGGTGGTTTGGGTATCCGGGATCTCACGGCCCAGAATAGGGCACTTATGACCAGACACATTTGGGCTATTTTGAGTCAGGACCCGGAATCTGTTTGGTTTAGCTGGATACGGGAAAATCGACTGAGGAGGCACTCTTTTTGGAGTGCTAAGGTGCCGAGGGCATGCTCTTGGAGCTGGCGAAAACTTCTTAAGTTACGCTCGGCTGTTTTACCAGCTATATAGATGCGGGTCGGGGATGGATCGCAGTTTTATCTTTGGAGGGATCCGTGGCATCCCCGTGGTCAATTGGAGGAGGTGTGTCAGTTGGGACCGTGGCTTAGGAGGCTACCTAGGGCTACGTCGTTGAGTATGGTCATAGTTGATGGGGTGTGTAGATGGCCGACTGACTTTGCGGCGGAGTTCGTTGATCTTATGGATGGCTTGCCGGGTATAGAGGTGAGGACAGATAGAGTGCGGTGGACATTGCATCGATCAGGGACCTATACCTCCGACTCGGCATATACTCTTTTTTGCCCGGAGGGTCTCTGGGTGCCGTGGGCTGTTCTTTTGACTGGACCGGGAGGTATACCACGTCATTGCTTCATTCTTTGGATGGCTATCCGAGGTCGGCTGCCGACTCGGGATAAGCATTGGATTGGTCGGGGGGACGACTCGTGTGTACTATGTGGTGGTGAGAGCGTTGAGACACACTCCCACCTTTTCTTGGAGTGCCCCTTCTCACAGGACTGTGTGCAGAGATTACATGTGGAGGTGGGTTTTCTATTGCCACGTGGAGGTTGGCATAGTGCTGTACTACGGGCTGCTAGTCGATGGCGTGGGAGACACTTGATATCTTGTGCGTATCGTGGACTTCTCGCTTCTCTGATATATTATATTTGGCTCGAGAGGAACACGAGGATATATGAGGCTCGGTCAGTGTCGTCTGGAGTGGTGGCTGCTCAGGCGATCTCTATCATACGAGAGAGGATACTCTCGTTACGACTACCTGATTCTCTTCAGGCACGGGCATTGAAGAGGGTATGACATATAGCCTGGTGATTGTGTTTGTACTTTTAGTGCTATATGTTTTTTTGTTGGTTGGTTGATGAGAGAGCTAGCATGTTAGCTCTGTGATGCGGTTGAGTTTCATTCCCTATGCGCAGTACTGTATTATACGTTTTATTTTCCTATGTGATTGACCTTTACAAAAAAAAACAATTAATACAATAACTTTTTATAATGGTTCTCACAAACTAATTATCTCCCACATTATACTTTTTATTTTCCTAAGAACCAAATACTATAATTATCTACACAACACCGTAAAAAATTATCAACAAATTAATTCCAACTTGAATTAATATTTAGCCATAAAAATCAGTTAAATATTGGTCAAAACCAAATATTTTATTCCAATTTTTCCAACAGTCGGATCATAAATATCTTGGGGTTCATACAATTGGCAAGAGCTTGATTCGCCAGATCAGCATCTGCCTATACGTGTTCAGTCGGACAATATACAACTGATTTTTCCAAAGGGGGCCATTGCATCTGAGTTACAACGTTTTCGACTCCAGGAACTGAGATGGGGACAATATACAGGTTTAATGTAATATTTATACTCTTAAATTATTTTTTATTTACTTAAAAATATAATTTTAGTAAAAAAATATATTTTTAATAGGTAAGTAACTATTAAGTATATGGAGCATCTCTGGAGGATGAAATATGATTCAAAACCAAGTAAATAACATTATTTTCACAATTTAATTTATTTGCTCTTGCATATAAATACCTCGCAACCAATGTTTATTTCCCACAAAATAAAACAAAGCAAAGCAAATCGATCGAGATGACGACGACTTGCCTAAAAATCTTTGTTGCGTACGTTTTCCTAACGACTACTCTTTTCCAAGAAATCAAATCAGGTTTGATAAATATAAATAAATACGAGGTTATGATTACAAACAATCTCCCTTCCCTCGATCCTCCGTTGACTGTTCATTGCAAGAAGAAAAAAAGGCAATGATCTCGGAGCACGAACGATCGACTTAGACATAGCTTACAAATGGAAAGTGCGCGAGAATCTCTTCGGGCGTACAGTGTACACCTGTGATTTCCAATGGGGTGAAAAGTATCTCAGTTTCAAGATCTTCGACTCCCAGGATGCGATCAAAGACTGTATCGGCTATAAGTGCTACTGGGCAGTCAAGGAGGACGGATTTAAGTGCTACTCACAGATTTTAAGAGAATATTTACATGGTAGAATTTACGATATCTTATGCCCGATAAATTTCTACAAAATCTATTGAATAATGAACATTGAATTAAAATAATATTATTTATATTTTTAATATAAATTAATTAAACTTACTAAAAATATAAAATAAGTGTATAATAAAATTTTATATTGATAAATATAATTAAATTTTTACAAAATTAATAAAAATCGGAATTTGACAACCAAATACTATAATTATCTACACAATACCGTAGAAAATTATCAACAAATTAATTCCAACTTGAATTAATATTTAGCTATAAAAATCAGTTAAATATTGGTCAAAACCAAATATTTTATTCCAATTTTTCCAACCGTCGGGTCATAAATATCTTGGGGTTCATACAATTGGCAAGAGCTTGATTCGCCAGATCAGCATCTGCCTATACGTGTTCAGTCGGACAATATACAACTGATATTTCCAAAGGGGGCCGTTGCATCTGAGTTACAACGTTTTCAACTCCAAGAACCGAGATGGGTGTGGCACACATGTATGCTATTGGACGACACGGCCCGACGGTTTATATTTCAAGGTGATGGAGTGGCACAGGTGATGATGATACATATATTAAAAAATTAATCGATTTCATAATGTAATAAGATAATAATTGAAATTTCCGATGAAAAAAAAACTAAATTAACATAATTAAAAAATATGAAATATTTACTTATTATAGAAATACATATTTTGCTGATTTTCAAATTTGAAATCATAATGACCAAAAATGTTAATTATTTTTTCACAAAGGTTGCATGCTACTATAAACCCCCATTAACCTCAATAATTTTCGACAAATCCAAAGAAAAGACGACACATACACGACAACAACGATGAGCGTAAAAATCTTGGTTGCTGCTAGCGTTGTGCTAACAACAAGCCTCGATAATTTCCATGAAACTGAGGCTTTCTGCACGACCGGTAAATTTCGAGCCGCGA
This sequence comes from Euphrasia confusa, assembly GCA_954870475.1. NCBI lineage: Eukaryota > Viridiplantae > Streptophyta > Magnoliopsida > Lamiales > Orobanchaceae > Euphrasia > Euphrasia confusa. Next base: position 43,086,165 of record OX940956.1, on the reverse strand, counting down.
CTATCAACAAAATCCATTTCAATGATCCTAACGCCCTGCTCCTTCATTGCACGTCGAGGACGCAGAAAAAGGATTTAGGAATCCAGCGTCCTTTGGCTGACCAGGTTTACGTATTCGATATTTGCCCGAATTTGTTCGGGCGCACGTTGTACTCGTGTGACGTCGCGTGTGTTGGTCCTGGGGTCGTCGGAAAACGCTGAAAAGACAACCCGACCAAAATCCCGTTCGCCGAATAAAACACGGAGCCGCTACGTGGACCGAGGCACGATCGAACACACCACGCGGGAAAACCCGCGCGCACCCAGCCGAGCCCCCGCACGGGGCTCGCGATCGCTCGCAGCGATCGCACGGGTTGCTACGAGCAGCCCGCAGCGAGTCCGGCGACTCGCTGCTACGGGGTGCTGCGGGAAACCCTGCAGCGGGCTGCTTGGTGCTGCGAGAAACCTCGCAGCCCAGCCACGATCGAGCTCCGAGCTCGATCGCCCCCTCGCGTGCGACCCGTCGATCCGCCGACGGTCCGGTGGTCCGACCACCACCGCCAGGTTCGATCTCGTCCTCGGGCCTCGTTCCTCGGATATAGGTCCAACGTTATTTTACGATAATTAAATCTTAAAATCATAAGAGGGTTTTCATGATTTTACCTTGTTCTCGTTTGCCGGAAAATCGAGACTTCGATGACCTTGAACTCTTCCCACGTATTCCTTGCACTAGCTCGAACGTCGGGGTGGACGACGATCCTCCGAACTCTATGGATCTCCTTTTCTCTAGAATATCAAGTATGATAATCTTGTCTTTTTAAATAGAGAAAACCATGTAGTGCTTTTATAGGAGTTGGAATATTGAGCTCCTAATTGACTTGATTAAATTGAGCCCAAGCTCAAGTCTTTTATAGGAGTTGGAATATTGAGCTCCTAATTGACTTGATTAAATTGAGCCCAAGCTCAAGTCTATTAATCAATCCATTAATTATATTTAATTCAACTATATAAATATAATTGTAACTCACAGTATTAAACCATATTATATCAAATAATATTATTCGTAGTATTATTTTATTTGCATGTTTAAGATAGTAATGTTCATAAATAAATAATATTTATTGCTAATTAATTTATTTATCTCTTGTATCCGAGACTAGTTTCACACAACTTTAAATATTATGCGGAACAAATCCACTCATGAGGTTCTCTCTAATAATTCCTTATCAGCTCATCTCGCGGACATTATCAACCCTTATCGGGACATACTTTTCCGTCAAGAATTCACAGCATGTCATACATAAAATACAATACATAAAATACAATGAACCAATTTTACCGGTAATTGCCCAATATCTTATTAGTCAATTCCATTGCAAAGTCAAAGTCACTAATATTAAATGCACACCCCGACTATACCGATGGATTGATCCATGTTCATCTAGGTCGTGAGTGATTGTTCGATTAATATACGAGTAACTGATAGTATGATCTTCCATGTGACGTCGCACACCATACTAACTACAATGTATATAATCTATTACTATAACTTGCATATTAAAAGCAAATAATTGTTTATTAATTAAATAAATAAAATGGCAATGTACAAGGAGTTCATATCACTTAAATTTATACATTAAATATACAACTCCATTAGTGTGGGGGACGAGGCATCAGAGCTTTTAACATCTACGACTCCATCAACGCAATCCAATTGTGTGCTAAGGACGTGTGCTTCTGGGTTGTGTTGAGTGATGGTTTATATTTCAGGAAGAAAAATGGAATTTTTGCCAAGAAATTTGAGTGGCTACAAGTTATGCGTACATTAATCAATAATTGTAATAAAATTTTAAATTACACTTATTAATAAAAATAATTTTTGTTCTTTCTATCCTTTTAGTCACTAAAATTATATGAACACATAATTATTATAGAATACAATTCATATCATAATATACAAGTTTTCTTTAACTCTCATATTCAAAAGAATCATTTTAATTTATGTGTTGAATAGATGGCAGAGTTTTTTTTAAATAGTTAATTTTTTTGTGAAATATTAAAATGATTACTACTGATCAATATCATATATGGTACTTATATACTTCCTCTATCTCGAAGAGTGATTCATTTTCAATTTCAACTTGGTTGAATATCTACATATATATTTCCTGTCTCTTAGAGTAATTAATTTTCAATTTTAAGTTGATATTGAATATCTAGTATCAAATTTATATATGTAATATTTAACCTTTATAAAAATTAATTTTAAATTCTCTATATAATTTTGTTTACAAAATTTATTTGCATAATTTTATCAATAATATGTTTTCACCTAATAGTAAACATAGTTATTTTCTACTTTTCGATATCTCTAAAATTAATTTATTAAATAAAGGAGTATATGTTAGAATCATATTTCGTTTCGTTATCTCGAGATGCTAATTTAATTAATAGTTCATTCTTTAACTATTTTTATTTTTTTATCATGAGGTGCTGGAAAGCTGACGTCATCCATCAGCCTCTCGAGATGCTCATTTAATAGTTTTTAATTTTTTTTTATCATGAGAAGTGCTGGAAAGATGAAGTCATTCATCATCCTGCAACCTCAGCACTAAAATCAAATAAAAAATTATTTCACTTGATTAGCATATAAAAAAACAGGTTTAATGTAATATTTATACTCTTAAATTATTTTTTATTTACTTAAAAATATAATTTTAGTAAAAATAAATTTTTAATAGGTAAGTAGCTATTAAGTAAATGGAGTATCCCTGGAGGATGAAATATGATTCTAACCCAAGTAAATAACATTATTTTTACAAATTAATTTATTTGCTCTTGCATATAAATACCTCACAACCAATGTTTATTTCCCACAAAACAAAACAAAGCAAAGCAAATCGATCGAGATGACGACGACTTGCCTAAAAATCTTTGTTGCGTACGTTTTCCTAACTACTACTCTTTTCCAAGAAATCAAATCTGCAGATTTGATCAAAAGACATGAATACGAGATTGTGATTTTTAACAACCTCCCTTCCCTCGATACTCCGTTGACCGTTCATTGCAAGAAGAAAAAAGGCAAAGATCTCGGAGCACGAACGATCGACTTCCACACAGCTTACGAATGGAAAGTGCGCGAGAAACTCTTGGGGCGTACAGTGTACACATGTGATTTCCAATGGGGTGAAAAGCATCTCAATTTCAAAGTCTTCGACTCCGAGGACGCGATCAAAAACTGTATTGGCTATAAGTGCTACTGGGCAGTCCGGGAGGACGGCTTCTACTATTCAGTCCATCACACAAATTTTAGGATAGTATTTAAATGGTAGAAATTACGATATCTTATGCCCGATAAATTTCTACAAAATCTATTGAATAATGAACCCTGAACTCATATATAAATTGAACAACTTTATTATCTTAATAATAATACATTTTTATATTTTTCTTGGTAAAACAATTAAACTATAATATTCTTCTCTACATGCACGTAGGAAGTTACTTCAAAAATGATGCTACATCCCTCCTAAATATAAATAATATCAATTATTAAAAATAAAATTATTTATATTTTTAACATAAATTAATTAAACTTACTAAAAATATAAAATAATTTTATAATAAAATTTTACATTGATAAATATAATTAAATTTATAAAAAAATAATAAAAATAACTATAATATTAATTAAAATTAATACTAAAATCAATATTAAATTAATATATTAGTAAAAAATATTTTAAAAATTATAAATATTAAAATATTTTAAAATAAAAATTAAAAAATATTCGGACCGACCCAATCCGAGATAAAAATCTTTTTGGTCCCATAAAGATGCTCTTTTTCGATTTGGTCCCATTTTGTTTTAATTTCTCAATTTAGTCATATAAAACTTAAAATGTGACCAATTTAGTCATTTTTCGGTCAAAAAGTCAAAATTGACTGGAAATCATTTGACCGATGCACACTTGACAATCAATTTGGGAAAAATGGGGAATTGAAATTAGTGCGATCCATATGTCAAAAAATGATTGGACTTGAGAGTAATTAAAAAGAACAGAAAAAAACATTATCTACTAGACATCTACATCGTGTAATTGTGATTAAAAAACAATAAAAAAACAGAATAAATCATTAAATGGGCAAAACGATCGAACCGATGACGACGATGATTGACCTAAAAATCTTCATTGCGTACGTTTTCCTAGCGTCTACTTTTTTCCAAGAAATCAACTCTTTTGTTGACAAGAAATACCGGGTTGTGATTATCAACCGCCTCCCTTCACACAATCCTTCGTTGACCGCTCATTGCAATAAGAAAGGCAAAGATATCGGAACATAAACGGTCACCCGCCACACAACCTACCAATTCAAATTGTGCATGAAAATCTTCGGGCGTACAGTGGCCACCTGTGATTTCCAATGGGGCTCAAAACAACACAGTTTCAAAGTCTTCGACTCCAATGTCCCGAGTACAGAATATTTTGGCGATCATGTCCTCTGAGAAGTCATGGCCGACGGCTTCTACTTAAAGAGCGCTTCGAGTGAGGAACTTGTGAAAAATTTTAGTTGGTAGAAATTACATACTTTTCCAATGATTTATGTACTTTGAGTCTTTGACAATATTGGTTGTAATATAAATTTCTACAAAATCATAAACGTTAGTGTTGTAATTTCAACTTTCAAATTTACTCCACACAAAATAGATTGAAATATAAAATAGAAGCCGAAAAAACGATATAAAAGACAGAACACGAATTTTACGTGGAAACCCAAAATAGAGAAAAACAACGGGCGAATGAGAAAATACCACTTTAATCGAATCAATGCTCTTTCAAAATGATATTTTCAATAACATCGTATCTATCTCGATGTTCTCAATAACATCGATAAAATACTCATAATCAAGCATGAAGATCCTACTAATAATCAAACATGAAGATCCTTATTTATAGGTGTAGCAAATTCATAAAAAAAGTAACAATAGAATTAAGAATAAAATCTTTTAATTCCTATTCCAAATAAAACTATAATTTTCTATTAAATAATATAATTATATTCTCAATATAATTATATTTATTCTATTCTCTAAATAAATAAACATCAATTTATTTCCCAAAACAATTATCTTAATAATAATACATTTTATGAAACTTGAATTCAGATATAAGTTGGACAACTTTATTAGAGGGAAAAATTTTGTTGGTCTCTCAAAAGTGGTTAAGTTTCGATTTGGTCCACTAAAAGAAGTCGGTATCAATTTAGTTCCTTAAACTACATAAATGTGATCAATTTAGTCCAATTTGATCGAAAATTTAAATTTTCGCCGGAAAAAAATGCTTGGATTTCTTTCCGGTTAATTTTGTTGATTAGGCGCCACGTGGATATGCCACGCGAGCATCAATTTGACCAATTTGGTCCACTAAAAGGGTTTTGTTTCAATTTAAACCCTTAAATCACAAAAAACTCAATTTAGTCCACTTTGTTAAGAAAAATCAACTTTTTACCAAAAAAAGATGGGATAGAATCATATTACGTCCCTCCGAGAATGCTCATTTTCATAAACGGCCATCAACTTTTTTTCCTCAGATATCGTCCTTTTGCTATTGTTTTCGGCCAAACATTCACGTAAAAGACCGATATTTGAGAAGAAAAAAAAAAGTTGATAGCCGTTTATGAAAATGGGCATTCTCGGAAGGACGTAATATGATTCTAACCCAAAAAAGATATTTGTATAGGAAAGATCTAACATTTTCTTTTCATTAAAAAGAGATGAGTCAACCAACTTGTTTTGGGTCAATTTTACATATCAAAGAATGATTATGCTGGAAACAAGGTTCAATCACTCGACTCACATAATAAATTTATATTAAAAAGGAGAATAAATTGATCATTATAAAAATATAGGAATTTGCTGACGGCCGATTCAGTAAGCAAAGTCGTCAGCATTTCCATCAACAAGTCCGTAAAGAAATCCTTATGAACGACATGTCGTCATTGAATTCCAATTTCTTGTAGAGGATCTCAGAAAATGAGTAAGAGTTGAGAATCTTAGAGTATTTTTTAAATTTAAAATCTTAGAGTATTTTTTAAAATATATTTTAATGTATCCAAAACAAATATTATATATTGACAATATGGTCAATTGTAGTGAGTAGCCAGTTGGTTAAACTCCTCTCATTTGGTAGAAAAAGCATCTTCAATCCTCAATGTATATGAAAATTTGAATTTTCTAATCAAATTGAACTAATTTTTTTTATTTTTTTTGTGATTTAAAGGACTAAATTAAAATCAACACCTTTTAGTGGACCAAATCGGTCAAGTTGATGCTCACGTGGCAGATCCACGTGGTGCCTAATCAACAAAGTTAGCTTGAAAAAATCCACGTGTCTTTTTTCCGACGAAAATTTGAACTTTCCGAACAAATTGGACTTAATTGACAACATTTTTATGGTTTAACGGACTAAATTAAAACAGACTTCTTTTAGTGGATCAAATCGAGACTTTACCCCTTTTAAGGGACCAACAAAAATTTTCTCTCAATTTATTATCTTAATACATTTTCATATTTTTCTTGGCAAAACAATTAAACTGTAATATTCTACTCTATATGCACGTAGGAAGTGACTTCAAAAATGATACTACGTTTGTAATATTCTTCTATATATACACGTTGTAATAAAATTTTTAATTACACTGATTAAGAAAAAAAAAAAGTTCTTTATATCTTTTTAGTCACTAGAATTATCTGAAGATAAATAAATTACTATAGAATACAATTCATATCATAAAATATAAATTTTATTAATTCTCATATTCAAAAGAAACGTTTTAATTTGTGTGTGGAACAGATCGACGGAGTATTAATTTTTTATTAAAAACTTTAATTTTTTTTGTGAAATATTAAAATGATTAATACTGAATTTCATCTATGATACTTATATACTCTCTCTATCTCAGAGAGTGATTCATTTTCAATTTCAACTTAGAGTAATTAATTTTCAATTTTAAGTTGATATTGAATATCTAGTATCGAATTTATATATGTAAGATTTAACCTTTACAAAAATTAATTTTAAATTCTCTATATAATTTTGTTTACAAAATTTATTTGCATAATTCTATCAATAATATGTTTTCACCTAATAGTAAACATAGTTATTTTCTACTTTTCGATATCTCTAAAATTAATTTATTACATAAAGGAGTATAGGTTAGAATCATATTTCATTTCGTTATCTCGAGATGCTAATTTAATTAATAGTTCATTCTTTAACTATTTTTATTTTTTTATCATGAGGTGCTGGAAAGCTGACGTCATCCATCAGCCTCTCGAGATGCTCATTTAATTAATAGTTTTTAATTAATAGTAAAAATAAAATTTTAATAGGTAAGTAGCTATTAAGTAAATGGAGTATCCCTGGAGGATGAAATATGATTCTAACCCAAGTAAATAACATTATTTTCACAATTTAATTTATTTGCTATTGCATATAAATACCTCACAACCAATGTTTATTTCCCACAAAACAAAATAAAGCAAATCGATCGAGATGACGACGACATGCCTAAAAATATTTGTTGCGTACGTTTTCCTAACTACTACTCTTTTCCAAGAAATCAAATCTGCAGATTTGATCAAAAGACATGAATACGAGATTGTGATTTTTAACAACCTCCCTTCCCTCGATACTCCGTTGACCGTTCATTGCAAGAAGAAAAAAGGCAAAGATCTCGGAGCACGAACGATCGACTTCCACACAGCTTACGAATGGAAAGTGCGCAAGAAACTCTTGGGGCGTACAGTGTACACATGTGATTTCCAATGGGGTGAAAAGCATCTCAATTTCAAAGTCTTCGACTCCGAGGACGCGATCAAAAACTGTATTGGCTATAAGTGCTACTGGGCAGTCCGGGAGGACGGCTTCTACTATTCAGTCCATCACACAAATTTTAGGATAGTATTTAAATGGTAGAAATTACGATATCTTATGCCTGATAAATTTCTAGCCTGATAAATTTCTACAAAATCTATTGAATAATGACCCTAAACTCATATATAAATTGAACAATTTTATTATCTTAATAATAATACATTTTTATATTTTTCTTGGTAAAACAATTAAACTATAATATTTTTCTCTACATGCACGTAGGAAGTTACTTCAAAAATGATACTACATCCCTCCTAAATATAGATAATATTATTATTAAAAATAATATTATTTATATTTTTAACATAAATTAATTAAAATTACTAAAAATATAAAATAATTTTATAATAAAATTTTACATTGATAAATATAATTAAATTTATAAAAAAATAATAAAAATAACTATAATATTAATTAAAATTAATACTAAAATCAATATTAAATTAATATATTAGTAAAAAATATTTTAAAAATTATAAATATTTAAAATTTTAAAATAAAAATTAAAAAAATATTCGGACTGACCCAATCCGAGATAAAAATCTTTTTGGTCCCATAAAGATGCTCTTTTTCAATTTGGTCCCATTTTGTTTTAATTTCTCAATTTAGTCGTATAAAACTTAAAATGTGACCAATTTAATTTAGTCATTTTTCGGTCAAAAAGTCAAAATTGACTGGAAATCATTTGACCGATGCACACTGGACAATCAATTTGGGAAAAATGAGGAATTGAAATTAGTGCGATCCATATTTCAAAAAATGATTGGACGTGAGAGTAATTAAAAATAACAAAAGAAAAAAAGAAAACATTATCTACTAGACATCTACATCGTGTAATTGTGATTAAAAAAAACAATAAAAAAACAGAATAAATCATTAAAAGGGCAAAACGATCGAACCGATGACGACGATGATTGACCTAAAAATCTTCGTTGCGTACGTTTTCCTAGCCTCTACTTTTTTCAAAGAAATCAACTCTTTTGTTGGCAAGAAATACCGGGTTGTGATTATCAACCGCCTCCCTTCACACAATCCTTCGTTGACCGCTCATTGCAATAAGAAAGGCAAAGATCTCGGAACATAAACGGTCACCCGCCACACAACCTACCAATTCAAATTGTGCATGAAAATCTTCGGGCGTACAGTGGCCATCTGTGATTTCCAATGAGGCTCAAAACATCACAGTTTCAAGGTCTTCGACTCCAATGTCCCGAGTACAGAATATTTTGGCGATCATGTCCTCTGGGAAGTCATGGCCGACGACTTCTACTTAAAGAGCGTTTCGAGTGAGGAACTTGTGAAAAAATATAGTTGGTAGAAATTACATACTTTTCCAATGATTTATGTACTTTGAGTCTTTGACAATATTGGTTGTAATAATAAATTTCTACAAAATCATAAACGTTAGTGTTGTAATTTCAACTTTCAAAATTACTCCACACAAAATAGCTTGAAATATAAAATAGATGCCGAAAAAACGATATAAAAGACAGAACGTGAATTTTACGTGGAAACCCAAAATAGAGAAAAACAACGGGCGAATGAGAAAATACCACTTTAATCGAATCAATGCTCTTTCAAAACGGTATTCTCAATAACATCGTATCTCTCTTGATGTTCTCAATAACATCGATAAAATACTCATAATCAAGCATGAAGATCCTACTAATAATCAAACATGAAAATCCTTATTTATAGGTGTAGCAAACTCATAAAATAAGTAACAATAGAATTAAGAATAAAATCTTTTAATTCCTATTCCAAATAAAACTATAATCTTCTCTTAAATAATATAATTATATTCTCAATATAATTATATTTATTCTATTCTATAAATAAATAAACATAAATTTCTTTCCCAAAACAATTATCTTAATAATAATACATTTTATGAACCTTGAACTCAGATATAAGTTGGACAACTTTATTAGAGGGAAAAATTTTGGTGGTCCCTCAAAAGTGGTTAAGTCTCGATTTGGTCCACTAAAAGAAGTCGGTATCAATTTAGTCCCTTAAACTACATAAATGTGATCAATTTAGTCCAATTTTATCGGAAATTTAAATTTTCGCCGAAAAAAAACGCTTGGATTTCTTTCCGGTTAAGTTTGTTGATTAGGCGCCACGTGGATATGTCAAGTGAGCATCAATTTGACCGATTTGGTCCACTAAAAGGGTTTTGTTTCAATTTAATACCTTAAATCACAAAAAAAACTCAATTTAGTCCACTTTGTTAAGAAAAATCAACTTTTTACCCAAAAAAGATGGGATAGAATCATATTACGTCCCTCCGAGAATGCCCATTTTCATAAACGGCCATCAACTTTTTTTTTCTCAGATACGTCCTTTTGCTACTTTTTCCGGCCAAAAAGTCACGTAAAAGGACGATATCTGAGAAAAAAAAAAGTTGATGGCCGTTTATGAAAATGGGCATTCTCGGAAGGACGTAATATGATTCTAACCCAAAAAAGATATTTATATAGGAAAGATCTAACATTTTCTTTTCATTAAAAAGAGATGAGTCAACCAACTTGTTTTAAGTCGATTTTACATATCATGATCAAAGAATGATTATGCTGGATACAGGGTTCAATCACTCGACTCACATAATAAATTTATATTATAAAGGAGAATAGATCGATCATTATAAAAATATAGGAATTTGCTGACAGCCCATTCAGAAAGCAAAGTCGTCAGCATTTCCATCAACAAGTCCGTAAAGAAATCCTTATGAACGACAGGTCGTCATCGAATTCCAATTTCTTGTAGAGGATCTCAGAAAATGGGTAAGAGTTGAGAATCTTAGAGTATTTTTAAATTCAAAATCTTAAAGTATTTTTTCAATTATATTTTAATGTATCCAAAACAAATATTATATATTGACAATATGATCAATTGTAGTGAGTAGACAGTTGGTTAAACTCCTCTCATTTGATAGAAAAAAGCATCTTCAATCCTCCATGTATATGAAAATTTGAATTTTCTAATCAAATTGGACTCAATTGTTTTTTTTTTTTTTGTGATTTAAAGGACTAAATTAAAATCAACACCTTTTAGTGGACCAAATCGGTCAAGCTGATGCTCACGTGGCAGATCCACGTGGCGCCTAATCAACAAAGTTAGCTTGAAAAAATCCACGTGTCTTTTTCCCGGCGAAAATTTGAACTTTCCGAACAAATTGGACTTAATTGACAACATTTTTATGGTTTAACGGACTAAATTGAAACAGACTTCTTTTAGTGGACCAAATTGAGACTTTACCCCTTTTAAGGGACCAACAAAATTTTTCTCACTTTATTATCTTAATAATTATAAGTTTTCATATTTTTCTTGGCAAAACAATTAAACTGTAATATTCTACTCTATATGCACGTAGGAAGTGACTTCAAAAATGATACTACGTTTGTAATATTCTTCTATATATACACGTTGTAATAAAATTTTTAATTACACTGATTAAGAAAAAAAAGTTCTTTCTATCTTTTTAGTCACTAGAATTATATGAAGATAAATAAATTACTATAGAATACAATTCATATCATAAAATATAAATTTTCTTAATTCTCATATTCAAAAGAAACGTTTTAATTTGTGTGTGAAACAGATCGACGGAATATTAATTTTTTATTAAAAACTTTAATTTTTTGTGACATATTATAATGATTACTACTGAATTTCATCTATGATACTTATATACTCTCTATCTCATAGAGTGATTCATTTTCAATTTCAACTTGCTTGAATATATATCTACATATATATTCCCTCAGTCTCAGAGAGTAATTAATCATAGTATCGAAATTATACATGGAAGATTTAACCATTATAAAAATTAATTTTAAATTCTTTATATAATTTTGTTTACAAAATTTATTTGCATAAATCTATCAATAATATTTTTCCACTTAATAGTAAACATATTTTCTACTTTTCGATATCTCTAAAACAAATTTATTAAATAAAGTAGAGTAGAGGTTAGAATCATATTTCATTTCGTCATCTCGAGATGCTAATTTAATAAATAGTTCTTTAACTTTTTTTTTATCATGAGTTTTTGTAAAGTTGAAGTCTTCCATCAGCCTCTCGAGATGCTCATTTAATTAAGGGTTTATTACATTTTGCAACCCCATGTATGGGAGTTTTTACACTTTGCAACCTAATCGGAATTTCTTTACACTTTGCAACCCCATGTATGCGGGTTTTTTACTTAGCAACCTGGACCGGAATATTTGATAGAATATTCCATTTATGAGGGTTTTTGGTAATAAAACACACGTCAAATTGGCCGATTACATATTTAACCCTAGTCAATTTAGGTCAATTTTTTTTTATTAAAATTAAAACAAAAATTCATTGTCCCCACCACATGCCTCGTCATCACCGCCTCTTCATCATCAAGAATTCATTCAAGATCTAAAGCCCTCGAAAGCCCGAAATTGGCGACCTTGGCTCTCAGGTTTCCGCCCAGGAGGACGTTGCTGCTCTTCAGGTTCTTGTGGATGTAGGGTGGGCTCGTGAAATTGTGGAGGTTGAATCTTTCAAGTTCTTATGGATGAAGGGTGGGCTCGTGAAATTGTGAAGTTAATTCAACGCATCCGCCACGTCATGAGCTATCTGCACCCTTTGTTTCCAATCAAGCTCCAATCTCTCGCCGTTTTTTTTACCATCATCGAGACCACGCAGCCATTCGACGAGGGACCCATTCTCGGCATTCTCGTAGAGGAGGTAGGTGATGCCCTGGTGCAGGCAAAAACCAGAGAGCCTGACTATGTGGAAGTGATTGATCGTTCGGAGAGCGGTGATCTCGCGCGAGACGTCGCCTTTCGTTATCTTAATTTCGGTCAATTTCCAGTGCATCTCTCTTTATGGATTTGGGGATTTCTGGGTTAGGGTTCTTGACGGAGCACCGAGGAATGAACAATTTCGGTTAATATTTAAGGATTTTGTGGATTTTGTTTTTGAATTTCAGGAAATTGTTGAATGTTCTTGCGAATTTGGGATTTTTGAGATAAGGTACAGAGGAGAGAGACCATAATTTTGGACAGAATTATAGTTTTGATGTTAATTCAAAAATAATTAATTATGGGTAAGTACATTAATACCCCTTCAGTTTAAGAAAAAATGTACAATCACACGCTTACTGGAGCGTGATTCTCAATCTCTCGGAATATTCTATCGAATATTCCGGTCCAGGTTGCTAAGTGAAAAACCCGCATACATTGAGCTGCAAAGTGTAAAGAAATTCCGATTAAGTTGCAAAGTGTAAAAAACCCCATACATTGGGTTGCAATATGTTTTTATCATTAGGTGCTGGAAAACTGAAGTCATCCATAATCCTGCCACCTTAGCACTTTGGTATTTCGAAGAAAGTAAATAATTCTTTATATTAAAAATCAAATAAAAAATTATTTAACTTGATTAGCATATAATACAAAAAAAACAGGTTTAATGTAATATTTATACTCTTCTATTATTTTTTATTTACTTAAAAATATAATTTTAGTAAAAATATATTTTTAATAGTTAAGTAACTATTAAGTAAATGGAGCATCTCTGGATGATGAAATATGATTCTAACCTAAGTAAATATCATTATTTTCACAATCCAATTTATTTGCTTTTGCATATAAATACCTCCCAACCAATGTTCATTTCCCACAAAACAAAACAAAGCAAAGCAAATCGATCGAGATGACGACGACTAGCCTAAAAATCTTTGTTGCATACGTTTTCCCAATGAGTAATGACTACTCTTTTCCAGGAAATCAACTCTGGTTTGATCAAGAAAATTGAATACGAAGTTGTGATTTCCAAACAACCTTCCTTTTCCCTCGGTCCTCCGTTTACCGTTCATCGCAAGAAGAAAGGAGGCAAATATCTCGGAGCACGAACGATCGACTTCTACACAGCTTACCGATGGAAAGTGCGCGAGAAAATCTTCGGGCGTAAACTGTACACCTGTGATTTCCAATGGGGTGAAAAGCATCTCAGTTTCAAGGTCTTAGACTCCAAGGTCGCGAGCGAAGACTAATCTGGCTATAAGTGCTTCTGGGCAGTCGAGGCAGACGACCTCTATGTTGGAGTTGTGTACTTAATGTCTAGATTTAAGTAACGGAAACTCACGATCCATTGTCACTAATCTATTTAATTAAATAAACAATTATTTGCGTTTAATTATTTATAATTAAATATATGCAAATCATAGTCCTGGATTTTATACGTTGTAGTTAGTATGGTGCTGCATGGGCGCACAGAAGATCATGCTATCGGTTACTCGTATTTAATCGAACAGTAGCTCACGACCTAGATGGACACGGACCAATCCATCGGTATAGTCGTTGTGTGAGAGAGAAAATAATTTATCTTAATTATTTTATCACACTTGTACACTTGGTGTATTGGGCGGATCTGCTTGAGATTTATCGATTAGGATTGCCGGCGATAATCGATTTAAGTCTCAGTGTATTTTATTCTTAATCCCCGATATTATTGCGGGTGTGTATATTTAATATAAGTGACTTTGATTTACCAAAGGAATTAACCGATTTAATTATTGAGTTAATTACCGGTTAAGTTGGGTCACTATATTTTATATATGGCATGCCGTGAATACTTGACGGGAAAGTGTATCCCGTAAGGGCTGATAATATCCCCGAGATGAGTTCATAAGGAATTATTATGTAAACCCTGCAGGTGGATTTGTTCCGCATAATAATTAAGGTTGAATGGTACTAGTCTCGGATATAAGAGATGAATAAATTAATTAGCAATAAATTAATTTTATTCATGGATATTTATATCTTAAATACACGGAATAAATAAATACTACCGGAGAAATATTATTTGATATAATATGGTTTAATATTGGGAGTGCAATTAATTTTATATAGTGGAAAATAGAATTAATTAATATTAATGGATTAATAGATTTGGGCTTGGGCTCAATCTAATCATTAATATTGGAAGCCCAATATTCCACCTCCTTAAGATCCCCTACGTAGCCTATAAAAGCACTACATGGTCTTCTCTATTCTCATAACTTGAAGATCACAATTCTAGAGAGAGAAAGGAGAGAAGGAGATCCATAGTGTTCGGAGGATCGTCGCTCACCCGACGTTCGAACAAGTGCAAGGAATACGTGGGAAGATCTCAAGGTCATCATAAGATCTCGTTTCTCCGCACAACGAATCGAAAGGTGAATTAAATTTCCGCAATTTAATTCTAGTTTATTGATCAATTATCGAAAAACAAGATCCGAAGGATCGAACCCGGATTAGACGAGGGACCACGCGGTGGTGGCGAAGCCACCGGACCGCGTGGACCGCACGCCTAGGGTTCGGCGCGCGAAGGAGAACCCTCGGCCTCGGCCGAGGGGGCGATCGCTGGGAGCGATCGCCGGCGGTGACGGGCTGGTGCCGTCACCTCCCCACCGCGACGGTGGGGGCTCCTCGACGGCGGGCAGCAGGTCGCCGGACCTGCTGCTGGGGGCTGCCGGATGCAGCCCCATCGAACGCGATGTTCGATCGCGTGAACCCGGCTCGCGGGGGTTCGGGTGGGGGCGGATTGCGCGCCTTCGGGCGCGTGGTCTCCAAAGCCCGGACTTCGGCGGATGAGTCGACGTTCGTGTGATCTCCGGCGAAGGGTTTGATCGGGTTATTGGTTTCCGCAAATTTAAATAACCCGGGATATCGAATTCCAACAATTGGTATCAGAGCGTATGGTTACGTTTTTCGTTAATTGTTTCGATAATCGATTGTCGTTGTTTATAGCCATAGATTAATTTAAATTGTTAAATTATTGTGCTATATTGTCCTACGTACTTGTTTTATCTCTCGTATGAATTGTGTTTGTCGGAAAAATTAATTATTAAAAATCAAGGGTTTTCGGAAATCGAACCGGAGGAGATCGTTCGACCGTGGACAAGCTTTTGAGCGGGCTGTTGGTACACCTGGGCTCGAAACGGGCTGTTCGGGCTGCTGAGAGTGATTCGAATGTGGCTGGGCATGCCGGCGTGAGCCACCAGTGGTGGTGGTTCGCCGGCAGCCGGCGGCTACGTTCGACGGTCACGGTTTCGGCATCACGAACGGCTGGAGCAGGCTGCTGTGCGGATGTGCGGGCTGCTGGACGTCGACTGAGCATAGCTGGGCATGTCGGGGTGTGCCACCAGTGGTGGTGGTTCGCCGGCAGCCAGCGGTTCTGCTCGATGGTACCGGCGGCGTCGCGCCATCGCACCGACGTGAGTCGCGGCTTGGCTGCGTATGGCGTCGATGGTAGCATGCTGCTGGAGCGTAGTCGATGGTGTGACGTCGTTGACGGTGTCATACCGGGGGTCGACTTCTCCGGCGATGGTCCACGTGGGTGCCGGCGCGATCGATCGAACGACGCGTTCGTTCGGCTCGATCACGGGCTGCTCGTGAGGTGAGGTCACATGGTCGCAGCGGGTCGATGGCATGCGTCGTCAAGGGAGACGCCGTGCCGGAGATCGACCAGGCCGCTGCTGCTGGTGTGCCCCTCAACGAAGAAGACGATCGCAATTGTTTTTCTCGCCTGGCTGTGATTCACAGATGGTGTCCCCATGAATTAATTAATTGAAGTCGTGCTTTGCATGGTCCTATTAATTAATGTTTGCATGCATGGAACCAACATGTGCATGGCTAGGCATTAGAAATGGCCTGGTGCGCACCCTGACAATTGCATGGTTCGATTGGGATTTTGGGTCGACCGGAATCTCGGTTTCGGTTCGTCCCGGTAAATCCGATCTTTCCGGAAATAATTTAATCTTTCTAATTTTATTTAATTTAATTTTGGAATTAATTCAAATTTTATTTGGATTATATTTCTTAATTATGGAATTAAATAATGGAATTAGATGGAAAGTTAAATTAGGAAAGAAAATCCTAGTTTCTCTAGATATCCTATACCTACTTGGATTAGAAGTCTTAAGAAGAATCAAAATTCGATTTTGATTAGGATTCTTGAGATCTAATTTAAATAGGATTGAGAAATTATTAAAATATTGATTTTATTTAATTTAAGTATTTTATTTAAAATCATTAGATTAATTCAAAATTTATTTTGGATTGGATAATCTTGGATTTTATTTAGAATAGAATTAAATATGGAAAATCAATGGATTTTAATAATATTGATTTTATTTAATTGGAGTATTTTATTTAAAATCATTAGATTAATTCAAAATTTATTTTGGATTGGAATCTTGGATTTTATTTAAAATAAATTAAATATGAGAATCAAAGAATTTTTCCGTCACTCGACAAAGTATTCAAGACGTAGAATGAAGACTCAAGGAAAGCATGCTGGAATTCATCAAGGTACGAATAGTCGAGAAATAATTTTTACTTGAGCAATTATTTGATTATTTGTGTACGTACTTGCATGAAATGTATGTTTGTCATTATGCTTATGTGTATTTAATTATGCATTAGATAGCGTATCCCTTTATTGTAAAAAGCTAAGTGGGAGAGGGAATGGAAACATTGCCATGGTCTCCATTACTGTTTTCTTGGTGACTTTTATGGACTTCTGAAGTTCATATAGATAAGTCATTGGAGGAGAATTCTTGTAATTCCTTTTACGAGAAACATTAATTAAGTTTATCAAACAATGCCTAATTTGTCTTTCCAAAGCTGATTTCAAGTCGACTCATTCTCACCCCGGGGAGTGGAATGGAGCCAAAGCCACTTGGTCATGTAGAGGACACAAATTAGAGACCTTCGTGCCATTCTTTGATAGATGGGTCGATTGTCTGCTCGGCTCCCTCATTTATGAGAGATAGGGTTGTTCGCATGGTGAATCACTGGTTAGAAACTTCGAGTTTCACTTATGATTCTCCACGTCTTGATTTACAAGATTAAATGGATCAAGTAATTGGGAGTCAATTATAAAAGTCTCTTAGTGTAGTAAACGTCCACACCACGTGGCTTGCTATACTGACGGACTTTGGATTAATTGATGTAGACAGTTGTAAGTAATTATGAAGAGTTGTGAAGTTATCGTAAACGTCCACACCACGTGGCTTTCGGTGATGTAGCAATTCCAAGTAATTTACTTTGGTACTGAGTAATGGTTTACACTTAGATACGCATTATAGTATTCCTCCCCACGAGGTTCCGCTATAAGTGATGTATGACCGAAGCAAATCTAATTGCTAAATCATTTGGGTGGGTAAACGTCCACACCACGTGGCTTGCCTTACCTGATGGGATTTTAGATGTGATTAGTGGTTTAATGATATTATTTGAGGGAGATAATATCGGAGATTAAATCGATTGTTTGTTGTTATATGTGCTCATAGATTAGGAAATGGCCTTGAACCCACTTTATGTGATACGTAAGGATTTTAACTCACTGGTCCCTAAATGTAATGATTGGAATAGAGATCTAGACATTACCCAAACTGTTGAAGAGTACAAGGTTGTACTCAATGAGCTTTGTCCTTCCGAGCCTATTGATATAGGCGGCTAGACAAGAGGCGATGTGGATACTCATAAAGGGCAGTCGATTCAAGGAAACGCTTAAACACGTTTTTGAGATGATTGACCTTTTAGACGAGTTGAAACGGAAATCGCAAGCTCTTGTAGCCAATGCCAAAGGTTTCGAACCTAAAGGCATGAATCGGGGGAAAGGAAAAGAAAGCAAAGAAACCTAGTGGTTCTAAGATTACTTGAACCACGAGATGGGACGAGAAAGCCAATAGGCAAGAGTTCTCGATGAAAACAGTCTGGGTACTGGAAGTCTAATTATCCTCTCAAAGAAGGTACGAAATTTCTTTAGTCGTAAAACATAGTCAGTGGTATTATCTACCGGAACCTGGTGTGTAGATATGGAACCACTGGCGGTATGTGCATTCTAAATGCAAGGGTTCCAGGAAACCCGACGACTTAGAAAAGAAGAAATCGTAGTCTACATGGGCAATGCTGTAGAGGAGGCAGCAGTTGCAGTGGAGGACATTTTATAGGATTTCATTTTGGGTTATTGCTTTTATGTACCTTTCAAATTAGAAAGAACTTTGTTCTGGATTTCTAATAAATGGATATTTTATTTCTTTTAATCATTTGATGGTTATAAGAAGAAATAATGATATTATCTATTCTGGTACATTAGCTAGCAATATATAAATGATGAATCCTGAGTCCACCACGATGCGACGAACCGTTTTACATAACTCGTTTTACTAATAAGAGATTTCTTTATTAAATCATTTATACTTGTGGATTCTTATGCTAAGTCATATTTATTCAAATAAGAAGTTCAAAGGTCGAAAATTGATTATCAATTAAGTTGAAGGAGTGGATCTTCCGACCTAAGAATCTAATTTGGAAGATAATACGACTAAGCAATCCTTTATGGATATAAGATATAAGATCCGGACAAGTATTAGAATTGATTAACTCTGATTTATGATCAGAGCTTGGGATTGGATCCCAAATGACTACACCATACAGTCTTCTGTAGGATTGGTGTGTCGGAAATAAGAAATGGAACTCTTATAGAAATAGTAAAAGATGAGTTAAACGGAACTACCTATGTTCTATGGATATGTCTTAGAATATCCTAGAAGAACAAAAGGTGTGTGTTCGAATAGTACTATGAACCAGAAGGACGTTATAAGTTCTAACGCCCGGTTCTTAGAGGAAGACTATTAGATGAACCACAAGCCCAAAGTGACGTAATACTTTTTGAAAGAGAGAAAACGATAAAGACTTAGAACCAGCCGAACCGAGTAGCGGTACACCACTAACTGCACCTACTGTTATTACTGTTTATACACCGGAATGCCGTTGTAGTGGGAGGTTGTTTGACAACCGGAGATATTCATAACACTATGAGAGTTTTCGGACTCTGGACCTAGTATACATGAAATCGATCCCTGGATCTACATAGAGGCAGTACTAGATCTAAATGTGCCTTCTTGGAAAGCAATAAGATTATTGCTAAGAGGCAAGATCATTTAGAGTACAAGCTTAGTTGATCCATTTATGGATTGGAACAGAGCATTGAGTTCGTGGTACTTGCAAATTGATGAGATAGTCCATTTTATGGATTCATCAAAGCATAAACGAATTGTGTGTATTGGAAACGTGATGGAAAACAAGGTGGTGTTTCTCGGAGGTTTTATGTAGATAGCATTTTATCATTGGTAACAATGTAGAGATGTTGTCAGACATAAAATGATGGTTGTCTAGAAAAATCGATATATGAGATAAAGAAGAAGTTAGAGCATGTTCTTAAGATCTAGTATCTCAAGAAAAGAACATTGTACTTCTCTAGATATCTTATACGATTATGGTTCGTTTTAACATGCAAGATTCCGAGAAAGGTTCGTTACCTTTCAGAGACGGAATGCATCTATCTAAGGATATGTGTTTTGGAAACACAAAAGGAGATAGAAGCAATAAAAATCGGTTTCCTACACTTGGAGTGTGGAAAGCTTGATAAATGCAATGTTGAAAACGAGAACCTGCTATCGGCTATGCGGTTAGCATAGTGGGAGGATATCAAGGTAATCCTGGAAAGGAATACTTGACTGCTGTAATGAACATTTTAAGTACTTTCGAAGTACTGGAAACTATGTTCTGGATTACGGAGCAGACAAACATTTCCTTTGGATTACATTCTCTTAGATTTCTAATCGAATGAGGACCGGTGTAAGTCGATATCAGGCTATGTGTTTCACTATTGAAGGAGAAGGAGTTTTACATGGAAGAGTGATAAGCACGATGCTTTTCGGACTCTACCATGGGTAACCAAATAATCGGCCTCAGAGGCAGCGGAAGTTTTGGTATAACTCCGGGATAATCTCTGGGACTTAGATGTGATTCTTAATTTGCCAAAGGCTATGTAAATAGCGGTGCGATGGCAAATGGTAAGAAATCACGAGTCCATAAGTGTAAGATAACACATAGTGCAAGTACCACCTGATACGAGTCATCGTCAAGGTAGACGACGCTGTAGTCACCAAGATAACTTCAGAGCGGCAACCTAGATTGCTCATTCACATAGTACTTCTTGGAAGTACAACTTAAGCACGTGATGAGTATGGGAGTCGGGAGTTTGGAGGAAATGACTAGACCTTAGTACAAGTGGGAGATTGTTGGAGTTGTGTACTTAATGTCTAGATTTAAGTAACGGAAACTCACGATCCATTGCCACTAATCTATTTAATTAAATAAACAATTATTTGCGTTTAATTATTTATAATTAAATATATGCAAATCATAGTCCTGGATTTTATACGTTGTAGTTAGTATGGTGCTGCATGGGCGCACAGAAGATCATACTATCGGTTACTCGTATTTAATCGAAAAGTAGCTCACGACCTAGATGGACACGGACCAATCCATCGGTATAGTCGTTGTGTGAGAGAGAAAATAATTTATCTTAATTATTTTATCACACTTGTACACTTGGTGTATTGGGCGGATCTGCTTGAGATTTATCGATTAGGATTGTCGGCGATAATCGATTTAAGTCTCAGTGTATTTTATTCTTAATCCCCGATATTATTGCGGGTGTGTATATTTAATATAAGTGACTTTGATTTACCAAAGGAATTAACCGATTTAATTATTGGGTTAATTACCGGTTAAGTTGGGTCACTATATTTTATATATGGCATGCCGTGAATACTTGACGGGAAAGTGTATCCCGTAAGGGCTGATAATATCCCCGAGATGAGTTCATAAGGAATTATTATGTAAACCCTGCAGGTGGATTTGTTCCGCATAATAATTAAGGTTGAATGGTACTAGTCTCGGATATAATAGATGAATAAATTAATTAGCAATAAATTAATTTTATTCATGGATATTTATATCTTAAATACACGGAATAAATAAATACTAACGGAGAAATATTATTTGATATAATATGGTTTAATATTGGGAGTGCAATTAATTTTATATAGTGGAAAATAGAATTAATTAATATTAATGGATTAATAGATTTGGGCTTGGGCTCAATTTAATCATTAATATTGGAAGCCCAATATTCCACCTCCTTAAGATCCCCTACGTAGCCTATAAAAGCACTACATGGTCTTCTCTATTCTCATAACTTGAAGATCACAATTCTAGAGAGAGAAAGGAGAGAAGGAGATCCATAGTGTTCGGAGGATCGTCGCTCACCCGACGTTCGAACAAGTGCAAGGAATACGTGGGAAGATCTCAAGGTCATCATAAGATCTCGTTTCTCCGCACAACGAATCGAAAGGTGAATTAAATTTCCGCAATTTAATTCTAGTTTATTGATCAATTATCGAAAAACAAGATCCGAAGGATCGAACCCGGATTAGACGAGGGACCACGCGGTGGTGGCGAAGCCACCGGACCGCGTGGACCGCACGCCTAGGGTTCGGCGCGCGAAGGAGAACCCTCGGCCTCGGCCGAGGGGGCGATCGCTGGGAGCGATCGCCGGCGGTGACGGGCTGGTGCCGTCACCTCCCCACCGCGACGGTGGGGGCTCCTCGACGGCGGGCAGCAGGTCGCCGGACCTGCTGCTGGGGGCTGCCGGATGCAGCCCCATCGAACGCGATGTTCGATCGCGTGAACCCGGCTCGCGGGGGTTCGGGTGGGGGCGGATTGCGCGCCTTCGGGCGCGTGGTCTCCAAAGCCCGGACTTCGGCGGATGAGTCGACGTTCGTGTGATCTCCGGCGAAGGGTTTGATCGGGTTATTGGTTTCCGCAAATTTAAATAACCCGGGATATCGAATTCCAACACTCTACTTTTCGGCCTGTCACATAGTCATATATAAAATATCGCATACTCACATTTGGATATAAGGAAGCTATCTGGTTGAAAGGTTTATTTTCTGAGATTAAAATGCTAAGTGGTAGTGTCTCTGTTTTCTATGATTCCCAATCTGGCATACAGTTGTGTAAGAATCCTGTTTTTCATGATAGAACTAAACATATTGGTGTTAGGTACCATTTCATTAGAGAACTTGTTGAAACTGGTTATATTCTACTTGAAAAGATATCCACTCATCATAACCCCTGTGATATGGGAACTAAATCACTGCCCTTGGAAAATTTTCTCTTCTGTTTGAAATTCTTGCATTTTGATGTCTGTGATTAGTTGTTCTTGCTTGCTATGTGCTCTGTATTCTTTGTTGGAGTTCTGACCCAATGTTATTACCCCATTTACTTCTTACTGTGTGTAAGATGAGTTTCTATTGGAAACAATATGTTCTGTGGTCTCTGAATGCCTCAAGTAGGGCTGAGGAGACACTGTAACTGAATGTTACTTTGTGTAACTTGCCCTGTACACTTAGGTGTGCAGGGCTTAGGCTATGATGAACTGTGTTTGACTGTGTTTGCATGTGTGTGGCTTTTAACAAGCATGTAATGTCTTTATAAGATGCTTGAGAAGGTTGACCCAGTGTGTTGCCAACAAGGTGGAGAATGTTGTAAATTGTGTGTTGGCCCATATATTTGGTGCTGGCCCAATTAGCAGAAGCAACCCAGCACCCACTGCAGCTCAGCCCACTCTACTTACCTGGCTCATTTGTCATCAGCCCAACCCTTGTGGGCTTTGACCTATCCTGACCATTGATCTCTACTTGGTATGTTTTGGATACATCTGGTCCATCCATTACTCTTTTTCTTGGCTTACTCATCCGCAACCCTAATCACTCTACTCATCTGATACTGTGTGCAATCCCCACCTTCACTGTGTGCGATTTTTGTCTCCTCATCTTCATCACCTACTGTGGTGTTGCTGTGGGGTTGATTCCTGTGAGATCCTTGTGTGAGCCGAGTGGTGTGAGTGAGTGTGTGTGTGATTGAGAGAGTTGTGCATTGTGGGTGCTGCTGGCAGGGTTTCTGAGTTCTTGCCCTTGTTTGGTGCCTGGTGATACTGTTGTGATTGCATCTTCGCAGTCCTGGGCCGAAGCTCAAATCTCTCTCTCTCTCTCTTTCTCTGTTTCTGATTTATATATATATATATATATATATATATATATATATATATATATATATATATATATATATTCCACTACATGTGCCCTAATAGGCCATTCAAGCCCAAAACCTGTTATACAGACCGGTTCTCTTCTGAGATCTGTTGACTGTTGTGTATTGGGATCTTGCTCTGGAATTGGGGCAAATTACAGATCTGATTTGGTTCTGTTTCTTTGTGTTTTGCAGGTGTCTGAGGCTCACCGTTGAAGCGCGGAGAGACAACAGGCTATTGTGCGAGAACCTCTTCTGGCGTACGGTGTACACCTGTGATTTCCAATGGGGGTGAAAAGCGTCGCAGTGTCCAGGTTTTTTACTCCAAGGTTGCGAGCCAAGATTACGCTGGCTGTAGGTGCTTTTGGTCAGTCGAGGCCGACGGCTTCTACTTTAATAGCCTTTTGATAAGATTTGTGAAATTTTTGAACCGGTAGAAATTACATATTTCTGCAATGATTTATGTACATTGAGTTTTTGACAATGGTTGTAATAATAAATTTCTACAAAATCATAATTGTTAGATATCTCATATCGATCGATTGAATAATGAACTTTGAGTCTTTTTTATTACTTTAACAATAATACATATTCATTTTCATATTCATATATTCTTTACTTAATTTAGTTTTTGTTCATCGGAAATCGCAATGAACGGTAAACGAAGGACCGAGGGAAGGAAGATTGTTTGGAAATCACAACCTCGTATTCAATTTTCTTGATCAAACTAGAGTTGATTTCTTGGAAAAGAGTAGTCATTAGTCATTAGGAAAACGTACGCAACAAAGATTTTTAGGCTAGTCGTCGTCATCTCGATCGATTTGCTTTGCTTTGTTTTGTTTTGTGGGAAATGAAAATTGGTTGGGAGGTATTCATATGCAAGAGCAAATAAATTGGATTGTGACAATAATGCTCTTTACTTGAATTACAATCATATTTCATCATCCGAGATGCTCCATTTACTTAATAGTTACTTAACTATTAAAATTATATTTTTACTAAAATTATATTTTTAAGTAAATAAAAAATAATTTAAGATTATAAATATTACACTATACCTGTTTTTTTTTTATATGCTAATCAAGTTAAATAATTTTTTATTTAATTTTTAAAATAAAGAATTATTTACTTTTCTTCGAAAGACCAAAGTGCTGAGGTGGCAGGATGATGGATGACTTCAGCTTTCCAGCACCTCATGATAAAAAAAACATATTTAAAAAACTATTCATTAAATGAGCATCTCGAGAGGTTGATGGATGACGTCGGCTTTCCAGCAACTCATGATAAAAAAAATAGTTAAAGAACTATTAATTAAATTAGCATCTCGAGATGACGAAATGAAATATGATTCTAACCTCTACTCCTTTATTTAACAATTTTTTTAGAGATATCGAAAAAAGTAGAAAATAACTATGTTTACTATTAGGTGGAAACATATTATTGATAGAATTATGAAATTAAAATTTTTATACAAAATTATATAAAGAATTTAAAATTAATTTTTTTAAGGTTAAATCTTTCCTATATAACTTAGATACTAAGATTAATTACTCTATGAGACTGAGAGAATATATATGTAGATATATATTCAAGCAAGTTGAAATTTAAAATGAATCACTCTCTGAGATAGAGAGAGTATATAAGTATCATAGAAGATATTCAGTACTAATCATTTTAATATTTCACAAAAAAAATTAAAGTTTAAAAAAAAATTAATACCCCGTCGAATCTGTTCCACACATAAATTAAAACGTTTCTTTTGAAAATGAGAATTAAAAAATTTTATATTTTATAATATGAATTGTATTCTATAGTAATTTATTTTATCCTCAGATAATTCTAGTGACTAAATAGATAGTAAGAACTTTTTTTTATTAATCAGTGTAATTAAAAAAATTATTACAACGTGCATATATAAATGAATATTACAAACATTGTATCATTTCTGAAATCACTTCCTACGTGCATATAGAGAAGAATATTACAATTTAATTGTTTTGCCACGAAAAATATGAAAATGTATTATTATTAAGATAATAAAGTTGTTCAAATTATATCTAAATCCAAGGTTCATTATTCAATCGATTTTGTAGAAATTTATAGGGGCATATAATATCTAACAATTATGATTTTGTAGAAATTTATTACTACAACTGTTGTCAAAGACTCAAAGTATATAAATCATTGCAAAAGTACGTAATTTCTACCATGTAAATTTTCTCTCAAAACTTGTTGAACCGCCCTTAAAGTAGAAGCCGTCCGCCGCGGCTGCCCAGAAGCACTTATAGCCAGAACATTCTTCGCTTGCGACGTTGGAGTCGAAAACATTGAAACTGAGATGCTTTTCACCCCATTGGAAATCACAGGTGTACACTTTACGCCCTAAGAGTTTCTCGCGCACTGGAAATTTGTAAGTTGTGTAGTGGTCGATCGTTAGTGCTCCGAGATCTTTACCTCCTTTCTTCTTGCAATGAACGATGAACGGAGGATCGAGGCCAGGGAGGTTGTTGGAAATCGTAACCTCGTATGTTTTTTTGTTGATCAAACCAGAGTTGATTTCTTGGAAAAGAGTAGTAGTTAGGAAAACGTACGCAACAAAAAATTTTAGGCAAGTCGTCGTCATCTCGATCGATTTGCTTTGCTTTTTTTTGTTTTGTGGGAAATGAACATTGGTTGCGAGGTATTTATATGCAAGAGCAAATAAATTAAATTTTGAAAATAATGCTATTTACTTGAGTTAGAATCATATTTTATCCTCCAGAGATACTCCATTTACTAAATAATATTTACTTACCTATTAAAATATATTTTTACTAAAATTATATTTTTAAGTAAATATAACATATTTTAAGAATATAAATATTACATTAAATCTATTTTTTATGCTAATAGTGTTAAATGATTTTTTATTTGATTTTTAATATAAATAATTATTTACTTTCTCTCGAAAGACCAAAGTGTTGAGTTGGCAGGCTGATGGACGACGTCAGCTTTCCAGCACCTCGTGATAAAAAAAGGGTTAATTACAATTTGCATTTCAATGATTAGTTTTTTTTACACTTTTCTACCTTGTCGGATTTTAGTTACCGTTTAGTTACTCGTGTTTAATCATCTTTTATGTCATTTACAACACACTAAATGTCATTAGTTTGTTTTCTTATTGAAATGATTATTTTTTTCATTTGTGATATATTTTCAATTTTAATAGTTTTTTTCTTTTGAAAAAATGCAATAAATTAAAGGGGGTTTTTCAAAAAGGGTCAATATTTTACTCTCAATTATACATTAAGAACAATCTTTACACTATTTATAAAAAAACTATATTTACCCAAATAACCCTTTTAATTGTTGAAAACTATATAATATATTACATTATTCATATATTAATCCATATCTCTTAATTGATGCTATTAAATATACACTTACCATCTTGGACAACACACTACCAAAACAATATCATAAACGTATTAATTAGTATCTTCCCATAAAACCCACAACTACTAAGAATACACTACTACGGGTGTCAGAATTGTAAAACTGAAAGATTAAAACGGAGATTTGTGATTCATCCGCCGGTGTGATTTTCGTAGTGTCTGCTCTCAAACCTCGAAGCCTAATCGTGTTAATGTAAGTTTTCTCAAATCATTATCAATTGCAATTATTGGGTGACTAGATCCCATGTCTGATTTAGGGTTCTTTAATTTGGTGTTTGATTCTACCCAATTTTGTAGTTATTAATTTTGAATTGACATAGTGTAGTAGTCGGAATGATTGCATGTCTGAAATTATGGTGGTTATTGAACCCCCCCCCCCCCCCCCCCTCCCCTTGTTTTAAACCAACTCAAAGCTGTAATTTTTAGGTTGAATTTTTATTAGTTGGGTACCAGATTTAGTTTATGTTTTTGTTAGATGAAATACCATTTGTGGACATCTCAGCCGAGATTCAGGACTTGTGTGTTTCAAAATGTGTGGGTTTACTAATTAACTAGTTTGATAAGTAGTTGTAAGTGTGAAATCAGAGTTTATAGATACAGATTGATAGCCTATCCTTTTCCCCTATCAAAACATTTATCATACACAATGTCTCCACCGACTAAGATTACTTTGTTCTGTGGACAATCATTTAACATAGAATTAAAAACCTTATTTGTTTTGTTTTTTAGTTGTTCCATATTTCTATGCACGTATGTAAACTTTGATTTCATTAGTTTTTCAAATTGTGTATTTGTTGGTCCAATATGACATACTCCACCAATCAGTATTTTCCATCATTTAGAGTTGTGTGTTTTTATACTAGGGATCTTTTTATTACAAGTATAGTTAAGGTTTTTTTTACAACTAGTATTTTTACTAGTTTGAATGGTTATGTTTACATTGTGGAAATCGGTCTACATGTTTTTACAATAACTGGTTATGGAGATCGTTTGTGTACATGCTTATATGAATGAGTATGTTTATTTATTAGCCATTTACTGAAGAATTCCGTAATTGACGACTATATGCTTATGAGCTCAATGTGTTAATAAGTGTGTTTGCTTCCCAAATATGTGGTTTGTATATAATATATAACCATTATTCTGTGATTGACATCATGAGGTTATTAGAAAGTGTATTATTGAAATTTTTTGAAAATGGTGTTTTGTAATTCTTTGATGATTTCTTATATTGTTTGTGGAGAAACATTGAAAGGTAATGCATAGATTATATATAGCTGTTGCGTTGTTGTTTTTTTCTTTTTTCCTTTTTCTTCTAATTTTATTTTTGTCGCTTTGCTTGTGATGTTTAGGGAAAGTCATTTGCCCATAAATGTCATACTTGTCAATTAGCTTCAATACTGTAGTAAGCACAACGCCGTTTTCTCCGAACATTTCATCTATATCGTCCCTAATTTTCATTATAAGAGTCTGCAACCAATAAGGTACATTTAAATATGTGAAGTTGGACAATAGACTGACTGTGTTGTCCAACTTACAAGATTAGCAAGGTCTCGTAATGGACAACATTCTCCGAACGCTTTTATATGAGTTGTTAAATTCTTTTTTTGGATCAGGCCGCGATAACGCCATAATCATTGGCTTGTGTGGATTTGACATAAATAGCATAACCTATTGAAACAAATTAAAGTGAAGAATTCGATCACCAAAAAGAAGATAGAGAGAATTTAAAGGCAAGCAAATAAGCTGGTGTACATGTGATCTTACTTCGGACCATATAGCAGGCAGCGCTTTGGGGGGATGACACCTCATTATTGGTTGGTGCCACGAGGTCACCCTCAGCTTCAGAAGTATCTTCATGAACGACACCATTGCTAAAGTCCATCCCAGGAGGAACAACCTGCAGAATACGATATCACAATCTAGCTAGATCTAGAGGTTGGATTGAATTTTGCTAATCATCGTGTAGATCTTATGTGTGGTCCAAGTAGTTTATTATTCATCGTGTAGTCCCAATAGTTTAACCTTGATTATAGGTTGGTATTTGGTCTATTTCTGATAAGTTGGAATATTAGTTAACAAACAAGTATTTAGTAGTGTAATAAATAAATTTTAAAATCTATTACAAATATTGTACTTTTTTGCACAGTGTATTTTGTAGTTTTAGATTTATAAAGTGGTTTAATCGTTTACGCGTATGTAGTTTACTATATTAATAGCAGCTTAACTAAAACTTGTTCATGAACATAACAAACACACTACCTTGACAGTGTAGTTGGTAGTTCAGAATTCATAAGTTGGGATATTGACAAACAAGTATTTAGTAGTGTAATAAATAAATTTCTGAATCTATTACAAACACTGTACCTTTTTGTACAGTGTATTTTGTAGTTCTAGTCATAAAGTGGAATAAATAAATTTCAGAATTTATTACAAACATTGTACCTCTTTGCACAGTGTATTTTGTAATTCTAGATTCATAAAGTGGTTTAATTGTTTATGCACATATAGTTTACTAGCTAAACTAACTTTGTTCATGAAAATAACACATATTAGTTCCAATATGTAATAAATTAATTTTAGAATCTATTACTATATTATTTAGTAGTGTAATAAATAAATTTCAGAATCTATTACAAACACGATACTTTTTTGCACAGTGTATTTTGTAGTTCTAGATTTATAAAGTAGTTTAATAGTTTACGCACAGTGTATTTTACTATATTAATAGTTGCACTAACTAAGGTAACTTACAAACACGATACCTTTTTGCACAGTGCATTTTGTAGTTCTAGATTTATAAAGTGATTTAATCGTTTACGCACATGTAGTGTATGACCCTTTCCAAAAATTCAACTAACTTTAATTGTTTACGTTATCTAGATTCATAAAGTGGTTTAATTATTTACGCGCAAGTAGATTACTATATTAATAGTTGCACTAACTAAAACTTGTTAATGGACATAACACCTATTAGTGTCAATAGATTAATCTTGATAAAGAGGTTGACTTGGGTGTTAATTCATTAAAATTTTAACTGCATATCAGAATCTGTTACATACACTGTACCTACTTGGACAGTGTAGTTGGTAGTTCAAAATTCATAAATTGGACCATTACCTACTTGGATAGTGTAGTTGGTAGTCGGTAATCACAATGCATGAGTTTATATTTTAGCCAATGTACGAGCATTGCACAAATGATACTGATCTTGCTTACCCACCCCCAATGTACGAGCATTGCACAAATGATACTGGTCTTGCTTACCCACCGACGTAAACCCTCCTGAAGTTGGACACTAATTCTCAAACTTTCGTCCGCGTGCATTTGGTGCCTGGAAGAAAAGTCGGCACATGAGAAAGCTTCAAGATTGCGAAAAAAATGATAATCATAAACATTCAGCTATGTGAACTTGCATTATACAACTTCATCTATTAATGTTGAGAGCTAGAAATAATAATAGTAACTATTTTTAATCTTGATACGTATTTTCTTGGTGTGTTTTACAATGAAATGCAGGTCTTAATGATAAATCACTAGATGCGAGCCGCAAAGTTCCAAATAAAGTTCATGCTGGAATGTGGAAAAAGGAAAAAAAAATGACAATGTCCGAAGCACAAATTTGGAGAGCTCCCGAATAAGAACTATTACACCCTGTTTATGACTATGGCATTAGTTTATGATTTAGGAATAAAGATTTTGTGCGATCGAAAATGTTAAGCAGCATGCATTGGGTCCTTTTTTAACATGACTCTATGTAGCTGTTCTTATTTTCGATGAATTCAATTTTTGTTTTGACTTTTATCATATGGCATATTCATGACTATATGAACAAACAGTTGTTAGCTTTATTCGATTTAATTAGAACTACGATCTTAACTTGTTTCCATTCAATTCATGATTATACATTGTGAGGTCTATCAATCACCTAAGAACAGAAAGTTAACAATAGTAGTATTATTCACTAAAACAAAAGGCCACAGTTAATCTCCAATAGCTTGTTCGATGATCTAAGCAGAAAGTGGTAGTGTGTTTTTAGAAAATAAACGCACAAATATCGACCGACTTAATCGATTTGTTGACTCAAATTCCAAATTATCAATTGAAAAGAAGAAAAAAAAATTACCTGGGGTGGAGCTCAAAAAAATACAAACGGTGTTTTGAGAATGGAGAACGGTATGTTTTTTGAATTTTGAAAAAAACATAATCGAAATCAAAAAATAATTAAAAAAAAAAAGTATTCTCTGATTGATTTCAAGAATTTGTGTCCAAACAATTAAGATTTCAACAATAACTACATAAACATAGAAAAAAAATAGGAAATATAATTAATATAATACAAAGGTTAAAATAGACAAATCAAATTTGAAAAGCCTACCTAAATTATGAATACAATTAATATAAATACATTAAATTATATATATACAATAAATTGATTACCTTTTTTATTAGGAAGGTAAACTATATTACTTATTTATAAATCATAAACCCATTCTAATTTTTTCTCTAAATTAAAAATAAACGAAATTGTGTGTGTTTTTTTTTTATTTCTTGTTTTCTTGGATTATTGTAAATGTATTTTTCAATAATTTTTTTGATTAATTCAAGAAAAATTTCTGTATTTATTTTCGGAATATTAATGCTAGATACAAAAATATCTGTGTATATTCTTTGAATATAAAATTGAAAAAAAAAGGTAATTTACAAATTATTCTAGCATTTATGTTTTTTAATATTTGCCATTTTTCTAATCTGTTACCATTATAATTTGTTTTTTTAGTACTGCTAAGATTATTTATTCTTGTAATTACTTTTTTTTGTATCTTTTGAGATTCTTTCGATTTGATTTAGAATTGTATTTGTTTGATCAACCAGATCCTTCATTTTTTTTTCTTTAAATGAAAAATTTGTCCAATCCGGAAATGCACTTTCATTCGCCGAAAAATATGCAATATTTACTTCTTACTACATAAATGCATATTTTGTTGATTTTCAAATTTGAAATCATAATGGCCAAAAATGGTTATTAATTTTTCACAAAGGTTGCACGCTACTATAAACTCCCCTAAACCTCAATAATTTTCGACAAATCAAACGAAATACGACACCTATACAACGACGGTGAGCGTAAAAATCTTGGTTGCTCCTTGCGTTGTGCTAACAACAAGCCTCGTTTATTTCCAAGAAACCAAGGCTTTCTCCACGACCGTTAAATTTCAAGCCGTGAGTGTACTCGTGCGACGTTGCGTGTGGGACGAGGCATCAGACCTTCAACAACTACGACTCCATCAAAGCAATACAATTGTGTGCTAAGGACGTGTGCTTCTGGGCTGTGTTGACTGATGGTTTATATTTCAGGGAGAAAAATGGAATTTTTGCAAATAAATTTGACTGGCTATAAGTTCTGTGTAGATTAATCAATAGTTGTAAATAAAATTTTGAATTAGTTATTAATAAAATAAATTTTGTTCTTACTATCTTTTTAGTCACTAGAATTATATGAAGATGTATAAATTATTATAAAATACAATTCATATCTTTTAATTTATGTGGAACAAATCGACGGAGTATTAATTTTTTTTAAATCTTAATTTTTTCTGTGAAATATAAAAATGATTATTGAAAACCATCGGTACATATATACTACCTCTATCTAAAAGAGTAATTCATTTTCAATTTCAACTTGGTTGAATATCTACATATATACTCCCTGTCTCATAGAGTAATTAATTTTCAATTTCAACTTGGTTAAATATTTAGTATCAAAATTATATATGAAAGATGTAACCTTTATAAAAATTAATTGTAAATTCTCTATATAATTTTGTTTACAAAAGTATTTGCATAATTTTATCAATAATATGTTTCCACCTAGTATTAAACATAGTTATTAACTTTTCAATATCTCTAAAACAAATTTATTAAATAAATTGGGGTTAAAATCATATTTCGTCCTATCGAGATGCTCAGTTACTTAATTTTCTTAACTATTTTTTTTATCTATCATGAGGTGCTGGAAAGTTGACGTCATCCATCAGCCTGCCACCTCAAGTAAATAATTCTTTATATTAAAAATTAAATAAAAAATTATTTCAATTGATTAAACATATAAAACAAAAAAAAACATGTTTAATTTAATATTTATATTTTTACATAAAAATATATTTTTATATTTATTTTTAGTAGTAAAAATATATTTTTAATTGGTAAGAAACTATTGAGAACCTGCAGAGGACCAAATATGATTCTAACCCAACTAAATAGCATTATTTCCACAAAATAATTTATTTGGTCTTGCATATAAATACCTGACAACCAATGTTGATTTCCCACAAAACAAAGCAAAATAATCGAACCGATGACGACGATGATTGGCCTAAAAATCTTCGTTGTGTACGTTTTTCTAGCGACTACTTTTTTCCAAGAAATCAACTATTGTGTTGGCAAGAAATACCGAGTTGGGATTATCAACGGCCTCCCTTCAACCAATCCTCCGTTGACCGTTCATTGCAATAAGAAAGGCAAAGATATCGGAACAGAAGCGGTCACCCCCAACATACATTACGAATTCAAATTGTGCACGAAAATCATCGGGCGTACAGTGGCCACTTGTGATTTCCAATGGGGCCCAAAGCATCACAGATTCAAGGTCTTCGACTCCATGGTCCCGAGCACAGAATATTTTGGCGATGATGTTTGTTGGAAAAATTGGAATAAAATAATTGGTTTGACCAATATTTGACCGATTTTTTGTGGCTAAATATTAATTCACGTTGAATTAATTTGTTGATAATTTTCTACGATGTTGCGTAGTTAATTATAGTATTTTATTTCGTCAAGATCCGATTTTTCGGTGAGTGAGAAATAACGAATGAATTAGCCAAGTGAAAAGGCATTATTGAATGAGAATAATCTCATCCCACATCGGAATGTGGTAGATAATGAGTTTGTGAGAACCATTATAAAAGGTATTTGTATTTATTGTTGAGAATGTGAAAAGTCACAATTCCACATTAAATGTAGAGAGAAAATTAATACTTTCGTGGTGTTATATGAGGAGAAGTGAAATGTTTCAACTTTGATTAATCTCCATGGATACAACCAAAACACAATCAGTCACTAGTATAATCAAATTGTCTCTAATGCAGCCACTAGTACAACCAAAACACAACCAAGAAAGGCCTAAGCCAACTGTCTCTAATGCAACCAAATTGTGGCCAATTGAACAATCACTAGTACAAAGACAATTTTGTATAAACGGTTACTGACTTCGACATTGCTCTCTTTTAGCTTCTTGATATTTAATGTCAGTTCTTCAACCTCCACCTTCAACACTTTAATCTACATGGCTACACCTTCAGTCGCATTGTCTTGAGAAATCCCTTCAATTGGTTGTTCATTTAAACGTCGAAGCAAACCTGGAATAATCTGCTTGGACCTCTCGCGTATTGGTGGATCAATCCATCTAAAGAAGGTGCAGTGACCGGGATTCTAAAAAAAATCAAATTCATTTAATTACACAAATCGACATAAATAAATAGCTCACTGGAAATTTCTTGCATCCCACAAACCGACGTCCTGGATTATCATTCTTCCATGTGGTAGAGTGCAATGCAATTTCATGACAAAAACATAAAATTGGTTCAGAGGAGCGACTTGATTGAGACATTAGGGTTAGCGATTTTCTTCTGGAATCTGGATCAGCGTAGGCGATTTGGGGATTAGGGTTCTAGTGGAGAAAAAAAATTCAGAAAATCCCGTTTGGGGATTAGGGTTCTATGCGATTTGGGTATTTAGGGCAGGCCCGTTCCTGACATTTTAAGGGCCCTAGGCAAATTATCGAAATTGGGCCCCTTTCATTTTATTATTTTTTTAAAAAATATATTATAATTTTTTTTATTTCAAAAGTACTTAAATATTAAAAGAAATACATATAATTTCTAAAAAATATATAAAAAAATTAGATAAAAAAATTTAATCTTTAAAAATGTTTCTACTAGCATTTTGAGAAGCAAAATCATTTATAATTACATCAATATCAACATCTTCCAACATATTTTTCTCTATTGATAAAATTGCCAAGTCATTCAGTCTCTCTTGTGGCATTGACGACCTTAAATAAGTCTTTATTAACTTGAGCTTTGAAAAACTTCTTTCAGCTGATGCTACAGTAACAGGCACTGTCAATAAAATCCTGTAAGCAATAGATACATTCGGATAACAATCTATAGATGTGACAAAATTAAGAATATCAATCGCAGACATTGTGTCAGATGACAAAGTGAATCGTAAAACTTTTAATTCAGAAAAAAGATCATTTACATCAACATCAGATAAATGTCCATTAGTAAAATTTCTATGAAATTTAACACAACATTCTTTCAATTCATTATTATCAAATGACTTTAACTTTTGAGAATTATATAAAAATCCAAATATACTTTCAAATGTTTTCAATTCTTCAAATCTATTTTTTAAAGAAAGAATGACCATATCAACAACAGTAAATTTTCATTATTATCTAAATAGAACAATGACACCTTGCGAATTGATCCGGGAAAGATTGAAAACGGAAATTTCTTTTTCTTTTCTATTTGATCCGTGAAAGATTGAAAACGCCAGAAATTTAGAAACTTCTCGCAGCTCTTCTTAAAATAATATAATAATATAATAATATTTTAAGAATTAAGATGTTTTTTTTAAATATTTTGTGTATATTACTAAATAGAAAAAGATTGAATAAATAGAGTTAAAAAAGCTGGGAATTTTTAGGATTAACGTTAACATAACGTTACAATAATAAATATTAACGGCAGATTACGAATTACAAAGCGGAACTCAAGAGTCAGTTTTATTTTATATATTTCTATAAAGCAGAACTATTTAATACAATATATATATATATATATATATATATATATATATATATATATATATATATATATATATATATATATATATATATATATATATATATATATATAAATTGGGCCCCTAAAAAAGTTGGGCCCTGGGCCGTCGCACCCTGGGCCTAGGCCCAGGGCCGGCCTTGATTTAGGGTTTGCGATTTGAAAATTGCAAGAGATGAATTGGGGAAGCAATTTTAAGAAATCCCGTTTTTCTTTCTTTTATAATAGTTATAGTTAATGCTTTACTGATGTGGAAATTAATTTCTTTTTTGTTTTTTTATTGCGGGTAGCCAATCAGGATTTGCCAAGTGGAATATCCATACTTAAATCAGCTGAGCGAATGAGAAAATTACACGTGGAAGCTGACTCATTTCTTTTCGCCGGAAAATCCCAGAAATTTTTGCACGTGAGCCTCACGTGCTTAATTCCGGCGGAAATTCAAATTTTCCGACCAAAAAGGACTGAATTGACTACTTTTTAATGGTTAAGGGACTAAATTGAAACAGGGTCCTTTTGAAAGACTAAATTGAGACATGACATATTTTAAGGGACCAACAAAATTTTTATCTCCTTCAGTTTACGTCCCCAAGTTTTGAGTTTTTTATATTTTGCAACCTATTGGATTTTTGTTGTCGTTTAGTGCGTTGATCTTATGAAATACACTTTTACACGTCACATTCTATTAAGCGCGTGGTCTTATGCAATATTAAAGTTTTTTAGAATATTTTTGTAATTTTAGAATATTTTAATATATTTATTTATTAAAATAAATAAAAGAAAAAAAAAACATACATCAAATAAATATTTGTCCAAACGTACATAATCAGATCCCTAATTAAAAGAGTCCTGTGGATTTTCAAACACTTTTATAAGAAGTGTGAGTATTTTGACAC
The DNA here is from genome assembly GCA_954870475.1 of Euphrasia confusa. NCBI lineage: Eukaryota > Viridiplantae > Streptophyta > Magnoliopsida > Lamiales > Orobanchaceae > Euphrasia > Euphrasia confusa. The sequence goes on along the minus strand of OX940956.1, from coordinate 43,049,046 downwards.
ACCTCAAAAAATTGTGAGAATTGTATACACAATGTATAGGAAAACCCCACTTTGCCCTCAACTTTTCAAAAAACAAACAAAAACAATTAAAAAACATAAAAAAGACAAAAAGAGCAATTAAAAAAATCGGTCCCCACAATCTCTCCCTCTCTCCCGAACGGTCCCCCCCCCCCCCCCCCCCCCCCCCAAACCTCAAAACCGCCGCATTTTTTCTGAGAATCGAAGGCTAAAATTCCGGCCACCTCATTTCCGGCAACTCAATGGCAGACAACGAACAGCAGGAGGAGCATCAATGGCCAATTCAAGCCCCGGTAAGTTGGCCGAAACCCTAGCTTTTTTAATTTCGAAAATTTGATTTTTTTTCGATAATGTGTTCAATTGGATGTGTTAATTGCTAGGATTTGAGTGTATTTGTGTTCCTTATTGCGTTTTAGTTGATTTAGAATCGAAATTCAGTGTTAAATTGCTCTTGAAATCGACTGAAATTCTGGGTTTGGGTCGCTGTTCCTGGCAACACGGTGGCGCTACACGGTGGTGATTTTCCCGGTCACCGTGTTGCTTGCCTACCGTGTTACCGGACAGTGACCCAGAAAATCCAGGTAACACGGTGGTCTTTTATCCGGTAACACGGTCCCGGTTATCCGGTAACACGGTGACCGTGTTACCGGACAGAATGAATTTTTTAATTTTTTTTTTTTTTTTTTTTGAATTTTGAGTTTTCTTATTTAATTGAATGTCATATTTACTTATTTTAACTTCATTTTTGCAGGAGGGCTTCCATTGGAAGAGGCCAGAGTTCATACACAAGTCGAAGACCCTCAATTTGTACGATCGGTACGAATTGCTAAAGGAAATTAAAGACACGCTGGCGTTCGTCGACCCTACCGAAGCAACTTTACAGACATTTAAGAAAAGTTGTTTCGGTTATTTGCTCTATATTAAGAGGGACGGAAGGTCCAATATGGCGATGCAGCACCTTCTAGCTCGGGAGATCGTGAGTCCGACGATACCTCCATTCGAGCATTGGTTTTTCGTCGGGGGCCAGACTATTCGCTTTCGAGCACAGGAGTATGCCCTGATTACCGGACTTCGATTTGGTGGTCACGCATTTGATCCTTCGGCCACCACGCACACGGTTTCTGAGGACTCTGTTTACTACAGACACTTCAGACAGACGACGATCTTTAAAGATCTTCGTACGAAATTCACCTCTCTGAGTATGGGTCAGGACCCGGCCGACTACTTGAAGGTGGCCAACTTGTTGATGTACTATGTTTTCTTGCTGGGCCGAGACGATGCCAAGATCGACACTTGGGCTTGGGCTTTTGTGGAGTACGTTGCCGGATGGGATTCGTTTCCCTGGGGATCCTACTCCTGGCAGATCATGTCGCACTACATCTCCATAGCTGCGACGATGCCCGGTCAGGTTAACTCGAGGGGATACCATGTTTACGGCCCAATTTGGGCCTTTCAGCTATGGTCGTACGAGGCTATACCGAGCCTGGGCAGTGTCTGCGGAGTGCGAGACGAGAAAACAAGGAGGCCTCGGTTTTTGAACTGGAGATCGGTTGGATGCACCCTCGATTTCACTCATTTCTTCGAGGACGATGAGGTAAATTTTGTGAAATTAATGTTTTAAATTATTTATTTCCTTTAATTAATGCTTAATAAATTAATTTTCATTTGTTTTCAGCTTGTGGTCCTCTCGACTCTAGAGCCGACACGCAGGGAGGCGAGGAGTGAGTACTACACTTCGTTCCTTAACAGAGGAGCAGACGAAGTGAGGTACGTTGCTCCTGCTAGGATTGGACATGCTCCGAGAGGAGCACAGGCTGCAGAACCGGTGACGAAGAAGAAGAAGAGCTTGATAGAGCGCGTGGCCGGACGCGTGTCCAAGGCAATGGACAAGATTACGGGCGATGTCCCTCAGACTAGTCGACGCACGCGTGACGACAGGACACCCGATTCATCTGCCGAGCGGCATGCATCTCAGCGTGCATCTCATCGAGCCCGACGAGAGCCCTCTCCTGCAGCTGAGACACATGAGGCACCTGAGGCACCTGAGGCTTCAGATGACAGTACCGATCGACGCATTGATCGACGGCTCCACAAGATCCTCAACGATGAGTCTGAGACTGGATTTATGGGCCGATTGACTGCCCGGATGAGGAGGATACAGAAGGAGGGCAACGACTGTCTGATGGAGCAGTTTCGGGGGTTTTTCGGTCGCAGGCGATACTCTCAGAGTCGCCCTTGTCCTTCTGATGCATCTCAGGGCGGTTTTCCGGCTGCTCGGCATTCTATCAGCGCGCCTCCTCGCTATCAGGACTCGGAGCCCGAAGAGTTGGTTGATGTTGATATCAGGGTTTCGTCTGGGGACAGGCGACACAGTTTTGCTGGTTATCGCAGGTCGCCACTTGACGAGCCGACCCATGCCGAGTCTTTCCATGCCGAGTCGACCCACGTCGAGCAGCAGCCTCAGGTCGAGCAGCAGCCCCTGTACGAGCAGCAGCCCCAGTACGAGCAGACGACCGTTGGCGATAGCTATCGCACACCGGCACAGACTCAGGCTGTCTGGGCAGATAGCGGTCATTCTTCGCCACCGAGGGCGCTGCGTGATTTTGAGGGTGTCTTCGGTGCCTTCCCAGCGATTCCCACCCACGGCATCTTCACTCCGACTACTGCTTATCGGCCAGAGTATGATCCTGGTTTTATTGTACCGAGGGGGGCTGATATACCGCAGGAGATCGTTGATGCAGAGACTTTTTTTCCGGCTGCGTCTCAAGTCGAGTTGTTCAAGATTACATCTCCCGTGGAAAATGAACACGTAAAAGAGATTGCATTGTCGGAAGAGGAGAAAGAACTTGGGGATGATGAGGAGGAGGAGGAGGATGTCGCCGAGAGTAGTCTCGGACCCCGTGTGAGGAGGCCCTCGGCAGCTCTTCGGAGCCCGTACGTCGCGCAGTTCGCTCGGAGAGGCAGCGAGAAGGTTAGGGCGCTCTATTCGATGTTCCGTCGTGAGGGGCATGAAATGAGTGTTTATATCCCTTTCAACGAAGTGTATCTGGACCAGAAGTACTTCGAGCGGATTGAGTCACTACATCATTGGTACGCGGACATGGTAAGTTAATTTGTAGTTAAACTTTGAAATTTATAATGTTTATTAAATTGTGCTTAACTGTGATATGTATATTTTTCAGGAGATTGACATGTACATTACGTACCTGCGCGACAAGATAAAGTCCGGCAAGGGTTTAAAAGATGAAGTCACTCCAAGGAAGACTATACTCTTGTGTACCGAGTTCTTCGTAAGATCCAATCATCCTATCAAATACAAGTTTTTTTTTTTATTATTTTCCTAATACTAATCGTTTAAATTTATTTTAAATTAACAGGGCGCTATGAAGACCCAGTACGCTAGGATTGCGATCCCACGTGCACATGCAAGGAGAACGAACTTGGAGAAGAAATATGAGACCTGGGCACCGCCGGACTTCATGCTGAAATACATCACGGGAGACGGTAGGCACGAGAGTTGGGAACACGCACGAGAGGTAATTTAAAGAACCGTACATTTTTTTTTTAAATTCAATTTAATATTTTAATTTAATTGTAAATAACGTTTTATTTTATTTTTATTTTTGTAGGTGATAACGGTCTGTAATACCGGGGACCATTGGGTCGTGATAAAGATTGACCTGAATCTCTGGACTATACAGTTGTACGACTCGTTGTGGTGGCGTTGTCCGGAACTAACTGCCAAGTCTCGTGTACTAATGCCGGTGTTGGAGTTGTTGCCTCGTCTTTTGGTAGCTGCAGGCTTTTGGGAGGGTCCAAACTTGTTTCATCGAACCCACAAGAAGACTTCTATGCAGGTCGAAGCCCCGTTGGAGCAGTTTATCCAAGTCGACAACAACAACTGCGGCCCGTACGTGTGCATGTACTTGGATCGTCTCGTGAACAAGCACCTCAATCACCGGGGTAAAGAAATCGACGACGGGTACTTGATGAAGTATCGTCGATATGTAGCTCGAAAAATTTTCAGTTTGAGTCATCGAGACCAGTGATTTGTATTTTGGATGATTTTAGACTTTTTCGTGTGCATGTGTTTGGATTGATTGGTATTTGTGTTGAGATTGATTTGCAGGTTTAGCTTTGATATTAACTAAATAAATCCCGTCAAAATTTTTTAAAATTATTTATAATAAACTATTTTATGTGTGTTTTGATTGATTTTGGTGAAATAAATGTGTTTTGAGTGATTTTGGTGAAATAGGTGTATGTTTCGATTGAATTAAGTGAAAAGCGGCTGAAAAAACGGGTCTGCCTACTGCTACACGGTGGTACCGGTAACACGGTCATGTGTATCGGTAACACGGTCACGGTAAGACTGACCGTGTAGTCAAGAACTATCTGGTAAGTTTCTGGGCAATTAGCCGGTAACACGGTGTTACCCGGTTACACGGTGGGCTACACGGTTGTGACCGTGTAGTTTGATGAAAATTTAGGTTTTTCATTGATTTTAAGGCATTTTTGGATTGTTAACTTGTTCTTGTAGTATAAAACATCATTTTAATAATCAAAGTGATTCAAAAACATGATCAACTATTGAATTTGAAGAATTAAGTGATTACGCATGAACAACTTATTACCTATGTAGATAAGATTGTGACAATATTAGTAGAATGTTCGAAAAACGGTCAACATTCTAAGCATCTCATCTTTGTAGTCCTATATTGGTTGTTTTATGATGTTTATTGGATGTATCTAGTGTTTTAAATGATGTTTCATGTTGAACATAACAACAAAAACGCTCGAGAAATGCTTCAAATTCATAAAAAAATCAAATCTTTTCTACGCTACACGGTGGGCTACACGGCAGAGGGTCCTACACGGTAGAAGGTAATTGCTCGGTTTTTTGAAAAAAAAAATTCTCGGTAACACGGCCTTATCCGGTAACACGGCTGACCGGGTAAGCCGAAACCGTGTAGCAAAATAAAATGAGGCTAATAGGAATCGAGCCTAAACCCTTTTTCAAAATACAATAAAATGTAAAAAAAAAAATCAAAATTCATTTCTTCCCTCTCTCTCTCTTCGACGCCACCCCCACCGCCGCCGATTTTTGAGAATCAAGAAAAATCCGGCCACTTCAATTCCGGCGAATCGCAATGGCAGACAACAACGAACAACAAGAAGAGCAACAATGGCCGATTCAAGCTCCGGTTAGTGCCGAAACCTAATTTTTCAATTTCGAAATTTTAATTTTTTTTTCAATAATGTGTTCAATTTGATGCGTTAATTGCTAAGATTTGAGTGTATTAGAGTTCCTTATTGTGTTTTAGTTCATTTAGAATCGAAATTCAGTGTTAAATTGCTCGTGAAAATTCTGAAAAAATCTGAGTTTGGGTCGCTGTTCCTGAAAACACGGTGGCGCTACACGGTGGTGATTTGTCGGTCACCGTGTTGCTTTCCTACCGTGTTACCTGGCAGCGACCTAAACAATCTCGGTAACATGGTGGTCTTTATCCGGTAACACGGTCCCGGTTACCCGGTAACACGGTGACCGTGTTACCGGACAGAATGGTTTTTTTTTTTTTTTAATTTTGAGTTTTTTTTTATTTAATTGAATGTAATCTTTATTTATTTATGTAACTTCATTTTTCATTTTTGCAGGAGGGCTTCAAGTGGAGAAAAATAAACATGGATATGCTAAGCGGATTACCAGATGAGATCCTGCTTCATGTCCTCTCTTTCCTGCCGACGAACCTCTCCGTGCGCACCAGCGTTCTCGCGAGACGATGGAGGTTTCTGTGGGCCCTCGTCCCAAATTTAGAGTTTCCCCGCTCTACGCATTTGGACATCATAGACAGGGTTGTATCGATGCACGAAGCGAAACCCCTGAATACTTTTAGCCTCTCCAATGTGGAGGGCAGCTCGTATCGACTGGAGACATTGATTATCCACGCCCTCAAGCGCAGCGTCCGAAATATGTACCTTGATTTCGGTGATATAGACTACAAGGAGTATATCGCGTGCGGTTTGCCAGGAATTCTCTTCGTGTGCAAGACTCTCGTCGACTTGAAGCTCAATAACTGTGGAGTGATCCCCTCTAGTGGGGAGGTGTTTTTGCCTTGCCTCAAGAAGCTTGATCTCAGTAATGTCGATTATGAGGATAAGGATTCCCTCCCTCACTTGCTTTCTGGTTGTCCTGTGATTGAGGAGCTGATCATCGATGATTTCTATAGGGAGGAAGAAACGAACTTGGGCTGCTTTATTGTATCTTCACCCACAATAAAAAAGCTGAACATTGATTTCTCCTCGAGTCGCGAACTATACTATGATGAGATGTTGATAATAAATCTTCCCGCCCTCGTATATCTTAAGGTGAGTGGTTGTTATTTGGAGTATGCCAAAAGTTCGATGAAGACCATGTCCTCCTTAATTGAAGTGGATATTAAGTTGAATGGACATTGGCATGATTGTCACATCGATTGCATCGAGCATGACTGTTCGAGAGCATTTCTTAGTTCTCTTTGCCATGTAAGGTACCTAAACATCACAAGCTATGGACAAGAGAAGGTGCGTTTTGATTTTTGAATTGTTCTAATTTTTTTTTAATACTTAATTATACCCTGTTTGTGGTTTTAAATATGATTTTTTTGCAGCTGGTTGACATTGTAGGAACGAGTTCAATGCCAAAGTTTGTTAATTTAACCAAACTCGTACTTAATATGAACGCTCAGTGGCATTTTATTGCTAAGTTCCTCGAAGTTGCTGATAATCTTGAAGATCTTGTTGTGAGTGGAGTTAGCTTTTGCAATTTATCTTTTTACATATCTTTTTACATATTCTGCAATTTATCTTTTTTTGCATCCTTGTTTTTTTCATCAGATTCGCTCGACCTTGATGCCCTATAGAGAGCCGGAACGAGTGCCTTCGTGCATCTTATTTCATCTAAGGACTGTTAGAATTGATAAATTCGGTTTGCGTGATGATAGCGGTTTTGACATGGTGAGATATATTTTGAGTAATGCTCAAGTACTTGAGAGGATGGACATAGATGGATTCCCCCGTTATAGTTTCTCTGAGCAGGAAAAGCTTGATGCGCACCAAAGAATCTCATTGTTTGAGCGAGGATCCAAGTCATGCCAGATTTCTTTCAACTAGTAGACCTTTGATTTGTATTTTGATTGATTTTGTACGTTTTTGGATTGATTTGGTATCTTTTCGGATTGATTTGGTTTTTATTTGACTTGATTTATGTGTGTTTTGATTGATTTCGGTGAAATATGTGTGTTTTGATTGATTTTGGTGAAATAGGTGTTTGTTTTGATTGATTTAGGCGAAAAGCAGGTGAAAAACGGGTTCTGCCCTCTGCTACACGGTGGTACCGGCTACACGGTCACGTGTACCGGTAACACGGTCACGGTAACAGTGACCGTGTAGCTCGACTTTTAAAAAAAAATACCGGTAACACGGCTTATACAGGTAACACGGTTATCCGGTATCAGCCGTGTTACCGGGTAAAAAAATAAAATAAAAAGGGCTCCTAAGAATCGATCCCCTGACCTGTTGCTTTCAAGTTCATTTTTCAAATGGGGCATACCAGTTGAACTAGAACTCTACACTGAAATTATTTAGCAAAATGTTATATATTTACCTTACGAATAACTTATAAAATCGACCCGCCCTTCCTCCGAAAACCTATTTCCAACCTGTTTTTTCACATATTTCACATTTACAAGATAAACAAACTCCAAAAACAAGCACAATAATCTAAAACAAGCACAATAATCTAAAACAAGCACAAAAACCTAAAACACACCAAATATCCAAAATCCGACGAGAATAGACGAAAATAAAACAACCCAAGTCTCAAATATTTCTAAAACACCGATAAATCAACCAAACCCAATTTAGATCTCTGCCTCCGTGCTCATTGGACATTTTGTTCTCGTGTGTCCCTCGGTTCTGCAGATGCTGCACTTCTTCTTCTGTCTTGTTCGGCTCGACTCTTCTGCAGGGACATTTAAATCAACAGCCCCCCCCAGGTGGGATAAAGACCGTGCACTTCCGTCTGTTGTGACCCACGCCCTGACATCTCGAACACACCTGCACACGACGACACAATATTAGAGGTTTAAATCACGGCATACGTACGACGTTCCTTCTGGGTGAACAAACCTGATCACGTCGTGCAGAGCTCTCAACTGCGGAACGAGCACGACGCATCCTCGGACGTCCAGCCTGGCTAACCGCTACTGGAGGATAAACTACGTACGATGCTACATCCGGCGGGACCACCCAATCATCATAATGTGGCACCGGCACAATAGGCGTCGCATACATCTCGACATGGCTGCTCGTCTTGAAATAGGGGCTCACAAAATCGTACGATGAAAATCTGGCTCGTCTACATAATAACAACAAACAAGTTAGTGGAATGAGCAGGATGGTAAAATTAATTTCAAAGGCAAAATGATATCATACCTCAAAGCGGCACAAGCATGACGACACGGTATTAGGTCCAAGTCGAACTCCCGACAATCACACGTGCGATTCGGGATATCCACAAGATAAGATCTGTCATCCTCCTCAACTCTGTATAGGGTATTCGCACTGACCTCCCGAACGGTAAAATAACGGCTCAACATATCTTGATTAGACAACTTGAGGAGTGCCTCCTCGGTCAGCTCATGGACATTCTGTCTCTCGTTAGCTTTCCTTCGTTTCTCGTCAAACCATCTCTCAATCATCGCACGAATGGCCTCGAGCATCGCACAGACAGGTAATCGCCGTGGCCATTTGATAGCAGCGTTGAATACTTCGGCCGCATTCGATGTCATGAAACCGTATCGTCGTGCAGCACAATGTGACCTCGCCCAGTGCTCAACCCCGATATCAGTAAGGCGCCTATAAGCACCCTCTCTACTAAGAGTCTCCACATTCGCAAAATGCCTTTCAAACTCATCCACCCGATAACTATAGGCAGCACAGTATACAGCTTCGACCACCTTCTGGCCGTACCGTGCTAGATTCTTCGAGAGGTGGTGATAGCACAACGTACGGGTCGCGTGGGGATAGACACTCCGAATAGCATTTGCGATGCTCTTATGCTGGTCAGACACAATGAGGAAATCCTCGTCGTCTGTATCGTAGCATTGCCTGAGCTTGTGTAGAAACCACAACCACTCCTCGTCATTCTCTATCGGACCGATACCAAATGCAAGCGGAAAAATATTCTCATTCCCGTCTTTTGTGACGCCGACAAACATCACACCTGTGTTTTTCCCTTTCAAATGGGTGGCGTCGACTACTATCACAGGCCTCAGAGTGCGCTGCTGAAATGCACTAATGCACTGCCCAAGTGCAACAAACATGTGGCAAAACACGCCATCGCTGGTCGTCTGCATATCATATCGAGTCCCGGGATTGCATTCTTTCAGCATGTACAGATATGACGGGAGCCTCTGATACGATTCATGATAGTTCCCGTATGCTATCTCAAGCGCCAGGTTCCTCGTCCGTAGGGCGAAGCTGTAGTCGATGTGAACTCCGTACAATCTCCTCAAATCCTCAACCATATCTTTCGGCTTCAGTTCCCGATTGCCGACTAACTGGCGTGCAAAGAAAGTAGCTGCCACCTTGCTAGACAACTGTCGATCAGCAGTCCGCCCCAAATTGTTTTGACACTCGTGGTTCATGTTCAGCTTCGTAATCTTCCAAAAGGTGTCATCGGAACCCGTGGAACACAATTTGAACGGGCATTTTTCACTCCCCTGCTTGCACTCGTACGTCACCCGAATAGAGCAAGACCGAGCAGTTTTGCACTCCACCCCATTCTCCAAGTGATACATCCCCACCGACACCTTCAAATCCGATTTCTTTCGGAACGTGGCACCGACTACCATCTGACCATAAATCGGTTGGGGTTCGACGGAACGCAACGGAACAGCGGGGTCAAAGCTCGGCAGTGGAATGATCCAATTGCGCAGCGGATGATTCTGTGCATTCTGAGCGCCTTCAGTTTGTTCGCCTCCGCCCGCATTAGAACTCGAGGACATATTACGGCGTGACATAATATTTCTAACCACGCCCGGCTGTCTAATCCATTCGGTCCACTCCGTGGTCAACGAAGCCAAGAGATCGGTGTGACGGGCTTCTTCTTCGTCCTCGGAAGTCTCGACTGCCTCGTGGTCTGACGGTACACCTTGATCCCGATTTTCTGCACCAATATTCACCTCCGGCGCAGCTTGTTGTGCCTCTGTTTCGACGACGAACACAAAGCACTCGTGTATTTGCTCTTCTAACATACGGGATACATCTTCGTCGCGAATCAAAGGAGCCCGCACGCTTCTCGCGTCAATGCCTCGTGTGAAGAAAGACAACATGTACTCGATATTGGGCGGAGGGCGCAAAGCGGTACGAATCCGGCTCACAAGAGTGTCGAGCGTAATTTCATCCCTATTAAAGAAGAGGCACATATCTACTCCATCGACGTAGCCCGCTCGATCCCAACGACCACCGTACCGTACCGTGATTCGTCGATCCGACATCTACGATAAATAAACACGATTGAATTAAGTTAGGGAACCCAAAATATCCATCCAAACGTGTAAAAACAATCCATGATTCGAAAATTAAAAAAAAAAAAAAAATAGTCACTGTACACGGTCACTACACGGTCACCCGACCGTGTAGTGTGTCACCGTGTTACCGAGACACACTTCTCGGAACACGGTGACCGGGATTACCGTGTAGTGCCCTACTGTGTTACCGGGCAGTGACCGGATAATCTTCATAGCTACACGGTGGCTACACGGTCGAAGCTGCCCACCGTGTAGCCACCGTGTAGCTATGAACTCGAACAGAAAATCGAAAAAAAAAAACAGAAACGGCGATTTTCGACGTACCTTTCGGCCGGCGAACCCAGCTCTTCCAACGTAGATTCGGACGGAGCTTTCTTGTAGAAGTGTATTTGTAGAGAGAATAAGAGAGATTGGGTGTTTTTGTGTTTTGAAAAAAATTGTTGTGTGTGAGAGTTTAGGGTTTGATATGCATGATTAATGCATGGAGTTACACATTCAACAACCAAATTTCCGATTTTGGTAATATGTGGGCCCCACGATTTTTTATTTATGTTTTGAAATTGTTTTTGTATTTTTAATTGAATTATTTGAGTGGAAATAAAAAATAAGGGTATTGAAGGTATTTCAAGTGTAGTTTGTATAGAATACTCATGTTTCTTTGGGAGGTGTCAAAATTCTCATGTTTGTTAAAATTGTGCATGAAAAGTCATATTCCCACTAATTAAAACATAATCTCATCTTATATTTTTCAAAATCGAAAGAGACGGGAGTGGCCAGGAAGAAGATGTGCCGACCTTCGTCAAAAGATACGAGGGAGAATCTCTGGCGATGGGGGCAGCGAGCAACCGACGGTGACTGAACGGCAGCGGGGTGTGATTGGGGCCTGAAAAATCATTACTTTTACCAACGTGAATTGATTTGCCCAATTTCGTGAAACCTATGTAAGAAGTATAATTCACCTTCAGTTTGAATTCATCAATTCCAGTACAAAACTCTAAATTCTTGATTTGCTTTCCCTAAAACCCTACCAAATCGATTGCGTTGTCGCCCTCCCACTCGATGTCGACCTCCGTCACCTCCTCGATCCACATAAATTAAAACACCTGAAGACCTCGCGCCTCCTTTCCCGCCCTCCTTTTTCTGGAAAGGAAGAACAAATTATTCTTTTTCTTTAAATCGTTAATTTTTTTTGTGAAATATTAAAATAATTATTGAATACCATCTATGATACATACATATATACTCCATCTATCTCGTTCACTAATTCATTTTCAATTTCAACTTGGTTGAATATCAAAATATATATATATATATATATATATATATATATATATATATATATACTCCTGAGACTGTCAAAAAGTCATTTATTTTCTATTTCAACTATCGAAATTATATATGAAAGATGTAACTATTAAAAAAATTAATTTTAAATTTTTTAAATAATTTTGCTTACAAAACTATTTACATAATTCTATCAATAATATGTTTCCACCTAATAATAAACATAGTTATTTTTTATTTTTCCATATCTGTAAAACAAATTTATTAAATAAATAAGGGTTAGAACCATATTTCGTTTTACAAATTTATTAAATAAATAGGAATTAGAATCATATTTGGTCGATGCTGGAAAGATGCTGGAAAGTTGACGTCATATATCAACTTACCACCTCAAGTAAATAATTCTTTGTATTAAAAATTAAATAAAAAAATATTTCACTTGATTAGTATATAAAACAAAACAAAAAACATGTTTAATTTAATATGTATACTTTTTTTTTACTTTAAAATATATTTTTATATTTATTTTTAGTAGTAAAAATATTTTTTTTAATTGATAAGAAACTATGAATAATCTGAGAACAAAATATAATTCTAACCGAAATAAATTGCGTTATTTCCACAAACCAATTTATTTACTCTCTTGCATATAAATACCTCGCAATCAATGTTGATTTATGACAAAACAAAACAAAGCAAACCGATCGAACATTCGAACCGATGACGACTCGCAATCAATGTTGATTTATGACAAAACAAAACAAAGCAAATCGATCGAATCGATGACGACGATGATTGACCTAAAAATCTTTGTTGTGTACGTTTTCTTAGCGACTACTTTTTTTTCCAAGAAATCAACTCTTGTGTTGGCAAGAAATACCGGATTGTGATTATCAACTGCCTCTTTTCAACCGATTTTCCGTTGACCGCTCATTGCAAGAAGAAAGACAAAGATCTCGGAATAGAAATGATCACCCACCCCCACACATTACGAATTCAAATTGTGCCAGAAAATCTTCGAGCGTACAGTGGCCACCGTGATTTCCAATGGGCCTCGAAGCATCGCAGTGTCAAGGTCTTCTACTCGAAGGTCGCGAGTGAAGAATATTTTGGCGATAATTGCATCTGGGAAGTCAAGGCCGACGGCTTCTACTTAAGGAGCGTTTCGAGCGATGGATTTGTGAAAAAAATTTAACTAGTAGAAATTAAATACTTTTGCAATATTAGTTGTAATAATAAATTTTACGAAGCCATAACCATTAGTGTTGTAATTTTGACAATATTGGGTATGACATGTATGACTCCTCATCAATTGCATGCACGTGTGATGAGGTGCCAACGTGGAATAGGCGAGAAGTTTCTCGAAGTTGCTGGCTTCCGTGATAATTTGGTTCCTTTTAATTGTTTGTTTAGAAAAATTATAATTATATTGAAAATATATTTTTTTTAAAATTTAAAGTTATATTAAGAAAATGATTTATTTCTAATTTTAATTGTTTTTAATTTGATAGGTTTGCAATACCTATAAATTGGGGTTCTACGACGAAAATCATAGAGTGAATTATTGTAAGCCTCAACGATATAGTGAATTTCTCATTTTTCCGTATTTTTTTCCGTGTTTTGAGTTTTCACGTAAATTGTGTGTTCTTTCTTTCGTTTATCTTTTTCTTCGCATCTTATATATATTTCGAGTGTCGTGAGCGATTTAGTTTCAATATCACAACAAGTGGTATCAGGTACTTTGATGTTTTTGGGCGTGGATATCACAATAATTGGTATCAGATCATCGTAAAACACTAAAAACTATTACTATAATCGAATCAACGAGATTATAAATATTGTATAGGAAACAAAACAAAATATAAAAAAGCTTAAAACTTTATTTATCACGTTGTGATTTTTCTTTTTTGACATCACAACAAGTTCACATATTTATTAATAGCACAGACCAATGATATGTTGACACGTTGACAACACTTTAGGAAGGTGTATTCAATTGAGATTTTATACAAAAAAAATTGTAATTTAAAAAGTTCATGGAATTTTATGGATTTAGAATATCCACATGGTCTATATAGAGTTTAACTGTCTATTTATATTGATTTATATGGATTTTAATTTCATAGAGTTTGATTGACTTTTTCTAGTAATTTATATGAATTTTTATAATTTGTAAATAATTTTGAAATACATTTTTATTGATTTAAATAGATTTTTATAAATTTCGATAGATATTCAAAATTTGAATAGCATTGGAAAATAAATCGATTACATTAAAAAAAAAATTGGTTAAAAAAATCTAATTTACGACTTAATTCCAATTTTAAATAAAAAAAATTTATTACAAAAATCTAATTTACGACTTAATTCCAATTTTGAAATAGTAAATTCGGATGTAATTAGTAAACCTTTGAGAGAGATTTATAGAATTTAGTTTGTTTCTTTTCTATTTTTCTATCTCCTAGTTAGCTATTTTCTTTAGTTCTTTACTAGAGCAATTATGATCTGGAAGTCGATCCGGGGCAAGTGTTCGGATTTATTATGACATAGTCACGAGGCGCTCAATGGACCTTTTGAATATCATAAACCCTTTTTATAGCTTTAGGTTGATGCAAAAACGATCTTTTTTACAACCCGGCGGTGTAAATTACTATAAATTCAAAATCACGCGAGCAGTCATTGCTAAGAAACATCATGATATATATATTATATTGAAATAAATCCGAATGATTTAGTTGTTAATTTAAGTTCCTTTAATATCATGAAATTTGTTAAAAAAAAGAAGTCTATTTTGGACTTTATCCCGTCTTTTTTCCGTCTGAAATTTAATTATTTCCGTCTGAAATTTATATATATATATATATATATATATATATATATATATTATTTTTAAATTACAAAAAGTAGTTATGATTTTTAAAATAACTTGATAAATAAATTTATTTATTTTTACAATTATTATACAATCATAATTTTTTTATTAAATAATAATTTATTAATATATTCACTAATTTGAATATTATTATTTATTTATTTATTATTTATATATTTTATTATTTTTTAATATATTAGACGATTAAAATATAAATCCATAGAAATCTCAATTTAGAAGAGATTTCAAAGAACAATTTTTTTTTTTGTATTTTGGAGATACTTAAAATAAATAAAAATCCATACAGTTTTAAAATTTGTTGGTTTTTGGATAGTTACATATTTTTAAAGACTTTTTAAAATTTGTATTAAATACCTCAAAATTTTAATAAACTTTTAAAAGTTCGAATTGAATACTTCTAAAATTTAAATGTTCATGAAAACCTTATAGAATCTTGATTGAATACACCATTGAATTTTCGATTTCCTCTAAATTAAATGTCACGTGTTCTTCGGTCAATTGCTTTCGGGTTAATTTTGTCTTTTTTTATCAAAAAATTAATAAATTGGCAACTTTTTAATTTATACAAAACTAAATTGAAAAAGTGAGAAGAAAAAAAAACTACTTTATGAAACAATTTTTTTTTTGTTTTGTTTTTTCTTCTCTCGTTAATATGTTTCCACCTATAACATTAAATATAGTTATTTTCCACTTTTCGCAAAACAAATTTGCTACATGAAATTTGATAAATCTAGTGAACTTAATTACACCAAAAAACATTATTTTCACAATCCAATTTCATTGCTCTTGCATATAAATAACATGCAACCAATGTTCATTATTGACAAAACAAAACAAAATCGATCGAGATGACGACGACAACGACTAAATTTTCAACCTCCATGCAACTTACCAATGGCTATTGTGCGAGAACCTCTTGGGGCGTACGATATACACCTGTAATTTCCAATGGGGCCCAAAGTTTGGCAGTATCAAAGTTTTCGACTCCAAGGTCGCGAGCCGAAACTGTGCTGGTGGTGGGTGCTTCTGGAATGTTCAGGCCGACGGCTTCTACTTTAAGGGCCTTTTGACAAGTTTTGTGAAAATAATTGACTGGTAGAAATTATTACATAATTCTTCAATGGTTTATGTAGTTGTAATAATAAATTTCTACAAACTCATAATAAAATTTTCATATTTCTCTTGGTAAAACAATTAAACTCGACCATCTCGCTTGAAAATCGTAGCTGATTTACACTTATGTGTTTTAACCTTCATTTGCTTATCTGAAAAAATAGAAAATGCTTTTCTTGAAATCTTCACCTATTCTCTATATGTTCAAAAATGATAAAATGAAAAATGTTTTTAATCATCATTTGCATATCTGAAAAAATGGAAAATACTTTCTTGAAATCTTCACTGCGGATAGAGGTGGTGCTCGCCTCAGATATCCTCATCGAACTCTCCACAGGCTGTGCCTCTGCCACGTCGAAGAATCGCTGCTACTTACACTGGGAACCACTGCTACTTCATCAAAAGCTGGCGAGGGTTCGATAGCACAAAAAATTGTTCGTTTGGCGATGGGAAAATAATCGAACTGTGAAAAATTGAATTGAAGCCGATTCGATTTTCCTTGGGCAATAACTTCAATTTTCCTTCGGCTATAATTGTTTTAAACTGATAAAATAATTAACCATACGAAATATCAAGACATACAATTTTCATGTAATTAGCCATCTAAATATTATTACAAGCATTTTCAAATTAAGAAACGATTCTATTAGAGTAATTCATTTTCAATTTCTACTTGGTTGAATACCTACATATATATTCTCTATCTCATAAAGTAATTAATTTTCAATTTCAACTTGGTTAAATATCTAAGTATCGAAATTATATAAGAAAAATGTAACAATTATAAAAAATATTATAAATTCTCTATATAATTTTGTTTACTAACATTTATTTGCATAATTTTATCAATAATATGTTTCCACCTCATAGTAAACATAGTTTTTTCTACTTTTACTTAATTGTCTTTAATTATTTTATTTAATCATTAAGTGTTGAAAAACTAAAGTCATCCATTAGCATACCACCTCAACATTTTGGTCTCTCAAGGGAAAGCAAAAAAAAATTTATATTAAAAATCAAATAAAATTCACTTTGATAGGCATATAAAAAAATACCTTAATTTAATATTTATACTCTTAAATTTTTTTGTAAAAATATATTTTTAATAGGTAAGTAACTATCAAATAAATAGAGCATATCGGGAGGATTGAATATGATTCTAACCGAATTCACAATACAATTTAAGGACTATTACAGAAACTTATTCAGAGTTTCGAGATTTTGACACTTACTTACCGTAACGGAAAAAGTTTACACCCGACTACTTTAACTTTGCTCCGTTAAATACTAACCTATTTTTTTAACCGGACCAGAATATTCCAAATAATATTTCGAGCAAGCGTAATTAACTTGCATTTCAGTCAACATTTAAATATGACTATGAGGGCATTGTACAAACACATATTTATTTATCTGAATTTAAAAAATACTGAAAGAGATGTTAATTAAATTACAGATCCTAACCCTAATTCATTTCATTCCAAAATCCCAAATAAAAAAAAAATCCCAAATCTTGTTGGCTAGCTAGAACCCTAATCATAAAACCAAATCAATTACACTTCTATGAAGCCTCGATACGCCCTCTCGTTGCCGCTGCCCAAGACCACCTGAGGCCCCAGTCGCGCTGCTGCTGTCGAATCAACGCCGCCGCCGAAAGCTTTGACCCTTCTCGCTCGGTTGTTGCCGGAACGCTTCTCACCCTCTCGGTACGCCTTCCATCTGAAAAGAAGTAACAACCGAACGCCGGAACTGAAAGCCCTCCTACTCCAAATTTATTTTGGTTTAGAATTAAATGGTTGAAAATAAATATAAAAAAAGTTGAGAGAAAAACATTGATTGCAATAGGGTATTTTAGTAATAAGCCATAAAAAACAATAAAAAAAATAAAGATAACGAAATATTCGGTTTCGTCTACAAAAAAAATAGGTAAGTGTAAAATAACGAAAACAATAGGCAGGTGATTGTAATGATTTTCCGTTCAGGTTGGTAAGTGTCAAAATTTTGGAACTCGGGGCAAGTTTCTGTAATAATCTCTACAATTTATTTGCTCTTGTATATAAATATCTTATCTCTACAATTTATTTGTTCTTGTATATAACTATCTTATCAACCGGTGTTCATTTTTTACAAAGGAAATCGATCGAACCGATGACAACAACGACTGGCCTACAAATTTTCGTTGCATACGTTTTCCTAACGACTACTTTTTTCCAAGAAATCGACTCTGGTTGGATCAAGAAAAATGAATACGAGGTTGCGATTTTCAACAGCCTCCCTTCCAACGACCCTCCATTGATCGTTCATTGCAAGAAGGAGGCAAAGATCTCGGAAAACAAACGATCAACTTCCACACAGCTTACAAATGGAAAGTGCGCGAGAAACTCTTCGGACGTACAGTGTACACCTGTGATTTCCAATGGGGCTCGAAGAGTCGCAGTGTCAAGGTCTTCAACTCCAAGGTCGCGAGCGAAGACTGTTCCGGTGATAAGTGCTTATGGGATGTCCATCCCAACGGCTTCTACTTTAAGGGCCTTTTGGGGATGAGATTTGAGAGATTATTTAGATGGTAGAAATTACATACTTTTGAAATGATTTTTGAGTCTTTGAGAATGCTTGTAATAATAAATTTCTACAAAATCATAATAGTTAGATATCTTATACCCCATACATTTCTACAAAATCGAATCGTTAAATATCTTATACCCCAAACATTTCTACAAAATCGATTCAATAATGAACCTTGAATTCAAATATAAGTTTGACAACTTTATTACCTTAATAATAATACATTTTCATATTTTCTTGGTAAAACAATAAAACGATAATTGTTTTAAACTTAGAAAATAATTAAACATACAAAATATATCAAGACATAAAATTTACAGAGCAATTCAATACTTTGGAATATTAATAATTCCCACAATCTTAAAACTTCGCCCACAAGGACCGAAATATCCATAGCCAATTGTGTTTGAAAATCAGAGAGCAACAGTAAAAAAAAAAAAGGTTTTCGTAGCATGAGGATTGCTGTGTAGTAGATGTTAAAGCCGAAGAATGCCCAGAATTTATCATGAAAATGCAAATGTAGTACTCCTTCGCTGGGATTTGGTGTACAAAGTGTCGGATATTTTAGTACGAGGCCAATACCGGAAGACTGATCTGCCAATGATGTTCTCGACAGGTAGTGGACCCCTGTGGAAAGCAACAGTTTCCGAATCAGAGGATTATAGAATTTCAGTTATTTCACTCCAATTCCGCTTCTACGGATAATAATAAGACTACCCCTTCTGATTTGGACAAAAGAATTCAAAACAAAAATATCAGAATTACGAGCTTCAGTTAAAAGTATTATTACGACCCTTGCGATTTTTTGGATTTTCTTAAGACAACTCCAGGATGTGAGGGTGCAATTTATGAAATAGATATAGATAATTTGAAATTCTGAAAGATAACTAGCACTTGTTTTTTGTAATTATCTCTAGTTCTTGTGCAGGAGTTAATCATGAATTACGAAACTTACCAGTTATGAGAGTCAAAGCTATTGTTACGGTTGTCGCCCAACACAAACACGTAGCCTTCGGGAACAAACTACAAAACCAGAGAATCAATAAAATAAGTATTTTTCTAATTAAAGATGGAAGAGATGTGGTTGAAAACGAGCAAAGTGGAAAGTAAGCACAAGATTTTACCAATGGGTCCATTTGATACTCAATTGACTCCAAAATGAAATCCTCATCTTGAGCTATATCATTGACCATCAATTTTCCATCTTGAACCTATCCGAGAAATAAAATTAGATCACAATATGGATATGACAAGGAGTAAAAATTCAACTGCCAAATGAGATATATCATTTCTTACTTCCACGCAGTCACCGGCTTTCGCCACAACTCTTTTGATGAATACATCAGAGGTACTAAAGCCAAATTCCTACACAAGTGGGTGAAAAAAGTTCCTACATGAGCTACATGATATGACATGAATACCATCTAGAATTTTCTCTGCAATGATGCTATTAAAAATTCTAAAACAATACCTGGAGAAACGAAGGAGCCTTGAAAATCACAATTTCCAAAACATCAGGGCTCCTAAAGATATAAGAGACCTGCAAAAGACGGTCAAAATAACCAAGAACAAAATTATCAGTCTCGTGAGCAAACTGTTTCCATTTCTTCGATTATTTATAAACTTTGATTATGTACTTGTACAACATCAATGAAAGACGAACCTTCTTATATTTACAAATTGAGTTAATACTTGGATTATCCACAAATAATACTAGTCACAAACAATGATTTTTCTCTGGATAAACTACTTGGTATGTATTCTAGGCCTTGAAATTTAAACATCAAATGCAACGGATGAATTAACATTTAATTATCTCAAAAAAATGCACAACTGACAATGATTCATTTTTGGCACAATCGTCTTGATCAAACCTACTTCCTTATTGTGATCCACAACTCCACATCCAAAAATCGGGCTATACGAAAGGAAAATTCACACACACACAGAGATCAAATGCAAACCCAATAAATCACCAAAAATCCATAAAGCAATACAACCAAAATTGAGCTTATTCAAAAATCAAAACCATACCTTCTCAGCCAGAATTCTGTCACCAACATCAAGAGTAGGGTACATTGACATCGAGGGGATTGACCTCGGCTCGGCCAGAGTCGATTTAAACAATATACCAACACTGACAGCAGTGAAAGCCGCCTTAGCATCCTCAGAGCTAAGAAAGAAATTCATCGTTTTCGACAACCACCTATTACTAGAATTAACACCAGCACGTTTCTGCTGCAAAACCTTCACATTACTTGAACCATCACTCTTAGCTGTAGCCAAAGCTTCTGAACACTGCTTCAACGATACCTTGTTGACGCTGTTGAGAAAGCTACCGCAAAGCGTCCCTCCTCTATCCACCTCCGTGCTCGTGGGCTCGTGTGCCCACTTAGAATCAGGCAAGAAGGGAAGGGTGGAGGAAGCGTGGATCCTAGCAAACCCCAAAGCCGGGGTGTTGGCTGAAGAAGCCCTAACAGATTGCTTCAGCAGAGAGAGCAATCCGACAATAGCAGGAGATCGATCCCTTCCGACGGCAATTTCACCGGACAGAATCGCCTGGGAAAATGACGGCGTGGTCAACCCAGGGCGGGATCGGAGGCCGGAGTAACCCGGATCGGGTTTCTGCAACGGCGGGTGCTGCAAAAGACCGGATCGCGCCTGGATCTCCGGGAGGAACCTCGGGACGGCGCGTTTTCCAGCGGCGCCGGCGAGGTTCGCGGCCATGGAGGCCGAGTAGGTGGCGGTGAAGCGTAACGCCATAGAAGAGAATTGTAAAAAACTGACATAAAATAAAAATAAAATTTCCGGATCTAAGAGGCTCTGTGAGATGAGAGAGAGCACTACAAAAGAAATAATCCCATCGTGATCGAATAAACCAGTAAAGAAACGGAAGGTCAAGGGGGGAATTGAAAACAAGGCTCAAATCGGGGGTGTCGGTGAAGTTTTGGATATCAACGGAGAAATAATAGGAAATTCAAAACTCGATCGGCGGCGGTAGGGCGGAGCCCTCCCGGAGATGGCACAAGACGGCGGAAGGGGTGTTGGGGAAGAGGAAAATTCCAAAGATGAAATAATTGGATTTGTGGTTTTAATAAAAGAGACTGGGCCGAGTTGGTGGGCTAGTTTGTTATCCGTAGATACCCTTTTGATTTAAGGTTTATTACGGAGATGCCATTAACCATATGGAAAAAAATCATAAATTATTTAATGTCATTTAACCTGAAAAAAATCTGGTAAAATTAATTGACATTAAATAATTATTTTATTTATATGTTTATTACTAACAAAATAAAAGTAAAAATAAAAAATACAATTGTATTGTAAGTGAAATATTATGCATAAAAAGATAATACTTTCAAATAAAACAAAGAGAGTAATAAATATGATAATTAACTTTTATCAAACTCAAAAATATTGCTTTATTTTAACTTCTAATGGTTTACTTATGTAAGTTATGTTTTGAATAAATATTTTATTTTTATTCAAAACATAGTAAACCATTAGAAAAGGAGATGTTCAAAAGCAACATTAAAATTTTCAAAAGTTACAACAACAACACTAATTGAAGTCTCAATTTCTTGGCTTCAAAAGCACTTGCAATGGATGAAGCCTGTGAGTTGTAAGCCCAAGTGTATCCACATTTTCTTCTTCTCCATCCTTAAGTTTCCATTCAAACTCCTGCACCAGTCGACCGATCGCCACGCAAGATATCAGCATTGCTTGCAACGAACCAGCACAAAGCCTTTTCCCAGCTCCAAAAGCCATCGTCGTATTATGCAAATCCAAAGTTTCGTATTTTCCATCAAGAAACCTCTCCGGCTTCCAATCTTCCGGGCTCGCCCATACTTTCTTATCCATGTTACATCCGAAAATATTTATCGCAATCTGAACCAAAAATTTTGAGGAAATGAGGCTAAACGAGTTCGATTGATTTGTCACCAAATGAAGCGTAATGGAAAGAGAATGATTACCTCAGTTCCAGCTGGAATATGATATCCTCCTATTTGCGTATCTTCGTGAACGAACCTCGGAGGAACTATTGGAGCCGGACTGTACTTCCTCACAGTCTCATGAAAAACTGCAGATAGGTACGGGAGTTCGCTTATCTTCTTCTCTGTAATTTTTTCATTTCTACAAACACTTTGAATTTCACGGTAGAGACAATCCTATTACATCAAAAAAAAATGGTTTACATCAAATGAGATATGTTTTCAAAGAATCGATGCACAAATTATGTGTGGAAACTGCATCGACCTGTTGTTCGGGATTTTTAGAGAGTTCATATAGGGCCCATTCGGTCGTCACCAAAGTGGTGTCGGATGACTCGATTATGGCTTCCCACAAGAGCATCAACATTTGTTGTTCGGATAATGTTTTCGCTTCGGCTAATAAGTAGTCCAGGTAACAATTGACATCCTGACAAGGAAAATTTGGTTCCATATGAGTCGGTACACACTAAAATCAGTGAAATATGTGTAGTAAAAAAACGCACCTCCCCACGAGATATCCGTTTCTTCTGCTCATTAATGAGAACTGTCATCACAGCTTGCCTTCGGGAATACATCAGCTGAATATTCCTCTCAAAGGTTCTGTTCGGGACCCATCTTAGATACGGGAAGAAATCTCTCCAATCCACCTCAATAGCGCCTTTCATGGGGTCCACCACCAAGATTTCAAATATCTCTTCCTTTGACAAAGTTGTTCCGAGTTCCTCAACGTGTATGGACTCCACTTCATATCCTAGTACCTGTAAACAGCGTAAAACAAATAAGACGTGATTATATATTTTTAAAAATATTGCAGTTCCTATAGTGGGATGATGAGCTCACCTCTCTTACTGACAATCCGAAAAGCTCGGATTGGAATATTTCCCTGAAATTTATAGCCGCCAGAGGACTCTCTTTCTGTTGAGCTTTCAATCGGTTAGACACGTTTTCAATCAACGTGTCCCTGTGAATTTGATGGCGCTTCTGAAAAAAACATAAGCAAACTAGAGTTAATGATCGCCTTCATTTAGGATATATCTACAACGATTGAAATAGAAGGAAACCTCTGCATAAGTCTTACCTGAGCATTAGGTCCCAAAGTACTAGTGAGAATGTGTCGTTTAACCGTCTTGTGAAATTCGCCGTAATCAGTCATTGCAACTATGTTTTTATCACCGGTGAGGATCTTTATCGCATTCGACAGCTTTCTAGTCGAGATGGATGAGAATCTAGTCACCATAGCCTATAAGAAAAATACCAGTATATAAAGGTTTAATTATCAGGTTTGGCCTAATTACATACAAACAAACAAACAAAAACTAAAAATAGTCAATGCATTTCCCTGATGTTTTAATCGAGCCACAGTCATTTTTGTACCAAAAACTCTAGAATTCGGATGGAGGGTAAATTTTGACTAACCTCCTTGGCAACATCATTAGAGTTGAGGACAACGAGCGTAGCGGATCCAGTTTTGATGGAATAGATGGGGCCATATTTCTCGGCCCATCTGGCGAAAGTCTTGTGAGGTTTCTTCTCTTTCAATTGCAGCAGATTTCCAATCAAAGGTAGCCCAGGTATCGCTGCATTGATCCATCCATACACGTCAAAAAATTAATCAATCGTGAAAAGCGATTCGATTATTGGTCTATTAGTAGAACCCCCTCACACACATAGTGGTTTTAACTCAAACAAGAATAAACAACAACTCCAGGTCATTTCTTGGTTTGATGCTAAAACTACCGAACGATTGTTGCTTGGTGTTCGTGCAACGAACAACTCGGTCGCAAGATTGGCGAAATTGCTGGATCGAAACCGGAAATCATTCAAAACATTCGGTGGAGATGATCCAGACAAACAAACACATATGTCATCAAATCAATACATACAAAAGCCTCAACTTTTCATTACAATCCTCCTAAACAGACCCTCCCCATTCATCTATTTTTTTCAGCTAATCAATTCATCAAACACCTTAAGCACATCAAATGAAAAAAGGAAAGAAAAAAAACAGAGTAAAGTTACCGGGCGGAAGGGGAAGGCCGGAACGCGCCGTCTTCTTGAAATACCCATTGATGAAACAGAGAGTGAAAACTCCGGCAGCTACTACTCCGATCGCGGTGCCTAACGAGAGCTGCTGGAGACTTAGAAATATCGCGTCCATTTTTTTATTCACTCACCGTCGCCGCGACAACCGACTGAACCGAGCTCTTCTTTAATGAACTCGAAATGAAAAAACAAAATGAATTTTTATCGTTATTCGAAATGGGGCACGTGGACCACCACCGATAATAAGTGGATATTGATTCTCTTGTCGTTGACCTGATTCTATTTGAGGTTTACGTGACTAAATAATTAATGATATACTGGAATTGCTTGTGTAATCTTGTTTTAGAAATAATTTAATTATTATCATATGATTAAATTATTTATTTATATAAGATTTAGGACATGTTTTTTTGGACTTAATTTTAGTTCAGTTCTTAAGATCGTTTCAAAATAAAAATAAAATAAAATAAATAAAAAATAATTTTAATTTATAATTTTAAATATATAATTTAATTACTGTTTTAATATTATTAATATTTTTAAAAAATTATTTAAAATTTTATATAAATTATTATTATTTTTATAAAAAATCATTCTAGTTCAGTTTAGATCTCTTAATTTCAGTTCAGCAATTCAGTTCAATTCAGCTGGTTTCACTTCAAAAGAACAAGTCTTTGGGGTTAGGTCATCTCCAACCGAGAAACCAAAACTTAAACCCAAAATAAGTTTAAGTTTAAGTTTAAGTTTACAGTAATTTGACTCCAACCGAAAAACCAATATTCAAACTTAAAAGAATATTCTTTAAATATTTTTTTTATACAATTATTTATACTATTTTTATAAATAACCAACATCTTTATAAATTTACTATTTAACCAAATAACTTTTGACATAAAAAAATTTAATAAATATTATTTTCAATTTACTGGATCAATTT
The DNA here is from genome assembly GCA_954870475.1 of Euphrasia confusa. Classification (NCBI taxonomy): domain Eukaryota; kingdom Viridiplantae; phylum Streptophyta; class Magnoliopsida; order Lamiales; family Orobanchaceae; genus Euphrasia; species Euphrasia confusa. The sequence goes on along the minus strand of OX940956.1, from coordinate 43,023,630 downwards.
TGTTGTTGTGATTCATAGTTTATTTATTTTTGTAATTCAGTAACATTTTATTTTAAGTATTTTATTTTTATTTTTATGTTATTTTATTTTTATTATAAATTAAATATTTCATATTTAATTATATTTCATATTGTGATATTTATTTTTTTATAAAATAATTTATTTTAATTATTAATGATTTGATTATTTAAAAACATTACGTTACAAAAAACATTAAATAAGAAACAAAAAAGTTTAATGATTCATTTTTATTAATTTATAAAAAAAGGATCATTTTATAAATAATAAATAGTTTTTGGTTTGTGTTTACGTTAGACGTAAATTTAAGTATTTTTTTGGTGGGTCCCACCATAAAACCTATAATAGGTTTATGTTTTGGTATCGGTTGGAGCATCTACCCTACTCCAAAATAGGTTTTTAGTGTCGGTTGGAGATGCTTTTAAGTTAGCAATTTAATCACACATCAAGAAAATTAAGAAGAGTACGATTAATTATAATGCCATGTATCACTTTATTAGTTTGAGGTCTCCCTCCGGGGTTAGATCCATAAACAAAACCATACGATTAATTATAATGCCATGTATCACTTTATTAGTTTGAGGTCTCCCTCCGGGGTTAGATCCATAAACAAAACCATGACTGTTTTTGAAAAAATAAAGCCCAAAAATTACATATTTTATTTTTATCAATTTTATTTATGCAATTTTTATTATTATTATTATACACTTTTTATAAATTTTAAGTAATATTATTTGTGTAATTTTATGGTAGCAAAACTTTAATTATATATTCACTCCCACCAACAGCAATAGTCGCATGTGTTCAAAGTTGATTTTTTTTTGTCCGTTAAAAACATATGATAAGTAGTGTACAAAAATTATGAAAAAAATACTAAAATAAAGTTGGATTTTGGTTTAAAAATTTGTTTATATTTTGAATTTCTTTTTTCTTTTTTTCCACAATATTCCTTTTAAAACCAGTTTCCTTTTTTCTATTGGATTGGGGGTATACTGATACTATAAATACTCCACGTACATATATAGATGCGGAGTGAGTTCTATTCTTCTTTCTAAAACCTTAAAACCCTAAAACAAAACTCCTTGCTCCTGCGGCTGCTGAGAGAGAGAGAGGATGCCGATGAACCCTTATTCAGATCCTAACCCTTCTGGTTCACACTGCCCTGTTGATTACCCTGACCCGTTCCCTGTTGATTACCCTGACCCGTCCATTTTAGAGAACGTTGATGCAGTTGATGCAGTTCTAGATCTTCACCCTGGTGGAATCTTCCCTGTTGTTTACCCGAGCCCGTTCTATAGAATTTTAAGAAAGGAAAAACGGGAGAGAAGTATGAAACCTTCTCTATGAACTGGAATAAGAAAATAAGAAAATAACTTGACTTCTTATTACTTGATGATCGATTAATAGTTACATACGCATGCGTTTATATAAGCGCGCATAAAACCCTAATCCTAACAATATTAGGAAAACAACTCCAACAAGGAATCTAAGCAAATAAGGAAACAAAACAATAACAATAAAAACCGTGCTCTTGTCTTTGCATGGGCTGCGTGCGCATGGGCTTCATGCATGGGCTTCATGCATGTATATGCACACGTATGGAACCTTATAATCTCAATACCCCCCCTCAAGATGGCAGTAGAGATCCTTGATGCCCATCTTGCGCAATAAAAGGTGAAAAACTTTGGAACCAAGAGCTTTAGTGAATAAATCAGCAACTTGATTCGAAGTTTTCATGTAGAACAGTTTAAATAACCCTTTCAGTAACCATTCTCTTACAAGATGACAGTCAATTTCAATATGTTTTGTCCTCTCATGGAAGACCGGGTTGGAAGCAATGTGTATAGCTGCTACATTGTCACAATAAAGAAGGGCAGGTTGTGAATGACAAATATGAAAATCTGTAAGCAGCTTTTTGAACCAGATTATCTCACAAACACAGGATGCCATTGCCCTGTATTCTGATTCTGCTGATGATCTGGAAACAGTAGATTGTTTCTTAGATTTCCAGGCAACTAAGGAATCTCCCAGAAACACACAATAACCAGTGATGGACCTTCTAGTTGTAGGGTCTGCTGCCCAATCAGCATCACAGTAAGCTTTAAGATGTAATTCACTTGTGGAAGGATAAAGAAGACCTTGACCTGGAGAATTTTTAAGATACCTAACTACTCTAACAGCAGTTGCCATGTGCAAATCAGTAGGATGATCCAAGAATTGACTAAGTACTTGAATTGAGTAGCAAATGTCTGGTCTAGTCAATGTGAGGTATAACAACCTTCCAATCAGTCTTCTATACTCAGATGGATTAGGTAAGATTTCTCCCTCTTCCCTGGTCAGCTTGATCCCTTGTTCAAAAGGAAAAGAAACTGGTTTACTCTCCAATAAACCACAATCAGATATAATATCTAATGTGTATTGTCTTTGATTGAGAACCAATCCTTCTGGACTTCTTGCAATCTCAATGCCAAGAAAAAATTTGAGTTCACCCAAATCCTTTAACTTAAACTGTCCAGAAAGATAGGCTTTTAACTTCTGAATGACTGGGAGATCATTTCCTCCTATAATTATATCATCTACATAGATGAGAAGAAAAACAATGGACTGATTTTTGGTTAAGAGAAACAAAGATGAATCTGCATGGCTTTGATGAAAACCATAAGAGGTAATAACTGATGTAAGCTTCTGATTCCACTGCCTTGAAGCTTGTTTAAGTCCATATAGAGACTTGTGAAGCTTACAACACAAGTTCTCCTTTGATGAAACAAAATAACCATCTGGCAGTTGCATATAGACTTCCTCATGGAGATCACCATAAAGAAAGGCATTATTGACATCTAGTTGAAATAAAAACCAGTTTAATGATGAAGCAAGAGCCATGACAGTTCTGACTGTAGCAATTTTAGCCACAGGGGAGAAAGTTTCAAAGAAATCTAACCCTTCTTGTTGTGTATAACCTTTTGCTACTAACCTGGCCTTGCACCTTTCAATAGAACCATCTGCTTTTCTTTTGAGCTTATACACCCATCTACATCCAACAGGTTTCTTTCCTGATGGGAGAGGCATAAGTGTCCATGTTTTGTTACTTTCCAAGGCAGAAATCTCAGCATCCATAGCCTGCTGCCACTCAGTTCTTTTAGCTGCTTCTTTAAAACTCTTAGGCTCAGTATGTATTACTGTGGACATTACATATGATAAGTGAGGTTCCCTTAACCTCCCAAAGTAAAGGTGATCCTCTAAAGGATACTCTGACTCTTGTTTAAAAGGCTCATAGGGAAGACCTTGATCTTTCTGAATCAAATGGCATTGATAATCTTTAAGATAACTTGGTGGTTTAGAGCTTCTACCTGTTCTTCTGACATAAACATCCTCAATATTTGATGAAGCTTCTGTAACAGGCTCCTGTACAGTGGTGTGATCAACAGGTATCTCATCAGAATTATCAGGTGATGAGGTACTGAGTATTGGATCACAAGGTGTTGAATCATGTGTTTCTTGACTAACAGTAACTTCTTGATGCCTTGTAGTATAATCATCATAGTCTAGCACATCAAGAGCTTCATTATCATCAGTATTTGATGCATCCAGTTTTTGATAAGGAAATTCATTCTCATAAAATACTACATCTCTTGCTATGAAGTGATGGTTTTCTGTCATATCATACAAGATGTAACCCTTAATCCCTTTAGGATATCCCAGAAATATACATTTGTGTGCTCTGGCAGTGAATTTGTCTTTCTGTGGAGAGACATTTGTTGCAAAACACAGACAACCAAAGGTTCTTAATCTGGACAAGTCAGGCTCCTTTTTGTACAAGATAGAGAAAGGAGTTTTGTTATCAATGACTTTAGATGGTGTTCTGTTAATGAGGTATGCAGCTGTCAACACACATTCTCCCCAGAGCTCCATAGGTACATTTGATTGAAAGCGCAGATCTCTAGCCACCTCCAATATGTGTCTATGCTTTCTCTCAACTACTGAATTTTGTTGTGGTGTATAGGCACAACTTTTCTGATGCTCAATCCCATGGTTACCATAGAATTCAGTCATATCAAACTCTTTACCTTGATCACTTCGAATTATCTTTACATCACAATTAAATTGTCTCTTTACCATGCTGATAAATTTTTGAAGGTTCTGCCTGGTTTGACCCTTTGAATGCATCAGGAATAACCATGTAAATCTACTACTGTGTTCAACTATAGTTAAGAAGTACTTGAAACCCCCATGAGATTCAGTTGACAGAGGTCCCCAGATGTCAACATGGATTAACTCAAATAACTTCAAATTAGTATCAACATGATCTGGAAAAGGTAATCTGGTTTGTTTGGACTTATGACATGTTTCACAAGCACTCTTAGCAAATGAGTCAGTAACATAAGGAAAGGTTTTATTAACTTTGTTCATAGAAATCATTCTACTAACTGATGGATGTCCCATCCTTCTATACCAAACATCAATGGAAATACTATTAACTAAAACATCTTCAACTTCTGCATCTTCATCCATGCCTTCAAAATGATATAGCCCTCCAACTACTCTAGCTTTCCCAATCACTTTGCAGCTGTGGATACCTTGTATAACACACTGTCCACGCATAAAATTTATTTTAACTTCAGCATCCATTAACAACTTGCTTACTGATATGAGATTAAACTGAAAAGATGGCACAAATAAGACATTCTGCAAGGTGATGTATTTGTTGAGAATTACTGTCCCAACATGAGTTACTAAAGTGCTTGATCCATTTGGCAATCTGAGTGTGATAGGATTTCTGGTTCTTATTTGTGTCATACCTTCCATGCTATTGGCAATATGATCACTTGCCCCAGAATCAAGTATCCATACACTACTTTTGATACTAAGTAAGCAATGAGAAGCTAATGTATAAGAAAACTCAGTACCTGCAGTTTTCTTCTCTTCAGTTTGACCTTGACTATGTAGAAGCAAACATAGCTGCTTGTATTCCTTGGCTGTAAGCTTCACATCTGGTTCTTCAGTCTGAGTTTCTACTTGATTAGCAGTAGGGTTTTGTGTATTACTCCATGTTTTAACACTGTTGGCAGGGCTTTTGGGATCTTTTCCAGGAAATCCATGAAGCTCAAAACATTTATCAATTGTATGATTAGTCCTATTGCAGTGGGTACAAATTGAACCTTTCTGACCTGGAGTGGTAGGATTTCTTGTATGACCTGGAGGGTACCCATAGACTTCATAACACTTGTCAACTGTATGGTTATTTTTCCCACACTTTGTGCAAACCATATTTCCCTTTTTGAAGTTACTTGTACTTGTTTTACTCCAATCTTTCTGTGTAAATCCCTTGGAATCTTGTCTGGCAGCCATGGCACTGGCTTGTATCCCTTTGTTGTTAAAGGTCTGCAACTCTAAATTGGACTCCTCTTGAGATACTAGGTTAAAGACATCATCTAAAGGCAGTAGTGGATCCTTTAACAGGATCTGATTTCTCAATGGACTATAATCATCATTGAGTCCCATAAGAAATTGCAGAACCTGTCTCTTATCTGACTTTCTTTGGTTCTCTTTCATGGCAGGGCATTCAGTTAATGGACACACACATATGGGCTCATAGGCATTGATCTCATCCCATATGTTTTTCAACTTGGCAAAATAGACATTAATTCTTTCTCCCTCCTGTTTAACCATTGTAAGTTGTTGCTCCAGCATATAAACTCTATTGTTATTTGCTTTGGCAAACTTCTTGTGTAGCTCCATCCATAGCTTTCTTGCAGAGACAGCATAAGCTGTGTAACCTGCCATCTCCCGGGACATGCTTACTGAAATCCATGCCAGCACTATGGAATTGCACCTATGCCAATTCATGTAAAGTGGATCAGATTCTTGAGGCTCTGGGATAGTGCCGTCTATAAACCCTATCTTGTTTTTTATCTTCAAGGCCTGCATCATGTTTCTGCTCCAGGTTTGATAATTCCTCGAGTTGAGTGACTCTGCAACAAGCTTCTGGCCGGGCGATTCACCATAATGTAAAAAATAGGGACTTGAGTGTTTTGTTGGATCAAGAAGGTCTGAACTGGAGCCTGAGCCGGAGCTTTCAATCTGCTTTGGATCTTCCGTTTCCACCATGTTAACTGCGGAATTGCTCTGATACCATATAGAATTTTAAGAAAGGAAAAACGGGAGAGAAGTATGAAACCTTCTCTATGAACTGGAATAAGAAAATAAGAAAATAACTTGACTTCTTATTACTTGATGATCGATTAATAGTTACATACGCATGCGTTTATATAAGCGCGCATAAAACCCTAATCCTAACAATATTAGGAAAACAACTCCAACAAGGAATCTAAGCAAATAAGGAAACAAAACAATAACAATAAAAACCGTGCTCTTGTCTTTGCATGGGCTGCGTGCGCATGGGCTTCATGCATGGGCTTCATGCATGTATATGCACACGTATGGAACCTTATAATCTCAATACGTTCTATAACGAGACTTGCATTCGCGGCGCCTTGGTTCGGAAACTTAAAACTGATCCGAATTATAACATCGACTACGAGGTAATCACTTAGAATAATTAATAGGTACATCATACGATCCATATAATATCATCTTAATTCATTACTAATTAATATTGTAGTGATTAATTACTTGCAAATAATATTCCAATCATATATCTGATTGTTTGATCTACTTAGGGTTTCTCTAGTCGTAATGCTGATATCTACAAGACTGTGCCTAAATCTGAGCTGATGCCTCATTACAAGATTTTGGCCGAGAAGGCATTGGAGGCATACCATGATTTTTTTGTAAGTAATCTGGGCATTATTTTACCGTTCATTCAAAATAAACATAATTAGGTAATAGTTATAATACATGTAATTTTTACAGACTGTAATATATATACATGTTTTTCTATTTTGATTATATACATGTTTTTCTATTTTGATTATTAGGGTGTTGAACGCCAATATAAGTTCAAGTCTCTTAAAAAGGTTGTAACTAAGGAAAGTGAAGGATTGTATTATCTCACCTTCATTATCAAGGAAAAGGACAGTGCAGATTACAAGGCCATGCAAGCTATCATGACAAACTTTGGGATATTTGTCCTGATCCATTATGTCAGTATTATGACCTAGTTGTTTGGTGCATAACTGAGGATATTTATGAAGTCTATGAATACTTGGGTTAGTTCTATGCTAGCACAAGGGTACTACCCCATTGCCATATACCCATTTACATGTGTATTTATATTTATTTTTTTACTTTTTTCATTGGTTAAATTTTTTATAATTGCCACATGTAACATTTTATATGGATTGGGTACTACCCTATTAGGGTAGCATAGAATAAACCGAATACTTGTTGTTTGTTTATTATAATATGTTTTTATTTATTAATATTGGTATATAATAATTAAATTACACATATTGTTTGTTTATTATACTGTATTTTTATTTATTATTGGTATAAAATTATTGATTAATTAATGAATGAATCAAATTAATAATGTTAACTTGATTTTAAATATAACAAATAATTATTATGATCATAACCATGACAAAATAAGCTATTTAATTTTGAAAAACAGTTAACTAAATTCCAATATTTTTAGAGCCCCATGCATCACATTCTTAAAACATGCAAGACTTTAAAACACTCCATATTTCAAATCATAAGAAAAACAAAGACACAACATCCTTCCCAACAAAAAATAAAATGTAAATCAAAGTTTTGAAACATTCCTTCATACATACTCTACTCATAACATATATATTAATTCACATCAATCAACTCACATCCGACACACTCCACACGTTGACCGACTTGTCGAGGCTCCCGCTGTACACGACCCACTTCTTCTCCGCCGGCGCCTCGCTGTCCTCCTCGACAGCGAGGCACTTGACGGGCCCGTTGTGCCCCGTCAGCACCGCCACGCGTGCGTGCACGGCCCTCTCTCTCCTCCACACGCATATCGTCTTGTCGGCGGACCCACTAAAAACGAGGCTTCCGGCGGCTGCCAGGCAGAGCACGGCCAGCTTGTGGCCCTTGAGGACCCCACCGTGAGAGAGCTCCTCTTTCTCCCTCTCCCAAAAGTTGACGACGCCGTCCGAGGACCCGCAATAGACCACCGTCCCGTCTCGGTTGACCGCCAGAGCCGTCACCGCGCACTCCTGGCTCAGCGGCGTCTGTCTGCACTCGTGCTTCACCTTCTTTCCGCTCTCGTCTCTCTTCCACACCTTCACCTTCCCGTCTGCTGATCCCGTGTACACTAACCCTCCCGTGCTCGCGACGACGCAGTTGACCGCGTCGTCGTGGGCTTTGACCGACTCCACGCACTTCGAGTTGTCGACTCGCCACACCTTGAATGTTCTGACCATATACATGTGTGACTATTAGTACGAGAGAGTGAGAGAAAAAATCACTATTAAAATAAATAAAAAAATCTTATTTTTTTATTACATGTGATTACATGTGACTATTAAGAAATAAAATATACATGTGACTATTAAGAAATTAAAAATACAACCATTAGACTTTTTCTTTCACAATCAAAATACAAAAGACAAGTTCTTGTTATTATAAAACAAAAAAAGAGTATATTTTCTTTTCAAAATGTGAATGTTATTGAAAGTATGAAAATTACTCTATTTCACATAATTACTCGAAAGAATTTTTTTAAAACATACTTAGTACTCTGTATTTAAGTTGAAAAGTAAAGTAATTTGAGTAAATTTACAAGCTGATGAATAAAGCAATGATAAAATTGTATTTTAAAGTTAAAAATGTCAAAATATTGAAATTTTTTTTGTCAACTATAATATCTCAAAAAAAAAAAAAGTGTCGCAACTATTATGAGACGAAATAAATATGACAAGAGCACCTGTCCCACGACGCGGAGTAGAGAAGTCCGTTCTCCTCGTTTATACTGAGGCAAGAAATGGCGTCGGCGTGCTTGATCCAAAGTGCAGTCCGCTTGCGTTTCACCTCGACGTAATTACTCGGGCGGATTGATGCCTTGAAGATGTCGAAGAAGGCCGGCATCGTCCCGACTCGCTTGTGCGAGGTCGGATTCTTAGGGTTGACCTTCCACACGCGGACTTTCCCGTCCTGGTGGCCGGTGAAGATCCTCTCCCCGGAGATGATGATTGCCTTCACGAGGCCGCTGTTCGACTTGAAGGCCGCGAACTCGTTCATGTTCTTCCAGACTCGGATGTTCTTGCTGTCCGAGCCCGTGTAGAGGAAGTCGTTTCGGGCGGCGAGGGAGTAAATGTGGCCTTCCTCGCGGACGATGGAGCCGATGAGGCCGCTCCGAGGGGCGTTTTGGGGAATATTGTCGGTGGATTTGGCGAATGACGAGGTTTGGTTCCAGGGTGACATCATTATGGGGGACCCCTCGCCGCTGAGGCGGCCGTTGCTGCGGGGGTCGAAGTCATCGGAGCTGCCGGCCGAGGACGAGGGAGAAAAATTGGCCATATATGTTGTATCAATAATGTTCCACCACCATTCCAAAATTTCACAATAGTCTTTCTTGGCTGTTGTATAGTTATTATAATTGTTTATTTTAAGAAAAATATATTTGAATAAGAGAGAATAAAAGAGAAAAAATGGAATGATAGATCGAAATTTTGGTTAGTGGAAATGGATGAAAGAAATTTGGGAAGGAGAGATTTTGTAGGGGAATTTGTTAAGGGACCAACAGGGTTGGGAAACGTGGAATTCACAATATAAAATTTTAATTAAAAAAATATAATGTATTTTTTTATTAGTAAAAACAATAAGGACTAATGATCGCGCCAGGTAGGGATCGAACCTACGACTTTCTGCTTAGGAAACAGACGCTCTATCCACTGAGCTACAGGCGCTACTTGTTTGAAAAATATCATGTTGTAAGACATATTTAAATATTGAACACATAAAATAACACATTTTTCGATTTCTTATTCAATAAAGAAAATTATAAAAAGAGTTATTTCAATGAGCGAGCGTAGTAATATATATTTTTTTAATTTTATTAACTTGTTAAAAATATATAATTAATTTAAAAATAATTTTTGGGCAGGGAGTGAATTGTGGGGAATTAACAGAAAACCGAAAAATAGAACACATAAAGTTTTGGCGTTTCCTCACAATCATTTCTCGGAGGCCATTGTCATTTTTTTGCTTCTCATTTAGACTTTTGACTCTCTCATTTCTGGTTCATTTCTCCTTTTCTCCATTTCCTCATATTCATTATACATTCACATTTTAACAATTATTTCAATGAATGTTTTTCCATGTTAATCAGCAGAAATGGAGGGTGGCAGAAGCTTCCAAGAAGACGGTTCTCCCGCCTCCCCGCACGACCGAGAAGAATCGAACATCCAAGAAGATCCGATCGTGTCATCCCCGGGCGAGAGTCATTACGATCCTAACGAAACAACATCCTTAGGAGAAGCAGAATCCGACAATGCCTCCGTCGAATCAGAAATCGAACACGACGAATCTAAAGAGCCCAATAAGATCGTCGCTCATCTCACCCCGGACGACGAGTTCGCCTCTCGCCTCTCGCCAGCTCATCACCACCGTCGGGCCTTCAGCGTCGACGACCATCACCACCACGTCGGGCCCAAACTCCCCGACGCCTACACCCGAAGCCCAACCACGATGGTCCGGCCCAAACCGTCCGGGCTGGGCCGGGGCCAGATCGACACGGCCGCCCCCATCGCTTCCGTGAAGGCGGCCGTGTCGAAATTCGGAGGGATCGTCGACTGGAAAGCCCACCGCGTTCAGACAGCCGAGAGACGGAAATTCATCGAGATCGAGATCGAGCGAGCCCTAGAGGAGATGCCCGGGTACAAGCAACAATGCGAAGAGGCAGAGGAGTCGAAAGCGAGAGTTCTAGAGGAGGTCGACAGCACCAAACGGCTGGTGGAGGAGATGAAGCTCGAAGTCGAGCGGGCCCAGGAGGAAGAGGAGCAGGCGAGGCGAGAGGCTGAGCTGGCGGAGTTGACAGTCGAGGTTATCGAACTCAAACGGTGCCTGGAAGAAGAGGAGGGGATCGAGGAGCTCAGCCGGAAGGTGGAGTCGACCAAGGAGATGAAGTCGAAGCTGAACGAGGCGAATGCGCTAATGCACGATCTGAAAGGCGAGCTGGCGGTTTACATGGCGAGGCGGGAGGATACGAAGGAGGCGATGGAAGCAGCCGGGAAGGATTTGTCGGAAGTGAAGGTCAGGATCGAGAGAGCGAACGAGGAAGTTCGAAGCGCGAGAACTGAGTCGAAAGCTCTGGAGTTAGATCTCGAGCGGGAAAAAACGGAGCTGGAGGTTGCGAGAAGAAGGGAAGGCGAGATGATGATCACGGTTTCGACTCTGGAAGTCGAGCTGAAAGCAGTGGAATCGGATATTGAAATCGCCCGAGCGAACGAAACAGAGGAAAGCAGGGGAATGGAGGAGCTTCCGAGGACGATGGAGGAGGCGGGGCGGGAGGTGGAGAAGGCGAGGGAGCTCGTGGGGAGGGCCCGCGAGGAGCTTCGGAAGGCCAAGGAAGAATCGGAACGAGCCAAGACAGGGAAAATCGACAAGGAAAACGAACTGCAGACGGCTCGGAAGGAAATCGAAGCCGCTCGCAAGATCATCTCTTCCGAGGAGCTCGGAAAGCGGGCCCGTGAAGCAGAGGAAGAAGGGAAGGCCCGCGTGGCGGCTGCCATTTCAGAAATCGAGGCTGCGAAGGAGTCGGAGGAGAGAAGCCTGAGAAAGCTGGAGGAAGTTAGCCGGGAGATGTGTGGGAGAAAAGGCGAGCTGGAGGCGGCTAGGCGGAAGGCAGAGGAGGCGGAGGAGAAGAAGATGGAGGTGGAGCAGGAGCTGAGGAAATGGAGGACAGAGCACAAGCAGAGGAGGACGGTTAGCGATCCTTCGTCTCTGAAGCAGAGGTTGAGCCCGAAGGCCCTCGCGGCTAAATCGGAGAAAGAGGCGGAGGTGGCTGTGGAGTCGAAGGTAGCTAAGAAGAAGAAGAAGTCGATTTTTAGGTTTTTCGGGTTCATGGGGAAGAAGAAGACATCTAAGGACTGATAATGTCTGTGTATTTACATGTGTGTTGTTCTGCTTACAAATATTTTATCATAGTGAGAGTATCTATCTATAGCTTTTCTAATTAATTTTTTTTTTTGAAATATTTTAAAAAAAATATGTTTTTGGTAATTAGCCTAAACCTTGGGGTGGTTTTTGTAATTATTCCAAAATTGATACTCCTAGGCTCCTAGCATCTGGCTTCCCATCTTAGCAAGAAACTCGTCGAACCATTTCCGAGATCACCTAACCGATGATCGAACACATTCTACGCCTATCGCTAAGAAAATCGAATGAATAGAAAGAAAGTTCACGCTGAGCCCAATCGGGGGCAGCGATTTATCTACTTTCTGCTTAGTTCACGAGTACAGAAAATGTCTCAGACAAGTCACTAGTGTAACCTGTTTATTCCATATTCTGCACAACCAGCATTTGAAAAAAAAAACACAAGTTGAAACGAAGTATACGTGCCTTGTTATATCCTGCATCCAGTACTAATCTTTGGCAACATCATCTGCTCCGTAGCTTGGAACTCTACTGCTGATTGATGTCCTCGTTCTCTTCATTTCATGTGCGCTGCCGGACTTGCTTTCTTAAAGTTCTTCCTCGTTAAAGTTCTGATCACTCACCTCTGGATTGAAATCAAACATATAAAAACGTGAAAAAGTACTAAAGGTGGCTTCTTTTCAGGTGTGCAAACACTATCATAATTAAAACCCACGATAAATGAAGAACTGAAATGATCTTTCGCTCGTTTCAAAACTATCGCATATACTAGTATGATATCAGAGAGCTACCTGCATTGGTGCCTACAAAATCTCGACGCCATAATCCGAAGTTGCGTGCAGAATCTTGATTCGCGATAGAGGTAGTAGCTAAAGGATCTTTCGGACTAGAAGCTATAACTTTTTTTCTGTTTGCGTGTCTTTCAGAGCACCTATAATGCTGGATCCACGGATTTCTCGAAAGATCTCTCGATTCCTCTTGTCCGTTTTCTGCTTCACCTTCTCTGAAGTCGGATTTAGACCAACGGCCATCACGAAGAACTTTGAACTACAGTGGCATATCAATTGCAAACAGGTCAGAAAACACTATTCACAAAGGAAAAACTATCATACAAAAAGAGAGGCTATAAATCCCTTTCAGAAATCATAACCAACACATGATTGAAGAAAAAACAGCAAGAAGAAGCACGGATGCTGTTAACCTTGTGCTTGGACGACTTTGCCCCTGACTGCCGACCGAGCAAGTTCAACGATTTGTTCAGCTGATCGACGAATGTGGCTTCCATGGATTTCAGAAACAGGCTGTGTTTCTCATCCGTCCACTCTACGGTGCTCGATTCCCCTGCCCGAGGGCGCTGAAATCACGTTTGTCAAAAAATCGAAAACACACATTGCAAAAGTCATAGGAAAAAAAAAAACACAATCTGGCTAGATTCAATTTCATTCATAATCTCAACAAATTCAGACAATCAAATCGAAATCTTTAGCAAGAAAAAATCCAAGAAACCCCAAATTCAGATCCTAATCACAAAACCCACATCCAAAAAGTAAAAAAGATCAATAATTCAAAACCCACATCCAAAAAGTAAAAAAGATCAATAATTTAATCACCAAAGTTGAAGTTTCTTCTTGCTCATCACAATTTATCGCTCCAACCCCATAGGAATCCATCTTCGGATCTCTCGTAATAACAAAAAGATCGAAACTTTTGAACAAAAAAATCAGGAGTCTTTTGCAATGTAATAACTACGATATTTATGGGTTGCGGCGTTCTCCATCTCCGGTCCGAATTGGGGGTTTCAGAATGAAGGAAGAGCAGCGGGAGGAAGAAGGAGATGCCAGCTGGTCAGCGCTTTTACACGTGGCAGCATCGGGTGAGAAAGAGGGTTAGATATTTATTTTGGTCCCCGATAAATATCCAGAGCCCCATTGGTGCAGGAATACAGGATATGGATTATTAACAAAATATCTACCTTATCTTCTTCTTCACTCTAATCAAAATCATTTTTTTATTAGTTTTAATTCTCTGTACAAACGACAAAATTTTGGATTTAGATATTTTATGATGATGCTACATTAGTATTTATTAGATATTTTTATTTTCTAAAATTGGTTTTTTTTTCTAAAAATATTGTAGAAATCGTCGAAAAATTCGAACTTCGATTTCGTCCACTTTCACTGATAAGTCGGGATAACAAAGATCAAAACTTTAGGATATAGGACTGAATGTGATAGTATTTTTTGTAGTCTATTTAACAGTACTTGTTGATATAAATGGATGATTAGTGATCACTGGTGTGTATGTAAACTTGACCAGAGAACAGAAGTTGAAAAAAAAAATGAACACCTCTTGTAAAGAATCAAAATTTTCTTATGTGGAGTCAACCATGTGCCTTCGGGTTTTCTTCGGGTGTTACAAAGTCTTTCAGGTCCATCTATCCTGTGATTGGAGCACGATAAAGGACAGTTAACAGTTAACATACCGAATAAGAGTCGAAATAAATAGAGAATGAGAGCAGTTAACATACCGAATAATGACATTATCAATCCCTCTGCACGATGAGTACATGAGTACTGATTTGAGATTTGGTCAGGTTTCTGAGGGCAAAAAAGTATATTCACCAGTGCAGTGTTTTCGCATAAACCTGCAGTTCCAGCTGAATTCAGGAACATCTGTTATACATCAGAGCATGCCATATGAGTGATAAGTAACACAATTTCAATCAGACACAGATGAAAAATAGAACCATAAAATAATGTACAGTAATTCATGTCGAGGAAACCTGGTAAAATCGAAGAAAATGGGTCCGAGTAGAGACGGCATTTAAAATGAGTCCACCAATGGCATTCCATTCCATATCAATTCTTTAGCAAAACTTTTGGAGCCTGAATTTTGCATTAGTGGAGATAACGAAAACTGCAGATTTTACAGTTGCAAACTTTGAATTTTCTCATTTGACATTTTACATTAGTATACCTCATTCTTTTGAAGAATTACAAATACAGTATCCAGATTAAAATTTGGAGCTATTTGTAATAATGTTCAGAGGCGTGCTCGTAAATATCAGATAGCAGTGATCGAATTTTGCCAGGTCAACTAAGGTTTGGGATGAAAGGCAAGCAAAATCTAACCTCAAGGGTGATTTTTTGTCGTTCTTAGAGTTGAAGTTCTTGTAAGCATACCGGGCACCAAGCAAATTGCGTTTCCACTAACATAAACCAAGGGGCAGTACTCAAATGCCATTCATCCTCAATTCTAGAATCTTGAGACGCAAATCGTCACCTTCCACTAACTGACATAGATGGAGTATTTATCTATCTAGCGGCTAACGCAATCCAAAATCAGAAAACTTCAAATGCCCATTTCAGTCTGAAATAAGATTATTCGGTTTCATATCTCTATAGAGAAAATAAGTTATTTGAGCTCAGTATTTCCGATTTTTTCAATTAATTTCTTCATCGCGTAAATTTCTTCTTAACCAATTTACCAAGCCATATACATAAAGATGTTTACTTGAAACAAAACAATGCACTTCTTAAGCAATTAGATCAATAAAAATACTACTGTGCAATGAGCAAGAAAAAAGTAGTGACTCTGCAAATCAAGATTGTTGCAAAATTAATAAAGAAATAAAAGTTGAGAAATGAAAAATCACCTCGCAAAGGCTCCTTTACCATCGACAGCCAACAGCCCAACATCATATACTCTGTTTTATGCCTCTCCAATCTCATATGCTCTGTTTCTCTTTTCTCACTTCTTCCTCAAACGACACTTATCCTCGATGATCTGTTCAGCAGCGGCGGCCTTCTGACGGGTCACCGGAGAACACACAGCCTCCACTAGTTTAATTGGAGGGAAGGTTCTTGTGGGCTTGACAAATATTGCAGTCAAGGCGTTTGTGAAATCGAAAAAGATTTGATTTTTAATTTAGTTTTGGATTTTATTTATTTATTTTATTATTGAAAATAATTGCCCTAAATATTTGGTTCGGGTACCGGGTTTTTTCCCAACCCGCATCCGTTTTCCAATATCCGACCCGCCCAAGTTACTGCTTCCTTTTTACTTCCTTGGTGCAGGTTTATCTTCGCAGCTTCAGCTGCAGTGAAGAAGAAGGTTGAAGATGATTATCAGTTGTTATTATTTTGAAGTATAAAAAAACACCGAAAATCAAACCTAATCCTGCACCGAAAATGGCTTCGATTTCTGCTCTCAACTCACCGAATATTCCTTCCTTCCACTGGACCCCATCTCGAAAAACCTAATTTTACGCCCAATCTCCGTGTCGTTCCCGCCGAAAAAATCCAGGCGGTGCTCGGTGAAGGCAACTTCCGGCGGGCCGGGACCGGTTTCGAATGGCGGGGCGGATTTGTTGAGAAAGCCCGTGGCGTCGACCCCCAACGACGACGACGAGGGCGAAACGAAGGGTGGAGATGGTGACACGTGGGTAGATTGGGAGGACCAGATTTTGCAGGAGACTGTGCCCCTTGTTGGATTTGTTAGAATGATTCTTCACTCCGGAAAGTGAGTTCCAGAATTCAATTCCTTCGATTCTTCACTCTGTAAGTAACTGAAATTCTGCATTTTCTTATGCAGGTATGAAAGTGGTGATAGATTGAGTCCTGAACATGAGAAAGCCATTCTGGATAAGTTGCTTTTTCATCATCCGGAGAGTGAGAAAAAGATCGGATGCGGAGTCGATTACATCACGGTAACTTGGGGATTTCTTGTAAAGAGTTATTTTATACGATTAAGTGTTTTTACCCAGTCGGAAGAGCTAGTGTTATAAGATTATATGTTCACTAGGCATGAGTAATCCATACCTGATAGTTTGATGATAGTGTGGGTATAGAGCAAATTTATGTGAGATCGTTTTTATCGTATTCTTGGTATATAAAAGGTTCCTGCATATACCCATCACAATCACTTCTTGCGAAGAAAACAATCGGAGAAAAAAAAGTCAAAAATCTTCTTGTCGTTTTCGTGTGCGGCCTCTTACAAACAAAAGCACGAGAAGTTATAAAGGAAATGAAAATAAGTAGTTGTCTACTGGTTTTTGGCAGGAAAAATGATTTTTCTCAATGTCAAATGAATTTGGGCAGATATGTTTTTTACTAAACTGAACATTTTTGTGTAATGAACTGCTCAGGCAGTAGCTGATAGATTTCTCGTCTCTTCTTGTCAGATTGGATACCATCCTAATTTTGAGAGCTCGAGATGCTTATTCATAGTTCGGAAAGACGGAGAATTGGTCGACTTCTCGTACTGGAAATGCATAAAAGGTTTGATAAGGAAAAATTATCCTCTTTATGCCGACAGCTTTATTCTCAGGCATTTTAAGAAGCGTAATAGACGTAGTAGTGACTGAATGATAAGTTTTTGTGCCATTTTTTCTTCTGTGCATTTGCTTTTTTTTTTTCAGTGCCTATTGTTTAGCGTCATCTCGACTTAGTTGAAGAAGTTCGTGAGTGAAATAGTAAATTATATTGTACTTTTTGGCTCAATATGCAAATTTAGTTTCTGCTGCAACTTAAGGCTGTGTGTTTATTATGAATTGTGTTTCTTGGGAAAGCTAAGACTGTCCTACCGATAATTCTATACAGTTGGTGCTTAGAGTATAACCTTAAGACTCACCTCGAGTTTTTCCAGTTTTTCTCCATACAATTTCAGAGTCAGTTTAGTTCAGTTGCATAAACGACGTCAACGCCTTTTAAACTTGTGTTGTTTAGAGTCAGAAATGTACTCTGTTTCATGGTTAATTAATGCTCTATCACAATATATACAATAAATTTGAAGTGGCATTTGAAAAAAAAAACAAATAAAAACATCTAAATATTTGCTCAAGTTGATGAGAAATTTATCAAATAAATAAAAATGCTGAGTATAAAATTTAACATTTCTATGAAACCAATCAAATTACACATTTTTCACTTGGACACCATTCCAAAGAAGCAAATTGTTTTGAACCAAAAACAAGCCTTTTTCTACCAGACAACTATGAAGGATAGCCAAAAGTGCAGATATTGTCTTTCCACGAAATCATTTTCCTTCGATCTCTGCCTCTAAAAGATCGAGCGACAAGACCACCGCTCACGGGCTTACAAAGCCCAACATCAATCACTGAAGTACAGCTCCTCTCAGAAGAAGCAAGGTTCCCATCATCCAAGAAGAAGTCAAAAAGCATTGCGAGGCAAAGCACCTGGTGGCCTAGAACTTTATTTTCTTGATCAAAAGGTATCATCCTTATAAGGTGGATGTTAATCTGCAAAATGACACATTCGCGACTCAGTTTATCAACTGCTAAATCAATTACGAAGGACAGGGGCACACAACCATGCTTGGTGTTAGCAAAAAGGCCATACTTCATATGTTACAAAAACATCTCGTTTCAACCCTCTTTTCTGTCCCAAACTAACCGTCTAAATTGATGTTTTGATATCTTCAAAATGAATGTTTGAAATAATGAAATCACTACAATTTTTCGATAAGTTAGGTCAAGTTGCCTGGTTAAAAGCGATAAATCTTAAATGATTCGAGAGATTTAGAGTTCAAACCCTTTTCAACACCGAATCATCCCAAGTGAGGTAGTTATGGGCATTGTCTACTAGAGAGTAGGTCATGGTTTTGAATCCTACCCCATCCGACCATCCATACTCTCGAGTTTATTTGTGTGTGTGTGTGTGAGAGAGAGAGTATGGATGTTAGATACTTACCTCTGCTTCCATTGCACAAAGTTCATTCAAAAACCCCGAGCATATAGTCCCAGAATCATTATCTCCTTGTAAACAACTGTATAGACTCAACCCAAAATGAGGAGGTCTAAGAGGGTATTCCGAACTTATCCTTATCTGAAAAAAAAGATGAAAAAAAAGATTTAAGTAGGAAATAACATAAACAACCAACTAAAGAGTTGGAGCAAAAAACAACAGGTTTTTAACCTTGGCTTCGAGTTTCATGATCCTTGCACCATCATCCATTTTCCGGATCAGTACAAGACCATATTCTTGGATCCCAGAGTCAATCCATGAATTGTCAACCATTGCAGTCCCACCGAACTCACAATCCGATACCTCCATTTGGGTCGGCTCATCCAGCTCAGATTCAGAATCCAGCATGAAATCAACTTCCTCTTCCTGTCTTTTAACTATAGGTGACTTTCCCTTACTAATTGGAGATGAGATACTACTCTTGGAAATCAGACTTAGCCTTTCTGAAAGCTCAAGTCCGGATCCTTTTAAAGGGGTTGGGAGTTTCACGTTTATATTAACACCAGTAGCAACCAAAGTCGGGAGCTCTCCATCTTCTTTTGGTGTCTCCATCTCGTCTTTGGATTTTCTATCCGCATCAACACTAACAGAAAGTCCCTGACCTTGTTCTAATTCACGTACAGGCAAAGGTGTTGTATTATTACCGATTGAAGTAATGGACCAGGCATGTAAGTTGCATCTTGGTGTGTATGAGGCCCAGGGGATGCTCTCACAGGTCAAAGCTGGCCATTTTAGGTTCCTTAGTGATTCAACTAATTCCCTGTAAAGTTCAGCCAAGATGTCCAGGTTTTAAAATTTGAAACCATTATGCCCAGACACAGGGTTGAGAAATAATTTTCTAATACCAAGAGCAGGTAAAAAATTCCAAGAAATCACAGAATTCGTAAGATATAGTTTCAACAAGAAAAATCATAGTTGCAACACATAAAGTTTCAGATAAAATCATTCATAAAGTAATTAGATAAAATTTGGAACACTCATCCTGGAACAGAATAGTTTTAACTTTTAGCTACATCTTTAAAAAGTCTACAACATCCATTAAGTTACTAAGGTTCTATGACTAACTAAAGTGATTTTCAGGGCAGTGACTCACGCAAGAGCCAGCCGAGCCTTCTTCCGGTCACGAATTCTCTCCACAACCGTCTGTACCCTGCTTTGTTGGCGATATAATGACAGACCCGATATGATAGAAGGATGTTTAGTAGTTCCATCATTTAATTCTTCAGAGGTCGAAACCAGTGGTGACACCTCCGGCAAAACATCAATGCCCGCCAAGTGTTGGGCCCATTTGTACGGACGTGAAGTTCTCTTCACATCAAATGAAAGAGAATCTCCAGCTCGGAGCTTTGCTGACTACACAAAATTGCATTTTCTTATTATTTATTACTCTACTAAATTGGAATATGGCATACTTTTTAGATTTAATGGTGGCACATAATTGAAAAATCAAACCTGGTGAGGGAGTTCGAGGCCAGTGTCGTCTGGAAATAAGTTGCACAATAAATTATTTCTATAGGGTTCTTCTTGAGTACCCTCCACACCAACACACACGACATTCAACTTTATCAAGAACTCAAACTTCAAGGTGATGAGTTTGGTTGAGTTTGAGGATGAAGGTTCGCCGTCATTTACATGGAGGGTGACTTTAAGAGGATGGCTTTGATATATTCCAGACTGGTCAAGATTCTCCTTGGTTAGGACCTTTTTTGGCCGCTTTCTCCTCCTTTGACCATCATCTTCCTCATCTGCAACATCATCCTCCATCTTGGAGTTCTCTAAGCTTGTTGATATAGCTGAATTAATATATCAGATATAAGTTAGGATGACCATCAAGCATTAAGTAATCATAATAATATATGTATATACATATACTAAAATTTAGGGGGAAATCCTAATGGTACGCTTGGATATTGTTTCATTTGAAACAATATCAGTTAGACAAAAACTTTATAGTTTATACTGTATTGACAAATATTTGATGATCCAGTACATTGAACTAATCACTATTTTTTTTTAATTAATCAAAGAATAATTTGGAAAAAAAATATTTAATGAGCATTGAAAAACACGATACTCCATTATTTTTAATTGACATTGTTTATGATATTTGATTTTAAATAAATTGTGTGTATTATTATGTGAACTTATTTTAAACATCAATATCGTATAAAAATAATTAATATATTTGATATTCAATACATCGAACTTTTGATATGGTACAAAACACAGGTATTATAATACGAAAATATATAGATATTGTTATTTACATTCATATGTTAAGGTTATGGTTGTGTACCAGAGTTCTTGTTAGCCAGCTGGCGGGCAAATGCCTGAGCTTCCTTTACATTGCCGGCGATCTCCAAATCAATATTCTCTCCAAATGCTTCCTTTTGCGCAAGCAACTGAGAGTAGATCACATACAGGGGTGGTGGAAGAAGCTCTGCCAATTGGTGCTGTTTTAGTTTCTTTGTGTGCAGAACCCCTAGTTGATGTTGCACGGGCAACGATGCTTTCTTGAGAGCTTTGAGATGTGAAGGGAGACTCGATAAGAACTTTTTCCTGTTAGTAATTGTCTCTTGGAGGGCTTTCTTCTGCAGTTCCAATTTCTCACGAAGGGCGCACAGTTCTTTTCTCTGGAACAGTAAAAACAGTAACTCAATGAAGGAAAATGATCACACGAGCAATGAAAAAACAAATGCACTGTTGATGTCTTGCCTGAAAGAGCTCATAGTTGAGCCTCTTAAGCATCAAATCGTGTGAGGTGTCGTTCGACAGTGTGGAGCTTTTAATCTCTTCCGGTGCGTCTTTGAAGAATTCTTCCTCTGGTACGAGTTCGATGTCGGTGTACTTAGTCTTGAAATCTTTGCAAGCTTTTATTGCTTTGACATAGTGATTTTTCTCGTACATCAAGTTGTGGAGCTGCAACGTGGTCAAGTCTACAGGGGCTTTCGCTCGTTCAGTCTCGGCTTTAATCCTATCTTCTTCAAGCAATATAGACCTATTTGCCTATCGATTAATTGAATAGTTCAGTAATTCCAATTGCGAAACGAAACGCCCAATCGATGTTGATAAACCCTAAATCGGAAAAAATCGACGGCCCCAATTGCAGAAGAAAAATTGAGAGAGTAAACCCTAAACAGATGAACTGAAATACTAAACCAGACCTGACGGAGGGTGACGAAATTGAGGAGGACTTGAGTGACGAGTTCCCGGAGCTGAGATTTGGGCTGAGCTTCTTTCTTGATGGACAGCATTTTGGCGACGATTTCTTCCGCGGACAGCTTGCTCTGCCGCAGCTTATCGTAGAGCGCCGTCATGTCGACGTGTCGCTCCGGTAGGATCTCGCCGGGCTCCGCCATCGTTACCTCCATATTTTGCACTTTTCGCGACCTCCGTGAATTTCAGGAGTTTAATTTTTATTTTTATTCTTGTTGTATGATGCGTCTGTTCATGTGTTTTAATAGGGTGAATTGACTATTTACTCCCTCTACTCTAAATTCAAATTCAGCCGCTCGGCTCAGCTCACTCAACCGCGGTCTAGCCCTCCACATGGACCACATCCCAGACAAAATTTCAGTCAAACCCCTATCTTTCATCAAGTATTAAACATAATGATTTAAGAAACAATAATAATGAACTTCTCTTGATCCTCTCAAAAGGCATCTCATTTATTTACGTAATTCCACAGGGCCAACAACCTCTTACAAACACACACACGATATATATAAATCGGCATGGATTCTCATGTAGGTATAATTAACCTCTGCATTTACTTCTACTGCCTACCCCCATCGCTGCGCCCTTCTCTTCCCCCCTGACACAATGCCGGAGCTGGTGGGCTTCCAAGATTCGAGATCGGGTTCCAGGGCCCGAGATTTTAGCCCGGATTCCGTCATCTTCACCGCCGACTCGTCGTCCAACTTCAGCCTCTTCTCCTCCGCTTCAGCCAGCGTGGAGCGCTGCTCTTTCGCATCCGACCCGCCCGATCAAGACTCTGTTTCAGCTCTACATTCTCGAGTAATGCTACTGTGTTTTTACTCGTACATATGTTTCAATGCACGCCAACTGTTTGTTTTATGGTCAACAAGAGATGAACTAATGAAGTAGTATCAATTTTTACTCTGTGTTTTATTTTTTTACTCTGTTTTGTGGGGAAATGAAATTTAGCAGGAATCTATGAACTGGATTTTGTCCAGATGGGTTTTTGATTTTTAGCATTTTGGTGTGTTTCAAAGGTGTAATATAATGTAATAATTTAGGAAAGTTGAAATCTTTGATTTGGAACAGCATGAACTCTCTGAGGCATTGAGTGGCCCAGATCCAGATCCAAACAAGAACAGTGTAGGTCTCAGAAGAAGGGAAAAAGCTAAAGGTACAGCTCACTTATTTCTTGAGCTTGAACCTCCTCCAAATTTCCAAATAAAATAAAATAAAAATTCTTACTTATCTGTTTCCCCTCACTTGTGAGTCTTCCTCAGTTCAAAGAGTAGATAGCAGTGAGGCTGAGACCACCGAGGACGAAACCGTCATCGCAGGATCCGCAAGAAACTCCTTCTCTCGAGCCCTTAGAGGTAGTTTATCAACTCACATTACACACTTGCATTCATTGCCTTTGTTTTTTCAAAAATTTTAATTTCATTAGAGTGTCAAGACCGAAGATTAAGATCCAATCTACTCTCGAGAAAATCCGACCGCCCAAGGCCCGCGTCTCTAGATCTCAACAGCTCTTTGAATAACGGTATTATAAACTCCTCGTCATCTCCGAGGCTCGGATCAATCATGAACAAACAACCCACCTCCGTTCGCAAGACGGGCACTTTCCAGAGCCCCGGGACTCCCAACTACCGGCAGTCGAACGCGGGTATTCAAAAGGGCTGGAGCTCGGAGCGGGTCCCGCCGAACGGGAGGAGCTTAAATACTCCGCTGCTGCCTTACAGTAACAACGGTAGGACCTTGCCTTCGAAGTGGGAAGATGCAGAGAGGTGGATCTTTAGTCCAGTGTCGAGCGATGTTGGTTTTAGGAACTCGGGCCAGCAGATGCAGAGGCGGCCCAGAGCGAAGAGTGGGCCGCTCGGCCCACCCGGGGTGGCTTACTACCAGATGTTCTCCCCAGCTGGTCCGATGTTTGGAGTGGGAGGGCAGAATGGACAATTGACTGCTAGCGCGATGAATGCGGATGGAATTTCGGGTAAATACGAACAACGTGAAGGTGCTGGTGGCGGGAAATTTCTGTCGGGCACAGAGCCTTGCATGGCTAGGTCGATTAGCGTGCATGGATGTTCGGAAATGCTGAGCCAATTGTCTTTGCCTGTAAACCAGGGTATGATATTGTTTGTTTCTTGGATGAATTATGAAAGACTCCGAGGTTCGAGATAATTACTCAAAAGAGTTTTGAATCTGTTTTTGTTTTGTAACTAACCCTTCTTTCTATTTGTGTTTCATTTGTCAAAGGCGAGAAATATGACAAGAATCGAGAAGAATCGGCCAACAGCATATCCCGAGCTGTGTCAAGGAGGGATATGGCAACTCAGATGAGTCCGGAGAGCAGTAGTATCCAATCCTCACCACAGAGACAATCTTCTTTTTCTGCTATGCTGCCCATTGTAGAATCTCGGAATAAACATGCCAACGAATCTGAAAAAGTAAGAGACGTGCTGGTTGATGAACGTGTCACGATGACTAGGTGGTCCAAAAAGAGCAGGGGTTATAAAAGCTCCGGAAGGGGCAGCAGAAACGCCCATGATTGGAAAAGGAAAGCTGTGAACTTTCACTCCTCTGGTTGGGAAGTTTCAACCGACACATCTAAGAGTATCTCAACGTATGTTTCTATATATTTATTTTTTACTTTTTGGTTTTATCGAATCATCTTCTCTTACTTCAAAGAGTCTCAAAGATGTTTTCTTTAGTTGCATCTGATCAGCTTCAATATGTCAGGATTATAACGGAGGAAACCAGAATCGCTGCTTGGGAAAACCTGCAGAAAGCAAAAGCCGAAGCTGCCATAAGAAAGCTAGAGGTAATTATATGGAGCCCTACTGTTACTTTCAACACAATATCTATAATTCTATTATGTAAACACGGAATTTTGATTGATTTTTCTGCGGTTCAGATGAAATTAGAAAAGAAGAGATCGTCGTCCATGGACAAAATAGTGAACAAGCTGAGATCAGCCCAAAAGAAGGCCCAAGATATGAGAAGCTCCAGCATGGTGACTAATCATCAAATGGTGAGGTCCTCCGGCAGAGCTTTATTATCCTCCCGAAGGATTCGACCCATTAGTTCGTTGAGTGGATGTTTCACCTGTCATGCTTTTTAGTGGACTCGCTCGTGAGCCCATTGGGTTTCGGTATGTTCTCCCATTTCTTGCGCACTTCAACAACAACTAAGAATCAGTTAAAATGTTAACAAATGTGAATTGATCCCAAGTCCGTAAAAAATGTTTTTTTTTTCTGTTGGGATAGGCACACCGCACACGGAGTGAGACGACATTGCAAGTGAAATAAATTGAGTTGTGCACTCTGCAGCAAAGGGTAACTTCTAATGCATGGTGTTTGTGAAATTACGGTATAACAAAAGAAAATCGTCGAAAGCTTATTAGGCGAGATGCTAGTGTTGTTTGTAAGTATGTATGTAGATCAATGTGAGATCTTATTATTATTGCAATATGGACAAAAGACTCTTTTGTTCATATAATTTTTGTGGTTGATCCCAGTCCTTCAAATATGAATCTTTAGTGCTTGAAAGGAAATGAAACAAAAATAAAACAAAATAAGTACTAGTACGGAGTAGTAGTAAACAAAAATAAATGGAGTATTAAGAAAATGATCTCATTTAGAGCATATGTGTGAATATTGTTACAAATGTTTGAGGTTGGTGAATCATATTCATACGTGGGCTTATTACGTCCACGTATGTACTGTATTATAGTGTTAATGCACTTCAATTTATATACCGTAAATATATTAAAATAATCTGTTTTTTTAATCAAGATTGAACATTAATTAGTTCAATGGAATAGGTTAAAAGTATTGTTACTGGTCCTAATCTCAATTATGGAGTACTATTCATTGATTCAAGTTATACAACTAACTATGGAATGAAATAATTGGTGCCAAAGTTTATAATTTAATTATATTAAAATACACACGCATTACATAATTCGGCAACAAAAACAAAAGACATAAAACAAACTAACACCACTTCTCGACCAGAACCGGGCACAGCCGCCTGGAGTTCGACAGCTTCTCGTTCCGTCAGTGTTGACCCGCTATAGCTGAAGCGATCACCAGAGAACAATATGCTTGTTATCGAGGGCTTCTGAATTAATCTTCTTGGGACACACGTGCTCAAATAGGAGTAACATTATTAATATCGGGGAAATTAATATTATATCTTTTTATAGTTTTTACAAGTTGTTGTTACGCATGAGTTTCGACTGATTGTGCATATTATTCGTACACTATAGAATAAAGATGGTACCTCGCGCTTTTTTACGTTCAAGAGATAATAGAACACATAGAATCGTTTCATACCAAAATTTTAGTAATACTATTTAGTACAAAGTATTTTTTATTTGGTATGAATCGATTCGATATGCTCAATTATTTCTTGAACATAAAAAAGCGCCGGGTATCATCTTTGTTCGATACACGCATAATACGCACAATTAGTCGCTACTCATTCTTAACAACAATCTGTAAAAACAAAAAAATATAATATTAAAGAGACGGGACTAAAGGGGCAAAATTTTAAAAATATTGAGGCGTGATAAAAAGGGCAAAACAAAATAAATAAAAAATAGGATTTTACTAAATAAATTTGCCGCGCCCCGATGAACTATGGTATAAAACTGTAAGAATATATATATATATTAGGGCGGGCTAAAGCCCCGCCCCAGCCGATGAATATATCCGCCCTTGCTTGCCGGCGAATGAAAAATAAAATCAAACTGTGTTAAAGAAGAGAAGGAAAGAAGGTATTCAGTTGGTAAGAAGAAAAAAAGAAACATAGTAGTATTAGTTTTTATAGTAGAAGAAGGTTCACTCGAAGTGAAGGAGGAGGAGGGTCCCCCAAACACTATTACAATCCAACATTATTGTACGAGAAGTGAACACTATTATTGAAAAAGACTTTACATTATTATTATTATACAAACAAAAGAAGGGTCAATAATTTTTCTCGATTTTTTTTCGTCTATTATTTGGTTGATTCGGTGGGAGTTTCTCGTATTAATTGGAAAACAAGATTAGATCGAGTGGACTCTTTTAAGGCTGGACCAAACCCAAATACAACTGAACGGGTCAGACAAAACGCATCAGCCCATCAAATTACCGGGTCAATATGACTGAACGGGTCGGATCCAATAGCTCCACAGTTCAACAGCTGGAAAACCACGATTGCTTCTGCTAATTAGGGGTATTAGCTATTGTTGTTACCAGTAGCTTCTCGATGTATTTTGTGTAGTTGAATATTGTTAATTAGTAAGGAAGACGAAAACAGTAGTTGTGAGGATATAATCTTAATTAGAAGTACTTTTTTCCGGACACTGAGGCCTAGTATGGTTAGCGTCGTGGCTAACACAGAGAACTAAAGCCAACAAAGATGGAAAACAACATTATATATTGTATATTGTACGAAACAAAAAGATCGAGGAACAAGATCCGTACAATAATGCTTGTTCCGTAGAGTGTTGCCGTGTTGGTCTTTGATTTTTTTTTTTTTTTTTTTGTTCGTACAATAATTTGAAAAGAAAGTCTTGTTAGCTCTTGTATCGACTTTGTACAATAATGTAGTCGATCTTTGTTGGCTTTATTTCGCTGGTGCAATAATGTAAAAAACAAAAAATACAATTATTCATGAATAAATAACAATAAGGTAGTCCGTCTTTGTTGGCTTTATTTTGTTGTTGCAATAATGTAAAAAAGAAAATACAATTATTCATTAATCTATACATATATAATTTCAGGATCTACTAATGCCACGAAAGCAATAATAATCTTGTGTTCACACTATAAATTATAAATAAAAATAATATAAATTATAAATATTAATATTATTAAGCATATATAAATTATTATATATAAATTTTAAATAGTAATTTGAAATTATATATTTTTGGTAATGATAATTAATTATCATCTTAAATATATAAATTTTTATTTTTATTTTCAAAATTCTTTTTTATTCCATTAATATTAATTTAATTTCAATAATCGTATCTTATTTCCTCAAAATTCTTTTTTATTTCATTAATATTAATTTAATTTCAATTAATCGTATCTTATTTTCTCTTGCTATAGGTTCTTTTTTTATTTTTCTGAACATTATGTCTTTTTATTCATTCATTTTTTTTCCTTGATTTTTTTTAATTTTATTTATTAATTATGATTTCTTCGCAGATTCAAAAATCAAATTGTTGAGTTATTAATTATGTTGGACTAGATTTTTTTTAATTTTTAGTTTATCCATAATTAGTGAGTTATTAATTATGTTGGACTACATTTTTTTTAATTTTTACTTTATCCCAAATTCAGTTATGTTAAATTTTACAGTTAACATACGTTATATTAATATAATTGCATTTCTCCCATCTCATCTCCTTCATGTTCACAGTAAATTCAATTTTTTTTATATTTCTATTTATTTTTCAACTTTATAATTTTTATTTTCCATTTATTTGGATTTTCTGCCACCGGTTTTAGGTATTTGTTGGATGCGTTTGACACTAGAAAAATGCAGAGACGAGAAACTCATATTCCACCAGATCAGAGGCTACTCGAACGGGTAGAATGAGACGAGAAACTCCTCTTCCACCAGATCAGAGACTCCTCGATCGGGTAGGATGTAAATCGAGGGATGCGCCCGAGTAGCAGACACATGTGGGAGAGAGATCGGGTAGGATGAGACGAGAAACTCCTCTTCCACCGGATCAGAGGCTCCTCGATCGGGTAGGATGTAAATCAAGAGATGCGCCCGAGTAGCAGACACATGTGGGAGAGAGATCGGGTAGGATGAGACGAGAAACTCCTCTTCTACCGGATCAGAGGCTCCTCGATCGGGTAGGATGTAAATCAAGAGATGCGCCCGAGTAGCAGACACATGTGAGAGAGAGATCGGGTAGGATGAGACGAGAAACTCTTCTTCCATCAGATCAGAGGCTCATCGATCGGGTAGGATGTAAATCGAAGGATGCGCCCGAGTAGCAGACACATGTGAGAGATAACCAATAGGTCTCATCCAAGGACTAACTTCATAATATTTCAATGAAAATTTGTCATATCCGAAATTATAACTCTGCGTCATCGAGGAATTACACCAACATCACGACAGAACTTACCAATCGGCTATGCCTCAAGAATCTTACATACTATAAATTACATCAAACATGCGTAGTCTTTGAAAATAATAAAATTTTAATACGAATTTACAAATTTTAGTAATAGATCGATTATTAAATAAAATAATTTGTTAGTCCATTAATAATTTTTTGGCCGAAATACGTTGGAGATTAAATAAAATTTTAGATTATTTCAAACAAATAAATCACGTGCATCGCACGGGCGGTGGTACTAGTTATAAATAACAAGCAAACTTATAAATAGAATCGTTCATTAATCAATCTCAAAAAAATTAAACTAACCAATTGTCAAATCTTATGGTCAAATTTTATCAGACTTATGTAATGTCGAATTATTTGCCCGTTACTTTATA
This sequence comes from Euphrasia confusa, assembly GCA_954870475.1. Classification (NCBI taxonomy): domain Eukaryota; kingdom Viridiplantae; phylum Streptophyta; class Magnoliopsida; order Lamiales; family Orobanchaceae; genus Euphrasia; species Euphrasia confusa. The sequence continues at coordinate 42,994,105 of OX940956.1, read as the reverse complement.
AAATAATGGAAGATATTTTTGGTGGTTTACTACTTTTTATATGTAAAAAAACACAAATTTTATGTGAGAGGTTGAAAAAACAGTATGCTATTTGTAATTTTATTTTTCTCTCTTCAATTATTTGTACAAACAAGAGTGAGTAGGCAATGCATTGTCTTCTCTTGTACATATATTTGATTAGACAACACACCCTCGTTTGAATAGTATAGAGATAATTTATTAGACAAACTTACGCATGCACCTCTTGTATGAACCAAAGTTGCATAGCTTTACCTGAAAATTATAATTGCTTGACCCGTCTTATAAATTGTTGGCTTTTGTTGTTTGTACAATAATGTAGAGTGATTGTGAAAACATTTGTTTGTTCCGTCTTTGTGGGCTTTGATTTGTTTGTACAATGTAAAAAAGAGAAAATGAGTGGGAACGTCGTTTAGCTTGGTGATTTTTTTATAATGTCGACTGCATATATATTAATAAATTAGCGTGGTGATTTTTTTATAATGTATTGAGACTCTGCATACTATCTAACTATAAATGATTTATTTGTATTTTCGTTTGCCTCCTATCAATAGAAGTAAATAAATGAGATTTGATGAGGGAAAAAAAGTTAGATAATTCATTTTCCATCCTCTTCTTATAGATGCACCAAAGCACAGTAGATTAAAGAACATGTTTTTTTGGACTTATTTTCAGTTCATTTCATTTAAGTTCAACTCGCTTCAATTCAATTCAGTTCGGATGCTTCAATTCAGCTTCGATTAAGTTATTTTCAAAATAAATTAAAAAATAATTTAAATCAATAATTTTAAGTATACAATCCAATATGAACTGAAGCGATCTTAACTGAACTTAACTTAAGCGATCTGAACTGAAATAAACTGAAATTAAGTTTAAAAGAACAGGTTAGTTCATTTTGATCAATTTTAGTATACAAAAATACATGTGCATGTTCTTGTTTTTGAAAATGTAGATGCACTAGAAAAATGAAAGTTTATATATGTTGAGTGATGATTCGAATCCAATTAAAAAAACCGATGATTAAAACGGATAAACGTAGCGAGAAAAGCACGTGACCGAAAGTCGGACAAGCGAGTTAAATCCGCTAGTTAGCGTGTGTTGTGTGACTGCACCGTGTGCTTAGAAATTAGTATGTTGACATGCCAGTTTTGAATGGAAGTTTACAAATTTTAACCAAGGAAAGAGTGGGCTTCATCTTAATGTGGGAACGTACGTAACTAGGCATTATAGCGAACTTGTTTTTTTCCCTGATCAAGTCACATTTATTTTTTATTTTTAAATAATATATATAAGCTAATTAAATTAATCCACTTTCAATATTAAGGTTCATAAATTTATATATATTAAAATAATCTATTTTTTAATCAAGACTGAACATTAATTAGTTCAATGGGATATAGGTTAACAGTATAGTTAATGATCCTAATCTCAATTCTAATAATTACTTCATTGATTCAAGTTATACAACTAACTATGTAATGAAATAATTGGTGCCAAAATTTATAATTTAATTAAAATACACACACTTTACATAATCTCGCAACAAACAATAAAAAGGCATAAAACAAACTAACATGAAATTACGTCTTCGACGTAAGATACCAACTTTTCGTGAAGTCGGTCTTAAAACAGTCTTCGTTCGCTCAACCACACTCCGTTAACACACACTCGAAGTAATGTGTATATGATCGAACTCAAAGTAGTTAAGTAGTGAAGACAAGGTTGTATAATAGTTTCATTTCATTGATAAACAAAACTAACTATTACACTTGTGGAGAAAGGTAGACGGAATGATCAAGAGTCGTATCCCAAGTGACGCAGCACTCCAACGAACTAATGATCTAGTACTATATCACCTAGAGCTAAATCGCATAACTCTACTAGTGGTGCACAGCACAAAACAACTACCAAAAACTCTAAGGCTCAGCGCCAACAAACAACGATAGCGATACTCGAATATCAGATTTCGTTCTCTCAAAATCGTCAAAAGATGTCATCCAACTCCATGGGTATATATAGTAGTCTCGCACATGTGAAGCCTTGAGATAGTGCAATCTGATTGGTCACATGCTTGGCCTACATCACAATTCCATGGATGACATCATTTTTGGAATCTTCGATTCTTGAATCTTGGAATCTTGAATCTTCGATTCTTGAATCTTCGAATCTTGAATCTTCGATTCTTGTAACTTCAGACTTCAACACATCTTGACTCCGTCGATCTCAATACTTCATCTTCAACTTCATCGTGGTGAACACTCGTCGTTGAACATTTCATATTTTATCGTCTTCATTGTCGTCAATAGAGTTGAAGTAGTAAACAGCACAACATGCATCAGTTGACACATGAAGTGAAAAGAGGCACGGCGTGCGACTCCAGTCGCACGGAATGAAGAGAGCACATCATGCGACTCCTGTCGCAAGAGATGGAGTGCATGTCATGCGACTCCCGTCGCACAAGTTGGACAGTGCTGGACGTGCGACTCCTGTCGCATGCGACGCTAGTCGCACGAGTTGAGGATGCAGGACCATGCGACGCCTGTCGCATGAAATGGAGAAGCAGCAACGTGCGACTCCTGTCGCACGGTTGAAGAGGTGGTGTCATGCGACTCCAGTCGCATGAGATGAAGGCACGGATCGTGCGACTCCTGTCGCACACACTGGCAGGTGTACTATGTGCGACTCCTGTCGCATGGATTGAAGATGCAAGGTCGTGCGACTCAAGTCGCATGATCTTGAAAGATGGACATCATGTTGAACATATTGCATTCACTCAATCTACACCTGAAGTCAAAGACAAAAACAACAAACACATGTTGTCGCCAAAACTAACATCTACAATCTCCCCCTTTTTGGCACAACTCGTGTGACCAAAGGTTAGTAACGGAGATACACATAACTCCCCCTCAAACAAGGCATATCGAAACAACTAAGTAAAATAAACATCAAACAAAACATTCAATAACTAAGCATCATCAAAGGTTAGATATGAAAAACAAAAACTTAGTACGAATCCAATATCAAAACATCCAAACATCAAAACCAAAAGATTCATCAAAACAATTATGAAAAATATGCATGATGGGAAATATCAAGTCTTATGCATGCAATAGATAGAATGAAAACCAAAAACTTAAATTGTTCAAGAGTTATTAAAACTTAAAACAGCAGCCTCAAGACTTCGGCGAACCAGCAGGAGATGGTGAGCGCACTGGAGTGGTATGTGGTGAAGCTTCACCAGACTTCATCTCTTCATCATCAACGCCAGCTCCATCACCTAAGTCTTCCTCTGCTTCATCTCCATCAGTTTCAAAGTCTTCATCACGGTTGTCGTAGACTTCATACTCACCGAACTCATCTTCACCAAGTTTGATTCTCTCTTCATCATCATCATCATCGTCATGACCTAGATCTTCAACGTCAACATCTTCATCCCTCAAACCGTCAGACGGCATCGCACGCGACGCCTCTGGATGTGTAGTATCTTCACCATCAGTTTCATCAACTTTTCCCTTACCTTTTCTCAACATTTCAAATACCTCACCCGCCATCATCTCACGAACACCCTCATCACCTTCGTCTTCGCTCTCAACAACTACATGCTTTGACTTGGCTAGATCAGCCATTGCTTCCTTGATACCGTCTTTGATCAGCTGAAAGATGAAGGTATCACTTAAGCCTTGGCCAGATGACCCAGCACGAGATATTCCACCCAATCCTCCCCCTTGATGGGTTAGCTGGTGAAGATAGGTGAACGCAGCCTTCTGATCATTCTGTGCTTCAATCATCTCATTATAGGCAATGGCATGGGCAGCTTGTTTACGTTCCAGGCGCTTAGTAGTAGTGAAACAGTGATGTATAGCAGCCGAAGGAACAACAGATCTGTAGTTATGCATTGGATGATGGGGGTTCTCATGCGGAGGAATAGCAGATCGAGGACCATACTTTTGGTGCGCAACCTTCTCGCGCTTCAATTCCTTAACATCATCATCATCCTTCTCAACCTCTTCAATGTTTAAAATTTTTATCACCTCTGGCTTGCGACGCTTAGGTGTCGACGATTCAAGCTTCGCAGCAGCAGATCGTTTCTTTGTCTTTACCGGCGACGGAGGTGGAGTGATGGGGTCGTCTACATCTTCCCTTTTGGTGAACGTAGTCCACGGCAAATCATACACACGATTCTTGAGGAAGGTAGGAGTCATGTTGATATGCGAGTTCTTTTTCAACTTCCTCTCAGTCTCCGTCATCGGAGTGAACTTCTGTTCAATCAGCATCCCGTATATCAGACAGGGATGAGTCAGATGCATACGTCGATTCTCCTCAACCTCTGATTGCTGAATAAGTAAGGAGTTTGGAGCCTTGGCTATCCGACAGATATCAGCGAAGATAATCTCGCCGAGGTCCACTTGTTCACCGCATCCGAAGCGGAAAATCGTATGCATCAGCTTGGGAGATAGATAATCCTCATCAGGATGAGCAGCCCAGTTTGTCACCCCCAACCTATGCAGAGTGCCGTAGAAGGCAGATAGCTTGATAGGAGGGGGTAGGGGTGACTTAACCTTCCCTTGGGTTAAGAACGAACCAACCTTTGTTGCGTTCATTCGATCATCATCAGAGGGAGTTATCCAAGTACTATCAACCTCGACCCTCTTAAGGAAGATGTTAATGTTCAGAGGTCGGAAGGTGTACAGCTTACTACGAAACACAAAACGCCCATACATCGGGCTAGAGGGATCAGCGAACTCAGGCGTTAGATTAGCATAGAATTTTTGAACGATCGGAATAGAGTAGCGATAGGTGGCAGTGACTGATTCCAACAACTTCATATCATCCAGAAATTTGGTAATGCCGTACTCCGCATAGTCCTGAGGACGAATAGTACGATCAGCAAGTATCGGCAAATTCTCAATCAACCCAAGACGACGCTCGGCCGCGGGATAGAAGAAATCGGGTTTGTAGTGCTTCCCGCACTCTTCAACAGTCTGATAATAAACAACCTCAGCAGTGGCTCCAGTTGAGCCAGAGGTGGTAGGAGCACGAGGCGGCTTCCTCGAATCGTGAGATAACATCTTCTCTCCCTCACTGGAGCCAGAAGACTTCTTCTTAGACCCACCAGCGGAGTCAGTAGGAGTTGAATGTTTAACTTTCGTAGGATCAGTGACAGTAGCAGAAGCAGAAGGTACAACCTTCTTAGGAACATTGGTTGCGGAGACAGATGGTTTCAACCTGTTTGGATCAACAACAGCAGTAGGTTTAGTCTTCCTCTTTTCAGCAGTAACATCAGATGACGTTTTCTTTGATGAGGTACCAGGGCCAGAAATTGTTTTCTTCGCATCAGTAACAACAGCAGCAGGAGATGGAAGTTTAAGAATTTTCTTTCCATCATCAGTCATAACACCTTCATCAACGAGTTTCTTGTATTCAGAAGGGGACACGAGTCCCTTATAGCAACGAAGAAAGTTTGAAGGATACTTCTTCGGTTGTTGTTCAGGTTTATCAGTCTGACCACCACTCTTCGACACGGAGTGAGCGGGTTTAGCAGGTTTCGCCAGATCAACTGACGGGGACTTACCACCGCGGGAGTCCATCTTGTCCATGTGTTTTTGAAGGGCATGGAGTGCCTTCTTCTTTGAGTTGGGAGAGGCATCCCTCCACGCAGTGGTTAGTTCGGCAAGAACTTCCTTGTCAATTTCATCAAACACATTGCCAGCGGAAGTAGACATAGCAAGATAGCGAGAGTAGCAAGATCGAAAATCTAAGAACCTAAGTTTGAAACACTGATGCCTGATGCACGAAGCTAGAGAAGTGAGAATCGAACGTTGAACGTCGAACGCCGGATGCGTGAAGCTAGAGAACAACACTCAACCACGAAAGCAAGACGCAAGCACAGAGAGTCGGATACTTAGGATTTCGATTTGCAGGTAACCCTAAATCTTGATTTTGATGGCCTATTTATAGGAAAAATTTGGGCCTGCTCGTCTTGGACAAAAAGACCTGCGAAAAAGCCCACTTAACAGTACAAAATTGGCCCATCAGTATAAAAAACGAATAAAATATAATAAAATAATAATCCGAAAAACGTGAAAAAAATTTCTAAGTAAGAAAAAAATTTCAAAATTTTCAAAATTTTTCGGAAATTTTCGTCGACGAGCATGATGTAGCAATGACGTTCATCGTCGGATATCAGGTTGATGGAGATGAAGTGTTGTGGCATAGCAGCTGGGCATCGGAGAGAGTATACAGGCCATGCGACTCCTGTCGCATGCGACTGGCGTCGCACAAACGGCGTGCGACCAACGTCGCATGACACATCGTGCGACTAGCGTCGCATGAAAGTTGTGCGACTAGCGTCGCATGACGAGATGTGCGACCAGTGTCGCATGTTGAGTTGTGTGACCAGCGTTGCACGAATCTGGCATGATCAACATCGCATGAGGAGTTATGCACTGGAAGCTGCTACACTCATCTTTCGCCTTAAGGATTGTACTCCACGAGATACTGAACATGAGTTATAAGAATATCAAAACAACACATCCCGAGTTAGTATTCAAGCGTTCAACACACTGCAAACATTCAAAAACATTTTAGTGGAGATTCAATCGGTGATACCAGGCAGTGAAGAGCAAATATTTTCCCAAAAAAAATTTCACTTTTCATCAAATTCCAAATCAAAAATATCACACAAAGTGAATAAAAACTTTGAGGTATAATGAAATATCTCTCGAAGTAAAAACCGGTGGAACGGACCGAAGTATGTTGAAATAAGTTTAACTTGTCCTTCGTCGCAATCACAAGAATGCAATCGTGTTTCATCGGAACATATATGGTGAGTTAACACCGCACAAGAGATTTTTAATTCATGAGTGTAAGGTGAACTCTTAAGGCACTCCACTTGGGACAAGCGTTACTACAATCAGAGGGGAGCAAGGTTCGACCTGCGTCCTCCAGACGAGTTTTAGCTTTTAAAATGAAATGCAACAGATGCTCATTACAGCAATCAGAGGGGAGCAAGGTTCATCCTGCATCTCCGAAGTGTGATGGTTGAGCATCTTAAATTATAGCGTCTATGTGCTACCTTTCGAAGAGGGGAGCCGGCGGACAAAGTGATCCGGCGTCCTCCGTTACTCAGTATTATAGATCAATGCAAACGAGCTTATGGGAGTTATATGCCAAGTTCACATGTTTACACTCAGAGGAATAAATGCACTTGGGTCCGAAGACTAAAGCGGCCTCAATCCATGTTCATCTTATTAGATTAATCCACGACGATCCATAGTGCGTATTCAGAAGTAAAGAAAACAATCTTTCAGACTTCAAAATTGTCGTGAACTCTTAGAGAGAACACATGCAGAGAGAATTTCTTAAATTTTTTAATCTCTCAAAGTCAAGAGGTTTGGTGAAGATGTCAGCGATTTGTTTTTCTGTTGAAATATGCTGTAGACTGACTATATCACGATCAACCAAATCTCTAATGAAATGATGTCGAATGTCGATGTGTTTAGTGCGAGAATGCTGAACAGGATTTTCGCTGATTTTGATAGCACTTTGGTTATCACAGTACAGCACCAAGGGAGCACTCTCGATAAGATAATCATTCAACATCTGCTTTAGCCAAAGCAATTGAGTGCAGCAACTCCCGGCTGCAACATACTCTGACTCAGCTGTCGATAGAGCGATGCAATTTTGCTTCCGACTATGCCATGACACTATGTTATTGCCAAGGAAGCAGCAGCATCCTGAGGTGCTCTTTCGCTCATCATTGTCACTCGCCCAATCCGCGTCGGAGAAACCGACAAGATTTGCTGTAGTGTCACACGCATACCAAAGACCGAGGTCAGAAGTTCCAGAGATGTAGCGGAGTATCCGTTTCACAGCTCGTAGATGGTCCTCCTTAGGATCAGCCTGGTACCTGGCACACATACAAACACTAAACATTATATCAGGGCGAGTAGCAGTTAAATAAAGTAAACTCCCAATCATAGAGCGATAGAGAGTTTGATCAACACTTCGACTCTTAGTCGACATAGATAGCCGATCAGTTGTCGCCATGGGAGTATTGGCAGGCTTGGCATGGTGCATCTCAAACTTCTCAACCATATTCTTCGCATATTTGCTTTGTGAGACGAAGATTCCATTTGGTCGTTGAGATATCTGAAGACCCAAAAATTGATGTAGCTCTCCTTCAAGACTCATCTGAAATGTTGAAGACATAGAGTCCGTGAAAGCTGTCACGAGCTTGGGGCACGTAGCACCAAATACAATATCATCAACGTAAATCTGGGCAACCATCATGTGTTTGCCATCACGCTTCAGGAATAGAGTCTTGTCGACTGAGGCACGTACAAACCCAAACTTGAGTAGATAATCAGTCAGACAACCATACCACGCCCTCGGAGCTTGCTTCAACCCGTATAAAGCTTTGTGAAGTTTGTAAACATGATTTGGCTTCTTAGGGTCCTCGAAGCCTTTCGGTTGAGCAACATACACTTCTTCTTCTAGTACTCCATTTAGGAATGCAGCTTTAACATCCATTTGTCTAAGTTTGATGCCAAGATGACATGCAATAGCGATTAAGAGACGAATAGACTCAATGCGTGCAACTGGAGCAAATGTTTCATCAAAATCTATCCCTTCAACTTGGGCATAGCCTTGTGCAACGAGACGAGCTTTGTTTCGAACAACTTGGTTATGCTCGTCTGTCTTGTTCTTAAAAATCCATTTGGTCCCAACAACATTAATGTTTGAAGTACGGGGAACCAAGGACCAAACATTGTTTCTCGTGAACTCGTTAAGTTCTTCTTGCATAGCCATTATCCAGAAGTCATCCTTCATCGCTTCCTTGTAATTTTTCGGTTCCGTTTCAGATAGGAAGCAAGAAACACCGATTTCATGGCACACAGCAGAAGTGCAAATGTTATAGAGTTCATCAGGAATTTGTTTCTTCGAGCGTGTAGTTCGCTCGTTCATATTTCCAATCATCTGAGTCGGAGGATGACGTTTTTGAATGTACCCAGGTGCTTCTCTAGGAGCGTCAGCTGGGTTGTCAACTTGTTCATTTTCTTCATCATCAGACGATGAAGTGTCATTGTTTCTCTGACTAGTCTCTCCAACTTCAGATGAAGTGTTAGGAGTAGGAATGTCTTGCATCTCAGTAGTGGGAGTAGATGGAAATGTACGATACTCCAGAATCCCTTCCTTAACCCAATTCTCGTTGGCATCCTTTCCGAGAAAGTCTTGTTCGTCAAAGTTGATGTTAACAGTTTCAAGAACTTTCTTAGTTCGGAGGTTGTAAGCACGATAAGCATGACTATTCTGACTATAGCCAACGAAGATACCACGATCAGCTTTGGCTTCAAACTTCTTTAGAGGATCACGATCCTTCAATATATAGCACGTGCAGCCAAAGACACGAAAGTGAGATACAGATGGCTTCTTGCCATTCACAAGTTCATAAGCGGTTGCCGTTGTGCCGGATCGAATGCTAATACGATTCAGAATATATCCAGCGGTAGAGACGGCTTCCACCCAAAAGGTACGAGCAAGATTTTTCGAGATTAGCATGACACGAGCCATCTCTTGCAGCGTGCGGTTCTTACGTTCGGCTATCCCATTCTGTTGGGGCGTTTTCGGAGCCGAGTATTCATGATGAATCCCCTTCATCAGACAGTATTCATTGAAGCTAGAATTTTTGAATTCAGTCCCGTGATCACTCCTGATCCTCTTCACCTTAGCTTCATGATTCGTTCTAATCCATTTCACAATACCTTTGAAGGCATTGAAAGTCTCATCCTTAGTGGCCAAAAATCTTGTCCAGGTATAGCGTGAGAAGTCATCCACAACCACCAGCACATACTCTTTCTTCGCAATACTCTTCACTTCCATTGGACCCATGAGATCCATGTGAAGTAGTTCAAAAGGAGCAGAAGTGCTCATCAGTGTTGGTAGTGCAGGGTGGGGAGTTCTTGTCAGCTTACCCTTCTGACAGTCACCACACACTCTTTTCTCAATTTTAGGGAGTTGAGAGATTCCTCGAACTATCTCCCCCTTAACCAGTTTACTCAAGTTTCGAGTGCTAGTGTGTCCAAGGCGTTGATGCCATAAATCGACTTCATCAGGAACAATCACAGAGAAACAACTATACTCAGTTGTATAACAGTTATTCTTAGCACGCGGACCTTCCATGATGCACTTCCCTTCAGCATCAAAAACTTTGCAAGAGTCTCTATCAAAGCTAACATTCAGCCCTTCATCACAGAGTTGGCTGATGCTAATAAGGTTTGCCACAAGACCCTTCACATGAACAACATTGCGAATTGGTGGCAATCCCTTGATATGCAGTGTCCCCTTTCCCATAACGATGCCTTTAGCTCCCCCTCCGAACACCACGGGAGAACCAGTCATAGGCTCGTATTCCTTCAGAAACTTCTTGGTTCCGGTCATATGTCGGGAACAACCACTATCAAAATACCAAATGCCTTTGTTTCCGGAATCGGAGGAATTCAGTGCAACATTGCAAAATATGAGTTCTCTTGGTCTCCAGGCTGTTGAAGTGGTAGCGTTAAGTTTCACTTCACTCTTTTGGGACTTAGGAACCCACTTCTTCTTTATACCAAAATTTTGAGACTTAGTCTCTGTCACTGGTTTCACAGTTTTCTCAACTTTTGTGACAGGAGTAATGTGTTGCTTCATACTCTTGACAACAACACTCTTCTTCTTAGTCACAACATCACGGTTCATATCATCCCTAAGCTTATAGCAGAAGGGTCGAATGTGTCCAGGTATATTGCAGTAGTGACATACGTACTTCCTCTTTTGACGAACTTCGACCTTCTTCGAAGTCTTAAACAAGGCAGGTTTTGAGCGAGGGAGTTTATCATTCGGATTCACATTCTGAGGTTTACTCAACTTCTTCAGCAACGTCTTCTCGTATGGCAAGATACCACGAGGATGTTTTACAATGGATTTAGGAAATTGATATGTCTCCGCCTTCGAACTAGTAGTCGAGATCGACTTTTGAGTTTCAGCTTTTGGAGATGTTGCAACCTTCTTACCATCAGCAATTTCCTTGCGTTTCAGTCTTTCAGAATCATCTATGTTCATATTCTCAGTAGAGTCAGTAGAAGCCTTGACAAAAGTCACTTCTTTCTTCTCAGGTGCAGTATAGATAGATTCAAAAACTTTCTGAAATCAAAGTCCAACACGACCTGGGTTCATGTATGATGCGGCATTGTCAAACACTGAAGAGTTAGTATTCATCTTTCTCAATAGCTCATCAGTCATCTGAAGCTTCTCCTTTAGAACATAACGTTCCTTGTCACACATAGCTAGATCAGTTTGAGCTTTCATCAAAGATGACTTTAGCTCATCATTCTCAGCATCAGTGTTCTTGAAGAGAGTTTGGAGTTTCTTCACTTCTGATGTTTCCTTCTTCAGTGATGCCTTTAGTTTCGAGTTTTCAGAACTCGACTTATCAAATGATTCTCTCAGTTCGACAACTTCTTTGTAGTATTTATGTTTCTCTTCGAAGAGAGCATCAAATTTAATTTTCAGAATTGTCAGAGAGTTATTCAACCTTTTCTTCTCATCTTCCATCTTTTCAATCAAGTTATTCAACTCAACAGCCTCGTCACACAGCTTTCGTTTTTCACTCACAAGTTCATTCAGAGATTCATTCAGACATACTCGTGACACATCTAGCATGCTATTTTCAGAGATAGCTACGTCATGTAGTCTTTTGAGTTCAGCATGACTCTCCTTCAGAGTGAGTAGTTCAGTACACTCTGCTTCAGTATGTGACTCTTCAGTTGTCATTTCTGCCTCCTCAGCTTCAGACTCGGACTCATCATCTGAGAAAATATTGTTATCACAGAAATTTCGATTTTCAGAGGCCAGACGAAAAATATTGTCTGCGGTAGCAGTGTCCTTTAGAAAGGCATCAAGTTGAAAGTTTTCAACTTCAAAATTAGCAAGGTCAAAACCTTCATCGAACGTGACAACTAGAGCGTTGTCCTCATCTTCATCTGTGTTGTCATCATCAGACCCATCATTCTCAGAGATCACATCTTCATCATCAATCACCACGTAACTCACTGGTAGCTTCTTCTTTCGATGCAAGTTAGGACATTCATTCTTGATGTGTCCATATCCCTTGCACTCATAGCACTGCATTTTCGATACATCTTTGCTATTGGAAGTGTATGGTGATAGCTTTGTGCCTTTAAACTTCTTGTCAGATGAAGACCCCTGATTTCGATTGTCTGGAGTGTTCGGATATGAGTTAGAACCTTTCTGAAATTTTCGGAAATTTCGAGCTCGGTTCTTTCTCTTAAAATCTTGTTTCACAAGATATGTGACTATATCAGTTAAAACAGCAAGCTTGTCCGGGTTGTTAGAATTCATCAATCGTTCAATGTCCTCTGCTTCCTCATCGTCGGACTCATTCAAATCAGCTGAGAAACTACTTTCAGACTTCTCATTTTTCAACCGAGGTTGTTGAGATTTCGTGCTTCGCGAACTCTTTCCTTTCTCAGATATCTTAAGAGCAGTCATCGGCTCATAGACAAGAGACATATCTGGGTTGCTTCGAACCTTGAGAGTTAAGTCGTAGTTTCTCAAGTCAGCCATTAGATCAGCATAGTCCCAGTTTTGATTTCCATCATTTCGAGCTTCGATGGTCAACACCTTGCTCTCAAATCTCGAACTAACACTGGATAGAACCTTCTCGTATACCATGATGGCAGGGAAGACTTCTCCCAGTTCAAATGCCTCATTAACATATCTCATAACCTTGTCCAGGTAGTCATTTATGTCTTCATCTTCTCTCATACGGAGTTGATGAAATTGAGCGGTTATAGTTCTGATCTTTGAGCGCTTGACCGCGTGACTACCCTCACACGTTCTCTGTAATGTCTCCCATGCATCTCTGGCAGATGTGCAATTCTTGACCAACTGATACATGCTGAGATCCAGCCATTCACATATAAGTAGAAGAGCTTTGCTATTTGCAGTAGACAAATCATGCTCTTCTCTAGTCCAACTACGTTCAGGCTTAGGGGTTCTAAGTCCATCAGCATCTTCAGTGTAAGGACGCTCCCATCCTTCCAACACGGCCATCCAAGCTCTGGAGTCAAAGCCTTTGATTCTAGCAGATACTTTTGCTTTCCAGTTCGAGTAGTTCTGATGAGTAAGCATAATCGGTTTCTGAACAAACATAGACGACTCCATTGTAGCGGAATTATGGAGTCAAGTAACGGATCACGTCTTATACGTATGACGTCCTGCTCTGATACCAATTGAAATTACGTCTTCGACGTAAGATACCAACTTTTCGTGAAGTCGGTCTTAAAACAGTCTTCGTTCGCTCAACCACACTCCGTTAACACACACTCGAAGTAATGTGTATATGATCGAACTCAAAGTAGTTAAGTAGTGAAGACAAGGTTGTATAATAGTTTCATTTCATTGATAAACAAAACTAACTATTACACTTGTGGAGAAAGGTAGACGGAATGATCAAGAGTCGTATCCCAAGTGACGCAGCACTCCAACGAACTAATGATCTAGTACTATATCACCTAGAGCTAAATCGCATAACTCTACTAGTGGTGCACAGCACAAAACAACTACCAAAAACTCTAAGGCTCAGCGCCAACAAACAACGATAGCGATACTCGAATATCAGATTTCGTTCTCTCAAAATCGTCAAAAGATGTCATCCAACTCCATGGGTATATATAGTAGTCTCGCACATGTGAAGCCTTGAGATAGTGCAATCTGATTGGTCACGTGCTTGGCCTACATCACAATTCCATGGATGACATCATTTTTGGAATCTTCGATTCTTGAATCTTGGAATCTTGAATCTTCGATTCTTGAATCTTCGATTCTTGTAACTTCAGACTTCAACACATCTTGACTCCGTCGATCTCAATACTTCATCTTCAACTTCATCGTGGTGAACACTCGTCGTTGAACATTTCATATTTCATCGTCTTCATTGTCGTCAATAGAGTTGAAGTAGTAAACAGCACAACATGCATCAGTTGACACATGAAGTGAAAAGAGGCACGGCGTGCGACTCCAGTCGCACGGAATGAAGAGAGCACATCATGCGACTCCTGTCGCAAGAGATGGAGTGCATGTCATGCGACTCCCGTCGCACAAGTTGGACAGTGCTGGACGTGCGACTCCTGTCGCATGCGACGCTAGTCGCACGAGTTGAGGATGCAGGACCATGCGACGCCTGTCGCATGAAATGGAGAAGCAGCAACGTGCGACTCCTGTCGCACGGTTGAAGAGGTGGTGTCATGCGACTCCAGTCGCATGAGATGAAGGCACGGATCGTGCGACTCCTGTCGCACACACTGGCAGGTGTACTATGTGCGACTCCTGTCGCATGGATTGAAGATGCAAGGTCGTGCGACTCAAGTCGCATGATCTTGAAAGATGGACATCATGTTGAACATATTGCATTCACTCAATCTACACCTGAAGTCAAAGACAAAAACAACAAACACATGTTGTCGCCAAAACACACGAGACTAACTAATTATTAAACACACTTAAATAATCAATCTCTTACATAACTAAACGTTCTAATTAATTAATTAGTTATACAATTCCATGAGTTCAAAGCTTCGTGGTCGGTGCTGACCCGCTAGCTGCAGCGATGCCACGTGGAAAACCGCCTCCACCAACTTGCCTCTTTTCTGAAATGCTCGCAAATGTCTATTAACTCCCTCAACTTCATTAGGTTGCTGCATTCTCGAATAGTTTATACACGTCCAGAAATCAACGCGCGGTTCCCATTGATCATTTTATTTTATTAACCGGCATATCATGGATAATTTTTGGGAGTTAGTTTGGTCAGGTAAGTTTGTATTTTAATTAATATTATATTTTTATTTATATATATATAAATTAATAAAATAATATTGTGAGTTTTAAAAGTTATTTTGTTCTTACTAAAAAATTCATGGAGAGTTGATTGAGGTGTACATCAAAAAATATAAATTACACACCTCAACCAACACCCCATGAATTTTTTAATAAGAACAAACAACTTTTAA
The DNA here is from genome assembly GCA_954870475.1 of Euphrasia confusa. NCBI lineage: Eukaryota > Viridiplantae > Streptophyta > Magnoliopsida > Lamiales > Orobanchaceae > Euphrasia > Euphrasia confusa. Next base: position 42,979,019 of record OX940956.1, on the reverse strand, counting down.
AACTCACCACATTATTTTTATTTATATAAATATAAATAAAATGTAGTATTAATTAAAATACAAAACTTACCATGTTTTCTTTGATAGTTAGCTAGCTTGCCCAATGGACGAGTTTATAACATTATTTGACCAAATTAAGTTTCAAAAATTATCCCTCATGATTTGATCAGTAGCCTGCAAATGAAAAAATGATATCAAACTTTGTTAAAGAAGAGAAAGAAAGAGGGTGTTCGTTGGTAGGAAGAAAGGAAGAAACATACTATGGTTTTTATAGTAGAATAAGATCCACTCGAAGGGAAGGAGGAGGAGGGTCCCCCAACACTATCATTGTACAATCCAAAATTAATTGTGCCAACAATATTTTGTGTGTAGTTGAAGTATTTAAGTAGTAAGGAAGACGAAAACAATAAGTGTGTACTGTTGAAAATTCATAACCGGGCCCTTAATTATTAGAAGTATGGTCAGCACCAAGATCCGTCTAATACGAAACAACAAAAAAGCCAACATGAAGAACTAAAGCCATCAAAGACTGAAAGGAGAAAAAAATTTAAATTATGAAATGAAACATAAACTAAATTCATAAAATCAATTTAAATTTTTTATTGAAATTTATTGTAAAATATTGTTAAAAATACAATTATTATGATCTAAATAATTTAATAAAATATTTTTGATTAGTTATTATTTTGAGAAAATTAGTACTCCCTCCAATCTTTTTTAATTGTCGTTCTATCATTTACAGAGTTTTTAAGAAATATTTTTTTTACTTAATATAACCCTATTTAATGATATTAATTTATTATTTTATATTTGACTTTATCTCTATATTTTTTTCATTTTTTTTTAATTTATATAATATAAATATAAATTAATTAATTATAATTAATGAGAGGTATAAATGAATAAAAATACTAAGACGACAATTAAAAAATAAATTACAAAAACACAAAAGGTTAATTAAAAAAAAAATCGAAGGGAGTACTATATTATGTCTATTACAATATACACTAATTTACACACAAACCAAACACAATAAATATGAGGAGAAACTAATGGAGTGAGAAATGATGTTAAATGAAGTATTTATAAATCCACTGCATGATTACAAATTTATTACTACATGCTATAGAGCTATAGAGTATTAGGTTTTTTTTTTTTTCAGGGGGGCCTTGGCCCACGCTTCATCCTGAGCTTAGTCAGTCAGTATCAACAGAGTGATGCTATTTGCACATCGATGCGACAGCATCGATGTGATGTTGTTTTAATTTTTTTTTTTTTTTATATTTTAATTATTTAATATAAATATATTAATTTTATAATAAAAACACGTTTTTCGAAAATATTAATTAAAATTTATTTTTTCCAAAATAAAATATTTTTATATTTTTGAAATCTACAAAATACGCAGTTAATATAAACATCAATTTTAAATATCAAGTAATTCATGCGTTTCTAGTTACTCGTACACGCAATTAAATTCGTTCCGATTATGAAAATATATTAATTTTTTTGTTCTGAAAATTGCGCAATAAATATAAACAAATACAAAGAGACTTCTAAAGTATAAAATTGTCAATTTTTTTGTTCTGAAAATTGCGCAATAAATATAAATAAATACAAAGAGACTTCTAAAGTATAAAATTGTCGTAAAAACTTTCAAACACCTTAATATAAATAAATTATACTATAAAATACTTATTATACTTTAAAATATTTAATAAATAATTAAAATAATAAAATAAGTTTAAGACCATTTAATAAATAATTAAAATACTAAAATAAGTTTAAGACCGTTACACACTTTTAAGCTATTAACAAAAAAATGTAATTGTTTATATTTATTGCGCAATTTTCTGAAACAAAAAATCGTAATATGTTTTGAAATTCTGGATAAATTTAATTGCGTGCACAAGTAAGTATAAACACATGACATAATTGATATTTAAAATTGATATTTATATTACGTGCGCATTTTGTAGGTTTCAAAAATCTAATTTTTTTACATTTTCATAAAAATGAGTTTTAATTAATGTTTTCGAAAAGCGTGTTTTTATTATAAAATTAATATATTTTTATATATATTATAATTTATAAGCGTACTGCATTCCGAATCAATTTATAAATTCACTGCAATCCGATTCAATTGATAAAGCAACTGTCATCCGTGTCCGTCCTACGTCTATAAAAACAACGGATGGAAGATCATTTATAAAATAAATTGATAAACATCAAACAAAGAAAGAGAGGGAGAGAGAAGAAAGCTTAATTTTGCTGAAAATCAATTAAGGAGGAGAGCTAGCAAATCAGCCCGTAAACTTCATATTTCTAACAAAAACAACAAATTAAAGGCAAGTGGTTTGAATGTTTTTCGTTGTTTCGTTATCATTTTTTACCATTTAATGAGTAGTTTGTGTATTATATTGTATATATATACTTTTTTTGTTTACTTTATATATCATTTTAATTATCCCCTCTCATTTATTTAATTGTCGTTATTGAGTTTTGCACAGTTTTAATATATGTATGCTAGTTATAATCATAATTTTAGGTTGGGTAAAAATTCACAGTTCATATTTTATTTTTCTAAATTAGTTTTTACATACTAATATTTTTCTAAATTAGTTTTTCTTGATATACCTATACTTCTTGATATATTATAAAAATAATATATTTATTAGATGATTATCCCAGGATGACTAATTGTATTCACAATATATACTTAGAGTACGTGATCACATACTAATAACTTTTCTTCTTGATATACCGTGATCACATACTAATAACTTCTCTTCTTGAATAAAAAATGTAACAGCAAATTCATTGAAAAATTAAAATTCTTTTATTTTAAATTCTAAAACAATGAAGTCAGTAGTTAGATTTTAGTGTAAATTTTCAGAACATCAATTATATAAAATGAGAGGGAGTAATTAAATTATAATTTATTGTTATTGATCATAATATTGTATAAGACTATTAATACAAAATTTCCACTTTATATGTAGACGAGGGGTAGCGGCCGCAATTTGAAATGAGTTCTTTTTATGATGCGGGTTATGTATTTGAGGATATCACGAGCGATTTTTTAAATCCGGTAGAGGGTATAAAAGGGAAAGAAATAGTGAAGTCATATGTTCAGTGGATTGCGGGTATGCGAAATATCACTTTAGCCATTCGCGATTCTAAAGCACATAAGATAAGGTATGTATGTAGTCAAGGTGGACTATATAGACCTTCTTCAAAAAACAAAAATGAAAGAAACACGAAAACACAAAGAAATTCGTGTGGATTTTGTTTAGTTGTTAGGCAATATGATACCGATCAGGATCTTTGGCGCATCGATGTTAAGACCGGGACACACAATCATCCATTCCCGGAATTTGCAGAGGGATCGAGACTGGGTACCTTAACACCCAGCCAACTTAAGGAGATACAATGTCATGAACTGCTTCATATAAGTCAATGTCATGAACTACTGACTTCATTGTTTTAGAATTTAAAATAAAAGAATTTTAATTTTTCAATGAATTTGCTGTTACATTTTTTATTCAAGAAGAGAAGTTATTAGTATGTGATCACGGTATATCAAGAAGAAAAGTTATTAGTATGTGATCACGTACTCTAAGTATATATTGTGAATACAATTAGTCATCCTGGGATAATCATCTAATAAATATATTATTTATTAAGAGGGTGAACAATGTTGGCCGATATAAAGAGACGCAATAAATATAAACAATTATATCATCAACATGTTGGCCGATATAAAGAGACGCGATCCAACCAATGTTACAGATATTAAGAGGGTGAACAATGCCATCAACAATATAAGGACTGAAAGACGGGAAGGGAGAACCCCCACACAAAACTACTTCCACGAACTGGATAAGCGAAATTACAGGTAAACATATTAGCACACTTTATATTTTAAAAATATTCATTTCACTTAAATAGATGTTTGTACGGCGGTGGAAATCAGGTACGATTTTCGAACGGTAGATGGCAGTAACGAACTACAAGATGTTGCTTTCAGCCACCCAGACTCTTACGCAATGATAAACACATACCCGCAAGTACTGATTATCGATAACACGTACAAAATGGCCGTGTACGATATGCCATTACTTGAGGCAGTTGGGGCAACAAGCACAAACAAGACGTTCACCATAGCATACGCATTTATGCAGTGTGAAACACAAAACCACTTTGAATTTGTCTTGCAATTTATTCGGGGATTGTATGAGAGTGTTGAACCTACAATTGTCCTTACGGATAGGGATATCGCGTTGATGAAAGCCGTGGATAAAATATTTCCAAATTCTCAGAAACAGTTATGCAGGCGCCACATAGAGCAATGTGTTCTAACAAGGGCTCTACAACAACCAGGTTTCAATAAAGAATTTGCTGAATGTTTCAAACATCGATGGAATTGGGCAATTGAAGCAGCTACACATGAAGAATTTTTGCTTAGATGGGAATGGGTAAAGCAACAATACGAGCACTATCTTGGACTAATTCGCTATTGTGAAAAGACGTGGCTTTCGAAGCATGCACACAGAGTTTTAAGTGTGCATATCGATCATCGACTGAACTATGGAAACTACACGACAAACAGGTAAACCTACAATTATTTTAAATATATTTGTTTATATAAATATTTGTAATATATATATATATATATATATATATATATATATATATAAAATATTACGAGTTCTTATGTGAAACCTGTTTGTACTTGAATTACAGGGCTGAACAAGAGCATCACAGGGTGAAAGCCAATCTCGACGGCAGTAATTGCACATTTGACTATGTGTTCGACCAAATTCATCAAGTCATGGAGTTGCAAATAGGGGAGATAAAAAAACAATCGATGATTAACGCCAACAAGACGAGGACTGATGTGTTAAACTGCAAATTGTTCAGGAATCTAGTTCGCAACGTCACGTTTAAGGCTTTCGAACTGATAATCGCAGAAGGGGCAAGAGATCTAGGTCAAAATAAATGCGGGTGTTATCTGTGGAGGACACACGGTATTCCGTGCAATTGCAGGCTTCTTCAGTACATGTCATGCGGACAGAGTATCCCTTTAGATAATATTGATATTTACTGGAGAACATTGAATATAGATTTTTCAAGTGGTAAAAACTATTCAAAGACACAGAATACGTTAGTGCACCAGCGGCAGTTGAACCTTATAAGAAGCCTCCAAGCACCGACCGTGAACCTTCAGGATGGGAGAAATGGTGTAAAGTTGTCGGACTAAAGAGTTCTAAAAAGCCAAAGGGTAAGGGAAGAGTGGCGGCCACAAATGCATATCAGGATATTCCACCTGAAACTCATCATAGAAATAGCACATCATATCTTTGGACGAGCTCTCCTGAAGAGAATCAACATCGGGCGAGCTTTTCACACGGTCCAAGACCACCCTCTCCAAACTCCCCACCTTCAAGTTTCTTAAATTCTCAACAGATTTCACCGCGCTACAGTAGCGTTCGCCAGAGTGAGTCACGGGTAACATTACGAGGCTCTAAGATGGAGAAATATTTTCCTCCCTACATAAGAGAATATATTGAATCATACACGGATGTGGTTGGAGACGGTAATTGCGGTTTTAGAGTTGTTGCTCTAGCAGTCCTTGGAAATGAAGATCAATGGCGTACAATAAGAGGTGATATGCTACGTGATCTCCGCGAAAGAACAGAATTATATGATAATGTTATAGGTGGTCTTACAACCATGTCATCCTTGGACCAAACTATTAATCACTTCGATGGTCCATGCAGTCCGGCTAACTATTTCTCAGTACCTGACTGTGGATACGTGGCTACAACTACATATAATATCTTCATAATGACATTCGGAGAAACTGGCGGATATTTATGTCCTCCTGTAGCTTTGAAACCTTATCATGCACTTCCGAGCGCAAGGGTGGTGTTAGGGCACGTCAACAATTTTAATCATTGGATATTGGTAAGAAAAAAAACTCATGGTTTTTATTATATAATTTATAATTTATTTTTTGCAGATAATAACTATAACTTTTATTTCAGTTGCATATGAGATCCGACTATCATCCAGTGCCGTGGATATCAAAATATTGGATGGAAAGAAGAGACTCATCCGCATATGGTTTAGAGTTTCAATTTCAAGAACAAATGGATAAATACAATTATCTGCACAACAATAATGCACAACAACGGAATGATCAATTTGAGGCTGACAAAGATGTCAAAAAACAAGCTAAAAAAAATCAGTTTTTCAATTTTTTTTGAAAAATATGTTATTAGTATAATTATTGTTTGTTTTCTAATTTAAATTTATATCAAACTTTATTCATATATGTTTTCTAATGTAATCAATTTTTTTAACATGTGAAAATGTTAAGGCAAACAAAGTGTGTAATTGCGCTAAACTTATTTTAGTATTTTAATTATTTATTGAATATTTTAAAGTATAATAAGTATTTTATAGTATAATTTATTTATATTAAGGTGTTTGAAAGTTTTTATGACAATTTTATATTTTAGAAGTGTAGTTGTATTTGTTTATATTTACTGCGCAATTTTCAGAAACTAAAAATTTAATATGTTTTGACAATCGGGATGAATTTAATTGCGTGTTCGATTAAGTAGAAACGCATGAATTAATTGATATTTAAAATTAATTTTTATATTAATTTTGTAGATTTCAAAAATGTAAAAATATTTACTTTTGGTAAAAATGAATTTTAATTAATATTTTCGAAAAACGTGTTTTTATTATAAAATTAATATATTTATATTAAATAATTAAAATATAAAAATTTAAAAAAAAAAGAAATTAATGAATACTATTTGTCACATCGATGCCGTCGTATCGATGTGCAAATAGCATTCGTGGTATCAACACATGCAAAAATAATTAAGAGTTTCTTGGCCTACTCTGACTATCAACACATGCAAAAATAATTCAACGCGTCTCCAGAGCATAGTCGAGTGGTAAGGCCTGTGATGACGTGGGTATAATTTCCCGTCGATGCAGGGTTCGAATCTCGGGTGAGACAAATTTTCATTGAAATATTATGAAGGTTTGTCCTGGGGTTCGACCTATTGGCTCTCTCGCACAGGTGTCTGCTACTCGGGCACATTCCTCGATTTACATCATACCCGATCGAGGGACCTCCGATCGGGTGGGACGTGGGAGTAGAATTTCTCGTCTCTCCTCCTTATAAAAAAAAAAAATTTCAACGCATTATAAGGGGTGACTGGTCCGTCCCGTGTTTGCCGGTTGTACACGTGATATTATGTTGGAATCGAGACGCATATTATGCTTAGGATTTTTACCTTGCAAGATTTTATTAATTAATGTTGTGGCACTAAAACTTAATCAACGGAATCAACATAACTTGATTTTCAGAAAAACACCTAAATTAAATACGTTGTCAGCTTTTGCATCAGCGGAGTTAAAAAAACAAAGAACTTTAACATTACAAAACCCTATTAAAAATAAAAAATAAAAATAAAAAAAAGATAATTCACCGTTGAACATTTCCAATCGATACCAAAAACCTATTTTGGAATAGGGAGATGCTTCAAGCGATACCAAAACATAAACATAGTATAACTGTATAAGTATTATGGTGGGTACCACAGAAAAAATACTACGTTTACCTTAAACTCAAACCAAAAACTTTATTATTTATAAAATGTTTTTTTTTTATATAAATTAATAAAAAATAATCTATCAACATTTTTTTAGTTTCTTATTTAATATTTTTTATAATGTAATTTTTTTTAATAATTATATCATTAATAATTAAAATAAATTTTAATAAAAATATTTTAAATAATGAAATAAAAATAAACACGATAATACAAAATATAATTAAATATTAAATTATTTAATTGACGTTAAAAATAAAATAATAGTATAGGATATCACAATATTTTTTTTATTATGTTTGAAATTTTAAATTGAAAATAATGACTATTAAATTTTTTTTAATATCAAAAGTTATGAGGTTAAATTGTAAATTTATAAAGATATTGGTTATTTATAAAAAGTTGTATTAGAAGAATATTGTGAGAATATTCTTTTAAGTTTGAGTATTGAAATCTCGGTAGGAGTGAAATTAAAATAAAACTTATTTTTGAGTTTAAGTTTTTGCGTTCGGTTGGAGATAGAGTAAGAGTTTTTAATAAAATTAAGAGTCGGGTTTGAGTTTAAAAATGAAAAATTATTATTTTATTCTCATAAAAATTGAGTTTTTACTTTTAGGTACCGCAAACTTCAAAATTTTCAATTTCATAAGTGATTTTTTCAAATCGATTAGATTTCATTCAATTTTTGCCGAAAAATTCAAAAATGACTGGAAATCGAGAACGAGAGACGCACACGACATTTAATTTGAGACTTTCTAGTGATCTAATCCACATGGTAGCTGACGTGGAGTTTATTTATTTATTTTGTTTTTTTTTAACAAATTCAGTCAATCAAAGTGTGATGCGTGGATTAAGTCGCCGAAAGCCCCAAATTAATTCTCATGTGCGTCTCACATGCTTGATTTCAGGTCAAATTTGAATTTTCCGACGAAAATTAAATAAAATTGAATCGATTTGAAAAAATACTCGGCATAACAAATCAGAAAAGGGGGTCTGACTACCAGGATCAATCCCCTCAATTACGCCATGGGCGGAGCAAACATCGTTCTGCGAAGTAAAGATGATATCTTTAACGGGACTTAACGGACAGAGAGCCGGAGGCGACAGAAGCCTAACAGACAGTCAGACACGTTAGTCTTCCCAGTAGAAGAAACGTGAGGATTCCAGCGGCTGTCATAAATGAGACGAGGATCCGAATCAACCACAATTGGATTAAAAATAATACTATAGAAGACTTGTCATATTTCACCTTTTTTTATTGTCTCAAAGTAATGGTGACACGTAATATCCCTCTAAAAAATAAAAATAAAAACATTTTTCTTAAAAATTGTGCACACCCCTATACCCATTAATTTGGGATAGAGGGAGTATTTAATACTAATTTGTTGGCTAGAAAAATATTTCACAATCATACAAAAAAAAAAAACTTCACAATCGTACATTAAATCAATGTAGAAAATACTTCACAAGTAAATTTCTTGTTTCGTACAATAATGTGGAAAATAGTGTCTTTCACAATTGTTGTAGACTAAATTGTTGTAGACTAATGCTTGTTGTGTAGGTTGTCTTTCGTACAATAATGCTTGTGGCTTTTGATTTGTTAGATGTCTTTATACAATAATGTATAATAATGTTTGTTGGTACAGTTGCCTTAATTTTACTTTGTCTTTTCTTTTTCTTTCAACAATATCAATGATATCCACTACTTCACCAACCCACTTCAAAACCCTCAAGTAAATTGAACTGTGCACTCTCCGGTAAAGGGTATATATCTTCTAATGCATGGTGTTTGTGAAATTCCGGTAACAAAAGAAAATCGTCGAAAGCTTATTCGGCGAGATGCTGGTGTTGTTAGTATTATTGAAATATGGACGAGAGACTCTTTTGTTCATATACTTTTTGTGGATAATTCAAGTCCTTCAAATATGAATTTGTAGTGCTTGAAAGGAAATGAATAAAAAAATAAAATAAATATTTTTATTTTTTACTTTAAAATACAATTTTACCTATAATTTTAATCTCAATTTTAAATTTTAATCACACTTACTTTATTTTTTAACTTAAAATATATTAATGTTATTCATTTTTTATTAAAAAGTCAAAAACTACTAGTAATATTTTTTGAATATTTATGTCCCAAAAAGTGGTTTTATATTTAAAAAATGCAAGAAGTAATATTTTTTAAATATTATTTACAATAACTTTATTTTTCAATTTAAAATACATTTTTATATTTTATTTTTTTATCAAAAAAATTAAAAAATAGTAGCAATTTTTTTAGTAGTAGTAGTAGAGTAATTTTTTAGTAGTAGTATTAGTTTCCTGTGAGTTGCAAAAGATTACAAAAGACATCACTTGACTGAAATACAGTTAAAATATTACCGACACCAAAATAATATAAAGTGAAGCTACGAATATCATACGTGGACTAATCTCATTTCTAATTATTTCATTGATTCAAGTTATAGAATTAACTATGGAATGAAATACTTGGTGCCAAAATATAATTTATTAAAAATGCAATACACACGCGCATTGCATAAATATGGCAACTAAAACTAACAAAAGACACAACAAATTAACTAAAACGAGATTAACTAATTAAACACACTTAATTAATCAACCTCTTACACAGTGACTAAACAAATCTAATTAATGATCAGTTATACCATTCCCTAAGTTCTCCCTCTTTGCTGATTTCATCAACAACTGTCAATTGTTCTCCGAATCCATATCATACAACGACACGATCGACGATGATCACACCAAGTCCGGCGTCTGGTGTTCGATGTCGGCCGTGAGCTGCAGCGCCCGAGAACGATATGATTGTTGTCGAGGGCTTCTGAATCTTCTTGGGACGTGCCCAAATAGTAGTATGTAACATTATTAATATTATGATTATTGTTGATATCATTGTGGTCGGTACCCGCCCTTTTTTGCTGTTCAAGAGGTTATTGAACATATAGAATCTTATATCCTTTCAGAATTTTAATAGTTATTGTCATATATACGGATACCGATGTTCTATATCGAATGTTTTTCAACATCGGTTATTACGGAGTTTGTTTACCTATCATCTATCCGTAAACAATCTCGTTCGACTCAATGTTTACCCACCACCAAAACAAAGAATAATTTAATTTAGTTTCAAAATTTCAATAATACTAATTATTTTTTATTTGGTACGAACAAGATATTTTATTTCTGGCTACGACCTCTCGATCGTACCCAAAAATAAAATATTTCTTCATACTAAATAAAAAATAATTAGTATTATTAAAATTTTGAAACTAAATTAAATTATTATTACCGTTTGTTTTGGCGGTCGGTGAACATTGACTCGAACGAGATCGGATTCTCAATCGTACGGATAGATGAGAGATGAATAAAGTCCGTAATCACCGAGATAATACCGGAAAGCGGAAAGCATTCAGTATAAAACATCAGTATCCGTATATATCACAATAACTATTAGAATTTTGATGGGATATAAAAAATTATATATGTTCAATAACTCATTGAACATAAAAAGACAAGGGTACCATCATTGTTCTCTCGTGAACGAACACAATCAGCCGCTTCCCAATCGTAACAACCACCTGTAAAAACAAAAAACAAAATAAACTTTTAAAACTCCCCGCATTTTTATAATTTATATAAATATAAATAAAATGTAGTGCTTATTAATTAAAATATAAAACTTACCAGAAGCGCGGCAGCAAGTCGATGACCCACCGTGGGCGCCTTAGACATCGTTTGCCACCACCGCCTTGATCGAGTTCGGATTGTTTTCGGAGGAATTCACGACAGATCTAGAGATGTAGAGGATGTTTGTGAGTATATTGAAGGGCTTTCTAGCTATGAATTATACTCCCTTCCACCCAAAGCAATAGTCACATGTGGTCAACGTTGACTTTTTTCGTCCGTTTAATACATATAATAAATAGTGTACAAAAATTATGAAAAAAATACTAAAATAAAATATAACTATTATATTTTATTTTAGTATTTTTTTCATAATTTTTGTACACTATTTATGAACGAACGAAAAAAGTCAACGTTGACCACATGTGACTATTACTTTGGGTGGGAGGGAGTATATCTGTACTATATATGGTTGTGGGCAGAATTAATATTAATATAATTACCCGCACTATATTGAAGATGATGCAGAGATGAGTAGGCAATGCATATATATATATTGTCTTCTCTTGTACAGATATTGATTAGACAAACGCATGCACCACCTCTTGTACGAACCAAAGTTAATTGGCCTTACTTGAATATTATTGATTGATCCGTGTTTGTAATTGGCTTTTGTACTATGCTGCTTTATTTGTACAATATGTGATTTGATTTTTATAATTATAAACCTAGTCTTATACTATATGTGATTTGATTTTTATAGTTATAATGTTTAAGGTTGAACATGTATATAATATATAACAGTATAATTTTAAATGTTGTTGCAATGATCAATATGGGTTCTCCCGTTTGTTGGTTATGATTAGTACTCCTATATACCAACAATTGTTTTGACATTTTCTTGCAATATTTAATTTGTACGTGCATTCATTCATCCGTGGTCATTTATGAATCACATATTCAAATAAAATGAAAATTGAATTGTGTTGATTATTATAAAACAAATTCAAATAATAAAATGATTTTTTTTTAATTTCTATTTTCCTCACGATCGAACTTTTAGTTGGGCCGGGCCTGATTGTGAGATGAAATTTAATTTCTGGGAACTTCAACGTTTGTTTTTACGTGCTTGTGACAATTTATTATTGAATTATTATTATTAATGTTGTTACAATCTCTGATTCTCTATTGTTTGGATTTTGTTTTTTATTGCTCTATTTATAATCAATACATTTAACGATTCATTAATAAATTAGCGTGGTGATTTTTTTTATAGTCACTAATGCTATTACAGTAAAACTTTTATAAATTAATATAATCATTAATAAATTAGTGTGGTGGTTTTCTTTTATAGTCTAGACTACTGCTATTACAGTAAAACTTTTATAAATTAATATAATTTTCTGGTTGCGACTTGATTTTTTAAATGAAAAAAAAAATACTTCATAAATTAATAACATTTTTTAAATTAATAAAATTTCACGGTTTCGAATCTATTAATTTATAGAGGTTTTACTGTATCTGATGGAGTACTATATTTTTTTTTTCGTTTGAATTGTATTTTCCGTTGCCTCATATCAATAGAAGTAAATAAATGAGACTTGAAGAAGTTAGATAATTCATTTTCCATCATCTTCTTAGAGATACACCATCATCGAGAAAGTAGATTAAAGCTCATAATTAAAATCCAAATGATTGATATAATTAAGTATTTAGCAGCAAGATGATGAATTGAGATATATGAACAAGAAGAGCTACGTACGTAGTGCATTAGCTAAAGTTAATTATAAAAAATTGATTTCTTTGATTATATGAAACTTCAAATTATAAGATTGATCTACTGTTAAATGGAGATGTCACTCTTGAAATATTCTTTAAAGTGATATATTAATTGTATAATAATATTAAATCTACATGAATTATATATGTGATGATGTATTTCATCGTATGTAGCATTCATAAAACCGGCCCGTTTATATTAATTGTTCAATTCGTTTATATTAATAAGCGGTAGATTATAAATCGGGATTATCTTAGTATAAAGTAAGATAAATCGGGCTTATGACTTTGGTTTTCTTTATTTTAAGTCTCCGGTTCAGCCTGCTGCTTAATTATTTGTTTGTCGAGGACTACTTTGTAATTAAGGATACAATGTAGTAGTAATCTTTAAATTTTTTATAATAACCCCCACCCTTGGCCTTCAAGATGATTATCGACATCTAATTCATATAACTATAGTAAGTCATATATAAGGATTGAAGTAGGTCATCATGGGCCTGAGAAGAAACAAAACATTTGTGCTTTGTGATCTCAGGCCAATCTATTGATGCCGCAAACATATATACTATTACATCACACAATTATCTATATGTATATATATTTGAAGAATAAAAAGGATATACATATTGATGCACTTGAATCTTCTCCTGACTGAGGATGTGTTACGTATATGAAGACCGAAGAAAAGTTTTTCTTTAAGAGACTCAACTAGGACACGATTTCGGCATCCGACCTATTTGAATAGTGACAAAAAGTGGTATTCTGTCTGACAATTAAAATTAAAATTAATAACTCAAGACCATATCTATATATCATGTTCCATACTCCCATGGGCGGATGATCTAGAGGGCAGCACTGGGCTAACCCAGTGCAATTTTTTTTTAATACCTATATATTTATATAAATATTATATATATTTATTTTGAATTACTTGTTTGAGTTGTGTATGTACTCCATATTTTGTTACTATTACTTTTTAGGCCCAACCAAGCCCAAATACATTATTTATTAATAATAAATTATTTATGTTGGAAAATGGTTTGAGAATTAGAGAAGTCAAAAGCAAGAAGCTGTGAACACTGATACCATTTTTCATTCTTTTTTTTCATTTTCAAATTTCGGTCACTACTACAAAAAATGCCTATGAGGACGGTTAAAAAGGGGCAATTTACATCGGTTACTCAACCGTTGTCATAGCCTCCGATGTAAATCAGGCTCATAATTTACATCAGTTCTGCAACCGATGTAAAATTCGTACATGCACATCGGTTATTCGAACCGATGTAAATGTCTAACACTGTAACAACGGTTGAATTAGTGTGCACTAATTATTATTAATTTCACATCGGTTAAAGCATAACTGATGTGAATATTTAAAATATTTTTTTATATAATTTTATTTAAATTAACATACGCCTGAATAATTCAAATCATCCAAAAGCACTATTACACAAAACATAAAAATTTCACCATAAAAATGATTAATTCACAAATCAAATCTTACATGACACTAATTTACATCAATTATCTACACATCAAAATAACTACAAATGTTTCACTAATTTCTAATGTTATATTCTTATTTCTAAAAACTAACTTCTCATCGAGTTCGAATATCGTCAATGTCATTTTGATGTAGCGCACTAATATCAACAAGTACCTGCAACAATAATACAACAATTAACATATAACAACACGAACTAGTTTATTATTAGTTAAAAATTAAAAAAATATATTATCTCATTCCAATTTTCTTGACTCAAATGTTATCAAAAAATTGAGCATGTTCCTATTAGTATACAATGCAACTTCTATTGTTTCCACAAGAATCAGTTCATTTCTTTTTGGGTTACAGAAAAGGCAACTGTCAATGCTACATGATCTTTGTATGTCAACTACATCTAGTGGTTTTGGTAAACAAAGGGTATACATACAACAAGCAAGGTTCTATGTGTTTTTGAGTAGGCAAAAAGCTATTCTGTACTAGTTCTATACGCGTCTATTGGCTTATCCCATTAGACGCATATACATACGGAAAGACAGGGAACTAAAGTTTAATTTGATAAGAAAGCTAGCGAGGCAAACGAGTAGATCACAAAAGGAGATGATAAACATGTTTCATATACAAGTTCAATACCATAGAATGGCGACAATATATAACCTCCTTGTCGAGTTGAACTGGATAGTTTCAGACTGTCGCTTTCGACGCCGTGCATTATGATCAGAGAGTCTCCTTCAGCAACTGCGCTTTTTCTCATCAAATTCTCAAAAACTATGGAACCTTTACAGAAACGAGAAAGACGCCATCACATTACATTTTGCGAAAATGTGTACAAATTAACTAAAAATATGTTAGCATGAAACAAGGAAATTAGAAGATTATACCTGCTGCACTGTTGGCAAACGGACGCATTCTGACTGCTCGATTTGTTATTCTTCAGAACTGTGATTCACAGTAAAAGTGGTGTTGTTCTCAAAATACGTCCGCCTCCCGAGCTGCAACGCGATTAACGGCTCCCCAGATCCAACGAAAGAAGCCTCCAAAGGTGGAGAGTAGTCAATCTTCCTGCTCAGATATCCAGAAGCACCCTCAAATGCACTAAACCAAACGGAACAATGCTATCCCAATCCCACTTTAAATTACTACTATTCCAATCTATAGTTTTATCTAGTTGTTGGGGATGTGCATTTGTGAAATGGGCATTGGATCTGAGAACAATAATTATAGCAATTATTTATAAAAAAGAATCACAGAAGTTAAAAACATTTCCACATGTTGGGTTTGGTGTAGCCAAACCAAACCGACGAAGCCACGACGAAAAACGAGCGTGAATGGAGAGTTTCTCAAAACTCAGGAACTGGCACGTTCGTGCCAGAATGTGCCATTCTTCCAAAACTTCAGAGGCAGTAGCACGTTCGTGCCAAAACTGGCACGTTCGTGCCACTTCCTGGAAGCTTTTGGGCCAACTCGTTTTTGGGGTTTTTTTGGGCCTTTTTTTGGGGCTTTGACTAGGTCTTGACCCTAGTACTATATATACTACCTCCCCCCTCACATGTACCTTATCCAAAACCATTTGTAGCCACCATTATAGAGAGAGAAATATAGGAAGAGGGTTTGAGTTAGATTTTTGGGAGAAAAATCTTGTAAGCTCTTGGAAGCTCTCGTTTATATTTCGGTGTATCTCGTTGGGTGGGCTAGAGTGTGAGGGTCCTAGAGAGAGTCGAGAGAGTTAGGATTCAAGAGAGAATTCTTGTAAAGCTCGGTGTATCGATTCGGTGTATCTAGTGAAAAGATCGTGGCGGCAAAGTGGATGTAGCCTATTTAAAGGTGAACCACTATAATTCTCGGTGTCGTGTTTATTTGCTTTCTCGTTTCGTATTGTGTTGATTGCTTCGATTGTGGATAGCTCTATTATTGCTTGAATATGTATATTGTGTATGCTTGGGTGCATTGAGGATATATACGTATTGCTTGTGATTGTTTGGTTGTCGTTGTTGGTTGGTCGGGAATTTGGAACACTCGGGTTGAGTGGATTCCCGACAACGGTTGGACGTCGTTTGTTCTCGGGGGATTGGTGATCGAGTACGAGGTGGATTCGTTTGGAGATCGATCGGAGTTTCCGTCACGCATTGGGCGTGTCCGGTCGATCGGGTATCGACGAGTCAAGGGAAAATTCCTCGTGCTCTAGGAGCGGGTCGCGGTGGTCCGACGTGTAGTCGGTGGTCTCTTTGACGTAAAGCACCGCCCGCCTTCCTCGGTAGTGTACATCGATCCTAACAATTGGTATCAGAGCCAAGTTGAGAAGCTTGGTAACGGAGCTTCGGTTGAAGCGGTCGGAGAACAATGACGGGCAACGACATGGTATGGAGTGCAATCGAAAGGTTCAACGGGTCGGATTTTGCACATTGGAAGGTGCAAGTGATGAACTACTTGTTCGGGAAGAATCTTCATCTACCGTTAGTAGGCGAGAAGCCGGAGGGTATGAGCGAGGCGAAATGGGCTCTCCTAGACCGACGAGTACTCGGGTTAGTCCGTTTGACGTTGTCGGAGAACATCGCTAGAAAGGTGATGATGTAGACGTCGACCTCGGGGATGATGAAGGTGTTATCCGACATGTTCGAGAAGCCGATCGAGAAGCCATCGGCGAGAAGCAAAAGCTCCTTGTTGGAGCGGTTCTTTCATTTGAAGATGGAAGAAGGAGGAGTTGTTGCGACTCATGTGAACGAGTTCGAAACGATCGTCAACGAGTTGTCTTCGGTTGAGATCGGGTTCGATGATGAAGTTCGGGCCCTTACTCTATTGGCGTCTCTACCGAGTAGCTGGGAGCCGATAAGAATGGCGTTGAATAACTCCGTTGGAAGTGATAGGTTGAAGTATGCCGATGTGAGGGATCGTGTTCTTGCCGAGGAGGTTAGAAGGAGGGATTCCGGAGAGACATCGACTTCAACGACTAAGGCCTTGAGTTTGAGCCGAGGTAGAAATCATTACGGAGGTTATAACCGCGGGAAAAGGGTGGAGTCGAGCAACGAGAAGGAGAAGCGATTCTTATGTTGGAATTGCGGTAAATCCGGTCACATGAAGCGGCATTGTATAGAGCTTCCGGGGAATGGAGGTGATGCCAAGGTTGTGACGGGTGACGAGAGGGAAGATGACTTGTCGGTATCTTCGGGCTCTTGTGAAGTCTCTCGGGTGGTCGACTCGGGAGCGGTGTCTCACACCATGGCGATCCGTGATGGCATGTATGTTGACGGGGGTCACGGAGAGGTGCATCGTGAAGATGGGGAACCTTTGGAGGCCGTGGGTGTTGGAGACGAAATTGTTGAGACGTCGTGTGAGACGTTTCGATTGTCGAAGGAGGTGTGCGTGCCGAAGTTGACGTGGAGTGTGATCTCGGTGAGTCGACTTGAGACGGAGCACAAGGATTACTTCGATGATGGGTCTTGGAGAATGTCGAAGGGTGTGGTGATACTTGCTCGTGGTCGAAAGACGAGCACCCTTCACACTACGACGGGAGGTCGTGAGATTGGTGTACCCGACAACACCAATGGGCTAATGCATTGTGGGCTAGGTAGTATGAGCGAAAGGTGGTTGCAACCAAAAGCGAGTTCGGGTGTTCCTCATACGGATCGGAGTCCGGTTCTCGAAAGGAGACGAGTTCGATTCTCGGTGATGGAGAAATCGGATATCGGAAAGCGGAGACATGATGATGGAGGTGTTTCGGTAGAAGACCGACCGGTGGAAACCTTGGAGATCAATCATGTGCTTTCGGGTCGAGATGGTAGAGCGATGCGGGCCGGTAAATCGAGCAAGCGAGAGTTGAAAATTGGAAGCGAGCCGAGCTCGTTATTTTCACTCGGAGACTCGTCGGTGAGAGACGAGGTATCGAAGCCCGACATTTCCCATTCGGTGGGAGTTGTTAGACGATTCGGGTGCTACTCGGGTGATCGTTTCGGAGAGAGTCCCGTGGCGAGGATTCGGAAAACGAAGAGTAGGCAAAGGAGTCGTAGAGCTAGCAACGGTGACAATGTTGGAGGTTATCGGTCGAGATCGTCGGTGACAGACGATGGGCATGTGAATGCCGACGTTGCTCATTCGGTGGGAGTTAGCCGGTTCACGAGCAATCCATGGAGACGACATGTGGGAGCTTTGAGAAGCTCGGGTACCATGTTGCGATTTTGGAGGTCCGAAAGGGGATTGCGTGGTGATGGTGAGGTTAACGGAATGGGTGATGTTGTTGAGAAGATGAGAGCGTCGAGGGTTGTGATGAGAAACCCGGGAATCGATGCTCGGTCCAAGCACGAGGTGCTTGAGACGTTCCGGGGAAGTCGGATGCCGACCGATGTGTCGAGGAAGAAGGCGATGATGCCTTTGGAGCCGAGGTCTAGAGAGACTTCGGTTGGACTTCTCGGATGATGAATGTGGCCGCCGCCACGGATGATGGGGAGTGTAGTTTGGTTGTGTCTCCAGGTGGGAGATTGTTGGGTTTGGTGTAGCCAAACCAAACCGACGAAGCCACGACGAAAAACGAGCGTGAATGGAGAGTTTCTCAAAACTCAGGAACTGGCACGTTCGTGCCAGAATGTGCCATTCTTCCAAAACTTCAGAGGCAGTAGCACGTTCGTGCCAAAACTGGCACGTTCGTGCCACTTCCTGGAAGCTTTTGGGCCAACTCGTTTTTGGGGTTTTTTTGGGCCTTTTTTTGGGGCTTTGACTAGGTCTTGACCCTAGTACTATATATACTACCTCCCCCCTCACATGTACCTTATCCAAAACCATTTGTAGCCACCATTATAGAGAGAGAAATATAGGAAGAGGGTTTGAGTTAGATTTTTGGGAGAAAAATCTTGTAAGCTCTTGGAAGCTCTCGTTTATATTTCGGTGTATCTCGTTGGGTGGGCTAGAGTGTGAGGGTCCTAGAGAGAGTCGAGAGAGTTAGGATTCAAGAGAGAATTCTTGTAAAGCTCGGTGTATCGATTCGGTGTATCTAGTGAAAAGATCGTGGCGGCAAAGTGGATGTAGCCTATTTAAAGGTGAACCACTATAATTCTCGGTGTCGTGTTTATTTGCTTTCTCGTTTCGTATTGTGTTGATTGCTTCGATTGTGGATAGCTCTATTATTGCTTGAATATGTATATTGTGTATGCTTGGGTGCATTGAGGATATATACGTATTGCTTGTGATTGTTTGGTTGTCGTTGTTGGTTGGTCGGGAATTTGGAACACTCGGGTTGAGTGGATTCCCGACAACGGTTGGACGTCGTTTGTTCTCGGGGGATTGGTGATCGAGTACGAGGTGGATTCGTTTGGAGATCGATCGGAGTTTCCGTCACGCATTGGGCGTGTCCGGTCGATCGGGTATCGACGAGTCAAGGGAAAATTCCTCGTGCTCTAGGAGCGGGTCGCGGTGGTCCGACGTGTAGTCGGTGGTCTCTTTGACGTAAAGCACCGCCCGCCTTCCTCGGTAGTGTACATCGATCCTAACAATTGGTATCAGAGCCAAGTTGAGAAGCTTGGTAACGGAGCTTCGGTTGAAGCGGTCGGAGAACAATGACGGGCAACGACATGGTATGGAGTGCAATCGAAAGGTTCAACGGGTCGGATTTTGCACATTGGAAGGTGCAAGTGATGAACTACTTGTTCGGGAAGAATCTTCATCTACCGTTAGTAGGCGAGAAGCCGGAGGGTATGAGCGAGGCGAAATGGGCTCTCCTAGACCGACGAGTACTCGGGTTAGTCCGTTTGACGTTGTCGGAGAACATCGCTAGAAAGGTGATGATGTAGACGTCGACCTCGGGGATGATGAAGGTGTTATCCGACATGTTCGAGAAGCCGATCGAGAAGCCATCGGCGAGAAGCAAAAGCTCCTTGTTGGAGCGGTTCTTTCATTTGAAGATGGAAGAAGGAGGAGTTGTTGCGACTCATGTGAACGAGTTCGAAACGATCGTCAACGAGTTGTCTTCGGTTGAGATCGGGTTCGATGATGAAGTTCGGGCCCTTACTCTATTGGCGTCTCTACCGAGTAGCTGGGAGCCGATAAGAATGGCGTTGAATAACTCCGTTGGAAGTGATAGGTTGAAGTATGCCGATGTGAGGGATCGTGTTCTTGCCGAGGAGGTTAGAAGGAGGGATTCCGGAGAGACATCGACTTCAACGACTAAGGCCTTGAGTTTGAGCCGAGGTAGAAATCATTACGGAGGTTATAACCGCGGGAAAAGGGTGGAGTCGAGCAACGAGAAGGAGAAGCGATTCTTATGTTGGAATTGCGGTAAATCCGGTCACATGAAGCGGCATTGTATAGAGCTTCCGGGGAATGGAGGTGATGCCAAGGTTGTGACGGGTGACGAGAGGGAAGATGACTTGTCGGTATCTTCGGGCTCTTGTGAAGTCTCTCGGGTGGTCGACTCGGGAGCGGTGTCTCACACCATGGCGATCCGTGATGGCATGTATGTTGACGGGGGTCACGGAGAGGTGCATCGTGAAGATGGGGAACCTTTGGAGGCCGTGGGTGTTGGAGACGAAATTGTTGAGACGTCGTGTGAGACGTTTCGATTGTCGAAGGAGGTGTGCGTGCCGAAGTTGACGTGGAGTGTGATCTCGGTGAGTCGACTTGAGACGGAGCACAAGGATTACTTCGATGATGGGTCTTGGAGAATGTCGAAGGGTGTGGTGATACTTGCTCGTGGTCGAAAGACGAGCACCCTTCACACTACGACGGGAGGTCGTGAGATTGGTGTACCCGACAACACCAATGGGCTAATGCATTGTGGGCTAGGTAGTATGAGCGAAAGGTGGTTGCAACCAAAAGCGAGTTCGGGTGTTCCTCATACGGATCGGAGTCCGGTTCTCGAAAGGAGACGAGTTCGATTCTCGGTGATGGAGAAATCGGATATCGGAAAGCGGAGACATGATGATGGAGGTGTTTCGGTAGAAGACCGACCGGTGGAAACCTTGGAGATCAATCATGTGCTTTCGGGTCGAGATGGTAGAGCGATGCGGGCCGGTAAATCGAGCAAGCGAGAGTTGAAAATTGGAAGCGAGCCGAGCTCGTTATTTTCACTCGGAGACTCGTCGGTGAGAGACGAGGTATCGAAGCCCGACATTTCCCATTCGGTGGGAGTTGTTAGACGATTCGGGTGCTACTCGGGTGATCGTTTCGGAGAGAGTCCCGTGGCGAGGATTCGGAAAACGAAGAGTAGGCAAAGGAGTCGTAGAGCTAGCAACGGTGACAATGTTGGAGGTTATCGGTCGAGATCGTCGGTGACAGACGATGGGCATGTGAATGCCGACGTTGCTCATTCGGTGGGAGTTAGCCGGTTCACGAGCAATCCATGGAGACGACATGTGGGAGCTTTGAGAAGCTCGGGTACCATGTTGCGATTTTGGAGGTCCGAAAGGGGATTGCGTGGTGATGGTGAGGTTAACGGAATGGGTGATGTTGTTGAGAAGATGAGAGCGTCGAGGGTTGTGATGAGAAACCCGGGAATCGATGCTCGGTCCAAGCACGAGGTGCTTGAGACGTTCCGGGGAAGTCGGATGCCGACCGATGTGTCGAGGAAGAAGGCGATGATGCCTTTGGAGCCGAGGTCTAGAGAGACTTCGGTTGGACTTCTCGGATGATGAATGTGGCCGCCGCCACGGATGATGGGGAGTGTAGTTTGGTTGTGTCTCCAGGTGGGAGATTGTTGGGTTTGGTGTAGCCAAACCAAACCGACGAAGCCACGACGAAAAACGAGCGTGAATGGAGAGTTTCTCAAAACTCAGGAACTGGCACGTTCGTGCCAGAATGTGCCATTCTTCCAAAACTTCAGAGGCAGTAGCACGTTCGTGCCAAAACTGGCACGTTCGTGCCACTTCCTGGAAGCTTTTGGGCCAACTCGTTTTTGGGGTTTTTTTGGGCCTTTTTTTGGGGCTTTGACTAGGTCTTGACCCTAGTACTATATATACTACCTCCCCCCTCACATGTACCTTATCCAAAACCATTTGTAGCCACCATTATAGAGAGAGAAATATAGGAAGAGGGTTTGAGTTAGATTTTTGGGAGAAAAATCTTGTAAGCTCTTGGAAGCTCTCGTTTATATTTCGGTGTATCTCGTTGGGTGGGCTAGAGTGTGAGGGTCCTAGAGAGAGTCGAGAGAGTTAGGATTCAAGAGAGAATTCTTGTAAAGCTCGGTGTATCGATTCGGTGTATCTAGTGAAAAGATCGTGGCGGCAAAGTGGATGTAGCCTATTTAAAGGTGAACCACTATAATTCTCGGTGTCGTGTTTATTTGCTTTCTCGTTTCGTATTGTGTTGATTGCTTCGATTGTGGATAGCTCTATTATTGCTTGAATATGTATATTGTGTATGCTTGGGTGCATTGAGGATATATACGTATTGCTTGTGATTGTTTGGTTGTCGTTGTTGGTTGGTCGGGAATTTGGAACACTCGGGTTGAGTGGATTCCCGACAACGGTTGGACGTCGTTTGTTCTCGGGGGATTGGTGATCGAGTACGAGGTGGATTCGTTTGGAGATCGATCGGAGTTTCCGTCACGCATTGGGCGTGTCCGGTCGATCGGGTATCGACGAGTCAAGGGAAAATTCCTCGTGCTCTAGGAGCGGGTCGCGGTGGTCCGACGTGTAGTCGGTGGTCTCTTTGACGTAAAGCACCGCCCGCCTTCCTCGGTAGTGTACATCGATCCTAACACCACATACTTTCAACTGAACATATAATCTATCTCTATATATTCATATACTAGTATACAACTACAAATGGCTAATTAGCCCTAATTTTCATTTCGCGTTTAATCAAACCTTAATAGCCCTAATTTCATAAGCTAATTCGCATCTAGCGAATGAAAAGTGTGAACTAAATATTTTTACCTTAATCGTCGCAAAGCCCCGATAAGAGCAACAAATAGCGGCGGTGGCGGTGGCGGAGAAAAGCAGAGGAGTTGATCCCTCTTAAAAAAGCAGAGGTGTCGATCCATCTAATAAAGAGTGACTCCACATACGGGGAAGAATGTCGCAGTGGCGATGGCAATGGCGTGCAGGGGACAGCCGGCGGCATTGGCGTACAGAGGAAGACGGTGGCGTTGCTGGCTGTACATGTCTGGCGGACAGCTAGATTTATCTATTAAACTTGACGAGAAGAAAGTGGAAGTGTGAATAAATGATTTAAGTTAAGTATTAAGTACTCGACATTGCTTCTATTAAAATATTAATTACTGTATTTTTTTCTATTTCACTAAATTCATACATCGGTTAAAAATGACTGATGTCCCCAGTTCCTATCAACTTTTTCCACATCGGTTAATTAATTAACCGTTGTCTCTGACTGTAAATTGTCTACGGTTGTATATAACCGATGTGTGGGCCTTTATTTACAACGGTTATAAATGAACTGATGTAAATTAAATGTGTACGGACTACGGTCATCATAATAACCGATGTCCTTGTGGTCACTCACATCAGTTGTTTCATTAACCGACGTGCATTTGTAAATTAACGACGGTTACCAAATAACCGATGTAATTAATCTGTTGTTAAAGACCTATTTTTTAGTAGTGGGTCTTCCTAAAAATTCTTTTCTCCTTCGCATCATATATCTAAAAATCAGAATCTATTTCTCTCCTCATAAACTGATTTATTTATTTGGAATTTTATAAACCCTAAAAATAAAATTTTGGGTATTTTGGTGGCCTCCAATTCTTCAAACGTCCTTGTCGCTCGTCGTCCGTTTAACTGGTTAATTTGTTCTCCAAAATATGATTTTTTTTATTATCTTCGGTTATAGACTTAATTTTGAATTTTGAATTTAGTTTAAGAAGTGTAAATGGAGCAGCAACCTAGTGCAAAAAAGAGAAAAATACTTATATCTTCATTTTTCAAAATGTATTTTTCAGCCCACCCCTTCGTTCAATCCTACATCCGCGCCCCTGCATACTCCCACACTTTGTTTGATGGATTTCTTCAGTCCAGATTCATGATATTTCACCTAGAAACAAATAGTAGCAAAAGTTATAGAAATCTACCTAAGGAAAAATAAAAACACAGAAGACAGGGAATACCGTTGGAAGAGGCAAGACTCGGGCATTAATCGAAGTGAGCTGAGGGTCAACTGTGATACCAAAATGTTGCACCAATTATTCGCCATTATAATTGTTGTCTTCGACCATCTAAAAACAAAGAATTCTTAAGTAAATTGCAATGTAAGTATATTAAACAAAAGAAAACCAAGAAGGCTGATTAAAGACAACCTTTTGTGTACTAAAATTCTTCAAAATACTTTTACAATGCTAGTTTCACGATCAAAAGGCCATTGGCAAGTGGCATTTAATAGAGCAGTAACTTGTGGGTTGTTCAACTTTTTCTATAACGCTGACAATCGACAATTCTGCTTCATCTCTTCATTCAATCAAATAACACAATATATTAAAGTTAATTTTTTGTTTATCGTACCAAATCTTCCATACATATAGTTATAATCTTTATCAAAGGATGAACAAACTCCGTAATCAAAGAGATTATAAAACACCTTTATGACAATATTATTCAAAATTAATTCCGAGGGGATATACAAATTCTATATGTTCGATAATCTATTGGAAAAAAAAGGACCATTCCATTATTGTACGTGTATAACAATAAAGACAAGGCAAAAAATAATAATGTACAAACAAGCAATATTGTACAAAGACAAAGCAAAAGCTAGTGTACAAAGAAAAATCAAGTATTATTGTACAACATCGTAGAATAATAATTTAAATTATGATTGAAAATATCATATGTTTCGGTTTGTTTTTTTAGCCAAAAACTTCACTATAAATGATATACTACATACTAATAAAAATTAATAACTCAAACACAAAAAAAAAAAAAAAACAGTGTTTTAGATTGCAAAATCATTACATATGTAAATAATAATCTTTAAAAAAAATATATCATGCATAATTTTTGGTATCAAATTCTCCGTAAATATAATTATAATCTTTATCAAAAAATAAATAAATTATCATTTATATACATATATCATCCTCACTAAATAAAATTACAACACAAGTTTAAAACTAACAACTATAAACTTGATTTTTTAAAACTTTTTATAAGATAAGGTGGCTAGCTACACAATTTTCGTTTTGATTTAGTACAAGTGTTACAAATTGTCATTAGTTTACGGGTACAATTTCATTCTTGTTTTATAGATTACATATAGATTAGAATTCAATTATTTTTTTAAATAGATTTTAAAATGAGTTAATGAGCACAAATAATATTAACTCAATTATTTATGTACATTTTTTTAATGTTTCAATTAATTATGCACACTTTTAAAATGAAATAATTATTTTATCTTTTTATTTTAAACTACAATTCTACTCTTACATTTTTCAATTATTGTAAATATCCAATTTAATTTCAACCAATTTCTTATTAATACTCGATACATTAATAACCTCTCTAAATTAATATAATTAATTAATAGAATTTTCCGATCCCAAATTTGTCTTTTAAATAAAAAAAATCTCGATAAATTAATAATCTTTCTAAATTAATAAAATTTCACGACTTTGTCTTTTAAATAAAAAAAATATCTCGATAAATTAATAATCTATTTAAATTAATAAAATTTCACGGTTTAATACCTTATGAAACCGTAAAATTAATAAAATTAAACATCGAAATAACAATTACTTCATTTTTTGGTGAAATCTTTACGCAAACAAAAAAAAAAAAATGAATCTTTTGTCACCATTGGAAAAAATTCCAACATACACTATTGAGAATAAAAGTCCATACAATTGACGAATTGATACAAACACAAAAACAGGGGATTTTAAACATATGCCCATATCATACATCTGTTTCAAATACATGCAGCATCTCTCATACAGCATCTGTCGATGATTCATGTAAGCGAACCTTTATCTTCTACGCCTCGTATCCGGGTCACATAATCACAAACTCGACATCCCACATGAATCAGGAACAACAAATATACACAAGGTCCGTTTATATATAAACTTCCATCCCTATATACTTCGACGACCCACACACCGGACACACACACGTCCTACCCTCGCAATCCCTACACAAACACAGATGCTTACACGGCAACAAAAGAACACGAACCTCACCAACCCTACAAACCTTGCATGACATCAGCGCCACCTCGCTCGAGGCAGGCCCACAGCCAGAGGCCGTGTCGTCGATTTCACTATCGCCACACCCTTCCTTGCTGTCGCCACTCCGAGCGTACGCCTGCTGCAAGCTGAACTTGAGAGTGTTGATGGTGTTTTCGCCTTGCCTCGCACGTTGCTGCCAGGCATTGGCTTCCAGGGCAAACTGCTCCATGCGGGTCTCAAGGTCTGCGTTTTTTCTGTTGATGTTTTCGATCTCGGATTCTTTCTCACGTAGCTTTTGGAGAACTTTGTCTTCTAGGTACGAGATTGTTTGGAGCTGAGTCGTTTGGAATTTTTCGAGAATGGCTTCTCGGAGACGGTCACCCTGCAAGCGATTTAAGAAAACAAAATATTGGATATAGTAATATGCAAGCGAGAGGCAAAAACTAGGTAGAATGAAAAACAGGTAATGTAGTTAGTGGAAACTATAATATGATCAAGAAACGTGCAGTACGAGACACGAATATCATCCTAAAAGAGATTCGACGTGAATGTGTCTATGAATATCTATGAAATACTATCCAACGAGCGGTGTGCATTATCAAATCACACTTACGATTTAGGGCAACGAGATATGAACTCAACTACTCGTATCCAAAAACAGTAATCTAGAGTATAATCTAAAAGAGTGCCATTCTCGGATAAACGAAAACTACAAATTCCTAACACAATTTTTACACTTTAACGGAAAAGTAAGTTGCATTTGATTGTATTTGATAACTAACGTGTTAATTCAGTCGCGATTCTACTGTATATAAGTAAACGAACAATGCTTGAAATTAGAAGATGTAACAATCATTTGAAGTAATCCAAAAACAGAAATCTTGAGTATAATCCAAAAGAGAGCCATTCTCGGATAAACGAAAACTACAATTTCCTAACACAATTTTTACACTTTAACAGAAAAGTAAGTTGCATTAGATTGTATTTGATAACTAAAGTGTTAATTCAGTCGAGATTCTACTTTATATAAGTAAACGAGCAATGCTTGAAATTAGAAGATGTAACAAAGCAATATTGAAACACACACCTGAAGTTTAATGTATCTTTCCATCTCGGCGTCCTGCCTCTGCAGCTCTTGATCGAGAGCATCGCCGACGAGCCCGAGGAAAGCAGAGTCGCCGGACGAGGAAGAAGAAGACAACCGAGGGTTGTCCAACGAGAGGCCCAGCCCGGTTGACACTGATCGGGCCTGCAAGAAATCGACAGACGACATCTGGGAGTTATTGCTGCTGCTGTTGTGGTTGATATTGTTCTCCAGGAAGACTTGTTCTATCGGCGGCGTCTTCCTCTTCGACTCGAGCCCGAAGTTCCACTGCGACTCCGGCCCGTTCTCTTCGTGGGTCGGGCCCGGGGCCAGCCCGGCAACTATAACTGAAATACAGATAAGGGGTGAAGATGAATAATTAAATCACCCAAAAATTAAAATTTTATAAAAAAAAAAAATAGAGAAATTACAAGGAGGTATATAAGGGGGGTGATTATCAAGAAGATTTGGGGTGCTGAAGTATTGAACTTGGTGTGAAATCTGATTATCCATGTCGCTATTACATATATCCCTGAAACAAATAGAATTAATTAAAAAATGAATCTTTATGATGAAATAAACAAAACCCAGAAGAAAAAACAAACATTTTGTGTGTGTGAAATTACCTGTACGGATTTGATTGTTGAATTTGTGAAGGCGGGTGCTGAAGAAATTGTTGGAAGTGATTTTGAGGGAAAGACGCCATGGATTGAAAAGGGGGGTTTTCTTCGACGAGTAATATTGTTGGAGAAGGTGTTTCAGATAGGAGAGAGAGAAAGAGACCTTTTCTTTTTGAATTTGCTAATTGGTCCTCTAGGTATTGAATAATTGTGGGTTTTTCAAATTCAATTTGGTTTGACCCTGTATTTGTGGTCAAATTTGTGGCCACGTGGCCCATATCACATGAAAGACATAAATGCCATCAACAGCCCAACACATGGAACCGGCCCATATGCCCATGGGCTTTCGGTTGATTTACTTCGGCCCAAATTTCTACTAATTATAATTAGAGGTGGAAAAATCAAAGAAAATATCAAAATATAAGAAAATGGATACATATAAATTTCATGTACAATATTAATCACTAATCACTATGAAATTTTTCAAAATTTTCAGTATATGTATTTTTTCAATATCAAAATTTTTGATTCACAAATGATTAGATTATTTTGACTGTTGACTTTCTTAGTAGGGCAAAGGCAAATATAATAGTAAATACAACAAAAGCGTGAAACCAGGAAGAAGCGATTACAGAAGCTAAAATCCAATCGTCGGTGCATTACATCCCCTCCACGTGAGTTGTTGCTAACAAACACTCTCTCTCACACACACAAACACACAAACACACACACACACACGTTTCTGTTCCAGTACCCATTAGCAATGGCCGCGAAGCAGCTCTACATCGTCTCCATCGCCATCTTCATTGTGCTCGGTCTCGCCAGCTCCGAGCTCGCCGAAGACATCACCGGCGTCGGCGTCGTCAACGAAACCCTAGAACGGCGGTTCCATCTCGAGCCGGAGACGATCGAAGAGGAAGAGGACGAGGACGCGGACGGGTTGCCGCGCAGATCTCTGTACTGGAAATCGCCGGGGCCGAGGCGGTTCTACATTTCGTACGGTTCGCTCTCGGCGAACCGGATCCCGTGCCCGGCCCGATCCGGTAGGTCGTACTACACTCACAACTGTTTCGGAGCCAGCGGCCGGGCCAACCCGTACACCAGGAGCTGCGCCGCTGTTTCTCGCTGCCGCAGATAAACAAATGTATATCAATTATTGAATTATATTGTTTGAATCGTGTGTTCCGGGCCGGGCCGGGTCCGGATTTTCTGGATCTGATTTGGGTTTTGATGTGTATTTCTGTTTCTTGTTAGTATCTGCTTGATTCAAAGAGTGATTCGTTTTTTTGGTCCGGAGTGAAATGAACTTATTGTATTATAAATTCAACTCGTTCACAATGTTGCAAGTTCATACTCATTCTCTGCGGGGTCGTTTTTCCTTTCATCGAAACAGATTTATTAATTCTTCGATCTTAAGAGTAATTTTGAACTAAAATATGGAAAATGGAATTGAAAGAAGCACTATTTGATATTAAATGTGGTCACCAAATCTTGATGTGTATATTCATCACATTATGATAGTAATAGAAGTATTAGTAACCCCACATCACTATACTTTATATATTAAGGTCTTGTTTGGTGGCACCTACTAGTAAACACACGATAGTATATCTTGACCAAATTGATAACTTATTGTAACAGTATTTTAATAATCGGTTGTTTGATACATTTTTTAGTTACCAATATAGCATTCTGATACTCATTGTTGTTCCATAATTAAATGTCAAAATTGCCCTTCTTTTTTATTTTTTATTCAATTATCATCACATTTTTACCATCTTTGTTATACAGAAAACAAAACTTGAATTCAATCATCACACAACATCAAACAAGACAAATTAATTGGATTTTATAATTTTCACGAGCTGTGGGCATTTCATTTGTAAGAAAATTGCCCAAAAAAATCCAAATGGTTATGAATAATTGCAGAAAACGTAATCGAAATTTCATAGTCATACTTTTCAATGTAAGAGAGGCATCCAAAGGCCCCCGCCGAATAAGCTTCCCTAGAAGATTCAGTAAGCGGTGACGACCAATACGGATGCAGCGAAACCAGATCTGGAAATTTTCAGCAATGATTTCGTAGATTTCGAGTTGCGTCTCGAAGATCTGGCTACGATGGTCCTCGTCGATGAACTTTTCGCTGAAGGTAAACTCGTACGGTTACATCTCACCACGATCCTCGTTTCGGATATGCCGATTCGACTCTCAACTTTGAAATGCCGATCCACGTTTGCATCTTCTTTCATCTTTCTTGCAGGCCACAGAAAATCTTATGAAAAGGATAGATGAAAATATGAAGATTCATTTTGATGAAGAAATAAGGAGAGAATGAAATCGAGAACAAATAAATTTGAAGTGTTTTTTTGATATTTAATAAATAGAGGGGTAAATTAGTAATAATCTATACCAATCAGAGTCACTGTTGAAATGAGACCGCTTATCTCCCCAAATTGGGCTGATAAATTCACTGAAGAGGCACAGTATTTATGAGCGGGCCTTTAATCTATCTCAGGCCCACACAAATGAAACCAAACATCTAATTATCCCGTTATCGTAACTATCGTGTATTTATCATGGTCACCAAACATGCACTAACCATATAGAAATGGGTTATATGCGTGAGTGAAAGTGACATGTTAACGAACAACTCGGCCGGCCCCCCTCGTCGAACCCGGAGATCGAGTCTAAGCCGAGCCAGAGACCAATGGTCCTTTTGGACCACCACCAACCATCACGACACGACCCTTGCAGCCTTTGTCTTGACCATTGACCCACATTATTGTCCCTAACCTAGTTGTCTCGTTACAATTACTAGCTCGGATTTAAGTAGGCAATACAAATGAATAAGTTCTGGAATTTAAATTTAAAAAATGAAATTAAAAATGGGTTCGTTGTAGTAAAAGCCAGTCACGCCTGATACGTGTATTCCCACGTGGCAATACAGGTGGATGAAAATGAAATCATCCAATTCACCAAAGTCAGGTTCCAATCGAAATCAATTGCCTCTGCAATGAAACGCGGGCCCTTCCTGAAACAGGTTGTTTTGTGTTTGGCTTCTTTGGTTCTTTGTATTTCCTATGCTTACTTCCTTTTGCGATTAAGGTCAGTAGCAATTGCTGAAATCATTGTTGTCTTGCGAGCTTCGTCGAGTTAAAATTTCGGTTGGACCAACTCGGTTAATCATTGTTGAAATCGGAGGTGGCGTGAAATTATATTGATACCATATTGAAATCGAAACTGTGTGAAAAAAGAAGAAAAATTAAGTTAAAATTCGCTTAGAAAGTGTGCATCTTGAAATCAAGGGGTTACAAGCTAGAGATATACTCAATAATCATTTAAATATTCAATAAAAAAAAAGTATCACAATATTCAATAAATCAGTGTATTTCCTTTAATTTTATGGATCATAATCTTGTAAAAAAAAAGGATACTAAAGGAGCCAACAAAACAACAAAGACATGCTGCCCAATATCAAAAGTTAATGTCCCCGAAATTCAACATTCCCTTTAAATTTTTTCACCTTTTTTCTCTTTTAGTTAATAATATTATTATTCTCATTTGCTTGAATCAATTAATCTTTTAATCATATATTAAATCCACGTGTATACTTATTATACTATTATCACATTAAACTAAAGGGTCAAATGAGTAATTTGCGTAAATTAAAAATATTTGCAAATCCGACCCAAAACTTATGTGAGTGGCCGACCATTGCCCTCCTCCCTTCACATGCAAACAAATCCAACATTTTTCTTTTTGAAAGAAATTGCACTCAATAATAAATACTCAAAATTACAGGGGCCATGTTGAAAATCTTGGGTAAAATGCCAACCATCTTTTACCTATAGAGACAAAATATACATACACATTACATGTGACCAATTGAATGCAAAGATGGCTTGGCATTTCACATTAGATTTTCAGACATTTATGTTATTCTTAATCAAATTGGAAATGAAGGATCTAATTAGAATATTAGATTTGATCATATCAGAAAATTGCACTCTTTATTGGAGGGCTCTTCTTGTTGCTTGATTTTCTTGGACAAGGGCTCGGGCGAGGAAGAAACAGAACCGACCGGGCTGAGCCCCCACGAGTCATTTGAGCTATCGGAGCTGAATGAGATGTCGACCACCCCTTTCGGGCTTCCGGGCATCGGCCCGAACTTTCTTTTGTTTCTTGGCTGGAAATCGAGTCTTGTTGTCAGTTCTTGAATCAGCCTGCAGCAATCCTCAACTCTGTCCTGCTTCGTTTTTCAGGGTCATTTTGTAAGAACTAGGGATTTGATTATGTTAAAAGCGAAAATGAAGAAGAAAAAAAAAATGAGACAAGCCTTGTTGATTCCAAGAATGCCCTTGATTCGATCTTCATGTTCGACACAAACGCAGGGGTCCAAGCTGCTAATAACAGTAAGCATTACAGCAGTTGCCAATGCAGAAGGTAAGCAACACGTGAATCTACAATCTGCATTCGAGAAGACACGAAATTAGACGACAAAAAACAGACAAATTATCCGACAACATTATTGCACAACAACAACAGCAACAAATGATTACCAGAAACGACAGACAGAACAAGGCACTCGCATCTCCTGAGAAACTCACAGCAAAACCGAGCCTCGAATTGAAGCCTCTCAGCAATGCACTCAAGAAATGCGAGCGGGGTCACAGGGTTCATCTTCCACTCGAGCGTCGACAGGATCAAAATCTCCATCCTCTGAATCGTTTTCGACTCGAACACATACTTGGACACCTCCACCTGCAACACACACACAAAAAAAACAAATCAATCTCAATATCTGCGGATCAAGATTCGATCTTTATTCGTTCATTCGCGTACTTGGAGGTCGACGAGAAGAGGGACTTGAGTCTCCTCGACTTTGGCAGCCAAAGAAAGGCAAGCCACGGCTGCGAGCTGAGTCATCCACGGCTTCCCATCTCCCCGGGACCCGAACCTGTAAAGGAACCTATCCAGGTAGTCAACTGCAAGAACCGCAGTGAGGGCGGAGAACGAAAAGTAGTCGACGGCCTTGAGCATCCACTCCACCGCTTCGCATCGAGATGGGTTCTCTGCAAACCCACCGTACGGTTCGGCTTCCTGCTCTTCTTTGTGCAGTAAATAGCTCATCCACTCGTCTTCGCGCGAGCCCTCTTCTCCTCGGCATTCCATCGAACAGTTGGTGTGCGTCGTCGAGTTTCCAGTGTCCGGAGAACACAGAGCGTCGAACAACGTTTTCCCTCGCGAGCGGTTCAAAGGGGAACGATCATTACAGTCAAAGAAAGATAAAGGGGGAGAAGAAGTGGTGAATGATTTGTCTTTGGTGTTTGTGATGATGAGCGATAAATTATTTTTGGTTTGTGGGTTTTGAGGAGCTGTGATTGTGCGTATATATGTGTGACGGATGAGAGGAAGTGTGTGACAGTGCGAGGAAATTTGTGGGTTTTTTAGTTATAAAATTATTCATTTTTTTCCGATTTTCGATTTTCGAGAAATTGAACATTTGTAAATTGTAAATTAATAAAAAATAAATTTAAAAATTCGTTACATGTAAGAAACGATAGTCATAATAATCAATTTTTATGTGAAAATTTATAGATTATTATATTTGATTAATTAAATAATTTAATTATAGACTTTAGAAAAATTAAAATTGTACTTTAATTATACTCCTATTTGTGTAAAAATTTATACTGTATCAGCATTATATTCACACTCGAATGAAAGTAAGAAAAAATGACCGTGACTCGTGAGTACAATTAAAAAATAAAATATAATTATTTTATTTTTTGAGTTTTAAAAATATGCGTTAGACTTTTACAAAATGTAAAAATATATAAATCAGATCGAAAAACAAACAAATAAATAAATAAATAAAAATTGATTGGGTGTCATTAAATATAACGAAAATAATACTACTATCGTAGTAGTATCAATAAGTATGCATGCATCCGTGCTCACGACATAATTATTACGATTTCCCAAAACAAAATAAAAGCCAGAGAAGATGGAGGGTAATATAGTAAATATAAAGTATAGACCGGTGTTTTAAAGACTCCCGTGATCAAAATTCAAAGCAAAACATTTAAACTTTTTTAACGTTTTATTTTTATTTCTTTTATCAAATTTGGTTTTATATATACTCCCTTCAGTCATTAATAGATGTCATACTTTGTTGGACACGGAGTTTAAGAAAATTGTTATTTTTTAATTTTTTAATTAAAAAGTAAAGAGTAAAAATATATTTTAAAAGTGAAAAATAAAATAGTTGTGAGTAAAGTTTAAAAAGTAGGTGAGGTAAAGTAGAATAAAATTGTATATTAAAATGAAAAAGTTAAAATAATTATTTCCTTTTTTGGAGTGTGTCAACTATTGTTAGACACCCCCAAAAAGAAAAGTATGACAACTAAGTAATTAATTACTTTAGACTATGTAAAATTTATAAAAGTACTCTTACATATATTTAAAACGAATAAAATTTTGACAAAATAAATTATCTGATATCCTAAGTTGACGTTATTAATCATTACATAAAGAATTGATATTTTTTCGTGTAATTACGGGGCACATGTTAAAAGGAAAGATTAACAAACAAAGAGTACAGCAGTAATTACTTTTTACTATTTTGTTTTCTTTTGTGGCTTTCCTAAGAGCGTGCTAGCTCTTCATATTTATAAATTGTATTTTTAACTTTTACTTTTGGCATCAATTGTTTTTATATATATTCCTACATAAAACTTAGTAGTATTTTACCTAAAATATTGTTTGTCGCTGAAGTTAAACCCGTGTATTTGTTTCTCTAAAACATGAATAGTATAGGAGTATGTATTTTTTTAACAACTCGCGTATATAATAATAGTAGAATTTAAGATGAGTGAAATAGTACCCATCCGTTAAAGTGCATGCAAATGGGAGAGATTTATTTTCGAAGCTTAAATTAAGAAAAATAATGTGAAGTGAAATAGAGTTGATTTAATATTTAGTTAATATTTTATAAATAAAATTGAGTAATAAAGTATAGTGATGTTTAGATCAATTGCAATGTTTTGGATTCGAACTTACAAACTCACGATTTTCAATTCAAATGTTCAACCAATTAAGCTAACAACTCTTAACAAAAAATTACTCGCTTTTGAGATTAATCAAAATGAAATTACTCGCTTTTTAACGGGAGATAGTCCGTATAAAAGCTTACTTAGTGTTTACAAAATCGTTTAATTTTTAAAGTTTTGAATTACCCAAATTTCGAGGTAAAAAAATTGATTAAAATTAGCACTAATATTGTTTTGTAGCATGGTCAAAGTCAAATTGCTGATCAACCTCGGAAAGCAGCTGGCATGCAACTGCGTCTTTTTCTTATTTTTTTTCCAGCCGTAGGATTAAAACACCAAACCCAATGATCGCGATCTGACCGTCGATCTTGATGAGGGTGCATCCTACTATAAATGTAGCCGATAACTGGACCACCTCGTCATGGAGGTTGCATATGATTTTAATGAGGCTTTGGTACTTAGTTTGATGACGTGAATTTACTCGAAATCAATTTCAAGAATTAAAAATGTTTCCAAATCCAGCTTCCCCACAATTATTTCTCATTAGATTTTCAATGATTTTTTAATTTTTTTAATTCGGAAGATAGAAAAATATCTCATTATAAAGAGTCACAAATTATTGGAAATTAAATAAATAAATGATATGCAGTCAATATTAATTATTCTTAAATGCAACCAATACAATTTATTTTTTAATTGTGTTTGTGTTTGATGACGTGGCTCACTTAATTCGGAAACGACTTCATCAAGATTTCGTTATTTGCCGTTGCTTTCGATTCAACCTATTCGATCGGTTGATCCGTCAGTTGCCAAAGATGGACTCCAATCATTTGCATGTAGATGCATAAATAAACACCTACATTTACATCTACCATATTCAAAATAACGCGTATGAAATATCGACCACAAGCACATCAAAACAATACTAATAATTATTATGAATTCCCATTAAACATATACACACTATAATATTATTCTATTAATATACTACTATATAACTTCCTACTATCATTTAACACTATTAAATAAACATTGTTGTGAAAGTTCAATGGGTGACATTTATATCTTGCATGATCTTCATGAATGTTTACTCAAACAATATTGGCCCAAGTCATGAAGGCCCAGATCACTCAGCTGACCCGACTCAACCTTTCTTGTATAGTTGTACTTTGTTGTTAGAAACTAAGTTGCATTGCAAGAAATATATATATATATATATATATATATATATATATATATATATATATATATATATATATATATATATATATATATATATATATATATATGATTTAATTTATTGTTAAAATAATTTATAATTTAATTTAAAAGAACATTAAGTAATGCATTAGATAGTAATATTAATTTGAAATACATTTTAAACATTAAAAAATATTTTAAAATAATTTTAATTGATTTGAAATAATTTTAAACATTTGAAAGTATTTTAAAATACATTTTAAGTGATTTAAAAATAATTTATAAATATTTTAAAAATATATCTTGATAATTTTTAAATTATTTTAATACTTTTTAAATAGTTTAAAGTATGTTAAAAATAACTAGTAAATAATTAAAAAATAATTTTCAAACATTTTAAAGTCTCACAAAATAATTTTTAAGTGATTGAAATACATTTTAGACATTTAAATGTCTTATAAAATAAATTTTCAATGATTTAAAATATTTTTATGCCGTCAAATTATTATTATTATTTAAAAAATATCTGAAAGTTATTTAAACATCTTATAATTATTTTAAAGTGTATTAAAATATTTTTAATTGAGTTTAAAAACTTATTAAACAATTACAATTTACTTTAAAATAATTTTCAATTGATTTAAAAATATTTAAATGTGTATTAAAATAATTTTTATGAGATTTGAAAAACACCTTTTAAACCTTTAAATTGTTTCAAAATACACTTCAAAGGTATTGAGATCAAAAAATTACAATCTAATGAATTATTCAATTTTTTCAATTAAAGTTTCAAACATATTTTTTTTGCTACCAAAAATAAAAACGAAGAAAATATCTAGCGCGTGTATAACCACTTCTCCGAAATTTCTAATTAAGTAAATAGAAAAAAACTGAATATGGATGGCGGAGCAGGCACTGCCGACGACAGCACCACCACCTCCGCCGTCTCGCAATTCAGCCACGCGATGTGGCGGCGCTACCAGCATTTGCTGGACAAATCGACGCCGATGGTGCTGCACCGCTGGATCTTCCTCGCCGCGATCGCGTTCGTATTCGCGTTGCGCATCTACGTAGTCCAGGGGTTCTACATCATCACGTACGGTCTGGGAATCTACATCCTGCAGCTACTGATAGCGTTCCTATCGCCGCAGGTTGACCCCGAGATCCGGGAGCTGTCCGATGGCCCTGCCCTCCCTACGCGAGGCTCCGACGAGTTTCGCCCCTTCGTGCGCCGCCTCCCCGAGTTCAAATTCTGGTGAGTTTTCAATCAATATATGGATAGATATTGCAACTCGGAGCTGTTGAGTTATGCGTTTTCAATTGGATTTTGAGTTTAGGTATTCTGATTTAGCAGATTTTATTTTTCTGGATAAGAAGAAAATCGTTGAATCGAAAACAACTTGCATCTTTGATTGAAAGGGGAGCATTGGGCCTAAGTTTTGATAAGTTTGAGACTTATCTGTTCATGTGCCTAATTGATGGGCATGGAATCTTAATGCCTTTCTGGCGAGTCTTTGTATAAGAAAGGTTAATAGAAACTTTTTTATGTTGGTTTGTGTGATCTGAATAATTTCAGAACGTCGAAAATGAAACTGGGGATTTGTTATGACGAAGCCATATTCTCACCTTTAAATTTTGATTTCTAATTAGCTACTTCAGGATCCACGTGTGATGAGCTCACTCTTGGATTGAAATGAATATCAAATTTGAATGATTCTGAATATGTAGTAGAAACAAATATACTATATATGAAGGGACAGGATAGGGAGAAAGAAGAAATAACATATTTTTTTGCCTTAGATTTTGATATAAATTCTAGATGCCTTGAAATGACATCTAGTTAAGTGTGAGTAAAATTTGATCATTGTATTCAAACTACAGATAAAAAATTGATGGCAACCTTCAACCTTTAATGATTATGTAAACTAATTTTGTTAAGAATTCAGATAAATCATATTCCGTCTTGACTTTGTAGGCGCGTCTATTTATTATATATCATTAAAAAACAAACAAGACTCTGGTTATTGGTCAAAGAGAAGTGCGTGGATGACCATTTGTAGCAAGTATTTTCTGTCCAACCATAGCTGTAAGGACTCTCACAAATTGGCTCTGGCCTCTGTGACAGTCTTCTGGTTCCCCATGGGAGCAAACTAGCAAAGCGTGATTGGCCACATCTCTCATATGATTGTGTATAACATGTTGGTTTGTGTCCTTTGATACATGTGATTTTGCATAATTCATATAATAATAATAGTAAAAATTGCATTGCGCCGTAAACATAAAAAATGATCCAGTTAGTTCCACTTACTGTGTTCCCTTGATGATTTTGTTTCATCATGTTTTGTGTCTTTTATCTTGGTCTTTCGTTCAGTTCTGTATCGAGTAATGCATAACTATATTTATATTTAAGAGTAATCTAAATTTCCAGGGCATGGTACTTACCTTGGATTTCATGTACTTGTGACTTCGTATTTGGGATCGTTTGTGTTTTAGATTATACTGTGGCAAACAGCTTATAACCATCTCCTGGTTTCTTATTTTATTTTTAAAAATATCGTCCTTATAAATGAACTACAAAACAAACACACCCACCCACACGCACACAAGAGGACCTGATCCTCTCCTTTAAAAAAAAAGAGGTAGATACCACTTGACCTATGCTCTCTTGTATATCTAATGAGTTTATATTTGTTATCAAAATTGACTTCATTTTCCATACATTTGTTTAATGTCATTTCCAAGATTATAATTGGGATTTTGATCTTATGATTTTTCATAATCATCCATTTTTAATATTAACTGGCAAAATAAATGGATTAATAGCCCAGTTCTCTCAATTTCAGGCATTCAATTGCAAAGGCCCTTTGCATTGCTCTTGTCCTGACA
The DNA here is from genome assembly GCA_954870475.1 of Euphrasia confusa. Taxonomy (NCBI): domain Eukaryota; kingdom Viridiplantae; phylum Streptophyta; class Magnoliopsida; order Lamiales; family Orobanchaceae; genus Euphrasia; species Euphrasia confusa. The sequence continues at coordinate 42,939,509 of OX940956.1, read as the reverse complement.
TTCTTCAGTGTCTTCGATGTGCCTGTATTTTGGCCAGTGCTTCTATTCTATTGGTTGGTTCTTTTCATCTCGACCATGAAGCGGCAAATAATGCATATGATCAAATATAAATACGTCCCCTTTACATTAGGGAAGCAAGTGCGTTCTCAGTCCAACTGTTAGTTATACTTCTCTACTGTATAATCTGCCTATATTTATATTATTTAAATTTACACTTTTTATTTCAGCGTTATGGAAAGAAGGCAGCTCCCATGGATGAGACAAATGCTCTTAGGCCCTAATTATCCAGGTAGATTAGGGCTCTTAAATTCTGGAGATACATTTACTTATAAGGTCGGAATTTGTCGATTACCTTGTATTCTTTTAGTATTCCATGTTTAGAGACATGGCCTATTAATTCCGTAGTTCACACTAGTTAAATTGTTGTAAAATTTACTTTGACTGATTATCTGGTGCCCGAGGTAATAAATAACAGTTTTGTTCATTTGACTGATTGCTTAGTCAGTTCAGTTCAGTAAACATTATGAAGTGGCTGATATATTATATATCTGGCTGATGCCTCTACCTGGTAATAGTTTTTATGAATACTTAAAAGAACATTGATGTATCTTATTGCAGACAGTGGTCCTGATTTTGATCCCATAGTTTGTTTTTTTTTTTTTTGTAAAACTGAATGACGAACGACCAAGGTATGCCAAGTCTGGAATAGATGAGAAGTGATGCAAAAGTTTGGTAGCACCAATAGGAGTTGTTTATTTGAAGTGCTCGATATCCTAAAAGATAAGGGAAGGTAGGGCGAGTTATTATTGGAGGGACGAAAGGGCCACGGCCATTGATGTCCCTGTAGAAAGGAGTGGCACCAGGCTATGCTGCCCTACAGTTTGTAGTTATCAAGTGTCTGTATTAGACTCCACATTTGAGTCAATTGTTTTCACATATGCTGTCATGGTATTATGTTATATATAACATTTCATTAACACTTAATCTTGCTAATTGCATCATGATATATTTTTATTACCGTTTTCTAATTTCATTTACTGAAATAGGATTGGATTATCCAAGTGAAATTGAGATGAATGGTGCTAAATGTGCTCAACATTGAACAGAAGAATGGGGTCGCCTTAGCAAGTGACCACCGATGGATGTAGCGCCACTCATTCATTGATGGATTAGGTGAGGACCACCGTTTTCTATCGGTCTCACGGGTGTGCCCGACTTCCCCTGTGCAAAAATTTGGAAACAAACGCACAGAACAGCCTTCCCCGTTTTAGTGTTTGTAGCGTCTCTATCACACGGCCTGAAATTGCGCCATACAAAATAGTTAGCAATTGTGAAATACTAGCATTGAAAGCTGATGAAATATCCCACAGGTGTTGTCAATTGCCATGATAGAGGAGACACAGACAAAAGCCTCAATCAAACTTTTGGTTTTATGGACAAAAATCGTTGCCCTGTTTCAGCTGATAAAAGCATTTCCGCTTTAGAGGACCACATCAACGACACAGACATAATTACTTGCTAAATCGGGTATTTATAAGGCCAAGTGTGTCCCAACCTCGTACTTAAAAAGACCATAATCGGTGTGTATACACTGTTGGCACGCTATTGAATCGACAATTAGTGATTAGTTTACATCGACCGGCTGCATGATCCTAAAATAAATGAGAAGTTGATATTGTTCTGTTTGCAAATGTGTGAATAGCAAGTGAAGCTAGGATCACATTTTTCGTCTCTTCATTTTTTCTTCTAGTCAGTAGTCATTACATTAAGTGTGACGATTAAGTTTCGTGTCTGACGCGATAGTCAGCTAATTGTGCCACCCAAGTAGACCGCATTATGTTAGTCGTGTGTGTTTGTTGGTCCACACTGCGTTCTGTGGGCGCATAACAAACACCACAAGTTGCAGTCTTTTATATGTTCCTTCCAACTTTCGATTTTCTTTCACAGCTGCAGCAATGGAAAATAGGCTTCCAATGCTAAACTGTTTATTGCAGAACACACTCAGAAGTCTATGTTCATGTTCTGATCACTCTCCACCAACCCCTTCAAAATGGGTATACGCTATCTTCTGGAGAATCCTTCCAAGAAACTATCCACCTCCAAAGTAACCACACTTCCTCTTGCTGTCGAAAAACGATGCTGTTTTTTAAGGAGTTTTATCGTGTTAAGTTTCATTTGTTGTTTTCCAGGTGGGATCATGGAGATGGCATGCTTGATAGAGCTAAGGGAACCAAAAGGAATTGGTGATTATATTCACTTTCTTGAAAAGCAACAAAAAAACAAACTTTTTTTCTGTCTTAAATTTTACGTTTTTATTTGTGTTCAGGATTCTTGTGTGGGAAGATGGTTTTTGCGATTTCTGTGAGTGCGAAAGAACTGTGAATAAGTGTGTCGAAAGAAAGTTTGGTGCTGATACATTCTTCAAAATGGCCCATGAAGTTTATAATTATGGAGAAGGGTAAAAACTCTGTTTTTACTAACGACGACTTGCGATCGGGATCCCTTCGACGAATAACATTTGTTGTTGATTTGTGTTGCAGATTGGTGGGTAAGGTAGCATCAGATAACAGCCACAAATGGGTGTATAAAGATACCCCAACAGAAAAAGATCCCACCTTTACTTCTTCATGGAATGTACCCATTGATCCTGTAATTAAGCTATTTAATCTGGGGCAAAACTGTAATTAATTACTTTGATTTTACTTTTAATCAATAATTAACATCTTGAGTTGTTACATAATCATAAACAGCAACCAAGAGCATGGGAGGCTCAGTTCAGCTCAGGCATTGAGGTTAGTTAGAAAAAATATATAGATGGGGATCACATCAAAGAATTTAACAAGTTTCCATATATGGCAGACGATCGCAATCATATCGGTTCGAGAAGGCGCCATCCAGCTCGGCTCGTTCGATAAGGTATATGTAGATGTGGTTATTTTCTAGTCCGTCCGAAACTCGACTGACATTATGAAGTGGTGAAAATGTTAGGTTGTCGAAGACCTCGACTTGGTGGTCGGTATACAAAGAAAATTCAGCTACATATTCCAAAGCATGTCGGGGATGTACACAGTCCAAAGGCCATGCCAAACGATCCTAGACCCGAATTTCATCGACTATAATAGTGCTCAAAGACTAATTCACACCAGTGGGTTCGATGATCACAATAAGTATCCCGCTGCAGGATCGAAAAGACAAAACCACGATCACACGGGTCTCAGTTCGCCTGCTAAGTCCGTCTATTTAGGGTACAACAGTCCGCACGAGGGCGTTTCAGGATCGTTGCCTTTGTGGCCTATACCGCCTCTTTTGCCCTTGATGCCTAACAACCTCGGAGCGTTCTTAGAAAAAATGCCCTCGGTTCAAGTACCGTGTTACAATCCAGCTGGAGGCATTCGCGATCAGGGGAATCTTATTCTCGATAACAACTTGAATGGTGGTAGCCCTTGTTGTGATTTGAAGGGAAGTGAAGGTGATGACGGAGAGGTTGATGTTAAGGTGGCAATGGTACCTGGTTTGCTGGAGAAGGTTCTAGAAGAAAAGCTTTAGACTTTCATTTATTTTTCTCCCATGGAGTATCATGTTGTTATCTGAAACTTATTCTAGATTCATATTATGTTATACTATTGTTTGATAAATTTTGGATAAGGGCTTGTGCAGATGAAAGCAGCCAACTTCATGATCCAGGTTTGAGTGTGTATTTTCTCAAGCACTGCTCTTTCTGGGTTTCGCCAGAATGCGCTTCATGGCAGTAACTCCGAGCGGGTTGTCTTTGCTCTGTGTTACAAAACACCAGCAAAGTTTTCAATTTTCATTACATGATCAAGAAAACAACAAACCAGCAAAATGAACAAAACAGAACTACTCACGGACGGGGGCGAGACGGGGGAAGGCGGAGATGGGCCTGGGTTGGGCGGGTTTGGGCCCGTTTTGGTCGGGTAAGAGGGCTGAATGGCAATGCCGCATAGGCCCGATTTCGAAGCCACGTTGCGTTCCATCCTGAGGTAGCCCCACGAGTTCCTCACGATCCAGTAGTCCTTGCCGTCGGCGGTGGTGCCGTAGCCCACGGGGGCCACGCCGTGGTCGAGTTGCTCCCCGCATTTTCCGGTGAATATGCCCTGCCGGAGGTTTATAAAATGAAAACCGTTAGTACTCTTTCTTTTACAATTAATTTTGGTTAATTTTAATTGAATTTATTAAATTCGTTTTAAAATAAATTAAATTAAAATAAAATTTGAATTAACAATTTCAAATATATAATCTAATTAATCATATAATATTATTAATATTTAAAAAAAAAATAATAATTTATAAAAAAAAAATAGATAAATAATAATAATTTAATTTACTTTCAATTTAGGACCTGTTCTTTTGTAAGTGATCTTTTGTACTGAAACTGACTGAACTGAACTTAACCGATCTGAACTGAACGTAACTGATCTGAACTGGAATGATTTTTTATAAAAATAATAATAATTTATATAAAATCTTAAATATATTTTTTTAAATATTAATAATATTATGACAGTAATTAGATTGTATATTAAAATTAAATTATAGATTGAAATTATTTTTTATTTATTTTATTTTAATTTATTTTGAAGCGATCTGAATTGAACTGAACTTAAGCGATTTCAACTTAACTGAACTAAACTGAAATTAAGTTCAAAAGAACAGATACTTAATACTCTTTCTTTTAGATTTAAATTCATTTAAAATAAAATAAATAAAAAATAAAATATGAATTAATAATTTTAAATATATAATCTAATTAACCATATAATATTATTAATAGTTTACAAAAAAAATTATAATAATTTAATTCACATCAATTCAGTTCACCTAGTTTCATATTTAGTTTCAGATTCATTTAGTTTACTTCACCTAGTTTTTTTTTTGAATTAGTTCTAGATTCATTTAATCTATTTAATATATAAATCCAGACTTTGCTGATCCACGTGGCCAGTGTGAACACAAAAAATTACACTACAAAAAATGAGCATGTTCACACTACAATGTTTTGATTGGTCAAGACATTCTTATGTGGCTTTATAATTTTTACGTGGCTTTATTATTTATTATGATGTGGCTTTTAATTCAATTAATTACATAATAATTTCATATTTATTATATTTTTCAATTTCCATAAATACTAATCAATTTACGTCAATTCCTTAAATCGATATTAATCTAATTGTTTTTACTAATCAATTCCTTAATTTTCTCAATTATATTAATTGACCATTTACTATAAATAATCTTATTTTGTAAGAACCTTATAATTTAGTCAAATATATTTTTATTAACCCAAATATTGTAGTATAAAGCTTTTTACACACAATATGGTCAACTAATTTGGATTTTCCATAATTTTATCTTCCTTAATTATCCTTCAAATCTCAAGATTTCCATAAATGTAACATTTAAGTTTTGAATCAAATTATATATTGCCCCATAATTTAGGGATTTTTAATTATCTATGGGTATTTTTATTTTCATATTATATACGTATTATTATTGTAAATATCAAATTAAATATGAATAATGATAATGATTATAATAAATACGTATTGATATGGTAATTTTCAAATTAAATACAAATAATGATAATGAATATAATAAATATGTTAAATTATAATATTTATATATATGTTATGGAAATTATAATAATATAAATTTTATGGAAATTATAATAATATAAATTTTATCTATTCTATAAATAAATATTTAATTAATTATATTTTCATAAAATCTTACGTGACTTTCTTATACCAATTATTTTCATAACAATTATTTTCATATACTTATTTTTTTTTATATTGTACTACGCATTATTCTTATTCTTTTTTTATAATCTAATTAATTGCTTTTTATTTTACAAATTCAATTTTAGTTTGAAATTGTTTAATTTTTTTTTAGGGCACGCATTATTCTTATTTTTTTTATAATCTAATTAATTGCCTTTTATTTTACAAATTCAATTTTAGTTTGAAATTGTTTAATTTTATTTCATTATTTTTCTTATTATCATTTTAATATTTTAAAATTATATTATATTAAACTTAATTTTAGTTTAGTTAGTTGAGATTTATTAAATTCATTTCAGTTCAGATTTATGATCCATTAAGTTCAGTTTATTCATTTAATTTTTGATTTTTTTATTTCATTATTTTTCTTATTATCATTTTAATATTTTAAAATTATATTATATTAAACTTAATTTTAGTTTAGTTAGTTCAGATTTATTAAGTTCATTTCAGTTTATTTTAATTTACTTCCAATTTCAGTCCAAAAAAACAGGTTGATAATGATTTAGAACATGTTCTTTTAGAGGTTGATAATGATTTAGAACATGTTTTTTAGACTAATTTACAATTCGCTTTATTTCAAACACATTAAGGTCAATTTATTTCATTTCAGTCATTTTGATTCTTAAATAACATGTCTTTAATTATAAAAAAATTATATATTTAGAACGTATTTTCATTAAGAATTAAATAAAGTTACAAACACAAAAAAAAATTATTATTTATCAATTTTTTTTTGGAATAGTAAATAAACAAGTTATAAACAAAATTATTATTTAACAATTTATTTTTTTAACTATTCAACTATATTCACCATTCATAATTTACACAAGTTATATGATTCAAATGATGAATGATTAACTATTCAACTATTCACAATTCATAATTTAAACGGGTTATATGATTCAAAAGATTAATCAAACTGAATTTAATAGATCTCAACTGAAGTGAACTAAACTTCATAGGTCTGAACCGAAATGATATGATCTGAAATTAATAGGTCTTTAATGAACTGAATTGAATTGAATCAAACTGAACTGAATTGAATCGAAATGAAATAAAATTAAGTTCAATCTAATTTAATTTAATTTTAAAATATTTAAATAATAATAATAAATAAAAACAAAATTAAATAGAACTGAACTTAATGTAGACGAACGAAAATTAACTTAGTACCGGTTCTTTTAGAGTTATTCTTATTTCAGTTCAATTTACATGTTCTTAATTGATCTGCACTGAAGTAAAGTTATTTTGGACTTAAGTTCAGTTCAGTTTATATAAATTAAATTAATCCATTTCAGATCCATTAAGTTCAGTTTATTCATTTAATTTTTAATTTTGTATTATTTTATTATTTTTCTTATTATCATTTTAATATTTTAAAATTAATTTATATTAAACTTAGTTTCTGTTTTGTTAGTTCAAATTTATTAAGTTTATTTCAGTTCAGTTTAATTCAATCAATTCTCTTTATTCCAGACGCATTAAGTCCAGCTTATTGGCAATTTTGAGTCTTAAAGAACATGTCTTTAATAGTCTTTAATAAGTAATAAAAAAATTACTACCTCTATCTCATTTTTATAGTCACACTTTCTTTGTTATTTGTGAAGGAAGTGTGACCATTGCATTGGGATAGAGGTAATATATATCCAGTGGTAATAATAATGTTACAAAATATCAATCACACAAATAATAAAAATTCTTATATTATAATCTTAACCATATAACCACGATTTATAAATTCAATCTAAAAAATCTAAATAAATAATTAATTAAGATTGTTATACAAATGATGTTATATTTTTTTCTTAGAATTTATATATCGATCACATAAATAATAAAAATTCTTATATTATAATCTTAACCATATAACCACGATTTATGAATTCAATCTAAAAAATCTTAATAAATAATTAATTACGATTGTTATACAAATGATGTTATATTTTTTTTTTCTTAGAATTTATATATCGATCACACAAATAATAAAAATTCTTATATTATAATTTTAATCATTTTACCACGATTTCTGAATTCAATCTAAAAATCTTAATAAATAATTAATTGAGATTGTTATCCAAATGATTTTATATATTTTTTTTAGAATTTATATATCCCGCGCATCTTCGCGGGCAGGTATTACTAGTTTATTCAAAAGAAGGTATCCTTAGTCACATCACATGCACTTCAAAAATTGAAATAACTATTCTTACTTCATTTAATCTTCGTGTAAAAAATAAAGTGTGAGTGTTATTACCGACTCATAGAGCTGGAAATCCCTTCCGCCGGCTTCAATGACGACGCTGATGGGCTGACTCGTAACGGCCTTCTGCAGAGCCTTCTCGTTGTTCGTGGGAACATCCTCGTACCCATCGATCGACACGACTTTTGCGTTTTTCTGCACGTGATCGAATAAATGAAAGTCGATTTCAATCTCGATAACAGAGTTTTTTTTAATGTATTTATTAACTGACCCTGTATTGGTCACACCGGCCGTCTCTGCCGGTGTAAGCATAGTCCTCGTCGGAGTCGATGCCTCCGTTTTTGACGATGAACTGAAAGGCGTAGTCCATGAGGCCGCCGTTGCAGCCTTGGTTGTAGGAGGTGTCGCAGTCGACGAGCTCTTGCTCGGAGAGGGAGATGAGTTTTCCGGTGACTATTTGGTTGATGCCTTCCACGGCGGCGATCGTGGAGAAAGCCCAGCAACTCCCTACACAGAGGATTATGATCAATGTTTGAATAATGAAGTTTTTACATGACATTGTTTGTTGTCAAAAGAGGATTTCTTGAAAATTTTGTTGTTGATCTTCAAAAAAACAGTCAACAATTCATTTATGTTTACTTTAATTTTTTTCTTTAATTTGATTTTAAAAAAAATAGCCGTTGTGGGGCCTACTGATTGTGCCTAACTATCTCAATAATCAAACCCTAACTCATTTTTCATCCATCAAATAGTCAAAATTATTTAAGACAATCATAATTAATTTGATTCAGTGAAACTTAAATTACTAACAATTGAAATTGAAATAAACATATAGGAATTCAAGCTTAATAGTAGTATTACTTTTTCTGTTCCAAAGTATATTGTCAATTCTGTAAGCACCAAAAATGTTAGAAATTTGAACTCTTTGATAAATGAGTAAAGTTTTAAAATATCTTGTTTTATTTGAAAATGTAATTTAATAAAGAGAAAAAACCCATAAAAATAGATTAAAAATATGGATTAACATTGTATTTAAAAAGTTAAAAAAAATCATTTTTGATATTTTAAAGTAGTATTTCTCTTTAAGAAAAAGAACTACTTATTACGCATAATACAAATAAATATAAAATATAAATGAGAGATTCATGTTATTTCGGAACGGAAGAAAGTGTACTTATTAGTAGTTATTAGTAATAAATGTAGTTACTTCAAACGTGACGATTATTTGAGACTATTTCAATAAAGTCTAATTATTATTTTTGAATAAAAATAGTTTTAAAATCTATTTTCTTGAAATATTAACTTGATAATTTCTCTCTAGATAAATAAAAAATACTACGTAGAATGAAAAAAAATTAGGGAAAATGTAAATAAGGTTAATAAAAAAATCGTTACCGCATCCTCCCTGATCTTTGACGGCGGCGACGGCCCCTTTCTCTCTCCAGTCGACGGAATCCGGCAACCTATCTCCGACTTTCGGCTCGTAACGATCGCTCTTCCCGGCGGTCAATCGCCGCTTCCCGTCGGGCCTGACCCCGAGATGGGCTTTCCGGTACTCCGCGTTGGTCAGATCGGCGAACCGGTTCAGGCCGAGCTTGTAACTCCGGTTCGCCGCCGCGTTCTGCTCGTCGACGTACCGGAGATTGTCCTTGAAGATCTGGAACCGCTTCTCTTTCTCGCCGAGGGCGTTGTACGACTTGCCGTGCTTCGCAAGCCACGCCTCGTACATCGACATTGCCTCGTCGTCGGGCCGAGAGCCCGGCCCGGCGTGCTGCCGGTCGTAGGCTATGATGGACATGTCGGAGGCCCATGTTTCGGCCGGAAAAGAAAAGAGGTATAGAGAGAATAATGCGAAATATATTTTTGTGCTCATAATGTTTTTTTCTTCTACTTTCTTTTTAATTTGATGGTTATTATACTATAGTCCCTGTATATAATTACAATTAGGGGTGGGAAATTTCGGATTCGGTTATCGGTTAAATTCGAAACCGAACCGAAATTTTCGGTTTTCGGTTAACCATATATATGAAATTCGGTGTTCGGTTCGGTTATCGGTAAAGAAAAATAATTATTTTCGGTTATCGGTTATTCGGTTAACGCACCGAAAAAACCCGAATAACCGGAATATATATTCCGTATACATAAAGGCATATTGAGTAGTTTATGGGGGAGATGATACTATTAAATGTAGTAATTTTCTCCACATAAACACTTGGTGAGATGCTGTGACATAAAAAATAGTTCGGAGAAAATACTCGTTCTAAAAAAAAAGTTTAATTTTTAACTGAATAAATAAATTTCCAAAAAAAAAAGCTCTAAAAAATAAATAGAAAATACTCATTCTAAAAAAAGTTAAAATTTTAACTGAATAAATAAATTTCTAAAAAAGAAATACTCTAAAAAATATATTTTACGGCAAAAAAAATTGAAGACGGTGAGTTGTAGAAACATCTCAGTAATTTTCCAAAAAAAATCAGTTTTTAATTGGTTTTTCTTGGTTACCCGATAACCGAACCGAACGGTTACCGGTTATCCGAAAAAATATTTCGGTTCGGTTTTGGTTAGTCATTTTTATCTTTATTCGGTTCGGTTAACCGGCAATTCGGTTCGGTTCGGTTTCGGGTAACCGAATTTCCAGCCCTAATTACAATGTTGGAGGAGGAGGAGAGGGGTATTATGGGAATTTAATAATACATCTGCATATTAAATTGGGACAGAAGTATTACTATTTTGTAATTGAAAATTGTAGATAATCCTCTTTTAAAAAGTACTGCATCCTATTTATCTATTAGACACAAAATTAATACTTTAAAAATATAATATTGATTTGGTTTCTTTTTTATTTAAAAATATACTTATTTTTTTTCTTTTATTTCCTTGTTGAATTAAAAATTACTTTGTTAAAAAACAGATGTTTTTATTATTTTGAACGGAAAGTAGTATATTAATAAATAAATACCCAATATGAAATGAATTTGGGACATGGAATGTGATATAGAATGAACGAATTTACTAATTTGCAATTTTGACATTTACTTTCTTGTTATAAAATAATATGTGGATGTCTCTTGGAGTGCTAAAGATAGTGGGAATTCATATGGAAACAATTGATGTCACCACTTATTGTAGTATTTATTCATAGCTAATGCATATGTAACACTTATTGTAGTATTTATTCATAGCTAATGCATATGGATATACCTATAAATAGGTACTTATGTACTCCATTGTAATACACTTGTGATACACTTCATACATACACTAGATAGAGACTCCAATACTTGTGATACACTTGAAACATTGAAATATAATAAGAATACTCTCTTTCTCCCTACTTCTATTCTCTTCTTCTGTACCTTCTTCTTTATATTGTCCTGAGCTATTAAATTCACAACACGTTATCAGCACGAATAGCAAGATTCACAAGCGCGAATAGCAAGATTCACAAACACGCAAGATTCGCAAGCACGAATAGTAAGATTTTTAAGGTACGCATTTTATTATTTTAAATTCATTGTTATTATTATGACTAACATCAATAAGGTTGATTTCACTCTTCTTGATCTTAGTGAAATGAATTTTTAATCGTGAAATGTCCACTAGCTTTGTGAAAAGATTTGAAAGAAAGATACGATCACCCGAAGATGGTCGTACTACAAAACATGGAATGATTGACTCCACATTTGAGTACAAGATTTTAAATCTGTCGAGACATATAATTCAGCTATCATGAAAGTAGCTTCTCAATTAAAATTATGTGGTGAAACTATAACTGATGAAAAACATGTATGAGAAAACATACTCTACTTATCATGTGTCGAATGTGCTCCTGTAGTAGCAATATCGATAAAATGGATTTACCAAATATTATGAATAAATTGGTTGTTGAAAAATCACAAATCTCGACCCACCGGTTCTAGTCCATTTCCTGAAGCAAGTGAGACTCAAACTCAAAATTATATATGAACGTGGTCGTAGTCGTGGACAATGTTGTGATAATAGTCGTGGTGAAAGTAGAGGACATGGAAACTATCATGTTCGTAATCATGTTTGGTGTAACTATATAATATCGAAATAAGAATGATGAAGAAAATGTCTCCCTGAAGAGAGAACATGAAGAAATAAGAAATAATAATGAACAAAAGAAAGTTCATTGGTCTAGTATATGACGAAGATCGGATCATTTTGTTGATCTTTATAAAAAAAATCGTTGAAATGAAACGAAAAATATGTGGAGACAAATCATGTCGATGAAAATAATGTCAATGATGATGACATGGATTATGAAAGAAAAATCAATGTTTGCATCTTGTATCAATAATAATTTCTAAAAAGAAATAATGGATGTCAAATCTTTGGAATGAAAAATGATGGTGATATTTGTCTAATTGATAGTGTTGCAATGCACACAATGTTGAAGAATCAAAAATATTTCTCTCGACTTGAAGTGGGAGAAATAAGTGTTAATACGATAAGTGAAAGTGCAAATTTTATTGATGGCTCCGGAAGAGCAATAAATATTCTCCCTCAAGGAAATAAAATTGTTATTGAAAATGCACTATTATCTTTCAAGTCTTTAAAAAAAATTGTTAAGATATCCGAAAAAATGGATATCATATAGAGACTAAAAAGAGAAAAATAAAGAATGTTTATTGATTACAAAAATCAATTTGGCAAAGAAGTGTATTCACTATCTTTGGCTTTATGATTCGAAAATAAATTCAATAGAAACATATCACCTAATAGACCAGAAGTCTATTGATCCAAAATATTTTATGATTTGGCATGATCGACTTGGAAATCCAAGATCGACAAAGATGAGATGAATTATTGAAAATTCCCATGGCCATATCGTGAAAAAATAAAAAGGTGTTGATGAACACAAATGAAATCAATTTTTCCGACATTAGGGGGAGAAAAGGATCAACCGAAAAAAGCAATGTCAAAAGAATGTGAACTTGAAGTTCAAAAGAATTTTGCATTTGCAAAGAATTGCAAATCAATTACCGGATGAATTATTAGACTCCCGAAGAGTTACTAAATCGCATTTTCCTGCAGAAAATGTCTCGGTCAAAATTGATGTCCCCGAAAGACAAATTACAAGTGCTAATGAATCAAAAGCACGCCTGGAGCGTGGAAGACCTATCGGTTCCAAAGATAGAAATCCTCGAATGAAAAAAGGATTAAATAAAAGTGACGAATTAGAAGAAATAATGAAAAAATATTATCTCTTGAGGAGGATTCTCCAGAAGAAGAAAAAGAATAATTTATGAAGAAAATGAAATTATAGAAACTTCAATAAATTCTGTCACTACGGGAAAAGGTTGGAATCGAAAATAAATTGTTGTTGATGCAATTTTTGCATACAATGTGGCACTTGAAGTTAAAGAAGAAATTGAGGATAATGAACCAAAATCGGTTGAAGAATGACGGCTAGAAATGATTGGCCAAAATGGAAAGATGCAAATCCAATCTGAATTGGACTCGTTGATAAAACAAAAAAGTATTTGGACCGGTAGTCTAAACACCAAAAGGTGTAAATCCAGTTGGATATAGATGAGTATTCGTGCGAAAAACAAATGAGAAAAATGAAAGAAATAAGGCACGAATGGAACTCCTGAAGAGCTTCAAAAATTCGTTGAATATTTGAAGAAAGAATTTGAGATTAAAGATTTTGGAAAAACGAAATACTGCATTGGTTTACACATTGAACATCTAGAAGATGGAATTTAAGTTCACCAAACAGCTTATGCCCAGAAGGTATTAAAGTGATTTAACATGAAAATGCACATCTCTTGATTACTTCGATGATCGGCCGATCACTTAATCCTAAAAAGGATAATTTAGAGCTCGAGATAAAGATGATGAGATCATTGGTCCTGAAGTACTATATTTCAACTCAAATGAGAAAAAAGAACAAATGAATTGCAAGAAAGGTGAATGTGATGTGTAACAAATTCAATAAAGTGATAACTTGGCAGATCTATGTACCAAAGCAGTACCGACGACAACATTTGAAAAATGTGTGAGAAATATCGTTTTTCGTCGGTTAAAGAATCTCAAATAAATACGTGTTGCACTCTTTTCCTTCACTTGGTTTTTTTCCCAAAGGGTTTTACCTTGGAAGGTTTTTAACGAGGCAACTTATTGAGCGTATTAAATAATTTTCGTTTACTAAGGTTTTCCCTCCGGGTTTTTACTTAGTAATTAGAAACGAAATATAAAAGCGATGCTTGAATTGAATCAGGGGGAGAAATACGAAGATGTATAAAAGACATCCAAGGGGGAGTGTTATAAAATAATATGTAGATGTCTCTTGGAGTGCTAAAGATAGTGGGAATTCATATGGAAACAATTGATGTCACCACTTATTGTAGTATTTATTCATAGCTAATGCATATGTAACACTTATTGTAGTATTTATTCATAGCTAATGCATATGGATATACCTATAAATAGGTACTTATGTACTCCATTGTAATACACTTGTGATACACTTCATACATACACTAGATAGAGACTCCAATACTTGTGATACACTTGAAACATTGAAATATAATAAGAATACTCTCTTTCTCCCTACTTCTATTCTCTTCTTCTGTACCTTCTTCTTTATATTGTCCTGAGCTATTAAATTCACAACATTTCTTTTTTTTTTTCATATCATTTTCCCTTTTTTCCACTTTGGTGAAAACCATTGAACTCATTGCCTAATATGTAGTGATCAATTTAATTTTAACAAATTAATTGAATTATTTTTCTAGTGTAATATTATTTCCTTTTTTATAATTTATTTCTTCATAATTTTATTTGTTAACAATATTATCAAGCTAACTAAAGTTGTCGTAACTGTGCTAATCAATTACAACTAGAGGTGAATATTGATAGACTCTTTTTCGATTCAAAATATTGCAATTGAGTCATACTTTATTTTTTCGTTAGTAATATAGGATTCTGTCTTTTATTTTTTTAAAAATAAGGATATGTTGTATTTCTCTATAATATAATAAGTAACAATAGTTTTTCTTATAAAAAATAAATGAGCACAATTCTAATATTGTGATTTTTTGCTTTGGCGTGATACTTTTAAAATTGATTTTTAAAAGCGATTGAGATGGCCAAATGCATAAATTTATACGTTTTTTATGATAATTAAATGTACCTAAAAAATGTAATCCAATTGCGAAGAAAGTGCGTGACAATTCCCTACAATTAAAAAGCCCAACTGTTCCTACTAAAAACAAGTAAACAACTCCTATTATTATTCATAAAATTAAATGATAATATATCTATATAGACCTATTGAAATAATATATTTTTTTATATACACATTTAATAAAAAAAAATCTATACATACATAATTCATAAAATTGCTTTAAAACCATTCCAGCAATCCAGCTTATTAGAAATTGATTTAATTAATAAAAGAATTTTGAAAATCAAATATGTTAATTAGGGGACCGAAAATGTTGTAATTAATTAATTCGGTCTCCGACATACATTTTCGATTCCTGAACAACAATTTCGATTCTCAGCCAATATTTTTCGGTCTTCAAACAACATATTCGATCCCCGAACAAATATATTCGGTTACCGAAACACATTTACCAAATAAATCAATTTTCAACCAACTAAAAAGGTATTTGAAATATTTTATGAATTATATGTGTAAAAAAAAGTTGACTATTAAGGAGGGTGTATTCAATCAGGATTTTAATGGATTTTTTTGGACTTTTAAAAGTCCTTGGATTTTTGTGGATTTTCTAAATCTACGGAGTTTATGAAGAGTTTGATTGACTTTTTCTTATTGATTTTCACGGATTTTGATAGACTTTACGTAATTGTGAAATTTATTTTTTAATTGATTTACTTGAATTATCATAGACTTTTACATATAAAGAAATCCAAATTGTTTTAAAACAAAATAAAATTGTTTAGAAAATAAATACAAAAAATGTATTAGTTTAAAAATAAAAAATATAATTATTCAACATTATTATTCCTATTTTTATTTACATATTGGTATACGTCGACATCATTTTTCATAAACCATTAGCAAGCAATACTCGTTGTATGAATTAGCTTGTTCATTTTTCATCATTTTTCATAAACCATTAGCAAGCAATACTCGTTGTATGAATTAGCTTGTTCATTTTTCAAATACCATTAGCAAGCAATGCTCAATACTCGTTGAATGAATAGCTTGCGTTTTCTGTTTTGATGTAAATAGTATTCATGATATATATATATATATATATCATACAAAAAAATATATACATATTATTTTTTGATTTCTTTATTTATTAATGTTTTTTTAACTTCATTATGTTTATTTATATATTTTTAAAATTTTATTATTTTTTCAATAATTAATTAATTATTTTATTTTATCTATTTCATGTTTACTAATTTTATTTATTTTTATTTATATAGTTTTTTTTTTAAGTTTTATTATTTTTTTTAATAATTAATTTGTCAATTAAAATAGAAATTCGTTGAAATCTCATGTATTTGGGAGAGATTTCAAATAATAGATTTCCTTTATATTTTTAGGATGAAATCAATAGAAATCCATTGACTTTAAAAATATTTTAAAATCCATTGAGTTTTGAATACATGTAGATTTTAATAGACTTTTTAAAATCTGAATTGAATACCTCCGGATTTTAATAGACTTTTAAAAATCCGGATTGAATACCCCTGGATTTTAAAAGTCCAAACAAATCCTACAGAGTCTTAAACGAATACACCCCCTAAGTGAATTTATAAAAAACACGAAACACTATTTTAATAAGTATATTTTTAAATTTCTCCCTAAAATTAAATAGGAGTATTTTTCATTGGTGCTTACACACCACACATATTAGTACACCTCATATTAAACACTCCTTACATTATAAAGTAATTGTCAGACTTTTTTTTGTTATTTAAAAAAAATGCGACAAAGTAATATGAAACAAAGAGTACATGTTTCACCCTCTTATACTCAAAACCTAATTTACTACCTAACCCCTTTATAATTAGTCATTAAAATATTAGTATAATTTTATTCTTCCACTTTCCTCCCTGTCACAAACGAAATAGATTTGCAAATTACAAGTAAAACAAAAAAAAGTGCAACTTACTAGATAATTTTGTTATATTACTTTTCTGCGTCAGAATCGGATTCGTTACACAGTACATGTACTAAATAAAGCAGTAGAAATTAAAACAATAATAAAAATAAAAAATTAACGAGTTGTTTCTCACTTAACAACTCGCGACAACCTCACGACCACACAATTTACTCATAAATAATTATAAAATTCGCACGATATCAGACTACAAAACAGTCTTAGTACTTGAAATTAACTCTCACGAAAATGATAAAAAAAATATCGAAAATTATTCACTCGAGCAATTCTATTTTTCTTCTCTCTTTAGCTTCAATCGAAAAAGTATAATGATGAAAATGATGATTGTCTTCTATATATTGATTCATCTTTCTTGTCCAATGTAGTGGGTGGTTACGTGGTCAAATCTTCAAACACCTCCAGCCCAGCCCATAACACATGCACTCCGTGCACTTGTAACTTTCAACCATCGTTCTCTTTTGAACCTCCCACCAACTTCTTTGTTGAATCCACAAAATCATCTAAAGACTTCATATATTGGGCCAAATATCTTCATTTGTGCAGCCCATTATTTTTACTTATTTAGCCTATTAGCTCATTGAATCACTCAAATATTCCCTGCACCAACATTTTATTCGATCAATTTTTTAAACTCAACTCACAGCCACTTTATTTTTCAATTTAAAAATAAATTAGTCCATTTATTTTGTTTATTAAAAAATCAAAAAATAACACTTCTTATTATTTGTGAAAAAAAAAAAGTATTGTATTTTTAATGATATAGTCTTATAGAAGGAGTGCTAATTTTTTATTACTTCATTTATCTCATCAAAGTTGATACATGGTAGAAAGTGTAATTGTATTTTAAAGTGAAGAGATCAAAAAGTATTTTTTTATGTGTCAACTATTATGGAACACTTAAAAAAAATATTTTAATTATTTTAAAACATAAAAAATATTATTGAATTAATAAAAAAAATTAATATTAAAAATAGAGTCCAGTTTGAACAATTTTGTTTCGAGAGCCCAACTCGAGCTAACAACGGTTGCGCTCGTTTAATTTTTACTAAGCATGCTCCGTAAAGTCAATACTGCATTATAATCCAACTCCTCGCATAAAGTGTTTTTTTTAGCCATATTATCTTTTGGGGGTCAACTTCATGCTTTGTTTTGGACATGATTCCTAATTTTAACAATCAACTTGGTTTCAGATATATAACAAGAATGTTATTGTCGAAAGGAATGTTTTGTAATGGTCGCTTTTGTATGGTATCCAAGTTGTGCATTGTTTGTCGACCTCTCGCATTATAAACAGCCGACATCAATTCAAATGCAATTAAATAAGCAACAACTTGGGTATCTAATTACTAGATCTTATCTATTTTTTTAGCATAGTTATTTTCTTGAATAGGGGCTTCAATTCGTGTTTAGATGGTACACGATGAACTTAATTAGGTCGTGGAGATGATTCATTCGGGTTCGATCTCATATAAAAGTAATGAATCACCCAAACATTTTGAACTTTTTTTAGTTTTGTGAGTTTCTTAAAATGAAATTTGACATTTAAAGAGTGACAATAACAAAGGAAAATGTAGCACCTACATACTCTTAATTTACTTGGTATTTTTATGCTTCAAAATATACAATTTCTTAGATTATACTGTAATTGTTTTAGTAGATTATCATACAATTATTGGAGATATTCTATAGATTTAAAGATTGTTTTAGTAGATTATCATACAATTATTGGAGATATTTTATAGATTTAAAAATACGATTGGATAAAAAATGGTATAAATGTATGATAGGAGGTATTCTATAATTTAATTTTTTGAAAAATAAAAATAACATTATTTATATTAACTCTTAAAAACATGATTCACAATAACCCAAATTTATTTCATAAAATGGTAAATGGTAATGAAGTTGAAATAATTAAAATGGTAGTCATCCGTATTTAATAAAATGGTAATGTTGATTGAAGAAATTACTTAAATGATATAAGCAATTTGATAAAAATAGATTAGAACGTAAATTGAACGGATCGAATTGTTGCGTGTTGCTTCTCATGCTAGCAGTGTTGAGATTGGAGTGTAATTGTTCTTCACGATCTAACAATTATATATTTATTTATGTTTAATTTTCTCTTTGTTTTTCTGTTCTGATCTAAAGAGCATATATTTATTTTCTCTATGTTTTTCTCTTTTGTGCGTTAACATTTACAGTAATTCTTATCTGTATAAATATATCACTCTATATTTAATAATATAAATAATGCATTTTCATAACGGCTGCTTAGAAAAAATTATTAGGATAATTATTTATAATATATATTTATATTACACAAATAATATATAACCCTAATCCTAGCATTGATTAAGTAATTTGGAATCTTATTCAAACATATAAAAAATTAATATCATTTAATAATTAAAAAAATTATAAATATAATTATTTTTTTTAAATTTTTGTACAAAAAATTAATAACATTTTATAAAAAATTATGAATATAAAATTTTAAAATTGTTCAAATTTATAACCACTTCCTTTTTTTCAAGTGTTACAAATAAATGAATAATATATTTAAATAATTAATAACAAATAAATGAATAATATATGTAAATAATTAATAATAAATACACCACCACCGTATAAAATGAGACGCATCTCATCCGAATTAAGTATTTTTTTTTTCTCCACCATCACTTGTTAGCTTTAGAATCTCTTTCCCCAAAAATAAAAAATAAAAATTAGGGAAACGAATTTGACAGAGAATTTAATTTCGATTTCAATTTCAATATCTCGGATTCGTAATTCAATGGAAGGCGGCGGCTGCTGCACAACGTCCTCGTCGAGCACGGAGATACCGAAGCGAAAACCTCGGAAGCAGCACCAAAAACCCTACCGCGGAATTCGGATGAGGAAGTGGGGCAAGTGGGTCGCCGAGATCAGGGAGCCGAACAAGCGCACACGAATCTGGCTCGGCTCTTACTCCTCCCCCGTCGCCGCCGCCCGCGCCTACGACACCGCCGTCTTCTGCCTCCGCGGCCCCTCCGCCCCCCTCAACTTCCCCGACTGCATACTCGAGGACGGCGGCGGCGGCGTCACCACCGATCTGTCCTCCGACGCCATCAGGAAGAAGGCCGCCGAGGTTGGGGCTAGGGTTGACGCGATTCAGGCCGCCGGGAACGGGCCGAACAGGGCGGGTCGGGTCGTCGAGAAGCCCGATTTGAACGAGTACCCGGGTCCGGAAACGTGGGAGGAAAATTGAAACCCGGTATTATATATAATTATTAATTAGATTTTATTTTTTTTTGTTTTTGTGTTTTTTTTGTCCTGTTTCGCTTTTTGAGTTGTGATACGATATGATATGATATCCACCGGAGTAGGTTTAGCTCCGGCAAGGATTTCGTAGGGCAGGGATATTTTCGACTTTCTACTACTGTATTTTTATTGTAAAATTTCGATTGTTTTTTAATTACAAAAATCAGGTGAGGAACTCAATTAAATTAAAGTAATTAATTCACTGTTACATTGATTAATTTATTAATTAGGCCTGATAAATAAAGGCGGCAGACAAAAGAATGACCTACTTGATAAGAAGATAAGGCAAATAGATTTTTATTTTTTATTATAATCTCGTGTGGATGTTGACACACTAAAATTTAATTTAATTCGAGTTTATCTACTTTGCATAATACAGTAATAAATAAACAAATAATTCCCTATTTAACAGCTTCTTTTAAAATTAAGTAAAATATTACTAGTATAAACTAATTTATATGCTCCAGCTTTTAAGGTGATTCAACCACCATCTTATCAATTAAAAAAATTAAAATATTTTTGGTTGATACTCGTACTTGATAGTGTTTTTTTAATGGCGGGAGTGAAGCTTTCGATTGTTTTTGTACTTGTACATTTGGCGTTTAAGAGTCGATCATGGACTCGATGTGCCTGCACCAACCGATAAAAATTGAGGGCCGATGTTCCATCAGCCCAATCCTTTGGATATACTGTTAAAGCCCACTAACACGAAGATTATTGGGCCAAACCATTGTATTATGACGGCTGGCTCTCCCCGGCCCGTTACGGGCATTCCTTTTATGTTTAATATGTACTCCACTTTATTAATTTGTTTATTTTAGAAAAATTGAGAATAAAAACATATTTTTAAATTAATATGTTTAAAAATTCATTACAATTATTCAACTTGAATGAGTTATCACGTACTCATTTCCAAACAATATAATTATAACTATACACAAAAGCTAATTCAAATGATTAAATCCACTCAACCAAATAAGGAACTCGTACGCCAAATGATTCATTACTCTTCTTTTGTCTTTTCCTTCTACACCACAAATTTCTTACCCATGCGATCATGGAAAAAAAGTACAGTAAAAAAAAAAAAAGTTAACTTCACACTGTAGTTCAATCAAGGTAATCATAAGCTCATAGCTTTTCCACGACACCATATTAATCACTTTTTTTATAGATACATTATATATTCGTTATGGCATCCACCTAAATATCATCAATAAAAAGGTGGTTTAAGTTTCCACAAAACGAAAATATGTGTAGAAATATTTTATAAAGTCATTGCAAAAAGTGGCCGAATTTTGACTTTGGTGTAAGAATGTACAAAAAAAATCAAATTTAATTTAAATAATTTTTTTTAATGTTATGCATTGGGAGGGTATTTTGGTCTTTTTCAAATAATTTTGTGTAGTATTTAAATTGTGTTATAAAGCATACAACATTTTCGGGTTGATGGCTCGGAATATTGAGTTCAAAGTTTATTAATATTCAAGCGATGTCATAAATTTAATAAACATGTATGCTACCCATTTAAGTTCATACTACACTATTAGATATATTTGCGGTGATTTATGGAGCTAAGAAAAATGTCATATTCTTAATAAGAAAATTAAGTAAAAATTTGAGAATTATGAAGCACACGAGTGAAAAGCACTGGTTTGAACTTTGAATCATGCAATTATTATGCATTTCTTTAAATATTTGTTAGGAAATAAGGTTTTATACAACCAATAATATTCAATTATTATGCATTTCTTTGAATATGTTATTTTGAAGACTCGTTAAGGTACAAATTATGAATGTATTTTAAAACTGAAACTTGAAGTATTGTATTTATATAATTTATTAATGTTGAAATAATAATTTATTTTATTATTTTATAATAAAAAATACACGTAACAAATTATTGTCATACGTGTGGTTTTTGGGCCTATGAACACGTGCGGCTCCTGTGCGAGTGATAGAATGATGATGATGAAGATGAGAATGTCGTCTTTGTTTTGGTGATGATGGATTCCCACCGTTTCTTCCACTGTGTGGGCCCGGCCCAGCCCATTATGCCATCTATCATGCCATGCGATCCAACCTTTTTCTTTGACCAACAACCATTATTGTTTCCGAGATGGTCACGGGCCGGGTCGGGTCGGGTCAACCGAGCATATTTGTGAACCGACCCATGAATGTGCGGGTCAACCGATCCCTAGCTCGAATGAGCCGGGATGGGTCAGTAATGTTGGCCACATACTAGAAATATTAGTAATGTTTTACTTAATTGTTAATACCATAATTTGTGATAGTAATGTCACTCAACTTATAAAAACCAATTCAAGAGAAGTAAACATATTTACAAACTAACAATTTGAATAAAAGTGTGAAAATAATTAATGATATAAATGTGTCATGCAAAAATAAAACATACTTAGTATAAAGATTGCAAATTAAAATTACAATAGTATACAAAATTTGTCTAGAGAGATGAACGGTTGGTAGGACGCAACTTTTGGGCTAATTTAAATCTATTAATTATAGCTTATGATATGTCACGTGCGAGACCACATATCATTTCATCACTTCTAACTAAAACAACACATAACCAATTTAATTAATTTATTAATTAATTTTCAACGACATGACAGCTAACCCTAAATTCGTAGGCAAAAATTAGATCTCGTGATTGAAGGAGTATATATATTAATAATATATCCAACGTACTATATAGTGTAATTTTTTTCAAATAATTTGTGCGTTCTTATTATATACACAAAACACACACGCAGTCACATTTCAGGACAAAAAACACACGAAACTTTGTGATCCTCAATCGTCAATATTCGTATCACGTTTTATGTAATTTCTCAAGAATTTAGGGCTCATCAACAAACATAAGTTTTCTACGAAAATGGGACCCGCCCATGTTAATACCGTGTTCTTGTCTGTGTATTCAACGGAACTTACTAGAAATGTACGTACGCAATGAGAGTGAATGACGAGTGATTCAAACACGAGGTACACTTTCATTCAGGTCGATTATTTGAGATTAAATAAACGAATTATATATTGAATAGAAAAAAAAAACTAGACTGATCATGCAGTAATTATATATTATAAAGTTTTTCAGCGAAAAATTAGGAATCATATAATGTAAATTACCTTGTTTGTTTATGTGGGAAATTGAAACGACAGTTCCCAATAATAAAGGGACATATATTTTATGCCCCGTTACAATTTACAAACAAAACATGCAAAAGAAAAATACAACATATAGGTGTTTTGTTTTTTTGTGCACATAAAAAACAATTGTGTATGTGTATAAATTAATACTATTACTCGATAATTTTTATTTAATTAAAAAATAATAATCTTCAAGTTTCAACACACACTGATTATTTTATTTTATTTTTGTAAGGAAAATAAGTCTTGCATTCAGCTGTTGCGAGACCACTCCTCACACCATATATCCGTATCTTGAAAAGTAGAAAGTGTTTGGCATTTTCAATTCTCGGGATTGGTTGATTGATGGTTAATGTATTTTATTCCCACATCGAAAAAGTTGTGGAGAAATTTGTGAAAGAGGTCACCGAAATTAAAGCACACATATACACATTATACATACATGACAACTTATCATCATGTTTTTTACCACTTCATTTGATTAGACCTCCTAACCATAGCATACACATTCAAAACATGTAATCTAATTTTAGATCTCTAACTCATTCAATCTGTTAGATCGCACTCACACACTTTTGATTTCAACAATAATATCGAGTGTATTCTGAGAACTTAAAATCACTCGCACATTTTCGATTAAATTTAACAGATTTTTCAAAAAATAAATAATAATAATTGACAAAATGAAATAAATGTTATATTTGAATGATATGATTAAAGGGGGCATACACATTACACACTACGAATTGCTTTACTTTCTTTTTCTCATGCAAATTCCTCTTTATAAACAAGAGGATATCTCAAGTCAACCTCACCTCATCATTTGGTCTTGGTTTAATCTAGCTACACACTCTCTCCCTCTCTCTCTCACTCTCACTCTCAATCACCTACTACTACTTTCTCTCCATTTTTCTATATAACCACCACTCCCTTTCCCTCTCTCCCCCTTCAAAAACAAAAATAAAAAATACCACAATGCCCCCCATGGAAGTCCAAGGCATGAAGCTCCACCGCGGCCTATGGGACGACAAGTGGCTCCGCCCCCTCGTCCCCAAGACCACCGCCCCCGGCCCCACCAATTTCTTCGACCTCAAGAGCTTCATCCGGCCGGAGAGCGGCCACCGAGCGGCCGCCGGACAAGAATCTAACCATAAACATAACCAGGTACACACTCATTAATTAATTCAATTTGTTTGTATCTACTTAATTAATTAGTCACGAATTTCCCATGCCCATAGAGACTCTCATCATTAAATTCGGTTACGAAAACTTGTATTCTTCCTTCACATGTTACAAAATGGGTGCCTATTTAATGCGTGCATGCAAAAAAGAAACTAACCACACTTAAAATTCGCTTACGTGTCGCGTTTTGATTGGTCGCAGGTGGAGTCGTCTCTGATGCAGGGAGGCGGGACCCGGTGGAATCCGACTCAGGAGCAGATCGGAATACTCGAGATGCTTTACCGGAGTGGGATGAGAACTCCCAACGCTCAGCAGATAGAAAACATCACCGGACGACTCTCTGCTTACGGAAAGATCGAAGGGAAGAATGTGTTCTATTGGTTCCAAAACCACAAGGCGAGGGAGAGGCAGAAGCAGAAGCGAAGCAGCCTCGGCCTCTCCCACAGCCCACGCACCCCGACTTCTCCCCTCACCACTAGCCTCCTCTTATCCCCGGTAATAACAAAATTTTGAAAACTAGTAAAAAAAAAAAAAATATTACGCGCGAAAAATTAAATTTGTGATCGACAATTCAAATGTTTTATTTTTCTTATAGGCGAGTGGGGTGGAGGAGGAATCGTCAGACGGAGGGCCGTGCAAGAGAAAGTGCATTAATTCATGGGGGATGGATCAATGCCTAGAAGAAGTGATGAACAAAAGTTGTACATCGGACGAGGAGGAAGAAGAGGAGGATGAGGCGGAGAATCGGACTTTGAAGCTCTTCCCTTTGCATCCGGAGGGGAGGTATTGAAGGAGGATTGATTAATTGGTGCTTAGAATGGATTAATCATTAATCTTAATTAGTGGTTTTGTTAATGTGGTTAATTAATTGTTACTACTATTGAATTGTGTATTTTCTGGTTTCTTGCTTTCTTTGAGAAAGAAGAAAGACAAGTAATTGATTACTACTATGTTGTATGAACTACTTATTTTTTCTCACTTAGTCATTACTAATTATATCTAATTATTAGTACTAATTAATTAGCAATATATTACTTGTAAAAGACTTAAAACAGAGATGATCTAAAAAACAAAGTGCTTTCATAGGTTCTTGCAAGTTCGTTTTCCAATCAATAGATGTAAACTCTAAAGAGTAAAACCTAGTACGGAGTATTTCTCAAGTATTTCATCTATTTCAGATAAGTTGCACTACCTCACGACAAAAAAAAAAAATCAAAGTTGTATGAGCGTCGCACGTGGAGCGTCCAAAAACCGAGAAAGAAAACTCGAATCATTTAGAGATATTCCATTTTAAATAAACTAATAAGGAAAGTGTAACCCCTTGTATTTATAAGATTATACGAAAATTAAAAAGGGATGTCGAAACACTTAATGTTCTATGATCATAAATCAGTTAGTAGTAAGAAACAAAATCAGAGTTGTATGAGCGTCGCACGTGAAGCGTCCAAAATCGAGAAAGGAAACTCGAATCACTTAGAGATGTTCCATTTTAAATCAACAAATAAGGAAAGTGTAACTCCATGTATTTATAAGATTATACGAATATTAAAAAGGGATGTCGAAACACTTATACATGTTTCATAAAAAATCAATTAGTAACACAGTATAAGAAAAATAACATACAAAAGTTAATATTTGACAAGTCATGAATATACATTATAGTACAAATTTTAACAGCAGTACATTAATTGAATGTCAATTTTTTTGTGTTGGAGTGAAAATAATTATTTTAGCAAAACTTCATTGTTAAAATGCTATGATACTTATTAATGTTTCGGTTGTTTTCTTTTTTTAATAACAAATAAGATTTTGTTGTTTGGTTAATACCAAATTGTTTTATTATTTTATTTTACACTACAACTAGTTAATTTATGATTTTTAGAAATAATAATTGTTTATGTTTTTTAGAAATAATAATTGACAAACAAAGATTAAAAAAACATTAATTTTAAAAAATAATAAAAAGAACTATTCAATACATGGTAAATACACGTGTCAATATTCTCCTGCT
Source organism: Euphrasia confusa (assembly GCA_954870475.1). Classification (NCBI taxonomy): domain Eukaryota; kingdom Viridiplantae; phylum Streptophyta; class Magnoliopsida; order Lamiales; family Orobanchaceae; genus Euphrasia; species Euphrasia confusa. The sequence continues at coordinate 42,912,707 of OX940956.1, read as the reverse complement.
AGGGTTTGTAAACCTCGCACGTATATATTTCCTTCTCGCCGTTAACCGTCTTCTTTGAGCGCGGTGCAGTTCCCTGCCCTCCCAAAGGAAAAAAAATCCCCAAAAAATTCTATCTTTATTTGTTTTTCATATATCTCATCCTTCAAAACCCAAAAAACAAGTACCAGTTTTGATTCAGTAGTTTGTATTCCTGCTTTAATTAAACCCCCAGAAAAATCCCAACAAAAATCCGATCGGAAGAGGATGGCGCAGATTCAAGTGCAACCCCAGAATTTGGCGGCGGCGCCCGGCCCCAACGGAGCGGCGGGAGGACAATTTTCGACGACATCTCTGTACGTGGGCGACTTGGACGTCAATGTGACCGACTCGCAGCTCTACGATCTGTTCAATCAGGTCGGCCAGGTCGTTTCCGTTAGGGTTTGCCGTGACCTGAGCACTCGCCGCAGCCTCGGCTATGGCTATGTCAACTACAGCAATCCCCAGGACGGTTAGTCGCTTTTGAATCCCCGCTTGATTGTTTTGAGAATTTCACCAATTGGTTTATGGGTGTATGTTGCAGACATTTTCGGGTTCGTTACGATTAGGTTAGGGGTCTATGATTTTGTGTTCTTGGAATTATTCAGTGGCTGAATTACTTACTCACTTACTGCTGTACCTTATTTGAAAGAATTTGTTTGGAGTTTTTTTAGGGATTGTTGTTTGAAGTTGTTTTTCTCAAGACATTGTTAGCTGTGTTTGATGTAATACCATGTTTCCGTTTTCATGTCATTCAAGAACAACTGTGATATAAATGGTTTGTATTTCGTTTATTGCGAGTTGTATGTGAGCTTGCGGATTTTGGTACGATGATGGCAGTTTGCGAGTTATGTTCTCATTTTTCCTCTGCCATTATTTGTAATAAATTCATTCCAAAATGCGATGATCAGTTACTCTTTTGAGGAGCTTTTGGTAATGATTCTATCTGATTTTAAAAAGAAGGTAGATATCAAAATTCTTAGCAAATGTGGCTCATATTTCTCGGCCTTTTACAGTATAACATTATATGGAATACTATTATTGCGAGTTGTATGTGAGCTTGCGGATTTTGGTACGATGGTAGTTTACGAGTTATATTCTCATTTTTCCTTGCCATTATTTGTAATAAATTCATTCCAAAATGCGATGATCAGTTACTCTTTTGAGGAGCTTTTGGTAATGATTCTACCCGATTTTAAAAAGAAGGTAGATATCAAAATTCTTAGCACACGTGGCTCATATTTCTCGGCCTTTTACAGTAAAACATTATATGGAATAATGTTTTAAAGATACTATGATTTATTTAACATTGTTTTCAAATACATTTTCACTATTCTATATGCAAAATTATTTTTCGTTTTTCTAGACTTGAATTGATTTTACCTGAAGCCATGTGAATATACATTGTGTTGTATCTGCTAAAATTGATTGGGATTGCAGCTGGAAGAGCCATTGAAGTGTTGAACTTCACTCCCCTAAATAACAAGACTATCCGCGTTACATTTTCTCGCCGGGACCCAAGTATTCGGAAAAGTGGATCAGGAAATATCTTCATCAAGGTAATTTTTCATACATCTGTAGGACTCATTACTCGTTTAAGCACATCTTTCAATACTCTATTGTTATGAAATTGGTAGCATTGTTTTTTTATACCTATTTACTTTACTAAATTTCTAATGGTCTTGGACTACCCGGCAGCTGCCAATCATTATTTTGAAATTGTACATTTTGAATGTTATGTACACACCTTTTGTCTTTACACGCTAATTTATTTACGCAGAACTTGGACAAGGCTATTGATAACAAATCACTGCATGACACTTTTTCAAGCTTTGGGAGCATCCTCTCTTGCAAGATAGCCACTGACCCTAATGGCCAGTCAAAGGGCCACGGATTTGTTCAGTTCGATACTGAGGAAGCTGCACAAACTGCAATAGAAAAACTGAATGGAATGCTTATTAACGACAAGCCAGTGTTTGTCGGTCAATTTCTCCGCAAGCAAGAGCGGGACAGTGCTAATACCAACACAAAGTTCAATAACGTGTTTGTGAAAAATCTGTCTGAGTCTACCACGGATGAAGATCTGAGGGTGGCTTTTGGTGAATATGGAACTATCACCAGTTCTGTTGTGATGAGGGAGGCTGATGGAAAGTCTCGCTGTTTTGGATTTGTCAATTTTGAAAATGCTGATGATGCTGCTAAAGCTGTGGAATCTCTAAATGGGAAGAAAGTTGATGATAAGGAGTGGTATGTTGGTAAAGCCCAGAAGAAGTCAGAGAGAGAGCAAGAACTTAAGAATCGATTTGAACAGACCACCAGGGAATCTGTTGAAAAATTCCAAGGGGTTAATTTATATGTTAAGAACCTGGATGATAGCATTGATGACGATAAACTCAAAGAACTCTTTGCCGAGTTTGGTGCCATTACTTCTTGCAAGGTAATTTGATATTTGTTTTTTGTGGAAGTCATATGTTTTACCAATTTTCTATTCACTTATTTGATGTTTGAATGCACGCCTTTTGACTACACAGGTTATGCGTGATCCTAGTGGAATAAGCCGAGGATCTGGCTTTGTTTCCTTCTCAACTTCAGAAGATGCTTCTCGAGCTGTGAGTTGATACTCCTATTATCAATGATGACACTATATAATACACTACTTGAGCTGATTAATTAATTATTTGTTTTGTAATTTTAGCTTTCTGAGATGAATGGGAAGTTGGTGATCAGCAAACCACTTTATGTTGCCCTTGCACAGCGGAAGGAAGAGAGAAGGGCGGCGTTACAGGTAAATGATATTTCAGAAATATGCCATGCTACCTTAAATAAAAGCTTTCATTTATGCTCTATTGCTTAGCAGTCTCTTTGCTCAAGTATCGTGATGTACTTTGTAGTATGATTTAGCACTTGTATTTCAGGTGTCATTATGTATTTGAGTTATGACCTACTAAATTTTGCTTAGATAAATTGCATGTGACTGAAAAGAGGCCCCTTGAGAAATACCTGCAACTATTTATTGTGGTTGCTGCTTGGTGTTGTGTTGATTAAAAATATGTTCCTGAAAATAAATTCTGCTGAAACTTTTGTATGAACTGCAGGCTCAGTTTTCTCAAATGAGGCCTGTTGCCATGCCAGCATCAATTGCTCCCCGTATGCCCTTGTATCCGCCTGGTGCTCCTGGTATTGGTCAGCAGATATTTTTTGGTCAACCTCCTGCTATGATGCCTCCACAGGTGAAAATTGTTGTTCATAATTCATAATTTTAAGCTTCTGATTACAATGTCCCGTTAGAAAAGGGACTTAACCCTCCCTACTGAACTACTACATCTTTGTTCTACTTTGATAAGTTCAAGGGTTTTAGCTAATACCTTCAACTGTAATCATTTTCAATTATACTATGCACATTTATTTTCTAGGATGCGGTTTATATAATTATAATTGGAAATCATACTTGTGGAAATTTGTTAGGCCGGATTTGGTTATCAGCAGCAGCTTGTTCCTGGGATGCGACCTGGTGGTGGGCCCATGCCAAATTTCTTTGTGCCCATGGTCCAACAAGGTCAGCAGGGACAACGCCCAGGTGGCAGACGTGGAGCTGGTGGTGTTCAGCAAAATCAACAACCCATACCCCTAATGCAGCATGTAAGTTGTACTTGAGTTTCAAGTTCTATTTTTCTAATTGTACACCTAATTGATATATGTTCAGTGTATTCTTATTTGCGAGTTCGGAAGATTCATCATTGAAGATTGGCAGATTGCACATTTTTATTTATTATTGCACGTATCTAATTTTTATGTTGTTAATTTTTGTTTGAATGCAATAGATGATGCCAAGGGGTAGGATGTACAGGTATCCTCCTGGGCGGAATGTGGTAGATGGGCCCATGCCTGGTGTTGGCGGAGGGATGCTTTCTGCTCCATACGACATGGGTGCCGGCGGCATGCTTCCTAGGGATTCTGCTGCTATTCCTCAGCCTATGCCTATCACTGCTCTTTCTTCTGCTCTGGCTAATGCTACTCCAGAACAACAGAGAACGGTGAGAAAGCTTTTCGGTAATTACTAAAAACTTGGTCTGGTGTTTTTTGCTCTAACATTTGGTTTCTTGGATCGATCGAGACAGATGCTGGGTGAGAACCTGTACCCTCTAGTTGATCAGCTGGAGCATGAGCATGCTGCCAAAGTGACGGGAATGCTTCTGGAGATGGATCAAACCGAGGTGTTGCATCTGCTGGAGTCGCCTGATGCTCTGAAATCAAAGGTCTCCGAGGCTATGGATGTCCTGAGGAATGTCCAGCAGCAGTCTAACACCCCAGCCGATCAGCTGGCTTCTCTCTCGCTCAGCGAGAACCTTGTTTCTTGAAACTGGTTTGTGGGCCCTCTTATCCGAATTAAAAAAATTGTTGGTGAATTTATGAGTTTTTTTTTCTTCTTTTTTGATAATAACCATGGTCTTAGAATTATTTATGGAGAGATTTATTGTTTTTTTTTCTTTCGGGATAATCATTTTTGAAAATTGTTGTTTTGAATTGCATTTTGTTGCGTTCTTTTGATTTCAATATTGGAGTGTTCTTGCTTTCTTCTATACCTTCCAAGCATTTTTATTTATTTCTTAATGCGAAAATTAATGAAATGTGGAAAGGAAGCAATAAAAATGCAATTTCTCTTTCTAGATAAATAAATTTATTTATTCATGGATTATGGACTATGATTCGATCAACATTTTTGACCAAGTCTTATAGCACTCTGTTGGAATGTAAGTCAAACCATATGCGAATTGTTGTACAACCATACATTGTGAGTATGTCGAACCGCGCATTGTTGTACAACCATACATTTTTTATTTTTATTATACTGACCTTTAAAAAAAACATTTTTGATAAAAAACAATTTAAGGAGTATTACTTATTTTTTATACTATTTTTTTTATTATACAATACATAAAATAAAAAATAATCTTTATATTTCTTCGATTAAGATAAATTAAGTTTAATTCAATTTAATTTTAAAATATTAAAATAAAAATAATAAAAAATTAATAAAAAAAATAATAATAAAATGACTGAACTTAATGAGTATGAACTGAATTGAAATTAACTTAATATGACAAATTGAAAATAAGTTCAAAATAACATGAAAATTCTCATTTCCATAAAAAAAAAAAAATTGAATACAATTATTTATAGAAAAATTACTGTAAATTTACAAAGTAGCCCCGTGTTTATTTTATTTAATGCTCTTGCACTTGATTTCGTTCAAGGGTAAATATGTCCAAGAGATTGTTAGTCCGAATTAGGACTGGGTGGGTCCCTTAAATCTCTTCTCCTTGCTAGGGTTTCTGAAGGTCCGACTATATATATTTCTTCTGGCAGTCTGTGTGTTCTTTGAGCGCGGTGCAGTTTCCTGCCCTCCCAAACAAAAACAAAAAAAAGAAGAAAAACAAAAAATCCCAAAAAATCCTATCTTTATTTCCCTATCTTTTTATTCCGCCGTTAATTTTATCTCCACATCAGTCGACCAAAAAACACCCAAAAATATCGTTCACTTTCGCTACTTTAATTCTAAAAAAAAATCAATCGGAAGAAAATGGCTCAGATCCAGGCGCAACCCCAGAATCCGGCGGCTCCCGGGCCTAATGGGGCGGCGGCGGCAGCACAGTTTACCACGACATCTCTGTACGTGGGTGACTTGGACGTCAACGTCACAGATTCTCAGCTCTACGATCTGTTCAACCAGGTCGGCCAGGTCGTTTCCGTTAGGGTTTGCCGTGACCTGAGCACTCGCCGTAGCCTTGGGTATGGTTACGTCAACTACAGCAATCCCCAGGACGGTTAGTGATTTTTCCAAGTCCCTTTCAATTGTCGATAATCGCCGCTATTCAAAGTGTTTTATGGATTACTTTAGAAATTAGGGTTTTCGTGATTGCATGTGTGTTAATTTGTGATGAATCCGATTAGTTGACGGCGGCGGCCTAGAAAATTTTCGCAAAATTACTGATATTTGATCTGCAAATTATGGAGGAAAATTATACTGGTTGGTGTTCTTTGTCACTTTCAGCCTTCAGTTGCAGCTTCTGTCGTCTGTGTTTCCTAGCAAATGCGGCAAAGATTTTCAGCTTTTTAGATTTATCTAATAATGTTTATTGAACATATTGTTTGTTTTTAGTTTGTTGCTAGACGAGGCTTCATATTACCCGAAGTAAATTGAAATTACCTTTTGTTCTGTATTCTCAAATTGATTGAAAATGCAGCCGGAAGAGCCATTGAAGTGTTGAACTTCACTCCCCTCAATAACAAGACTATCCGAGTTACATTTTCTCGTAGGGACCCAAGTATTCGAAAAAGTGGAACAGCGAATATCTTCATCAAGGTAGGTTGGCATTTCTGCGATTCCCTTCATGATATTACCTTTTTTGCCACTCTTCTTTCTGTGAATAGCTTGTTCAAGCTCATCATCCGGTGTAACATATACTATACTAGTTTTGTCGGATTACATGCCCTCATTATTTTAAGGTTTATACATTTTCAATGCTGTTTACAAGCAAATTTTATTTATGCAGAACTTGGACAAGGGTATAGATAACAAATCACTGCATGACACATTTTCAAGCTTTGGGACCATACTGTCTTGTAAGATAGCCACTGACCCTAATGGCCAATCAAAGGGATACGGATTTGTTCAATTCGATACTGAAGAAGCCGCCCAAACTGCTATAGATAAGTTGGATGGAATGCTTATTAACGATAAGCAAGTGTATGTTGGACCTTTTCTCCGTAAGCAGGAGAGAGACATTGAAACTACCAAGACTAAGTTTAATAATGTATTTGTGAAAAATCTGTCTGAGTCTACTACGGATGAAGATCTGAAGGCGGCTTTTGGTGAATACGGATCAATCACTAGTTCTGTTGTGATGAGGGATGCTGATGGAAAGTCGCGATGTTTTGGATTCGTCAATTTTGAAAATGCTGATGATGCTGCGAAAGCTGTTGAATCTCTAAATGGGAAGAAAGTAGATGAAAAGGAGTGGTTCGTTGGTAAAGCCCAGAAGAAGTCAGAGAGAGAGCAGGAACTTAAGAATCGATTTGAGCAGACTACCAGAGAAGCTGTTGACAAATTTCAAGGGGCTAATTTGTATGTTAAGAACTTGGATGATAGCATTGATGATGAGAAACTTAAAGAACTCTTTGCAGAGTTTGGTACTATCACATCTTGCAAGGTAATTTTTATTTCCTTATTGTTGACTCACTTGCATGACCGATCCACTATTGACTTATTTGATGTTTGAACTCACTCTTTTGACTGCACAGGTTATGTGCGATCCCAGTGGAGTAAGCAGGGGATCTGGATTTGTTTCCTTTTCAACTCCGGAAGAATCTTCTCGTGCTGTGAGTTCATTTTACATTTCTAGTTGAGATTGAATAATTCAATGCTTGATCTTATAAATAAAGTATTTCTGTGATTTTAGCTTACCGAGATGAATGGGAAGATGGTGATCAGCAAGCCACTTTATGTTGCTCTTGCGCAGAGGAAAGAGGATAGAAGAGCAACGCTACAGGTAAATTCTTTTCTTTCCTGCGGCCCTTTTTCTATTTGATTCTGGATACTGTGGTTATGTTTATGCATACTATGTTTCTTAAAATAGTTCTGCTGCAACTTCTGTTACACCTGCAGGCCCAGTTTTCACAAATGAGGCCTGTTTCAATGCCAGCATCTATTGCACCCCGTATGCCCTTGTATCCTCCTGGTGCTCCTGGTATTGGCCAGCAGCTGTTTTATGGGCAGCCTCCAGCTATGATGCCTCCACAGGTGGAAATTGTTATTACAATTTACTTCTATCATCTATCTAGAGCCTATTTATTTATTTAGTATATTCATTTTAATTTTATATTTTACATATTTAATTTCTACCGTATCGCATACTATTTAGTATGCTTAAGTATACTTGTCACTTGTACTTAATTGTCCTTGTGGGAACTTGTTAGGCTGGATTTGGTTATCAGCAGCAGCTTGTTCCTGGGATGCGACCTGGTGGTGGGCCCATGCCAAATTTCTTTGTGCCCATGGTCCAACAAGGTCAGCAGGGACAACGCCCAGGTGGCAGACGTGGAGCTGGCGGTGTTCAGCAAAATCAACAACCCATGCCCCTAATGCAGCATGTAAGTTGTACTTGAGTTTCAAGTTCAAAGCATAAAAAACCTAAATATTTTACAAAACCCTGTTTCTATTTTTCTAATTGTATTCTTATTTGTGAGTTTGGAAGATTCATCATTGAAGATTGGCAGATTGCATATTTTTATTTATTATTGCACTTATCTAATTTTAATGTTAATTTATGTTTAAATGCAATAGATGATGCCAAGGGGGAGGATGTACAGGTATCCTCCTGGGCGGAATGTGGTAGATGGGCCCATGCCTGGTGTTGGCGGAGGGATGCTTTCCGCTCCATACGACATGGGTGCTGCCGGCATGCTTCCTAGGGATTCTGCTGCTATTCCACAGCCTATGCCTATCACTGCTCTTTCTTCTGCACTGGCTAATGCTACTTCAGAACAACAGAGAACGGTGAGAAAGCTTTTCGGTAACTATTTAAAACTTGGTCTGGTGTTTTTTGCTCTAACATTTGGTTTCTTGGATCGAGACAGATGCTGGGTGAGAACCTGTACCCTCTGGTTGATCAGTTGGAGCACGAGCATGCTGCCAAAGTGACGGGAATGCTTCTGGAGATGGATCAAACCGAAGTCTTGCATCTGCTGGAGTCGCCTGATGCTCTGAAATCAAAGGTCTCCGAAGCTATGGATGTCCTGAGGAATGTCCAGCAGCAGTCTAACTCCCCAGCCGATCAGCTGGCCTCCCTCTCGCTCAGTGAGAACCTTGTTTCTTGAAATTGAGTTTTAGGCCTAGCTTTAATCAACCTCTTTGGTAGTTTATTTATGGTTTACTTGGTATTTGGATAATAACAAGGTCTTGGTTTTTTTTTTCAGACTTTTATCCTTTTTTGTTTTGTTTGGGGATATGATATATTTGGAATTCCTATTTTGAATTTAATCTGGTTTCACATTTTTTGAGTTAATTTTTTTTTTTTTTGTTTTTTTGTTTTAGCTTCTTATAAACAATGTGTGTGTATCAATTTTTTTAGTTTTATGTTCTGAGTTCATTTTATTATTTAACCTTACATTGTCTATAATTTAAAATTATTTATAAGATTAACTGTTAACATATTTATTTGTAAAATTTTAATTTAGAAGTGATTTTATATTTTATACTGTATATAATTATTTTTTCCCAATTATTTATACATTATTAATTTTTTATATATTTAGGAGGGTATATTCAATTAGCATTTCATTATATTTTTTTGTACTTTAAAAAGTCTGGACTTTCGTGAATTTAAAAAGGATTTAACTTTTGGATTTAAAAAGGATTTAAAAAATCTATGGATGTATAGAGTTTGACTGATATTTTATATTGATTTATATGAATTTTTATAAGATTTGAACGACTTTTTTTAATAATTTATATTAATTGTCATATTTTATATTTAATTTTGAAATTCAAAATTTGAATTGTACTTAAAAATAAAACGGTTTCATTTTATTTATTTTTTTGTTATAAGAAAAATTTTAATTTTAATTTTCGATCAAATTTCAATTTTGAACTAATAAATTTCAAAGTAAACGATATATATATTAAATTACAAGAAGTAGTTTTTTTTTAAATAACATGTTAAATAATTTTTTTTATTTTCACAATGGTTATAAAAGTATAAATTTTCACCGAATAAAAATTTATTAATATATTCAATAATTTTAATATTATTTTTATATATATCAAAATATAATAACATATTTTTTTTAATATTATTATAACATATTATTATATATTCAACATATAATAACATATTATTTTTTTAAAATTTTATTTTATTTTCTATTTTTTAATGTTTATTAATTGTATTATGTTTATTTACATATTTTTATATTTTATTATTTTTTAATAATAATTTAATCAATTAAAATAAAAATTCATAGAAATATCACGTAATTAAAAGAAATTTGAAAGACTTGAATTTTTTTGTTTTTTAAAATGAAATCCATAAAAATCTTAAAATCTATTGACTTTTAAATACTGATAGATTTTTTAAGACTTCTTAAAATCTGTATTGAATACCTCAAGATTTTAATGGACTTCTAAAAATCCGGATTGAATACCCCTAAACTTTAAAAGTCCATAAAAATCCTATAGAGTCTTGATTGAATATACCTTCTTTAGTTGAGAAATATAATACTCTATTTATCCATTAATAATAGTTACGTTGACTTTTTTTACATTCTAATAAATATTATAAGCTTATTTTGACCGTACACTATATGTAATATGTGGAGCCACACCTACACCGAAGTGACAATGGTACTTTCATTCAAACCAATTCGTATCAACTGTAACCATTATATTGATATACCATTAAGTTGATATACGATAAATTGTAAGGTATTATCGTATCTATTTTTAAAACATGGTTGATAGTATATTGATATACCATTAAGTTGATATACGATAAATTGTAAGGTATTATTGTATTATGGTTGATAGGTGATATATATTTTTCTTGTAACATAGTATACGATTAGTGGCGGAGTTAGAAAAAATATGTTGTAGGGGTTGAATTATTTTATATATTTTATTTATGTATATATACATATATTAGTAGAGACTAAACACAAATTTTATATAAATTTATCATTTTATTTTCCTAGGGGCTGAAGCCCTGGTGCCACTCAAGTGGCTCTGCATACTTATCAAATTATACCAAAAAATTAAATTATTTACTTTTAATTTCTAATCATTGCTTATATAAAAATTAATTCATATTTGTAAGTCTCTAATTTAATAATTAATCAATATAAATAAACTTTTCGTTTTAAAAATGTAACCTATTTTGTCTTTATCAAGTTTTTCTTCTATATATATTAATTTATAGAAGGGATTTCTCATACGCACCAATGCGTAAGCATCCAACCATCTATTATATTAAATTTTTCTCTTCCAAATATATTCCTTATATTAAATTGATTTCTCCCGTTATTTTCTCTTAATTGATTCCTTATAAGAAATGTCCTCTTAATTTATATATCACACATTTTTAAGTAAAATAATTTTTTAGTATAAAATTTTAACAATTCATGATTAATCATTTCGGCTTTGATGCGACATTATCGCAATTGACGGAGGCCACATTTTTCGATTGAAATAAGTGTGAGTATAAAATTTTAACAATCCATGAGTAATTATTTTGTGGTTAAATTAAATTTATTATTTTATTTGAGTAAATTGTCTTAATTGAAGATTTTTTTATAAAATATTCTCTTGGATATATTTTCACAATTGAATTATGTTTACATAAAATACTGTAATGTGTAGATCAATTATTTAATAATTTATGCGTCTCAACTAGTTTTGTACATTTTTTGTTGTGACCTAATATGCACACATTTAAAAATGAAATGATTTTTAATTTGCTTTTAATTTTCTACTTTAAAATATATTTTTAACCTCATTTTTTTATTAAATAAAAAATAAAAAAATATTATCATTTATCTCAATCTTTGTGAGGATAAATAGTTGGGACAAAAGTATAAATTCTATATTTGAATAGTTTTATCAATTTTTTTTTGGTGCACTACTGCACTATATGTAGAGCCACACCTACTTAGGTGACTGGTATATACATTCCATTTCAATCAATTCATGTATTAAGTTTACCAACTATGTATATTGATATATCATGAAGTTGGTATGGTATACATACGATAAAATGGTATGTGATAATATAAAATTTCACGCGCAATACACGTTTTTTAACCAACAACATGACTGTTAAAAAAAAACTATAAAACTTTTGTAAATGTTGGAATTAAAAATAATAAATATGAGAATATATTTTTACACCATCAAAGTTAAAGCTAGTCCATCCTATGGTAGATTAAATTTAGAACATAACTTTTTTTTTTTTTGTGATTTTTTAGTGTTCACATTTTTTTTTTCGTTTATAATGTTTTTTTTATTCTTAATGATTTTCCCATAACAATCCCATATTTTCATTATTCTATATGCCACTCAACATAATTTCAATATTCTCATTTTTGTTAGCTAGACTAGGATCTTTTAAATCTTTAAGGTCAAAATTAAGAAGGGTGTATTCAATTCAAATTTTAATGGATTTTTTTGGACTTTAAGAAGTCGATAGATTTAAGAAATCCATAGACTCTATACCAGAGTTTGACTGATTTCTTTTGTGATTTGTATGGATTTTCATAGACTTGATTGTATTTGGTAATATATTTTTTATGAGTTTTATTGATTGTTGCGCTATAATTATTGATGCAAATAATAAATATAAAAAAATATTAAACAATATTATTTATATTTCCTTTTTAATATATAATTTTTAAATTTATTATTTTTTTAACAATAATTTAATTTATTAAAAGAAAAATAAATACAATTTTTTTATATAATTTTTCAAGTATTATTATTTTTAATAATAATTTATTTAATTAAAATAGAAATAAATTTGAATATAATTTTTTATTTAATTTTTAAAGTTTTATTATTTTTAATAATAATTTAACTTGTTAAAAGTGAAATCCATGAAAATCTCTTCTTATTAGGAGAGATTTTAAAGAGTGAAAAGTATTCACGTTTTTTGAACAAAATCCAACAAAATCCATATAGTTTTAAAATCCATTAAAATCTATTTATTTTTGAATACCTGTAGATTTTGAAAGACTTTTTAAAATACGTATTGAATACCTCCAGATTTTTTTGGACTTTTCAAAATCCTGATTGAATACCGCTAGACTTTAAGAGTCCTACAAAATCCAATAGACTCTCTAACCAATACACCCTCCTAACTCTCATCATCAGTATTTTTGCAAATTATGTAATTTGTTTTATATCCTTTGTTTTTTGTTGCTATATATATTGTTTATGGCACGAGTAAATAGAATTATTAATAATATAATTAAAAATACAATCATTATATATTGACATGCTTTTGTGACAGAATAATTTTCATTATAAAAAGGGATTGTTACTGCACACGTCACGATTGTTATGCACACGTCACGATAGTAAATAAAATCGAAGTAGGAATGAAATGGTATGCCATGAAGTTGGTATACGTACGATAAAATGGTATGTGATAATATCAAATATTTAATGCATATGTGATAATATTTTAATTTTTAATTATTTGTATCTTTAATCTTAGAAATAAGTTGTTAAATACTTGCACAATTTGATACCAACTAAAAATCAAATACATACAAGTTGGGTCGAATAAAAGCAACGTGCCAAAACATCATGCTTTGCGCGTGCGATAATATTTTGTTGATCTATAAATATTAAGCTAATTCTCAGCTATCATCTCATCAGCCTTCTTTTAACATACATACATACATACATACATGGAGTTGTTCATCAAAATTCATCTTCGTCTTCTTGTTGTTGTCTTGTTTATATTTCTGATCTTCTATCCGGTTACGTTAGCCGATGGTCGATCAACTTATATTGTCCACATGGACAAATCTTTCATGCCTAAGGCATTTGTCGACCACACCCACTGGTATACCTCAATCGTCAATTCCTTGAAAGACGACAACAAAGACTCTTTGATCCTCGAATCTTCGCCCCCCTCTCAGATACTTTATATTCACAACAATGTGATGCATGGGTTTAGTGCAGTGTTATCGAATGGCCAACTCAAAGCCTTAAAAAAATCACGTGGATTTGTCTCTGCCTATGGTGACACACCTTTGAAACTACACACAACTCGCACTCCTCAGTTTATAGGGCTTAATCCTGTAACTGGATTATGGCCGGCTTCCCGTTTTGGCACTGATGTGATCGTCGGTGTTATAGATAGTGGCGTTTGGCCCGAAAGTCAAAGCTTCAAGGATGATGGAATGGCTGATATCCCGACGAGGTGGAAAGGAATTTGTCAGCCCGGGCAGGAGTTTGACTCTTCTATGTGTAACAAAAAGCTGATTGGGGTAAGATATTTTAACAAGGGTTTTTTAGCTGCACATCCCAATATCACTCTGCATATGAACTCGGGAAGGGATACAGATGGTCATGGCACACTTACATCCTCCATTGTCGCCGGAAATTATGTCCGAGGAGCTTCCTTTTTCGGCTATGCAAATGGCACGGCAAAAGGTGTAGCACCTGGTGCTCGATTGGCCATATATAAGGTGTATTGGGAATTTAACGGCACTAACTTTGGCGCCACTAACTCTGACTTGGTTGCCAGTATGGACCAGGCAGTTGCCGATGGAGTTGATGTAATTTCTATCTCAATTGGGGATGAAGTTGTTTTATCGAACTTGTACGAGAGCCCATACTCAACAGCTTCTTTCGGTGCTATGAAGAAAGGAATTCTTGTTTCGATTGCAGCTGGAAATGCCGCTGATATAGGGAGCATAAGCAATGGATATCCTTGGGTCCTAACGGTGGCTGGAGGAACCATCGACCGTTTCTTAACTGGCAAGCTGACTTTGGGGAATGGGATAACAATCTATGGATGGACAACATTCCCTGCGTCATCTTCTGTCAAAAATTTTCCTCTCATTTACAACAAGACATTATCGTCTTGCAATTCGACCGAGGCATTATCTTCGGTTAAACACGGGATTGTCATATGCGAATATGGGGATTTATATAACCAAATGTACAACCTTCACATGTTAGAGTCAAATGATACAGCGACTATCTTTATCTCAGACGATCCTTGGGCTTATGTATTCATTGATTTTCCAATTCCTGGTGTCCTGATCAACTCCAAAGACGCAAAACTTTTGATGCGTTACATGCACCTTTCAGTTCAAAAGCCAACCGCTAGCATGGAGTTTCAACGCACATTGTTGGGGACAAAACCGGCTCCCGTGGTGGCACCTTTCAGTTCACAAGGCCCATCTCGGAGCTATCAGGACATCTTGAAACCTGATATTATGGCACCTGGAGAGTTAGTATTAGGAGCTGCGATTACTAACATCGAAATATCTTATATCGGCACTAACATTTCTTTGACTAGTGATTTTACACTTGAAAGCGGGACGTCTTTTGCTTGCCCTCATGTTTCAGGTATCGCTGCACTTTTAAAAAGTGTTCACCCTGAGTGGAGCCCGGCAGCAATCCGATCGGCCATCATGACCACAGCCAACCCTTTGGACAACACCGGAAGAAGAATCCAAGATTCACATTTCGAATATGAAGAAGCCACTCCGCTTGCCATGGGATCAGGACATGTGGACCCCAACCGAGCGCTTGATCCAGGACTAGTGTACGATGTATCCCCACAAGACTACGTGGACTTTGTTTGCTCCTTGAATTACACTCGAGCACAAACTCAAACCATCGTTGGAGCCGACTACAAATGCTCTGGCTCGAGATGTTCATCCGACCTCAATTACCCGTCTTTCATTGCTCTTTTTACCTCCAAAGAACGATATAGAAAATTGATCAAAACATTCAAAAGAACGGTCACTTACGTGGGGAAGGATGTTCCGGTTACATACAGATTCAAGTTAGAAGAACCCAAGGGAAGCAAGATCAATATCTGGCCAAAGACTTTGTCTTTTCGAAAGAAGAACGAGAAGCAGAGCTATTTCATGACCATTGCTTACGAGGCTTTTAATGATTCTTCGTCATATGCAAGGCATGGATCACTCACTTGGGTGGATGACTTCCAGAAGCACACCGTCAGAAGTCCGATTGTCGTTTGTCCGAGGATCGAGTAATAGACTTGTAATATGGTGGTGTCTTCATGATGCATGATATGATGTGTTTTCTGTTTTCTTAGCTCGTTGTTGTTCTTCTTCTTGAAGTGCTTCTTATGTCCTATGTTTTAATGCTTCAAATAAAGTTAACTATGCTTTTGTTCTTGTGGAATGTCTAGCAAGTAGCAACACTCTACATCACATCGAAATTACATAACATTCACATTAATTGTTGGGAACAAAATGTGAGAACCTAGATAGCATGCGACTTCTCACCGTTCACTTTTCATTACGTTCAATTCAAGTCACCGAACCGAGTCGATGATGAATCTCAATATCTGCACCGAGTCGATGATGAATCTCAATATTTGCTTTTTAAATAAACCTTCAAGTTAGAAGAACGGCCCAAGGGCACTGATATCATAATCCGGCCAAAGACTTTGTCTTTTCAGTTCGTGGCTTCATATTGCCCGAAGTAAAGTGAGATTACCTTGTGAAGAATAACATAACTTGAAATATTGTAAATCGAGCTCACTAAAACACAGCGAAGCTCAATGAAGAAGATGATGAAAAGGGGAAAAATAATATGGAGGAAAAGATATTTTTCATTCAACTCAACAAATGAAATTCTGCCAAGTACAATACTTATACTAAAGAAAATTGCATACAAGTCCCTCAAGACTGATTTATTTATATAAAAGGAAATGAGCTGAAAATAAACAAGTTCTCCATAAATGTTGACTTGTGAATGTTGACTGATCTTGATGACATCTCTACACTCCCCCTCAAGTTGGAATGCATCCATCTTGCATACCTAACTTGTGCACCATTCTGTGGAAAAGATAACCCCCTAGTGCTTTTGTGAACAAGTTAGCAATCTGCAGATGTGAAGGAATAAATAGAGAATGTACTGTATTGTCTTGGATCTTCTCTCTGATGAAATGACAATCCACATCCACATGCTTGGTCCTGCTGTGATGTACAGGATTTGCTGCCAATGCCAGTGCTGCCTTACTGTCACTGAATATACTTATTGTAGGCAGCTTGACACCAAAATCACTGAACACCTGTTTGAGCCACATTAATTCACAAAATGTTAAGGCTAAAGCTCTGTATTCAGCTTCAGCTGAGCTTCTTGCCACCACAGTTTGTTTCTTTGATTTCCAACAAATCAAAGATTCTCCAAGAAAGATAGCAAAGCCAATCACTGATCTTCTAGAGTCAACACATGTTGCCCAATCAGCATCACAAAAGGCATTAAGCTTTACTTCTGAACTCCTTGGATAAAAAATGCTTTGATGCAATGTTCCTTTTAGATACCTAAGTATCCTATGTGCTGCTCCCAAATGCTTCTGGCTTGGAGAATTCATAAACTGAGTCAACACATGAACACCAAAAGTGATATCAAGTCTTGTAATGGTTAGGTACAACAGTTTTCCAACCAATTTCCTGTACTCTGTTACATCCTCAAGTCTGTTTTCATCATCACAAGTGAATCTGGCCTTGGTGTCTATTGGAAAAGCAACTGGATTACAGTCCATATAACCATATTCTTTCAGAATTTCTTTCTGATTTATGCACAATCTCAAGCCCAAGAAAGAAACTCAATTGGCCAAGATCCTTTATATAAAAAGCAGCATTTAAAAACTGTTTGGAGATCTCAACCTTCTGATTATTGTTGCTAGCAATTATTAGATCATCAACAATGTACCAAGATGATGACAATCTAATGTGAGGTGTTCATAGTAAACAAAGAAGTGTCTGATTTGGACTGCAAGAATCCAAAATCAAGTAAGGCTCCAGATAACTTGCAAAACCATTGTCTACTGGCCTGCTTAAGTCCATACAAACTCTTTAATAACCTGCAAACCTTGTTCTACCCCTGTTTGGCAAGCCCATCTGGAATCACCATATAAACTTCTTCTAAGAGATCTCCATGTAAGAAAGCATTGTTGATATCCAGCCGTGCAAGGGTTAAGTTCTGAATTACTGCCAATGCCAATAATGCTCTGACTGTAGTCATTTTCACCACAGGAGCAAAGGTCTCCTCATAATCTAGCCCCTCCTGCTGGTTATAACCTTTACCCACAAGTCTGGCTTTGAACCTCTCAATACTGCCATCTGCCTTCAATTTTAATTTAAATACCCATTTACAACCAATGGGTACTTTATCTGGAGGGAGATCTGTGATTTCCCATGTGTTATTGAGAGAGAGAGAGCTTTCAATTTTTTCTGCATAGCAGCCTCCCACTGAGGAACACCAACAGCTTCAGTATAACTGGTAGGTTCAGTAAAAATGGAAGATTCCATAGTGGCATTGTAAGAGACAAAATCTGTCAAATGTGGTGGAATCTTTCTCTGTCTGACTGGTCTAATAGGAGGTGGAGAAGATGGTATAGGTGGAGAATGATCTCCAAAAGATGGTGTGGGAACATCATTATCAAAAACAGAGTGTGGAGGATTTTCAGGTGGAGTAGGAAAAATAGAACCAGTTGAAAAGAAAGTAGTGTTTTCTGGTGGCAAAGGTTCAATGGTATAAATTTGGAAGGGTGGTGATGAAGTTGAAGGATTGAGGAAAGGGAATACAGTTTCAACAAACTGTACATGTCTAGTAACATGGATAGAGTGAGTGGTAAGATCATACAGGATAAATCCTTTGGTATTAACAGGATAGCCAATGAAGTACAAGCAGAAGCTCTAGGTTCAAATTTTCTTTTATGAGGAAGGGGATTATACATAAAAGCCAAACAACCAAAAATTTTGAGGTGGTCAAATGTTGGAGGAGCACGAAATAGATTTTCATAGGGAGAAAGGTTATTTAGATGTGGTGAAGGGACTCTGTTCAAAAGATGAACAACAGTAGTGATACAATAACCCCAGAAAGATAGTGGAACTCCTGATTGGAATTTCAGTGCTCTTGCAATTGTAAAAATGGTTTGTTGTCTTCTCTCAACAACACCATTTTGTTGAGGTGTATAGGGGCAAGATTTTTGGTGAATTATCCCATGCAGAGCATAGAAGTCAGAGAGGATGAATTCAGATCCTTGATATGATCTTATCACTTTGATAGAGGTTCTAATCTGATTAACAACCATATATAGCATGAAAAGTGATAAGTTGTGCCCTGACATCTGATTTTAATTTCAACAGACTCACCCAAGTGTATTTTGTGTGGTCATCTACTATTGTTAAGAAATAGTTATGACCATCCAGGGTAGGCTCAGGAAAAGGACCACAAAGATCACAATGAATAAGATCAAACATGTGAAGAGAAACATAGTTGCTTTTATTAAATGGTAACTTGTGTTGCTTGGCCAAAGGGCATACAGTACAGATTTCATTAGAAGTAGGTAAAACATCATAAATCAAGGGTTTCAAAAGAATCATTCTAGAAAGGGAAGGGTGGCCTAACCTGGAATGCCAAAGGCCTTGACAGGTTTGAGCAGCTGACACAGAAGAAGGGATAGAAGACAACAAATACAGTCCCTGGTGGTATTTACCCATGCCAATCACTTGGTGAGTGAGTGAATCCTGTATTGTACAACTAGACTTAGAAAAAATAACTTTATAGGAAGTAGTCCTGAGCAGTGTACTGACTGAAAGCAAATTCACATGAAATTGTGGTACACAAAGCACATTATCAAGAATGAGATGTGAATTTATAGCAACTGAGCCCTTATGTGTAGTATTAGTAGTTTGGCCATTTGGTAGGTTAATGGGAAGGTGAAAAGGGACTTTGTTGTGAGTGTAAAGAGTTTCAGAACTGATCATATGATCAGTTGCTCCTGTGTCTATTATCCATACAGTAGAAGAATCAACTGTGAAAGCATGATGTCCAGAAGAAGGAGAATACTCACCTCCATATGTCATACAGCTAGAAGAAGAGGAAGCTGGTGAGTGGCCTGGTGATGGTAGAATGCCAGATGCACCATTTCCTACTACACTGTTACCAGCTTGAGACAGATTCATAGAAGAAGTGTTAAGATTTCCCAACAACTGAAGCAAGTTATATTGTTCTCTGCTCACTATGAAAACTCCATCTGTACCAACTGAACCAGAGGCTAACTGAGCTGAGGAATTGTATCCATTATTGTTGACATGAGGAGGCAAATTGTTGTTCACATGAGTAGGAGTTTGTCCATTTCTGAACTTGTATCCAGGTGGATATCCATGAAGTTTGTAACACTTATCTTTCAAGTGTCCTTCCAGTTTGCAATAACTACATATTGGTTTACCAGAATTTCCCCATTTGGAGCCATTACCCTTATTTGCATATTGAGCACTGGATTCAGAAGTATTGCCACTTGAATTTTCAGTAGCTGTAACCTGGCCATTCCCTCTACTAGCATTCAAGGCAACCATATCAGAACCAGCATGAGTTACAGACTTGTGTTTCTCTTCCTGAATCACATAACTAAACACTCCATCCAAGGTAGGTAATGGTGACATGGTTAAAATCTGTCCTCTAATACCTCCAAAATTCTCATTCAATCCCATCAAAAATTGTATAACCCTATTTTCACCACTCAAGTATTCAAAATTAGGGCATGAACATGGAGAAATCTTATAGAACTGATCCCATTCACTCCATAAAGCATCAATGGAATTATAATAATCTGTAACAGAGAGACTACCTTGCTTCATGTTGCTAATGGTGATTTGTAACTCATAGGTGCGAGGGCCATTTCGCTGAGCAAATCGTCGGTGTAACACTTTCCATATCTGAGCTGCATCAGTGGCGTAGACAACACACTGCGCAACCTTCTTAGTGCAGGAATTAAGAATCCATGATGAAATCATCAAGTCGCACTGAAGCTAGTCTTCATATGTAGGATCATCCTCATCAGGTCTGGGAAGTTTGCCGTTCACGAAGCTCATCTTACTTTTGGATCCGAGAGCGATCTCCATCGAACGACGCAAGGAGAAATAATTGGAACCATCTAGCAGCAGTGAAACAAGCACGATGTTCGGATTGTCGTCGTTGTGGAGATAATAAGGATTTGAAGCTTCGGATGCAGTAGATCTGGGATTCGAGCCTGACGAACTCATCGCAAACAGAAGAAGAATCAAAAGAGAAGGCAAGAGAGAAAAGTGAATCAACTGCAATTTCAGTGCTCTGATACCATGAAGACAGAACCTGAAATATTGTAAATCGAGCTCCCTAACACACAGTGAAGCTCAATGAAGAAGATGATGAAAAGGGGAAAAATAATATGGAGGGAAAGATAATTTTCATTCAACTCAACAAATGAAATTCTGCCAAGTACAATACTTATACTAAAGAAAATTGCATTCAAGTCCCTCAAGACTGATTTATTTACATAAAAGGAAATGAGCTGAAAATAAACAAGTTCTCCATAAATGTTGACTTGTGAATGTTGACTGATGATCTTGATGACATCTATACACCTTGTGTTTTGTATTCTCAAATTGATTGAAATTGCAGCTGGAAGAGCCATCGAAATGTTGAACTTCACGTTTTCTCGCAGGCACCCAAGTATTCGAAAAAGTGGAACAGCGAATATCTTCATCGAGGTAGTTTGTCATTTCTGTGATCATAAATAGTACTGTATTATCTTTTTTGCCAGTCTTCTTTCTGCAAATAGCTTGTTCAAGCACATTATCCGATGTTGCTTGATTATATACATGCCTTCATTATTTTAATGTTGATACATTTTCAAAGCTGTGTATATACACATTTTTTATTTACAAGCAAAATTTTATTTATGAGTGATTTTTTTAAATTGCAATTTATGTAATTTACCAAAACTACGAGGACTACTTTGTAATATTTCTTGAAAGACGACGAAAACAACTCTTTGATCCCCAATTATACTCGGATACTTTATATTCACAACCATGTGATAGATGGGTACAGTGCAAGGTTCTCGAAAGGCTAACTCCAGGCCATAAAAAAATCGCGCGGAGTTGTCTCTGTTTATCCTGACAGAAGTCGCTTCAAACTGCTGACAAATCACACTGCTTAATCCTGTGATTTTACACTTGACAGTGGGACGTCTATTGCATGTGTTGGGATATGTCCTTCGATCCTACGTGTGCAATCGATAAAGTCATAAAGTCGTCTATGATGTTAAATGATTATTCGATAATATTAATTGTTGGGAACAATATAATATTGATCGATAAAATCATACCTACAGGGTCACACACGAGCTCAATATTGATATACATTGCTTGATAAATATATTGATTTAGAATCAATATTTACGTGGGATTTCGCATGCATGGGATGCATGGCTTGCATGGGATGCATGTCACATGGTGTGACATGGCATGCCACGCAAGCTGGTGATATGGAGTCATAACACATGCCATGTGGCATGGGGGTTATGAAATCCATTCAAATTCACCATAAACACCCATTATGTGTGGTTATGACACACATTGATATGGGGGGTTACAAGGTGAATTGAAGTGGATATAATGAGGATGAAAATCAGTTTTTCATGGCTAATTATTACACTTTGAAACACAATTTCGAAATACACAAAAGAGAAAGAGAGAAAAAGAGTTCTTGGAGAACCATTTTCAATCAATCAAGCAAGTTCAATTTCCGGGTTCGTGTGCAACACGTAGAGGCCTGGCCATTTGTGCGGCTTCAACATCCGGGCGATCTAGACAAGAGGAGTGACGAGGTCATTCACAAGG
Organism: Euphrasia confusa; assembly: GCA_954870475.1. Lineage (NCBI taxonomy): Eukaryota > Viridiplantae > Streptophyta > Magnoliopsida > Lamiales > Orobanchaceae > Euphrasia > Euphrasia confusa. Next base: position 42,890,252 of record OX940956.1, on the reverse strand, counting down.
AGAGCTTCGAGAGGCTGATCCATTTGAGGTGGTTCAATCGACTCAACACCACCTCAACGACATCAACGAATCACTTCGTCACCATAAGTAAGTAATCGTTGAACCTTATATATATATATATATTGGATGTGTATATATATATGTTTATATGTGTTCTTATACACATTAAGTGTGCACTAAGATCATGACATAGTAGATCTATTGCTTTACACGCTTCCGCACACACGGTATATCGATCGGATCGGTATACCGGTTTCCTACAGCATGCCCTCATGTTTCGGGTGTCACTGCACTTTCAAAAGGCGCACACCCTAAGTGGAGTCCGGCAGCAATCCGATCGGCCATCATGACCACATCCAACCCTTTGGACAACACGGGAAAAAGAATTCAAGATACATATTTCCAATATGAAGATGCCACTCCGCTTGCCATGGGATCAGGACACGTGGACCCCAATCAGTCGCTTTATCCGGGGCTAGTCTACGACGCATCCCCACAAGACTACGTGGATCTTGTTTGCTCCATGAATCTCACTCGGGAACAAATTCAAACCATCGTTGGATCAGACTATAAATGCTCAGGCTCGAGGCATTCCCCCGACCTCAATTACCCGTCTTTCATCGCTCTGTTTAGTTCCAAAGAAAGACATAGAAAATTGACCAAAACATTCAGGAGGACGGTGAGGTGTGTGGGGAAGGATGTTCCGGTTACATACAAATTCAAGTTAGAAGAACCCAATGGCACCGAGATCAAAATTTGGCCAACGACTTTGTTTTTTGGAAAGAAGAATGAGAAGCAGAGCTATTTCATGACCATTGTTTACGAGGCTTTTAATGATTCTTCATCATATGCAAGGCATGGATCACTCACCTGGGTGGATGACTCCAAGAAGCACACCGTCAGAAGTCCGATTGTGGTGTGTGAGAGGATTGATTGATATACTTATAATATGATTGCCTGTTTGTGTTTTCTTCTTGTTTTTGTTCTTGTTTGTGGAAGGATGTTTTGTATTATGTTTTAATGCTTCCAATAAAGTTAGTTATGTTGTTGTTTACTTTGTTCTTTTGGAATGTGTTAGTGTAAATATGTTAGGCAGAGCAATGCCACAGAGTTACTGGGCATAACAATGCCTTGAGCATATTTACATGTTTTTCTCCTTTCTTCACATTTGTATATTGTTGTTGTCACTCATTATATGTGTGATGTACTTTAGTATGATGTATCACTTGATCCGTGCTTGTACGAACAATCAATATTTTGGATGACTAAACCAGACCTTGCGGCATGACGAAGACTCGAAATGCCGCAAGACGACTAAGTGCTGAGGACTCAAGAACGCAAGCTGGGAGATAGAGACTTTGAATAAACTGAACAAGACTTTGCGGCAAGACGAAGACTCGCCTTGCGGCAAGACGAAGCTTCGGCATGCCGCAGGACGAATAAGTGCAGGGGAATCGAGAACGCAAGTTGAACACAGAGAACCTGAAGTCAAAGAAGAATGGAAGGTATTAGCAGAAGACAAAACGTTTCAATCTAATGAAGAAGGTTCGCCTTGCCGATAGAACAGCTCGCTCCGCGGCAAGACCTGCGGCTGGTCAAAGGCGGTTGCTACTTTCTCTCAACCAATTCAAACCTAGTTTTTCTAGGGAATTCGGTTGAGAGACTTCTCCTATAAATACCAGACATCATCAGCTCACTTATATCATCGATTAACACATCTAGAAACACATTTTCACCTAGATCGATCATCTAGCTTGTTGTGCCGAAGACTTCGCTTGTGAAGTTCTTCGTGCCGTTCATCCTCTCGCCTGTGAGAGTGATTTTGTAGCTACGCTGAATATCAATAGCTTAGAATAAGTTTATTACAGTAGCTTTGGTTTCGTGTTGATTGTTCATTAATCTCCGGATCCGATAAACGTTAAGGAATGCCTTCGCATTGCCTTGAGTTTAATCGATTGTAAATCCGAGATTACTCATTGTAACGACTCGTTTCTTTAATAATATATTTTGCCGTAAGGCACGTTCGTATGAGTAATTTAAATTTAATTTAAATATCCATACAAAGATTAATTCCTTGTGTTCTTTCCTTTTGCTTTTGTGTGAGTGTGTGTGTTCTTTTGTTTAATTTACTTTTAATTTTTCTGCTGTCAATATACATATATCACATATATTTATATTAATTTGATATTCTAATAAACCTATTAAAATACTTAAATCAAGTAAATCACAAATAAACTAACGAATTCTATTTTAAGGCTTTGTGATGTAGCATCGCATTGCCTTACAGTAGGCAGCGTATTTTTTTCATAAATACTCCTGCCCACGCACTTTCAGAATATCTAAACATGTAGCTTATCTCTATTATGTTCAATCAAAGTCATCGAACCGAGTTGATGATGAATCTCGAGATCCGCCTTGAAACGAATCTTCAACGAACCAATCAGTTTTTCAAGTGTTTGAAACTAAACACTCATAGTTGATAAATTATTTTGATTTCTAGAAAAGTAGGGGGTCAAATTAAGTGTAATTTTAGAAAGGCGAGGGACTCAAAAGAAAAAATAGATTTTTAATCACAACAACGGATAAAATGCAAATGATTGCTTAAATTCTTAGATTTCAAGAGTTTCAAAAATAATTATAGAATTTCTAATTATATACTAAGAAAAAGCAATATGAGATTGAAAAATAAAAAAATTAATTAAAAAATTAACCGAGTGAGCATAATATTTACAATAAGTTTATATGAAAATTTCTTATAACACTACTTTGTTATCTTTATTTACTCTATCTCAGATACATGAAATCTTGATCTATTTGCTTAAATTCCGTGTTTTAAATTCTTGGTCTGATTTTGCATATATTTTCACAATCAATACATAATTGATAGCAACTTTTTATATTAAAATTATTTTTTTGACTCCTATGAACGATTTAAATAAGTAATTAACATAGATACTATGTGGTTTTTCAATTTTTTTCAAGTATTATGTGTATTTTAATTAAATTTATAATGTAATAATTTAATACTACTATAATTAATTATATTACATATGCAATGATAAATATTTACAATAAGTTTATATGAAAACCTCATGTAACACTTGTTTGTTATCTTTATTTAAAGTAAGCGAGTTTATTTAAAAGAACTTATAATATGTTACGTCTTATAAGTTATTTTAAGAGCTAATAAGTTGTTATGTCTTATTTAATAAATAAGTCATAAAAGAGCTTATAATAAATTTGGAATTTTTGTATATATATAAAATGTAATAATTTTAAGGGTATTTTGGTCTTTTATTATTTAAGTTAAAAGAGCTTATAATCTGTTTTAAAAAAATAAAATATTTTTTTTAAACAACTTATAAGCCGTTAAATAACTTATTTTAAAGTTTTTAAAAATCTTTTTTAAAAAAATTTACCAAACAAATTTTATTAGATTTTTTAAACAACTTATAAGCCCGTTAAACAATTTATTTTAAAGTTTTTTAAAATCGTTTTAAAAAAAATTTACCAAACAAATTTTAATAGATTATCTCTTAAAAAATTTATAAACTGTTCTAAGAAGCTTAAACACCCTCTTGTTCTATCTCAAAATACATGAAATCTTGATCCATTTGCTTAAATTCTTGATATTAGATTCTTTGTCTAAAAATTTATAAACTGTTCTAAGAAGCTTAAACACCCTGTTGTTCTATCTCAAATACATGAAATCTTGATCCATTTGCTTAAATTCTTGATATTAGATTCTTTGTCTCTTTTCGCATATATTTTCACAATCAATACATTTTCACAATCAATACATAAATGATTGTAACCTATTTTGTCTTTATCAAAACAAATTTCTATATATATATTAATTTATAGAAGGGATTTTCATAGGCACCAATGCGTAAGCATCCAACCATCTAAATAATATTGTATTAAAATTTTCTCTTCCAAATATATTCCTTATATTAAATTGATTTCTCCCGTTATTTTCTCTTAATTGATTCCTTATAAGAAATGTCCTCTTAATTTATATATCACACATTTGTAAGTGAAATAATTTTTTAGTATAAAATTTTAACAATTCATGATTAATCATTTCGGCTTTGATGCGACATTATCGCAATTGATGGAGGCCACATTTTTCGATTGAAATAAGTCTGAGTATAAAATTTTAACAATCCATAACTAATTATGACGCAGTGAAGCGATAACACACGATTAATACTCGTTGATTCTGAGAATACCCGAGAATTAAAACATCAAACTTTGGTTGATTTCGAAAAATACGGAAACCTGATAAAAACCTTCAACAGAGAAAAACACTTTTTATTTTATCATAAACAAGCATAAATGAAAATACTCAAACATATAAATAGTACTAAAACCCTAGTAAAATAAATAAATAATATAATAAAACTAGCTTACAAGACACGATCTTTGCCTTTTATATCTGCATCATTCTCTCTCTCTCTTGGAGAAGGTTCGACCGCGAACCTGAAGATCGAACACGATGATGCCGGGATCAAACACCAATCGTCGGCCCAGCGCAAAGACAGTGACACATTGACTTGACGCAGGGGCAACAACTTTAGAAAGCGACGTAAAGGAAACAACATGGTAATGTGGTGCACGGGCAACGACATCAGAATTTAACGCCAGGGCAGCGACTAGAGGCAACGCCGCAAGGGCAATAGAAGGTTGGGTAGAGGCAACATCATGAGGATGCGGCGTCGAGGCAGTGACGTGATGAAGCAGCTCGTCGTCCCAGATCAGTTTGTCGTCCCAAATCAGCTCGTCATCCCATATCGGCTCGGCGGGCTCGGCATCCCAGATCGGCTCGGTGGGTTCGGCGTCCCAGATTGGCTCGGTGGGTTCGGCGTCCCAGATTGGCTCGGCGGGCTCGGCATCCCAGATTGGTTCGTCATCCCAAACCGGCTCGTCATCCCATATCGGCTTGTCGTCCCATAACGGTTCATCATCACAAAGGACAAATGGATCGTCAAAATCCAACGGCGCCACGGGGATGGATCGGTGCGCCACGGGGATAGATTTCGTTAGACCATTGGTGATAGTAAGGCAGAGTTCCTCGATATCGACGGCAAGGGCTGCGATCTGGCGGCTTAAGGCGGCGACGTCGGCATCGCGACGGGTTGCGGCCTCAACGGCGGATTCGCGAGCATACTGACGACGGGGAGGCATCGTTTCGGCTCTGATACCAAACTGACGCAGGGAAGCGATAACACACTATTAATACTCGTTGATTCTGAGAATACCCGAGAATTAAAACATCAAACTTTCGTTGATTTCGAAGAATACTGAAACTTGATAAAAACCCTCAACAGAGGAAGACACTTTTTATTTTATCATAAACAACTAATGCATAAATGAAAATACTCAAACATATAAATAATACTAAAACCCTAATAAAATAAATAAATAATATAATAAAACTAGCTTGAGCAACGAGACACGATTTTTACCTTTTATATCTGCATCAAATTATTTCGTAGTTAGATTAAATTTATTAGTTTATTTGAGTAAATGGTATTAATTGAAGATTTTTTATAAAATATTTCTCTTGGATATATTTTCACAATTTAATTATGTTTACATAAAATACTGTAATGTGTAGATCAATTATTTAATAATTTATAGTCTCAACTAATTTTGTAGATTTTTTTTTTGTGACTTAATATGCACACATTTAAAAATAAAATGATTTTTAATTTGTTTTTAATTTTCTACTTTAAAATATATTTTTACCCTCAATTTGTTTTTTAAAATATATTTTTACCCTCAATTTTTTATTAAAAAAAAATTATCATTTATCTCAATTTTTGTGATGATAAATAGTTGGGACAAAAGTATAAATTCTATATTTAAATAGTTTTATCAATTTTTTTGGTGCACTACTTGCAGTACTGCAGTATATGTAGAGCCACACCTAGGTGACAATGGTATATACATTCCATCTATACATATATAATTTCTGGATTCATTAATGCCACGTGAACCAATAGAAAAACAATAATAATATATATAAATCTTAAATATTAATTTGAAATTATATATTTTTGGTAATAATAATTAATCATCATCTTAAATATATACAATTTTATTTCTTTTGAAGATTTTATTTCTCTTTTTCAAAATTCTTTTATTATTCCATTAATATTAATTTAATACCAATTAATCGTATATCATAAAAATCGATCTCTTCTTATTTTCTAATCTACCGTAGTTAAAAAAACGATCAAACTTTTTAGATATATTATTTTCTCTTGATGTAAAATTTTATTTTTCTGAAATTGAATCGATTTACAGAGTTAGATCACAAATGGTCCCATTGAAAAAAGTTATTCTCACAAAAGCCCCATAAGTCAGCATTTTTCAACTGTTTGTCCTTTTTGACACTGTTCCGGCAGGAATCGCACGTGAAAGTCACGTGACTGCTGACGTGGCGCCGGAATGCTGACTTGGATTTGCGAGGTTTCTGCCGGAATAGTGAGATTTCTGGCAAAACAGTGTCAAAAAGGATGAATAGTTGGAAAGTGCTGACTTATGGGGCTTTTGTGAGAATGACTTTTTCCAATGGGACCATTTGTGATTCTAACTCCGATTTACATGTATACGTTCTTCTATTCATTCATTTTTTTTGCTTGATTTTTTTAATTTTATGTATTAATTATAATTTTTTTCTCAGATTCCAGAATCAAATTGTCGAGGTATTAATTATGTTCGACTAGATTTTTTTTAATTTTTAGTTTATCTCTAATTTAGTTCTGTAAAATTTGTTTTGCAGGATAACGTACGTTATATTAATATAATTACATTTGTGCCATCTCATCCCCTTCATGTTCACCATGTAAATTCAATTTTTTTATATTTTTATTTATTTTCTAGATTTATAATTTTTATTTTCCATTAATTTTGATTTTCCCTCCACCTGTTTTAGGTATTTACTGGATGCGTTTGACACTCGAGGAATGCAGAGACGAGAAACGGAATGCAGAGACGAGAAACTCCTCTCCCACCAGATCAGAGGCTCCTCAATTGGGTAGAATGTAAATCGGGGGATGTGTTCGAGTAACAGACACATGTGGGAGAGAGTCAATAGGTCTCATCCCAGTACTAACTTTATAATATTTAAATGAAAATTTGTCATATCCGAAATTCGAACTCCGCGTTGACCGGGAATTACACCAACATCACCACACACTTTACCACTCGGCTATGTCCAAGAAGCTTACATACGATAAATTACATCAAACAAGCGTAATCTTTGAAAATAATAAAAATTTCATAATTGAGATAACGGTTAATAAAGATATTAATACGAGTTTATAAATTTAAGTGAGAGTTCGATTATTAAATAAAATAATTTCTTAGTTCATTAATAAATTTTTGGTGAAATACGTTGGAGATTAAATAAAATTTTAGATTATTTCAAACAAATAAATCACGTGCATTCGCACGGCCTAATTTCAATCAATTCAGTGTTCACATTTTTTTTCGTTTATAATGTTTTTTTTATTCTTAATTATTTTCCCATAACAATCCCATATTTTCATTATTCTGTATGCCACTCAACATAATTTCAGTATTCTCATTTTTGTTAGCTAGACTAGGATCTTTTAAATCTTTAAGGTCAAAACTCTCATCATCAGTATTTTTGCAAATTATGTAATTTGTTTTATATCCTTTTGTTTTTTGTTGCTATATATTGTTTATGGCACGAGTAAATAGAATTATTAATAATATAATTAAAAATACAATCATTATATATATATTGACATGCTTTTGTGATAGAATACTTTTCATTATAAAAAGGGATTGTTAGTGCACACGTCACGATTGTTACTGCACACGTCAAGTCAAGGTAGTAAATAGAAGCGAAGTAGGAATGAAATGGTATTTCATGAAGTTGGTATTCGTACGATAAAATGGTATGTGATAAAATGGTATGTGATAATATCAAATTTTTAATGCATAGTGATAATATTTAATTTTTAATTATTTGTATCCTTAATCTTAGAAATAAGTTGTTAAATACTTGCACAATTTGATACCAAGTAAAAATCAAATACATACAAGTTGCCTCGAATACAAGCAACGTGCCAAAACATCATGCTTTGCGCGTGCGAGAATATATTGTTGATCTATAAATATTAAGCTAATTCTCAGCTATCATCTCAGCCTTCTTTTAACATACATACATACATACATACATGGAGTTGTTCATCAAAATTCATCTTCGTCTTCTTCTTGTTGTCTTCTTTATATTTCTGATGTTCTATCCGGTTTCGTTAGCCGATGGTCGATCAACTTATATTGTCCACATGGACAAATCTTTCATGCATAAGGCATTTGTCGACCACACCCATTGGTATACCTCGATCGTCAATTCCTTGAAAGACGACGACGAAGACTCTTTGATCCTCGAATCTTCGCCCCCTTCTCAGATACTTTATATTCACAACAATGTGATGCATGGGTTTAGTGCAGTGTTGTCGAATGGGCAACTCAAGGCCTTAAAAAAATCACGTGGATTTGTGTCTGCCTATGGTGACACACCTTTGAAACTACACACAACTCGCACTCCTCAGTTTATAGGGCTTAATCCTGTAACTGGATTGTGGCCGGCTTCCCGTTTTGGCACTGATGTGATCGTCGGTGTTATAGATAGTGGCGTGTGGCCTGAAAGTCCAAGCTTCAAGGATGATGGAATGGCTGATATCCCGACGAGGTGGAAAGGAGTGTGTGAGGCGGGGCAGGAGTTTAACTCATCTATGTGTAACAAAAAGCTGATTGGGGTCAGATATTTTAATAAGGGTGTTTTAGCTGCTCATCCCAATATGACCCTGCCCATGAACTCTGGAAGGGATACTATAGGTCATGGCACACTTACATCCTCCGTTGTCGCCGGGAATTATGTCCGAGGAGCTTCCTTTTTCGGCTATGCAAATGGCACGGCAAAAGGTGTAGCACCTGGTGCTCGATTGGCCATGTATAAGGTGTTTTGGGAATTTAACGGCACTAACTCTGACTTGGTTGCCAGTATGGACCAGGCAGTTGCTGATGGAGTTGATGTAATTTCTGTCTCACTTGGGGATATGGTTGTTTTATCGAACTTGTACGAGAGCCCATTCTCAACAGCTTCTTTCGGTGCTATGAAGAAAGGAGTTCTTGTTTCGATTGCAGCTGGAAATGCCGCTGATATAGGGAGCATAAGCAATGGATTTCCTTGGGTCCTAACGGTGGCTGGAGGAACCATCGACCGTTTCTTAACTGGCAAGCTGACTTTGGGGAATGGGATAACAATCTATGGATGGACAACATTCCCTGCGTCATCTTCTGTCAAAAATTTTCCTCTCATTTACAACAAGACATTATCGTCTTGCAATTCGACCGAGGCATTATCTTCGGTTAAACACGGGATTGTCATATGCGAATATGGGGATTTATATAACCAAATGTACAACCTTCACATGTTAGAGTCAAATGATACAGCGACTATCTTTATCTCAGACGATCCTTGGGCTTATGTATTCATTGATTTTCCAATTCCTGGTGTCCTGATCAACTCCAAAGACGCAAAACTTTTGATGCGTTACATGCACCTTTCAGTTCAAAAGCCAACCGCTAGCATGGAGTTTCAACGCACATTGTTGGGGACAAAACCGGCTCCCGTGGTGGCACCTTTCAGTTCACAAGGCCCATCTCGGAGCTATCAGGACATCTTGAAACCTGATATTATGGCACCTGGAGAGTTAGTATTAGGAGCTGCGATTACTAACATCGAAATATCTTATATCGGCACTAACATTTCTTTGACTAGTGATTTTACACTTGAAAGCGGGACGTCTTTTGCTTGCCCTCATGTTTCAGGTATCGCTGCACTTTTAAAAAGTGTTCACCCTGAGTGGAGCCCGGCAGCAATCCGATCGGCCATCATGACCACAGCCAACCCTTTGGACAACACCGGAAGAAGAATCCAAGATTCACATTTCGAATATGAAGAAGCCACTCCGCTTGCCATGGGATCAGGACATGTGGACCCCAACCGAGCGCTTGATCCAGGACTAGTGTACGATGTATCCCCACAAGACTACGTGGACTTTGTTTGCTCCTTGAATTACACTCGAGCACAAACTCAAACCATCGTTGGAGCCGACTACAAATGCTCTGGCTCGAGATGTTCATCCGACCTCAATTACCCGTCTTTCATTGCTCTTTTTACCTCCAAAGAACGATATAGAAAATTGATCAAAACATTCAAAAGAACGGTCACTTACGTGGGGAAGGATGTTCCGGTTACATACAGATTCAAGTTAGAAGAACCCAAGGGAAGCAAGATCAATATCTGGCCAAAGACTTTGTCTTTTCGAAAGAAGAACGAGAAGCAGAGCTATTTCATGACCATTGCTTACGAGGCTTTTAATGATTCTTCGTCATATGCAAGGCATGGATCACTCACTTGGGTGGATGACTTCCAGAAGCACACCGTCAGAAGTCCGATTGTCGTTTGTCCGAGGATCGAGTAATAGACTTGTAATATGGTGGTGTCTTCATGATGCATGATATGATGTGTTTTCTGTTTTCTTAGCTCGTTGTTGTTCTTCTTCTTGAAGTGCTTCTTATGTCCTATGTTTTAATGCTTCAAATAAAGTTAACTATGCTTTTGTTCTTGTGGAATGTCTAGCAAGTAGCAACACTCTACATCACATCGAAATTACATAACATTCACATTAATTGTTGGGAACAAAATGTGAGAACCTAGATAGCATGCGACTTCTCACCGTTCACTTTTCATTACGTTCAATTCAAGTCACCGAACCGAGTCGATGATGAATCTCAATATCTGCACCGAGTCGATGATGAATCTCAATATTTGCTTTTTAAATAAACCTTCAAGTTAGAAGAACGGCCCAAGGGCACTGATATCATAATCCGGCCAAAGACTTTGTCTTTTCAGTTCGTGGCTTCATATTGCCCGAAGTAAAGTGAGATTACCTTGTGAAGAATAACATAACTTGAAATATTGTAAATCGAGCTCACTAAAACACAGCGAAGCTCAATGAAGAAGATGATGAAAAGGGGAAAAATAATATGGAGGAAAAGATATTTTTCATTCAACTCAACAAATGAAATTCTGCCAAGTACAATACTTATACTAAAGAAAATTGCATACAAGTCCCTCAAGACTGATTTATTTATATAAAAGGAAATGAGCTGAAAATAAACAAGTTCTCCATAAATGTTGACTTGTGAATGTTGACTGATCTTGATGACATCTCTACACTCCCCCTCAAGTTGGAATGCATCCATCTTGCATACCTAACTTGTGCACCATTCTGTGGAAAAGATAACCCCCTAGTGCTTTTGTGAACAAGTTAGCAATCTGCAGATGTGAAGGAATAAATAGAGAATGTACTGTATTGTCTTGGATCTTCTCTCTGATGAAATGACAATCCACATCCACATGCTTGGTCCTGCTGTGATGTACAGGATTTGCTGCCAATGCCAGTGCTGCCTTACTGTCACTGAATATACTTATTGTAGGCAGCTTGACACCAAAATCACTGAACACCTGTTTGAGCCACATTAATTCACAAAATGTTAAGGCTAAAGCTCTGTATTCAGCTTCAGCTGAGCTTCTTGCCACCACAGTTTGTTTCTTTGATTTCCAACAAATCAAAGATTCTCCAAGAAAGATAGCAAAGCCAATCACTGATCTTCTAGAGTCAACACATGTTGCCCAATCAGCATCACAAAAGGCATTAAGCTTTACTTCTGAACTCCTTGGATAAAAAATGCTTTGATGCAATGTTCCTTTTAGATACCTAAGTATCCTATGTGCTGCTCCCAAATGCTTCTGGCTTGGAGAATTCATAAACTGAGTCAACACATGAACACCAAAAGTGATATCAAGTCTTGTAATGGTTAGGTACAACAGTTTTCCAACCAATTTCCTGTACTCTGTTACATCCTCAAGTCTGTTTTCATCATCACAAGTGAATCTGGCCTTGGTGTCTATTGGAAAAGCAACTGGATTACAGTCCATATAACCATATTCTTTCAGAATTTCTTTCTGATTTATGCACAATCTCAAGCCCAAGAAAGAAACTCAATTGGCCAAGATCCTTTATATAAAAAGCAGCATTTAAAAACTGTTTGGAGATCTCAACCTTCTGATTATTGTTGCTAGCAATTATTAGATCATCAACAATGTACCAAGATGATGACAATCTAATGTGAGGTGTTCATAGTAAACAAAGAAGTGTCTGATTTGGACTGCAAGAATCCAAAATCAAGTAAGGCTCCAGATAACTTGCAAAACCATTGTCTACTGGCCTGCTTAAGTCCATACAAACTCTTTAATAACCTGCAAACCTTGTTCTACCCCTGTTTGGCAAGCCCATCTGGAATCACCATATAAACTTCTTCTAAGAGATCTCCATGTAAGAAAGCATTGTTGATATCCAGCCGTGCAAGGGTTAAGTTCTGAATTACTGCCAATGCCAATAATGCTCTGACTGTAGTCATTTTCACCACAGGAGCAAAGGTCTCCTCATAATCTAGCCCCTCCTGCTGGTTATAACCTTTACCCACAAGTCTGGCTTTGAACCTCTCAATACTGCCATCTGCCTTCAATTTTAATTTAAATACCCATTTACAACCAATGGGTACTTTATCTGGAGGGAGATCTGTGATTTCCCATGTGTTATTGAGAGAGAGAGAGCTTTCAATTTTTTCTGCATAGCAGCCTCCCACTGAGGAACACCAACAGCTTCAGTATAACTGGTAGGTTCAGTAAAAATGGAAGATTCCATAGTGGCATTGTAAGAGACAAAATCTGTCAAATGTGGTGGAATCTTTCTCTGTCTGACTGGTCTAATAGGAGGTGGAGAAGATGGTATAGGTGGAGAATGATCTCCAAAAGATGGTGTGGGAACATCATTATCAAAAACAGAGTGTGGAGGATTTTCAGGTGGAGTAGGAAAAATAGAACCAGTTGAAAAGAAAGTAGTGTTTTCTGGTGGCAAAGGTTCAATGGTATAAATTTGGAAGGGTGGTGATGAAGTTGAAGGATTGAGGAAAGGGAATACAGTTTCAACAAACTGTACATGTCTAGTAACATGGATAGAGTGAGTGGTAAGATCATACAGGATAAATCCTTTGGTATTAACAGGATAGCCAATGAAGTACAAGCAGAAGCTCTAGGTTCAAATTTTCTTTTATGAGGAAGGGGATTATACATAAAAGCCAAACAACCAAAAATTTTGAGGTGGTCAAATGTTGGAGGAGCACGAAATAGATTTTCATAGGGAGAAAGGTTATTTAGATGTGGTGAAGGGACTCTGTTCAAAAGATGAACAACAGTAGTGATACAATAACCCCAGAAAGATAGTGGAACTCCTGATTGGAATTTCAGTGCTCTTGCAATTGTAAAAATGGTTTGTTGTCTTCTCTCAACAACACCATTTTGTTGAGGTGTATAGGGGCAAGATTTTTGGTGAATTATCCCATGCAGAGCATAGAAGTCAGAGAGGATGAATTCAGATCCTTGATATGATCTTATCACTTTGATAGAGGTTCTAATCTGATTAACAACCATATATATGTTGGAAATCGATGTCCCGGGCTATTAAAATTTGCGGAAAATAATAACCCGACCGAAGTCCTTCATCGCCGGAGATCCGAACGCGAACCACCGCACGAGCCGGGGCCCGACCGAACACCCAGCGAGGCCCGAGGGCCGCGAGCGTCCAGCCGAGCCCCCGCACGGGGCTCGCGATCATCTCCATGATGATCGCTGGGGATGCGCGAGGCATCCCCGGGGCTGCTCGTAGCAGCCCCGCAGCGAGTCCACGACTCGCTGCTCGCGGCGGGGTTCAACCCCGTACGCCCGCTACGGGCGAACCCGTAGCGCATACAGGGCAGCTACGGGTGACCCCGTAGCATACCCGCGATCGAGCTCACGGGCTCGATCGCCCCTCGGCTCCAGCCGAGGGCTCCTCCACGCGACGCCGCCGGACGGTGAGGGCTGGGGTTCATCCGCCGTGGCACCAGCCCACGGCGAACCCCGGTGGTCGACCCGAGGTCGACCCCACGCCCCGGCGTCCAGCCGGGGCTCATCCTCCTCGTCCGTGCGCCGGCGGTCGAACCCTAGGGTTCGGCCGCCACCCTCGATCCCGTCGAGGGTTTTCTCGACCTTCGCCGGGGATCTCGAATCCCCGTCCCCGAAGTTCGTACGTTTACCCGGATCGTATGTTCATGTATATACTACAATCAATTCATACAAAATCATAAAAGAGGGTTTATGATTTATTACCTTCGATTCGTTGTACGGAGAAACGAATTAACGCGTTGATGACCTTGCGATCTTCCCACGTATTCCTTGCACCTTGTCCGAACGTCGTGTGGGCGACGATCTATCGAACACCTTATGGATCTCCTTCACTCTTCAAGACTTTGGCGTAACTTAGGTTGTGAAAAGTGAAGACCATGTAGTGCTTATATAGGCTACGTAGGGGATCATAAGGAGAATAAATATTGGGCTTCCAATATTGAAAATTAAATTGGGTCCAACCCAAATCCATTAATTCTTATCAATATTAATTTTATTTATTTTCCACTATATAAATAAAATTGCACTCCCAATATTATTCCATATTATATCAAATAATATTTCTCCACCTTAGTATTATTTATTCCGTGTATTTAAGATTTAAATATCCATGAATAAATTTATTTATTGCTCAATAAATAATATTCATATCTTATATCCGAGACTAGTACCGTTCAACCTTTATTATTATGCGGATTAAATCCACCTGCAGGGTTTACATAATAATTCCTTATGAACTCATCTCGGGGATATTATCAACCCTTACGGGATACACTTTCCCGTCAAGTATTCACGGCATGTCGTATATAAAATATAGTGACCCAACTCAACCGGTAATTAACCCAATAATTAAATCGGTTAATTCCTTTGGAAAATCAAAGTCACTAATATTAAATATACACACCCGCAATTATTTCAGGGATTAAGAATAAAATACTCTGAGATTTAAATTGATTATCCAAGGCAATCATAATCAATAAATCTCAAGCTGATCCGCCCAATACACCAAGTGTACAAGTGTGATAAAATAATTAAGACAAATTATTTTCTCTCTCACACAACGACTATACCGATGGATTGGTCCGTGTCCATCTAGGTCGTGAGCAACTGTTCGATTAAATACGAGTAACCGATAGTATGATCTTCCGTGTGGGCCAGACACACCATACTAACTACAACGTATAAAATCCAGGACTATATTTTTGCATAATTAATTAATAATAATTAATTGCAAATAATTGTTCATTAATTAAATAGGTTAAATGCTATGATCGGGAGTTTACCGATACTTAAATCTAGACATTAAGTACACAACTCCAACAATCTCCCACTTGTACTAAGGTCTAGTCATTTCCTCCAAACTCCCGACTCCCATACTCATCACGTGCTTAAGTTATACTTCCCAGAAGTATTATGTGAATGAGCAATCTAGGTCGCCGATCTGAAGTTATCTTGGTGACTACTGCGTCGTCTCTCTGACGATGATTCGTATCAGGTGGTACTTGCTCTATGTGTTATCATCACTTTTTGAACTTATGACTTCTTCCAGTTCTCCATGCACCGCTATATACATAGCCTTTGGTGAACCAAGAATCATATCCAAGTTCAGAGGTCATTCCGGAACCTAACCAAAACTTCCGCTGCCTCTGAGGCTGCTATTCGGTTTATGATAGAGTCCGAGAAGCATTACGCTTATCACTCTTTCATCCTTAGGTTCCACCTCTTCTAAAAGTGAACACATAGCCTGATATCGACTTACACTGGTCCTTCTCTGATTTTTGGATCTGAGAAACTGTAATCTAAGAAGATTTCGTTTTGCTAGTAATCCAGTACCTCCAAGTACTTTTACAGCATTCGAATATCTCTTATCCAGATTACTTTGATATCCTCCCACTACGCAAACCGCAT
This sequence comes from Euphrasia confusa, assembly GCA_954870475.1. Classification (NCBI taxonomy): domain Eukaryota; kingdom Viridiplantae; phylum Streptophyta; class Magnoliopsida; order Lamiales; family Orobanchaceae; genus Euphrasia; species Euphrasia confusa. Next base: position 42,874,225 of record OX940956.1, on the reverse strand, counting down.
AGTTGATATCAGGTTCTTGTTTTATAACACCGCATTTACAAAGCCCTTTACACTCGAAGTGTAAGAATCTGCTTTGTTTATATCTATCTCCTTCATGTGTTCAAGATACATACCTTAGATAGATGCATTCTGTTCTCGAAAGGCAATAACCTTTCTCAGAATTGTGCATGTTTAAAACAAACCATAATCGTATAAGATATCTAAAGAGAAGTACAAATGTTCTTATCTAGAGATCGAAAGATTTCTAAGAACATGATCCAACTTCATCTTAATCTTATATCTCGATTTATTTAGACAACCTCTATTTTATGTCTGACAACGCTTTTACATTGTTGCCAATGATGAAGTGTTATCTACACAAAATTCCGAGAAACACCACTTTGTTTCCATTACGTCTCCAATACACCAATCTTGTCTATGCTTCTTGATGAATCCATAAAATGGACTATCTCATCAATTTGCAAGTTCCACAAGTTTCAGCTTTGTGATAATCCATAAATGGATTTACTAAGCTCGTACCTCTAAATGATCTTGCCCCTTTAACAATAATAAATTATTGCTATCCAAGTAGGCACATTTAGATTAGTACTGCCCCCTTATGCAGAAGTAGGGATCGATTTCATGTCTACTAGATCCAGAGTTAGGAAACTCCTCCAGTCTTATGAATATCTCTGGTCGCTTAACAACCTCCCACTGCAATGGCGTTCCGGTGTATAACAGTAATAACATTAGGTGCAGTTAGTGGTGTACTACTACTCGGTTAGGCTGGTTCTCAGTCTTCTCTTTCCTCTTTATAAAGTACTTTGTCAGTTAGGGCATTGTAGTTCATCTAATAGTCTTCATCTAAGAACCGGGCGAAGACGCCCTTCTGGTTCGTAGTACTTTTGAACATACAATTACTTGTTCTTCTAGGATATTCTACAACTACATCAAAAGTGTGTCGTTGTGTCCAGAAATATCCATAGAACATAGGTGGTTCCGAATAAACTTATCCTTTTACTATTAGAATTCCATTTCTTATCCCTGACACACCATGTCTACACATCAGTGTATGGTGCAGTCGTTTGAGACTCAATCTCAATCCTTTGATTTATGCTATGTGTTATCTAGATAGGTGATAGCCTCCGCGAACAAGTCGCAGGCTCCTAATGGATATACTTTGAAGGATCCCCATAATAGCTTTGTGTTGAAAACACTCCGCCTTTATGGCACATCAAGTATTCTAATCCATCTTCGAGTATTCTTGAAAGAATGACTCGTACCCTCTCTATTTACACATACGGCATTAATTATAAATCATTTCCTATACTTGTCCGAATTCCATCCTTCATCCAGAAAGGTTAACTCAGTTGTATCATCTTTCAAGATCGATTCTTAGGTCGGGAGGTCCATTCCTCCAACTATAATTGATCAAATCAATTTCGACCTTTTGAATCCCTTTTGAATAGATACTACCAAGTTCAAGAATTCACAAGTATAATGATTAATAAGAGAAATACATCTAATAATTAAAATAAGTTATACATAACGGTTTGTTGCATCGTGGTAGACTAAGGATTCATCATTCATATATTGCTATCTAATGTACCAGAATAGATATTGCCATTATTTCTTATCTAAACCATCAAATGATTAAAGAAATAAAATATCCATTAATAATATAAATCCAGAACAAAAGTTCTTTCTAAAATAAAAGGTACAAAGCAATAAACTTGAAATGAAATCCTATAACTATCAAACAGATAGATAAATGTCTTCCACTGCAACCGCTGCTTCCTTAACAGCTTTGCCCATGTGGACTTGAACTCTTCTTATCTAAGTCGCTGGGTTTTCTGGAACCCCTGCATTTAGAATGCACATACCGTCAGTGGTTCCATATCTACACACCAGAATTCTGGTAGATAATACCGCTGACTATGTTTTACGACTAAAGAAAAAATTCGTACCTTTGAGAGGACAAGAAGTAGACCCCCAGTACTAAGACTGCTTCCCTTGGGGTTGTTTGCCAAAAGGCTTCTTTATCCCACCCTTTGGTCCAAGTCCCTTAGGACCACCGGACCCCCTTGTCTTCTTCTCCTTTCCTTTGCCTTTAGGTCCGAAACCTTTGGCTTTGGCTATAAGAGCTTGCGATTGTTTCAACTCGTCCAAAAGATCCATCATCTCAAAAACATGATCAAGTGTTTCATCGAAGTAACAGATCTTTACGAGTATCCTCATCGCCTCTTTTCTAGCCTCCCCATCATGTCCAAACAGCAACTTGAGTTTGAGCATGACATCATGATTAATGGCTAGTGAACGAGCACTCTCCCATTTTTCAAAGTCAAAAATCTCATCCTCAGTCGAGTTAATGGTGAGTCCAGGAGGACAAGTTTCACTGAGTACGTCTTTGTACTCCTTTGCAGTCTGAGCAATGTCTAACTCTTCTTTCCATTCAACACAGTATGGAACCAGTGCGTCAAATTCCTCAAGTATCATCTCAAGTGGATTCATAGACATTTTCTAAACCTATAAGCACATTTAAACAAACAATTAATTTAATATCCGACATTATTTCCCTGGAATAATATCATTAAATCACTAATCACATCTAAAATCCCATCAGGTAAGGCAAGCCACGTTCGTGTGGACGTTTACCCACCCAAATGATTTAGCAATTAGATTTGCTTTGGTCGTACATCATTATAGAGTTACTTCGTTGGGAAGAATACTATAAAGCGTACCTAAGTGTAAACCATTACTCAGTACTAAGGTGAATCGTTTAGAATTGTTATGTCACCGCAAGCCACGTTCGTGTGGACGTTTACGATAACTCGCAATCCCTCACAATTTCCTATAACTGTCTACATCAATTATTCTAAAATCCCATTCAGTATAGCAAGCCACGTTCGTGTGGACGTTTACTATACCAAAAAGATTTATATAATTGAAATCCAATTACTTGATCCATTTGATTTTGTAAATCAAGACGCGGAGAATCATAAGTGAAACTCGAAGTTTCTAACCAGTGATTCACCATGCGAACGACCCTATCTCTCATAAATGAGGGAGCCGAGCAGACAATCGACCCACCTATCAAAGAATGGTACGAAGGTCTCTAATTTGCGTCATCCACATGACCAAGTGGCTTTGGCTCCATTCCACTCCCCGGGGTGAGAATGAGTCGACTTGAAGTCAGTTTCAGAAAGACAAATTAGGCATTGTTTGATAAACTCGATCAATGTTTCTTGTAAAAGGAATTACAAGAATTCTCCTCCAATGACTCGTCTATATGAACTTCAAAAGTCCATAAGAGTCACCAAGAGAACAGTAATGGAGACCATGGGAATGTTTCCATCCCCTCTCCCACTTAGCTTTTTATAACAAAGGGATACGCTATCTAGTGCATAAAATAAACACATATAGCATGCATACAAGCAATAAAGCACATAGTATCACATAGTCAAAATAATGCTAGAAAATTATTTTCCGACTATCATGGCTTTGTCGCATCTCCGTACGCATCTTCTAGTCTTCAGTCTTCGTTCTTGAATGCTCCATGTGACGAGAATATTAATCTCTAATATTTAAGTCTATTTATTTTTAATTAATCCAAAAGTTACTTAATTCGAAAATTAAGTCAATTGAATATATCAAAAATAAAATTAAATATTATTAATATTTTTATTTATTTATTTTCCTATCTAATTCTATTAAATCTCTAGAATAATCTATCCAAGTGAAACTTGGAATATTCTAGAAGACATCTATAATAGAATAAGAAAATAAAATAAATTTAGGACTCTTCTACTTTCCATTATCAATTAATTTCCATCTAATGAAAATTCCCAAGAGTAGGAATAATCAAATAGGAAATAAATTAATACTAAATTAATTAAATTCTTAATCCATGAATATCTCCATAAAGGAAATAAAACAAATAGGAATAAAATTAATTCAATTAATTCTTTTCCTAATCCATGAGAATTTCCTAAAAGGAAGATACTCAAATAGGAAAGTCGAATTAATTTAGAAAAGTCGGATTATGGTAGGAGTAGTACGGGTTGGGAGTCCCCGCACCACCCCCACCGTCGACCGCCGCCCGGGAGGAGCACCGCCGCCGCCCCCAGCCCACGCGCCACCACCACCGGTGGCCGGCGTGGCCGGGAGCTCCCACGGACAGCCCCTCGTCCGGCGATCGATCCATGGGGTCGATCATGGGGATGATCGGCCCCTTTGTCCATTGTCTTCTTCGTCACACCTTCTTCGTCTTCCGGCGATCGTCTCAACATCGAACCAACGTAATTAAAATTACAAGAATTAAATTACACTATCCGGTATCGATTCTATACATGAAATCGACCCTATACATTTTCCGGAAAAAAAAAGTGCGTAATAATAAATCCTAAATTCGGTCAACCCCCGAATTTTTACTATTACAAACATTCATCCACACAAAACGAATCTCGACATGTCCGAGAGTTTAATAATCATGATAATTAATTAAAAAACAATTAATTAAATCCAACCATGATAGCCGGAAATCCTGCAAGGTAGAACAATAATCGAGCATATACATGAACACGAAACCAAACGCTCTGATACCAGTTGTTGGAAATCGATGTCCCGGGCTATTAAAATTTGCGGAAAATAATAACCCGACCGAAGTCCTTCATCGCCGGAGATCCGAACGCGAACCACCGCACGAGCCGGGGCCCGACCGAACACCCAGCGAGGCCCGAGGGCCGCGAGCGTCCAGCCGAGCCCCCGCACGGGGCTCGCGATCATCTCCATGATGATCGCTGGGGATGCGCGAGGCATCCCCGGGGCTGCTCGTAGCAGCCCCGCAGCGAGTCCACGACTCGCTGCTCGCGGCGGGGTTCAACCCCGTACGCCCGCTACGGGCGAACCCGTAGCGCATACAGGGCAGCTACGGGTGACCCCGTAGCATACCCGCGATCGAGCTCACGGGCTCGATCGCCCCTCGGCTCCAGCCGAGGGCTCCTCCACGCGACGCCGCCGGACGGTGAGGGCTGGGGTTCATCCGCCGTGGCACCAGCCCACGGCGAACCCCGGTGGTCGACCCGAGGTCGACCCCACGCCCCGGCGTCCAGCCAGGGCTCATCCTCCTCGTCCGTGCGCCGGCGGTCGAACCCTAGGGTTTGGCCGCCACCCTCGATCCCGTCGAGGGTTTTCTCGACCTTCGCCGGGGATCTCGAATCCCCGTCCCCGAAGTTCGTACGTTTACCCGGATCGTATGTTCATGTATATACTACAATCAATTCATACAAAATCATAAAAGAGGGTTTATGATTTATTACCTTCGATTCGTTGTACGGAGAAACGAATTAACGCGTTGATGACCTTGCGATCTTCCCACGTATTCCTTGCACCTTGTCCGAACGTCGTGTGGGCGACGATCTATCGAACACCTTATGGATCTCCTTCACTCTTCAAGACTTTGGCGTAACTTAGGTTGTGAAAAGTGAAGACCATGTAGTGCTTATATAGGCTACGTAGGGGATCATAAGGAGAATAAATATTGGGCTTCCAATATTGAAAATTAAATTGGGTCCAACCCAAATCCATTAATTCTTATCAATATTAATTTTATTTATTTTCCACTATATAAATAAAATTGCACTCCCAATATTATTCCATATTATATCAAATAATATTTCTCCACCTTAGTATTATTTATTCCGTGTATTTAAGATTTAAATATCCATGAATAAATTTATTTATTGCTCAATAAATAATATTCATATCTTATATCCGAGACTAGTACCGTTCAACCTTTATTATTATGCGGATTAAATCCACCTGCAGGGTTTACATAATAATTCCTTATGAACTCATCTCGGGGATATTATCAACCCTTACGGGATACACTTTCCCGTCAAGTATTCACGGCATGTCGTATATAAAATATAGTGACCCAACTCAACCGGTAATTAACCCAATAATTAAATCGGTTAATTCCTTTGGAAAATCAAAGTCACTAATATTAAATATACACACCCGCAATTATTTCAGGGATTAAGAATAAAATACTCTGAGATTTAAATTGATTATCCAAGGCAATCATAATCAATAAATCTCAAGCTGATCCGCCCAATACACCAAGTGTACAAGTGTGATAAAATAATTAAGACAAATTATTTTCTCTCTCACACAACGACTATACCGATGGATTGGTCCGTGTCCATCTAGGTCGTGAGCAACTGTTCGATTAAATACGAGTAACCGATAGTATGATCTTCCGTGTGGGCCAGACACACCATACTAACTACAACGTATAAAATCCAGGACTATATTTTTGCATAATTAATTAATAATAATTAATTGCAAATAATTGTTCATTAATTAAATAGGTTAAATGCTATGATCGGGAGTTTACCGATACTTAAATCTAGACATTAAGTACACAACTCCAACAATATAGCATGAAAAGTGATAAGTTGTGCCCTGACATCTGATTTTAATTTCAACAGACTCACCCAAGTGTATTTTGTGTGGTCATCTACTATTGTTAAGAAATAGTTATGACCATCCAGGGTAGGCTCAGGAAAAGGACCACAAAGATCACAATGAATAAGATCAAACATGTGAAGAGAAACATAGTTGCTTTTATTAAATGGTAACTTGTGTTGCTTGGCCAAAGGGCATACAGTACAGATTTCATTAGAAGTAGGTAAAACATCATAAATCAAGGGTTTCAAAAGAATCATTCTAGAAAGGGAAGGGTGGCCTAACCTGGAATGCCCTTGACAGGTTTGAGCAGCTGACACAGAAGAAGGGATAGAAGACAACAAATACAGTCCCTGGTGGTATTTACCCATGCCAATCACTTGGTGAGTGAGTGAATCCTGTATTGTACAACTAGACTTAGAAAAAATAACTTTATAGGAAGTAGTCCTGAGCAGTGTACTGACTGAAAGCAAATTCACATGAAATTGTGGTACACAAAGCACATTATCAAGAATGAGATGTGAATTTATAGCAACTGAGCCCTTATGTGTAGTATTAGTAGTTTGGCCATTTGGTAGGTTAATGGGAAGGTGAAAAGGGACTTTGTTGTGAGTGTAAAGAGTTTCAGAACTGATCATATGATCAGTTGCTCCTGTGTCTATTATCCATACAGTAGAAGAATCAACTGTGAAAGCATGATGTCCAGAAGAAGGAGAATACTCACCTCCATATGTCATACAGCTAGAAGAAGAGGAAGCTGGTGAGTGGCCTGGTGATGGTAGAATGCCAGATGCACCATTTCCTACTACACTGTTACCAGCTTGAGACAGATTCATAGAAGAAGTGTTAAGATTTCCCAACAACTGAAGCAAGTTATATTGTTCTCTGCTCACTATGAAAACTCCATCTGTACCAACTGAACCAGAGGCTAACTGAGCTGAGGAATTGTATCCATTATTGTTGACATGAGGAGGCAAATTGTTGTTCACATGAGTAGGAGTTTGTCCATTTCTGAACTTGTATCCAGGTGGATATCCATGAAGTTTGTAACACTTATCTTTCAAGTGTCCTTCCAGTTTGCAATAACTACATATTGGTTTACCAGAATTTCCCCATTTGGAGCCATTACCCTTATTTGCATATTGAGCACTGGATTCAGAAGTATTGCCACTTGAATTTTCAGTAGCTGTAACCTGGCCATTCCCTCTACTAGCATTCAAGGCAACCATATCAGAACCAGCATGAGTTACAGACTTGTGTTTCTCTTCCTGAATCACATAACTAAACACTCCATCCAAGGTAGGTAATGGTGACATGGTTAAAATCTGTCCTCTAATACCTCCAAAATTCTCATTCAATCCCATCAAAAATTGTATAACCCTATTTTCACCACTCAAGTATTCAAAATTAGGGCATGAACATGGAGAAATCTTATAGAACTGATCCCATTCACTCCATAAAGCATCAATGGAATTATAATAATCTGTAACAGAGAGACTACCTTGCTTCATGTTGCTAATGGTGATTTGTAACTCATAGGTGCGAGGGCCATTTCGCTGAGCAAATCGTCGGTGTAACACTTTCCATATCTGAGCTGCATCAGTGGCGTAGACAACACACTGCGCAACCTTCTTACTGCAGGAATTAAGAATCCATGATGAAATCATCAAGTCGCACTGAAGCTAGTCTTCATATGTAGGATCATCCTCATCAGGTCTGGGAAGTTTGCCGTTCACGAAGCTCATCTTACTTTTGGATCCGAGAGCGATCTCCATCGAACGACGCAAGGAGAAATAATTGGAACCATCTAGCAGCAGTGAAACAAGCACTATTAAAAGGTGCTCACCCTGAGTGGAGCCCGTCAGCAATCCGATCGGCCATCATGACCACAGCCAACCCTTTGGACAACACCGGGAGAAGAATCCAAGATTCACATTTCGAATATGAAGAAGCCACTCCGCTTGCCATGGGATCAGGACATGTGGACCCCAACCGAGCGCTTGATCCAGGACTAGTGTACGATGTATCCCCACAAGACTACGTGGACTTTGTTTGCTCCTTGAATTACACTCGAGCACAAACTCAAACCATCGTTGGAGCCGACTACAAATGCTCTGGCTCGAGATGTTCATCCGACCTCAATTACCCGTCTTTCATTGCTCTTTTTACCTCCAAAGAACTAAATAGAAGAAAATTGGTCAAAACATTCAAAAGAACGGTCACGTACGTGGGGAAGGATGTTCCGGTTACATACAGATTCAAGTTAGAAGAACCCAATGGCAGCAAGATTTATATCTGGCCAAAGACTTTGTCTTTTCGAAAGAAGAACGAGAAGCAGAGCTATTTCATGACCATTGCTTACGAGGCTTTTAATGATTCTTCGTCATATGCAAGGCATGGATCACTCACTTGGGTGGATGACTTCGAGAAGCATACTGTCAGAAGTCCGATTGTCGTTTGTCAGAGGATCGAGTAATAGACTTGTAATATGGTGGTGTCTTCATGATGCATGCATGATATGATGTGTTTCTGTTTTCTTAGCTTGTTGTTCTTCTTCTTCTTCTTGAAGTGCTGCTTAATTATGTCCTATGTTTTAATTATGCTTCAAATAAAGTTAACTATGCTTTTGTTCTTGTGGAATGTCTAGCTAGCAAGTAGCAACACATCGAAATTACATCAAACATTCACATTAATTGTTGGGAACAAAATGTGAGAAACTAGATATATAGCATGCGACTTCTCACCGTTCACTTTTCATTACGTTCAATTCAAGTCACCGAACTGAGTCGATGATGAATCTAAATATCTGCTTTTTAAATAAACATTCAAGTTAGAAAATGATATCATAATCTGGCCAAAGACTTTGTCTTTTTAGTTTGTTGCTAGACGTGGCTTCATATTGCCCGAAGTAAAGTGAGATTACGTACCTTGTGTTTTGTATTCTCAAATTGATTGAAATTGCAGCCGGAAGAGCCATCGAAATGTTGAACTTCACTTTCTCGTAGGCACCCAAGTATTCTAAAAAGTGGAACAGCGAATATCTTCATCGAGGTAGTTTGTCATTTCTGTGATCATAATAGTATTATCTTTTTTGCCAGTCTTCTTTCTGCAAATAGCTTGTTCAAGCACATTATCCGATGTTGCTGGATTATATACATGCCTTCATTATTTTAATGTTTATACATTTTCAAAGCTGTGTATATACACATTTTTTATTTACAAGCAAATTTTATTTATGAGTGATTTTTGTAAATTGCAATTTATATAATTTATCAAAACCAAGAGGAACAAAGTGTGGTCGTTGGTTCCAAGACCGAAGAATGTAAATGTTATTGGCACCAAGTGGATTTATAAGAACAAAACCAATGAGTTCAACCAAATAGTACGAAACAAGGCACGACTGGTTGCTCAAAGGTACACCCAAGTGGAAGGAATAGACTTTGAAGAAACCTTTGATCCTGTAGCACGCATAGAGTCCATCCGCTTACTTATTGCGGTGGCTTGCTACAAAAATATTCCGTTGAAGCAAATGGATGTGAAGGCGGCTTTTCTAAATGGAGTGTTGAACGAAGAAGCTTATGTTGAACAACCCAAGGGCTTTGTGGATCCTCACAAGCCGGATCATGTCTACCTTCTTCATAAGGCTCTCTATGGGTTGAAACAAGCACCTCGTGCATGGTATAGTTGCCTTACGGAATTTCTCTTGAAGTTTGGGTTTACCCGTGTGACGCTACCGTCGTGGAGTAGCGCAAAATAATATTTATAAGTCCTAAACTTAATAACTAGCACAAGTACTAGCAGCAAGTATAGGGTCGATCCCACGAGGAGGCGATTTAGCTTATAGTTTTCCCGGCTTTGAATGCTCAATTGGGTTTTCACGTTTGAAAAGGTTTTGTTTTGGAGAGCAGTTGGGCACTGCCGAACCGTGGTCACCGTGTTTACTTGACTGAAAATAACAAATAACTTAAACAGAAATAAAACTAGCATGCAACCTAATTAAATGATTGAGCAATTAACAGACTCGACTAAGCAGATAAAATGAAACAAATAAAGAATAAAGTATCCAGGCATTGACTCCCCTGACTTTCCCCCTTGACCTATGTGATGCCGATCATCGGTACGTATATCATTTTGCTAACAGTTTTGTCTTCCAGTTATAGATCCCAAGTATTAACATCCCTATGATGTCACGCATATTAATACCCCGAACCCTTATTCGCTCTTATGTTTAAGTCCTGCCAGATCTCTCTCGACAGGTCTCCTGACGTTGACCAATTCGACACTATGTGACCGCATGAGTCTAAGTTGGTCAAGTCGCCTTCATCCTCCAAGCAAACCCGGAATGGCCAATAGCATGCCTGGACAGACCCAAGTCATACGACCACATCTCCAGCAACATGTTGTACTTCGCGGACGCCCAGTCTCCCGGTCGCGTTGATCCACGTACTCCTGTGTTAGGTAAGTCGGGGTTCCCACTGGTCACTGTAGGATTGCCCAAGTCCCTAACATGCTTAAATTACTACCCTGTTGAATCGGGAACAAAACTCAGCTAGTTGCTGTCATCATTAAGCCTCCCGGCATGGTCACGTCTTAGGGTTGGTCAGGTTCTGTCTTTGCCCAGATACAAACAGATTAGCTACTTGACATAATTAAAACAGAAAATAAAACGAAAGAAATTGGACGAACTGAATTATGCATTGAAAACGGGAAATTGTTCAACAAAGGAGATAAACTAAGTACGGGAATTGAAAACATAAAACATAAAGATTGTTTTTGGCCCGAGGGCTTAACAAGAAATAAACGCCGGCGAGTCGATGTGCTCACGCGGCTGCCTTCTTCGCTGCTGGTCAGGTAGGGCTCCGATCCTTCTTTCTCGCTCATGTGTTGTAGGGTTTCTTCGTCAGTCGCTCTCCTTAAATAGACGGGCTTCAGTTGATGAGAGACGTGTGGGGGAAAGTACCTCCAAGCGCGGACGAGAGTCCTACTTGGGTTGGAGTTTGAATCTGGCCGCCTTTGAAGACTCCGCAAATTCCAGGACTCCTGGTACACCGACTGCCCAACGTTCCGTCTCCGTCAATGTTAGTGCTTGCCCATGTGCTTCCTTCTCTGACTGATTGAGGTAGCGGACCATGTGCGGTACTTGGTCGGACTCAAGTCTTGCTCCACCTGCTGACATCCTGGTTGCTTGCTCAACTCTGCTGAATCCTTTTCGTCAGTCTGGCTTGCTCAACGAGTGCTCTTGACCATGGAAGGTGATTTCCTTGCCTCTTTCACACACCCTCCTTTACCTGCCCACCTGCAAAACTTGCCCAAGTACCCAAACGTGCCCTCCCAGACACAAATAAAGTAAAAACAAACTAAGGACTCGATATACTTGACTCTAAAAACCTAAAAATGAGCCAAAAAATATGGCTCATCACACGCACACACTTTACTTCGCTTGTCCTCAAGCGTGTACGGTGACTTGCCTGCTCAAGCAGAAAACAAACAGGGGGTAGAGATAGAAAGAAAATAGAAGACTCAAGGACAGCATGCTTATCAAAATACAGAGAGTTGATCAAGTGAACAGATAGTCAAAATCATAGTCAATGGGATGCATAAAAAACGGTCAAGAGTTTGCAACAGGATTTTGGGATTCTCACTAAGTGTTTCTCTCTATGTAGTGGATGGGTAGTGTTTCGCTCAATGCTGTTTTAAAAGAAGTTCTGCTTTGGGCTTGACCAAGTTCTATCCTGTGACATTTTCAATTGAGTTGGGCAATATCATTAGGGCTTTCTAGGGTGACTGTATAGGCTAGCTTGGGCAATGCCCAGAATTGATCTTAGGCAGGACATGCATTTTACTTAGCAAATTTCCTCCCAATTTCTTCTCTCTTACGGGCCTTAGCACACCCTTTTATTTATGGATCTATTTTTTTTCTTTTTTTTTTTTTTTTTTTTTTTTTTTTTTTTTTTTTGAGAAGACTTTGCCCTGACTTGCTCTTTTTATGAACTTGAGCATATATGCAGGTTGGGTCAGGGCAGTAAGGGTTTTCCCCCAGGTGATCAAGAAATAATGGCTTGGCTCAAGGGGCTAACAAGGGTCTTCTTTTTATTTGCAATACAGAAAGAAAATGCATAAATCATTTACTACTCAACTCAATTTTCAAATAATCACAATGGTCAGAACTTGGGCAAGCTTCAGCATCACAACATTTTAAACAGTTACTCTCAAGAAAGAAATATTTAACACAGATGTAGGCTCAAATCCTCACAGCTTACCTAGTTGCAATTCCATCGTCCCTAATATTTTTCATGCATAGACTATTAATTTTGAAAACTGTTCAAATTGATCAAGGTATTTATCAAGCATGCGACTCGATCAAACTATGGGGTTGCTCTTGACCTTCCCCCACTCACACACTTTGCCTCTGGCAAAGTGTGCAAACAGTAATAAGTTGGGCAAGCATCCCCCCTGACTCCGACTCCAACGATGTTGGCGCACCTTCCCACATACACACTTTGCCTTGGGCAAAGTGTGCAAATAAAGAGGTCGACCCCATCAGACATGAGTCGGGCAGACTCAAGACAAAATAAAAAAAATAATAAAAAAAAAACTAAACTACTAAAACAAAGGGAGGGTACATTTAAGTTTTGGGTTCAGGTGGGTACCTGAATCCAACATGGACGAAGTATGCCATGAGGGCAGCGTGCAGCTCGTCCTGCCTCTCTCCAATCCGGTCCTGCTTCTCCTCGAGGACATCCAATTGCTCAAGGATCTCCTCCTTCTGCAACTCGACCCTTTCACTTGGTCGACTCACAGGCTCGGTCTTCACTTTCTCCTTGGCTGCCGTCGCCAAGGCCTTCACTTCCTCTGGGTTTGTGAACACCCAATCCTCTCCTACAACTCTGATATCAGCCATCCTATTCAAACACGCATGGTCAAGCTTTTCCTCGGGCATCATCTCCATCAACTCAAAATCAAGCTTCAACTCCATCCTCTGGGCATAAATTCCTGGAAAGTGGGCAAGGGACAACCTCTGTGCTGGCTTGCTCAAGATGTTCTTCAGTTGTGCGCACAGGAAAGCTCCAAAGTTGACCTTGATCTTCTTGGTCATGCACCACAGTAGGTCAAGCTCGGTCAGAGAGATAGTATTGCTGTTGTCCTTTTTTCCATAAAAATTATACGCCAGTATACGGTGGCAGATACGCAACGCATTGTCCTTGAGCTGGTGATTTTTGGCCTCCTGTGACTTGAACACTTTCTCCTTGCTCAAGGCCCTCCAGATCTCGTTTATCTCCTTCTGTGTGCGCTCTGGTGGCGTGGTCAACCTGTCCTGGTACTCCTTTGAAAACTTTTCCTTGAAACTGGCCGCTCCCATGGCCATGTTGATCTCGAAGATGCTCGCCTCATTATACGATCCCATCAATTTGAAAGAAATGCCCAACGGCCCGCCATCCTTGCTCGTTCTCACCTCTAACTCCTCATAGAACTCCTTGACCAACTTCTCAGAGACTTGCCCTGGCCAGGTCAAGAAGTCCTCCCATCCTATAGCTGCAAAATAACCCTTAACTTGATCAAGAATATTCAAATCCTTAAGGGTTTCGAAACATACCGTCTTGGGCACGACAACTGCCCTTTTTTGGATATTTGAGGGTGGGGGTACTGACTGCTTGCCCTTGCCGCGGGTGACTCGGGTCGACGCCGGGGTCTTTTTCTCAGGCGTGTTGGCCGGAATCGACTCCGATTCTTCCTTAATCTCCGTCTCCTCTTCACCGTCTTTTTCATCCTCCTCGCCGCCGGCAGTGGACATGTCGTCGGGCTTCTCGTCAGATGACGACTCCATGGTGGCGGGTGGCGTGGCTTCGCGGGGCTTCTTAACTGCTTTGCCTTTCTCTTCAGCCGTGAACTTCCTCTTTTTCCCGGCGTCTTCACTTGGCTCGCCACTCTGGCTCGCCGGTGCCGAATCGGTTGACGGTTTAGGGGTCACATCAAGGTCAGAAAGTTTTGGGGCTTCGATTTCGGCAGTCAATTGGTCTACCAGTATGGTATTGATGGGGGCTGGGCTTGCTTCACGCGTCGGGCTTTGTTTGGCCGGTGAAGGGGTGGTTTCTTTTTCCGTGGGTGGTGGTGGTGTTTTTTCCTTCGCGGGCACAGATGCGGCGGCGGCGGCTTTCGATGATTTTCCTCCGGCCATCTTCTTCGACGGTTGTGATTGAGGGCTTGTGAGATCGATTTTGGTACCGTGAGGGATTTTGTTTAACTTGGTGTTTTTGGGGCGGGTGGATACCATAATTTTCGGAGTTAGGGTTATGGGGGTAGTGGTGATGGTGGGGAAGTTGAGGAGTTGTGCGGTTTTTGAAGTAGAGGTGGGGGTAGTGGTACAGATGGTTTGAAATTTGAAAGCAATTAGGACTCTGCAAATTTCAGAGTCGATGGGACTCTTTGCGGATTCCCGAAAATTCCGCAATCATCACAGCTGGCCTCCCCCTCTCGTTGCTCAACTACCGTAATTGCTCACTTAATTTTCCTGTTTCCTGAAAACAAAGACAGACCAAAAACCTTTCCTGCCCAAGGCTACTCCTTGGCGTGGTGAATTTATTAATGAAATGAAATAATGGAAAAGCATAATATACATACCGAGTTCGCCTTCGGTATTTGCCTCTATTTATTGTCATGGGCCTGACTTATTTTTCTTGCTTTACTTGGTCAAGCGGCTGGCTCAGGGGGTATCATTCCCTTGAGATCCTCATTCCCATAGTAAGCCTTGACTCTCTGCCCATTTACTTTAAAGATATGATCGTCACCTGGCTTAAATAGCTCAACCGATCCATTTGGGCAAACAGCATGGACTATGAATGGTCCTGCCCATTTGGTGGATAGCTTTTTAGCCTTGAATTTGAACTTGGTTTGGTAAACCAGAACCAGTTGACCAGGCTCGATCTTCTTTTTCTTGATGATTTTGTCATGGGCTCTCTTTGTCCGTTCCTTGTAGTTGACCGCGTTATCATACGCTTCAATCCTTATCTCCTCCAGCTCTGTTAGGTCAAGTTTACGTCCTTCGCTGGCCGCATCCCAGTCGAAATTGACCTTGTTCACTGCCCAATGCGCCTTGTGTTCGATTTCCACGGGTAAGTGGCATGACTTGCCAAACACCATGCGGTAGGGAGAGATCCCTGAGGGTGTTTTGTAGGCGGTTCTGTAGGCCCAAAGTGCATCATCGAGCTTGTCACTCCAATCCTTACCTTCTGGCTTGACCGTCTTCCACAAGATGGTTTTAATGATGCGATTGGATAGCTCGGCTTGCCCATTGGCCTGGGGGTGATAAGCTGTGGAGATCCTGTGGTGCACTCCATACTTCCTGAGCAACCTTTCAATTATATAATTGCAAAAGTGTGTACCTTGGTCGCTGATCAATGCGCGGGGTACACCAAATCTGCTGAATATGTCGCCCTTGAGGAAGGTGGCTACCACTCTCGAATCATTAGTTGCTGTAGCCTTGGCTTCGACCCATTTGGATACATAGTCGACTGCCAAGAGTATGTACTCCTTCCCTCTGGAGTTGGGCAATGGTCCCATAAAGTCGATGCCCCATACGTCGAAGACTTCTACAGGCATGATGGGCATCATGGGCATCTCATCCCTCTTGGTCACGTTCCCCTCTCTTTGGCACTTGTCACAGCTCCTGCACCACTCAAAACAATCCCTCAAAAGAGTTGTCCAATAAAAACCACAGTCAAGTACCTTCCTTGCTGTGCGTCGGTGGCCAAAATGTCCTCCGCAGGCTTGCTCATGGCAGTGCTTCAGGATGTCTGCTTGCTCAACTTCAGGGATGCAACGTCTCAGCACTTGGTCTTCTCCCCTTTTCCACATGTAGGGATCATCCCAAATGTACTTCTTGCTCTCCCGCTTGAGCTTGTTCTTACCGTAGAGGGTCATGTCTTCTCGTATATCTCCTGTGACTATGTAGTTGGCCAAGTCTGCGTACCATGGCTCTTCTGACTTGGTTGAAATCTGATACAAGTACTCATCTGGAAAAGTCTCCGTGATGGGCATGCCTTCTTCTCGCTGGATTATCCTGCTCAAGTGGTCGGCCACTAAATTTTGGTTACCTGATTTGTCTCTGATTTCGATGTCGAACTCTTGCAGCAACAAGATCCATCTAATCAGTCGTGGCTTGGTCTCCTTTTTAGCCATCAAGTACTTCAGCGCGGCATGGTCAGTGTAAACTATGGTTTTGCTCCCGAGCAAGTAAGATCTGAACTTCTCGAATGCAAACACCACAGCCAGTAGTTCTTTCTCTGTGGTCGCGTAGTTGCATTGGGCAGGGTTCAAAGTCTTGGATGCATAGTAGATTACATGTCGTTCCTTGCCCTTCATCTGCCCAAGTACAGCTCCAACGGCATACCCGCTCGCGTCGCACATAAGTTCAAATGGCATTCCCCATTCTGGTGGTTGGATGATGGGGGCAGTGACTAACCTCTCCTTGAGGTGGTTGAAGGCAGCTTGACAGTCATCATCAAAATTCCAGTCAACCTCATTTTGCAACAGTCTGGTCAGCGGTTGGGCAATCTTGGCAAAATCTCTTACGAACCTTCTGTAGAACCCAGCGTGCCCAAGGAAGCCTCTAACTTGCTTGACATTCCTTGGATAAGGTAGTTTTGATATGGTCTCTATTTTGGCTCGGTCAACTTCAATTCCCTTGGCAGAGACTACATGCCCAAGGACTATCCCTTCCTCGACCATAAAGTGGCACTTCTCGTAGTTAAGTACCAAACTTTTCTCTACACATCTGCTGAGGGCCAACTCCAGGTTGTTCAAGCATGTCTCGAATGAGCTGCCATATACAGTAAAGTCATCCATGAAGACTTCTATTCCTTGCTCAAGTAGATCAGCGAAAATGCTCATCATGCATCTCTGGAAAGTCCCAGGGGCGTTGCATAGACCAAAGGGCATGCGTCTATATGCGAATGTACCGTATGGGCAAGTAAAAGTAGTCTTGTCCTGGTCTTCCGGGGCCACCCAAATTTGCATGTAGCCGGAGTATCCGTCAAGGAAGCAAAAATGTGTCTTCCCAGCTAGCCTCTCGAGCATCTCATCAATGAAAGGGAGTGGAAAGTGGTCTTTCTTTGTCACCTTGTTCAACTTCCTGTAGTCTATGCACACTCTCCATCCGGTTTGAAGTCGAGTAGCTATCTGCTCCTTCTTTTCGTTCTCAATCACTTGAATCCCTGACTTCTTGGGCACCACATGGACTGGACTGACCCATTTGCTATCTGAAACAGGGTAGATAATGCCCAAGTTAAGTAGCTTGAGTATCTCCTTGAGCACCACCTCCTTCATGGCAGGGTTCAGTTTTCTCTGTGGATCACGTACTGGACTTGACTCTTCCTCGAGCAATATGTGATGTTGGCATATTGTGGGGCTGATTCCCTTGATGTCGGCTAGAGTCCATCCAATGGCTTGCTTGTACTGGTCAAGGATGTATCTCAGCCTGCTCTCCTCTTCCTTCTTCAATTTTGAACTAATGATCACGGGCAACGTATCATTTTGCCCAAGAAACATGTATTTGAGATGTGCAGGGAGTTTCTTCAGTTCCAATTCTGGTGGTTTTTCCAGGGATGGCACCATGATCGTGACTTCCTGGGGTGGCAGCTTGCTCATGCCCATAGGATGATTTTCCAGAGTTCCTAGTTGCTCAACTATCTGTTGGACTTCAAGTTGCTCATCTTCTGCATCTTCCATGGTCAATCCCCTTTGTATCACTAGATCTACTTTGTCAGAAACTCCATATCCCAGAGCTTGCTCCTCGATCAATTCATCAATCTGGTCAACATAGTGCACTTGCTCGGTATCTTCTGGGTGCTTCATTGACTTGAACAAGTCGAATGTGACCGTTTCTCCTTCAAACTTGCAGGTTAGCTTTCCAGTCTCGCAGTCAATGTGTGTCCTTGCTGTCTTCAAGAATGGTCTGCCCAAGATCATCACTGGCTGCTTGCTTGATCTCCCCATGTCATGGACATAGAAATCGGCAGGGAAAATGAGCTCCTCCACCTTGACCAATACATCTTCCAAGATTCCCTCGGGATACACGTTTGATCTGTCTGCCAACTGGATAACTACCCTTGTTGGTTTCATCGGCCCTATACCCAAGTCTTCGTACATTGACTTAGGCATAACATTGATAGATGCTCCCAAATAGAGCATGGCTTTTTCGATGTTCATGTTGCCTATTATGCAGGGAATATAGAACATTCCAGGGTCTGCACATTTCCTTGGTACATTCCTCTGGAGCACCGCTGAAACATTTTCTCCTACTTCGAATTTGGCATCATCTTGGTATTTCACCTTTTTGGTGCACAGCTCCTTGAGGAATTTGGCGCACCTGGGCATGGACTTCAGAATGGTCAACAAGGGCATGTTGATTTCCACCTTTTTAAACATCTGGAACATCTCATTAGTGTCCTCTTTTTCCTTCTTCTTGTTCAATCTGCCTGGGAAAGGAGGGTAGATTTTTGGTGGTGTCACTGCTTGAGCAGGGACTGATGTTTCCTTCTGTTTGGGTGGTATCAGCTCAAGTTCTTCTTCTGATTCTTCTTCCTCATTGACTTCTTCAACATTCCCTTCCACTCGAGATGGTGGAGTGGGCTTTTTGGGCGCTTCAGCCAGGACCTTTCCATTCTTGAGATGGATAGCATTCAGTTGGGCGTTGTTTAGCTCAATTTGGGGAGGTAGACCGCTGGTCTTCTTTTTCATCTCAGTCATTGCCTGGGTCAAGTGCGCCAGTTGGGCATTGATGTTCTGGAATTGCCCGCGCGACTCAAGCATTTGAGCGTTTATATTTTGCAGTTGACCTCGAGTCTCAACCTTGTACTTCTCGTTGTCCTGTTTGTACCGGTCATTCTCCTGCTGGGCTTTGATATTTTCATTGACCAAGGTCTGCATCATATCTGCCAAAGTCGGGCCATTGCTCTGGTTCTGCTGGTTGCCCTGATTTTGGTAGTTGTTCCTCTGATGATTGTTCTGGCCGTGGTATTTCTGGCCTTGATTTCCTTGGTTCCCTCCGCCCTGGTAGTTGTTGTTTCCATACCGGTTATTGTCATGATTTTTCCAGTTGTTCGAGTTGTACGCGTTTCCATTGGGCCTTTGTCCGTTCCCATTGTTCTGCATTATCACCTTGACCTCTTCGTCAAAAAGCTCAGGGCACTCGTCAGTGGCATGGTTACTTTCCTTGCAGATTTGGCATGCCTTGACTCCTCTCTTTAGCCCTGGGTTTTGGTTGAGCACCAGTTGCTCAACTATGTTGCACAGCTTGTCCAATTTGACTTCAGTGGCAGATGGTACGGGCAAGTTGTTCCTGGGTAGGTCACTGCCATCCTCCCTTGTTTCTTCGGCCATTTCCTTGAAGATTTTGAATGCTTCGTCGGCCCTTTTGTTTAGAATGGATCCTCCACAAGCTGCATTAATCCATGTCCTCTCCGTCTCTCTTAGTCCAGAGATGAAGTACTGGACCAAGTCATGGTCAAGGATCTGATGCTGTGGGCACTTGGCCAACATCTGCTTGAACCTGACCCAGTAGTCATGGAAATTCTCTCCTCCTCCCATCTTGATGCTGTTGATTTTCTTCCTCATCTGCTGGATGCGTGCAGCTGGGAAGTACTTCTCAAGGAACTTCTGCTGAAGCTGACTCCAGGTGGTCACTTCTCCAGCAGGTAGAGTGTAAAGCCACTCTCGGGCACCTTCGGCTAGTGAGAAAGGGAAGGCTAGGAGTCTTATGTATTCCCCTAGCCCTTCACTTGCTCGGATGGTGCCACATGCCAATTCAAAGTCTTGGAGGTGTCTCTGGGGATCCTCCAGGGGCATGTCACTGAACTTGGGCAAGATCTGGATGAAGCCGTGCTTCATCTCCCAAGAATTGTTTTCAACCGTGGGCAAGGTGATGCCCAGTGGTTTCAGATTCAAGTTTTCTGGGAACATCGTGTCCCTCAACGTCTTGGCTCTCTCTTCTCCCATCCTTGATCGCGTAGGTGACCTGGATGTGTTCGGTGAATCTTCTCTCGATGTGTCCGAGATTGACTCTCCTGTCTCAGTTATGGTCAACTGAGTTACTTGAGCGGCACGTGCTAATGCTTGCTTCTGCTTTGTTGCTTTTCGATTCTTTCTCGCGGTTCGCTCGATTTCAGGATCAAATAGTAGTGGCCCTGTATCCTTGCTTCCCGATGAGTTAAGAGTCCTGCATACAAAAATAGGTCAAGCGTTAGCACGGAAAACTATTGGCTTGGAATATTGCCTCCCCGGCAACGGCGCCAATTTTGACGCTACCGTCGTGGAGTAGCGCAAAATAATATTTATAAGTCCTAAACTTAATAACTAGCACAAGTACTAGCAGCAAGTATAGGGTCGATCCCACGAGGAGGCGATTTAGCTTGTAGTTTTCCCGGCTTTGAATGCTCAATTGGGTTGTCACGTTTGAAAAGGTTTTGTTTTGGAGAGCAGTTGGGCACTGCCGAACCGTGGTCACCGTGTTTACTTGACTGAAAATAACAAATAACTTAAACAGAAATAAAACTAGCATGCAACCTAATTAAATGATTGAGCAATTAACAGACTCGACTAAGCAGATAAAATGAAACAAATAAAGAATAAAGTATCCAGGCATTGACTCCCCTGACTTTCCCCCTTGACCTATGTGATGCCGATCATCGGTACGTATATCATTTTGCTAACAGTTTTGTCTTCCAGTTATAGATCCCAAGTATTAACATCCCTATGATGTCACGCATATTAATACCCCGAACCCTTATTCGCTTTTATGTTTAAGTCCTGCCAGATCTCTCTCGACAGGTCTCCTGACGTTGACCAATTCGACACTATGTGACCGCATGAGTCTAAGTTGGTCAAGTCGCCTTCATCCTCCAAGCAAACCCGGAATGGCCAATAGCATGCCTGGACAGACCCAAGTCATACGACCACATCTCCAGCAACATGTTGTACTTCGCGGACGCCCAGTCTCCCGGTCGCGTTGATCCACGTACTCCTGTGTTAGGTAAGTCGGGGTTCCCACTGGTCACTGTAGGATTGACCAAGTCCCTAACATGCTTAAATTACTACCCTGTTGAATCGGGAACAAAACTCAGCTAGTTGCTGTCATCATTAAGCCTCCCGGCATGGTCACGTCTTAGGGTTGGTCAGGTTCTGTCTTTGCCCAGATACAAACAGATTAGCTACTTGACATAATTAAAACAGAAAATAAAACGAAAGAAATTGGACGAACTGAATTATGCATTGAAAACGGGAAATTGTTCAACAAAGGAGATAAACTAAGTACGGGAATTGAAAACATAAAACATAAAGATTGTTTTTGGCCCGAGGGCTTAACAAGAAATAAACGCCGGCGAGTCGATGTGCTCACGCGGCTGCCTTCTTCGCTGCTGGTCAGGTAGGGCTCCGATCCTTCTTTCTCGCTCATGTGTTGTAGGGTTTCTTCGTCAGTCGCTCTCCTTAAATAGACGGGCTTCAGTTGATGAGAGACGTGTGGGGGAAAGTACCTCCAAGCGCGGACGAGAGTCCTACTTGGGTTGGAGTTTGAATCTGGCCGCCTTTGAAGACTCCGCAAATTCCAGGACTCCTGGTACACCGACTGCCCAACGTTCCGTCTCCGTCAATGTTAGTGCTTGCCCATGTGCTTCCTTCTCTGACTGATTGAGGTAGCGGACCATGTGCGGTACTTGGTCGGACTCAAGTCTTGCTCCACCTGCTGACATCCTGGTTGTTTGCTCAACTCTGCTGGATCCTTTTCGTCAGTCTGGCTTGCTCAACGAGTGCTCTTGACCATGGAAGGTGATTTCCTTGCCTCTTTCACACAGTGCGCTCCTCTTTTCCCTCCTTTACCTGCCCACCTGCAAAACTTGCCCAAGTACCCAAACGTGCCCTCCCAGACACAAATAAAGTAAAAACAAACTAAGGACTCGATATACTTGACTCTAAAAACCTAAAAATGAGCCAAAAAATATGGCTCATCACCGTGGAAATGCCGACACCACACTCTTCATCAAACTTGTTAAGAACGAAATGCTAATTGCACAAATTTATGTTGACGACATTGTGTTCGGTGCCACCCATGACTACTTGGAAAAGGAGTTCACTGAAGCCATGGCTTCATCTTTTCAAATGAGCTTGGAGGGGGAGTTAAGTCACTTTCTTGGTCTTCAAATCTCGCAACGCCCCGATGGTATTTTTGTTTCACAGACTAAGTATGCTATCAACATGCTCAAGAAATTTGATATGGCGGATGCTAAGCCCATGAAAACTCCTATGGCTACCACTGACAAGTTGAGCAAAGTAGAGAAGAGCAAGGATATTGATATCTCTACCTATAGATCTCTTATTGGCAGCCTGCTCTACCTCACTGCCACACGGCCGGATATTATGCGCCCGCTACCAAGCAAAGCCCAAGGAAGAACATCTTGCTGCAGTGAAGCGCATCCTTCGATATGTTGCCGGGTCTACCGACCTTGGTTTATGGTACACTAAAGATACTTTCTCTTTTCTTGTTGGTTTTGCAGATGCTGATTGGGCCGGCGATGCGGATGAAAGAAAGAGTACTAGTGGCGGGTGTTGCTTCTTAGGAAACAACCTTGTTTCATGGCATAGTAAGAAACAAAATTGAATTGCTCTATCTACCGCCGAATCTGAGTAAGAGTACTCCTGATCGACGAAGCAAGTCTGTTCTACCCTTGAAGTGCTTCCTTAGGCTTCGTTGGTCAAGACAAATTTTATGTGAATTTGAAATCTGGGTAATTCGACGTATTTCTATGTGTATTTACTCCTGCTCTACGTGTGCTTCTTTGAGTTCTCATGAAAGTCGTTCCTGTCTAACGTGCTACCCTTTGCTTGTTGTGCTGTTTACTGATTTTACCTTATAAGTCTGGTTGTCCTACCCATGACCTCTTTTGCAGAGCGTGCTACTCTTTGATTTTGAGTGATGCTAATGCGTTGTGCTACCTAGCCCATGTACACTCTCCGGCAGCCCATCTCTCTACTGATGCGCTCAACCAAGTAGTTTCGCCACCCTCTTCAACGTTGATCTACCTGATATCATATTTGGTTCATTCCTTTTTAAGTACCCTTGTTAAACGTTTTATTGTTATTACTGTGCGTTGGGTCGTTTGGCTTATGTCTTTGCAGATACGTTGGACTACATTTCTTTGATCAACGCGCACCAAGTGCTCTAAGTTCCTTGTTGCGCGCTTTACAACTTGCATCTGCTGGTCTCCCTCAACGCTTAACCGGTCGATGGACACGCGGCTCACTCTACGCCACAGAATTTGAACCGCTTCCGCTACACTATAAATACCCCCCGGGGTCTGATGAGCCATATTTTTGGCTCATTTTTAGTTCTTTTGAGTCAAGTAATCGAGTCTTTATTTTCTCTTTTATTATTTTACTATGTCTGGGAGGACACATTTGGAGTAAGAGTGATGCAGGGCATAGCAGGCAACACATTGGGCATAAAAGGAGTGAATTACGTAAAAGATGAAGAAGTCTTGACAATTGGGCAAAAGACAGCACAAGCTGGCGGTTTGGGCATAACACCTACTTTGGCCTGATCACCCACTGTAGGAAAAACACTCACTTTCGACTGATCACCGACAGTTGAGCAAGCAGCCACTATGGGCATACACCGCATGCATGAAGGGAACCAGTCCCTTGGACCAAAGTCAAGGAATCAAAGCAACAGTGACTCAAACACTTGGGCCTACTTGGGCAAGCAACCATTATGGATGAAGGCACCTTGCGGAGATTCCCAACTTTCAAAGTCTCAAACGTGATCCATTACTTAACCAAGGCAAAGAAAAGACTGAGGCGTAAAAGAGGCAAGGAAATCACCTTCGTGGTCAAGGGTGCAGGTTGAGCAAGCTGGTCTGACTGGAACATCCAGGTCCCGTTGAGCAAGTTGGGACAGAGTCAGAAAGTGGAGCAAGACTGACGCACGACCAAGTATTGCACATGATCTGCTACCTCGTAAAGAAGGCTATCGAAGATAAAGCAATTGGGCAAGAGCGACAATTGATCAGAGACGGACGTTGAGCAAGTAGTGTACGAAAGAGTCATGGGAATCATGGAGTCTTCAAAGGCGATCAGATTCAGAGAAGTATCAAAGAAGGACTCTCATCCAACCTTAGATTCATTGTCCAACACGTCTCTATCAAATCAGAGTCCTATATACACACGAGTCTGTCAAGACGTCAGCATGGGCAGGCAGCTGTCTAGAATCCTGAAAATCTAGGAGTCTTCAAGAGAATCCTTATCCAATCAAGATCAGCGATTTTTACTTGCTTCCCAAGACTCCTATCATCTATAAATATATAAGGACGTGAAGACACGAAAGAGAGCAACGAAAAAGAGAGCCGAACGCAGCAACACACAACCCGAGTTCCACAAAACAACACACGAAATTCTTGAGAGTTTATATGTATTTGTTTTGAGAGTCGAGTGAGGAGGAACACCGCCCTTTTGGACAGCCCGTTTGGGCGAAATTGTATATTATGTTTTTCTTAATTTATTTCCCTTTTGTTTCAATTATTTAATTTCGTTTTTGCTTTCTTTATTTATTTTAATTATGTATTGCTGAATTAACATCGTTTGGTCAAGTTCTGATCCTGATCAGGCTGCTGTGTAAAATACTGTGAGGCTTCTTGATGACAGCAACTAGCTTAGCTTTGTTCCCGATTCAACAGGGTAGTATATCGAGGATGTTAGGGACTTGGGCAATCCTACAATGACCAGCGGGAACCCCGACTTGCCTAACACACAAGTACGTGGATCAACGTGACCGGGAGACTGGGCGTCCGCGAAGTACAACATGTTGCTGGAGATGTGGTCGTATGACTTGGGTCTGTCCAGGCATGCTATTGGCCATTCTGGGTTTGCTTGGAGGATGAAAGCGGCTTGATCAACTTAGACTCATGCGGTCACATAGTGTCGAATTGGTCAATGTCAGGAGACCTATTGAGAGAGATCTAATAGGACTTTAAACATAAGAGCGAATGAGGGTCAGGGGTATTGGCGTGCGTGACATCATAGGGACGTTAATATTTTGGGCCTATAACCGGAAGATGAATCTGTTAGCAAAATGATATATGTGCCAGTGAACAGTAAACACTTGACCAGTGTGATCAAGGTAAAGACTTGCCCAAATGTTTTTAATTCGTTTTTATTTTGTTTTTGTTTTATTTCAGTCAAGGTAGTAAGGAGATCACGGAACCGCTGTGCCCACAGCGAACATAAAACCCTTTTTAAACGTGACAACCCCTTGGGCAAAGCCGGGGGAAAGTAACAATAAACTACTCGTGGGATCGACCCTATACTTGCCACTAATACTCGTTGTTGGTGAAAGGTCTAGGAAACTTACAAATTTATTTTGACCGGCGTTTGTTCCACGACAAACACTCGTCGTCGTCAGGGTCAAACACATAGTGCACCTTACACTGCGTGTTTTTTAGAGCGAAACCCTTGCAAAATTTTTGTTCTTCTTTTCTACGTTGAAGCTCATATCTTCTACCCACAAGTTTGTTCTTTGCTCTACGCTGTACAACCTCTATCACCGCATACCTAAAATGACTTCATACGAAACTCCTGCGTTCTACGCCGCCAAGATTGTTGAACTCAAGGCACAGGAAGCCAAACTTGAAGCCGCGCAAGCCGCGGAGGAAGACTTTGACAAAGTCACTGACCTAGAAGCCCAAATTGGTGTGGTGCGTACCCAAATTCTTGAACATCGGCGGAATAAGATGTTGGCTGAAAAAGCCATAAGGGAAGAGGAGGCACGTCGGGCCGAAGAAGAGAGAAAGAAGAGAGAAAGAAGAGAGAAGAGGATGAACGTTTGACAGAGATTGAACGCAAACGTATGGCAGATGAGGCTGTACGTGTAGCTGAACTGGAAAGAATGGTGGGACCTACAAATGTAAAATTTGTATTTGTATTGTTGGGAAGTGTATGTATAAATTGATATATACTATATTTTACTTTTGATGTGGCATATGATATGACAAAAATTTGTAATATTAATAAGTACACAATTGGAGATGCTCTAATTATATAATTTTTTTTGATATCACTTACAACTTCTTAATATGCACACTTTTAAAAATAAAATAATTATTTTTTTACTTTTCCAATTTAAAATATAATAATTCTCAATTTAGGTGTTAACATAAATAGTTGGGGCAAAATAAAATTCCTATATTTGAATACTTTTATCAATTTTTTTTGGTGCACTATATGTGGAGCCACACCACGATGGTACATAATTCAATTTCAACAATTTCATGTATAATCAACTATGTTGATATATTGATATACGATAAAATAGTAAAGTACGGAGTATTTATCTTACCAAATTTTAAAATACGATTGGTAGGTGATATATATTTTTCTTGTAAAATGGTATAAATATAATATTATAGCAAAAAATTAAATACATTATTTATTTATTCGTTTATGTTATTTTCATAAAATTTAGTGATATTAAACAAAATAAATGGAATAATAAATTAATACTCAAAATTAAATTATTAATTACATTTTCATACATGCATATGCATATGTGATAATATTTAATTTTTAATTATTTGTATCTTTAATCTTAGAAATATGTTGTTAAATACTAACACAATTTGATACCAACTAAAAATCGAAAACAAACAATTGGGCCTCGAATACAAGCAACTTGCCAAAACATCAAGCTTTGTGCGTGCGATAATATTTTGTTGGTCTATAAATATGAAGCTAATTCTCAGCTATCATCTCAGTCTTCGTTTAACATAAAAACACACACATACATACATGGAGTTGTTCATCAAACTTAATCCTGTAACTCTATTGTGGCCGGCTTCCCGTTTTGGCACAGATGTGATCGTCGATGTCATAGATAGTGGCGTGTGGCCCGAAAGTCAAAGCTTCAACGATGATGGAATGACTGATATCCCGACGAGGTGGAAAGGAGTCTGTCAGGCAGGGCAGGAGTTTGATTCTTCGTGTGATTTGATATTACTTCAGATATATGTTCACAATTCTTACATATTTTATAAATTTTAACAATTATGTAGTGAATTAATTTTAATTTTTTAAAAGTATCGAGGGTGTGTATTCAGAGAGATGTAGCTTCCATTTATTCTATATATTTTTTTTACCTTTTTTTGATAATTTTTTTTATATTAATTTATATATCACACGTTTTTTCAAGTAAATAATTTTTTAGTATAAAATTTCTACAATTGATATCATTTGTGATTAGATTAGAGTTTATTAGTTTATTTGAATAAAGCTTGATTGTAGATTTTTTGTTTGATTCTCTTTTGCATATATTTTCACCGATTGAGATCCTCTAGCTCCCTAGGAGAGATAAAATCTTTTTAGTCCCATAAATGTAGATTTTTTCGATTTAGTCCCACATAAATCAACCTTTTCAATTTAGCCGTTTTGGCACAGATGTGATCGTCGATGTCATAGATAGTGGCGTGTGGCCCGAAAGTCAAAGCTTCAACGATGATGGAATGACTGATATCCCGACGAGGTGGAAAGGAGTCTGTCAGGCAGGGCAGGAGTTTGATTCTTCCTGTGATTTGATATTACTTCAGATATATGTTCACAATTCTTACATATTTTATAAATTTTAACAATTATGTAGTGAATTAATTTTAATTTTTTAAAAGCATCGAGAGTATATATTCAGAGAGATGTAGCTTCCATTTATTCTATATATTTTTTTTTACCTTTTTTAGATAATTTTTTTTATATTAATTTATATATCACACGTTTTTTCAAGTAAATAATTTTTTAGTATAAAATTTCTACAATTGATATCATTTGTGATTAGATTAGAGTTTATTAGTTTATTTGAATAAAGCTTGATTGTAGATTTTTTGTTTGATTCTCTTTTGCATATATTTTCACCGATTGAGATCCTCTAGCTCCCTAGGAGAGATAAAAACTTTTTAGTCTCATAAATGTAGATTTTTTCGATTTAGTCCCACATAAATCAACTTTTTCAATTTAGCCGTTTTGGCACAGATGTGATCGTCGATGTCATAGATAGTGGCGTGTGGCCCGAAAGTCAAAGCTTCAACGATGATGGAATGACTGATATCCCGACGAGGTGGAAAGGCCTAGGAGTCTGTCAGGCAGGGCAGGAGTTTGATTCTTCCTGTGATTTGATATTACTTCAGATATATGTTCACAATTTTTACATATTTTAAAAATTTTAAAAATTATGTAGTGAATTAATTTTAATTTTTTAAAAGCATCGAGGGTATGTATTCAGAGAGATGTAGCTTCCATTTATTCTATATATTTTTTTACCTTTTTTAGATAATTTTTTTTATATTAATTTATATATCACACGTTTTTTCAAGTAAATAATTTTTTAGTATAAAATTTCTACAATTGATATCATTTGTGATTAGATTAGAGTTTATTAGTTTATTTGAATAAAGCTTGATTGTAGATTTTTTGTTTGATTCTCTTTTGCATATATTTTCACCGATTGAGATCCTCTAGCTCCCTAGGAGAGATAAAAACTTTTTAGTCCCGTAAATGTAGATTTTTTCGATTTAGTCCCACATAAATCAACTTTTTCAATTTAGCCGTTTTGGCACAGATGTGATCGTCGATGTCATAGATAGTGGCGTGTGGCCCGAAAGTCAAAGCTTCAACGATGATGGAATGACTGATATCCCGACGAGGTGGAAAGGCCTAGGAGTCTGTCAGGCAGGGCAGGAGTTTGATTCTTCCTGTGATTTGATATTACTTCAGATATATGTTCACAATTTTTACATATTTTAAAAATTTTAAAAATTATGTAGTGAATTAATTTTAATTTTTTAAAAGCATCGAGGGTATGTATTCAGAGAGATGTAGCTTCCATTTATTCTATATATTTTTTTTTTACCTTTTTTAGATAATTTTTTTTATATTAATTTATATATCACACGTTTTTTCAAGTAAATAATTTTTTAGTATAAAATTTCTACAATTGATATCATTTGTGATTAGATTAGAGTTTATTAGTTTATTTGAATAAAGCTTGATTGTAGATTTTTTGTTTGATTCTCTTTTGCATATATTTTCACCGATTGAGATCCTCTAGCTCCCTAGGAGAGATAAAAACTTTTTAGTCCCATAAATGTAGATTTTTTCGATTTAGTTCCACATAAATCAACTTTTTTAATTTAGCCCTAAATATGTCGAATTTGGTTTCACTTTAGTCCTTTTTGTACGAAGTGTCCATGAATGCTGACTCAACGCTACGTTTCATCATCCCATTGGTCAACGACTTTTTAAAAAAGAAAAGAAAAAAGTCGTTGACCAATGGGATGCTGACACATGGCGTTAAGTCAGAATCTATGGACACATTTCGACGAAAATTGAAATTTTTGTACAAAAAGGACTAAATTGAAACCAAATTCGACATATTTGGGGCTAAATTGAAAGGACAAATATATGTAGGACTAAATCGAAAAAAAGCTACATTTGTAGGACCAATTTTTTTTATATCCTCCCTAGGAAAGGTTCCCTAATATTTCCTAACTAATAAACTAGGACTTTTCATTTAATATAAACGATAGTGATTACTTCTTTTCATTTAATATAAAAACTAAATCTTTTCCAATTTAACGAAGGAAATTCATCAATTTTATTAAACTAGTACCATTTCCCGTGCGATCCACGTGATTTATTTGTTTAAAATAATCTAAAATTTTATTTAATCTCCAATGTATTTCACCAAAAAATTATTAATGGACTAAGAAATTATTTTATTTAATAATCTAATTCTCACTTAAATTTGTAAACTCGTATTAATCTCATTATTAGTTATTTCAATTATGAAATTTTTATTATTTTCAAAGATTATATTGTGGTGATTGTCTCGTTAAAAACCTTTAACTAACAAAACCCTGTGGGAAAAACTTAGTAGAGGGAAAAATAGTGCAATCACTGGTCTTCGGGACCAATCACTGGTCTTCGGGACCTTGTCTTCAATATCATAATGACATATGCAATATGATATTGTACATGTTCTGATTTTCATTTCCTTTCATTTTAGAATTCTTAAAATTCATCCAGGATTTTCATGTATATATCATTCGATTCATATATTTATCGTTGTTGCTGCCATAAATATTAAGTAGCGGAACTTAATGTCATCTTTCAAAATATTTGATTTACATCGAGTTTCTGCGAAAAACTCTTGAGCAACTAATCTCGCTTTTATATCTCACCACATTATTATTCGTTTTCGTACGAACACCCACGTATATCCTTCTGGGATAATATTTTTATCCAGCGAGTAATGCTCAGCCTCAATTGCTCATTTCTATTTTCTTGAGTGCTGCTGGCACACTATTATAGATATGAGTTTTGGATCCAAATTTTCTAGAGCAACTCTTGAGGTAAATATGTCGTTGGCGACTTTTTCCATGTTGATGACAATTCATTCTATCAACCAAATCTTTCATCATTTCCCAAAATATTAAATTTGGTTGTTCCGCAATCCCACGATTTTCTATTATCATGTGCACAAACTTTTTCTATGGGATTTCCATCTAACTCTCTTCAGGAGATTTTAAGGGTGACTTAATTTCTTTGTTTTTCCGCGGATTTATTTTATATCTTAAGATCGATCTACTACGCTTCAGGCGTATATTAGAATCAACATTTGAGTTGATATCTTTGGTATTTGAACTCTTATAGTTCATTTATCACAAATATATGTGATTTTGTCACACCTTCATTAATTTGGCAGACTACTTGCTGAATATTGCAAGTCACTTATTTTCATGAACTTCAGGTTCAATTGATTGGTGCGTGGATCTAGAATTGAAGATCTTTTTCACTTAATGAAATTTCTCGGCATTTTGTTTGTATTCTTATCTCCCCCTAATGCCGGGAAATGATATTCGTTAAATCAACATAATTGCCACAAACCGATCTTCTGGATCGTGGGCTCAAGATATCTAATATACCTTATTTTCTATTATGCCCATTCATACACTTTAGTGGTGATATGAATATAAGTTGCATATGTAAAATTAATTCGCAGATGGGAAATGCTTAATTCATTTCCACGCACTTAATAATAATCATGATATGCATCATCTTCATTGTTAATTACATTTGTAGTACTCGTGGGGATAATTAGTAAAGCTCTTCCGGAGCTCATTCTTAATATGTCATAATTTGCATAATAGTATCTTTACCAATGATCCTTCAGGGATAATTCATATGTAATCATTGTTTTAACGAGAACAATCGAATTTGGCATTTCACTATGATTATCATGAGATGTAACTTTATTAAAAACATTTAATGAATGAAATTTGCTTCTTCGGGAGCATGTAACTTTATTCAAAAACATTTAATGTTTCAAACTTTGCTTCTTCAAGAGCAATCAATAAAAATATTTAAAGTTTAATTGCTAAATTAAAAGCAATTTGATTTGATCTGCGGGAATATCATATCATAATGTTCTTTGGAAATATTTAAAATTTATTGCTACTACGAGAGCAATTTAATTTGATATTTCCAAACTTATTGCTACTACGGGAGCAATTTGATTTGATATTTATCGAATAATATCAAATCATGATGTTGAATAATATAATATTTAAACTGTACCACTCCAACATAAATCAGGGTATATGTTCTTCAGGAACATTCAATTATATATATATATATATATATATATATATATTAAGAATAATTGATTTGATATTACTTCAGAATATCAAATTATAATGTGACTCAAACTTGTGAGTTGGATTTCATGATAGCTTAATTATATGCCTAAACAGATTTAAAATCTTGTAATTGGAGCCAATCATACCACGTTTTTGGTAGTACGATCAGCTTCGGGTGATCGTATCTTTCTTTTAATCTTTCCACAAAGCTATAGTACGAACAACTTCGGGTGATCGTATATTTCTTGTACGGTGAATTTTCAAAGATATTATTCGAGATTATTAGTATATAATCATAATCAATTTGATATTGATATTTTTACAGGAATATCATATCACGATGTTCTTCAGGAATATTTAATTTTGATATTTCGTCAGGAATATCATATCATGTTCTTCAGGAACATTTCCTTTTGATATTTCGTCAGGAATATAATATCATAACATTCTTCAAGAATATTAAAATTTTAATTGATTTACTAAGTATAATTAATTTGATATTACTTCAAGAATATCAGATTATAATGTTCTTCGAGAACATATGATATTATTTCAAGAATATCACATTATAATGTTTTTCGGGAACATATGATATTACTTCACGAATATCAGGTTATAATGTTCTTCGGGAACATATGAATTTAAGAAGAAGAGAGGAGAAGTAGATATTTTTATAATTATTAATAAATATAAATATAAATAAAAATTCTTGCCTTTGAGTTCGGATCTTGGATGAGTAGAACTTCGATGAAGATTTGATGAAGAACGCGGTTGAACTTTCTTAGAGCTTCGTGCTGATAACGTGTTATAAACTCAAGAGAAATTGAAAGAGAATAATAGAGTAGTAATATGAGAGGAGAATAAATTTGTTATGAATTATTATTCCATTCATATGGGGAGACCCCTATATACCATTTATATAGGATACAAAGTAGGGTTTCTGTCTTATTCACTAAGAAAGGGTAAACTAGTCATTCACTAATTATAATATTCATAACATAATTTTTTTTTTATATTTTTAAATGATTAT
Organism: Euphrasia confusa; assembly: GCA_954870475.1. Classification (NCBI taxonomy): domain Eukaryota; kingdom Viridiplantae; phylum Streptophyta; class Magnoliopsida; order Lamiales; family Orobanchaceae; genus Euphrasia; species Euphrasia confusa. The sequence goes on along the minus strand of OX940956.1, from coordinate 42,841,030 downwards.
AGTTGTAACTATTTTTTTCATAGATCATATAATTTGAGAATCCTGAAATATTGTTAGAGTATCAAAAACACTATAATTAAAGTATTGTGCTTCAACATTATTTTTTATAATTTATAATTTAATAATCAGTCGGGCTACGGATGCAAACGAGCCGAGCTCAAGCATACAAAATATGAAGTAATATAAATATGAAGCTCTCATCCTTGTCATATTCATCTCTTCAAGCATACAAAATGGAGCTGTTCATCAAAATTCATCTTCTTCTTCTTCTTGTTGTCTTTATATTTTTGATCTTCAATCCGGTTATCGCAGCCGATAATCGATCAACTTATATCATCCACATGGACAAATCTTTCATGCCCAAGGTGTTTGCCGACCACACCAAATGGTATACCTCAATCGTCGATACCTTGAAAGACGATGACGACGATCACAAACCACCAAGCATGCTTTATACTTATAATAATGTGTTGCATGGGTTCAGTGCAGTGTTGTCCAAGGGCGAACTCGAGGCCTTAAAAACATCGCTCGGTTTTGTCTCTGCCTATCCTGACAGAAGTTCGCTCAAACTACAAACAACTCACACTCCTCAGTTTCTGGGGCTTAATCCTGTAACTGGATTGTGGCCGGCTTCACGTTTTGGCACAGATGTGATCGTCGGTGTCATAGATAGTGGCGTGTGGCCCGAAAGTCAAAGCTTCAACGATGATGGAATGGCTGATATCCCAACGAGGTGGAAAGGAATCTGTCAGGAGGGGCAGGAGTTTGACTCTTCAATGTGTAACAAAAAACTGATTGGAGTCAGATATTTTAACAAGGGTGTTTTAGCTGCCAATCCCAATATGACCCTGCTTATGAACTCGGGAAGGGATACGATTGGTCATGGCACATTTACATCCTCCATTGTTGCCGGGAATTCTGTCAAAGGAGCTTCCTTTTTCGGCTATGCAAATGGCACAGCAAGAGGAGTTGCACCTGGTGCTCGGTTGGCCATGTATAAGGTTTTTTGGGATGAAGACGGCAGTAACTCTGACTTAGTTGCCAGTATGGACCAGGCAGTTGCCGATGGAGTTGATGTAATTTCTATCTCACTTGCCGATAAAGTTGTTTTCTCGAACTTGTACGAGAGCCCAATCTCCACAGCTTCTTTTGGTGCTATGAAGAAAGGAATTCTTGTTTCGACTCCAGCTGGAAATGCCGCTGATATAGGGAGCTTATGGAATGGATTTCCTTGGACCATAACGGCGGCTGCAGGATCCATCGATCGTTTCTTAACTGGCAAGCTGACTTTGGGGAATGGGATAACAATCGATGGATGGACAACATTCCCTGCGTCACCTTCGGTGAAAAATTTGCCTCTCATTTACAACAAAACATTATCGTCTTGCAATTCGAGCGAGGCATTGTCTACAGCTAAACACGGGATTGTCATATGCGAACTTGGTGATTATTTTAACCAAATGCGAAATATCTCAAAGTCAAATGTTACAGCGGCTATCTTTATCTCAGACGATACTTGGGCTTTTGTATTCAGTGATTTTCCATGTCCTGGTGTCATGATCAATCCCAAAGACGCAAAACTTTTGACCTGTTACGCTACCCAAGCCCACGTAAAGCCTCCAACTGCTAGCATTGAGTTTCAACGCACATTGTTGGGGACAAAACCGGCTCCCGTAGTGGCACCTATCAGTTCAAAAGGCCCATTTCAAGGCTACCAGGATATCTTGAAACCTGATGTTATGGCACCTGGAGAATTAGTATTAGGAGCTGCGATTACTAACTCAACACAAGCTTGGATCGGCGCTTATAACATTAATTTGACGAGTGATTTTGCACTTGAAAGCGGGACGTCTTTTGCTTGCCCTCATGTTTCAGGTATCGCTGCACTTTTAAAAAGTGTTCACCCTGACTGGAGCCCGGCAGCCATCCGAATCGGCCATCATGACCACAGCCAACCCTTTGGACAACACCGGAAGAAGAATCCAAGATACATATTTCGATTATGAAGATGCGACCCCGCTTGCCATGGGATCAGGACATGTGGACCCCAATCGGGCGCTTGATCCAGGACTAGTGTACGATGCATCCCCACAAGACTACGTGGACTTTGTTTGCTCCTTGAATTACACTCGAGCACAAACTCAAACCATCGTTGGATCAGACTACAAATGCTCAGGCTCGAGATCATGTTCATCCGACCTCAATTACCCGTCTTTCATTGCTCTTTTTACCTCCAAAGAACTAAATAGAACGGTCACGTACGTGGGGAAGGATGTTCCGGTTACATACAGATTCAAGTTAGAAGAACCCAATGACAGCAAGATATATATCTGGCCAAAGACTTTGTCTTTTCGAAAGAAGAACGAGAAGCAGAGCTATTTCATGACCATTGTTTACGAGACTTTTAATGATTCTTCATCATATGCAAGGCATGGATCACTCACTTGGGTGGATGACTCCCAGAAGCACACCGTCAGAAGTCCGATTGTGGTTTGTCCGAGGTTTGAGTAAGAGAGTCTGATGGTGTGTTTGTGTTTTCTTGTTGTTGTTGTTGTTGTTTCTGAAAGGATGTTTTGTCCTATGGTTTAATACTTCGAATAAAGTTAGTTATGTTGTTGTAGTCGTTTTTGTCCTATGGTTTAATACTTCAAATTAATAAAGTTAGTTATGTTGTTGTAGTGGTTTTACTCGCAAGTTGTATAAAGGACCCCCGGACATTCAAAGTGTAATTTTTAGAAAGGCAAGAGACTCCCGGTCACGAGATATTTTTAAATATAAATATTTTTGCAGTTGAATAGACCTTACCATAAATTAATTACAGGACAAATAGCCTTATGTCATATTTCTAAATAAAATATCATATGCTTTGACCTATAATATTTTGTTGATCTATAAATATAAGACCCTTTTAAAATTTAGTTTTAGGCCAAGCTTATCTATTTTAATCAACCTTTTTGGTACTTTTTCCGTTTTATAAATAAAGGACCCTTCCCAGAACACAAAGATTATGAACAATGTGAAAATCGTAGGCAGTGAAATAAACGCAGTGAAATGCGCTGCCTAGACAAGGCAGTGTTCTGCGGCAGAACAGCGTATGCCGCAGCACGATGCCTTGTACAGAAAAACCGTTCGTTTTACGTGATTTACTTGATTTAAGTATTTTATCCAGATTAATCAGATTGTTAAGAAGATAAAATTATATGTGATATATGTATAAGAATTGCAGCGGAATTAATAAAAATAAATCACTTCGAACGAACACACACACACGTACATAAAAGTAAATGACAAGGAATTAATCTTTGTATGTGTATTTAAATTATACACATACGAAATGGTCTTACGACCAGAAACTTTATTAAAGAACGAGTCTTTACAAAACGAGATACTCTTGGATTTACAAATGATTTTACTCAAGGCTATACACATGTATGCCTTAGCGTATATCGGATCCGAAGAGTATTAACAATCAACAACAAATGAAACCTAGCAACTGTATAACACCTATTCTAATGTCACGATCATCAGCACTACAAAAGAACTCTCTTAGAGACGAGAGAACATATGGCTCGACAAACTTCACAAGTGAAGTCGCGGCACTAAAAGGCGTGATGATCGATCTAGAGAGGAAATGTGTTTCTGGAGGTGTAAAGGTGTTGTTGGAGTGTTGAGTAAATGCAGCTGGGTCGTCCTCTATTTATAGGTGAGAGTCTCCAACTGATTTCCTCATTTTGCTAGGTCAACAATCGGTTGAGATATTCTAGGGCAGGCTGCTTTGACCGCTGCCGCAGGAATGCCTTCTGAAGTTCTTCTGGAATGCTCTGCCGTACTGCACTGCCTTCCATACTCTCTGGACTTCAGCAATCCTTTGCCCTACGCTCATGCTTCGCTCGATATCTTGACTCAACCTCTTGTCCAAGCCTTGCACTGCTTGCGGCATGACTCTGCCTGGCTGTGCTGCGGCAGAAAGCTTCTATGTTGATTGTTTTTCAAGCACGTTCCAACTAATGAACTATGCTAAATCAAATCACCAATATGACAAGTGATTACAACAGTTTAAATTGTGAAGAAAGAAATAAAACAAATAAATATGTTAGCAAGACAACTTCTGCCTAGGTACATTTAAGGCATTGTAATGCCCAAACATATTTATCCTTACAAACTCCCCCTTTTTATCTTTCTTCACAAAACCATGAGGCAGCAGCGCAATGAGCACTCCCCCTCAATGAAATACATCTTACTTGGAAGTTTATGGATTTTATCTTGACAAAACAACTGAGGCATAAAACTCCCCCTTAGTTAATACTTCCTAAGTAGAACAAAAAATTATTTAAACAACTAACTAACTAATAGAACAAAAACAAGTAACTAAGTAAGCCTTAAATGTAACACACCATTTTTTTTTTCAAAAGGAAATAACTACTTAAATAGAAAATTGTTCAACCAAAATAAACTTAAAAATTAAATTGTTCAAAAACCAATAAACAGAAATTAAATTGTTCAGAGCAAATAAAAACTAAAAATCAAAAGAAGAAATAATATTTCTTCAGGTCTTCAGAGCTTGCTTTGAATCTTCAAATCATCAGGTCTCGGGCTCGAGTGACGAATCACGATACTCTCCATCAATCTCTGCGGCAGACTTTTCTGTCACTTCTGCGGCAGTCTTTTGGACTTCATCCTTCAATTTATTCAACAGTTGTCTCTTTGCCTCTTAGAGCTCTGGTGCTGCTGCGCTGCTGCTGGTATGCTGCTGGTACTCCCCCTTTTTGTGGAGAAAAACCCTTTGCTTCAAGAAATCAGGAAATACCATCAACAATTGCCTTGGTCATGTACTCCTGCATGACGACAATTCGATTGCAGCACATTGTTCGGCAAATTCTTGAGCTCGAGCATGAATGAGGGCATCAGTCCGCGCTTTTGGAGCTTTCTTTGGAGTTGAGACTGCGGCAGTGCAATGAAAATTTGTCCATGGAAGACAATTGGAATCGCGGATGCTCAACTTGTATGCTGTAGGCAGTAGTGTCTCAATATCAGCATCGTTGTATGACAATCATTGTGTCTTCATCATCTCCCAGATAAAAGAGGGGAACGCAAGGCTCTGCGTCTGTGATGAGCTTCAGCCTGCGTAGCCATTTAGTAAAAAATAAGCTGCCCAAGGATCACTTGCCTTCCTGCACCAAGGTTAAAAAGAACCTCTGCCATCGTGGTGTGCACAAAGTGCATATTGGACGTGGGAGTCCATTTGCCACGAGCAATGGTAAGTAGTAGATAGTAAAAAGGGTTAGTTTGGAGGCAGGAATGTAAGCAGTGTTTGGTGTTTAGCCAATCAGGCGGCGAGCAATTGCGGCAGTGCTGGGTTTAATGACTGCGGCAGGATATTCAATATCCGAGCGGTCAAGGAAATCATTGAATGCGGCAGGGCTGAAAGTGAAAATCTTTTTCCGGAGATACACTCTGCCGTAGCCTTGAGAGCCATCATTACCAAAGCAGTGGTGCATTTTGGCATAAATATCCCATATCAAATCCTCTTTGAGTAAGCCTTTGTCGCCTCCATGTCGATTCAGAATCCTACTTAGGCGCATGGACTGCGGCAGCAGTGGCATTACCCTTGTCCTTTTCGGCAGATGGAGGTACTGCGGCATCTCCACTGTGTGAATTGTCTATTTTTGATGCGGCATATTCCTTTCCTTTGCGGCCCTTCTTCGTAGTGGCTTCCAAATCAATTGGATTGGCCGAAGAAGTGAGTGGCAGCCTCTTGCCTTTTGCTCAGGCAGTAGATCGGGTGAATAAACAGCGGTGAGCTCCCAGTAGTCTGCGGCAGCGTGGATGCGGTACATGGCATCCATATATTCTGGTACTTGAATGTCTGCCAGCATGGCCTCGGGGCGAACCTTCCCTGATGAACGCAATGCACCATGGGTCGCCAAAATAAGGAGTAAAAGGAATGTATTCGACCATTGAAAATTTGGAGAGAAAGAAAATTTAGGGCAAGAAAACAGAGCACAAATTCGACACAAGGATTGGATTTTACGTGCGAGAGAAAAAAATAGGGATTTCAGGAATTCAAATTAATTCAAACTCTAGATCTAATATTATGAGAGAGTTGCATTCCAATTAAGAGTTTGAAGTAAAGAATAAGAAAAATAAGTGAAAATCAGATGGTGGTTTGATGTAACGCAAAAATAGGCAACGGTTACGTTTCTAAGGTTGAACCATCGTCTGCTGCACACTTGAGTGCTGCCCAACGGTCAAGTGGGGCAATGCTCTACGGCAGGTTGTTGCCAAAAATCAAAATCCAAAATATATTTTTTTTTTGTTTATCTGTGTTTCTGTTTTTAATTTTTCTCTTTTTCTGTTTTTAATATTCTTTTTTTTTTTTGTTTTTAGAATATTTTCTTTTTCTATTTTTCATTTTTTTTCTATATTTTTTTTTTTTTTTTTTTTTTTTAAATAAGTAAAATATTTTTGTGGTGTGAAAAAACAAGGCTTACAAAGCAAAATTAGGAAAAGATTAACAACTATCTAATCCTAATGGAACATCATGCTGCATCATAAGTACTTATACTCTACTTAGGTATAATGCCATGTCAACAATGAGATTATCAAATACTTAGTTCACCTAGTACATAGTATCTCAACCCATTTCGTATTAATTACATGTATATGGGTTTGACCATGTTGCCTAGAGTGGTTTGGGTATTTTCTCTTCCTTCGGAAAATTTTAAACTCAAAAATTGACTAAGGCAGAATGCTGTGGCAGAGGTTCAGTAGGCATGACAATGCGGCAGCATGATGTAGATCAGCATCTAAGGCATGGTGCACATGCACAAAGAATTTCTTAGGGCAATGAAACGATCTGAGTTCAGTGGCTTGGTGAAGATATCAGTTATTTGCTTCTCTGTTGGGATGTGATCAATCCTCAATAGACGTTTATCCACCAAATCTCGTATGAAATGATGCCTTATGCTGATGTGTTTGGTTCTTGAGTGCTGCACTGGATTATGACTGATATTTATGGCACTCGTATTGTCGCAGTAGAGTGTAAGAACATTGCTATCCAGGTGGTAGTCATCAAGCATGTGCTTCAACCAAATCAGTTGGGTACAGCAGCTCCCTGCGGCAACATATTCTGATTCGGCATTGGATAGAGAAATGCAGTTTTGCTTGCGACTTTGCCATGAAATTATGTTGTTTTCAAGAAAGCAACATCCACCGCTTGTACTCTTGCGATCATCCGTGTCTCCAACCCAGTCGGCATCTGAAAATCCAACTAAATTGGTGGTGGTATATTTGGTATACCATATGCCTAACTCGACTGATGCGGCAACATAGCGTATGATGCGTTTGACTGCCTTCAAGTGTTCTTCCATTGGATCAGCTTGAAACCTGGCACATAAACAAACGCTATACATGATATCTGGTCTAGTTGCCGTAAGATAAAGTGAACTCCCTATCATGGATCGGTAGAGTGTCTGATCCACTGCGGCAGTATCAATGCCTCGGGAGATTTTGTCCGTTGAGCCCATAGGTGTTTTCATGGGCTTGGATCCTTCAAGTTGAAATCTTTTGATGAGATTCTTAGCATATGTGGCTTGTGAGATAAAAGTTGCAGTTGATGATTGCTTGATATGGAGCCCTAAAAAATGAGTTAGTTCTCCTACCATGCTCATCTCAAATTTTGATGCCATGGCAAAGGTAAATGTCTTAAGCATATTCTCACATGTGGATCCAAAGACAATATCATCTACATAAATTTGAGCTATTAAAATATTGGAAGAATTGAATTTAACAAACAGTGATTTGTCGGCAGTGCCTCGAGTGAATCCGAAACTGAATAGAAAATCAGTTAGGCAGCCATACGAAGCTCTAGGAGCTTGTTTTAGGCCGTACAATGCCTTGTGTAATTGATACACATGGTCAGGATATTTCGGATCTTCGAAGCCTTTGGGTTGTGCAACGTATGCCTCCTCTTCAAGTATGCCGTTGAGAAAGGCTGCCTTCACGTCCATTTGATGTAAGGTGATGTTGAGGTGGCATGCAATAGCAATAAGCAAACGTATGGACTCCATGCGTGCTACGGGGGCAAAGGTCTCATCGAAATCGATGCCTTCAATTTGAGTGTAGCCTTGTGCCACGAGTCTTGCCTTGTTGCGCACAACCTGCCCATGCTCATTTGATTTGTTCTTAAAAATCCACTTTGTCCCGATGACATTCTTGTTTTTGGGACGAGAAATGAGCTTCCAAACTTTGTTTCTTTCAAACTCGTTCATCTCTTCTTGCATTGCCATGATCCAAAATTCATCGGCCAATGCTTCTTTGACATTTTTCGGTTCTACCGTGGAGAGATACGAGAAAATGCCTATCTCAATGCATGTGGCAGACATGCTTACATTCTTGGTCATGTTGCGGTAGTTGATGTACGGACGAGCTCTCATGCGTGTGGCCAACAATTGACTCGAAGGATGGTTTCGGATAACATGCCTTGGGGGATCCCTTCGTCGTTGATTTGGTGTTTCTTCAACATCTGATGAATCTGTTTGTTGAGGAGTGTTATCATCATTTGATTTATCGGGAGACGCTGTAGAAGGTTGGGCATCATTGTTCGAGCCAGTGGGTGCGGCAGTAGGCTGCGCAGGAGTGAAACTGCCTTCAATTTCTGCTACTGCGGCAGGTTCGAGCAGACCTTCTACCTTCTCTTCTTTGGGTTTCCTGAGTCGACTTAGATCATCAAAATCAACATTTACAGATTCAATAATGGTTCTAGTTTGTATGATAAAAATACGATAGGCATGACTATTCCTAGAGTATCCAACAAATAATCCTTTAAGTGACTTTGGATCAAGTTTAGATCTAGGTTCCCTATCATTCAGAACATAACAAACAGAGCCAAACACATGAAAGTATTTCAAATTAGGCTTCCTATTGTTCAAAATTTCATAGGCCGTTTTTGTTGTTCCTGAACGTATGCTGATGCGGTTCAGGATATGGCATGCGGCATTGAATGCTTCTGCCCAAAATTGCTTGCTTAGGCCCTTGGCGATCAGCATGGTACACGCCATTTCCTTGAGGGTTCGGTTCTTCCTTTCAGCCACGCCGTTTTGTTGCGGTGTTATGGGGGCAGAAAACTCTTGGGCAATGCCATGCGTATCAAATAATCTGGAAAGCCGTTGGTTTTCGAACTCGGTGCCATTGTCACTTCTTATTCTCTTTACTGAGGCTTCATGGTTGGTCTTTATCCACCTAATGAGCTTGGACACCTCATCAAATGTTTCACTCTTGTCTTGGAGAAAACGCACCCAAGTGTATCTCGAGAAATCATCTACTACGACAAGTACGTAGCGTTTTCCAGAATGGCTCCTTGTCTCGATTGGTCCCATTAAATCCATGTGGAGGAGATCAAAGCATTTGGTTTGCTTTTGATACAGTCCTGCCTTGGAGTGGGCAGGTCCTGCGGCAGAGGCATCAGTCTGTCCTGCGGCAGGTATTGCTGGATGACTTGTATGAGTCATTTTTCCTTGTTTGCAATGTCCACATGTTGTCTTCTGGATTTTCGGGAGAGCTGGGAGTCCACGAACAGCATTGAGCTTGATTAGACGCTCTAAGTTCCCAAGACTTGTGTGTCCAAGTTTTTGATGCCATAGGTCTATGTCATCTTTGACTTGTGCAGAGAGGCATGTTTCTCCAATGGAGTAGCAGTTGTTTGCCTTGGAACGCTCCCCCTGGATGAGTGGGTTCCCTGCATTATCAAACACTTCACACAATTGGTGAGTAAATTTTACATTCATGCCTTCATCGCATAGTTGACTTATGCTTATAAGATTCGTGATGAGGCCTTCAACATGAAGCACTTGTTGTAGCTTCGGAAAGCCTTGCACATTCAGTGTGCCTCGGCCAACAATTGAGCCACTGGAACCTCCTCCAAAAGTGACTTCTCCTCCGTGAAAGACTTTGTAGTCGATGAGATGATCACTATTTCCGGTCATGTGCCGCGAGCATCCGCTATCGAAGTACCACTTATCATCTTTGGTAGATTTGAGGGCAGTGAAGATAACATTGCATGTTTCAACACTTTGGATGGCATTTGATGCGGCAGAGGAGTCATCGGAGGGACCTGTAAAACAGACATTGGTAGAGAGTTTAGTTCTGGGCACCCATTTGCGTATGGTTGTTGCCTTCTTTTTGATAAGGCGTCGTGAAGGCACAGAAAAATATTTGGGATGCCGTGGTCCAGTGTTGGAGTGAAAATAATATCCCCTTGCTTGGTCCTCTTCGCGTCTCCAACAAAAAGGTCGAATGTGACCAGGTACTAGGCAGTAGTGGCAAACATATCGTCTCTTCGATTTAGAGTGTTGCTTAGGCAAGGTTTTTCTTGTCTTCATCCTGCCTGATGATGTCTGCCTTTGCTTCGGCCTTCTGCGGCAGTCTCTTGCTGGGGCAGTGGCCTTGCCTTCGGTTTGTTCAACCCTTTTTGGAGTTGAGGATTGTGCGGCAGCTGTTGAATCGTCATTTGATGCCTTTACAAATGCCATGTCCGTTGGGTTTTTCTTTGGAAAAACGGCATCTAAAACCTTTTGATGTCCGAGGCCTTGCCTTTCAACATGTGAAATACTCATTACGGCATCTAACTTTGTTGTTGCCGTGTTAAGTTTTACAAAAGTATTGTTAGCAACTTCGAGTTTTCCATTTACACGATTAAAGTCAATTTTTAGTTTTTCGGCCTCCATATCCTTTCTGGTAAGTTGGACATCAAGTTTCTTCAATCGTTCTTCAAAGGTGTTCTTCTCTACGAGCATTTGTTCAATTGCCATGGCCTGCTTCTTCAATTTTTCTTCATATCCGGCTTTGGTTGAAGTAAGCATTTTCATCATCTTGGTCTGCCGGGCAAATTTCATGCGTAGCTCATCGAAACTCTCTTTGAGCTCGATGAAAATATCAATGGGAATGGTCTCCTCTTCAGATTCGTACCCATTGACTGAGGCAGTGAGACACAGGCAGTTCTCTGCGGCAAGCGTTACTGTCTTGTCTGCGGCAAAGGCGGAAAAAGCAACATGCCGTCGTGGAGGGGCCTGGAATGGACCGTCATCTTCTGCATCGGATAGGGAAATACCTTCAAAGCGAGCAGCAAGCGCAGTGGTGGGGTCTTCAAGGCAGTATTGTTCCATATCCTCTTGCACAACCATGGAGTTTAAAATTCCAATGCCTCGATCTTTTGAAGGGCATTCGGTTGAGAAATGTCCAATTCCTTCACACACGTGACACTTGATTTTTGACCAGTCTCTTGGACTTGAGTTTGAATTTGCTCCTGTGCTTAGGTGGCGTACAACGATCCTTCTTTCTTGATTCTTTGTTGGCCTCGATGGGAACTTCCTGCGTCGGGGATCGTACGGCTTCTTCAACGAGCGGACAAGTACTGCATCCAGTTTTTGTGAAAGGAATGCAAACTTGTCTTCTCCACCATCAGATCCAAGCAACTCATAGATCTCTTCATCGGTCAAATCATTTGCGGTGGGAGGACTGCTGCCTTGATAGTTGTTGCCTGATTCCCTGCCGCAAGGTTCTGTCACGGTGTAGGCAAGATTCTTCTCGTCGCTTCGTGAACGTGATTTCCCGTGAGTTTCACGATCTTCATGGTTAAGCTCATAATTCTTGAAGATTGCCATTAATGAAACATAATCTTCCTCTGACATGGAGCTGTCTTCTATGGCAGTGACCTTCGGCAGAAACTTTTTGCTCATCGATCGCATTATCTTACTACACACTGCCGGGTTGCTAATGGGCGAACCAAGGTCAGCACATTCAGTAACAATGGACATTAATTCTCCAAAGTACTGAAGGCATGTCTCGTCCTCGTTCATACGCAAGTTCTCGAAACGAGACATAAGCATACGGACCTTGGTCTTCTTCACTGTGTTGTTACCTTCACAATGAAGAGCCAGCATATCCCATACTTCTTTGGCAGTAGTACATTGTTTGACAATTTTGTACATATTGCAATCGATGGACTCAAGGATGGCACACCTTGCCCTATCGTTGGCAGTACCTGCGGCAACCTCTTCGGTAGACCACTTCTCCGGAGCTTTTTCAAGCGTACCGCCTTCAGGGATTACCTCCTGAGGTGGTTTCCATCCTCGAAGTACGGACAACCACGCATTGCGATCAATTGATTTGATCCTTGCTTCAATGCGAGTTTTCCAAAATCCATAATTTGTACCGTCAAGAACAACCGGTGTTCGTACGATGTAAAAGGATGGATCTGCCATTGTAAGTGTGCGTGATCAGACGGACCTTAAACACTAAGTAAGTCTAGTGCCCTCTCTGATACCACTTGAAAATCGTAGGCAGTGAAATAAACGCAGTGAAATGCGCTGCCTAGACAAGGCAGTGTTCTGCGGCAGAACAGCGTATGCCGCAGCACGATGCCTTGTACAGAAAAACCGTTCGTTTTACGTGATTTACTTGATTTAAGTATTTTATCCAGATTAATCAGATTGTTAAGAAGATAAAATTATATGTGATATATGTATAAGAATTGCAGCGGAATTAATAAAAATAAATCACTTCGAACGAACACACACACACGTACATAAAAGTAAATGACAAGGAATTAATCTTTGTATGTGTATTTAAATTATACACATACGAAATGGTCTTACGACCAGAAACTTTATTAAAGAACGAGTCTTTACAAAACGAGATACTCTTGGATTTACAAATGATTTTACTCAAGGCTATACACATGTATGCCTTAGCGTATATCGGATCCGAAGAGTATTAACAATCAACAACAAATGAAACCTAGCAACTGTATAACACCTATTCTAATGTCACGATCATCAGCACTACAAAAGAACTCTCTTAGAGACGAGAGAACATATGGCTCGACAAACTTCACAAGTGAAGTCGCGGCACTAAAAGGCGTGATGATCGATCTAGAGAGGAAATGTGTTTCTGGAGGTGTAAAGGTGTTGTTGGAGTGTTGAGTAAATGCAGCTGGGTCGTCCTCTATTTATAGGTGAGAGTCTCCAACTGATTTCCTCATTTTGCTAGGTCAACAATCGGTTGAGATATTCTAGGGCAGGCTGCTTTGACCGCTGCCGCAGGAATGCCTTCTGAAGTTCTTCTGGAATGCTCTGCCGTACTGCACTGCCTTCCATACTCTCTGGACTTCAGCAATCCTTTGCCCTACGCTCATGCTTCGCTCGATATCTTGACTCAACCTCTTGTCCAAGCCTTGCACTGCTTGCGGCATGACTCTGCCTGGCTGTGCTGCGGCAGAAAGCTTCTATGTTGATTGTTTTTCAAGCACGTTCCAACTAATGAACTATGCTAAATCAAATCACCAATATGACAAGTGATTACAACAGTTTAAATTGTGAAGAAAGAAATAAAACAAATAAATATGTTAGCAAGACAACTTCTGCCTAGGTACATTTAAGGCATTGTAATGCCCAAACATATTTATCCTTACACAATGTTAGTACTTTTTGACCAACAAATGAATGATAGAATTATATAAATTTATTTTTAATTTAAAAATTAATGTAGTCGTAAGTAAAATTGAAAAAGTAAGTGAATAAGTAGGAAAAAAATTGTATTTTAAAATTAAAAAGTAGATATTTAAAAATATGATTTATCATATAGAATTTTAAATTATAAAGTATTAATTTATTATTATCATCAAACTTGCTTTCAATATTTTATTTTTTATATATATTTATATAATTATACAAAAAAATTTAAAAATTGTACGTAATTTTTTAAAATTATTAGAAAACTTTAAAAATTGTAAGTAATTTTATATGCTATTAACCCCAAAAATCAATCAAATGTTTTTCAGTTTTATTAGTTCTTTTTATTATTTAATCATACTTAAAAAATATAACATAAGTCTACTTATTCTTTTAGATGAATGGAGTAGTTACATTACTAAGTATAATTTATAAATTAATAACAAGATGATAGATTGCCGTATGTCATCTTTGTAAATAAAACATCATGCTCTGCGTGTGCCATAATATTTTGATGATCTATAAATATGAAAATTCAGGGACTTGTTTGTAAATATATAAAGCTCATGGATCATTAAAACTATTTGGTATGTAACTGATTGTGTTGTAGAAATTATATGCTGATCGGCTCGGAATTAATAAAAACGTATAATCGTACATATTATTGTTGAATTGTCCTTCTCCCACAGCCACTTAACTTAATTTCTGAGAGACTATATTTCTGTGTAGTAGAAATTTATCTGATCCATTTTTTGGTTTGATCTAAATATTGAACACTTATTTTAAATCAATAAAAATGTACATTTCACAATCTTCTCATATCTAAATGAAAATTATTCGTACTTTAATTCATTTAAATCAATAAAATCATTTCATATTTATAAGTTTCTACTTTAATGATTAATCTACTTTAGCTAGGTTCTTTCTTCTAATCATTGCTTATATAAAAATTAATTCATATATGCAAGTCTCTATTCTAATAATTAATCGTTTATATTCTTTCTTCTAAAGCCTTTGTTTTAGATGTAACCTATTTTGTGTTTATTAGATTTTTTTCCAATATTAATTTATATATCACACATTTATTAAGTTAAAGAATTTTTCAGTATAAAATTTTAACAATCCATGATTAATCATTTTGTTTTAGACGCGGCATTATCACAATTGATGGAGGTAGGGTTGGTAATTTATATATATATTATATATATATATATATATATATATATATATATATATATATATATATATATATATATATATATATATGTCATGAAATGGTATGTCATGAAGTTGGTATACGTACGATAAAATGGTATGTGATAATATCAAATTTTTAATGCATATGCAGGGGCGAACTCAGAAATTTATCTAAGGGGGACTTAATTTCTTTTAAAGTTTAAGCTCGTAAAATTTTACAAAAATTATTACAAAAACCGGATAATTTAAATATTACAAAATTAATTATTTTTTTTATCAAAGATACGGTCGTACACATATAATATTATTTGTTGAACAATAATTTATTTCTTCAAAATTAAAATGGTATGTGATAATATCAAATTTCACGCGCATTATATTACACGTTTTTAACCAACATGACTGTAAAAAAAACTATAAAACTTTTGTAAATGTTGGAATTAAAAATAATAAATATGAGAATATTTTTTTACACATCTAAGTTAAAGCTAGTCCATCCTATATTCCTATGGTAGATTAAATTTAGAACATAACTTTTTTTTTGTGATTTTTCAGTGTTCACATTTTTTTTTCGTTTATAATGTTTTTTTTTGTATTCTTAATTATTTTACCATAACAATCCCACATTTTCATTATTCTGTATGCCACTCAACATAATTTCAATATTCTCATTTTTGTTAGCTAGACTAGGATGTTTTAAATCTTTAAGGTCAAAACTCTCATCATCAATATTTTTGCAAATTATGTAATTTGTTTTATATCCTTTGTTTTTTTTTGTTGCTATATATTGTTTATGGCACGAGTAAATAGACTTACTCATAATATAATTAAAAATACAATCATTATATATTGACATGCTTTTGTGACAGAATATTTTTCATTATAAAAAGGGATTGTTACTGCACACGTCACGATTGTTATGCACACGTCACGATAAAATGGTATGTGATAATATTTAATTTTTAATTATTTGTATCTTTAATCTTGGAAATAAATTGTTAAATACTTACACAATTTGATACCAACTAAAAATCAAATACATACAAGTTGCCTGGAATACAAGCAACGTGACATATCAAGCTTTGTGCGTGCGATAATATTTTGTTGATCTATAAATATTAAGCTAATTCTCAGCTATCACCTCACCCTTCTTTTAACATACATACATACATACATACATACATGGAGTTGTTCATCAAAATTCATCTTCTTCTTCTTGTTGTCTTCTTCATATTTCTGATCTTCTATCCGGTTACGTTAGCCGATGGTCGATCAACTTATATTGTCCACATGGACAAATCTTTCATGCCTAAGGCATTTGTCGACCACACCCACTGGTATACCTCAATCGTCAATTCCTTGAAAGACGACGACGAAGACTCTTTGATCCTCGAATCTTCGCCCCCCTCTCAGATACTTTATATTCACAACAATGTGATGCATGGGTTTAGTGCAGTGTTGTCGAATGGCCAACTCAAAGCCTTAAAAAAATCACGTGGATTTGTCTCTGCCTATGGTGACTCTGCATCTTTGAAACTACAAACAACTCACACTCCCCAGTTTTTGGGGCTTAATCCTCTAACTGGATTGTGGCCGGCTTCTCGTTTTGGCAAAGACGTGATCGTCGGTGTTATAGATAGTGGCGTGTGGCCCGAAAGTCCAAGCTTCAAGGATGATGGAATGACTGATATTCCGGCGAGGTGGAAAGGAATTTGTCAGCCCGGGCAGGAGTTTAACTCTTCCATGTGTAACAAAAAGCTGATTGGAGTCAGATATTTTAACAAGGGTGTTTTAGCTGAAAATCCCAATACGACTCTGCGTATGAACTCGGGAAGGGATACGGATGGTCATGGCACACTTTCATCTTCCGTTGTCGCCGGGAATTATGTCCGAGGAGCTTCCTTTTTCGGCTATGCAAATGGCACGGCAAAAGGTGTAGCACCTGGTGCTCGATTTGCCATGTATAAAGTGTATTGGGAAGATATCGGCGTCGCTAACTCTGACTTAGTTGCAAGTATGGACCAGGCAGTTGCCGATGGAGTTGATGTGATTTCTATCTCACTTGGGAATAAAGTTGGTCTCTTGTACGAGGACCCAATCTCCATAGCTTCTTTTGGGGCTATGAGGAAAGGAATTCTTGTTTCGACTCCAGCTGGAAATGCCGCTGATATAGGGAGCTTAATTAATGGATTTCCTTGGGTACTAACGACTGCTGCAGGAACCATCGACCGTTTCTTAACTGGCAAGCTGACTTTGGGGAATGGGATAACAATCCATGGATGGACAACATTCCCTGCGTCATCTTCTGTGAAAAATTTTCCTCTCATTTACAACAAAACATTATCGTCTTGCAATTCGAGCGAGGCATTATCTTCGGTTAAACACGGGATTGTCATATGCGAATATGGGAATTTATATAACCAAATGTACAACCTTAACAAGTTAGAGTCAAATGATACAGCGACTATCTTTATCTCAGACGATCCTTCGGCTTACGTATACATTGATTTTCCAATTCCTGGTGTCGTGATCAACTCCAAAGACGCAAAACTTTTGATGCGTTACATGCACCTTTCAGTTCAAAAGCCAACCGCTAGCATGGAGTTTCAACGCACATTGTTGGGGACAAAACCGGCTCCTGTGGTGGCACCTTTCAGTTCAATAGGCCCATCTCGGAGCTACCAGGACATCTTGAAACCTGATGTTATGGCACCTGGAGAATTAGTATTAGGAGCTGCCATTACTAACATCCAAATATCTTATATCGGCCATAATTACATTTCTTTGACTAGTGATTTTACACTTGAAAGCGGGACGTCTTTTGCTTGCCCTCATGTTTCAGGTATCGCTGCACTTTTAAAAAGTGTTCACCCTGAGTGGAGCCCGGCAGCCATCCGATCGGCCATCATGACCACAGCCAACCCTTTGGACAACACCGGAAGAAGAATCCAAGATTCACATTTCGAATATGAAGAAGCCACTCCGCTTGCAATGGGATCAGGACACGTGGACCCCAATCGGGCGCTTGATCCAGGACTAGTGTACGATGCATCCCCACAAGACTACGTGGACTTTGTTTGCTCCTTGAATTACACTCGAGCACAAACTCAAACCATCGTTGGAGCCGACTACAAATGCTCAGGCTCGAGATGTTCATCCGACCTCAATTACCCGTCTTTCATTGCTCTTTTTACCTCCAAAGAACGATATAGAAAATTGACCAAAACATTCAAAAGAACGGTCACGTACGTGGGGAAGGATGTCCCGGTTACAGACAGATTCAAGTTAGAAGAACCCAATGGCAGCAAGATCTATATCTGGCCAAAGACTTTGTTTTTTCGAAAGAAGAATGAGAAGCAGAGCTATTTCATGACCATTGTTTACGAGACTTTTAATGATTCTTCGTCATATGCAAGACATGGATCACTCACTTGGGTGGATGACTTCGAGAAGCATACTGTCAGAAGTCCGATTGTCGTTTGTCCGAGGTTCGAGTAAGAGAGTCTGATGGTGTGTTTGTGTTTTCTTGTTGTTGTTGTTGTTGTTGTTGTTTCTGAATGGATGTTTTGTCCTATGGTTTAATACTTCGAATAAAGTTAGTTATGTTGTTGTAGTCGTTTTTGTCCTATGGTTTATTACTTCAAATTAATAAAGTTAGTTATGTTGTTGTAGTTGTTTTAATCGCAAGTTGTATAAAGGGACCCCGAACATTCAAAGTGTAATTTTTAGAAAGGCAAGAGACTCAAAAAGTGGTTTATTAATAATTGAGAGAGATTTCATGGAGTTAGTGAAATCTATGGAAAATTCACGAGGGGCTTGTTTGGAATTATATAAAGCTCATGGATCATTAAACCTATTTGGTATGTAACTATGTTGTAGGAATTCAGGAATTGTATGCTGATCGGCTTTGAGCTGCTGGAGTCGCCTGATGCTTTGAATTAATCAAAAGTACCTTTTATTATCGTACATAATACTTCATGTGTCCGTCTCTCATTTATTAATGTTTGTTCGGGTTTGATTGTGTCATAAATCTACTTGACTACTACTCTATGTGTGTATATAGTTGTGGGACAAAGTGAAGTACATGTATGATCTATTGTACATTTAGTCTAATTAAATATTGATCTATTGTACTTGTACATCTAGTCCAATTAAATATAAAAGCTTGATCAAATCCTTATTATAAACATACAAAAACATCATTGGAAAAAAAAAAATAGATAAACACATGTTATAATTTTTAAAAACACATCACATAAAATAAATTTTCATTTATGAACACTGAAATCAATAATCATTATTATATAACAAATAAATTATGATTAAAAATATTTTAAAAATATTCATTAATTAAAACTAAAATTATCATTATAATTGACATGATGTATACAAAAAATCGTACACCTTAAAAAGATTTTTTTTTAAATTTAAAATAAAATTTCACTACTACTTTATTCACATACTCTACTTTTTAAATTTTACTAACAAACTATTGTACTGCTGCAATATAATTTAAAAATACATTTTTATCATTCACTTTTTAATTAAAAAGTCAAAAAATACAATATTTATTTTTATTGTAAATTTATTTTTTGTGATATTTTTATTTTAATCATGAATTATATGAAATATTAAATATTTATTTTATTTAATCTAAAAATCATTTTTTTTACTTTTATTATTATGATTATTATATAAATATAATAATAAATAAATAATATAAATAAGTAAGTAGTGAGACTTATAAAATTTATTTTTGGACAGAACGGTTGAATGAGTTATAAGTTTTTTTTGATAGAAGTAGAAAAAAATGAGTTGGCGCAAACGTGACCTACTTATCACCCAAAACTTAGACCCACCACTGAAGATACTCTTATAATTTCTCAAAACACACTGCATAAAAAATAAATCTTCATTTATGAACATTGAAATCAATAATCCTTATTATAGAGTAACAAATAAATTATCATTAAAAATATTTTTAAAAATATTTATTAATTAAAACTAAAATCATTATTATAATTGACATGGTGTATACAAAAATCATACACCTTAAAAAGAATTATTATTATTTTAATTTAAAATAAAATTTCACTCTTACTTTATTCATATACTCTACTTTTTAAATTTTATAACAAACTATTGTACTGCAATATAATTTAAAAATGCATTTTTATCATTCACTTTTTAATTAAAAAGTCAAAAAATAACATATTTCTTAATTCAAGTACATTACAAAAACACTAAATTCATATATAAACAAAAAAAATATATGCAATTTTTTTTTTAATGATTAAAACTTTTTTAATTTCTAGATAACATAATTAGAGAATCCTAAAACATTATTCATAGTATCAAAACAAACTATAATTAAACTCCAATTTCAATTATATTATCGATTGATATTAAGATAAAAATCGCCATTCGGTCGTAAGCCTCAATTTTAATGACGTGACCAATAACTGAATTCATGAACTATAAGTACGAAGCTAATTCTCAAGGTCCATATCTCATATTCATCTTTTCAAACATACATACATACATGGAGTTCATTAAAATTCATCATCTTCTTTTGGTCTTCTTTATATTTCTAACCTTCCATTCGGTTGCGTTAGCTGAAGATCGATCAACTTATATTGTCCACATGGATAAATCTTTCATGCCTAAGGCATTTGTCGACCACACCCACTGGTATACCTCGATCGTCAATTCCTTGAAAGTCGACGACGACGATTCTTTGATCTCCAAATATTCCCACCCCTCTCACAAACCACCAACAAGCATACTTATGATAAAGTGTTGCATGGGTTCAGTGCACAGTTGTCGAATGGTGAACTCAAGGCCTTAAAAACATCGCTCGGTTTTGTCTCTGCCTATCGTGATAGAAGTTTCAAACTACAAACAACTCACACTCCTCGGTTTTTGGGGCTTAATCCTGTAACTGGATTGTGGCCGGCTTCTCGTTATGGCCAAGATGTGATCGTCGGTGTTATAGATAGTGGCGTGTGGGCTTCAACGACGACGGAATGACTGATGTCCCGACGAGGTGGAAAGGAATATGTCAGACGGGGCAGGAGTTTGACTCTTCAATGTGTAACAAAAAGCTGATCGGAGTCAGATATTTTAACAAAGGTGTTTTAGCTGCGAATCCGAATATTACCCTGAGTATGAACTCGGGAAGGGATACGAATGGTCATGGCACATTTGTATCCTCCATTGTAGCCGGGATTTCTGTCCGAGGAGCTTCCTTTTTCGGCTATGCAAATGGCACGGCAAGAGGAGTCGCACCTGGTGCTCGGTTGGCAATGTATAAGGTGTTTTGGGATGAAGACGGCAGTAACTCTGACTTTGTTGCCAGTATGGATCAGGCAGTTGCCGATGGAGTTGATGTGATTTCTGTCTCAATTGGGGATGATGTTTCTTCCTTGTACGAGAACGCAATCTCCATAGCTTCTTTCGGTGCTATGAAGAAAGGAGTTCTTGTTTCAATTGCAGCTGGAAATGACGGTGATATAGGTAAAGTATGTAGTGGATTTCCTTGGGCATTAACGGTGGCTGCAGGATCTATCGACCGTTTCTTCACAGGCAAGTTGACTTTGGGGAATGAGATAACAATCACAGGATGGACCACATTCCCTGCGTCACCTCCTGTTATGAAACTGCCTCTCATTTACAACGAAACGTTATCTTCTTGCAATTCAAGTGAGGCATTGTCTACGGCTAAACACGGGATTGTCATATGCAAAGGTGGAAGTTATTTTAAGCAAATGCGCAATATCACAAACTCAAATGTTGCAGCGGCTATATTTATCTCAGATGATCCCGAGGCAATTGAATGGAGTAAATTTACATGTCCTGGTGTCTGTTTAGGTAAAATGTGTGTCGTTGTTTTTGTTAAATACCCGTGTGTCGTTCTCTAGAGGAGCAATACTATTGGCCTTGTGTGTCGTCTCAAGATAATAGGTCTTGCTCAAAAGAAAAACAACTAAAGAAATCAAAGTAAAGAGGGGGGGGTGTTTTGTCAAAGTGGAGAGCTATGAAAACTAAAGCAAAATGTAACATGCATAAACTAAAATTAAACGGTCTAAAAATGCAAATGATCAAGTGAGTGGAACGTTAGGGAATGAGATCGTAGTAATTGGAATGGGTTCAATGCAATTCATGAATAACAATGCTAAGTGGAACTACACTAACTCGTGATCAACTTCGACCATACTCAACCGAGATTCAAGTCTAAATATCAAAACGAGGTTATATAAGATCACTTCACACATATAAACTCTAATAATCGGAAATCACAATTAATCGAGTTAGGCCATACGATACCACGATTAGGCCGGCCATACGTAACCACGATTAGGCCGAGGATAATAGATTATGGTCTATAACATATAAATCAAACAATAGAAGCATACCAAGAATGAGGGATTTGGTCCATCTCCTCAACAAGTCAAAATATCAATTATCCCCAAATTCATGTAATTACAAATCACCCAAACCTAATTACTCATCACTCAATCCCTAACATGCAATCTAACCAAACATATCAATCATATCAACACAAACATTCATCATCAAAATCATAAACAAGCAATGAAAAGGGAGATATTACCAAAGAGCTTCAAATCGAGTATTGTTTACATCAATGTGTTCCTTGAAGAAATCTAAACAACCTTTTTCAAATGCTTGAATACAAAATCTCAATGGATGATGGAGATAAAATTGGAACTAAAACTAGATCTAAGAATATGAAAATATCTAAGAGAGAGAAAATGGGGGAAAGGTGGGTGTTGGTGAAGATGGAATGGATAATTGTGATTTTCCACCAACCTACTATTTATATTTTCCCCACATGCCCATACAAAAAGACCAAAAAGCCTTTAAAATGCCCCAAAAGTCAAGTCAACAATTCTTCACTATTTAATTTCGTCCAAAAACCTTGCTGGTACGTTCTGGGGGTGACTGGATCTTGCTCGGTTATAATTTCGTCGATCCGACCGTTGAAATTGTAGATGTTGAAGTTGGGAACATGCTGTGAAAGTTTCAGGCCGATCCAACGGTTAACGAAGTCAGAAATGCAATTTTGGCACAGCTGCGCAGTGCAGTCACACACTGGGCGCGGCGCGCTGGGATTTGCCTAGGAGAAGAGCGCGGCGCGCTGGGAGTCCTCGACCCTTCAGAGCGCGGCGCGCTGGGATTTGCCTAGGAGAAGAGTGCGGCGCGCTGGGAGTCCTCGACCCTTCTGAGCGCGGCGCGCTGGATTTGCAAAGGAGGATACCGCGGCGCGCTGAACATCGGACTAGTGTTTCTCGTTTTTGCTCGATTCTTGTCTAAATCCTACAAAACCACAACCATAACAACATATGCACAAAATCACATGAATAGGATTATATAAGCACAAAAACAACACAATAAATGTACACAAAACAAAGGAAAAACTCGCACAAAAACGTGTGAAACAACTCCCCCACACTTAAGACATTGCTTGTCCTCAAGCAACAAAAGAACACAAAACACCACGAAAACAAGGCAAGTTCTCCACAAAAGAATTTAGAAGTTCATTCCGGTTATCAATCAAGAACACATACCCACCGAGAAAAGTTCAAACGTCACAAAGATCACATCGAGCGAGTTCAAAAAGCAATTATTCAATCTCAACAAACCGAAGTTTTCTCACAAGAGATTCACTCGTTCTTTTTCCACTCGAAATAGGGTTCACTCCAAATAGTCATATGCAAGTGAAAGGAATCAAGTCAAAATGGAACTTGCACACATAAGAAAGATAGTACACAAGGAGCATTCAAGGAATAGACCACATGTAACAACTAAAAATATGCGATGATAACAACCATAAGCATGCACATACGGAAGACTCCACTCAACAAAGTTGTCAATCTCAAGAATCGGGGAACTCTTAATCGTTAAAGGGTTGTAATTGGGCTAGGTAATTGGAGATTCGGGAAATTTTTGGGAATAATAACTCATTGGCCATTGTGGGCCCATCCTTATTTCTCCTTTACCTCACCCTCATCACCACACTCAACTCTCAAAAGAACACTCAAGGATCACTTTTATATAATGAAACACTTACCCTATTTTTCGGGTCATCAAGGAATAATAATAATCAAGTACTCACGCTTTATGAATTAAGATTGATGCTCACTTTCAACACAACACTCTCTCTTATATAATGGATCACTTTTTTTATAGAGAGACAATAATAGCATGGAGTAATATTTGGGAGTACACGCGGCTAATCGCCCACATAATAATGGATAAATCAAGAATTGGTGGCTAAAAGCAACACCTTGAGGCACGTAGCACTCATCACACAACACGGAGTTTTTCTCAACATATATCTTTATACACACACTCTCCAACATCAGGAATATAGGGTGATGAGCAAAAGGGCTAAACGTAGTCTCAAAGGGGCTTCTAGGGTTTCCCTCGACGGGCTCGGGGGTTTCAAAAATCTCCTTGAACGGCTAAAATCCTAAGCGATTAGTTCCCGTCATTTTCAAGATCATGAAAGTTATGCTAACGAGTTTTGAAAACCGAAATGCACATGTTCTAGTTATCTCTTATCATCTACACACCAAGTCATAGAACAAGGAAGCACGAGTCTCAAGAATCAACGAGAAATCGAAATCGAAAGAATTATCCCTCATCAAACGAAGTTAAAAGGCTCAAACCTCACAATGTCGGCTTTTTTTTTGAAAATTCGAGTTTGTTAAAACATCACAATTACCCAATCACTCAAACAACATTCAACTTTGTAACATCCGACCATTTCTCAAAAAAAAAAAAAATTTATACCGGAATAAACTTCATGTTTTCGATCAATTCAAACTCGCCGAGGTTTCGGAAAATTTCCCCACAATAACAAACATCACACAAAAAGTAAACAATCCAAAGTAAGATATCCACCAAAATAAAATGGAAACATCCCTACAAACCACATAAACACAAAACAAAATACAAGATGGATTCCACAAAACTCCCCCACACTTAAAATAAAAGCATGTCCTCATGCGAAAAATAAAGGGAAAAGAGACGAAAGGATAACGAAACTTCCCTAGAATGGCGAGAACCGGACATGGCAAGTTGAAGACTAATCAACGGGGCGACAATGGACATCCAACCTCAAACAAGCAACACATCAACCCTATTATGGCTTGTGGTCATGGAATGGTAGACATCGTCGAGAAGAGACAATCATCACATCGAGGGCTTGGGCATGGGGCACGGGGATACACGTACTCTCTCCTACAAAAAGAAAACAAAATCATAAAAGAAACCTTGGGTTGCCTCCCAAGAAGCGCTTATTTTACGTCATTAGCTTGACGTTCGTGGGCTCGCCCCACACGAGGCACTCATTTTACTTCCCAAGCCAACAACATCCACGATCTACCACCTCGAAACTAAAAATATAGAACTCCACTTTCTCAAGAAAACCATCTCCGTTAAGGGCGATCGGTTCTCAAGAGAAGGTCCATCGAGAGCACGCAAAGTGAGATAACAAACAATAAGCTTTGATAAGGAGGTCTCCCCCACACTTGCGTCAAAAGGTAGATAGTAAATATCTTCCAACTCGGCCGCTAAAAAGATCGAGCTATACTTCCGGAGATAGAGCGTTTCGGCCAAAGGGACTCGATCCTCCAAATATGAATGAGTGAATGATCGATCTACGGAACACAATAAGTCCATTAAGCCGTTTCTACTCCTCTCCTCCACCGGGACCTCTAAATATATCGAACTCAACTTTTGGAGAAAGATCATCTCCTCTAAAGTCCATTGAACTTTCTTAGAATCACAACCGAGATCATCTATTTTTCCATCATCAATACCCGAAAAATCCTCAACACCTCGGGAGAGTCTTATATCCACTCCCAAATCAACCAATCCCGAAATTCGCCTACCAAAGCTCCAACCGGGCCCCATCTTACATAAACCGGGGTCAAACAACAAAGATGGCGGGGGAGCTAGTCTCTCACTTGGCTCTTCGAGATCCAACGGGAGAAACCCGTCCTCAAACTCGTCTTCCCCATCACTCGTGTCATATAGAGGAGAACTCTCGGGCTCAAGACCGGTATCAATCATCAATGGATCGTCTTCTCGGTCGGCTATAACATCATCATCCCCAATTGGGGGCTTCTCTTTCTCGATGCACATGTCGGGCTCCAACTCCCACTCGTCCTCGACGGAGCACTCCTCAATGTAGTGTAATATGCCCTCAACTAACAAGTGGTCCATCTCACCCTCGATTGCGTCCATCAAAACATCTATAGAAGAATGAAATAGCCTAGGTGACCGTGGTGGTGGCCGAAAGAAACGGGCAATAAATGTGTCGAGGAGATTTTTCCAATTGCTCACGAAGCTAGAAGGCAATGACATCACCCAATCACGAGCTTCATCTCTCATGCAATATTTGAAGCACCATGCTCTCAATTCATTCTTCTCAAAGCCGTCCAATGGAAGTGTCTCAACTTCAATGATAAAATCTTTAAGAAATAAAGTAGCGTCCTCATTAGGCAACCCGGAGAATGATGGTAGTCGAGCTAGATGATGCGGCAATAGCTTGTCGTCTTGGACCCTCGGAACATGGCTTTTGCAAGAAGGGCCGGAAATGTACCTCGGCCGAATGGGATCCTCAATGTCACGTCGTGGAGGCAACACGTGGTGAAGTTGTGGCCTTGAGAAATCGGCAATAGTAGGTCGAGGAGGCTTCCTTGGACTTTGATTCCGATGAGGTGGTGGAAATATGGAATCCCTCGTTCGATTGAAATATCCAATGGCCCGATCTTCATACCTCTCATAAGGTGGATCATCAACGTACTCCTCGCGTGAAGGCTTACGGGGCTCCGGCGTAAGATAGAATCGTGGGTTTGAGAAATCCTCAATGGTTCGTCGCTTTGGCTCTTGCACCACGGTATTTTGACGACAATAATCATATTCATTCCCAACAAATTCCTCTTTACGGTAGTTTCCACGGTTTAGATCCCGAGGCGGCTCCCTTTCTCTTCGATCCCGACAAGGAGGCGGTGACATGGACTCCCTCTCGCCATAAAAATTCTCACGATACCCAAGGTGTTTCCGGTGACGAGGAGGTGAATAATCTCGGTCATCTTCATTATGAAGGTCAATATGCCGAGGTCGACGATATGGCTCATGATCTCGGTGGCTCGAACAATGGCTCGAATAAATTTGCCTCTCGCGATAGAAATCGGAATAGTCGACTTCATAGGCTCGGTTACCATTGCGTCTCGCCATGATATCACCTCGGTCGTTGTAACTAAATTACTCCCCGGCAACGGCGCCAAAATTTGTTTAAGAGAAATGTGTGCGTCGATTTCAATAACCCGAATGTCGTTCTCTAGAGGAGCAATACTATTGGCCTTGTGTGTCGTCTCAAGATAATAGGTCTTGCTCAAAAGAAAAACAACTAAAGAAATCAAAGTAAAGAGGGGGGGGGGGGGGGGGGGTGTTTTGTCAAAGTGGAGAGCTATGAAAACTAAAGCAAAATGTAACATGCATAAACTAAAATTAAACGGTCTAAAAATGCAAATGATCAAGTGAGTGGAACGTTAGGGAATGAGATCGTAGTAATTGGAATGGGTTCAATGCAATTCATGAATAACAATGCTAAGTGGAACTACACTAACTCGTGATCAACTTCGACCATACTCAACCGAGATTCAAGTCTAAATATCAAAACGAGGTTATATAAGATCACTTCACACATATAAACTCTAATAATCGGAAATCACAATTAATCGAGTTAGGTCATACGATACCACGATTAGGCCGGCCATACGTAACCACGATTAGGCCGGGGATAATAGATTATGGTCTATAACATATAAATCAAACAATAGAAGCATACCAAGAATGAGGGATTTGGTCCATCTCCTCAACAAGTCAAAATATCAATTATCCCCAAATTCATGTAATTACAAATCACCCAAACCTAATTACTCATCACTCAATCCCTAACATGCAATCTAACCAAACATATCAATCATATCAACACAAACATTCATCATCAAAATCATAAACAAGCAATGAAAAGGGAGATATTACCAAAGAGCTTCAAATCGAGTATTGTTTACATCAATGTGTTCCTTGAAGAAATCTAAACAACCTTTTTCAAATGCTTGAATACAAAATCTCAATGGATGATGGAGATAAAATTGGAACTAAAACTAGATCTAAGAATATGAAAATATCTAAGAGAGAGAAAATGGGGGAAAGGTGGGTGTTGGTGAAGATGGAATGGATAATTGTGATTTTCCACCAACCTACTATTTATATTTTCCCCACATGCCCATACAAAAAGACCAAAAAGCCCTTAAAATGCCCCAAAAGTCAAGTCAACAATTCTTCACTATTTAATTTCGTCCAAAAACCTTGCTGGTACGTTCTGGGGGTGACTGGATCTTGCTCGGTTATAATTTCGTCGATCCGACCGTTGAAATTGTAGATGTTGAAGTTGGGAACATGCTGTGAAAGTTTCAGGCCGATCCAACGGTTAACGAAGTCAGAAATGCAATTTTGGCACAGCTGCGCAGTGCAGTCACACACTGGGCGCGGCGCGCTGGGATTTGCCTAGGAGAAGAGCGCGGCGCGCTGGGAGTCCTCGACCCTTCAGAGCGCGGCGCGCTGGGATTTGCCTAGGAGAAGAGCGCGGCGCGCTGGGAGTCCTCGACCCTTCTGAGCGCGGCGCGCTGGATTTGCAAAGGAGAATACCGCGGCGCGCTGAACATCGGACTAGTGTTTCTCGTTTTTGCTCGATTCTTGTCTAAATCCTACAAAACCACAACCATAACAACATATGCACAAAATCACATGAATAGGATTATATAAGCACAAAAACAACACAATAAATGTACACAAAACAAAGGAAAAACTCGCACAAAAACGTGTGAAACAGTGTCGTGATCAGCTCCAATGACGCCGCACAAGTCCTGATCCCTTATGCTACACAAGTCCACGTAAAGCCAACCGCTAGCATTGTGTTCCGACAAACATTGTTGGGAATGAAACCTGCTCCCGTTGTGGCTACTTACACTTCCAAAGGGCCATTTAAGGGGTATCAGGACATCTTAAAACCTGATGTTATGGCACCTGGAACATTAGTATTAGCATCTTCGATCCCTAACGCAACAACAGCTAAAATCGGCACTAACATTTCTTTGACTAGTGATTTTTCACTTGAAAGCGGGACGTCTTTTGCTTGCCCTCATGTTTCTGGTATCGCTGCACTATTAAAAGGTGCACACCCCGAGTGGAGCCCGGCAGCAATTCGGTCGGCCATCATGACCACAGCCAACCCTTTGGACAACACCGGAAGAAGAATCCGAGATCCATATTTCCAAAACGATGATGCGACCCCGCTTGCCATGGGATCAGGACATGTGGACCCCAACCGGGCGCTTGATCCGGGGCTAGTTTACGACGCATCCCCACAAGACTACGTGGATCTTGTTTGCTCCATGAATCTCACTCGGTCACAAACTCAAACCATCGTTGGACCAGACTACAAATGCTCAGGTTCGAAATATTCTTCCGACCTCAATTACCCGTCTTTCATCGCTCTGTTTAGCTCCACACAAAATTACAAAAAACATATCAAAACATTCAGAAGGACGGTCACGTACGTGGGGAACGATGTTTCGGTTACATTCAGTTTCAAGTTAGAAGAACCCAATGGCAGCAGGATCTATATCTGGCCAAAGACTTTGTTTTTTCGAAAGAAGAATGCGAAACAGAGCTATCTCATGACCATTGTTTACGAGGCTCGTAATGATTCTTCATCATATGCAAGGCATGGATCACTCACTTGGGTGGATGACTCTGAGAAGCACACCGTTAGAAGCCCGATTGTGGTTTGTCCGAAGATCGAGTAATAGACTTGTAATATGGTGGTGTCTTCATGCATGATCTGGTGTGTTTCTATTTTCTTGTTGTTTTAATGCTTGAAATAAAGGTAACTATGCTTTTGTCCTTGTGGTGATAAATGATATGTAATGACTGGAATAATTTTATTGAATGAATATGGAGCCATATATAAGGCTGTACAGAGGAGTGAATAAGGGAATAAATCTTCCTAATACAAAACTACTATAATGAGTTTATTGTAATAAATCAATCAATATATACTCCTTATAATATAAGAAGACATAATTAACATGAGTTTATTGTAATAAATCAATCAATAATACTCCTTATAATATAAGAAGACATAATTAACGTAATTGGACGTTAAGTGAGTAATGTCAGTATATATTCCCGTAATACTCCCCCTCAAGTTGGAGCTTGGAGATTACGAATGCCCAACTTGGAACGTAGAAACTGAAAACGTTCGACGCCAAGAGCCTTAGTGAAAATATCAGCGACTTGCACGTCCGATGAGATGGAATGTGGAACAACATCCCCACTTTCGACCCGTTCTCGAACGAAGTAGCAATCCATTTCAACATGCTTGGTTCGTTCATGAAATATCGGATTCACGGCGATATGACGAGCAGCTTGGTTGTCACAAAAGAGTGGCGTTGGCCCTTTTTGGAAAACTTGTATGTCTCGTAAGAGCCATCGAAGCCATAATATTTCGCTGACTGTCTGAGCCATGGCGCGGTTTTCTGCTTCAGCCGAAGAACGAGAAACAACCGATTGTTTTTTAGATCTCCAAGAAATCGGCGCATCACCGAGTGCAATATAGTAGCCAATAGTCGAGCGACGAGTAAAACTACAACCCCCCCAATCTGCATCACAATGTGCTGAGGTCTAGACTTCCGTCCACAGGAAGGAATATACCCTGTCCGGGTGTTGATTTCAAATAGCGCAAAACGCGTTCAGCGGCCCTCATATGTGTTTGTTTGGGATTTTGAAGAAATTGGCTGAGATAATTTACGGAAAACACGATATCGGTTCGAGTCACGGTAAGGTACAATAACTTGCCAATCAATCGCCTATACTGTGAAGGATCAACCGCAAGATCATTATCATCATCTTTTCGAAGTTTCAACTTTTGTTCCATCGGAAACGAACTAGGTCGTCCTCCTTGAAGTCCACTTTCTTCTAAAATATCCAGGGTGTATTTTCTTTGACTTAAAACAATTCCAAGAGAATTACGAGCCACCTCAATTCCCAAGAAATATTTAAAGGGTCCCAAATCTTTGATGCTGAAGCGAGAATGAAGGTAGGATTTTACATACTCAATTTGAGAGTGATCATTCCCAGCCAGAATCACATCATCAACATAAATAAGCGCGGAAACGTAGATGTCACCCTTTTGGTATGTGAAGAATGAATGATCAGCTCGAGATTGGCCAAAGCCAATGGCTGTGAGAGCTTGAGTGAATTTTTTGTACCAATTCCTAGACGCTTGTCGCAAACCATAAAGCGACTTTTCCAGCTTGCAAACACGATTGTCTCCCTTCTTAGCAAAACCAGGAGGAATACGCATGTAAACTTCTTCGTGAAGGTCCCCATGCAAAAATGCGTTGTTCACATCTAATTGATGAATTTCCCAATTTTTCTTAGCTACGACCGATAATAAACATCGTACCATTACCAATTTTGCAACTGGGGCAAATGTCTCGTGAAAATCGATGCCCTTTACTTGAGAAAAACCGCGAGCCACAAGGCGAGCTTTGTAACGCTCAACTTCTCCACTGGGTTTATACTTTATTTTGAAAACCCACTTAGAATCAACAGTTTGTTTCCCAGGAGGTAAAGAAACCATTTTCCAAGTGCCATTGTCTTCCAAGGCTTTTATTTCCTTTTCCATAGCTTCTCGCCAATTAGGATCCTTCATAGCCTGAGTGTAATGTTTAGGCTCATCGCGAGAAGTGATGGCCGCTAAAAAAGCTTTGTGAGACGGTGAAAATTTATCATAAGCGACAAAATTAGATAGAGGATATACCGTAGTGGAGCCTGATGTGGAAGTGGGGTTTGAGTGATCGACGGAAGGCGGCAAGTCAGTTACAAAATTTTCCAAGTGCTTCGGCGTTTTCTTTAATCGATGACCTCTACCTTGAACCAACTCTGTGTGCTGAATTTCTGGAGCTGTATTTGGTTGTCTAGACTCACATATAGGATCATTATCAGCGTGATGCACAACCTCTTGATCATCAACAGATGGTGTAGATTCAGTGAACTCGTTGTTTTCCTGTTGCTCAAAGCTCATATTACTATTTAGATCGTCAAGTAGGATATCTTCGATTATGTTTGGTTGATCCATGACTCTCCCATGATGTGAGCTGCATCCCTGTACAAAATCTATTGCATATTTTGTGGCTTCGTGAATATCCATATTTGGATTACCACGACATTTATCATTTTTAAACGGGAAGACATGCTCAAAAAAAATAACATCACGTGAGGTAAATAAATTATGTGTCTCTAGATCAAAAACTCGATATCCCTTTTTACCATTAGGATATCCCACAAAAATGCATGGTCTCCCCCTTTCGCCAAATTTGTCCACCCTTTTGTTTTCGTGTGCATACACTAGGCATCCAAAAACTCTTAACTGGTTATACATGGGTAAATGTCCCAACAATATTTCATGTGGAATTTTATTATTGACGGCGGAAGACGGTAATCGGTTTATGATATAGACCGAAGTAAGTACACATTCACCCCAAAATTCTAATGGTAAGCCTGATTGAAAACGAAGAGCTCGTGCAACCTCTAAAATATGTCTATGCTTACGCTCTACAACACCGTTTTGTTGGGGTGTGTCGGTACAAGATGTTTCAAGAAGAATCCCATGCTCTTTATAATATTCTAGCATTTTGTGGGATTGAAATTCTAATCCATTGTCACTTCTTATACGTTTTACCGTGACATCAAATTGGTTTTTCACCATAGTGCAAAATGAGGTCAAGTAGTGAAAAAACTCAGACTTATTTTTCAGCAAAAAAACCCACACAGCACGGCTAAAGTCATCAACGATCGATAAAAAATAATGTGCACCAGTAAAAGAAGCAATCTTATAACCACCCCAAATGTCACAATGGATTAATTTAAAACAACGATTAGTCTTAATAAAACTGGAAGGAAAAGGCAATCTAGTTTGTTTAGCTCTTAAACAAGCATCACAGAAATCGGTCTTACTACTCATTTTTCCCAAAGCGTGTATTTGCTGCAATTTCTCACCGGAGGTGTGTCCAAGACGCTTGTGCCACAAATTATGATCCACCCGAACTGACATTGCCGCGGTTTCCGTTTTTAGGGGCTCAAAGTAGTAGAGACCATCACGTTGTCTACTCATCCCAATCAGGCTCCTCGAGTGCAAGTCCTGTAACACGCAAAATTCAGGAAAGAATATCAAGGCACAATTTAAACTTCGTGTTAGTCGACTAACGGAAATCAAATTGCATTTGAATTTTGGTATATTCAACACCCCATTGACTAATAAGCCATTTGGTAGTCGAGCCTTGCCAATCCCTGTTACAGGAATTTTTTCACCTGTTGGTACTTTTACTGGCATGTCACATATAGGATCAAGTTTTCCTTCAAATATAGTTTCGTCACAAGCAATGTGTTCGGTGGCACCTGTATCGATAATCCAACATTTAAAAGCATCAATACTACCTACCATGTTTACTGAAGTAACCTTTTGAGATGTGCTCTCCGAATTGTTGCGGAGAAATTTAAGCAAAGTGGCATGCTCTTCAGGAGTAAGCCCTTTAATGGGATTAGAGTTTGCTTCCACATTTGCTGCTTTGGGCATTTTCTTTCCTCCTCCTTTTTCACCTTTTTGTTTTTCTTTTTCCCTTTCATTTGGAAATCCATGCAAATAGAAGCATTTTTCAATTGTATGATTAGATCGTTGACAATGTGTGCAAAAACGATCTTTGCCAAACTTCTTTTCTCCTCCTTGCGCTATTTCACGCCTATTATTAGTTTGTGCTTGAAAGGCAGAAACTTCAACCACCGGATTTCTTAAGGTGGTTATAGCTCTTTGTTGCTCATCTTGGGCAACAAGATGATAAGCTGTACTCAACTTCAAAGCTGGTTTCGAACTAAGCACATGCGTTTTGACGTTGTCATAATCATCGTTTAGACCCATCAAAAACTCGTATAATTTTTCTCGATCGACACGATCGACAAGCTTTTTTCCCATTTCGCATTTGCATCCGCCGCACTCACACGTAGGCATGGGAGCAACCGCTTGAATCTCGTCCCACAATCCTCGTAGCTGCGTATAGTAAGCAGAGACAGATTGTTTCTCTTGACGGATCATAGTGATGGCACGTCTCAACTCATAGGCGCGGGGTGCATTCTCCATACCGAACCGTTCCTCCAAGTCGATCCAAATGTCTCGAGGCGTAATATGATATTTCACGCTAGAACGGATCTCTTTCTCCATTCCGCTAGTTAACCATCCTTTAACCATGGCGTTACAACGCAACCAAAGATCTAACTCCTTAGAGCCGACATGAGGTTTAGTGATAGTCCCGTCCACAAAACCAATTTTGTTCTTGGCGAACAGGGCGTTGGACATCTCTCTTACCCAATCACCGTAATTGCCATCCCGGAGCAGTTCGCTAACATAGACTTGTCCTGGATGGTCGGATTGACCAATGAAATACGGTGACATCATGTCAACTGAAGAAGAAGAAAAACTGACCTTGTCTTTTCCTTCTGACATAGCAAATTGGAAAAAAAAAACAATGATATTTTTTTATTTTAT
The DNA here is from genome assembly GCA_954870475.1 of Euphrasia confusa. Lineage (NCBI taxonomy): Eukaryota > Viridiplantae > Streptophyta > Magnoliopsida > Lamiales > Orobanchaceae > Euphrasia > Euphrasia confusa. The sequence continues at coordinate 42,806,623 of OX940956.1, read as the reverse complement.
TTTTTAGAAACTTCGCTCTGATACCATGATAAATGATATGTAATGACTGAAATAATTTTATTGAATGAATATGGAGCCATATATATGGCTGTATAGAAGAGTGAATAAGGGAATAAATCTTCCTAATACAAAATTACTATAATGAGTTTATTGTAATAAATCAATCAATATATACTCCTTATAATATAAGAAGACATAATTAACGTAATTGGACGTTAAGTGAGTAATGTCAGTATATATTCCCGTAATATGTGGTATGTCTAGCAAGTACCATGAAATTTCGAACCCCGATAAAATCATGTATCAAAATCAACGAAAGGCCATCCGCACGCCATCAGTCACCGAACCGAGTCGATGATGAATCTCAATATCAGCCTTGAAACGAACCTTCAACGAATACTTCCAGTTTTTCACATGTGTTTTGGGACTGAACACTCATTGTGTAAAATAGGGGTCAAGGTGTAAGTTATAGAAAGGTTAAGTACTATACTGAACTTTCTTGAAAATAAAGGGTTCTATTTATAACGAAAGAGATTTCATGGAATTTATTGAAATCAATAGGAAATTCAAAGACTTGTTTGGAATTGTAGAAAATTCCTGGATCATTTGAGATTTCAAAATTTCAGAGGACTACAATGTAATTAATTCTCAAGCCCTAATAATTTCAATTATTACGAAAAAAGGATTGAGATTTGGGAATAACGGGAAATCCAAAAATAACCCTAATTCACTTACCTCTCATCTCTCTCAGCCTCTTCTGCGCCTCACGGCAGCGTTCGGAGAACACCACTCGGTCAACTGAAACGTCGGATCGGGCCCAAGCAGCGGTGCTCAGCTAATAAAAATATAAAATAGACAATTAATATTTTTTTAAATTATAGATTTAAAATAATTTATATTTTGAATTTGAGTAGTTCACATACTGATATGTATGAAGAAAAATTAACTATTTATATTAGCTTAGGTAAAAAATGTAAAAAGTTTATTTTTTTAAAATAAAAAAATAAAAGTGGAATATAAGAATGGTGTGTATTGATTGGAGTTTATAAAATTTTGCCCGTTTAAAACATGGTATATTCAATTTAAATTTTAAAATTTTATAAAATTTTGAAAACTTTTGTCTAAATCAATAAAAAAAATTATAATTTTTTTCAAATTTAATAAAAAACATATAAATTAATAAAAAAAAATACTCTCTCCCTGCCGCGAATGTTTGCCAACCTATAAATTTTATTTTAGTATTTTTTTATAATTTTTATATAGTTTTTATTATAAGTAATCAATGTCAAATAAGAGAACAGTTGACCAGACGGAAAGAGTAATATATATGAAATTTTATTTAATGGAAGGAGTAATATATATGAAATTTTATTTAATGAATAAATTATATTTATTTATCCCAAAATATTATGCTGTGCTTTTTTGAAACATTCCATAATGTTTTGGGGATGCAAAATTATGTGATATTTATCAGGAGATACAGATCAATCCAAATTTTGAATACTCTCCCTAATAAATAAAAATATATACCGAGTATTTCCAAATTTCTTAAATATAAAAAATTTCTTATATATTAATAAAAAAATTAATCTATATAAGTCTATTTTAATAATTATTCGTTTAAGTTCTTTTTTATAATCATGCGCGCTTGGCATATCCTCATTTATTAACTCTTGAATCTTGATGTCATATAAAATGACATCACATTTTTTTACATTTGCAAAGTCTTTGTTTTAGATTTTTTGTGTGATTTAACATTACTCAAGTCTTTGTTTTAGATTCTTTGTGTGATTTAACATTACTCAAGTCTTTGTTTTAGATTCTTCGTGTGATTTGATATCAGGGCCGGCTTGGAAGTTTCGGTGGCCATGTGCGAAATTTCAATATGGGCCCTAAGGGACCCTAGCTAGTGTTGTAGTACGTAAACAAATACAAAATAATATACGATATTTCTTAACTATTTTTTTTTCATAAATTTTTTAAAAAAATTATAAATGCATTTCAATCTAACTCTTTATTATTCATATTTTTTTTATTATAGATAAAATAAATTATATTTTTTAAACATTTTTTTTTAAATATAAACAAATATTAAGCAAAACAAGACTTACGAAATGTGGTTAACTAGTAAGTAAACAAATACAAAATAATAAAGGATATTTCTTAACTTTTTTTTTAATTAAAAAAAAATTCAAATCAATATATAAATGAATTTCCATCTAACCCCTTGTTATTTTTAATGAATTAATTAACGCTAGTAAATAAACAAATACAAAATAATAAAAGGTATTTCTTAACTTTTTTTTTTGATAAATTTTTTAAAAAAATTTATATCAATGTATAAATGGATTTTTATCTCACTTTTCGTTATTTTAATGAATTAATTGGATTTTCATCTCATTGTTAATGAATTAATTAACGTTATTTTTTTATTAGCATTAAAACAAATATTTTATTAATAATAAGATTTTTTTTATTAACTAAAACAAATTATTTTTTTTTAAACAATTATTTTAAAACATAAATAAAAATTAAGCGCAACAACACTTTATTAACGCTAAAATAATTTTTTTTTTCTAAATTTTTTTTTAAACAATTTTTTTAAAACATAAATAAAAATTAAGCGCAACAACACATTATTAACGCTAAAATAATTTTTTTTCTAATGAAACACACAAAATTGGGCCCCAAAATTTTGGAGGCCCTGTGCAGGTGCACGACTGACACATGCTAAAAGCCGGCCCTGTTTGATATTACTTAAAATATATGTTCACAATTCTTACATATTTTATACAATTTACCAATTATGTAGTGAATTAATTATATTTTTAAAAAAAGCATGGTGTGTATTTAGAGAGATGTAAATTCCACTTATTCTATACAATGTAGTTTTTTTTTTTCTTTTTCAGATTAATTTTTTTTATATTAATTTATACATCACACATTTTTCCAAGTAAATAATTTTTTAGTATAAAATTTCTACAATTGATATCATTTGTGGTTAATTAGATTAGAGTTTATTAGGGTAGTTTATTTGAATAAAGCCTTGATTGTAGATTTTTTGTTTGATTCTCTTTTTTCACGAATTGAGATCCTCTAGCTCATTAGGAAAGGTTTTCTAATATTTACTAACTAATAAGTCTGGACCTTTACTCATTTCCATTTAATATAAAAAAAATAATTTTTTTTCCAATTTAACAAAGAAAATTCATCAATTTTATTAAATAATAATATATGTTACTGTATATGATTTTAATTGATGATAATCTTAGTTCTAGTGATTAAGGAATCTTCCAATATAATCATAAAAATATGTGCAATCATTTTTTTAATGATTATAGGAGTAACTTTTTTTTCCTGATAACATAATTTGAGATTCTTGGAATATTGTTAAGAGTATCAAGAAAACTATAATTAAAGTATTGTGCTTTAACATTATTTTTTAAAATTTATAATTTAATAATCTAATGAATCTATATGTTAAAAGGCAATAAAATGATACATAAAATTTATAATTTAATAATCTAATGAATATATAATTATTACATATGTAAAAGAATCAAACTCGTGCTCGAGTTGAACATTACTATATAGAAGCCTAGCTCAAGCATTATTTTTGAAGAATCAAGTGGCTAGCAAGCCTCACAAATATATGTATTTTTATAAATTAAGTACTCTTAATATGTGAATTCGAATTAAGTCGACTTTTACGACTTACGAGCAATTCAAGTCGAGTTGAACTAGAGCAATTCGAATTGAGCCCGTTGAATAAGTTGAAGTTGACTTTATTGAGTTAGCAGAAGTCAGGCGCTTCAATCGAGCTTCAATCGAGCCGAGCTCGGGCATGACAAATTTTAGTTTAGTCGAACTTGAGTCTATTAATTTTTTTTTAGTCAACTCGATAAACTCAAAACTCTCGGGTTCGCTTAATTTCAACCCTATTAATCCTCTCACATATCGTTGAGTATAAGTGGTGGAGCCCGCACCCTTCCAATTTCAAAAATATTGTAATGACTTGCGCTTTATTAAAGTACTACTCCACCTAATATACTACTTATCATTAAAAATCACACAAAAAATATTTAAATAATATGAAAACAATATCGACCTTAATCATGTATTCTATAAATTTGAAGATCTCATCTTTCTCACATTCATCCCCTCTGATTAATTTTTTTTATATTAATTTATATATCACGCATTTTTTCAAGTATTAATAATTTTTTAGTATAAAATTTCTACCATTGATATAATTTGTGGCTAGATTAGAGTTATTAGTTTATTTGAATAAAGTCTTGATTGTAGATTTTTTGTTTGATTCTCTTTTGCATATATTTTGACAAATGAATTATGTTTACATCTATTTCTAAGCCTATCAAATATTGTAAAATACTATTGTACGTGTATCAACTATTTATGCATAATTATTTTTTAAATTACAAAGAAAAAGTATATAAATAGTGAAAAAAAAGAATACTGTACAGTACATTTTATGAAATGTGTGAAAGTAAAATATAACTTTGAAAAAGCTGCGTCAATTTAATTTTTAGTAACTACGTATATTAAATTTGATGACAATTAAGAGTCCATTTGGGCGAGGTTATTTAAAATAGCTTATAAGATATCACATCTTATAAGTTGTTTTAAGAACTGATAAACTGTTACTTCTTATTTAATAAATAAGTTGTTAAATCGTTTGGATAAAATAGATATTAAACTTACAAAATGTTAATTTGTTTGACAATTTAAGATCTTATATAAATAAAATTACCAAAAATAAATTTTTATATATAAAAAAAATAATTAAAAATATTTATATTAACTAAATAATAAATTTGGAATTTTTGTATATATATAAAATATAATAATTATAGGGGTATTTTGGTCTTTTATGGTTTAAGTTATAAGAGCTTATAAGCGGTTGAAAAAAAGTACTTCCTCCCTTACTTTTTTTTAACAGTTTATATAAGCTGTTAAACAGCTTATTTTTAAGTTTTTTAAGATCCTTTTTTAAGATCCTTTTCTAAAATGTTATCAAACAAATTTTAAGAGCTTATAAGCTCTTAAACAACTTATAAGCTGTTTTAAGGAGCTTATAAGCTCAGCCAAACAGGCTCCTTTATATTATAATCAAAAAATATATGGAATTTATCTTTTTTTTAAATGATTATAGGTGTAACTTTTTTTTTAGATAAGATAATTTGAGAATCCTGAAATATTATTAGAGTATCAAAAAAACTATAATTAAAGTGTTAAGCTTTAACATTATTTTTTTTTAATTTATAATTTAATAATCCTCGGGGCTAGGGATGCAAACGAGCCGACTGCAGCTCGCGAGTATTACTAGCCGAGCTCAAGCATACAAAGAAGTAACATAAATATGAAGCTCTCATCCTTCTCATATTCATCTCTTCAAGCATACAAAATGAAGCTGTTCATCAAAATTCATCATCTTCTTCTTCTTGCCTTTATATTTTTGATCTTCAATCCGGTTATCGCAGCCGATAATCGATCAGCCTATATCATCCACATGGACAAATATTTCATGCCCAAGGCGTTTGCCGACCACACCAAATGGTATACCTCAATCGTCGATACCTTGAAAGATGATGACGATCCTTCCCACCCCAATCAAAAATCACCGCGCATGCTTTATACTTATAATCATGTGTTGCATGGGTTCAGTGCATTGTTGTCCAAGGCCCAACTCGAGTCCTTAAAAACATCGCTCGGTTTTGTCTCTGCCCATCCCGACAGAAGTTTGATCAAACTACAGACAACTCACACTTCTCAGTTTATGGGGCTTAATCCTCTAACCGGACTCTGGCCGGCTTCCCGTTATGGCCAAGACGTGATTGTCGGTGTTATAGATACTGGCGTGTGGCCCGAAGTTCAAAGCTTCAACGACGATGGAATGACAGCTGTCCCGAAGAGGTGGAAAGGAATATGTCAGTCGGGGCAGAATTTCGAGTCTTCAATGTGTAACAAAAAGCTGATCGGAGTCAGATATTTTAACAAGGGTGTTCTAGCAGCGAATCCCAATAAGACCCTGCGTATGAACTCGGGAAGGGATACAGATGGTCATGGCACATTTACATCCTCCATTGTCGCCGGGAATTCCGTTCGAAAAGCTTCGTATTTCGAGTATGCAAATGGCACGGCAAGAGGAGTCGCACCTGGAGCTCGGTTGGCCATGTATAAGGTGTTTTGGGAAGATGACGGGAGTGACTCTGACTTGATTGCAAGTATGGACCAAGCAATTTCCGATGGAGTTGATGTGATTTCTGTCTCACTTGCGGATGGTACGGTTCCTTTCTACGAGAACTCAATCTCCATAGCTTCTTTCGGTGCTATGAAGAAAGGAGTTCTTGTTTCGACTCCAGCTGGAAATGACGGTAATATCGGGAGCATAAGCAATGGATTTCCTTGGACCTTAACGGTCGCTGGAGGATCCATCGATCGTTTCTTCACCGGGAAGTTGACTTTAGGGAATGGGATAACAATCACTGGGTGGACCATATTCCCTTCCTCCACTCCTGTTGTCAAACTGCCTCTCATTTACAACCAAACATTATCGCCTTGCAATTCAAGCGCGGTATTGTCGACGGCGGCTAAACACGGGATTGTCATATGCGAAAGAGGTGTTTATATTCGACAAATGCATCGTATCTCGCACTCCAATGTTGCAGCGGCCATCTTTATATCAGACGATCCCATCTCTGTTGAATACGACAGATTTACATGTCCCGGAGTCGTGATCACCTCCGAGAAAGCAAAAGTAGTAATCCGTTACGTAACTGATCAAATCCACAAAAATCCAACCGCTAGCATCGAGTTCCAACGCACGCTGTTGGGGACAAAACCAGCTCCTGTGGTGAGTACTGACTCGTCGAGAGGCCCTTCTCGGAGCTTCCAGGGCATCTTGAAACCTGATGTGATGGCACCTGGAACATTAATATTGTCCTCTTCGATTCCTAACAAAACAACAGCTTGGATCGGCACTAACATTTCTTTGACTAGTGATTTTGTACTTGAAACTGGGACGTCTTTTTCTTGCCCTCATGTTTCGGGTATTGCTGCACTTTTAAAAGGTGCGCACCCAGAGTGGAGCCCGACAGCAATTCGCTCGGCAATCATGACCACAGCCAACCCTTTGGACAACACCGGGAAAAGAATTCGAGATCCACATTTCAAATACGAAGATGCAACTCCGCTTGCTATGGGATCCGGACATGTGGACCCCAATCGGGCGCTTGATCCGGGGCTAGTCTACGACGCATCCCCACAAGACTACGTGGATCTTGTTTGCTCCATGAATCTCACTCGGGCACAAACTCAAACCATCGTGGGATCGGACTACAAATGCTCTGCATGCTCGAGATATTCTTCTGACCTCAATTACCCGTCGTTCATCGCTCTTTTTAGCTCTGGAGATCATTGTAAGAAATTGACCAAAACGTTCAAGAGGACGGTGATGTGCGTGGGGAAGGATGTTCCGGTTACATACAGATTCAAGTTAGAAGAACCCAATGGCAGCAAGATCTATATCTGGCCAAAGACTTTGTCTTTTCGAAAGAAGAACGAGAAGCAGAGCTATTTCATGACCATTGTTTACGAGGCTTTTAATGATTCTTCGTCATTTGCGAGGCATGGATCACTCACTTGGGTGGATGACTCCAAGAAGCACATCGTCAGAAGTCCGATCGTTGTTTCTCCGAAGATTGAGTAATGATAGACTTTGTAATACGGTGGTGGTTTCTTCATGATGCGTGATATGGTGTGTTTGTGTTTTCTTGATTGGTGTTGTTCCTGAAAGGATGTTTATGTCCTGTGTTTTAATTATGCTTCAAATAAAGTGAACTATGCTTTTGTTCTTGTGGAATGTAAACACACAACATCGCATCAAAGTTACATCAAACATTCACATTGTTTGGAACAAAACGCCGAAAACTAATACGTATTAATACATATTAATACGATTCTGTATTCTGATTTATATACGGTCCAAATCATACGACGTATGTATATATATCGTGTATTTGAGACAAACGGGTTTGTCCCCAATTCAGAAACGAAAGAACCCACATTAGGGTTTTTTGGGGGGAAATTTCCTGTGTGTTTCAGAATTAGCAATTTGGGGAATACCTACCTATGATTAATGTTTAATTGGTGCAAATTAGAAATTGGGTAGTGAAAGGATTTTTGTGTGTTCTTTTATGTGTGATTTGATCTGTATATTTTCTTCGACCACTCGAAAAATACCCGAGTCCCGAGAGTACGAGCTAGACGAGGACAAGCAACGGACCCACACAGCATTGCCGAGAGGGTATTATATGCTCGTTACATATTCTAATTGTCGATATACAGTATCTTGTTGTTGCATATATAAGAAGATTGTGTAATCGGATATTAATTTCTTCTTGTTACAGCTTCGGAGAGAAAGAATTGCTAAAAGGATGAGAGCCTTGCAAGAATTGGTTCCTAGTGTCAACAAGGTCAGCTCTCGACAATATGTGAATGTCGATTCCACAGGCGTGGCGGCCGCCGACGTGGATTTCTGTCATCGACGAGTTCCCAAACTCGGATTCGATTGACCTTTAGGAAGCTCCTCCACCTTTTCATTTAATTTATCTTTTTTTTTTTTAATTTATGGTATTAATATTGTATTTATTTTTATTTATTTTTTTCTTTTTTTTTAATCCATAATACTCGTATTCCTCTGTGTAGATGATATTCTTTCCGTTGAATTTTTTATTTTGCGATGTGTAGTTGAACTTGAATTAAATTGATGTGTAATTGAACTTGCGCGTTCTTACTATATAATTTGGAAGGTGATTTCTAAATCAAATGTCATCACTAAAAATGATTTTAAATTATTTTTATAATTATTTTTATAATTATTTATAAATATTTTTAATTATTTTTATTTATTTATAAATATTTTTAATTATTTATATATTAATAATATAAGGAAAGGTCGAAAATACCCTTCATCTCTCATCTTGACCACGGAATCAAACACGTGCCAGGCAAGGCATGTGTGGCCGGAATCCGTCCATTCAGCCACCAAAGTCTAATTAATGCTTAGTTCAGTACTAAATCACCAAAGGCTTAGTTCATGTACTAAACCACCAAAAAGAAAGACGAGTCATCAAAGTCTAATACTAAACCACCAAAAGCTTAGTTCGGGTACTAAACCATCAAAAAAAAGATGAGTTATCAAAGTCTGAAAGTGCTTATAGTTCAGTCAATAAACTATAATTATCTCTTATAAATATAAGTGTAATTACTTAAAAAATATATAAATTATTAAATTGAGTACTTCCTCCTTCCCACATAAATATCTAAATTTTATTTTAATAATTTTTTTATAATTTTTGTATACTAATTATAATATGTATTGAACCGACAAAAAATGTCAACGTTAACCACTTTTTACTATTTCTGTGAGACGGATTGAGTATTCTTACTTCAACGGCAGACACACACATGTATGTATACAGTACATATGTACATGGGCCTATTTATATACACACGATTTTTTTTTTTAAACTCACAAGGCCTACTTAACACACAAAAGTAGGCTATTAATATTTTTTGATTAACGTAACACAAGAAATTCATAACCAAACATCAATAAAATTAAACACATTAATATTATTTTGTTGTTTGTTTTTTATTGAACAAGATTCGAAACATTGAATTGGTATGGTGGAGGCTCGTTGGAGGGGGAAGAGCCGGTGAAGGAAGTGCGGAGGGAGGACTGGTGTTGGCGGCAGCGGGGCGACTGCTGTAGAAGGGGCCATCTTGCTGCTGCTTGTTGTTCTAAGTATGTTCATAAAGGTGTATCTACTAATTATTTTTAGAAATAAGGTTAATATAAATATTTCACAATTATTTAAATGTAAATAAATTAAAAGAAGTTTGTGTAAATCCTAGTTGGAAGTGTAAATATTTTTTGTTTTATATAGGTTAATTGTATTAAAAATACTAACTTTTATCTTGGTTGGAAAAAAAATCACTTTTTTAAGTTTGCAATAAAAGATTTGACCTTTAACATTTTTCTTAATTGAATGATATAATTAAATTTTATTAAAATGTTATACAACAAAATAACTATGTAATATATTAAAAATAATTACGTATAATATATTAATTAAAAATAATTACACCTCTATATACCCCTTCCGCCTTCCCCTTAACCGAATGTTCTTTAATTATTTTTAATTAATATATTGCACGTAATTATTTTGTAGTATAAAATTTTATTAAATTTAAGCCAGATCATTAATTAAGAAAAAAATTTAAAAGTCAGTCTTTTATTGCAAAATTAAAAAATTTAGGTTTTTTTTGCAACCAAAATAAAAGTTGGTATTTTTAATACAATTAATCCTTTTATATATATATAGTAGTAGTAGTAATGTTTTTTAAACCTAAAGGGGCCCAGTGTCCCCCTGGCCCAGTGTAGATACGTCTATGCTCTCAGCCACACGGCGGAACACACCTTTGTCAAATGAAATGTCGGGATTCAAGCCCAAGCAGTGGTTCTCATGTTAGGAGTGTTCATCGGTCAAAAATCGGACCGAAATCAGATTTCAATAAAAGTAAGACTTAGAAATCGGACCGAAAAATTCCAGTCTGGTCCGGTTATTAACCGAATTAGACAAGATTATTTTTAAAATAAATTTATATAAAAAATCAATTAAAATAATAGATATTTTTTAAAATTTCTTTAATTTAAAGCAATGTTAAAATTTTTAATATGAACAAAATTTATAATGTTTTATAATTTTTTTAATGTAATTAAAATAATTTTACTTTATTAATTTTTTTTATTATATAAGTAAAAATAGATAATTTTATAATTTTATTCAGTTTATCAATATAAATTTCATAGTTTTACATTATTAAAAATTATATATTTATATGTATTCGGTCCATTCCAGTCAGGATAGGTAAATTCCGATTTTTAACAGGAAACTAGGCGTGGACATGAGCCGGGATGAGACTGGATTTAGGTGATCCCGGTTTAGTCTCATAATTTTTTTAACGGGAGAGGATGAGACGAGATCACACATTTTAAAAATTGATCATGTGAATTCGAGATCACATATGAAAGTGGGATGAGATCGAAATTGAAACGAGATCCCATTTATTTATTTAATTTTAATAAAAAAATATTTTTAGTAATATTTTTTATATACATAATTTAATTATTTATCATAAAATATATTTTATTATTTTATTATAATAACGTTATATGTTATATTTGTTTGATTTGATTAATAATATAGTATTAAAAAAATTAGTTATTACAAATTATATTAAATTAAATAAATTAATATATTATAAAATAATTAAAAATATTTTTTTAATATATAAAAATATATAACGGGACGGGAAGGGATATTACGTGATTTATTTAGTTAATTCCACTCTCGTCCCATTATTTTGATACAGGATCGGTAAAGTACGGGATTAACATTTTTTATTTATCAATCTCGTCTCATCTTGTTGTATTCTATATTTGAAAAGGTTTGTTGTATTCTATATTTGAAAAAGTTTATTTCGTACTTTTGTCAATTTTTTGATTTTGAATTTCGTTTATTATGATGAAATTCATTATTAATTAAAGAAAAATTTAGCCCTTAGAGACATAACTCCTATATGTATATAAATATATACTCCAGTATAAATAAATAAGTGATGTATGATGGATCCAACATATTTAATTCTTGAAATAAATGTGCGCCGATTAAATTTTAAATTGAATTCTTGAGCCACAATAATTGATCAACGTACCAAATCATACTATCAAATAACTTATTAGTATAACACTGGACTATTTGAAAAAGTTTGTTGACTTGTTGTATTCTATATTTGAAAAATACTGCTATCGTTGTTTGTGTTAAAAACAAACAAACATGCATAACATATAAATATGTTAATTGCAAGTAGTTGGTAGTTTGTTGTATTCTATATTTGAAAAAGTTTATTTCGTACTTTTGTCAACTTTTTGATTTTGAATTTCGTTTATTATTATGAAAAAGTTCAAAAATGGCATTTTATCGATGCCGACTTTGACTGTCGACGACAGGACGGAATGTTTTTTCAGGAACATAATTGTTTACGAGCAGTACTTTCCGAGAAGCAAGGGGCATAACTTTGTGACCGACTACGCGATAATGATGGATTGCCTCATCAACTCGTCCAAGGACGTGGATCTTCTTTCCAAGTGTTGGGAGATAGTGAAGTGGTGGCCGTTGTTTTCAGCCAGACTCTTTATCCGGGACCCGTGCAGGAAAACAACACGAGTCGAGACTCCGGGGAGATCAAGCATTTGCTCGATTTGATACACGCCAACTGTAGCAGGCTCGTTACTGAATTTACAAAGGCCCTAGGCAAAATTTTATATTAAAGTAATAATAAATAATTACGTTTTTTCTAAATAAAATTAATAACGTGCAATTTATTATAAACTCCATTCAATTTACGTGCATTTTACTATAATTTAATAAATTACGTTCAATAATTTAATAAATTACGTTCTATTTACGTTTTTATGATAGTTGTTTTCCTTTCCCACTTTGCCTATTATTGAAAAAACGTGTACAATTAATTAAATTGGTGTAAACAAATTAACAAAAATCTCCAAACTGTGACATTGACCAATAACTACTAGCACGTGTCGATAATTACTCTTATATGTATATGTATATATAAGTGATGTATGATCGATGTGCCGATCATATCAAAAAAAAAAAAAGTTTTTTAAAAATCATATCAAAAAAAAAAAAAACATGCATAGACAACATTCCTCCACCGGCGCCTCCGAGACCTTCGACCGCATCCACGACAAAATCTCCAAACTCCCCAACTCCGAAACCGAACGCTGCATCTACAGAGTCCACAAGCACCTGCGCAGCGTGAACGACAAGGCCTACGAGCCGCATATCCTCTCCATCGGGCCCTACCACCGCGGGAAGGAGGAGCTCCAAATGATGGATCGGAGGAGCACAAGCTGAAGTACTTGCAATCCCTCCTCCGTCGTAAAAATCAAAGCCTCGACCAATACATCTCGGCCGTGGCCGAGTTAGAAGAACGAGCGCGCGAATCCTACTCCGAGACGAGCAACCTCACCTCATCCGAGTTCGTCGAGATGATGGTCCTCGATCCGTGCTTCGTCGTGGAGTTGATAAGAAAATTCTACGAGGGGGATCCAAGTTGCAACAAGGATCCGATTGTCCTGATGAATTGGATCCTGAGTAGCTTGTGGAGAGACTTGTTTCTCTTCGAGAATCAAATCCCATTTTTCGTGTTGTGCAAGGTGTACGATTTAGTCGAGGCCCCGGGCCAACCCTACATACTGATCAATCTCGTGCTGTACTTCAGCCAGACTCTTTATCCGGGACCCGTGCAGGAAAACAACACGAGTCGAGACTCCGGGGAGATCAAGCATTTGCTCGATTTGATACACGCCAACTGGCAGCCTTAGTTCGACAATTCCGACAACGGTAGCGGGCCCGTTACTGAATTTACAAAGGTCCCAGGCAAATTTTTGTATTAAAGAAATAATAAATAATTACGTTTTTTTCTAAATAAAATGAATATAAATAATTACGTTTTTTCTAAATAAAATGAATAACGTGCAATTTACTATAAATCCCGTTCAATTTACGTACATTTTACTATAATTTAATAAATTACGTTCAATAATTTAATAAATTACGTTGTGCATTTTACTACTCCTTCCTACTTTTTTTATTTGTTCTAGGCATTGACACAATTATTAAAAAAAATTTATTTTGCCCAATTTACCCTTCATTTACTCTATTAATTATATTTAATATAATCTCATTTATTTCTTCACACAAAACTCATACTCTTTTTTTCCATTAAAATAAAATCAAATTTAGTTTCTTAACATAATATTAATCTAAAACTATATAGTCTCAAAAATAAATTGCGTAAATTCTTTCACAACATATAAATAAAATATTTTAAACTCTTTGTTTCCATTAAAATATATGAGTATTTTTATTAACATTAAATTTAATTTCTTCACATAATATTAATTTAAAATGCAGTATAAAAAATGAATTGCTTAAATTCTTTCACAACATATAAAGAAATATTTTAGATTCTTTTTTTTTCATTAAAATATATGAATATTTTTATTGTAATCAAATTTAAGTTTTTTGGCATAATATTAATCTAAAACTAAATAGTCTAAAAAATGAATTGAGTAAATTTTTTCACAACATATAAAGAAAAATATTTTATTAATTTTATTCTTTACAATTTGAAGATTTGTAAAATTTCATAGTATAAAAAAAGAATAAAATAGAGTAGGACACTAAACCAACAGTAAATATTTGAAATTTTAGATTTTTTTTAATTTAATTAATTAATGATGTATTTAATGCATAGGAGTATATAAGAGAAAAAAAAAATCTTAAAACGACAATTAAATTGTAAAAAGTAAAAAAAGCTAGAACGAAAAATAAAAAAGATTGGAGGGAGTATAATTTAATAAATTACCGTTCAATAATTTAATAAATTACAATTTTTTTTAAATTTAATAAAAAACCATATAAATTAATAAATATATATATGAAATTTTATTTATGAATAAATTATATATGTCTATCCCTAAAAATTGTGCATTGTTTTTTTGAAACATTGTATAATGTTTTGGGTACACAATTATGTTATATTTATAACAATACTACAAAAATCTAAACTTATTTATTGAGTTATTTAAAAAAATATAACTAATTCGACCTAGGCTCGAATTTATTAGATTTGATCAGAATTTACCGGTCTACATTCAAAATTGGGTTAAAGAATTGAATTTAAATTTTTTTATTGAAAATTATTCCAAAACTTATCACCTATTTTTCGATCGATCCAAAATTTTAATACTCCTACCTTAATCAATAAAAATATACAGGGAGTATTTATAATTTCTTAAATATAAAAAATTCTTATAAATTAATACTACATAAAAATTAATTTATATAAGTCTACTTTAATAATTAATCGTTTACTCTTGATGTCATATACACGTCACATGACATCACATTTTTGTACATTTGCCTAAAGTCTTTGTTTAAGATTATTCGTGTGATTTGAGAGATTTGATATTACTTAAGTCTTTGTTTTAGATTCTTCGTGTGATTTGATATTATTTTATATATATCTTCACAATTCTTACATATTTTATAAATTTTAACAATTATACAGTGAATTAATTTTATTTTTTTAAAAGCATCAAGGGTGTGTATTTAGAGAGATGTTATATCCATTTATTATTTACAATTTAAATTCTTTTCCTTTTTCAGGTTATTTTTTTTATATTAATTTATATATCACACATTTTTCCAAATATAAATAAAATTTTAGTATAAAATTTCTACAATTGATATCATTTATGGCTAGATTAGAGTTATTAGTTTATTTGAATAAAGCCTTGATTGTAGATTTTTTGTTTGATTCTCTTTTGCTTAAATTTTCACAAATGAATTATGTTTACATTTCTAAGGCTATCAAATATTAGTACTAGGATGGGTGACTCTTTGGAAAGTCCTCGTGTTGCATTTTTTTTCGTCACACGTCGAACAAGATGTATACAAATTTGTCGAGGGTTGTTAGCTCAGTTGGTTAAGCACTTGAATTGGGGACTTGGGGTCCTTGGTTCGAATTCCAAGACACTGCAATTGATATAGACAAAAAAAATTTATATATTGTAAAATACTCTTCTATGTGTCTCAACAATTTATTCACAATTTATTTTTTTAATTACAAAGAAAAAATATATAAATAATTAAGGGAAAAAAAATAATACAAGAAATGTGTGAAAGTAAAATATAACTTTGAAAAGGCTGCGTCGATTTAATTTTTAGTACATACGTATATTAAATTTGATGACAATTAATAGAAGATTCTAGTTATAGTGATATTAAGGATTTTCATATAATTAGAAAATATATGGATTTTTTAAATGATTATAGGTGTAACTTTTTTTTCATAGATAAGATAATTTGAGAATCGTGAAATATTGTTAGAATAATAAAAGTTG
Organism: Euphrasia confusa; assembly: GCA_954870475.1. NCBI lineage: Eukaryota > Viridiplantae > Streptophyta > Magnoliopsida > Lamiales > Orobanchaceae > Euphrasia > Euphrasia confusa. The sequence goes on along the minus strand of OX940956.1, from coordinate 42,790,542 downwards.
CTCGTTTGTTGTTCTATATGTTCATAAGGGATGTATCTACTAATTATTTTTAGAAAGAATGTTAGTTAATATAGATATTTCACAATTATTTAATAATCCTAATGAATTATGTTAAAATGATACATAAAATTTATAATGTAATAATCTAATGAATATATAATTAGTGCATACGTAAAAGAATTAACTTGAGAGAGTTGAACATTACTACTCCCTCCCAATCAGAATAATAGTGACACTTTTTTCACAAAATACAAAGAAGGTGTGACTATTAATCTGGTTGGGAGGGAGTATATATAAGAGCCGAGCTCAAGTTTGTTTTTTAAGAATCAAGCGGCTTGCTAGCCGCACAAATATACAGTGAAAATTCTATATAGTAATACTTTATATATGAATAAACTTTCTATAATAATAAAAAATTCAAGTCTCAACTTCGTAACAGATAGTTATAAATTGTTATAAGTCATAAATTTTTTAAGTACTATATTAAGTATTTCTACTTCTATATAGGAATAAATGATTAATATATAATAAAAATATTTATTAATAATGTTTTTATATATTAAAATCAATAAAATGTTTAAGATTACTTGAAATATTTATTAAAATCAATAACATATAGCGATTAAAGTTTATAATTTAGATTCATTAATATTTTATTCAAACACAATTTTTACACATATATAGTCAAATTTTATTATTCAAAACTATTAAATTGATTTTGTGAATTTAAAGATAGATAATATGTATATTATTTTTTATAAAAAAAATTATTTTTATTTTATAAAACTCTGTATAAGAATAACTCTTTTATAGTAATATATTTTCTCAACGATATGACTGTACGGAGTTTCTAATAATTTATATTTATAAATTAAATATTCTTATTATGTATATTCGAATCAATTCGAGTTTTACGAGTAATTCGATTCGAGCTGAGATAGAGCAATTCAAAATTTTGAATTGAGCCACTCGAACAAGTTGAAGTTGACCTTATCGAGGTAGGCTCTTCAATCGAGCTGAGCTCGGACATAACAAATTTTAGGTTAGTCGAGCTCGAGTCTACTAATACTATGTTTTATGAGTCAACTCGATAAAGCTCAAAACTTGAATGCTTTTCAACCCTATTAATCATGTCTAATCTCGTTCATTGCACCTTTCCAATTTCAAAAAATATTTTAAAATATTTTAAAATATTGTACTACATATTTTAATAAATTAATATTTTAATTAAAATTAATTTCTTATAATGAATTTAACGTAAAATATAGTTTATTTCTTAAAATTAATTATATTAAATTTTGCATAATGAAATTAATTGACATAAATTGTAGACGACTCCCAAACTAGAGAGCAGTTAACCTGATATGACAACTATTCTTTGACAGAAGAATATTTATTTAAAATTCTAATTATTCTTTGACAGAAGAGTATTTATTTAAAATTCTTTATACATAAGTAAAATAATCGAACTATATTTGTAGTGTAAAGTTGGTGTATTCTGATCATAATTTTTGTCTAAAGTGTATTAATATTCTCGATTATGGTAATTAATTCGTACAATATTAAAATGATGTGAATTGTATATTTATTACAATTTTTGGTTTATACAGTGTGAGTATATCCTATAATTTAATTAAATAATGTGAAAATTAATCCAATAATATTGGAAATAATTATTTGATTCAATTTTAAAATAAGTTATTCAAATAAATTAATTTAATGGAGTGTAATGAGATTATGATTATATAAAAATGCATTAATCATATAGAAAAATAATGATCATAAAATAATTATTTTTAATTTTTAATTTGACATTTTAATATAATAATATTGAGCAAAATCAAATAGTCATTTTTTAAAAAATTGAATCAACAAAAATTATTTTTATTGAATTAATACTTTAGTTGGAATATGAAAATTGTATAATTTGATTTATTTATTTTTATGTAAAAATTTAAAATCTTAATAATTAATATATAGCTTAGATAATTTAGATTAAATTTAAAAATAATATTTTAACTTAGTAACTCATATCATATGAAAGTCTTATAATTAATTTGGATTATAAATATAATTAAATTCTTAATTTTTAATTAATTAGTTTAATTTAAATTATAATTTTAATTAATCAATTGAATTGATATGTACGAAATTTATTAATTAAATTTGTTTATTAATCAAATTGATAAATTTTATTTTTTAATTAGTTAATCAATTAAATAAATTAATTTACTTTCAAATTTATAATAATTAAAATATTCTTGCTAAATTTAACAAAGGAAAAAAATTAAACAAAATTTGATTTGATTTGTACTACCAAATTTATAAATATCATATCAAATTTAATAATAAATACTTTAATCAATAATGCCACATGTTGAAATTTTATTGGCGGTGTAAAAAGTCATTTCTACACCTAGGGACGTAAACGAATCAAACTTTTTTGACTCGATTCGTGATTCGATTCGATTTTTGATGATTTGTATTCGAAAAAATGAATACGAATACAAATACAAGTATTTTTTTATATTCGAATATTTACGAATACGAATATGAATAATGTAGTATTCGATTCGAATATTATACAAATAGTTCGATTCGATATATATATATATATATATATATATATATATATATATATATATATTAAATTTTCGATTCTTACTTGCCATTTTCCCATACACAATATAATATTTCAGACAAATCTTTTTATTGAAAAAAAATGTATTGATAAACAATTTTGCGACAATTGTTAAATGATAGTATTTCAGTTTTATTTTAAAGTTTATAATTGAATTTTTTTAGGTTTTTATGAAAAAATAAAACAATGTCAATATATATTGTTCATTTTATATTTTTTTTTATTTTTTAATATATATTTGAATATTCGAATATTCGACAAATACGAATACGAATCGAAATTTAATATTCGAACGAATACGAATACGAATACGAATACGAATATAAATACAAATACTTGAATATTCTTACGAATTCGAATTGAATACAGGATATTCGACTCGATTCGATTCCTTTACACCCCTATCTACGCCTAGTGTTAATGTTGCGTCTTCCTGCGCTAGCTATATTAAAGTACTACGTAACGTACCTAATATACTAACATTAAAAATTACACACAAATTATTTAAATCATATGAAAGCAATATTGACCTTAATCATGTACTACAATTCCCGATATATATATATATGAAGCTCTCATTCTTCTCATATTCATCTCTTCAAACATACATACATGGAGTTGTTCATCAAAATTCATCTTCTTCTTGTCTTTATAATTTTGGTCTTCTATCGGGCTGCGTTAGCCGACTCAGATGATGATCGATCAACTTATATCGTCCACATGGACAAATCTTTCATGCCTAAAGCCTTTGCTGCCGACCACACCAAATGGTATACCTCAATCGTCGATACCTCAATCGTCGATACCTTAAAAGACGATGACGACGACTCTTTGAAACCACCGCGCATGCTTTATTATTATAATCATATGTTGCATGGGTTCAGTGCATTGTTGTCGAAAGGCCAACTCGAGGCCATAAAAACATCGCACGGATTTGTCTCTGCCTATCCTGGCAGAAGTTTGATCAAAATACAGACAACTCACACTCCGCAGTTCATGGGGCTTAATCCTGTAACTGGATTGTGGCCGGCTTCTCGTTATGGCCAAGACGTGATCGTCGGTGTTATAGATACTGGCGTGTGGCCCGAAGTTCAAAGCTTCAACGATGATGAAATGAGTGATGTCCCGTCGAGGTGGAAAGGAATTTGTCAGCCGGGGCAGGAGTTTAACTCTTCCATCTTTCCATGTATAAGGTGTCATGGAAAGATGACGAAGACTGCTCAATTATCCGTCGTTCATCGCTCTTTTTAGCTCTGAAGATCGTTGTAAGAAATTGACCAAAAAATTCAAGAGGACGGTGACATGCGTGGGGAAGAATTTTCCGGTTACATACAAATTCAAGTTAGAAGAACCCAAGGGCAGCAAGATCTATATCTGGCCAAAGACTTTGTTTTTTCGAAAGAAGAATGAGAAGCAGAGCTATTTCATGACCATTGTTTACGAGACTTTTAATGATTCTTCGTCATATGCAAGGCATGGATCACTCACTTGGGTGGATGACTCCGAGAAGCACACCGTCAGAAGTCCGATTGTCGTTTGTCCGAAGATTGAGTTATAGACTTATAATATGGTACGTGTTTGTGTTTTCTCTTTGTTGTTGTTGTTTCTAAAAGGATGCTTTATTTTATGTTTTAATGCTTCAAATAAAGTTAGTTATGTTGTTCACTTGTTCTTGTGGAATTATGTTCAATCAAAGTCATCGAATAGGATAGGAGCCCATAATCTATATAATATATAAATTCAGACTTTGCTGATCCCACGTGTACAGTGTCAACACAAAAAATTACACTACAAAAAATAGCATGTTTACACTATGTGTCACACAGACAAAGCTTTTATTGGTCAAGATATTCTTATGTGGCTTTTCTTTACTATTATTAATGACGACGTGGCTTTTAATTCAATTACTGAATTACTTACATAATAATTCCATATTTACTACATTTTTCAAATTCCATCTATATAATATATAAATCCAGAATTTGCTGATACCATGCGGCCAGTGTGAACACAAAAAATTACACTACAAAAAATGAGCATGTTCACACTACATGTCACAGACAAAGCTTTTATTGGTCAAGATATTCTTATGTGGCTTTTCTTTACTATTATTAATGATGACGTGACTTTTAATTCAATTACTTACATAATAATTCCATATTTACTACATTTTTCAAATTCCATTAATAAATTGTTATAACCGAAATTTTAAGTATTTTAGATTTGCATAAATAATTAATAGTAACTAAAATTATAATACTTTACTCATCATTTCCTTAAATTTATCAATTATATTAGTTGACCGGGTTCTATAAATAATTTATCTAATTGATTTGTTACTTAATTCATCAATTCTATTACATCTCTTACCATATATATCAAAATAATAATATAGAAAAAAAATCATTTATGTTATGAATATTATTATATTATAGTGAATGACTTGTTGGCTAAGTCAGAAACCCTAGATTGTATCCTATATAAAGGGGTCTCCCCATATGAATGAATATAACAATTCATAAGAATTCTATTCTCTTCTCATATGGTCTCTCTTTCTACTATATTATTGTCTCTCAATTCTCTTGAGTTTATAACACGTTATCAGCACGATGTCCTAAGAAAGTTCAACCGCATTCTTCATCAAATATTCATCGAAGTTTTACTTATCCAAGATCCGAAGTTCTAATCACCAAGAATTCAATATCAAGTAAGAATTTATACTTATATGTAATAATACTTATACATATATCTTCTTCTTCTCCCCTCCTTCATAAATTGCTCATGTTGAAGCAATTAAATGTTCCCGAAGAACATTATAATCTGATATTCCTAAATTAATATCATATGTTCCCGAAGAACATTGTAATATGATATTCATGAACTTTATATTCCTGAAGAAATATCAAAACTAAATTAAAGTAAATGTTCCTGAAGAACATGATATGATATTCTTGAAGAATTATATCAAAATTAAATGTTCCTGAAGAATATCGTCATATGATATTCCTGTAGAAATATCAATATCAAATTGATTATGATTATATACTAATAATCTCGAAAATATCTTTGAAAATTGACCGTGAAAGATCCAATAGTTTTGTGGAAATATTAAAAGAAAGATACGATCACCCGAAGTTGGTCGTACTACCAAACGTGGTATGAAGTCGGACTCACAAGTTTGAGTCGACATTATAATTTGATATTTCTGAAGTAATATCAAATAAATTATTGTTAATATATTAATTAAACTGAATGTTCCTGAAGAACATATACTCCTGGTTTAAATATTATATTGATCGTTCTGGAAGAAAATCATGATTTGATATTATTCGATAAATATCAAATTAAATTCTCATGTAGTAGCAAAAAGTTTGGAAATATCAAATTAAATTGCTGCGTAGGTAGCAATAAATTTTAAATGTTCCCGAAGAACATTATGATCATATGATATCAATGAGTAATATCAAAATTAAATTTTAAATATTCTTTAAGAACATCATCATATGATATTCCCGCAGAAATATCAAATCAAATTGCTTATGGTTTAGAAATTAAACTTTAAATATTTTAAATATATTATACAAAATATTTTTGAAAAATATTTTTATTGATTGCTCCCGAAGAAGCAAAATTCAAAATATTATGTGTTTTGGAATAAAGTTATATCGTGATACTCATAGTTAAACGTCAAATCGATTGTTCTCTTGAAACAATGATTATATGAATTATCCTTGAAAGATATATTTTGAAAATCGAAATAAATGTATTGTGTGACGTGTTATTCCTGAAGAATACACAATTGATTTATTAAATTTGATAAATATTCCTGAAAAATATTTTATTCGTTAATAAAGTTTGAATGACACAAAATTTTGATCCCCGAAGGATCATCGGTAATGATATTTTGATTTTCGAAAGATCATTGATAAAACCTAATATTTTGATCCCGAATGATCACTGGTAAAGATACTGTATCCCGATAAAACTTAATATTTTGATCCCGAAGGATCATTGGTAAAGATATTGTATCCCCAAAGAATGATTGGTAAATACTGTTATGCAAATTATGACATATTAAGAGTGGGCTCCGGAAGAGCTTTTACTAATTATCCCCACGAATACTACAAATGTACTTAAACATGAAAATGATGCATATCAAGAATGATTGTGCGTGGAAAGGAATCAAACATTTTTCATCTGCGAATTAAGATATTAAATATCTTGAGCCCGCGATCCTGAAGATCGGATTTACAGCAATAATGTTGAGTTGCATATTTAAAGAAGATCATTTATCGGCATTAGGGGGAGATAAGAATATAAAAGATATAAATGCCGAGAAATTTTATTGAATGAAAACGATCTTCAATTCTAGATCCACGCACCAATCAATTGAACCCGAAGTTCATGAAAATAAGTGACTTGCAATATTCAGCAAGTAATCTGCCAAATACATTTACATATTAATGAAGGTGTGACAAAATCACATATATTTGTGATAAATGAACTATAAGAGTTCAAATACCAAAGAGATGAACTCAAATGTTGATTCTAATATACGCCAGAAGCGTAGTAGATCGATCTTAAGATATAAAATAAATTCGCGGAAAAACAAAGAAATTAAGTCACCCTCAAAATCTCCTGAAGAGAGTTAGATAAAAATCCCATTGAAAAAGCATGTGCACATGATAATAGAAAATCGTGGGATTGCGGAACAACCAAATTAAATATTTTGGGAAATGATTAAAAATTTGGTTGATAAAATGAATTGTCATCAACATGGAAAAAGTCGTCAACGACATATTTGCCTCAAGAGTTGCTCTAGAAAATTTGGATCCAACACTTAAATCAATGATAGTGTGCCAACAGCACTCAAAGAAATAGAAATGAGCATGACTCGCTATATTTTGACTCTATAATACACACCTCAAAATATTATCCCAGAAGGATATATGTGGGTGTTCGTACGAAAAACGAGTAATGATGTGGTGAGATATAAAAGCGAGATTAGTTGCTCAAGAGTTTTTCGCAGAAATTCGATGTTAATTAAATATTTTTAAGGATGACATTAAGTTCCGCTACTTAATATTTATGGCAGCAACAACGATAGATATGTATGAATGTATGATCTGATCATGTAAAATATCATATTACATATGGACAAAAATGATATTGAATATAAGGTCCCGAAGACCCGTGATTGGTCCCGAAGACCAGTGATTGCACTCTTTTTCCCTCTACTAAGTTTTTCCCACGTGGTTTTCTTAGTTAAAGGTTTTTAACGAGACAATCACCACAATATAAATGTGAATGTCATGTACTCTTTTCCTCGAGTATTTTTTCCTACAAGGTTTTATAACGAGGTTTTTAACGAGGCATGTACATCACTCGATATGAGTTTGTTTTCGAAATAAACTGAGATATTGAACCTGAAGTTCAAAAGTAAAATATAATATTTTAGATGATTGTGAATTGAAGTTCACATTATTCATTTGTTAATGATTGTATATTCGACATTAGACGCATCTAATATACTCCTGAAAAGTTACCGGCCGGTTATAGCAATTGCGAATGCTCTAGTCAATAGATGTCTGGTAAAGGCATGTCCCAGAAGGACGAAAAATATACAATGGTACAAATGAATGTGAAACTCATCAATTCGAAGGTTGTGTCCTGAAGACCAAAATTTATATTTGAATAACTAAGTTTTTCCTATATGGTTTTATTAGTTACAGGTTTTAATGAGAACGATTAATCACCAATAACTACTGTCAAAAAGTCAAAGATCTTCGGTGATTACAATCAGGGGGAGCAAGTTGTACTCTTTTTCCTTCGTTCAGGTTTTGTCCCACTGGGTTTTCCTGGCAAGGTTTTAACGAGGCATCAATTCTGTACATAGTCATTCAAGGGGGAGTGTTATGAATATTATTATATTATAGTGAATGACTTGTTGGCTAAGTCAGAAACCCTAGATTGTATCCTATATAAAGGGGTCTCCCCATATGAATGAATATAACAATTCATAAGAATTTTATTCTCTTCTCATATGGTCTCTCTTTCTACTATATTATTGTCTCTCAATTCTCTTGAGTTTATAACAATTTATACATAATAAACAAATCAATCCGTATAATTTTTACACAATTAATTAATTTATATTAATATAATAATATAATTTATAGTTCACGCGTTTGAACTTCTATTTAAATGGTTTTTTTCTTCTTCATTGTTTTTCGGATATATTCTCTCTAATTGTTTTTTTTGCAGCCCTCATATATTATATCGTATTCATGAGGTACGTTAATTAACCTTTTTTGTATTCCACTATTGTCTTCGGGTTTGTTCTTCTTTTTGCAAGATTCATGTAATAAAGATGTTCGAATACTTCCTCATTAATGTAATTTTTTATTCATTATAATTTATTTTGTAATTATGTAATCATTGTTTAATTTATTTGTATTTGTTACAGGATTTTTTTTATTCCGTTAGCAATGAGAATGAGATTCAATCGACGCTTATGGTTATTTTCAGGTATATAAATCTTCATCTTTAAGTGCTCGAAGATCATTGGAGCACATTGTGGATACGGGAAGTATTGATTTTGTATTAATCAAGGTGCACAAGGAAATATTTATAAGTGCTCGATCATTCCTTAACATTGATGATGGAGAAATCTGGCTCTACATCAAAGTCGGACGATGATTCCTCGAAGATGATGTATTTTAATAGAAGACAATGTCACTTTCACAGTCATTTTTTATTCCCATACTTTGTCAATATATTTTCTCATGAGATCATTATTGACGGAAGCTCCAAAGTTTTATTATTGTACTTTAAATCACTTTATTTTCGTATTTTTATTTTTTTTCATAAATTTTCATGTCCGGCCTTATTTTAATTCTCTTTTATTAAGTTTCTTAGAATACGATAATTGGCTGAATGTTTTATAATTCTTTTTATGCTTTTATTAATACATTGTTGCATTGGATCTATTCAATTTCGGTTTATTTTAATTATATTATGTTTAAATTAATTACAATTAGATTTTGATATTTACATATCATATATTTATATTATTAATAAATTTTATAATGTTCGGTTATTGTTTTTGTTATTTCAATTTCTTTATTTTAATATTATAATTATCTGATAAGCATTACCTTTTATTTTTTGCAATCTGAATGTAATAAAGTGCATTGAATTGAACTTATAATATCAAAATTAATGTTTATTATATCAACAAATTTATTTATTAAAATTTAAAAATAGTTTTCATTTGTCCGTTCTTTCTTTTATTGAAATCAATTTAAAATAATAATTAATATATATATATATATATATATATCAATCAATGATACTTATATTGGCGAATATGATTCCATCAAAATCAATTTAATAAACTCAAAGGATTTTAAATAAGTAAATGGTTTATTTTTCGTTGTTTTCTCAATACAATACGGTATAAATGGTTCTTGAAAATATATAGATATATAAAAATTGCACAATAATTTTATTTACTTTCTCCGAATAATATTTCTAAATATTAATAAGATTTTTTCCGTAAATATTGATAACAGTTGACTTAAAGTTATATAATATTTCTAATAAGTCTAAATATCAGTCATAATAAAATATATCTATTTAATATGTTATTAATTTAATAAATTTAATTAATTAATCATTCATTTCGTCCGAATTTTAAAGTTAGAGATGATTAACTAGATTAAATATTCCTGTAAATCGCACAGGTAGTTATTACTAGTTTATCTCAATATCTGCCTTAAAACGAATTTTCAAGAAATATTTAGGAATAAGAGGGGTCAAATTGTAACTTTTAGGAAAAATATAGGTCAAATTGTATTTATTTTTTGTAATTTAAAGAAGTGTATTTTTATTTACGAAATTAGTAGTCCTCCTTATGTCCTAAATTTATAGACATTTTTTTATTATATTGTATAAAGAATTATAAAGAAAGTGTGTCTCTAAGTTTGGGAGGAATATGTCTTTTAGACTTTACTATGAGAAAGAGAAAAATAATTTTTATAAAAGTTAGGGATTAAACTAAATTTAAAAAATAAATAAAGGGGTTATTTATAATTGAGAGATATTTATGGATTTGAATGAAATAAACGTGAAATTTAGGGACTTGTTTGGAGCTATAGAACGTTCGAGGATCATTAATTTGGGACTCCAATTTAATTCTCAAGCCCTAATTCAATTCTACCTACGATTTGGGATTTGGGATTTGGGAATTAGGGGAAATTCAATTTCTAACCCTAATTCACTCACTTACAGCCCCCTTCTTATCTCTCTCGCTCCTGGCTCACGGCGGCCTCCGGAGAACACAGCTCCGTCAAATGAAACGGCTTGATAAAGGTCCAAGCAACGGTGCTGAGCTTCTCGATGCCGGTAATTATTTATGTCTTAATAATTTCAATTTTAAATTTTAAAATAGTTAATGAAAGAGAAAATAAAGTGTTAATTTTCTTTTTTAAATTATGTTGTACATTATCTAATTTATGTATTAGAGGTGTAATAGTATTTAATTGTTAGTTTATACTGTAGTAAATAAAATGAAGTTAGAATGTATTACATGAACTCAATCGTCATGGATTCGAGCTTCATTTATCAAATATCTAGACACGTTGATCCAGGCCTAGTTTACGACGCATCCCCACAAGACGATGTGGATCTTGTTTGCTTCATGAATCTCACTCGGGCATTATTTATTCGTTTTTGTTCTGCTTTGTTTATCCGTTTTTAGTAGTTTCGTCGTGTTTGCTTTGCGTATGTTGTTTTGTCTTATGGTGAATTATGTTGTATTACCTCGATTCTTGGTTTGGAAGGTAAAACGAGCCAAGACGAGGCAAAAACGAGCAGAAATGTACAAAAGAGAGTTGAACCGAGACACTGCCTTTACTTGGCCACCTAGCGCCATGAAATGGACAAAAGAGAGTTCAAGTAAGTTCTCTCTTTTTATTCATTGCTTGTTTTTTCGTTTTCCATTGCTTTAGTATTAACTTGTTACCTCGATTCTATTACTGTGCATTCTTCCAACTCTATATGTTTTTCTTTGATTATTCCTGACCGATCAAGGCACAAACGCAAACCATCTTTTGAACAAAACTACAAATGCTCTGTTTCGCTCCTAGGATTGAGAGTGGGCTACACAAAAAAATATGAATTCGATGTGTGTGTGTGTCTATATATATATATATATATATATATTATTCATATTATAAATTTTGATTTATAAAAACAATTTAAATATCAATATAAAAATAAAGTAATTACTGGGATGACATATTCGCATGCGTCATCTTTTTACATAAAACATCAGGCTCTGTGTAAGATAACATGGTTTTCCACTTTTTATTTAAGTATTATTTATTTATTATTTTTATAAATTTATTTACTCCTTTCTTGAGAGGTCTATAGATACATGAAATCACTTTTTTTGTCAAAAATCTAAAAACATCAATCTTTATAAAGATTAGCTGAGTATATAAATATATATGAAGCTCTGAGCCAATTCATATTCATAATTCATTTCCTCTTACACACAATTCATGGAGTTGTTCATCCTTTTCTTTATATTTTTGATCTTCTATCCGGCTACACTAGCCGATCGATCAACTTATATCGTCCACATGGACAAATCTTTCATGCCCAAGGCGTTTGCCGACCACAGTCAGTGGTATACCTCAATCGTCAATTCCTTGAAAGACGACTCTTTCAATACAATTCCAAGCATACTTTATACTTATGATAATGTGTTACATGGGTTCAGTGCCGTCTTGTCGAATGGCGAACTCAGGGCCTTAAAAAAATCGCACGGTTTTGTCTCTGCCTATCCTGAAAGAGGTTTGAAACTACACACAACTCACACTCCTCAGTTTATGGGGCTTAATCCTGTAACTGGATTGTGGCCAGCTTCCCGTTATGGCCAAGATGTGATCGTCGGTGTTATAGATAGTGGCGTGTGGCCCGAAAGTCAAAGCTTCAACGATGATGGAATGACTGATATTCCGGCGAGGTGGAAAGGAATCTGTCAGCCGGGGCAGGAGTTTGACGCTTCAATGTGTAACAAAAAGCTGATTGGAGTCAGATATTTTAACAAGGGTGTTTTAGCTGCCAATCCTAATATCACCCTGCGTATGAACTCGGGAAGGGATACGAATGGTCATGGCACATTTGTATCCTCTGTTGTCGCCGGGAATTATGTCCGAGGAGCTTCCTTTTTCGGCTATGCAAATGGCACGGCAAGAGGAGTCGCACCTGGTGCTCGGTTGGCAATGTATAAGGTGTTTTGGGATGAAGACGGCAGTGATTCTGACTTGGTTGCCAGTATGGAGCAGGCACTTGCCGATGGAGTTGATGTGATTTCTGTCTCACTTGCGGATGATGCTGTTCTCTTGTACGAAGACCCAATCTCCATAGCTTCTTTCGGTGCTATGAGGAAAGGCGTTCTTGTTATGACTACTGCTGGAAATGACGTTGATATTGGGAGTGTAACCAGTGCATATCCTTGGGCCTTAACGGTGGCTGCAGGATCCATCGACCGTTTCTTCACTGGCAAGTTGACTTTGGGGAACGGGATAACAATCATTGGATGGACCACATTCCCTGTGTCGGCTTCTGTGAACAATTTTCCTCTCATTTACAACGAAACATTATCTTCTTGCAGTTCAAGTGAGGCATTGTCTACGATTCGACACGGGATTGTTATATGCAAAGATGGTAGTTATTTTAAGCAAATGTGCTATATCTCAAAATCAAGTGTTGCAGCGGCTATATTTATCTCAGACGATCCCCAGGCAATTGAATGGAGTGAATTTACATGTCCTGGTGTCGTGATCAGCTCCAAAGACGAACAAGTCCTTATCCATTATGCTACCCAATTACACATAAACCCAACTGCTAGCATCGAGTTCCAACAAACATTGTTGGGGACAAAACCCGTTCCCGTGGTGGCTTCTTACACTTCAAAAGGCCCTTCTCTTAGCTACCAAGACATCTTGAAACCTGATGTTATGGCACCTGGAACATTAGTATTAGCATCTGCAATCCCCCACAAAACAACAGCTCGAATTGGCACTAACATTTCTTTGACAAGTGATTTTGCACTTATAACAGGGACGTCTTTTGCTTGCCCTCATGTTTCCGGTATTGCTGCACTTTTAAAAGGTGTACACCCCGACTGGAGCCCGGCAGCAATCCGATCGGCCATCATGACCACAGCCAACCCTTTAGACAACACTGGAAGAAGAATTCGAGATCCACATTTCAAATATGAAGAAGCCACTCCGCTTGCCATGGGATCAGGACACGTGGACCCCAATCGTGCGCTTAATCCAGGCCTAGTTTATGACGCATTCCCACAAGACTACGTGGATCTTGTTTGCTCCATGAATTTTACTCGGGCACAAACTCAAACCATCGTTGGACCAGACTTCAAATGCTCAGGCTCGAGATATTCCTCCGACCTTAATTACCCGTCTTTCATCGCTCTGTTTAGCTCCAAACAAAATTGCAAGAAACATATCAAAACATTCAGAAGGACGGCCACGTATGTGGGGAACGATGTTTCGGTTACGTACAATTTCAAGTTAGAAGAACCCAATGGCACCAAAATCTATATCTGCCCAAAGACTTTGTTTTTTCGAAAGAAAAATGCGAAGCAGAGCTATCTCATGACCATTGTTTACGAGGCTCGTAATGATTCTTCATCATATACAAGGCATGGATCACTCACTTGGGTGGATGATTCCGAGAAGCACACCGTCAGAAGTCCGATTGTGGTTTGTCCGAGGATTGAGAGTGAGTTATAGACTTATGGTGTCGGTTCATTGGACTTTCACTCGTGATTTATCGTCTTTTATAGCTTATGCAGTGTTCTCATGTTGAAATGCTAGAAATAAAGATAAATGCTTCTGTTCTTGATATCAAATTTTTCTAGCATTTTTCTCACCCTGTGTTTTCCGTTCTGTTCAATCCAAGTCACCGAACCGGGTCAATGCTTAAAACGAGTGGTCAACGTATAGCTCAGCGAACCGGGTCAATGCTTAAAACGAATGGTCAACGTATAGCTCAGCTTCTCAACATGTTTCGAACACTCATTGTGGCCGGTGTTTACCAGTACATCCTCGTCTGGGTCAGATCTTCTCTCCCCGGTTCGTGATCCGCTCTGAGATATTTTGTATGATACTCTCCTACATATATTTTCAATTAAAATAATTAAAATCTCAACTTTATCTAAATATTAAATTTAACAATCATTCATATCAAGATTCTAGTTCTAAAGTGATATATAAACATATCTTCATATATAAACAAGAAAAATATATGCAATCGTTTTTTTAAATGATTATAAATTTTTTCCTAGATAACATAATTTGAAAATCTTGAAAACTTGTTGAGTATAAAAGATTGTAGTATAATTAAAGTATCTTGCTTTAACATATTTTTGATTTATAATTTAATAATCTAATGAATCTATAAGATAAAGCAAAATGATTACTCGAATCCCATAAATATTAGTTTATAATTTAATGTTAGATTGTTTTAAATGTTTTATTAATCAGATTAATTTTAAAAATTTAATTATAATAAAGTGTAATTACCGTATAATTATAAAATTATAATAAAATTTAATAATCGCTGTGTAAATTTATAAAGTTGTAAGTAAACTACTCTGATTTATAATTAAAAAAATAAGATATTTAATTCATAACTTTAAAAACTTTTCTTTATTCAAAATTTTCCTAAAATTTAATGCATATTTTAATAATTAAAGTTTAAAATAATTATAATTTACTATTTAATTTTTAGGTCATTTTTTTTTATTTTACTACTTCACTTTTTAAAAATCTCATCGATTAATATATGACATTTTCAAAAATTGTATATTATTACATGGTTTGATGGAATCCGGAAAATTGTATATTATTACCTGGTTTGATCGGAAACGTAAATTAAAGACGTTAAAAAAACATATTGTATTATTTTGTTTGATTTAACAATTAAATATAATTTAAAACATAAAACTTAATTTTGATTTAATTAGTTGATTAAAAAATATCTATTTTAAAACTTTGTTAAATCAAAAAATTTAGATTTTGAACTAATTCTTCCGAATCACAAGAGTTTGCAAAACACTTTACTTTTTTAGTTGTCTTTTAAAAGTTTGCTCATCATAAATACAAAGGTTTTTTTATAACTTTATCATTTCAATACTCATATATTTACATTAATACCATAACTTTTTTATCTAACTTATTCTTTACTTAAACAACAATAAATATTTTACCCCTACTTTTTATTATTTAACACATAAAAAATCATTTTTTCTTAATCTACAATACCTATTATACTCCTCTTTTTTTTAAGACATAAATTTTATTTTTTTAAATATAAGTAAAAATTTCTCTATGCAAACTCTTCCTTTTTTTAAGACATAATTTTTATTTTTTTAAATATAAGTAAAAATTTCTCTATGCAAACTCTTCCGATACGGAGGGAGTACTAATTTACAATTTAAAATTTAAAATTCAAATTTGCTCAAAAATAGCTTGTTTAGAGCTAGTACATACAAAAAGTATTTAGGCAATAAGTATATATATATACTACTTTAATTAATTAATCTTTTAGGTTCTTTTTTTTAATAATAATTCACCCTCTATATATCCTCACTTATGTACACGCTGATGTCATGATGTCATATTACATGAAATCATGCATTTTATAAATTTTAAAACTTATAAATAATTATTTTAATATTTAATTTAGTGTGAAAGCCTTGATTTTGGTAGCACACCGAATAACTCAAATTCTGATCTATAAATATGAAGCTTTCACACATCTCATCATATTAATCTCCTCTTTAATTACACACTTCAAACATTGAGTCTTGCATTCATGGAGTTGTTCATCAAAACTCATCTTCTTCTTTTTGTCTTCTTTATATTTCTCATCTCCTTCTATCCGGCTATATTAGCCGATAATCGATCAACTTATATAGTCCACATGGACAAATCTTTCATGCCTAAGGCGTTTGCCGGCCACACCCATTGGTATACCTCAATCGTCAATTCCTTGAAAGACGACGACTCCTTGATCCGTGGATCGTCGCACCCCACTCAAAAATCACCAAGCATACTTTATGCTTATGATAATGTGTTACATGGGTTTAGTGCAGTCCTGTCGAATGCCGAACTCAAGGCCTTAAAAAAATCGCGTGGATTTCTCTCGGCCTATCGTGAAAGAGGTTTGAAACTACAGACAACTCACACTCCCCAGTTTTTGGGGCTTAATCCTCTAACTGGATTGTGGCCGGCTTCTCGTTTTGGCAAAGACGTGATCGTCGGTGTTATAGATAGTGGCGTGTGGCCCGAAAGTCAAAGCTTCAACGATGATGGAATGACTGATATTCCAGCGAGGTGGAAAGGAATTTGTCAGCCCGGGCAGGAGTTTGACTCTTCAATGTGTAACAAAAAGCTGATTGGAGTCAGATATTTTAACAAGGGTGTTTTAGCTGCCAATCCCAATGTCACCCTTAGGATGAACTCGGGAAGGGATACGATTGGTCATGGCACATTTACATCCTCTATTGTCGCCGGGAATTATGTCCGAGGAGCTTCCTTTTTCGGATATGCAAATGGCACGGCAAGAGGAGTCGCACCTGGTGCTCGGTTGGCCATGTATAAGGTGTTTTGGGAAAATGACGGCAGTGATTCTGACTTTGTTGCCAGTATGGAGCAAGCAGTTGCCGATGGAATTGATGTGATTTCTGTCTCACTTGCCGATGATTATGTTCACTTGTACGAGGACCCAATCTCCATAGCTTCTTTTGGTGCTATGAGGAAAGGCGTTCTTGTTGTGACTGCAGCTGGAAATGACGTTAATATCGGGAGCATATCCAATGCATATCCTTGGGCCTTATCGGTGGCAGCAGGATCCGTCGACCGTTTCTTCACTGGCAAGCTGACTTTGGAGAACGGGATAACAATCGATGGATGGACCACATTCCCTGTTTCCACTCCTGTTATGAAACTGCCTCTCATGTACAACGAAACGTTATCTTCTTGCAATTCAAGTGAGGCATTGTCTATGGCTAAACACGGGATTGTCATATGCAAAGGTGGTAATTATTTTAGGCAAATGCGCAATATCTCAAACTCAAATGTTGCAGCGGCTATATTTATCTCAGACGATCCCGAGGCAATTGAATACAGTGGATTTACATGTCCAGGTGTCGTGATCAGCTCCAAAGACGAACAAGTCCTGATCCATTATGCTACCCAACTGAATGCAAAGCCAACTGCTAGCATCGAGTTCCAACACACATTGTTGGGGACAAAACCGACTCCCGTAGTGGCTTCTTACACTTCAAGAGGCCCGTCTGAGAGCTACCAAGAGATCTTGAAACCTGATGTTATGGCACCCGGAACATTAGTATTGTCCTCTTCGATCCCCAACGCAACAACAGCTCAAATCGGCACTAACATTTCTTTGACTAGTGATTTTGCACTTATAACCGGGACATCTTTTGCTTGCCCTCATGTTTCTGGTATCGCTGCACTTTTAAAAGGTGTGCACCCTGAGTGGAGCCCAGCAGCAATCCGATCGGCCATCATGACCACAGCCAACCCTTTAGACAACACTGGAAAAAGAATCCGAGATTCACATTTCAAATATGAAGATGCGACCCCGCTTGCCATGGGATCAGGACAGGTGGACCCCAACCGTGCGCTTGATCCAGGCCTAGTTTACGACGCATCCCCACAAGACTACGTGGATCTTGTTTGCTCCATGAATCTCACTCGAGCACAAACTCAAACCATCGTTGGATCATACTACAAGTGCTCAGGCTCGAGATATTCCTCCGACCTCAATTACCCGTCTTTCATCGCTCTGTTTAGCTCCAAACAAAATTGCAAAAAACATATCAAAACATTCAGAAGGACGGTCACGTACGTGGGGAACGATGTTTCAGTTACATACAAATTCAAGTTAGAAGAACCCAATGGCAGCAGGATCTATATCTGGCCAAAGACTTTGTTTTTTCGAAAGAAGAATGCGAAGCAGAGCTATCTCATGACCATTGTTTACGAGGCTCGTAATGATTCTTCATCATATACAAGGCATGGATCACTCACTTGGGTGGATGATTCCGAGAAGCACACCGTCAGAAGTCCGATTGTGGTTTGTCCGAGGATTGAGAGTGAGTTGTAGAGTTATAATGTCGTTTTGTTCGACTTTGGCTCGTGATTTATCGTCTTTTATAGCTTTCTGCAGTGCGCTCATGTTGAAATGCTTGAAATAAAGTTAAATGCTTCTGTTCTTGATATCACATTCTTTCAGTTATTAAATACTCGAAAAAATCAGCGTATAGCTCAGCTTCTCATACGTCCGGTTCTGATCCCGCCTTCTTCAATCTATTACGTTCTTTACTTGGCCGGTTAGCGCCCCCGTCTCAAGCTAAGAAGTAGTCAAGATGTTGTCCCAGTTCTGGTCAAGTCTTAAGTTTAAGTATGTGAGATATTTTTTGTATGATACTCTCCAACATATATTTTCACAATTGAATTTAATTTAACGATCATTAATATCAAGATCTTAGTTCTAGTGATATTCGCATATCTTCATATATAAATAGAGGGCCTATTGGATGGTTGCTGGTACCATATTAACAGTATGGTACTGGTCCACAAACAAAACAATTGCGGCCCAAATTTCACCCGCTACACACACAACACCAAAATACACGAAGAAATCAATTTCTGCTCTCTCTTCTCACACTCCGCGCACAAACACCTCCTGTCAACGAAGAAATCAGATTTTTGGTGCATCCACCACCGCCGACGAAACAAGGACCTCGAAACCCCGCGCCGCCGCACCATCAACCATATCCCGCGCCGCAACAACCATCAACCATACCCTAGCGCCGCCTCAACCATCAACGGTATCACCGCACCACGAAACCTCGCCGGAGCACCAGCAAGCAGCAGAAAAGAAGTCTCAGAATCAACAACAAATCCTAAAATCGTAAAAGGTAATTAGAAACCCTAATTTTTCCAAAATCAATTTCTAGTTTCTACTGCATGTTGAAATACCAAATTTCTTCATATGAATTGCATATTTTAAGCTGAATTTGGTTATCGAATGTGTTTTAATTCTATGTTGTGCGATTCTATTTCAGCACAATTTCTTTAAGAAATGTGATTTACTTATAATTTTCGTTAGGTTTAGTAGTCGTTTGGAGTGTCGTTATGGTTGTTTAAGCATGTTTATCTTTGTATTGTAACCACTATGCTAGTGTTATGATGAATCCTATTTTATTGTAGAACTCTTACATTGGTTCTGTACTTTCAATAGATATGTGTGAAATTATATTGCAATTGTATGCCTATAATTCATTGAGATATAGAGTTTCACTATATTTAGTTTTGTTGGAACTTGTTTTGTCGTTTATATGGATACACGCATATTATATTTTAAATTATACATTTTGCAGTTTAATGGCTTTGACCTTGTGATGTGGTTTTGATACTTTTTTGGCTATGCAATTATCTCTTCATACTTATTTAATAATGTTGTTTCTTATTTTTGTATTAAATTAGTTTGAAGGATGGAGTTATTCTCGACAAGAGGGTTTTCCACAATGATTTTATTAATTTGGCGAATAGTATGGGTGTTTATTTGTATGATGATTTGGTGGCTATAGTCTCGCTTCGCTATCAGAGAAATAGAGAATACACATTCTCCAGATTAGAGACTCAGGCAACCTTGTTGATGTGCGGTCCATCGGTCAAAATTGCCACGAAGATGATGAGCTTTTCTTGAATTCCAGTTCTCAGGCTAGTGTTTCTCACTCAAGCTCTTGCTTAAGTCATTCACGCAATTCGTCCCAAGAATATAAAACTTTTACTTTAAAGTTTAAAATAGCAAATGTATGAAGCTATGTTTGTCTTTGTTGAGGAGATTTGGTTTATAGATTTTATTTTGATAGAAAATTTAAATAGAGAAATAGAATGATTAAACAATACGGGTGCTTTTGATCATAACCAGCAATATCCAGAAGCTCCTTTCTTGGGTGGTTTAAAGCAGCGGTTGCTTTCCTTCATATTCCGAGGAATGTGGGATGAAGAAGAGGATCCGATATTGGTGAGTAATATCATTATTTAAGTGTTGATGAAACAATCGTATTAATTTTGAACTCCATTTTAATTATTTATTTGTGACCATGACAGTTGGAATTTTTTTATTTGGGAACCCCAAGTTGTACCCAAATAGTATTTTGGCCTTCGGATAGTTGTTAGAGATGAGTAATATCAATTGCCAGCTTGTTTGTTGGTCTTTTAATGTTTTGATCAGTTACTAATCTTCGTCTCTCATTCTCTTTACCTCACCCGTCCTTTTTTTATAATTATTTTTGTGTTTTGATCAGTTACTAATCTTCGTCTCATTCTCTTTACCTCACCCCGTCCTTTTTTATAATTATTTTTGTTACAGAGAATGCAAAGCCTGAAGAAAAAATTCTATTTCCATTTTCAAGATTATGCAAATTTGCTTTTATGGAAGGTGATAATTTTGCTTACATTTGTATTTAAATATATATTATTGTTTGTTCTCTATTGTAAAAAGTGATTATATATATATTTACAATGGTTGATTATATCGTACAGGTTCAATTCTTAGATCGCAATCATCTATTGATCAAGTTCGGTAGTGCTGATTGTGGGGTGAGTCCTTTCCTGATTATTACTTCAATGTACTACTATCGTTGATCATTAAATCTTTGAGATAGACTTATGGGCGCCTATATGCTTGTTAATTTACGTTAATTGTGAACAGTATTCTTACCATCCTAATGACAGACATGAATGAGTTGAAGAAAGAAGTCACACGAAGAGCAAAAGAGAATGCTTCTATTGATCATGAAGTTCTAAAAACAAGGTTGAACATTCAACAAGGTTGATTTGATTGGGCCATTTAGTTCTGTTTATTGTATACAAATTCAAATAATGAAATTGTGAAAGTTGTATTTAAAACTGAGCAAGGGTTCTGTTGATTATATCTGAATTGGATTGTAAAATCTGTTCTGAATATGAATTTGCTGAAGTGGGATTGAAATTTGAAAAATTGATTTGTTGATTGTAAGTACTATCTTTATGCATTCTACACCATTTTGTAATGTATTCTTCACTATTTATAAACACAGTTTCCTCAATTTTGATTAGTACTCTATTTATAAATTAATTTGTACTCTATTTAATAATAAATTATATGGGAAGGCGGCCGTGATCGTTCACCTCCCTCGATTATAAAGGGATAAAGAGGGGGGGTCGTATATCGAAAGGTCTTATATCGAAGTAACAACAATAATCGAAGGAGGCGAACAATAATCGAGGACATTACCTTGTTCTAATGAGTTCTACTGCATTTAGTAGTGCAGTCTACTCTATTTCTAATCGAGGGAGGCGAACACTAATCAAGGGAGGCGAAGGATTACGGCCACCTTCGGTGACTCAAGAATTTTAATAAAGGGATAAAGGGGGGGGTCTTGTATCGAAGTGGCAACAATAATCGAAGTGGCAACAATAATCGAGGGAGGCGAACAATAATCGAGGTAGGCAAACAATAATCGAGGACGTTACATTGTTCTAATGTGTTCTACTCCATTTAGTAGTAAAGTCTACTCTATTTTGTATCACATTCTACTCCATTTATTCATTAATTCTACATTAATCGAGGGAGACGAACACTAATCGAGGGAGGCAAACAATAATCGAGGGAGGTGAACAATAATCGAGGGAGACGAAGGATTACGGCCACCTTCGGTGGCTCAAGAATTTTAATAAAAGGATAAAGGGGGGGTCTTGTATCGAAAGGTCTTGTATTGAAGTGGCAACAATAATCGAGGGAGGCAAACAATGATTACGGCCACCTTCGGCGGCTTCAGAATTTTAATAAAGGGATAAAGGGGGGTCTTGTATCGAAAGGTCTTGTATCGAAGTGGCAACAATAATCGAGGGAGGCAACAATAATCGAGGGAGGCAAACAATGATTACGGCCACCTTCGGCGGCTTCAGAATTTTAATAAAGGGATAAAGGGGGGGTCTTGTATCGAAAGGTCTTGTATCGAAGTGGCAACAATAATCGAGGGAGGCAAACAATTATCGTGGTCATTATGTTGTTCTAATGAGGTCTACATCATTTAGTGGTCTATTCTACTCTATTCTGTATGATATTCTACTCCATATATTGATGCATTCTACAACAATAATCGAGGGAGGCAACAATAATCGAGGGAGGCAAACAATGATTACGGCCACCTTCGGCGGCTTCAGAATATTAATAAAGGGATAAAGGGGGGTCTTGTATCGAAAGGTCTTGTATCGAAAGGTCTTGTATCGAAGTGGCAACAATAATCGAGGGAGGCAAGCAATGATTACGGCCACCTTCGGCGGCTTCAGAATTTTAATAAAGGGATAAAGGGGGGGTCTTGTATCGAAAGGTCTTGTATCGAAGTGGCAACAATAATCGAGGGAGGCAAACAATTATCGTGGTCATTATGTTGTTCTAATGAGGTCTACTGCATTTAGTAGCCTATTCTACTCTATTCTGTATGATATTCTACTCCATATATTGATGCATTCTACAACAATAATCGAGGGAGGCAACAATAATCGAGGGAGGCAACAATAATCGAGGGAGGCAAACAAGATTACGGCCACCTTCGGCGGCTTCAGAATTTTAATAAAGGGATAAAGGGGGGGTCTTGTATCGAAAGGTCTTGTATCGAAAGGTCTTGTATCGAAGTGGCAACAATAATCGAGGGAGGCAACAATAATCGAGGGAGGCAAACAAGATTACGGCCACCTTCGGCGGCTTCAGAATTTTAATAAAGGGATAAAGGGGGGGTCTTGTATCGAAAGGTCTTGTATCGAAGTGGCAACAATAATCGAGGGAGGCAACAATAATCGAGGGAGGCAAACAATGATTACGGCCACCTTCGGCGGCTTCAGAATTTTAATAAAGGGATAAAGGGGGGGTCTTGTATCGAAAGGTCTTGTATCGAAAGGTCTTGTATCGAAGTGGCAACAATAATCGAGGGAGGCAACAATAATCGAGGGAGACAAACAATGATTACGGCCACCTTCGGCGGCTTCAGAATTTTAATAAAGGGATAAAGGGGGGGTCTTGTATCGAAAGGTCTTGTATCGAAAGGTCTTGTATCGAAGTGGCAACAATAATCGAGGGAGGCAACAATAATCGAGGGAGGCAACAATAATCGAGGGAGGCAAACAATGATTACGGCCACCTTCGGCGGCTTCAGAATTTTAATAAAGGGATAAAGGGGGGGTCTTGTATCGAAAGGTCTTGTATCGAAGTGGCAACAATAATCGAGGGAGGCTGACGCTACCGTCGTGGAGTAGCGCAAAATAATATTTATAGTTCCTAAACTATTCACTAGCACAAGTACTAGTAGCAAGCATAGGGTCGATCCCACGAGGAGGCGATTTAGCTTATAATTTTCCCGGCTTTGAATGCTCAATTGGGTTGTCACGTTTGAAAAGGTTTTGTTTTGGAGAGCAGTTGGGCACTGCCGAACCGTGGTCACCGTGTTTACTTGACTGAAAAATAACAAATAACTTAAACAAAAATAAAACTAGTATGCAACCTAATTAAATGATTGAGCAATTAACAGACTCGACTAAGCAGATAAAATGAAACAAATAAATACTAAGGTATCCAGGCATCGACTCCCCTGACTTCCCCCTTGACCTATGTGCTGCCGATCATCGGTACGTATATCATTTTGCTAACAGTTTTGTCTTCCAGTTATAGATCCCAAGTATTAACATCCCTATGATGTCACGCATATTAATACCCCGAACCCTTATTCGCTCTTATGTTTAAGTCCTGCCAGATCTCTCTCGACAGGTCTCCTGACGTTGACCAATTCGACACTATGTGACCGCATGAGTCTAAGTTGGTCAAGTCGCCTTCATCCTCCAAGCAAACCCGGAATGGCCAATAGCATGCCTGGACAGACCCAAGTCATACGACCACATCTCCAGCAACATGTTGTACTTCGCGGACGCCCAGTCTCCCGGTCGCGTTGATCCACGTACTCCTGTGTTAGGCAAGTCGGGGTTCCCACTGGTCACTGTAGGATTGCCCAAGTCCCTAACATGCTTAAGTTACTACCCTGTTGAATCGGGAACAAAACTCAGCTAGTTGCTGTCATCAATAAGCCTCCCGGCACGATCACGTCTCAGGGTTGGTCAGGTTCTGTCTTTGCCCAGATACAAACCGATTAGCTACTTGACATAATTAAAACAGAAAATAAAAGAGAAGAAGTAAGGCGAACTGAACTATGCATTAAAACGGGAAATTGTTCAAAGGGAAATAACAGCAAAGTACGAAATTAAAAACATGAAAGCATGAAAGAAATTGTTTTTAGCCCGAGGGCTTAACAGAAAATAAACGCCGGCGAGTGGTGTTGCTCACGCGGCCGCCTTCTTCGTCACTGGTCAGGTAGGGTTCCGATCCGGATTGCTCGCTGCTCATACGTCGTACGTCTCTTTCTTCAGTCACTCCATTTATATAGACGGGCTTCAGCTGATGGGAGACGTGTGGGGGAATACCTCCAGGGTTGGACGAGAGTCCTCCTTTTCTTTATCTCTGAATCTGGTCATCTTTGAAGAGTCCACGATTTTCAGGATTCTGGGTACACCGAATGCCCAACGTTCCGCCTCCGTCAATGTTAGCGCTTGCCCATGTACTTCCTTCTCTGACTGACTGAGGCAGCGGACCATGTGCGGTACTTGGTCGAGCTCAAGTCTTGCTCCACCTGCTGACGTCCTGGTTGCTTGCTCAACTCTGCTGGACCCTTTTCGTCAGTCTGGCTTGCTCAACTAGTGCTCTTGACCATGGAAGGTGATTTCCTTGCCTCTTTCACACAGTGCGCTCCTCTTTTCACTCCTTTACCTGCCCACCTGCAAAACTTGCCCAAGTACCCAAACGTGCCCTCCCAGACACAAATAAAGTAAAAACAAACTAAGGACTCGATATACATGACTCTAAAAACCTAAAAATGAGCCAAAAAATATGGCTCATCACACGCACACACTTTACTTCGCTTGTCCTCAAGCGTGTACGGTGACTTGCCTGCTCAAGCAGAAAACAAACAGGGGGTAGAGATAGAAAAAATAACAGAAGACTCAAGGACAACATGCTTATCAAAATACAGAGAGTTGATCAAGTGAACAGATAGTCAAAATCATAGTCAATGGAATGCATAAAAAACGGTCAAGAGTTTGCAACAGGATTTTGGGATTCTCACTAAGTGTTTCTCTCTATGTAGTGGATGGGTAGTGTTTCGCTCAATGCTGTTTTAAAAGAAGTTCTGCTTTGGGCTTGACCAAGTTCTATCCTGTGACATTTTCAATTGAGTTGGGCAATATCATTAGGGCTTTCTAGGGTGACTGTATAGGCTAGCTTGGGCAATGCCCAGAATTGATCTTAGGCAGGAAATGCATTTTACTTAGCAACTTTCCTCCTAATTCCTTCTCTCTTACGGGCCTTAGCACACCCTTTTATTCATGGATCTATTTTTTTTTTTCTCTGTTTTTCTCTTTTTTTTTTCCTTTTTTTTTTTCTTTTTTTTTTCTTTTTTTTTTTTGAGAAGACTTTGCCCTGACTTGCTCTTTTTATGAACTTGAGCATATATGCAGGTTGGGTCAGGGCAGTAAGGGTTTTCCCCCAGGTGATCAAGAAATAATGGCTCGGCTCAAGGGGCTAACAAAGGTCTTCTTTTTATAGAAAGAAAATGCCTAAATCATTTACTACTCAACTCAATTTTCAAATAATCACAATGGTCAGAACTTGGGCAAGCTTCAGCATTACAAACTTTTTAAACAGCTACTCTCATGAAAGAAATATATCACACAGATGTAGGCTCAAATCCTCACAGCTTACCTAGTTGCAATTCCATCGTCCCTAATATTTTTCATGCATAGACTATTAATTTTGAAAACTGTTCAAATTGATCAAGGTATTTATCAAGCATGCGACTCGATCAAACTATGGGGTTGCTCTTGACCTTCCCCCACTCACACACTTTGCCTCTGGCAAAGTGTGCAAACAGTAATAAGTTGGGCAAGCATCCCCCCTGACTCCGACTCCAACGATGTTGGCGCACCTTCCCACATACACACTTTGCCTTGGGCAAAGTGTGCAAATAAGGAGATCGACCCCATCAGACATGAGTCGGGCAGACTCAAGACCAAAATAAAAATAAAATAAAAAAAATAAAAAAAACCTAAACTACTAAAACAAAGGGAGGGTACATTTAAGTTTTGGGTTCAGGTGGGTACCTGAATCCAACATGGACGAAGTATGCCATGAGGGCAGCGTGCAGCTCGTCCTTCCTCTCTCCAATCCGGTCCTGCTTCTCCTTGAGGACATCCAATTGCTCAAGGATCTCCTCCTTCTGCAACTCGACCCTCTCACTTGGTCGACTCACAGGCTCGGTCTTCACTTTCGCCTTGGCTGCCGTCGCCAAGGCCTTCACTTCCTCTGGGTTTGTGAACACCCAATCCTCTCCCACAACTCTGATATCAGCCATCCTATTCAAACACGCATAGTCAAACTTTTCCTCGGGCATCATCTCCATCAACTCAAAATCAAGCTTCAACTCCATCCTCTGGGCATAAATTCCTGGAAAGTGGGCAAGGGACAACCTCTGTGCTGGCTTGCTCAAGATGTTCTTCAGTTGTGCGCACAGGAAGGCTCCAAAGTTGACCTTGATCTTCTTGGTCATGCACCACAGTAGATCAAGCTCGGTCAGGGAGATAGTATTGCTGTTGTCCTTTTTTCCATAGAAATTGTACGCCAGTATACGGTGGCAGATACGCAACGCATTGTCCTTGAGTTGGTGATTTTTGGCCTCCTGTGACTTGAACACTTTCTCCTTGCTCAAGGCCCTCCAGATCTCATTTCTCTCCTTCTGCGTGCGCTCTGGTGGCGTGGTCAACCTGTCCTGGTACTCCTTTGAAAACTTGTCCTTGAAACTGGCCGCTCCCATGGCCATGTTGATCTCGAAGATGCTCGCCTCATTATACGATCCCATCAATTTGAAAGAAATGCCCAACGGCCCGCCATCCTTGCTCGTTCTCACTTCTAACTCCTCATAGAACTCCTTGACCAATTTCTCAGAGACTTGCCCTGGCCAGGTCAAGAAGTCCTCCCATCCTATAGCTGCAAAATAACCCTTAACTTGATCAAGGATATCCAAATCTTTAAGGGTTTCAAAACATACCGTCTTGGGCACCACAACTGCCCTTTTCTGAATGTTGGATGGTGGGGGTACTGATTGCTTGCCCTTGCCGCGAGTAATTCGGGTCGACGATGGGGTCTTGAATTTTTCAACTGGAGTCGCCGGAATCGACTTCTCCATTTCATCCTCTTTCTCCTCCGTCTCATCCTCTTCCATCTCTTCGCCGCCGGCGGTAGACATGTCGTCGCACTTCTCGTCAGATGACGACTCCATGGTGGCGGGTGGCGTGGCTTCGCGGGGCTTCTTAACTGCTTTGCCCTTTTCTTCAGCCGTGAACTTCCTTTTTTTCCCGACGTCTTCACTTGGCTCGCCACTCTGGCTCGCCGGCGCCGATTCGGTTGACGGTTTAGGGGTCACATCAAGGTCAGAAAGTTTTGGGGCTTCGATTTCGGCAGTCAATTGGTCTACCAGTATGGTATTGATGGGGGCTGGGCTTGCTTCACGCGTCGGGCTTGGCGACGCCGTGCTCGCTTTCTTTGGTGACGGGGTTTTCGCCGGTGGTGGTGGTGGCGTTTTCTCTTTCGCGGCTGCAGTAGCGGCGGCTTTGGACGATTTTCCTCCGGCCATCTTTTTTGATGATTGTGGTTGGGGACTGGTGAGATCGATGTGGGTACCGGTTGGGATTTTGTTTAACTTGGTGTTTTTGGTGCGGGTGGAAACCATAATCGTGGTTAGGGTTATGGGGTAGTGGCGGAAGTTGAGGGGTTGTGCGGTTTTTGAAGTAGAAGGGTAGTGGTAGAGGTGAATTAGGATTTTGAAATTGTTTAGGACTCTGCAAATTCAGAGTCGATGGGACTCTTTTGCGGATTCCCGATAATTCCGCAATCATCACAGCTGGCCATTCCCACTCGTTGCTCAACCGCCGCAATTGCTCACTTAATTTTCCTATTTCCTGCAAACAAAAACAGACCAAAACCCTTTCCTGCCCAAGGCTACTCCTTGGCGTGGTGAATTTATTAACATAAAATGAAATAAGGGAAAACATAATATACATACCGAGTTCGCCTTCGGTATTTGCCTCTATTTATTGTCATGGGCCTGACTTATTTTTCTTGCTTCACTTGGTCAAGCGGCGGGCTCAGGGGGTATCATCCCCTTGAGGTCCTCATTCCCATAGTAAGCCTTGACTCTCTGCCCATTTACTTTAAAGATATGATCGTCACCTGGCTTAAATAGCTCAACCGATTCATTTGGGCAAACAGCATGGACTATGAATGGTCCTGCCCATTTGGTGGATAGCTTTTTAGCCTTGAATTTGAACTTGGTTTGGTAAACCAGAACCAGTTGACCAGGCTCGATCTTCTTTTTCTTGATGATTTTGTCATGGGCTCTCTTTGTCCGTTCCTTGTAGTTGACCGCGTTATCATACGCTTCAATCCTTATCTCCTCCAGCTCTGTTAGGTCAAGTTTACGTCCTTCGCTGGCCGCATCCCAGTCGAAATTGACCTTGTTCACTGCCCAATGCGCCTTGTGTTCGATTTCCACGGGCAAGTGGCATGACTTGCCAAACACCATGCGGTAGGGAGAGATCCCTGAGGGTGTTTTGTAGGCGGTTCTGTAGGCCCAAAGTGCATCATCGAGCTTGTCACTCCAATCCTTACCTTCTGGCTTGACCGTCTTCCTCAAGATGGTTTTAATGATGCGATTGGATAGCTCGGCTTGCCCATTGGCCTGGGGGTGATAGGCTGTGGAGATCCTGTGGTGCACTCCATACTTCCTGAGCAACCTTTCAATTATATAATTGCAAAAGTGCGTACCTTGGTCGCTGATCAATGCGCGGGGTACACCAAATCTGCTGAATATGTCGCCCTTGAGGAAGGTGGCTACCACTCTCGAATCATTAGTTGCTGTAGCCTTGGCTTCGACCCATTTGGATACATAGTCAACTGCCAAGAGTATGTACTCCTTCCCTCTGGAGTTGGGCAATGGTCCCATAAAGTCGATGCCCCATATGTCGAAGACTTCTACAGGCATGATGGGCATCATGGGCATCTCATCCCTCTTGGTCACGTTCCCCTCTCTTTGGCACTTGTCACAGCTCCTGCACCACTCAAAACAATCCCTCAAAAGAGTTGTCCAATAAAAACCACAGTCAAGTACCTTCCTTGCTGTGCGTCGGTGGCCAAAATGTCCTCCGCAGGCTTGCTCATGGCAGTGCTTCAGGATGTCTGCTTGCTCAACTTCAGGGATGCAACGTCTCAGCACTTGGTCTTCTCCCCTTTTCCACATGTAGGGATCATCCCAAATGTACTTCTTGCTCTCCCGCTTGAGCTTGTTCTTACCGTAGAGGGTCATGTCTTCTCGTATATCTCCTGTGACTATGTAGTTGGCCAAGTCTGCGTACCATGGCTCTTCTGACTTGGTTGAAATCTGATACAAGTACTCATCTGGAAAAGTCTCCGTGATGGGCATGCCTTCTTCTCGCTGGATTATCCTGCTCAAGTGGTCGGCCACTAAATTTTGGTTACCTGATTTGTCTCTGATTTCGATGTCGAACTCTTGCAGCAACAAGATCCATCTAATCAGTCGTGGCTTGGTCTCCTTTTTGGCCATCAAGTACTTCAGCGCGGCATGGTCAGTGTAAACTATGGTTTTGCTCCCGAGCAAGTAAGATCTGAACTTCTCGAATGCAAACACCACAGCCAGTAGTTCTTTCTCTGTGGTCGCGTAGTTGCATTGGGCAGGGTTCAAAGTCTTGGATGCATAGTAGATTACATGTCGTTCCTTGCCCTTCATCTGCCCAAGTACAGCTCCAACAGCATACCCGCTCGCGTCGCACATAAGCTCAAATGGCATTCCCCATTCTGGTGGTTGGATGATGGGGGCAGTGACTAACCTTTCCTTGAGGTGGTTGAAGGCAGCTTGACAGTCATCATCAAAGTTCCAGTCAACCTCATTTTGCAACAGCCTGGTCAGAGGTTGGGCAATCTTTGCAAAGTCTCTCACGAACCTCCTGTAGAACCCAGCGTGCCCAAGGAAGCCTCTAACTTGCTTGACATTCCTTGGATAAGGCAGCTTCGATATGGTCTCTATTTTGGCTCGGTCAACTTCGATTCCCTTGGCAGAGACTACGTGCCCAAGGACTATCCCTTCCTCCACCATAAAGTGACATTTCTCGTAGTTAAGTACCAAACTTTTCTCCACACATCTACTGAGGGCCAACTCCAGGTTGTTCAAGCATGTCTCGAACGAGCTGCCATATACAGTAAAGTCATCCATGAAGACTTCTATTCCTTGCTCGAGCAGATCGGCAAAGATGCTCATCATGCATCTCTGGAAAGTTCCTGGGGCATTGCATAGACCAAATGGCATGCGTCGATATGCAAAGGTACCGTATGGGCAAGTGAAAGTAGTCTTGTCCTGGTCTTCTGGGGCCACCCAAATTTGCATGTAGCCCGAGTATCCGTCAAGGAAACAGAAATGGGTCTTCCCAGCCAGCCTCTCGAGCATCTCTTCAATGAAGGGTAGGGGGAAGTGGTCTTTCTTTGTTACCTTGTTCAACTTCCTGTAGTCTATGCATACTCTCCATCCAGTCTGCAGTCGAGTGGCTATCTGCTCCTTTTTCTCGTTCTCGATCACTTGAATTCCTGATTTCTTGGGCACCACATGAACTGGACTTACCCATTTGCTGTCTGAAACAGGGTAGATGATGCCCAAGTTGAGCAGCTTGAGTATCTCCTTGAGCACTACTTCCTTCATAGCAGGGTTCAGTTTTCTCTGTGGATCGCGCACTGGATTCGACTCTTCCTCGAGCAATATGTGGTGTTGGCATATGGTGGGGCTGATTCCTCGTATATCTGCTAAGGTCCATCCAATGGCTTGCTTGTACTGGTCAAGGATGTTCCTTAGCCTACTTTCTTCCTCCTTTTTCAGTTTTGAACTGATGATCACGGTCAATGTATCATTTTGCCCAAGGAACATGTACTTGAGATGTGCAGGGAGTTTCTTCAATTCTAACTCTGGTGGTTTCTCCAGAGATGGTACCATGATCGTGACTTCATGGGGTGGTAACTTGCTCATGCCCATGGGATGATTCTCCAGAGCTCCCAGTTGCTCAACTATCTGTTGAACTTCAAGTTGCTCATCCTCTGCATCTTCTCTGGTCAATCCCCTTTGTATCACCAGATCTACTTTGTCAGAAACTCCATATCCTAGAGCTTGCTCCTCGATCAATTCATCAATCTGATCAACATAATGCACTTGCTCGGTGTCTTCTGGGTGCTTCATTGACTTGAACAAGTCGAATGTGACCGTTTCTCCTTCAAACTTGCAGGTTAGCTTTCCAGTCTCGCAGTCAATGTGTGTCCTTGCTGTCTTCAAGAATGGTCTGCCCAAGATCATTACTGGCTGCTTGCTTGATCTTCCCATGTCCAGGACATAGAAATCGGCAGGAAAGATGAGCTCCTCCACCTTGACCAATACATCTTCCAGAATTCCCTCGGGGTACACATTTGATCTATCTGCCAACTGGATTACAACCCTTGTTGGTTTCATCGGCCCTATACCCAAGTCTTCGTACATTGACTTAGGCATAACATTGATCGATGCTCCCAAGTCGAGCATGGCTTTTTCTATGTTCATGTTGCCTATTATACAGGGAATATAGAACATTCCAGGATCTGCACACTTCCTTGGTACATTCCTCTGGAGCACCGCCGAAACATTCTCTCCTACTTCGAACTTGGCATCATCTTGGTATTTCACTTTTTTGGTGCACAGCTCCTTGAGGAATTTGGCGCACCTGGGCATGGATTTCAGGATGGTCAACAGAGGCATGTTGATTTCCACCTTTTTGAACATCTGGAACATCTCATTAGTGTCTTCCTTCTCTTTCTTCTTGCTCAATCTGCCTGGGAAAGGAGGGTAGATTTTTGGTGGTGTCACTGCTTGAGCAGATACTGATGTTTCCTTCTGTTTGGGTGGTGTCAGCTCGAGCTCTTCCTCTGACTCTTCTTCCTCGTTGACCTCTTCAACAGTTCCTTCCACTTGAGATGGTGGAGTGGGCTTCTTGGGTGCTTCAGCTAGGACCTTTCCATTTTTGAGATGGATAGCATTCAGTTGGGCGTTGTTTAGTTCAATTTGGGGAGGTAGACCGTTGGTCTTCTTCTTCATCTCAGTCATTGCCTGGGTCAAGTGCGCCAGTTGGGCATTGATGTTCTGGAATTGCCCGCGCGACTCAAGCATTTGAGCATTGATATTCTGCAGTTGACCTCGAGTCTCAACCTTGTACTTCTCGTTGTCCTGTTTGTACCGGTCATTCTCCTGCTGGACTTTGATATTTTCATTGACCAAGGTCTGCATCATGTCTGCCAAAGTTGGGCCATTGTTCTGGTTCTGCTGGTTGTTGCCCTGGTTTTGGTAGTTATTCCTCTGATGATGGTTCTGGCCGTGATATTGCTGGCCTTGATTGCCTTGGTTTCCTCCACCTTGGTAGTTGTTGTTTCCGTACCGGTTGTTCGAGTTGTACGTGTTCCCATTGGGTCTTTGTCCGTTCCCATTGTTCTGCATTATCACCTTGACCTTTTCGTCAAAAAGCTCAGGGCACTCGTCAGTGGCATGGTTACTTTCCTTGCAGATTTGGCACGCCTTGACTCCTCTCTTTAGCCCTGGGTTTTGGTTGAGCACCAGTTGCTCAACTATGTTGCACAGTTTGTCCAACTTGACTTCAGTTGCAGATGGTACGGGCAAGTTGTTCCTGGGTAGGTCACTGCCATCCTCCCTTGTTTCTTCGGCCATTTCCTTGAAGATTTTGAATGCTTCGTCGGCCCTCTTGTTTAGAATGGATCCTCCACATGCTGCGTTGACCCATGTCCTCTCCGTCTCCCTTAGTCCAGAGATGAAGTACTGGACCAAGTCATGGTCAAGGATCTGATGTTGTGGGCACTTGGCCAACATCTGCTTGAACCTGACCCAGTAGTCATGGAAGTTCTCTCCTCCTCCCATCTTGATGCTGTTGATCTTCTTCCTCATCTGCTGGATGCGTGCAGCTGGGAAGTACTTCTCAAGGAACTTCTGCTGAAGCTGACTCCAGGTGGTCACTTCTCCAGCGGGTAGAGTGTACAGCCACTCTCGGGCACCTTCAGCCAGTGAGAAAGGGAAGGCTAGAAGTCTGATGTATTCCCCTAACCCTTCACTTGCTCGGATGGTGCCACATGCCAACTCAAAGTCTTGGAGATGTCTCTGGGGATCCTCCAATGGCATGTCACTGAACTTGGGCAAGATCTGGATGAAGCCGTGCCTCATCTCCCAAGTATTGTTTTCAACCGTGGGCAAGGTGATACCCAGCGGCTTTAGATTCAGGTTCTCTGGGAACATCGTGTCCCTCAACGTCTTGGCTCTCTCTTCTCCCATCCTTGATCGCGTAGGTGACCTGGATGTGTTCGGTGAATCTTCTCTCGATGTGTCCGAGATTGACTCTCCTGTCTCAGTTATGGTCAACTGAGTTACTTGAGCGGCACGTGCTAATGCTTGCTTCTGCTTTGTTGCTTTTCGATTCTTTCTCGCGGTTCGCTCGATTTCAGGATCAAATAGTAGTGGCCCTGTATCCTTGCTTCCCGATGAGTTAGAGTCCTGCATACAAAAATAGGTCAAGCGTTAGCACGGAAAACTATTGGCTTGGAATATTGCCTCCCCGGCAACGGCGCCAATTTTGACGCTACCGTCGTGGAGTAGCGCAAAATAATATTTATAGTTCCTAAACTATTCACTAGCACAAGTACTAGTAGCAAGCATAGGGTCGATCCCACGAGGAGGCGATTTAGCTTATAGTTTTCCCGGCTTTGAATGCTCAATTGGGTTGTCACGTTTGAAAAGGTTTTGTTTTGGAGAGCAGTTGGGCACTGCCGAACCGTGGTCACCGTGTTTACTTGACTGAAAAATAACAAATAACTTAAACAAAAATAAAACTAGTATGCAACCTAATTAAATGATTGAGCAATTAACAGACTCGACTAAGCAGATAAAATGAAACAAATAAATACTAAGGTATCCAGGCATCGACTCCCCTGACTTCCCCCTTGACCTATGTGCTGCCGATCATCGGTACGTATATCATTTTGCTAACAGTTTTGTCTTCCAGTTATAGATCCCAAGTATTAACATCCCTATGATGTCACGCATATTAATACCCCGAACCCTTATTCGCTCTTATGTTTAAGTCCTGCCAGATCTCTCTCGACAGGTCTCCTGACGTTGACCAATTCGACACTATGTGACCGCATGAGTCTAAGTTGGTCAAGTCGCCTTCATCCTCCAAGCAAACCCGGAATGGCCAATAGCATGCCTGGACAGACCCAAGTCATACGACCACATCTCCAGCAACATGTTGTACTTCGCGGACGCCCAGTCTCCCGGTCGCGTTGATCCACGTACTCCTGTGTTAGGCAAGTCGGGGTTCCCACTGGTCACTGTAGGATTGCCCAAGTCCCTAACATGCTTAAGTTACTACCCTGTTGAATCGCGAACAAAACTCAGCTAGTTGCTGTCATCAATAAGCCTCCCGGCACGATCACGTCTCAGGGTTGGTCAGGTTCTGTCTTTGCCCAGATACAAACCGATTAGCTACTTGACATAATTAAAACAGAAAATAAAAGAGAAGAAGTAAGGCGAACTGAACTATGCATTAAAACGGGAAATTGTTCAAAGGGAAATAACAGCAAAGTACGAAATTAAAAACATGAAAGCATGAAAGAAATTGTTTTTAGCCCGAGGGCTTAACAGAAAATAAACGCCGGCGAGTGGTGTTGCTCACGCGGCCGCCTTCTTCGTCACTGGTCAGGTAGGGTTCCGATCCGGATTGCTCGCTGCTCATACGTCGTACGTCTCTTTCTTCAGTCACTCCATTTATATAGACGGGCTTCAGCTGATGGGAGACGTGTGGGGGAATACCTCCAGGGTTGGACGAGAGTCCTCCTTTTCTTTATCTCTGAATCTGGTCATCTTTGAAGAGTCCACGATTTTCAGGATTCTGGGTACACCGAATGCCCAACGTTCCGCCTCCGTCAATGTTAGCGCTTGCCCATGTACTTCCTTCTCTGACTGACTGAGGCAGCGGACCATGTGCGGTACTTGGTCGAGCTCAAGTCTTGCTCCACCTGCTGACGTCCTGGTTGCTTGCTCAACTTTGCTGGACCCTTTTCGTCAGTCTGGCTTGCTCAACTAGTGCTCTTGACCATGGAAGGTGATTTCCTTGCCTCTTTCACACAGTGCGCTCCTCTTTTCACTCCTTTACCTGCCCACCTGCAAAACTTGCCCAAGTACCCAAACGTGCCCTCCCAGACACAAATAAAGTAAAAACAAACTAAGGACTCGATATACATGACTCTAAAAACCTAAAAATGAGCCAAAAAATATGGCTCATCAGAGGCAAACAATTATCGTGGTCATTATGTTGTTCTAATGAGGTCTACTGCATTTAGTAGTCTATTCTACTCTGTTATGTATCATATTCTACACCATATATTGATGCATTCTACAACAATAATCGAAGGAGGCAACAATAATCGAGGGAGGCAACAATAATAGAGGGAGGCAAACAATGATTACGGCCACCTTCGGCGGCTTCAGAATTTTAATAAAGGGATAAAGGGGGGGTCTTGTATCGAAAGGTCTTGTATCGAAAGGTCTTGTATCGAAGTGGCAACAATAATCGAGGGAGGCAACAATAATCGAGGGAGGCAAACAAGATTACGGCCACCTTCGGCGGCTTCAGAATTTTAATAAAGGGATAAAGGGGGGGTCTTGTATCGAAAGGTCTTGTATCGAAAGGCCTTGTATCGAAGTGGCAACAATAATCGAGGGAGGCAAACAATAATCGAGGGAGTCAACAATAATCGAGGGAGACAAACAATGATTAAGGCAACCTTCGGCGGCTTCAGAATGTTAATAAAGGGATAAAGGGGGGGGGGGTCTTGTATCGAAAGGTCTTGTATCGAAGTGGCAACAATAATCGAGGGAGGCAACAATAATCGAGGGAGGCAAACAATGATTACGGCCATCTTTGGCGGCTTCAGAATTTTAATAAAGGGATAAAGGGGGGGTCTTGTATCGAAAGGTCTTGTAATGAAAGGTCTTGTATCGAAGTGGCAACAATAATCGAGGGAGGCAACAATAATCGCAACAATAATCGAGGGAGGCAACAATAATCGAGGTAGGCAAACAATGATTACGGCCACCTTCGGCGGCTTCAGAATTTTAATAAAGGAATAAAGGGGGGGGGGGGGGGTCTTGTATCGAAAGGTCTTGTATCGAAGTGGCAACAATAATCGAGGGAGGCAAACAATTATCGTGGTCATTATGTTGTTCTAATGAGGTCTACTGCATTTAGTAGTCTATTCTACTCTATTCTGTATGATATTCTACTCCATATATTGATGCATTCTACAACAATAATCGAGGGAGGCAACAATAATCGAGGGAGGCAAACAATGATTACGGCCACCTTCGGCGGCTCAAGAATTTTAATAAAGGGATAAAGGGGGGGTCTTGTATCGAAAGGTCTTGTATCGAAGTGGCAACAATAATAGAAGTGACAACAATAATCGAGGGAGACAAACAATAATCGAGGTCATTATGTTGTTGTAATGGGGTCTACTGCATTTAGTAGTCTATTCTACTCTATTCTGTATCATATTCTACTCCATATATTGATGTATTCTAGAACAATAATCGAGGGAGGCAACAATAATCGAGGAAGACAACAATAATCGAGGGAGGCAAACTATGATCGAGGGAGGCAAACAATGATTACGGCCACCTTCGGCGGCTTCAGAATTTTAATAAAGGGATAAAGGAGGGGTCTTGTATCGAAAGGTCTTGTATCGAAGTGATAACAATAATCGAGAGAGGCGAACAATAATCGAGGGAGGCAACAATAATCGAGGGAGGCAAACAATGATTACGGCCACCTTCGGCGGCTTCAGAATTTTAATAAAGGGATAAGGGGGGGGGGGGGGGGGGGGGGTTAGGGGGGGGAATGAGTCAGGCTACCCGACAGGGGCCTATGGCTCGGCCTACAAAAGCTCGGCTCGGCTCGGCTCGTTTAATAAACAAGCCAGGCTCGAGCTTTTCTAAAAGCTTGTTTATATAAAAAGGCCAGACTTAAGCTTTATTTTAAGCCTTCTAGGCCTATCAGGCCGGGCCTATTTATATATATATATATATATATTATTCATAAAATGTATTTCATATTTAAATTTATATGGAAAAATACAATTGTTTTTAGTTTTAATTTTTGTATATACTTATTAACAGATGTTATCCTACATCCTTAGCAAAAAAATAATTATAGTTGAAGAGTGAAATAATGAAATATGTTATTCGTATTGATTGAAAAATATATTTTAAATAATTTTGTATTTATAATATGTTGTTCACTTAAAAGTTAAAAATAACATTTAAAATTTAAAATTAATATTTTTAATTAAATTTTGGGATTTATCCATTAAATCGAGCTGATGTTCTAATTGTGGTGAAAAAGGCTTATAAAAGGCTTTCAGGCCGGGCCTATTTAATAAAAAGGCTCAGGCCCAGCCTCTTAAAAAAGCCTATGATAGGCTATAGGCCAGGCTTGAGCCCAAAAATTTCACATCAGGCCTAGGCCTATTTGAGCAAAGCCCGGCTCGGCTCGGCTCGTTCCCACCCCTAGGGGGGGTCTTGTATCGAAAGGTCTTGTTTCGAAGTGACAACAATAATCGAGGGAGGCGAACAATATTCGAGGGATTTGAATGATTACGGCCACCTTCGGTGGCTCAAAATTTTAATAAAGGGATAAATGGGGGGTCTTGTATCGAAAGGTCTTGTATCGAAAGTTCTTTTAACGAAGTGGCAACAATAATCGAGGTAGGCGGACAGTTATCGAGGGAGGCGAACGATCACGGCCACCTTCGGCGGCTCAGGAGGTTTATAAAGGGATAAAAGGGGAGTTCTTGTATCGAAAAATCTTGTATCGATGGAGCGAACAATAATCGAGGGAGGCTAAAGATCATGGCCACCTTCGGTGGCTCAAGGGGTTTATATAGGGGTAAAAGGGGGGGGGGGGGGGGGGGGTCTTGTATCGAAATGTCTTGTATCGATGGAGGCGAACAATAATCGCGGGAGGCAAAAGATTACGGCCACCTGCGGCGGCTCCGGGCGTTTATAGTGTCCGAGCATTGGAGGTCTTGTATCGAAAGGACCTGTATTGAAGCGGCGATCTTAGGGGAGAGGCAGAGAACGATTTCTGAGGTCTTGTATCACTTGGTTTTACTCAGATTCATACTAATTACAAAGTCTAAAAAATAAAATCAAAAATATTATATCACAAATCAGTGTAAATTTCAGCAATTAAGTGTGATGATTCACCTTTTGATTTTATATTTCTTGATTGTTTATGGTTTCTCACACAAATATACTAGTTACAAAGTCACAAAAAAAGGTTAAATAGAGGAGAATTCATCACAAATAAGTGTAGATTTCAGTCAATAAATGTGATGATCCACTTTTGATCTTACATTTCTTGATTGTTTAATGTTTTTCACACAAATCATACTAATTACAAAGTCGCAAAATACAGGTCAAACAGATGAGAATTAATCACAAATAAATGTAGATTTCAGTTTATAAGTGTAATGATTCAGGTGTTGATCCTTTCCTGCAAGTTCTCGAACTCGAGCCTTGACCCCTCTCCCGAGCTTCGGGATTCTTTCCCCGTCTCGCTCTCAAAAATCCCTAGACCCATGCGAGTTCAGCCGGTGGGCCCTGGTACACGTGTCACAATCGAATTTTTAAAGACAGGTAGAAAACATAATACAAATATTAAGAAAACTTATTTAACTAAAGACAAAGAATTAAGAATTAAGACTCAAACAGAACAGAGTACAAAACATAGTAGATTTTAGTATAAAAGAAACTTAGTATACAATAGAGTAGAACTGTGTAATTCAATTAGAAAAAGAGAAGAATTCTACATAACACGGAGAAGAATTCAACACAAACCAGAAACAATACAAATAACAAAGTCACAGGAATAGAGAATAATTCTACTCCAATTGTTAATGTATTCTACTGTATTTGTAACTATATTCTACTCTATTTATAACTAAAAAATTCCTTATATGAAATAGACAACATATATATTACATGTATAAAAAAATTATTTAAAAAATAAAATAATGTAATTCGAATAAAAAAAAAACATACATACTCATCAAATCTATATAATGAAAATCAACAAAACTAAAAAAACCAGTATTGTCAACACCATCTTAGAGGAATGTTAAAAGACCAAACTTTTTTGACAGATTCTTAGAGATTGCTCGATTAGTGCTCTCACTTATTTGTAAAGACAATGCACCACCAGAGAAATAAAATCCTTGTACGTCCCCATGACATCATCTTTTTCTAATCCCATATAGACTCATCAACCATTTATTGTTTGC
This sequence comes from Euphrasia confusa, assembly GCA_954870475.1. Lineage (NCBI taxonomy): Eukaryota > Viridiplantae > Streptophyta > Magnoliopsida > Lamiales > Orobanchaceae > Euphrasia > Euphrasia confusa. The sequence goes on along the minus strand of OX940956.1, from coordinate 42,750,143 downwards.
ACAATCATAAGTGAAAATCATCCTAAAAACAGAATATAATAAGTAAAAAGTAGTGAGTAATTCTATTAACAAATATAGAAGAATTGCAAACAAAACATAGAAGAATTCTATATAAAATGGAGAAGAATACCACATATACAACAAAGAATACCACTAACAAAACTATAAGAATAAAATAAGATTGCACAAGAAAATAGAGAAGTATTAAACTAGGAAATAGAGAATTATTCATTTTTAAATGAGGAATTAGTGAAAAACTCTAATATGAAACTGGACATATCAATAGCTCTGTATCAGGTAAAATAAAGAATTAGTGAAAAGTTATATAGTAATCCAATAAATTGGGAAGCTAATTCCACCCATGAGCACTCAAACAATGTTCACTTAATATACACGTATATAGAAGGTATTGCTAATTCCACCCGTGAGCACTCAAACAATGTTCAGTTAATATAGTTAATATACACGTATATAGAAGGTTAATACGCAATTAAAAGAAACAAATAATGAAACTAAAGAGAATAAAAATCCATTGTTTTCATTCATGCAGCCAAAGTCATTTTATATGTACACCCTAATACAGATAATCCAGATGATAGAAATATACGAGCACGACTAGAGAATCATTCATGTCATGTATCAACCTTACAAAGTCGCAAACATCGTTATGTTTTTATCTATTAACAAGTTACAAAGAGTGAGCTTAAACTTCAAAGTGAAAAACATATCAGATGGATCTTACATTCTCGATCGCATCAACTAAAGCTTCGAGTTTGGCTCCGGTGACTTCTTTCACTAACTTGTTATCCTTAAATATATTGAATGTTGAAACCACCTTGATCCCTAGCTCCTTTGCCTGTGGCTGCTGACAAAATTCATCGACAACATATATAGAGAGAGGGAGAAAGGAACATGTTTTGTTACACACATACCTTGTTTTCATTGTTGTATTCTAGCTTCAAGAAGACAACATCACTGTAACTTTCCGATAGTTTTTTGATTTTTGGCGCTATCATCTTACACGGGCCACACCTGCACAGTACTATTCTGCGTAAAAACGAACCATTTAAGTTGAATCGATTGGCAAACTCACCACTATGTGTACATATCGAGAACAACAGTCTGATCGAAGACGACATCCACAATCGACCAAAATGTGTCCTTATTGACCTCGGTCACTCGCGTTGACCCTAAATCTCAATCTCATCGACTTCCCTTCTCTCCTCATCGCCTTGCCCGAGACGCCGAACGTGGCCGGCTGCTTGGTGATAATCCCTTGCCACACCATCGGTGTCCTTGGAGCCGCATTGTACACCTGCAAAGCCATCATTTCACGGCAAAGGACCAAAGGTCGCGATGCCATGTTGGAACATTCTTGTAAGTCAATCGAGTCGTCACATCAAATATAGTAGAACTTAGTATAAGATACAATACAATTCAATATAAAACAAAGAAGAACTAAGAAAGGCTGTACTAACATGGCTTTTATCGAGCTCGGATGCTGTCTTAGAAAGCCCAAAGTCGGCGACCTTAGTTTGCGGATTTCACAACACGATCAATAACTGCTTTCGCATAGCCGGTGTAAAGATAGTCTAAGCCCCTTGCTGATCAGGTGGGAGAGTAATCACCTATCCGCATCCACTTCGAATTGTCGAGGCAAATCATCATCGCCTATTTCAAGCAGGAATTAAACAACGAACCCTAATTTTATTTTATTTATAAATAAGACACAAATTATCGAGATTAGATTAAAAAAAAAAAGAGCGAACCTCGAGCACCATGGCTTCAGAAACCCTAGATCGAAGCTGTGTTCCGTCGCCGACAAAGAGAGGAGAAACACGGTAAGAGAAAAAATAGAGAGAGGAGAGGAGGAAAAAAAGTCGTCGGCCGATCGAAGTTATGTGATCGAGAACGCCGCCTGATCGTACGCAAGGACAGCCTCCTCCGCGCTGTCGAAAGTCCCCAGCCAGACGCGGACGCCGTTGCGAGTGGAATCCCTGATCTCCGCCGCGAATTCCCCCCCAGGGCCTCCGCCGCACGCCTCTGTAGGCTTTGTCCGCCTTCCTCTCGGCGGCGGCGCACGAGCTCGCCTAGGTCAGATTCGGCCTTGCACGTGAAATCGATGTTGGAATTTGGTTGCCGCTGAAAATCTATCATGGTTCGTGAATATTTGGGGCTAGGGTTAGAGAGGAGAGCAGCGAGAGAAAGAAGGGAGAAAGAGAAAAAAAGAAAGAAAAAAAAGTAGAGTTTAAAAAATGAAATGTTTAAATATTAAAATGTAGTACCACACTGTTCATATGGTACTAGTACCATGGAATAAATTGCCATATAAATATACGCAATCTTTTCCTAATTATATAGTAATTTAATAATCTAATGAATCTATTAGTAAAAGCAAAATGATTCAATGATTCATAATAGTAATTTAAGAAAAAGTGTATTATAATTTATAATATTTTAACAAACAGTATAAAATTTGTTTATAATTTAATGTTTAATTTTTTTAGATTTTTTATTTATTAGAGTAATTTTAAGATTTAAATAATGTAATAACTATTTTATATAATAAATAATAATTAATAACCGTTGTATAAATTAATAAAATTTAAATAATATTAAATAAATTACACTAATTCATAATTAAGAAATGTCCGTTTTTTTCATTTTTATTTCTTTATCATTTTTGTTTTTCTTATTCAACAATTTAATACGCAATTTAAGTGGAATATATATATATATATATATATATATATATATATATATATATATATATATATATATATATATATATATATATATATATATATATTCCACTTAAACTGCGTATTAAATTGTTGAATAAAAAAAACAAAAATGATAAAGAAATAAAAATGAAAAAAATGGACATTTCTCACCCATTTTTTCGATTCATTTTCCCGGAACCCTAATCCTTAAATACCTCTCCTTCTTTAAAGAACCTTAATTTTCGAATTCACCATAATTATCACCAAAATTCATTACACTCAAAGCTTTCTCGCTACATATTTTCAACTCATTGGTGAAATCCTCAAATACCTCTCCTTCTATATTGGTTTTTTTTATTCAGCAATTTAACACGTGACAGTTCAAGTGGAAATTATTATTTTTTTAATTTTTTAAAATTTCACCCAATCAGAGTGTGTCACGTGGCTTAGGTCGCCGAAAATCCTCAAAGTGATTGTCACGTGCGTTTCACGTGGTTGATCTCAGACGTTTTTGAATTTTCCGGCGAAAACTGAATCAAATTGAATCGATTTGGAATTTTAGTGGATAAAATTAAGAAAACGTAATTTTGTGGTATCAAAAAAAAAATCAATCTTTATAGGACTAAAATGATAATTTCCTTATATAATTATAAAATTATAAACATGAACTTAATTTTGAATTATTTAGTTGAATAACAATAACAATAACAAAAAGAAAAAGGTCCATCTTTATAGGACTAAATTAATAATTTCCTTATATATATATATATATATATATATATATATATATATATATATATATATATATATATATATATATATATATATATATATATATATATATATATATATATATATACTACTCTTACTTTATTTACTTAATAGTAATCATTTAGATTTTTTTAATAATTCTCCATCGACATATATGATTTATGTCGTGTCTGTGAGTTTTTAGTGTGTGTTTTTAGTATCGTTTGTGTCGCGTTGTGTCGTGTGCATGTATATATATTTTTTTTTTGTTATTACGTGTGTTGGATCTCACGTTGAGTCGGAGTTTGTTTTTGTGTGGTTTATATTTATAAGTCGAAGATCGGATCAAAACGGAGAAAACGAGAAAAAGCTGGAAAGTGGCAAAATAGCGGCGCTACTTTGAATTAGCGACCGCTACTTAAGCCCGCTACATGAGCTCTAGAAGGGCGCTAGTCGATCGCTGAAGGCCAATAGTAGAGTTTTTGAAACATTGCATAATTTGCATTCGGGAAGGAATTTCTAACGACCGAAAGTAGCGATCGCTACTTTGATCGCTACTTAAGCAGCGAGCGCCACATCACACTAGCGGGCGCTACTTCATGACGGTTACATGGCGGTTTTGGGAGCAGTTTTGCGGCGGTTGGAGGAGGATATAGGCGAGAAACATACATGAAACTTTCGCCTGCTGAACTTGGGGAAAAAGATCGGGAACGAAGCCATTGACAACGGCAACATTCACGAAGAGCACGATATAGTTCGACGACCTATAATTTGTACTAGTTTCGATAAATAGTTTCTTCTTAGTTTGTGTTGAGGGGTAAAAAACCAACTTGTACACGTGGACATGGGGCCCGCCCGCGACGCTCAAATAAAACACGTGGGGCACGTAAAACATTATCGAGGCTCTCGATTTATGTACGAGGGGACCGGACCAGACCACGGAGCCTGACCATGCAAGACATGCATGACGTGACTCCGGACGAGGAGCGGAGAGGAGCCCCTCGCGATCTACCACACGCCGGACACCGCACAGACTCTATCACCATGGACCCCGCGACTCGGCTAAGTGCAACTCGAAATTGTGTCCCGACATTTAATGACTCTAGTTTAGACCCTAAACGTGTCGAGGTGTTGTGGCCATTGCATGAGCATGTGCTCTCGTCTATAAAAGCCAGCCTCCCCTGCACGAATAAAGGGCATCGAAAATTAGCCATTAAAAGTATTAGCGAAATAAATGAACATTATCCTCTTGAGCTCGTAGTTCTTATCTTTTTCTTCCTCGGTCTATAGATTTCAACCCTTTTTACATAAAAATTCACTTGATTTGGTAGTCGTTGCGAAACCCTCGTATCCACCCCGTATATTATTTTACCCGACTAAAACGACCCAAAACAGTTTGTACTTTAAATTGTCTTGTTTTCTTTGCTTTGATTTCTTATGAATGTTGGAATGTTTGTTAACGTATTTAAATTGTTGAATCATTTCTTTTATCAAACTCGTTTATTTAATTTCGTTCTTGCTTATGTAATTTTATATTTGCTTTTCAATCATGTTTTCATATTTAATAATTGTTCTTACTTTTTTATTTTTAAGATGTGTAACTAAATAATATATAACTATGATTATATGATGAACGAAGTAATTGATTTGTATAAACCGGGAAGTCAAAATGTGATTAACACGATTTTAGAATCGTAACCCGATCAGAAGCGAATCTCTAAGTGAATTAAACGTATTTTACGAGTTACGAAGCCTGATCGGGAACTTGATATTCATGTGTTTAATCGTGTAGACCGAAAAAGGGGAAATATAAATCTATTACTAAGTTTTGATTATTGTTGCCCGATCGAGTCTTTTTAATTATCGCATTTGTATTTTCGTTTTTGCTATTTTATTTGTCGAACAACTTGAACTTAGGATTTAGTAGAAATGAATAATGCATCTAACACTTTTTATTCACTTAAACTCTACTCTTTCGTTTCCTTGGATTGATACCGAGTTAATTAACTACAACTGACCTCGGATTTTGACGAAAGACGCACACAAAAACGTCTAATCAATATAGTAATTTATGTACTCCTTACGTCATAAAGGTCGTATTACATGAACTCGCTTTTTTTTGTACATTTTGCATCAAGTCTTTGTTTCAGATTTTTTCGATCACTTTTTTTTTTGTACATTTGCATAAAGTCTTTGTTTCAGATTTTTCGTGATATGATATTACTCCGGCGTACTCTGTGAACATTAATGGTTTAGCTGAGGGTTATTTCAGAGGAGCCAGGGGATTGAGGCAGGGGGGCCCGATGTCACCATTTATTTTCGTCCTTGTGATGGAGGTCTTACACGGGATTTTGGAGTGGCATATTCGGGCTGAGCCGGAATTTCAGTACCACTGGAGATGTGAGAGGGCCCGTACCTACATGCTGAGTTTTGCAGATGATCTGCTCCTCGCTTGCCATGCAGATCCTATCTCTATCGATACTCTCAGACGGGGATTGCAGCTCTTCTCGGCCTACTCTGGTCTACATGCGAATGTGGATAAGAGTAGCATCTTTCTCTCGAGGGCGGCACAGGAGGATGCGTCGGTTCTGCAGGCCGTGTTTGATTTTCCAGTTGGTACTCTTCCGGTGCGGTATTTGGGAGTTCCGTTGATCTCTTCTCAGTTGAGGATCAGAGATTGTGCACCATCAAGGGCGGATCTTTTAAGGGGCTAGGCCGGGCTCTAGCCCCCCTAATATATTTTCTCTTGCTAATTTTTCTTAATAAATTATGCTAGCCCAAGTGGTTAGCCCGCCCAAGAAAAGCTGAAGGGTAAGGGTTCGATCCTCACCTTGCCCTTTTATATATTTTAGCCCTCCCTCGTTTTATTTTCTAGATCCGCCCTTGTGCACCACTGCTCCGGAAGATTGATGATCGACTAGGTTCATGGACTTCACGATCCCTATCGTATGCTGGGCGCACCCAGCTGATCCGCTCAGTGCTAGGCACTCTTCATATATACTGGGCTAGCGTGTTCATACTCCCACAGGGGGTTATTCAGGAGATTTTGAAGCGCCTGAGAAGATTTCTTTGGTATGGGACGGTTACTAAGGGGTATGCGAAGGTTCGGTGGGCTGATGTATGCCGACCTACCAGAGAGGGAGGACTAGGGATTCGTGACCTCACTGCTCAGAATCGGGCCCTTATGACCAGACACATTTGGGCGATACTGAGCCGAGATCCAGAGTCTGTTTGGGTCAGTTGGATTCAGGCGAATCGACTGCGGAGACATTCTTTCTGGAGTGCGAAGAGCCCTAGGGCATGCTCTTGGAGTTGGCGACAACTCCTAAAGCTTAGGCCTGATGTTCTACCGGCTATCCAGTTCCATATTGGGGATGGGTCACAGTTTTATCTGTGGAGGGACTCGTGGCACACCTTGGGTCGGTTGGAGGAGGTGAATCCGATGGGGCCAGCCTTGACTGGGTTGCAGGTAGCCTCCTCTCTCAGCTCTGTCATTGTTGACGGCCCGGGGAGTGGCAGTGGCCAGTTGACTTTGCGGAGGAGTTCGTTGGTCTTATGGAGGATCTTCCAGAGATAGGCCAGGGGAGTGATAGCATACGGTGGAGACTACATAGGTCTGGGATTTACACTTCTGCCTCAGCCTATTCACTCTTCCACCCCGAGGGTGTTCGGGTACAGTGGGCTGGTCTCCTTGATGGACCAGAGCGTATTCCGAGGCACTGCTTTATTCTTTGGCTTGCTATCCGTGGTCGATTGCCGACGCGTGACAAGCCGTGGATTGGTCGGGAGGATGATTCGTGTGTTCTGTGTGGAGGAGAGTGTAGAGAGACGCATTTCCATCTATTCTTTGAGTGCACGTTTTCGCAGGACTGTTTGATGAAAGCTGGAAGGGAGGTTACTGGGTTCCTATGGCCACGTGACAGTTGGGAGTGTGCTGTCCTTCGTGCTGCTAGACGCTGGCGTGGGAAACACTGGATTTCCTGTACCTATCGTGGCCTTCTCGCTGCTCTGATTTACTTTATATGGCAGGAGAGGAACACACGTATACGGGAAGCGCACTCGGAGTCGGCAGAGAGGGTGGCTATCAGGGCTATATCGATTATGAGGGATCGGATCGTTGCGCTAAAGCTACCAGACTCCCTTCAGGCGAGGGCTTTGAGGCGAGTGTGGCATATCGCTTGGTAGGGGTGACTGTTGTTGTTTTGCTCTTTTATTTTTGGAGATTCTGAGAGCTAGCCTGTTAGCTCGTTGATGCGGTAGGTTCTTCCTATGCGCTGTACTGTATCTCTAAACTCTTTTATTTTTTCTCTTATATGATATTGACCCTTAACCAAAAAAAAAATATTAGTACTAGGATGGGTGACTCCCGGGGAAGTCCTCGTATTGCACCCTTTTCGTCACACGTCGAACAAAATGTATACAAATTTGTCAAGGGTTGTTAGCTCAATTGGTTGAGCACTTGAATTGGGGACTTGAGGTCCTTGGTTCGAATCAATATAGTAATTTATGTACTCCTTACGTCATAAAGGTCGTATTACATGAACTCACAATTTTTTTTGTACATTTGCATAAAGTCTTTGTTTCAGATTTTTTCTATCACAATTTTTTTGGTACATTTGCATAAAGTCTTTGTTCCAGATTTTTCGTGATATGATATTACTCTGAAATTTTCACAAAAAAGAATTGTTATTTGATAAATTTTGAAACATATAAATCATTATTCTCAATATTTAATTTATGAGTGAATACAGTACCTTAATTTTGGTAGCATAAATATAAAGCTTTCACCAATCTCATCATATTCAACATACATACATGGAGTTCATCAAAATTCATTTTCTTCTTCTTCGTGTCTTCTTTATATTTCTAACCTTCCATTCGGTTGCGTTAGCTGAAGATCGATCAACTTATATTGTCCACATGGATAAATCTTTCATGCCTAAGGCATTTGTCGACCACACCCACTGGTATACCTCGATCGTCAATTCCTTGAAAGTCGAAGACGACGATTCTTTGATCTCCAAATATTCCCACCCCTCTCACAAACCACCAACAAGCATACTTTATACTTATGATAAAGTGTTGCATGGGTTCAGTGCACAGTTGTCGAATGGTGAACTCAAGGCCTTAAAAAAATCGCCTGGATTTGTCTCTGCCTATCGTGAAAGAGGTTTGAAACTACACACAACTCACACTCCCCAGTTTTTAGGGCTTAATCCTGTAACTGGATTGTGGCCGGTTTCCCGTTATGGCCAAGACGTGATCGTCGGTGTTATAGATAGTGGCGTGTGGCCCGAAAGTCAAAGCTTCAACGATGATGGAATGACTGATATTCCGGCGAGGTGGAAAGGAATTTGTCAGCCGGGGCAGGAGTTTGACTCTTCAATGTGTAACAAAAAGCTGATTGGAGTCAGATATTTTAACAAGGGTGTTTTAGCTGCGAATCCTAATATCACCCTGCGTATGAACTCGGGAAGGGATACGAATGGTCATGGCACATTTGTATCCTCTGTTGTCGCCGGGAATTATGTCCGAGGAGCTTCCTTTTTCGGCTATGCAAATGGCACGGCAAGAGGAGTCGCACCTGGTGCTCGGTTGGCCATGTATAAGGTGTTTTGGGAAGATGACGGCAGTGATTCTGACTTTGTTGCCAGTATGGAACAGGCACTTGCCGATGGAGTTGATGTGATTTCTGTCTCACTTGCGGATGAATATCCTGTTCACTTGTACGAGGACTCAATCTCCATAGCTTCTTTCGGTGCTATGAGGAAAGGCGTTCTTGTTATGACTACTGCTGGAAATGACGTTGATATCGGGAGCATAACCAGTGCATATCCTTGGGCCTTAACGGTGGCTGCAGGATCCATCGACCGTTACTTCACTGGCAAGTTGACTTTGGGGAACGGGATAACAATCGATGGATGGACCACATTCCCTGCGTCCCCTTCTGTTATGAATCTGCCTCTCATTTACAATCAAACATTATCTTCTTGCGATTCTATTGAGGCATTGTCTACAGCTAAACACGGGATTGTCGTATGTGAAAGTGGTTATTATTTTGGCCAAATGCGCAATATCTCACAGTCGAGTGTTCCAGCTGCTGTCTATATCTCAGACGATCCGCGGGCTATTGAATGGAGTGAATTTACATGTCCTGGTGTCGTGATCAGCTCCAAAGACGAACAAGTCCTTATCCATTACGCTACCCAATTACACATAAACCCAACGGCTAGCATCGAGTTCCAACACACATTGTTGGGGACAAAACCGGCTCCCATGGTGGCTTCTTACACTTCAAGAGGCCCTTCTCTTAGCTACCAAGGCATCTTGAAACCTGATGTTATGGCACCCGGAACATTAGTATTAGCATCTTCGATTCCTAATGCAACAACAGCTAAAATCGGAACTAACATTTCTTTGACTAGTGATTTTGCACTTCACAGTGGGACGTCTATTGCTTGCCCTCATGTTTCGGGTGTCGCTGCACTTTTAAAAGGTGTTCACCCTGAGTGGAGCCCGGCAGCCATCCGATCGGCCATCATGACCACAGCCAACCCTTTGGACAACACCGGAAGAAGAATCCAAGATTCACATTTCGAATATGAAGAAGCCACTCCGCTTGCAATGGGATCAGGACATGTGGACCCCAACCGTGCGCTTGATCCAGGCCTAGTTTACGATGCATCCCCACAAGACTACGTGGATCTTGTTTGCTCCATGAATCTCACTCGGGCACAAACTCAAACCATCGTTGGATCATACTACAAATGCTCAGGCTCGAGATATTCCTCCGACCTCAATTACCCGTCTTTCATCGCTCTGTTTAGCTCCAAACAAAATTACAAAAAACATATCAAAACATTCAGAAGGACGGTCACGTACGTGGGGAACGATGTTCAGTTACATACAAATTCAAGTTAGAAGAACCCAATGGCAGCAGGATCTATATCTGGCCAAAGACTTTGTTTTTTCGAAAGAAGAATGCGAAACAGAGCTATCTCATGACCATTGTTTACGAGACTTTTCATGATTCTTCGTCATATGCAAGGCATGGTTCACTCACTTGGGTGGATGACTCCGAGAAGCACACCGTCAGAAGTCCGATTGTGGTTTGTCCGAGGATTGAGAGTGAGTTGTAGAGTTATAATGTCGTTTTCTGCAGTGCGCTCATGTTGAAATGCTTGAAATAAAGTTAAATGCTTCTGTTCTTGATATCACATTGTTTCAATTATTACACAAATAAGTTTCAAGCAATTCAAATATATATAAATCACTCGAAAAAATCAGCCCCCGCAGAAACTAGAATAGGGCTTCTCACCGTGCGCTTTCCTTTCTGTTCGATCCAAGTCACCGAACCAGGTCGATGTTGAACCTCAAGGTCTGCCTTAAAACGAATCGTCAAAGTATAGCTCAGCTTCTCATACTTGTTTCGAAACCTCAAGGTTTGCGGGCTAACGCTCATTGTGGTGTTCGCAGGTACCTCCAGCTTTACACTATACGAAGCCGGCCCACTTCCCACATTTGTTACTGTCCTCCGGAATCTCCTAGTCAACGTCTTTCCTTGGTCCGCAAGGTTAAAAACAGCCACGAAAGACGGGTAGTTTAGATCAGCAGACGGACTCGAGCAGTTGTAGCCCGACCTTATAATCGACCGTATCTGTTCGCCCGTGAAATTCATGGAGCAGACGAGGTTCACAATGTCTTGTACCGACGCATCGTAAACGAACCCCGGATCGAGCGCTCGGTTCGGGTCGACTTGACCCGACCCGATACCCAACGGAGTCGCCACCGTATTATCCAATTCCCTAATCGGTCGATCCGTGTTATCCAAAGGATTCGCAGTCGTCATCATGGCTGATTGAATCGCCGCTGGGCTCCAGTCGGGATGCGCGGCTTTCAGAAGGGCAGCGACCCCCGAGACGTGAGGGCAAGCCATCGAAGTCCCCGACATGAGAGTGTAATCCGTCGACAAGAATATGTTCTCGCCGATCCTCGGCCCGAGAGCGTACGGATAGACAGCGGCTAAGATCAACACTCCCGGAGCCATCAGGTCGGGTTTCAAAACGAGCTCGTAGCTTCGACCCGGGCCCCTCGACGACTGGTCCGATAAAGCCGGAGCGGGCCTCGGGCCCGGCCCGATTATCGTTTGCTGGAAATCGATTGTCGCGATCGGGGACCGGTTGTCGAGAGCGTACTCGGCCACCTCCTCGCCTTCTGCAGGCGTAACGACGACTCCCGGGAAAGGAAACACGCTCGACCGGAATATGCTCGGATCGTCGGATATGATCACGCCGGCTCGAATGTTCGAGCTCGTCGATAGTGACGTCAGCATGCCGCGCAAATCGTTGTTTCCGAGAGTCAGATTGCAAACGACGAGGCTCCCTTCGGGAGCCTCGGCGAGAAGTTCGTTCGAGTTGCAAGCGGATAACGTCTCGTTGTAGACGTTAACATCTTTTTATTTTATCCAAAAGTTGGACTGTTAACTATGTAATTAATTCCTACTCCGGGGGTAGTAGGAAAGGGAAAAAGTAAGGGATAGACTCACCCCACTCACTACATTATCATGACCAACAAAAACCAATTCTTTGTACCGAAATTACTATCTACAAAATTTCTTATATTTCTTATAAATTACTCATAGAGTAAAACTTTCTTTTTTTTTTACATGTAATGACTAGAAGAGATACTGATAATAATGATCCACATAAAAGGGCTGCATAGCCTAATATCATCATACTTACATGCATTATTAGCCACTCGGATTGAAGGGCGGGTACTAATATTGTGGATTCGCGTATTTCAGTTAAAATAAAGTTTTATTATTTTGGATAATATATACATAATTATCCCTAATAAATAATATAATAAAGTTTTAAAAATTACTTATGTATATATTATCTGGATAGCATAGCAAAATAATATAATAAAATGATTTTGGAGTAGAATAAAATTACTTGTTTATTAACCCGTGACTTAATAAACGTTCATTTTGCATGGGATATAACCCGTTGATTTTATTAACATATAATAAAATTTTCCCATTCATAGGTCCGAGATCTACATCTATGAATTGAAAGGTCCGAATGATCAACTCTGCAATCAGTTGTTAGAATCAATAGGTCTTCAAATTGTTCATTTGAAAAAATGGAAACCCTTCTTATTGGATGATCGTGATACGTACCGAAAATCGAAATTCTTGATCACTGGAGGAAGACCCTTTTTGTTCAATAAGACACCAAAGTGCATGATTGACTCATTCCATACTAGAAATAATCGCAGGAAATCCTTTGATAACGCGGATTCCTATTTCTCAATGATATTTCACAATCAAGACAATTGGCTGAATCCCGTGAAACCATTTCATAGAAGTTCATTGATATCTTCTTTTTATAAAGCAAATCGACTTCGATTCTTGAATAATCCACATCACTTCTGCTTCTATTGTAACACAAGATTCCCCTTTTCTGTGGAAAAGGCCCGTATCAATAATTATGATTTTCTAATTATCTGAACCATTAACTATTGAAACTTCGAATTCATGAATGAGTCTGGGATTTAAATCTTAAAATTCAAATTGTGTTTTCCTAATGACATAAGAAAATACAAATTGAGACAGAACTAATCAGTATTTTTTTTCAAAAAAAAATCCTTCTCACTTTCAATTATAACAAAACATATGAGTATATGTAAACCCCAGAACAAAAATTGTTAACCATATATCTATTTTTAGATATGTTCTTGATAGGAAATTATCATAAAATTATCCTACTTCACTTCAATTTTGCAGTAAATAGAAATTATCTTTTGATAGAACACGACTCGGGCTGTCCTGACTAAAATCGGCAACAAAAGAGAAGTTGGATATTATAGCTATCTGCATGCGTATTTAATAAACGCAACCCTTGTTCAAACTATATTCTACTCCAAAATTAGTAAAGGCAAAAACACCCAAATAAAACAAATAGTCGGATATATAATAGAAAGTTTGAAACTTCTGAATCTCCGATATAAATCTTTTCCAAATGTACGAAAGAGGAAAAAATCTGAAAGCTTTTCTTTGTGGTGATACTACCAAAATATCAAGTCGGCTCAATCGTCTTTATGTTGATCCTGACAGGCCTCTTGAATCCTCTCTTTACCTATTTCTTTTTCTTTATATTTGTTTTTTGTCTATAATTATAATGTTACTTTTTTATATTTCTTATATTTCTTATAAATTACTCATAGAGTAAAACTTTCTTTTTTTTTTACATGTAATGACTAGAAGAGATACTGATAATAATGATCCACATAAAAGGGCTGCATAGCCTAATATCATCATACTTACATGCATTATTAGCCACTCGGATTGAAGGGCGGGTACTAATATTGTGGATTCGCGTATTTCAGTTAAAAGACCTGAAGTAGCAAAGCCCTGGGTAAAAATAGTATTCTTTTAGCACCTTATCGCCGTGGGGGAAAAATAGGACTATTTGGGGGAGCGGGAGTTGGTAAAACGGTACTCATTATGGAATTGATTAACAATATTGCCAAAGCCCATGGGGGCGTATCTGTATTTGGCGGGGTAGGTGAACGGATAGAATATGTGGTAGAAAAATGGAAGATCTATTTTCTTTGTTTTTCCAACAAATCCTCTTGGAGATTGTGTAATGCTTACTCTGAAACTCTTCGTTTATACCGTAGTGATATTTTTTGTTTCTCTCTTTATCTTTGGATTCTTATCTAATGATCCGGGTCGTAACCCCGGACGTGAAGAATAAAAAAAATTATTCTCGGTTAATTTTCAAAATTTGAAAAAATTAAATCAAAACCAAATCATCAACGGAAAGAGAGGGATTCGAACCCTCGGTACAAATAATCACCTAGAAAAACTCCATGTTCTGAGAAATATTTACCATCCGAAAAGAGGAAAAAACGGAGTCTTTGTCTAAAGAAATGCGTTGAGGAAGGGCAGGTGTATAGAACCTTTCAACGAGATAGTGCTTTTTCAACTCTCTCAAAATGGAATCTATTCCAAACATATAATAAAATTATATGTTTGGAATAGATTAACTTAGAATAATATATCTCACGCGGTGGAAAATTATATCTATTTATCTGAAATATAATATATTACATAATTATCCCTTGTTTCAAACTATATTCTACTCCAAAATCATTTTATTATATGATTCTACTGAACCAACATTCAATTTTATTATATCTAAATTATTAGGTATAATAATTTATTAGGGAATTTATTAGGGAATTCACAATTGTTGGGTTGTGAATTCCACTGTGGCAGACCTATATCTACACAGACCAATCAATAGTTCAAGCCACACACTCCCATAATCTATTTTCTCTTCGGAAAATTCCCCTCACCCTCACAAAAAATAGTAGTTATTTTTTATTTGAATATTTGACACGATTAGTTGGAATAAAATTTCTTTTCTTTGATACCTAATATAATGGATGCAAGGCTCCTTGACCAACCATACGTTCGCTTGGAAATCCTTAACGTTTACAAAGAAATTCACAAGACGTTCTATTTTTCCATAGAAATAAATTCATTCCGAAAAAACCTGCTAGTGGAGGAAGACCTCCTAGGGATAAGAGAATTCTTTTATAAATTATCACAAATCCACGTTAGTAATTCTTATAAATTTAGATCTGTTCTTCACTATCAAGAAATTACTTGTTATTCCGTAGGTTCAATTTTATATTCAAAGAATATATACAGATATTTTTGTATCTAGCATTAATATTCCGAAAATAAATACAGAAATTTTTCTTGAATTAATAAAAAAAATTATTGAAAAATACATTTACAATAATCCAAGAAAACAAGAAAAAAAAAAAAAAAAAAAACACAATTTCGTTTATTTCAAAGTCACTTAATAATAATATTAAGTGACTTAATAAACAAAATGAAATAAGTATTAAAAATTAAAAGCAACTTGGACAAAAAAAGAAGTGACTTGGACAAAAAGAAACGAAGTGGCTTAGACAAATCTTTTGTGTCGATAACCTCAGACCAATCAATCGAATATTGATTAATACGTAATCGATCGAACACTATTTGAAAACGGCTCTTATTTTATATTTGATAATAATATGGTATGTAGCGTTTTATTCCTTAATTTCAAGGACAATATTTTTTTATTTTGATTTTCGTAGATAAAAAGAATAAAGATTCAAATCTTAACTTAGCATCATTTTTTATACATTTCATGATAAAATACTTGAATTACCTCATGGAATTTAGCGGAGGAAATATTTAGCTTATATGGTTTAGCGTTTATCATGAACGTTAGTAATAACGTTGAATATATAGCACGTTAGTAATTCTTAGAATGATTTTTTAGATTTAGCGGAGGAAAATTTGTATTTTCGGATATAACTCTCATTTTGTTCTAGGATTCTTCTTCTTCGTAGGTCATTTGTGGCATGCGGGAAGAGCTCGTGCAGCTGCAGCAGGATTTGAAAAAGGAATTGATCGTGATTTTGAACCTGTTCTTTCCATGACCCCTCTTAATTGAGATGAGACAGAAGATCCAAGGCTTGAATTGAAGTCGGAATCAAAGCGATTCCATCACCCATATTCGGATCCGGTTATACTTAAAAAGTCTTCTTTTTTTTTTTCAACTCTATCTAAGAGATTTTGCTATTTTTCGGGCTTGGCTAGGCGGGATAGCCTAGCCATTCCCCTTTCTTTATGATACTAATCCGTGCAAAATCAATAGAAAAATTTGATTCAATGATAAAACAAAGGAGAGAGAGGGATTCGAACCCTCGATAGTTCGTTGTTCAAAACTATGTCGTTGAAAAAGCACTATCTCGTTGAAAGGTTCTATACACCTGCCCTTCCTCAACGCATTTCTTTAGACAAAGACTCCGTTTTTTCCTCTTTTCGGATGGTAAATATTTCTCAGAACATGGAGTGTGAATCAAACCCATGTTTGAATTGAGATACTGATGCAAGTTCTTCCCTTCTGAATCAGATAGATTCATATTTGAAAGAGGTTGACAATAAGTTCTTTCAAAATTGACTATTTGTCCCTCTGTTAGAGGTGTTCCAGAAATGTCTGCGATCGAGTAAATAGTTCTACGAACGAATGGATCGCATCGACTTGGAAAATGGAAAGATTTGGACAAGTTATACGTTTCGTCACCACTTTGTGGAAAATCATTAGTTATGAATATGTTAGATACCTGTGACTCGATTGGTGAAATAGTATCTCTCCCCCCAAAAGCATGTTTTTTTTTACCGACGCACAAAGAAAATATTTTGTATATATTCTTTCGGATTTTATTGAATAGATGTATCTAGCGGAGGAAAATTATTCTAAGTTTACAACAAAATGATTTTAATTCACTCGAAGTTATTCTATTTTTCCATAGAATAACTTATATTTCGGTACAAAGAATTGGTTTTTGTTGGTCATGATAATGTAGTGAGTAATTTTTAATGGGATTCCAACTAAGGATTCTTGTGGTTCCGGAGGTTCCAGCTACAGGAGAACCAGGAACGGAGAGCTTCCCCCCCTTCCACCCGACTCTTTGGCCTTAAGAACGCTGGTTTTAAGAATGAGTGATTGCCCTTCTCCGACCCTTACCGATCTTACCTGGGATCGCAAATCCCAAGTTTGTCTATGAAGAGCGGATCTAATTGTATTAGTGTCTAGAATTGATTTCTTCTGTGTAATACTAATCGATAGGGCTTCATTGGTAAGTGCTACAAGATCTCTTGCATTGGAACCCATGGTTATGGAACCGAATCCGTTAGTCTGGAACATTTTCTTTTCCAAGTGAAATCCCCTAGTATATGAAAGAGTGAAAAAGTGCTTTCGTTGTTGTGGAATAAGAAGCCTTCGTATCTTAATGCACGTATTTTGGTTAATATATACATAAGTAATTTTCTTATGGGATAATATATACATCTATTCAATAAAATCCGAAAGAAATTTAGAATAATTGTGCTATATATTCAAAACCTATTTTCATTTAAAAAAATATGAAAAAAATCCAATAGATTTAAAATTGATTGTTTGGTAAATCAATTGCGAAATGTTTTTCTAGACTGCCCAATATTTTTTTTACATCTTCGCGCCGAAAATGTTCAATTTTCATAAGATCTTCGTGACTGTTATTGAAAAGGTCCAATAATGTATATATATTAGACCTTTTCAAGTAATTATAGACCCTGGGACACAATTCGCATTGATCAATAAAAATCGATTTCAATGCTATTTTTTTGTGTTTTTTTTTTAGTTTATCGAATTGATCGTAAAAAGTAATCTTGTCGGTACCGTAAAGATTCGCTTTTATTTTATCTATTTTACTTACTTAATTTCCTACTTAATATGTAAAATGAATTAATATTAAAATTAATCTTATAGTATGGAAATGCATTCATTTCCTCTGCATTTTCATTGATATGATCGATAATAGATCGATAATACTATCGGAGTGAAATAAGAGATCTAAAGAAAAAATTTTGTCTAGACAAAATTAGTAACAAGTAAACCTTTTGTGTGTATATCTCCAACTATTTTAGAGATAAGATAGTAATCATAAAGTGTGAGACGACCCAGAAAGCACTTGATGATCTGATGATATATATAGGATATTTTAAGAAGTGAACATCTTTCTTAGTAGTGGGATCGGGGGAAAGAATAGGAAAGGCGATTTCACTATATTTCTGACCGGGTACAGGTCCTATCACAAGAATATTTTTTTTAGTAGGGCGGTAGCTCTGAAAAGATAAATTGCCTATCTTTTCTTTCAGCTCGGGAGAAATACGCTCCGCCGGCGCTAATTCAAACCCCTCCGGTAAAATAAGAACCGCACCCACATTCAAAAAACGTTCATGAAAATTATTCTGAATATAAACTTTTCCCTTTTTTGTTATTGGTATAAACCCAAGAATTGGAGAATTTTTTATGTATTCTTTTTTTCAAATGGTTTGATTATGTATCGAAAGAGTCGTATGAGATTAAAGGTATTTCCGATTTTATCTTATCTATCGGGAAGTCCAATTCAGCGTCACAAACTTTTTTTGTTTTCATACTCACAGGCTCTGACAAGCCAAGGCCCTGAAAGGATCACTAACGAAATACCACATTTAGAAGCCCATTTACTCCGAAGTTTAGACAAAAATGGAATTGTGATATTGGGATCTTGGGTAGAGACGGGTGATATTTTAGTAGGTAAATTAACACCTCAAATGGTGAAAGAATCGTCATATGCCCCCGAAGATAGATTGTTACGGGCCATACTTGGGATTCAGGTATCTACTTCAAAAGAAACTTGTTTAAAACTACCAATAGGTGGTAGGGGCCGGGTTATTGATGTGAGGTGGATCCCGTATAGAATTAAGATAAGGGATAACAAATATGAAAATAAGAGCTTCCGTTCGTAAAATTTGTGAAAAATGTCGACTAATTCGCAGGCGGGGACACATTATAGTAATTTGTTCCAACCCGAGACATTTTCTTTCTAAGAGGTGGAATAGAATAACCCGGTTGAAGCGTAATGATCATACGTCTGTAATGCATTGTACGTCCCATAATCGGTCCCATTCTTCGACCCTTTCCCGGAAGTCGATGACTATTCATAGCTATTACCTTGACACCAAAGAAGAGTTCGACCCAATGCTTTAGTTCTGTCCTAGTTGATCCGGATTCGACATTAGAAGTATATTGATTTTTCCCCAATAACCGAATACTTTTGTCTGTAAATACTGCATTTTTGATTCCATCCATAAATCGATTTTCTTCCCTATGAGTTCTAGTCTCATTTATAATATAATTTATTAGGGAATTGTGGGTTGTGGATAGCCTAACAATAAAGGGCAGAATTGGGTATTTATTATTGGGTATTTATTAGGATTTTTTTTTACAAAGATACTTATTTTGTATGAGCCGAATCAATAGGATGAATCAAAGGAGTTCGGCATCATGAACCTTGTACTGCGCTTATTGCTTAGACCGGTTCTAGAAAGGAATGTCGAGACAAATTAGGAAATCCAATAAGAACTAAAATACAAAGAAATTGGATTTATTTGTATCTGAACCAAATCTTGATTATTTCAAGTTCAAATATGTATGAAATATTCACATAATTTAGAATAATTTGAACTACTAAATTCTCCAATTCTTGGGTTTATACCAATAACAAAAAAGGGAAAAGTTTTAACAACGAGTTTATATATCGAAAGATTGAAAAATCATCACAAACCTCCCTTATTTCTTTTCTATTTTAATTTCTGGATTATTATATGATGATTTTTCAACTTTCCATATATAGAAAAAGATAGACTAGAAACGACATCTGTTATGTCAATGATCCAATTAAGGGGTATTAAATCAATGCTATAGAATTAAGATATGGAGGGAATATAATGAAATAGAGCCACTTTGAAGGTTCCCTCTGAAATGAGGCATGGAACGTTTATCATGAAAAGTTAATTTCTGAATCAATCATAAACGTTCATTTTGCAAAAGCATCAAAAAAATGGAGTTTTTTGAAACAACAGAAAAAGAAATCCAACTTGTTATTTAGATGAAAGAAAGACCTGCAAATCCTTTTTCCCCAGTTCAAATCCGGGTGTCGCCTGATCAACATCAACAAAAAACTAGAAATATCTTCTTTTCTGCTGATATAACTCGCAGAATTCTTACCTGGTAGAAGCATAGGAAACATACCATTGATACTTTATTTTTGTTTGATTCTAAGGATGTAGTCTCAAGGTTTGCTAAAAGAAAAAAGTGTGAATCCTCGTTCGGATCTAGGATTCATTTAATCTACTGGTACTGGTAGTGGGCTAGCACTTATTAAGGGAGTGTCTAATGACTAGATCTTGAATCAGATTATAGCTCCTGAGGGGAAATTCAATTAATAGTTTTGGGAGGGGACAGAAATTCTTTATATACAACAGACTCGTGAGAATCTCTGGGTATTCAGGTATCCAACCAGGATTGTATGAATAATTTACTTTGATAGATATAGAAAGGGAGTAAAAAGAAAGAATTACTTGTTGGCAACCCCAAAGTCAAGCCCCCTCTTTCACAAAGATAATAGGGGGGGTACGGATTAGATCGACTGAGTAAATCGAGGTCTATAATAGATAGATATAGACGAGCGGCAAGTTTCTAACCAAGGCCCGGCCCGGGAAAGTCGTCCAGCCCGTGAAGGTTTTCCCG
This sequence comes from Euphrasia confusa, assembly GCA_954870475.1. Taxonomy (NCBI): domain Eukaryota; kingdom Viridiplantae; phylum Streptophyta; class Magnoliopsida; order Lamiales; family Orobanchaceae; genus Euphrasia; species Euphrasia confusa. The sequence continues at coordinate 42,729,484 of OX940956.1, read as the reverse complement.
TTTCCGAGAGTCAGAGTTCCGGCGAACCACCGGTCGACGGTCCCCGACGCAACCACCACGGCCCACGGGATCCCCGATCGGATCGTCCGAACGCTCGGGCCTCGATTTCCGGCCGAGAGGGACACTAAAATTCCCTTCTCCCTGGCCCCGAAGCTAGCTATCGAGAGCGGGCTCTCGTAGAGGTTGACCTCTTGCGTGCCGAGGGAAGCCGATATGACGTCGACCCCGTCGGCCACGGCCCGGTCGATTCCGGCGAGCACGTCGGACGAAACCCCTCCGGGCCAGAGGACTTTGTAGACCGCCAGCCTGGCGCGTGGGGCCACCCCTCGGGCCGTACCCGGCCCGTACCCGAAGAAGGAGACGTTGCTCACGAAGCTGCCCGCGGCGATGGAGGAGACGTGGGTCCCGTGCCCGTCCTCATCCCGGGCCGAGTCGGGTATCGATAAGTCCGGGCTTTCGGCCCGAATTCCTCGGTTGAAGTAACGGGCCCCGATGATTTTCTTGTTGCAGTCGAACCTTTCGCCTCCTCTGCACGAGCCCTTCCACCTGGCAGGAATCTCGGTCAGCCCGTGGTCGGAGAAGCTCGGGCTTTCGGGCCAAATGCCGGTGTCGATGACGCCGATGATGACGTCATTGCCGAAGCTGGAGGCGGGCCAGAGGCCGGTGGCGGAGTTGAGGGACATGAAGGTGGTGGAGTGGGTGGTGTCAGGGGTGATGGGGTGGTCGGGGTAGGCCGAGAGAAAGCCCGGAGACTTTTTGAGGATTTCCAATTCGGATTTCGACATGATAACGCTGAAGCCGTGGAAGGCGTGGTCGTAGGTGTAGATGAGTTTCGGGCCAGGCTTTCCGGTGAGCTCTGTATTCGCGGGATTGAGAAGGGAGGAATACCAGTGGTGGTGGGTGGAGAATACTTTGGGCATGAAGGATTTGTCCATGTGGACGATGAACGAGGATTTGACGGAGTCATGGTTGGAAGAAGAAGAAGAAGAAGCTAAGAGAAAAAACCATGGAAGAAGAAACAGAGCTACTGAACTTTGAAGCTCCATTGTTTGATTTTCAATAATGAAATATTGATGGGGCTTAAATAAAAGATAATGTTGTAATTTAATTTAGTGTACTTTTTTTAATTTATTATTTATGTACTAATAATTGTAGTAAAACTTGGCGGCCTTTGACTTTTTCTTGGTATATATTGTGTGTACGTTAATTGATTGAATGTAATTGCAGTGGACAACAGAGGGACAAATCTTTTCAAGATGTTAATTGTAGTTCTTATAATTCAAGTGTTAATAAAATACTTTATAATCTTTTTTTATTTCAAATAAATGTGGATTTACATCAAACGAAATTATGAATGGGTCGTATTGATTTTTCTAAGATAAACAATGAGATATTTTGGTACCTTTTCCACGTTAAGCACGATTATGAACGGGTCGAAATCAGTCGAATATGTTGAGATTATCTCACTCGATTATCGGTAAAGGTGTAAACGAATCAAATCGAGTCGAATATCTGGTTATTCGATTCATATTCGTACGCATATTCAAGTATTCATATTCGTATTCGTATTCATTCGAATATTAAATTTCGATTCGTATTCGTATTCGTCGAATATTCGAATATTTGTTCGAATATTCGAATACCCCTCACCTAGAGTATTAGTCAAATTTTCTTTATAATTCGTAAAAAAATTGACCATTAATTTAGAAGGAAGAAAATATATGTTAAAAAATCCATAAATTAATTAAAATATAAAATAAACAATATATATATTGAATCATTTTATCATAAAAACATTAAAATTTTCAATTATATTAAACAAAAGATAATTAATTGAAAAAACAAAATGTAAAAAATATTGTATATCATTATTATATTATATTATTTTACATTAAAAAATAAAAAAATACAAAATATTTATTAAAAATTACATATATATATATATATATATATATATATATATATATATATATTCGAATCGAACTATTCGTATAATATTCGAATCGATTAATACATTATTCATATTCGTATTCGTAAATATTCGAATACAAAAAAATATTTGTATTCGTATTTATATTCGTTTTTTCGAATACGAATCATCAAAAATCGAATCGAATCACGAATCGAGTCAAAAAAGTTTGATTCGTTTACATCCCTAATTATCGGTAGGACAGAAGGAGTACAATGTGTATTCAATTCACGCAGACAAATTAACGTGATAAGTGGAGCAATTGATGCATGATGTTGCAACTTTGTATAGTTACTTGTATGTATGGCCACTAATTTGACCTGGTCATGGACCGTGCTCGATCGGGTTTGGAGCGAATCGGTCGAGTTAAATGAGTTATGAGTGTTTCGTTCGATTTTTCATAAAATGCAATGTTGTAATCAAGCGGACGGATGAACAAACAAACAAAAAACGTACCATACACTGCAACAGCTAACAAATGCACATCAGGTTCTTGGCGTGTCGATTTCAAAAGAAACCCAGATCAAGAAAAAAAACACACCAAGAAAAAAGAAATGCAAATTCATTTTTAATTTTATTTTCCATTTCGTGTGTTATTGAAGCAAGGTAAAAAATGGTGACATGTTTGGTAAACAGAATTTACATGACCCCATGATAATTAACACAATCATCTTTAATTTTTGAAGAAAAAAAACTTTAATTAATAAAATAATTGAATAAAGTTTCTGTCTTTATTGAATAAAAAGTTTTTTTGTCTGCGTGACTGTGTGGGTGAAATGTGAATGTGGCCCTGTGGGCTTATGCGGTAGAATGTGTTTTTACGTATTTTCCTTTTTTTCTATTCGAGTAAATTAAAGATTAATGTCCTCATCCTCATTAATCCCTCTCACCCATTTCTCAATTTTATTCACACACCACCACCACCCACCAGATTCATTCCCATCTCATCTCAATTTCCTGAGTTCCTTTTCCCCTCTCTCTCTCTGTTTCTTGATGCACGAGGTATGGGGTTTATGTTCAATTTTTATTTTATTTTCTTGATTATTAGTTTCGGTTGTGGGTTATTTGATTGATGATCATCTTTCAATGTTTTGGGTCTTTTTTGGTTTGCTGGAAAAATCATTTGTTTTAATTAATGATTTTTTTGTTTTCAGGTTTTAGATCTATCCCTCTCTCCATCTGCCGCTCTTTTGTTGGTATAGACTCTCGGATTTTCTTTGTTTGTTTTTCATTTATTCATGTTCTTGTTGATCTTTGATGATTCTAAATTTACTGGGTTTTGTTTTGTTTTTATAGTTCTGTTTTTAGGGTTCCTCTGTTTTGTGTGTGTGGTTTATGGGATTCATTTGCTGTTGTCTTTGATCCTTTTCTTGTTGGTTTAAATTTATTTTCTATGATGATGACCTACTAAAAATCTGTTCTTTACCTCAACATTTCTCAATGTCGTTCTCTGGATTGGCAATTATACTTAAGCGCGTCTATGCCCGTCAGACATGTGAATCTTGAGTGTGTTTCCAAGACATGATTTTTATTATGGGTGTTATTTGGATATACCGTTCTCTGTATTGGCAATTATACTTATGCGGCTATGCCCGTCGGCATGTGAATCTTAAATTTGTGTTTCCAAGACATGATTTTTATTATGCAGTGTTATTTGGATATACCACTAAATGTAATTTTCGATTGTGAAATTATATGGAATGTTCTTGTTGCCCCTTACCAATGCGACTATATATTCGTCTAAAGGTTGATGTATGCAGAATTTCTGAAGAGCCATTACCTCTTTATACTTTGAGTGATTGAAGAAATACAACTTATACACCTAATGCAAGGGCATAGAAGTTCCATTACCAACTTGAGCTTCGATCATGGCTCTACATTAAGCGAAGCCGGCTTGGATTCCCAAATGCCTTGGAATAGTATTACAACCTCTACCCATAGTCGGCATCCAGATTACAGAATACCATCCGACGACACCAGTATTCAATTCGATCATGAGACCCTAAATGCCGAGTTGAGTTTAGGGGAAACTAGTTCCGTTGCTACACAAACTCAAGATGAGAATCAGGAAAGAAAAAGAGAAAATGCATGGTCCATTCGATCTCGGGATTCTCTCACATTAGACGGACCTCGATACGAACCATCCAACATTCTTTCGTCAGATACTATCATTCAGGCGGACAAGCATGATGATGCCTCAGATTCTGCTTCTGAAAGCAGCGAAGATGGGTTGGGACGTTCTTTTGACACCCCACGCATGTCGTGTAAGAGAAAATCTCTCGAGGTGCAAGTCGGGCAGTCTTCTGGAGCCGGCAGTTCGAATTACTTCCAGCATGCTGAGAGAAGTACGACAGAAAATGGGCCAGTTCCTAGTAATGGGCCCGAGCAAACGAACCCAAGGCTCAGGCTCGGTGTGGGTGGGGCCTTCTTAGCGAGTCCTTTCTCTGGAGGGAATCCCGAGAGCTCCCGGAGAAACTTCCGACTAAGGATCAACGGCTCGCGTGCCAACTTGAATTTACCTGAACCTGTAAATGCAGATGTCCTTCCGCCTTCTCAAATCCATTCAAGCTTAGGTCTCCGTAATCGTTTGCTCGGCTTGAACCCGCCTCCTTCTGCCGAAAACAGGAGCCTTTCTCACGTCCCTTTTGTACGTAGAAACTTCCATTCTAGGTGGGCCGGGCCCTCTAGCTCGAGGGAGCCTGTGCTGAACGAAGAACCAAATAGGAATATTCTGAGAAGCATATCGGAACATCCTATGTTTGTTCCAGCTGGTGAAGTAGAAAGTTTGCCCCAACCGCCTACGAATTGGGACTCGGCTGCTGCTAACGCTATTGCTGGAAATATCGGGTCAGCTTCTCGAGCAGGCTCCACTTCAGGGATCAACCCATCCGAGTCCTCTTGGTCCAATCGCAGCCGACCGCAATATTCACGTAGGCTCTCGGAGATTGTTCGGAGATCATTGATATCGACAGCGGGTGTTGAGTCATCCGGAGGTCAAAGTAGTGGTCAAGCCGTACGATTGGGTTCCGCATCTGGGTCTGGCAATCTTGGTCGACATTTATCGGGCTCGGGTTCAACCTTGCCTGAGAGACGGCATGCTGATAGTGCTTTCGGGCTGCCTTATACGATGCGAAGCTTGGCTGGAGGTGGTAGTGGTGGTGGTGAAGGAAGGACGAGTATGATGTCTGAGGTATATGTCTATAATTTATACTTTCCGTTTGTATAGTAATGTGCATTTTTGTTCGAAGAATATGATGTCCCTGATAGTAGTTTTCGTATTCTGGAATTCGTTCATGATTTGTATTTTGGTTTTTAGCAGATTCGCCATGTCTTGGATCTCATGCGAAGGGGAGAGGGCTTGAGATTGGAGGTTTCTTTTCTCCTCCTTTATTTTTATTTTATATAAAATAAATAAATACAGTAGTTGATATTCAGAAGTGAAAATAGAGTGTTTGGTGTTTCTGATAATATTTCAGGACATGATGATGCTCGATCACTCCCTCCTTTTCGGAATGGCTGATATGCACGACCGTCACCGTGAAATGCGGTTGGACGTGGATAACATGTCTTATGAGGTGCAAATGCAACATTTTTTTTTTTCGCCTCATTAAATTTTTTCATCCATCTTTTTTATTACTGTGGAGTATATTTCAACTTCTTCCAGGAGTTATTAGCCCTGGAGGATCGCATTGGAAACGTGTGCACCGGGTTGAATGAAGAAACCATAGCTGGTTGTTTGAAGCTACATACACACATGAACGGGGGAACGGAAAATCGGGCTGAGATCGAGCCTTGTAGTATTTGTCGGGTACGAACTTTCTTCATATTGGGATAATTACAAAATTACCCTCAAAATTACGAAATTTAACTCACTCGATAATGCAGGAAGAATACAACGAGGGAGAAGATCTTGGGAGCCTGCAATGTGGGCATCACTTTCACAGTGAGTGTATCAAACAATGGCTGATGCAAAAGAATTTGTGCCCCATTTGTAAAACGACGGGACTGACTGAATAAAACGGGGGCCGGAATCTGGCCTCGCGGGGAGAGGATATAATTTATGTTTTTTTTTCTTCTTTCAAGTGGAAAACCGATACTCGGGTCGAAAATTGAAATTTTAACTATTTTTATTGGATCATCATTATGCTTCAAATATTTTTTACTCTATTTGTTTTTGTGATTTTTGGTTCTTCTGTTAATGTGATGTTGTTGCATCATTACAGGCTTGGGGTTTGACGTGTCACTTTGTCATCCATGTGGCGTCTGATGTGGCACTTTGTGATATTGCACTGTGAAATGAAATAATTAATGGAAAAATAAATAACAAATTGTATAAATAAAATAAAATGAAGATAAATAGAATTGATATGGACCACATATGGTTGTACATTGAGTAGGCGTACCCACTTTGTATAGGCTTTAATACCTTTTGTAACAATTTCACACCTCCGATTAAATAAGCGTGCTCGAGTCCCGACAAGAAACACGCTTTTGGGATAAAATTATATACTGTAATAAAAAATATATTTTATTAGATGATAATTTGAGATTTTTTCTAGATAATATTTTATACGTAAAGTATAAAATATAGTAGAAATTAAAAACATACAGTAGTATATTGTAAACATAATAATGTTGTTTGTTATGAATGATTGCTACGGACAAGTTGAAAATACATTGGGAATGACGCTGTTTTTAGGCTAAGGTGTAATCCAGTTGGATAAGATAAAATACATTAAATAATAAGGTGTGAATAATTTAATTTTTGTTAACAAACTACTTAGTGTTCCAATATAATGGTCACATTTTTTTTTATTTAAAAAAAAAAATGTGATCATTAAAATAAAAAAAATAATTAAAAGAACTTTTGTTTTGATATCAATGATATTGATGAATTTAAATTTAAATTACGTAAAACCATCGATAAATTTGATTTTAAGTTGAGCAGGGTTTTGTTGAGGTCTAACAACATATTCATTTGGATCATCTAATGATAAAAAATAAAAATTAAGTCGAGATCGAGCAATTGATGTCAAGTTCATCGCGAAAAAGCTAAAATTAAGTCGAGATCGAGTAATTGATGTCAAGTCCAGTTCGATAAATCGTTCATTCCATTGCAAGTTTATATATAGGCTCAATTTGAAGTTTGATGACATAATTTAAAAAAAAAAATTAATTAAAAACATGTTAAAAATAAAAGATGCATTACAAATTTTATAAATTAATATATTTTAAAATTAATTAAATCTTTTAGCATTTTGAATTAATAAAAATACTTGATAAATTAATACTTTTTTAAATCAATAAAAATCCAATGCAATTTAAACCTGAAATTTGTTGTTTATTTACCTAATACTGTGTACTTAATTTCGCAAGTGCGCAGAAAGTGAAGTACCTTGACAGATTTTACACAAGTTCAGACCCCAATCTGTAATTATCAAAAGTTTAGGAATAATTAAGGCGGGATAATCAGAGATTAAAAACCCTCGTAATCAAACTCGACGCGCTTTATATAACTGCAAACACGAATCGTCGTCTCCTCTCGCCATTCAAAAACCATCGCCTGTAAAATTGCTGCAATCCGATGAATATTCGATAATGGAATTTGAAGTCAATTTAGAGCCAAAGGAAAATCCTCAAACAGTGTAACTTCAATTTATTTATTTTTTATTTTCTGGTAATGGAGGATCCTTACGGGAGCAGCGACTCCGAAGACATTTCTTCGTTTCTTCAAGTTCTTCTCCACAATTCTTCGTCGTCCGCCGCCGCCGCCCCCGGCGCAGGAGACGCGCAGCATTTCTCCGGCATCGATTTCTCCGATCTCAGGAATTTCGTCGCCGAAGAAACCGATGAATATCACGATCCTTCCGCAAGAGCTAAACACTTCGCCTCCAGCTGCGAGGTATACGATAAATAATTAGGGTTTTTTTAATTTCTAATTTGCGTGTTAGGTTATAATCAAAATTGTTTGGTCACTGATCTGATTCTGGATTTCGAATTTGACGATTCGGTTTTCAATTGTTGAAATCTGAAAAGGAATCTGATGCATCTGAAAATCGGACAAATCCGGGTCACCCGCGTTGTTCTTCGAAGAGAAGTAGGGCTGCTGAGGTTCATAATTTATCAGAAAAGGTTTCATTTACATAATTAGATTCACCTGGATTTGGAATTAAAATTGGTAGCAATATAGTACTATTTTATAATCCGATTAATGGTTGTTGTGTGACAGAGGAGAAGAAGTCGGATCAACGAGAAACTAAAAGCACTACAGAGCTTGATTCCAAATTCTAACAAAGTATGTATATATTTATTCCTCTTCACACTTTGTTTTTCCGGATATTGTTGTTGATTTATGTTTTTTTTTATTTCAACGGCAGACGGACAAGGCGTCAATGCTGGATGAGGCCATTGAATACTTGAAGCAGCTGCAACTACAAGTTCAGGTTTTCATTTATACCCTCTCTATTGTCTAATATTCTTGTTCTAGGATCGATTTGTGTATGACACTCATAAGCTTGCATGTTAATATCGTTTTCGTTTTTAGCTTCATAATTTGTTTAACTATGTCGATTTTGATGTTTTAATTTCTTTGTCTAATGATCAATTCTGACTAAGAAGATTGTGGAGAGATTTGTGAAGAGTGACCAAGTCTATACAAAGAATGCCTCAAGGCTGTGTACTTTGTCGTCGTGAATGTCCCCTTATCCATTAGGTTTAGCCTAATTACAAAATACAACCATGTTATTACAAATAAACACTTGACAATGTCTTTGTAATTGTAAATTTAAAAGATCGATCGATTTTGGCGTTGCAGGACAAATGTAGTATAATCAATTCACTAATGAAGGGTATTTTAGTCAAAATGACCAACCATAGTGTCTCCTAGTCCTAGGCTGATCATAATCTTGTGAGGGTGGAGTTTTGAAAACTAAAAGCTTGGGTTAAGTTTTGCAGATGCTTACGATAAGAAATGGTATAAGTCTACATCCAGGCTACACTCTCGGAGGACCATCGCAACCGACCTTAGTGGCCCCATCGGGACCCGAGTTGGGCAATGGGACAGACTCACATTCTAGAGGCAACCTTGTTCTTATGCAAAATGATGTGGATAACATTAGTCACGGCTACTCGACTCCGCAAATGTTGGGGCCCTACTCCATGGCTAACGGTTCTTCTCATTCTGGATTTCTACCTAGCGTCGCCCCATCTTTGGAAAACCGGTATGTGGATTTCAATCAATTAAATATAAGTTGCTCAAGAAACAACTCTTCGCAGTCTCCAGGCGTTTCTTCGTAACAGTACAAGTGAAAGTGAATAAAAGGAGTATACTGTGAGGTGATGAATATGAAATACAGTGATGGTTAGTTAATAGCAAATAAGAATGGAAGAAATGAAAAGACTTGGGTTCGACGGGTGATTCTGCTAGCTTGAGCTACAACACTCGTTTATGGGAAGACGAATGTTTAGAATTGAAGTCTATAGAAATTGTGAATAAACTTCAAAGACTGCTCAGCATACTATCAAATACCATCAACAATGTATTTATTGCGACTGATTATATCTTTCCCATATTATACGTTTTTGTTATGTTATGCGGGTAATCAAGCCGATAAGTGTAGAAAAATGATCCTTCGAAATTTAATGCCGTTGCAAACTCAAGCAGCCGATCTAATTTATGATGAACTCAATATAATTGATGCAAACAATTGCAGAAATTTAAATACTCATTCACACACACATGAGTCGGGTTCGAATCTCGGACCTTAATGTTTTTAATTCAATTGCCCAACCAACTCAACTAACAAACCTTACAATTATTGTTGGAAAATATAGAGATCGACAAGAGCTTCGATTCGATATCTCATTTGCTCAAATCGGAGTTAAAATGAATGAGAAATTAATTGTTAAAAATAATCAAAAATAATGAGAAAAAGAGAAGGAAATTAATAAAAGGGAGTTGCTATCCCACATCGGAAAAATATGCAAAACCAAGTGGGCATATATAGTGCTTTCACTTTAGTGGCTTATGAATGACTTGCTATAATATTGCTACGCCTCCTACGTGCGCGCGCAGGGGGGGTGCAAATCTCTGCCGGACTTGTGTGCGAGCGCGACCTGCGTACACGAATGTCGGTCCGATTTGGGGGCAGTCGACCAAATTAAGTTACTTAATAAGTAAATAAAATAAAATCAATTTTTGAATTTCAAAAACGACAATTAAGTGGCCTTAATGCTGAGGCATTATTGCATGGCCGTTACATGTTGACTGTCCAGGTTCAATGGATGAATCGTTCAGCTCCCTATGCTCGCCTATAAATACGAGCTTCATGGTTGAGAAGAAACACATCAAAACCACTCCAGCATTCTGCTACCTTCCTCTCCTCTTCTTTCGTATAATCTTTGGCCCTCCGGTGAAGTCTTTCAGGCAACTCTCAGTTCGACGTGCAACGTGGTTGCTTGAGACGTTGTATCCTGGGAAACAAACGATCGGTAGAGGTCGAATTTTGTTTTAAGGAGATCGTGTCTAACACGAGCCTCGTCCTGTTTCTGTTCTTAGCCATCTCTATAAATCCCGATCCTACAATTATATGAACAATTAATGAATCATTTTGAGTTTTTTAAGCAGATATAGTTTGATGATTTAATATAAAAAAAATGGTTGTATGCAACAATATCAATGTAAATCAATTTCCTACCTCTTATTTAATTTATGATTTTCTAATGTCATTATATTTTTATAATAATTTTGAAATTGGTACAAATTCTCGTGCAAACAATTTAATATTTAGCCAATAATGCCAATAAACACAGAAAAGAATACACCTTGATACTACGTATATTAGGCATTCAAAGATTTTATTCACTTCAATAAAAACAACTGTCCCAACAAATGAAAGTAAGAAACGTATAAATAGTGTCAAAACCCTAAAACATATGGGCTTTAATAAAAAGTAGGAAATAAACACTAAATAAATAAACTATTAATTCTTGGGCTTGAATACTCGATCACGGGCCTCAATTTAGTTCGGTCGGTTTTTCGAACCAATTGACTCACCTAGCTGTGTAAGATGACACTATATCCACGAATAGAGCCAACAAAACCGAACCTACTCGTGAGGGGGCGTGTTAAGTATCCCAACATCGGTTGGATATAGATTCTAAAGCTCAAATATATGTTGGACAACCTTAATACCTTAAGAAGACTTTTTAAGGTGTGTTACCAACAATCCAAATCGAAGAAAAGTTTTTGAAGTTAGCTCACCCTCACGGTATCGCGACTTTTTGGCCCGACTATAAATAGTCGCTATATCTATTTCCCCTATAATATACCGAATAGATTTATCATTCGGAGTATGTTCCATGTATCTCTAATTCTCTATATCTTATTATGGTTCCAATTTTCAAATATTCAAAATTATAAACACGAGTAAAAAGTCGGGTTTGATTTAGAATTGTGATATCCGATCATTGTACAAATGGTACTCGTATCACTCGTGCTAATAAAATCATAATTATACTAAGTTGCTAATACTTTATTGTGTCCCACATATCGAATTTTCGCGACAAAGTCATCATTCATTTTTCATAAACAAAAATCATTAGTCACAAGCCTTTGTCTTGTATTCATCATTATTTAAATTTAAATCTTTTTAGTAACACTTTTTTCTTTCTTTCTTTTTTTATTAAAAAAAAGAAAAAGAAATGTAAAGCAATAATTAACTAAATCATTTTATTATCGTTACAAAAACAATTATTGAAACTTTGAAATAAGTAACATTTTACTATCCATTAACAACTATCATCATGTCAGTCTTATTAAATCATCGTACTTTGTATTGTATTGTGCTGTGTATGTCTTATTAAAACAATTTGTTTTACAACACTTAGGTCTCTATATCCAAAGAAACAAATAAAAAGTACTTCATTCGTCTCAACTTAATATTTTGATATTCACACTAAATTATAAGAATAAAATTATTTAAAATAAAAAATAAAGTGTTACTCCTTCGATTTCATAGAAATTATCATATTTTTTTTAATTTACAAAAGAAGTGTGATTATTTCTTTTGTAGAACATTTAAAAAAGATTAGTGTGAAATTATTATAAGATAGATGCAATAATTATACTTATTTTTTTATTTAAAATATAATTATTTTTCTAATTTTATCAACAAACAAGTATTTTTTTTTAAATACAATTTTATTTCAATTTTTTGTATCAGTATTGTAGTATTATGTTTTTTGTCCATTAAAGTGTGAAAATATCAGTATGACTTAAAAGCAAGTGTTAAAAAAGAGTTGCTCTAAAATATAATTTTTCTTTCCACACCTAATTATTTAATAATAATAATAATAAATAATTAAAATGAGAATGATATCTCACCATATCCAAAGTATCTAAAATTTGTTCTACACAATAAACTAATCTTAGCATATAATCAAACTTCATTATTATTAAGTATTAAGGTATAGTATTTTATATACTAAGTACCAATGGCCAGGCCCACAAACAAAACAAAAAAAACATATTAATTCTTTATTTTCTCACACTACAGAAAATTAATGGGTTTTATCTCCATTTCCACAAGTCCCATCATCACAGCTTTCGCCCTCCTCTGTAATTTTCATTTTTTTCTCACTCCCAAAACCAAGCTCAAATCTCCAAAGCTTCAATCTTTCTCGCCCCCAGCTGAATCAAGAAGATAATAAATGTCCGAAGGGAACGGCAAACGGCCGTTTCTGAGCGACGAATTGTCGAAGCGGACCTCCGTTTTCGGGCTCCGTTTGTGGGTTGTCCTGGGAATATGCGTCGGCGCCGCCATCTTCATCTTCCTCTTCCTAATCCCTCTCTGGTTCACCTCCAGAAGAAACAAGAAACCCTCGCTGGCCCACAAGAAGAAAAAACCGCCGGCCATCCCCAACGTTTCCAAAGAAATCCAGGAAATCCGACCCGACCCGAAGCTGCGGTTCCCTTCGCCCGGCCCGGATCCGAAATCGGAGCAGAGGGTCCACATTGAGATCGGGAAGGACCACCGGATGGCCTGCCCGGAGAAGTCGAGCTCTGGGAAGGGGAGCGACGAGGCCCGGCCCGGAGAAGAACCGGGCCTCAGGCCGGAGGTTTCGCACTTGGGGTGGGGGCATTGGTACACGCTCCGGGAGCTCGAGGTGGCCACGAACGGGTTCTCGCCGGAGAACGTGATCGGAGAAGGAGGCTATGGGATCGTTTACCACGGCGTGTTCGAGGATAAGAGTATTGTGGCTGTGAAAAATCTGCTCAACAACAGGTAATTTTTTTATGGAGGGGCCAAATGATAATTAGTGGAATCTGGAGGGGTGTTGTGAGTGAATAGGAATGTGATTGTGAATTCGATTGATTCTGATTGTTTGCATTGTTCCGTTTATGTTGGATTGTTTTGCTTAGGGGTCAAGCCGAGAGAGAGTTCAAGGTCGAAGTCGAAGTTATTGGACGGGTTCGGCATAAGAATCTCGTCAGGTTGCTCGGCTTTTGCGCTGAAGGCGCCCATAGGTAAATTCGCGCTCCAAGATTCTTGCATTTTGAGCTATTTGAATTTTGAACACCACTCGAACCATCTTCGTTTTTAAGGATGCTTGTTTATGAGTATGTCGACAATGGAAACTTAGAGCAATGGCTTCACGGAGATGTCGGGCCTCGTAGCCCGCTTACATGGGATATACGAATGCTCATCATACTCGGAACCGCTAAAGGGTAATAACTCAAACCAAATTAAGTTGTGAATTTCTATTTTTTCGTTTTTCGAATTTTAAGTTAATTTGGTGAGTTTTCTCATAGGCTAACCTATTTGCACGAGGGTCTCGAGCCTAAGGTCGTTCATCGCGACATCAAGTCGAGCAACATTTTACTAGACAGACAGTGGAATTCAAAGGTTTCCGACTTTGGTCTGGCAAAGCTCATCGGCTCCGAGAAGAGTTACATCACCACGCGAGTCATGGGAACTTTCGGGTGAGCTAGCTAGTCGAGAAATTTTTACTTTCACTTTTTTTTTATTACTAACATGTTTTCGTTTTTTTCCTCTAGCTATGTTGCTCCAGAATACGCGAGCACCGGCATGTTGAACGAGAGAAGCGACGTGTATAGCTTCGGCGTTCTTATAATGGAAATCATCACCGGACGAAACCCAGTCGATTACAGTCGACCCCCCGGTGAGGTGAATCTCGTCGATTGGCTGAAAACGATGGTCTCCAATCGAAACGCCGAGGGGGTTTTGGACCCCAAACTACCTGAGATGCCGTCTTCTCGAGCCTTGAAACGTACCCTTTTAGTGGCTTTGCGTTGTGTGGATCCGAATGCCCAGAAAAGGCCGATGATGGGACAAGTGGTGCATATGCTCGAGGCCGAAGATTTTCCTTTCCGAACCGATGTGAGTTTTGTTAGGTCGAACGTGGAACGTGTGATCAATCTTATCGATCGAGCTAATTAAACTCGTTTAATTCTTGTGGGGTGTGTGTGTTTATAGGACCGTAGGGTTGGGCGGGAAAACGGGCGGGCCCACCGTGATGGGACGAAGCGAACGAGCGAACAGGGGGACAGCAGTGGATACGAAAGCAGTAGTATCCAAACCGAACGAGTTTCGGCGAGAAGGAAAGCGAGCGTCGACGAAGAAGGGGCGAGGAAATCGCTTTCGTCGTTAGTCGAGGATTAGACGACGGTCGACGAGATATACATTTTGATTTCGCGCGTAAATCGTGTATCAATGAAAACGTTGGATTGACTGTGATTTGAATCGACCCTTCTTCCCCCCCTTAAATCCTCTAATCAAATTCAAGAAAACTATGATAATCAAATTCAAGAAAACTATGATGAATATGAATGCCTTTAAATTTATAAATTTTAGTATTTTGACCTACTATCATAGGTTAAAATCAGAATTGTATGTTTCACTTACTAAACCGGTAATTTTAATAAAACTTGTCAAAAGTCTTTAAAAACTAAAATGATGTATGGAGAATTCGAACCTTCAACCTATCAATGAACTGGGTATTAATTAACTTGGGTACTCCTATTATATTATAATTATAATATTAAATAAATAAATTACAAAACAAAAATGAAATAATTAAATAAAAATGTGTTATATAATTTTTTAAAAATCAAATCGAAAACTAAATATAGCAATAATTTTTAAAATAAATTAAACACTAAATAAAATTACAAATTATTTATTATAGCAATATATTAATTACTATAGTAGTAGGGTATAATATAACGTTTATTTTGTAATAGATCATATTTTGCTCAATTGGTTTGCGGAAATGTTAAAAGTTTTTGTTGACCCAACAAGATCGAACCTAAAGGTTTGCAATTTTTTTGCAGCTGGTAATAATGTTACGTACATAAGTACATAACATAATACATTACATTTTTATTTAACTTTTAAAACATTTCATATTAACATCCGTAATTCGTTCGATTTCTTTTTTTTCTCGAGCGCCGAGAAATCTTTTTCCCGAGCGCGAGAAATCGTCTAATTTGTCTTACGTTACTTTAAGTTACAAGTTGCAACTCGCCGAAATCGCTGGTAACCTTAGGGTAAGCGGCTCATAAATAATTTTCTAACCCTATGATATGGACGTGACCATAAATCAAGTGATTCGAGGACCTATTAATTAAACAACCAAAAAAAGATGGGGAAAAAACAGATAGAGAAGAGAATCAAATTGAATAGGTAAGGACGCACTACATATTTTTGACAGCTCAAGAATTGCAAATTTTAATTGGAAAGATATGGCAAATGGAGCCCCAAAGTTTTTAACGATTTCTCTGTTTTCTATTAGTACTGTTTTAGGTTTATCACTTATGGGCCCCTCTATAAAGTCTAAATTTATTTCTAATGTATATTTGCCACTAAAATATTTTTTTTCTATATAATAAGGGACATTTTGAAAATAATAATAATAATGAATACTAGTGTATTACTATAATTAGCATTATCAATTAAAACAAATGTTTACTTTATTGGGCAGGACAGGAACACACGGATATTTGACTCGCTCGGTGTCGCCTGGAGTGGTGGTTGCTCATGCTCTTTCCATCATACGGGAGCGGATCATGTCTTTACGATTTTTGGATTCTATTTAGCCACGTGCACTGAAGAGAGTTTGACATATAGCTTGATGATTGTTCTTATTGTGCTATATGTTATGCTTGGTTGATCAGAGAGCTAGTTTGTTAGCTCGTTGATGCAGTAAGATTCTTCACTATCGCTGTTTTGTACACCACACATTTTTCTTTATATGATATTAACATTTCCAAAAAAATAAATTAAAACAAATGTTTAAAATAATTTTTAACTAAAGCTTAAATTGTGAGTATGTTTAAAATTATTTTTTTAAATGAAAAAGAATCGGCTATTTGGGCCGACTCGACTAGCCTTACCATAAAGATGAAGGTACCTTTTCCACGTCACATTTTTAGTTGTCACGTATATAAAAGCGGAGATAATTACCAATTTAGTCTTACAAAGGAGGCGAAGTCTCATTTTAGTACCACATTTGTTCGAGTTTTCGATTTAGTCTTATAAAACTAAAAACTGAGTCAATTTCATCCAATTTTCGTGTCGAAAAATTCAAGCCTCACTTGAAATTGATCACGTGCGTTGCACGTGACATTTAAATTGAGAATTTTCAGGTATTACTGGCCCAACATTGACAATTGAAAGAAATGTTTTAATTTATGTGGAACAATTGATGGAGTATTAATTTTTTTTTAATTTTTAATTTTTTTTTGTGAAATATTAAAATGATTATTGAATACTTCTACGATACATTTACTCCTTCTATAGAGTAATTCATTTTCAATTTTAACTTGATTAAATATCTAATATCGAAATTATATATGAAAGATGTAACCTTATAAAAATTAATTATAAATTCTCTATATAATTTTGTTTACAAAATTATTTGCATAATTCTATGAATAATATTTTTCACTAGTAGATATAGAATATAGTAAATATAGTTATTTTCTAAAAAAATATTATTAAATAAATAGGGGTTAAAATCATATTTTGGTCAACTCGAAATGCTCATTTACTTAATAGTTTCTTAACTAATTTTTTGGGCGCTTCTACAGTACATTCACTGGTACATTTCATTCAATTTCAACCTTTAGATTTAATTATTTAATATCTACCGTTAGATTTATGAAATAATCTTATATTAACATGGACGTTGAAACACCCGACTATTGTCCTATAAGTCTTTAACTTAACAATCCGGTAGATATTGTATATTTTTTTTTTTTATAAATTTATGAATTATTTTTACAAAATAAGAATAAAAATCTTTGCGCTTATATGTATTTTTTGGTAGATATTGACATATTGTATGCTTTTTCTGATATTGACATATTGTATGTTTTTTCTTTTTTTATAAATTTATAAATTATTTTTAAAGAAATATGAATAAAAAATTTTACACGGGTATATATTTTTCAGATTTGCCTATTATTTTTACAAAAATAAGAATTTATAAATTATTTTTAAAGAAATATGAATAAAAAATTTTACGCTTGTATATTGTTTTTCAGATTTGCCTATTATTTTTACAAAAATTAGAATACAAATCTTTCTGTTAGTATTTTTTTTATTTTACAAATTTACAAATTAGTTTTACAGAAATAAAAAGAAAAATATTACGAATTAATTTAATAAGAATAAGAAGAAAAAAACTTTGCACGCATTTTTTTTTATTTTTTTAGCTGTTTTTTATACATTTTGGAAAAAAAATCAATAATAAGAATTTTTTTGACTATGTTTGAAAAAAAGAAAAAAAATCATTGCGAATATTTAAATTATTTGTACTATTTAATTAAATTAATTTAGTATATAAACATTTTTTTTGTTGTAAATAGCTTTATTAAAATATTTTATATTTTATTAATAAAACCTGCTATAGTAGGTTACCCTATATGTATCAAGTAGAAAATTAATTTAAATTGTAATGTATTAGAAAATTAATTTAAGTTGTAATCATATATGGTAGAGTGTATAATAAAAAGGGATAATTGCATTTTAGTGCCTGAACTATAGTCACTTTTGTGCTTTAGTTACTGAACTTTCAACTTTGACATCTCAGTATCTGAACTTTGCCGAAATTGTGTTTTAATGCCTTTTTTGGTGGTTCCCGGCGACACGTGAGTTTCACGTGAGCATCGGTGCCACGTGTCGCTGTCTGTGTGGGTTGAGGAGGGCAATTCGGACATTACACACAGAAGCTGAAATTAAAAAAAAAAAAAACTAATATATGTTTTCTGAATGTAAAAACGACATCGCATTCTCACCCTCTTTCCCAATTCACTAACCCTAAATAAAATCTTCCCCAAATTCACGAACCCTAATCCTAAAATCTTCCCCAATTCACGAACCCTAATTAACAGCGAAGCTCAATTTCTGAAGAATGCAGTGGAAATTGAGGTCTGATTCCGACTTCATCCCAGATGGGCAACTCGTTCCAGATTACGGAGGACTAAAAGATGTATGCACCATTATTCTCCACCATTCTGGGAGCTTTATGCGCCTGAAGTCGGGTAAGAAATGCTATGTT
The DNA here is from genome assembly GCA_954870475.1 of Euphrasia confusa. Lineage (NCBI taxonomy): Eukaryota > Viridiplantae > Streptophyta > Magnoliopsida > Lamiales > Orobanchaceae > Euphrasia > Euphrasia confusa. Next base: position 42,710,931 of record OX940956.1, on the reverse strand, counting down.
GATGGAAAAGTCGATTATTTTGATTTTGTTGAGGCCCCTAAATTGCAAAAAGATGATTTGAACGCGATGGCTTCAAGTGTTATGATAGAGGGTTTTATGGATTTTTATTTCAATCTCATTGGACATGATGATTGTCAAACATTAGAGTATCTTGATAGTGATTTCACAGCCAAAACCATGTTTGATGCTTGTATTAGTAAAGATCATACTGTGTCAGTGTTTTTGGATCATGAAGGGTATTCCAGTGATGACATTTGTTATTTATCTGAGGGGAAAGGACTACCTGAGGTGGATGAGTCAGACAGTGAGGGTAATGAAGATGAGGTGGCTGATATGCATGAGGGCATAGATGAGGGTAATGAAGATGAGGTGGTTGATATGCATGAGGGCAGAGATGAGGGCAATGTGGAAGAAAACAGAGAGGAGGGTGCTGCAAATCATTTTCAGGCCAGCATGGAGAACTTGATTGATCAGGAGATAGAGGAGGTGGATAGTGAAGTGATTGGAACTGTGAAGGATGGGAGATTGAAAAGGACAGGGGTGGTGATGAGCTGCAAGCTCTGTAAAGAGGTTGGCCATAACATCATAACTTGTCCATTGAATAAGAATAGAGTTCAAAAGAAGGAAGGATTGGACATACCACCTGCAAAAAAACCAAAATGCACTAAAAAACAGGTAATTAACTATTTTTTTTAATGTTTTTTCACAGTTGTATTATTTAACTTGATTATTTATGTCTTATTTTACTCTGGTATTTACAGACTACTGTGACTCAAAGTGAGGCTTCTGCTGCAAATGAACTTACCACATCTCAGGCTCCATTGAGAAGAAGCCCAAGATTGAAGTCAACAAAGCCTCAAGTCAATAATCAAGTTTCAAGTTCATCTCAGCCCTCAAACATTGAAAAAGGTAGCAAGAATAAGGGCAAGGGAAAGCTACCTGTTCAAAGTGCATCTCAACCCACAAATAGTGATCAAGTTGCAGCTTCATCTCAATCACAAAATTTCCTCCAGAAGCTACCTGCTAAAAGGAATCTATCATTCTCTCAACCATTGTTCTCAACTTCCTCTGGGAAACAAAAGTGATGTAATCGTTCAGTCTGAAAACAGTTTGTACTTTTGGGAACATGTTTTTTCTACTTATGTTTTTGTTGTTAACATTGCCCCTGTGGTGGCCTTTTTGGGAAAATGTAGTATCTACTAACATTTGGTGTTATGCCCCTGTGGTGGCTTTGATAAACCTTTTATGTTGCTGTCATGTTGATGTTGCTGTCAAGTTGATGTTCATCTATTATGTTCATCTTGTTGTATTATTTGCTAAACCAAAAATGAATAAGTAACTTAACATGAAATTGAACAAGTAACTTAACATAAAATTGCATTAACATTGGAATAAAGTCATTACATTATACAACAAAACCAAATACCAAAACAACTCCAATGAATACTGCAACTAAAAACAACTCTAAACATTACAGTAAAAACCAACAACAGAAACAATGTCTAGGATTTGACAACTGAAATTAAGGCTACTGCCAGTCCAAGGAAACAAGCAATTTGAAGCTTCCATATGATTTTCTTCAGCTGAAGAACCCTTGTCTCCATCCTCTTCAAATCTGACTCTTTCGAATTGATGTTCCTCAGTAGCCCAGGAATGATTTGAGAGCACCTCTCACAAGCAGGTGGATCCATCCAACTGAATTTCTTACAACCATCAAATTTCTGGAAAAAAAAATACCAAATTGAGGGAAAAATAGAGATAAATTAGGGTTTCATCTAAATCAGAGAAATTAGGGTTGTAATATAGGAATATCAGAGAATTTCTTACTAATATCACGTTACTGATTCGAAAATCAGAGTTTCATCCAACTGAATTTCCCTATTACTTACGCGGTATTTTTCGCAGGCCATGAATCTTCTTCCTGGATTCGCGTCAGTCCATGAAGTTTTCAGCACTAAGGGCTTCCCGCAACTACAGACTTCTTCCATGGACGATTTCATTTTGGGAGTGTTCTTGCTGGAGAAATTGAAATTAGGGTTAGGGATTCTTCAACTGAGAATTGGGGCAACGGGTTTGGGAATTTCAGAAATTGAAACCCAAATATATAATTTAAATAGAGAAAATGACTTCAGGGTTAAAATTGTAATTGCCCTCCTCAACCCACACAGACAGCGACACGTGGCACCGATGCTCACGTGAAACTCACGTGTCGCCGGGAACCACCAAAAAAGGCATTAAAACACAATTTCGGCAAAGTTCAGATACTGAGATGTCAAAGTTGAAAGTTCAGTAACTAAAGCACAAAAGTGCCTATAGTTCAGGCACTAAAATGCAATTATCCCTAATGAAAAATTGAAGTGTCATTAGTTTATTGATTATGTTATAAATGTACGGCACATTAAAATTTGATAAATGTAATGTAGTATTCTCCCTAATTTTTAATCTATCACGAGGTGCTGAAAAGTTGACGTCACCCACCTCAACACTTTGTTCTTTCAATGGAAAGTAAATAAATCTTTATATTAAAAATGAAATAAAAAAATTATTTCACTTTGCATATAAAACAAAACAAAAAACATATTTAATTTAATATGTATACCTTTTATTTTTACTTCAAAATGTATTTTTATATTTATTTTTAGTAGTAAAAATATATTTTTAATGAGAGAAAACTTTTGTTGGTCCCTTAAAAGTGGTCAAGTCTCGATTTGTTCCACTAAAAGGGGTCGATTTCAATTTAGTCATTTAAATCACAAAAATGTGGTCGATTTAGTCCAATTTAATCGAAAAATTTAAATTTTCGCCGGAAAAAGACAAGTGAATTTCTATCCGGTAAAATTTGTTGACCAAGTGACACGTGGATCTGCCACGTAAGCATTACCTTGACCGATTTGGTCCATTAAAAAACGTTAGTTTCAGTTTAATCCCTTAAATCACAAAATGTAGTAAATTTAATTCAATTTAATCGTAAAATTTAAATTTTCAATGAAAAACAAATATTATATACCGAAATAATTTAATCAGTTTTGTTTTTAAAAGATACGGTTTAACCAAATACATCATTTACTACAATCGAGATCATATTGTCATTATATTGTATTAATTTTAGTTACATATAAATATAATTTTTTAAAAATAACATTTTGAATTTAAAAATAATTTTATTTATTAAGTATTGTAGTAATTATTATTCAGGGTTACTGAAAAATTTATTTATTTAAAACTTATATCATATAAAACACATTTTCCAATTAATTGTTTTATTATTTTTTTATTAATATATATATATATATATATTAATAAATTGAAATCAATTATTAAAATTTACTTATAAATTAATAAAAAATTCTAATTAAAATTAATAAGGAACTAGTTATTAATAAAGAACTAATAATTATAATTATTAATTATTAATAATTGATTTAAATTTATTAATAAAATTTTTAAATAATAGAATATTTAATTGAAAAAAGAGTTTTATGTGTTATATGTTTTAAATACGCAAAATTTCCAATAAATTTTAACAATAATTAATCTTATTTGAAAAAAAAGAACAAGTTCGATTTTCCTTTTATGAAATGTCATTTTCACAATGAAAAATTGAATTTTACGATCAAATTGGACTAAATTGACTACATTTTTTTTATTTTAAGGGACTAAACTAAAACTGACATTTTTTAGTGGACCAAATCGGCCAAGGTGATGCTTACATTGGCGAATCCACGTGACACCATTAAATTTTACCGGAAAGAAGTCCATGTGTCTTTTTCCGGCGAAAATTTGAATTTTCCGATCAAATTGGACTTAATTGACTATATTTTTATGATTTAAGGGATTAAATTGAAACTGACTCATTTTAGTGGAACAAATCGAGACTTGACCTATTTTAAGGGACCAACAAAATTATTGTCTCTATTTTTAATTGGTAAGAAACTATGAAGAATCTGGAGAGGACAAAATATGATTCTAACTGAAATAAATTGCATTATTTTCAGAGGCCAATTTATTTTGCTTTCTTGCATATTAATAGCTCGCAACCAATGTTGATTTTCCAAAAAACAAAACAAAACAAAGCAAATCGATCGAACCGATGACGACGACGATTAGCCTAAAAATTTTCATTGTGTACGTTTTCCTAGCGACTACTTTTTTCCAAGAAATCAACTCTTGTGTTAATGGCAAGAAATACCAGATTAGGATTGACAACCTCACCCCTTCATCAGAAAATGCGTTGACCGTTCGTTGCAAGAAGAAAGGCAAAGATCTCGGACCACAAAGGATACACTCATCTTACCAATTCGAAGTGTGCCAGAAAATCATCCAGCGTACAGTGGCCACATGTTATTTCCAATGGCGCGCAAAGCAGAGCACTGTCACGGTCTTCGACTCCAAGGTGGCGAGCGAAGAATGTTATGGCGATATTTGCCGTTGGGAAGTCCAAGAGGACGGCTTCTACTTAATGGGAGCTGATGGAGAGTATGTGAAAAAATTTGACTGGATATTTTTGCCATGATTTATGTACTTTGAGTCTTTAACAATATTGGTTGTAATAATATTTTTTTACAAAATTATAATCGTTAGTGTTGTAATTTCGACTTTCAAAATTACTCCACACAAAATAGCTTGAAATATAAAATAGATGATAAAAAAATGATATAAAAGATAGAACACGAATTTTATACGTGTTGAATATGACTCGAATTGAATTGAAAACGAGACTAAACGGAGGACTGGAGCAATATGTGTTTCACGACTCAGTCTAACATTTTAATTAGAGGTGGTAATGACTAATGTGATGGCATCACATGTGAATTAATGGAATTAATCTGCATGCACATATAATTAAGAGGAGTTGCACTTGGTTCACTTTATCTATCTCAAGTCCATTCAAAAAGTAAATGAAAAAAATATCCTCTTTGATTTTATACATACATTTTTTGGTATATTACAATTACCAACATGTACTTTACACGTTTTTGCACTTTCCAACCTCGTTGGAAAACCGTTGTCGATTGCAACCTGAGGTTTACCCAATTTGCAATTTCCAACCCGCCTGAAGCCGGAAAGGAATATTCCCCAGAATATTCCGATTGTAAGATTTATTACTTGAATGACCTTAGTTTTTTCTGAATTAAAAAATTTAATTATAAATCGTACGTATATTGTATATATTAAAACTGCACTCGTAACCCTAACCCCAATTCATGAACCTTAATTTCTCGCCCAAATCCCGAACCCGTTGGGGATTGCGAGCCCGATCCCGAACCCGTCCAAGAGCCTGGCCGAATAATTTTGGAACTTTATTCATAAATGAAATATATATTTTGTTAATATAAAAAGTAGCAGGAGTTTTGAGGACAAATGAGTAATTTCTATGCAATCTGAATTACTTTGAATGAGACTCCCCAACCCATCAGGTTAACTAGAAGTTGAATAGGAATTTTGACCAAACCTCTTATCTAACATTGGCCTAAGTAAATGAAACCAAACATAAGATAACATGGTTAACCAAACTATCTTGGAGTTAATATGGACACCAAACATATTCTAAATAAAGAAACATCAATTTATTTCCCAAACAATATATACGGATATTAACATGGACACCGTTAATTCAACATGGATCCGTATATGAGACTTAGAGTTAGAATCATAAATGGTCCCTTTGACGGAGGTCGATTTCAAAACGGATCCCATAAGTAATGAAAGTTCAACTGTTCATCCTTTTTTGCACTATTCCGGCGGAAATAGCACGTGAGAGGCACGTGCAAGCTGATTTGGCACCGGGAAGCTTACCTGGCCACTGGAGACTGGCGCGCATCTCTTTTCCTTGCCATGTCATGTGGGCCCCACGTTTTTCAGAAATAATAAAAAAAAAACGCATTTCGCTATTTAGGGATTTGACGAACCCTAATTTCATTCTTTCTTCCTCATTCTGAAATCTTCAAAAATCGTCCGTTCCCATTTACTTCAACAACGTAATTTCTGAACACCCAACCCCCTCTCGTCATCAGGTATGTAATTTCCGACCTTAGCACGTCGATTACTTCAGGTAATTTCAGATGAATAAATTTCGTTTTGTTTTTCAATTCCAGTAAAATGTCGACTAATTCTGGAAATTCAAGAATGAATTTTGGTAATCCGAGTCGCTTATGCTACGAGAACAGGCTTTGCGACTTTTGCCAAAAGAAGCTTCAAGTTCGAATTGTGGCTGCAAGCACGAAAAATTACCAGAAACTGTTCTATTATTGTCAAGAGCACACTTTCCAGGCATGGTGCAATCCAATTAATGATGATCAAAGTTGTGATAGCTATGATGATTGTTGGAATTCGCTATCCCGGGTTATCAAAATTGCGGAACCGATAACCCGAACGAACCCTTCGCCGGAGATCATACGAACACCGACTCATCCGCCGAAGTCCGGGCTTTGGAGACCACGCACCCGAGGGCACGTAATCCGCCCCCACCCAAACTCCCGCGAGCCGAGGTTCATACAATTGAAACTCAATCGCCGGAGAAACCACGAGCCCGCGCGATCCGGGACCCGACCGAACGCGTCGCGCGCACGAGGCGCGCGGACGCCCAGCCGAGTCCCCGCGAGAGGACTCGCGATCGCTACGGGCGATCGCTGGGTTGCTTCGAGCAACCCCGCAGCGGATCCGGCGATCCGCTGCTACGCGACTAGGGCTCGCGTCCAGCGAGCCGCTGCGGGAAAACCCGCAGCTCGCTACGAGCTGCTACGGGTAAAACCCGTAGCCCTAGCGATCGGCCCCGTAGGGCTCGATCGACCCTCGGCGTCCAGCCGAGGGTTCGCGCACTCGATCCCCGCGAGGGATCCACGAGCCGCCGGCGGTCCGGTGGTCCAACCACCACCGCCCGGCTCGACCCTCATCCCGGGGTTCGATCCTCGGATCTTCGTCCTACGGTATTCTCGATAAAACAAATTGAACAATTAACAAGTGCGTTGAGAATTGTACCTACGATTCGTTGTTCGGAGAAACGAAATCGATGATGACCTCGTGATCTTCCCGCGTATTCCTTGCACTCCGTTCGAACGTCGGGTGGGCGACGAGCTATCGAACTTATGGATCCTCTTCACTCTCAAAACTTTTTGTTGGCGTAACTTAGGTTGTGAAAAGTGAAGACCATGTAGTGCTTTTATAGGCTACGAAGGGGATCAAAAGGAGAATAAATATTGGGCTTTAATATTGAAAATTAAATTGGGTCCAACCCAAATCCATTAATTCTTATCAATATTAATTTTATTTATTTTCCACTATATAAATAAAATTGAACTCCCAATATTATTCCATATTATACCAAATAATATTTCTCCAACTTAGTATTATTTATTCCGTGTATTTAAGATTTAAATATCCATGAATAAAATTTATTTATTGCTTAATAAATTTATTCATCTCTTATATCCGAGAATAGTACCACTCAACCTTATTTATTATGCGGAACAAATCCACTCGCGAGGTTTACATAATAAATCCTTATGAGCTCATCTCGGGGATATTATCAACCCTTACGGGATACACTGCCCCTTCAAGAATTCACGGCATGCCATATATAAAATATAGTGACCCAACTTAACCGGTAATTAACCCAATAATTAAATCGGTTAATTCCTTTGGTAAATCAAAGTCACTTATATCAAATATACACACCCGCAATTGTTTCAGGGATTAAGAATAAAATACTCCGAGTCTCAAATCAATTATCGCCGAGCAATCCTAATTGATGAGTCTCAATCGATCCGCTCAATATACCAAGTGTACAAGTGTGATAAAATAATTAAGATAAATTATTTTCTCTCTCACACAACGACTATACCGATGGATTGGTCCGGGTCCATCTAGGTCGTGAGCAACTGTTCGATTAAATACGAGTAACCGATAGTATGATCTTCTGTGTGCCCATGCAACACCATACTAACTACAACGTATAAAATCCAGGACTATAATTTGCATATATTTAATTAACAATAATTAAAAGCAAATGAATGTCTGTAATAGATAGATAAATGAAAGTGCATACAGAGTTCAGAATACTCAAATCTAGACATTAAGTATACTACTCCATCAATCTCCCACTTATACTAAGGTCTAGTCATATCCTCCAAACTTCTGACTCCCAAACCCTCCAAGTGCTTGTAGTATACTTCCTTAGGAAGTATCTTGGTGAAAGGGTCCGCTAGGTTGTCTTCCGAAGCTATCTTGGTGACTATCGCATCGCCCCTCTTGACGATGTCTCGAATCAGGTGGTACTTGCGCTCTATGTGTTTGGTAGCACTATGGGACCGTGGTTCCTTACTGTTTGCCACTGCACCGCTATTATCACAATAAATTGTCATAGCTTTAGGCAAACTCGGAATCACATCTAAGTCCTGGAGGAAATTAAGGAACCACACTGATTCTTTCGCTGCCTCTGAGGCTGCAACATATTCAGCTTCCATGGTAGAGTCCGAAATGCACTTTTGCTTAACACTCTTCCATGATACGGCTCCACCTCCCAAAGTGTACACATAGCCTGATGTCGACTTACGCCGGTCCTTATCAGCTTGGAAATCCGAATCTGTGTAACCCAAAGGAATCAGATTGTCTGCACTGTATCTCAGAACATAATCCTTAGTATTTCGCAAATACTTGAAAATGCTCTTTACAGCAGTCCAATGAGCCTTTCCAGGGTTACTCTGATATCTCGCTACTATGCCAACGGCATAGCAGATATCAGGCCTCGTGCATAACATTGCATACATTAAGCTTCCCACAGCCGAAGCGTAGGGAACCGCTTTCATGTCATCTTTCTCCTTCTGTGTCTGAGGACACATATCCTTAGAAAGATAAGTTCCTTTACTGAAGGGCAGATCACCCTTCTTGGAATATTGCATGTTAAAACGAGCTAGAATCGTGTCTATGTAAGATTGCTGGGAAAGACACAATGTTCTATTCCGGCGATCCCTTATAACTTTGATCCCTAGAACATGTCCGACTTCTCCCAAATCTTTCATATCGAATTGTCTAGACAACCATCCCTTTATGTCTGATAACATCTTCACACTGTTGCCAATGAGAAGTATGTCGTCTACATAAAGCACGAGAAACACCACCTTCTTTCCATCACGTTTCCAATACACACACGATTCGTCCATGCTTTGAATGAATCCAAAAGATTGGACTACTTCATCAAACCGCAGGTTCCACGATCGCGAGGCTTGTTTCAATCCATAAATGGATCGATTAAGCTTGCACACTAGATGATCTCGCCCCTTAGCAATGAATCCTTCTGGTTGTTTCATATAAATCGTCTCGTCAAGACTTCCATTAAGGAAAGCTGTCTTGACATCCATTTGCCACACCTCATAATCCATATGAGCTGCTATGGATAAGAGAATCCGGATCGACTTTATCTTGGCTACCGGCGAAAAGGTCTCCTCATAATCGATTCCCTCTTTCTGAGTATATCCTTTCGCAACAAGCCGAGCTTTAAAGGTTTCAACCTTTCCGTCAGATCCTCTCTTTCTCTTGTAGACCCATTTACACCCAATTGGCTTTACGCCGCTTGATGGTTCTACAAGATCCCAGACTTTATTAGAATCCATAGATTCTATTTCGGATTTCATCGCTTTCTTCCAAGAAGGCGCATCTATATCTTGTACCGCCTCATCATAGGTCCAGGGATCGATTTCATGAACTCCGGGTGCTAAGTCCGAAGACTCACCCAGTCCAATCCATCTGTCTGGTTGTTTAACAACCCTCCCACTACGACGGCGTTCCGGTGTATTAACAGTGACAGTGTTAGGTGCAGGTTCTAGTGGTGTATCTATACTCGGTTCGGCTGTATCCAGGTCTTCCTCGTTACCTCTCAACTCATCAAGTATTATGTCACTTTTGGGCTTGTGGTCCATGACATAGTCTTCCTCTAAGAACCGAGCGTTAGTACTTATAACGATCTTCTGGTCCGTAGGACTATAGAACATGCCACCCTTAGTTCCTTTCGGGTATCCTACAAACAGCTGTATCTCTGATCTAGGTTCTAACTTATCGGCGCCTTGTCGCAACACATGTGCTGGACATCCCCAGATCCGAATGTGTTTCAAGTTAGGCTTACGCCCACTCCACAATTCCATGGGTGTAGTTGGTACCGTTTTGGTCGGAACCCTGTTCAGAATGTACGCCGCTGTTTCCAAGGCAAGTCCCCAGAACATAACAGGTAAATCCGAGTAACTCATCATCGATCGCACCATCTCCATAAGAGTCCTATTCCTTCTTTCTGACACACCATTCTGCTGGGGAGTATATGGTGAGGTCAGCTGGGATTCAATCCCATTCTCTGCCAAGTATGCCTTGAATTCTCCAGACAGGTACTCGCCTCCGCGATCAGATCGCAGGCATTTTATGGATTTACCACGAAGGTTCTCCACAAGAGCCTTGAATTCCTTGAACTTGTCAAAAGAATCACTCTTGTGGCGCATCAGGTAAATATATCCATACCTTGAGTAATCATCAGTAAAGGTGATGAAATACTCGTACCCTCCCCTTGCCTGAGTAGACATAGGTCCGCATACATCAGAGTGAATCAAATCCAATACTTGTTCAGCTCTACGTCCTTTACCAGAAAAAGAACGCTTGGTCATTTTACCCTCCAAACAGGATTCGCAGGTTGGAAGGTCCTCTCCTTCTATGCCGCTAATGAGACCATCAGCTTTCAACCTTTGAATTCTATTCGAATTAATATGACCTAGCCTTAGATGCCACAAGTATAATTGATTCATTTTAGAAGGTTCCTTTCTCTTATTGGTGTTCGTAGACGTGTTATTACTCTCGGTTAGTTGCATCGTGTTAGACTCAGGATTTAGAATATACAAATCGTCCACCAATGTACCAGAACAGACAATCTCACTGTTTCTTCTTATGACCACAGAGTGATCAAAAGAAACAGAATATCCATTCAGAATTAACTTAGAAACCGAAATCAAATTCTTTCTAAAATTCGGTACATAAAGACAATTTTGTAAAACTAAAACCCTATCACTACTAAAGCGTAAGTGAACGTCTCCCACTGCAACAGCCGCCACCTTCGCGGCATTTCCCATGTAGACTACGATCTCTCCCTCTCTAAGTCTCCGGGTTTCCTGGAACCCCTGCAATGAATTGCAGACATGGTCAGTGGCGCCCGTATCTACACACCAGGTGCTGGTAGATATCACCGCTGACAATGTTTCGGTGACTAAGGAAAATTTCGTACCTTTGATGAGAGGACAATCAGACCTCCAGTGCCCAAACTGCTTGCATCGAAAACACTTGCCAGAAGGCTTGCTTTTCCCAATCCGTGGCTTTGAGCCACTGGGTTTCTTTGCACGCTTTTCCTTTAGCCTTGCCACAAAAGCTTGTGATTCTCTTAACTTACGCACAAACTCCGCTCTCGTTGATTCCTTTTTAAGGGACTCATTGAGAGAGAATTCTGTGAGTATGTTAATCACCTCTTGCCCGGCTTCCACGCTATGTCTCAACATCATCCTGAGGTCATTTCGAATGTCCTCATCAGTTGGGACAACAGTGGATTCGGAAAGCTCAACAGTCTGGACAATGTCCAGATTTCGTTCCCAATCATCACCATATGGAACCGGTGAGTTTTCATCCTTAAGTATATCAGAAAGTGGGGTCACAGTCATTCTTAACCTATAAGCACATAAAACAGACAAACAATTTAATATCCGATATTATCTCCCTTAAATAATATCATTAAATCACTAATCACATCTAAAATCCCATCAGGTAAGGCAAGCCACGTGGTGTGGACGTTTACCCACCCAAATGATTTAGCAATTAGATTTTCTTCGGTCATACATCAATTATAGCGTGACCTCGTGGGGAGGAATACTATAACGCGTATCTAAGTGTAAACCATTACTCAGTACCAAAGTAAATTACTTGGAATTGCTACATCACCGCAAGCCACGTGGTGTGGACGTTTACGATAACTTCACAACTCTTCATAATTACTTACAACTGTCTACATCAATTAATCCAAAGTCTGTCAGCATAGCAAGCCACGTGGTGTGGACGTTTACTACACTAAGAGACTTTTATAATTGACTCCCAATTACTTGATCCATTTGATCTCGTAAATCAAGACGCGAAGAATCATAAGTGAAACTCGAAGTTTCTAACCAGTGATTCACCATGCGAACAACCCTATCTCTCATAAATGAGGGAGCCGAGCAGACAAACGACCCATCTATCAAAGAATGGCACGAAAGTCTCTAATTTGTGTCCTCTACATGACCAAGTGGCTCTGGCTCCATTCCACTCCCCGGGGTGAGAATGAGTCGACTTGAAATCAGCTTTGGAAAGACAAATTAGGCATTGTTTGATAAACTCAATTAATGTCTCTTGTAAGAGGAATTACAAGAACTCTCCTCCAATGACTTATCTATATAAACTTCAAAAGTTCATAAAAATCACCAAGAGAGCAGCAATGGAGACCATGGGTATGTTTCCATACCCTCTCCCACTTAGCTTTTTACAATAAAGGGATACGCTATCTAGTGCATAAAATAAACACATATAGCATGCATACATGTAATAAAGCACATAGTATTATCACATAGTCAAAATAATTACTAGAATATTATTTTCCGACTATTATGGCTTCATCACATCCCCGTACGCATCTTCTAGTCTTCAGTCTTCGTTTCTTGAATGCTCCATGTGACGAATATTAATTTCCAATATTTAAATCTATTTATTTTCAATTAATCCAAAAGTTACTTAATTCGAAAATTAAGTCAATTGAATATATCAAAAATAAAATTAAATATTATTAATATTTTTATTTATTTTATTTTCTTTTTCCACTTCATTAAATCTCTAGAATAATCCATCCAAGATATTCTTGGAATATTCTAGATGATATCCATAATGAAATAAAGAAATAAAATAATTAGGACTATTATACTTTTCTAAATTTATTTTATTCCTAATCCATGAATATTACCATGAGTAGGAATAATCAAATAGGAAAAATAAATTTAGTACTAAATTAATTCTTTTTCTATTTTTCTAGAATATTCCATAAAGAAATACTCAAAATAGGAAATAATGAATTAATTAGGAAAGTATATTTCCGGTAGGAGTAGCCCGGGTTGGGAGACCCCGAACCACCCCACCATCGATCGATCGGCCAGCCACGGGGAGGATCGCCGCCGCCCAAACGCCGGCCAGCCACCGAACCGGTGGCAGCCGTGGCTAGGGCAACAGCCCCCCTCGGCCATAGCCACGATCCGGGCATCACGGGGATCGATCCAATCGATCCCTAGCCCTTTGTCCACCCCGTCACTTCGTCTTCTCCGGCGGTCTTCGATACGTCGATCCAATCGCAAAATTAAATTTACAAAAATCTAAATTACAATTCCGGTATCGATTCTATACACGAAATCGACCCTATACATTTTCCGGAAAAACAACGAACATAATAATAAATCCTAAATTCGGTCAACCCCCGAATTTTTACTATTACAAGCATTCACCACCAAAAACGAATCTCGACATGTCCGAGAGTTTAATAAAACCAACAATCACATGACAAAATAATTAAACGAATAATCATCAAGCCATAATAGTCGGAACCCTGCAAGGAAGAACAATTTTATCGAAAATACCGCGAACGTAAACCACGCTCTGATACCAATTGTTGGAATTCGCTATCCCGGGTTATCAAAATTGCGGAACCGATAACCCGAACGAACCCTTCGCCGGAGATCATACGAACACCGACTCATCCGCCGAAGTCCGGGCTTTGGAGACCACGCACCCGAGGGCACGTAATCCGCCCCCACCCAAACTCCCGCGAGCCGAGGTTCATACAATTGAAACTCAATCGCCGGAGAAACCACGAGCCCGCGCGATCCGGGACCCGACCGAACGCGTCGCGCGCACGAGGCGCGCGGACGCCCAGCCGAGTCCCCGCGAGAGGACTCGCGATCGCTACGGGCGATCGCTGGGTTGCTTCGAGCAACCCCGCAGCGGATCCGGCGATCCGCTGCTACGCGACTAGGGCTCGCGTCCAGCGAGCCGCTGCGGGAAAACCCGCAGCTCGCTACGAGCTGCTACGGGTAAAACCCGTAGCCCTAGCGATCGGCCCCGTAGGGCTCGATCGACCCTCGGCGTCCAGCCGAGGGTTCGCGCACTCGATCCCCGCGAGGGATCCACGAGCCGCCGGCGGTCCGGTGGTCCAACCACCACCGCCCGGCTCGACCCTCATCCCGGGGTTCGATCCTCGGATCTTCGTCCTACGGTATTCTCGATAAAACAAATCGAACAATTAACAAGTGCGTTGAGAATTGTACCTACGATTCGTTGTTCGGAGAAACGAAATCGATGATGACCTCGTGATCTTCCCGCGTATTCCTTGCACTCCGTTCGAACGTCGGGTGGGCGACGAGCTATCGAACTTATGGATCCTCTTCACTCTCAAAACTTTTTGTTGGCGTAACTTAGGTTGTGAAAAGTGAAGACCATGTAGTGCTTTTATAGGCTACGAAGGGGATCAAAAGGAGAATAAATATTGGGCTTTAATATTGAAAATTAAATTGGGTCCAACCCAAATCCATTAATTCTTATCAATATTAATTTTATTTATTTTCCACTATATAAATAAAATTGAACTCCCAATATTATTCCATATTATACCAAATAATATTTCTCCAACTTAGTATTATTTATTCCGTGTATTTAAGATTTAAATATCCATGAATAAAATTTATTTATTGCTTAATAAATTTATTCATCTCTTATATCCGAGAATAGTACCACTCAACCTTATTTATTATGCGGAACAAATCCACTCGCGAGGTTTACATAATAAATCCTTATGAGCTCATCTCGGGGATATTATCAACCCTTACGGGATACACTGCCCCTTCAAGAATTCACGGCATGCCATATATAAAATATAGTGACCCAACTTAACCGGTAATTAACCCAATAATTAAATCGGTTAATTCCTTTGGTAAATCAAAGTCACTTATATCAAATATACACACCCGCAATTGTTTCAGGGATTAAGAATAAAATACTCCGAGTCTCAAATCAATTATCGCCGAGCAATCCTAATTGATGAGTCTCAATCGATCCGCTCAATACACCAAGTGTACAAGTGTGATAAAATAATTAAGATAAATTATTTTCTCTCTCACACAACGACTATACCGATGGATTGGTCCGGGTCCATCTAGGTCGTGAGCAACTGTTCGATTAAATACGAGTAACCGATAGTATGATCTTCTGTGTGCCCATGCAACACCATACTAACTACAACGTATAAAATCCAGGACTATAATTTGCATATATTTAATTAACAATAATTAAAAGCAAATGAATGTCTGTAATAGATAGATAAATGAAAGTGCATACAGAGTTCAGAATAATCAAATCTAGACATTAAGTATACTACTCCATCAATGATGATGTGAACATGCTTAAGGATGTGAAAGCTGAAGAATATCTTCATATGCTTAAGGATGTGAAAGTTGAAGTGAGAGCATTGTCACAACTGATTAAAGTTGGTCTGATTATGTTGATTGTTGGCATTGCAGTTCAGTTGAGGATGTAATTTGAATTATTGCTATCTTGTATTTTGTTCATGTCACAAATGCTTAAGTGGTCATGTTATCTATTGAATCTGTATTTGTCATCTTTGTATTGAATCATAAGTTGGTCATGAATTATTTCACATTTGTTGTGGTCTGTACTAGTGACACAATTCAACAAAAGAGTAAGCTGATCCACAGAACACCACATAATAAATTGTTTCAAAAGAAGGGCAAATACATAACTACTGATCCACAGAACACTACATCATAAATTGTTCCAAAAGAAGGGCAAACACATATCTACTGCCCACAAAACACTACATCATAAATTGTTCCAGAAAAGGGCAAATACCACATAACTACTGCCCACAAAACACTACATCATTAATATACAGAGACCTCTTGGTGTTGATGGCATGAGAGGTTATGGCTTATTTGAACAAATCTTTGCTCTCAAACTCCAATCCAAGCTCAAACTCAGGATTGTAGATCACCTTTCTATCAAACTTGGGGTACTCTTTAATCTCATTATCATCATCTGAAACTCTCTTAGCATCATAATCTTCACAGTCATTTGGGATGAGATCTTCATCTGGCTCCTCATCACTATCACCTTCATCAACATCTTGATCAACTGCCTCATGCCATTCAGAATCATCTTGAGCATAAAGTTCATCTTCATATTCATCTCCACTGACTTCCTTAAACACAAAATCACTATCTTGACTATCATCTCCACTATCTCCACTCTCATTCACATTCAACATCTCAACTGGCTCCACCATAGACACAGGCTCATTTACAGGCTCATTAACATTTGAACTCTCACCTTTTTCCACCACATTCTCATTAGCATTCAAATTTTCACCTTCTTCAACCAGAGGCTCAGTAACCATAAAATTCAGATCTTTTTCAACCCCAGTTTCAACACAAATCTCAAAGAATTTACATCTGTCAGGTTCTCGAGCCCAAGACTGTAAATCTCTGTTTGTTTTGAAAATTATTTTCTTATTGTCCACAATAGAGCAATAAGATTTTTGACCATTTAACCCTAAATTTTCACAAAACAGGTCCAATCTCTCAAACTTTGCATTTTTTTTCAGGTCCACGAAGTCATAAAGAACATGATCTCTGCCCAAGTAGATACAAGATGATGATCCAGCAAACTTACCTCCATAGCGCAGCAGCAACGAATAGAAAATAATCTTCTTGTTCTTCGCGTACAATTTCCTTCGTGCAGGTGAGCTATTCGCATCGGTGCTCTCCGCAGCACCCATTTTCAGATAGAGGTCGTCTCCTTCGTTGAGTTTAAACACTGAATTTCAAGATTTTTGCAAGAAAGTTTTTTAGGGTTTATTCGATTTTGGGTCTGGAATTGGGGAAATGAGCTTAGGGTTTTCAATTGCATTCAATTTTTGATGATAAAGGATAGCCTCAATCGAGTTTTCACTGCTCGTTAATTAGAACCCTGTTATACACAGAAATTACAAGAAAACCAGCCTGTTTTCCCTCCCAAAATCGTTTTTTTTTTTTTATTTTATTATTTCTGAAAAACGTGGGGCCCACATGACATGGCAAGGAAAAGAGATGCGCGCCAGTCTCCAGTGGCCAGGTAAGCTTCCCGGTGCCAAATCAGCTTGCACGTGCCTCTCACGTGCTATTTCCGCCGGAATAGTGCAAAAAAGGATGAACAGTTGAACTTTCATTATTTATGGGATCCGTTTTGAAATCGACCTCCGTCAAAGGGACCATTTATGATTCTAACTCTGAGACTTATTATATATACGTAATTAGCGGTGTCTCCTCGTCCGAGTGTTGGTAGGGCCGGACCGGTAAGAGGGATGTACTGGTACACCATTTTGAGGTCTGGCCCTAGTGTAAGAGGCGACGGTCATTAAATATTTAATTACTCCATTGATATTTATCTCTTTTTACTAGAAATTTTTTTGTTGATCCGATAAAAAAAATAGCATTCTCGATTCGGATTTATGAATCGACTCGATTTCAATTTAGTTTCATAAACTACGATGAAATTTAGTTCATTTTAATCAAAAATTCAAATTATATGCGCTCAATTTTATATGAAGACTGACATGATGAAGTGGAGAGAATTATTATTTTTTAGAATTTTAGATTTTTTCTTTAATTTAAAAGCAAAAAAAACATTGAGAATTTGGATGTGTTTTTTTTTCTCTAATTTTAAATAATTTTAAATTATACGTATTTTAATTAAAAAAAATCAATCTCAAAACTAATTATCGAAAAATTCTAAATTAAAATTAAATAAAATCAATCATAGATTTGACACTCGGCTGAATTATCAAAAAAACCTCAAATTAAAAGTCACGCACATGTTTTATTCTGACAAAAAAATCAATTTTTTCGACTAAAATGAACTAAATAGAATCAATTTTCATAATTTATGGGACTAAATTGAAATTGAGTCACTTGTACTTGTTGGAGATTATTTTATAAGAATGATAGAAAAAACAAGAAAGATTGTATGGCAAAGCTAGTGCTCTTGCCTCTTTAGGTTTTATTGATAAAGCTTGAATAATTTCCATCTACATAGCAAACTTATTTATAGTGATGGATAGATACATAAGAACCTTATTAATGAAAGTAACTGCTATGACTGCTATGACGCTTAACAGAGAGAAAAATTCTAGTGGTCCCACAAATGAATGTTTTTTTCGTTTCAGTCCCACACATATCCACTTTCTCAATTTAGTCCTAAATATCACGGATTTGGTTTCAATTTAGTCTTTTTGGACGGAAAATTTCGATATTGGCCGGAATCTGACCACGTGAGCTCATCGCCGCCGCCCTCTGCTGACTCAGCGCCACGTGTCATTACGTAATTGGTCCATGACTTTTTTTCAAAAAAAAAAAAAATCAGAAATACATGCCAATCACGTATACAGAATTTAAAAGAAAATAAAAAATATAAATATACACCATTAAATACGCAGCCATTAAAAATAAATAAAAAAGAATCAAAATTATGTTTTAAAACCTACGCAATCCAGTATTTCTTCGACTCCAAATTCACCCGCACAAATTCGACACGCGCAAACCCTAAATCGAATTTCCAGTACCTGAAACTCGAATCCACCTCCAAATTCGGGGAGGCTTCTGGGGCGTTGAAATCGAGAGGGTACTCCATCATCGCCTCCTTCATCGATCTGCAGCTGATTGGGGTTTTCGGGCCCTGGATCTAATGAGGTGGACTTTCTTCGCGCCACTCGATGAGGATTTGGTCCAGTTCTCGGGTGATATCCGTTCTCTTCCCTGTTCATGAGGCACCGCCGTGTAGAGTCGGATACAGCGATCTCGAGGAGATGAAGAACGAGATTGTGTTTTCCAACAGTGGGAGCGATTTTGGTTTGGAGATTACCAATGATAGGGAGATGGTGAAGGTGAGTGGAGCTGAAATCACGGTTCCAGATCTGTACAAAAGCGAATGGCTAGTGATTCATGGGGTACGAGGGTTGATCTCATTGTCGAAGATGGAGGACGAAGAGACGGGACTGACAAAGAAACTTTCCGTCGTGAAAGTTGAGGTCTCGAGGGCTCCTGATGATGATGGGGCATATATTGGAATGAATAATAATGTGGGCAGAGATCGGAACAACAAGAGCAGTTGTTGGTGTTCTGTTTCTTAGAAATTGATTCATAGAATTTGAGAAGAAGAAGACAGGGGAAACGTAGATTCTTTTTTATTTATTTTTAATGGCTGCGTATTTAATGGTGTATATCTATATTTTTTATTTTCTTTTAAATTCTGTATACGTGACGTGCATGTATTTCTGACTTTTTCTTTTTTTTTTTTGAAAAAAGTTATCGACCAATTACGTAATGACACGTGGCGCTGAGTCAGCAGAGGGCGGCGGCGATGAGCTCACGTGATGTGCACGTGGTCATATTCCGGCTAATTTCGAAATTTTCCGTCCAAAAGGACTAAATTGAAACTAAATCCGTGATATTTAGGACTAAATTGAGAAAGTAAATGCGTGTGGGACTCAAACGAAAAAAGCATAAATTTGTGGGACCAATAAAATTTTTCTCTCACGCTTAACATACTCTTAAGAGAATTCTAAGAGACATCAATGAATCATTACTAATTACTCTTCAACACTCCCTCTTAATTTGTAATGTTCATCCCATCTTTGAATTGAAGAAGCTTTTCAATACTCACAGCTTTGGTAAGGGCATCAGCAGGTTAACTTGTAGTCTTAATATATTCCAAGAAAAATTTTCCTTTCTAAATAATGTCACGAATGTAATGATGTCGCAGCTCGGTGTGTTTTGATCTTGCATGGAAGACGAGATTCTTAGTCATTGATATTGCGGACACATTGTCGCAAAAAATTGGTGTTGGATCAGAAATGTCTTGCTGTAGAATTTTAGAATTCTTCTCAACCAAATTGCTTCTCGTTTGGCTTCATTAACAGCGATGTACTTGGCTTCCGCCGTAAAGTTTGCTCCTTTCTTTTTCTCACCATTTTCATCTTTCTTTTTATGCCAACAATTATTATCCCAATGATTAGGAATTTTGCATTTCTTGCATTTCAACCAACAATCTCTTGACTCGTGATTATTTTTACCACAAACAAAACATTCAAATTGAGAATTACCCGACTTTTTTTGCTGTGAAGAATAATTTGTTCTTCCTCTTGTGGGTTGTCCTGGGAATATGCGTCGGCGCCGCCATCGTCATCTTCCTCTTCCTAATCCCTCTCTGGTTCACCTCCAGAAGAAACAAGAAACCCTCGCTGGCCCACAAGAAGAAAAAACCGCCGGCCATCCCCAACGTTTCCAAAGAAATCCAGGAAATCCGACCCGACCCGAAGCTGCGGTTCCCTTCGCCCGGCCCGGATCCGAAATCGGAGCAGAGGGTCCACATTGAGATCGGGAAAGACCACCGGATGGCCTGCCCGGAGAAGTCGAGCTCTGGGAAGGGGAGCGACGAGGCCCGGACCGTAGACGAACCGGGCCTTGGGCCGGAGGTTTCGCACTTGGGGTGGGGGCATTGGTACACGCTCCGGGAGCTCGAGGTGGCCACGAACGGGTTCTCGCCGGAGAACGTGATCGGAGAAGGAGGCTATGGGATCGTTTACCACGGCGTGTTCGAGGATAAGAGTATTGTGGCTGTGAAAAATCTGCTCAATAACAGGTAATTTTTTTATGGAGGGGCCAAATGATAATTAGTGGAATCTGGAGGGGTGTTTGTGAGTGAATAGGGGTGTGATATTGATTCTGATTGTTTGCATTGTTCCGTTTATGTTCGATTGTTTTGCTTAGGGGTCAAGCCGAGAGAGAGTTCAAGGTCGAAGTCGAAGTTATTGGACGGGTTCGGCATAAGAATCTGTTGGAATTTTAGCATGATTTCTTTAATTTAACGATTAAACTACGGGGCCCCACACGTCGACGGAATTGCTAATTCTTCGAGTGTTTAATTCTACTATTTGAGTAGGTGTTACTTGATCAATAATACTAAAATTCATGTGTTGGTGAAAGAGTAATTGTTGTACAAAGTATGGTAGTTAAAGGTTCAAATATAAAAGAATGAATATGAGAATATGTATTATTTCATATTACTAAAATGTATAAAGGAAAGTGTCTAATTAAAGATTAATTAGTGTGATTTATATTATATGTTTTATAATATATTTATATCGATTATGTGTCATGTGCGCATGTTAATGCAATTGTGGAAGTTAATTTACATGTTCATGCATGCAATTGATTACGTGAATTGTGGGTGTGTTTAAACACAACATTTTTAATTAATTGTTCGTGTGTAAATGTTGATCGGTTAATAACAAAGTGAAGGGTCGTGTCTTGCCAACTTGAAAGAGTGCCTGTATACCGATTTAATTTTAATTAGTGATTAATTAAAATTAATAAATAGGTTTGCACCTATTCATTAAGAGACACCTTTAATATTTTCGTGGCTATATAAAGACCGTACTCATTTGTTATTAGACATTCATTCGATTCATACACAATTCGAGTTATCGATATTCCTCTTTTCTTTCCTTTCTTCAGTACAAATGATTTCCTCTGTTTCTTGTTCGTCAGATTCAGTATCGTGTGCTTCGATACCGTCTTATTTGCTGTTTTATCTTGGGAGACATTTGCCTGTGATTCCGTAAAACACTAATACGGGGCAAATTCGTCTTAAGGACAGAGAGCCATCTCTCGACTCAGCAATATAATATTCGAAATACAGAAATAACCCCAACAGAATCTCGTCAGGTTGCTCGGCTTTTGCGCTGAAGGCGCCCATAGGTAAATTCGCGCTCCAAGATTCTTGCATTTTGAGCTATTTGAATTTTGAACACCACTCGAACCATCTTCGTTTTTAAGGATGCTTGTTTATGAGTATGTCGACAATGGAAACTTAGAGCAATGCTTCATGGAGATGTCGGGCCTCGTAGCCCCGCTTACATGGGATATACGAATGCTCATCATACTCGGAACCGCTAAAGGGTAATAACTCAAACCAAATTAAGTTGTGAATTTCTATTTTTTCGTTTTTCGAATCTTAAGTTGATTTGGCGAGTTTTCTCATAGGCTAACCTATTTGCACGAGGGTCTTGAGCCTAAGGTCGTTCATCGCGACATCAAGTCGAGCAACATTTTACTAGACAGACAGTGGAATTCAAAGGTTTCCGACTTCTGTCTGGCAAAGCTCATCGGCTCCGAGAAGAGTTACATCACCCACGCGAGTCATGGGAACTTTCAGGTGAGCTAGCTAGTCGAGAAATTTTTACTCACTTTTTTTTAGATAAAAATTTTGTTGATCTCATAAATGTTGTATTTTTTCGATTTAGTCCCACATAAATACGCGTTTTCAATTTAGTTCCAAATAACTCGAATTTGGTTTCAATTTAGTCCCTTTTGGACGAAAAATTCAAAATTGATCGGAATATGCTCTCGTGCGTACCACGTGATCTCAACCCCGACGACCACTGATGACTCAGCGCCACGTGTTAGCACACAATTAGTAAACTATTTTTTTCACAAATAAAAAATAAAAAAAATCAGAAATACTTGCCACGTCATATATAAATCAATTAAAAGAAAATAAAAATACAGATATACGCATTTAAGTACGCAATATTAAAAAAAATGAAAAAGAAAAATCGGTTTCTCCTTCTTCTCCTCCTTCGCCGCACGTCCTGAGAATTTCCCCCTTCGCCGGCGAGAAACCCATTCCGTGCATCATGACCGCCATCATCGGAATCTCCTAGATCCCTATTTTCTTCCTCAGAACTTCGGTCAGGTCCGAGATCTCGAGCAACGTGATGTCGGATATCTCATCGGAGATGCCGGAAACCATCGCAGACGGGGCGGGTTTGGGTTTGAACTCCTGAACTGAAGCCGAGAATCGCCAGATCGAATTGGGATTTATCGCCGCACGCTTCGATTTGGGGATTAGGTTTGCCGAGGCGGGTGAGCGCTTGTGAAACGAAGCGAGTGTAGCTGTGTCTCATAGTGAGATACAAAATTACTCCTTTTAGGGTTTATGGTATTTGTATTCGAAGAGACGAAGAAGATGATGCTGAATTGGGGGTTTAACTGCTTAGGTCGAGTCGGGAAGATCGGATCGAATATGGTTGATCGACTTTCTGGTTTTGATGTAACGATGAAGATGATTTTTCATTTTTTGTAATGCTGCGTATTCAAGTATTCAAATGCATATTTATTTGTTTTTTATTTTCTTTTAATTGATTTATACAGGACTTGGCAAGTATTTCTGATTTTTTTTTTGAAAAAAATTGTGACCAATTGTGTGCTAACACGTGGCGCTGAGTCATCACTGGTCGCCGGAGTTGAGATCACGTGATACGCACGTGGGCATTTTCCGATCAATTTTGAATTTTCCGTCCAAAAAAGACTAAATTGAAACCAAATTCGAGTTATTTGAGACTTTTGAAAACACGTATATATGTGGGATTAAATCGAAAAAATACAATATTTATGGAACCAACAAAATTTTTATCTCTAATTTGTTAGCTCGTTAATGCGGTAGAGTTCTTCCTTATGCGGCCGTTTTGTACACCACACATTTTCCTTTATATGATATTAACATTTCCAAAAAAAATATTTAAAACAAATGTTTAAAATAATTTTGAACTAAAGTTTAAAGGGAAAAATGGCATTAAAGCCATTTTTCAACCTTTTTTGACCAATAAGGCCAATTTGTAATTTTTGTGTCAATTAGGCCATTTTGTGTCAATTAGGCCACAAAAATGTATATGAAAGGACGAAATTACCCTTCCATATTACCTTTCACAATTCAACGAGATGGGGGAAAAACAAATCGGGCACATTCAATTCTTCTCTCTCTCTCTCTCTCTCTCTCTCAGCTCCGCCGCCGCCGCTGCTATTCAACTGCCGAGCCGAGGGAATTCATCTCCGTCGCCGCCGCGTTCAAGCTAAGTAGAGGGGGAAGGTCGCCGCCGGTTAGCAGCTCCAATTCTCAGCCGCGATAATCGATTCCATGCAGTCTGTGTCCCTTGGCATCGATCGATCGATCGATTTCATCGCCGCCGCCGCCGTTCCTGTCTCAGTTCAGATGTCAGATGCGCCGCCGCCCTCCTTGCCGTCGATTTCTAATCCAGGTACGCGATTTCGAATCCACGTACCCGATCAGTGCTTAAAAGCTTCATTCAGCATGCATGCACAGTGTGTGTGTGGATTGATTCAGTGTGCATTGTTCATGCATTCAGTGTTGATTGTTTTTTATTATGCATGTTCAGTGTTTTTTCGTTGCATTCAGTGTCTAATTCACCATGCACTCAGTGTTCCTGCACTGAGCTTGCCATTCAGTGCTAAATTGGATCAGTCAGTGTCTAATTCCTGTAACACATTGTGTGGATTGACTGAGCTTGTTTTCAGTCAGTGTTTAATTGCTTGATTCAGTGTGCATTCAGATGGACTAATTGCACTCACACACTGTACACACCTGTTGCACACTGAATCCATATTCAACCATGTGGATTCAGTGTTGATTTGAGTCATTCAGTGTTTGATGGCTTTGTTCAGTGTTTATTTCATTCATTCAGTGTCAGATAATAACATTGTGCATTCATTGAGCTTGGCTAATTGCACTTACACACTGTACCCACCTTGTTGCACACTGAATCCATCCCTAGGATACTATGGTACCTGTTATTATCTCGTTGGAAATGCAATGTGTTACAGGAATCAGTGTGTGTTGACTTTGTTTCCTTTGAGGCATTGACCTGTCTCCCTTTCAATAAATGCCTGCCATGTTAGTTGAGGGTTGAGGCATTTACTGCCTTGTTAGTGTGGTGATTACGGTTATAAATACCTCGTCATTTCTCTGGTTTCCTCATCTCGTTTCTGTTCGATCGGGGGGGAGCAGCCAGCAACGATGCCGAGGCGAAGGGGAACACTCGATCGAGAGCCAGGACCGACACCAAGCGAGGCAGAATTTTTCAATAACAGTCCTCCTCCCTCGCCCGAACAAATATTCAATGGCGGGCCAATCCGTCGGGGGCCACCAATGGTGCCTAGGCGACCGGGCACACTGGATCGGGAGCCAGTTCAGACGGCAAGAAGTCGGGGGGTTGAATCTTTGAATGGTTCTCACTGGACCGAGCAAAGATTCAATGGCCGTTGGCATAAAGAAAAGTTTCCCCTCCCGGCTGTCTTTGTTCGTCCGATCAAGGACGAAATGGGGGATTTCATCGTTCTGACGGACTCCCTGGACCAGAAATGGCACGTCCCTCTCACCACTCATCGGAATCAAACGGCCATCCACGGATTCAACTGGGAACGCCTCGTTCGAGAGTTTTGAGTGCAGGAAGGCTGGAACATCCGGGTTACCTGGACCGGAGGAAGAAGTTTCTCGGTTGGCGTATTCGATCAAAATGGCCAGTCGATGGTGCGCCCGGTCAGGGACCCCCCTCGTCGTGACCCAAGACTTCCTCCGTCTCATTATTATTGTTGTTAAATCTTGTTTTTTGTCGTTTTTTCTGTTTCCTGTGATTTTGACGACGACTTGTCTTCGTTGTACTGCTTGTGATTGAATTACTTGCTGCTTGCTTAATAAGACTCTTTGAGTTTAAAAAAAAAAAAAAACACTGTCTAGTTTGACTTTGACACTGAACAGGCCTCAAAAACACTGTTTCTTTGACTGTGTATTTAACACTGAACAGGTCTTAAAAACACTGTCTGAGGCAACACACACTGAACCACACAATCAAACAAACACTGAGCACACTTTTATGGCACTGAACACACTCCAATAGCACTGAACAACACTGAACACACTTTAATAGCACTGAACATCATTTTTTAGCACTGAACAGACAGGGACACACATTGAATCACACTGTTTGAGTTCAGTGTTTCATTTCATGCATTCCTTAAAAAAATCGTGCGCTGACTGTGAGTCGTTATTTTTTGTGTTTTTTTTCAGCAGGGGCCGATGTTTTCGCATTCTGTGCATTCGGCGGTGAGAATTTGGTGTACAGAATCGATTCCTCCCGTGCTGCCGCCCTTCACCAGCTGAAGGAAACAGTCGAGCTTCAGTGGCCTGAGCTCCGAGACGTTGCGTACGGCATGCATTACTCTGTACCCGATTTCCCAAACTGTGTGCTCTCAACCGATGCGGACATGTCGAACATGGTATCCCTAGCTGCGCTTCACAAGCTGCCTCGGGTGAGCATCGACATTTCCGTCGCGACTGAAGACCACACCTCTAGTTCTGTGTTCTCGACGGTGTCCAACAGTAGCGCTGTCAGTGCGACTGGAACAGAAAACAACGAGGGATTCGAAGCAGAAGATATGTTCCGCCTGTTTGGTCCGTCGAGTTCTAAAGTGCTGTTGACCGATGGCTGGGACAAAGAGATTTCTGGTGTCGGTCAGATGTTCCAAGGAGGCGCCCCGGACTTTCGAAACGCGCTCTGTAAGGTGGCAGTCGGAGTGGGATTCGATTTCGAGTACGTGAAGAACAGACCCGAAAAGGTTTCTGTCGTGTGCTCGAAGAAAAGCAGCATGGGATGCAACTGGTCCGTGTGCGCCGTGATGGATCGAAGCAACGACTTCTTCTACGTCAAGCAGCTGAGTAACGAGCACAGCTGCGGCGCGTGCTTTCGATCCCTGAAGCACAGGCGCGTCTGCTCGGACTTGGTTTCCAGTTTGATAGTCGAGGAGGTACGGAAAAGCACGCCGACTCGTCCGGTCCAAATCGTGAGAAACTTCCAGCATCACTACGGCCTGGAGATCTCGTCTAGCCTCGCTCTGGATGCGCTCGAGAAGGCCAGGAAGCTGATTCACGGCGACGATAAAGATTCCTTCGGCGCACTGACGAAGCACCTGCAGGCAATATCGGATTCCAACCCTGGGTCGCACCTGTTGCTCGAATTCAACGAGGCGTCCAGGAAGTTTCGCAGGGTCTTCATCTCGATGAAGGCTTGTATCGACGGGATGAACCACTGTCGCCCTTTGCTGTTTCTGGACGGCACGTTTCTGAAGGGGAGGTTCAAGGGCCATTTGCTCGCTGCTACGGGCAAGGACGGCGATGGAGGTATGTGTGCTACGGTTTGAAATGCACACTGATTCCAACTTTTTAACACTGACGGGTCTGAAATGCACACTGAAACTGACCCTTGTTGCTTCCAGCACTGAATCTGTATTTTCAACACTGAATGGGTGCTATTCACACTGACTGAAGTGTTTTTTTTTTGTTCGTGTCTCGTGAATGCAGGGTTGTACCCACTGGCTTACGCCGTTGTCGATTCCGAGAACTATGCTAATTGGAAGAGGTTTCTGGACAACCTGAAGCACATCCTACCTACTTCTCGCACCGTTACGTTCGTGTCGGACAGGAATCTCGGGCTGCTCGAGGCGATGAGCAGGGTGTTCCCAGGGTCCCCGCACGGCTACTGCATCAATCACTTGAAGCTGAACCTGAAAGACAAATTCAGAGGCAGATGGGCGACCAAGATGTTACGAAAAGGCGTGGTGTGGAATTTCCTGAAATGTGCGTACGCAACCACCGTCGAAGCCTACCAACTGAGCATGGAAGAGCTGTTGAAAGAGGGAGGCCAGAAAGCGAAAGTGTTTTTCGAGAACATAGATCCAAAGAATTGGGCCAACGTGTACTTCTCAGGGAAGAGATACGGTGAGATGTCGTCCAACGCCGCGGAGTCGTTCAATAAATGGATCATGGAAGCCCGGCATCTTTCGATCACGGCGTTGGTCAACACAATCAGGCTGAAGCTGATGACCTTTTTCCACGGTATGATGAGGATTTATCAATCTCAAACACTGATTGCACTTTTTTAACACTGTTAGCCTTGTTCAAACACTGACTGGCCTTGTTTAACACTGAATCAGACAGGGGGGCCAGGAGCAGGAAGTGGACTACGGCTTTCTGCCCGTCCGTTGAGAAGAAGCTGGGTGAAGCCATCAACGAAGGCAGGAAATGGGTGGTTGTGGGGTCGTCCGAAACGGTTTTCGAAGTGCAGTGCGTTCCGTCCGTCGTGGTCAATATTGCTGATCAGACGTGCTCCTGCTGCCAGTGGCAGATTACAGGGGTTCCGTGTTCCCACGCAGCTGCGTGCATTCTGCGGTCCGGGAAGCCGATGGCCTCGTTCGTGGACAAGTTTTACCACGTAGAGAGCTACGCAAGGTCTTATGCCGATCCACTTCAGCCGGTTTCCATGTTTGATCAACCTTCGAACGTGCCAGAGAACGTCATGATCGAGCCGCCAACATCGAAGAGGCCCCCTGGAAGACCTAAGAAGAAGAGGATTCCGTCCAGGGGTGAGCACATCCCGAGAGCCATGAAGTGTGGGAGGTGCGGACGTGTCGGCAATCACAACAAGAAAACGTGCACGGAGCCTGTACCCTAGTTAGTTAGTAGCCTTTTTTTCTTATTTTGGATTTTCGTTGTGTTTTTTCGACATGATTTCTGTGATCAGTGACACTGAATGGGGTGAAAAAACACTGACTGTCAGTGACAGGCACTGTTTGGCTCATAAACACACTGACTGACTGTCATCTCAAAAAAACACGGGATTTTAACATTATGTGATTTGTTTCTTGTTCAGTTATGGTCTTGGAGTGTGTTTAATTGTTCTTGTATTTTGTAATTTTTGCATTTGCTTGTTTTTCAATGTTTCAATTCAATAAGTCTTAATTGCTGACACTGAGTGGACAAGATTAACATTGATGGCACTGAATTGGAAGAATAAACACTGCCAACACTGAACAGACAGAATTAACACTGAATAGACAATATCATCACAACTGTGTTCAACTAAAACTGCCCAGAAAATATGAACAACAAAAAACACAATCATTTTTTACAGAAACTAAACCCAAACACAATCATTTTCACAGATTAAATCCAAAATACTTCTTGTTTTTTTTCCAACCAAAACTAAACAAAAAACGCGCACAGCCCCAAAGATCACTACTTCTCCTTCATGGTCAGGATGGTTCGTATCACGTGACCCTTGAATTCTTGGAACTCTTCCGTCCTGACCTTGTCCGGAATGTCCTCTTTCTTCAGAATCTTCTCCATGTAGTAGCATACGTACAAGGCACATTCATTCCTGGACAGTGACAGACGTGGAGGAGTCAGAGGACAAAAAAAGAAACACTGACACTGAATGCATAAATATAACACTGAACAGGCATAAAAATGAATCTTTCAGAAACACAACACTGAATGTGTTAATTATGCGCACTGAGATACTTACAGAGTTGGGGCTTGCTGTGGGAGAGGCTTCACGGCCTCGATTTCATGTATCGGGAAACCACACTTCCCCGCTTTCTCCAGCATTTGGCCCACGTTGGTTTCCACCTTTTCTTTCTGAAACGTACGAAACAATACAGTTTGTCAGTTATCGTTAGAAAGGGAACCGTTTTTAAAAATCGACTAAAATACAGTAGACGTACCAATTCCGCTGCATTCGCCATGTAATGGTCCTTCGATTTCGCCCCCCTGGGTTGAATAGAGTTGTAGAATAGCCATTTCTCTTTGACGAAGTCGCAGACGAGCAGCGTAAAATGGTTCGGTTTTCGCACGCACGGGATCATATCTGTGATTGTTTGGTACATTTTCTGGTTGTCATGACGTCCCATGACGATGGAAGTCTGCGAGAAAGAAAAAAAAAAAGAAACAGGAGTTTTTATTAAGAAAGGATGAGCTCAATGAGCACTGAACAGGACATTATAACACTGAACAGCACATAAAAGCACTGAATGTTGATGATAAACACTGATCAACCTTCAATAACACTGAACAGAAAACACACACACTGAGTATCACATTAGAAACACTGAACACCACACACAAACACTGAATCACCCATCAATAACACTGAGCAGCACATTAAAAATACTGAACACCACACACAAACACTGATCAACAGCAATAACACTGAACAGCACATAAAAACACTGAACAGCCACCAACACACTGTACAACCATTAAAAACACTGAATGCAAAGGCAGGAAAGACTCACCCAACAGTGCGCGGGGAGTATCAGAGCATCCAGCTTCTTGTTGTGGTCTCGATGCAGCGACTCAGCAAAGGCGTTGACCACATGATTGCTGATGAAGGTGCACTTCATCATGTCGGTAATGTCATTCACCGTCACGACTGTGGATATACGGGGAAAGTACTTCATCGTCCACCTGATTGTCAAAAAAAGGGAAAAGAAAAAAACACATTCTTAGCACAAAAAAACAAAAGAAAGAAAGAAGGGAAAGACAGAATGTGAAAGAAAGAAATAAAAGAAACTTCACTCACATTTTTTTTTCGCTGTTGTGCAGGATGATTTTGTCGAGGATTTCCGGCTCCAATTCCAACCCGCAGTTCACTTCAAATTTGTTGTTCACGCTCATCAAGAAGTTGATATGATCGTCGTTGAAATCACAGCGGATCGGTTTCTGGCTTGCCTCCTGCACCACCTTCTTACCCTTCTTGATCGCCTTCTTCTTTGCGGCAGGGGCAGGGGGATCGTACTGAAAATCGTCGTCGTCGCCGTTGGCTGGCTTCCTTTTCCTGCCCTTGACCCGTCGTACCATCGACCTGGTCTTCGCCTTGCTCGAAGGCTCTATTTTTTCGGTTTCCGGTCTCAACGGGCTCCCTTCTTCTTCATCGTCCTTGTTGCCGTCAATCTCGTAGACGCACAACTCTGCCTGGAGACTCAAGATTTCATCTTCCCGTTCCTTGACGGTATTCTGCAGAGCCTCGATCTGGGCTCTGTGGATGATTTCTTGCGCTTTCACGTCCGCCTCCAGAGACTCAAGCTGGACTTTTTCATATTCGTTCATGACCGACGACATCTGAAGGTCAGCCAACGCGTTCTTCAAAACATCCACTTCGTCCTCGAGCTCTTTCACTCTAGCCCTCAGAAGCCGCACTTCCTCCTCCTCACCGGAGCTTCGAGCCTCTCCCTCTTCGGTCACCGGATTATTCTGATCATTCGCCTTCTTGATCAATTCTTCCTCGAGCTCTTTCACTCGGGCCCTCAGATTTTTCATCTCCTCCTCCTCCTCGGAGCTTCCACCTGCCTCGCCTGCTGCTGCCCCGGGGACCTTCTCCGTCTCCGCGTCGATCTTCGCAAGCTGCTCCGAAAGCTCGCTCTTCAGACGCTGGTTTTCGCCTTCCAGCTCGACGTTAGCACTTGTCGCTTCGTTCAGCCGAGAAGTCGTGCTATCGAGCTTGGATTGGAGATCCCTCACAGTGCTGGAGAGATCTTGATTCTCCGACAGGAGGTTGTTGAGCAACTTCTCGGCTTCAGCAGCAGAAACAGCGGGGCGTTCCTCATCGGGCTGCTGCTGTTCGGAAGGCCCACCCTCGTCCTCCGGCTCCGGGACTATGCAGGCCATCTCCTGATGCCGCCCGGAAGAACTGTCGTCGTCGTCTTCCCCATCGGACGACTGCTCGTCTCCAGAAGGCCCGCCCTCGGGGCCTTTTCCTTTTTGTTCCTCTTCCTCCTCAGGGCTCGACGAATCAGAGCCCGAATGCTCGTCATCGTCATCGTCATCAGACTGCTCTTCGTCCTCGCTCTCCGCCGCACGCGGAGTGTTCACGATTGCTTTGTAGGAAAGGTAGCCCTTGTACGCCTGGATCTCCGCCACCGTCTTGCCGTGTTTCAGAAGACGAGCATCCACCTTTCAGACACGGACATCACGCGTTAGAACTCAAAAAAACATCATCCTCCCTCAAGTGAGTGACACTGAACAGCATTAATAAGCACTGAACATCACAGTTATCCTACTTTGACACTGAACAGCATAAATAAGCACTGAACCAGAACATCATTCACACTGTCCACCCACAAGCACCGTGTGCATGAATATCACACTGAACAGCAAGCAATAAACACTGAACCTCAATATTTCACACACTGTTCACTCAGAATCATTCGACGGACACTGAATCATAAAACAAAACAGAATTAAAAGAAGCAGAAGAAAGAGAGAAGATATTTACCGCCTCGTCCGCGAGACCCGCTAGGGTCTCCTTGGTCACATTCGAAAGATCATTGAGATGCCAGTTCAGGACCCGGGGGAGGTGCTCGTTCTCCAGCCTTTTTGCCAGCTTTGTGTGCTCACAAAGCCAGAACTGCACAAAAACCAAAAAAAAAAAAAAAAACCCAAGGTAAATATCAAGGAATGAAAAATAAAAAAGACGGCAAGACGAATGTGAAGAACAGCAAGTAGAAGCACATACCAGAAGCAGTATCGTGCAGCCTTGTGTATTCTGCGGGTTGCCCCTGTTCGCAGCTGCCGAGTCGCAAAGGGCCTTGAGAATCGCCTCGCCCCAGTTGTAGCTCTGCATCGATTCCAGATCCACCACATAATCCAACCATTTCCATTGGATCGTGACGGAGGAAGTGGAGAAGAAGGCAGTGCCGATCACTATCAACGAGAGGAGCCGAGCTACATCAGCAAGAGCCCGAGGCTTGCGACTCCGACGCTTCACCAAAATATCAAGCTTTTCCTTCAGCATCTTCGGGTTCAGCGTCTTCTCCCCCGGGAACAGCCTCTCCCTGAATCTTTTGTTATCACACTTGGACCTCGAACTGATATCGAGCTTCCTACTGTCGCCTACTATTCCAAAAATAAGATCGACATCCTCGGGAGTGATCCGGACATCTTTGCTGCCGAGCTTAATAGTACGAGCGCCAGCATCCATCTGCTCCAGCACGGCAGCTATCGCAGCGTCGCTCTTTCGGGTGTGGAGGATGGTCAGCCTCTGATCCTTTATGCTCTTGAAGAGATGGTAGAAGGGGGTCATCTTCAAATACTCGTCGTGCCCCGGTTTCAGCTTGTCCTTGATCTCATCAATAGTCCGGATGATGGTCAGCAAGTTGGACCTCATCTGTTTATAGGACCTGGAACACCAAAAAAACACACACCGATGTGAGTACAAAGCAATGAAGAGGCATATACAACACTGAACAGGCATATACAACACTGAGTGGCCATGTAGTTGCACTGAGTGGCACTGAACAGGCATGATGATGCACTGAACAGGCATGATGAGGCACTGAACAGAACATTTTAACACTGAACATACACCCAACACACACAATCAACACTGAGTGGCACACACAAGGCACTGGGTGGCATGCAGAGACACTGAGCAGGCATAATTTAACACTGAGCAGGACAATTTAACACTGAACAGAACATTTTAACACTGAACAGGCACCAACACACCCAATCAACACTGAGTGGCACACACAAAGCACTGGGTGGCATAAAGAGACACTGAGCAGGCATAAACAAACACTGAGCAGGAAAATTTAACCCTGAACAGAACATATTAACACTGAACGGCCACCAACACACACAATCAACACTGATGAACACACAACCACACCGAACCTCCATCAAAACACACAAAATTCATTCATGCAATGGAAATTAACAGATTGAAATTGAAAATCGGTTGAATTAGGGTTCGAAATACTTACTTCCTCTCCTTCTTCTCGCCGGCGGCAGGCTGAGGGATAGGGCTCGCCTGCTCTTCACTCGACGGAGTGTACTGAACAAGCCTCCGTTCCGTGTTTTCGGAAGCAGCAGCGGCGGTTGGAGTCGATTTCTTCCCGGCGGTTCTCTTCGCGGCGGCGGTTTTCTTCGACGGAGCCATTTGATAATCGAACTGAGCGATCAGAGATGAGAGGATTTCGTTGGTGTGGTGGTGGTGGTGGTTACGACCTTGGTTTCGTTTTCTGTGAGTTTTCTTTTAGCGGGAGGAGCCGAGAGAGAAAAGAGAGAAAGTAATGGAGGTGTGGGTTTCGTGTGTGTGGGAGTTCGTGTGCGGAAAATAATGAAATTAATTGCTGAAACCGTTTGTTCAAATGTGTATATATGCGAGGGCAACGATGTCTTTGCACATTTTAGGCGGCCTAATTGGCACGCGTAATTTCTCGAAAGCCTTATTGCCGAAAAAAGGTTGAAAAATGGCCTTATTGCCATTTTTCCCAAGCTTAAATTGTGAGTATGTTTAAAATTATTTTTATAAATGAAAAAGAATCGGCTATTTGGGCCGACTCGACTAGCCTTACCATAAAGATGAATTGAGCCACAAGTAACAAGACCGAAAAAGAGTCATACATTTTGGTCTCGGGCTGATGGACTTGGGCCAAGCTTGGCCTGCACCGACGTACGTGGTACCTTTCCCACGTCACCTTTTTAGTTGTCACGTATATAAAAGCGGAGATAATTACCAATTTAGTCTTACAAAGGAGGTGAAGTATCATTTTAGTACCACATTTGTTCGAGTTTTCGATTTAGTCCTATAAAACTAAAAAATGAGTCAATTTCATCCAATTTTCGTCGAAAAACTCAAACCTCGCCTGAAATTGATCACGTGCGTTGCACGTGACATTTAAATTGAGAATTTCCGGCAAACTATCTCCACATGCCATTTTCTAATTAGCTGCGTGATTTCATAAAATGATATGTGGCAAATCCCAATGTAATATTATTGATTTAGGCTGAATATTTATTTTTTTCCTTTTCGTTTATTGTAATATTATTGATTGGGCTTCCGGCATGTTATTTTCTAAAATTTTCTCTTTTCATTAATCATTCATCCAATTAGATAATGACATGTGGAAATGGTTTGCCAGAAATTCCAAATTTAAAGGTCACGTGCAACGCACGTGATCAATTTCAGGCGAAATTTGAATTTTTCAGCGAAAATAAGATGAAATTGACTTGTTTTTGGGTTTTATAGGACTAAAATGAAAACTCGAACAAAAGTGGTATCAAAACGAGACTTCGTCTCCTGTATGAGACTAAATTGGTAATTATCTCACCTAGCTTATCCTATCTTGCATGATCATGTTTTGATTTAAGTGAGTAAAATTCAATTTGAGCTTATAGTATGAAATGCATGTTACATGGGTGCTATTCACTCCTTCACCGAGCTTTCTTTGTGAAAATGCAAGTTACGTGTTCTATCTATTGCATATTGAGAGTGAATTGTCCTATTGATTCGATTTTGAGAGGTAATTAGAAACGAATGAACCGTGCGTTGTGTGATTCGAATGGTGTGTATCATTTTATTTTGACAATTCTTGATTGAGATGAACATGAGATTGGTTTGAAACGTGCTTCTCTGGCTAATTAGGAGATAAAAATTTTATTGGTCCCATAAATGTTGCCTTTTTTCGATTTGGTCCCACAGATA
Source organism: Euphrasia confusa (assembly GCA_954870475.1). Lineage (NCBI taxonomy): Eukaryota > Viridiplantae > Streptophyta > Magnoliopsida > Lamiales > Orobanchaceae > Euphrasia > Euphrasia confusa. Next base: position 42,675,617 of record OX940956.1, on the reverse strand, counting down.
TACGCGTTTTCAATTTAGTCTCAAACAAATCGAATTGAGTTTCAATTTAATCCTTTTGGCCGGAAAATTAATTTTTGGCTGGAATTTGACCACGTGACCCGCACGTGATCAGAGGAGCGGTCGTGGCTGCTGACTCAGCAACACGTGTCAGCAGACCATTGGCTATCGTCTTTAAAAAAAAAATCGAAATACAAAGCTTAATACCTTAATTTTTTGATTAAAAAAAATAAAAATACGCCAGAAATACGATTTCATATACGAGAATTAAAAATAAAAGAAAAAAAACATCTTTGCATTTTTCGATTTGGTCCCACAGACATACGCGTTTTCAATTTAGTCCCAAACAAGTCGAATTGAGTTTCAATTTAATTCTTTCTGGCGTATTTTTCTTTTTTTAAATCAAAAAATCAATGTATTAATGTATTAATCTTTGTATTTCGATATTTTTATTTTAAAAGACGATAGCCAATGGACTGCTGACACGTGTCGCTGAGTCAGCAGCCATGGCCGCTCCTCCGATCACGTGCGGGTCACGTGGTCAAATTCTGGCCAAAATTGAATTTTCCGGCCAAAAGGATTAAATTGAAACTCAATTCGATTTGTTTGAGACTAAATTGAAAACGCGTATGTCTGTGGGACCAAATTGAAAAAAGGCAACATTTATGGGACCAGTAAAATTTTTATCTCGGCTAGTTAGTGTATCACGTTAGAACATTATGCTCGGGACGAGCATTGTTTTGTCGTTGTAGTACGTAGTTTGAAGTGTCGAATTTTTGCTCATTTCTTTGTTATGTTTTGGGTATGATTTTTGTATATATTTTGTATATATGTGTATGATTATTGAGTAATTGCTTATTAATGTTTTTTTTTTGGTAAAAATCAATCTCATATAAAAGAAGAAAAAAAAAAGTATGGAGGTACAGTACATCGCATAAGGAAAAAGCCCTATCGGATGAAAGACGTTAACATGCTAGCTCTCCGGACCACCATCCGTAACATAATGTAAAAAAAAACAAAACAAAAAAACAACAACGAGGTTTTCTTGTCAAATTGTAGGAAAAACGAGGTTAAAATGAGAGAAACGAGAGGAAGCTTCATGTCAAAAAAGGCTATCTCTCGGTGGAAACCGTGGTCCATGCCATACACGGTTGGAAAGATCTTTAAGTCGGGAATCCATAGAACTTTGAATCGTGACGATTAGAGTTTGGACGGAAAAGATATGTCAAAAGTCGAAAAACTGCGCGAGGAAGAGGCTAGACCGCGGACCAAAGAGGCAAGGGCCGCGGACCGCTCAATCCGAGGGCGAACGGCCGCGGACCTCGAGTAGGAAGGAGGCAAAAATGAGTTTTGTGCAGGCTACACCGCAGATCACATCGCGGATCACCCCTAGCGCCCCGCAGATCAACCCCGCATTCCACCCGTAGAGGCCCGCGACTGCACTGCGCAGCTTCGGAAGAAACGCGATCCCGACTTCGTTAACCGTTGAATCGAGCCGAATTTTGGATATGTTGTAGAGGACTCGAAAATATACAAGATCAATGGTCACTTTTTTAATATCAGATATGAGGAAGAAGATATTAGCCGTCAAAGAAGAGACGATATGCAACCAAAGAAGAGTTGACCCGAGCATTGACTGCATTGCCCGATTGAATTAAGTATTGACCGAGGGGTAGAATCGTCATTACAAGTCCAATTTTTGGTGGGAAAGAGATATAAGTGGTTATTTTCACTTGGAGGAGTAAAAAAACTTGGAGAACACTCCACAAACACAACTTTGGATCTACGAAAATACACTTGGAAATTCTAGAGAGAGAAAGAACACCAAATTGAGGGTTCAAGCTCATTTTCTCGAAATCGAAGCACGGATTCAAGCTCAATCAAGGATGACGGAGTCGAGAATTCCTCTACAAACTTGGCGTACTCCCGGGAGTACAATATAAATAGCACTCTCACCCTTTAAAATATAAAAATTATCATTTAATAATTAAGAAATCTTCATTTCAAAAAACAATTATTATAAACATTAAATTAGCATACTAATGAATATATTAGTGTTGAGGATTCGACAAGACAAACAAACAATCGAGCTGCGCGAGCTCAAAAGCTTCGAACCAGAGCTTCAATCTCAACAATGGTGAATTCGGGATGCGACGTCAAAAATGCGATTTATGGATCCTAAAAGTATCTACGAACTCAGAGGAACACAAAGCAACAGAAAACGCACGAAATGAAAATGTATTTTACGAGCTTCGATCGATAGAAAATCGATCTACGTGCTCGAAGAGGGAGGAGGTGCTCTGGTATTATTCAAGCTCTCAAGGCTATCGAAATGAGTTCAGTTACAGTTCTATATTGCACACAACTCGTGAATTGCATTTACATATACACACGCGATTAACCCCAAATCCTCGTGGCATATGAACCCTACGATCAATCTGATTTAGGCGAATCCACACCACAGATTTCTAACAGAAATTGTGGACGTCATGTTGTGCGTGAGCTGGCGAGGAGCGCGGGCACTTGGAATCTCTGATTTCCATCCACAAACACGCGCGGGAGGTTCGATCCAATGCACCGCGGCACTGCTGTGATCCCATGTGAAACGACGCCGTATTGACAAAAACGGCGTCGTATTGATGTTGGCGGCAGAATTCAAACAGCTGAAATGACCACTTTGCCCCTGCGTCCATTTTTGAATAAAAACACTTCTAGAATCCAAATTTTGTGTACATTTCAACAATTAGCATACGTAATGAATATTTATCCACAAATACATGAAGATATACTCATGTGTGTACAATTAGAATTGTACTCCTAGAAACAAGGTATAAATTTTCATTTCTACACCTCTACTTTTCCTTTAGTTTTGTAGAAACCACTTATATGAATATTTATTTTTGTTTGGAATTTAATAGGGGTGGACATGGGCCGGGATGAGACGGGATTTACTTGATCCCGGTCTCGTCCCATAAATTTTTTATCGGGACGGGATCACACTTTTTAAAAATTGATCACGTGAGCTCGGGATCCCTAAAAAATTGGGATGAGATCGGGATTGAAACGAGATCCCGTTTAATTTAACTAATTTCAATAAAAAAAATATTATATATTTTTAAAAATAATTTTATACACTTAATTTAATTATTTATTATAAAACATATTATTATCTTTTTATAAAAACCACAGTTCTTTGATTTTGTTTAAATTTTAGTATTGTAAAGTTAATTTCTTACAAATTATATAAGATTAAATACATTAATATATTATAAAATATATTTTTAATATATATATAAATATATAATGGGACGGGATGTTACAAGATTTATTTAACTAATCCCGCTCCCATCCTATTATTTTAATCCGGGATCGGGACGAGACGAGATTAACACTTTTTATATTTCAATCCCATCTTGTCCTGACCCATTTAAAAACGGGATCGAGATCGGGATCTTGGGACCAAACGCCCACCCCTAAAATTTAGTTTGGATCTTTGTGAAATTTCGGATTTGATCATGATTATGAGTGCTTTGTATGTTTCTTATATGATCATGATGATTTGCATGGGTTTTCTTGGCTAATTTTCCAATAGGATGTCAAGGGTTGTTAGCTCAGTTGGTTGAGCATTCGACTTGAGAACCGTAAGGTCCAAGGTTCGAACCCAAGACATGTGTGTGTGAGTATTTAAATATCTGCAATTGACCTAAAGCAAAAAAAAAATAAAAAAAATTCCAATAGGAGGTGATAAAATGTAGTGCACACTAGGTGTTTAATAAAATGCTTGAGTGAAGTAATTTTGGTTTAATTGTGGAATTTTGTGACTACGATCGAGCTAACCACCGTTGGGCAGAGTTAGCCTCGATCGGGGACTAAATTTGGATTGATCACCGTTGTGCTGAGTCTTTCTTCCAGTAGTCCGATTTTTCACAATTAAATCCAACAAGCTAAGGAAAAGAATTCGACAACCATTGTGTTCACAACCTTTTAGAGTACTACTTTGGAGAATTAAATCGATTAACCACCGTTGTGCGGAGTTTTTCTTTGCGTAGTCGATTCTCGAACTTAGGTACTTGGGAGTTCGACTCTAGGAACGAGAACTCCCTTAACACCTCAACACTTTGGCCTTTCAATGGAAAGTAAATAAATCTTTATATTAAAAATTAAATAAAAAAATTATTTCATTTGATTAGCATATAAAACAAAAAAAAAAACATATTTAATTTAATATGTATACCTTTTATTTTTACTTCAAAATGTATTTTTATATTTATTTTTAGTAGTAAAAATATATTTTTAATTGGTAAGAAACTATAAAGAATCTGGAGAGGACAAAATATGATTCTAACCGAAATAAATTTCAATATTTTCCCAGGCCAATTTATTTTGCTTTCTTCCATATAAATAGCTGGCAACCAATGTTGATTTTCCACAAAACAAAACAAAACAAAGCAAATCGATCGAACCGATGACGATGACGATTAGCCTAAAAATCTTCATTGTGTACGTTTTCCTAGCGACTATTTTTTTCCAAGAAATCAACTCTTGTGCTCGTGACTTGAAATACAAGATTTCGATTAGCAACCTCACCCCTTCACCAGAAAATGCGTTGACCGCTCATTGCAAGAAGAAAGGCAGAGATCTCGGAACACAAAGGATCCATGGATATTACACATTCAATTTGTGCAGGAGAATCTTCCGGCGTAGAGTGGCCATCTGTTATTTCCAATGGCGCGCAAAGCAGAGCACTGTCATGGTCTTCGACTCCATGGTGGCGGACGAAGAATGTTTTGTCAATATTTGCAGTTGGGAAGTCAAAGAGGACGGCTTCTACTTAAAGGGCGATGATGGAGAGTATGTGAAAAAATATAACTGGATATATACAAATTCTACAAATCCTACATAATATATACAAAATCACTCCAAAAAATAACGATTTTGCCATCAAAATATCGGCATTTCATGTACTACGTGTTGGAATTCAGAAAAAATCTAACTGTTACAAATTACATACTTTTGCAATGATATTTATGTACTTTGAGTCTTTGACAGTATTGGTTGTAATAATAATTTTCTACAAAATTATAATCGTTAGTGTTGTAATTTCGACTTTCAAAATTACTTCACACAAAATAGTTTGAAATATAAAATAGATGACGAAAAAAACGATATAAAGGACAGAACACGAATTTTATATGTGTTGAATATGACTCGAGTTGAATTGAAAACAGAACTAAACGGAGGACTCGAGCAATATGTGTTTCACGACTCAGGCTAACATTTTAATTAGAGGTGGTAATGACTAATGTGATGGCTATGTATGTAATGTATTATGGAAGACAGTTAAAACATTAGGGTTGAACCCAAGACCCACCGTATAAACTATGTTAAACTATTGAGTATGGAATAGGTTAAACAATCTGATTCATACTATTACATGTGTTGTTTGTAAACTATTGTAATCTATGTTATAACATATAACTTTTACATAAACAACAAAGGCAGTCCCGGACAAAAACATTTACTACACTTTATATGGTTTTAACCTATTAGTTCTGATGGTGGGTTATATGTGGAAATGCATACCAGGAGTCCAGGACACAATGTCTTGATGAACCTATTAGTAAGGATGGTGGCTTAAACTTTAATGAGTGACTAGCAAATTTACAATTACTTCATGTTATGCTTTTACGATCCTCTAATACCACTTATTACGATATTGAAACTAAATCGATCATTCTCGAAATAAATATGAGATGCGAAGAAAAATTAAAGATATATAAACGAAAAGAACGAACACACAATTTACGTGAAAACCATAAACACGGGAAAAACCACGAGAAGAAAGAAATTCACTACATCGTTGAAGCTTACAATAATTCACTCTATGATTTTCGTCTACGGAGAACCCCAATTTATAGGTGTAGCAAACCTAACAAATTGTAAACCATTAGAATTAAGAATAAATCATTTTCCTAAATTTATGACTCCTAAATTAATAAGAAATAGAATTATATTTCATATAATTCTAATTCCCTAATTAAATATATCTAACTTCAGTGTAAAAAGCCACGCAAAAATTCCAACGCAACCACGCGCAGAAAAAACCCGCTGGGACAAACAACGACAGTTGTTCCCCACTCCGCGAGCCCGCTGTTTTTTGCTCGTACCGCATCGTACCGATTTTCACACTTTTCGCGCTCGTCGACCTGCTACCGTGCCCGCCGATCACCCCAGCGCCCGCTGAAACCTACTGCGACGATTTTGTCCTGTTTTGCGTTTTTGATTCGAGTCATAATTCAACACTTAATGCACAGCAGAGACTATTTTACAACCTATCAGAAGCCTATATAATCCTTTTCTGAAAAGACAATCAATATAATATATGTGTTAACCAATTTTTAAGTCTCCTCTTAGCTGTTCTTGAATACGCTTCACGATTTTGAACTTTTTTTTTCAGAAATTCCGATCCCGATCGTGTGGTTTAAGACACTGGTTCAAACTCTTGTTAAAAAAACAGAATGTTAAAATGTGCGTTAACCAATAAAACATTGGCACCAAGCAAACCGATAGCTTGAACTTAAACACAATGAAATATTAAGTTATTTAATTTGGAAATCTGTTAGTTAAACTAATTGATCTGAAAAAATAAATATAAACGACATAAAAGGGACGTACAAATTCTTGTTTAGTTCAAATTAATATAATGTCAAACATCTAACTCTAACCCAAACAAATATAACATGTTTAAGTTATAATATTAGAATAAACTAACAAACCCCATCTACATCAGTTCAACCAATAGATGTATTAACTGAGAATAGAAAATCTTGTATTTTTCAGATGTCTAAAAAACTATTGCATTACACAATAAAAAAAAAATTGATTTTTTTGTATCAGCAAACAAAAAAAAAAGTCAAATGTCCCCGTTTAAAGCTTTACAGTTTATCACTATAAAACCTTGTCGTCACATTACCGGAATTGTAAAAAATTGAAGCAAACACAAACAACCCACTCAAAATTGATGCTATTTATTGTATTCAAGAACCAGATCTGGAAGAACTCCAGAGAACGATCGACATGCATCAATTTTTTTAAATAGAGAAAAATTTTGTTGGTCCCTCAAAATGGATCAAGTCTCGATTTGGTCCACTAAAAGGAGTCGATTTTAATTTAGTCCTTTAAACCACAAAAATTTAGTCAATTTAGTCCATTTAGTCCAATTTGATCGAAAAATTCATATTTCCGCCGAACTAAATGACACGTGGATTTTTTCAGGCTAACTTTGCTGATTAGGCGCCACGTGGATCTACCACGTGGCACCAGTTTGACCGATTTGGTCAACTAAACGAAATTTGTTTCAATTTAGTCCCCTAAATCACAAAAAAGTCAATTTAGTCCTATTTGATCAGAAAATCCAACTTTTTACCAGAAAAAGATATTTATATAGGAAAAATCGAACATTTTATTTTCATTCAAAGGAGATGAGTCTACCAACTTGTTTTGAGTCGATTATGCTAGATACAAGGTTCGATCACTTGACTCACGCAATACATTTATATTACAAAGGGGAATAAATCGATCATTATAACAAAATAGAAATTTGAGCCGGTTCAGTAAGCGAAGTCGTCAGCATTTCTATCAGCAAGTCCGTAAAGAAATTCATACGAACGACACGCCATCAACGAATTCCAATTTTTTGTAATAAGTCTCAGAATTTGGGTAAGGGTTTAGAGCTTCAAGAGCTCCTCTCCTACATACTCCCTTTGTCCCATTTTTATGATCACACTTTCGTTGTTATTTGTGAAGGAAATGTGACCATTACTCCGGGACAGAGGTATTATAATTTTTCTCAATATATATTTTGTATAAATGATTTTGCATGCGTCCCACTCAATTTTCCAATAAATTATTATAATAATTAATTAATAAAAAAATATTTTATTTTTAAATTTAAAATCTTTTGTAATATTTAAATCATATATTAATGTATCCAAAACAAATATTATATATTGACAATATGGTCGATTATAATGAGTGGCCAATTGGTTGAACTCCCCTTCTTTGATAGAAAAAAACACTTCAATCATCTTTGTAAATGAAATTTTGAATTTTCTAATCAAATTGGACTAAATTGATTTGTTTTATGATTAAAAGGACTAAATTGAAATCGACACTTTTTAGTGGAACAAATCGGTCAAGTTGATGCCCACGTGGCAGCTCCACGTGGCGCCTAATCAGCAAAGTTAGCCTGAAAAAATCCACGTGTCATTTTTCCGGCGAAAATTTTGAATTTTTCGATCAAATTGGACTATCTTGACTACATTTTTATGGTTTAAGTGACTAAATTGAAACCGACTTCTTTTAGTGGACCAAATCGAGACTTGACCTCTTTTGAGGGACCACCAAAATTTTTCTCTCTTTTTTTAAACACACTTTCAATCTATTGTTAATCGCAGATGAATATGGTTGAATTAAATCTCAAACCGTGGGGAATCCATATTCCGTGGTCACCCAGTAATTTCAGTTCAATGATAAGGAATTGAGAAAACTTACCTTAAAATGTCAAAGCTTGAAGGTTTTCGAAGAGAAATTACGACGACGACACTGGCGGAGGAATCACAAATCGCCGGTAGGAAGTGAATTATACGTTTCTGTTTCAGAATTGCGAATTACGTAATGTTCTTATATGGAAAGTATATATTTAATAGCTTCAATTAAGAGATACCACATAAATTGTGTATAATAAAATATATTACATAGTTTTCAATAATTAAAAGGGTTGATTGAGTAAATCTATTTTTTATAAATAGTATAATGATTGATCTTAATGTATAATAGAGAATAAGATTATTACCCTTTTTTAAAATCTCAAAGAAAAACATGTTTAATTTAGGGAAAAATGGCAAATATGGTTTTTATAAAGTGTTTGGCCAATTAGGATTTCGAGTTTTTACGACTGTTAATTAGCCACCTAAAATATGTAAAAACCTGGTGATGAAGAGATCGAACGAGAGGGAAGACGAATGGAGGTCGAAGGTCGAGGATGATGCTGCTCGTTGATCGAAGAATTTGTTAAAAGTCGAGTCAGGTGCAACTCTCATTCAGTTTTAGAAGAATTCAATTTTTTATATAAATTTCTGGATTATAATTTTCATCCTTTTTCAGTTTTATCACTTTAGAGGAGTTATGAAATTGGAAGCAACGAAGTTCAGACCGAGAGAGGTCGTAAAGTACGTACTTCAGACGTCGGCGGGGCAGGTGGTGAACTGGTGAAAGGTGTGGAAGAACATGTGACTGTGTCCTGGATATATACTCTTTTTGGGAACTCGTTTGGGTGTACTAGTAAATTTGATCGGATGTCTTTTGAAATGTGTATATATTTTGGAAAAAAAAAATTGATGTACTCCACTAATCAATCATCATCAGGGAAGAGCATCAGTGGCCATGAGAGGTGGAGGGAGTTCTTGATTTGCATTTTTTGTTGTTTGGTTTGTCATGTATTTTGTGTCGACAATCGTCGTTTATTTTGTTTGATTCAGTTTATTTTTATGAGATTCAGTATTTTTTATTACATAAGTATAAAATATAAATATTCCAAAAATACTTAAATGTCACAAAAAAATATTGAATGTCATAATGAATGTCACCAAAAAAATAAATTGTCACTAAAAAAAATAGTGAATGTCACTGAAAGTAAAATAAATATTCTAAAAATACTGAATGACATGAAAAAATACGTAATGTAAAATAAATATTTCAAAAATACTGAATGGCACGAAAAAATACGGAATGGTCACTTAAATACACTGAAAATAAAATAAATATTACGGAATGTCACTGAAAAAATACGAAATGTCATACAAATAAACTGAAACTAAAATAAATATTCCAAGAATACTGAATGTCAAAATACGAAATGTCATAAAAATACACTAAAAATAAAATAAATATTCCAAGAATACTGAATGTCACTCAAAAATACTGAATTTAACTAAAAATAAAATAAATATTCCAATGTCACCAAAAAATACTGAACAAATAAATATTCCAAAAATACTTAATGTCACCAAAAAATACTAAAGCTCCCTAAAAAATATTGAATGTCGTAAAAATACAAGTAAAGTAGTAGTACTGTAGTAGTATTTATTCTTCTTTTGTGTTGAGCTGCTGGGACTTACTCACCATGTTAGCCATATATACTAGGAATCGAAACTCGAAAAAATCACATCCGACGAAAAGCTCAAGCTCCCTCCCGCCATGCGCTCATATTGGACTAGGGCGTAGGCCCGGCCCGACCTCGCATACATCTCCTCCGTCTCCACATGGACAGCCCATCCCCGACGAGGCCAACGTCGATCTTCTTCCTCACCATCGGCTTCACCAACATCACCCACTTGCCGAGGTTACGGAGATGGCATGTTGTATTTTCTTCATTTTATTTTTCTTTACAATTTATATACACAAAAGAATTCATGTATATCAGTATATTGCAAAACCGAGAGTTTGAATATATCCTCCATAAACATTTCAACTCCTACGTCACATGATCTTTCCGAAGAAGAAAACCAAAAGCAACGCCCACACACAAGACCACCCTACATTTCCCCTAACTCCACCCTGTATTTGAAGTGGGCGAACTGCAAATACCGCGCAGTTTCGTACAAATGCATCTGCACGCAGGAGGTCCGAGAGCGATAGCTCGATTGAGTTTTAATTTGTTGGTCAATTAATGCCTAAAAATGTTTTAATTGACCAATAAATTAAAGCTTGTTCTAATTGTCTAAACACATTTAATAAAAACCCTATTTGCCATTTATCTCTTTAATTTAATATATATACTCTTTTTTATTTTACTTTAAAAAATATTTTTTTATTTACTTTTAGTAGTAAAAATATATTTTTAATTTGTAAGAAAAATTTAGGGAGAAAAAATATTTTTATATTAATTTTTAGTAGTAAAAATATATTTTTAATTGGCAAGAAATTATGAATAATCTAGGGATTTTTTTTTTATATTTGTTTTTAATAGTAAAAATATATTTTTAATTGGTAAGAAACTAGGAAGAATCTAGGAAAATATTTTTATATTTATTTCTAGTAATAAAAATATATTTTTAATTGGTAAGAAACTAGGAAGAATCTAGTAAGAACGAAATATGATTCTTATAATAAATAGCATTATTTCCACAAATCAATTTATTTGCTCTCTTGCATATAAATACTTCGCAACCAACGTTGATTTTCCACAAAACAAAACAAAGCAAATTGATCGAACCGATGACGACGACGATTGGCCTAAAAATCTTCGTTGCGTACGTTTTCCTAGCGACTACTTTTTTCCAAGAAATCAACTCTTGTGTTGGTAAAAAATACCAGATTAAGATTTCCAACGTCATCCCTGAAACCCCTCCGTTGACCGCTCATTGCAAGAAGAAGAACGGCAAAGATCTCGGAACAGTAACAGTCGCCGACACAACTTACATATTCAATTTGTGCCAGAAATACATCATGCGTACAGTGGCCACCTGTGATTTCCAATGGGGCGAAAAGCATCAAAGAGTAACGGTCTTCGACTCCAAGTACTCGAGCACAGAATGTTATGGCGATTTTTGCTTATGGAATGTCCTGGAGGACGGCTTCTACTTGGTGAGCCCTTCGAGTGATGGTGGTGAACGTGTTAGAATTCAGAAAAAATCTAACTGGTAGAAATTACATACTTTTGCAATGATATTTATGTACTTTAATTTGAGTATTTGACAATATTGGTTATAATAATAAATTTCTACAAAATTATAATAGTTAGTGTTGTAATTTCGGCTATCAAAATTACTCCACACAAAATAGCTTGAAATATAAAATAAATGACAAAAAAAACGAGATCAAAGATAAAAACACGAATTTTACATGGAGATCCAAAATAGAAAAAAACTACGGACGAATGAAAAAATAAATTTTAATCGAATCAAAACGATGTTTTCAATAACATCGTGTCTCTCTCGATGTTCTCAATAACATTGATGAAATACTAATAATCAGTCATGAAAATCCTACGAAGGATAATTATCTACCTCAATTATAATAGTTATACTATGTACGCTAATTCTCTACTTCATTAATTTTTACATAATAACTATCACAGATATATTTTTCCATATAAAAACTCAATTAATTATTCTATTTTATTTAAGGATAGTTTTATTTACACCCCTAAAAACTCTAAACACACCAACTTACTAAATTCCCCTTTTAAAATTATATTTCTTTTATTCTATTTACTTAATACACCACCTCATAATGTCTATTATACCCTTTAAATCAAACACACCATCAATATCTTGTAAAATATAATATTATTAAATTGTATTATATAAATTTTAAAAATAACAATATTAAATTGATTTACCTAACATTAATTAACTTAATAAAAAATATAATCGTTGTTTTTTTTTTGTTCATTCGTGTTTATAAAAAAATCAAGCACTTTATATAAATTTGCAGACTAAAGTCTTAGAAATTAACATCACAACAATATAAAATACAAATTTTCTTGTTTTTGTGAGAAAAAAAACTAAGAGAACGTACAGATCTTAATAGACGTAAAAAAAAAAACCATAGACCCTTATTGTAGGGTTAAGGCAAAAGAAATACAGAGTATACTCCAAAATAATTAATATCATTAAAGTATGTATTCACAAATATAAAGTTGGATTTTCCCCACTAATGCCAGAGAAACACAAAAAAAATTACGATAAGAAAAAGAAAATATTACAGAAGTATTATCTGCTTTGCACTCATATTAATATAAAACAATTAAACTTGAATTGAGTAACGGTGGGATAAAGGAGTGTATTAGATGTTAAATATATTTTTAGGTTAATAAGGATATATTAGACTTTAAAGCACATGGCATATTTGTAATTAAAAATAAATTGGTGTATTTAGAGTTTTTTGGGTGGGAATAAAATCACTCTTTAGTTAATTGAAATTCATTTAACTAACACAATTATTTATCTCTTTAACTATAATAATAACATTGGAAACGGTGTTGTTAATATGCAAGTACAGATACATATAATTGTAAACATTGTTGTTATTAGACGAACAATGACACATGGTATTCGGGGCCATTAAGACGAGAGTTAGGGTTGAGAAATTACCGGGTTCACGGGACGTGTTGCGGGACTGCCGTGTACGGTCACAGGACGACGAAACTGAGCAGGGGGTCTGTGGTGTGCGACTCGGGTTGTGGGTTCGCCGGGGCTGGGGTGCGGTGCACGGTAAATATGTAGTAATTCATACGTGTTGGTTTGTCTTCAGATTAATTATTTTCTTCTTAATTTTGTACATATAGTGGTCGGAGAAGATGCTTGAGAGAGAGAGAGTGCTTACCGGAGTCGGAGTCGGGATGTTCAGAGGGATGCCGCTGTGCGGATTCGAGGCTGCAACCTATCAGATTGTAGACAAATTATAACAATTAAATTAATATGGAAGTAATTAATTACCGAGTATTAATTGTTCTAACTTAAAAGGGTAATGTGGACTTTTTATATTTCAAAGAATGCCTTTAAATATAATAAAAAAACATGTCAAACCCCTAATATTTAACGAAATGAAAAATATTAACCCTTTTATTTAAAATTAAAAATCATTAGGTGTTTTTTATAATAAGTAAAATTAAAGAGCCCTATACCCTAAATATACCTATCGAAATTATATATGAAAGATGTAACCTCTATAAAAATTAATTATAAATTCTCTATATAATTTTGTTTACAAAATTATTTATATAATTCTATCAATAATATGCTTTCACCTAGTAAACATAGATATTTTTTACTTTTCGATATTTGTAAAGCAAATTTATTAAATAGAGGTTTGAATCATATATTTTGTCCTCTCGAGATGCTCATTTACTTAATAGTTTCTTAACTAATTTTTTTATGTATCCTGAGGTGCTGAAAAGTTGACGATCATCCATTAGTCTGCCACTTCAGCACTTTGTCTTTCAAGGGAAAGCAAATAATTCTTTATATTAAAAATTAAATAAAAAATTATTTTACTTGATTAGCATATAAAACAAAAGAAACACATGTTTAATTTAATATGTATACTCTTTTTTTTTTACTTAAAATATATTTTTATATTTATTTTTATATTTATTTTTAGTCGTAAAAATATATTTTAAATTGGTAAGACACTATGAAGAATCTGGGGAGGGCAAAATATGATTCTAACCAAAATAAATAGCATTATTTCAACAAACCAATTTATTTGCTCCTTGCATATAAATACATCGCAACCAATGTTGATTTCTCACAAAACAAAACAAAACAAAGCAAATCGATCGAAACGATGACGACGACGATTGGCCTAAAAATCTTCGTTGCGTACGTTTTCCTAGCGACTACTTTTTTCCAAGAAATCAACTCTTGTTTTGGCAAGAAATACCGAATTAAGATTGCCAACATGTACCCTGAAACCCTTTCTTCGTTGACCGTTCATTGCAAGAACGGCAAAGATCTCGGAACAGTAACGGTCACCCACACAACTTACATATTCAATTTGTGCCAGAAAATCATCGGTCGTACCGTGGCCACCTGTTTCCAATGGGGCGAAAAGCATCGCAGTGTAAAGGTCTTCGACTCCAAGTTCGCAAGCAAAGAATGTTTTGGCGATTTTTGCGTATGGAATGTCCGGGAGGTCTTCTACTCAGCGAGCCGTTCGAGTGGTGATCGATCTCTGAAAAAATCTAACTGGTAGAAATTACATACTTTTGCAATGATTTATGTACTTTGAGTCTTTGACATTATAGGTTTTTTTTGTATAGGTCAATTACAATGTCTTGGGTTCGAACTTAGAACTTTTGATTCTCAATTCGAGCACTCAACCAACTAAGCTAACAACTCTTGACTTTGACACTATAGGTTGTAATAATAAATTTCTACAAAATCATAATCGTGTTAGTGTTGTAATTTCAGCTTTCATAATTACTCCTCGCAAAATAGCTTGAAATATAAAAAAGATGACGAAAAAAACGATATAAAAGATAAAACACGAATTTTACATGGAAATCCAATACAAAGAAAAACCACGGACGAATGACAAAATATCTATTGGAGACTATATTCGGCCCACTATATATGTCTAGTTGCCCAACTTCTCTAACAGTTCGAGCTTTTAGGTGAAGCGGTTTCTGACATGGTATCAGAGCGGGCCCAACACGATGATGGGTGCCCCAGCGGTTGGCAAAAGGTCCTAAAGCTCACATATATGTTGGACAACCTTAACACCTTAATAAGGCCTTTTAAGGTGTTATGGCCCAACTTTAACATGGTATCAGAGCTTCCGGTTATCCGAGGTCCTGGGTTCGACTCCCGCCATGTGCGACTCCACCCGAATTAATTATCCACTTGTTGGGCCTTCCCCTGAGGTTGAAATCGGCCCACAAGTGAGGGGGAGTATTGGAGACTATATTCGGCCCACTATATATGTCTAGTTGCCCAACTTCTCTAACAGTTCGAGCTTTTAGGTGAAGCGGTTTCTAACAATATCACTTTAATCGAATCAAAACGATATTTTCAATAACACCGTGTCTCTCTCGATGTTCTCAATAACATCGATGAAATACTAATAATCATTCATGAAGATCCTACTAATTAATCAAGCACGAAGATCCTTATTTATAGGGGTATCAAACTCATAAAATAAGTAACAAATGAAATAAAAATAAAATCATT
This sequence comes from Euphrasia confusa, assembly GCA_954870475.1. Classification (NCBI taxonomy): domain Eukaryota; kingdom Viridiplantae; phylum Streptophyta; class Magnoliopsida; order Lamiales; family Orobanchaceae; genus Euphrasia; species Euphrasia confusa. Next base: position 42,659,883 of record OX940956.1, on the reverse strand, counting down.
TTATTCATATTTCAAACTATTAAATGAAACCAAACATAAGATAATGTGGTTAACCAAACTATCTTGAGTTAACATGGACACCAAACAGGTTTTATCTATGCTACACTTGGAGTAATACTTCATGTAGTTAATCACCGTTTATTTAAAATAAATTAATACAAGTGTAGCATAGATAAATCTGTTTGGCGTTGGAGACGCTACTTCGGGAGCAATGCTCCATGTGCTATATCAACCTTTTGATGAATACACTATAAAGAACATCAATTTATTTTCTAAATAATATATACCGATCCATTATAATTGAAGGGTATTTAAATATTTTAAGAACACACTCAAAAAACAAATTTGTCATCTAACAATTGTATCCTTCAATTTTGAGCGACATACTTATTTTAAAAATCAAATCAAAACAAATTTAAATTAAATTTATTTATAATCGGTCGCGTTTAACTCATTAAATAAATTTGTATTATATAAATAAATAAGAAAAGCATGAATAATTTAATATGTATACTCTTTTTTATTTTACTTAAAAAAATATTTTTATATTTATTTTTAGTAGTAAAAATATGTTTGTAATTAGTAAGAAATTATGAAAAATCTAGGGAAAAATATTTATATTTATTTTTAATAGTAAAAATATATTTTTAATTGGTAAGAAACTACGAAGAATCTAGGAAAATATTTTTATATTTATTTTTAGTAGTAAAAATATATTTTTAATTGGTAAAAAACTATGAAGAATCTAGGAAGAACGAAATATGATTTTTATCAAAATAAATAGCATTATTTCTACAAACAAATTCATTTGCTCTGTTGCATATAAATACCTCGCAACCTTCCCACAAAACAAAAAAAGCAAATTGATTGAACCGATGACGACGACGATTGGCCTAAAAATCTTTGTTGCGTACATTTTCTTAGCGACTACTTTTTTCCAAGAAATCAACTCTGCTGCTTGTGTTGGCAAGAAATACAAGATTACGATTGCCAACGCTGGAAACTTTCCTTCGTTGACCGCTCATTGCAAGAAGAAGAACAGAGATCTCGGAACATTAACACTCGACCACACAACTTACAATTTCAAATTGTGCCAGAAAATCATGAGGCATACAGAGGTCAACTGTGAATTGAAATGGGGCGGAAAGCATCGCATTGTAAAGGTCTTTGACTCCAAGTTCGCGAGCAAAGAATGTCATGACGATTTTTGCGTATGGGAATTCCATGACGACGGCTTCTACTTGGTGAGCCCTTCCAGGGATGGTGATGTATATGTGAAAAAATATGACTGGTAGAACCGTAGAAATTACATACTTTTGCAATAATTTATGTACTTTGAGTCTTTGATAATATTGGTTGTAATAATAAATTTCTACAAAATCATAATCGTGTAAGTGTTGTAATTTCGGCTTTTAAAATTAACCCACACAAAATAGGTTGAAATATAAAATAGATGACGAAAAAAACGATATAAAAGATAAAACACGAATTTTAGATGGAAACCCAATATAGAGAAAAACCACGGACGAATGAGAAAATATCACTTTAATCGAATCAAAACGATATTTCAATAACATCGTGTCTCTCTCGATTTAATCGAATCAAAACGATATTTCAATAACATCGTGTCTCGATCTCTCGATGTTCTCAATAACATCGATGAAATATTAATAATCAGTCATGAAGATCCTACTAATTAATCAAGCACGAAGATCCTTATTAATAGGGGTAGCAAACCCATAAAATAGTTAACAACTGAAATAGAAATAAAATCATTTTATTCATATTTCAAACTATTAAATGAAACCAAACATAGTTAACAATCGAAATAGAAATAAAATCATTTTATTCATATTTCAAACTATTAAATGAAACCAAACATAAGATAATGTGGTTAACCAAACTATCTTGAGTTAACATGGACACTAAACATGTTCTAGATAAAGAAACATCAATTTATTTTCCAAACAATATATACCGATCCATTAATTGAAGGGTATTTAAATATTTTAAGAACACACTCAAAAAACACATTTGGCATCTAACAATTGTATCCTTGAAACACCTAAATCTATCTCAACAGAACGATGAGAGAGTACTCGTTCATACAGTATACACTCAACTGGATTTCATTCGACGTGTGGTCTCAACCACAGTAGCAAATTGATTCCAAGTGTGCCTGTTACACTCAACTGGATTTCATTCAGCGGGGAAAATGAAGCTCCCTACGAGATCCCCTACGACCTTTTCGTAGGGGATGTCCCCTACGGCGATTATTTCTCGTAGGGATGAAGCTCCCTACGAGCCTAATCCTTACGTCCAAATCCCCTAAGGGATGCCGTAGGAGATAGGCTTCCCTACGGGGATCCCCACGGGAATGGCCGTAAGGAATTCGCTGTTTTTTTGTAGTGTGCTGAAAAGTTGACAGTCATTCATTAGTATGCCACTTCAGCACTTTGTCTTTCAAAGAAAGTAAATAATTCTTTATATTAAAAATTAAATAAAAATTTATTTTACTTGATTAGCATATAAAAACAAAAGGAAAATATGTTTAATTTAATATGTATACTCTTTTTTTTACTTAAATATATTTTTATATTTATTTTTAATAGTAAAAATATATTTTAAATTGGTAAGACACTATGAAGAATCTGAGGAGGGCAAAATATGATTCTAACCAAAATAAATAGCATTATTTCAACAAACTAATTTATTTGCTCTCATGCATATAAATACCTCGCAATCAATGTTGATTTCCCACAAAACAAAACAAAACAAAGCAAATCGATCGAACCGATGACGACGACGATTGGCCTAAAAATTTTCGTTGCGTACGTTTTCCTAGCGACTACTTTTTTCCAAGAAATCAACTCTTGTTTTGGCAAGAAATACCGAATTAAGATTGCCAACATGTACCCTGAAACCCTTTCTTCATTGACCGTTCATTGCAAGAACGGCAAAGATCTCGGAACAGTAACGGTCACCCACACAACTTATATATTCAATTTGTGCCAGAAAATCATCGTCCCTACAGTGGCCACCTGTGATTTCCAATGGGGCAAAAAACATCGCAGTGTAAAGGTCTTCGACTCCAAGTTCGCAAGCAAAGAATGTTTTGGCGATTTTTGCGTATGGGATGTCCGGGAGGACGGCATTTACTTAATTAGCCCTTCCAGTGATACTGTAAACCGTGTTAGAATTCAGAAAAAATCTAACTGGTAGAAATTACATACTTTTGCAATGATATTTATGTACTTTGAGTCTTTGACAATATTGGTTGTAATAATAAATTTCTACAAAATCATAATCGTTAGTGTTGTAATTTCGGCTTTCAAAATTACTTCACACAAAATAGTTTGAAATATAAAATAGATGACGAAAAAACGGTATAAAAGAGAAAAATACGAATTTTACATGGAATGTTGGTAGTAGGGGTGGGCGTTTGAGCTCAAAAACCCAAGCTCGGACCGAAAACCCGCCAAAAAAGCTCTTCACGGGCCGATCTCAATTTTTTAATGGACCGACCCGTCATAGGACCGACTCGTGAAATGTATATGCGGTCCGAGCTCAAGCCCAAAAATATTTGAGACCGAAAGCTCAACTCGGACCGTCAGTTTCATTTTTTATATTATATATATATATATATATATATATATATATATATATATATATATATAAAGTAAAAAAATGAATTAATGTACATCATTACATCATTATTATTACTATTAAGATTTTCACTTCAAAATTTTCACATTACCCTCTTTTTCATTCCGAGTTAACAATTCACAGTGCACGTCATTGTGAAAAGATTAAAAAAATAAAAATAAATAACACCTTAAATAAAAAGAAGACAATAATTAAAAGTAAACTTGATTTTTCTAGTGCTATTGTGGTATATATATTTTTTGTAAATCATTTATGAATTAGTGGTGCTAATTAATTTTTACTCTTATTTTTTTCTATTTTGACTAATTGAAAGATGGATTTGGTTTTTATTTTTATTTTTGCATTTTTATTTGGGCAAACAACCAAGAAAATCATGTTTTGTTTTTATTTTTAAACTTTCAGATAGTATGGTTTGATTCAAATGTTTGAAGTTTTTATTGAATTATAAATTGCATTAAATTTGTAATAAAAATTCTATAAAATTTGGGACTAAAAACTCGAAAACTCGGCTCGGGCCCCAACCTCAGATAAACCCGGCTCGGCTCGGACCGTATAAGTCGGGTTTTGAGCCGGGTTTTGATATTTTTGAACTCGGCTCAACCCGCGCCCACCTTTAGTTGGTAGGGCGGTTCACCATTTTGAGGTCTGGCCCTAGTGTAAGAGGCTATGCTCATTAAATAGTATTTAATTACTCTATTTATATTTACTCTCTTTTTACTAGAGTTTTTTTTGTTGATCCCATAAAAATATATCATTCTCCACTTGGATTTATAAATTGATTTGATTTAAATTTAGTTTCATAAATTACGATTCAATTTAGTTCATTTTAATCGTACATTCAAATTATCGAAAAATTCTAAATTAAAAGTAAATAAAATCAAGCACGCGTCGCTAAATTATTGAAAAACCCTCAAATTAAAAGTCCCGCACATGTTTTATTCGGACAAAAAAAATCAAAAATTTTGACTAAAATGAAATAAATAGAATCAATTTTCATAATTTATGGGACTAAATTGAAATTGGGTCATTTCATAGGAATGTAATCATTTTTGGTCCAATCGATTTGGGTCATTTCATAGGAATGTAATCATTTAATAGTCCTCTAACTAAACCACAATCATTTTCTACAAATCAAACGAAAGTTAACACATACACAAAAACGAAGATGAGCGTATATAAATTTTGTTTTTTCTATCTTTTTAGTCACTAGAATTATATGAAGATACATAAATTATTATAGAATACAATTCATATTAAAATACAAATTTTTTAACCCTCATATTCAAAAGAAATGTTTTAATTTATGTGAAACAATCGACGGATTTTTTTTTTTAATCGTTAATTTTTTTTGTGAAATATTAAAATGATTATTGAATACCATCTATGATACATTTACACCCTCTATCTCATAGAGTAATTAATTTTCAATTTTAACTTGGTTGAATATCTAATATGGAAATTATATATGAAAGATGTAACCTTTATAAAAATTAATTATAAATTCTCTATATAATTTTGTTCACAAAAGTATTTGCATAATTCTATCAATAATATGTTTCCACCTAATAGTAAATATAATAAAAACTCTATAAATTAATAGCCTCGAGACCGTGAAATTTTATTAATTTAGAGAGTTTATTAATTTATCGAGTATTTTTTTCATTTAAAATGTTAAAATATGACTCGAATCTGTAGGAATTTTGTTTCCTTATTTAGGAAAATTAGAATTATATTGAGGAGGATGTATTCATCAATTAGGAGTTTATAGGGTTTTAATGGACTTTTAAAGTCTAGGCGTATTCAATTCAGATTTTTAAAATTTCATTAAAATCTGGAGGTATTCAATTAAGATTTTAAAAAATCTTAAAAAATGTATAGGTATTCAATTGTCTACGGATTTTAATAGATTTTAATAATTCATGAATTTTGATGGATTCTATTTAAAAAAAATATAACTAAACTTTACTTTTCAAAATCTCTCATAATTAAGAGAGATTTTGACGAATTTCTTTCCAACACCAAAACTCAAACACGAAAAATAAAAATATTGATCATTAAACAAGCGTATTACACAAATTAATCTATATAAAATAATCAAAATTTTATTTGGAAAAATTAATCTCATCATATTTTCTTAAAATAATAATTTATTTATTTATTTTTGATATAATAGTGACAAAAATAAAAATTAAAATAAAATTTTATTTATTTTTGATTTTTTTAATGGATTTTTTTATATACAAGTTGTTGGTGTATGTCCTTCGATCCTACGTGTGCAATCGATACAGTCATAAGGTCGTCTATGGATGTTAAATGATTATTTGATAATATTAATTGTTGGGAACAATATAATATTGATCAATTAAATCATACCTACAGGGTCACACATGGACTCGATGATAATGTACGATGCTTGATATATATATTGATTTAGAATCAATATTTACGTGGATTTAATATACATGCATGGGATGCATGTCTTGCATGGATGCATGTCACATAGTGTGACATGGCATGCCACACAAGCAAGTGGGACCACATACAATGCATTGTGGCATGTGTATGTGGCATGACCTTTCACCTCCTTTGTAACCCCTTTGCATGTTAATGGTGCATTATGATGCCCATTATGTTGTAGGTTACAAAGGGGTGTAATGTGATGCATTATGATGCACTTATATAGCTGAAAATGTGATTTTCATCACACATTACAATCATCCACGAAATTCCACTCAAGTAGAGAGAAAAGAGGTGATCTTGGAGATCCATTCTCAAGCAAGCAAGGTGTTCATTATCCGGGTTCGTGTGCAACACGTAGAGGCCGGGCCATTTGTGCGGCTTCAACATCCGGACGATCTAAAAGAGTGACGAGGTCATTCACAAGGAGAGCATCTAGTGACTGATCCATGAAGGTGGTTCAATCGACTCAACACCACCTTCATCAACATCAACGAGGCACGCTACACCGGTTGTAAGTGATCTCGTTAATCTCTATATATATATATATTGGATGTATATATATAAACGTGTCTATACATATAATGTGTGTCTAGATCTTCATGTTGTTCGTGTTCTATTGTTTTACACGCTTCCGCACACACGAACAAGGTAATCGAGCGATTGGATCGGCATCGAAAACCATCAATTGGTATCAGAGCCTAGGGCTCGTGCACACTTTTGTGTTGGACACAATATGTTTAAATCAACATAAATGGCTTAATTGTGATTATGTTATTATGTGATTAGATATAAGGCCGGCCACCGTTAGTGGTCGGATGAATGAAAGTGTCGTTTTTTACGTTTCGATTGGCCGTAGTATTTGAGGGCTGCGTCCCTTGGAATCATTTGTAATAGATAGGTTTTTCTATTATATTTGTATTGTACTACTTGTAAGCGATGGACTTGGTCCATGGTTCGATGGAGGATCTCGGCTCTCCGGCGAAATCGAGAAGAAACGAAGCAAAACGAAGCAAACGTAGCAAACCGGGGCTGCTGGAGCCAAACGGCGGGCGCCGTTTTAGCTCCGGCGGGCGCCGTTTTGGAAACGGCGACCGCCGAAAGTCTGTTTTTGGGTTAGCCCCGATTCTGTACCCTTTTGGCGGGTGCCGTTTTGGAAACGGCGACCGCCGGTGGTGTTCGGCGACCGCCGTTTGTGAAACGGCGGGCGCCGTTCGTGGTTTTTTGGGTACGGACTAAGGTTGACCTAAATCGGCGGGCGCGGAACTGAAACGGCAGGCGTGGACCAGTCCAGAAGATGTTCAAGGCCTATTTTAATGCTTTTAATCTTTTCGTTTGAGAGTTGTGAGGTTCTAGGGGCCTTTCGATTACGTATTTAATTGCTTTGCTAGTTATAGGATGTTTTATATTATAAATGTTCAACTTACATATAAACACCTATGCATGCAAGTTCCCAAAATAATGAGTATAATGTCTTGTCCAAAACATCACACTCATGAAGCCCTCGATCATAAGTTGGTAGGTCCGCCTCAGCGGGGTACTACTTGTTATCTTGGGATAAGTGGGAGTAAAGGTTAGACCTTTACACGTGAGTTTGGTTTTCTCATCGATAGATCCACTGCAGGCGTGGCTATCGAGACATGAGATGAGAATGGGACTCTCATCGACCGAGAGTGACATTAGATGTCATTGACATGGGATGTCTACCTATCTTGGACTTCTTAAGTGCGGACTCAGTCGGCTTAAGAATTTGCAAGATGAGGGTCTTGGGATTGTTTTGTTCAAGGGAACAAAGATATTAGATATCGATTGAACAAAATGGAATAAGTAAGTAGCTTGTTAGACAACCTTATTTGTTTACCGCTTTGTGAATGTTTACATACTTTATTTATCTTTCTTTTGTAGTTTATCATGTTAATTTCAACTCGATTCAAGTTTGGTTCAATTCTTGATTATGAAAAATTGAACAACATAAATTTTCTTGATTCACAACGTAATTTGAGGATGGTCCTCAAATACGAAGACAATGAAAATGTGTTAAATAACCACATCCTAAGATATCATTGAACAACTCAATAGCATGTTCGGGGAATATGCTAAGATTGAGCGGTTCGGTATGACCAGTGTCATCGCTTCAGCTAGGCTGGAAAAATGGAAATCTATGGAATCACATGTGCAACAAATGATTGGATTATTTGCTTCAAGTGTCCGCCTAGATTTTTCCTATGATGATTATTTGGCAACCGATTTCATACTTCAATCTCATTATGGTTATAATGCCTTTAGGCTAAAATTTCCACATGAATGGTTTGAAGAAATCGCTTCGTGAGCTCCACGGGATGCTCAAGGCTGCTGAGCCGGCGATAGATAAGGACCCTAAGAGGGAAATTCTTATGATATGGGATAGGGTATTCAAAAGAGCATGGGCAAAAAGGCTACTAGGGTTCCTAGGGAATCTCAATGCGTCTACTGCAAAAGTGTTGGACACTACTTGCAAACATATAAAAATTCATATTTTATTCAATTTCAAAACAAATGCCTAATTTGTCTTTCATTTGATGGATTATAAGGTTAGGATTATTTACACCTCGGGGAGTGATTTAATCCAAAACACTTAAGTTCATCAATGACACAAATTAGAGACTTTCGAGCCATTGGATGGCGTGAAACGATTGTCTGGTTGGCTCCCTCATATTTTATGAGAGATAGGGCTTCAATTGCATGATAATATCGCTGGTTAGAAAACTTCGATTTTTCACTTACGATTTATCACGTTTTGACATTGTATTAATTTTGAATGAGAAATTTGAATGAGACTCAATTATTGGGAATAATTGAATTTGCCCAAAGTTCAAAGAAGATGTGAAGAACGGGGTTGCTTCATCTTCAAGTATTAATGATATAGACATTAAACTTCAAAAATTCTACTTCTTGGGTATTGGATGCCAAATGTGGTTCTCACATTTTTATGTGGAGGAACTACATAGAAGTATAAGTTTGGTGAATAGAGATGTCGATCTACGGGCAAGAAATGGAGCGAAGGTCGCTGCATTAGCCATATGATCATATGATGTTGTTTTGCCTTAGGGCCTTGTTTTAGTATTATAACTATGTAATTTCGTACCTTCAATAAACAATGAATATTGGTTCAGTATTAGATACTGATGGATTAGTTTTTTCACTATTAAATAGTTTGGTAACTATTTTAATTGTGAATTATTCTTTGTTTTGGTACGATTATTATATTGTTTATGTATACTTTAAACTTGACAAATCATATATATCATTAAGACCAAAGGCCAAATCGAATAAGTATCGATGAGACATAACTGAAACATTGTTGATTAGATCAAATCAAAATCTAAACATGTAACGAAGCTTCTTTTAGAAGGAATTTTAGAATCATTTGACTTGGAGTCATTTGATACATGTGAATGATGTGTGATTGAAAAGATAACAATGTCATCTTTCTTGGAGAAAGGAGAACATGTGAGTAATTAGGGATGATCCATACTGATGTATGTGGAACCTATTAGTTCACAAGCACATGAAGGTTATGTTTCGGAAAAGAGAAAACAAACTATATTAGATATAGTTCGACCATTCGATGAGAGGTCTAAATGAACTACTGGTCTCTTTTGGGAACACACAATTCTAGACTTCAACTTATACACTGAATAGGACGCTGTCAAAAGCTGTTGATAAGACACCATACTAGGTATGGAAAGGGAGGGTCCCTAAATTGTTTTCATCAAGATTTGAGGTTCTTAAATCTTCTCTGACGAGATTTATCTCTATAGAGCTTGAACTCAAATGGGATAAAAGTTTCCTTATGGTATGTCCATAAGAAACTCGAGGGTACAACTTCTACGATCTATTTGAGAACAATATTTTGTTGCTCGAGATAGTGATTTTCTTGAAAAGAGTTATCTTTCCTAGAAATTCAGTGGGAGCTCGGTTGTCTTGAACGAGGTTCAAGTGAAACAACCAATGATGAATACTCAAGACTGGGTTGAGAGTATTCTTATGGTTTTGGAAGCCATACCAGCCCTCGTAGGTCCGAAAGGCATAAATCTATCTCTATTATTCAAATACTTAGATATTGTGACCAATGAGAGATATGAATTCATGCTTTTGGAAAGCGGTGAACCTTCGACCTAATTCCAAGCTATGACGAGTCCAGCTACTGAAAATTGGCATGGTGCCATGAAATCTGAGATGATATCAATATATGATAATAAAGTTTGGAACTTGATATATTTGTATCACGGGGTTAAACCCAATGAATGCTAATAGATTTTTAAGATCTAAACAGACAGATGGAAAACCTAGGGTTTTCAAAGCAAGGTTGATGGTAAAAGTTTTATTCACGAGGTGGATTATGGAAAAACTTTCACCTGTTGCTTTGATTAAATCATTCAGATCATCTTAGCCATTGCTACTCATCTTGATAATGAGGTATGGTAATATTGGATGTTAAAACTAACTTCTTGAATTGGATTCTAGAAGAGAATGTGTTTTGACACAGCCAAAGAGTTTTGTCGATCCTAATAAGGCTGAGAAATTATGCAATCTTATAATTCCATTTATGGAATAAAGCAAAGCATATCGGAGTAGCAGTCTTCAGTTCAATGAATCCATACTGGGTTTTGGATTTCAGAGGAACTCGTAAGAATCTTGTTTTACAAGAAGAACAGTGGGAGTTACATTGTATGAATTGTGTTGTATGTCGATGACATACTCCTTATTGGAAACGAATGTTTCTATGCTTAATTCTATTAAAGAATGGCTTGGAAATTGTTTTCAATAAAGGATCTTGGAGAAGCACAGTACATATTGGGCATCAAGATCTGTCGGAACAGATCGAAAATGATGTTTGGACTTAGTCAAGTGACCTATATTGATAAGGTACTTGATAAGTTCAGAATGAAAGACGCCAAAAAGGGTCTCATTCCAATGAGCCATGGCACATCTCTTAGCAAGATGCAAGGCCCTACGGGACTTGATGAGCAAAAGAGGATGGAAAACATTCCTTATGCTTCGGCAATAGGGTCTATAATGTACGCCATGATATGTACACGACCGGACGTATCGTATGCTTTGAGCATGACGAGTCAGTTTCAAGGAAATCCAGGTGAGGCGCGTTAGACTGCGACCAAGAATATTCTTATGTACCTTAGATGGACAAAAGAATATTTTGTTGTCTTTGGAAGACAAAAAGAGTTGATATTAACAAGCTGTTTGAATGCTAACTTTAAAACAGACTAAGATAATTTCCGATTTTAATCTGGTTATATCTTTTGTCTGGTTAGAGGTGATATTTGCATGAATAGTTCCATGCAGTGCAATATAGCTGATTAAACTACAGAATCTGAGCACAGTATTGCATTGGATGCAGTAATGTTGGCAGTTAGGATTTTAAAGTTCTTGAATGAACTAGGTGGCGTAACTAGCTCAGCCCATCCGATAGTTCTCTATTTGTAGTAGAGTTATCGCGCAAGCCTATGAGCTAGGAAGCACCACAAGTCTAAAACTGGTGCTCAGGAAGTTTCACATTATTTGGGAGATAGTTTTGTGGAGACATCGAGATAATAAAGTTGCAACTTTTGGTAAGGTTGCAAACCCGCTTTCTAAACCTCTCCAGCAGTTTAAGCTTGAGGCTTTCACGACTGCAATAGATATCACACATCTTAGAGATGGGTTGTGATTTCTATTACTGTATTAGATACTTTTGGAGATTTGGTAAACATTCACTCATATGTATAATACATAATTCTTCATATAAATATGGTTTAATTTATATGAATTGTCCAAATGATTAAGTTATATCAATTGGGTTATGAGGTCGACTTACCGCATAATGAAGTCTCAATGGTTGAACTGATATACTTGAATCATTTAGCTGTTCCTGGTTCGTATAATCGAGTACGGACAAACCGATAATACAAAGAACTAGATTGTAATGTGTACTATAGCGCCGCTTCATGGGCTAGTGATGTGGGACATCAAGTACAATTACATAGATATTAGCTGGGAGCTAATGATCGAACAGACCCGACTGGAATAGTATTTAAGATTTCGAGTCATAATACTATTTCATTGATTGTCGAGCAATTTCCTCTGACCTGAGTAGTCCAGAGTGATTCCATTGTGAAATGGTGTACTTTGATACAAGTAAACGCCTTTCGTAAAAGGAGGTTATAAAACTTGTTATTGGGTATATCAGGAAGCAAGTGGGAGAGCTTAGATTGACAAGATGAGATTGTCCTCCATTTTATAATGGGATACATGTCTTAACGGCCACTTGGAGAGTCGAGACTGTGGAAAATACGTGGCCACGTCCAGATTCGTATCATAGTGATAAATCTGGTTTTACAGTCTATCTCAAAGTCCAAGAAAGGTTTGAACCGATTGAGGATGACTCGAGTCTTGCCTCAAGTTCAAACTTAGACATAAAAGTGACAACAGGAAGTTGGCAGCACACTGACTCTGAAGGCCAAGTGGGAGATTGTTGGTGTATGTCCTTCGATCCTACGTGTGCAATCGATACAGTCATAAGGTCGTCTATGGATGTTAAATGATTATTTGATAATATTAATTGTTGGGAACAATATAATATTGATCAATTAAATCATACCTACAGGGTCACACATGGACTCGATGATAATGTACGATACTTGATATATATATTGATTTAGAATCAATATTTATGTGGATTTAATATACATGCATGGGATGCATGTCTTGCATGGATGCATGTCACATAGTGTGACATGGCATGCCACACAAGCAAGTGGGACCACATACAATGCATTGTGGCATGTGTATGTGGCATGACATTTCACCTCCTTTGTAACCCCTTTGCATGTTAATGGTGCATTATGATGCCCATTATGTTGTAGGTTACAAAGGGGTGTAATGTGATGCATTATGATGCACTTATATAGCTGAAAATGTGATTTTCATCACACATTACAATCAGCCACGAAATTCCACTCAAGTAGAGAGAAAAGAGGTGATCTTGGAGATCCATTCTCAAGCAAGCAAGGTGTTCATTATCCGGGTTCGTGTGCAACACGTAGAGGCCGGGCCATTTGTGCGGCTTCAACATCCGGACGATCTAAAAGAGTGACGAGGTCATTCACAAGGAGAGCATCTAGTGACTGATCCATGAAGGTGGTTCAATCGACTCAACACCACCTTCATCAACATCAACGAGGCACGCTACACCGGTTGTAAGTGATCTCGTTAATCTCTCTCTATATATATATATTGGATGTATATATATAAACGTGTCTATACATATAATGTGTGTCTAGATCTTCATGTTGTTCGTGTTCTATTGTTTTACACGCTTCCGCACACACGAACAAGGTAATCGAGCGATTGGATCGGCATCGAAAACCATCACAAGTATTTTCATATACATTTGTATCAATATTTGAAGTTAATGAAAATAAATTTTAGAATAATAATTTTTTTTTATGAAAAAAATGGATTTTTTTATATATATGTTCATATACATTTATTAATATTTGAAAGTTTATAAATCAATAAAAAATATATTTTATAATTCTTTGAAATCTATACAAATCCATATAAGTCAATGATAAAGTCGGTCAAGTTTTACATAGAGTCTATTGATTTTCCAAATCCACGAACTTTTTAAAGTCTAAAAAATTCCATTAAAATCTTAATTCAATACACCCTCCTGAATATAATTATATTCTTTATGGATTTAGGAGTCATATATTAGGAAAATAATTTATTCCTAATTCTAATTGTTTCCAATTTGATAGGTTTTCTACACCTATAAATAGGGATCTCCATAGACACAATTTAGTTGTGGTAAAACACCAAGTGTGTTGAACACCAAGAGATACAACATGTGATAATATTGTGTGAGATTAGAGGGTTTTAGAGTGGATATCAATCCTTGTAATCGTGAGAAATATTATAGTGAAAGTTCTCGTTGTTCCTCCCGTGGTTTTTCCCAATTGGGTTTCCACGTAAATTCCTTGTCTTCTTCTCTTTTATTGTTGAGTTATTTTCGGGGTTCCGCATTATTTATCGTACTATAAATCGTCGATCTGCAACTAATAGTATATAGTGGCACCGGTCTTGATCGTGTGGTGTTCAGAGCTTTGTCCTAAAGCTAACAAGTGGTATCAGAGACAGGCAACGATCCCGTGGCCTATCAGAGCCAGACTACGATCCTACTACCTTCCAGAGCAAGGTTTCGATGACGAGTGTGAGGTACGATCTACCGAATTTAAGTCTCAACATGAGGTTTCCTCTTTACCATCACGACATGGAGGAGTCCGTGAGGATTGAGCTCGATCGGAAGGTAATTATTATTGACCTTCATATATCGAACTCCATGGCCGAGGAAATCATGAAGATAAGGTCCACAAAGGAGTTGTGGGAATTATTTGAAGAGCTGTGGCAACTTTTGAAGATAATATCCTATGTAGCTGTGTTATTGGCGCTGTTTGCGGGGGAGAACGTGAAGAGAATTAGTGTGGGTGTCTTCGATGTGGCATCGGGTGATGGACTTGATGTCCAAAGTAAATACCGTGAAAAAGGGAGCGACTCGGGGAATTCGAAGTCGCGACACGGGAATAAAGTATGTCACTATAGCTCGGTGAAAGGAGAAGTAACCGGAGTTATGTTTAGCTACACCTGTGAAGGTGGAGTTTTTGAGGCTACCGAAGCGGCTTTGGTAGTGTTGGGAGGAGACGACAAGGCAAGGCGACCTTACGTCCTCCAAGAAGGCGCGGTGAAGGAAGTAACCGGGGCCGAATCTCGACTCTTGCTAAAAGAGTCTATCCGGCTTAGATGCGTGCAACCAAGTAAGGCCGGAGTGACCAAACTTAATGAAGATGAAAGGGTGAACGAAGTAACCGTGGGAAAAACTAGGCTCTTGGATGAAGAGTCTACACGACTAGACCATGTGCGACTTGTGCATGTGAGGAAAGTCGATTTGAAGGATCGAGTGTATATTGATCGATGGAGTGTTTCTAAATCTGGTGAACATTGTGCGCTTGGAAAACGGTCGAGAGGGTATATCTCGACTTTGGCTCACAACTCGAAGAAGACACTCGGGTATGTACGTTCCGATTCATGGGGACCTTTGTAGGTCCAAACTTCTAGGAACTAGGCCCGTTGGGGCATTTGGAGGGAGACGAGGGACGAGACTATGGAGTGCGATGTGATTTCGCATGCGCGATGGGATTTCGCGGCTTGGTGTGATATGTGATGGGATTTCACATGTGCGATGGGATTTCGCGGTTTCTCGTCAAGGTGGAATATGACTCAAATTCGTAGGAATTTTGTTTCCTTATTTAGAAAAAATAGAATTATATTGAATATAATTTTAATCCTTATGGATTTAGGAGTCATATATTAGGAAAATGATTTATTCATAATTCTAATTATTTCCAATTTGATAGGTTTTCTACACCTATAAATAGGGATCTCCATAGACACAATTAGTTGTGGTAAAACACCAAGTGTGTTGAACACCAAGAGAGACATCATGTGATAATATTGTGTGAGATTAGAGGGTTTTAGAGTGGATATCAATCCTTGTAATCGTGAGCAATATTATAGTGAAAGTTCTCGTCGTTCCTCTCGTGGTTTTTCCCAATGGGGTTTCCACGTAAATTCCTTGTCTTCTTCTCTTTTATTGTTGAGTTATTTTTGGGGTTCCGCATTATTTATCGTACTATACATCGTCGATCTGCAACAACTAGTATTTAGTGGCACCGGTCTTGATCGTGTGGCGTTCAGAGCTTTGTCCTAAAAGCTAATATAAAAGACCAAATTGGGACCGAAAGTTTCTATTAATTTAGAGAAGTTATTAATGTATCGAATATTAATTTAGAGAGGTTTTACTGTATAGTTATTTTCTACTTTTCGATATTTATAAAACAAAATTATTAAATAAATAAGATTTAGAACCATATTGATGCTCATTTACTTTAATAGTTTCATAAAAAAAATTATGTATCCTGAGGTGCTGAAAAGTTTACCTTGACCTCATCCATTAGTCTGCAACCTTAGCACTTTAGTCTTTCAGGGATAGTAAATAATTCTTTATATTAAAAATTAAATAAAAAATTATTTTACTTGATTAACATATAAAGCTAAAGAAACTATCAAGAAGAGATGACAAAATATGATTCTAGCCGAAATAAATAGCATTATTTCCACAAACTAATTTATTTGCTCTCTTGCATATAAATACCTCGCAACCAATGTTGTTTTCCCACAAAACAAAACAAAGCAAATCGATCGAACCGATGACGACGACGATTGGCTTAAAAATCTTCGTTGCGTACGTTTTTCTAGCAACTACTTTTTTCCAATAAATCAACTCTTTTGTTGGCAAGAAATACAGGATTAAGATTGCCAACTACCTCCCCTGGAACCCTTCCTTCGTTGACCGCTCATTGCAAGAAGAACGGCAAAAATCTCGGAACAGTAATGGTCGCCCACAAAACTTACATTTCCAAATTGTGCCAGAAAATATAAAGGGCGTACCGTGGCCACATGTGATTTCCAATAGGGCGCAAAGCATCGCAATGTCAAGGTCTTCGACTCCAAGTTCTCGAGCAAAGAATGTTATGACGATTTTTGCGTATGGGATGTACGGGACGACGACTTCTACTCAGTGAGTCGTTCGAGTGGTGATCGACCTCTGAAAAAATCTAACTGGTAGAAATTACATACTTTTGCAATGATTTATGTACTTTGAGTCTTTGACAATATTGATTGTAATAATAAATTTCTACAAAATCATAATTGTGTTAGTGTTGTAATTTCGGCTCTCATAATTAATCCTCACAAAATAGCTTGAAATATAAAATAAATGACGAAAAAAACGATATAAAAGATAAAACACAAATTTTACATGGAAACCTAATATAGAGAAAAATCACGGGCGAATAAGAAAATATCACTTTAATCGAATCAAAACGATATTCTCAATAACACCGTGTCTCTCTCGATGTTCTCAATAACATCGATGAAGTACTAATAATCAGTCATGAAGATCCTACTAATTAATCAAGCACAAAGATCCTTATTTATAGGGTAGCATATTCATAAAATAAGTAACAATTGAAATAGAAATAAAATCATTTTATTCATATTTCAAACTATTAAATGAAACCAAACATAAGAAAATGTGGTTAACCAAACTATCTTGAGTTAACATGGACATCAAACAGGTTTTATCTATGCTACACTTAGAGTAATACTCCATGTAGTTAATCACCATTGATTTAAAATAAATTAATACAAGTGTAGCATAGATAAAACTTGTTTGGTGTTGGAGATGAAACTCCTGAAGCAATGATCCATTTGCTATATCAACCTTTTGATGCATACACAATAAAGAACATCAATTTATTTTCTAAATAATATATATACCGATCCATTAATTGAAGGGTATTTAAATATTTTAAGAACACACTCAAAAAACACATTTGTCATCTAACAATTGTATCCTTCAATTTTGAGCACATACTTATTTCAAAAATCAAATCAAAATAAATTTAAATTAAATTTATTTATAATCGGTAGCGTTTAACTCATTAAATAAATTTGTATTATATAAATCAATAAGAAAAACATGTTTAATTTAATATGTATACTCTTTTTTATTTTACTTAAAAAAATATTTTTATATTTATTTTTAGTAGTAAAAATATGTTTTTAATTGGTAAGAAATTATGAAAAATCTAGGGAAAAAAATATTTTTATATTTATTTTTAATAGTAAAAATATGTTTTTAATTGGTAAGAAACTGTGAAGAATCTAGGAAAATATTTTTATATTTATTTTTATTAGTAAAAATATATTTTTAATTGGTAAGAAACTATGAAGAATCTAGGAAGAATGAAATATGATTCTTACCAAAATAAATAGCATTATTTACACAAAACAATTTATTTGCTCTCTTGCATATAAATACCTAGCAACCAATGTTGATTTCCCACAAAACAAAACAAAGCAAATTGATCGAACCAATGACGACTACGATTGGCCTAAAAATCTTCGTTGCGTACGTTTTTCTAGCGACTACTTTTTTCCAAGAAATCAACTCTTGTGTTGGCAAGACATACCAGATTAAGATTGCCAACGCTGGAAACCTTCCTTCGTTGACCGCTCATTGCAAGAAGAAAAACGGAAAAGATCTCGGAATAGTAACAGTCGCCCACATAACTTACAAATTCCAAATCTGCCAAAAAATCATGAAGCATACAGAGGTCAACTGTGAGTTCCAATCGGGCGCAAAGCATCGCATTGTAAAGGTCTTCGACACCAAGTTAGCGAGCAAAGAATGTCATGACGATGTTTGCGTATGGGATGTCCTGGACGACGGCTTCTACTTGGTGAGCCCTTCGAGGGATGGTGATGTATATGTGAAAAAATTTGACTGGGATGGTAGAAATTACAGAGTTTTGCAATAATTTATGTACTTTGAGTCTTTGACAATATTGGTTGTAATAATAAATTTCTACAAAATCATAATCGTGTAAATGTTGCAATTTCGGCTTTCAAAATTACTCCACACAAAATAGTTTAAAATATAAAATAGATGACGAAAAAAACGATATAAAAGATAAGACACGAATTTTTCATGGAAACCCAATATAGAGAAAAACCACGAACGATTATTGCGGAGAAGAAATAGGAACGAGAGAAAAGGGAAAAAGTAATCTGTATTTTTTCTTATTGAATAAACAAAGGCTAACATACAAGCTATATATAGTGCTAAAGGTACAAGATCTAATGTACAAAGTACAACTACAACTAATCAGAATATTACTTATTAATTAATATGATATTATGCCCCTAATTAAGTGATATACTTTACACAAATATATTACAATTAATCAATCAAATATTGTGTTGATTGAGTGATATTTCTTCTATTACCCCCCCTCAAGATGAGCATGGAGGTCCTTCATGTGCATCTTGCCCTTGAATAACTCAAACAAAGTAGTATGCAGAGCTTTGGTGTAAATGTCAGCATATTGAGAATCGGCAGTGACGTGGATTAAATCAAAAACCTTGGCAGTGATTTTGTCTCGGATAATGTGACAATCTAGCTCTATATGTTTAGTTCTTTGGTGTTGAACAGGATTCTGGGCCAAGTGAAAAGCAGACAAACTATCAGTGAATAAAGAGATAGGTCGAGAAAGAGATACCTGCATATCTTGGAGAATGTATAGGAGCCATTGACCCTCACAAACTGCATTTGCCATTGCTCTATATTCAGCCTCAGTGGATGATCTACTAACCACATGCTGTTTCTTGGACTTCCAGCTAATTAGAGAAGAACCAAGATAAAAACAAAAACCTGAAATGCTTCTTCTAGTGTCAAGACACCCACCCCAATCAGAATCACAATAAGCAGTTAAATGTAAATTAGAAATAGAAGAGTAAAATAGACCAGTCCCTGGAGCATTTTTAAGATATCTTAAAATGCTGTGTGCAGCTGTCAAATGAACATCAGAAGGAGAAGATAGAAATTGACTAAGAGTTTGAACAGGATAGGCGATATCGGGTCTAGTAACGGTAAGATACAAAAGCTTACCAATCAAAGTTCTATAAGACTTTGGATCTGATAAAGGAACACCATCAATTTTAGAAAGTTGAATTTTAGAGTCCATAGGTGTAGAGATAGGTTTTGCATTTAAATAACCATTTTCTTTTAAAATGTCCAAACAATAAGATCGTTGACATAAAGAAATACCATCGGGAGATCTAGCAATTTCAATACCTAAAATGTATTTAAGTTCACCAAGATCCTTAATAGTGAAAGTGCGTGTAAATAATTTTTAACATAAGCAATTTCATCAAGATTGTTTCCAGAAAGTATAATGTCATCCACATATAATAGTAAAACAGTAAAAGAACCATCATGAAGTTTAGTAAAAAGAGAGAAATCAGCTTGACTTTGAACATAGCCAATAGCAACAAGAGCAACAGAAAGTTTACTATACCATTGTCGAGACGCTTGCTTAAGACCATATAGACTTTTGGTTAGTTTACATACCCTCATATCCCCATCAGAACAGTAACCTGGAGGGGGTTTCATATATATGGTTTCATTCAAATCACCATGCAAGAATGCATTATGAACATCCAACTGGCGTATGAACCAATTTCGAGCAGCGGCAATAGATAAAAGAACTCTAACAGTAGTGAGTTTGACAACGGGGCTAAACGTATCAAAATAATCCAAACCATGTTCTTGAGTATATCCCTTAGCGACTAACCTAGCTTTATATCTATCCAAAGTTCCATCGGCTTTAAGTTTAGTTTTGAAAATCCATTTGCAACCTATAGTGTGTTGATCAGGAGGTAAAGGAACTAGGATTCAAGTTTTGTTCTTTTCGAGGGCAGCAAGTTCATCTTTCATAACTTGCTGCCATTCAGGGAGTTTGACAGACTTTTTATAAGAAGAAGGTTCAGAAAGGGTGGACACAACAGTAAGAAAACATTTATGCGATTCACTGAACCTATGAAGACTAACATGAGCAGAAATTGGGTACCGAACAACAGCGGAAGAACAATGATAATCCGTCAAATGAGATGGAGGATGTCGTGATCGACTAGATCTTCTAGGAGCAGCAGGGGGTTCCACTGGAGGTGAAGGGGGATCAATGTGAGAAAGACTAGAGGACAGCTCAGTAGAAAAAATAGACAACTCATCCAAAGTTTCATTATCAATATATGTAGTATCAGAAAGAAAATAAGAAGAAAGAGAAGGAGAAGAAACCTCAGAAGGAGAAATAGACGAAGGAGAAATGTTGAATTTTTGAAAGGAAAAATAGATTCATAAAAGACAACATGTCGTGAAATAATAATTTTATGGGAAGACAAGTCATACAATTTGTAACCCTTATAACCAAAGGGATAACCAATAAAAACGCATTTGGAAGCCCTCGGGTCAAACTTTTTCCTATTAGCTAGCAATGTTGAGGCATAACACAAACAACCAAAAACTTTTAAAAATGAATAATCAGGTTTCTCGTGGTAAAGAACCTCAAAAGGGGATATATCATGGGAGACAGAAGAAGGTGTTCTATTTAAGAGAAAAACAGCAGATTGAACACAATCGGCCCAAAAAGAAAGAGGAAGACAAGATTGAAAAAGTAAAGATCGAGCAACCTGAAGTATTGTTTGATGTCTTCTTTCAACCTTACCATTCTGTTGAGGGGTCTCAACACATGAGCGCTGATGGATGATACCCTTAGTAGAATAAAAAACGGGATATAAAAATTCAACACCATTATCAGTTCGGATACATTTAATTTTCTTAAAAAATTGAGTTTCAACCATAGCGTAAAAACTATTCATATGAAACCGAGTTTCAGACTTTGATTTCATCAAATAAACCCAAATACATTTAGAAAAATCATCAACAATAGTTAAAAAATATTTATAACCAGAATATGATTCAACAGTAAAAGGGCCCCAAATGTCCATGTGAACTAAGTCAAAACAATCAGAAACAGTAGAAGTACTATCCAAAAAAGACAATTTTCGTTGCTTGGAAAAATGACAAATATCGCAAACTTTGTTCACAGTAGAAGAACTAATTGAAGGAATGATGGACTGTAATTTATTGAAAGGAAGATGACCAAATCTTAAATGCCATGTAAGAGATGAATCAGCATGTGTTGATGTAACAGAATGAGCAGAAGCGACTGATGAATCATGATGCAAGTAATAAAGACCCTTTGTGCACTCAGCAAAACCAATTCTTTTCAGTGATGTTTGGTCCTGCAAAACACAATATTGAGATACAAAATTCACAGAAATGTTGTGATGTAAGGTTAATTTAGAGACAGATATAAGATTAAAAGAAAAGGCAGGAACACATAAAACATCGTGGAGTATTAGAGATTCAGTAAGTTTAACAGTCCCCTTACGTGTAACTTCAGCAAGAGAACCATTAGGAAGTTGAACTTTAGAATTTAACAGTCCCCTTATGTGTAAATTCACAGAAATGTGTGCAATTGATTGAACACATAAAATTGATTTTTTCCAGTCGTTGTAATTGTCACCAGTCAACGTCTCGAAAATAACTCGAACACCGACATGATCTGCAGGATGTAGAAAATACGGCGAGGTAGGATCTTCGTTCGGCGTCAAAGAAGGTTGTCGACCATTTAGGGCTGGTCCACTCGATTGATTTGTTTCGGCCATTGAATATCACAAAATTGAATTTAAGAGAAGCAAAAAGAAAATAAAATCAGAACAATTCAGAGCAAGAAAAAAAAATCAAGAAGAAGAGCGCGTTCTAAGATCGAAACGGCTCTGATACCATATTGCGGAGAAGAAATAGGAACGAGAGAAAAGGGAAAAAGTAATTTGTATCTTTTCTTATTGAATAAACAAAGGCTAACATACAAGCTATATATAGTGCTAAAAGTACAAGATCTAATGTACAAAGTACAACTACAACTAATCAGAATATTACTTATTAATTAATATGATATTATGCCCATAATTAAGTGATATACTTTACACAAATATATTACAATTAATCAATCAAATATTGTGCAATTGATTGAGTGATATTTCTTCTATTACCCCCCCTCAAGATGAGCATGGAGGTCCTTCATGTCCATCTTGCCCTTGAATAACTCAAACAAAGTAGTATGCAGAGCTTTGGTGTAAATGTCAGCATATTGAGAATCGGCAGTGACGTGGATTAAATCAAAAACCTTGGCAGTGATTTTGTCTCGGATAATGTGACAATCTAGCTCTATATGTTTAGTTCTTTGGTGTTGAACAGGATTATGTATTGCTGAATTAACATCGTTTGGTCAAGTTCTGATCCTGATCAGGCTGCTGTGTAAAATACTGTGAGGCTTCTTGATGACAGCAACTAGCTTAGCTTTGTTCCCGATTCAACAGGGTAGTATATCGAGGATGTTAGGGACTTGGGCAATCCTACAATGACCAGTGGGAACCCCGACTTGCCTAACACACAAGTACGTGGATCAACGCGACCGGGAGACTGGGCGTCCGCGAAGTACAACATGTTGCTGGAGATGTGGTCGTATGACTCGGGTCTGTCCGGGCATGCTATTGGCCATTCTGGGTTTGCTTGGAGGATGAAAGCGGCTTGATCAACTTAGACTCATGCGGTCACATAGTGTCGAATTGGTCAATGTCAGGAGATCTATTGAGAGAGATCTAATAGGACTTTAAACATAAGAGCGAATGAGGGTCAGGGGTATTGGCGTGCGTGACATCATAGGGACGTTAATATTTTGGGCCTATAACCGGAAGATGAAGTTGTTAGCAAAATGATATATGTGTCAGTGAACAGTAAACACTTGACCAGTGTGATCAAGGTAACGACTTGCCCAAATGTCTTTAATTCGTTTTTATTTTGTTTTTGTTTTATTTCAGACAAGGTAGCAAGGAGATCACGGAACCGCTGTGCCCACAGCGAACACAAAACCCTTTTTAAACGTGACAACCCTTTGGGTAAAGCCGGGGGAAAGTAACAATAAACTCCTCGTGGGATCGACCCTATACTTGCCACTAATACTCGTTGTTGGTGAAAGGTCTAGGAAACTTACAAATTTATTTTGACCGGCGGTTGTTCCACGACAAACACTCGTCGTCGTCAAAATTGGCGCCGTTGCCGGGGAGTTTAAATTCTAGTTACTTTCTCCGTGCTATTTGACTTGTGATTTTTGTTTTGCTTTAGCTTGACCAGACAGGGCAATTGAAGGCAGAACAGGGAGAGCAAGGCAAACTGCACGTGCAACCCAACGTCATGCCCATGACGATAACTTAGGCGCTAGCAAGGAGGCAACCTGGTAGTATCTTTTCCCTTTTTATTTTTTTATTCAATAAATAAGCCTTGTGCAGTGTTCTCCTCGAAAGGTAGTGTGTTTCGTGTTGCAGATCATGGGCAAGGAGCCAAATATGGAGGAGGAAGATGCGCGTGTTGGAATTCGATATCCCGGGCTATTAAAATTTGCGGAAACCATAGCCCGATCAAAAACCATTCGCCGGAGATCACATAAACACCACGTACGAGCCGGAGCACGGACCGAACGCACGACACGGCCGAAGCCGCGCGCACGCCCAGCCCGAGCCCCCGTCCGCGGGGCTCATGCGATTGAGGGGATCGATCGCATCGTGCGATCGATCAGCTGGGGCTGCAGCGGCAGCCCCGCGGTGAGTCCGGCGACTCACCGCCGTCGGGGAGGGGGGCAGCTCGCCCAGCGAGCCGCGGCGGCACCAGCCACCACCCCGCGATCGAACCTAGGGTTCGATCGCACCCCGGCGTCCAGCCGGGGTTCTCCTCGATCGCGCATCCCCGGCGTCCAGCCGGGGTGCTCTTGGTTCGATCCCCACGGGGTCCTCGAGCCGCGGCGGTCCGGTGGCTTCGCCACCACCGCCCGGTTCGACCTCGTTCCGGGGTTCGTCCTCGGATCTTGGTTCTACGGTATTTTCAATATATAATCGAATAAAATCATCAAGGGTGTTTAACGATTTTATACCTTCGATTCGTTGTTCGGAGAAACGAGATCAATCGATGACCTTTGAATCTTCCCACGTATTCCTTGCACTAGCTTGAACGTCGGGTGGGCGACGATCCTCCAAGCTTATGGATCTCCTTCACGAACTCTCTAGACTTATCAAGTATGATTATCTTGTCTCTTCAAATTGTGAAGACCATGTAGTGCTTTTATAGGCTACGTAGGGGATCTAAAGGAGGTGGAATATTGGGCTTCCAATATTGATGATTAAATTGAGCCCAAGCCCAAATATATTAATCCCATCAATATTAATTAATTTATTTTCCACTATATAAATTAATTGCACTCCCAATATTAAACCATATTATATCAAATAATATTTCTCCGGTAGTATTATTTATTCCGTGTATTTAAGATATAAATATCCATGAATAAAATTAATTTATTGCTAATTAATTTATTCATCTCTTATATCCGAGACTAGTACCATTCAACCTTAATTATTATGCGGAACAAATCCACCTGCAGGGTTTACATAATAATTCCTTATGAACTCATCTCGGGGATATTATCAACCCTTACGGGATACACTTTCCCGTCAAGTATTCACGGCATGCCATATATAAAATATAGTGACCCAACTTAACCGGTAATTAACCCAATAATTAAATCGGTTAATTCCTTTGGTGAATCAAAGTCACTTATATTAAATATACACACCCGCAATAATATCGGGGATTAAGAATAAAATACACTGAGACTTAAATCGATTATCGCCGGCAATCCTAATCGATAAATCTCAAACGATCCGCCCAATACACCAAGTGTACAAGTGTGATAAAATAATTAAGACAAATTATTTTCTCTCTCACACAACGACTATACCGATGGATTGGTCCGTGTCCATCTAGGTCGTGATCAACTGTTAGATTAAATACGAGTAACCGATAGTATGATCTTCTGTGTGGGCCCGACACACCATACTAACTACAACGTATAGAATCCAGGACTATAATTTGCATATATTTAATTATAAATAATTAAACGCAAATAATTGTTTATTTAATTAAATAGATTAATGGCAATGGATCGTGAGTTTCCGTTACTTAAATCTAGACATTAAGTACACAACTCCAACAATCTCCCACTTGTACTAAGGTCTAGTCATTTCCTCCAAACTCCCGACTCCCATACTCATCACGTGCTTAAGTTGTACTTCCAAGAAGTACTATGTGAATGAGCAATCTAGGTTGCCGCTCTGAAGTTATCTTGGTGACTACAGCGTTGTCTCCCTCGACGATGACTCGTATCAGGTGGTACTTGCTCTATGTGTTATCTTACACTCATGGACTTGTGATTTCTTACCATTTGCCATCGCACCGCTATTCACATAGCCTTTGGCAAATTAAGAATCACCTCTAAGTCCCAGATATTCCCGGAGCTATACCAAAACTTCCGCTGCCTCTGAGGCCGCTATTTGGTTACCCATGGCAGAGTCCGAGAAGCACCGTGCTTATCACTCTTCCATGTTAAAAACTCCTTCTCCTTCAATAGTGAAACACATAGCCTGATATCGACTTACACCGGTCCTCATTCGATTAGAAATCTAAGAGAATGTAATCCAAAGGAAAGGCTTGTCTGCTCCGTAATCCAGAACATAGTTTCCAGTACTTCGAAAGTACTTATAATGTTCATTACAGCAGTCGAGTATTCCTTTCCAGGATTACCTTGATATCCTCCCACTATACTAGCCGCATAGCAGATATCAGGTTCTCGTTTTCAACATCGCATTTATCAAGCTTTCCACACTCGAAGTGTAGGAAACCGCTTTCATTGCTTCTATCTCATTTTGTGTTCCAAAACACATATCCTTAGATAGATGCATTCTGTATCTGAAAGGTAACATACCTTTCTCGGAATCTTGCATGTTAAAACGAACCATAATCGTATAAGATATCTAGAGAAGTACAATGTTCTTTTCTTGAGATCCTAGATCTTAAGAACATGCTCTAACTTCTTCTTTATCTCATATATCGATTTTTCTAGACAACCATCATTTTATGTCTGACAACATCTTTACATTGTTACCAATGATAAAATGTTATCTACATAAAACCTCCGAGAAACACCACCTTGTTTCCATCACGTTTCCCATACACACGATTCGTCAATGCCTTTTGATGAATCCATCAAATGGACTTTCTCATCAATGTGCAAGTTCCACGAACTTAATGCTTTGTTCCAATCTATAGATGGATCAACTAAGCTTGTACTCTAAATGATCTTGCTTCTTAGCAATAATCCTTATTGCTTTCCAAGAAGGAACATTTAGATCTAGTACTGCTTTCATGTAGATCCAGGGATCGATTTCATGTATACTAGGTCCAGAGTCCGAAAACTCTCCTAGTCTTATGAATATCTCCGGTTGATCACAACCTCCCACTACAACGGCATTCCGGTGTATAAACAGTAGGTGCAGTTAGTGGTGTACCGCTACTCGGTTCGTGGTATAAACAGTAATAACAGTAGGTACATCTTTTGTTCTTCTAGGATATTCTACAACCGCATTTGAATGCGCCGTTGTTTACAGACATATCCATAGAACACAGGTAGTTCCGTATAACTCATGCTTTTACTATTTCTATAAGAGTTCCATTTCTTATTTTCGACACACCATTTCTACACAACAGTGTATGGTGTAGTCAGTTGGGATCAAATCCCAATCTCTGATCAGTATGCTATGCATTCCTCAGACAGGCACTTGCCTCCGCGATTAGATCGCAGGCTTTCAATGGATATACCATGATGGTTCCCCGCAATAGCTTTGTGTCCATTGACTTGTCAAAAACACTTTGCTTTTGTGGCACATCAGGTATGCTAATCCATTTTTCGAGCAATCATAAAATGAATTACTCGTACCTTATTGTCTGAGTAAACAAAGGTCTGCATACATCAGAGTGAATCAATTCTAATACTTGTCCGGATCTTATACCTTATATCCATAAAGGATTGCTCATGTTATCTTCCAAATCAGATTCTTAGGTCGGAAGGTCCACTCCTTCAACTTAATTGATCAAACTATCAATTTTCGACCTTTGAACTTCTTATTTGAATAAGCATGACTCAGCATAAGAATCCACAAGTAAAATTGATTTAATAAAGAAATCTCTTATTCGTAAAACGAGTTATATACTACGGTTCGTTGCATCGTGGTGGACTCAGGATTCATCATTTATATATTGCTAGCTAATGTACCAAAATAGATAATATCATTATTTCTTCTTATAACCATCAAATGATTAAAAGAAATAAAATATCTATTTATTAGAAATCCAGAACAAGGTTCTTTCTAAAATGAAAGGTACATAAAAGCAATAACTCAAAATGAAATCCTATAAAATGTCCTCCACTGCAACAGCTGCCTCCTCTACAGCATTGCCCATGTAGACTACGATTTCTTCTTTTCTAAGTCGTTAGGTTTCCTGGAACCCTTGCATTTAAAATGCACATACCGTCAGTGGTTCCATATCTACACACCAGGTTCCGGTAGATAATACCACTGACTATGTTTTACGACTAAAGAAAAATTTCGTACTTTCTTTGAGAGGATAATCAGACTTCCAGTACCCAGACTGTTTGCATCGAGAACTCTTGCCTCTTGGCTTTCTCGTCCCATCTCGTGGTCCAAGAAACTTAGGACCACTGGGTTTCTTTGCTTGCTTTTCCTTTCCCCCGATTTTTCCCTTAGGTTCAAAACCTTTGGCATTGGCTTACAAGAGCTTGCGATTTCCGTCTCAACTCGTCTAAAAGGTCAATCATCTCAAAAACGTGTTTAAGCGTTTCCTCGAAGCGACTGGCCTTTATGAGTATCCTCATCGCTTCTTGTATAGCCGCCTATTTCATGTCTAAACATTTTCTTGAGTTTGAACATGATATCATAATCAGTGGTTATTGCAAAAGCATTTTCCCACTTCTTAAAATCAGTTCTTTCCTCATTAGTTGAGACATTAGTATGACCGGGAGGACAAAGCTCACTTGAGTACAAACTTGTACTCTCTAACAGTCTGGGCAATGTCCAGATCTCTATTCCAATCAATACATTCAAGGACCAATGAGTTAAATCCTTAAGTATCACTGACGCTACCGTCGTGGAGTAGCGCAAAATAATATTTATAAGACCTAAACTATTCACTAGCACAAGTACTAGTAGCAAGTATAGGGTCGATCCCACGAGGAGGCGATTTAGCTTATAGTTTTCCCGGCTTTGAATGCTCAATTGGGTTGTCACGTTTGAAAAGGTTTTGTTTTGGAGAGCAGTTGGGCACTGCCGAACCGTGGTCACCGTGTTTACTTGACTGGAAAATAAGAAATAACTTAAACAGAGATAAAACTAGCATGCAACCTAATTAAAAGACTGAGCAATTAACAGACTCGACTAAGCAGATAAGATGAAACATATAAAGACTAAAGTATCCAGGCATTGACTCCCCTGACTTCCCCCTTGACCTATGTGCTGCCGATCATCGGCACGTATATCATTTTGCTAACAGATTTGTCTTCCAGTTATAGATCCCAAGTATTAACATCCATATAGCGTCACGCATATTAATACCCCGAACCCTTATTCGCTCTTATGTTTAAGTCCTGCTAGATCTCTCTCAACAGATCTCCTGACGTTGACCAATTCGACACTATGTGACCGCATGAGTCTAAGTTGGTCAAGTCGCCTTCATCCTCCAAGCAAACCCGGAATGGCCAATAGCATGCCTGGACAGACCCAAGTCATACGACCACATCTCCAGCAACATGTTGTACTTCGCGGACGCCCAGTCTCCCGGTCGCGTTGATCCACGTACTCCTGTGTCAGGCAAGTCGGGGTTCCCACTGGTCACTGTAGGATTGCCCAAGTCCCTAACATGCTTAAGTTACTACCCTGTTGAATCGGGAACAAAACTCAGCTAGTTGATGTCATCAATAAGCCTCCCGGCACGATCATATCTTAGGGTTGGTCAGGTTCTGTCTTTGCCCAGAAACAAACAGATTAGCTACTTGACATAATTAAAACAGAAAATAAAACAAAGAGATTACGACGAACTATATTATGCATTAAAACTGGAAATCGTTCAAAAGGAAATAAATTCAAAGTACGAAATTAAAAACATGAAAGCATAAAAGAAATTGTTTTTAGCCCGAGGGCTTAACAGAAAATAAACGCCGGCGAGTGGTGTTGCTCACGCGGCCGCCTTCTTCTTCGCTGGACAGGTTAGGGCTTGCTCCGGTTTCTTCGCTGCTCATACGTGTGTCTTCTTCTTCGTCATTCACTCCTTTATGTAGACGGGCTTTAGCTGATGGGAGACGTGTGGGGGAATACCTCTAGGGTTGGACGAGAGTCCTCCTTTATCTTTATCTCTGAATCTGGTCATCTTGAAGAGTCCACGATTTTCAGGATTCTGGGTACACCGAATGCCCAACGTTCCGCCTCCGTCAATGTTAGCGCTTGCCCATGTACTTCCTTCTCTGACTGACTGAGGTAGCGGACCATGTGCGGTACTTGGTCGGCATCAAGTCTTGCTCTACCTGCTGACGTCCTGGTTGCTTGCTCAACTCTGCTGGACCCTTTTCGTCAGTCTGGCTTGCTCAACTAGTGCTCTTGACCATGGAAGGTGATTTCCTTGCCTCTTTCACACAGTGCGCTCCTCTTTTCACTCTTTTTCCTGCCCACCTGTAAAACTTGTCCAAGTACCCAAACGTGCCCTCCCAGACACAAATAAAGTAAAAACAAACTAAGGACTCGATATACTTGACTCTAAAAACCTAAAAATGAGCCAAAAAATATGGCTCATCACACGCACACACTTTACTTCGCTTGTCCTCAAGCGTGTACGGTGACTTGCCCGCTCAAACAGAAAACAAACAGGGGGTAGAGAAAGAAAGAAAACAGAAGACTCAAGGACAGCATGCTTATCAAAATACAGAGAGTTGATCAAGTGAACAGATAGTCAAAATCATAGTCAAGGGAATGCATAAATAACGGTCAGGAGTTTGCAACAGGATTTTGGGATTCTCACTAAGTGTTTCTCTCTATGTAGTGGATGGGTAGTGTTTCACTCAATGCTGTTTTAAAAGAAGTTCTGCTTTGGGCTTGACCAAGTTCTATCCTGTGACATTTTCAATTGAGTTGGGCAATATCATTAGGGCTTTCTAGGGTGACTGTATAGGCTAGCTTGGGCAATGCCCAGAATTGATCTTAGGTAGGACATGCATTTTACTTAGCAACTTTTCTCCTAGTCTCTTCTCTCTCTTACGGGCCTTAGCACACCCTTTTATTCATAGATCTATTTTTTTTCTTTTTCTTTGTTTTTCTCTTTTTTTTTCTTTTTTTTTTCTTTTTTTTTCTTTTTTTTTTCAGAGAAGACTTTGCCCTGACTTGCTCTTTTTATGACCTTGAGCATATATGCAGGTTGGGTCAGGGCAGTAGGGGGTTTCCCCCAGGTGATCAAGAAATATTGGCTCGGCTCAAGGGGCTAACAAGGGTCTTCTTTTTATTTGTAGTACAAAAAAAAATGCCTAAATCATTTATTACTCAACTCAATTTTCAAATAATCACAATGGTCAGAACTTGGGCAAGCTTCAGCATCACAAACTTTTTAAACAGCTACTCTCATGAAAGAAATATATCACACAGATGTAGGCTCAAATCCTCACAGCTTACCTAGTTGCAATTCCATCGTCCCTAATATTTTTCCTGCATAGACTATTAATTTTGAAAACTGTTCACATTGATCAGGGTATTTATCAAGCATGCGACTCGATCAAACTATGGGGTTGCTCTTGTCCTTCCCCCACTCACACACTTTGCCTCTGGCAAAGTGTGCAAACAGTAATAAGTTGGGCAAGCATCCCCCCTGACTCCGACTCCAACGATGTTGGCGCACCTTCCCACATACACACTTTGCTTTGGGCAAAGTGTGCAAATAAGGAGGTCGACCCCATCAGACATGAGCCGGGCAGACTCAAAACCAAATAAAAATAATGAAAAAACAAAAATTAAATCCTAAACTACTAAAAACAAAGGGAGGGTACATTTAAGTTTTGGGTTCAGGTGGGTACCTGAATCCAACATGGGCGAAGTATGCCATGAGGGCAGCGTGCAGCTCGTCCTGCCTCTCTCCAATCCGGTCCTGCTTCTCCTCGAGGACATCCAACTGTTCAAGGATCTCCTCCTTCTGCAACTCGACCCTCTCACTTGGTCGACTCACAGGCTCGGTCTTCACTTTCGCCTTGGCTGCCATCGCCAAGGCCTTCACTTCCTCTGGGTTTGTGAACACCCAATCCTCTCCTTCAACTCTGATATCCGCCATCCTATTCAAACACGCATGGTCAAACTTCTCCTCGGGCATCATCTCCATCAACTCAAAATCAAGCTTCAACTCCATCCTCTGGGCATAAATTCCTGGAAAGTGGGCAAGGGACAACCTCTGTGCTGGCTTGCTCAAGATGTTCTTCAGTTGTGCGCACAGGAAAGCTCCAAAGTTGACCTTGATCTTCTTGGTCATGCACCACAGTAGATCAAGTTCGGTCAGGGAGATAGTGTTACTGTTGTCCTTTTTCCCATAAAAATTGTACGCCAGTATACGGTGGCAGATGCGCAACGCGTCGTCCTTGAGCTGGTGATTCTTGGCCTCCTGTGACTTGAACACTTTTTCCTTGCTCAAGGCCCTCCAGATCTCGTTCCTCTCCTTCTGCGTGCGCTCTGGTGGCGTGGTCAATCTGTCCTGGTACTCCTTTGAAAACTTGTCCTTGAAACTGGCCGCTCCCATGGCCATGTTGATTTCGAAGATGCTTGCTTCATTATACGATCCCATCAATTTGAAAGAAATGCCCAACGGCCCGCCATCCTTGCTCGTTCTCACCTCTAACTCCTCATAGAACTCCTTGACCAATTTCTCAGAGACTTGCCCTGGCCAGGTCAAGAAGTCTTCCCATCCTATAGCTGCAAAATAACCCTTAACTTGATCAAGAATATTCAAATCCTTAAGGGTTTCGAAACATACCGTCTTGGGCACGACAACTGCCCTTTTCTGGATGTTTGAGGGTGGGGGTACTGACTGCTTGCCCTTGCCACGGGTGACTCGGGTCGTCGTCGGAGTTTTGAACTTCTCAGATGGGGTGACCGGGACAGAATGCTCCGACTCCTCTTTTACCTCAGTTTCTTCCTCGCCGTCTTTTTCCTCTTCGTCGCCGGCGGTTGACATGTCGTCGGCCTTCTCGTCAGATGACGACTCCATGGTGGCGGCCGGCGAAGCTTCGCGG
The DNA here is from genome assembly GCA_954870475.1 of Euphrasia confusa. Classification (NCBI taxonomy): domain Eukaryota; kingdom Viridiplantae; phylum Streptophyta; class Magnoliopsida; order Lamiales; family Orobanchaceae; genus Euphrasia; species Euphrasia confusa. The sequence goes on along the minus strand of OX940956.1, from coordinate 42,626,917 downwards.
GGCTTCTTGAACTTACCTTTCTCCTCCGCCGTAAACTTCCTTTTCTTCACGACGTCCTCACTCGGCTCAGCGCTGTGGCTCGCCGGGTTTGACTCCTCTGATGGCTTTGGGGTCGTGTCGAGGTCAGAAAGTTTCGGGGCTTCAATTTCCGCCGTCAGTTGGTCTACCAGTATGGTGTTGATGGGGGCCGGGCTTGCCTCGCGCGTCGGGCTCTGTTTGGCCGGCGAAGGGGTGGTTTCTTTCTCCGTGGGTGGTGGTGGCGTTTTTTCCTTCGCGGGCACAGATGCGGCGGCGGCGGTTTTCGACGATTTTCCTCCGGCCATCTTCTTCGACGGTTGTGATTGAGGGCTTGTGAGATCGATTTTGGTACCGTGAGGGATCTTGTTTAACTTAGTGTTTTTGGGGCGGGTGGATACCATAATTTTCGGAGTTAGGGTTATGGGGGTGGTGGTGATGGTGGGGAAGTTGAGGAGTTGTGCGGTTTTTGAAGTTGAGGTGGGGGTAGTGGTATAGATTGATTAAAATTTTGAATTTGATAGGACTCTGCAAATTCAGATTTGATTGGACTCTTTTGCGGATTCCCGAAAATTCCGCAATCATCACAGCTGGCCACCCCCACTCGTTGCTCAACTACCGCAATTGCTCACTCAATTCTCCTGTTTCCTGCAGACAAGAACAGACCAAAACCCTTTCCTGCCCAAGGCTACTCCTTGGCGTGGTGAATTTATTAACATAAAATGAAATAAGGGAAAACATAATACACATACCGAGTTCGCCTTCGGTATTTGCCTCTATTTATTGTCATGGGCCTGACTTATTTTTCTTGCTTCACTTGGTCAAGCGGCTGGCTCAGGGGGTATCATCCCCTTGAGGTCCTCATTCCCATAGTAAGCCTTGACTCTCTGCCCATTCACTTTAAAGATCTGATCGTCACCTGGCTTAAATAGCTCAACCGAACCATTTGGGCAAACAGCATGGACTATGAATGGTCCTGCCCATTTGGTGGATAGCTTTTTAGCCTTGAACTTAAACTTGGTTTGGTAGACCAGATGCAGTTGACCAGGCTCGATCTTCTTTTTCTTGATGATTTTGTCGTGGGCTCTCTTTGTCCGTTCCTTGTAATTGACCGCGTTATCATACGCTTCAATCCTTATCTCCTCCAGCTCAGTTAGGTCAAGTTTACGTCCTTCGCTGGCCGCATCCCAGTCGAAATTGACCTTGTTCACTGCCCAATGCGCCTTGTGTTCAATTTCTACGGGCAAGTGGCATGACTTGCCAAACACCATGCGGTAGGGAGAGATCCCTGAGGGTGTTTTGTAGGCGGTTCTGTAGGCCTAAAGTGCATCATCGAGCTTATCGCTCCAATCCTTACCTTCTGGCTTGACCGTCTTCCTCAAGATGGTTTTGATGATATTATTGGATAGCTCGGCTTGCCCATTGGCCTGGGGGTGATAAGCTGTGGAGATCCTGTGGTGCACTCCATACTTCCTGAGCAACCTTTCAATTATATAATTGCAAAAGTGCGTACCTTGGTCGCTGATCAATGCGCGGGGTACACCAAATCTGCTGAATATGTCGCCCTTGAGGAAGGTAGCTACCACTCTCGAATCATTAGTTGCTGTAGCCTTGGCCTCGACCCATTTGGATACATAGTCAACTGCCAAGAGTATGTACTCCTTCCCTCTGGAGTTGGGCAAGGGTCCCATAAAGTCGATGCCCCATACGTCGAAGACTTCCACAGGCATAATGGGCATCATGGGCATCTCATCTCTCTTGGTCACGTTCCCCTCTCTCTGGCACTTGTCACAGCTCCTGCACCACTCGAAACAATCCCTCAAAAGAGTTGTCCAATAAAAACCACAGTCAAGTACCTTCCTTGCTGTGCGTCGGTGGCCAAAATGTCCTCCGCAGGCTTGCTCATGGCAGTGCTTCAGAATGTCTGCTTGCTCAACTTCAGGGATGCAGCGTCTCAGTACTTGGTCTTCTCCCCTCTTCCACATGTAGGGATCATCCCAAATGTACTTTTTGCTTTCCCGCTTGAGCTTGTTTTTGTCGTAGAGGGTCATGTCTTCTCTTATATCTCCTGTGACTATGTAGTTGGCCAAGTCTGCATACCATGGCTCTTCTGATTTGGTTGAGATCTGATACAAGTACTCATCTGGAAAAGTCTCCGTGATGGGCATGCCTTCTTCTCGCTGGATTATCCTGCTCAAGTGGTCAGCCACTAAATTTTGGTTACCTGATTTGTCTCTGATTTCGATGTCGAACTCTTGCAGCAACAAGATCCATCTAATCAGTCGTGGCTTGGTCTCCTTTTTGGCCATTAGGTATTTCAGCGCGGCATGGTCAGTGTAGACTATGGTTTTGCTCCCGAGCAAGTAAGATCTGAACTTCTAGAATGCAAACACCACAGCCAGTAATTCTTTCTCTGTGGTCGCGTATTGCATTGGGCAGGTTTCAAAGTCTTGGATGCATAGTAGATTACATGTCGTTCCTTTCCCTTCATCTGCCCAAGTACAGCTCCAACAGCGTAACCGCTCGCGTCACACATAAGCTCAAATGGCATTCCCCATTCTGGTGGCTGGATGATGGGGGCAGTAACTAACCTTTCCTTGAGGTGATTGAAGGCAGCTTGACAGTCATCGTCAAAATTCCAGTCAACCTCATTTTGTAACAGTCTGGTCAGAGGTTGGGCAATCTTGGCAAAATCTCTTACGAACCTCCTGTAGAATTCAGCGTGCCCAAGGAAGCCTCTAACTTGCTTGACATTCCTTGGATAAGGCAGCTTCGATATGGTCTCTATTTTGGCTCGGTCAACTTCGATTCCCTTGGCAGAGACTACGTGCCCAAGGACTATCCCTTCCTCAACCATAAAGTGACATTTCTCGTAATTAAGTACCAAACTTTTCTCCACACATCTGCTGAGGGCCAACTCCAGGTTGTTCAAGCATGTCTCGAACGAGCTGCCGTATACAGTAAAGTCATCCATGAAGACTTCTATTCCTTGCTCGAGCAGATCAGCAAAGATGCTCATCATGCATCTCTGGAAAGTACCTGGGGCATTGCATAAACCAAATGGCATTCGTCGATATGCAAAGGTACCATATGGGCAAGTGAAAGTAGTCTTGTCCTGGTCTTCTGGGGCCACCCAAATTTGCATGTAGCCCGAGTATCCATCAAGGAAACAGAAATGGGTCTTCCCAGCTAGCCTCTCGAGCATCTCGTCAATGAAGGGTAGAGGAAAATGGTCTTTCTTTGTTACCTTGTTCAACTTCATGTAGTCTATGCACACTCTCCATCCAGTTTGAAGTCGAGTGGCTATCTGCTCCTTTTTCTCGTTCTCGATCACTTGAATTCCTGACTTCTTGGGCACCACATGAACTGGACTTACCCATTTGCTGTCTGAAACAGGGTAGATAATGCCCAAGTTGAGCAGCTTGAGTATCTCCTTGAGCACCACTTCCTTCATAGCAGGGTTCAGTTTTCTCTGTGGATCGCGCACTGGATTTGACTCTTCCTCGAGCAATATGTGGTGTTGGCATATGGTGGGACTGATTCCCCTTATATCTGCTAAGGTCCATCCAATGGCTTGCTTGTACTGGTCAAGGATGTTCCTCAGCCTGCTTTCTTCCTCCTTCTTTAGTTTCGAACTTATGATCACGGGCAATGTATCATTTTGCCCAAGGAACATGTACTTAAGATGTGCAGGGAGTTTCTTCAATTCTAACTCTGGTGGCTTCTCCAGGGATGGTACCATGATTGTGACTTCATGGGGTGGCAACTTGCTCATGCCCATGGGGTGATTCTCCAGGGCTCCTAGTTGCTCAATTATCTGTTGAACTTCAAGTTGCTCATCCTCTGCATCTTCTCTGGTCAATCCCCTTTGTATCACCAGATCCACTTTGTCAGAAACTCCATATCCCAGAGCTTGCTCCTCGATCAATTCATCAATCTGATCAACATAATGCACTTGCTCGGTATCTTCTGGGTGCTTCATTGACTTGAACAAGTCGAATGTGACCGTTTCTCCTTCAAACTTGCAGGTTAGCTTTCCAGTCTCGCAGTCAATGTGTGTCCTTGCTGTCTTCAAGAATGGTCTTCCCAAGATCATTACTGGCTGCTTGCTTGATCTCCCCATGTCCAGGACATAGAAATCGGCAGGGAAGATGAGCTCCTCCACCTTGACCAACACATCTTCCAGAATTCCCTCGGGGTACACGTTTGATCTGTCTGCCAACTGGATTACTACCCTTGTTGGTTTCATCGGCCCTATGCCCAAGTCTTCGTACATTGACTTAGGCATAACATTGATCGATGCTCCCAAGTCGAGCATGGCTTTTTCTATGTTCATGTTGCCTATTATGCAGGGAATATAGAACATTCCAGGGTCTGCACACTTCCTTGGTACATTCCTCTGGAGTACCGCTGAAACATTGAAATTACGCCTTCAGCGTAGGATACCAATTTTTCGTGAAATTGGTCTTGAACTCACAGACAGCAGCTTCTGTCAATGTAAAACAGTCACACAATTTGTAGAATAAAAAGTGAAGACAAAGTTATGTAATAGTTTCCATTTCATTGATCACAAAACTTAAACTATTACACTTGTAGAGTATGGTAGGCAAAACGTTTACAAGAAGTTTCCCGAGTGTCGCAACAACTCCCACTAACTTGCAAACTAGCACACGAGTACCTAAAGCTAAATCTCCTAGCTCTAATCTTGGCACACGGCGCAAAAGCTACTACACAAACTCGAAGCTCGACTACGATTCTAAAAATCAGATTTCGTTCTCTCAAAATCGTCAAAATGATGAAATGAACATCCATGGGTATTTATAGTAGAGCCGCACATGTGAGAGTGATGACGTGGCACGTTCTCATTCGTCGCATGCTTGGCCTATGTCACATTTCCATGGATGACATCATTATTGTAGAACTTGGATTCTTGAATCTTGGAATCTTGAATCTTCGATTCTTGAATCTTCGAATCTTGAATCTTCAATTTCAAAATCAAACTTCAATTTCAATCTTGACTCCATCGATCTCAATTCTTCATCTTCAATTTCTTGTGAAAATCTCTAAGTGTTGAAGCTTCAGAATTTCATCGTCTTCACAGTCGTCGATATTGTTGAAGTTGCAAACTTGGAGCAATTCTTCATTTCCTTGAACTGAGTACCTGGTGAAAGAAATCACGTTGTAAGTACTTAGTCGTAAAATCAAAAGCAAAAACAAGAGTTATGAAAAACATCACTCGGAACCAAAACCGGCGACTCCTGTCGCCGGATTCATGTGAGCCACAAAACCAGCGACTCCAGTCGCTGGAATTTTTCCATGCACTAAAAACGGCGACTGGAGTCGCCGTTTCTCCAACACACCAAAAAGAGCTTGTCGCTGGAATTTCCCCATTACACAAAACCGGCGACTCGAGTCGCCGTTTCTTCACCGCAACAAAAGTGGCGACTCGTGTCGCCGTTTCCATGACACATACACCTTGCACCAAAAACGGCGACTGGAGTCGCCGTTTTCCTCGCGTCACCAAAAGCGGCGACTGCTGTCGCCGTTTTCTTGCCTCTTCATCCTTGCACCAAAAGCGGCGACTCTGGTCGCCGTTTTCACGTAAATCCAAAAGTGGAGACTCAAGTCTCCATTTCCATGCGCAAGGTAGTTGACTTCGAATTCTTAACCTGTAACCCTGAAAATCAACAAAGACAAGAATACAAGGAAAAAACACGTTGTCGCCAAAATCAACATTTACAATCTCCCCCTTTTTGGCACAACTCATGAAAACAAGGTTAAGTAAAAACGAGATACAAGTATCTCCCCCTCAACCAAACAAGTCACAAAAAGATAACTAAGTAAAAGATGGAAAAACATCAATCATACAATCAATGAAAAACCATAAAAATACTTAGACAAAATTTCAAACCAAACATCAAAACTTAGATAGAATATCCAAACCAAAGATAAACCAAGTATCAAAACAAGAGTACCAGAGTTAAGCAAATATGAAAAACCATGCATGGACGAATAAGTTCAAAGTTGTATGCATGCAAAATCAAAACAAGAGAAACGAGTTCCGGAGTTAACAAAAACAGAAATTGAAAAACTTGATCAAACACTTGAACTTCAGTCTTGGGGCACAGCTGTTGGAGAAGGATCACGTTCCGGACTTTCGATCAACTCTTCTTCATCATCTTCATAACTGAAGCCATCGTCAGAGCTAGAGTCATCACTATCATCCGTGTCGGTTTCCGGATCCCCAAAAATATCTCGCTCACCCAACCCATCAGCTGCAGCTTCGTCAACGTCCTCAACGTTGACATCTTCATCAGCTTCATCTCTCAGACCATCAGACGGCATCTCGAACGACGCCCCTGGATTTGAAGTATCACCCATCTTCCCTTTTCCCTTATCACGAGCATTCAAAATTCCTTCAAAAATATCTTCATCAGTTTTCTCTCCATCATCGCTCACGACTTCAATCAGATTTCTTTTGGACAGCTGCGAATGAGCTTCCTGAATCGCGTCCCGCACCATCTTCAGAATAAATGTATCTTTCAAACTCGCATCTGGGGCTCCAACATCTCCAAGTCCTCCCCCTTGTTGGATCTCCCGTTGCAGTTTCTTGAAAGATTGTTTCTGCTTTTCCTGTGCTTCGATCATTCTGTTGTAAGCATCAACATGTTCGACCTGACGCTTTTCAAGAGCTAGCGAGTCGACATAAAATTCTTGAACCAAAGCCGAAGGAACCACCGCACGGTGACTATGGATCGGATGATGAGGATTCTGATAAGAAGGAATATTAGAAGTCGGACCGAAACCACGAGGAACAACTCTCGGAGACTTAGCACCCTCAGGTTCAGGTTCTGCGACAGCAGCAGTCGGCTGTGGTTTCGCAGTTGACTGTGATTTCTGGCGCTTAGGAGTTGGGGACTTAGTTTTTGGAGACCTAGGCTTACGCTTTCGGGAAGACTTAGGAGTTGATGGCGGAGTTAAGATTTCCGGAAGTGCATTCCTATCAAAGAGTCCAAGCCAAGGTAAGTCGATCACTCTTTTGTGCGGAGTCAAATATTTGCCCGTAATCTTGACAGCCCCGTTTTTCTTCATCTTTTTCTCAGCTGCCGTTTCCGGAATAAAGCCTTGGTCATGAAGCATCCCATATATCAGACAAGGATGCGAGAGATGGAATTTTTTCTCCGTAGGCAACTCAGCTTGCCTAATGATGGTTTCATCTGAAAGCTTTGCAATTTTGCACAAGTCAGCAAAAATAATTTTTCCCAAATTCACTTGTTCGCCACAACTGAGGCGGAAGATAAGGTGCATCAACTCGGGGTCCAGGACAGTCGGATCCCGATTGGCAATCCAGTTTGACATCCCAAGACGATGCAGGATGCCATAGAAAGCAGACAACTTTGACGGCGGAGGCAGTTCGGACTTGACTTTCTTTTGTGTAAGAAATGTGCCAACCGTCAGGTCATCAGCACGTTCCGCAGCAGACGGTGTTGTCCATCTGGAATCAATTTCCAACCTTTCCAAGAAAGCGTTGATGGAGAAAGGACGGAACTTGTATAATTTTTCACGAAAAATGAAGCAGCCATACAGTCGACTCTTCGGATTAGCAAATTCGGGAGACAAGCTAGCATAAAACTTGTAAAGAATTGGAATGGAGTAGCGATAGGTAAGGTTCACGGATTTGAGCATGTGAACCTTGGTCAAAAAATCCGTGATGCCATGTTTTTCATAGTCCTCCTTGAGGATAGTTCTGTCTGTATGAATTGGTAACTTCTCAATCAACTTATGGCGTCGTTCGGCAGTTGGCGTGAAGAATTCACGAGAATGCGCCTTAGGACACTCAGAATAATCAGCTATGTATTTGAAGCCATCAGTTGAGATTTGGGATCCAGCTGATCCCGAGGAATGAGGTGCCAAAGGTGGTTTTTGGGAGCTGTGAGTTTTGGATTTTTCAGCAGACCCACCACCAGAAATTTTTGGAGTTGGAGACTTGACTCCACTGCCACTGACGGCAGGTTTCTTTCCTGAACCACTTCCAGTTGGAAGCGCTGATTTTGGATTCTTTCCAGCAGACACAGTCGCAGCTGATGGAATTTTCACAACTTTCTTCCCTTCCTTAGTTATCTCGCCAGCTGCGAGTAACCGACGATATTCAGCGTTGGAAACGACCCCACTGTAGATGCGGTGAGAAGCCTCCTTCAATTTTGCTTTTCCTGACTTAGGGTCCTTTCCCGGTTGACGGATAGTTGATAGTTCAGGAGTAGCTGATCTAGTCAAGTCAATAGAAGGTTCAGCAGACGAAGCTTTGCGACGATCAACTTTGTCAAGATGAGCTTTAAGCTCTTCGTAAGCCGCTTTCTTAGCTTCAGGAGTAGCAGCATTTTCGAACTGCTCGTTCAGGTATGCGGTCATGTCAGCCATCATGTCGTCGAAGTTTTTCGCCATTTCAAAGTTCAGAAAAAGAATAACCGACAGTTAGCAGCTGTAAGAAACGGTAACCACGAAAACGAAGTTCAACTTCAGAAAACAAAGACAGGGCGCCGGTTGCGCAAAGCAAGAGTTGCCGGATGCAACGGAAAAACAAGAACCTAAGAACTAAGAACTTCGGATGCCGAACTTGCAGTTGAGAGTCGAGAGATCGAAAGCTTGAGAGTTAGAGAATTCTGATGTAAGCGTAAATGAATTAGGTTTTCATCGAGGCCTATTTATAGGAAAATTTTGGGCCGCCCGTCGGAATGAAAAAGCCCAGTCCAATACCTGTAAACAGCTCTTCTCAAGAAGGAAATCAGATCAAAAAGACGAACAAAAATTTATTAATTTTGAAAATATTATTAAAATAATAATTTCCAAAAATAATAAATAATAAAATAAAATAAAATAATAATAAAATGAAAAGTTTAGAGATAATCAAACCATGGCATGAAAACCGAAGTTGAGAACCATCGGTTGAAAAACGAAGTTGAGTGCCATTGGTTGAGAAACTTGAGTTGTCAATTTTTCTTGGACGTTGAAAAAATCGGCTAAGGCAAAAATGGCTGTCTCCGTTTTGTGTGCAAGGTGAGTCTCCGGAATTTTGCCAAAATGAGAGTCGCCGTTTTTCTGGCGACTGGAGTCTCCGGATTTTTGTAATGTGAGTCTCCGGAAATTTGGCACAGCCAGTGATGCCAAGAAAATGGAGACACGAGTCTCCGATTTTTGGAGTCTCCGTTTTTGGGGCGAGTCTCCGGTTTTGTGCACGTCTCCGTTTTTGGCATCTTCGGGACTTAGAAAAATTTTCGTGTCCAGGTCTCCAAAAATGTTGTCACATGAATTTTGCGAGATGGCCGTCGCTACACTCAAAATTTTGACTTTAGAGAAGATAAACCACGTAGCGCTGGATATGAACTACAGAAATGCCAAAACAAAAACAGCACATCCCGAGTTAGTCAATCAAGAGTTCAACACACACAAACATTCAAACACATTTTAGTGGAGATTTGAGGGGTGATATTAGGCAATGAAGAGCAAATATTTTCCCAGAAAAGAATCCACATTTCATCATTTTCCAAAAACCAAAAATTTTCACACACGGTGATAGTAACTTTGAGGTAATGAAAAATCTCTCATATTAAAAACCGGTGAGATGGACCGAAGTATGTGATAGACATGTTTACTTGTCCTTCGTCTCAGTCACAAGGAAGCAGTCGTGTTTCGTCGAAACATATTGGTAGAGTTAGCACCGCACAAGAGATTTTAATTCATGAATGCAAGGTGAACACTTAAGGCACTCCGATCAGGAACTAGCTTTACTTCAATCAGAGGGGAGCCGGGGTAACCGGCGTCCTCCAGACGAGTTTTTTAGCTTTAAATGAAATGCAACAGACACTCATTACAGCATTCAGAGGGGAGCAAGGTTCACTTGCGTCCTCCAAAGTGTGATAGGAGAGTGTCTTAAAGTTCAGCGTCCATGTACAACCTTTCGAAGAGGGGAGCCGGGGTAACCGGCGTCCTCCGTTACTTGGCTTTATGGATCTATGCAAATGAAGCGAGGAGTTTAAGCCATGTTCACATGTTCGCATTCAGCGGAATAAATACTCTTGTGTCCGAAGACTAAAAGCGGCCTCGAATCCATGTTTGTCTGACTAGACTAATCCACGACGATTCCGAGTGCGTATTCAGAAGTAAAGAAACTACTCTTTCAGACTTCAAAATTTTTCCGTGAACTCTTAGAGAGAACACATGCAGAGAGAATTTCTTAGTTTCTTAAATCTCTCAAAGTCAAGAGGTTTGGTAAAGATGTCAGCGAGCTGTTTTTCCGTTGAAATATGCTGTAGACTGACTATATCACGATCAACCAAATCTCTAATGAAATGATGTCGAATGTCGATGTGTTTAGTTCTTGAGTGCTGGACAGGATTTTCGCTGATTTTGATAGCACTCTGGTTATCACAATACAGCACTAATGGAGCACTCTCAAGGAGATAGTCATTCAACATTTGTTTCAACCAAAGTAGTTGAGTGCAGCAACTTCCAGCTGCAACATACTCCGACTCGGCAGTTGACAGTGCAATGCAATTTTGCTTTCTACTATGCCAAGATACGATATTATTGCCAAGGAAGCAACAACATCCGGAGGTACTCTTTCGTTCGTCCGTGTCCGTCGCCCAGTCGGCATCAGAAAAACCGACAAGGTTGGATGACGTGTCGCGCGCATACCACAGACCTAGCTGAGAAGTCCCAGAGATGTAGCGGAGAATCCGTTTCACAGCTCGTAGATGGTCCTCCTTTGGATCAGCTTGGTACCTGGCACACATACAAACACTAAACATAATTTCAGGACGAGTGGCAGTTAAATAAAGTAAACTCCCAATCATGGAACGATAAAGAGTTTGGTTTACACTCCGACTTTTCGTTGACGTAGACAAGCGTTCCGTAGTTGCCATAGGAGTGTTAGCTGGCTTGGCATGATGCATCTCAAACCTCTCAACCATATTTTTAGCATACTTACTTTGAGATACAAATATCCCATTTGGTCGTTGAGAAATCTGAAGGCCAAGAAATTGATGCAACTCCCCCTCAAGGCTCATCTGAAATGTTGAGGACATAGCTTCTGTGAAGGCAGTCACGAGTTTAGAACAAGTAGCTCCGAAGACAATGTCGTCAACGTAAATTTGGGCAACAATCATGTGTTTGCCTTCTCGCTTGATGAACAAAGTTTTGTCCACCGATCCACGCTCAAAGCCGAACTTTAGAAGAAAATCCGTGAGACATCCATACCAGGCGCGAGGCGCTTGTTTCAAGCCATATAGAGCTTTGTGAAGCTTGTATACATGATTTGGCTTTTTCGGATCCTCAAAACCCTTAGGTTGAGCAACGTAGACTTCTTCTTCCAGCACACCGTTCAAGAAGGCAGCTTTGACGTCCATCTGTCGAAGTTTGATGCCTAGATGGCATGCAATAGCAATCAAGAGTCTGATGGACTCAATTCGTGCGACCGGAGCAAAAGTTTCATCAAAATCTATGCCTTCCACTTGGGCATATCCTTGGGCAACAAGACGAGCTTTGTTTCTGACGACTTGGTTATGCTCATCTGTTTTATTCTTGAAAATCCACTTAGTTCCAACAACATTGATGTTTGAAGTTCGGGGAACTAAGGACCAAACATTATTTCGTGTGAACTCATTCAACTCTTCTTGCATGGCCATGATCCAAAAATCATATTGCATGGCTTCCTTGTAATTTTTCGGCTCATTTTCAGAAAGAAAGCAAGAGATGCTGATTTCGTTATAGATTGCAGAAGTGCAGATATTGTAGAGTTCAGTCGGAGAATTTTTCGGTTTCTTTGAGCGCGTAGTTCGCTCATTTAAGTTCCCAATCATTTGGGTCGGAGGATGTTTCTTTTGAACGAGTCGAGGTGCCTCTCTAGTAGCATTAGCTGGGTTTTCAATATTTAGCTCAGTTTCTTCATCGTCAGACGATGAAGTATCATTGTCCTGGTTGCTAGAACCTCCAACTTCAGATGAAGTGTTTGGAGTAAAATTTCCTGGAGACACATTCTCAGGAGCAGCAGTTGTGGGTGTTGGTGGAAAATTTTGATAATCCAGAACTCCTTCTTTAACCCAGTTTTCTTTAGTATTTTTTCCAAGAAAGTCTTGTTCATCAAAATTTATGTTAACAGTTTCGATGACTTTCTTAGTACGAAGATTGTAGGCACGATAAGCATGGCTATTTTGGCTATAACCAACAAAAATACCACGATCAGCTTTGGCTTCAAATTTCTTCAGAGGATCACGATCCTTCAAAATATAGCAAGTACAGCCAAAGACACGAAAGTGTGCAACTGAAGGTTTCTTGCCATTTACCAGTTCGTAGGCAGTTGCGGTCGTCCCAGATCGAATACTTATCCGATTCAAAATATATCCAGCAGTGGAGACAGCTTCTGCCCAAAAAGTTCGTGCAAGATTTTTCGAGATAAGCATTACACGTGCCATCTCTTGCAGCGTTCGATTCTTTCGTTCGGCAATCCCATTTTGTTGAGGAGTTTTTGGGGCCGAGTATTCATGATGAATTCCTTTCATCATACAGAATTCGTTGAAGCTAGCATTTTGAAATTCAGTTCCATGATCACTTCTGATCCTTTTTACTTTAGCCTCATGATTCGTTTTGATCCATTTCACAATGCCCTTGAAGGCATCAAAAGTTTCATCTTTGGTAGCCAAAAATCTTGTCCAAGTGTAGCGAGAAAAATCATCAACTACAACCAACACATATTCTTTCTTAGCTATACTTTTAACCTCCATTGGACCCATCAAGTCCATATGTAACAGTTCGAATGGAGCTGAAGTACTCATGAGCATTGGCAGTGCTGGATGAGGAGTTCTTGTCAGCTTACCCTTCTGACAGTCACCACACACTCTTTTCTCGATTTTGGGGAGTTGAGAGAATCCTCGAACTATCTCCCCCTTAACCAATTTGCTCAAATTTCTAGTGCTGGTGTGGCCAAGTCGTTGATGCCACAAATCAACTTCATCAGGAACGGTCACAGAAAAACAACTATACTCAGTTGTATAGCAATTATTTTTGGCTCGTGGACCTTCCATTATACACTTTCCTTCACCATCAAAAACTCTGCACGATTCCTTATCAAAACTCACGTTCAGTCCTTCATCACACAGTTGACTGATGGAAATCAGGTTAGCAACAAGTCCTTTTACATGGACTACATTTCTGATAGGAGGTAGTCCTTTGATTTGTAGAGTCCCCTTTCCCTTTACGACGCCTTTTGCTCCCCCTCCAAACACTACGGGAGCTCCAGTCATAGGCTCGTAATTTTTCAGGAACTTTTTCGTGCCAGTCATATGGCGGGAACAGCCACTATCAAAATACCAAATTCCTTTGGTTCCAGTCTCAGATGCGTTAAGTGCGACATGGCAGAAAATCAGTTCTCTTGGTTGCCAACAGCTGGTTTTAGAATTAAGTTCAACTTTGCACTTTTGGGACCTAGGCACCCACTTCTTCTTCCCATTAGAATTTTGACCGTTTCTCTCAGTCACAGCTTACGGATTTGTCTTAGCTTTCGGATTCGAAGAAATGGGTTTCTTCATTTCCTTAGTCACTTTAGACTTTTTCTTCAAGGTCATAAGTTCTCTGTTCATGTCCTCTTTCATCCTGTAGCAAAATGGTCGAATGTGTCCAGGTTGATCACAGTAGTGACAAACATACTTTCTCCTTTGACGAGTTTCAACCTTCATGGACGTTTTGACCGAAAATGTTTTTGTGCGAGAGAGTTGTCCAGTTTTCTTCACGTTCTGAGATTTGTCTAAGTTCTTCAGCAGCGTCTTTTCATAAGGTAGGATACCACGAGGATGTTTGACAATATTTTTCGGAAATTGATATGTCTCAGATTCAGATTTTGAAGTCGAGGACGACTTTTGAGTTTTAGGTTCTGGAGACTTAGCAATCTTCTTCCCTTCAGCAATCTCCTTCCGTTTAGATGATTCAACGTCATCTTTACTTTTATCCTCAGGCAAATCACCCGATGCCTTAACAAAACTCACTTCCTTCTTCTTTTCGGATGTCGAGTATATAGACTCAAAAACTTTTTGGAATCCAAGACCGTAACGATTAGGATTCATGTATGAAGCAGCATTGTCAAACACAGAAGAGTTCGTGTTCATTTTCCTCAACAGCTCGTCAGTCATATGAAGTTTTTCTTTCAACACATATCGTTCCTTGTCAGTCATGGCAAGGTCAGTTTGAACTTTCATTAGGGATGACTTCAGTTCGTCATTTTCAGCGTCCGAGTTCTTAAACAAGGTCTGCAGCTTCTTAACTTCAGTTGACTCCTTTTTCAGTGAAGTCTTTAGTTTTGAGTTTTCAGAACTCAACTTCTCACACACTTCTCTCAGTTCGACAACTTCCTTGAAATACTTGTGCTTTTCCTCGAACAGGTCATCAAATTTAACTTTAAGAATTGTCAGAGAGTTGTTCAACTTTTTCTTCTCATCCTCAGTCTTCTCAACTGAGTTTCTCAAGACTACAGCCTCATCATTCATTTTTCGTTTCTCTTCAGAGAGTTCATCAAGAGATTCTTTTATGAATTTCAGTGACACTTCAAGTGTGCTATTCTCAGTGATAGCTGTGTCACACAATTTTTCGAGTTTAGAATAACTCTCTTTCAGATCAACCAGTTCAGCAGACTCGGTCACACTTTGATGGACATCAGATGTCATCTCTTCCCTTTCGGTCTCAGACTCAGACTCATCATCCGAGAATATGTTATCATCACAAAAATTTCGATTTGTCGATGCCACACGGAAAATGTTGTCTGCAGTTGCAGTGTCCTTCAGAAAGGTGTCAAGTTCAAAATTTTTAACTTCGAAATTCGCCAGTTCAAAGTCTTCACCAAAAGTGACAACTAGAGCGTTGTCCTCATCGTCATCAGAATTATTTTCCTCAGACTCGTCGTTCTCAGAAATGACATCCTCATCGTCGATCACGACATAGCTAACTGGTAGCTTCTTCTTACGATGTAAGTTCGGGCATTCATTTTTAACGTGTCCATATCCCTTACACTCATAGCATTGCATTTTAGAGACATCTTTGCTAGTAGAGGAGTATGGCGAAAGTTTAGTTCCCTTGAACTTTTTGTCAGACGATGATCCCTGATTTCGATTGTCAGGAGTATTCGGGTATGAGTTAGAACTTTTCTGAAATTTCCGAAAGTTTCGGGCACGGTTCTTCCTCTTAAACTCTTGTTTCACAAGGTACGTGACTATCTCAGTCAGTGCAGCAAGTTTATCAGAATTATTCGAGTTCATCAAACGTTCAATTTCCTCTGCTTCATCGTCATCAGATTCATCTACATCAGCTGAGAAACTACATTCAGACTTTTCATTTCTCGAAGGAGTTTTCTGCGGTTTCTGCGGTTTCGAACTTCTTGAGCTCTTACCTTTTTCAGAGATTTTTAGAGCAGTCATCGGCTCATAAACAAGAGACATTTCAGGATTGCTACGCACTTTTAAAGTCAAGTCATAGTTTCTCAAATCAGCCATTAAGTCTGCATAGTCCCATGTCTGATTCTTTTCTTCTCGTGCTTCAAGAGTTAGCACTTTACTTTCGAACCGAGAACTTAGACTATGAAGAGTTTTCTCATAAATCATGACGGCAGGAAAAGTTTCTCCAAGTTCATGAACTTCGTTCACATATCTCATGATTTTGTCTAAGTACTCATTTATGTCTTCATCTTCTCTCATACGGAGTTGATGGAACTGAGCAGTGATAGTTCGAATTTTAGAGCGCTTCACAGCCTTACTTCCTTCGCATGTTCTCTGAAGAGTTTCCCATGCGTCTTTCGCTGACGTGCAATTTTTCACCAGTTGGTACATACTTAGTTCCAACCATTCACAAATAAGAAGTAGAGCCTTGCTATTCGCAGTTGACAGATCATGCTCTTCTCTAGTCCAGTTGCGTTCAGGTTTGGGAATTCTTACTCCATCGGCATCTTCAGTATACGGACACACCCAACCTTCCAAGACAGCCATCCATGCACGAGAATCATGGCCTTTAATTCTAGCAGAAACTTTAGCTTTCCAGTTAGAGTAGTTCTGATGAGTAAGCATAATCGGTTTCTGAACAAACATTGGCGACTCCATTATAGCGGAAATATGAAGTCAAGTAACGGATCACGTCTTATACGTATGACGTCCCGCTCTGATACCAATTGAAATTACGCCTTCAGCGTAGGATACCAATTTTTCGTGAAATTGGTCTTGAACTCACAGACAGCAGCTTCCGTCAATGTAAAACAGTCACACAATTTGTAGAATAAAAAGTGAAGACAAAGTTATGTAATAGTTTCCATTTCATTGATCACAAAACTTAAACTATTACACTTGTAGAGTATGGTAGGCAAAACGTTTACAAGAAGTTTCCCGAGTGTCGCAACAACTCCCACTAACTTGCAAACTAGCACACGAGTACCTAAAGCTAAATCTCCTAGCTCTAATCTTGGCACACGGCGCAAAAGCTACTACACAAACTCGAAGCTCGACTACGATTCTAAAAATCAGATTTCGTTCTCTCAAAATCGTCAAAATGATGAAATGAACATCCATGGGTATTTATAGTAGAGCCGCACATGTGAGAGTGATGACGTGGCACGTTCTCATTCGTCGCATGCTTGGCCTATGTCACATTTCCATGGATGACATCATTATTGTAGAACTTGGATTCTTGAATCTTGGAATCTTGAATCTTCGATTCTTGAATCTTCGAATCTTGAATCTTCAATTTCAAAATCAAACTTCAATTTCAATCTTGACTCCATCGATCTCAATTCTTCATCTTCAATTTCTTGTGAAAATCTCTAAGTGTTGAAGCTTCAGAATTTCATCGTCTTCACAGTCGTCGATATTGTTGAAGTTGCAAACTTGGAGCAATTCTTCATTTCCTTGAACTGAGTACCTGGTGAAAGAAATCACGTTGTAAGTACTTAGTCGTAAAATCAAAAGCAAAAACAAGAGTTATGAAAAACATCACTCGGAACCAAAACCGGCGACTCCTGTCGCCGGATTCATGTGAGCCACAAAACCAGCGACTCCAGTCGCTGGAATTTTTCCATGCACTAAAAACGGCGACTGGAGTCGCCGTTTCTCCAACACACCAAAAAGAGCTTGTCGCTGGAATTTCCCCATTACACAAAACCGGCGACTCGAGTCGCCGTTTCTTCACCGCAACAAAAGTGGCGACTCGTGTCGCCGTTTCCATGACACATACACCTTGCACCAAAAACGGCGACTGGAGTCGCCGTTTTCCTCGCGTCACCAAAAGCGGCGACTGCTGTCGCCGTTTTCTTGCCTCTTCATCCTTGCACCAAAAGCGGCGACTCTGGTCGCCGTTTTCACGTAAATCCAAAAGTGGAGACTCAAGTCTCCATTTCCATGCGCAAGGTAGTTGACTTCGAATTCTTAACCTGTAACCCTGAAAATCAACAAAGACAAGAATACAAGGAAAAAACACGTTGTCGCCAAAATCAACATTTACAAACATTCTCTCCTACTTCGAACTTGGCATCATCTTGGTATTTCACCTTTTTGGTGCACAGCTCCTTGAGGAATTTGGCGCACCTGGGCATGGATTTCAGGATGGTCAACAGAGGCATGTTGATTTCTACCTTTTTGAACATCTGGAACATCTTATTAGTGTCTTCCTTCTCTTTCTTCTTGCTCAATCTCCCTGGGAAAGGAGGGTAGATTTTTGGTGGTGTCACTGCTTGAGCAGGTACTGATGTTTCCTTCTGTTTTGGTGGTATCAGCTCAAGTTCTTCCTCTGATTCTTCCTCCTCGTCGGCCTCCTCAACAGTTCCCTCCTTTTGAGATGGTGGAGTGGGCTTCTTGGGCGCTTCAGCCAGGACCTTCCCATTTTTGAGATGGATTGCATTCAGTTGGGCGTTGTTCAGTTCAATTTGGGGAGGTAGACCGTTGGTCTTCTTTTTCATCTCAGTCATTGCCTGGGTCAAGTGCGCCAGTTGGGCATTGATGTTTTGAAATTGCCCGCGCGACTCAAGCATTTGAGCATTGATATTCTGCAGCTGACCTCGAGTCTCAACTTTGTACTTCTCGTTGTCCTGTTTGTACCGGTCATTCTCCTGTTGGGCTTTGATATTTTCATTGACCAAGGTCTGCATCATGTCTGCCAAAGTTGGGCCATTGCTCTGGTTCTGCTGGTTGCCCTGATTTTGGTAGTTATTCCTCTGATGATTGTTCTGGCCGTGGTATTGCTGGCCTTGATTGCCTTGGTTTCCTCCGCCCTGGTAGTTGTTGTTTCCGTACCGGTTATTGTCATGATTTTTCCAGTTGTTCGAGTTGTACGTGTTCCCATTGGGCCTTTGTCCGTTCCCATTGTTCTGCATTATCACCTTGACTTCTTCGTCAAAAAGCTCAGGGCACTCGTCAGTGGCATGGTTACTTTCCTTGCAGATTTGGCACGCCTTGACTCCTCTCTTTAGCCCTGGGTTTTGGTTAAGCACCAGTTGCTCAACTATGTTGCACAGTTTGTCCAGCTTGACTTCAGTTGCAGATGGTACGGGCAAGTTGTTTCTGGGTAGATCACTGCCGTCCTCCCTTGTTTCTTCGGCCATTTCCTTGAAAATTTTGAATGCTTCGTCGGCCCTCTTGTTTAGAATGGATCCTCCACAAGCTGCGTTGACCCATGTCCTCTCCGTCTCCCTTAGTCCAGAGATGAAGTACTGGACCAAGTCATGGTCAAGGATTAGATGCTGTGGGCACTTGGCCAACATTTGCTTGAACCTGACCCAGTAGTCATGGAAGTTCTCTCCTCCTCCCATCTTGATGCTGTTGATCTTTTTCCTCATCTGCTGGATGCGTGCAGCTGGGAAATACTTCTCAAAGAACTTCTGCTGAAGTTGGCTCCAGGTGGTCACTTCTCCAGCAGGTAGAGTGTAAAGCCACTCTCGGGCACCTTCGGCCAGTGAGAAAGGGAAGGCTAGGAGCCTGATGTACTCCCCTAGCCCTTCACTTGCTCGGATGGTGCCACATGCCAATTCGAAATCTTGGAGATGTCTCTGGGGATCCTCCAATGGCATGTCACTGAACTTGGGAAAGATCTGGATGAAGCCGTGCCTCATCTCCCAAGTATTGTTTTCAACCGTGGGCAAAGTGATGCCCAGCGGTTTCAAATTCAAGTTCTCTGGGAACATCGTGTCCCTCAACGTCTTGGCTCTCTCTTCTCCCATCCTTGATCGCGTAGGTGACCTGGATGTGTTCGGTGAATCTTCTCTCGATGTGTCCGAGATTGACTCTCCTGTCTCAGTTATGGTCAACTGAGTTACTTGAGCGGCACGTGCTAATGCTTGCTTTTGCTTTGCTGCTTTTCGATTCTTCCTCGCGGTTCGCTCGATTTCAGGATCAAATAGTAGCCCCGTATCCTTGCTTCCCGATGAGTTAGAGTCCTGCATACAAAAATAGGTCAAGCGTTAGCACGGAAAACTATTGGCTTGGAATATTGCCTCCCCGGCAACGGCGCCAATTTTGACGCTACCGTCGTGGAGTAGCGCAAAATAATATTTATAAGACCTAAACTATTCACTAGCACAAGTACTAGTAGCAAGTATAGGGTCGATCCCACGAGGAGGCGATTTAGCTTATAGTTTTCCCGGCTTTGAATGCTCAATTGGGTTGTCACGTTTGAAAAGGTTTTGTTTTGGAGAGCAGTTGGGCACTGCCGAACCGTGGTCACCGTGTTTACTTGACTGGAAAATAAGAAATAACTTAAACAGAGATAAAACTAGCATGCAACCTAATTAAAAGACTGAGCAATTAACAGACTCGACTAAGCAGATAAGATGAAACAAATAAAGACTAAAGTATCCAGGCATTGACTCCCCTGACTTCCCCCTTGACCTATGTGCTGCCGATCATCGGTACGTATATCATTTTGCTAACAGTTTTGTCTTCCAGTTATAGATCCCAAGTATTAACATCCCTATAGCGTCACGCATATTAATACCCCGAACCCTTATTCGCTCTTATGTTTAAGTCCTGCTAGATCTCTCTCAACAGGTCTCCTGACGTTGACCAATTCGACACTATGTGACCGCATGAGTCTAAGTTGGTCAAGTCGCCTTCATCCTCCAAGCAAACCCGGAATGGCCAATAGCATGCCTGGACAGACCCAAGTCATACGACCACATCTCCAGCAACATGTTGTACTTCGCGGACGCCCAGTCTCCCGGTCGCGTTGATCCACGTACTCCTGTGTTAGGCAAGTCGGGGTTCCCACTGGTCACTGTAGGATTGCCCAAGTCCCTAACATGCTTAAGTTACTACCCTGTTGAATCGGGAACAAAACTCAGCTAGTTGCTGTCATCAATAAGCCTCCCGGCACGATCATGTCTTAGGGTTGGTCAGGTTCTGTCTTTGCCCAGATACAAACAGATTAGCTACTTGACATAATTAAAACAGAAAATAAAACAAAGAGATTACGACGAACTATATTATGCATTAAAACTGGAAATCGTTCAAAAGGAAATAAATTCAAAGTACGAAATTAAAAACATGAAAGCATAAAAAAAATTGTTTTTAGCCCGAGGGCTTAACAGAAAATAAACGCCGGCGAGTGGTGTTGCTCACGCGGCCGCCTTCTTCTTCGCTAGACAGGTTAGGGCTTGCTCCGGTTTCTTCGCTGCTCATACGTGTGTCTTCTTCTTCGTCAGTCACTCCTTTATGTAGACGGGCTTTAGCTGATGGGAGACGTGTGGGGGAATACCTCTAGGGTTGGACGAGAGTCCTCCTTTATCTTTATCTCTGAATCTGGTCATCTTGAAGAGTCCACGATTTTCAGGATTCTGGGTACACCGAATGCCCAACGTTCCGCCTCCGTCAATGTTAGCGCTTGCCCATGTACTTCCTTCTCTGACTGACTGAGGTAGCGGACCATGTGCGGTACTTGGTCGGCATCAAGTCTTGCTCTACCTGCTGACGTCCTGGTTGCTTGCTCAACTTTGCTGGACCCTTTTCGTCAGTCTGGCTTGCTCAACTAGTGCTCTTGACCATGGAAGGTGATTTCCTTGCCTCTTTCACACAGTGCGCTCCTCTTTTCACTCCTTTTCCTGCCCACCTGTAAAACTTGTCCAAGTACCCAAACGTGCCCTCCCAGACACAAATAAAGTAAAAACAAACTAAGGACTCGATATACTTGACTCTAAAAACCTAAAAATGAGCCAAAAAATATGGCTCATCAATCACATAAAGTGGGTTCAAAGCCATTTCCTAATATATGAGCACATATAACAACAAACAATCGATTTAATCTCCGATATTATCTCCCTCAAATAATATCATTAAACCACTAATCACATCTAAAATCCCATCAGGTAAGGCAAGCCACGTTCGTGTGGACGTTTACCCACCCAAATGATTTAGCAATTAGATTTGCTTCGGTCGTACATCATTATAGCGTTACTTCGTTGGGAAGAATACTATAAAGCGTACCTAAGTGTAAACCATTACTCAGTACTAAGGTGAATCATTTGGAATTGCTGCGTCACCGCAAGCCACGTTCGTGTGGACGTTTACGATAACTCACAATCCTTCACAATTCCCTATAACTGTCTACATCAATTATTCCAAGATCCCATTCAGTATAGCAAGCCACGTTCGTGTGGACGTTTACTACACCAAAAGATCTTTATAATTGACTCCCAATTACTTGATCCATTCGATTTTTGTAAATCAAGACGCGGAGAATCATAAGTGAAACTCGAAGTTTCTAACCAGTGATTCACCATGCGAACAACCCTATCTCTCATAAATGAGGGAGCCGAGCAGACAATCGATCCATCTATAAAAGAATGGTACGAAGGTCTCTAATTTGTGTCCTCCACATGACCAAGTGGCTTTGGCTCCATTCCACTCCCCGGGGTGAGAATGAGTCGACTTGAAATCAGCTTTGGAAAGACAAATTAGGCATTGTTTGATAAACTTAATCAATGTTTCTCGTAAGAGGAATTACAAGAACTCTCCTCCAATGACTTATCTATATAAACTTCAAAAGTTTATAAAAGTCACCAAGAGAGCAGCAATGGAGACCATGGGTATGTTTCCATACCCTCTCCCACTTAGCTTTTTACAATAAAGGGATACGCTATCTAATGCATAATTAAATACACATAAGCATGCATACATGAAATAAAGCACATAGAATATTATCACATAATCAAAATAATACTAGAATATTATTTTCCGACTATCATGGCTTTATTGCATCTCCGTACGCATCTTCTAGTCTTCAGTCTTCGTTCTTGAATGCTCTATGTGACGGGAATATTAATTCCAATATTTAAAACTATTTATTTTCAATTAATCCAAAAGTTACTTAATTCGAAAATTAAGTCAATCGAATATATCAAAAATAAAATTAAATATTATTAATATTTTTATTATTTTTATTTTCCTTTTATACTCCATTAAATCTCTAGAATCCTATCCAAGACCAACTTGGAATATTCTAGAAGATTTCCATAATGGAATAAGGAAATAAAATAATTAGGACTCCTAATCCTTCCAGATTAATTCCTTTCCTAATCTATTAAAAAATTCCATAAAGGAATATTTAAATAGGAAAAATTAATTAAGGACTTTCAAAACTTTCCAAATTAATTATTTTCCTAATCCATTAAAAAATTCCATAAAGGAATAATTTAAATAGGAAAAATAAATTAATTTCAAATTAATTATTTTTCTAATCCATGAATATTCCAAAAAGGAATAATCAATTATGAAGACCAAATTAATTCTAAATTTATTCCTTCCTTATCCATGAAAATTCCCATACTAGGAATAATCAATAAGGAAATAAATTTATTCTAAATTTATTCTTTTCCTATTCCATGAGAGTTCCCAAAAATAGGAATACTCAAAATAGGAAAACCGAAAAAATTTAGGAAAGTTGAATCTCGGCGGGAGAGCACGAGATCACGAGGACCCCGCGCCACCCACCATCGATCGCCGGCCGAGAGGAGCGCCGCCGCCACCCCAGCCCACGCGCCACCTCCATTGGTGGCCGGCGTGGCCGAGGAGTCCCGCGGGCAGCCCCCACCTCGCGGTCGATCTCCATGGGATCGATCTCCATGATCGATCCCGAGTCCCTTCGTCTTCTTCGTCACATCTTCTTCTTCTCCGGCGGTCGTTTCGGCATCGATCCAACATAGAATAAATTACAAAATAAATTCTATACTATCCGGTATCGATTCTATACATGAAATCGACCCTATACAATTTCCGGAAAAAGTAGAACGTAATAATAAATCCTAAATTCGGTCAACCCCCGAATTTTTACTATTACAAGCATTCACCACACATAAAACGAATCTCGACATGTCCGAGAGTTTAATCAAAACATATTATGACAATAATTAACGAATAAATTATATCTAGCCATAATAGTCGGAAACCCTGCAAGGTAGAACAATTTTATCGAAAATACCGCGAACGTAAACCACGCTCTGATACCAATTGTTGGAATTCGATATCCCGGGCTATTAAAATTTGCGGAAACCATAGCCCGATCAAAAACCATTCGCCGGAGATCACATAAACACCACGTACGAGCCGGAGCACGGACCGAACGCACGACACGGCCGAAGCCGCGCGCACGCCCAGCCCGAGCCCCCGTCCGCGGGGCTCATGCGATTGAGGGGATCGATCGCATCGTGCGATCGATCAGCTGGGGCTGCAGCGGCATCCCCGCGGTGAGTCCGGCGACTCACCGCCGTCGGGGAGGGGGGCAGCTCGCCCAGCGAGCCGCAGCGGCACCGGCCGCCACCCCGCGATCGAACCTAGAGTTCGATCGCACCCCTGCGTCCAGCCGGGGTTCTCCTCGATCGCGCATCCCCGGCGTCCAGCCGGGGTGCTCTTGGTTCGATCCCCACGGGGTCCTCGAGCCGCAGCGGTCCGGTGGCTTCGCCACCACCGCCCGGTTCGACCTCGTTCCGGGGTTCGTCCTCGGATCTTGGTTCTACGGTATTTTCAATATATAATCGAATAAAATCATCAAGGGTGTTTAACGATTTTATACCTTCGATTCGTTGTTCGGAGAAACGAGATCAATCGATGACCTTTGAATCTTCCCACGTATTCCTTGCACTAGTTTGAACGTCGGGTGGGCGACGATTCTCCAAGCTTATGGATCTCCTTCACGAACTCTCTAGACTAATCAAGTATGATTATCTTGTCTCTTCAAATTGTGAAGACCATGTAGTGCTTTTATAGGCTACGTAGGGGATCTAAAGGAGGTGGAATATTGGGCTTCCAATATTGATGATTAAATTGAGCCCAAGCCCAAATATATTAATCCCATCAATATTAATTAATTTATTTTCCACTATATAAATTAATTGCACTCCCAATATTAAACCATATTATATCAAATAATATTTCTCCGGTAGTATTATTTATTCCGTGTCTTTAAGATATAAATATACATGAATAAAATTAATTTATTGCTAATTAATTTATTCATCTCTTATATCCGAGACTAGTACCATTCAACCTTAATTATTATGCGGAACAAATCCACCTGCAGGGTTTACATAATAATTCCTTATGAACTCATCTCGGGGATATTATCAACCCTTACGGGATACACTTTCCCGTCAAGTATTCACGGCATGCCATATATAAAATATAGTGACCCAACTTAACCGGTAATTAACCCAATAATTAAATCGGTTAATTCCTTTGGTAAATCAAAGTCACTTATATTAAATATACACACCCGCAATAATATCGGGGATTAAGAATAAAATACACTGAGACTTAAATCGATTATCGCCGACAATCCTAATCGATAAATCTCAAACGATCCGCCCAATACACCAAGTGTACAAGTGTGATAAAATAATTAAGACAAATTATTTTCTCTCTCACACAACGACTATACCGATGGATTGGTCCGTGTCCATCTAGGTCGTGAGCAACTGTTCGATTAAATACGAGTAACCGATAGTATGATCTTCTGTGTGGGCCCGACACACCATACTAACTACAACGTATAGAATCCAGGACTATAATTTGCATATATTTAATTATAAATAATTAAACGCAAATAATTGTTTATTTAATTAAATAGATTAATGGCAATGGATCGTGAGTTTCCGTTACTTAAATCTAGACATTAAGTACACAACTCCAACAGCGCGTTGAGCAAGAACAGAGACTTTGGGCAACTGCCATGACCAGAAAAGACAGAATCGTATGGGCAAGCCATCTGAGGTCAAACAATTAAAGATTTTGAGAAGGGCCTTGAATGAGACCAGAGGTATTGCCTGCACACAATGCCCACACTGTGGGCAAAGGTACCTTGTTGATCTCTTCTCTTGAATGCGTTCCTCCCATTGACATATTTTTATTTGAGTCTAAAGACCTTGATTGATGGGGTCGACCTCCTTAGTTGCACACTTTGCCTAAGGCAAAGTGTGTATGTGGGAAGGTGTGCCAACTTCGTT
The DNA here is from genome assembly GCA_954870475.1 of Euphrasia confusa. Classification (NCBI taxonomy): domain Eukaryota; kingdom Viridiplantae; phylum Streptophyta; class Magnoliopsida; order Lamiales; family Orobanchaceae; genus Euphrasia; species Euphrasia confusa. The sequence goes on along the minus strand of OX940956.1, from coordinate 42,601,401 downwards.
TGGAGTCGGAGTCAGGGGAGATGCTTGCCCAACTTATTACTATTTGCACACTTTGCCGGAGGCAAAGTGTGTGAGTGGGGGAATGGCAAGAGCAACCCCATAGTCTGATCGAGTCGCATGCTTGATAAATACTTGGTCAATTTGAACAGTTTTCAAAATTAATAGTCTATGCATGAAAAATATTAGGGACGATGGAATTGCAACTAGGTAAGCTGTGAGGATTTGAGCCTACATTTGTGTGATATTTCTTTCTTGAGCGTAGCTGTTTAAAAAGTTTGTAATGCTAAAGCTTGCCCAAGTTCTGACCATTGTGATAATTGAAAATTGAGTTGATGTAGTACATGATTTAGGCATGTTGTTCTGTATTATGAATAAAAAGAAGACCCTTATTAGCCCCTTGAGCCGAGCCTATATTTCTTGATCACCTGAGGGAAAACTCCCACTGCCCTGGCCAACCTGCAGATATGCTCAATTACATAAAAGAAGCAGGTAAGGGCAATGTCTTCTCTAAAAAAAAAAAAAAAAAGAGCAAAAAAAAAAACAAAGAAAAAAGCAAAAAAAAAAAAAAAAAAGATCCATGAATAAAAGGGTGTGCTAAGGCCCGTGAGATAATGAGAAGAGATTAGGAGGAAAAAGTTGCTAAGTAAAACGCAACCCTACCTGAGATCAATTCTGGGCATTGCCCAAGATAGCCTATATAGTCAACCCAGAAAGCCCTAAAGATATTGCCCAACTCAACTGAAAATTTCACAGGATAGAACTTGGTCAAGCCCAAAGCAAAGCTTCTTTATAAAAGAGCATTGAGCGAAACACTGCCCATACACTATAGAGAGAAATACTTGGAGAGAATACCCAAAATCCTGTTGCAAACTCTTGACTGTTTTTTATGCATTACATTGACTATGATTTTGACTGTCTGTTCACTTCATCAACTTCTGTATTTTGATAAGCATGCTTGAGTCTTCTGTTATTTTTTCTATCTCTACCTCCCTTTGATTTCTAATTGAGCAGGCAAGTCATACCGCACGCTTGAGGACAAGCGTAGTAAAGTGTGTGCGTGTGATGAGCCATATTTTTTTGGCTCATTTTTAGTTCTTTTGAGTCAAGTAATCGAGTCTTTATTTTCTTTTTCTTTTTTTTATTATGTCTGGGAGGACACATTTGGAGTAAGAGTGATGCAGGACATAGCAGGTGACACATTGGGCATAATAGGAGTGAATTACGTGAAAGATGAAGAAGTTTTGCCATTTAGGCAAAAGGCAACAGAAGCTGGCGGTTTGGGCATAACACTTACTTTGGCCTGATCACCCACTGTAGGCAAAACACTCACTTTCGACTGATCACCGACAGTTGAGCAAGCAACCACTATGGGCATACACCGCATGCATGAAGGGAACCAGTCCCTTAGACGAAAATCAAGGAATCAAAGCAACGGTGACTCAAACACTTGGGCCTACTTGGGCAAGCAACCATTATGGGCGAAGACACTTTGCGGAGATTCCTTACTTCCAAAGTCTCACACGTGATCCATGACTTAACCAAGGCAAAGAGAATACCGAGGCGTAAAAGAGGCAAGGAAACCACCTTCGTGGTCAAGGGTGCAGATTGAGCAAGCTGGTCTGACTGGAACATCCAAGTCCCGTTGAGCAAGTTGGGACAGAGTCAGAAAGTGGAGCAAGACTGACGCACGACCAAGTATTGCGCATGATCTGCTACCTCGTAAAGAAGGCTATCGGAGATAAAGCAATTGGGCAAGAGCGACAATTGATCAGAGACGGACGTTGAGCAAGCAGTAGAGTCCTGGGAATCATGGAGTCCTCAAAGGCGACCAGATTCAGAGAAGTATCAAAGAAGGACTCTCATCCAACCTTAGAGTCATTGTCCAAAACGTCTCTATCAAATCAGAGTCCTATATACACACGAGTCTGTCAAGACGTCAGCATGGGCAGGCAGTTGTCCAGAATCCTGAAAATCTAGGAGTCTTCAAGAGAATCCTTATCCAATCAAGATCAGCGATTTTCACTTGCTTCCCAAGACTCCTATCATCTATAAATATATGAGGACGTGAAGAACACAAAGAAGCACGAAATAGAGCCACGAAAAAGAGAGGACCGAACGCAACAACACACAACCCGAGCTCCAAAAAACAACACAAAATTCATGAGCGTTTATATGTATTTGTTTTGAGAGTCGAGTGAGGAGGAACACCGCCCTTTTGGGCAGCCCGTTTGGGCGAAATTGTATATTATATTTTTCTTTAATTTAATTCCCTTTTGTTTCAGTTATTTAATTTCGTTTTTGCTTTCGTTATTTATTTTAATTATGTATTGCTGAATTAACATCGTTTGGTCAAGTTCTGATCCTGATCAGGCTGCTGTGTAAAATACTGTGAGGCTTCTTGATGACAGCAACTAGCTTAGCTTTGTTCCCGATTCAACAGGGTAGTATATCGAGGATGTTAGGGACTTGGGCAATCCTACAATGACCAGTGGGAACCCCGACTTGCCTAACACACAAGTACGTGGATCAACGCGACCAGGAGACTGGGCGTCCGCGAAGTACAACATGTTGCTGGAGATGTGGTCGTATGACTCGGGTCTGTCCGGGCATGCTATTGGCCATTCTGGGTTTGCTTGGAGGATGAAAGCGGCTTGATCAACTTAGACTCGTGCGGTCACATAGTGTCGAATTGGTCAATGTCAGGAGACCTATTGAGAGAGATCTAATAGGACTTTAAACATAAGAGCGAATGAGGGTCAGGGGTATTGGCGTGCGTGACATCATAGGGACGTTAATATTTTGGCCTATAACCGGAAGATGAAGTTGTTAGCAAAATGATATATGTGCCAGTGAACAGTAAACACTTGACCAGTGTGATCAAGGTAACGACTTGCCCAAATGTCTTTAATTCGTTTTTATTTTGTTTTTGTTTTATTTCAGTCAAGGTAGCAAGGAGATCACGGAACCGCTGTGCCCACAGCGAACACAAAACCCTTTTTAAACGTGACAACCCTTTGGGTAAAGCCGGGGGAAAGTAACAATAAACTCCTCGTGGGATCGACCCTATACTTGCCACTAATACTCGTTGTTGGTGAAAGGTCTAGGAAACTTACAAATTTATTTTGACCGGCGGTTGTTCCACGACAAACACTCGTCGTCGTCACCGGCCAAGCTTGTTTGAAGAACGCCGAGGAGTATCCATCAGGACCCGGGGCCCTATCATCATCGAAAGCAAACAGTACGCTCTGAATCTCTGCTGCGGTCTCCGGCCTGATCATGTGCTCTGCCATCTCCCCTGTCAATCTCCTAGTCACGAATGGTCGTAAATCTCCTACCACTGGATGGGTAGAAGTACCCAACAGCCCCTGAAAGAACGACACAATCGTGATGTTAATCTGGGATGAGTCATGGACAAGCTCCCCCGTAGCCGTCTCGACCTGCAGTATACGCGATCGAGCCCGTCGGGCCGCTATACTTCTGAAGAAAAAGGTTGTACACTGATCACCATCCCGTAACCATGACGTCTTCGCCCTCTGCCGTAAGTATACCTGCTCTGACTCAACTGCCCGTGCGTACAATCGGCGGCAGATGCCATCCAACTCCAGTAAAGGCTCAAAGGTGGGGTCATTACTCAAACACGTCTGGACGGCGAGCAAGTACTCCCTTGCCCTTGTCACATTCGCCCCTAGATGCCCCTGTCTCCTCCTCATCTGCCGGAAAACACCCTTACGAAGCTTGAGCTTCTTAATTACTGAATACATAGGCAATCCATAAATCGGGTAGTCCCAAATACTCCTCGTCTGAGGGATAAAGTCCTCCATATCAGTAATGTGGTTATCGAAACGAAACCACGCTTTGTATCCGTGGACCGCTGTATCAGGATCTAACAGTAGGGGAGCATGGTCTGATGTCCGTGAGGGTAGAGTATGATATATGCTCTCAGTACGATGCACTAACCAGGAGGGGTTAGCCACCACTCTATCAAGCCGACGCCACTTCCGATCCCTCTCTTGCTGGTTATGCCACGTATACCACGGTCCCACCGACGGTAGTGTCACTAAATCAGCCGCTGTCAAGCATGCACTGAACTCGTCAGTACCCAAAGCCGCGCTCCCTCCCAGGGCCTCACTCTCATCAAGAATGGCATTAAAATCACCCAACACCACCCAATCAATGTCCTGCAAATGCTCAGAAATAGAACGAATATAGTCCCATAACACTCGCCTCTCAATCACAGTGTTATGACCATAAACAAATGTATAAAACCGAGTAGCTGCCGTCTTGAGCTCCGTAACTCGACAATGTACCCATTTCTCAGAGGTGTGGACCATCTGAACATCCACCAAACTCTTATCCCAATCAATCCAAATCCGCTGACCCGGTCCAGAATCATAATCAATAAACCAACTCCATGAAGAGAAGACCCTCTCGGAAATAGAAGAAGACTTTCTCGCAATAACATGTGTTTCCAAAAGTGCAACAATACACACTGAATGCTCCCGAATAATATCCCGGACAGCCCTTTGGTGGTCCGATCTATTCAGGCCCCGTACATTCTAGCAGAGTGTACTACACATAAGGACAATATGGAAGGGCTGCTATAGGACCCTGAGTAAAGACCACCATCGTACCTGCCCTAGGATCTCGAGGAGCAGTGATAATCTCCTCACACGGGGTGCCTAGCCCAATCGACCCTTTTCCAAAACTCAAGCACCCGAGACCTGTCGTACTCTCCAACTCCATCGGAACCTCAGAATCCACAATACTATTTGAGACCATAATCCTCCTTTCACTCGAAGTATCTCCTTTACTGTCATCTACCCCGCCACCACCTTGATCGTCAAAATTACGGAGGGCAGCGAAAGAGTTATAAGAATTTCCAGCCCCTCGATCACAATTAGAAGCGTTGTTTTTCACCCCATGAATATTATTTTCAGGTTTACCCCCATTTCCGTTTGCTACCAGTGGGGTATCATTTTTTCCAGCTGGAGAGCCCGACTGTACCGTCCTCCTCGTCATCTCATTACCGGGTTTTTTTCCAACAAGTGTCCATTCCAAAGTAGTGGGTTTAGACCCCTGTCTTGTGACCGTCTCCAGCTGAGACCCCTTCGATTTTATGTGATGATCAATCTGTGTCACCGGCTGCTGTTTTTTTGGTTCGTATCGAGTCACCGGCTTGGTTAGAACCGGTTGTATCTTTCTGGGGCAGGTAGCCTCATCATGGCCAAATGTTTCACATGTCATACAACGATTCGGCCTCCATTCGTATTCAATACTAACCCGACAACTTCCTTTGTATTCACCCGCTTCCGTGGTTGGCTTTAAGAGCATAACGAAGTCTCGAAATTCCGCCTCAATATCCATCATGACGCATACACGGGCATAGTCCAGCCGGGAGAACGATGACGTTATAGCATCAGGGTATAAAGGTGTACTCCAACGGAAGATTACGAAGATTACGTAACTTAATCCATACTGGGATTTCTCGATGAGCATGCCTATCAAGTGACATCCCTTCACGCCATTTCTGGAGAAACAGTGGCTGCCCGACAAGAATCCACGGACCTCCCTCAAGGACCATTCTCATATCGTCCTCTGTACATAATTTAAAGAAGAACATACCATTCTCCATCGCTTTAACCTCCGAGACTCCTTTCCAAATTGAAGTAACAAACCGCTTCGTAGCTTGGTATCCTATTCGATTGCCCAGAAAATAACCTACTAGCGTCAGTTCCCATCTTCGACTACCCTCCTTTACATTTTCCCACGTAGGTCGGACGAAGGTCTGTCCATTATTTATCTCCGGTGCAACGTAATGAAGTGAGATTCTCGATGGTTTCAACGGACGCCACTTTTCTGTGGTTTCTTGGGACTGAGCCGTATTAACTTTAACATCTCCAATAAATAATTGATTCAGCAAAATACGGTCGCTGATGGAAGATGCATGCCTTGAAATAGGGCTTGTTGTGTGGATTTATTTTGATCCTTTAGAAGGTAAGTTTACCATTTAAATTCAAACTAAAGATATTATGAAAATTGATGATTGTATGTATACAATTTACATAGAATATTATTTATAATTTTTTAAAATTATTTAATAAAATATATAAAATTATTATTGTTATAAAAATTCAGTTCAACTCATTTCGTTCAATTAAAACACAGTTCAAATCATCGTAATTTCCAAAAGTACATGCAATATTATATTAAGAAAGGGGTATTCAATTCAGATTTCATTGGATTTTTTTGAACTTTAAAGTCCATAGATTTTGAAAATTTATAGACTCTACATAGAGTTTTACTGATTTTTTTATTGATTTATATGGATTTTGATATGGATTTTGATAGACTTTATTGAATTGAGTAATATATTTTTTGTATGATTTTTATTGATTATTCTTACGCTATAAGCAAATTTAAAATAAATACGTTTATATAAAAAAAAATCAAATAATATTATTTATTTTTCATTTTTTATAAATAATTTTCAAATTTGATTATTTTTTAATAATAATTTTTAATAACTTTTTTATAAATAATTTTCAAATTTAATTATTTTTAATAATAATTTTTATAATTTTTTTTAAATAATTTTCAAATTTTATTATTTTTTAATAATTATTTAATTAATTAAAAGAAAAACAAGTATAATTTTTTATATAAATTTTCAAGTATTATTATTTTTTATAATAATGTAGTTTATTAAAAAAAGAAATTAATATAAATATAATTTTTTTAAAAAGTTTTTTTATTTTTTATAATTATTTATGTTATTAAAAGTGAAATCCATGAAAATCTCTTCTTATTACGAGAGATTTTAAATAGCATAAACTATTCATATTTTTAGGTGAGAATTAAACAAAATTTATAGAGTTTTAAAATTCATGAACTTTTGAATACTAATAGATTTGTATAGATTTTTTTAAATTCGTATTGAATATAGGTAGATTTTTAAAGACTTTTAAAAATTTTGATTGAATACCGCTAAATTTTAAAAGTCTTAAAAAATCCAACAAAATCTCTACGAATGCACACCCTCAACTATAATAAAATTTTGATTTTTTATTGCTTAATTTTTGCAACTTTAATGAAAATGTAATAACCGTAATTTCAAAAGGTTGTGTAATTAGTAAGTAGACTAAAGTAATTATACCAATTTTCTAGGATCTTATCTGTAATTAACTTTTATCCAAAAAGCATTCCCAGTCGTAGTTGTAATTTTACAATACTTAATGCACCATTAATATTTTCGAAAAAGAATGCAATAAACGAAAAGATTAAGGGTGTAAGTGCAAATACGAAGAAATACACCCACACGGTCTCTCTCACTATATAGTAGACCACCCCAACTGAAAATCCGTGCAAAATCGCAACGTCAACTTTTACTCTCTCCCAGTCTCTCTGCAGAAATTCGCACATGCAGATCGACGGCGATTCTCGAAGATGAGCCCGATAACCTCCGAAGAATTGAATTACATCGTATATCGTTACCTAGTCGAATCCGGTATATTTATCGTTCGCCCTCATTCCCCGGTACATCGATCGCTCTTTTTTCTTCCTTTTTTGCTGTTGAGGTTTTGATTCTGTTATTTGTGTTGATACGAGAATTTTAGTTTTGAATCTGTAAACGGGGTGTCGTCGTCTCTGTTAATTGTTTTTTGGATTGTACTGATTTTTCTCGACCCAATTGATTTTAATTAGGAATTGATTTTCAGTTGACTGCAGAGGTTAAATTTTTCCATGGTGAAATATTTAGATTTCAGATTCTCCATTCTACGGCTCTGTTTGATTGCATTTAAATGTGGCCAATAATGGGAAAATGATATCGCCTTTGGTTTCATTTTTATCTCGATTGAATAATCGAGGATCGAACTATGGAAGTGAGTGTTAAATGGATTTTTTGGGGTTTAATGGTGGGAATTTGTATATGTTAGGTGCCCAACACATTATTCGATAAGGGTAGTAATTTGAGGCGTTGAAACAATACCGTTGACACGAAAACGAACACACTAGTATTCATTATTTTTCTGATAAATGTTCTTCACTAGTATTTATCGATGGTTTAAATGTCCTTCGAGGATCCTCTATTATTTTAACACTAGTCACTAATGTAATTTCAGGGTTCACACATTCATCCTTCGCTTTAGCACACGAGGCAGGTATCCACAAAAGTACTATTGATAGCAATCGTGTTCCACCCGGTGCTCTTGTTGCATTTATTCAAAAGGGAATTCAGTATTCTGAACTTGAAGCCAATTTAGATAATGTAAGAAAGTTATTTTCTTCTGTATTGCTCTTGTTGCTGCATCGTTTGGAATTTTTACTGATGCATGTTGTTGAGGCTTCCAGGATGATATGGATGCAGGTGATGGCTTCCAGTTTCTACACCCTCTAGATCTTATAACAAAAGATGCATCTGAGATTCAGAAGATCATAAAAGATAGGAACGACAACATTCAGGGTGATAAATCTAAGGGTAGAGACAAAGAAAACATAGAGAATGACCTGGAACATGGCCATGTACTCACATTAGAAAAAGAAAAAGAACTTGCAAGAGAGAAGGAAGCTGAGCAACTACATAGGGAGAAGGAAAAGGAACAAGATAGAGAGAGGATAGAAAAAGAAAAGGAGATGCCAAAGGGTAACGAGATGGAAAATCCATTTGATGGTATCAATAATGAAAATGACTGTGTAGAGAAGATTAATGGCACACTTGAGGAGAAAAAAACTGATGAAGGTAAGGAGAATTTCATTTTTCAATAACCACATTTTTTAAAATGAATATTAATTACGACTCTTATCATTGTTCATTTTAATTCTAGTAGACCCAGAACCAATGGATATTTATGCAGGTGTAGCTTCCTCTTCCTATGAAATCCCAAACGATGATGTTACTGTTTTGCATGGCCACACATCTGAGGTATGAGCATATCCAACAACTTTTACCTATCTGTTTATTATTACTCCCACTTGTGTATGTGGATCACTTTAATTGGTGTATCAATTATCAAATATTAAATGATCCATTGGTACTGGCAAGGTGATGGGTCGGTTAATATGATCATTTTCGGAGCAATGTCATGTACGGTTTTCACTCTCTTGAGTTCTTGACAGGTTGCTGCATGTGCATGGAACCCTGCTGCTTCACTTCTTGCTTCTGGGTTAGTATAAATTCTAAGCATTACATATCCTAACATAATTATATACTGTTGATTTTGTCCAAAACAGCTTGTGTTGTTAATATTGCATATAGTTAGTGTATGCGTTCTTGTAATTAAGAATTATGCATGTTTTTTTCTATTTCTACTAAATTCAGTAAAGGTGAGAGTAAACTTATAAATCAACTAATTTTACTTATTTCCTGTTTGTCATGTCCTAAAACTGTAGTATGATCATTGTTATTTCAGTTCCGGAGACTGGACTGCAAGAATTTGGGCAATTGATGGGCCATCTAACTCTAATGGACAGAATGGGCCTCCGAGTCTTGTATTGGAACATTTGAAGACTAGAACGAATGAGAAAAGCAAGGATGTGACAGCACTTGATTGGAATGTGAGTGTTTCAGTTTATTCTTCTTATTATTAATATTTATTGGTATTTGTTGTTTTATGAATATCAAATGTTATATTTCTACACTAATGTTTGTGTTCAGGCTGTTTTGAAATCTGCACAATAGGGTTCAATACAATTAACTTAATCTCTTCTTACTGTAACTCTTTTTTTACACAGGTTGAGGGAACATTACTTGCTACGGGTTGTTATGATGGCCAGGCACGGATTTGGAGTAGAGAGGGTAAGAGTCTGTATTGCTAGTAGAATCGCATCATGTGTACATTAATTATCCCGCTCATATTTGGGAGTTTATTTATCTGTAAGTATCCATTATATGCATGATAAACAAGGGTCTGTCTTCTTAAATATACAGGGGAGTTGATTAGTACTTTGAATAAACATAAAGGCCCAATCTTCTCTTTAAAGTGGAACAAGAAAGGGGATTTTCTTCTCAGTGGAAGTGCGGATAAAACCGCGATTGTATGGGATGTCAAAACAACAGATTGGAAACAACAGTTCGAATTTCACTCTGGTGCTTATGACCTTTTTTCCTTGTTATACTTGATATTATTTACTTAATTTATCTGATATTTATCTTGTTTGTAACTTCATATATGCTTGCACTCTTTTCTTCTATATTTTTTTTCAATCCCACAGGTCCTACCCTTGATGTCGATTGGCGAAACAATGTTTCGTTTGCAACATGCTCTTCTGATAGCATGATATACGTGTGTAAAGTTGGGGAAAATAGACCAATCAAAGCGTTTGCAGGCCATGAGGTTTGTTGTGAAATTACATTCTTGTAAAGAAAATTGCACTATTGTTGTGATTTGAGTATATGCATATTTTTCCATATTTAATCAAGGATAAAAAAGTTATCCTGATCATATAGTTGAAATATGAAATTTTAATCATCCTTTTTTGTTGCAAATCTGGATATAATATAGTCATGCTAATATTTGGTATACTGAATGTGCTTCAGGGTGAAATTAATGCTATCAAGTGGGACCCGGCGGGCTCCCTTTTAGCTTCATGCTCCGATGATTGTTCGGCTAAGGTAGGAAGAATTGTTGAGCATGTGTCTGCTTTAATGGTCATTTATCAAGTTATTTGAGGGATGACCACAAATAAATAACCCCTAGTGGATTAGGTTATTAATTAGAAAAAGGTCTCAGAGTTTTTGAAAATTACAAGAGAAATTAAATGATTTTGATTTTGTATTATATTTTGCTCCCTTTATAAGATAAACACATTTCAAGCACCCCCTTTAGATTTGTAAAATATTTCAAATATCCCCTTATAATAAAAGGAGTGTGCAACTGGTGAATTACTGCAGATATGGAGCATGAAACACGACACTTGCTTGCTCGACTTGAAGGAACATACTAAAGTATGATTTCATTTTTTCTTTTTGATTTCTTTTGCTATGATCTGTATTGAATGAATTTGTGAAGTCAGGGTTTCTAAAATGTATGTCCTATTTTAGGAGATATATACTGTTCGGTGGAGTCCGACAGGGCCCGGGACCAGCAATCCTAATCAGCAACTGTTGCTGGCCAGGTGCTCTTTTTTTTCGCAATTTAATTTCCAACGTACTTGCAAATGCTCGACTAAAATAATAGCCCAATGAATTAAATAAGAAAATGAGGTTGGCTTTCTGCTTAACTATAATATTGATCTTCTATGCTCTACAGTGCCTCATTTGATTCAACCGTAAAGCTGTGGGATGTGGACGTCGGGGCTCTTTTCCACAACTTAGACAGCCACAGGTATATGACACCAGCATTATATGTAATCACAGTTCGTAAAATAGAAGTAAAAAAGCTTATCAGGGTCCTTGATGATCTTATGAGGCTATAAAAAGGTTTATCAGATATTTTGCTTCTCATGGATTTAAATCGTTAAAAATATAGGGAACCCGTTTATTCTGTTGCATTTAGCCCGAATGGCGAGTATTTGGCTACTGGATCGCTCGACAAATGCATGCACATTTGGTCGGTGAAGGAAGCAAAGATCGTGAAAACTTTCTGCGGAAATGGTGGGATCTTTGAAGTTTGTTGGAACGCAAAGGGGGATAAAATCGCTGCTTGCTTCGCGAACAATGTCGTCTGCGTCCTGGATTTCCGAAAGTAGAGAAATCGAAACCTGGATATTATATCATGAAATGTTTTTTTTTTTTTTTGGTAAAAATCAATATCATATAAAAGAAAAAGTGTAATGATAAAATGAATTTCACAAATATGAAATGTTTGTTGTGCTTCTTTTATAGATATATCCCGGGGAATATATACTTGAATTTTGAAATACATTTTTGCTAATATTCTTGGTTTTTGTAATGACTCTGTGCTTTTATTTAATCATTTAGAAAGTGCAGTAAAAAAAAACATAACTAGATAAGTATTTTGTCTCTCTGTCCCTTATTCAAAAACATAGTACACATTTTTAACGTAGATTATTATTATTAAATAATTAAAAATTAAGTGGAACATTTTAATTTAAAATGAAAAATTATGATTAATATTTTTTAAGCGAGTGTGTTACAGTATTATAGAATGTACAAATAAAGAAAATGTGATTATTTTGGAATGGAAAAATATATTCCAAACGATAATTAGCAATCCCACCAAAACACCATACATACAATAAACCGGGAAACCCAAATTGAACTTTCTTACAGAGCCGACCGGTTCAAATAGCGACCGCACGGTCCACACACACAACCGAAAAAAAAAAACATTTACCGTAAAAGAATAAAATAAACCGCTCCCCAAAAAAACCCCAATTTCAATTTTTTGGGTTTCATCACACAGAAAGTTTACCCCGCTCACTCGAAAATATTTCAAACACCTCTCTGGTAATGGCGGTATTTTTTTCAATTTTACCTCGGCATTCGCAGTAGCATTTTGCAGCTTATATACACGAACCCATTTCCCCCCTCTCCCACAAACGAATTCGACTGCAATGGCGGACAAAGAGAACTGCACCAGAGTCACGCGCTTGGCGGCGAAGAGAGCAGCAGAAGCGGCGGAGGCCGCGGATTATCCGAGTAAGAAAAAGAGGGTGGTTCTGGGAGATATTCAGAACGTCCCGCCTCCGCAGAACGTGGGTCGGGGAAAAAAAAATCAGAACGAGACGGAGAATGTTAAGAAGCCCAAGAGGACTGTGAAGCGGCGGAAATTGAGTTCAGAGGAAAAGGAGCCGTCGAAGAGCGGAATCGATTCCGATGGGAAAAGCGACGACCCGCAGATGTGCGGAGCCTACGTTTCTGATATATATGAATACCTGCATAATATGGAGGTTAGCGGCGATTTCTATTTTGCCCCTTTTTCGTTTTTAGGGTTTGTTGTTTGAACGCTGTAGTCGACATACGCCCATCTGATTTTATCTGGGCTTATCGAATTTTCAGTGTTTTTGTTGAAATTGTTGATAGGGTTTATCGAGTTTTAGGGTTTTGCTAGAATTGTTGATTAGGTTACGGATTTTGGGGATTTCATGAATTTCATCCAAAATGGCAAATTCCTTTTTAATCAATATTGTTTTTTTTATTCTAGATGGAGACAGTGAGAAGGCCATTGTCAAATTACTTGGAAGAAATCCAAAAAGATGTGAATGCAAACATGAGAGGGGTCTTGGTGGATTGGCTTGTTGAGGTGGCAGAAGAATACAGGCTTCTCTCGGATACTTTGTACCTAGCAGTTTCGTACATAGACAGGTTCTTGTCCAAGCACGCTATTAATCGTCAAAAGCTTCAGCTTCTCGGAGTTTCTTCGATGCTCATAGCCTCGTAAGAAAACTCAACTCTTCAGTTTCGAATGCCTGTATGGTTCGTGTTTGCAATTTTTGATTGCATTGTTGTCGTGTTTCATATAGGAAATACGAGGAGATCAGTCCCCCTCATGTGGAAGATTTTTGTTACATAACTGATAATACTTACAAGAAGGAAGAAGTGGTGCAAATGGAGGCTGACGTGCTTAAATCTCTTAGATTTGAAATGGGAAGTCCTACCGTGAAGACATTTCTAAGGTATGCAGCTTTTTTTCTTGTTTCTGTTTATAAATATCTTTGTGATTTGTTTAGCTAAGCCTAAGTGCATTTCTGTTTTTGCTTGGTTTGCAGAAAATTTACCAGGATTGCTCAAGAAGATTATGAGGTATTGGATTACATTCTTAGCATAATATAATTATACACCCTCGCTTTTATCATAATTGGAAAATAGTTGTTAGAGATTTGATTTTAGTTGTTAAAAAACAGATGTCGAGGTGTAGATGAATCATGAATGTGTTTAATTGTAATTAGGCTAAATTTCAGGGTAGGTTTAGTAATCTGCCCTTTGTTATTTTACATTTAGATCGAAAAATAGCTGTTCTCATGAATATTTGTTGTGTTTGTTGTTTATGCAGCATTCTCACTTGCAATTGGAGTTCTTGGGTTACTATCTAGCCGAATTAAGTTTACTCGACTATGGATGTGTGAAGTTCTTGCCGTCTTTAGTGGCTGCATCAGTCATATTCCTTGCAAGATTTACACTTCAGCCTATGATTCATCCTTGGGTACGAACCCAGCTTGTTTAGAATTCTCCAAAAAACAGAAAAAATATATATATATATCTTATCTTTTTTTTTAAATCTTGATAATCGACAGAGCTTGGCCCTACAAAGCCACTCCGGATACAAAGCTTCTGATCTGAAAGAATGTGTCTTGATCATTCATGACTTGCAATTGAATAAAAAGGGTGACTCGTTGATAGCGATGAGAGAGAAATACAAGCAGCACAAGGTTTGTTGTTTCGTATATATATGCATATTAAGTTCTACAATTCATGTTGTATTTTTGTGTGTTACTAAGTTAGATTTTTTTCTTTTGAACAGTTCAAATGTGTGTCTACACAGTCTTCGCCGTCTGAAATACCCGAGTCCTTTTTTGAAAAAGCCCATGCAGCTCCTGAATGAAGCCTTGAAATTCATGGAGAGTGTACATAAGCTTTCGATTCCGATTCTTGTTCGATGAGGTTTAGTTGGAGCCTGGAGGGTTGGTTTTAGGATGAAGTAGAAACTGACTGGTCTGTTTTTCCTTTAGTGAGGAATTGTACTGTAAGTAAATTTTGTGATGATCAGCTTAGTTTTAGAATCATGTTATTCAATCACATATGTACTTGGAATGTGAATTTTGTGGGAAATTTGATTTGTTTTTTTATCCTATATTTGGTGTGTGTTGAATTTTGATGTTGAAGTAGAAATTACTAATATATCTTTACTAATTAAATCAAAATTTGATATATTTTCTACTCTTTTGGTTTCATAATAACAATTCATTTTCTTTCACAAAATATAAATGTTGAATTATTATGAAACTATGAAGTATTTTAAATTAAAATTTTAAAACACTAATTTATATAGTAAAGTGAATATTGGCAAATGGTGCCCGATTTCTTCGGGCTAGTCGACATGACTTTTATAGTTTGAAGGAAAAAATCTGAGCTATATGTATGTGTTTCTGTTTCAGGCACTTTTTTTATGTTTGCGATTGTTAGCGGACTCAGCGTCGTATTCATCGCGAGGCTCGTCCCAGAAACAAAGGGGCGGAACGTTGGAGGAAATACAGGCATCCATGGTCTTGTTTTGAGGCAGCAGAAGAAACATATTACATATATATACAGTAGTCAGTTTACTCTGCTGGCATTTGATTTGTCTTATAAGTTGCATCCATATACTCGATTGAGAAACGGAAATCAAGTAATTGAACGAACATTCGTTGAGATCTTCATATCGATCAGACATTCACAATCACTCTATTTGATCTAATTAAAAGTACAAATAATGATTATGAACTTTGAGGAGGTTATGTCTAAAATTTGTTATGAATTTAATAAATTTTTCTAAATATTTCCACCAAAATTTTAAATTGTGGGAATGAATTATGAATAATTGTAGTAATGATAATAGATAGTGTCAATTGGTCAATTCGTGTCGTGTTATGTTAAAATCAAACTAAACTAATTCAATAGTCCTGTCGACCACTCCCATGGCAAGATGGTCGGCATCCGGATCACGCCGGGAAAACCTCAAAAGCTCCAGCTGTCACCAATATATCTCGGGTGTTGATCAATCAAAGAAGAAGGTTAATAATAGAAATTAGGGCTTTGTTAAGTATCATACCATAAAGTTCAAATATAAATTGAATAATTTTATCACTTTAAAAAGTTTTTTTTAAGTATTATTGACTCATCTTTGACATGGTAACAGAGCAAGCCCAACATGATAATAGGTGCCTCAACAAATTTCTGGTTAGTCGAAAGATAACATTATGTCCACGAGTAGAGCCGACAAAACCGAGAATATAATAGTCGTGAGAGAGCAGGTTAAGTATTCCACATCGGTTAGAAATAGATAGAGCCGACAAAATTGAGCATACTCGTGAGAGATAGTGTTAGAGTATTCCACGAGCATGAGTTAGAAATAAATCTTAAAGTTGAATTTAATCGTGAGAGAGAGAGAGAGGGAGAGAGCGTGTTAAATATAAACTTTGACTTTTTTTAACGTTATCTCTCTTTTAATTGTAAAAAGAAAAAAGGAAATAATAAATTAAATAATAAATTGTTTAATTTAAAATAGCTGCATTATATTACATTTTTATCCATACAACTATTATATCTTCTAATAAAATATTAGTATATTTTTTAAACTATGTGTCCAACAAATTATGACATCTATTAATGGGCTAAAGTAGTATATCTTGTGAGCTTTAAAAAAAAGCTCAACTAATCATCACGCCTTCTACTAGGTAGTAGGTACACAATATTTTTGTCCGCAAAATTATCTATCTACAGTAGTTTTTACCAACTTTTTCTTTCCCAAAATTTTGACCATAAAGCATTTTAGAAATAGGGTGGCCCTAAACATCCAGATTCTGGATATCCAGAATCTTAATTACTTAAATTAAATTACATTTCTAACCTTATATATCTTTTAAGTCATCTAATGATTATTTGTTCTGTAATTTATTTATTTTAACTCTTTATCCTTTTATCTTTATCCTTACAATCTAAATAATTAATTTCTCACGAATTCCAAAAAAGTGTAAAATAGTTAAATAAATGAAAACACACAAACACTTAACTACTCTTATTTAAAACACAATTACATACATAATATATATAAAAACGTGAAAAATGTTCAAAAAAATGTTCAAAAAATATTATATAAAAAATAGAAATAAAATTTAGTATAAAAATATATATTTTAAAAATAGATTGATAGGCTCAAAAAATTAATAAAACCACTACTTAAATGATAATAAAATTTATGTGTATAATAATTCAAAACATTAATTTTATTCTCTCTCTCTCTCTCTATATATATATATATATTATAACTTAGACAATAAAATGTTTTATTTGTGCTTAATTATATAAATAAGATTACATCGTATATGTAGTACTATAATTTAGACAATCAGATGTTTTAATTTATGCTGAAATATATAAATAAGATCACATTGCATTATTATTCGGCTTCAATTTTATTTGGCAAGATCATGTTTTGATCTGTTTGATTGAATCACATATAATACTTAACTAGTGCGGATAATATTTTATATTTTATACTAACATCCTCGAAACATATATAAACAAAATATAATTACAACACGAAATTAACTTGAAAAATTAACTTGAAAAATTAACTTTCTTATTTATATTATCACAAATAAGCTTATAATCAATTACAATTATAATAAGTCCCTTAGATTTTGTCATTTTTTATAAACTTTATAAAAACGTATATAAGATAGTGAGATTTATACAAGAAAACTGTATTACTTAATTATGTGTATAATTATTTCAAATGTGTTTAATTCTTAATATTGGTCCTAGTTCATGTCAATGGAGTTAACAATCAAAATCAAGGTTTTATAGTTTTTCAAAATTTAAATCTCACTATCTTTCAAGTTGATAGGAATGAATCATAAATCAACAATCTCATTTAAATATTGTTCCTGATTCATAAATATTTTTTTTAGATATAAAATATATGTGGGAAATTTATAAAAATAAGTACAAAATTTAAATGAGATAAATAAAATATTATGATATGAACATTTTTATTTGCACTCTATTTTTATTTATCGTAAAATTTATTGAATGAAGTTACAACAAGCAATCTCATAAATTAAGGAAATCGATGGATTCATGTAAACAAAGATTACAACAGACCTACTAATATTAATATATTTATTTATTATCCTTATTACAAGTTTAATAATTTTATTTATTTATATTATTTGGTAAAGACTCATAATATTTCAACTTATGTTACATAAATTATGTATATACATAAATGTTTTTGAAAAGACCATTAAGAGAAAAACGTTAAGCTCAAAAAACTTGAATACAAAATAATAAATTAAAAAAATAATGCAAAAATTTAATGTTAACAATCTTAAGTATCATTTTTTTTTATAATTGGTTTTTACTCTATAGACGTTCTACAATTAAAATTTATGCAATATATAGTAGTAGTATATTTTTTTTATAATTACAATTATACATAGTAATTATAATAAAATGATGAATATAATTATAATATATTTTATATTTTTTTAATGATTCGTTTTGCAAACAAATGAAAATTTATAAAATTAGACGAAAAAATCAATGGAACAAACAACTGGTTGGATACAATAATGTTATTTCAAGTAAATTGATGATTCAGCATAAATACAATTTTATATTATCAATTTTTACGCTAATTTTTCAGAAAATAAAATTAAAAGGCATTTTTTTTTTATGTAAACGTCCTATTTCTTAGGAAGACTTGTAATTAATTAATCTTGTTGGAATTTACAAAAACAATGAATGCGTATGGAAAACGGAGAAAGACTCACGCCTACAACAGAATTACTAAATAAAATAAAAATTAATTAATTAATTTTAATAAGGTTAAAAAAGTAATTGTAAATAAAAAAGTTAATTTCTGGATATCCAGATTCTGGACATCAATCTTTATCCTTAGAAATATTAGTAGATAAATGTTTTATTTTAAGTATTAATGAATAAAGCACGCCAATCACGTCCGTCACCCACGATGAATACGTAAGTGTAACGGGGTTTTGACGTCATGCATGATGAATACGCAACGAACGCATGCGATGAACTCATGTATGATGAGAGTACGTATTCGACTCTACGATTAAAAAAATGCACCGAATTGAACTCGTCTCAGTACTCCATTATAAATAAACACGGTCATGATGGAGATCGACAATAAACTACTCCACATAGCACATCGAACTCGTAAACACAACATATATATATATATAAGTGTAATAATTTAGATTAATGGGTAAATCGATGGTGAATATAGTTGTTGTTTTCGCAACGACGATCACGACTCTTGTTCTTATTCTCAACACAAATATTGCTGATGCTGCTGCTAATTGCACCATTGGCGAAGACATTTACTCTAATTGTGTGCTTCCACTAATTACAACTCAGAGCTGTTGTGAACCCATTAAGGCGATTGATAATTTGAATGACACCGACATTCAAATCAATTGTCGGTGCTTAAAAGATCTTACAGAGTCCAAGATGGTGACCATCAATGTTGCAGATATTGCCGGACACTGCAATTTTATTCCACTTCACCCAACTATAGACTGGTGAGCCCTATTTATTTATGTATTTACTTATTTATTAATTTGACAAATTAATTAGAGTCTTCTTTCAGATCAATTGATGATATTATATATATATATCTTCAATTAATTTTAATTTTCTGTAGCTAGGCAGCAAGCAGCAGAGCGCAAGAATGAAATGTGGATTCATTTGCCGATGATAAGTACTGATCTACCGCGGGTTGAAGCTAGCTATAATATTATACCACTCCTATCCTATTACTACTATATATGTTCATGTTTTGCTATGTTTTAATTATAAACTCTTAATATCTCTCATCATCATATGCTATATATGTAAGATCCATGAATAATATAATTAATAATAATAATAATAATAATTATAAAGCTTTTCACAATTTCCTGCTCGTGAATTTAATTATTCGTCCTCATGTTTGAGAAATTCCATCTTTGAGCCCGCCATCAACTTTTCGAATTTCGAGTTTGATGTGATTTACCTTGAATTGAAGAAAGTTGAGGCGTTTGTACAAACTTTCTGCAAAACTTTGTTGTGATTTTGTGCTCAATCACACGCTCGTACAAACTTTCTGCAAAACTTTGTTGTGATTTTGTGCTCAATCACACGCTCGGACCCCAAATATAACCTTGTCCTCTCAATCTAGATATGCTCAAAATATATCTAGAGAACATATTATCAATAGCCTCTTTAAGTGAAAGTACCGTAGTACTAGTCACATGTTCAACTCCAATAAAATGTTTTTTCACATGTCCACTACCTTGTAACTATTCACATTGGCAAGATTGTAGATTGAAGCAAAAAACAACGAGAACCCGAATAATAAACGAAAAAACCTAATATAAACACCAAGATCTTCCGCTTACGCTTTCATATGCACATATCATCGAAAACGATACCTTAGATAAAACCAACACCGTGTCTCCAACCGATAATCTTAGCTCCTGAAGCATGACAGAATTCACTTTCAAATAATGGAATTCGATCGAATAAAAGAAAGCTCAAGAATGATGTTAAGAAAAGGTCATCGACCTTTCCAGCTCTGGCTCGGATATTTTCCCTGATGTTCCCGACTTAGGTGAACCCTGAATTTCATTGTCCTGTATAATACCATCGTATCAATCAACAGATAAAACAATTTCAAGCAGTAAAAAAAGAACAAAAAACACTTACATCAGCAGAATAATCGTGCATCCAGTTCGGGATATTATCCGAGAGGACCCTAATGTATTGCTCCATAGCCGAGTCCTGGCTCATGCTGCCCAGCCTCTGCCACGCGTTCCTTGCACAATGGAATTAGTGGGGCCCATCACTCACACGATAGTAAGCAGCTTTTTTTCAACAACCCTGGAGTATTATATAGCTAGCAATCAAACTACACCCTAACGCCTTATTCAAGTTCAGCCCTAACGTTCTTTGCCTCGTTAAGTTATTGCGAGCTTTAACTATATTTTTGTCCACATCTAAAACCAGAACAAGGTGCTTTCAATTTCTGGTTTGAATTTTGGATATTCAATTCTATAAACTCCGGTCATATTGGATCAACAAATATATATCTCATATGCATTTATTATCACTAATGTTGAACTTAAACACCCAAATGAATCCTAATTTCAAGCTAACAACGACAAAAACATGATCACGATTCTTAAGAAATACGCATCGATGGATAACGTGAAATGACCAAAATACCATTTGGCACGGGCGGAGAGCTTGAACGCCATCGGCTGAGGTTCGTGGCAACTCCCCTCCACCGCCACTTTATGAAGTCCGTACAGTTCCATCTGAACATCACTAGCTAACTTGATATCATCTTCTTTGACCGTTTTGCCCTTCCCCTTTCCACCGTACTCCAAGTAATTCACAGCCTCCGCAAACACTCTCTCCAGCTCACTCCTCTCTATACCTTCCCAATCCTCACCAATTTCACATTTTGCCCCACAGGTCCCTGAACTCTTCTGATTTTCCAAAACAGCCCCATCCGTAATTTTCTCGCCGGAATTTTCATTTTCTCCGACGATTTTCTCCCCGACTGGATTCGTATCGTCCGACAACCCGAGCCCTCCAAGAAGATCGACGCTTTCTACCATGACGTCATCGGCAAACTTCATCATCTTCTTTCGGGCTTTCGGGCTTCTTCTAACCCTAATCGAAGTCGTCTCTTTGGCAACCAGGCCTTCGTTGTTGGAGACGGAAACCGCAAAAGACACGATTTTTGCGAGAATGAAAGTTAGAATAACGCCGATAAAAGCAGTGAAAATCGGTTCTTGGAAAAAACCCATGGTAAATCTGGTGCTCGATTTCGATTCTGGGAAATAGGTCGTCGGAAGGGGTGGGTTAAAAGGGAAAGATGAACAGAAAAAGCTCGTGAAACTTTTTCAAAGAAGGGCTTAAAGAAGATGATGGTGGACTGTGTTGACATTAATCATCCTAAATTTATATAGCAACTTTTTTTTCTTTCATAATTTCATGTAAAATTAAAAAGAAAAAAAGAAAAAAAAGAGGATGTTTGTAGAGGAGAGTAAAGCATATTCCATTTTTTCCTTTTCTTAGTGGGGTCACAAATCACAATGTCAAAATATGAATTTTTACTATTTGTTGTGGTACATGAATTTTATGTCAAGAAAGTTTAGGTGCATGTACGATGTATCATGAAAAAAATTGGTGATTGAAGTTGCAATGTTTTACGGATTTAAAAAATATTTATACACTATATAAAATTGGTAAGAATTGAACAATAGTGTGATTCAATTGTTACTACAAAAGATATAATTTTGTTCCGTGCATAGCACGGGCAATTGTTACTAGTAACTCAAAATCAATTAGATTTTTTTAATTGATTAGAAATTTCCTTCATATCTTTGGCAATGGATCATTTACTCATAGTTATTCAATCCAAAGTCTTGATCCAACCAAAATTTAAATTGCAAATAATACGAAAACGAAAGACATATGAATTGGAAAGAGTAAATCATGTCAATTGCAAGTTTGGAACAATAGAGCAAGTATGTTATGTATGCACATATGTGGGCCTCTGTCTTTATCTTCCAGCTAAAACCCATTATAATGGGCAGCCTATTATCATTTCAAGTTTAAAAAGTCCAAACGAAACCTCTTTGTTCATATTTTAAAACTTCAATCAATTTTTATCTTAAAGATATTTAAAAAGTGTAATCATGGTTTAATTGTGTTTTCGTAATATTTTATAAATTTTAATTATATATTTTTTAAAACTTAAAAAATAAAAAGTTGAATAGAGAGTGCGTAATTCACACAGAGTAGGTTTTATTTGTGGCTCACGCGCGCGCGTGTCTCACACTGTTGTGCAATTTCGTGCTACCTGCTTCCCCCAAATTCGCTGTGTATATAAAAACAGCTTAAATTGAGCATAGATAAATTCTCTGAAAAAAAAGAGAGAGAGGTAATCGTAGGTTGCGTTGGAGCCATCGTCAGCCATGGGAGGAGGCAACGCGCAGAAATCGAAAACGGCCCGGGAAAGGAACGCCGAGAAGATGAAAGCTTCTAAAGGTAAATCTCTCTCTCTTTCTCTCTCTCTCTCTCTCTCTCTCTCTGGGAATTAATCCTTCATACTCAGGTTTTATCTTCTGTCGATTGGGTGATTTTTGTGTGAAATTGAGAAGGGGTTTTTGGTAATTTGAACGGATCGGGGTTGAATCTGACGATTAGGGTTTGCTTGATTTTCTGCGCAGGAAGTCAACTCGACGCCAACAAAAAGGCTATGTCAATCCAGGTTTATCTCTATTTCTGTGTTCATACATATGTTTTTGTTTTTCGTTTTTTTCGATTTCTTTGATTATTGAGTATGTTGAATTTGATAGTATTGTAGAGCTTTTTTGAATTATTTTTCTGAGTTTCTGCACACAAACACACAAAAATAGGGATCTTTCATCTTTTAGTATTCGTTTTAGCATTAACAACTCAGGTTTTAATTCAATTGGTTTGATCTTACACAGAAAAAAATGGTTTCATAGCTTCTTTTTTTTACTTTCGTTTTCATATGGAATAGTGGTGTTTCGTATAAAAACCCAACAATTTAACGATTTTTAATGCCTCGAGACTTTGAAATGCAAGTGCCGATTTCTGTTTCACCCAATCAAAATCGAAAAGCAGGATGTAGTTTTCTTTTTCTCGTTCTTTCGCATTTAGTGTTTTGAATTGCGTTTTGAAAACAACAAGCATATGATACTTCTTTCATATTTTTATTCAGATAAAAGATGAGAAAATGGCCTATGTGTGTATTTTTATCTTTCATTTTTCTCTTAGTTGATGTTTAGAAGTTAGAACAACTGAATGTGCGGTTGAATAGTTTAAGGTATGTTTGGTGAATCGAAAGGTAAAAAATGAGCTTACTTTCACTAGATATGGCGTATCTATCACAAGTTTGTTTACGAGTATTCTTTGAACCTCAGAGCAAACTAGAGATTCCTGACAACTTAGCCATCTGAAAATTATGAGATTCCTAACAACTTAGCCATCTGAAAATTATGAAATTGGGATTACGTAGCTCATCTTAGCCCACAAAGCTAAAACTAATTGTTTGATATCGTATATTGGTAAAAAAAAATTGCTTGTTTTTCGTTTGTGTTTTGGGTGGTTGTATTCATTTCTTGTTTTTATCGTCAACAGTGCAAGGTTTGCATGCAAACATTCATATGCACAACCTCGGAGGCGAAATGCAGGGAGCATGCAGAAGCCAAGCATCCCAAGGCTGATATCTTCACTTGCTTTCCCCACCTCAAAACCTGATGAGTGAATGTCTCTGGTTGGTGAATCTCTGTTTATTAGCGTGGAATATGTTTCAGTATTTTGGTTCTAAGATGAATGTTCGGTTCTAGACTTTCGATGGTTGTGTCTTGAGACTATGAAGCTATGTTATATAAATATATATATTTATATTCCTTGTTCTTAGACCATTCTCACCAACATTAATGTTCACAAGTCTCACTCTTTTGGTTTCACAATTCGACATGTCTGAAGAATAGTCACAGTTCTTTTGTTGCCTTCTTGGGCTCTGGCCCAAAATATGTGACTCAGGCCCGAACCATTTCGTTGGCCCATTTACAATCAAGGGTGATCAAACTTTTTCTGAGACTTTTATTTGCGGTACCTGTTTAAATAAACAAAATAAAATAAATCGTGATATGAAGAAATCAGAATATAATTCGATATGATGTTGTCCTAAAGGTAAAAAACAGTTCCCTCTTTGTGGATTATGACGAATATGTGAAAGAGATACAGTGACAACAACACCATATCTAAGTTTTGATCTTCACCTCGCTTTACTTATTTATATAAAAATGAAATACAACTCTTTTTCAATCATGAAATAATTACGAGAATCATATCATTGTGTTTTAGGAAAATATGCATCGAAATATATATGCTATAAACTAAAGTGAACGCAGTTAATGGAGCTGGTTCGGATGCGGCGAAACGCAACCTTGAAACAGATAAAATCTCACCACTAACTTACGGTTATCATGAATTGCAGGGAATGGGTTTGTCCCATTCCAGTTAATAAAATTAATAATTGCACGAGTCTTATTAATTAATTTGTTTCTCCATTATTATATAACAAAGAAAAAATTTACTGACGTGGATCCCACTGCTTGTGGAGGATAACTAAGTGGGGCCTTCTGACGTGGACTGCACCCCTCTCGATTTCTTCCTTTTCCGACCAGTCAATTTAACGGTTCAATTCCGAGTTAAGAAAATGACTTGTTTGTCATTGTTCAACTTTTTTGTTTCCATGGAACTCTTGTAAGACCATTCCCAATGGGGGAGGCAATGGCAAAATTTGCCTCCCCACTCCATTTTCACTCTCCAATGGTGGAGGCAAACAAGGAGGTATTTTGCCACCATGAATAGTAGGAGGCAAATTTGCCTCCACACTATTCATGGAGGCAAATGTTATTTTATTTTTTTTTTTTTTTTTCAATTAATAGTTATATAAATATAAATGTAAATATAATTGTATTTGTTGATTTTAATTTATAATTTTTATATTTTAATAAAAAAAATATGAAAAAATAATATTTATAATATAATAATATTATTTGACATAATTTTTGATACAACATTCAAATTAAAATACAATAATACAAATTACATTACTACTAATTTTAATACAAATTTCATATTACAATACAAAATAAGATAAGCAAATAAAATAAAAATTGAAAATTAATACAAAATTTCTAATTCATAATTATGTTGTTGTTGTTATTGCGATAATTTTTATATAATATTTAGTTTTTATGTATTAATTATTTTATTAATGTATTACTACATTTTTATTTTGTTTAATTTTTATATTATTTAAAAAAATAATTTTAAATTAAAATTAAAATTATATATTATTTTAATATAAATAAACATTAAATTAAGAAGATTCTAAAAGAATATTCATTTGGAGTCAAAATTTGATGAATACCATTGGAGTGAAAATGGGATGGGAGGCAAATTTTGTGGCAAAATTTGTCATTGCCTCCCACTTTGCCTCCATAGCATTGGAATGCCCTAAGAGTAAAGAAAACCAGTTAGATCATTAGATGTTCACATTCAAATTCAAGAAGACGAAATCATATGTGAGGATTAAAGGCGAATATCGAGAGTCCAAGCTTTCTAAGTATTGTTAGGAAATTTTAAACAATGAAATAGAGTACAAATTTTAAGGACTAAATGAAATTACTACTTTTCAATGATGTTATAAGAAGAATCATTCACACCAAAATTGTGTACTATTTCCAATTTAATTAACTAAAAGTCAATTAAAACTCAGAAGCTCGTTGTACATTTCCAATTTTCCCCTCATAATTAAAACAAAAAAAAAAATTAATTAATTAATTTAATTAATTTTTTTTTGGTACAAAATTAACCAAAAAGGTTGAGAAGCTTTGGCTTTTTGCTACCAACTTCACTGACCCCATTCCCAATGCTGCTGCTGCTCCTGCTGCTCCCCAACTCCGGCGGCGACAATTCCGAATATCCCGACCCAAACGACGCCGTTTTCTCCACACACATCCGCCCAATCGCGGCCGGAACCCTAGTCTCCCCGGCCGACCCATGCATGAAAACTGACTTCCGCGCCGGAGAATCCCCGCCGCAGAGAGGCCGCAACTCGCCGCCGGCGAGCACCGTCTCGACAGCCGCCTGACAGATGTTCCAGTTCCCGGAGGAAACCAGCCCCACCGCGCCGCTCACCGGGTTCACCGTCCGCCCACACGCCTCGAACAACAGCGATTGAAACAGAGCTATAGAAAAAAAAATCGAATCAAATCAAAATTAATTAAAATCGACGCTCAGTGTTTTCTGATCGATTCAATTACCGGGTCTTTTATTTTCCGGCACGGCGGAGATGAAGGACATGAGGTCGCTCCGGCCGAAGAACTTGGAAACGAATAGGGTCGCGTTGGCCTGCGCTTGCGGGGTTTGGATCCAATCCAAACACGGCCTTAGGATGCACTCGTCGCTGCACCCTCTTCGGAGAACCCTGCACCCGTTGCAGCTCATCCCAGCTCCTTGGCTAATTACGGAATTACCCTTCCGATTGGGTTTCTTCGGCCCAAAGAAATAGAGAGAAATGGTACTGGGGTTGCTGTGTTAATTTGTAGGGGTTTTGTAACCTTGGTTATTGGGAAAGTAACCATGGTTGGGTTTATTTTCAAAGTTGTTAAGGATGTGTTTGGATCGAGAGAATAAAAACAAAATCAAAAAAAGTTAATTAAATTAACCGAAATTTAAAATTAATAAATAAAAAAAAGATTTCTCGTATAATTATTTGTTGAATTTATGGGCGAATATATTATCTTCATCATTGAATCTTGATAAATTTTCACTCATCTCATTTATTCTCACGTGCTAATATTTCATGCTTAATTATGCATATAATTATATTAAAAAAGAGTAGTAATAATTATGTTCATCCTCCCATAACTTAGATCTCTCTTTAATATTTTAATATAAAAAATATTTGATGCTCCTTTGAAAAAACAAACCATCTAATAATTTTCACTGTGAATTATACTTACATTAATTCGAAAAAATAATTATTAGTAGGAATTTAGAAAACAAACAAACAAACACGGTGTTATTGATAAAATTGATGTGATGGAAAAGGAATATATCTGGTTCCAAACTCTGGGTTCGAGCAGCTCCGTGTTTTCGCGGCCCTTTCTCTTTTGGAGAGGATAATCTCAACCGTTGATTTTTTTTTCTCTCTATATTTTTATTGTACTTTTTTAAGTCAAAATTAAAGACCTTCCTTGACTTTTATTTTGCAAAATCTAAATAATAAAATAACGGTAAGTATTTCCGTATTCTGCTAATCGGATGTTCGCCGGCGACGTCCTCGGCTACCCCGCCGCTCGAATCACTACCATCGATGCCGCCGAACAAGTATTCCTGCTCTTCTCAAGATGCTGAAGCACGGTAAATGCGTCTTCAATTCACCCCCAATTTTTCCTCTAATTACGCAGCCGATGCAATTACCCTTAAATTCATATTGATTTATCGATGAAATTAGATTAGGTTACAGATAGGGCTGATGCTGGCGGAGCTTGTGGAGGAGGACACCGTTCCTCCGGTGGACGTTCTCGCCGGCGTCAGTGTTGAGGCTGTTCTATCAGGTATCGCAAACTTAAAGTTATCTTTCACTGTTAGATGTGTGCTATATGCAGCTGAAAATGCAATTCGAAGGGGATCGAGTAATCTAGAGATGTGTGTATATATGAGAGTAGATTCGAATGATCGATATAATATTTTCATTATTTGGATCATAACTGTGCTGCATCAACAACATCATCATCAGCATCGTCCTTGAATTTCATAAAACGGCTATACTAATCTGAGATTTTCAGTAGGCTTCTTAATTCATTTAAGGAGTTGATTAATAATGGTAACATTCACATCTGAGATTTGGATGCTTCCTCTCTGATGTAGATAGACATCGTTGTTACTTCCGGTTGCACGTCTTGTTAAATTATTGTAGATTGATAGCTTATGCTTTGTTACGACTTACGACTTATGCTGCGTGCATTCCTATATCTAATAAAGGTACCCTCGTTGCTTCCTTGTGTTTTAAGTTGGAGAGCAATTGTTCACCCTCTTTTACCGAGAGAGTACGAGACTATAATATAAGAAATCTTTAAATTGGAAAAATTATAAGTTCAGGTTGAACTCGATGAGAAAAAGGTAACTAGATTGAACCAAAGATAAGAATAAATATATTTAAGTCAGATTGTACAGTTTTGTTTATATTTTCACTCTCATATATAACTCTTTTCTTCTAAGTTTTGAAACCGTTGGTAGTTTGCTACTTGCTTGTGAAACGAAAACTCTTTTTTTAACATGCAGAGTTGTGAAGCTTTGAATCAGAGAGCATTGGCAGTGGTGGTGAATCTCATTTAAAGTGTTAAAAGGGAAGGTGGTGATGATGCATTCTGTCTCATTAATCACAAATCATGATGCTCAGTCAAGACTCAACCAACTTACGGCACCTTAACATACCATCATCATGATGCTCAGTCAAGAGCCATGTCAGACAACTTCCAACTTATGGCATCTTAACGTATCATCTATCCAAGTAATATGACCGAGTTTACTGTATCGACTTTCATTTTGAACTTTTTTTACGCTAATGTTTCTAATTTGAAAATAGCTGGGTTTTTTTTCTTCAGGTTTTGATCCATGGTTTGAACAAGCATTATAGTACTCTATAGCCATAAACTACAGAAAAAACAAACTCAAATAGAAGATGCTTCTGAATCTTCTTCACAAGAAAAAATGGACAGATTGACGCTGTCCAAAACAAATGAAAAGACTGCCAAGGTACGTAGTTTTGAGGATATGTATTTCCTCATGAAGGTGGTATTTGAATTTTGAACTGTTTCCATAGGATATTTGTGTCGCTTTATATCGAGCGACTGGATTGTTTGTTTTCATCGGTAGTTTCTTCTTTGACATGGGTTCTAATGATATGCATCATTGCTATTTGGGTCATGTGAAATATCAACTGCACTTTGTCTAGGTTTTAGAACTCCCCCACCCCCGGATCATTTTGTCCGTATTTTACGGTTGCAATTTGCCCGTGTACATAACTTTTCTTAACAACACACTACTAAAGTGAAAGCCCGTGATATCCAAGCACGGCCTGAATTTTCTCCACGCCGAGTTTCTTGAGAAGTTGCCTTTGCAGTGATGTTAGGTAGAAAAGTAATTGTGCTACTATAACTAAGCATGGTTTCTAGAAGTCAAACCAAAAACGCGTTACCTAGAACAACCTATTGAATAATGTAGAAGAGAAGTCAGTGCTTGAAAATTATGACTATGTCTCAGCCTGAGTAATCTTTCCTTTTTGGTGACCAAGAACACTGTTTTATACTACTAATGAAGATATAATAATAGCTCAAATTGAATTAAGTGTAAACACAATTTCAAGATAATGGATGTAAATTTAAGAAAAAATTGGCCATTTGTCACACAATAATTGGTCCATATTCATGCCCCTAAATCGTCATCCTGATCATCACTCGAATCTGACTGTTGCCTGTTGGTCTCGTATTTTCATTTGTTTATTATATAAGTACAATTTTAAATGCATTTAAAAGAGTAAAAAATGCAAGAACTTTAACTTCCATTTACACCCAAATAAAA
Organism: Euphrasia confusa; assembly: GCA_954870475.1. Classification (NCBI taxonomy): domain Eukaryota; kingdom Viridiplantae; phylum Streptophyta; class Magnoliopsida; order Lamiales; family Orobanchaceae; genus Euphrasia; species Euphrasia confusa. The sequence goes on along the minus strand of OX940956.1, from coordinate 42,571,529 downwards.
ACTACTAGTATGTACAAACCTAATAAAATCAAGAAACAAAATGAGTGCATATTGAATTTCAAATAAAATCATCAGTTCGACTAATTTCTTCAGATGATTTCCTAGTTTGTCAGAAACTAAAGACGGGATTTCTTCACCGTGTGTGCGCTTTCGACTTCGCAGTCAAACCCTAATCCTGGCATCGCCGGGAGGTTCAAGTCGAACCCCCGATGATTGGCGCCTTCCGACGATGTCACAACGCTGCTGCTTAAAGTATCTGTATCAACAGTTCCCTTTCTTCTCGGCTTGCCGCCCTCGTAGTGGAGCCGCTTGTGGCCGCCCAAAGCCTGCCCCGTCGGAAATCTCCTCCGGCAGACGGAGCACTCGTGAACCCTGCCACCGGCAGCGGCCGCACGGTGCTCGCTCCTCCTGCCGCCCAATAACCGGTGGCTGGACTTATGACCGCCCAAAGCTTGGTAAGACGGGAAAGTCTTATTGCAAACAGAACACTTGTAGACCAATTTAGAGCCATCGGCAAACGAGGACTTCACCGCCCGTGGCTGCTTGGTTCGTTTCGCTGATGTGGAGGCTGAGGCTGAGTCATCGCGAGCAAGCATGACGAGGCAGAGAGCCAAGTACTCTTCCTCGGTCTGTGGCTCGTTTTCGGACTGTGAATTCATAGGTTCAAACCCTAAGCAAGAATTAAATCAATGGAGAAAAGAGAGGAGAGAGTTTGTTCAAGTGGAGTGAAGACGTTAGAGTTGTGAATACTAAATAGTATGGTGGAGGCAGAGAAGAAGTTGCGTGACAAGTGTTGAGGAAAGTGATACGGTTACGGTAACAAATGGAAATGTACGTAGTCGACATAGGTGGTGAGAACACGTTTTTAGTTACTTAGCGGTCAAGTGAAATTGAAGTAGTCGGTTAATTTCATATCTATCCGATTTTTGTTGTATCATATTTTAAATATTTCGAAATATTGTTAATAATTATTGGAAAATCTAAAAAACAAAAACATAAATTTACAGAGTATCTATACTAATCTGCGTGACGCTACCTTTTCCGCGCACTGCCCCTACCACACTATAAATCCCGCTTGCTAAATTCGGATCCCTAAATATCCTCGAGGATAAAATCGTCTCCCGAAAATATTTGCACAGTGGCAAATCTGTGAAATTAACCTTTCCTCCCTCTCACTCACTCAAACGCCACCACTGCGAGAACCGAGAATCCACCGATCTACGGCCGATTTACTGGTGGCGCAACCGCAACGAGAATCATGGCTTTCTCTGACGAGCGCATCTCTCGGATCTCCTCTTCCATCCGGGTCATACCCGATTTCCCGAAGCCCGGTGAGTCTCCTGAGTTTAGATCCTTGGTATTTTTAGTTGTCTGGATCGTGCGATTGTGCTGAATTTCGTTTTTGCTGGGAAACGGGAAATATGTGCAGGGATTATGTTTCAGGATATAACGACGCTGTTGCTTGATCCGAAGGCGTTTAAGGATACGATCGATTTGTTCGTTGAGAGATACAAAGACAAAAACATCAATGTGGTTGTGGGTGAGCTTCTTCTTCTTCTTTTTCTTCTGATTTTTTAGTTTAGATTTTCTGAAAGAAAAAAAAAATGGATGAATGAGGTTGTTGATTCATATGCGGAAGCTAAAGTAATTTATCCTGCATTTGATTTTGGAATCTGAGATTATGAGCTGAACATGTCCTTCAGTAGAATGTGCTTGGAACTCATGTTTGATTGTTGCAAATTGTAATTATCTGCTCAGTCATGTTAGTGAGTTCGTTAGTCGAAGAATTTGTACCGATCTTTTCTGTTTGAAATTATGTGTTCATTCATTGGGATAAAATGATAATGAGGACATGGGATTTGGTACAGGTATTGAGGCAAGAGGTTTCATATTCGGTCCCCCGATTGCACTGGCTATTGGAGCCAAATTTGTTCCCATGAGGAAACCCAAGAAATTGCCAGGTACAGACTAATTCACATTTATTTACATTTTCGTTTGTTTTGTGCAACCCGTGTATCTTGTCTCTGTATTGGCTTTTGTTCCAATAATATTTCAATGTTGTTCTTGCTTGAAACAACAATGAACGAGTTTTTCTAAGTGCATGAACCGTTAAACTTCGGTATACTGACCTGAAACAAATGTAATAGTTCCTTTCCCATCAACTTCATAGCATTTTCTAATAAATCAGTGTTATCATGTCTCAGGGCAAGTAATATCGGAAGAGTACTCTTTGGAGTATGGAACTGACAAAATTGAGATGCATGTTGGAGCTGTGCAGTCTGGAGAGCGCGCGATTGTGGTTGATGATCTCATTGCTACAGGCGGCACCTTATCTGCTGCTATCCGCCTGCTCGGTATGCCTCTTTATCTCAAATTGATATTAGTTTTTTTGGGTTGTTTGCATATTTGTGTATTCATCATCTTTATCATCAATCATTACGATATTTTATTGTTTTGACATTGTTTATGTTTATTCTCTTTCTTCACATTACTTCAGCAAGATACGGAGAACTAATCTTGATTAGATTTTGACATTTTGTATTAGAAAGAAACAAGACACTACAATGTGCTGCCCTTGTTTTTGTGCTGAATTTCACGTGATGCACTGCTGTTTCATTCTTACATATTAAAAATAATATTGAATAAGGCACCAGAAACTTTTAAAAAATTGAAAAATAAATGCAAGAAGATAACAATGGAGGAATTTCCCAATATCTGTACAAAGCTGAATCATGAAATGACTGAGAAATATTAAGTAGGCCATTGTTACAAACTTTGTGGAAACTGTCTTGTAAAAGAAAACTCAAGTACTGTGATGTTATATTCTTATGGCACTTATCTTAATCAAGTGACTAATTTGCATACTTTGATTTTATATTTTTATGGCACTTAACTTAATCAAGTGACTAATTTGCATACTGGATTTTGATAGTACATCATGGTTACGGTAGATTTCCTTAGCAGTTATGTTATTAGGATAAACAAAAATGATTTCATCTCCATTATTTCATACTAAAAATTTGGTTATCATTTGTTTTCTCTTTTTGCAGAGCGCGTTGAAGTCAATGTGGTTGAGTGCGCTTGTGTTATTGAATTGCCAGAACTGAAGGTATGTATAATGAATGAAACTAATACTCAATCAAAGCAAAATTCTAACGCAACTAATGGTGTATGACATATTGGTCACTGTCACCCTTGATTCCTTGAATGGTTCGATTTGACTTTTCTATTCAATAAACTTTTTGTGCGTGTGTTCAAAATTGCTCAACTGAAACTTGTTACTCCTTTCTTTCATTGAACTTTTAAAGCCTCAGTTATCCACTGGCTGGTTAAGTATCCACTTTGACATTTGTTACTATCACTATTTCTCAAGTCTTGCCAAATCCAGTTGTATGATACTTTTGTATCCGTTGTGTGCAGGGCCGGGAAAAGTTAGGGGGCAAGCAGCTGTTTGTTCTTGTGAGCGAGTAACGAGATACAATCAGGGGCGGAGGCAGTAAGAAGCCTCTGGGGGCTCAAGCCCCCACTAGATTTTTATTTTTTGGGTTTTTATAACTAATATTTAACTAAAATTGGTCAATTTTAATGATTAGCCCTCAGAGACTCGTGATAAATTTATTAAAGAGAATGGGCTGATTATTAGACATAATAAATTTAACCAATAAAATTATTAATGGATAATGATTAATTGTTTCAGTTCTCAAATTCTAAATTATTACGTCTAATAAATTTAATTTTTATCAATTTTAATACAATTTTATAAATAAACCATTTTAATTTTTACAAGTTTTTAAAAAAACTACAATCCATATAGGATAAATTTTTAAAAATTTATTTGAATAAATTATGAGCAGATTAAATATTATTTTTCAAATACAATCCATATCTAACAAAAGTAAAGGATAAACTTTACAAAAATTATATGAATAAATTATGAGTAGATTAAATATTTATATTTATTCTTTTAAATATTAAAATTCTTTTTTTTATATTGAAATAAATAATTATTTTTTATATTTTTTATGTAGAGGGATGGAACATTATTTTAAAAAATTCTACAAATTGATAATTATTTTTTAATTAAGCATATTTTATATTTAATATAATTATTTTTTAAATATTTTATCGTATCAAAATATATATATATATATATATATATATATATATATATATATATATATATATATATATATATATATATATATATTAGAAGCTCTATATAGTAATACTCTATATAGGAATAAACTCCAAAAATTCAAGTTCCGACTTGGGACCAGTTATAATTAGGAATAAACTCCACATTGTCATAAATCATACATTTTTCGAGGGATTTATACCTCTATATAAAAATAAATGATTAATATATAATAAAAAATATTTATTAATAATATTTTTATTTATTAAAATCTATAACATGTTTAAAATGACTCAAAATGTTTATCAAAATCAATATCATATACTATATGATCAATGTTTATAGTCTTTAGATTAATTAGTATTTTATTTAATATATGTTAAACACAATTTTTACATATATATATAGTCAAATATTTATAGTCAAAATTATTAAATTTGTTATATGAACTTAAAAATAGATAAATATAATGTATGTTATTTTTATATTTATATTATTTTTTATTCCAAAAAAATATTTTTATTTTCTAAAACTTTATATAAGAATAAACTCTCTATAATAATATTTTTTCCTGATGCCAACTATATGACTGTATAGAGTTTCTACTTAATATATATTAGTAAAGCCCCTACTAATATAATGTCCCTACTAATATATTAGTAAAGCCTCTACTAATATAATGTAAAAAATAGCTTCTCATGCAGACAGAACCGTACGTACGCATCAAATAAGTATAGAATATTATATTAATATTAATTCTCCTACTAATATAATGCCCCTACTAATTTAATTTAATTAAATAACTTGATTACTGTTGAGACATTGAATCTTATATTCTATAGTTTTTTTTTTTTTAATTATTTATTTGAATATTCATGATACGAAGATTTCAATTGACTTAAACTCCATTAATACTCATTCTAATATAATAATTATGAAATTTAAAATATGTTAAGTACGTAATCAAGGCAATGATAACCGATTATCACATTCCTCACCTAAAATATTATTGTACACGGTTCAAAGACGTGGCAATAAATCATATAACTAACCAGTATACAATAAATTTTGCATTAAACTTAATATTTGAATAACAAAATTATTTTTTTTTCTATTTTTTTAAAGCCTCTCCTATCAAATCAATACATCACATCGTGCGAGAAACAATAAATATATAGAATTTAGAATAATAATACCAATAATCCATGTAGAAATAAAGTTTAAACTTAGGTTGGTGTTTTTACTATTCATTTTTTTAATCGCAATATTTATTATTTAATGATATTTAGGTCGAGTTGGGAAAATGTAGTTTAACTAAAGTCGTTTTTATGCCTCTACATGAGTGAAATTTGATTTAACTAAAGTGTATTTTTTTTCAATCTTTTAGTAGACATAAATTTATAGACTTTGAGCTATATATGTCTTTCCAGCATATTTTAGAAGAGACTAATTATTATTTAAAAAAAAATTGATTAACATCTCTTTAGTAAATTATTTGTTATGTTTTTATTTTATATTGAGTTCAGCATCATTGATAATTTATTCCTAAATGTGATTTATTATTATCAAAATTTAGCAAGGTCAACTAAGAATGCCCAATATAAATAACTATTGAGCATGTAGGGTAAAATATGTCTCATTTATCTGGACATACAAATTAAAAAATTTGTAATTATGTTTTTTTATTTTAAATAATCAAACGTAGAAATAGTACACAAAAAAAATACACCTTACAACGGAGAAACAGTAGTGTTTTTTTTAAAAACTTTAGATAATTTAATTTTTTTCTATGAATTAGTACTACACTAAGTACAAATGCACGTGATTTATTTGTTTGAAATAATCTACAATTTTATTTAATCTCCAAAAATTTATTAATAGATTAAGAAATTATTTTATTTAATAATCGAACTCTCACTTAAATTTGTAAACTCGTATTAATCTCATTATTAACCGTTATTTTAATTATAAAAATTTTATTATTTTCAAAGATTTCGTCTGTTTGATGTAATTTATAGTATGTAAGCTTCTTGGTGCATAACCGAGTGGTAAGGTTTGTGGTGATGTTGGTGAAATTCCCCGGCGACGCAGAGTTCGAATCTCGGATATGACAAATTTTCATTGAAATATTATGAAGTTAGTCCTGAAATTAGACTTATTGCCCTATTGGCTATCTCCCACATGTGTCTGCTACTCGAGCACATCTTTCGATTTACATCATACCCGATTGAGGAGCTTCTGGTCTGGTGGGAGAGGAGTTTCTTGTATCTGCATTCCGTTTATCGTCTCTGCATTTCTCGAGTGTCAAACGCATCCAACAAATACCTAAAACCGGTGGGGGAAAATAAAAAAAATAGAAAAAAAAATTTATAAAGATAGAAAATAAATAAAAATATAAAAAAATTGAATTTACTTGGTGAACATGAAAGGGATGAGATGACATAAATGTAATTATATTAATATAACATACGTTAATATACTTAAATAATATACCTAAAAAGTTTTATCAATTTTTTTTAACTCCGTTGGATTAGAGGGTATGAATCGATCGATTTTTATGAGATATGATTAATTGAAATTAAATTAATATTAATGGAATAAAAAAGAATTTTGAGAAAAGAAATAAAAACTTATATATTTAAGATTAATTGAAATTAAATTAATATTAATGAAATAAAAAAGAATTTTGAGAAAAGAAATAAAAATCTATATATTTCAGATGATAATTAATTATTATTATCAAAAATATATAATTTTAAATTAATATTTAGAATTTATATATAATTTAAATATGTTTAATAATATTCCTATTTAGAATTTATAATTTTTTTATTTATAATTTATAGTATGAACACAACATTATTATTGATTTTCTATTAGTCCACGTGTAATTATGTCATTAGTGGATACCGAAATTATATATGTATAGATATATTAAATTTCAAAAGAATGAGTTTTGGCATCAAGAACCATGCCCAATAATTTTCAGCTTTCACCTTAAAGCCCAACTTTTCGTGGCGCAAGAAATCTCAACTCCAGTAGTTGATATGTGAAGGATCAAACAAGCCCATACATTATTCAGAGTGGGCCATAAATTATTAAAAAAAATAAAAATGGATAAATGGGTTGAAACTTGTAAGCATATTGCTGCCAATTGTGTTTGTTGAATTAATAAGAGGGGGAGTTCAACTAAGCAATGATATAATACATGCAAGCATCCATTTTGAATTCGTCGAATTGAGGTACAGAAATTAAATAAGAAAAACACAACTCACGGATGATATCGCAGGTATAGTCAGGGCCGTTCCTGAATTTACAAAGGTCGTAACCAAAATTTTGTATTAAAATAGTAATAAATAATTAAGTTCTTTTCTAAATAAAATGAATAACGTGCAATTTACTATAAACCACGTTCAATTTACGTGTATTTTACTATAATTTAATAAATTACGTTCAATAATTTAATAAATTACGTTCTATTTACGTGCATTTTACTAGAATTTAATAAATTACGTTCAATAATTTAATAAATTACAATTTTTTTTAAAATTTAATAAAAAACCATATAAATTAATAAATATAAATAAGTGATGTATGATGTGCCGAGTAAATTTTAAATTGAATTCTTGAGCCACAATAATTGATCAACGTACCAAATCATATCAAACAAACATGCATAGAAATTCCTCCACCGGCGCCGCCGATACCTTCGACGAAGAAGGGGGCAGAACTTTGTGACCGACTACACGATAATGATGGATTGCCTCATCAACTCGTCTGCTGACGTGGATCTTCTTTCCAAGTGCAGGATCATCAACAATATGTTGGGAGATAGTGAAGTGGTGGCCGTTGTTTTTAACAAGCTCACGGATTATTCGGTAGTCGGAGGCGGGAATATTTTCATCTACTCTGAGTTATTTAAGCGGATAAACAAGCACTCGGAAAGGCCTTGGAATCGGGCGATGACGGTTTTGAGGCGCCATTATTTCGGTAGCCCTTGGGCATACATAACGTTTTTATCTGCTCTTCTCTTGCTTTTCCTCACTGCGGCTCAGACTTTAGTAGCTGTAGTACCCGTGATTAAGGCCTGGTATAGCTAATTTATTTCATGTGTGTGTGTGTTTTATTTAAATGGGATATGAAATAATTTATTTTATTTGTGTGTTTTATTTAAATGGGATATGAATTTTGTTTTTGGTATATATATACTAGTGGCGATCGATCGTCTTGCCGTGCAAGACGAAATCCCATACAACTCGTTAAACCGACCTGCGACGCGAAATATGTTTCAAAATATTCAAAGTACATATGCACAAGCCAAACTCATGAAGGCGTACTATTAGTGTTCAAAATATAAGATACAATAGTCTTATGTTTAACCTACTATGACAAATAAGTTACAAATGCACGTAATTTATTAAATTCTAGTAAAATGCACGTAAATAGAACGTAATTTATTAAATTATTGAACGTAATTTATTAAATTATAGTAAAACTAGTATCTTTCAACCCGGGCGATGCTCCGGAGTAAAACTCAAAGTTTTACCTGGAAATATTTAGAAATTAATTTAAGAATATATGTTTAAACAATTAAATAAATATATATATTTATTTTTGTATACATTAGTTTGAAATTTTTTATTGTGCGATGCACCGAGAGTAAACTCAAAGTTTTTACTCAGTTTATTTTAAACTTAATTTAAGAATATACGTTTAAAATATTATATAAAAATTTAAGTTTGTTTACATAAATTTGAAATAAATAAAATAAAAAATTTAACAAACTTTTAATTTATTCAGATATGGGGAGTTTTTAATTTATATTATGAAAAAAAATTATAGTTCAAAGGCTCACAATAACTTTGTTCAATATCCCACATAGATGAAAAAAACAAATAATAAATATTATTTATTCTAAAATAATTTTAGATTTTGCAAAACAATATATTTTTTATTTTTGATTCAATTATTTGATGCAAAAAAATAATTGAAAATAAAATATAAAAATATATTTTGAAGCATTATTAAATTATAGATAATATGGATAATCTTTGTGTGTAATATTTAAAGACATTAAACTAATTTAGTATATGACTTTTTGTATTTATCCATAAATATAAATGTCAATAATTAATTTTAGAATATTTATGGGTAATAAAAGAATTTTAAATAATCATTTAATATATTTTGTATAATTAAAAGGTAAAAATTAATATTAAAATATTTTATATGTAATATTATTTGTTATCATTAATATTTCCATTTATAAATAATGGTTCAATTAATCTATTAATGTCTATTAGGAGTATTAAAAACAATAAAATCAATAACAAAGAAAAAATATATATATTATTAAAAAGAAAGTTTTCATGAAATAGCATTTAAATTATAATATTTTGATTGCATAATAATATTTATTTATTATATTTATTAATTTCTATATTTAAATTTATAATAGAGAGATATAATTGATAAATAAAGAAAATATAAAAAATTTACTATAATTAGTAAATAGAATTATATATGATAAATCTCAATTTTGTAATTTTGAATTAATTAAGAAAAAATCAATAATAATTTTAAACGGTTTTATTATTTTCTTTAAACATATATCTAAGTGTGAATTATAATGAGTGAATAGTTAGATTGCTAATATAATTAAATTTTTAAATAATTGTTTCTTTTATTTTTTAACTATCTTCCTAACTCAATTTTTTTATAAAATTTAGAAAATTAATAAAAAGAATAACTTTAAAAATATGTATCACATTATAGTCGTATTATATATTTAAATATTTCAAATATAATTTTATTAGAAAATAAATTCATATTTATTGTATAAAAAATTTAAAATTCAAAAATTATTCAAAAGTAGTTAATATTATTATTATCAATGTTTAATAATATGATAAAGTCAACCAAGCATAAAACATATAACATGGATAGTTGTAGAAGTTAATTTATTATGAATTAATTTAAAAAAAATGCAACGTATTTTATCGATAGTAAGCGATAGTAAGTAGTTAAGAATTAATATAAAACTCACAATCGAAATTTCGATCTTATTTGTCAACTCGTATGGAATCTTATTATTAATTGTTATATCAAACATGAAATATTTATTAAAATGCAAGAGTTCTTTCCGTTTTAAATAATTGTTTTGAGTGTGTTTCTATTAATTGTCTACTAAATTTTTCAATATACAGTAAAAATTTCATAAGTGTACCGAGAAAAAAATATTACTATAAGAAGTTATTCTTATAAGAAATATATTTTTAAAGAGTTTAATTGTGCACCGAAATTATAATTGATTTTTTTTTGTTATTTTTAAATTTATATATATATATATATATATATATATATATATATATATATATATATATATATATTTGTTTGAATACATATGAAAAAAAAATGTTACAACCCCCTAATCTATTTGGCATAGAATTGAATATTATTCAAACATAATAATTTTAATTTTGCAATGACTCTTGAAAGTGCAACATATAATTGCCCGTGAGTACATAGATAATCCTCACTTTGGATAAATAATGCATCTAACTCGTTCCATACAATATCATAAACCTATTAAGTTCCATACAATGACAAAATCTTGAATCAGAGAGAGTAAAGATCTGTTCTTTTTGACTTATTTTCAGCTTCAATTCAGTTCAAACCTATTAAGTTCAATTCATTTCAATTCAGTTCAAATGGATATGTAATTTTAAAATTATTCTCTTCAGCACAGTTCAGACTTAGACACATGTTCTTTTGGACTTAATTTCAGTACATTTCAGTTCAGTTCAGATCGCTTCAATTGAGTTCGAGTTCAGATCGCTTCAATTCAGCTTCGATTAAGTTCATTTCAAAATAACAATTCAGCTTCGATTAAGTACATAAATAATCTTTCAGTCCAGCAATGCTCGGGAGTAAAACTCAAAGTTTTGCCCGATTTATTTTAAAGTTAATTTCAATATATATGTTTAAACAGTGCTCGATTTTTTTTTTTACAAACTTTTAATCTATTCGGATGGGGAGTCTTATAAATTGGAAAGAGTTTTATAGTTACTTCACAATGCTTTGTTCAATACCACTACGAACATATTTAAAAAAACAAATAATAAATATTATTTATTCTAAAATGATTTTAGAATTTGAAATAAAATATATTTTTTATTTTTGATTCAATTTTTTTGATGAAAAAAAATAATTGAAAAAAAAAAAATATATATATATATATATATATATATATATATATATATATATATATATATTTTAAAGCATTATTAAATTCATAAATAATATGGATAATATAACTTTTTTTATTTATCCATAAAAATTAATAAATATATAAATATAAATTTCAAAATTATTAATAAAAATATTTGATATTTTAAACATTTCTTATACGTATGTTTTATTATTCTTATTATTTTAAAACCTCAATTAGTTTATTTATTTTTGCGTAAGAATAAAAAAAATTAATATATCAAATGAAAGAATAACATTGTCATCTTTTTAGAATAGAATATAGAATTTAATTTTTTTAAATGAATTAAAATTTAGAGTTTTTTCATTTTTTAAAATAATTTTAAAAATCATGTCATATAGTGTATTCTATATGTAAAAATTAATATTAAAATATTTAAGTGTAATAAAAAAAAATTTAAAAGATGGTAAAAATTAATATTAAAATATTTTATTTGTAATATTATTTAGTATCATTGATATTCTAATTTATGATTAAATGTTAAATTAATCTATTAACGTATATTAAGAGTATTAAAAACAATAAAATCAATAACAAAGCAAAAATAAATATAATATTAAAAAAAAGGTTTTTCTGAAACATAACAAAATAAAAAAAGAAATATATTATTTAATTAGTACAAAATTAATTAATTTCATATTAATGAGTGTTGTAATAAGAGTACAAAGTTCCCAGTTTTTAAATCAGATGATCATCAATAACACCGACTTCATTATCATTGTCACGATTAACTGTCACTCGAGCTCATATTTAATTCATTGTCTACACCATCCCCTTTAAACATCAATTGTCTCTTCCAATTTTTCCCTATGCAAATCCAGAGCGACAGGTTCAGGATAAAATCTGCCCACTACTACTCGATAGACTATGACATCGGTGTTCATACACGGTGAGGGCCAACGTCTGACAGCTTAAAAAAATAAGAAGTAATAAAGTAACAACATAATAAGAAGTAACTATGCTTCTTGTTTTATAAACCGCAACCAAACTTAATTTATCCAATAATCATAAATAATATAAATAACTTACATTAGAGTTGAATAAAAACATATTAAAATCATGTCTCCGTATGATGCATAAATGTTCTAATTCACCTGAGATTTTTTAGTTACTTCATCAAGAAGAGTTGTATGTAAACACACACAAAACTATAAAGCAATCCAAAATCAAGCAATTCTTCCAAGGATTAAAATTAATGGCTCGGCCGTTGATTTCCCTCCAATTTCATCATCAATTTTGATGAAGCATTTGATGAAGGCCCTTCTCCATTGCTCTTCAAAATTAATGATATCGCCGTTCATGATAAGTTCGAGCTCCTCAGTCAAAGAAACATGAATATGTTCTCGGCACTATTTAGAAACTTGAATAAATAATAAAAAATTTAATTGTCATTTGGCGTATAAACATGTGTTACTTGGCTATTGTAGACCCCCAAAAAAATAGGCAATAGTAAAAAGAAAGATATATGAATATGTGAGTAGAGATTATATCTTTAGCTTAGCAAAAAGAATGACGTGTGAATAGAGAGATGCCAAGAGATAAAAAAAAGTTCATCTTACAATGCCAGACACTAAAACAGAGCCTACCTTTTAGTTGCTGGTGTAAATTTGTTGTGTAGAGATAATAACATACCATATCCTTCTATTAAGATTATTTGAAGACCACCACCAAAATACTTAGCATACAAAAGGATTATGGGAAGGCTGCCATTGTTGGGGTTGTTTGAGCCGAGTGTCATCCAGGGATTCCACAACATATTTTAGCTTAGTTTTATAATCAAAACCAAAAGTAGCACATGCCAACAGTATATTCTCGGTCAAAGACCACATAAAAAAAATAAAAATAAAAAATAAGATAGACCGGAAAGAGAGAGACCAACCTTAATCGTAACATATCTTTTAGTCCATCAGGAACTATTATCCGGATATGAGGTGTAGCCTTGTCGGAGCTCATGAAAGATTCTTATACAGCATGCAATGAATTCTTCACCAACATTACATTACATTACCCTGTATATTCGCGATGAAAATTACCAACATTACATTACAGGATCTTATTCTTACCCAACCGAATGAGAATGGTAAATTATTTCCTGTTCCTAGGGACACAGTTGCTACTGGTGGTGGATCCGATAATTTTAGATCCGAAACCACCCCAAGAATCCAGCCAGCAGTATCATCTCCACCAGCAACCTACACACCTTAATTAATTACAACAACTATACGTACGAAAATACAACTAATTATTAGAAGAATCCACTCACAATTATTCGTAACTTCTTTGCAAGTTCAGTAGAAAAATCATCACCACTGTTCTTGAGCCTTTCTATATTGAGAAAAATCCTACGGAGCACGCTATCCGACCCTTCTTCCCCCAAGTCAAAAACCTGGAAAAATTAACAACAACATATCACAGTACTCGCGCAGAGGGTCGACTCGATCTTCATGGTTAATTAATACTAATGTTAAGTCACATGTTTTTCGTTAGGTATGAAGCGATACGTGATGAGAAGGTCTCCGCCCCATTGACCTCCGCTCCTGGAATTGATAAACACCAAAACAATAAATAAATAAAACTCTTTACATATATCTATGCAAATTTCAAGATTTTCAGCGTCGTTTGGGGAAATCTTACTCATTTTGGGCTTCAGCGAACCCGAGAAGCGGCTGGTTGAAGACTCCTTGGAGTGGCGATCGACGGAGGAGTTGGATTTTCATCGGAATGAAAGATCTACAAAAAAAGATACAGCAAATTAATCGAAAATTAGAATTAGGATGAGAAAATTTAGATTGGTTCCTCAATCTGCAAAAAAAGTTTAAAAAATTGAAGCTTTAAAAAGGCGAAAGCAAGATCAACGAATCATGTCTCAATTTGCACAAAAAAAAGGATTTTGGAAGACACGAAATTAGTAAACGCTAAACCAAATAAATCGAAAAACAAAAACTTAAACGGCATACCTCAAACTGAGAAAAAGAGCAATATGCGAGAATTAAAGCAATTTTTGGAAATGTATAAACATTGGAGTACTACTAATATCTTTCAGAGGCAAAGAAAAAGCAATTTCTTATGAAAAGAGTAACACAACAGCTGAATAAGACTCTGTTTTCCTATTTTCCTCAGGCACATCTTTAGCAAAAAATACTCCTGCAAACTCAGGAGAAGACTTTGCTGCTGTATCATCTATTGCAAGTATCCTAGCGTGAGGCTTTTTACTTAATATTACAGCAGCATGTAAACCTTTGGGTGGCATGGGAACATCATCTGTATACTCAGCTTCACCTGTAACCTACCATTAGATAGAAAAGAAAAATAAAGTCAATGTAACTTGATGAGAAAGAAGGAGAAACAATAGTTATCATGATGGAGCCGGGAGTAAGCATGCAACAGGGATTAAAAAAAGGGAACATCAATACGGACATGAAGTCTTGATGAAAGATGAACTTCAGGAGCCCCAACCGAACACCCACGCATCACAACATCATAATCTTGACTTCCTATGACCGGCGAAATTATTTTACCGCCGAAAGATTAAATTTCAGGCTTCGCGAGTAATGTATCAAATCGAAATCAAAGAAAAAAAAAATGGGACGAAAAGAAAAAAGAAAAATTCGAGAAATCAGAGCAAACAACAACACTTACGATCAGCAAATTGACCGTTCTCAAGACACCGGCAAAAATCGCACCGGAATACCTTCTTCACGCTGACGGTAGCCTGAATCGAAAATCAAATAATGAAAAAACTGAGATCGAGTTGAGGAAACAATAATAACTAAATGGAAAGACACGGCTGGCCGAGTAAATAATTTTCGTTTCTTACAAAGAACCAAACATGTAGCCTAGTACAGTGGACGTTAAGAGAAAAGGCAAGCATGTCCTAGCATTGGTTTCGAGTGGAGTCGGGTAAAGCAAAGCGGATACAAAGGATATGAGGAATATACCACTCCAAGACCATAACTCGACCGAAGAAAAAGAAGAAGGCTTCGGCATAGGTTCAGCTGCTATCATTTCGGGTTTTACCATCTTTCTCACTGATATAGCTGTAAAAATTGTAGATTATGAAACTGCACAAAAAAAAAATTTGATAAGAGCCTTACTTTTGATATAGCAGTGTAGGGCAAAAAAAAACTTGATCGAAACCCTTAATCTGATAGCGGATGAATAGGGTTGAGAAAAACCTGTGCAATCGAAACCTCAATCTGGAATAACAGCGGAAGCCGGAGAAGAAGATGAAAAACCCTTAATCTGAAATATTGCGATACGCTGAAAACATGAACAGGAAAGGAAGACGAAGATGATTTTATGGAAGAAGAATAAGAAGCGCATATATGGAGCGCATATATATAGATACACTGACCAATTTGGGAGAAGATGACCACGGAAACTTAATCTGCAAAAAAAAAAAAGACAATCATCATCGTCATCGCAAATTTGAATACGATTGTCTGCAATCTTTTTTTTGATAAAAAACCCTAATTCAAAGAGCAGCAGCGGAAGTTCAAAGGAGAAGAATTTTGGAAAATGAGAAGAGAAGAAGAAGTAGCGGACGAATGTAATTATGGGATATTTGACCAACATTTAATTTTTAATTACAATTTATTTATTTAATAATTTATTTATTTAATGAGAAAATATTGAGAGATTCTAAGTGGCAAAATTGAGAAATTTTATTGGTTAATAGAATTTGAAATTAAGAGTGAAAAGTTAGGCTATAGGGGAAATTGAGCCATCCTATTGGTTAATAGAAATGATGTGGCAAAATTGGCTGTTTCTATTGGCTAATTGAGATTTATTAGTTTCAGGATTTATATATTATAAAGATACACGTAAATTGAACGTGGTTTATAGTAAATTGCACGTTATTCATTTTATTTAGAAAAGAACTTAATTATTTATTAATATTTTAATACAAAATTTTGGCTACGACCTTTGTAAATTCAGGAACGGCCCTGACTATACCTGGATATCATCCGTGAGTTGTGTTTTTCTTATTTAATTTCTGTACCTCAATTCGACGAATTCAAAATGGATTCTTGCATGTATTATATCATTGCTTAGTTGAACTCCCCCTCTTATTAATTCAACAAACACAATTGGCAGCAATATGCTTACAAGTTTCAACCCATTTATCCATTTTTTTTTTTTAATAATTTATGGCCCACTCTTCAACTACTGGAGTTGAGATTTCTTGCGCCATGAAAAGTTGGGCTTTAAGGTGAAAGCTGAAAATTATTGGGCATCGGTTCTTGATGCCAAAACTCATTCTTTTGAAATTTAATATATGTAGTACTAATTCATAGAAAAAAATTAAATTACCTAAAGTTTTTTAAAAAAACACTACTGTTTCTCCGTTGTAAGGTGTATTTTTTTGTGTACTCTGATTTCTACGTTTGATTATTTAAAATAAAAAAACATAATTACAATTTTTTTAATTTGTATGTCCAAATAAATGAGACATATTTTACCCTACATGCTCAATAGTTATTTATATTGGGCATTCTTAGTTGACCTTGCTAAATTTTGATAATAATAAATCACATTTAGGAATAAATTATCAATGATGCTGAACTCAATATAAAATAAAAACATAACAAATAATTTACTAAAGAGGTAATTAATAATAGTTCAAGTATAATAGACTTGTTTCCATATTGCTAGTTAAATAAATTACACTACCTTTGTTCATTTAGAATAGACTCGTTTTTTGTTTTTTTTTTTTTGGTAAGAAATACGAAGAAATGTCATTGTTGATAGACGAACGAAGTAAGAATTAATAAAACATGGCCTTAGGCTCTTAAGTGCTTTGAGGAGTCATTACACAAAATACACAAATAAATGTCTCTTAATCCTATTGATAACAAACGCAATCACGACTAACAAACATGTTGATTATTGTTTTCTGAGAGATGTTAATCAATTTTGTTTTTTAAATAATAATTAATCTATTCTAAAATATGCTCGAAAGACATATATTAAGTCTATAAATTTATGTACTAAAAGATTGAAAAAAATACACTTTAGTTAAATCAAATTTCACTCATGTAGAGGCATAAAAACGACTTTAGTTAAACTATATTTTTCCAACTCGACCTAAATATCATTAAATAATAAATATTGCGATTTAAAAAAAATAATAGTAAAAACACCAACCTAAGTTTAAACTTTATTTCTACATGGATTATTGGTATTATTATTCTAAATTCTATATATTTATTGTTTCTCGCACGATGTGATGTATTGATTTGATAGGAGAGGCTTTAAAAAAATAGAAATAAATAATTTTGTTATTCAAATTTTAAGTTTAATGCAAAATTTATTGTATATTGTATAGTTATATGATTTATTGCCACGCCTTTGAACCGTGTACAATAATATTTTAGGTGAGGAATGTGATAATCGGTTTGTATTGAGGAATGTGATAATCGGTTTTCATTGTCTTGATTACGTACTTAACATATTTTAAATTTCATAATTATTATATTAGAATGAGTATTAATGGAGTTTAAGTCAATTGAAATCTTCGTATCATGAATATTCAAATAAATAATTAAAAAAAAAATATAGAATATAAGATTCAATGTCCCAACAGTAATCAAGTTATTTAATTAAATTAAATTAGTCAGAAGTCAGACAGCTTCACTTAGACCTTTTGCAATATAATATAGTTTCTGATTATGCTTGACAGAGGCATACAATATACTATTAATGAACAGTTAATATATTAGTTAATCTATTTAATTAAATGACTATGATCATCATCAACCAATATCATGTGACTTTTGCTATATATAATGAGGTAAGAATGTTGAAAAATGAGAGGTTGTTGAAGTTTGGTACTAATTGCAAAATCGATCATCGATAAATGTGTTGTAATTTTTGGGTAACTTCTGTCTCATAATAATATAGTTCACTCGATAATAATATAGTTCACTCGATCGATGAATGTTGAGCTTCATTTGTCTGTTCGAGCTCAAGCTCACGAGCTAATACAATGTGTACTATGTTTGTGTTGGTTATGTAGTTTGGTTGGTAGTTTGATTTGAGGACAAATTAAACCGACGAACGTTAGCTGTCATTCCGAGTTTTGAACCCTTTTAAGAATAATTAAACTTAAATAAATAAACATAAATACATAATACTATGTGGGATATATGGCCGACCACACCACGCCCAGAATTATGCCCTTCACCCCAATCGTGCAAAGCAGGACAACACAAATAATTCATTTCTCTTTTCACATTTAAAATAAAAACAAATAAATGTTTTTTTTTTCAGAATTTCAAGAAGGAATAAAATCTGATTTTAAGGCATTTTTAATTACATCACAATTGTATGGATCTTATATTCCCAACCTTTCATTTTGTATGTACGTAGTAATTTTTGTTTTATTCTTCTATCTTTGATCATGGATGGTGCAATGGTTTGGCGATCAGATCGTTAACATAATTTTAATTTTAGCTAGACAGTTTGATTTGTTTGAGCGTGTTAAATCTATATATCGAGAATCATTTTCTTAATTTTTTCTAACAATCATATATCATATATGTTCCCATTGTTATGGGACATATGATTTCTAAAAGTGCCATTGTTATTAAATTAACTAATTGTCATTAGTTGAAAAATGTTTTTGTATTAAAGTAACACACGATCGAGGTGTAACTTACCATAATTATTGATATTTTTCTAAATACATGCACTCGTTTACTAGAAAATCATATACAACAAAACGAACAAATAAATTAGAGCAATTATTACATAGATTCCCCAAGTAACATATCATATAATTAACTTCAATAACTTAAAAAAGAATCATTAATGCACGTACTAGGGCTATCTCGATAATGAAATATATAAAAACATGTTTTGAGTTTCACATAATGGACACGTAAATTGATTAACTAATGCAACACTTTTTAGACGTAACTTGAATTACTTAATCAAATTAACAAGATCGATCTTTAATGGCTTAACTTCAATTGGATGTCAAAAAGGCTAAAAATGATGATAGCTTCTACCTTGAGGTTGGCTATGTACTTATGTACCGTCACCACCATCATATCTCGTGAGTATGATATTGTTCGTTTCGAGCAAAATCGTCCCTCGGAAATTTTGCTTTGGAACTCATTCTCAAAATACTTTTCTTCTTTTTCCGATATGAGAGTTGAGTTGATACGATACCTCACCAAAATCAAATTAAGTATGTTAATTAAGGAGTTGTTTTTATTGCTACACAGTTAATTATTTTTAAATATTTGTTATATATTGATCTTACAGTCGTCTAAATTGATTTTAATATTGCGTCGAATTTTGATTTTCAGAGTAGTAAAATCATTAGATAGATTTCATAATCCAGCTCAAGGTGTATTTGATTGGATCGCAAGTAGATATATTATAGGAAATAAAATCTTCAAAATTAATATTTAAAATTAATGTGTAATTAAAAAAATTATCATTCAAGTATATATTATACTTAAATAAAAAAAGTGTATCAAAATATATTTGTGTGCAATCATTATTATGTGACGCCCTATATATATCCAACACGCGTAGGCTTAAGAGTTGAAGCCTACAAACGGCGCAGTCAAAGGTGAGAAAAATGACGATAAATTAATTAATCAACAACTTAATTTTAATTAATCTTAAAGACCAAAAACTAAGATATCAACATCTACCATATATACTCTTGTGATTCCGAAATATACATTTTACTATAATTTGTGTATTAAATAATAATATTATTTCCGTTTAAAAAATATTATATACTAGGAGAGTATTATCTTATAGTTTATAAAAAAGATGCATAATTCTTTTTGACAAATGTCCAATATTACCCAATTAATTGATAATTTTGTTCAATTTTCTTTTATTTTTCGGAGTGTTCTACTTTCTGGTGTTTTGATTGATGTCAAAATTCATCATTTCAGTATTTATTTTACTTGTTTGATTTATGCTATGATAAAAAGAACAAACATAAAAGACCCGAACACATAGCGCCCAACTCAATCGTTTGTGCCTTTGTGCGAGATCTCGAATAAATTAAGCTTTATTAATAATAATGTTTAGGAAAAAAAATCATCAAATATAAATAAATTATAACCAACACATTGTTATATTATATTACTTTTATTTTAAAATAATAGTCACACTTTATTCACAAAATACAAAAAATGTGTAACCATTCTATAGCGCTACGAGGGAGTAACTCTTATAAAGCTGGTGTTGGATCACACATCTTTCCACGAGTTTCATTTTTTTTTTACCTATACCGAATAACACCAAAATATATAATTCCACCATTATTAGCTGGATTCACATTCAATATATGGAAAATAAGTGAGTAATATTTCTTTATGTTAATAATTAGAATTATGATGTAATTTTTATAACCGACATCATTTTTAAGTGAAAAGTCTTACAAATGGAATTAAGAAGATAGTATATTTTTTTAGCCTTAAACATGTGCGTTTTTAATTTAAATATATAAAATATACGACTAATTGAGGTAAAAAGGTCTAATTTTGTTTAAAAAATTGACTCCACACGTAAGAGAATGATCATATTTCCATACCAGAGAAGTAAATGGAATTGTGATGATTTTGATGTTGATATGGCAACAAATATTTAAAGCGTCATCATTGTTTAAAATATAATAATTACAACCACACAAATTCACTGCAAATAAAATATAATGCTATATCTGTCTGATCACATCAATATCGTCGTACTTCTAATTTTTTTTTTACGGCTCAAATTAGTACTCGTGTTGTTCATTTTCGTTCATCTCAAACTAATATTATTCACATTTTATTAAAAAAAAATTACTCGTTGTTTTTAAAATTTCAAAAGACAAATATCATACTTAAATATCCTAGATGTGAGTATTTTTTTTAAACTTAATCAAAAGAGTTTAATTTATATTTTAATTTGAAAAATATTTTTATTTATGTTTTCTATCAAACAATCAATGACACAATATTTTTTTTAATTTTCGTGTATCTAAACATATATCTAGAGACAAAGTATAATGAAAGTATTCATTAAAAAAATGAGACTACTCATTCCATGAAACACAAATAGTACTACTACTATTACTACTACATTTTTGTATTGACATATAATAAGTGAATTTAGTAATTAATAGAAAATACTAAAGTGATTAATTTTGTAGTCTAAAACTTTAGAAAGTCTAAAAA
Source organism: Euphrasia confusa (assembly GCA_954870475.1). NCBI lineage: Eukaryota > Viridiplantae > Streptophyta > Magnoliopsida > Lamiales > Orobanchaceae > Euphrasia > Euphrasia confusa. The sequence continues at coordinate 42,549,934 of OX940956.1, read as the reverse complement.
AAAAAGATTTATTAGTCACACCCAAACCACCAATGATTAGATCAGATTCAGACAGTTAATTAACTATATTTACATCATCATATAGTATTTCTATTCCCGCGGTTTAACCGCATGTACTTCGGTCCCCCTATGAGTTGTACTTTGCCTGTCCCGGGCCCCACCCGTTGACTCTCAAGGTTAATTAGTTACTAATTAATAATTAGGATTACATTAATCAAAAGTCAAACCTTCACTCGGCCCAGTAATTTGGTATAAATACCATGCTCTATTTTTTGAAATTTCAGACATCATTTCTCCCAAATCAATTCACATTCCCTTTCTTTCTTTCTTTTAGTTAATTATTTGATTCTATTTATTTTTTTCTGACAAAAAAAAATGGAGTTCTTTGGAGCTTTTTTTGATCAAGAGTGGGATTCTCTTAGCAACATTTTCTCATTTGAGGATTCAGATTCCCTTTTTGTTTCTGAAGATCATAATAATTATAATTTCAATTACAATAATAATAATAATAATGATGTGTTTTTTCCATCATGTGATCATCCAATTGTTCACAACACTCACTTCTACTCTGCCTCACAAGAGAGCAGCAATAACAGCAGCGAGATCGAGACGATCGGCAATGGCGGTTTTTCTCACGAAGGCGCGTTCGAGCCCATGGATTTCATATTGCCGGCTGTATTTTCCGACGAGATTCGACAGCTAAAAGCCGAGACGTGGTGCGAAAAGTCGTCGGGGGAGGTCGGAGATTCTGTCGAGGGAATGCAGCTCAAGAGGAAGTTCGTCGAGACAGAGGAAACTCATAATCTGCCCCAACCCCCTAAGAAAACGGCTCGGGTTTCTAAAGAGGTGAGATCACTAGTCAAAAATATTTGTGGGTCAAATTATAATTTTCATAAAGAGTGGAGGCTTTTGTGTGATTAAGCTAAACTTAAGGACTAGGGGGTGTTTTTGTTATTCTCAGTTTCTAAAGAGGTGAGATCAGTAATCCCAATATTTGTGGGTCAATTTATAATTTTCACAAAGAGTCAGGGCTTTTGTGTAATTAAGCTAAACTTGGGGACTAAGGGGTGTTTTTGTTATTATCAGTTTCTAATGAGAGTTTGTGGTTTCTTAAGAGGTGAGATATCAGTAATCCCAATATTTGTGGGTCAAATTATAATTTTCACAAAGAGTTGGGGCTTTTGTGTAATTAAGCTAAATTTAGGGACTAGGGGTGTTTTTGTTATTATCAGTATTTTCTAATGAGAGTTTGTGATTTCTTGATGCAGGCTAATAAAACCAAGAGGAGTCCTCGATCGAAAAGTAACAAGAAATCGGAGGTCCAAGCTATAAGCATCGACGAGCAGCAAGCGAACGACAATGTTGTCGGAAACGGGCAGAGCTCGAGCACTTGCAGCTCTGAGCAAGGCGACTCGAATGAACTCGTAAACGGAGGAGCTAACGGGAAATCGAAGGCCGGAAAGAGCCCGGCAACTGATTCTCAGAGCATCTATGCAAGGGTAAGTAAAGATTAACAAAAAAAATAAAAAAATACAGATTGCCCCTTGAAGTTCAGTCTAATTGCAAAATGACCCCATTGTTTCTAAAAATTACATTTTTTTGGATTTATCAGAAAAGAAGAGAAAGAATTAATGAGAGGTTGAAGATCTTGCAGACTCTTGTCCCCAATGGCACAAAGGTAAATATCTTTTTTTGGTACCCTTTTTATTATTATAATTTAAATTGATGAAACTCTAATCTGAATTTTGAATATTATTTAGGTTGACATTAGCACAATGCTTGAGGAGGCAGTTGACTATGTAAAGTTCTTGCAACTTCAGATCAAGGTAATTAATTATTAATCTCTGTTTATTTTTTTTGGTGATTATTAGATAATAATCAAGATTTAATTACACATTTAATTAATTTTTAATTTTTAATATTTGCAGCTACTTAGCTCAGATGATATGTGGATGTATGCACCAATTGCTTACAATGGAATGGACATGGGCCTCTATCAGAAGATCGTTCCAAATCTATAGTATTCAATTTTATAATAAGTGAGATTTCAAAAACAAAATATTATTAATAAATAATAATATATGCGGCTGACTTATATATATAATATTTATTTATAAACTTCATAAAGTATATTGTAATTTCTTGTGAAGATTACTAATTCAATATTGTATTTGTTGTATAGAATGAAATAAATAAAATGTAACAATATTTTTACCATAATGTTAACATTTCAATATCTAAAAATACGCACATTTAGTACTTGCACTTCAAAAATCGAAGTGTGGTAAAAATATTTAACGGGATAGTTAATTGTTGTATAAACAAGAACGTACGATGCATACTCGTTGTGAAATAAGAAACGAAGTAAGAAAAACGAACTATGTTACGTTAACACGAATAAACAATACTCGGTGAAACTCGTGAATTCAATTTAAAAATATTAGTACTTCAGTTTATGAGCAATAGACACATTTCATTTGTATTTTGTGAAAGAAAAATGTTTATTTCTCAAGAACACAAGGAGTATATTTTTATAAGTTTATCTAATGAATAAACTCCATATCAATTTATTGGATTTAAAATGGTTTTAAAATTATTTGGGCCAATACGAAATTCTTTGGGCTTATAGTGTGCCAACTAATAAAAAAAACTTTGGGCTTTTAGGGGTGAAAATTTTAATTAAATTAAGTGCAGGGGGCTAAAGTGTATTTATCTGAAACGTGCACAATAAAAACCTTGGTGAACAGGCAATCGAAGAAGCACCATCTCTCCTCAGAGGAAAATCAGTTTTCAGTCCTTTGAAAAATCGATTCGATTCAACGGCCGATTTCACGAACTGACCGACGAATTCATATAAATACGCACAACTCTCATTCGCGCGAAAAACTTTCAGATTCGGAAGAATGTCGAATCGATTCGTCGGGAATCAATCGAAGAACACCTCCAAACCCCAGATGAAGTACACCCCGAAGAGATTTTCGCAAAACCCTAATCCCCAAAACACCCTCTCCAACTCCATCCGGGCGGCCGGCGCCGCAACGAACCCCGCCAGCGGCGGAGATGCCGTGACGGCGTCGACGAGCAGAGTCAGGATGGGCGAAGGTGGGGAGTGGGTGAGCAAAGCTTCGACGAATGGCAATTTCGTAGTTTACTTGCCGCAGGACGAAGCGGTGGCGGCCGGGCTCGGGCCCGATGAGGGGGGATTGGATCCTGTTGAGTCGCAGCGTGTTGTTGATCTGTTGAATCGGGAGCTGTCCCGCTTGCTCAAGCTGCGTCCCAGAGATTTCTGGAGAGAAGGTTTTGCTTTGAATTTGCTGTTAATTCTTAATTGTTGTGTTACTGGTATCAAGTTTTTATTTTTTGTGGATTATTGTTGGAGCTCTGTGGATTATAATTTTACCTATTTTTCCTGATCAGTTCTACTATCATGAAATTGAAGGTGATTTATATTTTTGCAAATTGATCATATGTTAACATATAACATACGATATCGTCTTAATGTACAGTGGCGACCGATGAATCGTTGCATGCCTTCCTTGAAAGTTTCCTGAAATTTAGAAGTAGATGGTACGATTTCCCTCACCGTGGGGCCCGTGGAGTAGTCGCTGGAGTGATTGTCGGTGAGCTTGAGCTGTGTCGACGTGTATTCATGGTCTTGTATCGCTTGTAAGTCATGGAGGAACTCTTTCTATCTCTTAATTATTTGCTTCCGTTTATCAATTTTGATACTACTATTTATTATTGAAGTTAAAAACTATTTTTTGCTGTAGATCATCCAACCGTGATCCCGGGGTCAAAGCAGCCGACTCTCTGAGTTTAAAAGAACATGAAGGTGCGGTGATTCTTATGAAGATATATTTTCTACTTCTGCATATTAATCTATTCCCTATGTCCCATATATATAGTCCACTAATCCTTTTTTGTATATCCGTAATATATAGTCCACTTACTATTTGTAATTGTAGTTTTCCATTCTTTTGATTATTATCCTATTAGAGGTGAGTCATATGACTTTTGTAACGGAAACCATCCCTTAGGTATGGGTAAATCAAGAAAAATATTTCGCATATCTGTAATCTCCAGTACTTATCTTAAAAATTAATGTATGGAAATTCAACTTGGGTTGTATCATTGGGACAAAGGGTCTTTTCTGTTCTATCTTGTGTAACTGTCTTGGGTAAATATTTTTGCTTTCTTGATGACAGTTATGCACTCATGCTAGCAGATGGTACTATCCTTAGTTCATTATTAGTTTCTTTTATAGGTTTCCTAAACATTAAAGACATATTAGCCTTTGTAACATACTATCTAGAAATTTCCTATAAATTCCTAATCCAAGGCAAAAGAACATTACCGCGATTAACTTTATTCATTGCAAAAATTTTGAAGGATATTCTTGATCAACTTCAAAGACGCCTTTTTGCTTTTGTATGCTTTATTTACAAATTGTACGTGTAGACCTTCTGCAGGACAAGAAGTTGCTTGATTTACCGAAACTGTTAGATTTATGTGCAATATATGGTTACGATAATGAAGATCTGACCAGAATACTGGTATGTAATTAGAAACTGGGTCCATTTACACTCTCATTTGCTTTTGACTTTCTCCTAGCCACTCACTTCACCATCTCTGAAACGTGACAAACATTTATTATCAGGTGATGAATGCATTGAAGGCCCAGCCCGATATTGAGCTTGGATTTACTGTTCTATTGTCTCACTTTTTAAGTATTGTCCAGACTATGTTCCAACGTTGCACCTCATCTTTAGAGGTGCTTTTTGTTTTTTCTGTTTTGTGCAATTCTACCTGTGTGTGGTTGCCTTGTGTAGATAATCAACTTTGTCTCTTGATTCAGTTCCCAATATGATCATTGTCGTCTGTACTGTTTCATAACCCCACACACATGCACACGCCATTATATTTATATTTATAATTATATTTTGTGTGTGTGTGTGTGTTTAGGGTAATGGATGAAAATGGCCAGAGTACCATAATTTGAATTCGGCATCCTGAGTGAACTAGGTCTATAGTATTGAGTCTATTGAAAAGCAATTTGTGGTACCTTTTATGATTTCATTTGCTTAGACTAAATTGCTATGAACACATTAGGAAGATTAGCTTCTTTTGGTTAGATATCAGAAGACTGAGCTTGCAGCTCAATTACAAATCTAGTGGGTTCTTAGTCTGTGGTAAAAAGGGATTGTTGTCTTTCTTGCTTGGTAATTATCTGCAATAAAAATCCAGCTAATGTTTTATGTTGGGCCTTGGTGTACAGGTTTTGCTTAGTTCTGGTGGCCACCAAGATCTAGGATCCAGTCGTCTTCATTTTGATTATCTAGAGGTATGTTCCTTTTTTTGTTTGGGTCTATCTTCTCATTTCTGCTTAATTTTCAGATATCACTTGATTCTCTTCTAGCGAATACAATCGAGTACAATGCTCTATCTCAATAGAGAGTAGAGACCATGGCCTTTGCTAATCTCTGAAGCAGTACTTGTAGATGTTTTCATTTTGATTGGCTTTCTCTTTGTTAATCGTTCCCCGTTCTTTATTCACAGGTTATGGACTTCATCAATGACTCAGTAGTATCATTGGACTCATTTGTTAATGCATATAAACATTCAGCTATCTCCTTCTCTTCGCCTGTTGAAATGGGGTACTTCACTTATGTCTAACTTGTCTTTTACTTTTGAATAATGAGATGATATTATTTCACCATTATTGTAAGTATCGAGTATACTTTATTCACGAGTTTACTAGAATTTTAGAATTTGAGTTGGGGAAATTTGGAGTTTTAGAATAATCATTTCTGGAAAATGATTATTAATCGAGCAAATTCTTTTGTTGGACTATGAGCTTATGTGAGTGGTCTTTTTAGCAATTTTCTCTCCTTTTGTACTGGCGAGGAATGTGGAATGTGATTTGTTTGCTTTTTATATGAACATGTCAATATGCTCAGGAATCGGTATAGTTATATTATCTCAGAAATAAAGATTTTGTGCTTTGCAGTTATGGGAATGAGGAACTGCTGGTTATGCTTGCAAGGCTACACGATTCCCTTCTTCCGTCTTTGTATAGGGGCTTTCGAGTTCTCTTGGGAGTGACCAAAGATAATAAAACTAAGGAAAAACCTAGTGATTTGCTTTCAAATGCTCTCACTAGCCTGAAGATGCTGTCTACAAGAATAACGAAACTGGGATGGAAATTACTCTATTTTTGCTATCTCAGTGATGAGTCATTTGAAAGCAGTAGTGTCTCTCTTCCAGTTTCAATGAAGATGTTTCCAGCAACTGTGGATGACCCTGTTGTGAGGGCCGACATTTTAATACAGACAATAAGAGATCTCATGGGTGAGCAAACACATGTTGTTGGAGACCCGACTTGGGGAACACTCATCCAAGACATCGAGAGGAATTACAAAATGATGAGTAGGATTGAGTTATTGCAGAAAACAGGTAAGCATTTTTTTTTATGGATTTTGTCTTTCTAGCACCTATGGCTCTTGTTTGCAGTGCTGAATATATATAAATATTATGTATAGGCATTAAACAATCTTGGATGTTCAGGTACCCATAGCCCCAGTTACAAATCACCCAAAGGACATTGTTGCCCATGCATAATCAGGGGATTTACAAATAAAATAATTTCAGAATTTAGTGTGATCAGGGGAAATTTGGGTTTTATAATCCTGTGGGGAAAGTCATATTACCTAGAAATTTCTTTGTTGGAGTTTGAGGCGAATAATTTTGCGGGAGAAGAGTAGAAGACTATATGACAATTTTCCCCTATTTTAAATAAATCACTGCTTTAGTCCTATATTTACTGAAAACTTTCAAATAAATACATTTCAAGTCCATATGCTTTGAAATCTAGAATTCTATTAAAGAGTTTTTTAAATGATCTATTAATGTTTCTTAATAATGGGTGAAGGGTGGTTAACATTGGACAACGAGCAATCCCAGTGGCTTTACGCAATCACATTGGCTCAACTTCCCGTCGACACAAAAGATATGTCAAGTGCCTCGGCACTGCCATCTACCGCTGCCGGAAAATCACAGACAGATGAGGACATGACTATCGTGGAATCTAAAATCAGTCAAATAAAAGAACTCTTCCCAGATTACGGCAGGGGCTTCTTAACAGCCTGTCTCGAAGCCTACAATTACGACCCAGAAGAAGTGATTCAGAGGATTCTCGAAGGAACCCTTCATGAAGATCTGCAGTCTCTCGACACATCACTCCAAGCAATGCCCCCTCCGAAACGTGCACAATCCATCGATGATAACAATATCCGCGACAAGAAAGGTAAGGGGATACTAGTGGAGCCCACAACGTTCCATCCCGAGGTCACGGCCCCCACTGTCGAGGCTCCTTCGGGGTCCTCATCTTCGTCCGGTAGGTTCGTGCGCAAGAACAAGAACGACCAACCCGACTCCGCAACACTAAATGCCCAAACCGAAAAAGAAGTGGCGAAAACTGCAGCTCTCGCGTTGCAGCTCGAATACGAAGACGAGTACGACGACTCGTTCGATGACCTCGGGCTGAGCGTCGGCGATATGGGCATGGACGAACCTGACGAGAAAGCATCGGGAAGGAGAGGGCCTAACAACGACGATTCGAAATGGGGGTCGCTTAAGAAGCCACAATTCTACGTCAAGGATGGGAAGAACTACAGCTACAAGGTCGACAACTCGGTGGCAGTTGTCAATTACAACGAGGCGAGATTGGTTAGCCAGGCCCAGAGAGAAATGATCCATGGATTGGGAGCCGGTGGGAATATGCCTCGAGGGGCGGTTGAAAGGTTGACTGAGCTGAATCCGGTGGAAAATGAATCGCACGAGGGTGGTGATGGAGGTGGGACCGGCAGGGGAAGAGGGAGGAGGGGTTTTTCCGGTGGGAGGAATTCGGCAAACGAGGGGCAAGAGAGGGGAAGAGGGAGGAGGGGGTTTTCCGGTGGAGGGAGGATGGCCGGAGAGGAGAATGAAGGTGGTGGTGGTGGTGGTGGTGGTGGTGGTGGAAGAGGGTTTGGGAGGGGAGGAGGGAGGAGGGGGGGAAGAGGTGGTGGGAGAGGAGGGAATAATAATTATAGGAAAGATCGAGCGATGAGTAAGCATCTTACAGGGATGCCGAGTCATTATAGTTGAAGGTTTGATTTGTTATTGTTGTCCAATTTTTGAGGTGTTTTGAGGTGATGCTGCATTTGGTTGAGGAGATGTGATTTGGATAACTGTACACAAGGAGGTTTTGGTTGGGTGATGAAAGGAGTGTGGAAACGAAAACGACAATGTTGTACTCGGATTATAGCTAGTTTCATCCCGAAATTGTTTATGGTTTTTGGTATGCTCGGTAGTTCGTTTTACAGATTTTATTTCTGAAAATTTATAATGTGGAGTGTAGGGTTACAGATGAGTCGAATCGAGCATTGAACTTATGGAGCGTGTTTGATAAAAAAAAATCAACTCAACTTGAGTCAAATATTTTTGTTAGCTCAAATTCTATTCAAGCATGTTTAATGTTGTACTCTTCAATATATTTTTAATATATCTTTTTAATGTTGCACTCTAACTAATTTTAATAATCTTTTTAATATGATAAACATTTATTTATATTTAAATAACTCGTTTATTAATTTACACATCAATTTGAGTTTTTGATTAATCAGCAACTTTAAAAGTAATTTCCCAAAAAAATAATTAATTATTAAAACGAGAAAACAAATCATCAAATCATAATAGTCTACAATGGAAAAATGATAAAATACATCTTCCTCAGCTTGATAATAAGCTTAGTAGTAATAGTTTTAACGGAAGGATGCCCCAAGCAAAATAAGCAAAAGCTTCGACTTAAATACTTTTGGTTGTGGTTCAAGCATCAACAAAACCAACTGCAAAGTGTCCGGCATTCATATCCTGAACACAACAAAATAAGTTTGCCCAAAAAGTCAGAATTCCGCGAGCAACACAAGGTAAAGAAATGTACATGATGTTTTGGTACAAGTTCTTTGGGAGACTAGGTCGAAAAACGGTAAACCAGAAAGAAATATCAAGTTAAAGAAAATGCACCTGTATTATCATCCGTTGTTTGTTTAGTGATTGTGTTCGTGACTTGTTTAGAGCAGAGTTTTGTGACTTGTACGTCATCTGTCAAATAAGAGATGGGAGGAAAGTAAACATAAATAAATAAATAAAAAGGAAAAACTGGAGAATGGAATTACAACACTTGGTATACAACTAACCTTTGCAGAACTATTATTGGATTGCTTTTTCTTGGGCGTGAAACCGAAGACATCATGAAGTAATTGATTATCCTGTCCAGCGCAAATTTAAAAAGACAAAATGAATATAAAGTACTCCATACTTTTTGACAGACTAATTCCTAAATAGGATTATGAATGAAAAAAATAACTACCTGCATGTGCTTCACAAATCCACCTCCAAGAAAATGTTTAAGGAAGTTCAACTATAATAAGTCACAAAGATAGATGAGAGAAATGTCAAAAATAAACCAAAATCGGGGCCGGGATAAAAGTATGCAAGATATAAATTTACAAACCTGTATCAATTCAGCCCATGTGCCCGTGTTTAAGACATCGCCACCTACTTTTGTCGAGGACTCTGGGGCATAACCATCCTGATAATTCAGATTGCGAGTTTAACCAATTCAGTGATTCACAACAAATGAACAAATCATCTATTTAAATCTCTTTTATATATATATATATGTAAAGAAAATGCAAACCTCAATAAATGCAACTATATCTCGGAAAGTGTTCCTCTGGTTATTAAGGTCTTTCTTGGCAGTACCTTTGCCGCCAGCCTCAGAAGAGAGGCCCCGCATCTGATTAAGGACTTTATTCTTCAACCCATGTATGTACATTAGTTTTCGTGAACCATTAACTTCAACATCGGTAGAAACTTTAGCTTCACCACAGAATTTTTCTAGACTTCCGGTCTCGAATATCAAAGCAAGCGCTTCACCAGTCGCAATGCGTAGCTGCCTGTCGTCCTTATCCAGCAGAGTAGATAAGTACGAGATCGACCTGAATTATTTCAGATAACAAAATAGTTAAATATTTAATAAGTCAATCGAGATGAAAAAATACAAATTCAAAACGTGATCAATATTAGATACTTACTCCTGCCAACTCTTGTCATTTAATTGCCTGCCTCCTATGGTGGTGAGAAGAAATGACCAAGCAGAGACCACCATTGTTATAACCGCCAGCGAAGGTTTAGCAACAGCCACCTGGAAAAGGCAATATTTTTCATTACAAAATTACATAATACGATATAATAACAGCAAACACATAAGATGCTAGAATGCTTACATTGGGACCCAATTTTGGATGAGCCACTTGCCACATAATTTGCATTGATTTCTCTGTTTGTTCAGGCTCTTCACCACCGACAAAAGTAATTATTGCCAAACACTCTATCAACTGTGTAAATTGCACAAAGCATCAGATTTCATGCAATCAGAATAACATGAAAAATAACGTGAAAAATTGAAGTCGGGAATTCCAAAAAAAATTGACATACAGATGATATCTTAGACGCCTCGGGGCGAATCTTAAGAGCTTCAGATATTGAGGAGACTGATTCTTCCAGGATCTCCTGTGCCTTCTCACCAGGACCGCTGGTAAGCGATAAAAGGCCTAAAAAAAGAAGATAATATGAATTTAATTTAATTTAATTTTGGACTAATAATCAAGAAAGAAAGATTAGAAGCAATGTGTGAAAGGCTATTGTGGACAAACCTATTGCATGAGCCGCCAGAGAAACCTCCTTTACTGAACCCTTTTTTATTGAATTCAAGCATTGATGCAGTAACGTAGCAAATCTAGTTGGAAAGATAAAAAAAATGCGTTTTAGTCTTAAAATTCAGAATAAAGGATTTAATAAACCTTTTAAGATCATAATTCTTGATGTTCTTCTGAAGTTCAAAAACCCAATTCAACCATGTTTCAAAATTAGATTGACGAAGGAGAAACAAGTTCAAACACAACACTGTATTATTAAGTTCTGAATAAGTGAATATTCACCAAAGATACTAATGATAGGGGATATGCAGAGTAGAGAATAAGACACCAAGATATGCACATACTTCTTTTCAACGAAGTCGTGCTGTAAGTTGCTATTAAAGGCCTCGATTATTTTGGCCAAGGCATTCTCTCTCGTAGATCCTCTGCACATACAAAAAAATTACAAATGCAAAAGTTACCTTGTTAAGTTATTATTAACAGCAACCGTATAATTATAGTACGATCATGTTTATCAAAAAATTATTTACCTCTTCTCAAATAAAGCATCCAAATATTCATCAAGCATAGTATCCTTCTCCTCTATCACTCCGTCGATAGAGGGCTCCATCAAATTATCCACAACCATAGACGAGGCAGACGAACTCATACTGACATCGTCATCACAGTCCAGCATCACCAAACTCTTCTTCGAAGAACTTTCTACAGTGTACAGAACAAATCCCATGTTAACAATACATCTAAATTATGAGAATTTTGATGTAAAAATAGTTTTTCACAAAACCATGAATTTATTCAGAAAATCCAATATTAAATCTAAATATAATGATCTCTACTATCAGACACGATTCGAGCTAAAGATCCAATTTTTCTCTTATAATTCCGAATTCGATTATCATCTTCCAAAAGGGGCGAAAATTACGATTCGAGCTAAAGATCCAATTTTTCTCATATAATTCCGAATTCGATTATCATCTTCCAAAATGGGCGAAAATTCTCCCAACAATTTCAATCAACGGAACAGAAATTCACGTAACAGTAAAAAAACCAGGAAAAAAAACTTACTTTTCCCCATTGATGAAGAGTCAACTCTGAATCCAAATTCACAAAATCGAAATCGGAAAAACTAAATCGAACCCCTAAAAATTCGCTGTAATTGGGCGAATCGAGATTATGAAGAAAAGCTACAAGGATGAACGAAATCGGAGCGATGAAAAAACGCGATTGAAAAGGGAAGGTCTTGAATTGAGTAAGAATACAGCGGGGTGAAGAACAGAAATTCCTTGGTTGAATCGAGAAACAATCTATCCATGAAAAATGATTTTGATTTGGGAGAAGGGGAGAGGATCTTTTGGTCTGCGTACGAGAAAATTCAATCAAACCTTTCTGAGAAAAATTGAGAAGAAAGAAAAAACAGAGCTGGGATTTTATGTATCTTAAATAGTCCGATAAATTAGGTTTTCTTAAGGGCCCGTTTGGCGTTACGTGTTTTTAAAATGTTGAATTTCGGGAAAAAATGGGGTTCACCAAACAAGGCCTTAAGATATTTTGGGTGTTCTGGATTGAGCCCGTGTGAATCACTCAAATAGGTTGGTTTCGATTTCGGAATCGGAATATGCTGTTTGAGGCTGCGGTAGGGAGCACGGATTGTGCTGTGAGGGTGATCGGCAGGATAGATCTGGACCGTCGATTGAGGTCGGCAGATTAGAGCACGTGGGATATTGAGAAGTAATGACGTGGGCGGTGACGTAGTGAATTCTGAGCCGCGTGTGAAATTAAAGCCATTAAAATAACACGCGGCACTTCTGATTGATTTATTCAAGATACATAAATCTCAACCGTATACCGACGCGTGTATAGATAAATCAATATTTTTATTGTTAATATAAAAAAAACTTATTGGGCCGACTGAAAGCCCATTTTCTCATTCTTGATACTTTTTTAGCCCAAATGTGTTTGAATGAGTGAGGGGAAAAGGCCCACAAGATATAAATTTAAGCGATACCATGAAGCCCATTACTAGTAGCCAAAATTACACAAGAGAATTAATAAATAACGTATAGTGAAAAACATGTAAATAAAACATACTCACTTCATCTGGTAGTAATAATGGTTACGTGTCTTTTGTAAATTACAAAATTCATGTGACCATTACTACGAGATAAATGGAGTATTTATTGTGTACTATATGTTGTAATAATGCTTTGGCCCTTTATAGGTTGAAATGTTAAAATTAACTATCGAAATTGTAAGTGTCATGTAAGTGTCACTAAGACAAAGTTGTAATTTGTGAGATTCAAGAACGTGTTGAACTCGTACGAACCACTCTGCTTAAAATCATGCACGAATTGTTGGTATTTGAAAAGCATGCAGTACAATGAGAACGATGCACAAACAAAATGAGGGATTGTAATGTTTTCAATTATATTCAAATACATTAATATATAAACATTTCATAGTTGATACAATATCATACGTGGATAAAATCACAAGAGAAACGACAATTAAAACTAAAAGAAAATTGGATATATAAAATGAAAGTTATAATTAGGGGGGGAGTGGGGTAGAATTTGAATATAGTTGGGAAGAAAAGAAGTAAAAGGTCTCTCTCTCAATGCATGTGAGCACACTGCCCATGGAGTTTTGTAAGTATAGCTGGCGCGAAAGCTTCCAAACTCCAAAGGGATATATTGTTCAGCTTTCAGTCAAAACTTTGGGAATCCAACTTTTTATTTTACTATCTATACTTCAATTTAAAGTACATTTTATTTGATGTCTAAATATGTAAGACATCGTATCATTTAAAGTTGAGATTTATTGAAAAATGTGACATCGAATTTAAATTTTGAAAAATATTGTTTTAGATTGATTATACATTACTACGTTAGGTTTGAAAAATGGAATCGAAATTAGAAATTAATATTACTTAGTATTATATATATTTGTAATTTGTATGATAAAAATATTTGTGATTTGTAACAATGATTCTTTTTTTTTTTCAAGTTCCCATACTCAAAGGTGCTATGTTTTGTACCATAAAAATAAAAATATTCTCGTGTCTTTTGGGCAGTTCATGTGATCAGGGAGCCAAAACAAATGCAGTAGGAGTACTTTGTAAAGTTCTGATAATTTGCATGGGTTCTTGTGGGCCTCTTTTTCCAGCCATTATTATTTTCCTTTGATTTTTCAAACATATATGTTTAAAGTCGCAATGGAAAAGGCTACAGTTACACAAGGTGTACCGGCCTCCGGTACACCACTAATCAAAATATGACACGTGTCATTAATTAATTAATTAATTAGATAAATATTATTTTAATTATTATAAAATTAAATTATTAATTAGGAAAATAAATCATGAGAATCTTGTAAAAAGTTCAAAAAATAAAATCAATATAATCTTTCCAAATATTAAATATACTAGAAAATTTATTAGATTTTTTCCATTTATAATATAATAGTAACTAACAAATAAAATAAAATAAAATAATATATATACTAAATTGAAACAAAAAAACTTACGATTTTTCTTTTAAAAAACTGACGATTTTAAAAAAAACGTAACTTTTTAAAAAAATATATTTATATTTCATTTTTTTATGTAAAATTAATTTATACAATATTAAATTTTATATACACTAATTTAATTATTAATTTATAAATAAATATATTTAAAAAATATGAATAATATATGTGTACGTGATAATTATTGTTTTAAAATGACTGATTCATTCAATCTATCTTATATATGTAAATATGAAATAAAAATGAATTCATAATTAGTATTTATTTTTTTAAGAACCATGAAAATTTGAATCAAATATCGAATTGAGTCAAATAATTATATTAATTTTTCATTCTATTGTCATTAATTAATTAATTAATTAGATAAATATTATTTTAATTATTATAAAATTAAATTATTAATTAGGAAAATAAATCATGAGAATCTTGTAAAAAGTTCAAAAAATAAAATCAATATAATCTTTCCAAATATTAAATATACTAGAAAATTTATTAGATTTTTTCCATTTATAATATAATAGTAACTAACAAATAAAATAAAATAAAATAATATATATACTAAATTGAAACAAAAAAACTTACGATTTTAAAAAAAACGTAACTTTTTAAAAAAATATATTTATATTTCATTTTTTTATGTAAAATTAATTTATACAATATTAAATTTTATATACACTAATTTAATTATTAATTTATAAATAAATATATTTAAAAAATATGAATAATATATGTGTACGTGATAATTATTGTTTTAAAATGACTGATTCATTCAATCTATCTTATATATGTAAATATGAAATAAAAATGAATTCATAATTAGTATTTATTTTTTTAAGAACCATGAAAATTTGAATCAAATATCGAATTGAGTCAAATAATTATATTAATTTTTCATTCTATTGTTATTTATGTACAAATAACAATAATTAATTTTATTTTTTAAGATTAAATTGTAAGAAAAACTACTTTGCATATAAGAATGTCAAAATATTTTAATATTATTACTAACCTCACATGTGATATTATGTTTCGTATTTATTAAAAATAAAAATAATATACTTTAAATAAAAATAATATTTTGATTTAAATATTACATTTGATAGCTCAATTTTCAATATTATCTCACTTTTAATTATATTTTTTAATAAAATAAGAATGTCATAGTATTCAATTCGAATATTATGTTCAATTTTGCAACTTATCTTTATAGTTTATCTATTTTGTATGATTGCATCAATTTTAACTAGATAGAGTATGGTTTTAAAAGTTTATTTCATGTGAAACAAAAATAACATTAAATAACGAATTGACGTTAAATTTATTAATTTTTTACAATGTTAAGTAGTTAGAGTATGGTTTTAAAAGTTTATTTCATGTCAAACAAAAATAACATTAAATAACGAATTGACGTTAAATTTATTCATTTTTTAGTAATGAATCACTTGATTTGTAGTCACGCAAAATTAAATTAAATAACATAGTAAAATGTCATTTAATTTTCAAATATATATTATTAACGTGTGAAATTAAATAAATATATTAAATAAAATAAATATTGATTTTTCACAAAATTAAAGAATTCATGATATATTCATAGTAAGTTTAGAAAAATACATATATTATTATAATTTTAATACCTAATTATAAATTTTAAAACATTAAAAAATTATTTTTCTTAGAAAAAATTCAAATTTTCTATGTAAATGTAGATAATACAAAAATAAAATAAAATAGGATTATATTTATTCAATGAATAAATTATTTGTTTTTAATTTTATAATCAGGTGTTAGCAGAAAATTACATGTAATTTTCAAATATCACAATAATTTTTTAAGAAAATTTAATTTAATTAATGAATGTGATATTTTCTAATGATAATACAAAAATAAAATTATAAAATTATTTTTACTTAACATTGATACAAGTTAAAATGATAGAGATAATTTGATAGATATAATTTGCACGTAAATCTCTATTATGATTATATTTTAAAATTGAACATAGTATTTGAATTGAATATTATTTTTTTATTTTTTTTAAATAGAAAAAATAATTTAAATAAAAATCGTATAATATTTGATTTAAATATTACAATGATAGCTAAATTTTCAACGTATATATATTTTGAATATTTTATTTATTTTATTTTAATTTATCTTGATTATTGATTATTTAATGTTTTTAAATTAATTCAAAAAAATAATGAATTTTTATACTAATTTAATTAATTATTTTTTTATTTTATTTTTAATCTATTTTGATTATTAATTATATAATATTTTTAAATTAATAATAAAAAATTGTGAAATTCTATTAATTTAATTAATTATTTTTAATTTATTTTTTATTTGTAATTTTTATAATTAAATTAAATGATATATAAATTAATTTTTTTTATCAAAATACTTTAGAAAAATAAAATATTTTCTTTTAATCTCTTACTTACATTTTTTTTAATGTTTTTTTTTACGATTTAATATATATTTTATTTATTTATTTGTTATCTATATTTTAAGGAAAACAATCTAATAGATTTAAAAAAATATTCAATATTTGGTATGATTATATTTAATTTATTTACTTAATATTTTAGAAGATTTGGTAATATATTTTCCTAATTAATAATTCAATTTAATAATAATTAAAATACTAATTATTTAATTAATTAATTTAAAATGCCACGTGTCGCATTTTGATTGGTGGTGTACCGGAAACCCGGTACACCTTGTGTAACTGTATCATCTTCCGGTGGCAATTTAATTAGATAATTTTGATCATGTAGTTTTTTTTCATGTTTTCCTGGTTTTTATTATGGCTTTTACCGTTGTAAATATTAATTAGTTATAGTTTGATACTTGATAGTACATCATCATAAGCATGTAGCTAGGTTTAAGTTGGTTAATATCATATTATACGGAGTATACGTAGTTGGATATTAACCGTGCAAATTGTTAGCCGACCCTAAAGCTTGGAAAAGAAGGTTAATAAACTAAATCAGAATTCAAAGAAATAACATAAAAATAAATAAAATAAGAAATATAAATAATTAATTATTAAATTGGAGGTCAGTCAAAGATGTTGACTGGCACAGAATTCCTTGATACATCTTTATTCCATCTTGTCTTTCTCTGCTACAAAACTATATATTCTCAGTTTTACCTGAATTTCTTCTGCAAGAACGAGGTCATCTCATCATCACACACTTTGTGTGTAGTGTGTGTGCTTTATTATTTCTAATTTTAATTGCAAAGCAATTTAAGTGGGCTTCACGTTTGTTCGCAGTCGAAAAATTAAGTAAAAGTTCATTAAACATAACAGTAATTTTTCAAAAAAAAAAAAAAAATAGATAAAAGGGAATCACATTTTGTGTCGTTTCAAGAAAAGCTTATACTAAAGTACTTTTACTTCGGTGCTGCAGTAATATACACGAATGAGCCGGTTTTTTTTTTAATATTAATTTTTTGACTAACATTTTAAAGAGTAATAAAATTATAAAAATAAATAGTTTAAATCAAAGTAAAGTTTAAAAGAGTAAACGAAAAATAAAGGGTAAAATTGTGTTTTATGAGACGTGACTATTGATACGATATATGACTAAGGAGAGACCAGTCGAAACGAACACGCTTGTTACAAAGTTAAACGAGATAGAGATTTTCAAAATCGAGCTCGACATATTCAGAAAAAAAAATCGAATTCGACTCGTCCGGAAATAAATGAAAGTCAGACTGGAATTTAGTAGTATACTACAAAATAAATATACGAAAAATAAGAATTACTGATGGTATTGGATCTTGCGTAAATACAGTTGTCTTGTAAGTGCGAAGGGATGTGGGGCAGCTGTGGTTGTATTATAAAATCATGCTCTGATTTTTTCGAGCAGTGAAATTGGCATCTTCTACTCTTCTATATTGCCCTAATTAATTACCAACCGCCAATATTTAATTAATGAATATCAAACAAGATTGTACTACTAACTATTTTCTATTATTTTTATTTTTATTTTAAAGTATCATTAGTATTAAAATTAATGCACATTTGTAAGTATGTAAGAAAATGCACACAAGTAGCTCTGATTTATTTTGTAAATCTAATTGAGGAAACTATATCTTACTGTATTCTTATTATTAATATTCATTTTCGTGGAGGTTGTGTTTGATTTTGTTCAATTTCTGTACACAAAATGCATGCTGTGGTGAATTCATTTCAGAAGAGAACTTGATTTTCTAGGTTAAAATTATTCGTTAGGAGTGATTTATATTTCTTCCTCTCCAGTCTTATAGAAGTAGCCGTTTTCATATGAACACAATTTTATTTTGAAAAATATTGAATATTGTTTTTTGTTTTTAATCAGAAAATGCAAAATTAAAATGTACTCCATTTTTTAATTAAAAAAAAAGTAAAATTACTGAAGAAAAATATGACACAGTAGATACAAAACTACAATACTAGTAATTTAAAAATCTATTACTCCCCAGTTTTATATATATACGGAGTATATAATTACAATTGGATTACTATTTTAAGGATTTTTTAAGGGCGGGTATCGAAAATAATATGTCCATTTAAGGTTGAGTGACGTCATGATGGTCCATCCCACATCCACCTTTGACCGGTCGCACTACCTTGTTATTATCAAGTTAAGATTGCCATACAAAAATACATTTGCCATCTCCATTAAGCATACTTAAGTTCTCTTCTTTTGGACATAAACTCGTTAATTTCAATTAAATTGAATGAATCTGAACTGAATTAAATTAAAATTCTTATAAAAATAATAATATTTTTTATAAATTGTTAAATATTTTTTAAAAAATATTAATAATATTCTAATATTAACTAAATTGTATGCTTGAAATTATAGATTCAATTTTAGTTTTCTTAATTTATTTAAAAAAATAATGGAACTGAATTGATACGAACTGAACTGAAATGAAATAAACTTAAATTAAGTCCAAAAGAACATTGTCTTACTAAAACAATACATAACTGACTTAAATTAAGTCCAAAAGAACATAGTCTTATTCTATCATGTTTTTACATAACTAACTGAAATTAAGTTTAAAAGAACAGAGTCTTACTCTATCACGTAAAAACAGTACATAATTAACTGAAATTAAGTTCAAATGGACAAAGTCTTACTCTATCACTTAAAACAATATATATGTGATGGCTCCTTTATAATTTACAAAAGAGCTCATTTGTAGTTATGCGTTGTTTTAAAGGAAGAAGATAGTAGTATTCGTTCCGTCCCGTCCACTAAATTTCATATTTTTATAGTAGCATTTTGAGTTTTAAAAATAATGTAATTTTATTTAATAATATAGTTATAATTATTTAATAATATTTTACAATGAACTAGTAAAAAATAAAACTTTTACGAAAATAAATTTTTTAGGTTGCAACGTTGCAGGGACTAGGTAGTGAGTATATCTTAATTTGCACACTTTTATTTTTTAATAATAAATGAGTAATTTAGAGAAAAAATTAAAATGAGTTTATGATTTAAAGAAAAATAACATAGTTTACATCTCTAATAAAAAAGGCAATCAATTTATTGATTATATATAATTTAATATATTTATCTTAATTATATTCACAAGTAAGGTAAGTTTTACAAAATTGATTTGTCTATTTTAACCTTCTTATTTTATTATTCATATTATCTATTTATTACATACGTTTTATATTCTTAATTGCTGAAATCTTAATCGTTTGGACAAAGATTCTTCAAATCAATCACAAATATCTTTTTTTTGGAAATTATTTTTTGATTGCGATTCTGTTTTTTTCAAAATTCAAAAACATCCGTAGCCGTTCTCCATTCTCAAAATTCTCGTTTGTATGTTCTTGAGTTACAACAGAGGTAAAATCTTTTTCTTCTTTTCAATTGATAATCTGAAATTGTAGTATTCAAATCGATGAAATTGAAGATTTTTGTGCGTTTATTTTCTGAAAAGATACTAACACTTTCGGCTACTTCATCGGTCATTTTTTTCTACGTTGAACTCTGTCCTCTTGTTGCAAGTATAAATCTCAGAAAGATCATCGATGATACTACCACGATCTGCAATTTTTTTTTTTGTGAATAGCACACTGCTCCCATGTTGTAAACGACTTCACAGGTGGAGTTTATGTGCATGTCGATTGGGTTGGCCGCTGTAATGCTGTTACATTTTCGAAACATGTTGTATTTTATGGAACATGGTCTGTGTATCGTAGTGTTTGAATAGTGTGTCTTGAATAGTGTGTTATATAATTTTTTATCTACTGTATGTGTTTTGTTTAAGACACTGTTTGTGTGAAAGTTAAATCTATTTTTGTTCACAGGAGTATTTTTTCACAGTGTAATAAAAGAACTGTAGGAATTGATTTGTGAATTGTAATTTGCCTATATGTTATATTTGCAGCAACTGGTTTCTTATCATCAGTAGGTGGTTAGTAATCTAATTATATAACCTATAAATTTCTAGCAATGAATCCGGCTGCCACCTGTCACTTCGAAATAAAGAATT
The DNA here is from genome assembly GCA_954870475.1 of Euphrasia confusa. Classification (NCBI taxonomy): domain Eukaryota; kingdom Viridiplantae; phylum Streptophyta; class Magnoliopsida; order Lamiales; family Orobanchaceae; genus Euphrasia; species Euphrasia confusa. The sequence goes on along the minus strand of OX940956.1, from coordinate 42,529,139 downwards.
TTAGCTATTCATCTCACAGTGTCTTATCGCGACTTGAAAAATACATTAACTTAATTGTTCTGATTTATCTAGTGTATTTTTCGCGTTGAACAGGTCTATATCCAGTAGCTTACGCCATTGTTGATTCTGAAAACGAGAGCAACTGGAGATACTTTCTCGAGAATATTAAAGCTTGTTTAGCCACTGGTTCGGGACGCACAGTTACGTTTATTTCTGACCGTAATCTTGGTTTGTTAGCTGCTGTGCGTGGTGTGTTTCCCAACAGCCCGCTTGGATTTTGTTATCGACATCTGCATGCTAACTTAACCAATAAGTATCCCTCAGGGTCAGTTCATGGCAAGAGGATCACTTATTTATGGTAGCTGCATACTCACGTGACGAAGAGAGTTTTGAATTACATTTACGTAAACTGAAACAAGAAGGTGGCCAAATAGTTGAAGACTTTTTAAAGGACCTGCCTCCTAAAACTTGGGCATCGTGTCGTTTCAATGGGGAGAGGTTTGGTGAAATGACGAATAATCTTGCGGAGTGTTTTAACAGTTGGGTTAAAGATTTAAAGGGTTTGCCAATCACAGATTTAAACAATGAACTCCGCTCTAGAATAATGAATCTTATTGCGACACGGAAAAAGTTGGTCGTTGGATGGGTATCAAAACTATGTCCCGTCATGGAGAAGAGATTGACAGCTAATCTTGAACTAGGAAGGCACTGGGGTGCTAGCATGTCAAACGAGTTCCTTTTTGAAATTAAGACTGGAAATCATACCGTTAGTGTGGACCTGCTAAAGAAGCTTTGCTCCTGTGGTGAGTGGCAAATTCACGGTTTCCCTTGTGCGCATGCTCTAGTTGCTGCTCAAAGTCAAGGTTCGGATATTTACTCTTATGTGGATCCTCTTTTTCAGGTCAGATTCTATTATCATCTAAATTCGAGTCCCTTGCCAGTTATCATATTATTATAGAACTAAGGAGTATTGTTTATTATGCAGGTGGATAAATATCGATTGTCGTATTCTTTTACAATCAATCCCGTCCCCACTATCGCGAAGCCAATTCAGATGGTTTCACAGACCGTCAACATCAACCCTCCGAAGACACGACGCCCAGCCGGGCGACCAAGACAAGAGAGGTTAAAGCCCAGGAGCGAGATCAAAAGGATAATCAAGTGTAGTCGCTGTCACAAATTCAAAAGCCACGTGTTATAGTTTGAATTCAAAAGCCTGCTTAGGGACAAGATCTGAATGATCATACAATTTGAATTCGGTCTTATAGTTTTCCTTCACCCACTTTATAGAGATAATTTCTCTCTCGTTCAAAGCATCCAGGTCCATCTTCATCGCAACATTCGAGCATTCACCCTTGTTCAGTTTCTTCCTCATCACTGATTCCAGCATGGCGTCAGCTTGCTCCTCTACGCCACCCATCCACATATTTATCATGCCGACCTAAATGATTATAGTTAAATACCAAAATTAATTAGGTGATGTTTTGAACACTACCGTAATACAACGTAGTTGACTCTCTTGACTCTCTTATGAGACAGTACTAGTTCGACCAAATGATAGGATCACTCATAATTTATGCAAATAAACAGTTACAATGTACTATAATGATACAAACAGGTGACTTAATATAATGAAAATTAGGAAGTTATTCATAAGCTAATGTACTGGTATCTAAAGAATTAATGTGAACTAATATACTGTGAATAACACTGTTAATAAAAGGGCTTTCATAGTGTGTATCGTCCATGCAAAACCAATCCATTATAACTACAAAACACTCTGCCAAGCCATGTGCAGTGTATTCAAAATATAAAATACTTGACGATGTGATTTATCAAACACTACAACTTACACAAAATGATTGAACATGTTCATAGATTTCTGAATAAGAAACATTTACAATGTACTAGTTCAATACAAATCATACAGGGAACCTTAATAGATGAAAATTTACTCTTATTCACATTTGAGCTACTAAATCAGAGGCAAAGTCATAATATAAAAATTACAACATGCTGACTTGCACAAAAAAGCGCGCATCGACTCAACAAAAACTACACTATTATGAACAGTGTACGTGTCATAAACAAACATATTAAAAAACTACACTATTTATGAACAGTGTACGTGTAATTTAATAAATAAGCAAGCATTATAAAAAAACAGTGAAGAAGTTGCGTGGTTTACCATCATCGCAGCCTCTTTTAAGCACTCCTCAGACCTTGACTCTCTTGATGACAAAGAGTCATAATGGAAAAAACACTTATCCACCGTATCGAAAGTTAACAGTGTGTAGTGGCATTTTCGTTTGTGGGTCAGCGGAATGAGTATTAAATGCGCGCTCCCCAAGTACTCAAACAGCGGCTCAAAGATATAATAATGCATCGCCACAGCGTCAATGTTATAAACAGATACCTATAGAATTTAATAAACAAACAGTTGGGATATTAGATATATAGTCATGCCATTCCGCAAAATTATTAGTTAACGACCAACTGAAGAACTGTGTGCCGTAGTTAACTGTACTGTACACTGAACGACAACAGTTGTAGTGTTGTGTAATAGATTCATGGATTTCACACCAGCTAACCTTAGTTATTATCTACTGTCCTAGGTATAATGTTTAACCTAATGCACATACTATACAGTTACAAACTCGATGACAATGTATATTATAGTGTAACTGAAATGGTAATACATTTTTATATTGAATCTATGTCATGAAACATCCATTTAAGGGTTATAATAAAAACATTTACATGGAAGTGATATAGACAGTGTGTGCGCTAAGTTACTTTAAAGAAACCTCCATACTTTGAACCTGATGTGGTTTAAACACATTATCTACAATGTTTCTGGTATGCAACGAAACAGACACAAGTACACTGAACGACTTCATATATGTAATAAAAAACAACAATTTATCAAGACAATAAACACAAATAATGAAAATACACTATATACCATAGTTAGTGCAATCACAAACTAACTTGAACCAAAAAAGTGATGCTCATATGATTGGGTCGAAGTCGAAAGCTAACAACTAATTTGTACAGTTTCACACAATTAAATTCAAGCTAAAAATTAAAAATTTCAGTTGATTTAAAAGAACTTTTCAAGCAACATAAATCATACATTCAATCATTTCTAGAAGTACACTATGCCTGCTCAAACTTAGAATCAGATAATTCGGGATGAATCAAATCCCAAATCCAAGAACCCTAAAAAAGGTATGCAATTTATTCATCAAATCTTTGCAATAGAGTAATTTAACACAGAAAAATTACCTTATCACGAGTACGGTCGAGGTTTTAGAGGAGGCCAATCAACGAGGACGACACTGCCGGAGAGATTCAAGTTTTTCGCAATGAAGGGGGATTTTGCTGTTCTGGTATGCTATCGTGGATTCTGTAGTGTTTTTGTGGAAGGAGATTTGGTTTATGGGGGAAAAATTATGATTACTACGATATGGTTTATTTTGGTAGTGTACCCAAAATGGTAAGTGTATATTGAAAAGCATCAATTACGATATACCATATAATTTGACAATAATGAAATATATTAATTATTTTAGTAACTAAAAGGGTGGTTTGGGTACTTCTTGTTTTTTTACAAATAGTGTAAACATTGGTCTTAATATGTGTTTTAGTGTAAGATGTTTACCCTTTTTAAAAATCCTTGTATGTATAAACAATTGGGGAATTCTACTATTAAACACTCCTTTAATTATATACTACTCCTTATAATTTTTTTTATTATATCACTCTCCTCTCCTCCACGTGGCATCATAGTACTGGTTCATCTAATCAACGCAACGCTACACACAGCACACGAAATTACAACAATGCCCTTCCTCCACCACCACCACCACCACCACTGCCACCACCATCCCACCACCGCTATCCGACTAATCCCACTTTCGGATCCCACCATCGTTTATTAAAAACGTATACATTCCCATTTTATTTCAAATTAATTTATTTATTAATTAATTAATTTTATTATATATATATACATAAAATAAATAACAGAACAGACGCAACCATTAACACACACTCCTTCGTTTTGGCGGCACCGATTACTCCCTTCACTTCACTCATACATATATTCATACATATATGTATATATAGATTCACATATTTTAGATTCTTTCATTCAATTGATTAATATTATTCACAGAGTATTAAAAGAAAAAAATGGAAAATTTTCAAGCAGAGTTTTTGCCTACCAGCCTCTTGATGTGTGAAGAAAACATGGCGTGTTTGGAAGATCACCGGAAAGATATCCGACAACCGGGTTTTGCGTCGGACGATGATGACGACTACATACGTAAGCTTCTCGACAGAGAGAGCACTTACGGCGGCCTCAAACTGCGAGATTCATGTATGATAAGGGCGCGTTTGGATGGAATCAACTACATTCTCAAAGTTCGTGTTTTTAGTGATGATGCAATGTGTTTGATTTATTGTCTGAGTGAAAAAATCGAAACTAATTTCTGGGCATTTTCCCCCTCCTTTTGCAGAAAAGTGGGGTTCTCGGTTTCACGATCCAAACGGCGTATATATCGGTTGCGTATCTCGACAAATTCCTGTCGAAACGATCCTTCGACGTGAGTCGATGAATTTGTTTTTTTTGTTTTTTTATGTTGTTTGTTGCCTTTTGTGTTGAATTCTATGTCTCAATGTTGGTATTCGTGTTTAGGCGAAAAAGAATCCGTGGGCGATGAGGCTTCTCTCGATGGCTTGCCTCTCGCTGGCTGCGAAGATGGAAGAGGTTTCGGTGGTGCCGCCATTGCTGGAGTTCTGCGTGGAAGATTACAGCTTCGAAAGCTCGGCTATTCAGAAGATGGAGCTGATGGTGTTGAATGAATTGGGGTGGACTATGGGATTCATCACTCCATTTTCTTTCATCGACTTCTTTGCTGACAAGGTTTTCGATTGCTCTGCACCGGGGGACTCGGTGGTTTCAAGAATCGAAAAAGCCGTTTTAGGCGCAACCAGAGGTAACTTATTGTTGTGTATAAGTATAATTAATGGAGTCAATTCGTTTAAATCTAAATATTCGAAATATTGATCGAAATGCAGATGTGAAAGTAATGTCCCACAAGCCATCAGTGATAGCAGCAGCAGCCACATTGTTTGTGCTTGATCAAGGATTCACAACAGATGTCTTGCACCTCAAAATCGCTCCTTTGACTTCAAGCCATTCTCTCGACATTGTAAGCCCGGCCTCCTTGATATTTCCTAATCCTCTGCTTTTGTTACTATTATGTTTAATCAAGATTCATTATTTCTTCGAAATTTTCTTATTAAGGAAAACATCATGTCCTGCTATTACCAACTTCGGGAGATGGCACTCGAAGGATCGAGCATAATTAGCAACGAGTGTTACGGAATTACATCAAGTGCGAAAAGAAAGAGGCTCGTGTACAACCAGAGCGATGATCAGTTCGACGGGGCCATGATGCATGACAAGAAGGGGAAGCCCACCTGAAATAATGCATAACAGAAACAAAGAAAATAGTAGATGCTAATAATATTTATATTTATATGAAATTTGGATTGGATTGGATTGGATTCAAGTATAAGGATGGAGAAAAAAGAGTAATAAAAAGGGGAGCAGAAAAACAGCTCACAAGGAGTGGAAAAGGGATGGCCTCTCAAAGACATGGCTTGTTTGTTGTTTTCTTTATTTCTTCATTTTTTTAATACATTTTTTTAATGTTTATAGTTTTAGTAATAAGTCCATATGGAGCCCTAGATTTTAGAGGGTGTGCTTAGGATTTTTGTTTTGTTTTCTTTTTCCCTTTATTTTTTTAGTATTTGGAAAACTTATTAATTTGAAAAAAGGTGTTTCTTTGATTTGATACATCTGTGTTGCATATTGTCCATCAAAACAGTTGATGTAATAAGATTGATTGGTGTGAGATTGTTTGAATGGTGTGTGGTGTTTGTGTGTGTTTTCTCATGAGGTGTCCTCTCAAATGGCCCCAAGAATTTTTTGTTGTGTAAAAGGTTCTTCTATGCTGTAATCTTTTCTAGACCAAATGGGCTTGACTATGATCGGAAATTGAAGTTTTTACGAGTAATTATCGGTGCATAGGTAATGTGCATTGTTCGTGGACTTCATAAGTACATGTCGGAAAAGAAGACGATGATTATGTTCGAATTTAGAAAGTTGAAGGTATGGACATCTTCATGAGTATAGTATGACAGGGAAGAAGACCCTTGACCTAGTTTCAAGAAAGTACTTTGACATAGTGTGTATATTTATTGATGCTTTATATTCACTACAATGATGGACACTTTATTTTTACCATTGAACCTCAGTTTCTCTAATAGGAAACAATCAGGTCACTTATAGTTAAGTTGAGTTTATACTATACAGAAAAAATAAAAAATTGTCACACTAGATGTGTAATATTTGTAGATTTTACTAGAAATTTTCAACTTTTTCACAAGATTAATTTCATAGTTTTTAGAATCTTTCAAAAAAAAAAAACATTAAAAAAAATTCCAAAACAACATTACCCCAAACGTATACTATTTCAACTAAAACCACAATTTCCTCTCAAGTCGACTCTTGCACAAAAATACACCTAAAATTCAAAAAGGAAATTTAGGACAAAAACGTAAATAAAACATTATTAATCACTCCAATTATCTTGGTCAACTGATGCAGCCTGCCCACTTTTCCATTCATCCTGCGAATTTTTTATAAAGTCGTTAATTCTGTATTATTAACATTGTAAAGCACAACAACATAAAAAGGTTCGGTTTCAAAAGCCAATACCACTTCATCGGATGTTCTCGACGGGGACCAGACAAGAATTTGCCGATCATTGCCACCAGTGTACAACTCCTGTCAAAACATGAAAATAATCAATTACAAAGTTTACAGATGAGAAAATTGCCATTGATGTATGCATACAATACCCAAATATGCCAGATGCGGAAAAATCAATATCGTTCATTTTCTGTAGGTTTGACCAAACGAATAAGGGCAGGATGCGTTTTTCAGGATACGGTGGTCAAATTTGAAAAGGAAAAAAGTTTATAAACTAGGTTCAGAGTTACAATTAATGTAATTGCATAAACAAGATATGCCCAAAGGGGCATTCAAACACATGCGTGCGGAGAGAGGGAAAAAAGAGATGGAGACGAACCTGATCTAGAGCATTGTACCAACAGCAGTTGACATTTTCATAATGGCCACGAAAAGTGCACTTTGTTTGTCCAGACCAAATATCAAACACCTACGGTGTTCAGAAGATAAGGCATAGTACATTTTAGTCAGGTACTCAAAAACATGAAATGGCATATTGGAAAGCATGGAGTTCTGTATCTACTTTCGCAGTTGTCATGCATGGAACAAAGGCAAGAGTCGAGTCTTGAGACACAGACATCTGAATAGGTTTGCTTTGTTGGAGACGTGTAGTTTCGAAGTTTACAAGTGTGTTGCACCCGGACTCTATATCCCATAATCTCAACCTTGAATCCGAACCTGGAAATAAAGAATGTCTAATTTCATATTTATTTCTCTTTACAACTCCAATTCTCATGTCAAACACTTAAACAACATTCTGAAGAATTATTTAAGATTTACAAAAATAAATGGAAACACATTATTTACCATTAATGGTTCTGAAAAGAGTGGTTGTGAAATAATAACAGTTTAAAAACAAGCCAAAAACTAAAAGCAAATATCATGAACCTTAAAAATAACTAGTTGGAAGCATGGCAGTTAATAATTATGGCCTCCGTAGATAGTAAATATTCCACCTGAACTTAGAAGATACAAGCCATCTTCAGACACTTTCAATCCAGTTACAACACCATAATGCCCCGTCGCACGATCATGGCTTGATAACATCCCGGGATGCGATCTCTTTGCAATTTTAACTTGATTAGAAATTTTTCCAATAGCATGGAGCTTTGAAGGGTTCCCATTGGTTGGTTTTCTTTGAGGAGCTCGACCTTTTACTGATGAACTTGGTCCTGCAGAAGATTTCTGCAGAAACATCGACAATCTTATTATGGGAGATTAATATACATGATAAGTCTCCAAAAGCGTGGAAAACAGGCAAAAGGGAAAGATATCAAAAATCAAATAAATCAATTATTTATATTGCTTGTAATAGTTGTATATCGAGGGTTATATAGGTTGTAAGAATTATTTTTAGTAACACAAATTGTTATATATATTCTCTAGTTTTAAATAGTCAATCATTATATTAGAAACATTTTTTTTTATATCAATCAAGCATATTTAATCAATTGTGTTAATCGTGTCCATTTAAGTTTACCTTAATACGTATCAATGGTATCATGAATTGCATACCTCTTTATTATTCGTGCTATTAAGGTCTAACCCAATTCAATTATTTTGTCATAAATATAAATTATAAACCCACCAATGAACAACTCCAATAAATTCACACTAACATGTCTACCCCAGTTGTAGTGATTGCAAAAATCGCATGGAAAGATATTATAAGTAGATTATATCCCAAACATCAATTGATTTGCGGACTAATCTTATGAAGTGGAACCTTAATTGTTGTTGGACGCGAAAGAAGAGGGGGACGCCTTCCAAACTGTGAGTTTGATTGATCTAAGACACGGAAACATCCAGCCCGTCTGATGTCCCAAAAACGTATAGCACCATCACATCCTCCGGTTGCCAAAACCCACTCACAAGAGGTAGACCACTCTATTGACATCACCCCATCTGTGATAAAAAAAAATGGAACGATATACCATGTTTGACACATGCATGCGCTTTTACAAGAAATAATAGGATTATGCTATAAGAAAAGGAAAGAGTAATCTAGACATCGTGAAGACAAGAGAAAGCTGATTCTGGTAAATATCAAGTAGTTCAGTAGTTGGATGAACTGATGAAGAATATATGAAGCTGAGATTAAGTAACCATAGACAGGCTCAAAAGCTCAAACAGTAAGCCCGTGACAACATGACTATCGTTCACTTATCTAAAACTCAAGGATGACAATTTGTCCTATAACTACAAAGACTTCCCAAATTAGTAGACCACTCAGTATAAAAATATTGTGTTATTTAGGTTATGTATTTCAAAACTTGTCCTTTGCATTAGTCAGCTGGGGATCGTGCTTTTTAAGTATTAGAAGGCGTGTTTATCACTTGAGCCCAAAATATCTGAATAAAACACTTATAAGTTCTAATAACATAGTCTACTAATTTATAACTACAAATTGTGTGAATGCATGTGTTCTACGAAGAAAACAGTTTAAACATGAAATGTTCAGAAACTGACCAAAAAGGGTAAATAAAAAATCAAAGAGAAATAAATACATCACTTAAAATCAAGGTAAATGCATCACAATAATCATACCGCGGTGGCCAGACAGAGTGTGGGCAAATGCACCAGAAGCAATGTCACACAATCGAACTTGGACATCTTCAGTTCCAGCAGCAATTAACATGTGAGATCTTGATATTGGTGACATGGCTGTTCTATAAACCTTTCCAGGCATTTTAAAGTTCATCACAGCCTGCATGAGATTATCGGAAATATAAAACGGCCACAAGCTCTAACGTAATAAAAATTATACAGCCATAGAAAAAAGGTAAACTTACTTGTGTAGTGTTTGTATCCCAAACATTGATATGATGATCATATGAACCAGTGATGAACAAACCCGTGTCGATTGGATACCAGACGGCTGAGGATACAGAGTATTTATGACCATGCTCATGTTGCTTATTCACCACAAACAAAGAACTGTGCTTTGAAATTAGCCCACCACCCTCATGCCCAGTTGCACGCTGAATATCATAGACTGCAACAGTTGCGTCTGATGCACCAGACAATAGATACCGTCCCTCTGTCAAATCAACCTGATCTTGAGATCACAAAGACCCCAAAAGAAACAGAGATTATAATATTACGGATGAATAGTGAGACATCTGACCAAATTGGCAACAAAATAAGTGCAAAAAATTTCTATAAAAGAATAAAAAATTGTAGTAAATTCCTACTTTAGTTCATTCTTCTAAACCATTGCAAGCATACCACATCGAATTATGCGTTACAAAAAAAACCAGAAAGCAGCACAGAGCAACAACAACAACCCATCAATAACGTCATCGGAATAACGAACCGAGAATCGAAGCTATAAGCAACAAGAAAAAAGGACCTGAAGAGAGTTGACCGAGCCGCGGTGAGCGGAGACGATTTCCTTGTAATTGGAGAGCTGAATGGACGAAACCCTAGATTGAGAAATGCGGCTGCTGAACAAATTAGGGCGAAGGTTCCCGAATTCTCTGTCTCTAATCTCCTTCCACATCGTCCTCGCATCTTTGATGTTTCTCCTCCCCCACCACCGCTCCTCCGATTGTAGCGCCCTCGGAATTTTTCAACACGATCGAGATTCTCACGAAACAAACTACAAATAATATGGTGTACGGGATGAGATTGAACCTCCCCAGCAATTATCAGATAACAAGTGAAGGAGGGGGTGATGATCGTTCCGATCTTTCACTGTTTCAGTGGCAACTTTTTTTTTTTGTTATTTTATTTTTCGAGCTGAAGAAAAAATACTATAACGTGAGGCCTAAATGCACAGACGAATTTGAGTACTGTATTTATTTTTTATTTTTTTCAGTATAATTCATTATTTTATATTTTGATTCTCTCTTTTACTTATTTTAGTCAATTGATTTCTTTTAATTTTTTTAATAATAATAATAACAAAATAATATTACAATATACTTTATAACAAAATTATATAATCATTTTTTAATTAAATAAAACAAAGTTCAATTCAACTCGAGAATTAATTTCACTTCAAGAATAATCTTACAGTATTATTGAAAATTTTAAATTTTATGATCGAATTCTATTTAAATTACAAAGCATCTACTCAAATCAAGATCAATTTTTAACTAAACATGATGCCATGGCATCTTCATGAATAAAAACCAGAGATAGGATAAGGAATGCTAGGAAAAACTGCAGAGTAAATCATTTTTCACTTTTCATGTAGTATTTCATTTCTTTTTCCTTGGCCCAGACATTTGATTAGAAAAATCCAGTAGACATGTACACTTTTTTTCCCTCAGGGAGGCTACACAATATATCGAAACAAAGCCGACGGTTAAGTAAGATATACAAGTGACGACGTAGAAGCCCATTCCGATTGTCTTACGAAAGCGAAATCCGAAGCCTCTTCCTTTGACCCTCTTCAGTCCATTCCTGCATCAGAAGCAAAATATTAGCTTGCGAGAATACAACTACTATTGAAGCCGTTCTTCAAAACAATAGTCCTTACAAATAGTAAACATACCCTTTCATCCTTTTTAAAATCTTCAAACGAAACCCCATTTGAGTCGGACCTGCACTTGGCATGCACAATCGGGCCCAACTCCGACCTTTCCATCCCCAGTGTGGGCCCATTCATATAAACAGCCCCTCTGTACATCCATTCCTCCCTCTCGTCGCTATAAAAATCATCAAACGGCTCTCCGCACAATGCGCAAACATTTTGGTCATCGACAGCTGGCACTGCCACCTCATCCTCCTCCTCCTTCTCCAAGATATTCTCTGCTTGCGGAAAACCTGGAGCAGTCTCTGTACCCAAAGCCTCGGCCCCACTGAGCCACATGGTGACACTCACGAACCACTTGGGTGAAGGCTTTGTTTTCCGGTTCTTCAAACTGCGGTTTCTGTTCACGTGCCAGTCCATGTGCTTGCTGTGCTCTTCTTGGGTTCTAAAACGGAGCCCACATGTAGTGCACTGTCTTGGAAGGTTGGAGTATAAAGCAGTTATTGCGGACTCATGCCGAATCTTAAGACTATCTGGTGCAAACTCCACTCCAACAGAATCCTATACATTATGCATGTAAGTGTTATGTTGGGAAATTCAATCACACACACACACACTAAATGCAATTACCTGTTTTGTCAACGATATCAGGCCTTGGGCCATTAAAGAGCTAAATAGACCCGAAAGGACAGTTCCAGTTGAGGGCATAGGAGGACGTTGACAGATGGGTAATGCTTGATTTGTGGTAATCAACGGAGGCCTATGTGAATGGAAAAGCGCATTAAGAGTACCTTGTTCTTGTCCCAAGTATACATTACTCAGAGGTGGCACCATTGCATTTGACGAAGGCAAGTGTAAATTTTGTCTGGGATATTGAGGCCTTAGCATGTTCGGCTGCTGCCCTAGAGGACGCTGCGCGGTGGTTTGCAGATTCACGGGACCCAGCCGGGGGCGATAATTAGGGACCTGAGGCAGAACCGGCTGTGGCATGGTTTTAGTGCTACCTGGATACTGCTCGGAATGAACTTGACTGGGAAAGGTTTTCTGTAAACCATGATGTCCTCTGATTTGCATGTGTGGGTGGGGGGCGGTGTGTGAGGGCATCACGAGCGAGCTGTGGAAGTTTGCAGGATTACAAGCTTTGGCATCAACCAAGTGAAGGTTAGTAGCTGCCGAGTCATAAGTGGGGTTGAAAGTGGAGGAGGGCCCATCAAATTTTGCACCTGTATTCGAGAAATTGCGTATTAATGAGGGGCTCTGCTGATTGGTGTTAAAATGGCTCTGAGGAAGCTGATGTGGCAAAATCAAGGACTCACCGGCAAAACTAGGGGGAATCCGATTTCTAATGTTACTTGGGCCAACAGCAACATTTGGCAGCACTCCATTAATCTTTTCATGACGATCCTGAAAAAATACAAAGGAAAGAAGAGAACGAGTCATGGTCTAGAATGATATGCAAGGAGGAATTGTTATCTTCGTGGAAGATTGATTAAGAGAAAGTTACAAGATCCTCATTGGGTCAACTGATACGCATTACATAAACTCACTAAACGAATGGATAATAATTATAAAAAAATCCTTACAAAGCTCAATAACGAGTAAATAAAAAAAGGGGAATAGGAAATATCTTACAATGATATTAGAAACATCCTCGTCAATCAAAGATTTGGCAATCGAAAGCAATTGCTCCTTGGACAGGTTGCCCCTGAAACCATTCACAAAACTAGCACCATGGTTTTTGGCGAAGCTATTTCTTGCCAGAGATGAAGATACTACATCATCAGACGACCAATCGATTAAACCCGGGGTGGTCATATCTTCCCACTCAAACTCTTCCTCTTCAGTATTTTGCCACGGACTGATAGCTGCATTCTGGTCAACACCGCTGTTTGTGTGACGGCTCATATTTTTCTCTCTTTCATCCCTCCCATAGGCACTGATCAAGGCTCTAGGCCCCCGAAGGTCAATGTCTCTGTTATTTTTATATTTATATGCATCAGGTGCGTTTTCAAGCTGTTGGCTGGAATTGGGATTGACCTGATAAATTCTTTTTTGCCAATCGTTCAATTCCTCGTCTCTAACAGTAGTTCTTTTATTGTCCACACTAAACTCTTCAGCTGAAGGCGATGATAAAGATCCAATTCTGTAAGGAGAAGAGGACTTAATGATTCTGGCAATGGGCTTTTTTTCGGTTCCAAACTGCAAAATTGAGTAACTTGGAATTATGAGAAACATTGTTCACCATGCCAAGGCACCCACTCAAGAACATAAATTATTTACACACACAAAACTCAGTAAAGGCTAAAGACAAGAAAAGTTCAATAAGTCAAGAAAAAAGCCAAAAGGTCTAAAGATTATACTAATATGTTTGCGTCCAGTAATAGTAAGCACTAATATTATATCACTCTATCTTCAGATGCAAAAGGGTTTCTAATAACATTCAATTACCACTTTCACATGCAGAAAAAGCAGAACAGGACAAGAATCTCAATTGGGGCTTTTTAGGTTTCCTAATAGCTATAAAATTACTTGCAATACCTAAATGAAACACAACACATGGCATAAAATGGACAGAGGAATCGAGATTTCGTTAAAGCTTACGGTATCAACAGTCGAGTGTCCAAACTGATTTTGTGCTTCAAAATATTTTGGGTTTACGTGTATCCCAAGTGGTGGACGAGAAGCTTTTGAAGCAGCAGAAGTTCGTCCATTTACGGAAAGGGGGAACTGCAATTGTGCCTCGATATTTTGAAGTACTGACAATGGGAACACAGATGACCATGTGCCAAAAAGATGGCGCATGGCAGATTGCATATTGGGATGGACTTGTGCATAAGCCTCACAGAAAACCTTCAGGATTCGAATGAAAACATGAGCAATCAAAGACATGTTAAAAACCACACTAGCCCAAGTCATATTGTACTCATACTATACATAAATTCAGATTATTCTAACCTCGGGAAGGTTGACAGAGAAGTATTTAATGTAATCCTTGCCTATGTTCTTCACAATACTGTCCAAAAGGTACAACGAAGGCAGTTTTTGATCAACAGAAACCTGGTCAAAACCATTACCAGGGTATAAAGTATTAAGAAAAAAGTTCATGTAAGTAAATGATCCGTGGCAACGTCAGTATAAATATAATTATTTAAATGAAAATGATACAATCAAAAATAGTAACAGCACAATGAAACAAACCACAACAGTTGAACTCTGCTTTCCTTAGAAAAAGTACAACCATACATTTAGACCCAAGAATTAGAAAAGAAATTGAGTCATGTGAATGGAATACTTTGATTCATCGCCAATAATGATTATTAATTATAAGTTATATCAGATTGTTCATGAAAAAAACAGACCCAATTTGAACTCTTGATCTCTACCAAGGAGCAATAAATATACAAAGCAGAAGAGACATCCACAATAAGAGCGGAGTGAAGTAAACCATAAACCAATCAGAAGAGTTGTAAAAGCAAAAGTAACAACACATCAGAAGAAAATCCATATGGCAGTTAAACGAGTTTATGGCCCTGACCATCACATGGTCAATCATTCATCAGAAAGAATAGAGAAGTTAATTCATAATAATGAAGAGAGATCAAATTTCTAATATCCTTCTTTTTCACTGTGTCAAGAAGTTCATAATTTTGACTCATCAGAAGCTGCATTAAACATAAAGTAACGGATAGGCATTGCCAAGGAGAGATCCCAAAGCAAGTACATCAAGAAGAGCCCAACTTCTCTGGCTATAAAATAAGGACTTGTGAAATTCATCACACGAAAGATGCTGTTAAGAGAAGAAAGTAATAATAAAAACTCGAATAACATTGTTTGTGCATGCTTTGTTAACAATTATTGCCATTTATTTGATTCCATGTGCTCTTGTGAGTTACAAACACTTGAAAGAATAAGTATAAATTTAGATGTTTAATGTTTTGATGTTAACATTCTTCCGGTTGCCGGCCATTTAAGTGCATTTTACTTTATGTGTGATTTCTCACAGTTTGTATAAACACCAAAACAAGGGGAGAAAAAATTAAGAAAGAAAAGAAAGTAAAAGAACTTCAACTCTTATGAAAATTCTGCAATACAACTATACAATACAATTGAGATCACTAATTTAATTTGGTAAATTACAACTACTACCGTCGAGAAATCCAAGAGTAACCCTAAATGCTATACCTCGATAATCCGGGCACAAATGGCACCGGCGATGCCCTCGCCGTGCACCCTCTGCTCTCCTGCGATAATAGTGAGATCGGTGATGATTGGCTTCAAATTCATGGTCAGCCCCGCCAGCAAAATCTCATAAATCCGCACAATTTCATCTGTGTTCAAGAGCAAATCCTCCCCATCCTGAAAAACCCTAAGTTCTCCCTCTTTCTTCTTCACCATGGCCCTAAACCGATCAAGGATCAAAGACGGGATGAGCTTCGTCCCGACGCCATCGTTCTGACTCGGCTGATGCTTGCTAAAACCTCCGCTGCTCAGAGAGACAGGGTTCTGGAATCTCGAAGTGAGGTCCATTGCGAAGAAAATTAATGCAATGGGGACGGAATCGAAATTAGGGTTTAGAATCACAGCACGAATTGCAAACTACATAAACACGGAGAACGGTCTGATTCTGAATGGAACGCAAAATCAAGGCGTTTATACGACGAGTATCGTAAGGCGTGCCGAAGGAGATAGAATACGAGAGATCAAATAGACAGAAACGAAAAGCGGCGACAATTCTGAATTTCGCGGCGGAGATAACGGAGGAGATACCGTCCGTAGCTCTATATAATGATGGCCGAAGGGTTGGGCCAAGACGAGTTAGATGATATCTGGCCAATAAAAACCCTAACCCATAGTATAGTACTACGTATAAAATGTTTAAAAGTATTTTAAATTATATGAAAATTATTTAAGACTTTTAAAGAATATTTAAAATGTATTTTATAACATTTAAAAAACTATTTTAAGTCATTTTTAAATGTTTATAAAATATTTTAATCATTTAAAAATATTTTTAAAACACTTTAAAATGTTTAAATTTTATTTTAAAATTATTTAAAAATTATTTTTAAACTGAGTTTATTTATTATTAATAATCACATTTTTAAAATATTACCGTTAATATAAAAATGACATATTTAGAATATTTAAATGTGTATTAAGAAAATATTACACTTATTTATGAGGTGATATAGAGCTCGTTTGAGCGAGCTTATTTTAAATAGCTTATAAGATGTTACGTCGTATAAGTTGTTTTAATAGCGGATAAGCTGTTATGTATTATTAATAAATAAGTTGTTAAACCGTTTGGATAAAATAGATATAAAAACTTATAAGATATTAATTTGTTTGTCAATTTAAAATATTATATAAATATAATTACCAAAAATAAATTGTTATATATGAAAAAAATAATTAAAAATATGTATATTAAGTAAATAATAAATTTGAAATTTTTGTATATATATAAAATGTAATAATTTTAGGGATAATTTGGTCTTTTATTATTTAAGTTACAATAGCTTATAAACTGCTAAAAAAAAGTGCCACTTATTTTTTTTTAAACCGCTTATAAGCGGTTAAACAACTTATGTTTAAAAAATTTAAGATATTTTTTTAAAAGTTTACTAAACAAATTTTATGAAATTATAAGCTTTAAACAGATTATAAACTGTTTTAAGGAACTTATAAACTTAGTCAAACATGCTCTTAATGAATTAATGTAATAAAAAGTAAGGAACTTATAAACTTAGTCAAACATGCTCTTAATGAATTAATGTAATAAAAAGTATTAGGAGGTAGACTCAAAATAACAGGTATATAATTAATTTAATTATTTGACATTTGTGGTTATCTATTTAATTGGTAAATATGGTGTATTAAGAGATTTATTTTAAATAAGGTTATATTAAGTATATTGGTTGGTATATTAGTTAAAATTATTAAAAGTAATATTTGGTGCATTTAGTAAAGATTGTAGAGAGTGCGTTTACTTTAAATTGTAATCCGGTCAAAACAAAACAAAATAAAATTGAATGTAAATATTAATTTCCATAATTTACCTTTTCCATTCTCCACATTACATGCTATAAAAAAGAGGCAAACACACACCAACACAATCACAATTGACAACAAAACAATGGCTACTTGTAAGTCTCTTTTAGTAGTCACATTTGCCCTCGCAATGGTGGTTTGCAATTGTCGAGCCGATTTGATAAACGACGTTTGTTCAAAGTCGAAAAACGCAGCGTTTTGCATCAAGGCTTTGAGATCGGACCCACGTTCCAAAGGTGCCGACCTCAAAGGCATTGCCACGATCGTGATAGAAAAATCGCAAAACGCGGTTCAAGCCACCCGAATCGAGGCTAATAATGCCGAATATCCTGGAATCAGATCTTATATCGCAACTTGCATCAATGGCCTCAATGGTGCAAAGGAGGCGATAAACGACTGCAACATATTGATCCAAAAAGTTGTCACCGACCCAACCGTCAAGCAAACTATAGGCTTCAGATCGTCTATGGCGTTCGATCAGACTTCGACTTGTTTGTTCGAGCCGAAAGAGCCGGCTAATTTGAGCCGAGCCACCCATGAGGCGCTCAATTTGATTAATGTGCTCGTAACCATATCAACGATATTGTGATCGGGGAGGGTTAATCTATATATGGATCAAAAATAAATAATGAATGGATAAAAAAATTAAAAAACACACATCCATGTTGTTTCATTATTTAAGATAAAAAATAAATAATGAATGTATTTGTGTACCTTACCAATTATTTAGGGTTTCTCACTTATTTCATAGATAAGTGAAATTTGATGAAGGTATTTAAGATAATACATGATTACATGATAATAAAAATTCAATATTGTAACATGAAATACTGCTTGGAAAGTGATTACGGACGGATGAAGGGAGTATTAACGACAGAACTCCCTCCTGCTCGGCAATTCGAGAGCCCAATGGACCAAAAAAGTGTCGAAACAATCCATAACATAAGAAATGGGCCAAGACAAACTAGATGATACCCGGCCCAATAAAAGCCCTAACCCATGTATAAATACCCTTTATTCCCTCCAAATTTATGCCCTTTTCTTTCGTTTCAGTAATTCTTTGTGTGAAAATCTATGGATGAGGTATGTAATTGTTTGTTTTTTATACATTATTCGATTTCAAAGTTTCGACTTTTATTTATGTATCTGTAATTACTAATTAGATTGTTTAAATTTCGAATTATGCGTAATTAAATCTGTGTAATTGTTCAAGGTTTGATTTTGATACAAAACTCCGTTTAAATCTGTTTTGTATGTTTGTATTGAATGAATAAAGTGATGATTTTCAGGTGGAAGATCGTGCTAGTATAATTAGTATGGATCATGAAGAAATGTATAAGAGGAAAGCTTTAGAACCAGAAGACACTCCTCACCCCAAAAGAATTCAACACGAGCCCGACTGCTCAGATTGTATTGATCTTGAGTGGGAAACTGATATTGATGACTTTGGCAAGAAACCACATATTATTGAAAACAAAACTGTATTTGAATATTTCTTCTATGATGTACGTATTATTTTTTGCATTTTAGCAATAGACAAAATATACTTGGATGTATTTCACATTTTTGTTTATTATTTATAAATATGCAGGAGAAACGCATAATCGAGCCTCTAGCTGATATAGTAGAACGTAATGACCAACTTGTTCAATTGATAGACAGTATTTGGTGTTCTCTCCGGAAGGCTTATGTTGAGGGTGTACACAGTGATAGAGTTCAATCCTTTGATGATTGTGTGAAAGATCTATTTAATTGTCAACCCTTTATTCAAGCCTGCATTGATACATATTATGAGGTATATATGTTTCTCTATTTTTTTTTTATGATGGTTACATTCCAATTCTCTGTGTAAACCTATAATTTATATTTATCTGTGTAGGACATTTGTAATTGTTGTCTCTTGCCTGTAACCATCGAGATTTACAAGGATGAAAAGGAACCTTCTGAACGAATGGAAAGTCTAATGGGTGACGATTACTTGAAAGATTTTTTGCAAGACAAGATGGGGTCTTTTTCTATTGCAAGGTTATTTGCTTTCCAACAATGTCTACTTTTATTTGCACTGTTCATCACTTTGAAAGTGATATATTAAGATTACAAGTAACTAAATTGCTTAACAGTTTGTTTTCTACACGTGTACGTATGTATGTGTGTGCATACAACCACATTAATCCATAGATTTGGTGGTCATATCAAAGTTGAAAAACATGCATTGATTATTGGAGATTCCACTAATAGTTTTTTTTTTAAAAGGGTTGTCTTGTGTGTTTTGTTTGGCTACTGGAGTGACGATGATTTATGTTCAAAGTTATCCTCTGAGATCAACTATGTTTGCGCACAAAATCAAGAACAGAGATGTGAACAACCCATGTACTGTAGGGTTGAAAAAGTTGTTGGTGTCCGTTGTCCAGCTTCTATTGAGGTAGTGTAATAGTTTTTTTGTTTATTCTGATATTTAATTTGGCTAGTAAGCAGTCTCGTAAATGTTTTGATCCTATGATGTTGTTTGATAATTTTCAACGAACTATCTGCCAGGGTTTGAAAGATTTATTCCGTTCTAAGTACCCTGAAGATGTAGCAAATATCATGTGTGCACAGGTAAATGACACTATTGGCCCATACATTGTTTTTTTAAGGTTTGATGTTGTCATATGTTATTTAACACTTCCTGTTATTTTACTTCAGATTGACTGCAAGATGAATCAATACGACTGGATATTGCCCTACGAAGGAAAGGTGATAACATCGTATAACTTTGTTCTGCAGGGCAACAATTTCTACATGCCTCTAATTGTCTTCTCTGATGAAGACAACAACAATTAACAATTTCATGTACAACTTCTACGTGCCTCTATTGTATTATTAATGTTTTTCTGTCTCTGTGAAAATAATAATATATGTTGTAATTAAACTCAAACCACATTAATAACAAATTTCTGTGATTATGTGAATCTAATAAAATTATAAAATTGAAACATAATTTTCTCAAAAAATAAAAATAAATTAATTTAAAATCTTTACATAAAATTAAAAAATTATTTATTACTAAGAATTTAATAAATAAATAAAATTAATAAAAAAATAATTTATTTAATAATAAAATTTTAAAAAATATTCAAACTCTCATGAAAATCTTTATACCGAGTATATATATATATATATATATATATATATATATATATATATATATATATATATATATTAATTTTTAAAATAATTTAAAATATTTACACGATATTTTTAAATCATTTAAATTAATTTTAAAACAATTTATTAATATTTAAAAACTATCTGAAATTATTTAAAAATTATTTTAAATGTTTAAATGTTATTTTAAATCACTTAAAAATTATTTCAAGATAATTTTAAATTTTATAAAGGTCTTTCAAATTAATAAAAAAAGTTATTTTAAGACTCTTTAAAAATATTTTTTAAAAAAATTAAATACATAAAAAAATATTTATAAACACTTTAAAATATTAACAAATTATTTTAAATCATTTCAATTTCATTTCGAGATAATTTATAATTTTATAAAATGTATTTCAAATTAATAAAAACTAGTATCACTACTTCCGTGATTTATTTGTTTGAAATAATTTAAAATTTTATTTAATCTTCTATTTGGCCAAAAATTTATTAATGGACTAAAAAATTATTTTATTTAATAATCGAACTCTCACTTAAATTTGTAAAGTCGTATTAATCTCATTATTAACATTTATCTCAATTATAAAAATTTTATTATTTTCAAATATTACGCTTGTTTAATGTAATTTATAATATCTACTTAAATTTGTAAACTCGTATTAATCTCATTATTAACATCTCAATTATGAAAATTTTATTATTTTCAAATATTACGCTTGTTTAATGTAATTTATAATATCTAAGCTTTTGGGGCATAGCGGAGTGGTAAGGTCTGTAGTGATCTTTGTGTAATTCTCCGGTGACGCAGAGTTCGAATCTCGGATATGACAAAATTTTCATTGAAATATTATGAAGTTAGTCTTGGGATGAGACCTATTGACTACTACTCGATCGAGAAGCCTCTGATCCCAAGAATTTTTCGTTTCTGCATTCTTGGCTATCTCTCACATGTGTCTGTTATTCGGGCACATCTCTCGATTTACATCCTACTCGATCGAGAAGTCTCTGATCCCAAGAATTTTTCGTTTCTGCATTCTCGACGTTTCTGCATTCTTGGCTATCTCCCACATGTGTCTGTTATTCGGGCACATCTCTCGATTTACATTCTACTCGATCGAGAAGTCTCTGATCCAAGAATTTTTCGTTTCTGCATTCTCGAGTGTTAAACGCATCCAACAAATACCTAAAATCGGTGGGGAAAAATAAAAAAAAATAAAAAAAAAATTATAAAGTTAAAAAAATATATATATAAAAAATTAAATTTACTTGTGAACATGAAGTAGATGAGATAACACAAATGCAATTATATTAATATAACGTAAGTTAACCTGGAAAACAAATTTTACAGAACTGAATTAGGGATAAATTAAAAATTAAAAAAAATATATAGTCGGGCATAATTAATACCTCGACAATGTGATTTTGGAATCTGAGAAAAATTTATAATTAATACATAAAATTAAAAAAATCGAGGAAAAAAAATGAATCAATAGAAGAATATAGGAGTATACATGTAAATCTATTCGATATTAAGAAAAATAAAAAAGGACTTACGAGCAGATTAGAACAAGAGAAAATAATATATCTAAAATGTTTGATAATTTTTTTTTTTAATTTCAGTGAATTAGAGAATAGGAGGAAATCAATTTTTATGAGATACGATTAATTAGAATTAAATTAATATAAATAGAATATAAAAGAATTTTGAGAAGAGAAATATATTAATATAACATATTTTAACCTGCAAAACAAATTTAACATAATTGAATTAGGGATAAACTAAAAAATAAAAAAAATCATAATTAATAAATAAAATTAAAAAATCGAGAGAAAAATGAATGAATAGTAGAACGTATACATGTAAATATGTAAATGGATTCAATTTTTAGAAAAAATTAAAAAAAAAAAAACTTATGAAGTAGATTATAGCAAGAGAAAATAATATAGTTTGATCAATGTTCAAGGAAGAGATTGATTTTTATGAGATACAATTAATTGGAATTAAATTAATATTAATGAAATAAAAATGAATTTTTAGAAAAGAAATAAAATTGTATATATTTAAGATGATTAATTATTCTTACAAAAAATATATAATTTCAAATTACTATTTATAATGTATATATAATAATTTAAATATACTTAATAATATTAATATTTATAATTTATAATTTTTTTATTTATAATTTATAGCGTAAACACAATATTATTATTGTTAATCTATTTGTCCACGTCCTGAAATTATATATGTATAGATATATTTAAATAAAATTTAGAATTTTATAAAGGTATTTAAAATTAATAAAAAAAGTATTTGAATACAATTTAAACTGTTTAAATGTAAATTATTATTAAGAAAACATTACCCTTATAATATTTCTTATGTGAAATACTTAATAAATTAGTATAGTAACAAAAATTAGGAGGTAGACTCAAAATAACAGTTATATAATCTTTAAAAGTAATATTTGGTGTATTAAATAAAGATTGTATAAAGAGAGAATATGGTGTGAACAACGTCACCCATATTATAATAAAAGTATACTTTTAAATTGTAATCCGGTCAAAACCAAACAAAACAAAATTGAATGTAAATATTAATTTTCATAATTTACATTTTTTATTCTTCACATTTTGTCCTAAGGAGCATAGCCGAGTGGTAAGGCCTGTGATAATGTGGGTGTAATTCCCCGGCGACGCAGGGTTCGAATCTCGGGTGAGACAAATTTTCATTGAAATATTATGAAGGTTTGTCGTGGGGTTCGACCTGTTGGCTCTCTCGCACAAGTGTCTGCTACTCGGGCACATTCCTCGATTTACATCCTACCCGATCAAGGGACCTCCGATCGAGTGGGTACTCGGGCACATTCCTCGATTTACATCCTACCCGATCAAGGGACCTCCGATCGAGTGGGGGTGGAGTTTCTCGTCTCTCCTCCTTATAAAAAAAAAAAGAGGCACACACACCAAGACAATCACAATTCACAACAAAACAATGGCTCTACTTCTAACTCTCTTTTAGTAGTCACATTTGCCCTCTCTACTTCTAACTCTCTTTTAGTAGTCACATTTGCCCTCGCAATGGTGATGTGCAATTGTCGAGCCGATTTGATAAACGACGTTTGTTCAAAGTCGAGAAACACAACATTTTGCATCAAGGCTTTGAGATCGGACCCACGTTCCAAAGGTGCCGACCTCAAAGGCATTGCCACGATCGTGATAGAAAAATCGCAAAACGCGGTTCAAGCCACCCGAATCGAGGCTAATAATGCCGAATATCCTGAAATCAGATCTTATATCGCAACTTGCATCAATGGCCTCAATGGTGCAAAGAAGGCGATAAACGACTGCAACAGATTGATCCAAAAAGTTGTCACCGACCCAACCGTCAAGCAAACTTTAGGCTTCAAATCGTCTATGGCGTTCGATCAGACTACGACTTGTTTGTTCGAGCCGAAAGAGCCGACTAATTTGAGCCGAGCCACCCACGAGGCGTTCGATTTGATTAGTGTGCTCATAACCATATCGACGATATTGTGATCGATCGGGGAGGGTTAATCTATTCAAAAAATAAATGGTGATGAGATAAAACTAAAAAATTAAAAAAATATATATATATATATATATATATATATATATATATATATATATATATATATATATATATATATATATATATATATATATATATATATATATATATATATATATCAATGCATTGATTCTCAATTCATCTAACATATTGTTTTAAAAGGTTGTTGAATTTGTAACACGAATATGTAAATTAAAATTATAAACCACATTAAAATAACACATTTTAAATATAAATCTTATCCATTTATTTTCATAAAATTAACCACGGTTTCATTAAATGAGACTTCAAGCCCTCAAATGCAAAAAAATAAATGTCCTTTTATCAATATATTTATTTATTTATTAATAAAGAGGTGAATTGCTTGATTTTTTAATTAATTATAAAGTATTCTGCCGGGAAACTCATGGAAGTTCTGGCTTCAAAAGTAGAACGTAATAAGCATTACTCTCCAAATTAAACATCTACAAATTATATATAAAAACACCTCAAAAAACAATACTAAAAATGAGCATATTTTGGGCACATCACTTAGCCAAATCATTATAGAACTAGTACTAAACTACTACTATTAACTAAAAATGAGAATTATCAATGTCGTACCATAAAAGAGGAGCACGTCTCGTTTTGATATCATTTTGTTTTGATTTTTAAATTACATATCATAAAATTCAAAATTGAGTTGATTTCATACTTTTTTTGTCAAGAAATTTTGAAATCGTCGAAACTCAATCACGTAAGATGTACGCTTGTGGTATCTCTGTTTATTTATATATATTTGAAATGATTCAACCAACAATACATAAATTTGCTAGAAAAAAATATTAATTACGAATGTAACTTGGATTTAATTTGAATATCGCTCATTTGGACTGAAATTAATAATGCCAATAGACCTATAATTAAACATTCATAAGTCGTTAATAGAAAGTACATTAAATGTAATATAGTCTAAGCAGAGTATACTATTTGTTAATGGATGTGAAACACTTTAATAAATGATTAAATTGAATCAAAATTAATTTATCCCATTCCCCCATTCTCCTCAAGACAATAAATAGGTAAAAGTTAATTTTTTTTTGTTAAAAAAGCACTTCAAAATCTCATTCTTTCCTTCAACATAATTTCATTACCGTTTCTTTCTTCTTCTTTCTGCAACAACAAAGAACATAATTATTTTTTAATTTTTTTTAAAAAAATTTAAAAAAATATAATTAACTAATCCATACCCATACAATTTCGGCTCCGTCGGGTAAAGGGCCTTTTTGGGAGAGGTCTTTGTGAAAATGTCTTTTCGAGATTGAGTGTTGTCAAAATGGCCCTTTTTAATATTAATTCATTTTATATAATTTCAAAAATAAATTAAATTATTTCTTATTTTCTGAAAAATATAAAAATTGTTTTATATAATTAAAATATAGATCCAACCCATTAACCCGTACCCGTTTCATACCCAAACCCGAATCTCACCATTTCAACCGAAAATCAAAATCCCCAATTTCTGAAATTAGGGTTCTACCGCAAAACCCAAATCCCAAATTGCATTCAGCTCAATTCCGGCTCGATTCCGGTCTGTTGTTGTTCAATTTCTTCAATATCTAGCTTGGACGCGATTCCGGTCAGCTTCAATCTCCACAGGCGCATCTTCCGCCCGCATCTTCCCCATCGACTGCGTTCTCCAGCTTGGAGACGCGATTCCGGTCAGCTTCAATCTCCACCGACGCATATTCCGCCCGCATCTTCTCCATCATCTAAGTTCTCCAGTTTGGACGCGATTCCGGTCAGCTTCAATCTCCACAGCCGCTGCATATTTGAGGTATGAAATCGATTTGGTTGTCAGTGAATTATTTGGGTGATTTCATAAAAGATACAGATGGCTTGTGGTCATGGGAGAATGCATGTGGTGCAGATGAAGGAAAATCGTTTCCATTTCGTGTTCCAAAGAATATCACATATGCAGAATTGTATGAGAAATTAATAGAGAAACTGAAAATTGATACAAACTTACATGAAGTAGTTTTGCGATGCCCTAATCCTATTTCCCCGAAGGATCTACCGTATGAAATTTTTGATGATGATAGTGTGGACTGGTTGATCACAAGGTGTGATTGCAGTCCTCTTTGTGTGACTGTGAAGTTAAAGGAACACGTTGTAACTGAAATTGGAAGTAATAGATTGTCACAATTAGAGAATGAGGATGTTAGGTTGGCAGTTTGCAATGAGGGAGTGGATCACAGTTCTGTGGCTGTGGTAGAAGTTGGAGCTGTGGTAGAAGCTGTGGTAGAAGTTGAAGCTGTGGAAGTTGCTGATGATGGAGTTTCTGATACTATTGTTGCTGATGATGAAGGAGTTTGCAATGAGGGAGATGCTGATACCATTGTTGGTGTTGAAAGAGTAGTTGCCCCCATTTCTCTGACATTAACTGAAAGAGTAGCTGCCTCTATTTCCTTTACAGAAACTGAAACAACAGGTAGCCTTCTATGTGATAGGCAACCTTCTGCTCTGAGAATTCCTTTGGTTGAAGACATCAATGCTAAAGACTATTTTGAAAGTAAGCGTCATTTGAAAGACAAGCTGGAAACTCTTGCTGTGAAATTCCATTTTGAATTCAAGGTGAAAAAGTCTAACAAGGCAGTATACAGAGTTTGTTGCATAGATCAACAATGCAAGTGGCAGTTAAGTGCATGTGCTGTGGGAGAATCAAAGTTATTCAAAGTTGTGAAATGTAAGTTCCCCCATTCTTGTTCTCTTACTATTCGTAACACTGACCATAAAAATGCTTCTTATAAGTTAATTGGAAGGCTTATTGTTGAGAAATTCCAAGACCCAAAACGTGTTCATTCTCCAAGAGATATTATTAATGACTTCCTCCAAGAATACGGGTATGAGATAAGTTATACAAAAGCATACATGTCTCAGCAGTATGCTATTGGACTGATCCGGGGTAATCCTAAAGATAGTTTTGGAAAACTTCCAAAGTTCTTTTACTTGTTGAAGTTGGCCAATCCTGGGACAATGACATTCATTAAAACATCTGATGATAATGTATTTGAATATTGTTTTATGGCACTTGGCCAGAGTATTCGTGGGTTCCAGTCTTCCCTTTGTCGAGTCATTTCTGTAGATGGGACTTTCTTGAAAAGTAGATTTAAAGGCACTTTGTTAGTTGCAACTTGTCAGGATGGGAATCGACAAATATATCCTCTTGCTTGGGCAGTGGTGGACTCAGAGAATAATAATTCTTGGACTTGGTTTTTTGAGAAACTGAAATTAATAACTGGTGATACCACTGATCTTGCCATACTTTCTGACCGTGCTGAAAGTATCAAACATGGTTTCCAGAAGGTGTTTAAGAATGCATGCCATGGATTCTGTAGTTACCATCTGAAAAGAAATTTGAAGGCCCGTTTCCCCAGATGTGATGTTGATGACCTGTTTAATCGAGCAGCAAGGGCTTACACTATACCAGAGTTCAGAAAATTATTCAATGCACTTTGTTTGAAGCACAAAGGAATCAGAGAGTATTTGGATGAAGGGTCCTTTAGGTATTGGTCTAGAGCTCACTTTGATGGCTCAAGATATAATATCATGACAACCAATAATGCAGAGACCCTGAACGGTGTTCTCCAATCTGCAAGGAGGTTTCCCATTGTTGGTTTGCTCACAGAAATAAGAGACATGTTGCAAAGGTGGTTTGCTGAAAGACATGATGCATCACATTTATGTGGTACACAAGTCACTCCAAAAATTGAAGAAGAAATATTGAAGACATATAATCATATGTTGGAGGTGTCCCCTGTGGTTAAGGTGTTTTGCAACCCGAATAAGTTTCAGGTGTCTGTTGAGCAGTCTTGCAGAGTTGTTGATTTGGAGGCACGTACGTGCACATGCAGGAGGTTTGATTTGGATAAGTTGCCCTGTATTCATGCAGTTGCTGCAGCGAAACATGTGGGGATGGATTTCTACTGCCTGTGCAGTGATTATTACATTGCTGCAACATGGAAGAATACCTATTCTGAGTTCATCTTACCTCTGCCTAATGAAGATGAATGTGAGTTTCCTGATGAAGTTCTTAATGCAGATGTTTTGCCACCAAAAGTTAAGGCTCAAAGTGGACGGCCATCATTGAAAAGGAAAAAATCAGCCGGGGAACCGAGGGGGCCTGAAGATAGAATGAAGAAGACTAGTCTTCCAAAACAAATGAGCCAAGAAGCAACTGAAAGTGATGGAGAGCCTCTGGAAAAAAGAAGAGAGGTTGAAAGTGATGGAGAGCCTCTGGAAAGGAATTCTGAAAGATATGCGAGCTTGAATTCTTTGATGACAAAATGATGGTATAATCCTAATATGATTGTTTATTATTTTAATTTTTTAACTTTTCTTATGGTGGATGTAAAATATTTTTGATGGCTTTTTTTATACAGTTAATTTCATTAAATAACATTTTAATTATTATTATAAAGTTAATTTCATGAAATAAAATTACTAATATAAAGTTAATTTCATGAAATAATATCACTAATATAAAATTAATTTCATGAAATAACATTTTAATTACAAATATACAGTTAATTTCATTAAATAACATTTTAATTATTATTATAAAGTTAATTTCATGAAATAAAATTACTAATATAAAGTTAATTTCATGAAATAATATCACTAATATAAAATTAATTTCATGAAATAACATTTTAATTACAAATATACAGTTAATTTCATTAAATAACATTTTAATTATTATTATAAAGTTAATTACATTAAATAACATTACTAATATAAAGTTAATTTCATGAAATAATATCACTAATATAAAATTAATTTCATGAAATAACATTTTAATTACAAATATACAGTTAATTTCATTAAATAACATTTTAATTATTATTATAAAGTTAATTACATTAAATAACATTACTAATATAAAGTTAATTTCATGAAATAATATCACTAATATAAAATTAATTTCATGAAATAACATTAATAATATAAAGTTAATATGAAGGTATATGAGATTTAGTCTTAGGTGTATTGAAAATCTATCTATCACAATGTGTAATTTCATAGAAGCTGGCTTATATACCATGCATATTGCGTATCGGAGACTTCATACTAAACGGTTTAAAATTGCATTGGGTATATTACCATTATTCTTAGGTATGTGTGTCTGGAATTCAAGATTAAATCGTAGCCATCCGTTCAAAACTGAATAATACAAGATTTAATCACAACCATCTATTAATTTCAATAAATAAAAAATGAATAAATCAAGAATTAATCACAGCCATCCGTTAAAATGTAATCAACGGCTGGGTTTGTTGATCTAATCCAATGTCAACTTTACATCTCAACCATCCATTCAAGGTAATCAACGGCTGAGTTTTGTTGATCCGAGTTCTAGTAACACACGTTCAACCGTTCAACTCCCCCGTCGGTCACACCTCTTCCCGTGTAATGATGCACTGTTTAATTTAATTATTTTGAATATATATATATTTTTTAATTTAATCTCCCACCATACCTCCTTAACCCTAATCATTCATTCACTTCACCCTCGCCCCTTTCATCTTCTCCGTTACAGAGGTTCATCTTCTCCGTTCCAGAGGTAAACTTTTTTTTTTTTTCATAATTTTTAATGAAATAACTATTTGGGGTTTGTTTATTAATGAACTACCACAAATAATTTTTTTTATGGTATACCATTTTTTTGCAGATTATGAAGAATTTGGGCGAATCTTCGAGTCTTGACCATAAATGTCGCAAATGTGGACAAGACACACATGTAGGAGTTTCCGGATTTTCGAAAACCCTAGGCAGAATCTACGCAAGGTGCCCTTCGTGCGATTTCTCACATTGGCTCGGGGAACCATCTATAAAAACAGAGGAGCCGACAAGATGTGAAGGTAATCTCGTTTCGCAAAGTGCATGTTGATGTTGTCTATTTAATCTGATTTTAATCCGCCTCCACTGATTTGGCTTGAACCCTGATGTCAAACCCTACTATTATTTTATTTTACATGTACTGTGGATGCTATAGCATCCACTTCTACAGGAAGAAAAAAGAAAGGACCTCCATACAGCCCCAGATTCCACACAACAATCATTAACCCTGGAGTACATTGTAAGTACATGTTTTGTATGTTACATGTAGTATAATGTATGTTACCTGTATTTACATCTTACATGTATGTTTTGTATGTTTTGTTTGCTAGATTATTCCCAGAGCATTTGTCAATGCATGCACACACCACATCCCAAGGCAAGTGTTTTTGAAGACTCCATCTGGTCTAATGATGCCGGCTGAGTTGTATGAAGATGAGTTGGGTCGTATGGTTATAGGAAAAGGATGGTCTGCATTTAGAGAGAAATATGAAATTCAGACTCATCAGCTGTTGGTATTTGAATGGAACTACCTATCTCACATCTTCCAGGTAGCTATTTTTGATAGTGAAATGGTTGAGATAAAGTATGTTGTGGATGGAGGCCGGAGGCGCCGGGAACTGGAGGTCTGTGATAACTTTCATCTGAAATTGAAAAGGCATCATTACTATCGCTTGGTAAGTGATATCTTTCTCTTTCATTTACTTTTTTTAGTGTCATCTACAATTTCCATTAATTATTTTGTTTCCAACTTCACTGCAGAGGATTCCAACAGCCTTTGCTGCGCTAATTGGGATCGAGTACAAGGCTGAGTTGAAACTGGCAAATGAAAGAGGGGAGAAAATGCCGGCCACGGTGTTTTCAGGAAAGGGGAAGGAGAGCAAGTATGTTTTTCTGCAGCAGGAGTGGAGAGCCTTCTGCATCAAAAACAATTTCAATAGAGGAATGACTTTGCGCTTCACCTATGACCCTGCTTCGACAACACTGCACATCATGGAAGCACCCCCTCTCTGAAAAGGATGTTGGTATTTAATTCTGTTTGGTAAATTAATGAACAATTTGGGCTGTGTCCCTCTTTTGTAAGTTTGGAACAATGTGGGCTGTGTCCCCCTTATGGTGTTTATTTCTTTTGTGTTTTATGGTACAATTTGGGCAGTGTTCCCTTTAAACATTTTGGTGATATAACTATGTATATTTTGGTAAAATTTAGGCAGTGTTCCCTTTTAACATTATGGTGTTATATTACAGTCCTCTTTTTGTACAATTTGGGCAGTTATCTATGTAAATTTTGGTACAATTTGGGCAAGTCCCTTTCTAAGTATTTAAGTTTTTTTTTGTGGTTTGATTTATGATTTTCTAATTTATGATTTAAAACAAACAATACACATACACTAGTACAAACTCAAAACTGATTCACTATAACCAAACCAAATTAAACCTTAACATATATACTGCATCAAACCAAACAAAACCACAAAACCTATAAATATACTACATCAAACCAAACAATTTGTTTATAGAACAAAATGTAGCAGTTTTGAATATCAAAACAACAATTAGTTTCCCAAGTTGTCTACAACTGTTTTCAGAAGCAACATCTATACAAGACAACTTTTCAGATTGTCTACAATGAAGCAACCTCAATACAAACCAGAAAATCAGAATTTAAATAAACCCACATCAATACAACCCAATTTTAAAACTTCAATGTAGCAACATTTAACAACTGGAATGAAGAAAAATCTAATTTCCAAACTCCTTCATGGGTTCCTTCTTTTGGCATTGTCATATCCACATCTTTTCTCATCTCATCCAGCTCAGACACTGATCAATAATCTGCATTGCAAAAAGAACATTTCAAATTGATTTCTAAATGGATAAAATATCACATTTGTTCATATTTAAAGCTCAGAGGATGAACACAGAAAAATGATTTGGGGGTTAGTGTTCTGCACCATAAGAATTATATTGATAAGCACTCTAATTCATGCTGATCAAATTGATTTGGGGATTAGGGTTAGGGTTCTGCATTTGAACCTAATTCTTTGAAAAATTGGGGAAAAGTGGAAATTCAAGAAATTTATGTTTCAGTGTTCAGCACCATAAGAATTATATTAGTTAAACACTCTATAATTCATGCTGCTTCACAAAAATAAAAGAAATCGATCAAATTGATTTGGGGATTAGGGTTCTGCATTAGAACATAATTTTTTCAAAAATTGGGGGAAAGTAGAAATTCGAGAGATTTATGTTATGAACAGACGAATTACTACACAATCAAACCAAATTCATTTCAAATTTCAGTAGTCGACTCGAGATTACCTCGGGTATGGCTATCGTTTGGATCAAAATATTCCGCCGTTGGACACTGATTTCTCCCACGCCTGAGCAACATGTACCACCGACTACGTCTCTGAATCTAATTTCGTCGAATTCAATCCAATGTGTTTTTCCAGAAAATTAGGGTTCTACGTGCGGTGGGGGGAGAGAATTTGGGGATGAAAAACGTTGAGAAACGATTGAAATGAGAAAGAATGAAAAGGGCATTTACGTATTTTCACATATAACATTAAAATTTATAATAAAAAAATATTTTATAATAAAAAAACATTTTCTAAATTAAGTTTATGTTTTTTGAATAATAGAAATGTATTAAAATCATTTTTTTCTTTTTTTTGAAACCTTGACTTTGTCAAAGGCTTCATAAACCAAGGGCCTTTGAGAAAAGGCCCTTTAGACAATAAACCCTTACACCCTACAATTTCCAAGGTTATACGTTAATCTCTTTCAACCATCTACCAAACTTGTAATCTCACATGAAGACAACACTTTGTCTTCGTCTTACTCGTTTTTGTTATCCTTAACAATCGTAAGAGCGCGGATGTGATATCGTTTCGGGGCGGTGGCTGGAAACTTTGTCATCGATCTAATATTCCGAACTGATAAGCTAAATGGGAGAGGCCGAAAAGAGAGTGCCTTCTTCTATCAATCAATGGGCACCTCCGGTTGATGGTCGACGTTCTTGACTAGGATTTCACCGAAAACTTCTCTCAATTGTTTACTAGGAGTTCAACCATGATGGTATTTTTGGGGGTGTACTCTCTATAGGGTGTTGTACATACTGACACCAATGAATCAAGAGCACTCTCACATATGGCCATGATTAGCACGACAATGTGCCCGATTGCAGTTATCTTCGTGGCTACATCATTTTTCTTTTCGCTTTTAATTGTAGAAAAGAATTTCACGGCCTAGTGATCTTCTTCATTAGCTCTGATAGCTGGAGCCCAATCTGAAAAACGTGAAATTCATTATTTGGTGATTTGCAGTTTTCCTAAGCTCGAGCCACTAAAATTCATTAATTTACAATTTTCATAAGTTCGAGCCACCGTATCACCCTTAAACCCCACGATATATAAATCGTCTTGTCTTATCGGGAAACGAAAGTTGTGTTCACTACAATCCAAATTCAAGTCAAACAACCATACACCCTCTTCCACCATTTTGAAACTTTTTAATAAGTTAGTATCCTCTACTCCTACTATCTCGAATCTTTTCTATTTCTCGCAAAAAATATTTCGTGTAAACGGGTCAACATGTTCAAAGTCCATAGTAAAATCTTAATTCGTATTTGATAAGTAATTTAGTAAATTTTTTTAAAAACAAATAAAACATGTGTGGAGCTAAAGAAATAATAAATAAATATGTGTGCAATATAAAAATAATTATTATGTGTGAAAATAAGAAAAATAATAAATAGTCACAATAGTGTAAATAAATAGTGTGGAACAAAAAATAATAATTAACTATGTGTGGAGCAAAAAATAATTAATAATTATATTTGAAGAATAAGTAGCAAATAAAATATACTCCGTTAGTATATAGAAAGGTAAATATACTAATAAAATGCAAGAGAAAATGCATGTACAATTATTTGAATTTTTGTTTGTTTTGTACTTAGGCTTAAAAGAGATAATTACATATTCTTGAAGAGAAAAAGATTTTGAAATATTTTTTCAATAACCACGTATGATATTTTGCATTTTAGAATAAAAAATACACCTTCCTCTAATCCAATATGTATATGTATGTGCAAGCAGAAGAAACTCACTAGTATATAGTTGTACGGCCAATTTAAATTTTAAGTTTATGATTCCCTTCGCAAACAGAAGAAATTCACAGAAGAAACTCACTAGCATATAGTTGTACGACCAATTTAAATTTTTTATAGCTATGGATTCCTTTAGCAAAGTTTATGTCGAAGGTGTAGACAGTGATTGACTACAATCTCTTGATAAAAATGCGAAATATCTGTTTAGTTGTCAAGCCTTTATTATCGATATATATTGTGAAGTATATATATTTATCCATGTTGTAATGGTAGAAACTCACTAGCATATAGTTGTACGACCAATTTAAATTTTTTATAGACAAGTGTATGGATTCCTTTCGCAAAGTTTATGTCGAAGGTAGACAGTGATTGACTACAATCTCTTGATAAAAATGCGAAATATCTGTTTAGTTGTCAAGCCTTTATTATCGATATATATTGTGAAGTATATATATTTATCCATGTTGTAATGGTTATATTCTAATTCTTGTGTATAATCTATTATTTATGTCTATATCTATATTTTATACTCTTTCTCTCCCATAATAGTTGCACTATTTTACTTTTTAATATCTAATAATAGTTGATACATCCCAAAAATGAAATAAATATTATTACTTTTCAATTATAAAATACAATTTATTTATACTTTATGCAACTAATTTACTTTTCAATTTAGAAATACATTAAACCTATTATTTTTGGTCAAAAAGTCAAAAAATAACATTTTTCTTAATATCTGTACCAAAAAAAATATTGCATGTTTAGTGGGAGGGAGGGAGTATAAAAGAGTTTGATGATTGTTATCATTTGTCTCGATTATGAGAGATCTAGTTATTTTAAATGTTTGTATTGAGTGTTTTGTTTAGCTACTGGATTGATGATGATTTCTATATAGTTCACTTCTGAACTACTATATTTGCTCACACATTGATAAATAGATACAGAAAGAATTCAAAATTTGTAAGGTTGATGAAAAATTGAAAAATAAACAAGTACGTAGTATTATTATTTTCATATTTGTTGTAATTATACAGTATCAACTTAACTCACTCTCGATTACTTTCTCCATATCAATATAGTTGTGCAACCCAAAATTAGTAATGTCAAATTTTAAAATAAAAAAACTAAAATAATTATTTCGTGAATTAATTAGTTTTTCATACTTTATTTTCACTTTTTTTTTATTATATATTTGTAGGCTTGTAATGTTTATATTTGTAGACTTGTGGTTTTACGAGTACACAAGTATTACGAAAAAATATTTTTGAATATACTTAAATTATAAAATTGAATTAATTAGTTTTTCATACTTTATTTTCACTTTTTTTTTATTATATATTTGTAGGCTTGTAATGTTTATATTTGTAGACTTGTGGTTTTACGAGTACACAAGTATTACGAAAAAATATTTTTGAATATACTTAAATTATAAAATTGAAATTCTCAAAACATTAAATTTAAAATATATTTATTGCTATTTTTTTATAAATGAATTAAATTAATAAAAAATATTTATTAAATAAAATTAAAAAAAAATCATTCAAATTCACATGAAAATCTTTATAGTGTATTTTAATACTACGAACTTGTTCGGATTTGTCACTGAAGCAACTTCCAATCTGTGATAGAGACGACTTCGAAGAAATCGAAACTAATTTAATTTCTTGCACTCCAACATATTAAACCCTAAACCCCCAATCCCATTGATATTCCCTTTCATCGACTGAGCTATGTCAGATCATTACAGAACTATTTACTGAGGAACTGAGAAGATCATCAGGTTATCAGGAAACGCCATTTTTTCAGGCAGTAGCCATTGCCGAAACGATGGAAGATGCTTACGCTAGATCGGCCACCGAGGTAAAATATTCTCACACTCGATTACGTCATAAAAACTTGAGCTTTCAGTTTAATTATGAATCATGCGCATCAGCCGATTAGACTTTTAGTGTGAATTAAAATGCAGTTCGTATTCAATAATTTTTGACGATATGATGTTATAATGCTGAAAGTATGTGAACAGGTTCTGGAATTCTTCGCCGTAGATCCAACGAGAGGCTTGACAGAATTACAGGTAAAGCCATTATACTCCAATTCTTAGTTAATTTTATATCTATTCGGCTCGTGACAAGAAGCACTTAAAAGGGATCATGGTTCCGGTTTTATTTTGATAATCCGTAATGGTGCTAATCCGGGATTGTTTCAGGTCTCAGAACATGGGAGATTGTATGGGAAAAATGGTAAGTAATTTATTTTCAAGATGTGGTGTTACCTAATGGGTGGGATGTTAAATAGCATAGTAACTACAGTATAATTTTTTATTTGAACCGAGGCAGGTCTGAGTAATTATGTAAAACTTTGAAAGTGTGTTGTGTTTTGACCCCCAACATGATCATCTGATTCTAATTAGACCGAGCGATAAAACAAAATTAGGCTTCTTATTTTAAACA
Organism: Euphrasia confusa; assembly: GCA_954870475.1. Classification (NCBI taxonomy): domain Eukaryota; kingdom Viridiplantae; phylum Streptophyta; class Magnoliopsida; order Lamiales; family Orobanchaceae; genus Euphrasia; species Euphrasia confusa. Next base: position 42,492,599 of record OX940956.1, on the reverse strand, counting down.
AAATTGACTTGTCCTGCTCCCTGGATGAATGATATGTTTCTTGACTCATTTTTGCTTTAATACAAAATTGTTGATTGGAATGTTAGCTTTAATACATGTTTGGTCATTTTTGCACTTTCTTCATGCAGTTAACTTCAAATCTATAGGTTATGATATGATTTTTTTATATAATTGATTTTCTCTAATGTTTTTTTTTTCCAACTCTTTTGGATGCATGTAAAATGCTGGGTTACAGTGCTACCTCAAGAAAAAAGTGAGTGAACCCCTCTCTCTCCCTCTCCATTTATCTTTCAAGTTTGTTTAACTAAATTCTGTCTAATTGTGCACTATAATATACCATATCACATACCATGTAAAAGCACTGCACTTGAAATGATTTCATACAGTATATTGCTTTTGCTTCAACATTATATCTTTCAAGAAACTTAAATTCTACATCTTGTCGTGATATTTATAGTGACTTCATATGTTAGGGCTAGTTAATAAACTACCGCTGATGAAAAAATGAAATTCTTACCGAAAAACTTAATCCAATCCTCAAATTCTGATATTTTATACTTTTATTACTAGAGCTGGATAGTGATTTCTTCCATTTTTATGATTCTAACTTATCGCAGGCACTTCTTTCTGGAGATTGGTGCTGAAGCAGTTTGATGATTTACTTGTAAAGATATTAATCGCAGCTGCTGTAGTCTCCTTCTTTTTGGCCTTAGCAAATGGAGAGACAGGATTATCTGCCTTCTTGGAGCCTTCAGTCAGTGAATAGCATTCTCTGTTTATTACTTCTCAATCCATTTACCCCTGCTGTTAGACTAGATGTGCTGTAAATATATTTATTATTCCATGGATGCGTGTTTTGATTTATGAACTGTCTATACATTTATGTCATCTCCCTTGTAAAATTTCAAGTGTGGATGCTACCTTACAAGTATGACGAATGTTTACCAAATGTTGACGTGTCTAATGATTTAAAATATATGTATCACAGGTCATCCTCATGATACTGGCTGCAAATGCAGCTGTTGGAGTAATCACAGAAACAAATGCAGAGAAGGCCCTTGAGGTCAGTTTGACTTCTTCTTAAGATTATGATTGTTAGATATGTATGCTTATGCTTATATGAGCTACCTATTTTACTTTCATATTCAGCTGCATTTTCTCTCAAATTCCCTTCTTTTGGGGTCTTATGAAAGTACCTCCATTTTGTTTAAAGAGGCTTTGGCATTAATAAATAGAGTTCTTCGTATCTAGAACTTTTAGTGCAGAACAATTTTTCGGCTGGGCTATATGGTTAGCACATACCCATTTTTGTGCAGGTCGAATTTGAAGTTGTGAAGTTATTGGGCCAAGCTTATTTACAAAGTTCATATCTTATGCGCCTATGATTTTTTTTTTTGTTTTGAAGTAAATTTTGATGATGCTTTTTTTATTTACTTAGAATGATGCTATTCAAAAGGCAAGCAGACGACTAAACACTTTGGCAATGCTAATATTTTGTTTTAGAAAAAATAATATTTTGAAATATCATTTTCTTGTTGGAGTCACATCTCACTTATTTATCTGTCTTCTCTTGTTTCCAGGAACTACGTGCATACCAAGCTGATGTTGCAACTGTCCTACGAAATGGTAAAGCTACTATTACTGCATAATGATGAAGGTTTCTTATTTTATTTAGGATAATTTGTTACACAACAGTTTGATGTCATAGACTCATATATGTTAGTTGTAGAGCCAATAAACAGTGCCTCTTAAAAACTAATGAAAACTGTAGTGCTGAGGGAAGACTGTCAAGTTATTTTCTCAAGTACCTGTAATAGATAAGTAGATAACACATATTTAAAGCAAATAACGTCTACATTTTGATTTATGGGAGTATTAGTAGCTTCTATGTAAATTATACGTGCACTTAAACATTTTTTTGTGGGTTGAAGAGGGAATTTGTGGGCAAGTCTTATTCAGGTTAAATTATACGACTTTGCTTCTTGTTATTATTTTCTCAAGACCATGTATTCAATGTTAAAATTGTCGACATATCATGTTTTCCAGTTTGGGTTGTTTATTTGAAGATTTGAAATTATCAAGGATAATCTCCTTTTAAAATTGTTACAGGTTGTTTTTCAATTTTACCTGCTACTGACCTTGTCCCTGGAGATATTGTGGAAGTTAACGGTATGTCATTTAATGACTTCTTATATTTTGAAAGCCCTAGAGCTACAATTGTTTCCTTAATTTAACTTTAGGTATTATTGATTTCATATTGTTTATATAGTGGGTTGCAAGGTTCCAGCAGATCTTCGTATGATAGAGATGTTGACCGATCACTTACGTGTTGATCAGGCGATTCTTACCGGTACTTTTAGCATTCTTAAGTTTTAAAATTTATCTCTAAAGAATTGACACGTCTTCATCCTGGTTATTATATACTTAATCTTGTATATTCAGTATGTGATGTTTTAGAAAGTTCGTTTGAGGTATTATAAATTGTGATAGCTTCACTCGGTTCATTAAGTTATCTAATACTCCCTTTGTCTCAATGAAAATGTCCCAATTTCTTTTTTTGATTGTCTATCTGAAAATGTCACACTTTCCATTTTTGATTACTTAAATAATTATTTAAAAAAATCACAGTTTCAATTTACATGTAAAATCCATTATTTTTTAATCTCCGTGCCCAAAAGAAATGGTACATTCACAGTGAGACGGAGGTAGTATAATGATTTATTTGGCAACTTTAGATTATGATACATGCAGTATACCAAGACAAAACAAACATTTTTTTCTAATTTAATGATACATCATTCTTTCTTGGAATATCATAGGTGAGAGCTGTTCTGTTGAAAAAGAACTCGACGCCACCAACGTAACTAATGCAGTATACCAAGACAAAACAAACATTTTTTTCTCGGTAATATTCCAAAAGCTATTCTTTCAATGCAACCCGTATCAAGTGTCTGTGGACTTAGAAATGTGAACAATCAATTGTCTTTGCATTTATAAGTACAGTCATGTCAGTACTGCCTGTTTGGGCCATATTGTTGGTGGTCATGTTGGGGAACTATTGTGTTATGGTTTAGTTCCATCTAGTCTTAATAAAGTGTCACTGTATATTTTGGATGAATTGATTGGATATTTATCTTAAATATGGGAACTTATGAGCACAATTGTACTAATACGGCTGATTTTTAGTTTATAGCATTTGGAAGCTTATTGTTGTTCGGCCTATCCTCCTTGAGATCTTGCCTGTCCAATTTAGGCTACTTTCCACCTTTGACATCATGTCAGTTTGTCCTTTTACTAAATAAATCCAGAGCACTTGAGTTATGTTTGCCTTTTTATTATTTATCAGGGAACAGTTGTGGTTGCTGGAAGGGGAAGAGCTGTTGTAATTGGTGTTGGCTCTAATACTGCAATGGGAAGCATACGCGACTCTATGTTGAAAACAGAGGATGTGAGTAGTGACCTGTTTAAAAACTTTTGAGCAGCTTTTTGATTGGTGACCAGGTTTTTATTGTTTTATCCCACTGATCATTAATAGCAATTCGTCTTATGTTTTAAAAATTCGACAATTTCACCTCCGTGTAAACTGGTTAAACATAAATTGGTATTTGGGGTTACCTTTTAGAAATGTGGTCAAGATTTTAATATTATAGTAGTAGTTAACCATCTAGCTTTATGCTGATATTTTTCCCACTGAATATTGCTATAAACGATATTAGCAAATAAAAACTTGCAGGAATCTGATTTTCTTTAATTTTATATGATGTGTTGCAGGAAGCAACACCATTGAAGAAGAAGCTGGACGAATTTGGTACTTTTTTGGCTAAGGTAAATGTGTAAATTGACATTTTCTTAAATGCATATTCATATGTCAACCCTTATCTGATGCTTGTTTTTCACTCTGAATGTTATAACTCAAGTGATCAGCTATTTTGTTTCTTTCTCATATAGTTTGCTCAATCTAGGTTATTGCAGGCATATGTATTTTGGTTTGGGTGGTTAACATTGGTCATTTCCGGGATCCTGCACACGGTGGCTTCTTGCGAGGTGCAATTCATTACTTCAAGGTACGTATGTGATTCTCTCTCTATATATATTTTATATTTGAGCATATCTTCCTTCTGTTATATTATTTTTCATAGAATCCTTTCAAGGTTTTTTTAGTATTTTGTCTCTCCGAAAGTACATAAGATGATAAAGAGGTGTTTTTTTGTTGCCTAGATTCACAATTTATGCAATAAAACCAGCAGAAATTATTTTTTCTTAATTAATTTGCCTCACTTTCGATTCAAATTCTCTCCTTTTATTTACTTTTCCTTTGATTAGTATGCTATTAATTCATCTGCTTGGTTGATTTGGATGAGAAATTAAAATGCTTATCTTTTGCCTTTCTAGATTGCAGTTGCCCTTGCTGTTGCAGCCATTCCTGAAGGCCTACCTGCTGTGGTTACAACGTTGGTTCATTAAACCTCCGATTTTCATCTCTTGGTTTTGTTAAGATGCAGATTGATTATTTATTTATGGTCATCACTCATCAGGTGTCTGGCTCTTGGAACAAAACGGATGGCTCGTTTAAATGCTATAGTTAGGTCATTGCCATCAGTAGAGACCTTAGGCTGCACAACAGTAATTTGCAGTGACAAGACCGGTACTCTAACCACGAATATGATGTCTGTCTCAAAGGTTTCATTTTACAAATCCCCCATATCCTTCTTTTGTCTGTGGCATTCGTGTACAGTTTGTTCCATTCAAAAATTCAGTAACACATCTCTTTTAAGTTGTTCGTATATCTGCTCTATGGTAAAAAATGCATGTAGGTCACGATAGAATGCTCATTTTCATAAAATAAGTGTCTCGATATTTTTAATCACCCACACTTTTATTCTTTACTAGAATTCGTTCTGCTGAATTTCATATAATTGTTTTCTGTTAAATTCTTCGGACATCTTTCTTCCTATGGATTTGTTACTTTAGAATTAGATCACTGACCAATGCATTTTTCGACTAATCCTTTGAGGGAAGCGTAAAATTATCAGTCTACACAATGAACTTATATTAGGCTATGCATTTGCTTTGACCTGTTTCCAGGTATCTGTCCTTCATTCTGCACATGATGTTCCTGTTGTAGCTGAGTATAGTGTCAGTGGCTCCACTTATGCACCAGAAGGTACTGTCTTTGACAATACTGCGGATTCACAGGTAGTATTTCTTGTCACACTACATAGCTTCCCTCCCACCCCCTCATTTTTCGTAGGTTATTACTTATTAGTATTATTTTTCCTACATGTAATTCAAGCGCTCTGTTTGATTTCCCTCTTTTGGTATATGTTTTCTCATGTAGTTGTATCAAACTTGTGTTTTTCGGTATTGCTGCTAATCTGTTATTACAGCGAGTCACATTTTCATTGGCATCTTTTATGTTTTCTACGTATGTATTCTTCTGAATTTTGGTTCACTCTCGGGGTATAAACAGCTTGATGCTCCTGCAAGCTTGCATTGCCTTCTACATACTGCAATGTGCTCAGCCCTTTGTAATGAGTCCGTTATTCAATACAACCCCGATAAAAGAAGTTATGAAAAGATTGGTGAGTCGACTGAAGTAGCACTTCGGGTGCTGGCAGAAAAGGTTGGTTATAACCACATTCCACATTCCACTGATTCTGACAAATATATAATGCTGCGGCTTGATTAAATCACTTAATTCTGATGAATCCTTCCTGCCTTTCCTTTGCACCGTTTAGCCTGAAATTGTGTTACTTTATCCTATTTACAGGTTGGGCTTCCTGGTTTTGATTCTATGCCTTCAGCCCTTGACATGCTATCCAAGCTTGAACGGGCATCATACTGTAATCGGTATTGGGAGGATCAATTCAAAAAGGTTATTTCCTGTTGATGGTTTCGATTTCATTATTTTGTTTATCACAAACAAATCCTAGATGGAATTTGATCACTCTCTTATATGATGATTGTCCCTCTAAACATTGTTTAAATTAGCTTTATCAACATGTTTTATATTAAATTGTTCTCCTTGAATACACTTTATCAGATCATATATCTTTATATTCATGACGAATAAGGATGATTTTACATGCTTTTGGATGTTTGTTCTTATATTGCCATAGATTGTTGACTGTCACGTGGATGATCAATAATGAATTACTGTGTTTGTTTCCATTAGCCTTCTCACAAGACTTGAATTCTCGTAGGTCTCAGTGTTGGAGTTCACTCGTGATCGAAAGATGATGAGTGTGCTTTGTAACCAGAAGCAGATACAAATTATGTTCTCAAAAGGTGCTCCAGAGAGTATTCTTCCTAAATGCACAACTATCATGTGCAACCATGATGGTTCAACTGTTAATCTAACATCAGAAATTAGATCTGAGATAGAGTCAAAATTCTACAGGTTCAGATTTTCTCTGTTTTATTATTTTTATACTTGACTGTTTGTATATTTTGAACTTTGATGCATTAAAATTTATTTATCATAGCACTTACTCGAGCACACATCAATGGTGGAACATCCACAAGAAATTAACATGTCATTTATACCATAAATTGAAGGCATACATGAGAACTATTTGAATTTTATTATTCCCTAAGTTCCACCGTAAATTTTACGTTTTTCATTTTGGGTGTCCCACATAATATTTTACGTTTGCTAAAATAGCAAAAGTTGACATTAAATTTTCATTCTAATATTTGTGGGGCCCCAATGCCCCATTATACATCACTCCACTTTATTTAAAAATTAAAAATAAAATACTAGAACTGCCACTGTAGCCCACTATACATCAAATACTATTTTCCTTAATCTCCGTGTTGAAAAAATATCTTACGGAAACGCTAAAACCTTCCATTATAGAAATATATTCTGGAACCATTTTATTGTGACTAGTGGGTATTATTTGAATTAAAACTTATTATGGATTTATAATTTCACATTACAAATATCTTTGCTTTTAATTGCCTGTTCTTACACTTCAAAGTTCTCTTAGTAAATCTTGTATCAAACAATATTATGTTCTATAATTTACTGGTCTTATTAGTGTGTGCCTGTATGTATGTCAGTTTTGCAGGAAAAGAAGCTTTAAGATGCTTGGCATTGGCATTGAAAAGGATGCCACTGGGACAGCAGGCTCTGTCCTACGATGATGAAAATGATCTTACATTTATTGGGTTGGTATGCTTTCTCTTCTACATGTCACCGTACTGATGTTATTTGAACTTTAATGATGTTCAGTTTGGCTGTCCTTGAATTCTTCATTGTCAGTTGAATGTTCCTCATTATTTTCTAAAATGTTAAAGGTTGGGATGCTTGATCCACCAAGGGAGGAAGTAAGAAATGCTATTCGTTCTTGTATGACAGCTGGGATACGTGTCATAGTTGTTACTGGAGATAACAAGGTAAATATAATATGACTACATGTTCAGTTCCATCCTTTTGGATTCTTGAGTTTGAGTTGTTACCTTATTGTTAGAGATTTTAATAAGTTTTTTGGAGTTGTGATGTATGTATAGATCACGGCTGAATCATTATGTCGAAGAATTGGTGCCTTCGATCACTTAGATGACTTTGCCGGGGTTTCTTATTCTGCTTCTGAGTTTGAGGAACTTCCGGCATTGCAGAAGACAACGGCATTGCAGCGAATGTCAATTTTCACACGGTACTTATTAATACACATGTTCTCTTTCTGTTTCTTCTTGAGCTCAATATTGCTTTTTATGAGTTTCTAATTAGACCCACCAGCTGCATGATTATATATTGTACATTTGCGATTTTGTTAATGTTTATATAATTCAAATTTCTGCTAGGGTTGAACCATCTCACAAGAGGATGCTGGTTGAAGCATTACAACATCAAAATGAAGTGGTAAACCTTTTGCATTTGTTGTGTGGCAGTATTCATGCAATTTTCTTAGTCTCATATGTGCATTGTGAATCTGTGATGTCGATGAACTGTAACTGTTAGTATAGATTGAACTTTTAATTTTCTGCCTACCAATTACATCAAATATTTTTCTCTTTTACACATTTCCCCATAAATTTCACTATTCTCCCACTCACATATCTCTCACTCCCTATCTATTTTTCTATTTCCATCTCATATCCAGTTTTTTCTTTCATTTTTAAAAACATTTCATCACGATTTTCTCCCATTCCCAAAATGATATGCCATCCAGTCTCACGCTTCATTCTTTTGAAATTGGGCACATTCAATTTCACATTTTCAACATTGGATAACATGATCACAGTGGTGCACTTCCTACTTCCTGAGAAATATTCAGTTATTTAATTTTTATCCAAGTTAGATTTTTAATTACTAAGTCTTGATCCTGATCTTCTTTTCTAAGGTTGCAATGACTGGAGATGGAGTCAACGATGCACCTGCGCTAAAGAAAGCAGATATTGGAATTGCCATGGGATCGGGCACTGCAGTTGCAAAGGTAATCTACTTTGGCTCAATTCATTTAAAGTATCTATTTAGGCTTTACTGTAGTTGATATACTTTGACAATAAAATAGCTCTTTTTGTCTGTTGGTTCCGTTTAAAGTTCGAAAACTTGGTGAGTAACATTTCCTGAATTGGTTTCTATATCCGTTTTTGATTTACAGAGTGCTTCGGATATGGTTTTGGCAGATGATAATTTTGCCACAATTGTTGCTGTAAGACTTTACTCATCTATTCTGCTTTGAATACCTTTGCATTTCTTAGCACCATACACTGTTTTTGCCAACATATTTTTCTATCCCATATCAGGCTGTTGCAGAGGGAAGGGCTATTTACAACAATACGAAGCAGTTCATCCGATACATGATTTCTTCAAATATTGGTGAAGTAGTTTGCATTTTCGTGGCTGCACTTCTTGGCATCCCTGACACTCTTGTGCCTGTGAGTTGAATGTTTTATTCATCATAATTACTTTTTTTCATTGCTCCTTAGATATAACTTCTTTTTTTTTTTACATTTTCTTCTCCTTTCCAGTAGACATTATGATTGAACATGAAATATAGTACTGTGGATCTGTAACGGTTCTTTATTATTTTTCTTTTTAAATTTATTTAAATTATTCGTCATGCGTGAAAATACATTCCTCTTTATTCCTCCAATAAAATTTTATTTCCTTATAGGTCCAGTTGCTTTGGGTGAATTTGGTAACAGATGGCTTGCCTGCAACTGCAATCGGCTTTAATAAACAAGATTCTGATGTAATGAAGGCTAAACCTCGCAAGGTATCTTGACTGTTTATCTCATGAAATAGTTTTCTAAAATAATGTTCTCCAGAAGTTGATTCATTGTCCTTTTCCATAAGGGCTCTCCATATTTTTTTTATAGAGATAAGCTCTCCAGCCAATCAAACATTATGAATAGTTTTCTGGGTCAAACATTAGTGTCTTCTTTTCTCCTTCCTTTTTTTTAATTCTTGTTTTATATTTTTCCCTACTCATCTTCAGTCTTTTCATAGTATTCTTGGGAGAAAATATATGCGAAGATCTCATGTAAGGATACAAAAAACTTCAAAATAAAAATGTTTATCTGTTGCATATAGAAGACAGAAAATTGTCAGCTTATTGAAAATAAATAACAAATTAGCAAACTTCTTTTGAGGTCTGTAAGATGTGATAAGTGCGCGTAACCATTAATTTTATTTTATTTTTATTTTTAGGTTTTATATGTGTTAGTTCAGGTGTTGTCGTTGTTAAAATGAAGTTTTATAATCATTTATCTCATATATGATATACCAGGTCAATGAAGCTGTTGTCTCTGGATGGCTGTTCTTTCGTTATTTAGTTATTGGAGGTAAATATGGACATCTTAACCTGAGAGCTTTTATTTTATTCTTATTATGGTGTTTGTCATATTACCAGATATATGAAATCTTTTGGATTATTTGTGGGACCTGTATCATGGCTTAAAGGCACACTGTCTATAGTTTAGAACAACTAGGAAATTAATATCGATTACAATTTGTTCTGATATGGAGAACTTCATAACTAGTATTTCAATCGTAGATACACATACTAAAAATAACCACGTGACATCCCGTACAATATTTAAGTTATTATGTGATTTTTATTTCACTCTAATTTTTTTCGTGCCGGATTAAAATGACTATTTTTTATTCTATTAATTTTTCAATTTGGGCTTATAATAATAATATTCAACAAATTTGAATGAATTGGGACCAAATATTGAACCCATAGTTGACCCCAATATCCAAACTGCCTTCCGTTCTCTTTACCTGTGAAGTTCTCATGTGTTAATCAGAAAAAAGCCAAAAGCCAGGAGCAATCACTTTTCCATTTTCTTCTTTCACCCGTAACCATTGACTGCACTCATTCGCTGTCAAAATCTTGTAAGGTATGTGTCAATTTTTCATTCAATTTCGTAAACCAATACCAAGAAAGTTGGAATGTGGCCTCGAACAACTGCCACCGGCTACCATCCATTCCGGTCGTTTGAGCCATCGGAACATCATATCTTAGTACCAGTTGAAATTTCTCTTCGTTAGGAACAAATTTATGAACTCGAGTTTGAGTTCGTGACATGTCTCGTGGACAGCAAGGAGTGGTAGGCGGAGCTGGTAGGTAGCTGTAGAAAGTATACGAGTCGTGACGATATTGTTCAAAAGTAAAGGGTGTGCATATAGAGAATCAGATTTTGGACTTGATTGAGAATTCTAAAAACTACTACAATTTTTGAAACTTGGAAAAATAGTTTTCTAGATTTACCATGCAATTGGCTTATGGTCCGGTCCTCAACTCTTCTCTGCCTGACCTAAAATTTTGAATTGGATGTTGCTTGATGAAATCATGTTTCTTATTTCTGATAATCTTATGATGCAGTTTACGTTGGACTTGCTACCGTTGCCGGATTTGTGTGGTGGTTTCTTTATTATGATAATGGGCCCAAACTGCCATATACTGAACTGGTAAGTCTCAGACTCAGGCAACCGTGTAGGCTCCGATAAGTCTCAATTCCCTTTCTTATTTATTAACTTATTTTTTCATGGTCATGGTTTCTATTAAAGAACTTTCTTATTCTTCAATATTTGGAATCATAGCGGTTTCCAGATTTCTAATTTATTCTTTAATTAGTGTCACTGGACTAATGAAAGCTTTCTTAATAATTTACAGATGAATTTCGACAGTTGCTCAACAAGGGAAACAAGTTACTCTTGCTCTGTGTTTAGTGATCGACATCCATCAACTGTTTCCATGACCGTGCTTGTTGTTGTTGAGATGTTCAATGCATTGAACAACCTCAGTGAAAATCAGTCACTCCTGTGAGTTTTCACTTCCCACATCTTTAGAACATATCAGCCATTTCATTAGAGCATTAATTCTTTTATTTTTCAACTAATGCTCGACAGCTGTTGAGTTGTATGTTATAATACTGTGCAAATTAGACGGTTACATGACTGAGTTTCTCTTTGTAGAGTCATCCGCCCGTGGAGTAATTTATGGCTTCTTGGATCGATTATTCTGACCATGCTGCTTCATGTACTCATCCTATACGTGGAACCACTCTCTGTTCTTTTCTCTGTAAGTTGATATTCTTTAAAAGCGCATTTTTTATATCCTTTGGGCATTCTGAAGAATTATTATTTTTCTGGGACACTAACCTTTTTCCCCATAGGTTGTGCCACTAAGTTGGACTGAATGGACAGTTGTTTTGTATCTCTCTTTTCCTGTAAGTATACGTTCTCCTTGGAATGAGTGAAGAATGATATGGTTTTCAGTTATTTGTAGGGGAAAAATGATTGTCGTTTTATCATAGTTTGTAGGGGCATGGAAGGTATATTTTCATATTATTTGAAAGGTTACTTACAAAACTACACCTATGTTTTGGAACATTTACAAGAAACCACCCAACATAAAACGAAAATCTTATCACCCCCAACATTTATAAAAATATATTACAGTTGAACACCCCACTTAATGTAAAATTGTTCTAGCCTCTGAGTAGGCTATGCGTTAAGTTTGAAACTGATCTTGGGTCTTTTGTAATTACCACAAACCTTAGGCGCAGTCTTTGAAACTATCGCTTATATTTTTCGTATGGAGAGAAGACAATTGTTGCCCAAAACATGTGCTTTCAGGCTGGCCTTAGACTTTCCAAACTTATATGTATTTGCAGTTCTAACTTAGTTCTTTCTATATGGCAGGTGATTATAATTGATGAAATATTGAAGTTCTTTTCGAGAAAACCCATTGGTAAAATTCAGTCCTGATTAGCAAATATATACAGTATATACATGCTAGCAACTGTACTTTCAGTGAAGTTTGTGAGCATGCAGTTCTGATCGGTTATTGTTTGTTTGTTTCTTCGTTGTTACAGGTGTCATTAGGTTCAATTTTAGATTCAGGAGAACAGATTTGCTGCCCAAGAAAGAAGTGCGTGACATGTGAAGGAGAAGAAGAAGAAGAAGAAGAAGAAGAAGAAGAAGAAGAAGAAGAAGAAGAAGAAGAAGAAGAAGAAGAAGAAGAAGAAGAAGAAGAAGAAGAAGAAAAGATAATTTACTTTTACACATCAGTATGAATATTGAGGTATAGTTAAAAGAAAATATATTCTAAAATTGAAATTGAGATAGTATCCAGTCTAAAAACTCGTTTTTTTACACAAGAATACAATTTTGTTATTTTCCGACTCATTCTTATAATGAATTGATTTAAAAATTTAATTCCAAACATGATCATATAGGTTAAATAAAACTACCTGTCTCAGATAAATAAGTTTACTACACAATTATCCCTACCTCATCTCGGTAACTTTTGAGAAGGTATCGGGATGAGTTTGGAATTCTGAAATATCCACCCCTAATAAATATCATTACATAAAGTCAATAAGTTCAAAACAAATTGTAACATGATTTCCAAAATTTATTTTAGGAAACAATTTTATATTTGATGTTATGTATAGGTTTGCACCTAATGAAATGAAGAAAAATTGAATAATTACAACCCTTTTGCAAATTCTTGTTATATTACAATAATTACCTTTTGGATTACCTAGAAACTGTACCTATTATAAAAGGAGCTTTGTATACACTATACACCATCAAAAAATCACAAGTCCATATCATGGCTTCTCACCACCTTATTCTAGCTACTATCGCACTCTCAATGCTCCTATACAACTGTCGAGCCGACTTGATAAACGATGTTTGCGCAAAGTCGAGAAATCCCGCTATTTGTAACGCGACTTTGAGGTCCGACCCACGTTCCAAAAGTCCTAGCCTCAAAGACGTTGCCACAATCACAATCAAGAAATCCTTGGCTGCGATTCAAGCCACCTCCGTAGAGGCTAAGCAAGCCGAAAATCCCAAAATCAAAGCATCAATCGAGACTTGCATCAATGGTCTTACCAGAGCAAAGGCCACATTGAACGAGTGCACCGAGTTGATAAAAGAAGTTGTTCCAGACCCAAGCATCAAACCAACTTTAAAAATCAAGGCGGACTCGGCTATTGATCAAACTTCGACCTGTTTGTTCAGGTCGGACGAACCGGTTAAGCTGGAACGAGCCACAAAGAATGTGGTCGATTTGATCAGTGTGCTCGTGGCCGTTTCCGTAATATTGTGATTTTAGTGAAAAATAAGTGATGATTTATAAATTTGTGTTATTACCTAGTATTATATCAATAATATTATAAAAATGAGTGATGATAAATTCATGGATTTGTGTTTTGGTATATTTTGTTAGTATATTAAAATTGGCAGTAAAATTTGATGCATTTATCCAATTTCTTCTATACTTCTCTTTTTTAATTAATGATCATACTTTATTTGTAATTTGTAAGAAAAAAAAAGTGAACTTTGGTATTTGACGAGATAGCAGTAGAAATTTTTATTTGATATTGGATGTTTGGGATCTTCTCACTCAATCAGTCATTTTTGCCAAATACCTTTAAATGTAATTTCACTTGATTTAGAAACTAAACTCCCATATCTTTTCATCCATATATGACATGAAGTTAAATTCTAACTTTTAAGGGAGTGAAAGCAATTTGTAGCACGAAATTGCTGCATTTTTCAATTCGGCTTATGTTATTAATAGTCGATTTTCCTGCGATTTCACACAAGAAAACACTATACCACAAGTGAAACTCGTTGACACAATAGTATGCATTGCTCTCCAAAATCATATATATAATAAAAACACACTAAAAACAATACTAAAAAGAAGCATATTTTGGGCACATCACTAGCCAAATCATTAAAGAGTAATACTAAACTATGTATTACTCCACTAATTAAAATTAAATTATCAACTCACATTTGGATAAACTAATCTTACATGATATAATTAAATTACCACTAAAATATATATTTTAAAAAATCAAATATAATTTATTTATTACTTTAGTTCGTATAAAAATGACAACTTTTACCGTGTTACTACTATGTGTACGAGAATTGTACACCTAGTATTAATTATAGTATATTTTTAATAAAGATTGTTTTGATATATAATGAATATTTTAGTAAATGATAATTTTAATTTTATGCAATGATAATTTTAAAAATCATGGGTTTTTATTATTCAAATGATGATTATTTATTTTTAAAATAATTATCTTTTATATTTAACTTAAATTTTGGTATACAATGTATCATAACCTATGTGTATATAGAGGGATTGTAAAAAAACTTTTCATGGCTTTTTTAACATTTTTATATGCAAAATATAAATATAATATCTTTAAAAAATTATATATATATTTTAAAAAAATCAAATATAATTTATTTATTACTTTATCCCGTATCAAATTTTTTTAGTATGGCTCCTAAAATACTATAAGTATCACTTAGACACTTTCTTAAACATGAGTGCTCCACATTTTCACACACTAAAACATAACATTTTTTAAACTTTTTTATATGGAAAATATAGATATAATATCTTTAAAAAATCATATATTAAAAACATTAAATAAAATTTATCAAAAAAAAAACTCATTGCATTTAAATGACTGGCTCCACATTTTCACCCGACTTGTAGGGTTACAATTTAGAATATAGTTTCAACTCATTTCATCTCTTTATAACACTTTTGAACCCATATAAATATAGTTGAATCATGAATTTAGAATAATATCCTCTATTGCATGATTTATTGAACAAATTGACAAGTGTTGAGATGCCAATATGAATTACGTATAAATTGTCCAACATTGATTTAGAATTGATCTGATTGAAATTGATCTCGAGTTCAATGTTTCTCTTTCTTTTACTAATAATTAATATTGGATTTACATAATTCTTAGTATTGATTTATTATAATGCATAATCAATTAAAATGGTTGACATACGCGATGCGGAACATGATTTTACGTTGGATTTCCAAGTATATTTGCAAGAAATAGAGAGATTTCGAGAAGAAATAGGAGTGCAGGATCCGACATTAGGTTTCATAATGGTGAGAGGGGACGAAGGGTTACTTGGCTTGAACTTGGTTTATGACGAAGACCACCTTCATTTGACGGTTAGGCGAGCCGATCTATATATCATAATGGTGAGAGGGTTAGGCGGGCCGATCTATATATCATAATGGTGAGAGGGGACGAAGGGTTACTTGGCTTTGGCGGTTAGGCGAGCCGATCTATATATCGTGGGGTTCGAGGGTGATGAGGGAACTTGGTTTATGACGAAGACCAACTTCGTTTGGCGGTTAGGCGAGCCGATCTATATATCGTGGGGTTCGAGGGTGATGAGGATTGACTCGAGCTCAGGGGAAATGCAGGTCCCCAAATAAAGAATTTGAAGTTGTTGGAATTGGGGTCGAGCTACGTACATCTAACTAAACCCTAAACCTTAAATTTGAATACAACAAAACCCTAAAACCTAAAATTAAACACTAAAACTAAGCACATAACCCAAAAACACAAAACCCTAAACCCTAAACCCTAAAAACTAAATCTAAAACCCTAAAATTTAATACACTAAACCCTAAATCCTAATACTCTAAACACTAAAACATAAAAACCAAATCCTAAACCCTAAAACTAAAACCCTAATCTTTAATACATTTAACGAATGTCAATAAGTCAGGAGAACACGACTTCCAAAAGGCGTGCAAGTCCTTTATACGGTCCAAACCGACAAGAGAAATGATAAAACCACGAAGAAAGCTGTAGCCGACCACCTTGTCGTGCTCATCACAGACATATGTGAGAGTGTGCGCCTTACTCATGTGTGTCAGTATGTTCGATGTCTACACCCTAAAGCAATACCTTCGTGGGTCGGGATCCTAGTACAGAATTGGGACAAACATTCGGCAATTATCAAGAACAACATAAACGAGGAGGACGAAGATACTATGTTTCAATTGGTAGCCTCCTAAACCATACAAGGTATAAATCGTTTTTTCTAACCGCCAACCTAAAGTTTTTCAAAATTCAATTAATGTAGAATCTCTTGCTCCACTTCCTCTTTCACCATTTTGAAATCATCTAATGTAGAATCTCTTGCTCTAGTTCCTAGATTCTCTTGCTCCACTTCCTCTCAAATCATTTTTGTCTCCAAAAATCCTTCGCTTGACTCAGACATGTCTCCAAAGTCAACTGTAAAATTCTCATTCTTCTTGGACATTAGGCGGCGGAGGAACTATTTTGGTGGAGTCTACCAAAGTCAAATATTATAATAAAGTTAAAAAGAATCATGTAAATGCATATTACAATATCTAAGTAATTTTGTAGGTAAGTCACATTATTCATGATAGTAAAATATGTAAATCTCCTATTGAAGTTTAATAAAAGATGCATTTGCCTATTAAATCAATTTCTAAGAAAACAAAATACAAGTAAAAAAAGTTCTATTAAATCAATTTCTAAGAGAACAAAATACAAGTAAAAAAAGATAAATACTGAAAAATGAAAATGACTTCTATGAACTTAGATCAATTTATGATACTTTGTCAATTTAGTCAATACCAATAATGGAAAATATTCTAAATCAATGTTGAACTAAACAATCACACAATTTATACTTGCTAATTCATATCTCTTATATGAAGTAATTTGTAATATATATAGTGTATATATATGTTAGTTTAATTTGGACCCTAGCTATAATAGTTTGAAATTTTTACAAATTAATTAAAAATGTACGTTATTATTCTTTCTTTCACTACCGTCTCTTTCTTTACACTCTCACAAAAATTGACGGATAGTTTTCTACTTATAATATTCAATGTACGTACTAAATTAAACAATTAGCAACTAGGTCGGAGAAAGTAATTAATAGAATGAACGGAGGAAACCAATTTGACGAATATAATTGAAAATTTCTCATGACCAAAACTCCAAACTAGGTGTGGTGTTGTGTATAACTTATATACATAACTTAATTTTCATCAAAATATATAATATTCAATGTGATAAGTTTGATCAAAATTTAGACTTGAAACCAAACTCAACTATACAATAATATTTATCTATAAGCTAATTCGATTGTCAAGACCACCATCGTCTACGGCAAACCACCATAAATTATGGGCGACTTCTCCAACGTGGACTGTTGTAGCGGTGTGTGAAAATCCGGATACTCATAAACCGGCTCTACAACAAGCCAATCGCAAGAGTTGCGGATGCTACATGCGAGGTGTCATGCTTCGCCCATATGGATTAGGGATAAAGATATTATATTGATTTGTTGCAATATTACTAGCTATGTATATAATCATTCTCAACTAATTAACTGTAATATTTTATACTCAATCCATTTATCAAAGAAAATTTTTGGACATTTTTTCATGTAACTTAAAAAAATATACTATATCAACTTTTAAAATTTTTGATAAAAAAACTGAAAAAAAAATTAAAAATTGAAAAATAAGTTAATTGTGAATAAATTTAATAGGTACGTGTGTTCCATAATAGTATTAAAATTAACAAATTTATTAGACTATATATGTCATTTATTGCATTTGCTATCTTAATTAATTCTCTACTCAATAAACTTCTCTATGGCCGTCGGCCGATCCGATGGTTGCTGTCCCTATATTATGAGATTATGTTTCAATGTTATAAGTTTCATCCGACAGTCCGACCTTTTGTTCTCGTTTCGTTTTCTAATTAGAGTCATGAATACATAATTTAAAGTATATATCAAGTACTCGGTGGCAACATGGTATTGAATACTTGCACATATTTTTCACATTAGTTTCAATGAAATAAAGAAGAAAAAAGTAAATTATATCAAAATGTCATTCTTGTAACAGCATTAATGCACAAGTTTCTTTGGAGGGTTCTTTGATTCACTCATCACACTAACATTACTATTCACAAATCACAACATCTTCCCCGTGATAGCAATCAGGCCGGTCCTCGTTGATCGGGCCCATCGCAACACTCACGCTTCTACGGGCCATCGGGCTTGAGCCCGATCTCATGCGCATCTTCTGCCTGAGGTAAGTCTCCAAGTTGATCACTCCGTTGGCCCAGAGACTGATGTGACAACAACTCTAAATTTCAAGTCGTCTGAGGTGTTAATTTGGTCAGATTGCGACTTGTTTGTTCGACCTGAAAGAGCTGACTAAGCATATTGAGGATATTGTGATTGACAGAGGATTAATCTATATATCGATTCAAAAAATAAATGATGATGAGATATTGTTTAATCTTTTTCTATGCTTGGTTTAAATAATTGATTTGATATTTTTCTTTATAGATTAAAAATAAATAAAAAACACACATCCATATCTGATTCCCCATTTCATATAACATATTGGTTTCAAAAGGTTAAAGGTTGTTGAATTTGTAACACGAATATATAAATTAAAATTATAACCACACTAAAATAACACATTTTTAAATATAAATCATACTCATTTCTTCTCATAAAAATAATATCTGTTTCATTAAATTAGTCTTTAAGCGCTCAAATGCAAAAATAAAAGTCATATTTATATTTATTGCAAAAATATACTTAATTGGGGTATTTTTTTTACCTAAAATTACCTAAGTTTTATTTTGTTACTTTTTTGTCACTTATCAATGATCACAATTTACCTTGTTGGATTTTTATACAATGGTCTCAGCCCATTTAAGTAGATTGTTATTTAAACTTTTTTATTAAATTTTAAAAGACATACTTACATTTTTACTTTTATTACTACTTTTTTAAACATTAAACTCATTTAATTAGTATATTAATTAAAAAAACAGTAAAACGATATTTTTTTGGTCACACGTGGAAGTATATAATAATTTCTAAAACAAAATTAGTAGGAGAGTGTACTTTTACGATGTTTATACGCATATAAAAACCCGTGAGAAGATATATACGATTATACGAATACCCTTTCTCTATTCAAAATTTCTGCCCTTTTCTTCGTTGTGTGAAAATCTCGTGGTTATGAATGAGGTATGTAATTGGTTGTTTTTTATAAAAAAAATATTCTGTAATTATCAGAAAATATCACTATTCGATTTCGAAGTTTCGACTTTTATTTATTTATAATTAGATCGTTTAAATTTCGAATTATTCCTTTTCACTTATTATGCGAAATTAAATCTATGTAATTGTTCAAGGTTTGATTTTGATACAAAAACTCTGTTTTATGGAGCAACTATTTATATATGTGAATCTGTTTTTTTTTTTGTTTTGTTTGGGAGGTGTTATGGAATGTATTGAAAACAGTTAAATTGATGATTTTCAGGTAAAAGATGATAATTAGTATAGAGCATGAAGAAATGGATAAGAGAAAGGCTAGCCCTATCGCATTAGACGAAGAAGATACTCCGCAACCCGAAAGAATTCAACACGAGTCTGACTCCCAAGATTGTTTTGATATCGATTTTGAAGATGGTGTCTCTCATTACACGAAACCTCATATTCTTTACCAGAAAACGATTTTGAAATATTTCTTCGAGGACGTACGTCTGTTTTTTGCATTTTGAAATATATAGATGAATACACTTGACTTCCTAAGTTGTATTTCACCTTTATGTTTATTATTTATGTATATATGCAGGAGAAACCCATGGAGCTTTTGTCTGATATAGTTGAACGTAATGACCGACTTCAGAAATTGATAGCCAAGTGTATGGATTCCCTTCGCAAAGTTTATGTCAATGGTGTAGACAGTGATTGGGTACAATCATTTGATGAAAGTGCGAAAGATCTATTTAATTGTCCAGCCTTTATTCAGATCTGCGTTGATGCATTTTTTGAGGTATATATATGTTGTATGAAGGTTACATTCTAATTCTTGTGTGTATAATGAATAAGTTATGTCTATATCTATACACAGGAGCTTGATGATTGTTATCAACTACCTCTAACCATTGAGCTTTACAAAGATGAAAAACAACCTTCTGAACGAATGGAAAGTCTAATGGGTGACGATTACATGAAAGATGTTTTGAAAGATGAGAGGGGATCTGTTTCTATTACAAGGTTTTTTGCTTTTCAATAATGTCTACTTTTATTTTGCATTTTTTGTTTACTGGGATCATCAGTTTGAAAGTGATTTATTAAGATTACAAAGAACTAAATTCATTGAATTCTATTCTCTACATACATAAGTATACTCCTATCATCGTTAAAATCATTAATCAATAATAGTTATCCCTAGGTGTAGTATATATTTATGCCTTATGGTGTATAGTGTATACCCAATCACATTAATCCATAGATTTGGAGGTCATATCAAAATTGAAAAACATGCATTGATTATTGGAGATCCCACTGATAGTTTTTTTTTAAAGGGTTGTCTTGAGTGTTTTGTTTGGCTACTGGAGTGACGATGCTTTCTATAGAAAGGTGACCTCTGAAATCGACTATGTTGGCTCACACATTGATAAACAGAGACGTGAACAACCCAAAATTTGTAGGGTTGCAAAAGTTGTTGGTGTCCGTTGTCCAGCTTCTGTTGAGGTAGAGTGTAATAGTTTGTGTTTATTCTGATATTCAATGTGGATAACAAGCAGTCTCGTAAATGTTTTGATCGTATATATGACGATTTGTCAGGGTTTGAAAGATTCATTGTGTTCTAAGTACCCTGAAGATAAAGCGAATTTCATGTGTAAACAGGTAAATGACACTATTTGCTCGTGCATTGACTTTTTTTTTTTTTAATGTTTGATGTTGTCTGTTATCTAACACTAGCTTCTTGTTATTTTACTTCAGATTGACTGCAAGAGGAAGCAATACGACTGGATATTGCCTGCAAAAGGGATGGTGATAACATCGTATAACTCCGTTCTGCGTGACAACAAATTCTACATGCCTCTAATTGTGTTGTCTGTGGAAGACAACTAGTAACAAGTTCATGTTCCATTTGATCAACAGATTAAGTTCTCCTATTTTATTTTGAATGCGTATATTTACCTAAAGATTAATCATTAGATTGTAAGATAAGTATGAATTTTGTTTATATAAAATTCAAATGTTGTTTGAAAAATTATTTTGGTATCTTGAATTTTTTTAATTAAACTTTACCATAGTAGTTTTTTAATTGACTTTTTTTCTTATAATTAATTTGTAAAGTTATTCCTGTTTCTTTAAAACTTAGCTTTCAGTTTCTTTACGAAGCAATGTGCTTGAACTGAGGAAAGGGGGCGCTGGAGTGAAATGTGAATACTACGTAAAATTATAGTAAAAGATAACTCTATTCATTTGTAAAGAATGCAAAAACTTATCAAATTGGTCATAATTTTCTTCCCGTGGCAACACGTGTTGAATTATTGCACATATTTTCACATTAGCTTCAAAATACATTTTGTTACTTGTATGAAATTTATACTATATACGATGAATTGAAGAAACAAAAGTAAAATATATCAAAATGTCATTCTTGTAACAGCATTGCACAAGTTTCTTAGAGGGCTCTTTGATTCACTCCTCACACAACTAACATTACTATTCACAACATCTTCCCTGCCGGGATAGCAACTGGGCCGGTCTTCGTCGATCGGGCCCATCGCAACACTAACGCTTCTACGGGCCATCGGGCTTGAGCCCGATCTCATGCGCATCTCTTGCCTGAGGTAAGAGTCCAAGTTGACTCTGCCCACCATGTTTCGGGCCGATGCGGCCCGAACTAGGTCAATGTAGTCCTCCTCGTTTGTGTTGCTCGACCGAGGCGAGCTGAGGCTGAAGCTCCTTCGCTGGCCCGGAGACTGATGTGGCATCGTCGTCTTCACCTGCAAGCCCGCGACATTGCCGCTCGCGCAATCCATCATGGTACTCACGTAAAGCTCTCGGGCCTTGCAGAGGGCCCGGAAAGGGATAGTGATTACGCGGATGAACTTGTTCGGTTGTCGTCGTCGGCTCGTTTTTGTCTTCATATTCTGGTTTATGAATATGATCACTTAATTTTCTTGATGAGGAAAAACTATGATTGTGTTTTTGGTAAGAAAAAATTGAAGAAAAAGGATGGAAAGATGAGTTTTTTTTTTATTTAATATAAATTATTTTGGAAAGAGGATGAAATGAAATGACATTTATTAATCATATGTTTGTGTTTGGTCTTGAGAGTTGGTGGATATTCTTTGACGTGAAAGTTTAATTAGTGTGACAAAATTCATTATTATAATTTAAAGTCTTCAACTTTATTGTAGAATTCTTGACTTTTTATCTGTTCTATGTTTTTGGTTTGTTTTGTGATGATGAATTATTGGCGTTAAAGTGATAATGGACGTGATTGCATTATTGTAGAATTATATACTAGGGTTAAGATCGTCATTTAAGTTGAATTTAGGTGAGGTTTTGAAAATCAAGAGCCATTTCTTGACATGAACTTGGTACTTGTATAGTTGACTTTGACTTTGAAAGCATATGTTGTGCATGTGAGTTTGATAAAAATAAAATATTTATTGTTAATATTTATAGATCAAAAGGAGATTAATATTCGGTTTGAATTTTTATTTAATAAAACGGTATGCCTTCTCTCCCGCGCGTGCAGGTAGTCACTTTGAATCGAGATCAGAGCACGTCGGTGCAATTGGTATTTATGTGGCATTCAATTTAATCGGATTTATTTGACTTACAAATGGATGAAGAATTGGACACTTGAATTACATATGATTTTGTACTATTATTTTCATAATTATATAAGATCCAGAGAAACTATTTGCATTAATGTTGTCCCGAAGTCGAGGGATATCAACATCTAAACTATTTATAGGCGCACGTATGTGTGTGTAAATGATTATTTTTTCGGCATTTTCTCGAGGACGCAATAAGCTACGTACGTACATTCGATGGAGTGATCGAGTATTATTTTTTCAGATCCGTAAAGCATCACCTTTGCTATTGATCAGTAAGTTTTTATTTATTTATTTATTTATGTTGTGTTGGGATTTTGAATTAATTATTATTATTATTGATAATTAATTAAGTGCTGATTATATATATATATGCAGTGTTTGAGTTGGATCAAGGAGAATATTGATTCAAGATGCTCTTCAATATTATGCTTCTGTCTTTCTTCATCCGTCTGACGGCCGCCTGTTTTTGTTTCGATAGTTTTTGAGCATCAAACTAGTTATAGTTTACCAGGGGGATATGTTTTTCCCAACAAAATAATTGTAATAAAATTGTATTTGGAGATTATTTGGCATCATACATTTCAATGTTCTTCCCTAGATCTATTTTTCATTCGTTTCAAGCACAACGGATTTTTCATTCGTTTCAAGCACAATGGGTCGATCCTATTTATATTTTTTTTGCCCCAACGGAAAACCACAATCTTGATATTTTACACAAGAAATAATCTGATTTCAAGATGTTCTTCTGTAGATCTATATTTCATTAGATTCGACTAAGATTATGTACTTTATTGTAATTTTTACAAAATTCAGAACCCACAAAATTTCCAATATAAGTTGTTTCATATTTCACTTCAGGACCAAATTTGGACTGAGATAGAAAATGTAAGATATCACAAATTACAGTACTCTGAAATAGTATTATTTTCACTTTCAACCTTGTGAGCAAAACAAATTACATTCTTTTCAAGAGATGGGAAAAAGTCTACACCAAGGGGATTGCCTACACATCTTGAATCACAAACATTTTTCAGTTACATAACAAAACCAGAAAAAAGCGTGTCACCATACAACGATGTAGAGAAAGGTTCTAAAGCGCTTGATAGGACAAAAGACAAATGAGGAAAACATAATAACTATTGGATCTCTCCATCCTCACCGAGTTCACCATCTTCGAGCTCCTCATTGCCACCACTTCGTCTAGAGTGGTCCCCCCTTCTGTGTCTTTTATGCTTACTCTCGCTCTCTGATTCAGGTGAATTCGCATGCTAAAAATAAACACATCGTAAACTTATCATCAGAATGTTGCACTGGAACTTCAGTGAAAACAAAGGTAATTTACAAAAAATAAACCAGCTATTACAATTATCCCTTGAGAGTGAAAACTAAGTGTACCTTTCTTGGCTTCTTACGGTCATTGCCATGCCTCCGAGATTTCTTTGTCTCCTCCTTGTCGTCTCTGTCAGAACTCAAATCATCAGGTGAGCTGTGACGCCGCCTCCTATGTTTTCTGTCTTTATCCTTTTCCCTTCTTTTTTCATCCTTGTGTCCGTAACTTTCCACATCATCCATATTCTCAGTATCTTCGTCCTTTCTTGAGCCGTCTTTTCCCTTCTCCTTCTCTCTCTCGCGATCCAAATCTTTGTCTCTCTCCTTTTCTTTATCCTTTTCCCTTCTATCTTTGTCTTTCCTCTTTTCTTTCTCCTCCCGGTCTTTCTCCTTTTTGGACTGCTAAAGAGCATATGTTTAAAATTATATGACGAGATAGTTGAAAAATATACCCTTGAGAGTTAATAATATGACCCCGCATTAACCAAATAAAACAGCTCACTTTCGAATTACAAAAATAACCTAGCAATTTCTTAATCTTATAATTTACCCCTTCATAAGTTTTTTTTTTCTTTTTATTTGAAATATCCAACTTTCATATTTATAAGAATACAGGTGGCACTTAATTTTAACAATGTATCAAACATCAAGTGTATTTTCTTTGTAATTTTGAAAGTTATCTCGGCGTCTTTCTTTATTAGGTCAAAACACTAGGGTACTTTTCTAGTTACAGTTAATATTATTGTTTCACAGCCGGATAGCATCAATCGTGGGTAATCCCTATTCACATTTCACAAACAACCGATAACTCAAGGTGAAAATAATAGGATTCCAGAAGAAAATTGCAAACTCAATTAACTATGACCCACACAATCGGCATTAATGCTCTAAAGAAACTATCCTTAAAAGATACTAAACTCAATTAAAGATGCATTGCCATTATATATATGATATAGCTGTTAACTATATATATAGTCATGAACCAAATATAATGCATCCAGGTTTTCATTTTACCTTTTCTTCTTCGCGTTTCCGCTCCTTTTCCTTTACTTTCTCTTGCAAGCGAGTTACATATTCGTCAAATACCTCTTGGCACAAGCTTTCTTCTCCCATGGACCTAATAATACAAGAAGGAACTTTCAGTATATTGACAATTAAAAATTCTCCAGCCGTATAGCATTTTTAGCAATCAGACTTTCCCATATTGGATTAATTTTACCTGTACTCTGAACTATCTTCAACAAGTTCTTTGCATTCCTCCCATGTAGACAACACATTTATTTCCTAACACGAGTGAACAAAATCAGAAACCTGGCAAAATTTGTTTGTGAGATAGGAGTACATTGTAATACACTGACCACACTCATACCTTGATGGAGCTTAATTTATCTGTGAAATCTTTGGCCAGACGTTTACGCTTTTTGGTCTCTTTTTCTTCTTTCTCTTTAGCTCGGTCAATCAGATCCTCATATACAAGCTGCAATTACACACATCACAGAGATATTAACTGATGAAACCACTAGGGTATTTCAGTTCAGAAATAATAACCTTGGAGGCAACTTGTGGAGATAAAAAGGAAAAGGCATTTAAAAAATGCAATAAATTAAATTTTGTTTTCCAAGTACAAGACATTGACTAGCTTAGAAATATTTATAGGAGGGGTGCTATTATAAACAGTAACTGTGTGTGTGTGGGTGTGTGTGCGATAGGTAGAAGTGATCAAAAGGTATATGGTATATCTAATACATTAGCAGTCACCAACGAAATGAAGGGTTAAGGATAATAGTTTTAGACTTCTAGCAGTCATTATGAGTCATTAGAAATGTACAGTTGTCAAGGAAAGTGAACTGAAAACTGATACCTGTAGATTAATACTGGATATTGAGAGGGAACGGATGCTCTCTTCAATAGAGGAGTTGAACTCATCAAAGGTCCATGTTGATGCAACTGTAATCTAAAAACAAAAGTAATAAACACGTTTAGGTTACTTAAAAATACATAAACCTACAAAAATTATACAGAGGATCAAATAAATAACTAAATAAGAATCGAAGGCCCCTACCTTTTCCTGCTTCAGAGCATCCTTTATGTGTGCTTTGTCTTCATCATACTGTCAATACATAAACCATTAACCATTTAAGTCTCGACTCAAAGATTGAGAGAGAGAGAGAGAGAGAGAGAGAGAGAGAGAGAGAGAGAGAGAGAGAGAGAGAGAGAGAGAGAGAGAGAGAGAGAGAGAGAGAGAGAGAGAGAGAGAGAGATCCCTATAACATTAACCATTAGGGAATAGATCTTAGGGTCGTTCTATACCTTTTTGTCCAATTCTTCTGTAACATCCTCGAACAGATCTTTTGGGGTGGAACCAGAAATGTTTGAAGCAACTGCCTTGTAAGCCTCAGAATCCTTGACCTAAATTAAAAGATAAAACCATTAGAGAACTGAAACATAAACCAACTAACAAAAATCAAGAGATAGTGATTTAGAAACAATGGTATGGCAGATTAGGTGTATAGAAAAGATTAGCGAATACTTTCTGACAATAATCCCGCCAGTGAGTTTTAGCAGTCAGAGTGCCATCGGCAATATGCTCATCCATCATCTTGCGAAATGCATCACGGTTTTTGCGATCGGCTCGTCTCAATTGCTCCTTTATTCGTAAATGTAATAGTTAAAATCAATTAAAAAAATCAGATAATGAATAGTAAAAAATACAGAGAAATGTTGCTCTCCACAGAACACCTTTTGTATCTTCTTTTGTTCATCCTCCTCCTTCTCCAAGTCACGGATGTAATCCTGAAGCAACAACAATTATCAATCTGAACATAAAATACACTAGATCCGAAAAGTGGTTCCAGGCTAAAAATATGATATACATCTTAGCCATTATCGCTTTATCCAAAGCAAAATAAAATGGAAAGCGGATTAGAGAAGGCAGTTAGGTCCAAGATGGAGAGATACACTTTCGTTACCAGAAGATCGTGAAGGTTTCAAAAAGGGAAAGAAAAAAAAATAGTGGTGTATTGTACCTGAAATATGTCAAGCCGGTCTACTTTATCAAGGCGTGTGCATCTTTCGTCGTCTTCCAGTAGATCCTGAACCTTCCTCCACTGACTATCCACCTAAACATCATAATGAAATTGATTGCAAATTTTACGACACTTGCAAAAAAAAGAAGGAAAATGAGGCATGAAAAAGAGAAATACTTAAGGGCTTAAGAAAGAGTTACCTTAATATAAGCACAAGATTCGAGAAATTGCCTAAACTCAAGCCTATTCTGCCGGTACTCCTCTTGAGCTTTTGCCTTCTCCTGAACCACATGAGGCAATCCAGGGTGAAGATATTGCAGACAAAAGGTATCATTTCAGATTGCTTAACAGGTAAATATCAGAGGACTAGGTTGGAATTGATATATGTCAACAGGTAAACCAATCTGAGAAGCATAAACGCATGTGACTACTGCTGAATCCTAATAGTTAAAATTTGATATCCACTATAAATTTATATGTTGTGGTCAGTTTTCACAATGGTTACAAAAATTATTAATAACTTCAAACTACACAACTTACGGCTAACCTAATGTTTCAATGATATCAAAATCCACCAAGAAGCAAATCATTAATATCTTAAAACCAACATGAATATATTATAATATAACACTGAAGCATACCTTTTTATGAAGGTCCACCAAATAGTTTCTAAAGAGATCCTCGCGAACAGTCTCTTGCTGAACAGCTTTAAACCGTTGATCATCTTCAAACATAGTTTTTGCTTTGCTGGGAATGTGAAATACAGTTTAATAAAAGAACTTTTATTTGACAACAAAGTAAAAGACTGAAGAAAATCACCTCCATCGCGTTGATGATGTAAGTTCTGTGGCTTCCTAAAAGTAAAATAAAATGCATGGATTAGATTTCAAATTATTACACCACAAAAGAAAATTTAAAAGAGAGTGTGAGTGGCACTACATAAATATGAAATACAGATAAGCAACAAAAACAATAAAATGAAATACCCCATGACAATGTGTGTGGCGTTGAGTTTGTTCATAAACTCATAATTGCAATTAACAGTAAAATGAAAGAGATCGGTTCTTACTTCAAGCATCTTCATAAATTCCTCCTTTGCTATTCTCTGTCGTAAACGTCTTTCTTCAGCTTCCACTTTTTTCCTTTGCATCAAGTACTACATAACAAAAAAAAACAGGAATATATATGTGTGTGTGCGCACTCGCGCTAAGGAGTAAAGACAACCATATACAACGAAAGTGGACTATAGAGTCTGCAGATAACACCTGGGTAAGTAGACATGTATTTCAGGATTCGATTACCTCATTGAACGCTTGCTTTCTTTCACCAAGGGTTCTCAAAGCACCATACCGTTTGTCATTTATTATCACCCTCATAGCCTGATATGGAATTATAAATTAACATTTGACAAGTTCACAGACAATGTCGAGAGATAGAGATGGAGAAAACAACGTTTGCTGAGATCTGCATTACGTTCAGTTTTTACCTGGTCCCAAGTCCAATCCGCCTCAACATTTGCAGACTCCAATAATTCTTTAAATGCAGTTTTTGCTTCCTAAACATAGACAATTGTCAGTTCTATAAATCCCTATCCAGCTGATAAAATAATGAAGAAACCACCTCAAGACATAAAGTCACTACCTGCTTGGTAGAATATATAAAGGGTTCATCATCCATTGGTTTTTCTTCCACTGGCGTACCATTCGGTTTTCCATCCTGAAAAATCAACACATGAACCGAATATAATGTACTTAGATGTCAAGTCAAACAACAATATTTGTAACTTGTGTATCATTATATATACTTTCAAGATGAAATTTTAACATCTACAGATGGAATAAGGCTAATACATGATTAGCACTTGGGCGGCATATAAAAGACTCAGAAAACTAGACATACCTCAATATCCTGGAGAGAAGTTCCACCTAAGGGGCTTTTTCCAACATGGGGTGATGGATTTTCGATGCTGGTACTGAAAAATTTGAAGTAAATATCAGTACAAAGTCACCTAAGAAGCAAATTGTACCTTAGTTCGTTAGCGAAATACATACATTGGCAATGAATTAGCACTCGGCGATTGCACTGAAGCACCAGAAATTCCAGGAACTTCAGAAAGGGGGGAAACCACTGTCTCTCTCAATGAAGACACCCCAATGGCGCCGGTGGTAGCAGCCTGTAATGTAGACACAGCTGGGGATTCAGAAGCCACAACCGTAGAGGCACTAGCAACAGAACCAACGAGTGCCACTGGAGCAGGACTCAAAGTGGCTCCACCCATCAAAGGTGTTGTGGAGTTCGCCAAGTTCACTGTAGCAGGAGATTGTTGTTCAACAGAAGTGCCACTAGGAGTGGTTGGAACACTCGAATTAATTATAGAATGGCCTCCCCCGGTAGCAGCCTTTTCAGCTAGTTCACGAGCCAACTGGAAACACGTGTGCACAAATTAGTCAAAATACAAGAAGATATATATTAGTCAAGATCACTGGAAAAGGAAAGGGGGGAAATAAAAAATAAATAAATAAACCTTTAACTCGTCCGGTATTGTCCATTTAGATTGCTTCGTTTCCTTGTTGTAATAATATCTGTCAAATACATTTCATAAAATATTTAAGTCAACCACAAAATCCTCAAGATTTCTAGTGTATAGGTCTATCATCATACTCACTTCCTACCCTCCGGAGTAGTGAATTCTTTCCAAACGGTTGATGCATCAGCTCTCTGTTAGCACAATTTCACAATCAGTTAATTTCTGAATTCACAGCAAAGTTCAGAATACAAAACACGAGCATATGATTAAATCAACATGCATTAAAATAATACATGTTTGGCTATTCATAAAGCAATTGTAAGTTGGGGAAAAACTAGGACAATACCTAAGACTAACCATGAAAACATTATACTGTATCATATAAGCATGGACTAGTTATTAGTCGCAACAATAAAGCAAAAGTTTGAGATCAAGAAGCAAGAGTACGATTTATTGAATAACAAACCAAAGTACTTTCATGAGTACTGATATAATGTAATCTTGATGCAAATTCAAACGTTTAGAATTATTTCCTAGTTCTAATAATATATAATATTTCAAAAATTTATTTACCTACATTTCAAATGAAGGGATGTCATGTTCCAATTATATAAAAGTAAGGTATAACTCAAAGAACTTACAAACCTCAACCTCTAGTTTATTATTCATACACAAATAAACAAACTACAGCTGATCCTTCCGCAGGTTTAGAAAGATTTGCGAATTCTAGTGTTCTCCATTCAAAGTTCCATCCTCTGACCTCTCAACTCAATCTCTCATTCCTATCAATCAATGATCAGATTCCACGACCTAGATGTTTTTTGTGCTATACTTGGTTTTTTTTTCAGTTCTCATTATTTCAGATGTTTTTTCTAGATTTAAGGTTTTTCATTTTACATCAAGCTATCAATTTTATTCCAATATGTTTTTTACAGTAGCACTATCCATAGTTCAGAGAATAGATTATGTGTGCTAGACAGGAAATAATACCAATACCAATGTTGAAGTAGGATACAAAGCCTTTTAATGTTATACTCCCAACGTCCCACAACAATATACATAATTTTTATTCAGTCCGTAGCACAACAATATGCGCGTCCAAAATGAAAATAATTTTCACTGCCTTCATCCTCACATTATATACTAATTTACACTCCATACAATTACTTCTGCCAACAACCCACACAACCATCATTACTGCAATGTTGAATACCAATTTTACCCTTCAGGTATTCCCCTTAAAAGCAAAGATATCATATTTATTATACTAGGTGCCAAAGATGCACACCGATTGTTAAGGGACGGAGGGAGTAATATTTTGATGATCAGTCTCAGTTAATACTTATAAATTTATTAAATTAAATAATATCATACTCCCTTCATCTCAAAGAAGTAGTCACACTTTCCTTAGATGAATGTCCTCACACCCCAAAACAAAAAATAATTATTTTTACTTTTTTTTCATTTTAAAATACAGTATCACCCCTACTATTAAATCTACATTATCCCTTTTTTTCTCAACTAGGTTACTTTTTCAACTTAAAAGGACATTTTAACCCCATGTTTTTTAAACAAAAAATATATATTCAACACTTTATTAATCTTCGTGCCCAGAATATTCATACTTCTCTGGGATGAAGAGAGTACTATAGATGATCAACTGTGAATGATGAGGTACTTGTGCTATAGCATTAAAAACCTAGTTCAACTTTTGTTAATTACCAAGCTAAGGTCAAATGCAAATCAATCATTTAAACATTGCACTATAGCACACAAACAAAATCGTGGAATAATTACATCAAAGGTATCACAAAATAACCAAATAAAATAAAATTAAACAAAAACAAAAAAACTATACAAGTATATATACACTCCCCAATAATCAAAATTACCCTTCTGTTAATACTAGTAGGCTAGAATTCAATAGAACATGCACGTACCCTCGCGTGGTTGCACATACAATTAAGTTCATGATGTTCTAATAATGCTAGGAGATTTTCACAATAAAATTCCAACCCAACATAAAATGATAAATAAACAGCAATTGTTGCCTGTCTCGAGAAAGTGAAAACCGCCTTCAAAGGGCAAAGAGTAGCGTTATATTCCCCTGACTTGCCATGACATCTACAAACCAGTGGAAGGACATGCAAATAAACGATACCACATATAAAACAATCTCATGCAACTTAAATAAGTTTACTACTGCCAAATATTAGGTCAAATTTTGCATAACAGTATAGTAGAACAGGAAGGTGATAGAAGGTAATTTCGAAACCCAATATTTATCTGACAAGTTCTAATTATTAAAGAAGAAAAATGTGGACCGTGTGCTTTCACAAGACCACCTTCCTTATACACTAGACCCTCAGGTACAGTTTATTTCAGTATTTGTTTCTGTCCAATCTAGAATTATCTATTTCCTAATCTATTTGCCAATTCTAAAATTAACTATTCAGAAATTTACACATGTGGAGATGACATGCAATTAAATGATACCACATAAAACAATCTCAGGAATTTTAAACAAGTTTACAACTTTCAACTTCCACGTGATAGGTAAGATTTTGCATAACTAGAACAGCAGGTAAGTGGTTCGTAATGAAATAAGTCTTAATCAATATCTATTGAAATTACTCACCTCCAAAGGTGTCATCAAGTCAGCAGGCTTCTCCCAACTGGACTGCTTCGTAATCTTGTTGTAATAATATCTGAGCAGATACATAAATAGATAATGAGTTAAGTAAATCTATGTGGTAAAAATAAAAGCGGGTTTCAATTAATTGGAATAAGGTAAGAGCTATGATTCCAGTTTCTCAACTCTATTTTCATTGTTAAATGATGGAAGATTAAGGCCCAGAAAGGTCTGATTTTAAAACCCCAAGTAGATATTGACCTATTGTGATACGATGCACTCACGAAAATATTAAAGTCTTTATAGTGAACTTTGAAGAGTAATATTACCTTCTTCCATCAGCAGCATCAAATTCTTGCCAATCAGAGGCAGACTGTGCGGTACTAGAACCATTGACAACCTGAACATAAGAGAAGTGTTTCCAGAAAAGGAAAGAATAAATAAATAATGGTGTCAAGGGGAAATGATAGGGAAACAATTGTATACACTGGATGATAACATCAAATTAATATTTCAAGGGGCATGTACGCCCTAATTAGAAAAGAGACAAAAGAACTACTCTTTAAAGGAAATAAGTTTGAAAGGGAGACAGCAAATGGGAACATACAGGTACAATTGCGCTGGTATTTAAGGCTTGCTGCAATGGTGCAGCAACGGGTGTACTTTGACTTGACTGCAACCACTGTTGGGCCCCAGTGGGATCAAGAGGTGTTGACACTTGGGGTGATGATTGGACTTGAGAAGTCAGGCCAATGTTACTCTGGGGCAAGCCAAACGAAGATGGGACAAACTGAAAAATGATTCAAATATACATCAGATGAAACCAAAAGGGACCCCTAACAACGAATCAAGAGAGTAAATTACAATATCTTACAGTATATGATGACGAAAAAGAAACTCCAGGGCTTGGTCCAGAAGGACCCTGAGGCTGTGGAATGCCTGATGGCATTGGCATATTTGATTGAGGATGAGAAGGTGGCCCGGTATTCCCAGGCTGGGCAGGCCTTGGCTGAAACTGTTGCATTGGTTGTGAAAATTGAGGTTGTTGACTTTGACCATGATGCATCACGAAATTGTGCGGTTGTCCTGAAGGATGAAATTGCTGATTTGCTTGAGCAGGGATAAATTGCTGCCCTTGTGGGTTATGTGCTGAAGGACGGAACTGTGGCAACTGCAAATGACAATGTATCATAGCTTGAGCTTCACACAAACCACAAAACTAAACACTGTTATAAAATATTGACATGTTAATGTGTTTGAATTACGTACTTGCATAGGATAAGGAGGAGCATAGTTTTGAGGAGTCATAGATCCAGACTGAGGGTGTGGCCACTGTAACAGGTAAAAAAAGACAAGATTATCGCCTGAAACACAAGGAATTTCGAACTCTACAATCGAAAGAATACACCAACCGAAAGTAGATTTTTTCACCGATCCACCGTGATGTATCAAGTTCGATAAAAAGAACAGCGATTAATTTAAAAACACATAACCAATCATTCACTTATCAACCAAAGTTTGATATTCACGTAAAAAATCATTGTTTTATTTTTAAAAAATAGTATGTATTTATTACAATGTGAAGAAACTCTCACCTGTGAACCAGACGACGGTGGGTTATTCGCCATGCCTTCGGCAACTAAGCTCAGCTGCACCAAAAACCAGCAAGTAACGAGACAACATTCAGCACAGAATCCGAAATAAAATAAGCATGAAACAGCTCAATCACTAATGAAAGAAATCCCTTTTAAAAAAAATCCCCGAAGTCCCATTCATATACATGAGACAACGAATACCTTCGTCCGAACGATAACCGTTATTCACCGGAAAAAAGAAATATTAGATCGCCGTGAAGAACTCGTTTGGGGATTCCGTAAACCCTAGGAGCGCGAGCGAGCGAATTCAATCAGGGTCGAATCAGTCGATCCTCCTGCGAGGGAATTGATCGGCTCATATGATATGGGCTTTTTTACGGTAATTGATCCGAAAAACATTGAATTGTATATTGGGCCGAAACGTATTGGGCCTTTGGGCTTACTAGTAATATTAAAAAGCCCAATAGCCCACCTTTAGAATTAGGGTTTCGTAGGTACCTTCTGAAGTAGCTCTATAAAGCACACGCAACCGCCAGTCAAAAAAGTACAGTTCTCACTCCCAGTCTCTGTTCACACTTTTCTCTGTGTTTGTAATTTATTTTATTTTATTTATTTTTTTAAATCGATTTTGATGAGAATAAGCGATGATTGTAACAATTCCTCGTACTGAATGCTTTACGGCATGACAGACACGATTACACCCATAGAATATGAGCTTTACCATCTTCAAAAAATTATTTTTTATTTTTTGTAATTGGAGATGACCTCAAATTGAATATACGCCAAAATAATGTTTATATTTTGATGTATATGTTTGAGCTCTCCTAATATTGATTTATTGAAGGAGGTGTTTAAAGCCTGAATTGACTAAAACTTTCCAGAATTAGGGTTACGCACACCGCCACAATTCTAAATTATTTATTCTGGATTTTTTTTAATTTGTTTCTGATCCCTATATTTGGTCTGGATGCAATTTTATTAATTTATAATTAATCAATATATTGTTTTTTTTTTTTTTTCATGTTGTTCTAGTTGGCTATATCATATGTATGGGCAGATTAAATCCCAAATAATTTTTACAGTAATTGGTTTGTTGTAATTGATTGAAATAAATTGTATTGTAAAAATCATTGGAAATCTTCATGGGCCAGTCATATATTCACATATATATCAATGAAAAATTATATAGATTTGACTTTTATATTTTAAGATTATAATTCATAATGATAACAAAAATACTATAATTGTTAGTGTAGTTGAATCTTTACAAAAGAGTTGAAAATCCAAATAATTAATTTAAGATTCAAAATGTTAAATTGTATCATTAATCTTAATTTACCCAATTAGGTCATTTTAAAATGTTTATTTGATTAATTTTCAAGATACATGTTACACATTCCATTCATCTGATATGTGTAACTTTTCGATTCAGTATAGTCCATAGATTGGGACATGAAATTTTCAGACACATAACTACACATTTTTTTATGAAAGTTGCAATTTCATTACTTGTGGGATTTGCTCACATCAGTTTTTGAGACTCAAAAAATGACATTTGATTTAGGAAAGTTCAAAATGAAGACACTACTAAAAGGATCGAGCTTCTAAAACTGATACTAATATGATTTTTTTCTTTTAAGTTGATTTATGTAAGATATAGTAAAAATTACACAGTATATTTGATTTAGGAAAGTTCAAAATGTAGACACTACTAAAAGGATCGAGCTTCTAAAAATGATACTAATATGATTTTTTCTTTTAAGTTGATTTATGTAAGATATAGTAAAAATTACACAGTATATTTGATCAACGTCAGTAGTTTGAGTTGTGGTCTATTTTAAATAAGTTGATTTATGTAATTACACTGGATAAATCATCGGACTGCATCTATTCTCCCAACTCAACTACCCTTGGAGTTACATGTAATTTCAAATACTGTACATAGAAATATAGTAGTAAATGCTCAAACCCCATACATTTTCTTTTATGAATGTTCATGATATACACAACCGTTTTGTCTAGTAATATTCAGTACTTCCCTTTCCCAGTTTCTCTCTTCTAAAAAGAACTGTGCACATTGTATTTGGACCACTTTAGATTAAATGTAAGATTTCATATATCTTCATATAAGATTTTAGTGTTCCTCAGGGAAAGCGACATTATTCTTAAATCTTCATTCATACTCAAATATTAAAAGTTTTTGTAGCTTCTTGGTCATAACTAAAAAAAAAATCTAAACACACTATTTCAAATCCATTCCAAAGTACAAAAAAAAAAATCAAGTCACAAACTACAAATAAACGAGGCAATTAAAAATGTCTCATGTAAAAAATGCAAACTTACTAGTTACTACTAACACAAAACACAATAATACACTACTACTATTACACACATCAAGCAAACTGATATCATTAGATTCAACAAAAATCAAAGCGAAGGCAGCGACGGATTCATCAGGCTCGACCCGATGAGCCCGTTGCACAGCCCAGCCCTCGGACTGCTCCCAGCGCTACTGCTCGACAACGACCCAAACGGGCCCTTCTGGAGGACACCTGTCGGAGACGAGGCAAGTCGAGGGCTATTACTCTCCCACGTTCCAATGAGATTGAGCGGCTTCGTGCTATTGCATTCTCCTCCGGCGTGAAGAGCCTCTCCGAGTGGGCCCCCCATCGACGGCTCCCAAGAAATCGGGACCCAATTCCCCTCCTCCACCTGTCTGTGGTTAGTCCGCTTGGCGGCTGGGCCCACGCCGAGCCCCATCTCCAGCTTCTCGTCTGATGAGATGGAAATAGAGAGCTGAGTCTTATCTAGTTCGTTTTCAGGCCATTCGTCCATGAACTGCCTGAGGGACGAGCTTCGGTTCAACGGGTTGAGTAGAGAGTCGGAGCATACTAATCCGAACGATGGATTGGAAGTGGCTGCGTTATTATCCTTTTCCGCTACACTTCTACATTACACGAAATTCGAATGTCAATAGAGAGAACAAAAAAAAAAACGAAAGCTTTTTGGACTCACTGTTTGATATTAGGTATTCCGGAGGGATGATGAGAGGGAACGACGACGGCTGCATTCGTTGTCGGCTTGCCACCTGTACTAGTAGTTGTCTTGGTGGCGGGTGGGCCCGATTGGCCTTCCACAGGCTTTCTTGAACGATGACGGCCTCTGTTCATGTGGCGCTCGCAGTACTTCTGGTCGACAACTGCGTCTCTCGAGCACCGCCATTTTTTTCCGTCTGTCCTCCGGCAACGGCCCGGCTCGGGGTCTGTGCTGGAAAACCCCAAATGGAAAGCACCCCATCCCACTGCCATTGAAAAAAATTATTAAAATTGCAGCACTTTCATCAAATTTTTCAACTAAAGAAACCCACAAACAGAATCTTTTTGAAAATCCAAAGAATCAAGAAATGCCCCTGCTGAACTGAAAAAAGATTGCATTTTTATCATTTTTAAAATTACAGAACTTTCATCACATGATCAAAGTTGTCAACTAAAAAAAAAACCCACGAACTGAAAACAAAATCTTGGATTAGGGGTGTATTTGGCAATTACCCTAAACCTGAAGGGTATTTTCGAAAATCCACACAACACATCCAAAGAATCAAGAAATGCCCCTACTGAACTGAAAAAAGATTGCATTTTTATCATGTTTAAAATTGCAGAACTTTCATCACACAAACTCCAAACAGAATCTCAGATTAGGGGTGTATTTTGCAATTACTCTAAACGGACAAGGGTCTTTTTGAAAATCCACACAACACATCCATAGAATCAAGAAACACCCCTATAGCAGTATAGCTGAACTGAAAAAAAGATCGGATTTTTATTGTACTCACGCGCATTGGATCTGAGGCCAGCGAAGGTCGAGAAGCCGACGGACTCGAAGGCCTTTCGGATGGGGTGGAGAAGGTAGGAAGGGATGGGAACGTTCGCCGTGATGTATTTGTAGATCAATGCCTGATGCTCCAGCTCCATCCACTGCGACGGCGTAAAGGGCCCTCTCAGCCCGCCCGAATTCGACCCGAACCCGTACGAGGCTTGGTGGTAATTATACGGCTGCGAAACAGGGGACGGCGATGAAAAACAGAGCATCTGTTGGTGGCCGGCGTCGGCCGAACCGGATCTCATCCTGGAAATTTTACTCAGGTCCCTGAAATCCTCGTCATTTCCATTTGCGGCCCGTTCCTGCTTCATAAACCCGAACCCGTAAAGCCCCCTCTGCTTGTTGCTGACGTCATTGTCAGGGTCCGAAAACGAGGTGCCGCCATTGTTGGAAGCTGAAGTTGCAGAGGAAACCAGAGTGTCCACTAACCCGAAATCCATGGTTTGTTTATTTTATTTTTGTTTATAATTAGAAACGGTTGTGATGGGGTAAAGGGTCGCTGCGAATGGAGACAGGGGATGTGCTTGTTGGAGAAAGTTCCATTTTTTTTTTTGTTTCAAGAACTCTTTTTTTTTTTATTGCTTTCTTTGTGAGTGGTGTTTGGACTCAGCAGAGGTGAAAAGAGGAAATTATACTGGTTTTTGTTTAGTGAGTTTTGATGTTTGTGGAAGGAAAAATAATTGGAGAGAGAGAGGAGGGGGGGGGAGGGGGAGTGAAAGGGATGGATAATGTCTGCAAGTTTTTTTTGACAAAGTAGAAATGCTATACGCCCACTACTCTTTTATGAATGCTACTTGAGGAATGGGGGGTAGAAAATATTTGAAATAAAATTGCATTTTAGCCCTTATAACTTTAGAAATTGTAGTTTAGATCCTTTGGTCATTAGAAATTAGAATAGCTAAATTATGTTTTTATCTTTACATTGCTTCATTTGAGAAGCAAGACCTTATTGTCCACAAACACAAATACTGTCGTCAACTTCCTGTCGAAAAAAATCAACAGATCAGTTATTTGAGATGACATTACACGTTTCACATGTTGTATTTTTATGGTGTTTTTGAATGATGTTTAAAGATTTTGGATAATATTGAATGGCCTATGTAATTCTTTAAAGAGTATATTTTCGACTATATTATATTATGTATCATGAAATTTCTTTGTGGATAAGTCAATATCTATAATGAGTATTTCGATCTTATTAATCTGTGTATCACGAAATCTTTGATTGGATAAGTCAATATTTATACTCTTGAGTCTTAGATTTAGAACACGACAAACTTTATTATCTTAATAAAAAAAATTAAAATGTTATTTGATCAACTTTGACACGTAGAGAGTATTGTTTTTTGTTAATTTTTATGTTTAGCAAAGAAAGTAACACATCTCGCAAGACCGAAGTAAAAATGTTGTAATTTTACTAAACTTAATATATATACAAAAATCTTTAATTATTATAGTAGTATATTACACAAATCTTTAAACTGGTGGCACTTCTTTTGTGTGTGTGATCTCATTCTCATGTATATAATTGAATTCGAACATGCGTTTTTTTGTCTGTATTTGAAATGCACACAGTACAATTATTGTCCAACTTGATTCAGTCTATATAAAATTTTGCATTTATAAAGATGTTTGTTGGTTAGGCGTATCTCATAATTAAGTCGATCTATTTGTGTTGGCAACTATTATTAGTATTTATTATATGAATTAAATATTCAAAAGAAAAAAAATTGAGAAAATATACGACGACGTATTGAATACGAGGGTTCGGGCACACCAAGTCACATCATGTAAAAATGAAAATGGAATCCAACAGGGTAACAGTGAAGGAAGAAGGATATATTTGTAAATGATCATCATGAATTTGTAGTGAGAGAGAGATAGAAAAATGGGTGATTGATAGCGA
Source organism: Euphrasia confusa (assembly GCA_954870475.1). NCBI lineage: Eukaryota > Viridiplantae > Streptophyta > Magnoliopsida > Lamiales > Orobanchaceae > Euphrasia > Euphrasia confusa. Next base: position 42,452,713 of record OX940956.1, on the reverse strand, counting down.
CGTGTCAACGGTGGGTGGTGGTGGTGTGCGGCCCACTCACCACCACCATCGGTCCCCATGCAAATTTAACGCATTTATTCGTTCACAAGCATAGCACCACCATCTTCCCCGGCCCAACCCCAATTGGGCCCTACTTTCCTTACTTTCGTTCTATTCGAAAGTGAATATAATCGGCCCATTATAAATGTCAAGTTGTCTAACTTCTTTAACAGTTCGAGCTTTTCGATGAAGCGGATTCTAACGCAACTAATATGGGAAAAAACGAGTACAACGTTCGCAGGAGAGTACAAGATAGTAATTTCTCATTCGATTTCGATTTTGTCTATGTGATTAATAGTTATCTTTCGATTCAGTCTATTTGATATGTAGAGTTATTTCGTTCGAATTTGATTCAGTCTATTTGATTTGTCGAGTTATTCAATTCACGTTGAAACGCGTTGTAAATTTTGATTTTGTGGCTAAAGAAAGTGTAACTGATATTTTGAGACAAAGAAATTATCGATCAGTTGATTGGTGTCAAGGTTGGGTCAATAACACTTAAAAAAAATTTGTTAAATGTTTATTGACTCAACTTTGACATTGTATTAAGAGCAGACCCAATATAATGTGGGTCCATCAGTCGATGAACTCTGAATTCACATATATGTTGGATAACCTTATCACATAATTAACATAACTTTTTAAAATGTAATTGGTCTAACTTTAATAATTGAGTCGGCTAAGCCTACTCTAGTAATTATGAATCGATAACAATTTTTTGTATTTGTATTGAACATTATTGAGACCTCATATAGAGCATAAATATGTGCCATATCTCTGAATTCCATATGAAGCCAAATGTTTATTTACATGCATAAATACACACACATCGAATAAGTATGTGTGGGTGAGTTGGTTCGTTTCCTCTTTGCCGACAGGGAGGGTTGGGCCCCACATCCAGCCTTTTATTACCTTCTTTTTTTTCTCTTTCTAATATCCTCTTCAATATTTTGTACCCTACCAAAACGTTGCCTTTGAAGATATTTTGGCCTTGCATTTCTTATTTTATTTTATTTTTAAATTAAGAATCACCTTTGTTTTTCATAAAGATCATTCCAACTACTGTACTAATTTAAAATTTAACATTGTGCATTGTTATGGTTACGTCTACTCCTGGAGCGCTACGGTTATATGACATGTCAATATTAAAAAAAATATATAATATATGTCGAGTGTGTGTATTTAATATAATAATATTAAATTTACAGTAATTTTATATACATTGTCTACTTCACCCACATATAGCATATATAGAACACCATATAGATTTAAGTACTAAATAAATATTGAAATTTAATTTCTTTTGGCGTTATCTAAATGTATGATACCAATATATAATATGCCATGCCATTTATAAACGTGTGTACGATATATTTTGACCAATGCTAACCACTCCTGTCACAATATAAATGATGATCGTACATTCTTAAATTCATTGTTATTATTACTTACATAACTATCACAATAATATCTTAAGAAAAAATAAATATATGCCATTTGTGTAGTTTTGTTTGTGATATCACCTTAAATACTCATATTAAGCGTTTCAAGAAATTAAACATCAAAAACACAAATTTGCGTCTGAGTTTACGTGATGATCGATTCATTCAAATAAAATTATGTTACGGATCGTTGCTTCGATTAAAAAAAAAAAAAACCGCGACCACGCGGAAATAGGAGAACATATATAATTAAGTTTGGATTTGAAAACTTGAAAGACTTTGATGAAATGCATCATTTATTTTGTTGCTATATGGGAAACAGAAGAACATTGATTGAGAGTATAGTACTACGTACATGTACTATGTTTGGGTTTCCATTTATTTATTTACCTATAGCTAGACACATTGTTAAATTCTTCGTCACACTTCTCATATAGTATATAATTGGACTACTTTCTGACAATGTTTAATCGCCCCTTGAGATTGTATGTACATTGCAATAAAATTAATTAATGCTCATTTGTGGATTTATAAGTTTCACTCTTGTTTTACTAAAATAAACGAACTCGAAATCAAACACAGTAATTAGATTTCCAATTATTTTGTAATTTCTATTAAAGTTATTCACATCAAACATATATTTCAACTACTAGTATTAAATAAGTCACCGGTCTAGAAAAATAAATAAATAATGCATGTTTCAAGGAAAATAATTTTAGACGATTTTACAGCTATAATCAAAGTGTGACAGGGGATGAAGAACTTTTATTTAACAATTTAATTAAATGATTTTACCAAAATGATCACTATATATATCGTGAATATGATAAATCGATGTATGACTAGTTACTTGCTTGCATTCGATTCAATTAGGTTAGTACTTAGTAGATGATTAGTAAAATGATCAAATTAAAGTATGCATCTAGAAGAATTGTTTTTTGGCAGCAAACAATAAAGACAACGGATGAATCTTTAAATTCTTGAAGTCACCCTATAGTAGTTAGTGTAGTGGATGATATAATATATTAGTAGTACTAGTGATATACATATACACGTACATATTATATAGGTATAGAGTCTATTTTGTTTTTACCACTGTAACCTACGGTTGTGATTATGATGAGCTAGGTACGTAGCTTGCAGTCAAATATCTAATCCACATAGATCATAGTAGGTAAATAAAATTTTGACCATCCTCTATCTAGATGCTCTTGGACTTTTACATTTAAATTCCATAATTGTTTGTTTGCACATTATTTATGGAGTAGGTTTAATTAATTCACACATTTGTTAAGACAAAGTATTTTGAATATTTGATTTTCATGAATCACCTTTTTTTTTTTTGCAATAATATATACAACAATTATTACAATGAACTCATATTCAATGTTAAAAAATTCAAAAGTTTTTAAATGCGTATTGTATATACTGCATGTTAATATGTTATATAATGTGCAAACCGATCGATCTGGAATCAAAAAAATATATAGCCCGTCTATTAAAATTGAATGTTAATTATTTGTATTTCATCAGTTGGTGAGAAAGAATTTGCTTGTTTTTTTCACTACCTTGAATCTCCCGGAAAAAAAAATCACAAATCAATTATTTGAGATGACCTAATATGTACACTTGGTTACTACTATGTACAGTATATATCATCATCATCATCAACACGACCGAACACTAAATTCTTATATGGAGTATATCAATATATCATACTTGAGAAAACTAACTTGGAATCGAATCAAGTCATATATATACATACATGCTTCAAAACAATATAGTAGTATATCCATTTCTCAAGTGGTAATACATTTAATTACCAATGCATGCATTGGAAAAACACAAATAAATACACAATATGATTAATTAATCAGCAAAGAAAAACCCTTGCATAATAACTAGTGTGTATTGTGCACTGAAAATAGTGAATTTTTGTTTCTACGTATTAATTGTGTGACCAACGAAAAACATCGTATGACCTACGGTTATCGATGCTCGAGCAATAATATTATTTTAAAAAACTAATGAAAGAAAATTCAACTTTTTTTTGTCCTCCCGGCCCCTAAAGAAGCGTGTATACCAAAGTATGTCTTGTAGTAGTAATTTTATTATTTTCCTTGGTCAAAACAATGAAATTAAATATATATATTTTTTGGTTTAAAGAAATTAATATTTTGTATTATTTGTATGTGCATGCATGCGTGCCCTCATGTTGGGTTGTCCCTATCTAGCTATAGTGTTACATATAATTTATAATTATAATTTATTCGTTTTATTTATTTTCAAGTGTATACTTTCTTGTCTCAAAATTATAAATACAAAAGAAGTACGGAGTATGTATTAGTTTTTTTTTTCATTTGCAATAGTATTGATATATATTTTTGTTTCTTTGAGCTTGTGTTACAAATAGTATTCACAAATTTTTTTAATGTAAAAATAAATATATTAAAAATAAGTACCAAAATTACTCAAAAGAGCAAGAGCCCGCATACAATCTAGTATTACAACACCAGTCGTGAAACGAAAAATTACAATTAATGCAACTTTATAAAAAAAGTTGACAAAAGTTAGCTCTATTTTTTTCAAATATTTTTTCGTAAGTTGTTTCAAATCCTTAAAATTTTTTTTTTTTGTTTTCCAAATGAACCAAAACACGCAAGACTAAATACATGCACACAAGAATTTTCGTAGGACATTTTTTTCTCCAAACTCCAAGTGTTGCAAAAAGTGAGTCGTCGGCCTATTCAGCAGTGCTGTAGAAACGAAAAATTAAGAATAACAGAGTTTTCAAATTTTATTTAACTTTCGACAATAAAAAAAGTGCACTAAAAAGTATTCACACATTTTACCTATTAATATTCAACTAAAAAGTATATACCAATAATTCTTTGTCTAAATTTATTTTGTTTCTTGTTACATTAATCAAAAATTTATTAGAGCAACTCAAATAGAATCACAAACTCTCGAGCACAATATATTTTTTCTATTTTTACTATATACAGGATGCACAATTCAAATTTTAATTGTCCCAAAAGCATAGCGAGTGGTAAGGCTTGTGATGATGTGGGTGTAATTTCTCGGCGACGCAGGGCTCGAATCTCGGGTGAGACAAATTTTAATTAAAATATTATGAAGGTTTGTTTTGGGGTTCGACCTGTTGGCTCTCTCGCACAGGTGTCTGCTACTCGGACACATTCCTCGATTTACATTCTACACGATCAATAGACCTCCGATCGAGTGGGGGTGGAGTTTCTCGTCTCTCCTCCTTATAAAAAAAAAAAGTAATTTTAATTTATCAACTTGAATTTTAATTAATGTAACGTACTTTTCATTTTCATTTTTTAAAATTTATCAACTTGAATTTTAATTAATGTAACGTACTTTTCATTTTCATTTTTTAACAAGAATATGCAATTGACCAAAATTCTTGAAACAATAGTTGTGGTCCAACTATATACATAAATGTGAATGAAGCTAAATATCTTGTGTGTATGTATATGTTTGGTTGTTCATTTGACAAAATGCATTTAATCATATGTTTTTTTTTTTCCTTTTTTTCTTTGTATTGAATCTAGATGTCGCACCCCACATGGATGGCACGTGACCACAACCCAAAAAAAAGTTGAAAAGTTTTATTTTAATAAAAAAATTAAATAATAAAATATAGGAGTAATTCCAAAGCTTACCTGGATTAAATCAAGCCTGGAGAATGAAGCTGATAAGGTTGACCCTTTGGACCAAATTCCAAAGAATTTGTTATTGAAAATGGCTTAATTTAATTGGTTGAAATTCGGATACCACTCATGGCTTCAACTAATTAATTAATTAATTATAACACTATTAATTAATCTCAATCTCCCAACAAGAAACAATAGTTTAAGTAGTTCACAAAGCCCAAAACCCTAGGTTTAATTCAATACTAATTAAATGAAACACATTCAGTGGCAATGCTTTGGGAGAAGGGATTTACTTTCTTTTAATAATTCAAGTTAGATGCTTCTAGCCATGTAGCCTTCAAATTATTTACTCCATTAAATTATTGTGTATATATAATCTTGATTCTTGACTCAAAACAATGCAATATGTGCACTTGTTTTTAATCACATGAAAACTTACGCGATACTAGATTATTTCGACGTTTGTAATGCGTTAAATATATTCATCGTATCAGTATTACACATCAATATAACAATAAAGAATGTTTCTCTTGAAATTTATGTTATGAAATATTATTTATTTCCATGTTTAAACTTGTGTGAAACATATTCTATTGTCCTTTGTCCGAGCACTTACACGAGCATTACGATAATGAACAAAAAAAAAGTAAAAAAAAAAGTAGACGTGTACATGAAGAATTGGGTGGTCTTATCAGCATGCAAAAACTTTGATCGAGTTATATATTCAAAGGCTATATGGCCACATGCATGTGGATTAAAATATGTAAAATCATTAATTCATATGTTCACATATCTAAAAAAACATTTACTTATTAATTAGATTTAGATGCAATTGATTAATATTAAGATGCACTTATCGAATATTCGCACGCATTGCGGACGTGTTTATTATATTAATGAAATTGACATTGAAATTGTTTTAGGGCATGTGACATCATCTTGGGATTGAGTCTCACTGCACGAGCCCAGGGACAAAACTTATCTTGCCAAACTCAAATACCCAATAAATTAATATGGTATTAAGAAATCTCTTCGTTTATATTCTTGTTCCATCGGGTTAATTACAAAATTACCCTCAAAATTCGGCATACCAATTTAATTAGGGGGGATTTTGATAAAAGAACAATGTTAACAGTTTATATATATGCAATTTAGAATACTATTTTTTCTTAATTATAATTAAGACATTTTACCTAAATTGACTATTCATTAATAATAAATATAAATTAATTAAGTGTAAATGACAGTAATTAACTTTTTAATAATTTAATTACTTTTGATTATAATAACACGGAAGTTACAAATACTTTTTTTTGAAAAAAAAAATTAAGTATTGCAACGTTTATATATCTAGTGATAGTAAAAATTAAAGATTTGTTTCTGAGCGGAATACAGTAAAAAAAATATATCTAATTTTAAAAAATAACTTATAAATAAAATATGAAATGTAAGTTGAAAATAAAAATAAAATTGTAATAAATTATAAATACCAAATTTGGTAACCTAAAGTATAAATATCGAAATAACATGTATAGTGAATTAAAAATAATTTTTAGTAAAACACTTTGAGTCATAAGATAAATAAGTGAGTCAAGGGACATGAGGTGGGTAAATAAACATCATTCTGGATAAGAATTACACCCGAGCGGCCGAGCCCACGTGAGCCCACAAAAGGATGGGCCCATTGGATCACATATATATTTATCTGGCCCATTTTTACACCATGCCGATTAAGGGTGGGCATGAGCAGAGATGGAACCGAATTTACTTGTCCCATAAATTTTTGAATAGGACGAGTTCATATTTTTTAAGAATTGATTTCGTAAGCTTGAGATCTCATATGCAATAGAAACCAGCTCAGAAATTGAAACAAATGTCAAGGTTTGTTAGCTCAGTTGGTTGAGCACTTGAATTGAGGACTAAAAATCCAAAGTTTGAACAAAAAACATTGTAATTGTTGGTTGAGCACTTGAATCGAGGACTAAAAATCCAAAGTTTGAACAAAAAACATTGCAATTGACCTAAACCTAAAAAAAAAAATTGAAACAGGATCATGTTTAATTTAACTAATTTTATTAAAAAATATTACTCTGGTAGAAACATTTTTTATATAAATAATATAATTATTTATTATAAAATATTATTATTATTTTACAAATTATATAAAATTAAATAGATTAATATATTTTAAATAATTAAAAAATAAGTTTTTAATATACAAAAATATATAACGAGACTAGACTAGACAAGATAATATTTATTTAGCTAATCCCGCTCTTGTCATGTAACTTTAATACGAAATCGAGACATAACGAGATTAACAATTTTATATTTTAATCTCGTTTTGTTCCGTCTCATTTAAGAACGGAATCGAAATCTTGAGACCAAATGCGTATCCCTAATGTCGATAAGTAAATTATCAATGACAAAGTCACAAAAGTACATATATCGAGAAAAAAAAATATACTCCTTACACGATAGATGTATATAGTCCATGAATAAAAACATATTTATGTGAAAATCCAATGGGAGAATTGACAAATTCACCTTAAATTACCCACAATTGCAATGATCGATAATTTTAACAAACCTTCAATAATTCTTGCAATATATTTTAGAGTCAAAAGAAAAGTATGAAAACAATTCCTTACTAATAGAGAGTATTAAAACAAGTTATAATCATTTCCTTGTTGAAGAAAGAAAATAAATCACCAATATCCGCGTTGCTCGAGATTTGCTTCATCCATCCTAACAAGTAAAAAGGAGTGGTTATACTGGGGTGTAAAAAAAGTCTATTATGGGACGAACGAAAAAAGAAACGTGTTTAAAAAACATGATGACAAGTTAGGGCCAGGACCACGTAGTGGCCCATTAGCATAGAAGCCCATCAGATGCCTCACGCGTAATGGCGTGGGCTTTAATTTGCTTCAGCCTTACTATATAATCATATTAGTATTACTACTACTAATTAAATAAAGGGGAATTTTGAGAAAGGGGTTTAATTATTTTCATATAATTAAGGGTACAAATTTATTTTAATTATAAATTAAAATAAACTTCTTAATTTTAATATATATATATATATATATATATATTAAATGTATCACAAGTTTTAATAATTGTTCTAAAATGTAATTAAAAATATTTCAATATTTTATTTTATAAATAATACTTACACTTGTCCCATGTTAATATGCAGTGATTTTTTGTAAATTACAAAAAAGTGTATATTAAAATGAGACAAGAGATAGTAAAAACAACATATTATCTTCATATTTAAAGTGAAAAAATAGAGATTTGTAATGATAAAGAAAATTAATGAAAAAAGGACATTTTAATTTTTTTTATTAATTGAAGTAATATTAATCTTATAATTATATATAAAAACATAATAATTACTAAAATACAATTGGCATTTGGCGGTTAATAAAAATACAATTAAATAACCACTCACTCATTTACAACTGACATTTGGCGGTTAAAAAATAATAATTTATTTAATTATAAACAATTGCTTAAATTTACTTATTTTCCAAAATTCCTCTTTTTAGTATTCTTGTTTGGAAACCAAATTTAATAAAAATACTAGTACTATTTTGACTTTGAGAATGAAAAAAAAAAACAAACCAAAAACAACAGTTTAATTAATTATCATTTCAAATGAAAAAAAAGATTACTTTGAAACTGAGCTTCTAAAATAGAAAAAATGTTAATTAAATATATTGATTAATTATATTATATGATCATTTACGATTTTAGTGTTCTTTTTCAAAACCTTAATTACTATTGTTTCCTGAAATGTACAGCGTGAAAACTCAAAATCTTTTTGTTTTTCTTAGGGGTAGAATAGAAGCCAACATATGGTGTTCTTGATGGTACTCTAGCCCCAATAGTAGTATAACTGTACTGCTTTCAACACTCTCTGCCCACATTCTGTTTGTTCGAAGTCCCAACAGAAATTACTCTGTTTTTTTCCTGCCCAAATTAAGTTGATATCACAAAAGGGTCCTTCAACTTTTGCCTTTCATAGATTCTGGTGGGCTCCCAGCACTATTAAAATTTCTTGATTTTTTTTCACCATGCTCTAATAATTACTAGTAATTAGTGAAAGTGTTGATAATCATTTTCTTGATTAGTGTGTGGTGTGATTCTTGAACTATATTGATTTCTTTTTATTACAGTATTATTTTCTATGTATAAAAAAAGAGACAAGGAATCTCCTTTCTTTTCAACAATTTGGGTGAGCTGTTACTTAGTCAATCCCCCTCCATTTTCTCCTTTAATCTCTGAAAGATTCTCACTTTGGGAATCACCTTTCCCCTTAATTTGATCATAGGGTTCTTGAAATGTGTAGATTTGATTTGAACACTTTTTTTTTTTCATTTATTTGTTGATAAAGTTGGTCACTTTATTTATATGCCTTGTTGAGCCCTGCAAGAAATTACCTCATTCTTTCAGTCAAAGACCACTTTTTCACCTTTAGTTGAAAATTGAAATAGAGCCTTCCATTGCAAAAAAAGATAAAGAAAAAAAAGGTGGGTTCAAATTATGGGTTCAGAAGAATTTGGTTCAATTATGGGTGCAGATACAATACCTGAGAATGTTGCAGAAATGCCCATGTTCAATTATGGCTGGGATGCAAATTTCTCAGGGGGGCAAAGTGGGAATTTTCTTGGAAGTTCTACTATGGTTCATGATCATCACAATGACTATGGAGTCATGTTAGAAAACCAGACGCCGTTTACGTCTGATTCGAGCTTGTTAGTAGACGTGGTGCCGAAGATTCCAAGCTCGGAGACTGGAAATTTCTCAGGAGATGGGAAGAGAAAAAGAAAGGTAATTCACATCAGTAATTTTTTCGTTTTTTATTTTTTTGGTGCTATATTTCGTATATTCATGTGTGTGTTGATGAATGACAGAGTGTTGAGGTAGAAAAACATATGGATCATGAAAATACAATATCGAATTCCCGTAATCAAGGTAAGGCCGCCGACTGCAATGGGGAAGAGCCCCGTAAAGAAGATTACGTTCTTGTGAGAGCCAAGAGGGGTCAGGCAACAAACAGCCATAGCCTTGCAGAAAGGGTAATTCTCGATTTCTCGTGATAAACTCTGTTTTTGTTCGTTTGTGCATATGAAAATAAACGAGTGATTAGTGTACAGGTGAGGAGAGAGAAGATTAGTGAGAGGATGAAGTTGCTGCAAGACCTGGTTCCTGGCTGTAATAAGGTAAATGAAGTGTGAACATTTGAGATGATACTATGCGATATGAATATATATATGATCGGTCTCGATACTGTAATTTTTGTTCAAGATTTCTGGAAAAGCAGTGATGCTTGATGAGATTATCAACTATGTTCAATCCCTACAACAGCAAGTCGAGGTTAGCACTTTTGACCATTTAGTGGAAGTCGACAATTTGTAATTTTGGTTTTAACATAATAAGGACTTTTTTTTATTTGTGATGCAGTTTTTATCTATGAAGCTCTCGACCGTAAATCCAGATATTAACGTGGACATCGAACGGCTTTTGTCGAAAGATGTAAGAAAAAGTTGCATAAACCTTTTTGCGAAAATGTAGCTTTCGTAACCGCTATTTTAACATCCATTTACTCTTACGCGTGTTATAGCTTCAGCTACATCCACACCCACAAGGTGTCAATGCAATCGATCAGGGTTTGAGCTCATCACATGCTTTCCTCCCAGGAATTCCACGTGGGCCCATCAATGGTTTCCAAGGGGCAGCTCCCCCTTTTCACCCCTTACCCTCGGTAACATATTTTTTAAAGTAAATTACGATGCCTTCCTCTGAGGTTTAGCCTAGTTACAAAAACCCCAGTTGTCGTTGGAGACTAAATGATATTACAAGCTCGCCCTTGAATTTTCAATATAAAAACTGAATATATTGAGGGTTGATTTGTTTTTAATATATATATATATATATACAAAAACTGAATTTTAAAAGAAAATGAAATTGGTTTTTTACAGTATATTTTTCGTAATGAAGCTTTTCTTATTCACTTGTCAAACCAATGAACCAATGTACACATTTTCGCCATTCAGAACTTGTGGAACTATGACCTGCAAAGTGTTCACCAAATGGGGTTCGATTCCAATCCTCCTCCTCTCAGCAGTTTGGGGGCAAACGGTAATTATTGCAGCTAATTTTGATGTTCGTGATAGAGTGAAGAAGATTGGAAAATAAGGAATATGATTTATCAGTTCGTATCCTCTCTCTTTATTCGGTTCTCACGACTTGATCGTTTTTTTCCAGGGCTGTCGAAAATGAAGATGTAGAGTGTGTAAGATTTGTTCTTGGAACATCCCACTTTCGCTGTCTAGTTTCTGTATAGGTATCAAGCCCCTCCTAACTCTTTGTTCTTCGAGTTTTAGCAGAAGAAATCCACTGTTTAGGATCACAAATTTATGTACGAGTTTTAGCAGAAGAATAGGTTTGCTGAAGATGATGGTTGGCTTTGGTGAGCATTTTTTTCAAGTACAAAAATTTGTTTAATTCTTTTATCAAGTCTTCGTGATGTACTTGCATTCTTTCGTTTTTCATTTTAATCTGAACGAGCTCATCGAGTTCGATCATGAGCTTATTATTAGGAAGAGTATAAGGTAAAAGCATTTCATACACCTTCTGTAACCTGTCTGATAATCTCTACATCTAAATGCTCTTACAAAAAGAATGAACCCTCCCTCATCAATCCTCATTTCATATACTCCTGCCATTTCCCATCCTCTCCTTCTCTCGTTGCCATGTATTTACACGCGAGAAAAAACCCTATCGATAAAAAAAATTAAAAAAAATAACAACCCTGATCACTCCACTTGCTCCCCTATCAAATCCAACCCGACGAGCAAAAACGAGACCCCCTGAAACAGCAAGAAGTAAAAATGTATCCCCTGGGCCGACAGAAGGCTCCTAGCAGCCGCTGTCAGTAGAAGAAAAGCCAAAGCCAACTCCTTAGTGTATATCCGGTTATGTTTCTTCTTCTTCGAGTCCTTCAATAATTCCTGTGCAAGCATGTTGGAGGGCTCAGAGCTCGTGCGTGGGAGGGCCGGGCTTTTGCTATCGAGCATGGAGGCAATGTCGCCCTCAGATGATCGGCCCGACTTCTTGGTGACGACCCACTCGTAGGCGCTGCTGAGCTGGAAAAGCCCGGAAACCATGGCATTGAACTTGGTGACAGACATGGTGTTCTCGAATAGGAGGTAAGGGACGATAAACGGGAATGACTTGGGAGCAGGGAGGATGTTGAGGAACGACATTGAGGCTGGGATATAGCAGACGACCCAGATTGGGAGAGTGGCTTCGGGAATGAACATGGTTAAGGGTAGGATGAAGCAGAAGAGAGTGAAGGAGTAGAAAGGGAGGATGAGCTTTCGAAGGAGGAAGAAGAGGAATATCAAGTTCGCTTTCTTCCAGACGCTTATCTTTGCTTTTACAATGGCCGGAAAACAGAGACGGAACAATTGCATTGGCCCGGAATGCCATCTGTGCTGTTGCTTCCGGTAGGCTTCGTACGATTCCGGCAACTCACATTGGCACTGAGAAAAGATTTTTAAGTTACTACTCCACACAATCAAATGTAATTGATCTGCGAATTACTGTGGAATAATAATAATTTCTTACCTCGACGTCGTTTAGGAAGATGAATTTCCATCCGTGCAGGTGGGCCCGGACGGCAATGTCCATGTCCTCGACGGTTGTTCTCTCCATCCAGCCGCCCGATTCCTCCAAGGCCTTTATCCGCCACACGCCAGCTGTCCCATTAAACCCGAAAAAGTTGAGGAAGGTACCGTTGACTTGTTGCTCGACTTCGAAATGAAAAGCTAAGTTGATGAGCTGTAACCTTGTTAGTAGGTTTTCGTCCTTGTTCACAAAGGACCACCTCGCCTGAACCAACCCTAACTTCTCATTATCCTATAATTCAAACCAACTGAGAGTTTTTACTTTCCCTGAAGCATATCAATCAATACAACTAGCAACAAACAGAATTCATGGCTACAATCATATGTACCTTAAAATGAGGGACGGTTCTTTTGAGGAAATCGGGGTTGGGCTGGAAATCAGCGTCGAAAATGGTGACAAACTCGTAATCCTTAACATAGCTACAATTCATGGCAGACTTAAGGTTGCCGGCTTTATAACCTTCCCTAATCACCCTATGCCTGTAGACAATGTTGGCACCATTAAGCTGCCACTTGCGAACCTCTTCTTGGATCATCGACTGGGCAGTCGAGTCATCTGAATCATCGAGGACTTGAACGAGAACTCTCCCCTTCGGCCAATCCAAATTGCAGACAGCCCCAATCGACTGCTGATAAACCTATCATCACAATTCACACTTCTATAAGTAACTCAACCAATCGAGATAAGTGATTCGGGGATTAGGGTTTTGCTTACCTCTTTTTCGTTGCACATTGGGATCTGAACTAAGACCATGGGGAAGTACTCATCCCCGTCGCCGGATTCAAGATCCATAAGGCCGCGTTTGGCGACCGGATTGATATTCCGGAGCTTGATCCAGAAGCAACCCAGGCAGAGGATAAGCCTATCCACGCTCTGAACAAGAAACAACAACACACACACATTGGTCAAGAACTGGAGCGGCGGGGCGAGATAATCGACCCGGATCCAAACCCAATTCGAATACAGCAATCCAAACACGCCCCTAACGGAAAACCCCTGCGCCGCCGCGTAGAACCGCTGCAGCTTAAACCCCTCCGCCGCGAAGTGCCACCCGCTGAAATACGCGGCCACCTCGAAGCCCAGCAGCAGGAGGGACAGGCAGAGCCCGATCTTGATGCATGTGTAGAGTCTGGACTTGAGCGCCGGGTTCTCCGGCGCGTCGCCGGAGTCCGTGAGGCCGGCGGAAACGCGGCGGCGGACTATGACGGCGATGGAGATTGTCGCGGCGGCGATGGAGGCGAGGAAGCCGACGAGTCGGTGGGCCTTGAGGAGGACGACCCAGGTGAGCTGCTTGGCGTTCTTGTTGCGGCCGCCCTTCGGAACGGCGTCGTTTTGGTAGAGGAAGTCCTCGTAGGACGGCGAGTCGAGCTCCAGCATCGACCAGTTGTTGGGGCTGTCCATTTTCACCACCACGGGCGAGCCCTTGCGCGTCTCCTTCTCCCACCAGTGCGGCGACGGAGGAGGAGCCATTTATTTTTTCGAATTGTTTTTCAAGAAAGCTTGGTGTTGGATGGCAATGGCGGAGAGGATAAGAGGGATTTTTTTTTTTTGAAAAAAATGAAATTGGGAAAAGGGGAGTATTAATTAGTTACAGAGAAAGAGGGAGTAGAACAAAAAAAAATGGCGATTGATATATACAGTAGAGTACATGACATTGATTTACAGCTTGCAACGAGTGAGGAGCAATATAAAGATGGAAGAAGAAAGAGAAAGGCATCATAGTAGAGCTCAACGCGTCTTTGTTTATTGCTTGATTCTAAAATCTGATACAAATATTGCAAAAAATCACAAATTTAAAATATGCAAAATATAATTATTGTAAATTTGAATTACCCAGTCAATATTATTATAATTATTCTAAATTTTCCGTTTACTAAAATAAAATTCAGTCAATATTATTATAATTATTCTAAATTTGCCGTTTACTAAAATAAAATTACAGTAATAATTTTTTAATGAATCTAAGCAATAAATCATTCTATTCTATCTATAAATTTATTCTATCTATAAATTTAACTATATATGAAAGGTAAGAAAAACTATTTTTTTTATATATAATTTTTTTGCCTTAGTTTTGATATTCTTTATAAATTACAAATAAACGAGGTATAATTCTTTAAAATATAAAAATATATTTTTTTATATAAAAAATAATATAAATAAAAAATAATATACATACAATATTATTTATTTTTATATTCACAAAATTAATTTAATAGTTGTGAATAATAAATTTTGACGTGTTAAAAACACAAATTGAATAAAATATTAATAAACTTAAAGATTATAAACTTTGAACATATCTGATTTTGATAAATATTTTAAATTATTTTAAACATTTTATGATTTTAATAAATAAAAATATTATTAATAAATATTTTATTATATATTTATTATTTATTTTTAGGCATAAATGCTTAAGACGGATTTCAAAACGACAATAGTTTATTTTTATTTATAACCGGTCTCAAGTTGAGACATTAATTTTTTATTACTATAGAGAGTTTATTTCCGTACAGTCATATCAAATATTTATTTTTATAAATAGTTTTACAAAATAAAAATATTTTTTGTTATAAAAAATAATTTAAATATAAAAAAATATACATACAATATTATCTATATTTTAAATTTACAAAATCAATTTAATAGTTTTGAATAATAAAATTTGACCATATATGTGTAAAAAATGTGTTTAACATACAAATTAAATAAAATATTAATAAATTTAAGGATTATAAACTTTGAACATATAATATGTGTTATTGATTTTGATAAACATGTTATTGATTTTAATAAATAAAAACATTATTAATAAATATTTTTATTATATATTAATTATTTATTCTTATATAGATGCATAAATCCTTAAAACGAGCTTTGAAAATGTATGACTTATGATTGGAGTTTATTCTTATTTATAACTGATCTCAATTGAGATTTAAATTTTTTATTATTATAGAGAGTTTATTCATATATAGAGTATTATTATATATAATTTCTACGGTATCTTTTTATCTAACTTAATATGCACTATTTTTTTTATAAATTTATTAAACAACATTGCATATTAAGTTGAGAAAAATAAAATTTAAAACATTAGTCCTTAAAAGGAAATATTTAAGTTTTTGTTCAATCTCGAATTGAGTTCGACCTCTAGCTGATATTGAGTAAAATTAACATTCAATTATTGACTTTCAAGCTTGAAATTACTAAACTCGAACTAATTTGACCGAGTATACAACGGATCAATTTAAATTACAACCAAAGTTATAGCTAGAGTTCGACCTAAACACTTAACAACCCTACCTAACGGAGAATTTGAAGATACACAATCGAAATGGATTGATTTTCAAGTCACCAGTTTGGAAATGTATAACAGAAAATGACCAAATTTGTTGGCAGATAAAAACAACATAAATTAGGAAAAAAATATATTTCTCCCGTATCTGTTTTTGTTAAAATTCAAAATCCAAATATCAGTTTTTTCAAATTTGTAATTTCCTTAATTGAATTGTTTTTGATAGATTCAGATTTTGAAATTTTCAAAATAATAATAAAAAAGCACAAAAATAAATTAATAAACAAACAAATCACGAGAAATTACAAACCTTTGCCTCGTCCGCACGAAGAATGTGTAAAATATAATTCACGCAGGAATTATGATTTAATCCGCGTGCATGCCGAAGGAGAAAAATGGAGACGACAATTTATTATTATTATTATTATTATTATTATTATTATTATTTGGTGAATTAAGTCAACATTTTTATTAAAAAATAAAGAACTGGTTCACAAAAACTGGTCTGTGTAGTTTGTGTGTAGGTAATTTTATTTTTAATAAATAAATATTTTATCGATCATCCTAAAAAATGATAAATGCGTTAGTAAAAATAAATTTGAATAAATTAAAATTAAAATTAAATCTATACATATATAATATTTCAGGATCCACTAATGACACATGGACCAATAGGACAATAATAATGTTGTGTTCACACTATAAATTATAAATAAAAATAATATAAATTATAAATAATAATATTATTAAGCATATTTAAATTATTATATATAAATTTTAAATAGTAATTTGAAATTATATATTTTTGGTAATAATAATTAATCATCTTAAATATATAAATTTTTATTTTTTTCTCAATTTTTTTTATTCCATTAATATTAATTTAATTTCAATTAATCGTATCTTATTTTCTCTTGCTATAATTTGGGTTCATAGGTTCTTTTTTATTTTTCTGAACATTGAATCGATTTACATGTATACGTCCTTCTATTCATTCATTTTTTCCTTGATTTTTTTAATTTTATGTATTAATTATGATTTCTTCGCAGATTTCAAAATCAAATTGTTGAGTTATTAATTATGTTGGACTAGATTTTTTTAAAATTTTTAGTTTATCCCTAATTCAGTGAGTTATTAATTATGTTGAACTAGATTTTTTTTAATTTTTAGTTTATCTCTAATTCAGTTATGTTAAATTTTACAGGTTAACGTACGTTATATTAATATAATTGCATTTCTCCCATCTCATCTCTTTCATGTTCACCAAGTAAATTCAATTTTTTTATATTTCTATTTATTTTTCAACTTTATAATTTTTATTTTCCATTTATTTGGATTTTCTGTCGGCGGTTTTAGGTATTTGTTGGATGCGTTTGTCACTAGAGAAATGCAGAGACGAGAAACTCATATTCCACTAGATCAGAGGCTCCTCGAACGGGTAGAATAAGACGAGAAACTCATATTCCACTAGATCAGAGGCTTCTCGAACGGGTAGAATGAGACGAGAAACTCCTCTTCCACCAGATCAGAGGCTCTTCGATCGGGTGGGATGTAAATCGAGGGATGCTCCCGAGTAGCAGACACATGTGGGAGAGAGATCGGGTAGGATGAGACGAGAAACTCCTCTTCCACCAGATCAGAGGCTCCTCGATCGGGTGGATGTAAATCAAGAGATGCGCCCGAGTAGCAGACACATGTGGGAGAGAGATCGGGTATGATGAGACGAGAAACTCTTCTTCCATCAGATCAGAGGCTCATCGATCGGGTAGGATGTAAATCGAAGGATGCGCCCGAGTAGCAAACACATGTGAGAGATAGTCAATAGGTCTCATCCAAGAACTAGCTTCATAATATTTCAATGAAAATTTGTCATATCCGATATTCGAACTCTGCGTCGTCGGGGAATTACACCAACATCACCACAGATCTTACCACTCGGCTATGCCCCAAGAATCTTACATACTATAATTTACATCAAACATGCGTAGTCTTTGAAAATAATAAAATTTTAATACGAATTTACAAATTTTAGTAAGAGATCGATTATTAAATAAAATAATTTGTTAGTCCATTAATAATTTTTTGGCGAAATACGTTGGAGATTAAATAAAATTTTAGATTATTTTAAACAAATAAATCACGTGCATCGCACGGGCGGTGGTACTAGTTGTAGAAAAAAGAAAAGAAAATCCTGACAATTTCATTCCCCAAAATACCCTTCACTTCCCAAATTTCACCTGTTCTTGTTCGAACCTAAATTAGGGATTGTTTAATCAGAATTATCCCTTTACCCCAATTGAAAAGTAAATTAACTGTATATTTACTTTTTTTTTTCTTTTCCGGGGCTTAATAAATTCTCCAGAACGCGTGAAGATGGCTGAGAATATATACACATATGTATAAATTTGGATTTGTTATTTCTAGTGTTTCTGAAATTATTTAAAAAATTGAATGACTCAAAAAGATTTATCAAGTCGCCGAGGAGGAGCCGAACGAGAAGCTGCTGCCACATGAATTTGATAATCTAACCGTCCTTGAATATTTTTTTTTTTTTGATCTATGTCAATTGCAATGTCTTGGGATTCGAACCAAGAACCTCAAGTCCCCAGTTCAAGTGCTCAACCAACTGAGCTAACAACCCTCGACGTCCTTGAATATTTGTTTAAGGTTAATTTTTCATTTATTTATTTATATATTTATTGTGTTTAGGCTAATGAATCGTTGTGTATGTGTTGTAACACAATTAATTATGTAGGCTAAATGTGTAAGAGATGTTGCTCAAAGTAATGGAAAACACCAAACTTAAGTTATTGATATACGACCTCAAGCATGATCTCGATGATCCGTGTTCTCTAGAAAAAGTTGTCTGTAGAGTACATGATGAGCTCTTCGATTCTGAAGACTTCATTCAGGCTTTTCTCTATGCGTATGATAAGGTACAATAAGCGGCAAATTTTTACTTCACATATCATATAGTTAGTTTATCTTTCTAATTCTTTATTTACACAGGAGGACACGGATAATACTACGACTTGAGTATGATCATAGTGAACTACAAAAATGAAAATCAACCCCACGAAAGAATGAAATGTCTCAAGGATGACCCTTTCCTGGATTATATTTTGGGACAGAAGGAATGTTTTAATATTATGAGTTTCTTCGATTCTCATTACATTTATTTTTGTTGTATATATTTTGATCCATATACACACCACCACACTTGATCCGTTTATTCTAAAATGTCTATTTGTTTTACTTTGAAAAGGGGTGTCTTTGATGATGCTTTCCATAATAAGCTGGAATCCATAATGCATGAAATCCATGTAAGAAAATATCCACCATCCAGGAGAGATGCACATTCTCAAACCATTCTCAAAGAGAGACATTGTGGTTCGAATTGACTTTCCTGCTACTATGTCAAGGTAGATTTTAATATTTTTGGTTTGTGGTTAGTCTTGTAAATATTTCTATTGTTCCGTGTTATTTGTTAAATTTTATAACGTATAAAATGTCGCCTATGCTAGTGCAATAGGAGTGATCCTTCCTGATTTTGTCAATAATCTCAAGGAGATTATGCGTCGACACGGTATCCAAACAGTCGACGTGTTCATTCCATCTCAAGCCACCGCTCTCAATCAAGATGTATTTTGGGATTAGCTAGTTTTTATTTCGTTGGAACTAATGTCCATCGAAACGAGAACAAAAGGTCGGATGAAACTTAAAAATTGACACATAATCTCATAATATATGTCGGCTACAGCCACCATTGGATCGGCTTCGGCCATAGAGAAGTTTATTGAGTTGAGAACTAATTAAAGATAGCAAGTGACATACTGTATAGTGTCTAATACATTTGTTAATTTAATAGTATTATGAAACACGCATTTGTTAATTTTAATAGCATTATGAAACACGCTGTCTTAATGATTAAATTTATTCACAGTTGACTTATATTTTTCAATTTATAAATATTTTTTTATTTTTTTTAATCAAAATTTTAATATTTAATAGTATAGTATTTTTTATTTTATTTTAAGTTAGGTGAAAAAATGTCTAAATATTGTTATTTCACAAACACGTGGCCCACAAGTCTATTCTCTTCCGCTCTTATAATTAAGTTACGGTGTATATAATATCTTCATCCCTAATACATGAGCAAATTAAGCCTGACACACCTCCCATGTAGCATCCGTAAACTCTTGCGATTGGCTTGTCGCAGAGCCGATTTATGATTATCGAGTTTTTTCACACACAAGTGCAACAATCCACGTTGGAGAGGTCGCCCATGCACATAGACGATGGTGGTCTTGACGATCGAATTTATAGATAAATATTACTATATTGTATAGTTGAGTTCGGTTTCAAGACTAAATTTTAATCAAACTTATCACATTGAACATTATATATTTTGATGAAAAGTTATGCACGTATGAATATTTTGTTAGGCTTATGGGTGTATACACACCACCACACCTAGTGTTAGAACATATACATAGGCTGCTGTAATGTTTGAATCATCCTACATAATCAATCGACAAAAATCATCATCATATACATATGAACATAGTCACTTATATATATAGTAGTTTCGAGTTTGGTCACGAGGAATTCTCAATTATATTCGTCAAATTGGCTTCGTCCGTAACTATTCATTCTACTTGATTACTTTCTCGGCCTAATTACAATTGTTTAATTTAGTACGTACATGGAATATTATAAGTAGAAAAAATACCGGTCAATTTTTGTGATCGACTGTAATGAAAGAATAATAGCGTATGTTTTTAATTAACTTTGGGAAAAATCTCAAACTATTGTACCTAGGGTTCAACTAATTAAACTAACACACACACATATATATATATATATATATATATATATATATATATAAAATTAGAACTCTATTTAATTTATTGCTATATTTTATTTTATTTTATTTTACTTTATTAGAAGGGAGAGAAATTAAGGTTGGAGGGTGGTTTGGCTTGGTACAAATTAAAATTAAAGTCTTAGCGGTGGATTTAATTGTGATGTTTCATTGGAACCAACACATTGGACAAAGTAGATTTTGACTTATTAGAGTGTAGGTGATATGTAAAAAAAATTAAAATTGAACATTTTTTAGGCTCACATTAATAAAAAAGATATAACATTTTAATTTAATCATATTTGTAAAATAAACTAAAATTATATATATATATATATATATTAATTAAAAATATATTTTTAATTCTTACTTATATATTAAAAAATAAATCATCTTTTAAATTTAAAAAAGATGAATTATTTTTTTTAACACAAGAAATATTAGTATTGTAAATATTGTAAATTAATTTATGCACTTCAAATTTATCTTAATTATCAAAATCACATGTGTATATATTAACTTTTCTTGTATAGTGTATTAATTAGACTCTTTTAATATTTTAGTTATATTATTAAGGATAATATTGAAATTTGTAAATGGAATTAAGTGGTTATATTATTTAAAAAAATATATTACTATACGGGTAAAAAAAAAATACCTCATTCGAAATTTTAATCGAGTTATTGATGATCTGGCAAGTTTCGAGTCAAGTAAGAATAAAAAAAATCATTACGAAACGATTTGATCTGCTACACACGCTCCATTCAATATGCACATTAAAAATCTCAATTCAATTTTGCTTCATTCAATATCACAAATTACAAACATTAAAAATCTCAATTCAATTTCTTAGTGTTCTTGATTTAAATCCGCTCCACACGCTCAATTAAAATGTTAAAAATTTTATTTCAATTTCTCAAGCTCAATTAAAATGTTAAAAAATTTATTTCAATTTCTCAAGCCATTCATGAGTTTATATTATCAAAGAGAAGAAGATGATGCAGAAGAGTTTGTCTATGTGGACACCACCTTTCAAAGGCTGAATTTAATACAATTATTTTAAATAAATATATTTAAATTTGAAAGTTCTCTCTTTTAATTAATTAAATATTAATTTATCGATATATTAATATCTTTTTAAATTGATAAAATTTTATGGTCCCAAAAATATTAATTTATAGAGATTTTACTGATTTTATAAATAACAATTAAAGTTGCGATTTATATTTTGCTTTAATTTATAGAGATTTTACTGATTTTATAAATAACAATTAAAGTTGCGGTTTATATTTTGCTTTAATTTGCCAATGAGGTTAAAGTGAAGATTTTATTTGTTATTAAACCCTTTTTTTTATAGTTATAAAAAGAACCGACTTCCAAATCTTACCCTATTCCAATCTTACCCCTAAATTCAATACAAGAAACCCTAAATAAAATACAATACAAGAACTGTATTTGTGCGCGATAACTCCAAATACCGGTTGCGAACTGATACGAAACTAATACCAGTTGCGAACTGATACAAGGTCATGAATATGAAATTTTTATTTGATAAGGTCATGAATATGAAATTTTTATTTGATTTCTCAACTAAATTTATTTATTTTCTAAATTCTTCATGTATTTTTTCAATGTTTTAACTGCAGATATGGCACCACGCAAGAAGTCCATTGTGGACACCACCGTTGAAAGGCCGCCGCCGCCGGTGGATTTAACAAATGTCGCCCCTACCGCTACTATTACCCTTGAAGAATTTGATGAGGCAGGACTTTATTTGGGTGCTATCGATAATTTGTGAGACACGTTCGGAGTAGCGTTGGGTGACACTGATATGGTAATGGTAGGGTTTAAAGGCGAAACAAAATGGTTTGAACTTCAAGAAGAAGGCATCAACCAGATTGTCGGTTCAGAGCCGTTAAGAAATATGACACCGAGCTACGGCAGCCTCGACACCTGGAGCGAAAATCAGAAGACGATCGTCGGTATGGGTTCACTTCAAAGGTTATTGAAAGAACTACCCACTGTGAAAGAGAAGAGGAAGAGGAGCGATCAAATTGCCGATCATTTGAAGATGTTGGCCCTTCTCATATGTGAGAGTACGAGGTTTACGGATCCGCTCCACACGCTCAATTAAAATGTTACCGATAGTGTGCCTCTTTGGATATAAGTCCTTATTAATAATTGGGATGTATTATCTAGTTTAGCGAGAGATCACGTAAGTTCTGAGGCGGAGGTTGAAATTGAAACGCTGAGAGAAGGCAAAATATGGGTGGAAAACGAAAACGGCGAAAAAAATGCTTATTAAGACGGTTGGAGATGTGCGTAGGGTGCTTGAGATGTTGGCATACAAGAAGTGAGGTTGAGACGGTTTCTATTGTAGTATATGTTTTGTAATTGAGTAGTAGGGGTGAGCATTGGTCGGTTTGGTCACCGACCGAATCAAATTATCTTAACCAATTTAAAAACCAAACTAATTCGGTCGGTCACCGAACCAATTAAATTATATTAAAACCAATAGAAAACCAAACCAAAAATTTCGGTTCACTTTCGTTTATTAACCAATAACCAAAACTAAATAAAATAAAGGTAAAAAAGCAAAAACATGTCATGAATTCACCGTGCCAAGGTTCAAAGTTTCAAAATCTAATGGAAGAAAAGCAAGTCTCAGATCGATATAAATTAAATCTGTAATGGTAACTTGATAATTTTGTAATAATTACACAACTTACAAGCAAAACAATGAGGATATGAAAAAATAAATTCTACTTTTTAGGTTAGATTAATAATAATACTTTTTATTATAATATTAATAATAATAATAAAAAGTAATGGAAAATTGAATGAAACTTCAAGTAACGTAATGTACACACAAATATTTATATTTATATAATTGAATATATATATATATATATATATATATATATATAATATCGGTTTTTGTTTATTTAATCGGTTATATTCGCAAAATAACCGAACCAAACCGAAAACCAATATTTCTAAATTTCAAAACCATATCCAAACCGATAATCAAATAACCGAACCAAAAAGCATATTTTGGTTTGGTTCGGTCGGTTATTTGGTTATAACCGAACTCTGCTCACCCCTATTGAGTAGACGACTCTATTAATTACTCAAATGCTTTTAGAGGTTATTGCTTAGAGATGTTTTTTTATGAACACATTAATTATGCATTATCAATCTTAATTACTAATGTGATATGGACTAATCACTCGTTGTTTATCGATCATCAAAAATCTGGTTTTATGTTCATGCTTATATATTTTAGGAGGAGATAATAATGAGTTGTTGCAGGAATTAAAAAACTATTTGCATACACAGTTCAAAATCAAAGATCTGGGATTGTTAAGGTTTTTTCTTGGAATCAAAGATCTCCAGAAGGTCTCATACTTAACCAAAGACAGTATGCTTTAAATATAATCTCTGATTATGTTCAGTATGTTGAACAAGGAGCCAAAAATACAGGAGGCTCATTGGTAAGCTATTGTATCTAATTGTGTCAAGGCCTTATATAAGTTATGTTGTGCAGGTCCTTAGCCAATTGCCCAATTCTTGGTGTATCCACTGGAATGCAGCTATGAAAGTTGTCAAATATTTCTTTACCCAATTCTTGGAGCATCCACTGGAATGCAGCTCTGAAAGTTGTCAAATATTTAACGAAAGCGCCAGTCCAAGGACTTCTATACCCAAGCTCTTCAAAGCTACACTTGAAAGCATTTTGTCAAATATTGGGCAGCTTGTCAGGACACCAGGAGGTCTGTCAGTGATTTTTGCATCTTCTTGGAGATTCCACGGTAGCTTGAAGGAAAAAAAAACAGCAATACAGTCTCAAGAAGTTCAGCCGAAGTCTAAAAAAACATGGCCTCTTGTGTTTGTGATCTTATATGGTTCAAGACCTTGTTCGCTGATCTCAAAATCCGTCATCCACAAGAAGTTGCTGTTTTGAGACATTTCAGCTGCTATACACATAGCTAATAATCAATTTTTCCATGATCGCACGAAACATATTGAGATTGTTTGTCATCTTCTTAGAGAGTGGCTATTAAAAGGATTGTTTAGCTAGTTTTTTTCATGTTAAATCTGCAGATCAATTAGCAGATCTTTTCACCAAGGGTTTAGCACCTGGTCCATTTCATCATCTGCTGCACAAGCTTGGAATTAGAGAAAATGAGTTAGTTTAGTTGTATTTGTATTTTTCTTATTTTGTAATCCAACAGTACTTTGAGTTAATAACAAAAACACCCCAGGTTTTGCTTCATTTCCTTTTCTCCTCTCTGTCCTCACTTTCAATGTTTGAAACTTCAAACATACGATGAAGAAAAGTCCCAAGCCCTCACGACAACGTCCTTCTGCTGTTCTGCAGACAAGGATTCTTCACCTTTAAAATTTATTCCATTTTTCTAACACAATGGCATCCCATCTTTGGAGGATTGATATAAATATATTTCAACCGCCTCGACCACTGTGCATATTTTCTTAAACTCATGCATACGGGGCTTGTCATTGAAAACTAATCGATCGAAGATGATTTGGAGCATGAAGCCTAGTACATTGGTTTCGGTGTTGTTTTAAAGGTACATGCATGATATGATCATATCATCTTATGATTCTAGTTAGTCAGCAAACTAATTACTATCCCGTCACAAACTCAGATCGTAGATATTATTCATGAATTGAGAGGCCGACTACTTAATTAAGAAGGATTGACGAATGTCATTGATTACACTTCCAACCTTACTAAACTCAACATTCTTAATTTTATTTTCTTAAAATAATACTGCAAATATACTTTAATTTCTTTGTTTTTAAAACTATAAAATAAAATTAAAAATCAATGAAACTAAATAGAATTCTTGTTGAATTATTCTCTTTCTTTTTGTCGGGACCGGAATCAGATCTTCCACAGTTTATGATTGGCGGCTCCGAGTGGATCTAATTCCCAGACGAAAGTTGTGATTTTTCCAGATTTTCCTCGCCTAAATGTCTCCAAAGTATGGTTGAAAAGCGCTCGTAACAGCCCCTTTTCAGCGACCGCTGTTCTTGCTCTTTAATCTCTGGCCCTTTTTCTTGCCTTTCAGCACCCGCCAATTCTTCTTTTCCAGCTTGGGTTCGACTCTTCGACTTTTCTTCGATATACGACCTACCTACAAATAAAGAATTAGAAAGATAAACTAACTATCTGGTATTTGAAGTAATAATTTGCAGCTTATCGTAAATTAGAAAGATAAACTATTGAAGTAATAATTTGCAGCATAGAGAAAAGCCTGATTGATCACCGAGATCTTTCATGAGGTCGCATATCAATTTTTCCAGAGAACACTGATCAAGATCTTTCTTGAGGTCGTAAATCAAGCACTTAAGTTCGGAATTTTCCATTACTTTGTGAGTAACATCTCTTACACATTTAGCCTACAAAATTGATTGTGTTCCAACATATACACAACGATTCATTAGCCTAAACACAATTAATAAATAAATAAAATGAAAAATTAACCTCAAACAAATATTCAAGGACAAATCGATAATTAAATTCATGTGGCAGCAGCTTCTTGTTCGGCTCCTCCTCGGCGACTTGAAAAATCTTTTTGGGATCGGGAGTGTAGTCGGCATCTGAAGCATTAGGTCTTATCAATTTCATATTCCATATACGCTACCTGAAAATTCATACATTCAATTTTTTTTTAATAAATTCAAAATCACTCGCAAAGAACAAATCCAGACTTGTTATCTACAAAAATTGAGAAAAAAAAAACATACCTCAGCCATCTTCACGACCGTTCCGGAGAATTTCAATAAATTGAACTACGAATTCTAAATTGTCACTTTTTATTTTGCAAAAGACATAATTAAATCACTACAAATAGCTACACAAAATTCAGAAATAAATTCGTAGTACAAAACTTACTTCTTATCTTTTTGAGAAATAAATATAAAGGAGGATTTGAATGAAAAAGTTTGTGAAAAATATTTTTTTCTTACAAAACTTTTTTTCATAAATAAAAATAAAGGAGGATTTCAAGGAAAAAGTTTGTGACAAATATTACACAATTTTTTTTAAGTAAAATTAAATAAATTATGTTAAAGCACAATTATTTAAAAGGAACTTAAAAACAAATAAATTGAAGTATTATGGGAGTAATTATCATTACTATCATTTTGTATATTAATGATACCTGTATATCCAAATTGCTGACCAATTAATATTTCAAAGCATAGTGTAGTATTTTACACTTTTTTTCACTTTAAAATATCATTATACTCTTTAACATGTCAACTATGTTTTTGTATATTTCTTTAAATACAATTTTAATTTATTTTTTCATATGCATCATAAGTATTAAAATATTTAAGAAA
Organism: Euphrasia confusa; assembly: GCA_954870475.1. Taxonomy (NCBI): domain Eukaryota; kingdom Viridiplantae; phylum Streptophyta; class Magnoliopsida; order Lamiales; family Orobanchaceae; genus Euphrasia; species Euphrasia confusa. The sequence goes on along the minus strand of OX940956.1, from coordinate 42,425,317 downwards.
ATATAAGAGTGAATGTGTTTTTTGATCCAGAAGAATATTTTATGAGCAAGAACAAGTGGTTTCAACAAAAGAAAGTGAATGTTTATAATCCAGAAGAATGTTCAATGAGCATAACTCACTCATAAAGAATAACTCACTCTATCTGGGACAGAAAGTATAATGCATACTAACACAAGATAGGGCATACCATTGATATACGAATACATAAAATTAAACAAGTGATCATAATGAGCATCACTTGATTAATGTCTGATTAAATAAATCCAACCATCGTCAATCCTAATACTAATAAATATGTTTCCAAGATGCTTACACAGTAATACTAATAAATATTGTTTTAAAGATGATGCTTACACATTTACTTGTTACTAGTACTGGGGGACTAGGTAAACATTTCTTCCTTAAACAGCTTTCCCTTCACAATTGTTGGTTTTGAAATTGTTTGACCCTTGATATCTGTCGATGAAACCATGTAAAAAAAAGGTATACATATAAATCAAACATAAAATTAATAATAGATGAAAAATAAGAAAAATAGAGAATCAACTATACAAGTTTCCAAAGACATTTGTTACTCACGCTTTTGGAGAACCCAGGAATCATAAGAGAACCAAACTTGAATAATGTTGAAACAGCCATATGGACCTTGAGACACATTTAATCTAAAAGCTTTAAGCCGATCTGATCCTTTGCAATCAGAAAACATCCACTTATATTTTTTATTCATCATGTCAATCTGAAAATGAAAAAAAATGCAAGACAGACAATCAACTTCTTCATGTTTGAATTAAAGGAACATAAGTAATGCAGTAGTAGGGTGATGTACATTTCAATCATGTGACTGATTCAGCATGACCTAAATAGTAGTGAACATAGGTTATTTACCTCCTCACACATGAACTCTACTTCATTCGCAGGGTAAAGATCACGAAGAGCATCTTTCAAACCCTGACATTTTATACATTAAATTTTTTAACAAATAACACAGAACAATAGAAACATTTACAAGACTAACCGCAAACCAAAATTATTATAATCTACCTCAACAGTAGCTGGGTAATCAATTCCTACAACAATGTCGTTCCTCGAGAATGGGCATCTCCTGGTTCGTGGATATTTTTTTTTATTGTTTTCCCGCAATATGGATTTCAGCTTTTCATGGAAAGCATCATAAAAGCAGTAGCCAAGTGACGCACTCAAGACACCCCTTTTCAAAGTAAAACAAATAAGACATTTTAGAATGATGACTCAACAATAGTTTCATATTCAATGGATCAGGTGAGGTTGTGTATGCATCAAAATATATCCGAGAAAAACAAATGTAATGAAAATATCTTGCAAAATAATGAAAATCAAAGAACCTCAAAATATTAAAAGATTCCATCATTCCCAAAACATTATTCAGGAAAGGATCGTCTTTGAGACATTTCATTCTTTCGTGGGGTTGATTTTCATTTTTGTAGTTCTCGATGATCTTACACAGGTCATAGGCATTATAAGTGTCCTCCTGTAAATATAGAATTAGAAAGATAAACTAACTACAGTATATGATATTTGAAGTAATAATTTGAAGCTTATCGTACCTCATACACATAGATAAAATCTTGAATGAAGTCTTCAGAATTGAAGAGCTCATCGTGTACTCTACAGACAAATTTTTCCAGAGAACACTGATCATCGAGATCTTTCTTTAGGTCGTAAATCAAGCACTTAAGTTCGGAATTTTCCATTACTTTGTGAGCAACATCTCTTACACATTTAGCCTACAAAATTAATTGTGTTCCAACACAAACACAACGATTCATTCGCCTAAACACAAAAATTAAAATTAATAAATAAATAAAAATTGAAAAATTAATCTCAAACACATATTCAAGGACAGATCGATGATTAAATTCATGTGGCAGCAGTTTCTTCGGCGGCTTCAGCTCGGCGACTTGATAAATCTTTTTGGGATAGGAAGTGTAGTCGGCATCTGAAGCATTAGGGTTTGTCTTCCTCTTATCAGTTTCATGTTCCATATACTCTACCTCAAATTCCATATATTCATTCAATTTTATTTTTAACAAATTCGAATTTATTAAGCGCAGAAAAGAAGGAAGTAAATAACTAAATAAACAGGTAATCAGCTTACGATTGAGGGAAAAGGGATAATTTTGATGAATCAAACCCTAATTAAGGTTTGTACCGGGCCAGACAAAGTTAATGGGCTTTATTAAAGGGCCTCAAACTATTTATCTCCGTCATTTTATTTTTAATCAGCGTGCTTGCCCTTACCGAGGCTGGTGATTTTGTCTTTGGCAGATGACATTACGGAGAAGGTAGGGGGATTCATTTGAGGAAGGATGGATGAATTAGGAGATGAGTTTCACATGTGAATTTATAGGAGATGAAAATTCAAAATTTGAATAAGGACATCAAAGGTTGTAAGTATAGTACAATGACTCTTGGTTTGGCTTTTTGATTCAGCTTATCTTTAATAATGAAAGATAGATATAAAAAAAGTATTTGGATAGTAGCTATTTTTTGATTTAGTGTCACAAATATTTATTTTTTTAATTTAATCTCAAATATGTCGAATTAAGTTTTAATTTAATTATTTTTTAACGGAAAATTCAAAATTTACCGAAATTTTAATTTATTTATTTTTGAACGGAATATTCAAAATTTACCGAAATCTGATCACGTGATCTCATGTCCGATGACCGGTGCTCATTCAGCTCCACGCGTCTTTACAGGATTGGTTGATTCCCCGTTTTTCTTCACCCAATTTATTGAGCCTAATATCAATTTAAGAAGACATTAATCAAATCATTATCATGATGATGATTGATGTCCTTTCAATTGTAAAAAGGACATACTCCCTATACCATAAGATGACACATAGATAAAATCTTGAATGAAGTCTTCAGAATTGAAGAGCTCATCGTGTACTCTACAGACAATTTTTTCCAGAGAACACTGATCATCGAGATCTTTCTTGAGGTCGTAAATCAAGCACTTAAGGTCCGCTTCATCTAAAAGTTGGACTTCTTTACACTTATATTAATGGGTCGAATATATTCTCCAATACTCCCCCTCACTTGTGGGCCGATTTCAACCTTTTTAAGGAGGCCCAACAAGTGGATAATTAAATCGGGTAGAGTCGCCACTGGCGGAAGTCGAACCCAGTACTTCGGGTTATCCCAAAGCTCTATAGCCATGTTAGATGCCGCATCATCCAACAACTCGAACTGTTAGAGAAGTTGGGCGACTAGACATTTATAGTGGGTCGAATATATTCTTCAATAGTCTTGTAAATGTTTCTATTGTTCCGTGTTACTACTTGTTAAATTTTTTTTAATGTATAAAATGTTAGGGTTTAAAAGATGCCCTCCGTTCTATTTACCCTGCGAATGAAGTAGAGTTTATGTGTTAAGAGGTAAATAACCTATTACCGTTTACCACTGCATAATTAACTTATGTTCCTTTAATTCAAACATGAAGAAGTTGATTGTCCGTCTTACATTTTTTTCATTTTCAGATTGACATGTTGAATATTAAATATAAGCACATATTTGCTAATCGCGAAGGATCAGACCGGATTAAAGCTTTTAAATTAGATATGTCTGAAGGCGGCTGTTTCATCCTTAATTTTCTTTGGTTCTCTTATGATGAATGGGTTCTCCACAAGTGTGAGTAACAAACGTCTTTGGAAACTTGTATAGTTTTTTCTTCTTTTTTTCATCTAGTATTAATTTAATGTTTGATTTATATTTATACCTTTTTTCCACATTATTTCATCGAGACAGTTATCGAGTATCCAACACTTACTGGATCAACAATTGTGAAGGGGAAGCTGTTTAAAGAAGAAATGTTTACCAAGTCCCCAAGTGCCGAGTAACAAGTAAATGTATAGTGAAATGAAATGGACATAACTAAATGGTATATGACTGCATGACACCTCTAAATCGAATGCGATTTCTTTATTGATTATTGTTTTTCTTATCACATCCTTTATCACATGTTTATTCTCGTTTTCAGTTGTGTGATTTTAAACAACAAAGAAAAACATCTATATGGATCTGTTTCATATTGATAGCAATGATAAATAAAACACTAAAATCCAAGACAACGAAATGAACATAACAATTAACAATGACATATTCAAGATTTAAAACAACGATTCCTGGTCAAGAACTGATGAATATGAGTTGTTTTGACAGGGATGCGCATAGACCGCCTGTGAATTTTCAACAGACAGTTTAATTTCCGTATTGTTCACATCAATCGGAGTGCTGAAAAACACCGATCCACCACTATCCATCATAATCACTGCAGCAAGAGTTGTCAGAGTCGGAAATCGAGAGCTGTCTAACAGGTTTTGCTCTTCAGCAGGGGCAAGGAACCGAAACAGGCCAGGACAAGAAAGTTTCATAACTTTGTCAATCGCCTCGCGGGCCACCACAACTTCACCTTCGAGTTTCGGATCATCCACGACAAAGGACTTACACGCAAAGATATTATCGTACACGCATTTGAACACCTGCATTCCGGACCATTCTAAAATATGCATCAGGTAACGACAGCAGCCGCCTATCTTATCCCCTCGGGCAGAGTAGCTGATGAATGTTTCCACCAATCTTTTCTTCAACTTCCTGTCAGAACCAACACCCTTCTCACATTTTCTGCCTGTTTCAGAGTGAAGAGATTCGGGGCATCGTCGAGAGATCCTACAATGGATTTCAGAGCTTTTAGTCTGGCAGCCATGAATTTCCGAAAGCTCGTTGAAACGGAGATTATTAATGCAAGACCAAATGTGATGGCTCCTTTCTCATCTTCTTGGTCCGGCTTGTAGAAATCCACACGACGGAATCCGATATCAGCGTGCTTGCGCTTACCGAGCCTGGTGATTTTATCTTTGGCAGATGGCATTTCGGAGAGGGTAGGGGGATTCATTTGAGGAAGGGTGGGTGAATTAGGAGAAACTAAGAGTTTCACATGTGAATTTATTTATAGGAGAGATCAAAATTCAAAATATGAATAAGGACATCAAAGGTCTAATGCCATGTTCGAGAACCTTTGGGAGTTGTGGAGGAATTTGAAAGGATTGTAAAATATAGTACAATGACTCTTGGTTTGGCTTTTTGATTCAGCTTATCTTTAATAATGAAATAGATATAAAAAAATATTTGGTAAGTAGCCATTTTTTGATTTAGTGTTGGCAAACATTTAATTTTCTCAATTTAGTCTCAAATATGTCGAATTGAGTTTCAATTTAGTCATTTTTTGAAAAGAAAATTCAAAATTGACCGAAATCTGACCACGTACGTGATCTCATGTCCAGCGACCAGTGGTGATTCAGCGAGTTAGAATCATAAATCGTCCTCCCGAGATAAGCCATTTACCTAGATGTCCTGTAACTTTGATTTTTATCAGATATCGTCCTTTTTTTTTGGTTAACGGTCAATATCATATATAAAAAAATAAAAAATAAAAAATTTTGGAGATACAGTACAACGCATAGGAAAATCCTACCGCATAAGCGAGCTAACAGGCTAGCTCTCAGCAACTCCAAAAATAAAAAAAAAACATGACACTCCTACCACGCGATATGCCACACTCGCCTCAAAGCCCTCGCCTGAAGTGAATCTGGTAGTCGTAGCGAAGCGATCCGATCCCTCATAATGGATATAGCCCTGATAGCCACCTCCTCTGCCGACTCCGAGCGCGCTTCCCAGATACGCGTATTCCTCTCCTGCCATATAAAATAAATCAGGGCAGCGAGAAGACCACGATAGGTACATGATATCCAATGCTTCCCACGCCACCGTCTAGCAGCACGGAGTACAGCACACTCCCAACTGCCACGTGGCCATATGAACCCAGTAACTTCCCTCCCAGCACTGCTCAAGCAATCCTGTGAAAAAGTGCACTCAAAGAAAAGATGGGAATGCGTCTCTCTACTCTCTCCTCCACACAAAACGCATGAATCACCCCCCCGACCAATCCACGGCTTATCACGCGTCGGCAGACGACCACGTATAGCAAGCCAAAGAATGAAACAGTGCCTCGGTATACACCCAGGTCCACCAAGAAGACCTGCCCACGGAACCCTGACTCCCTCAGGGCGGAAAAGTGAATAGGCTGAGGCAGAAGTGTAACTCCCAGACCTATGCAGCCTCCACCGTAAGATATCTCTCCCCTGACCTATCGCCGGAAGTAACTCCATAAGACCAACGAACTCCTCAGCAAAGTCAACTGGCCACTGCCACTCCCCATCAACAATAACTGAGCTGAGAGGCGAGGCTATCTGTAGTCCAGTCAAATTTGGTCCCATCGGACACACCTCCTCTAATCGACCCAAGGTGTGCCAAGGGTCCCTCCACAGATACAACTGCGACCCATCTCCAATCTGGAACTGGATTGCCGATAGAACATCAGGCCTAAGCTTTAGGAGTTGTCTCCAACTCCAAGAGCAGGCCCTAGGACTCTTCGCACTCCAAAACGAATGCCTCCTCAGTCGATTCGCTTGAATCCAACTAACCCAAACAGACTCCGGATCTCGACTCAGAATCGCCCAAATATGCCTAGTCATAAGGGCCCGATTCTGAGCAGTAAGGTCCCGAATCCCTAATCCTCCCTCTCTGGCAGGTCGGCAAACATCTGTCCATCGAACCTTCGCATACCCCCGAGTACCCGTCCCATACCACAAAAATCTCCTCAGACGCTTCTCAATCTCCTGAATGACCCCCTGCGGGAGTATGAACACACTAGCCCAGTATATATGAAGAGTGCCGAGCACCGAGCGAATCAGCTGGACTCGCCCAGCATACGAAAGGGATCGCGAGGTCCATGAACCCAGTCTATCATCAATCTTCCGGAGCAGTGGTGTGCAATCTCTGATCCTCAACTGAGAAGAGATCAACGGGACTCCCAAGTACCTCACCGGAAGAGTACCGACTGGAAAATCAAACACAGTCTGCATAACCGACGCATCCTCCTGTGCCGTCCGAGAGAGATATATGTTACTCTTGTCTACATTCGCATGTAGACCCGAGTAAACTGAGAAAAGTTGCACTCCCCGTTTGAGCGTGTCAATAGAGATAGGATCTGCATGGCAAGCGAGGAGCAGGTCATCTGCAAAACTCAGCATGTAGGTGCGGGTCCTCTCACATCTCCAGTGGAACTGAAACTCCGGCTCATTCTGAATGTGCCACTCCAGAATCCCGTGTAGGACTTCCATCACAAGGACAAAAAGAAAGGGTGACATCGGGTCCCCTTGCCTCAATCCCCTGGCTCCTCTGAAATATCCCTCGGCTGAACCATTAATGTTCACCGAATACGCTGGAGTAGATAGACACTCCATAATCCAACCGATAAACACCTGGTGGAATCCCATAGTCTCCAACGATGCCCTCACAAAACTCCACTCAACTGTGTCATAGGCCTTCATCAGATCGACTTTCAGCACACATCTAGCTGGCAATCCCGTTTTCCCGTATCCCTGCATGATCTCCTGGGCAAGGAGGATATTATCCCCGATGCGTCTGCCAGGGACAAAAGCCGTCTGTGATCTGTCCACCAAAAATGCCATACTGTCACTCATACGATTTGAAATAATTTTCGCAATCACCTTGTACATCACATTGCAGCACGAGATGGGGCGAAAGTCCTTAGGATGCTTCGGGACAGCAACCTTCGGTATAAGCGAAAGAATCGTTGAGTTCACAGCTCGAACAAGCTTGCCGGTACGGAAGAAATCTGAAATGGCCGCGAGACACTCAAACTTAATCACCGGCCAGGCTTGTTTGAAGAAGGCCGAAGAGTAACCATCGGGCCCCGGGGCTCTATCATCCTCGAAAGCAAACAGAACATCCTGTATCTCCGAATCTGTCACTGGTCGGACCATGTGCTCAGCCATCTCAACCGTCAGTCGCCTAGACACGAAAGGGCGTAAATCACCAACCACAGGGTAGCTCGAGGTACCCAAAAGTCCCTGGAAGAATGTCACGATCGTACTACTAATCTGAGAGGAATCGTGCACTAGCTCCCCAGCAGCAGTCTCGACCTGAAGAATACGAGATCGAGCCCGTCTAACCGCAATACTCCTGAAGAAGAAGGTCGTACACAGATATCGTCCTTTGGCCTCTTTTTCCGGCAAAAAAGTCACGAGATTGGCACGTGACTGCCGGAAAGCTGACTGGGCATTGCTACCTCAGCCCAAATTGCCACATCATTTAAGCAAAAAATTTTAGAATTGGAAGGATTCAAACTTGGGTCTCCTAGGGAATAATTAAAGCCCAAACCAGTGGGCTACGATAGATATTTGAAAAACTTTGTAATGTTTTTATATATATACATTATAAGTTGTAGTATAAATTATCATATAAATAAAATCAATTATTTATATTAAAAATAATAAATAAATAATAATATATAACAATCACATAATAAATTATTTCTATTGAATAGAATAAAAAATAAAAAATATATAATTAATTTAATTTACTATATATTTAATGTATTAAATAATTATATACACTATCATTTTTTTGATTTGTCAACTTTATTTGTATTCTTTTAAAAATATTTTTTCTTACTTTTTCGCCTACAAATACATTTTTACTACTAGTAACTAAAAAGTAAAAATATATTTAGTACTTACATAAAAATACATATTTAAGTAATATATATATATATATATTTTTTTAAAGTATACTTATTAAGTTGACATAATCAAAAAAATGATAGTTTGCATAATTATTTAATTCATTAATTATGTAGTAAATTAAATAAATTATGTTTTTTATACTAATTAAGTGAAATAATTTATTAAGTGATTGTTATCTATTATTATTTATTTATTATTTTTAATATAAATAATTATTTTTATTTATATGATAATTGTTAATTAATTACGAATTTATAATTTATACTACAACTTATAATGTATATATATAAAAACATTACAAATTCATTCCATTAGCTATTGTAGCCTGGTGGTTTGGGCTTTCATCTTTCTTTGAAAGGCCCAAGTTCGAATGACATGACAGTTACCTTCCCCAACCTTATTTTTGCATTAATGACATGACAGTTTGAGCTGAGGTGGCATGCTGACTCAGCTTTCCGGCGGTCACGTGCTATTCTCGTGACTTTTTCGCCGGAAAAAGAGGCCAAAGGACGATCTCTGATAAAAATCAAAGTTACAGGACATCTAGGTAAATGGTCAATCTCAGGAGGACGATTTATGATTCTAACTCTCGTGACTTTTTCGCCGGAAAAAGAGGCCAAAGGACGATCTCTGATAAAAATCAAAGTTACAGGACATCTAGGTAAATGGTCAATCTCAGGAGGACGATTTATGATTCTAACTCTGATTCAGCTCCACGCGTCTTTACTTGATTGCCGATTCCCATTTTTTTTTTTAATTTATAATCTGAAGAACCCTAATCCTCTAAGTCGTTTTCCTCGTTTCTCAAGTTCACCCAATTTATTGAACCTAATATCAATTTAAGAAGACATTAATCAAATTATTATCATGATGATGATTGATGTCCACTCAATTGTAGAAAAGTTGTGTAGTTTATAAGTATGAGTACATACTATTCCCCCTATACCATAAGATGAGACCTTTCATTTCTTCAATAAAAGTTAAATCACAGAGTCCCTACAAATTCAACACCTCTCAAAGGCCTTTGATATCCTCGAGAAAATATAATTCAAAATTTAAAATTTCAATTTATTACAAAATAAATAAAATTAATTCACTTTCTCCTATAAATTCACATTTTTACTCTTGCTAATTCACCAAAACTTCAAGCAGCTAGCCTCCTAGTCAAATCCACATTCTCTCTCCGTCATGTCATCTGCCCCTGCCCGCAATCTCTCCACCTCCGGCAACAACTGTCGTCGTGTGGATTTCTACATTCTGGACGAAGTTACTTCGGAAGGAGTTAGAGCATTTGAGGTTGCATTAACAATATCTGCAACAACTACAGACTCTTTCTTCTGTTCAAGAATTTGAACGCCGCGAGTTTCGACAAATTCATGTCCGCTAGATTGAAGGCTCTCAAGTCTGTGGTTGGATGTATCAAGAACCTTCCGAATCCCTTCACTCTGAATCAAGCGAAGAATGTCGGAAGAGTTTTTGGTTCTGATAGGAACTTGAAGAAAAGTATGGTGGAAACATTCATCGACTTCTCTGACCGATCGGACTTGATAGGCGGCTGCTGTCGTTATCTGATGCACATTCTAGAATGGTCTGGAATGCAGCTGTTCAAATGCATGCACGAGAGATTTTTTGTATGTCCTTCTGCAGTGGTTGATGATCCGAAACTCGAACGTGAAGTTGCTGCTGCTCGTGAGGCCATCGACAAGGTTATGAAACTAACTCATCCTCCCTTCTTCAGGTTCCTTGCTCCTGTGGAAGAACAACACTTGTTAGGCCACTCTCGATTTCCGACACTTATAACTGTTGCCACTGCAATTATGCCTGACTATTGTGGGTTGGTTGTTAGTGTAAATATTGCTAGGCAGAGTAATGCGGCAGAGTTACTGAGCATAACAATGCCTTAGTCATATTTACATGTTTTCTCCTTTCTTCACATCTTTATATTGTTGTTTTTCACTCATTGTATGTGTGAAATGTGTTAGCATGAGTTTTCAGTTGAATCATGCGTGTTTAGACAATCAAGACATTATCAGAATCATGCGGCAGGACGAAGACCTTCGGCATGCCGCACGACGAACAAGAGCAGAAGACTCGAGTAGGAGTGATAGGCATAGAGAACCTGAAAATAAAGAGAATTGGAAGGCATTGGCAAGAGGCAAGGCATTCCAGTGAATTGAAGAAGGTTCGCTCTGCCTGAAGAACAGCTCGCTGTGCGGCAGAGACAGAAGCTGGGTCAAAGGCGGTTCCTATCTTCTCTCAACCACTCTAAACCTAGTTTTACTAGGGATTTCGGTTGAGAGCTCCTCCTATAAATACCAGGAGACTTCAGCTCATTCATAACACTTTTTATCTATCCGAAAACATCATTTATTTTAAGATCATTAGCTAGTCGGTTTTAGTAGGCAAGATCTTCATTGGAAGTTCTTCGTCCATTTATCTTCTCATCTGAGATTGTTACGTACGACTTAGTTATGATCTGTAATTTAGTATAGGATAGTGTTAGAAGCTTTATTTCAGTTTTGATTGTTTATTAATCTTCGGATCCGATAAACGAGAAGGAATGCCTTCGCATTGCCTTAAGTTTAGTCGATTGTAAATCCAAGATTATTTATTGTAAAGACTCGTATCTTTAATAATATATTTTTAGCCGTAAGGCACATTCGTATGGGTATAATTTAAATACCCATACAAAGATTTAATTACTTGTGTTATTTATTTATCGCTTCGTTTGTGTGTGTGAGTTTGTTCGTTCTGCCTAACGTTTATCTTTCCGCTGCATAACTTATACATATATCATATATATATTAAACTGATAATCTAAGATACACATTAAAATACTTAAATTAATTAAAACGAACAAACTAAATTGTAAGGCTTCGTGGTGCGGCATACTGAAGTAGCGCATCACCCTGCCTTAAGCTTGGCAGCGTATTTTCCTTCGTAAATACCCCTGCCAGGCACTTTCAAGTGGTATCAGAGCCGACACTAGACTCACTTAGTGCTAACGGTCCCTCTGATTTTACACACTCACAATGTCAGATCCATCCTTTATCGTACGAACACCGGTTGTTCTTGACGGTACCAACTATGGATTTTGGAAGACACGTATTGAGGCACGGATTAAATCCATTTACCGAAATGCCTGGCTTTCAGTCCTTAGAGGATGGAAACCTCCTTTGGAGGAGTTACCGGACGGTAAAATGCTTGAAAAAGCTCCCGAAAAATGGTCTACCGATGAGGTTGCCGCAGCTACTGCCAACGATAGGGCAAGGTGTGCCATCCTTGAGTCTATCGATTGTGATATGTACAAAATTGTCAAGCAATGTGCATCAGCCAAGAGTATATGGGACCAATTGGAACTTCAATGTGAAGGAAATACCACGGTGAAGAAAACCAAGGTCCGAATGCTCATGTCTCGCTTCGAAAACTTACGAATGCGTGAGGATGAGTCGGCAAGGCAGTACTTTGGCGAAATCATGTCTATCGTCATTGAATGTGCTGACCTTGGCTCTCCCATAGGCAATGAGGCTGTTTGTAGCAAACTACTTAGATCGATGAACTCAAAGTTTCGATCAAAAGTAACGGCCATCGAAGATGGTCCCGTAGGTACCTCTGAAGACTACATCACCTTAATGGGAATTCTTAAGAACCATGAGCTTAATGAGGAAGACCGTGCATCCTATGGTCAGTCACGCGAAAGAAAAAGCGAGAAAAACCTTGCCTATACGGTGGCAGAACCTGACGGCAGGGACTCCAGAAGTTCGCATGGCAGAGACTCCAGGAGCTCGCAAGGCAGCAGCACCAACTCCTCGACAAATGACTTGACTGACGAAGAAATCTATGAGCTACTAGGACAAGAAGACGGAGGAGACACGTACGCCCTACTTTCAAAGAAGGTGGATGCCATGCTTGTTCGGTCGTTAAGAAATCCATACGATCCCCGCCGAAGGAAGTTTCCTCCCAAGATCTCTTCAAATCAAGATAGAAGGCTCGTGACGCGTCAATCAAGCCCTGGATCAAGCTCCGGTTCAAACTTCTCAAAGGACTGGTCTAAAATCACGTGTCATACATGCCATGGACTCGGGCACTACTCTTCGGAATGCCCATCAAAGGATCGAGGCATCGCCCTAAATTCCATGATTGAACCAGAAGATTTGGAACAACTATGCCATGAGTTCTCCGAAACAGCACTGGCCGCTCGGTATGACGGCATCTCTCTATCAGATTCAGAAGACGACGATCTACCTCCTGCCGCAGGCCGAAGCCATGTTGCCTTCTTTACCTCTGCCGCAGACAAGGCAGAACGAATCGTTTGTCTCACTGCCTCCATTTCAGACAATGAATATGAGGATGAGGCAATTCCTTTTGATCTTTTTATTGAACTAAAAGATAAATTTGATGAGCTACGCATGGATCTTCAACGGCAAAACAAATTGGTAGAAACATTAACCTCAAACAAAGCCTCATATGAAGATAAGCTAAAGAAGCAAGCCATAACCATAGAACAAATGCTCATTGAAAAGAATGACCTTGAAGGACGCTTGATGAAGTTCGATGTTCAACTCACAAGAAAAGACATGGAAGTTGAAAAACTAAAAAATGAGCTTGAACGAGCAAATGGCAAACTCGAGGCTGCCAACAACACTTTTGAGAAACTCAACACGGCCACATCAAAACTTGATGCCGTGATGAGTATCTCAAATGTTGAAAGACAAGGCCTCGGTTATCAAAAGACCGTAGATGCCATTTTTCCCCCAAGAAAGAGTTCAACGGGAATCCCTTTTGTGAAGGAATCAAATGATGGTCCACAAGTTACTCCCACACCTTCACAAGAATCCACTACAAGAGGGATCAAGAAAGTGACTGCTCACGGCAAAGGCAGTAGGCAGAGGCAAGGACAAGCTGCAGCAGGCAGAACGAAGACAAGGCAGCCTCTGCCCAAATCAAAGAACAAATCGAAGAGACGATATGTATGCCACTACTGCTTGATTCCTGGTCATATTCGACCGTATTGTTGGAGACGTGAAGAGGATTGGGAAAATGGCCGTCACCTACATTCAAACGTTGGATCATGGCATACCCACAAAAAGATCAACAACACTCGACCTAAATCAAATGCGTCTAAGAAAAAGGAGACTTATTTAAAGAAGTCTAAACCTGTTGCATCACATATGTGGGTTCCAAAAGCTAAATTCACTACTAATAACGAAAGTCTTGTTCCTCCTGCCTTCCCTGATGCTAGTCCTGCCACATCATCTATCAACAAAGTTGATATAAAATGCAGTGTTGTGTTCACCGCCCTCAAAGCTACCAAGGATGACAAATGGTATTTCGACAGTGGGTGCTCACGACACATGACCGGCAATAGTAATCACCTCGTCAACTATAAAGCATTTCAAGGAGGCGAAGTCACATTTGGAGGAGGATCTAGCGGATCAATTGTAGGCCGAGGCACTCTGAACGTACAAGGTCTGCCCAAGCTACAACAAGTTCTCCACGTTGAAGGCTTAATCACCAATCTCATTAGCATAAGCCAACTATGCGACGATGGCATGCACGTCAAATTCACACATCAAGCATGTGAAGTTTTTGACCATGAGGGAAAACCACTCGTTAAGGGGGAGAGATCTACATCAAACAATTGCTACTCCATTGGAGAAACTTGCTTCTCCGCGAAAGTACAAAATGAGGTAGATCTATGGCACCAAAAACTTGGTCATACAAGCCTTAGGAATTTGGAGCGCCTTATCAAGCTCGATGCCGTCCGTGGACTTCCAACACTCTCCAAGATCGAGAAAAGTGTATGTGGACCATGCCAACAAGGAAAAATGACCCGGACAAGTCATCCAGCTCTCCCTGCCGCAGAGCGAACTGCCTCTGCCGCAGGATCAGCAAATTCTAAGGCAGATCTTTACCAAAAGCAATCTCGATGCTTTGAACTCCTTCATATGGACCTAATGGGACCTATTGAGACAGAAAGTCACTCAAAGAATCGATATGTACTTGTAATTGTCGATGACTTCTCAAGATACACATGGGTACGCTTTTTAAAGGATAAAAGTGAGACGTTTGGAGAAGTTTCTAAACTCATTAGGTGGATCAAAACAAACCATGAAACAAATGTAAAAAGAATAAGGAGTGATCATGGCACCGAATTCAAGAATCAACAACTTGCCAAGTTTTGTGATGCACAAGGCATTGCCCAAGAGTTCTCTGCCCCAATCACACCTCAACAAAACGGCGTGGCAGAACGAAAGAACAGAACCCTACAAGAAATGGCCCGTGTCATGCTGATTTCAAAAAATCTCAACAAAGCTCTTTGGGCAGAAGCAACCAATACCGCATGCCACATCCTTAATCGCATCAGCCTACGTCGAGGCACATCGAAGACAGCCTATGAAATTCTAAATAATAGGAAACCAAATTTGAAATATTTTCATGTATTTGGCTCTGTATGCTATGTTTTGAATGATAGAGTAACTAGAACAAAATTTGAACCAAAGGCATTCAAAGGATTATTTGTTGGATACTCTAGAAATAGTCATGCCTATCGAATATTTATTCCACTAACCAAAACTATTATTGAATCAGTGAATGTGCAGTTCGATGATCTCAGCATTCTCAAGAAACCTCGAGAAGATGGTATTCAAGAACTACTCGAACACCCTGCCGCAGCTGGAACAACAGAAGGCACTACGAACCAAACTGCCTTACCAATAACAGTTCCCAATGCCGATGCCCGAACATCTAAAGCATCCCCGGATCAGTCAGATAACCATACAACACCTCAAGAATCTGATTCATCAGATATAGAAGAGGCATTGGAAGAACCACGACGAGATCCACCAGGGCATGTTCGAAGGAATCACCCAGCAAGCCAAATTCTGCCAAAGCGCACAAGGATCCATCCGCCCATTGATTACAAGACCATGACAAGAAATGTGAGCATGTCAGCTACATGCTTTGAGATAGGCATTGTCGCATACCTATCTGAGGTAGAACCCAAAAATATCAAAGAAGCATTAAAAGATGATTTTTGGATTATGGCAATGCAAGAGGAAATGAACGAGTTCGAGAGAAACCAAGTTTGGAAACTCGTCCCTCGTCCCAAAAACAAAAATGTCATCGGGACAAAATGGATCTTCAAAAACAAATCAAATGAGCATGGGCAGATCGTACGGAACAAGGCACGACTTGTAGCACAAGGCTATACGCAGATCGAAGGCATCGATTTCGATGAGACACTTGCACCAGTGGCACGCATGGAGTCCATACGGCTGCTCATTGCCATTGCTTGCTACCTAAACATCACGCTGCATCAAATGGATGTTAAGGCTGCCTTCCTAAACGGCATACTTGATGAAGAAGCCTTTGTTGCTCAACCTAAAGGCTTTGTAGATCCTAGATTTCCAGATCATGTGTATAAACTTCAGAAGGCACTATATGGCCTAAAACAAGCTCCTCGAGCTTGGTATGGGTGCCTAACCGATTTTCTCTTAAGTTTTGGTTTCACCCGCGGCACAGCCGACAAAACCTTGTTCATTAAATTTAATTCTTCCAAAATTTTGATAGCACAAGTATATGTTGATGATATTGTATTTGGTTCTACTTGTGATATAATGTTGAAATCATTTACTACTGCCATGGCATCAAAATTTGAAATGAGCATGGTAGGCGAACTAACCCATTTCTTAGGTTTACACATCAAACAACGACCTACTGGAACGTTCATCTCTCAATCAACATACGCTCGAAATCTTGTGAAGAGATTTCACCTTGATGGAGCTAAACCCATGAAGACACCAATGGGCTCAACGGACAGAGTTGCTCAAGACACTGGGTCTGCCGCAGTAGATCAGACACTCTATCGGTCTATGATAGGAAGTTTACTTTATCTAACAGCAACACGACCAGATATTATGTATAGTGTTTGTCTTTGTGCTAGGTTTCAGGCAGATCCAAAGGAAGACCACTTGAAGGCAGTCAAACGCATCATTCGTTATGTCGCCTCAACCATCGAGCTAGGCATTTGGTACACAAAAGAAACCAACACCAACTTGGTTGGATTTTCCGATGCCGACTGGGCTGGAGACTTGGATGATCGTAAAAGTACCAGTGGAGGATGCTGCTTCCTTGGAAACAACATCATCTTTTGGCATAGCCGCAAGCAAAACTGCATTTCTCTATCCACTGCCGAATCCGAATACATTGCCGCAGGGAGTTGCAGTACTCAACTTATTTGGCTCAAACACATGCTCGATGACTACCATTTGGAGAGTAACACCCTTACCCTCTATTGTGACAATACTAGTGCCATTAACATCAGCCACAACCCTGTTCAACACTCGCGAACCAAGCATATCAGTATTAGGCATCACTTCATACGTGACCTAGTGGAAAAACGTCTCTTAAAGCTTGATCACATACCAACGGAGAATCAAAAAGCTGATATCTTCACTAAACCACTAAGCTCAGATCGCTTCATCCTACTACGAAGATCTTTGTGCATGTGTATCATGCCCTAGAAGCCCTTCTGCTTCGTGCTGCCGCAATATCATGCCAGCTTCGCTCTGCCTATGCCTTCTTTATCAAATTAAAATTGTGTGTAAAAATTTCCGAAGGAAAAGAACATACTAACATCACATTGGTAACATGGACAAACCCACATACATGTAATTAGATTTATTAGGGTTGAGAATTTCATGTACAATTCGATTTAGGTATTTCATACACCCAATATTTATTTATGATATCAATGCCTACGCAAGGGCACGCTCAATCTATGCGGCACGAAGATCACCTAGGACTATGATTTTTTTTTCCTAGGATTTTGTTTACTATATTTGAAGAATTCACACCTACAAAAATATGTACTCTTTTTATTCATATAAAAAAAAAAAAAAAAAAAAACTGAATATTTAAAAAAAAAAAAAAATTTTTTGGGCAAGGCAGTGCACTGCGGCACCACCCTGCCGCATAACGACCGTTACTTTTTCCAGCCGTTGAAAACTAATCATTACGCTGCCAGGAGTCTTTTCATCTTCTACATCAACGAACTCCTATTTTCTCTCCCACTATACTTATCAATTTTCAGTTTCAAAATTTCAAAACACCTATTCCTACTTTATCTCTACCGATCGAAGTGTTTTAATTTTTCAAAACTCAAAATCTCTCACCTTTAAAAACCCAATTCTGATTTTTGTGCGGCACCGAAACCCTAAACTCCTTTTCTTAAAAATCGAATCCATGGCATCCAAGATCCTAGCAGAGCTGTGCGCGAATCCCAACTTCATGAAGATTCTCCAGGAGATTCGACCGGATGCCTCGCCGGAGAACATCACACTCCAAGAAGCCACAGAGGCCGAGAAGCGTCTACTCGCTGCCTCCACCGCGCCAACCACCACTTCATCGCCGCCGCAAACCCAGGAGTCGCCTGCCTCAGGTACGTCTCCTCACCGATCTCCGATGGCAATCTCGCCGGAAGGGACCATGGCTGGTGAAATTTTGCAGGGACTTGCTGAGTCTGCCGTCCACACGGTGGTTCAACCTGCCCAGAATATGGCATCCCCTGAAGTTCAGGATGCCGCAGATCCATCATTCACTGCCCCTGCCGCGACTGACCTTCAGGGTGCCACAGATAAACAGATCCCTGATGATGCCATAGGCGGATCTGATTCAGGGCCGTCTCAGACGCCTCGTCAACCGACGGTAGTCTCTGGCGTCTCCAACGTACTTGAGTACGATGCCAATGACCAACGATCCATGGACACCGAGGAATTTTTGGATCTTTTTACCACTCCTGACAGTGCTAAGACCGCCGCATCCATCGTTGCTCCTCCCTCTGCCGCGGTTCCCCTTCAAATAATTCTGCCGAAGTTCACGCCGTCTAAACCATCAACCGGCTTGAAGGATCTCCCTTTCGACTCTGACACCTCGTCGATGAGGGGATTATATGGTGATTTTGACTGCCCTTCACCATACCGGAAAGCTCGCTCGGACACGCCTTTTCCCAGGAACTCGCCGGACACGTCGACTGCCTCCGAACGCTTCGACGGGGAAGGTCATGAAGTGGTTCAAGACTCTGCCACTGAGTCCGAACCAACTGAATTAGGCCACAGCAAGAAGCGCAAGGCCACTGTCAAGTATGGCCCTCCCACTCGTCGATCCAATCGGCCATCCACTCAGGCAGCTCGACTCAAATCAAAAAATCTGCCACCAACTTCTCGCTCCAATCCCATTGATTTGGACACCTCTCCGTCCAAATCCACACGGGGCAAGAAGCAAAAAGGCGGCGGATCCAAGGCCGCGAGCTCCCAGAGTGACCCGGAAGCCACTACCATTCCCCCTACCTCAGCCGCGAAAAAGGGCAAGCTTCCGGCTGCCTCTGATGCCATTCTGAATGCCCCTGCCGAAGATGCAAATTCAGACATGGAAGAAATGGGTGCCTACTCCGAGAGATATTGGTCCCGTCGTCGTGCCACTCTTGGGCCTTACTATGCCGCAAAACCAATCATCCCCGACCGCCGGGTTGATTTCTCGACGATTATTGATCAACGACTTGATCAATTTTTGGACCAAATGAAGCTTCGCAAGGCCGTCACTTATGCAGGAGGTTTTTGTGCGGAGTTGATTCGAGATTTCTACGCAAACCTGCGTCCCTGTTTTGCAAATCCAAAATCTCGTGGTTATGGCAAGGTTTATGTTCGCCAAAAGGTCTACAACTTCTCTCCCACTGCCATAAATGTTTTTCTTGATCGGTATGAAGTTCAGTATCCTCTACAACTCAAGCCTCATCCCACTGCCGTCGCTCGTCGTCTCCTCGGTGGCCTCGGTTCAGTCAATCCACCCCTTGTGCCAAAGATAAGTGCATTCTCTTCCTTTTTGTTTACTATTGCAAAGTCAAATTGGACTCCAACCACCAACACCCATCGAGTTCATGCTACCACTGCCGAGCTCATTTACTCCCTCGGGGCAAGTAAACAAGTCAATTTGGGAGAGCTTATCTTCTCCAAGATGGCCAAGCAAATCGAAAATCTCAAACCTACCCATAGCCTCTGCTTTCCCTCCTTGATTTGGGAAATGGTTCAAGATCAAGGCTACGAACCCATTGCCTCCGACAATGTGGGTCGTAGCAGTCCAATAATCAAGTTCACACCGAAGGAACCTAATGATCTGCCATGGCAAGGGTATCACTTGTTTGAGACTAAGGAACCTGCTGCCACTGCCATGCCGCATGCTGATGCCACTGGTGGTGCTGCCTCTTCTCAAGGCCTCCCTGATATTTATCTTAAGGCTCGCAAGTTTGCTCAAGACTATGCGGATCAGCTGTGCAAGAGTATGACTGGGCATATGGCTGTTGGCATTGAGAATGCCATCTTCTACTTCCTGGATAATCATGGTATTTCTACACAAAAAGGGGGAGAAGCTGCGCAGAGGCAGAGTAAAGAGCAGGAAAGGCAGACTGAAGAGCAGGAGCAAGAGAGGCAGGCTGAAGAACATGATGATGAAGAGGAGGATGAAGAGGATGAAGATGCAGCTGCCACAGGAGCAAAGAAACTGGTGGACTATGGAGATGATGATGATTCTTCTGATGAATTTTAATTTTTTTTTCAAGTTTTAAATTATTTTAAGTTCTTGTTATGTTGAACAATTATTTTTGCTTGTTGCTTTTATTTCTAGTTCTTTTGTTTTGAACAATTTAAATTCTGGTTTTCATTTCCTTTAAAAATTGGTGTGTTATCTTCAAAATTGTTTGTTATTTGTTTTCTAACTTAGAAGGCATTAACTAAGGGGGAGTTCTTACTCATGCCTAAAGTTAAGTCAAAATGTTTATTCATAAACCTCTAAGTAAGAGAGTTTTCATTGAGGGGGAGTTGTCATTTTACTCTGCCTCATGTTTTGTGAAGAAAGATAAAAAGAGGGAGTTTGTTAGTGTAAATATTGCTAGGCAGAGTAATGCGGCAGAGTTACTGAGCATAACAATGCCTTAGTCATATTTACATGTTTTCTCCTTTCTTCACATCTTTATATTGTTGTTTTTCACTCATTGTATGTGTGAAATGTGTTAGCATGAGTTTCCAGTTGAATCATGCGTGTTTAGACAATCAAGACATTATCAGAATCATGCGGCAGGACGAAGACCTTCGGCATGCCGCACGACGAACAAGAGCAGAAGACTCGAGTAGGAGTGATAGGCATAGAGAACCTGAAAATAAAGAGAATTGGAAGGCATTGGCAAGAGGCAAGGCATTCCAGTGAATTGAAGAAGGTTCGCTCTGCCTGAAGAACAGCTCGCTGTGCGGCAGAGACAGAAGCTGGGTCAAAGGCGGTTCCTATCTTCTCTCAACCACTCTAAACCTAGTTTTACTAGAGATTTCGGTTGAGAGCTCCTCCTATAAATACCAGGAGACTTCAGCTCATTCATAACACTTTTTATCTATCCGAAAACATCATTTATTTTAAGATCATTAGCTAGTCGGTTTTAGTAGGCAAGATCTTCATTGGAAGTTCTTCGTCCATTTATCTTCTCATCTGAGATTGTTACGTACGACTTAGTTATGATCTGTAATTTAGTATAGGATAGTGTTAGAAGCTTTATTTCAGTTTTGATTGTTTATTAATCTTCGGATCCGATAAACGAGAAGGAATGCCTTCGCATTGCCTTAAGTTTAGTCGATTGTAAATCCAAGATTATTTATTGTAAAGACTCGTATCTTTAATAATATATTTTTAGCCGTAAGGCACATTCGTATGGGTATAATTTAAATACCCATACAAAGATTTAATTACTTGTGTTATTTATTTATCGCTTCTTTTGTGTGTGTGAGTTTGTTCGTTCTGCCTAACGTTTATCTTTCCGCTGCATAACTTATACATATATCATATATATATTAAACTGATAATCTAAGATACACATTAAAATACTTAAATTAATTAAAACGAACAAACTAAATTGTAAGGCTTCGTGGTGCGGCATACTGAAGTAGCGCATCACCCTGCCTTAAGCTTGGCAGCGTATTTTCCTTCGTAAATACCCCTGCCAGGCACTTTCATTGGTGTTTAATTTCACCACGCCAATTGACGTAAACGACCCTGAGATTCAACGTCTCGTGGGTATCCATCGGCGTTCTATGCGCAATATCGTCCCTCTTGATCTGGACCAATCTTTTTTCTTTTGAATCTTATTAGTTGCAGTGTGATAACAAATCACTGGTTTTTGATTCTTGCATTCAATTAACTTTCAAATAAGTATGCATTCAGTTTTATCTGAACATTTTTTTTAAAATTCCTCATTCTAAATCCAGAAGTCTTTGTTGATTCTAATTATAATAGATATGTTTCCAAGATGTTTATACACTAACTTGTTAATCGGCACTTGTGGATTTCGTACTTCTTTAAACAGCTTCCCCTTCACAAGTACCGTTCCTGAACTTGAATCCTCCATAACTGTCAATTGAAATCATGTGAAGGTTATTAAATTACTACATGAAAAAAAAAATGAAAAAAAAAAGAGAAGCACAAGTGAAACTATACAAGTTTCAAAAGATTCTTACACTACAAGATGTTTTTACATTTACATGTTACTCGGCACTTGAGGACTTGGTAAGCATTTCTTCGTTAAACAGCCCCCCCTTCACAATTGTGGATCTTGAAATTGTTGGATCCTTCATAACTGTCTATCAAATAATGTGAAAAAGGTATACATATAAATCAAACATGTTGCGATTTAAAGCACAAATCGCGCACGGCACTCGCGAATATAAAAAAACGAGATGTGTTAGAAACCGCTTCATCTAGGTCCAACAAGTGGATAATTAATTCGGGTGGAGTCGCACATGGCGGGAGTCGAACCCAAGACCTGCCACAAGGCTAGGCTCTGATACCATGTCAAAGTTGGGTCAATATACACCTTAAAAGGCCTTGTTAAAATGATAAGGTTGTCCAACTTATATTTGAGCTTTAGGATCTATATTCAACCGATGTGGGATATTCAACACGCCCCCTCACGAGTAGGCTCGGTTTTGTCGGCTCTACTCGTGGATATAGTGCCATCTTTGGGCAAGCCGGAAATATCATCGGCTGGGGCACCCATCATCCAATATATTGGAGAATATATTCGGCCCACTATAAATGTCTAGTTGCCCAACTTCTCTAAAAGCTCGAACTTTTAGAGAAGTTGGGCAACTAGACATTTATAGTGAGCCGAATATATTCTCCAATAAGATGTCACAAGGAAAAAAGATATGCGTAAAAGAACGAACACAAAATTTTACGTGGAAACCCAAAACACGGGAAAAACCACGGGAATGAAGAAACAATTTACTATATCGATGAGGCTTACAATAACTCGTCTAGTCTGATTTTCGTCTACCGGAGAAGGAATTTTACGTGGAAACCCAAAACACGGGAAAAACCACGTGAAGGAAGAAATAATTCACTATATCGATGAGGCTTACAATAACTCGTCTAGTCTGAAAAACCACGGTAAGGAAGAAACAATTCACTATATCGATGAGGCTTACAGTGTAGCAAACCTATTAAATTGGTAACAATTAGAATTAGGAATAAATCTTTTTTTCCTAATAAATGACTCCTAAATAATTAAGGAATAAAATTATATACAATATAATTCTTATTCCCTAATTAAAACAAAAAACCCACGCAAAAAAACTCCTCCTCACGCAAAAATACTTTGCGCTGATATCTGCGCAAAAAACTTCTTGGTGTCAGCCGACAGTCTCACGCTGTCGCCCGACATGTCTGACGCATTCGCGCCACAGCCTCTGAAGCTTGACGCAAACGCGCTGAGAAAACTGAAGTTGTCGGCCGACACTCCTAGCTGTCGGCCGACACCTTTGCTGGGCCAGATTCGAGTCATATATAACAAAACATTTAATTCATACTAGGTGCAAAAAAAAAAGCAAATATACAAGTTTCCAAAGACGTTTGTTACTCACGCTTTTGGAGAACCCAAGAGTAGAATCATAAATGGTCACATTCAAAAGTCATTTTCACAAAAGCCCATATGTCACTACTTTCCAACTGTTCATTTTTTTTGACACTGTTGCGGCAGGAATCGCACGTGAAAGTCACGTGACTGCTGATGTGGCGTCGGAATGCTGACTTGGATTGGCGAGGTTTCTCCCGGAACAGTGAAATTTCTTTCGGAACAGTGTTAAAAAATATGAACAGTTGGAAAGTGCTGACTTATGGGGCTTTTGTGAGAATAGCTTTTTTCAATGAGACCATTTGTGATTCTAACTCGAGAACCCAATCATCATAAGAGAACCAAATAAAATTAATGCTGAAACAGCCTCGAGGACCTTCAGACATATTTAATTTAAAAGCTTTAATCCGGTCTGATCCTTTGCGATGAGCAAACTTGCACTTATATTTCATATTCTTCCTGTCAATCTGAAAATGAAAAAATGAAAGACGGACAATCAACTTCTTCATGTTTGAATTAAAGGAACATATGGTATGCAGTAATAGGATGATTTACATTTCAAACATGCGATTCAGCGTGACCTAAAAAGTATTGATTATAGGTTATTTACCTCTTCACACATGAACTCTATTTCATAAGCAGGGCAAATAGAACGGAGGGCATCTTTCAAACCCTGACATTTTATACATTACAAAATTTAACAAATAACACGGAACAATAGAAACATTTACAAGACTAACCACAAACCAAAATTATTAAAATCTACCTCGACAGTAGCAAGAAAATCAATTCCAACCACAACGTCTCTCTTTGAGAATGAGCATCTCCTGGATGGTGGATATTTTCTTATATGGATTTCATGCATTATGGATTCCAGCTTATTATGGAAAGCATCATCAAAGCAGTAGCCAAGTAAAGCACTCAAGACACCCCTTTTCAAAGTAAACCAAATAAGACATTTTAGAATCACGGATCAAGTGTGGTGGGTATGCATCAAAATATATATATACAACAAAAATAAATGTAATGAAAATCAGAGAACCTAGTAATATTAAAACATTCCGTCTCTCTCAAAACAAAATCCAGGATAGGATCATCCTTGAGGCATTTTATTCTCTCGTGGGGTTGTTTTTCATTTTTGTAGTGCACCATGATCATAATCAAGTCATAGGTATTATTCGTTTCCTCCTGTAAATAAAGAATTAGAAAGATGAACTAACTATATGATACTTGAAGCAATAATTTGCAGCTTATCGTACCTTATAATACGCATACAGAAAAGCCTGAATGAAGTCTTCAGAATCGAAGAGTTCATCATGTACTCTACAAATTAACAAATTTTTCTAGAGAACACGGATCATCACTACAAAAAAATCGCGGGATCCCTACGGCCATTCCCGTAGGGAAGCTATTCCCCTACGGCATTCCCTACGGGATTTAAACGTAGGGGCTCTCTCGTAGGGAGCTTCATCCCAAACAAATGATGCCGTCGTAGGGGCTCTCTCGTAGGAATTTAGACGTAGGGGCTCTCTTGTAATTTTCAAAAATCTCATTTTGTCTTGCAATTCTCAAACAAATGATGAGATTAGTCAATTTAAATAAAGAGAGGGAGAATAGTTAATTTACCTCAAACAAATGGTCTAAGAATAAGTGAAAAAGATCCCGCAAATACCAACTGCCTCGTTCGATCGACTCGCCCTCGTTCGGCTCGCCCGATCCTTAAAATCTTGTTTTCTACCAACAAAGCCCCAAAATCGAAAATATATCGAAACTTCAATTAAATTATCTCAACATTTACTTAAACCGGCTGACAACAACCCCAAAACAATTAAAGCCCAAAAATTATTCAAGATCGAAATTCAAAAAAACCCTAAATTTTGAAATTTATCAAACTTCATATCCAAAATCAAGATAATACATGACTCCTCTACTCTAGCACAATCAATAACAATAATACGAAATACATTCTACCCAAAAAATAGGTTTTCGGAACAAACCCTAATTTTTTTGAAATTGAAAAAACAAACAAATTAAAAGACAAAAATCAAAATCAAACCTTAGTAGTGAGGATAATCGAATGGGTTGAGGTCCTTGTTGCTTGAATTCGCCGGTGGAAGATGGAAATCGCCGGAAATCGCCGGAAATCGCGTCGCCCCTTTTCTGTGTATGTGAAAAACGCGAATGAAAATAGTTCTGTAATCTGTTCTGATATTCGAGGTATCCCTACGGCTCCCCCTACGGCTCGTCGCCGTAGGCTATAAGTGAGTATTTAAAACGATGTCGTTTTAATAATCCCCTACGGGGACTGTCCCGTAGGGGTCCCCTACGGGGATTGCCGTAGTGGGGATTAATAAAGCCCGTAGGGCATAAGTCAGCCTCCAAAACGGTGTCGTTTAATAATCCCCTACGGGATCGCAGCCGTAGGGCTCCCATACGGGGATTGCCGTAGGGGTCCTCAATTATTTGGAGGGAAAGCAGCGCGCCCAATCCCCTACGAGGACAGTGCCGTAGGGTTTAATGGCTTACGGGTCTCCCGTAGGGGACTCCGTAGTACGTTTTGGAGGGAAGTTAGGCGCGGCAAAGCGCGCGCTTCCCCCTACGGGTAGCCCCTACGGCTACAGCCGTAGTAGTGCCCGTAGGGATCATCTATGTAGTATTCCCCGTAGGGGATGCCGTAGGAGAGGCCTACGGGAAATTTGCCGTAAGGGATCCCCGTAGGGGATCCGCGATTTTTTTGTAGTGCATGCTTGAGGTCGTATATATATCAATAACTTAAGTTTGGTGTTTTCCATTACTTTGTGAGCAATATCTCTTACACATTTAGCCTACAGAATTAATTGTGTTCCATCACATACACAACGATTCATTTGCCTAAACACAATAAATAAAATAAATAAATAATTGAAAAATTAAGCTCAAACAAATATTCAAGGACAGTTCCATAATTAAATTCATGTGGCAGCAGCTTCTCCTGCGGCTCCTCCTCGGCGACTTGATAAATCAATTTGGGATCGGGAGTGTAGTCGGCATCTGAAGCATTAGAGTTTGTCTTTCTCTTATCAATTTCAGTTACCTCAAATTCCATAGTCATTCAGTTTTATTTTAACAAATCCAAATTTATTAAGCGCAGAAAAGAAGTAAATACCAGTTAGTTAGCTTTCAGTTGAGGGAAAGGGATAAAAATTCCACCTTGAAGTATGTGTTTTTTCACTTTGAAGAAATAAAATTTAACATCGACTGAAAATTGACATAGCTACATGCACGGGGAGAGAGACGATGATCTGCTTATTTTGCTATTTTTTTTATAGGTCATCAATTAATTGCAAAAATTTAAATACTACACACATGTCTCGAGTTCGAACTTTGGACTTTACGATCCTCAATTCAAGTGATCAACCAAACGAGCTAACAACTTTGACTCACGCGACTCTCGCAAAGAGTTCTACAATATTGACTATAGAAGCTAAACATAACGAGAAAACAATACATTACAACTTATACATATCAAAACCTCAAATCCGAATATGATTCGAGACCTTGATCAACTAGGACTAAAACGATTTTTGGCGTGACAGATTCAAATTTAAGATAAATGGCCATTTTGCCCCGGAACCCAAAATGTCCAAAACATCCCTAAATTCAAAATTTCGTTTACATTTTAAAAACAACCAAAAAATTAAAAGCACAATTACATTCCAATTCAAGTGTTTGTTTCACTTTGAGGGGTGAAAAATCAAAATTTACCCCGTTTTGAACTAGCGACGCATGTAGACTCATTGATCGATCATGTTGTATGAAATAAAATGAATTAAAAGCATAAACAGTCGATGGAGCAACGTGCATAGTCACCTATGATATGAGTGAAGACTACCAACACCTATTGAAATTCATGCATGATGACTATATATGTTAGAATATGCAGACATATATAGTAGCTAGTGTTGCAGGTTGTGGACCTGAATTTAGCTAACCTGACTCAATTAAGCCATCGTGCTACTAAGATTAATTATCTCGTGAGTCGTGACACATCTTGATCGATCAGAGGGCTAGGGCCAATTATGATATTCGATACGCGCTATTAGTGATTTATTTTGTACTATACGTCATTTTAACCGAAGAGCTTAAACGAGAAACGTAACGTTGCTGCATGATTTTATTTATGTTCGAAATTAAAATTCCTTTGCACTCGTTTGTCAAAAGCTGTGTACGGATGCACACAAAAACCAATTAATTCCGTCCGAGATGAAGAAACAAAAATGGTAGCTGTCAATATTGACCCGATTTCGTGTTTCCTTATATGTTGTAAAGCTGAGAGAAATTGTTGCATCTACGCATACATCTCATCATCATCTCCTTCAATTCTACACACAATAAAATCAACTACAGTAAATATTGTTTAATTTAGAATACAACAAACTTTTTCAATATTTGATAGCCTTAGAAATGTAAACATACAGTAAAACCTCTATAAATTAATACGCTCGGGACTGAAAAATTTTATCAATTTAAAGAGTTATTAATATATCGATAAATTAATATTTTATTAATTAAAAGAGAGATGCTTAAAATTCTGTAAATTTAAGTAAAATGTATTTAATCAATTTTGAGATTAATGTTTTAATCTTAAAATTAATGTTTTAATCTCAAAATTTAAGGCTATCTAATCCTAAAAAGATTAATGTTTTAGATGCTATCAATTTTGCAGTCTCTGCTTGGACAACCAATGTTTCTCAAGTGTCAATAACAAATTGCTTTCGGCACTGCAAAATCCGTTCAAATGAAGAATTCTCAAGCGACTCAAGTGAGACAATCTTTGAAGAAAGCCTGAATGAGCATCGGGCTATGATTATGGATATTGGTTATCGCAATGAGATGGACGTCAAAAACTTGGTGAACTATCCAGGAGAAAATGATGAATGTTCGATGATTTAAAGTTTAGAGGAAATTGTTGTTGATATAAGAGAAGATACTGCTAATGATGAAAATGAAGATGATTCAATGCCGTTGGAACCGGTACCAAGAAAGGAGGCTTTGAGAGCGACAACAACTCTTCAATTTTTTTTGTTGCAGCTAGACAACTCGACAACAGAACTATTGACGGCAATTAAAAAAATGAGAGATGAAATTCAATTAGATTTAAATTTTAAGAAAAATCAAGTAACAATAAATTCATATTTTAGCAAATTACCATAATATTTATAATTGTAATATTTACAAATTATTAATTTAGAGTTTTGATGGAACCTAATACTTATAAAGGTTTTTTCAAAAAAAATTATTATTATATTATCTTATCGAATTGGATCATTTTTTTCAAAGGCCCGAGTCGGGACCGGACATTTTTATTATATTAGAGAGGTTATTAATTTATCGAATATTAATTTATAGAGATTTTACTGTAATTCATTTGTGAAAATTTAAGCAAAAGAGAATCAAACAAAAAATCTACAATCAAAGCTTTATTCAAATAAACTAATAACTCTAATCTAGCCATAAATGATATCAATTGTAAAAATTTTATACTAAAATTTTATTTATATTTGGGAAAATGTGTGATATATAAATTAATATAAAAAAATTAACCTGAAAAAGGAAAAGAATTTAAATTGTAAATAATAAATGGAGATAACATCTCTCTAAATACACACCCTTGATGCTTTTAAAAAAATAAAATTAATTCACTATATAATTGTTAAAATTTATAAAATATGTAAGAATTGTGAAGATATATCTAAAATAATATCAAATCACCCTAAAAAACTAAAACAAAGACTTAAGTAATATCAAATCTCTCAAATCACACGAATAATATAAAACAAAGACTTTATGCAAATGTACAAAAATGTGATGTCATGTGACGTGTATATGACATCAAGAGTAAACGATTAATTATTAAAGTAGACTTATATGAATTAATTTTTATGTAGTATTAATTTATAAGAATTTTTTATATTTAAGAAATTTGAAATACTCCCTGTATATTTTTATTGATTAAGGTAGGAGTATTCAAAATTTGGATCGATCGAAAAAATAGGTGATAAGTTTTGGAATAATTTTCAATAAAAAAAAATCAAATTCAAATTTTTAACCCAATTTTGAATGTAGACCTCAAATCTAATAAATTCGAACCTATGTCGAATTAGTTATATTTTTTTAAATAACTCAATAAATAAGTTTAGATTTTTGTAGTATTGTTATAAATATCACATAATTGTGTACCCAAAAACATTATGCAATGTTTCAAAGAAGCAATGCACAATTTTTAGAGATAGACATGTATAATTTATTCATAAATAAAATTTCATATATATATTTATTAATTTATATGGTATTTTTATTAAATTTTTAAAAAAATTTGTAATTTATTAAATTATTGAACGTAATTTATTAAATTATACTCCCTAAAATCTTTTTTATTTGTCGTTCACTCGTTCTAGTTTTTTTTTTACTTTTTACAATTTAATTGTCGTTTTAAAATTTTTTTTCTCTTATATACCCCTATGCATTAAATATATCATTAATTAATTAAATTCAAAAAAAATCTAAAATTTCAAATATTTACTGTTGGTTTAGTGTCCTACTTTATTTTTTATTTTTTTTATACTATGAAATTTTACAAATCTTCAAATTGTAAAGAATAAAATTAATAAAATATTTACTTTATATGTTGTGAAAAAATTTACGCAATTCATTTTTGAGAATATTTAGTTTTAGATTAATTATTATGCCAAAAAACTTAAATTTGATTACAATAAAAATATTTATATATTTTAATGAAAAAAAAGAATCTAAAATATTTATTTATATCTTGTGAAAAGAATTTACGTAATTCATTTTTGATACTGCATTTTAAATTAATATTATGTCAAGAAACTAAATTTAATTTTAATAAAAATACTCATATATTTTAATAGAAAAAAAGAGTTTAAAATATTTTATTTATATGTTGTGAAAGAATTTATGCAATTTATTTTTTAGACTATATAGTTTTAGATTAATATTATGTTAAGAAACTAAATTTGATTTTATTTTAATGGAAAAATAGAGTCGAACAATTATGGGTTTTGTGTGAAGAAATAAATGAGTAATTATATTAAATATAATTAGTAAAGTAAATGAAGGGTAAATTGGGTAAAATAAAAATTTCTTGAACAATTATGGGTTTTGTGTGAAGAAATAAATGAGTAATTATATTAAATATAATTAGTAGAGTAAATGAAGGGTAAATTGGGTAAAATAAAATTTTCTTAATAATTGTGTCAATCCCTAGGACGATAAATAAAAAAAATAGGAGGAATAGTAAAATGCACGTAAATAGAACGTAATTTATTAAATTATAGTAAAATGCACGTAAATTGAACGGGATTTATAGTAAATTGCAAGTTATTCATTTTATTTTAAAAAAAGTAATTATTTATTATTATTTTAATACAAAAATTTGCCTAAGGCCTTTGTAAATTCAGTAACGGGCCCGCTACCGTTGTCGAAATTGTCGAACGAAGGCTGCCAGTTGGCGTGTATCAAATCGAGCAAATGCTTGATCTCCCCGGAGTCTCGACTCGTGTTGTTTTGCTGCACGGGTTCGGGATGAAGACCGTGGTTGAAGTTCAACACGAGGTTGATCAGCATGTTGTGTTGGCCCGGGGCCTCGACTAAATCGTACACCTTGCACAATACGAAAAATGGGATTTGATTCTCGAAGAGAAACAAGTCCCTCCACAAACTACTCAGGATCCAATCCATCTGGAAAATCGGATCCTTGTTGCAACTTGGATCCCCCTGGTAGAATTTTGTTATCAATTCCACGACGAAGCACGAATCGAGGACCATCATCTCGACGAACTCGAATGAGGTGAGGTTGATCCGCTCGGCGTAGGATTCGAGCGCTCGTTCTTCTAACTCGGCCACGGCCGAGATGTATTGGTCGAGGCCTTGATTTTTACGACGGAGGAGGGATTGCAAGTACCTGAGCTTGTGCTAGGGCCCGATGGAGAGGATATGCGGCTCGTAGGCCTTGTCGTTCACGCTGCGCAGGTGCTTGTGGACTCTGTAGATGCAGCGTTCGGTTTCGGAGTTGGGGAGTTTGGAGATTTTGTCGTGGATGCGGTCGAAGGTCTCCGAGGAGGCGCCGGTGGAGGAATGTCTATGCATGTTTGTTTGATATGATTTAGTACGTTGATCAATTATTGTGGCTCAAGAATTCAATTTAAAATTTACTCGGCACATCATACATCACTTATTTATATTTATTAATTTATATGGTTTTTTATTAAATTTTAAAAAAAAATGTAATTTATTAAATTATTGAACGTAATTTATTAAATTATAGTAAAATGCACAACATCATACATCACTTATTTATATTTATTAATTTATATGGTTTTTTATTAAATTTTAAAAAAAATTGTAATTTATTAAATTATTGAACGTAATTTATTAAATTATAGTAAAATGCACAACATCATACATCACTTATTTATATTTATTAATTTATATGGTTTTTTATTAATTTTTTTAAAAAAATTGTAATTTATTAAATTATTGAATGTAATTTATTAAATTATAGTGAAATGCACGTAAATAGAACGTAATTTATTAAATTATTGAACGTAATTTATTAAAGTAAATTGACCGTGGTTTATAGTAAATTGCACGTTATTCATTTTATTTAGAAAAAAATGTAATTATTTATTATTACTTTAATACAAAATTTTGCTTAGGGTCTTTGTAAATTTAGTAACGGGCCCGCTACTGTTGGCGTGTATCAAATCGAGCAAATGCTTGATCTCCCCGGAGTCTCGACTCGTGTTGTTTTCCTGCACGGGTCCCGGATAAAGAGTCTGGCTGAAAACAACGGCCACCACTTCACTATCTCCCAACACTTGGAAAGAAGATCCACGTCCTTGCACGAGTTGATGAGGCAATCCATCATTATCGCGTAGTCGGTCACAAAGTTATGCCCCCTGCTTCTCGGAAAGTACTGCTCGTAAACGATCATGTTCCTGAAAAAACATTCCGTCCTGTCGTCGACAGTCAAAGTCGGCATCCATAAAATGCCCTTTTTTAACGTAATATAATTGTCGTCGACTGTACGTGTTAATAATAAATGATGTACGAATTGTATAATTAATAGTAGTATAATTTAAATGATCAAATAATTGTTTTTATTTTTATTTTAATTATACACTTTTCAATTTTTGTTATTAAATTATTTGTATTAATAATTATAGAAAAAATAAAAAAAAATATTGAAAGTGTATGAAAAAATTAAAAAAATTATATTACAAAACAAAAACCAATAAGAATAAAATCATTAATAAAATAAATTATAACTAAAACATTAATAGAACAAAAAATATAATATTAATTATAATAATGTAGGAATATTTGAATTCCCTAATTATTTTAATAATATTTTGAATGATTTCCATAAATAATGATTTGAAAATTTACATGTTATTTTTTTTTTAAAAATAATTTTTTTCAACACATAAAATTTACATGTTATTTTTATTTAATAAAATAATTTTTTTCAACACATAAAAATTTATTCATACATGTAAAATTGAATTTTTTAATATATGTTCTTTTCAGCTGAAACGGGACAGGACTTAATAAGTCAGAATTGAATTGAATTGAATTAAATAAGTTTGAATTGAACTTGAATGGACTGAATTGAACTTAATATGTTTGAAAACTGAAATGAATTTAATAAGTGAACTTTACTAAATTAAACTAATTTAATAGGTTTGCACTAAATAGAAATTAATAGGTTTGAACTGAATTTAACGGAAACGAACTGAGAATAAGTCCAAAAGAATAGTCTAAGTGTTGCAATAAAACTATTTTTATCAAAATGTTGGAGGTTTAAAGAATTTTCTAATACAAAGAGAATAAGAAAAATAAAATTATTTATATTAGTGTTTTTTTCAATCCTAAATTAAAAGATAGACATGATAATTTAATATTTTTTGAATTTAAATAGTACTCTAA
Organism: Euphrasia confusa; assembly: GCA_954870475.1. Taxonomy (NCBI): domain Eukaryota; kingdom Viridiplantae; phylum Streptophyta; class Magnoliopsida; order Lamiales; family Orobanchaceae; genus Euphrasia; species Euphrasia confusa. The sequence continues at coordinate 42,391,724 of OX940956.1, read as the reverse complement.
ATTTTGTATTAAAGAGAAACACGAAAAAAACATAACTTAAAAAATATAGTAAATCATTACTTTAAATAATAGGAGTAATTACTTTAAATCATTACTTTGATATTTTCCATTCAATTTAAGTAATATTTTTTTTATATTGAAGCAATTAATTAATATTAATTGTATAATATATAAGTAGTAGTAAAAAAGAAATAAGAAACGTATAAATCATTATATAAAAATATATATCACAGCGAGGTTTTAAAAAAAATTGTAATTTATTAAATTATTGAACGTAATTTATTAAATTATAGTAAAATCCACGTAAATAGAACGTAATTTATTAAATTATTGAACGTAATTTATTAAATTATTGAACGTAATTTATTAAATTATAGTAAAATGCACGTAAATTGAACGGGGTTTATAGTAAATTGCACGTTATTCATTTTATTTAGAAAAAATGTAATTATTTATTATTACTTTAATACAAAAATTTGCCTAGGGGCTTTGTAAATGCAGTAACGGGCCCGCTACCGTTGTCGGAATTGTCGAACGAAGGCTGCCAGTCGGCGTGCATCAAATCAAGCAAATGCTTGATCTCCCCGGAGTCTCAACTCGTGTTGTTTTCCTGCACGGTTCCCGGATAAAGAGTCTGGCTGAAGTACATCACGAGATTGATCAGTATGTAGGGTTGGCCCGGGGCCTCGACTAAATCGTACACCTTGCACAATACGAAAAATGGGATTTGATTCTCGAAGAGAAACAAGTCTCTCCACAAGCTACTCATGATACAATCCATCAGGAAAACAACGGCCACCACTTCACTATCTCCCAACACTTGGAAAGAAGATCCACGTCCTTGGACGAGTTGATGAGGCAATCCATCATTATCGCGTAGTCGGTCACAAAGTTATGCCCCCTGCTTCTCGGAAAGTACTGCTCGTAAACGATCATGCTCCTGAAAAAACATTATGTCCTGTCGTCGACAGTCAAAGTCGGCATCGATAAAATGCCATTTTTGAACTTTTTCATAATAATAAACGAAATTCAAAATCAAAAAGTAGACAAAAGTACGAAATAAACTTTTTCAAATATAGAATACAACAAACTACCAAATACTTAAATACTTATTGCAATTAACATATTTCTACACGTTTTAAATTCGTATTCACAATTAATTACTAAAAGACTATTCCTTCCAAACCAAAATGGGAATACAATTAATTACTAAAAGACTATTCCTTCCAAACCAAAATGAAACCGGAGAATATACTTCAGTCTTTAGAACTACTTACTGCTAGCAGCGTTCGGTTTCGGAGTTGGGGAGTTGGGAGATTTTGTGGTGGATGCCGGCGAAGGTCTCGGCAGCGCCCGAGGAATTTTTATGCATGTTTGTTTTTTTTTACACAAACAACGATAGTAGTATTTTTCAAATATAGAATACAACAAGTCAACAAACTTTTTTCAAATATAGAATACAACAAACTTTTTCAAATATAGAATGCACGCAGTCGCAGTGTTATACTAATAAGTTATTTGATTTGATTTGGTACGTTGATCAATTATTGTGGCTCAAGAATTCAATTTAAAATTTACTCGGCACACATTTTAAATTAAGTATAAAACATCATTGCATATTAAGTTAAGAAGGATAAAATTTAAAACATAACTCAATAGTTATTAAACGAAATATTTAAGGCTTTGTTCGAGCTCGAATTGAGTTCGAGCTCTAGCTGATATTGAGTAAAATTAACATTCAATCGATGACTTTTCAAGCTTGAAACTACTAAACTCGAACTAAACACTTAAGAACCATACCTAACGGAGAATTTGAAGATACACAATCAAAATGGATTGATTTTCAAGTCACCGGCTTGGGCTGTATTATCTACTTTTGCGAGAGCAGTGCGTGGAGTGCTTAGGATGTTGTCATTCCAGAATTGAGGTCGAGACGGTTTGGATTGTAGTATATGTTTTAGGATGTTGCCATTCCAGAAGTGAGGTCGAGACGGTTTGGATTGTAGTATATATTTTGTAATCGAGTAGGCGACCTATTAAGTAGTTAGAATGCCTTAGAGGTTTATGTATTTAGGGCGTTTTATCCCTATTTTACAAAATGACAATTTTACAAAAGAAAGGTTTTACAAAACTAAACTAAACCCATTAAAATATTGTACAAAACAAAACAAAACTAACTATAAGTCTATTCTTTTTTACAATTAACAAGGTGTACAATTTTACAAAAGAAAGGTTTTACAAAACTAACTAAACCCATTAATATTATTAATATTGTACAAAACTAAACTAAACTAACTATAAGTCTATTCTTTTTTACAATAAGAGAAAAGAAAGGTTCTTAAGTATAATACAGTATAATACTTAAGAATAGTATTTTTTTTGCAAACCCCTAAAAATAAATTTGAATAAATTAAAACTTTAAACCCAAAATACCCCTTACCTTCCCAATTTTCACATGTTCTTGTTCGAACCTTAGTTAGGGTTTGTATAATCAAAATTATCTAGTTAAATTAACTGTATATCTACTTTTTCCTTAATAAATTCTAAGTGTAAATGTTTACCAAGTCCCCAATAACAAGTAAATGTATTGTATATTTAAATCTTTTTTTCTTTTCCCAAGTGCCGAGTAACAAGTAAATTAAATGTATAAACATCTTCTGTAAACTTATCTATTATTATTAGGATAGGCAAAAGCACTACATAACTTTTTTACCTAAAAATATATGTTTATTATTATTCATTTTTTATTTTTGTCGTGGATGATTTAGGCGGCTGCTGTCGTTACCTGATTCAGATTTTGGACTGGTCCGGAATGCAGGTGTTTAAATGCATGTACGATAATATCTTCGTGAGCAAGTCCTTTGTCGTGGATGATCCGACTCTGACAACTCTTGCTGTTGCGGTTACGACTGGTAAAGGTGGACCAGCGTTTAATTTCAGGACACCGATTGATGTTGAAGGTCCGGAAATTAAACGTCTCTTGAAAATTCACAGGCGGGCTATGCTCGTCCCTATCAAGACGAGTACTCGTGTTCATCGGTTCTGGGGGATGGGGAACCGTTAATTTATCTTCAATCTGATGTGATGTTATCATCTGGCAGTGTGATGTTCTATCTAATGTTTTTATTTATTTCCTTTTTCCTAATTTCGCTGTTGCTTACTTATTATTATTATTATTATTATTATTATTATTATTATTATTATTATTATTACATATTGAATCTTGATTCCCAAAAGCTTTTCACTATTTTATCAATATGAAACACATGTTGAGTCATTATTCTAAAATGTCTTATTTGTTTTACTTTGAAAAGGAATGTCTTGAGTGCTTCACTTGGCTACTGCTTTGATGATGCTTTCCATAATAAGCTAAAATCCATAATGCATGAAATCCATATAAGAAAATATCCACCATCCAGGAGATGTCCATTCTCAAAGAGAGACCTTGTGGTTGGAATTGATTTTCCTGCTACTGTCGAGGTAGATCTTAATAATTTTGGTTTGTGGTTAGTCTTGTAAATGTATCTATTGTTCCGTGTTATTTGTTAAACTTTATAATGTATAAAATGGCACGGTTTGAAAGATGCCCTCCGTTCTATTTACCCTGCGAATGGAGTAGAGTTCATGTGTGATGAGGTAAATAACCTATTACCATTTACCACTGCATAACTTATGTTCCTTTAATTCGGACGTGAAGAAGTTGACTGTTGGTCTTACATATTTTTCATTTTCAGATTGACAGGATGAATTTTAAATGTAAGTGCACATTTGCTTATTGCAAAGTATCAGACCAAATTAAAGCTTTTAAATTAAATATGTCTGAAGGTCGCCGTATGAACATTACTTTTATTTGGTTCTCGATCCTATGATGACTGGGTTCTCTCTCCACAAGTGTGAGTAACAAATGTCTTTGGAAACTTGTATGAATTTAATGTTTGATTTATATGTATACCTTTTTTCCACATTATTTCATTATTTCAAAGAGCATCCAACAATTTCAGGATCAACAATTGTGAAGGGGCTGTTTAAGGAAGAAATGTTTACTTAGTCCCCAAATTAAGTGCCGAGTAACAAGTACTAGTCTAAATGTGAGTAACAAGTAAATTTATAAACATCTTGTAAACATATTTTATTATATTAGGATAGACGAAGGCGGTTGGATTTATTTAACCAGATACTACTATTAATCAAATTATTATTATTACAAGGGTTGACGATGATGGTGTTGATTATCATTTATTTTACTTAAAAATACATTCTAACTCTTTATTTTTTTGATAAATTTGTATATTAATATTGTTCAACATATGAACAGTCTACCGTATTCGATATCATATCTTTCATTTATTAAAGATAAGTCTCTACCGGTTAGACAGCTCCTGATTTCCGACTCTGACAACTCTTGCTGCTGCGATTATCCTGGATAGTGGATCAGTGTTCTTCGGCACACCGATTGATGTAAACGAACGGGAAATTAAACGTCTCTTGAAAATTCACAGTTAATTTATCTTGATTATGATGAGTTGCAGGATGATTTGTTATCATCTGTCATTGTGAATATAATTGTGATGTTTTATTTAATGTTTTTATTTATTTCCCTTTTCCAAATTGATTATACATGCATGAGACCTTTTATCTCTTCAAGAAAAGCGAAATCAAAGGGTCATTCTAATTTCTATGTTTTTAAAATTTATTTCAAATTTCTTTAGACGTTTCATGTCCCCACGACATGATTATTTCTCCTATAAATTCACATTTGTATTATTATTATTATTCTCCTAATTCACCAAAACTTCAAGCAGCCTCCCCTCCTTAAATCACCTTACTCTCTCCCTCGTGTCAATTAGAAGGACTACATCAAGCTAGTTTGGGCCGCGTCGGCCCGTAACATGGTGGGCAGGGCCAACTTGGACGCTTATCTCAGCCAGGAAATGTGCATGAGATCGGGCTGAAGCCTGATGGCCCGTAGAAAAGTGTTAGTGTTGCGATGGGCCCGATCGACGAGGACCGACCCAATTGCTTTTCCCGGGAAGATGTTATGAATAACAATTTAATTATTATGAGGAGTGTAATTAGTGTGAGGGGAGTGAATCAAACAGCCCTCTAAGAAACTTGTGCAATACTTTTACAAGAATGAAATTACATAATGCATTACTTTCGAAAGTCGGTTTGATGATGAATTCTCAATTATATTCGTCAAATTGGTTTTGTCCATAACTATTCAGTCTACTTAATTACTTTCTTCCAATTGTTTAATGTATAACGTACATCGAATATAAGTAAAATATAAGTAAAATACGTGGTATGCAAATTTTTGTGATCAACTCTAAAACTTGAATATCTTTAATTTGGATTGAAATTAATAATGTCATTAGACCTATAATTAAGCATTCTTAGTCATTCATCTGAAAGATAGCAAGTGCATTAAATGAAATACTATAGTTAACTTTCTCCTCAACACATTAAATATGTACTCTTTATTTTGTTTTGCTATAAAGGTACTTCAAAACCCCATTCCTTCTTGCAACCATTTTTGTCTGGAAGAAACTCACCTCATTAACCTCCATCGTTTCGTTCCGAAACCCACCTCCATTTTTGTTCGGAAGAAAGCCACCTCCACCTTCATCGATCCGCACACTTCGTATAAAGGGAATTATTAGTTTATATTTAAAAAAATATTAATATAATTTTAAAACGGGTCGAAAAAATCATTAAATATCCGTTGATCCGCCGAATACGTATTTTAATTGAGTTTTTGATGATTTGGCGAGTCTCGGGTCGGGTACGAATAAAAAAAATTCATTTGAAACATGTACGAAACGATGTTGATCGCTCCACACTCTCCATTGCAAGTAGTGTTCTAGATTTAATTGAAAGTCTTCAAGTTGATCCGTTCTACACCGCTCCATTCAATATCACAAATGTCAAACTCCACATCCGCTCCGGTCAATATTACAAATTACAAACGTTTAAAATCTCAATTCAAATTTTCAAAGTGAATGGCAGTGTTCTTTATTTTGTTGTGAACTTATAAATCATGGATTCATGAGTTTATTTTATAAAAGAGAAGAGGAGGAGTTTGCCCAAATTGCGAATTATATGAAGATGTTAATTTGTCTTTTGATAAGTGAAAGTATGAGGTTTCTGATATATCATTCTATGTGCTTATTGATACACATTCTTAATAATAATTGGGATGTATTATCTATTTTAGTGATATATCATTCTATGGGCTTATTGATACACATTCTTAATAATAATTGGGATGTATTATCTATTTTAGTGATATGTTATGTTTTATTCTAACTTTATGTTATTTTTATTCTCTTTATTATTTTAAGTTGGGATGTTATTTTTATTTTAAGTTGGGATTGGGATGTTATTTTAAGTGGGATGTATTATCTAGTTTATATTATCTATTTTAGTGATATATCATTCTATGTGCTTATTGATACACATTCTTAATAATAATTGGGATGTATTATCTATTTTAGTGATATGTTATGTTGTATTCTAACTTTATGTTATTTTTATTCTCTTTATTATTTTAAGTTGGGATGTAATTTTTATTTTAAGTTGGGATGTTATTTTAAGTTGGGATGTATTATCTAGTTTAGTGATACGTTATGTTTTATTCTAACTTTATGTTATTTTTACTCTCTTTATTATTTTGATATGTTATGTTTTATTCTAACTTTATGTTATTTTTGTGCAAAGTAAACAAGTATTTATTATTTTGGTGGTTCATTCTTTACCCATAAATTAAAGGATTTATTACATTTTGCAACCCCATATATGGGTTTTTTTACACTTTGCAACCTAATCGGAATTTCGTAACACTTTGCAACCCCATGTATACGGATTTTCACTTTGCAACCTAGATCGGAATATTCTATGGAATATTCCGAGAGATTGAGGACCACGCTCCAGTAAAATGTGTGGGTGTAAATTTATTATGGAGCTAGAGGGGTATTAATGTACTTACCCATTATTAATTGTTTTTGAATTAATATCTAAAATACAATGATGAAATCATCTTCCTCCTTCAAATTAATCCACAGTTGAAAGAACTCAAGACACGAAATACAACAGCTCTCGACTTTTGAAAATAAAATTACAATCCTTATTTTTTTTTTCACAAAACAAACAAATTATCAAATCCAATTAAAGAGCAGCAAAACTGAAGCAAGAAATTCACACACAAAAATGTTAATTAACTCCAAAAACTTCAATCAATCGACCAATACTCAAATGCTCATACAGTAAACCCTTTCGGAGATCTTAAGAAGCCGATCCGGCGGCTTCCGGTAGAAGAATCTTCTGAACAGCGCCATCTAGTGGCGCTGTTTCCCCTCGACCAGATCCAAAACCTTGAATTTTCCCCCAAATTCAATATTCCGAAATTCACTTGAATTCAAACCCCACTCACCTTAGAAATTTGACCACGTAGTAGTCCAACGGTAATTTAGGCGCAATACTATGAATTAGAGTTCATGCTGAAAGACTCATCGACATTCAATTTTCGTCATCAATAGACAAACCCTTTACGGCTATGGGCCTTGGGATCTATCGGAGGGGGTTGCCTGAAATTGCTTCAAAGGCTCGCGTACATCAACACAATCGTCTATCCTTTCACATCTCTCCCTCTGGTTGCCTCCCTCTGTTCATCGACACCGTTATTCAATTTCATTAAATTAATATTATATATATATATATATATATATATAAATTGATCGAAATTGACTGGGGGTAAATATGTAATAAGCCAACGTGGATGTATTTTTAATTACAAAAAACCCTCTTAAACGGAATATTTTATCGAATATTCCGATCCAGGTTGCAAAGTGAAAACCCGTATACATGGGGTTGCAAAGTGTTACGAAATTCCGATTAGGTTTTAAAGTGTAAAAACCCCCATACATGGGGTTGCAAAATGTAATAAACCCTAAATTAAATGAGAATCAAAGAACCTCGTAATATTAAAACATTCCGTCTCTCTCAAAACAAAATCAGGAAAGGATCATCCTTGAGGCATTTCATTCTTTCGTGGAGTTGTTTTCATTTTCGTAGTGCACCATGATCATAATCAGGTCGTAGTATTATTTGTGTCCTCTTGTAAATTTAAATAAAGAATTAGAAAGATAAACTAACTAATAATTGTGGCACCATGATCATAATCAGGTCATATATGATATTTGAAGTAATAATTTGCGGCTTATCGTACCTTATAATACCTTATAATACATACGGAGAAAAGTCTGAATGAAGTCTTAACAATTGAAGAGCTCATCGTGTACTCTACACAAATTTTTCCAGAGAACACGGATCATCGAGATCATGCTTGAGGTCGTATATCAATAACTTTAGTTTGGTGTTTTCCATTACTTTGTGAGCAATATCTCCTACTACAAATAACTAAATCAATTAATTGTGTTCCAACACATACACAACCTACAAATAACTAAATCAATTAATTGTGTTCCAACACATACACTACAAATAGCTAAATCAATTAATTGTGTCCCAACACATACACAACGATTCATTCGCCTAAACACAATAAATAAATAAATAAATAAATAATTGAAAAATTAACCTGAAACAAATATTCAAGGACAGATCCATAATTAAATTCATGTGGCAGGAGCTTCTCGTGCGGCTCCTCCTCGGCGACTTGATAAATCCTTTCGGCATCTGAAACATTAGGGTTTGTCTTCCTCTTATCAATTTCAGTTACCTCAAATTTCATATTCATTCAATTTTATTTTAACAAATCCAAATTCATTAAGCGCAGCAAAGAAGAAGTAAATACCCGTTAATTAGATTTCAATGGAGGGAAAGGGATAAAAAATTCTGATGAATCAAACCCCTAATTAAGGTTTGGACCGGGCCAGACAAAGTTATTGGGCTTAGTAATGGCCCAACGATGTGGGCTTAGAATTTGTGACAAGATATACGGTACTTTTTTTGCGGGCAAAATTTAACGTGCCCGTCAATGACGCGAGGTGTTTATATGAGTTTATTTAAAATATTTTATAAGATGTTACTAATACACTGTTAATTTTATTTATTCAAGATCTTAAATTGTCAAACAAAATAAAAATCTCAATGTTTGCATATTTATTTTATCCAAATTAAAACTTAATGATACATACATCATATCTTTGTTAGTTAGCTAATTCATTCAGGTTCGTAAGATGCAGCATCTCGAAATTTACCATATTCCACGATTGTTGAATATATAGAGTTAATTCACAATTGTTTTTCTTGTACATGCATGAGTACATATGTAGTTTGAATGTTCTCTTGTACTTGATAATTTGATTTGCCATTATTAATACATTTGCAGATGGAAAGGGAAAAAGAAGATTAAATACAGCACAATATACCGATCGTCTGGCTCGGGATTTAAATTAATCTGCATACTAATATTTTTCGATAACCGGCATTTCAATGTTAGTTATCTTGTTAACTACACAATGTGATGCGTGTTGATGTATGTTACCGCGTAATTATGCAAAGGGAAACAATCCACATGACTCGAGCATTGACCGATAATTACTCGAAAAGGCAATTATAAATTTGAGCCACAAAATAAAAGATGAAGAGAAGTGATCTAAAACTGTCTGAAGGAAGGAAGCCAAGAATGCATGTGATGTTCGATATACATGCAATTAATTTAATTGTTAATATATGAGTCAAATAATTGGTTCCAATATTTACTTTTCTACGTATTGATATGATTGAATTGAAATAATTACAAGTACACACACACAAAAGTGGATAGCTGTCTTAAAAGCAGGGTTGATTTTTCTGTTTCCTCTTTTGAGTGATACAAACTGCCGGCCATTCTAAACTTCTTCAATTGATTATCTGCAACTCTTTTCTTTTTTTCTTTTTTTATGGAGTTTGATGGCATGGAAAGTTAGGTATCTTTGAGACCAAACATTTTCTACGCGTTATCGATCGAGTCAACTCTAGAATAACACAACCGGTAAATTTTTCGCAACAAAAAAATTATTAGCATAACAATTTATCGACAAAAATAACATGTTTGATTTGTTTTGTTGATTAAACTTTTGCGGATTTTATCGATTTCCACTGCCGCACACTAAATGATTTAATTTGGTCTATGATCATTGTTTCAACTATGGAAAAAAAAGTCAAAGTTTGAGAGCATGATAAAGTCCACCAAATTAAAAATGAGTTCGGATGATGCAGAGAAATTGATCGAATAGGGAAGCACTAAAAAGTGTTGAACAGAGCTTTTACACGTGGCGTTCGAGGAAGCAGCCTTCCAGAAGTGGAAAGTATGACCCTCACCCTCCCTCCATCCCAACACACTTGATGAATTCTTGGATTCCAACCACAACCAACTTGTGTACTTTCTTTCTCAGTTTCAGTTTCTGATCAATCACATGAGCAGTGAAACTGTTTGCAGCATCTAGCTACCTAAAAGGTTTGAAAAAATTGCACATTTTGATTCCACCTTGAAGTATGTGTTTTTTCGCTTTGAAGAAATAGAATTTAACATTCTTGGATACTGAAAATTGACCTAGCTACATGCTCGGGGAGAGAGGCGATGATCTGCTATTTTTTTTATAGGTCAATTGCAAAAATTTAAATACTACATACATGTCTCGAGTTCGAACTTTGAACTTTACGATCCTTAATTCAAGTGTTCAACCAACCGAGCTAACAACTTTGACTCACGTGACTCTCGCAAAGAGTTCTACAATATTGACTATAGAAGCTAAACATAACGAAAAAACAATACATTACAACTTATACATATCAAAACCTCAAATCCGAATATGATTCGAGACCTTGATCAACTAGGACTAAAACGATTTTTGGCGTGACAGATTCAAATTTAAGATAAATGACCATTTTGCCCATGGAACCCAACATGTCCAAAACATCCCTAAATTCAAAATTTCGTTTACATTTTAAAAACAACCAAAAAACTAAAAGCACAATTACATTCCAATTCAAGTGTTTGTTTCACTTCGAGGGGTGAAAAATCAAAATTTACCCCTGATGAGCCATTTTATTTGCTCATCTTAAAGCGTTTTTACACCCTTTATTGAGTCAGTTTGAGTCAGTAACGTGTCTGGGAGGGCACAATAGGATGTTTGGGCAGAGTGTGTAGGTGTACATGTAGTAGGTGGTGCATTGTGCGAAAGAGGCCAGAAAATCATCCACTTTGGGCAACCACGGGGATCCGAGCCAAAGTGACTTGATCAGTTTGACCCAAGGAGGCAAAGTCACCACTATGGGCAAAGTCACGAAGCAGAAGAATCAAACGCCGAAGTTGAAGTTTTCACTTTGGGCAAAGTCGCTTCTTTGGGCAAAGGGCAGAAGGCGCCCAGTTTGGGCAAACGGCGAGTATCGAGCATACCAGAGTAACAGATTCCGAAAGTTAGGGGATTCTGCCTAATCCCCCATCTTTATCCGGTCAGCTGATAAGGAAAGAATCCCTAAAGACCAGGACTTTCTTTGACCGCCAAGAGTCCCAGCAAAAACAAGCTCTGGACGGACTACGCCCAAACGGCCCAGACCCATGAGCCCACCAGCCCATTAATACAAATCTGATGCCCTAGAGACCGCACATATAAAGAAGGGATCGCTGATCAGCAAAAAAAACAAGACGAAACACACACGACACCACACAAGAAGAAATATAGAGAGCACAATATACAAAATTTATGAGAGTTCTTATATATTTGTTTTAAGAGTCGAGAGGTGAAACACTGCCCTTTGGGGCAGCCCGTTTGGGCGAAATTGTATATTATGTTTTCCTTTATTTAATTTAAATCTTTTCCTTTCAGTATTTGATTTCGTTGTTGCTTTATTTATTTGTTTTAATTATTTGTTGATGGATTATTAGCGTCTGGGCAAAGGCAGATCGAGGGGGAGTTTGGGTAAAGTGAGACCGAGAGGTTGATGGGGCTAGAGTAGCCGGTTGGGGGTTTGTTCCCGAAGCAAAGTTGGTTGAGGACTATTTCCGGGGAGTTTGGGCAAACTAGGACGGCCACTAGTGAACCTTTACAATCTGGGATACTGGTGATTGGGCAAACCGCATAGATGTACCTTGTAGTATTGTTGCGGCCATAGCACTAGAACTTGCTGGTGATTGCGGTCGTATGACTCGGAGTTCCGAGCATGCTATTGGCCGAGCGGGTCTGTCTAGAGGGTAATGCGGGTTTGGGCAAACTAGATCCATGTTTGGCCGCATAGGTTATCGAATTGTTCAGATCTAGGAGTTTAGGCATAACGTTAGCTTGCCTTCTCTTTACACAGTAAGGATAGATAAGGGGTGGGGCAATTGTTGGGCGTGACGCAATAGGACCACTATTGTCTTTTTAAAGCACCCTATAACTGCTGACAAACCGCTGGTAGAAATCCTTAGTGCCTATGACCGGTAGTATGCCCAGATGACCCTGAGAGATGTTGTATGCCCAGATACTGATTTTCCCCAACTTAGTTTAGTTTAGTCGTAGTTAGTTGAGTCGAGTTGTTCATGAGAGAACCACTGTGCCCACAGCAAATCAAAACAAAACTTTTTTAAATCGTGACAACCCTCTGGGCAAAGCCGAGATCACTTACTGCAATTGCTTCCTCGTGGGACCGACCCCACATACTTATCACTATCTACCTTGTAGTGTTAGGTGTTGGCAGAATTATAAATATTATTTTGACAGCGCGTTTGCTCCGCGACAAGCAATTCGCGCTCGTCAACCCCGTTTTGAACTAGCGACGCATGTAGACATATTGATCGATCATGTTGTATGAAATAAAATGAATTAAAAGCATAAAACAGTCGATGGAGCAACGTGCGTGCATAGTCACCTATGATATGAGTGAAGACTACCAACACCTATTGAAATTCATGCATGATGACTATATATGTTAGAATATGCGGACATATATAGTAGCTAGAGTTGCAGGTTGTGGACCTGAATTTAGCTAACCTGACCCAATTAAGCGATCGTGCTACTAAGATTAATTATCTCGTGAGTCGTGAGACATCATAATCGATATGAGAGCTAGGGCCATTTATGATATTCGATACGATTAGTGATTTATTTTGTTCTATAAGTCATTTTAACCGAAGAGCTTAAACAGAAACGTAACGTTGCTGCATGATTATATATGTTTGAAATTAAAATTCCTTTGCACTCGTTTGTCAAAAGCTTTGTGTACGGATGCACACAAAAACCAATTAACTCCGTCCGAGATGAAGAAACAAAAATGGCAGCTGTCATTTTTGACCCGATTTCGTGTTTCCTTATATGTTGTAAAGCTGAGAGAAATTGTTGCATCTACTCATACGTCTCATCATCATCTCCTTCAATTCTACACACTAAAATCAACTACAGTAAACATTGTTTAATTTTGATGAAAAATATTATATATGTCTCGTCTCGTCTCTCGTCTATCATATTGCGACACATAAAAAAGATGAACAGTTGTTTACTATTGATTATTGCAAAGTTATGCATATGCATCGTGAGCAAACATCGACTCGGCCTAATACGATGCATGTGAACAAGAAAGCGATCCATAGATTAAATACTTGAAGTTACATTTTTACCCTTGTCATATTCATTATGGTTGTAAAAATATATAGTTCTCTCCGGATATTTCATCCGAGTATGTACTTGTGAATTGTGATCGATCACATGCACTTGTATATAGATCTCGACTTTCTCAAGAAAACAAAATGGATTATATTGTTTTCGTTTTTTTGTTTTTGAGTTGAATCAAGATTTTTGTGAACTAGATAAGGCCGGCCGTAAATTTTCCATTGCAGGCAAGTGCTGCATTATTGGCTTGTTTCCATGCATCGACATATTTCACTAAATTTCGATGAGTTGTAGTTCTATTCTTTCAATGCAGCCCGTTTTCTATAGGATGAAAATGCATGGTCATTGTCAACACACGCACACATTGTATAAAGTGAAACAATAAGAGAAGTATATATCCAAGGCAAGGGGAATGGGGAGCAGGATTTGACATGGATAATTGAACACAACTCCAACAAAGTTGCTACACTAAGTACGTTCGTTGCAATGTGTCGTGTTGTAGAGGTTGCCGTAGGAAATCCTCATGCACCATGATAAGATCGATGCGCATAATGCATGTAGTACTACTTCACTAAACACACGCTTTCTCATTACGTACATTGATCTTCAATTATCCACACAATATGATTGATGAAAAACTACGAGACAAAGCCTAACTCATGGCGACACCTAACTTCAGTACTATTGTCCGATTTTCAGTTAAATATCTTGCTATATATGTACAATTATACATTTGAAGAGAAGGAAATCAACACGGTGTTTTGACTTGAATTTAGGGATCACGTGAGCTTATACACTGCATATTAAGCAGTTTTATTTTAAACCATTAGATTTTAAAACGAACGATGAGGATCGGATGTTTGCAAGGCCCCTAACCCTATTTTCTTTTGGTAACAAGACCTAATTTTTTTTGTGTTTTTTGTTTCCCGCAAGAAATTGGGTTATGATATTTCCAAAAAGTCCAATAAAACAACTCTACATTGAATGCCATCCTTATGGTCAATGAGCAATGATAATGGAGTCACCACCGTCCTCCCCATGCAATGTCGGCCCATATCCGATCTCTCCCGCATATAAATACACCTCATCTTTTAGCTTCAACATCGACAACATCAACACTTGTCTCAATAACTCCACACATTTTCATATATCCCTAGCTACTACTACAAAGCATTTTAAGGTTTTCGTACGAAAAACAACAATGTTGTCTAAGAAAATTACATGCAAGTCACACGGCCAAGACTCCTCCTACTTCTTAGGGTGGCAACAATACGAAAAGAACCCGTTCCACCCCGAGAATAACCCCTCCGGGATCATTCAAATGGGCCTAGCCGAAAATCAGGTACATATATCGATTTCTTGCCGGTTTTTTATTAAGTGGTTAGTAAATATTAATCGATTTCTTGATACATGCACAGCTTTCTTTCGATCTCCTCGAGTCGTGGATCGCACGAAATCAAGAAAGGGAGTGGTACAAGCAAAAGGATGGTGATGGTGTTTCCATGTTCAGGGAATTGGCTCTTTTCCAGGATTATCATGGCTTGCCTGAATTTAAAAAAGTAATTAATCACTCCATAATAACAATAATCACTTAATTTAATTATACTTTAATTAATCAACACTTTTTTAATTAATCAAATCCAGGAACTTGCACGTTACATGTCCGAAATCAGACAGAAGAAGGTGACATTCGACACCGACAAGCTCGTACTCACCGCCGGATCCACGTCAGCAAACGAGACCCTCATGTTCTGCCTCGCCGAACCCGGCGAAGCCTTCTTGATCCCGACTCCATATTACCCCGGGTAAAAAATATTTAGATATTCTTACCGTACGTGCATGCGTACATATTCTTACATAAATTCCGGTATGCATGCAGCTTCGACCGAGACTTGAAATGGAGAACCGAGGTCGAGATCGTCCCGATACATTGCTCGAGCTCGAACGACTTCAAAATCACTCTCCCCGCCCTCGAGACCGCCTATCTCCAAGCCGAAAAAGTCAACCTAAAAGTCAAAGGCTTATTCATCACGAACCCTTCGAACCCTCTCGGCACCTCCCTAACCCTAGAAGAGCTAAACCTAATCATCGACTTCTCGGTCGAAAAAGGCATCCACATAGTGAGCGACGAAATATACTCCGGGACGGTTTTCGATTCTCCGAGATTCATCAGCATCTTAGAAGCCCTCGAAAACCGAAAGGACCACCTCTCGACTCGTGTCCATCTCGTCTCGAGCCTTTCGAAAGACTTGGGCCTTCCGGGCTTTCGAATCGGGATGATATATTCCAACAACGAGACTGTGATATCGGCTGCCACGAAAATGTCGAGCTTCGGGCTCGTTTCGTCGCAGACTCAGTTCTTGCTGTCGAAAATTCTAGCCGACGAGAAGTTTGTGAAGAAATATATCGAGGAAAATCGGACAAGGCTGAGGGCTCGACAGAGGATGCTGGTGTCCGGATTGGGGAGGCTCGGGATAAGGTGTCTGAAGGGAAATGCGGGTTTATTTTGTTGGGTCGACATGAGGCATCTTCTTGCTTCGAACACGTTCGAAGCTGAGATGGAGCTTTGGGAGAAAATGGTTCATGAATACGGGTTGAATGTTTCGCCCGGATCCTCGTGCCATTGCTCTGAACCCGGTTGGTTTAGGGTTTGCTTCGCGAACATGGCGGAGGAGACTCTCGATTTGTCGGTCGAAAGGATTCGAGCAATGGTGGATGCTTGTGTTTGGAAAATATGTTAAAGTATAGTTTGTGTTTTTTACTCTTTGGATTGATGAAAAGCTAATGAAATATTGTGTTTTGGTTTTTGTAATCAGTTGCACATAGTACTATGTTAAAAGTGTTTGCCCTAATGTTAATAGATTGAGTATGATTATACTGTATATTTTATTTTCTCAATTTTATTCAGTTAAATTTTTATTTTTATTTGTATGGAATGGAATATTGTGTAGCTGTTGATTTCATGTTAATGAAAGCGACTGCAAGTTACTATCTTCAAACTCGATTTGTCTGATGAAATCAACAAATGCACGACTTTGAAACACGTTTTCAATTGACAGCTTTAATGCGTGTGGGTCCCAACAACATCCAACATCAAATTATCTACTTAAACACGTTTTCTTAAAAAAATAAAAATAAACAAAAAAAATGCAACAATTTATTCTGGATCATATGGAATCAAAAAAGTGTAACTATTTTTCTTATCGTCTTCTTCATAGACACCCACACAAACGCTACAAATCCCGACTCCAACGAACTCATGATCCGCCATAGCTATACAAAGCTAAGCTAGGTTGTTAATGAATTATTATCTTATCTACCAAGAATGTCTTTGTTACTATGCAGAAGAAATCAAGACACTTTGAAAGTTAAGCCACACCTACCGACTTTCTCTTCAATCCCATGAAAGAATAAACCAATTAACTAAAAGTTTCCACAAATAGCAAAAATCTTGGCAATGAAAACGACCAACCTACAAAAGATCTCGACTTGTACACTTAATCTACGTAGTCGGTAGTCCTCCCGTGTTTTTCAAGCTGGACTACGCTTAAGTTAGTTAGCAATCATTGAAAAGGGTGTGTTCCTAACGATGGGAATAATTCGCACTTTATTGCCTATTACGACCAACCTAAGGAAATCCTTTGTAGTTGATTAAGAAGCAATAGTCAACAATATTCTACTATTGCACGAGTTCACATGGCTTCTTTTTCTCGACTATGACTTTTTCTTATAATCTTTTGCCTTCGAGCCCTATTCACGAGTCACTGTACTATCAATTCTTTGGCTTGACGAAAGAAGATTACTAGCTTACACACCCATGGGTCACTATACTCACCCGATTAAATGTATCCAGACGATACTAATATCAATTACACGCAAGATGTTCATTTAGAATGCATTAATTACATGAGATTTTGGGCAAGTTCTAAATCATGCAGAGAAAGCAAAATGCAGAATCCAAACACTGACCGGGTATTGGTATTACCACACCTAGAGAACATATATAGTTATCAGAATTCATGGGTGCATTGTTGAAACGTACTCACGGACAAATCTAGGCACGAAGGTCGTCAATTGTCCTGTCCAGCCAGCACAAACAAGGTTAACTATCTGTGAAGTAGATTCTAAAAAGCTCAAATAGTCAGAAGACACTAAAAAAATAAGCTCACAATTTCCTTCACAGAGCACGTCATAGGAACACGTTGCTTGCGGTCGTTCATCGGGATGTGATTGCAAAGTTGGAAAATTTGGGTCTTAGTTGATCAATCTGCAAATGGGCAAAGTATTAATCTTCTTCTACCTAGAGCTCTAACTTGGATTTTATTTTATTTTATTTGCAGATTAACCCCTTGCTTAATGCGTAATTCACAATCAAACACCCCATCTAATGTCTTGATAATTAACGAATTGGCGCGATAGTTCAAGCAAACTCACATATGAACCCAATGAATTTTTCTTGTTAGGGTTGTTTAATTACAGATAAACCCCAAGTTAATGCGTGATTAAAAAAGTAAACACACCGTCTAATTTTTTGATAATTAATTAATCACCACCTTAGTTACAGAAAAATACACATACGAGCCCAAAAGATTTGCAGATAAAACCCTAACGCGTGAAATTACAAGAGCTCCGATTTACAAACCCTAACCACACACACGGTGAACCATGTACAAAAACATTACCGGAAAATTAGCAGCGATGAAACCAGACGCCGCCTGGGACATCGTTTCTCCGACGCGCTGGTGCTGTTCCGGCGGTCGGGTTTTTGGGAGGCGAAATCCAATTTTGATTCTCGGCTTTCGAAAGATCAAACACGAAATACCCGGCTCCGTATTTGTTTTGTATTGTCAAGTTCGACCCGACTCACTTTGCCCTTTCTATGGAAATGGGCCGGGTAATTATTTGCCGTGACCCGTCTAAGAGCTGAAAACCCACCCGGGTCTAACCAATACCCAAATCTGATTTAAAAATTAAAAAGCACGAAATTATTCGGGGGTTTTTTAATGTTTAAATAATATTCATACATTTAAAAATGAAATAGTAATTGATTTCTTTGTTTGCTCAAAATTCTTTAATTGCACTTACTAATTAAACCAAATCACACAAATAATTAATTAAGCAAATATTGTTTACTCCATTAATTAATTAATTACCCAATACAAAAACACAATTCAACGTTCCAAATATAGCAAATCTTGTTTGTTTTCTCATTATGTCACATTCAATGTTCAAAGATTATAAGAAAATTCCTAAAAATGCTTCTCCAAATTACAAATACATACGATTTCTTGCCAATATAATTCATTTCCAATGGCAGCTATATATACATTCGATTACTCGTGAGAACGAGTTCTCGAGGTTGCTATGGATTTTTCGTCGAGGCAAAATCATACGAGCACGTGCCCAATTTGTCGAAAACATTTCAGACAAGTCGCAACCATTGAAGGTTGTTCTCACCAATGTGAGTCGTCGTTAATTTGATCTTCTTCGTGTGCATTTGTTTTCGTCAAAATTTTGATACACGATTTATAACTTTCAATTTTGTTTTGTGTAATTTGTGTAATTTTAAACAGTTTGTCGTAATTGTATAACGAGAAAGATTACCGAAGAGGGTTTGCGTAGTTGTCCGGTGTGTAATGTAGATCTTGGTCGCTCTCCACTTCAAAAACTCAGGTACGATCTACCAACTTTCGTTTGTGTCGTAATTTCAGTCTAGTATAATTATAAATTATTATTTTAAATGACACAATCAAATATAAATACTTTTAAAAAATGAAACAATTATTTATTTATTTTTTTACTTTAAAATATAATTTAAACTTTATTTTTTTCAACTATTATTCATATTATGATAATTGATTTATTTTTTTCAACTATTATTCATATTCTATGATAATTGATATAATGTACTTTTATTTTTTGGTGTTCCCCTACAAAAGATGATACAACACAATAAAATATTAATCTTATCACTTCAAAATACAATTTACTCAATTTAACTTTATCAATTTAGAATATAATTGTACTTTAATTTTATCTATTTATTTTTTAAAATCGATAGATTTAAGAAATCCACACTCTATACAGAGTTTGACTGATTTCTTTTGTAATTTTTATAGATTTTCATAAACTTAATTGTATTTGGTAATATATTTTTTTTATAATTTTTATTGATTGTTGCGCTATAATTATTGATTCAAATAATAAATATAAAAAAATATTAAAGAATATTATTTATATTTCCTTTTTCATATATAGTTTTTAAATTTCATTATTTTTTATTAAAAGAAAAATATATATAATTTTTTTATATAATTTTTCAAGTATTATTATTTTTAATAATAATTTATTTAATTAAAATAGAAATAAATTTTAATATAATTTTTTATTTAATTTTTAAAGTTTTATTATTTTTAATAATAATTTAGCTGGTTAAAAGTGAAATCAATAAAAATTTCTTTTTATTAGGAGAGATTTTAAAGAGTGAAAAGTATTCACGTTTTTAGAAAAAAATCCAACAAAATCCATATAGTTTTAAAATCCATTAAAATTCATATATTTTTTAATACCTGTAGGTTTTTAAAGACTTTTTAAAATTCATATTGAATACCTCCAGATTTTGTTGGACTTTTCAAAATCCTGATTGAATACTGATAGAGTTTAAAAGTCCTACAAAATCCAATATACTCTAACCAATACAACCTCCTTATTTGCAACTATTTTATTTTTTAATTTAAAAATATATTTTTATCATTTACTTTTAAAATTAAAAAAAAATTAACATTTTTCTTAATCTATATTTTTAACTTAAAAATAATTTTGTAGCTCTTACCTTTTTATCAAAAAATCAAAAATAATAATTATTCTTTTATTTTTTTAACTAAAAAAATACATTTTAAAGTATTTATTTATTATGAAAAATAAAAAAACTAACATTTTTCTTAATCTTCATTTTTCACTTAAAATAATTTTTTTAATCTAAAAGTAAAAAATTAAGCTTTGATAAAACAGAGAGTAGTTTTTAACTTAAAAATAGGTTTTTTAAGTTCTACTCTTTAGAACAGAAACAAGAAACAGTATATTATTGCCAGAGAAAATATGTCACATTTTTATCTTAACCAAGTCTCTAACCTTGCAGGGTAGAGACTTCTTGGCCAAGCACACAGACCAACTTCATCGAAAGAAGAACATCACCACAACCTATAGATGGAGATGATGACCAACAACCAAAAGGCCCGCTTACTCGTAGCTTTTCAAGGAACGAGAAGCAGAAATATCTTTCCCAGGGATCATCTTCCCAGACACAAATAGGGGCAAAGAATAACAATCATACAACCGAAGATAATCTTACTTGGACTAAACAAATACGCGAAAGAGTCTCACATGTGGTTGCCAAGAACACGACAACAGAACCCGTGGCCGATGATCGCAACCACAAAAAGGACGGAGCATTTTGGTTTGCTCTAGTTGCTTCCGATAAACAGTAAGACAATAATACCCCTACTTGCAAGCAATTTATCTAGTTATAGCCTATATATGTTTTAAACTCTATTTTCTCTGTTCTAGGAAATCGAAGGCACCCTTGGAACAAATACCTTCCAGATACTTGAGAGTTAGGTAAGTCCGCTATACGTGACTAATTAATCCGACGAAAATACTAAGAAAATATATATATACCTGATTCATCCTATGAATTCTTCACAGGGATGGAAATATTACAGTATCCTCTATCAAAAAGTACCTTGTGCAAAAGCTCAATCTATCTAGTGAAAACGAGGTTCGTTCTTAAAAAATAATACTCAAATCATTGTGTGCGTCGACTCATAAACTACTATACATGTACATGATTCTTGATCTGCAGGTGGAGATTAGTATGCAAGGACATCAACTGCCTTCTACTTTGGAAATAAGCAAATTGTTAAATTTGTGGGTGCAAACATCACCAACCTCAGATACTACTACTACGAAACGGGCGTTCGTAGGTTGCTCGGCTGAGGAATTTGTCTTGACCCTAACATATGGTAGGTCGTAAATCTTAAATACAAAACAAAAAACCAATTACCCCACCCTAGCTACTTCTCCTTTTATCATATCATAGATAATGTATTTTCATCCAATAGTTGTTATAACTTATATCATAAAAACAATTTCACCACATAATCGAATAATATTTCTGAATAAATAACTAATGCTACGTACAAATTTC
This sequence comes from Euphrasia confusa, assembly GCA_954870475.1. Lineage (NCBI taxonomy): Eukaryota > Viridiplantae > Streptophyta > Magnoliopsida > Lamiales > Orobanchaceae > Euphrasia > Euphrasia confusa. The sequence continues at coordinate 42,369,929 of OX940956.1, read as the reverse complement.
ACACACACTTAAGAAAATTACAGTACACGATTTTTCGAAGCATATATTAAGAAAACAAGCACACAAATTGTCAACTAGATGTCCGTGCATGGAAAGCTTATGAAACAAAAAAAAAATTGCGATTACGGAAAATAAAAAACATACCAAATTTCTCAAAATGAAATCACACGATCGTACGACAAGCGGTTGTTTGTTCCCGATCACGGGACCAGCCTGTAAGGGCCGTCTCCCATGTAATGACCTTCTATGTAAAGGGCCGCGCTTTGCGGATGAAGGCCATCCATCACCATGAACTGCATGTCCTCAGAAGGCTTCCAGTGCCGTTTTCTCTGGTTTATGAACCAATTGTTTATCTGCTTCTGGTCCAAACCAGTCGACTCCGCCAACGCCACCTTCTCCGACTCCTGTTTATTACGAGAAATCGAAGCATATAAGTAAAACGGTCCTATATATAATATAATATATACTCTATATGTGGAAATTAAAAGGCAAAAGTCAATTTACGTACGGATGGATAAGGCCACTTGTAATGCAACTCCCACCAATTGAGGAGCTTCTGCCGAGCATCTTTCGGGAGTTTTCCTTTCTTCTTTTTCTTGGAAAGCTCTTGCTTCAGGCTGCCTAGATATCCGCTGTACTTCTTCAGCAAGTGGTTTTTCAGCTCACGATCTTCTGCGCGTGGATCGAGCCCTTGAAGTCCTATTTCTCCTCCGCTATTATCCGGCTCTTCTTCAGACGAACCAACACCACCCTCACATTTGTCATCTTTTTAAAATGAAAAAAAAAGAAGCAAATTATGAATACAAAATTAGTACGGTTCTTGCGAGATATATTGATCAAAGCTCGAAAGGGTTGAGATATATAAAAAGAAACGACGATAAAGTATTTGTATAGTAAGCTAACTAGCATGCATGCTGCGTAATGAACTAATTAAACATGGATCGATCGATCATCAACATTATGGTGATCGAGCCCATATTGAGCTCAAGTTGATCGAAGTATGTACACGATCGATAAACTGCGTAAATCTAAACGAAAAAATAGATCAATAGACATGCCTATACAAGCACATAGTACAAAGTATATGCATATGCATAGTAGAAAATTAGAAATGCAAGATATACATGAAATTAATTAAAGTATTATTATTATTATTACTACTACTGTTTATTTTGCTTAGGCAGTCGTGACAAAGGCGTTGGAAATTGGAAAAATGAAGGTATCAGTCAGTCAAACTTCTGTTCACTTTCACTGGGAAATAAGCAAAAAATAGAAGTAATAATAATAAAATATAATATTAAATAATAAATTAATTTAATAATAATAATACTGGAGAATTCAATTCAGGACTGAAGAAATAAATTGGTGATGGCTTTTCTGAGTCAAACAAAACAGTCTCAACAATTGGAATTTAAAAATCCTTCCCACATTTAATTAATGCATAACAAAAAAATAAAATTGCATGAAATTGAAATTGATTTACAGTATTAATTTGTGTACCATTGTTGAAGATACGGGCAGGAGCAGCATTATTAGTAAGCGCGTTGAGCTGCGTCTCGATTCGTCGCATGAACTCCATAGCTTCTTGCAAGGGTCGAGTCAGCTCTTCTCGATACTTCACTAACATATCGTAGTAAGCTTCCTGTTTGTTTGTTTGTTTTAATTGATTAAGGAAAGTCGATAGAGTCAAATATAAAATTAATATATAATTGGGATGAAGAATATATATATATGGAGTAAATTAAATTAAATTAAATACCATGAACTGATCGAGTTCGGGGTCTTTGGAATCGTCCCCAGCCACCACCGATTCCCTCTGCCTCGCTACGAACTCCTGCCGAACCTCCGCCAGCCGCGCCACCACCTCCGGAGGAGCTCCGACCTAATTACCGATTATTTTGTTTCAAATTAAATAAATTAAATTAGAAAAGAATAATAAAAAAAAAAAATTAAATAATAACCTTTTGACAATCCATGTAGGCTTGGAGAAGATTCGAGTAGTGGGGATGAGCGATGATTTTGGCCTTGATAGCATCAACCGAATTAATATTATTATTATTATTATTAGAAGTTGTACCGCTACCGCTACCGCCGGTTTCGGTTTTCACGGTCGGGCCTTGTTCGGGTTGATGATCGTAATTCCGACCCAAGTGGTGGAGAGGGAAGCCTGGAGAGAGGATCGGGCCCGGCCCGTATAGAAAATTAGCGCCGCCGCCGTCGCCCAGATGATGATTGTAGCCCTCCATATATATATATATATTTTATTTGATTTTATTTATTTATTTCTGGATAAAAAAACGAAACCCTAGCTATCTCATGATCTGAAGCAGAAAAAAAGAGAGAGAGAGTAGAAATAGAGTAAAGTGATTGAAGGTGGGCCGGTGGCGCAGGTTATGCACATGGGGAGTGGTGTTTGACGGTGGCCGGAAAAGAAAATATCAGTAACAGTGGCGGTATTAGTAGTTCTTGGGGTTGGATGACAAGACGTTCTCTCTTACAAGTATAATAAACAAATGCTATATATTTATTTTTATTGTTGGAAAGCTAAGATACACACCACCACTACTTCAGACTTATCATGACTTTTTATTTTGCCTCTTTCCAAAACTCCTAATTTACTTGGTGGGTGGGAGGTTTTAGGGATATCAATCCAACTCGAAACTCTAAGCTTAGCTCGAAAACAATGTATAATTAAAACCGAATATTTTCAGTTCAAAAAAATCAAAATTGATTCGTTTTGAATCGAAAGAACTTGACAAACATAGTGGGCTAACTCGACAAATCGTGAGCTAGACTGATAACCTGATTTATTTATTTTATTAATATTAAACTTAAATTTATATTAATAAATATTTTTTTATTATAATAATATTAATTTTCACAAGTCGATTGGCTTACCTAAAATCGAAGAATTTAAGGTTCTGGCTATTTATTTATAACTTGAAAATTTTCCGTCTGCACCAACTCGAACCCAAGTAACCCGATAATCCAAATGAACTAGACCGAAATCGAATTGAGTAACCCAATTGACATTCTCAAGTGTGTTTCAAAACTATCCTAATAATAATCACATTATTTTATAAAATAATAAATTGCAAATGTGATCATTCATTTTGGAAGAAACAATATGTAATTTAAAATTTTTAAAAATTTATCTACTTTATAGTATTTTTTAGGTCTCAATTAATTATATACACTCTTAAGAAAAAAATAAAAACTTTATTTTTTTAATTTTAAAATACAATTTTAATCTTACTTTTTTACTTACTTTTTAAAATTAATTTACTCGCAACTATAGTATTTAACTTAAAAATACATTTTCACCCTTTATTTTTTTGTGAAAAAATTAACATTTTAATCTATATGTCGATCAACCAATGCATAATTAGTAGGAACGGAAATAATACTATACTTTGATTTATATATTAATTAAACACACGAACCATTTAAATTTTGTAAGTATAAATTGTTAAGTACAAAGTAAATAATTGATCGGTGTTGAATGGTTGAATTATTAATGTTATGTTGAAATATTATTTGATGAATACAAATTATTTGTCATTAGTCAAATGACATGACTATAAATTATACTTACATTTAAGTATATTATACTTTGTACTATTTGAGATGCGAGAATTTTAATAATTGTAATTAATTGTTGTAATTATTTGTATTATTGTAAATAAAAAATAAGCGTCTCAAGCTGAATATGTAAATTAAATTTTAACTCAATTTGACTATAATTACAACCACGCACATTAACTACAATTTTTTTAAACATGGAGTAAAAATATCTGGGACTGGGACGTTTTGAATGGGACAAAAGAGTAATAGTACTCGGTCTTTTCTTTAATGTAGTTGATCCAAAATTCAAAAACATTCTTAACTCGGGTTCTTTTAACTATAATTTCAGTTCAGTCAATTAAATTATTTAATTCAACTGTTTTAGATTTCAATATGTTATTTTAAACATATATAATAATATTTCTCCAACCTATTTTAATCTTATTAACGGAAGAATAAAAAGATTTATATTTTTCTTTTAATTGTACATATAGAATTGCTGCTTATTTGTACTAATGATACCGGTCCGGTTTTGGCATGGCCCGCACGGTTTACTTCTCTTAAATAAGGGGTAGCTACTTGTCCCCCACCGGTCCATAAAATAATTTCTACATATAGTATCAATCTTAGAATGTCCCTTTGTTTTTTACAAATTAAATTAAGTTGATGAATGTCAAATGAAGATATATTTAATATTCTAAATTACTTATCAGACCATTGATTAAAAGTAATTGAAAATAAAGATTAAAAAATCATTAATTTGAATAACCGTCAAATTATAAACTTATTCATACACATTTCGATTTTGAAACTATCATAATCGAAAATTCGAGAATGAATACTATATATACTACCTCGATTTAAGATGGGGTTAATTGGGTCCTAACACGATCAACTCAGAGTGACATAATAATAGTCCATTTATTATGAAAACACCGGCGAATATAGCTGGGATTGTGACTACACATATTTGTACCATTGTTTTAATTTGTGGGAAGAAATATATGTAAATAGATATATAGAAATTGATTAATAATAATGCCAACTGTATGAAATAAGAATGCCATATATATATTCAACGTTAAATAGTGTAAAGTTCACTGACCACAACTGACGATGTTATTGTGCAATATATATATACATACATACATACATACATACTGTTGTTTGTGATAAAGACCAAATTCAATTTGGCAGAGAGAAATCACGTGCGGGGTGCATGCATTAATACAATAAGAGTATACTTTATTACTACAACATACTACTGTATATATGTATACATGTGAGACAAGAATGACAATGTTTGGCTGGAAGATAATGGCCGTGGTGGGCAATGCTGAAGCTCTATTAGCTGGCGGCGAACTCCTAAAGTAAAAAAATGACGGACGGATTTCATTCTAATTACTCAGATGTGACTGTACTTTCTAATTATTTCATTTTATTTTTCTTAGTGATAAATTTCATTCCATCTAGACCAATTTATAACCCTACGTTTGATTTTTGTAATCTCAACTAATGGATTTATAGTAAACCATTTATAAGTAATTGATTGCAGGTATTAAAAATTAATGTATTATTATTAAGTAAATTGAAATTAACATTACATTTTTGTTGTTGTTTTTATACTACGGTAGTCTCTTGCCGGACACTTATTTTTGGTTCGGTTGTTATATCGAGTGACATATATTTTCCGAATGAATGAGTGAGGGAATCTGTGACTGTGAGTGGGGGCAGTTTAAGCGGGCCCCACAATACGCCCGGATTTTTCGCGCTCCAAAAGTGGGGCCCGTCATAAAAGACTGGACTGGACTGGAAGAGGTGACGTTGGCTCTGAAAATGCCAGCGAGAGAATACTGTCTACTTTTCGTTGGGCTTTTTTACATGGGCTATTTCCTTCTTAAAGCCCAATCTCCTCAAACTAACAACCTTCCATTTTACACACCAAAATTAACCTCTATTATCAAAATTAACTTTCCTTCTTAAACTAAAGATTAACTATCAAAACACTTGTTGTGATTTTATTTTCGATCAACTTGATTTGAAACGAACTCGAAAGAAAAACGTGTGTGTGTATATGTGTTTGAAGATATCATCGTCTACCTAGCTAAGCTAGGTCAATGCAACATCAACTATATATATGTAGTTTTTCATGTGTTGTAAATTGATGTCGCTGTCTCAAACAAATGTGTATATGATGTTGTCTCAAACTAAAATGTAAGGAGAAATTATCTTAACTATTCTAAAATTAATGATTAAGGCGAGCATGCACATTTAGACAAATTGAGTAGATTGATTGATGAGAATCCAAAGAGAAAAAATAATTATTAAATGATCAAAGTGCTTAGAGGAGCCACGTGTCTTATCCTCACTCCACACAAGAGAATATTTGATGATTGATTAGCTAGCTAGTTTGATTAATCATCTCATAAGAAAACACTTAAAAATAGAAAAATATTACTAGTACTATTTTATACTTTAATCAACTCTTATTTTGCGTGTGCTTACTACAAATATTTCATAATTATTTAATTTAGAAAAATCAAATATGGTATCAAACTTTGGATATATTCGTTAATTACCTGTGGATTTGGAACCAAAAGGTGGAGTATGAGCCACACATGCAATAAAGATGTTATAGATTATGAGCCACAAGGGTCAAATCCAAAATTTGGGAATCAAATACACACTATAGTATTTTTGACAAAATAATGTGCTCCTCTTTAGCCTAACATCATAGGCCAACTCCCTCCATCTCACTTTCGACATGAGATCACAGTCTGTTAGTTGAGACCATCTAATCACTCTACTCGATCGATCATTCGGTACATTTGAAATTGTCGGGCACAATGTTTTTGCAGTTCCTTGTTAGTGGGCTGGACTTCTTTGTTGGGCCGTGCTACAAGGCCCAAAAAGGATATGGGCTAGAATTTGTATTTATTTAGGGTCTTTTTTTATTGTATATTATTTTTTAGTAAAGGCTGGTGGGGTGGGTGCAGGTAGCTAGGTATATAGGCAGAGAGATTGGCTGTTGATGGAAAATGGTCCATTGAAATTGATGTGTCACTGCGTCAATCCGATTTGTACTCAACGTTTCTATTTGTGCTTTTTCAGCTATTCCATCTCAATTGTTACTCGTGTGGTCCATCACCTATTAGGGTTCCGAACTATGAATATAATTAATCGATACATTAATGTATATTCGAACATTATTTTGGTTTGAAAGTGTATATTTTGGATTCGAGTGTATTCGATTTTCTAATATAATTGTAGTATTACATATTAGAAAAAATATAACTAATTTTGTTTTTTGGCAGTTTACAAATAAATTGTGATAATTTTTTTTGAACAATTTAACTGAATTTTAAAAGCATGCATGTTGTTTCAATAACTAAAAAGAGTGTGATTGTAATTTTGATTCACATTGAATGAATAAAAAGGTGATTGGGCACAACAATTAGTATTGCGTGGATTTGGAGGAAAGGGTGATATCATCAATACACACTCTCACTCATAGTCATAGCAGGAGAGTACTATTTAATTTACATTTGTTCACACTCCATCACTCAGAGCACACACAGTGGTCCAATATAAGGAAGGATGAAAAAAGAGAAGTGGTGATGTGGCATTAAAAGTGAGGGCTGTGGTGTAACGGATGAAGAAAGAACAATGGGGTAACCTGTTTTGTGAGGCTGCAAAGGAAGGGCGTGGATCGAGGTAGTGGGGTTAATATTATTATTTTATTATTTTTGTTGAGTTTTTATTATTTTGATTAATAGATATAGTGAATAATCGGTTCAAACAATAACTTTTTTGTTAGTTTAAAAAAAATAGTGAATTTTTAAATTTTTAACACTTTTGTTTATGTATAGATGGTAATGTAATTTATTGAATTGTTTTAGTAGTAATAAAATTGTTAACGGGTTAAAATTCGTTAACTATTTTCTGGGATTTTTGAGGACTAGTCTGGTGAAAATTATTTATGTTCTTCGCTGAAAATGGAAAATGAAAGAGTGTATATTATAAGAGCTGGAATCTTTCTTGTAGAATGTGTCTTTTCCTTTTACAGCTTTTCCTATTTATAGAGCTACTGCTAGGGTTTACAAAAGGAATTGGGCCTTTCCTTATTGGGCCTTGACATGTGACAACTCACAACCCTAAAATGGTAAAAAGACTGTTGGGCCCTTTATTACGCCGCCTTTCCCGAGCCGGGGAGTCCGACCTCCAGCCTTCTTTTATCGGCACTCTAATCTGATGGCATCCGGGCGAGCAGGCTCATTCTTCGAGGAGGCATATCTTCTGATCGGCACCCAGTTGTCTGCTCGGCTGGCTCTTGCTTGACTGGTACAAACTCCTGGTCGGTCTTCTCTTGGTTATTGGGGGCGGCCTCGGTGTGGGGCCCGTGAGAGTGGGGTCCATCGCTTTGACATTATACGTATTAATAAAATAATGAATAACCATGAAAATCATTAACAATAATAATAATCGAAAATGGGGTACAACATTTTTGTTGAGTTTTTATTATTTTGATTAATAGATATAGTGAATAATCGGTTCAAACAATAACTTTTTTGTTAGTTTAAAAAAAATAGTGAACTTTTAAATTTTTAACACTTTTGTTTATGTATAGATGGTAATGTAATTTATTGAATTGTTTTAGTAGTAATAAAATTGTTTAATTATTTATTTTTTTAAATTTATAGTAATAAAATGTATTAAATTGTTTTTAATAGAAATAAAATTGTGGAGTAAGATAAAGTAAAATAAAATTGTTACCCATTGTTGTGGAGTGTTTTTATAAATGAAGGATGAATAAATTAAAGTGACGTGGAAGAGAGATAAAAATGAGATGAAAGAGAAACATGAGAATGAATGAAGGATGAATTAACCATTGTTGTAGATGGTCTCAACCTGCACCTGCACACCTACCCCACCCACCCTAACCCTAACCCTAATTAACTAATTTCAATCTTTATTGGAAATCACAATAAAAAAATATGGTTCACCGTACAAATTTTGATATGAATTAAAGAGTTTAGACTATTCTTTTTATAATTATACTAGTATTATTATTATCATTATTGTTAATTTTTTCGTCACTTTGAAAAGTGATCAATGTTTAGTAATGATATATTCATGTTTTTCTAGAATAAAAAGAGTAACACTCTTTCAATCTCTGGGGTATTGTTCAGTTTTTTTTTTTTTAAAATAAAAAAATAAAAAAATAAAAAACTTGGGAGATTGAAAAAGTATTTTATTATGTAGTAATTGAAATTATCTGATATACGCCCTTTCTTGTAGATAAGAGTCTTTGAAGTTTCAATTTGATAAACTATTTTGAGGAAAAAATGAAACACCCCTTTCTTGAAACTGATCGAACTACTTATAAAATCACAACAACTAGGAAGTATAGGAACCCTTGTTCTCACATTGCAATTTGCACCTCTCTTTTTCTGTGCTAAAAACTCTGCATTTTCCTTTGCTTTTTGGGCACATCCAACGAGGATACATACATGCATAAAAAACAATAACATTAAATTAATTAATTAATTCCCCTTCTCATGATATAGTATCACAAGTTAATTTGCAGGTATTCCCTTCCTTTTCCTTTCTCTTTCTTTCTTACAATCAGAGTTAGTGTACTCAAATAAAAAAAAAGATGGGATGCATCAAAACTAATTGCATATATTCCCAAAGAAGAAGACACATTGTTTGTTTCTTGTTCACCTTTTCATTCTTAATCTCATTGTCTCAAGGTAACAATTTTTAAACATTCATCTTCCTTCACATTTATTGTGTCCAATTCTTTTTTAATTTTTTTATTTTTTTGCAGGTAGAAAATTCCCTGTTGACACATCATTGGTGAGATTTCTTGTCAATTTTTATTGTATGTCTTCAAGCATGAAAAAAATACGTAGTCAAACTGAAGGGTATTTTTGTAATTTGCGTTTGCAGGGTACAAGAAACGGTGAAGAAAGGGCGGTGAGATGGAGATCGATGATAGGATCAAGGCCTCCGAAATGCGGAGAGATTATAATCCGGTGCGGCAGGTCTCCCTGCGCCCGTTGCGAGGCGGTTCAAGTTCCGATTTTGCCCCTCAAAAGGTCTCAAGAGTCGACGGCGTTGTTTTTCACCAACTACAAGCCAATGTGTTGGAAGTGTAAATGTGGCGATCTCATTTTCGACCCTTGAACAGGGGCAAAATGGGAATTTCACATTTTTTTTTTCTGGGTGTTGGACCAATGTCATGTGTGCATAATAATATGGAGATATTGATATTTTGGAATTGAAGATTGTAAGTATTTTTTGACCGGAATTTGATGGTTGTACATTGTTCTGAATATTGAAATGGCGTGTTCTTCAATTTTTTTAAGAATGGAACGAGTTTCATTTGTGGATTCTTGATTGATTTAGCTCCGGCTGAGTTTATTTACACCTCCCACATTACTAAATTTACCCCTCTTTAAACTTTTTGTTTTTTAACATCAATGAAATATCTTTATTGTCCTTGTTAATGATAATTCATTGCAAATAATTAAATTTAAATGTTAGATAAATTCATATGCAGAGAGAACGGAAATTCCCAGTTCCCACCGGCCACCGCTTAGTTCTCGCAATTATCGCATCGAGAGCGAAAACTTCACCTCATGCTATTTTGCCGACTCCAAACGCAACCTCGGCTCAATCCCTAATTTAATTTTGCTTATCCCCAATCTAAGAAATTAATCTTCCCGGCCAATTCGTTCTCCGGCTTAATCGCATCGTCGATCGCCGCTATCAAATCCCCCGTAACCCTCTGCCTTTCTAGAAATCATTTATCCAGTTCACTTCCGATTTTGTGAGCCTTGAACAAATTCTCAGGTCTAACTCGACGACTTAAGGTACAATAAACTCACCGATCCAATTCCCCTGCTTCCGCCGAATCTGAAGGTGTTGGCTGTTAAGGTTCATTCGCTTTCCGGTTCGCTAATCCAATTCGCGTTCAACGGGCTGACCCAGATTACGTGAACCACTGATTTACGGTTTGTGTTGTGTGTTTGTCTGTATAGTCGTATAGAGAGAAGGGATATGGGGAAGGAGATGATTCATATGAAATACATTTTTTTAATGGAGGGTAAGATTGGTATTGCGGAGGAGGGGGTGTACTCATCCGATTAACAAAAGTAAAGGGGTAAATTAAGATATGTGGTGGATTTAAAAATTTTGGAGGTGTAAATAAATTGACTTTAGCTACTTCTTCACACTTTGCACCGACCCATCACAATCTCAAAGCCCAAATTTAGTGTTGTTGGGCTCAAACTTGAAACGTGTTGAGAGGCCGGCCCAATTCGTTTGATAGACCAATTCTTTCAAGTGTATTCCTGTAACTCGGAGAAATTGATTCAATTCAATTACAAACTTGGAAAGTAAGTTGATCAACTAAAAGATACTACTGTCTACTACTACTATAATACTCGGTAATACAATATTATTTTTAATTTCTACGTCTTTTTGATTGATTCATTTTAAATACTGTGGTATATTATAGAATAATTTTAGAAAAAACACACTTTTTTCCGACTATATATTGAATGTCGTGGTATGACAAATTCAGTGGTGAAATTTGATTTTTAAGCTGTGATTAATTAGAATAGGAACACGATAAAGCAATGTATTTTGAATTTGTGTTTTTAAGTAATACTCCGTATAAAAGGTTGCCGACATAAAACAGTCCACTTAAGATTTACCATTTTTTGCCTTCAACCAAATACTACGTGTATATACATACATCAAGAAAAGCCCAACTCGATCTTTTGCTGTATAAAGTGTAAACGGGGGGCCATTACATAATTTTTCAACATTCATATTTCATAATATTCAATGCTATCTATCTTTGCCTTCACACACACACACACACTCAAATGTGAATTGAAAAACATACTCCAAGTCCAAACAACTCAACTGGTAACTGCATTCATCAATACTTTTGTTTTTATCTTTTTCACAAACTTTATATATATGTTCTTTTTTTTTTGTTTTTGAAGATGCCATCTGCAGCCCCTACCAATCGATTTGTAAGGATGAAAGTAAAGCACGCCATTCAAATTTCAGTGCTGCTCGTAGTGTGCATATGGATCATCTACCAAGCGAATAAAACGTACAACGAATCCGAAGAAAACAACGAGCATTGGATTGGGAGGAAACACCTGAAACCCCGACCGGAAGACGAAGCTGATGAAGATGCCGTTCAAGTGTTCGAGACTAGCAACAAGGTCATCCCAGAGAAGGATCAAGAGATTGATCAGCAGCTGCAGGATTTCATTGATGAAGATGATAAGGATGCACAAGATGAATAAATATAAGTATGAAACAATACTAATATTTCCTAATTATATTTCTAATATTTGAAATAAAGTTTAAGGTTGTAGCAATTAACTTATAAATCTTGATTTTGGACTTCAATGATTGGCACACACTATACTTCCACCGACACTCTCTTGTTCAGTGATTACAAAACAACTCAGAAATTACCTTTTTACCCCTGAAGTATCTCACAGTAACTCACAAAATACAAATATATACAGACAGAAATGAAATCTCCAAACATAAATAAAACAATGTGAGTTAGCCAATTCCCAAGTCATTTTTGTACATGTTTAACCAGGATGTACACGAGTAATCGAACCGGAAATTATAATCCATACGAGTAGGAAACTACAATTACCCTAAAACTTAATCAACCAGTGACTCTCCAGTCTCCCCCCACACTCGAATCACTAACACGAAACATAAAACAGAAAAAAGAAGCCTTCACAGAATCACGATTTAGGATTTATTCTTCCATGATTGCCTTTGAAACGAACATCCAGCATATGAAGCTGTTTTTTTTTTCTTTCCTTTTTTCTTTTCTCCGACGTGAAGACATGCACATAATTATTTCGTTGTTTTGTTTCGGAGATATCAGAACCACGTGACTCTCTGCTCTGGTCTATTTGCTCTGAACCAGGCTGAGGAGGAAATCTGTAAATATATGCTCATATTCTGGCATTTTCCCATATCCTGAAAATCGGAAATAACCACGTATAATCATCATTTTTTTCTAAATTTAGTCAAAGGTAAACATATAATCCTTGGTGTGTGAAAAATGTGGCATACCTGGAAAATAGTTAATGTCTATCACGTAATAGTTGTCTCGTGTTCCAAGTTCTCGAATTATATCCAAGTTGAACAACCGAAGACCCTATCAGAAGAGCATCAAATCAATAATCGAAAAAGAAGAAGAAGTTAGAGACGTAATAATCATCAAGAATTTATTTACAGCAGACAAGAGGTGTACCAGTCGTCTCCTTAGTTCCTTAGCCAGTCTCTCAAGCAATGGCCGTGGGGGAAGCTCTGCATGTAAAAAGATAGCAGAAAATTTTACTAACCCAAACAGCAAATAAACCATCGAGCAATACAAGTAAAATGCTCAGTTATCCAATTTATGAATAACCCATTGACACATGTTTTACAAATTACATTTTAGGGTCAGGGTTCTGATTTGTATAATCACGCAATAGCACAGTATATGTAAAACGATAATTGGGCTTTTTTGTATTCAAGCTAAACCTCAAGGGAAATGTTTTTATTTTATATAGGGATTGGCCTAATTACACATAAAAAAATCCAAAATTACAAAAATGTGCCTGATATTTTATACTTACATTTATACCCCTTCGTGAGCAAATAAAGAAAATAAAAAACTTTTATTCACATCACTAAAACAAACCTAAGGGGTACATTAGTAATTTTTGAAAGTCAGCTGGTTTTTAAAATTCAAGGGTACGCTTATGTAATCCATCCTTTTTAATTTTTTCCTGAATCAAATGTTCCCGATTCCCACAAGGCGATAAAAAAAATATTTCAACGTGGCACAAGCCAACCGGTAAATTAATAAGCTCTCACCACCAACACAAGGATCCAAGTCAGCATCGTCAGCAGATGCAGCAGCACAAGATACTCTCGGAAACCTATAGACACCGGAAGAGGCGTTCTTTGACAATTCGCGCTTGCTGACATCAGGCAAAGAAAAACGCCGGACAACCTTTATGGCATCCCCTACAATATAAACTTTGAAAAGCACACCTCCTACAAAAAGAAAGAAAAAAATCGACTCTTATATAATATTACAGGTTCTTATGGCTTAATTGCGAAAAGTACTCTTGAGGTGAATGTAGTTACAAACAACCTAACCTAACTTTCAAATTTACAAGAAATAACCCCCCCCCCCCCCCCCCCCACAACACACACACACACACACACACACACACACACACACACATCACAATTAATAAAAAAATATTGAATCTAGCCCCTTTATTCAATGCTGAATCAAACTTCGGTGTTATTGTATTTTGAATATTTAGATCAAACATCAAGTGTACTCCATGCATTTTTTGAGAAGGTACTGAAAACAACAAACAAACATACGGAAAATGACCTCATACCGTGATTAATGAATTCTTGCAAAACAAGTGGTGGCTCGAGCTTCTGGAGGGAGGATTCATCATATGCAAGAGACAGCTCATGTGACTTTGCGACCAAAGGCTTTGCAACTGAAAGTACAGAATTTCAATAATAAGTGAGGATAAAATAGCATGGGTAGTAAATAAGTGAATTTATTCATCAAGACGTCTATTGCATTCTTAAAATATGAGAAATATGAATGCATTCGAAAGGAACATTTGATTTTTCTTCCTTGTAGTATATATGAACTGGTATCGTACTAGCCACAAACTGGTATCATAAACAACTACATCACAAATTGATGATAATTCTTATAGTTGCAAATATCTTATTTAGATATTATACCAATAGGTAGCCTAAGCCCAGCCTTGCTCACTGCACCACGGATAGACGATGGATCTTTCTTGATAACCAACTGTTTCGGGACATCAACTTTTCCTATACAACAGAAAGCCATTAGGGTAAGTGCAAAAAGTACCCTTGCAATTCAACTTTTTTTTTTAAAGAAAGGAAAGGAAAAAAGAAAACAGGAGTTTGTAAACAGAAACAATTATCAAGGTTGCAATTTAGAAAGTAAAAATTTGTTCTTTTGCAGTTAGACAAAACCTCGAGAGTGTCTTTTTCTAATTAATTCTTGAGCAGGAAAGAAACAAGCTATATTGAAGTATACCATAGATGTCTGAGAGATTGAGGTCAGCGACTTCTTGGAGCATGGACTGCCGATTGTGCACTTGTTGTATGGCATCTGGAGGATCAAGAACCGTGACTTCCGGATGTGCATTCCGGTAATCCTTCAAACGGAGGTAAATATAAATGACACATACTGATAAAACCAATAATAGATCGCAAATCAGTGACATTGCCGACGCTAGTCTTTAAAAATTACGAAACCAAACCTCGATTACTCTCCGCCATTCCTTTCCGGATAACTGCAGAACAAATGACAAAAAGATAACTTGTTAATATGTCTCCGAAAATGGTTCAGAAAGCCGAATCGCTCGATTCGAGCACGAGCAACTCACCTTGTGCAACACAATGTCAAAAGGGCCTTGATCGGAAAGAGGCCTTGCTTGATCAATAGGCACAAATAAAATACCCTTATTCCTGCATTATTAAAAAACAAAGACCCCAAATATAAAAATCTTTTTACAGCTGAACCCTAAAAAATCAATTAGTACATTGTTCAGTTTCTGTTCAATAATCACAAAATCAGATTCTCGATTTCCCCCAAAATTACTTGATAATTTATTAATTAATCGCCCCCAATATAGAAATTGATTACCTTGCTAAGCGTTCGAATTTGGGCTGCAAAAAGCTCTTGATCTTCTTAGTAGTGAGAGCGTATCCCACCACCACCACTTTCACCGGCGGCGTATATCTCCTCTGCGCCGCCACCGCCGCCGATTTCTCATCCACATCATCCTCCTTTTCACTGTGTGCTATTTCTCCTCCCATTTTACCTTCCTCCTCCCCCAAAAACCTTATCTAATTTCGACAAATTGAAAATTATTATGATTAATATTAATATTAAATTGCTGATTTTGGGGAAAGGGATTCGTGAATGAATGTGGCCCACATGCAGCGTCGGAAGTTTTCGACCTGGGACTCAGAGTGTGTGATACATATACCAGACTTTCTGGGATTTTTTTTATGTTTTTTCATGTATATATAATAATATATACACACATGTTGTACATGGATTATAATTTTTTTTTAATAATATTGGATTACATTGCATTATACTTATACTATACTCCTAGTACTATATAAAATGTCACATGAATGGTTAATTGAAAAAAGAAGTGCAAATGCATCTCTTCGGCCCAAAGTTTTTAAAAAGCAAAAACTTTGGTTTAACCAAAAGTCACAAAAAAGGTTCATCTTCTTACCTACTTCTACTTTTTTTTTGTACGTATTACTGTATAAATTACAAAAAAAATAAAATAACATCTCGTATTGAAGATCACACTGAAAACTATTTTTGGTTGTTGAATTCTTACTCGATCACGCAAAATGGTGACAATCGAAACATGATCATAATGGTTGGATCGATTGGTTGAATAGTTACTAAGAGCATCTCCATTTGTATACCTCAATATAGGTACAATTTAGTTGCCACATCATAAAATTATTTGTACCTATCAATTTGTACCTAAACATTCCAATGGTTTGAGGTACAATTCTTCTTCTTTTTCCATGTGAGACCCACAATATAAGACACAAACCAATTTGTACCTAGTATCAAATATTTGATACTCAATTTTATCTCTCTTAATTTGTACCTCCATCCCCAATGGTGTACCTAGGTACAAATTGTTGCCACATTGGATTTGTACCTACCATTGGGGATGCTCTAAGCGAACTATAAAACCAGTCATCCCTAATTCTTGATCATTAAAGCAATCAAATTAACAATCTTAATAAAATCTTGTTATTGAACAAGGGTATATATGTCAGTTTGAATTAGGTATGATCAGCATCATCTGTTCATGTTCATCGATAGCTCTGTTCTTGGCATGCCTGCTTCTACTGGGAGGTGGGCACGTGACCACGTACGTCAATACTGAACAAAGAGTAGCACCACCTCTAAAGCATTTTCGTCTTTTTCCCAAAGATTTCAGACAACGTAGAAAGCTAATTTAGTTATCTTGTCCTAAATTGTGGGATGGCATAAATCGCGTGGATCACAACAGAAACGTTATTGTATACACACACTAAATTCATTTCAATAATAGTACAAAATAATTGCCTTATTTTTTTCACCGGCCAATTCATGTGGTCACAAAATAATTAAAAATAATATTAGGTTCAAGATTACATATTTCACGTGGAAGTCGATTTCTTGCCTCATTGATTTGTTTCTTGAAATGAAATTGAAAGAAAATCTACGCACATGTCTAATGGCATACAAGAGGGCCCCACTCTAATCCCTCTGGATCACGTGTATAATCTCCAGATTTTATTGGATTTTTTTTACAGATTTAAAAAAATTGTTTTAAATGAAAGATGAAAATCTGCGAACCTTGAAATTTGATTTTAAGTGCAACTTATGTTACTTACCAGAATAACAAATCACCAAGAAATCTATACATGTCATCACTCATCACACATCAGTTTAACACAGAAGGCAAATGGGAAAACACTATGAACAAGTATCAATTCTGCTTTTATATATACTACAGTAAAAGCTTAATCTTCAACTCGGACCTACAACGAGACAACAAAGTCGTAAAAAGCTAAGTTTAAAAAGGAAATAGTACACCACATCGATCCTACTTCCTATTTGCGACCTTTTTTCCTCTAGAAACACATGCGACTGATTACAACACAAAGTTTACTGTGATGAGATAAAGATAAAAAAAAAGTTCTCAAGTTCGTCCAACTAAAGTATTAACTTACAAATGACCTTAGTTATCAGCCATGATTTCTTGAATTGTAGAGCGCAAGACGTCATCCCCAACAACAGATCGCATTTGTCTCATGAAACCATCTCTGCCCAACTTCCCTTCCTGCAAAGATAAGATATTAGTAATTGATTTTCATACGTAAAATAAAAAAAAACACCAGTTTCATATCAGAGTTGAGCAAAATATAACATTCACCTGGCATGATCCCCATAATGTTTGCAATTCTTGAAGTCGAGGCTGAGGAAGAAACCCTCTCAGCTTGGAAAATAATTTTGCAGAAGATAGGGATATATGGGTAATCTTATTCGCATTGGACTTTACTGACCCTGGAAAAAAGTTAGAATAAATAACAAACCTCCTTTTCAGAAGATGATTTTTTTTTACTTGCCAAATTCAATTCATGTAAAAAATAAAACAGAACCACTAATTACCAAGCATATTTGCAGGTCTATAGCTGACCACATACTCAGGCAGGATATGCGTGTTCATTTTGGCATGCCACACTGTATACCACGTCGGAGTGTTCAAGTCATCAACACCAGTATCATAATCTACACTTGAAGGGTATGACTGTAGAGACCCTGCTTCAACCTTCTCGCATTTCCCCAATATTACTCTACACAAAACGACATGTTTTTCACCATTCTCATCCACCTCCGACAGCATTGCACTGCACCACACCACATACAAACATAAAGGATTCTTTTTAACCAAAAGCAGAATACAACAATAAACGGGCGGGACATCTTTCAATTTAGGTTCTGAAAGATAAAAATTGCCAATTGGAGACCCACAAACCTAATACTTCAATCAGCATTTTTCCATTCCTAACCTTATTATTAACAGTATAAATTAATGACATTCATTTATCTATTATTCGGATTATGATTTCAAACATATATCTTCAGATACTCAGGTGTTGCAAGATTATCTTTCTGCCCCCAAATCGATAATAGTCATAAAAGTAATCACAATTAGAATATAAACCCAAAAGCAGTAACTTAACAAGCACAGAATAAACCATACCTATTTTGGGGTTTCCGTATGGGGGACAAGTGAATCCCGATTCCATGACCTTCCGAATAAGGCGATTTGCTGCTTACCCCAAACCCATGCATCAAAAGGTTCTCAACGTTCTTGGATGACGTTCCATACCACGCGAAAACCGTGTTACTCTCACCTCTAGCTTTCTTCATGATCGCCATTTGCTTCGAAAAAACCTCAAGGCGTGCCTTATCCAACGGTCCCATCCGCACGCATTGATGGATTGACGTAACTGCCCCCAATCTAAACCCGAACAGATTACTAACTACTCCATAGGCTTTCTGATCACTTCCCAAAATTCTAGTCTTCGGCCACCTAGGCGACTCTGGTTTGCTTCTAACCATTTGCCTTTTCACATTAGTGCTGGAAAAGCACTCCTCCATTTTCTCATTTATCACAGCATCCTCCCTCTTCCTCTTGCTCATTTTCACATTCGGATTAATCTTCGAATCCTCAGAGCCTGCTGAGTTTTCTCTAGCCCTGACCTCAATCTGAATTTTGGGGAAATTCTCACCACCATTCATAAAAGCATCACCGCGATTATTTCCGTCAACGAAAAATTTGGGGAAAAAACACTTACCATCAACGTCAATCCAAGAGATCGACCGCTGATTCCCGGTATCCAGGTCAATCTCGAGCATCCGGTGGAGGTCAAAATAGCGATTCGACCCCAGAACTCGAGCCTCGGCGACTGGTTTGCCTTCCGTAAACCCTAATTTCATCACCTCCACCACTTCGCTCGGGTAATCGACCCACGATCCGTCCTCGTAGAACATGACCCGGACCGGACACGAGCTCCGCTTGAAGTTGGAGTAATTCTGGATCAACGGCTCAGATGACGCCGCCGTCGAAGAACGAGGGGAGAAACTCTTCGCTTCCGCCGCACGCTTCTTCGTCGTCATCTCGGAGAAGTTCAAAGCATCCATCGCTGAAAACGTATAATTTGAGAAGCTCAGTGAACAATGATAAACAAATCTCTACTTAAAAATGAACATGAACTTCCCAGAAGGAAAAACCAGGTAAAAACTTGCCGCCCTATAAGTATAAAGATGATTGTGCGGGTGGTTTTCGAAAGACGCTTTAACCCCTGGGTCGAGATTGTAATTACATAGGCCGTGGCATTGTGAAAGCGATCGTGAAAGGGTAATTTGGATATTTGTACGAATGGTCGGGATTGATCGTTAAGGGTTGAATAATTCATTTACTTCCTCCCCAAGATTTTTTTTATAGTTACTATTGTTTTTGCCTTTTTGGGCATCAATAGTCACAAGGTCAATGATTTCGGACTTTGGTTTAATTCAATTTTAGTACTTAGATAGGAGTATTTGAATTTCAATTAGAAACTTGAATATCTAATTAAAAAAATTAAGAAATATCACTAAGAACATAAAATTTCAATTTTTCCAACTTCTAAACGAATAAAATATCATTTTATAAAAATATCGAATAAAATGCAGATTCTATATCCTTATTCAGCTGCTTTAGTATGTGAATAAAGTGAATCCATGTTCATAATATCATATTTGTTTCATTTGTGGTTCAAACATACTCTCAAATCAAGTCATATTTAATTTTCATCGACTTTTATGGAGTATTATCAATTTTAAAAATATTTTTTGATTTTTTTTATTTAAATATAATTCTGATATGCACCACGTATGCACGTGCAATAAAAGTGAGAAGATAAAAGAAACTATATTCAATTGTATTATTAAATAATAATTAATTGATAGAGTTGTTAATATTTAAAATATTTATTAGTAGCTTTGTTTGGTCTATTTGAGAACTGTTTGCTTAATTGGTTGAACACTTATAATTAGAAGATAAAAGAAACTATATTCAATTGTATTATTAAATAATAATTAATTGATAGAGTTGTTAATATTTAAAATATTTATCAGTAGCTTTGTTTGAGAAGATAAAAGAAACTATATTAAATTGTATTATTAAATAATAATTAATTGATAGAGTTGTTAATATTTAAAATATTTATCAGTAGCTTTGTTTGGTCTATTCGAGAGCTGTTTGCTCAATTGGTTGAACACTTATAATTAGAAGATAAAAAAAACTATATTCAATTGTATTATTAAATAATAATTAATTGATAGAGTTGTTAATATTTAAAAACACTTATAATTAGAAGATAAAAGAAACTATATTCAATTGTATTATTAAATAATAATTAATTGATAGAGTTGTTAATATTTAAAATATTTATCAGTAGCTTTGTTTGGTCTATTCGAGAGCTGTTTGTTCAATTGGTTGAACACTTATAATTAATTAGTAGGCTCAGTTCAGTTGGTTGAACAGTAGAGTCGTTAATATTTCAAATATTTGTCATGGTTGTGCACTTGAGTATATTAAAATTTATTCAATTGACCAATGGGCTTAATCCCTTGTATTATCAATTAAAACAGTTGTTTAGTTTCTCAAATATTTAGTAAAAAACGGGTTTTCTTGTATTTCAACATTCTCTCACTCAACAAGAAAGAAAGAAAAAAAGGCTAGTGTTTAGGTTTGTCCTTGATTATGTATTCTAATGGTCTACCGAAATCAGCATCGACACACAACTCTGGTCCCAGCCCAGCAACCCTTCTCGACGAGCGTCGTGAAATAGTTCTCCGAGCTGCACATTTATCGAACCAAGATTATTATAGACCAAAAAACATGGACAAATCAGAACTAATACCGATGTGCATAAGCTGCGCAACTTAAGATATGAATATAAACTAATAGCAATGTTCATGACTTGCGCAGCTTGAGGTATGAATATAGACGGGAATAATAGTTAGCCATAGAAAAACGATAGAGCTATGGCTTGGGAACTTACTAGGAAAAGAAAGTTCCACCAATGCAGTCGCGCACTGGATATCATCCCTGTCCAGGACCACACCAAGCTGCACACTAGCGCATCGAGGGGTTTCTGCCTTGGATTTTACACACACCTGACAAGATTTAACTAATTAGACAAAATTGATCTGCGTGAATTATCTGTAGACTGTAGCCATAAGTCATAATAGATAATTTGACAATCGCACAAATTGTTGAGCGGGGGTGAGAAAACGGGAGCCATTGCCTAATTAAAATTTTATACCATAAGATCATTCTTGATAACTTGTTCATGCGCAGTCGAAAGATTATCAAGATACAGTATTGCTATTATATTTTAGAGCATAATGACGAAGAGTATCACTAAAAGTAAGAAGAGAAAAGGTGGTATGCGCTAGCTGTAAGAAAATAAATACCTCATTTTGGGGTTTCAGCCCTTCACGCCTTCCATTATTTCTGGACGTGTGCTCTGCCGTGCTAGTTGAACCAGCTTCTTCCTTCGACCGGCTAGGCATTGCAAAAGGTCCCGTCGTTGGCGGCTTGAAATCCTATAGAAGAAAGCCATTGATGTTCAATGCATTATGGACTTTATTTCTCGGAGCATAATTAGAAAGGTTCAATGCATAGATCAAAAACCAGAGAAAATGATTTTTGCCCATGGAATTGTTAACTTTTGGCAATTTTAATTGGGGTATAAAGCATTAACACTCTGACAAATTGTTCCTTTCTTATTTATTCTTTCGTTACTCGTATCCATTATGGGTTTTGCACTTTGCGGTTTACAGAAGTGCTGATGGAATTGCCATTAACGTATGTGTCCAGTGAAAAATAAAATAAAAAAAATGATAGATGGGGTGGTTTTGAAAGTGCCAATTCTGCGCACGCGCAAATTGCGTCCACACACAAAAGTGCAAAATTTGGAAATTGTACAGTTTCGGACTGTGCAATTACATAGCTTTTAGGGATTCAATAAATGGTTGCCAAGTAGTAAAAAGAGGAAAATATATAATTTTAAGTAAAAAACTCACAGGAGCATATATTGCATGTCCTCTTTCTTTAGCATTTTTTATGTTCCCTATCAAGTCCGATTCATTGTCGAACCTCTGCCCCAAGATATTTGTGTAATACTGCATAAATGAGAGATAAAATTCAAATTTAAATCAGTTTATAAAATCATTTAAATCAGTTTAGTCCGATTCATCGTATAGAACCTCTGCCTCAATATATTTGTGTAGTACTGCATAAATGAAAGAGATAAAATTCAATTTTAGATCAGTTTAGTTAAGAATATCAACCAAATGAAAATTATAAATTCCCCCGATCACATAAAAAGATACTTTGGTTCTGGCTATAATGCAAGATCTGTTAATTGTTCCTATAATATCTATCATTGAAGTCTTTGAGGAGTCAAAGAACTTTTGTGTAAAATCATAAGCTACTGCAACTTTGGTTATAACCTGTAGTTATTTCCAAAGAAAACCTCACTGCAAGTTAAATAAAAGTTATAATACGGCAAATGACAAATCTAACAGTAATAAGCAGATCCAAGTAAAGACATGCCATATTGAATGGCAAAACGTGTACACACATACGGCATACTGAATGAGATAGAATAAATCCTAACTAAAGAAGCCCTCCTCAACTAAGACCTTTTAAAACCCTCCTCAACTAAGACCTTTTAAAAATGACGGCATAAAAGTGTGTCACGTGTAAGAGTACAGTACATCCTATTAAATAAACCATCCGACCATTGGATTTTCCTTCATATTCTGGCACCAATTTTTTCGACAAAAAACAACATAGAAGAGTTTTTTTTGTTTTTGTTTTTTCCTATCGATGTGTTATTTAATGTACGCAGCAAAACATGAAACAACACATGTTCAATTCCACTCCGTAAAAGGGTAATAATTTGTTTGTCACATATGCGAATCATATGTGACAAACAAAATTATTACAGCAGAAACCATCTGACAAGTGGATGTTCCTTCATTTCCCGTGTCAAAAATAAGATAAAAAACGACAAAGAGAAGAAAGAGATTTTCTTAAATTTGATGCCAAAATGTGAAACATCACAGAACCTCAAATTCCAATCAGTAAAAGAAAATCATTTTTTTGTCATGCACACAAATCATTTCTTGTTGTACAAGATATCACATTGCAGAAACCAACCGATCAATGGATTTTACTAATAAATCCAAGCACAAATAACGAAAAGAACAATATTTCTTCTCCGATGCACAAATTAGTAAATTTAACATCTCATCATAATCCCATGACAGATCTAACAGAAACGAGGAGTTATGATCAAACACATTAGCATTCCAGTTTTCTTATTCTTAATCTAATCTTTCTTTAATCAAAAAGTTAATCAAGAATAACATTTTCTTTCTCATTCCTGCAAATCAATCTTAATCAGATAATGGGCCACTCCCAAAATCACCAAGAACATTTTCATCCAACAAATAATAACAAAATAAAACTAGATCTACACACATACAATCATATCAACTAGATCTAAGCAAATCCCACAAACAAAACTGTAAACATAAATAAATATCACACACAAAATAAAATAAAACACTGACCTTAACAATTTCCCCTTTTTTATTATACTTGGTAACTAACGTCCATCCTTCGGGTACATCAAACTCGGTCTGAGGAACGTTTTTACCCGACGCCGGAGCTGCCATATCCGCCGGTGACTATGGTGGAACGAAGGAACGGGTTTGCTGCAACTTGAGGCGACGGAGAATGGGGCGATGTCGGTGTATACATAGTGGCGATGGCTGAAGAAATTGCCGTAATTTTGGAGCCAAGAAGATGATTTAATTCAATTGCATAAATTATTACAGTCAGAAATTACAGGGGCGACATGTGTAATTTAGGGCTGAGGGAGAAATTATTAAGGAGGAGAAACGTACCACGCCATCGCTCGCCAACTGTGTATGAATTCGCCGGAGAGAGAGAATCATCTTTCTAATAGAGTTTCACACTGTGTGTTTGATACAGATACTGTGAAAGAAAGATATTTTGTAGCGGGTCGCTCGCTGACTTCCGGATAACCGGTTATTGACCCGAGTCACCGACAAATAAATTTCAATATTAAATAAACAAATTTATACTCTCCGGAGTTTTGTGACGAAAAATACAAAAACAAAATGATAAATTTTGATTTTAGGTGGTTAATATTTTAATTATTTTTTTATGTTGAAAAAAGTAAAATAATTTGAACACAAATGATACTACTGAAGAAGGATTAATTCGATTGCATATTTTCACTTTTCCAAATTTTACAAAACACAGAGACAAATTGATCTGCGTGAATTATCTGTAGTCAATAGTCATAGATAATTTGACAATTGCACAAATTGTTGAGCGGGAGTGAGAAAACGGGAACCGTTGCCTTATTAAAATTTTATACCATAAGTTCATTCTTGATAACATATTCATGCGCAGTAGATAGAATATCAAGATATTGCTATACTATTTTAGAGCAGAATGATGAATAATATTAATAAACGTAGGAAGAGAAAATTTGGTATGCACTAGCTGTAAGAAATAATAAATACCTCGTGTTTGGGTTTCAGCCCTTCACGCCTTCCATTATTTCTCGATGTGTGCTCTGCCGTGCTAGTTGAACCAGCTTCTCCCTTCAATCGAATAGGCATCGCAAAAGGCCCTGCCGTTGGTGGCTTGAAATCCTATAGAAGAAAGCCGTTGACGTTCAATACATTATGGACTTTATTTCATGAAGCATAATTAAAAAGATACAATGCATATATACAACCAGAGAAAATGAATTAACACACTCGCATATTGTTCCTTTCATAGTTTTCTTTCGTTACTCGTATGCATTATGGGTTTTGCACTTTCCAGTTAAGAGACGTGCTTATGGAATTGCCATTAACATATGTATCCAGTGAAAAAAATAACAAAATGATAGATGAGATGATAGTTGAAAGTGCTAATTCTGCGCATGCGCATTACAAAATTTGTGTCCGCTTACAAAAGTGCAAAAATTGGAAATTGCACAGTATTGGACTGTGCAATTAGTCAATTACATAATTTTGAGGGATTCAATAAATGTTGCCAAGTAGTAGTATATAATTTTGGGGGAAATATCTATAATTAAGTAAAAAAACTCACAAGAGCATATATTGCAAATCCTCTTTCTTTAGCATATTTTATGTTCCTCATCAAGTCCGATTTATTGTCGAACCTCTGCCCCAAAATATTTGTGTAATACTGCATAAATGAGAGAGATAAAATTAAAATTTAAATCAGTTTAGTTCGATTCACCGTAGAACCTCTGCCTCAATATACTTGTGTAGTACTGCATAAATGAAAGAGATATAATTCAAATTTAAATCAGTTTAGTTTAGAATATCAACCAAATGAAAATTATAAATTACCCTGATCACATAAGAAGATACTTTGGTTCTGGCTATAATGCAAGATCTTTTAATGGTTCCTAAAATTTCTATTATTGAAGTCTTTGAGGAGTCAAAAAACTTGTGTAAAATCATTAGCTACTGCGACTTTGGTCAAACTTTTTCTTGAAGGTGTTTATTTCCAAAGAAAACCTCACTGTGAGTTACATGAAAGTTATAATAAGGTAGATGACAAATCTAACAGTAATAAGCAAATCCAAGAAAAGACATGCCATATTGAATGGCAACACGTTTGCACACATATGTCTTACCGAATGAGATAGAATAAATCCTAACTAAAGAATCCCTCCTCAACTAAGATCTTTTACAGTCGAGGGCGTAAAAGTGTGTCACGTGTAAGAAATCCAAAATGTGTAAACAGGAAAACATGAAATAAATTCCAATATTCTCCTGTAGCATGAGCAAGAGTACAGAACATCCTATTAAATAAACCATACAACCATTGGATTTTCCTTCAAATTATGGCGCCAATTTATTGACAAAAACAACAAGATATCTTATAGCAGAAACCATCTGACAAGTGAAACATCACAAAACTTAAAAAATTCCAATCAGTAAAAGAAAATCATTTTTGTCGCGCACACAAATCATTTCATGTTGTACAAGATATCATATTACAGAAACCAACCGATCAATGGATATTACTTATAAATACAAACACAAATAACCAAGAGAAAAAAAAAAATCTTCTCCTATGCACAAATTAGTAAATTTAACATCTCTTCATAATCCCACGATAGATCTAACAGAAACTAGGAGTTGTGATCAACCACATTAGCATTCCATTATTCTTAAATCTTTCTTATTCCTCCAAATCAATCTTAATCAGATAATGGGCCACTCCCAAAATCACCAAAAACATTTCCATTGAACAAATAATAATAACATAAAATTAGATCTAGACGACTAGAAATTTGATCATATCAACTAGATCCAAGCAAATACCACAAAAAAATATGTAAAAAAAATTACACACAAAAAAAAAACACTGACCTTAACAATTTCCCCATTTTTATTATAGTTGGTAACTAACGTCCATCCTTCGGGTACCTCAAAATTGGTCTGAGTAACATTTTTATCCGATGCCAGAGTTGCCATCGCCGCCGGTGAGTATGGTGGAACGAAGGAGAGGGTTTGCTGCAACTTGAGGCAGAGGAGAATGAGGCAATGACGGTGAATACATAGAGGCGATTGCTGCATTAATTAATCGCCCCCAATATAGAAATTGATTACCTTGCTAAGCGTTCGAATTTGGGCTGCAAAAAGCTCTTGATCTTCTTAGTAGTGAGAGCGTATCCCACCACCACCACTTTCACCGGCGGCGTATATCTCCTCTGCGCCGCCACCACCGCCGATTTCTCATCCACATCATCCTCCTTTTCACTGTGTGCTATTTCTCCTCCCATCTTACCTTCCTCCTCCCCCAAAAACCTTATCTAATTTCGACAAATTGAAAATTATTATGATTAATATTAATATTAAATTGCTGATTTTGGATAAATTAATATTAAAATTAGGAAAGTTTTAGATAAATTAAGATATTTTTTATATAGTATATATGAAAGTAAAGGGAAAAAAATAAAAAATATATATTAAGTTAAGATATTTTTTATATACTATATATTAAAGTAAAAAAAAATAAGAAAATATATTAAAAAAGGGTGAAATGAGGGGGGCTTAACAATTCCGGCTGGAAAATTACTTGAAATAAAATCGCATGTATACGTATAAGTATTAAAACTTTGAAAAATCAGGGTGGGCTAAAGCCCACCCAGCCATAACGTAGGTCCGCCCTTGCCCACATGCAGCGTCGAAAGTTTTCGACCTGGGACTCAGAGTGTGTAATACATATACGGTATACCAGACTTTCTGGGATTTTTTTTAATGTTTTTTTCATGTATATATAATAATATATACACACATGTTGTACATATGAAGTATAATTTTTTTTAATTTTTAATTAAAAAAATTTAGAAAATATTGGAGTACATGGCATTATACTATACTCCTAGTACTATATAAAATGTCACAAATAGTTAATTAAAAAAGAAGTGCAAATGCATCTCTTTGGCCCAAAGTTTTTAAAAAGCAAAATCTTTGGTTTAACCAAAAGTCACAAAAAAGGGTCATCTTCTTACCTACTTCTACTTCAAGTCAAATGTCTCAAATACCTACCGAAAATACTCCTTTTCATGTAGTATAAATTACAAAAAAAAGTATAACATCTTGTATTGAAGTTCACACTGAAAACTATGTTTGGTTGTTGATTTCTTATTCGATTGTAATCACACTAGAAATTCAAGGGGTCCTTACATGATCATAATGATTGGATCGATCGACTGAGTAGTTACTAGGCTTACTATAAACCAGTGGTCCCTAATTCTTGATCATTAACCAATCAAACAATCTTAATAAAATCTTGTTATTGAACAAGGGTATTTATGTCAGTTTGAATTAGGTGGGCACGTGACCACGTACGTCAATACTGCACAAAGAGCACCACCACCTCTAATGCCTTTTCGTCTTTTTCCCGACAACGTAGAACACGAAATTTGGTTATCTTGTCCGAAATTGTGGGACGGCATACATCGCGTGGATCACAACAAAAACGTTATTGTATATACACACACAAGTAAACTTTGGAAGCTGATACAGTTACACTCGGTGTATTGACTTTTCAATACACTTCCAATTAATTTTTGACATTTGGAATTTATTCGTTTAGTTATTTTTCATTTTTAGTTTTTAGTTTTTCGCACGTGGTCAAAGGTAATGGAGAGCAGTTACAGATTTAGTCATTTTCTTGTGCCGAAAGAATTTTAAATTTTGAAAAAAATTGTTTTTAAATAATTTAATTAAATATATATAAATGTAATCTTAAAAACTTATTATTTTTTTCCGGAAAGAGTACTTTTTATTTTAAAAACATTTATTTTTCAATAATTTATTTAAATATATAGAGTAAATATAATTTTTTTTACGTAAAGAGTTTATTATTTTGAAATTTTTTGTTATTTTTGTAAAGAGTTTATTATTTTGAAATTTTTTGTTATTTTTGTAAAGAGTTTATTATTTTGAAAATTTTTGTTTTTAAAAATAATTTAAATAAATATATATAGTGTATATAATTTTAAAAACTTTATTGTTTTGCGTAAAAAAATTATTTAAAAAAAATTGTTTTTAAATAATTTAATTAAATATATATAATAAATATATAATCTTAAAAACTGTATTTTTTTTGCGGAAAGAGTACTTTTTTATTTTGAAAACATTTGTTTTTAAATAGAGTAAATATAATTTTTTTACGTAAAAAGTTTATTATTTTGAAAAAAATTGTTTTTGAATAATTTAAATAAATATGTATAGTGTATATAATCTTAAAAACTTTATTTTTTTCTGTAATTTTTTTTACTTCTTTTACAAATTTTAAAAATTAAAATACCTTATTTAGTAAAAAATAAAAAATAATAATAATTGATTTTTATAAATTAAATTACTGTACATGAAATATTATCAATTATAATATACACAATCTATATTTCATTATTATTTATTTAAGAAAAAATAAATGCATTTATTTTTCAAAGAAATAAATTTATTTTTTTATTTAGGTCAATTGTACAAATTTAAATACGATACTCAATTCAAGTGAGCTAACAACCTTCGACAAAGAGATCATTTTTCTAAAAATATCATATGCATGGCATGTGTGTCTTTTAATGTAGTTTACAATAAAATATTTTAAAATTTGAAATGAACGTCAAATTATTTTTTTGTTTTCATTTGTGATTTCATTTTTCAATATCTATAAATTAGATTCTAATCAACTAATTACTATAATTTAATTTAATATTATTCAATTAAAAAAATATAAATGTATTTATTTTTTAAATAGATCAATGTTTTGAAAACTTCACATATTTTGCATGTGTGTGTATTAGATAAGTGTATTGCATTGTGATTTCATAAGATTTTTTTTCGCATTTGTATATGTTAGAGGGTCGCATATTTCACATGTATGTCTATTAAAGGGGTGTATTGAATTATGATTTCATAAGATTTTTTCATCTATATATTAGAGTGGTATGTTGGATTATGATTTCAAAAGATATTTTTTGAAATTTTAAAAGTTTTTAAATTTAAAAAGTCTATAGACTGAGACTCTATGCAAATTTTGACTTGTTTTTTTAATTGATTTGTATATATGAATTTTCATTAATTTGAGAGAAATGTAAACAAAAATTATTAATTTAAGTGAACTTCCATACACTCTGACTTATTGATTCAAATTAATATGAGTATATAAAAAAATCATATTATTTAGAAAATACAAAAACTATTATTATTTATTATTATTATTCTCATTTTTATTATTTTATACTTGACTTCATTTTTTAAATACATTAACGAGTTATTTGTTAAATTACATTTTTTTCATAATGAATAAAAGAGAAATAAAAGTAGGAAGGGTATAAAAGGGATAAAATAGTAGAACCACAGTTAAAATGTAAAATTATTTGTCACTTGAATTATATATTTTTTCATTATTTCATTTTTATCTATTTTATTATACATAAAAAAAAACCAATATTTGTGAATATAATTTTTCTTTAAATTTGAAACATTCAAAATTTGAGAATCAAAGAATTAATAACGCTCAATTTTTTTAAAAATAATAAATTTGATTTTTTTTAAGAGAATAAAAGATATATACACTCTAATTTTTTTAAAATAAACAAAATAATTTATTTTTTAAAATAATAAATTTGAAAGGTTTTTTTAAGAGAATAAAAAATATATACGGTTTTTTTACTGAGATAAAAAGAGATGAAAGAATTGATTGGATTAAAATTAATAATATTAAAGGGAGGTTAATATGGGTATAATTTGTTTTTATTAAATATTGTGCAAAGTTATAGAACACAAATATAAAAAATGGGAGAGTATTAGGTTGAAAGATTATTTCACGTGGAAGTCGATTCTAATCTCATTGGATCACGTGTATAGGTATACTTTTTTTTAGTCAATTACATCACGTGTATAGGTATACTTTTTTTTTTAGTATAAGTCAATTACATGTCTTGGGGTTCGAACCTAGAACTTTTGATTTTCAATTCGAAGGCTCAACCAAATGAGCTAACAATCCTTGACTGTATAAGTATACTTTACAAATTTACAATTACATAAATCCAATCCATTCACAATCTCAATGCTAGGAATTTCAAAACGAGAAAGGCAAGCAAAAATAGTTCTTTAATCAAAAACCTTGGTATGATTGTATCAACTACGAGTCAAAACACTACTCAAAACCAACAAAAACCGAGATTCATATAGTTCTAAAGGAACAGTTCACTACTCAAAACCAACAAAAACCGAGATTCATATAGTTATAAAGGAACAGTTCAGCAATAGTACATTACATCCCTCACGTTGTCTTTTATTTTTGACATTTCAAACCCTTCAACGTAGCAACGAGCCCTGTAAGCAGCCAGGTGGGCATAGTAGGCAGGTGGCACTGGCAAACAAGACAACAAAACCTTGTCAAAGAACCTTGTTAAAAACAAAAACTCTAGAAAAAATAACAAACTACCAAGGACTAACCTATTGAGACAGAACGCGTGCACCTTGCATACCTGAGAGAGAGAGAGAGAGAGAGAGAGAGAGAGAGAGAGAGAGAGAGAGAGAGAGAGAGAGAGAGAGAGAGAGAGAGAGAGAGAGAGAGAGAGAGAGAGAGAGAGAGAGAGAGAGAGAGAGAGAGAGAGAGAGGCCCTTAATATGGATGCAGCCACAAAAATAAATTAAAGAATAAAAATCCAAAAGGAAAAAAGAGACTAACGTGTAACAGAGGCTGTTGGTCAAATTTTGCAGATGATCAGCACTGAAATTATTCTCGTCATACAGCACATGGTAATGTGCCGGACGACTAGTGCCCTGTGGAAAGGCAAATCAGTTAGCCGGTGGAAGAAATATATACGTAGACACCAGAAGATACATAAAAGTAAAAATACGCGCAGAATAGCTTAAACAGGAGAACTTATGAACAGATCCAACTTAAATAACTGGCAGGTCATTTTACCTTTATCCCGGCATGGCTACATAGGTAAAAATCAAAGTCACGAGGGTGGCAAATCTTTGTATCCACGACGGTACCTAAAATAAATAAATAAATGTACCACAGAGGCACAGATTATGTTGAAGAGTATTGTTTTTTCCTACAGATTGAAAAAAGGGTACTATTGAATTCAAAGTTTAGTACCTGGCAAAATATTTCCACTTCCATCAGTGGAATAGTGATCCTCATAACTTGCGGGAAATAGGCGGGTGTGATGTCTCTTTTGAACCACCACAAAAGTGATTCGTGGCTGATAGTCTTCTTCAAAAGAAGCGCAAGCCTGCATAGGACCACAAAAGTCCACAGTTAAAGACAAATAATTCAAAAGAGGCCTCTACAAGTCGAAAGAAAAGTTTACTTGAGCATGAAAGCATGTATACCTTCCTGATGGCATCCACCTCATGCAAAAGAATTTGATTGAATTGTCCTTCACTTACTCCATCTCTGAAATTTAAAATCGTTTATGAATTACTTGTTATAAATCGTTTATTAATTACTCGTTTATGACTAAACCAAGGACTTTCTTCGAATAACTAACCTGTAGAATATGATCCGGTGAGGCTTAATATGATGATTGGCCCTGTAGAATGCAAGCAGGTGGTCCCTGGAAAATGCAAAAAAATATTTCAAAATTAATTGTAATAAAAAAAAAAACATTTCAAGAAATCCTAAAAAGATCTAAGAAACTAACCGAATCATTCCACCAATATCCTGGATTATTTCTTCCCCGTGGGCCTGAGAAGAAACAAGACTTCTATACTTTGTGACCTCAGGCCAATCCATTGAAGCCACAACCTGTAAAATGCATTAATACAATATATATTACATCACAAAATTACATATCTATATCTAATTTAAGAATAACAAGGAGTCAAAGACATACCGCAGCTATTGATGCACTTAAATCTTCTCCTGGCTGGGGATGAGTTACATCAGCACCAAAAACAATTGTCGGTCTATCAAGACCGAAGAAAAGTTTTCCGTTCAGGGACTCAACTAGGGCACTATTTCGGCCTCCGGCCTATTTAGATAGTGACAAACATTAGTATCAAGTATCCAGTAATTATAATTAGAATTAATAACTCAAAAAATGATATTTGTACACAAACCTTCACGTTGATTTTAAGGCACAAATTTTCCAAGTACTCTTTATGGAGTTTAGATGCCTTCTTTGGCTGGCAACACTGAGAAACAATCCCTAATTTTGTTTCACAAACTCTCTTAATCGTGCCTGTGTAAGGAAGGAGATAAAAAAAATATCATGATCAATCACATGTGGCTACGTGTCTTAATCCTAGACGTCCATATGTTTGATAGGTTTAGGGTTTTGTCCCTATTTAAAACCCTCAGCTGATGTACTCAGCTTTTCAACTTAATTTTGATGAATCATTAACGGAAATGAGGAAACATTTTTTCTGAGTTTATATTTTTGTTCGTCTCATTTAATGATAAAAGCTCACAACTCTAACCTATTAATCACGTCAGAATCTCTTATTGCACTTTAGATTTAAGGCTATAATATGGCAAAAAATAAAATAAAATAAAATTACCGTATGATCCACCGACTTCGGGTAGGATAACGATGAGCAACTGAATGTGATGAGCATCCGAGTGGAGAGCAGTGAGGGCCTCTTCAATCCTGTTGGACTGGCCTCGGTGAAAGGGAACAACGGGGTTTGGATTAAAAACCTGTGAAAAAACAAGAAAAATTAACATTGTGATGCTAGTAAGCAAATCCAGTACTCAAATTAAAGAGTCCACATGTACCATTCCCCTGCTGGTGCACATGCCTATTAACTCGGAGCAAAATCCCTTAACTTCATTAGGATGCATTTCTGAAAAATTAATACACGTCCAGAAATCAACGGTTGCGCCATTGATCATTTTCTGAAGGATAAAGACTTTGTAAGCTTATATATCAAATCAAAGAATGACCAAAAGCATATATTATAAGAATTAATAATCCTAAAGCATATATTATACGAGTAAGAATTATATATACACATACCTTATCTATCATGTTCCACACTCCCATACTTGGTTCGATA
Source organism: Euphrasia confusa (assembly GCA_954870475.1). Lineage (NCBI taxonomy): Eukaryota > Viridiplantae > Streptophyta > Magnoliopsida > Lamiales > Orobanchaceae > Euphrasia > Euphrasia confusa. The sequence goes on along the minus strand of OX940956.1, from coordinate 42,335,992 downwards.
GATTTATTCAGTCCAGATTCATGATATTTCACCTGGAAACAAATAGCAGCAAAAGTTATAAAAACCTGTACAAGGAAAAATAAAAACAGAATGCATTGAATACCGTGGGAGGAGGCAAGACCCGGGCATTAATCGAAGTGAGCTGAGGGTCAACTGTGACACCAAAGTGTTGCACCAATTCTTCGCCATTATAATTGTTGCCTTCGACCATCTAAAAAGTAAAAACAAGAGTAAATTGCAATGTAAGTAAACAAAAGAAAACCAACAAATCTGATTAAACTATTAAAGACAAACTTGTGTAATAAATTCAAAATACCTGTAAAATGCTAGCTTCACGGTCATAAGGCCTTTGGCAAGTTGCCTTTAACAGAGCAGAAACTTGTCTGTTGTTCAGATTTTTCGTATACCGCTGACCGTCGACAATTTTGCACAACTGTTCGAATATAACAAGTGAAATTCTAAAATGAACAGAGGATTGTAAAATACACAAGAAGAAAACAGCATATCAAATCAATAAACATACCTCCATTGGCAAATAAATTGACCTTGTACTGCTGCCAGCCTGAATAGCAGGCAATGTAGGATTCTTCAACACAATATTATACTTCTGATGGTAGTACTGAACAACAGATATAGTTGTGCCCGAATCTTTCAAGGAAAACCTGTACATGTTCACAAGGTCAAGATAACATAAGACCTAAAGGTCAAGATAACATAAGACCTAAAGGTCAAGATGCAATTGGACAAAGGGAGGAAGTATAACAGGAACACTTCATCAGAACAAATTTGACTGCCTGACCTCTACACTAACTATAATATCATAATTAAAGAAACAAAGCACATAGTATTTGGATATTTAAAACGACAAGAAGATTTTGTCAAATACTAAATACCAGTATTAGATAAGAAACTTACTTGAGTTGTTCTGTGGGTTCAGTCGACAAGCCTGTGATCTTGTGTCGACTCCTGTGACCCATATAGTATACTTCAACTATGACATCTTTCAATGCCCTTTTAACCTATATCCAAATTAGCAAGTCTCTCAAATGCAACAACATGTGTAAGGACAGAACAAATGTCTTAAAGAATACGAAAGAAAATCAAAAATACGAACATGACACAACATGTTATTGAAAATAAACAAAGAATCTAAACACTACCTTTAGCCTATCTTGTTCAGACAGAGGACTGGCCAGATCTTGGTTGAAGTACTTGCTCACAAATTCAGTCACGAAAATAGGTTCGTAAAATGGCTTGGCAGAAATATCTGCAACATAAATAAAATGAAACAAAAAATCAACTGTGCATGAGAGAAGGGCTTTAAAATATGCATTTTCAAAGGAGTGCTAAGCATACACATTGAAAAAAAAAAAAGCAACAAAATAACAAGCTTACCGATATTTAAAGACAAGCCCATTTGAGTGGGACGAAGGCTTTGGTAGAAACCTTTCTTGTAATTCAAACCCTCCCCAGAATCACAAGGCTTGGGAGGAAAAAAAGATCTCCCAACGACAGAATACCTACAGTAAAATCATAATAAGAATATGGAAGAATTGAAAACTCTGCTTTAAGATATTAAAAAGAAAGGGAGAGAAGAAATAGTACAAGTTGGACGGCTGATGTCTAAGAACAACATCTATAGATTGTCGAATTTCGCGTGGGCAGTCGAACTGTAGGTGCTTAATAAATCTTTGAAGATGATTCAAGTCAAGCTTAGACGAATGCTTGATTGAAACCTTGAATTCTCGATCTTTCCTGCATAATAAACATCACAAATCCCGAATTAAAAAAAAAAAATGATAAAAGGCCGGAATTTATACATGAGCTCTTATCGATCGAGAGAAAGAAATGTTTCACGTTAACAATCTTACCTGGGAACTGTCCCGCCTCTATCATAATCTTCAATCTTGAGGACAAATTCCATTGAAGGGAAAGGTAGCTCGCCGACGGTGTAGCAACTTTTCCTTCCATCGTACGCCAACAACTTATTCCCCAAGTGTGATTCAACAAGTTTCAGAATTTGACGAGAGACTTTATTTGACAACACCTCAGGGGAAATAGAAACCTGCAAATTAAATATATTAAAAAATAGGGAAAAGAACACTTTTATACTTTGGTTACCGAACTTTATTTTTTTACATTTTAGTAGCTGCACTATTGAAATATTGCAATTTAGTGTTAATTTGGCCGGAATACGGTCACGTGATTTTTAATTTAATTTTATTAATTTATAAATATTTATAAATGTAAAATTACTATAATACTCTCGTCTTCTGTTCATTAATCAATTTCTGCAAAGCTCTTGGAGAAAAAAAAATACAAGAATAATCAAAAACATTTTTCTTCATTTTGTTCAGGTCTTTCTTCGAAATTGATGAGACCGAAGTTGAACAAAATATATTCGATTTGTGGTCGGGGACTGGTAATAGAGTTGGGTGCGAGTTTAATGACATGAATTTATTCTTGGAAGAGAGGAAGAAGGTGAGGTCATCCCAAATTCTTGGGCATCGACTGATTCCTATTTTAAACAAGGTGCCCAGAAAGGCAATAGAAGTTAACAGCAACAACCATAGTATACCCATCAACTAAAACCCCCAAATTGCAGATACTTTTGAAAATGCGAATGCCTGCAGAATACTCTTTCAGATCGAACACACGCGAAAGAAATTGAATGAATTGTATGACGCTAGGAAGAGGCCTCGATCTGCACATGGTGAGTGATGAGAAGGAGAATCTAAGGGAGACGGAGGCGATAATGCTGGATATCGGGTCGAAGAGAGATCGAGTTATAGAAGATGGCGGATTTGAAGCTTGTTGACATCTGTCTTGATTTTTCTCTCTCCATCTATTATGAAGTTAGAGAATTTAATTTTAATTTTAGGGATTTTTCCAAATGAATTTCTGGGGAGAATATATGTAATGTTGATGGAACCTTAATTTTTGTTTGCTTTTTCGACATGTGTTTTTTTTCACAATTAAATTAGTTGTAGATATTTTTATAATTGTGTAATTTTTTATTTTTCTGCAAATTTACATAGAGTTGTTGAAAATTTAGAAATACATGGAGATTGGAGAGACGGGAAGAAGACAAGGGTATTAGAGTAATTTTACATTTGAAAATTAATATTTGAAAACAAAAACAGATGCTGAGAATGAAAAAACAAAAACCGTGAAATAGTAACAACTTACATCGTAATGGTTCAGATTTGTATCTGAAACCCGCACGAGAAAGTGGTTTGCCCGGACAACCACCTTCGTCCCGCAGGATCCGTACCCAAGCCTTACCGGAGGCATCAGGGATTTCCGTGGGACACGACCGTAGGTTGAGTCGTCGGAATCGGAATCGGAATCGGAATCGGAATCGGAGTAGAAGGATCTAATGGTTGGGGTCGAGGACTTAGTTGTTGAGACGCCTAACCTTAACCTTGTGGCTGATGGCCACTGCTGAACATACCCGCCGCCTCCGGTAGCCGGCGGACCCCTGACAGCCAGGCCACGTAGAGCGCTGCCGCCGCGGCCTCGACCAGCCATCGGCAGATGATCCGGCGGCGGCTCACCCCTCCCTCTGTCACACATTTTTTCTGATGGAAGAAATTCAGAGTGATGTGGTTTAGGTTAGAGCCGATTTTTAGGCTTCAATTAAATAAATTTATTTGATACAGTAAATGAAACTCAAGCTATCCTCCGCATGGAATGAAAAGCCGGGCTCACGGGCGGGCCGGTAGTTTATTATTAATCGTATTTTATTACTCCCTCCTATCTTTTTTATATGTGGTTTTGGTATTTTTGATTATTTACTTTTCAAATGTCGTTTTACAATTTTCTACCTCAAATACTCCTATTTATTTTCTAGTCATTAATATACTAATCAATGCTAATTATACAGACGAAGGAAAAAAAATACATACTCAAAAAACACACAACACACACTTCCGAATAAAAAAAAACTATTCAAATATGATTAATCAAAGGAAAAAAAATTGCATGCTAAATTTTTGAATCTCTATTTAATAGTTTAGTTTCAAATAAAAAAATTGAACACAAGAATTCAAAAGTATTTGGAGAAAAAAAGATGATTTTTTTTATTTGATAACTGCAAATATATTGAGAAGACGAAACAATTTCTGGCTTGAAATATTTAATGCAATTGATCATTAAATAAGTGTAGAATAGGATTTATTTTATTTTATTAATAAGTGTGCAACATACCAAAACGACATATAAAGAAAATGGAAGGGAGTATTATCTTAGAACATCTTTCTACCTCTAATCTCCTTATATACAAATTTTAATCACATCAAGTTGCAAATCAAAAATAAATATATTATTTACTTATCAATTTATACTTATACTCTCGACCCTCCATATTATTTTTTTAAATCTCACCACCCTCCATATTATTTTTTTAAATCTCACCACTGTACATATTTTTATTTTACTCATGTAAATTAAAAAAAAAAACATATCAAATTGAGTCACATTATTACAAATTGTATCAACTCCCCCCAAAAATATACTTCGATACAATTCATGCCATGTACGGGTGTTAAAAAAATGGATGGATAACACCCACAAATGGTGCTAATGTTTTGATGGGTATTACCGTATATAATTATGTTTTTAAGATATGGTGCTAATGTGTTTTGATACTGCAACTGCATTTTATTTTTTAATTTTAAACAAAAAAATTCAATAGTAATGTTGAGAATATCCCAAAAACAATTGCGACCTTCGATGAGTATCGAACTCAAACTTAAAAATCGATCAACGGACACAGAAACTCAAATCGCGATCGGAAATCAATCACTCGACACTAAGTTCACCGTGAGTTAGTATTGAACACTACGAACACAAAACAAGAAAAAAAACTCACACAAACACAACGATTTTACGTATTTCGATCGCAAAAAAGATGATCTACGCACAGTGGAGGGAAAAAGTGATCTGAGATTATACGAGACTCAAAAGTGAGTACATTACGTTCTTTCTAGCTCACTAGTTGCTTATCAATCGCTAACACTTAGGATAATAAGTTAAAATAAAAATGCACAAAATTGAAGAACTCATTTTATGAGCTATCGACCTGTAACAAACTCGTTCTCCTCAGCCCTACGATCAAAACGTGTGATTCCACATGCATTTTGTAGCTGAGCTGACAAGAATCATCACACAACAAGAATCATGTGACTTAGTTTAAAATCAACTGAGAAATTGATCACCCTAGACCGATGCATCCGCACTCAAATAAAGAACAAAACGACGTTTCATTTAGCGAGAATTTCAAATTCTTTACATCCTAAATCAATTTTTCTGTACATTTTCAACAAGGTGTATTATTTATTTGTGTTTGATTATGTGAATAAAAGCATGAAAGAAGATAAAGCATGAACTTTTAACATATCAGAATATTTCTACAAATAGAGCTCCATTAATGAATTCCAGAATGTGTTTGCGGATGACATTACATGGTTTTTATATGACCACAGCTAACCTAGCTATGAATCATAGGGACAAGAGAGAGCCACGTAGACATTATCTAGTGGTTGAGCTAGGAGACGCAATAATAGGCTCCAAGTATTTAGGGTGATGAGTTGGACACCTAATAAAAGTTAAATAACTGATTAGGGTTTAACATTATTAATTAGAGTTTCTAACATTCCCCTCAATTGGAGCGAGGTGAGAGGAAACACTGTGAGTTTATTGCGCATCCGAGTGAACAATTGTAGACTCAAGGGCTTTGTGAGAATATTATATGTTTGATCAATGGAAGGCATGCACAAAGTAAACCTTGAAAATCTTCTTCCTCACCAAGTCTCTTATGAAATGTAGATCCAACTCAACATGTTTTGTGCGCGCATGGAAGATAGGATTAGCAGCCATGGACATGGCACTCTGATTGTCAATCCATATAGTTGGAGAGCAAGAGGACACTACTTTGATTTCTGAAAGATGTCCCGATAGCCACACAATTGTTTTTGCAAGTTTAATTGCGTCTACGAGTAAGTATAAACGTATGAATATTTATGTTTTAATGTTTTTATGATTTTCGATCGCAATTTTATAATTTAAAAGTGTCGTCGTATTTGTTTATATTTATTACGCAATTTTTAGAAACTAAAAAATAAAGTATATTTTCAAATTCGAGACGAATTCATTTGCGTGTACGAGTAAGTAGAAACGCATGACTTAATTGATATTTATACTACGCGAATATTTTCTAGATTTCAAAAATGTAAAAATATTTATTTTCGATAAAAATGAATTTTAATTAATATTTTCGAAAAACGTGTTTTTAATTAAATAATAATAAAAATTAAATAAAAATTAAATATCGGTCACGTCAAGACCGTTTGATGTGCATATAACATTACTCGTAAAAAACTGATAATTCATGGAGAAAAATGCTATATTCACATTAACGAAATTTTCAAAATTTTAAAAATAGAAATTCATCAGTCAAAGTCATTTCGTTAATGTGCATATAGCACCTTTTTGGTTGAAGTGTTTCAACCAAAAAATATTTGCTTTTTTCTCGTGTTTTCTAACGTTAGCTGGGTCAGTCAGTATCAACACATTTACACGCAAAGTAATTAACAGTTTCTTAGCCTACTCTGACTATCAACACATGCAAAAATAATTCAGGGTCCTTGGCCTACTGTATAGTTCTTTGACTTGATATCTTTCAATGCATTATAAGGAGTTGGTCTGTACCTGGGTGAAAGGTCCGCCCCGTGTTTTCTGGTTGTACACGTGATATTGGAATTGAGTCGCATATTAAGCTTAGGATTTTTATCTTGCAAGATTTTATTAATCTTGTGCACTAAAACTTAATCAACGAATCAACTTAACTTGATTTTCAGAAAAACACCTAAATACGTTGTGAGCTTTCTAATGCTTTAGGAGTTCTTACTAAAATCTTATTCATAATCTATTTTTTGGGGGTCAGTCGAGTTTGAGTTTAAAAATGAAAAAAATATTATTTTAGTTTTGACGAATATGATTTTCTTTTTTTTTTTTACTTTTTTGTACTGCAAACTTCAAGATTTTCAATTTCACATGCGATTTTTTCAAACCGATTCAATTTTATCCAATTTTCGCCGAAAAATCAAAATTGACCAAAAATTGAGCACGTGAGACGTACACGACATTTAATTTGGGGCTTTCCAGCGATCTAATCCACGTGGATTAAGTCGCCGAAAAGCACCAAATTTGATAAAATTGAATTAAGTTGAAGAAATTGTGTATGGAATTGAAAATGTTGCACTTTTGTGGTAACAAAAAGAAAAATTATAATTTTCTCTTTAAAAGTTAAGCTCGAATTATATATATAGGTTCGAGCTAAGCTCGGCTTTATTCACATCAAGATAATAATAAAAAAAAAAATTCTCAGCAGAACAAATCTAAAAAAGGGGTCTGACGACTACAAAGATCAAACCCCTCAATTACGTCATGGGCGAAGGAGACCCGTAGGCGGAGCAAACATCGTTTTGCGAATCAAAGATGTTATCTTTAACGAACGGGGCTTAACAGACAGAGCCGGAGGCGACAGAAGCCTAACAGACACGTTAGTCCCAGTAGAAGAAACGTGAGGATTCTCGCGGCTACCATAAATGAGATGAGGATCCGAATCATCCACGATTGGATTAAAAATAATACTCTCTCCAATCACATAGAGAATGTCATATTTCAACGTTTTTATGGTCTTAAATTAATAGTAACACCCTCTCATTTATACACTTTATATTATGAAAATACCTTTATACCTCTAAAAAATAAAAATAAAAACATTTTTCTTAAAATTTGTACACACCCTTATGTCCATTTCTTTGGGATATATGGAATATTTAATAATTTGTTGGCTGAAAAATACTTCACAATCGTATAATAGAAACAACTTCACAATGTACATTAATTCAATTTTGAAAATAATTCACAAGTAAATTTCTTGTTCCGTACAATAATGTAAAAAATAGTGGTTTCACAATTGTCATAAATAGTGGTATTTCGTACAATAATGCTTGTGGCTTTTGCTTTGTTGGATGTCTTTATACAATATTAATGTATAATAATGTTTGTGCGTAGAATTGGCTTTTACTTCACTTTTTTTTTGCTTTCAACGTTATCAATGATATCCCCTTCAAGTAAATTGAGTTGTTGAAAGTCGTAGGCAGTAAATAAACGCAGTAAAATGCGCTGCCTAGACAAGGCAGTAAAACCGACAAACACACCATTCTTAGTCAATACATATTTATTAGATTCATACACTTGTTTATATCCGTACTTGGATAAAACACTACCGGATACAATATTTTTCCTTATTCCAGGTACATGTAATACATCTAATAATACTAAGGACTTTCCGGAACTGAATTCCAACAACACTTCGCCGCGACCAAGAATAGGGGTTGTTGACTCGTTTCCCATGTAAAACACTGATCCATCTACAACTGGTTCATACTTTTGAAACCAATGACGATCCTTGCAAACATGCTTAGTAGCACCCGAGTCAATCCACCACGTCACCGAATCATCCTGCACATAAAATGCTTCAGAAACTATAGGGACATAATTTAAATTTACATCTAAATTATGTATAGTAGTCTCACCTTGATTGGTGTCCGGACCTTGGTTATTAGACCTTTGTCCCGAGCGATTATTCATCGTTCCTTTCTTATTCTTGTTCGCACGACAATCACTTTTAAAGTGACCCGCTTTTCCGCATATCCAGCAAGCGCCCTTAGGCTTCTTATTCCCAGCATTGTTGCCGTTGTTGTTGTTGTTGTAGGGACGCTTTGTCCCTCGGTTCTTATACGAACTCTCCCCTGCTTCCATCATATTGATAGTTGCAGACCTTATCGGTTCCTTGTCCTTGGGTTTTTCACCCTCTTGCGCCCTTAGAGATTCCTCTATGCGCAAGTGACTACCGAGTTGTACTAAGGACAACTCTTCCTTTTTATGCTTCAGGGTGTGTTTGAAGTCTTTCCACGACGGCGGTAATTTGTCTATAATACTAGACACCGAGATGGACTTGTCCATCTTCATATTATGTTGGGTAAATTGACCCAAAATCCGGAGCAATTCATTATATTGCTCCATTACCGGCCTTCCGTCGCACATCTTGTAATTCATAAAATTACCAACTAGGAACTTCTTACTAGAAGCGTCCTCGTCAATGTACTTGGATTCAAGGCTATCCCAAAGGGACTTAACAGACTCCACATTACTATAGATATCGAAGAGAGAGTCAGACATACCGTTTAATATATGCCCACGACATATATAGTCGTCGTTTTTCCATTTGCAGCGTTTCCGAGTTTCCTCCGGCGTTTCGTTGTCCGCTGCTTCCGGTTGTGGAGTACTTAGAACGTACACCACCTTCAATGTTGTTAGCAAGAAATGCATATTCTTTTGCCACCTTCGAAAGTCTACGCCTTCGAACTTCTCCAATTTTCCGAATTTGCTGTTCATCTCACGAACCGACTCCATCGTTCAGAATAGTAAATATTCTTTAAGATAGTTGTTTATTTTGTGTGTTTCTGAATGAGGAGGCTTTGGAAAATATTGAATCACGTTTACATGTTTTCCTTAAAGAATATTTCGACCCTATAACAGCCAAGGTATCACGAAACTTCTTCTAGGATAAGACAATACCGCACTTGTTCTTTGGCGTAGAAACAAGTATACTATAGAAAGTTTATTCGCTATACTTCGTTAACACAAAGCTCTTAATTTCATGGGTTTTAGAATCTGATTTTCAACACCCTTATATAGGTGTTGAAACACCCCTTTGGATAGTGAAAATGCCCTTTCATGAAGGGCTGCACCCTTTGGGAAGAGTTGCACCATTTCATAATGGTCACACCTTTTGGAAAATAATTCAAATATTTTCCATGCATGCAATTTCGTGATTTGCATGTCTAAACATACAACCACGAAATTAACATCATATATATATACTAAAATCAAGTATTAATTTCAGCATATATACTATCACTTATCCAACACATAATCCTTTATCACTTTTACATGATCGTGCACTCCGCACCTCTTTAATCACATTATAGTGCCTTAGGATTATAATCGAAACTTTGTATGAATCCAATTACATTAAATGGACAATGATTTCACTTAAATCATCAACAAAAACTTGTCGCCCTATAAATATACTGTAAAGACGATTGTGCGGGTGGTTTACCAAATGACGCTTTAACCCCTGGGTCGAGATTGGAATTACATAAGCCGTGGCATTGTGAAAGCGATCGTGAAAGGGTAGTTTGGGTATTTGCACGAATGGTCGGGATTGATCGTTAAGGGCTGAATAATTCATATACTTCCTCCCCAAGGAATTTTTTATATGCCTTTTTGGGCATCAATAGTCACAAGGTCAATGATTTTGACTTTGGTTTAATTCAATTTTAGTACTATATATGAGTATTTGAATTTCAATTAGAAACTTGAATATCTAATTGAAAAATTAAAAATATCACTAAGAACATAAAATTTCAATTTTTCCAACTTCTATACTAATAAAATATCATTTTATAAAATATCGAATAAAATTCAGATTCTATATCCTCATTCAGCTACTTTAGTATGTGAATAAAATAAATCCATATTCATAATATCACATATTGTTTCATTTGCAGTACAAACATACTCTCAAATCAATAGTCATATTTAATTTTCATAGATTTTTATGAAGTATTATCAATTTTAAAAATATTTTTTGATTTATTTTTATTTAAATATAATTTTGATACGCACAAAGTGTGCACGTGCAATATTCACAAAGTATCCGTAATAATAATCAATTGGTAGTGTTGTAGTAATAATCAATTGGTAGAATTATTAATATTTCAAATATTTGTCATGATTTTACTTCTTTTTTTAATTTTCATAGACTTTTATAGAGTATTATCAATTTTAAAAATATTTTTTGAATACTTTTTTTTATTTAAATATAATTTTGATATGCACAAAGCTTATAGAGTATTATCAATTTAAAAAAATATTTTTTGAATACTTATTTTATTTAAATAAAATGCAAATTCTATATCCTTATTCAGCTACTTTAGTATGTGAATAAAGTGAATCCATATTCATAATATCATATTGTTTAATTTGTTATACAAACATACTCTCAAATCAATAGTCATATTTAATTTTCATAGATTTTTATGGAGTATTATCAATTTTAAAAATATTTTTTGATTTATTTTCATTTAAATATAATTTTGATATGCACAAAGTGTACACGTACAATCTTCACAAAGTATCCGTCCGTAGTAACTAATAATCAATTGGTAGAGTTGTAATAATCAATTGGTAAAGTTGTTAATATTTCAAATATTTGTCTGATTTTACTTCTTTTGTAATTTACAAAGGGAAGTAGAAGTGTAGAATTATACATTTAGGACAAATGTAGTAATAATTAATAGAGTTGTTAATATCTCAGATATTAAAGATTATTTGCTCATGAACACTTGAATTAAAAACGTCTTGAGACACGTGCTTGAGTATTTAAATTTTTGTAATTGACCAATGAATAGTCCCATCAAAAAATTGTATTATCAATTAAAACAGTTGTTTAGTTTCTCAAATATTTAGTAAAAAACGGGTTTTCTTGTATTTCAACATTCTCTCACTCAACAAGAAAGAAAGAAAAAAAAGGCTAGTGTTTAGGTTTGTCCTTGATTATGTATTCTAATGGTCTACCGAAATCAGCATCGACACACAGCTCTGGTCCCAGCCCAGCAACCCTTCTCGACGATCGTCGTGCAATAGTTCTCCGAGCTGCACATTTGTTGAACCAAGATTATTATAGACAAAACAGAATGCATGAGCTGCGCAACTTAAGATATGAATATAAACTAATAGAAACATTCATGACTTGCGCAGCTTGAGGGATGAATATAGACGGGAATAAAAGTTAGCCATAGAAAAACGATAGAGCTATATGGCTTGGGAACTTACTAGGAAAAGAAAGTTCAAACAATGCACTCGCGCACTGGATGTCATCCCCGTCCAGGTCCACGCCCAGCTGAGCACTAGCGCATCGAGGGGCTTCTGCCTTCGATTTTACACACACCTGACAAGATTTAATTAATCAGACAAAATTGATCTGCGTGAATATCTGTAGCCAAAAGTCATAATAGATAATTTGACAATGGCACAAATTGTTGAGCAGGAGTGAGAAAACGGGAGCCATTGCCTAATTAAAATTTTATACCATAAGATAACCTGTTCATGCGCAGTGAGTATCAATAAGAGCTATTATATCAAGATATCCATTATGGATTTTGCACTTTGCGGTTTACAAACATGCTTATGGAATTGACATTAACGTATGTGTCCAGTGAAAAAAAAATAAAAAAAATGATAGATGGGTTAGTTTTGAAAGTGCTAATTCTGTGCACGCGCAAATTTGTGTCCGCACACAAAAGTGCAAAAATTGGAAATTGTACAATTACATAGCTTTTAGGGATTCAATAAATGGTTGCCAGGTAGTAAAAAGATGGAAATATCTATAATTAAGTAAAAAAAAAAAAAAAAACTCACAGGAGCATATATTGCAAGTCCTGTTTCTTTGGCATTTTTTATGTTCTTCAGCAAGTCCGATTCATTGTAGAACCTCTGCCCCAAGTTATTTGTGTAGTACTGCATAAATAAGAGAGAGATAAAATTCAAGTAGAAATCAGTTTAGTTTAGAATATCAACCAAATGAAAATTATAAATTCCCCCGATCACATAAGAAGATAGTACTTTGGTTCTGGCTATAATGCAAGATCTTTTAATGGTTCCTAAAATATCTATTACTGAAGTCTTTGAGGAGTCAAAGAACTTGTGTAAAATCATTAGCTACTGCAACTTTGGTCAAATTTTTCTTGAACCTGTAGTTATTTCCAAAGAAAACCTCACTGCAAGTTACATGAATGTTATAATACGGCAAATGACAAATCTAACAGTAATAAGCAAATCCAAGTAAAGACATGCCATATTGAATGGCAAAACGAGTACACACATATGGCATACCGAATGAGATAGAATAAATCCTAACTAAACAAGCCCTCCTCAACTAAGACCTTTTAAAAATGACGGCGTAAAAGTGTGTCACGTTTAAGAGTACAGTACATCCTATTAAATAAACCATCCGACCATTGGATTTTCCTTCATATTCTGGCGCCAATTTTTTCGACAAACAACAACAGAGAAGAGTTTTTTTTCCTATCGATGTGTTATTTAATGTACACAGCAAAACATGAAACAACACAAGTTCAATTCCACTCCGTAAAAGGGTAGTACTTATTTATTTTGTCACATATGCGAATCATATGTGAACAAGATATTTTAGAGCAGAAACAATCTGACAAATGGATTTTCCTTCATTTCCCGTGCCAAAAATAAGATAAAAAACGACAAAGAGAAGAAATAGATTTTCTTAAATTTGATGCCAAAATGTGAAACATCACAGAACCTCAAATTCCAATCAGTAAAAGAAAAATCTTTTTTTGTCATGCACACAAATCATTTCCTGTTGTACAAGATATCACATTGCAAAAACCAACCGATCAATGGATTTTACTTATAAATACAAACACATAACGAAGAGAACAATATTTCTTCTCCGATGCACAAATTAGTAAATTTAGCATCTCATCATAATCCCACGACAGATCTAACAGAAACGAGGAGTTGTGATCAAACACATTAGCATTCCAGTTTTCTTAAATCTTAATCTAATCTTTCTTTAATAAAAAAGTTAAACAAGAAAAACATTTTCTTTCTCATTCCTGCAAATCAATCATAATCAGATAATGGGCCACTCCCAAAATCACCAAGAACATTTTCATCCAACAAATAATAATAAAATAAAACTAGATCTACACACATACAATCATATCAACCAGATCTAAGCAAATCCCACAAACAAAAACTGTAAAATAAATAAATATCACACACAAAAAGTAAAATAAAACACTGACCTTAACAATTTCCCCGTTTTTATTATTCTTGGTAACTAACGTCCATCCTTCGGGTACATCAAACTCGGTCTGAGGAACGTTTTTATCCGACGCCGGAGCTGCCATATCCGCCGGTGACTATGGTGGAACGAAGGAACGGGTTTGCTGCAACTTGAGGCGACGGAGAATGGGGCGATGTCGGCGTATACATAGTGGCGATGGCTGAAGAAATTGCCGTAATTTTGGAGCCAAAAAGATGATTTAATTCCATTGCATAAATTATTACAGTCAGAAATTACAGGGGCGACATGTGTAATTTAGGGATGAGGGAGAAATTAAGAAGGAGAAACGTACCACGCCATCGCTCGCCAACTGTGTATGAATTCGGGAGGAAGATAACTTCCGGAGAGAGAGAATCATCTTTCCAATAGCGTTTCACACTGTGTGTGATACTGATACTGTGAAAGAAAGATATTTTGTAGCGGGTCGCTCGTGTTGACTTCCGGATAACGGGTTATTGACCCGAGTCACCGACAAATAAATTTCAAAATTAAATAAACAAATTTATATTCCGGAGTTTTGAGACGAAAAATACAAAAACAAACTGATAAATTATGATTTTACGTGGTTAATTTTTTTATGTCGGAAAATGTAAAATAATTTGAATACAAATGATACTACTGAAGAAGGATTAATTCGATTGCATGTTTCTACTTTTCCGAATTTTACAAAACACAGACGAGGTTTTGATGTATTTTCCCCGTGAAATTAATTGCGCAAACAGTTTGGGGATGGCAACAATGAATCAGGCGCTAACTGTGTATTGACTGCTGATAATCGAAACAGTGTGATGTTACGCTCAGTTACAGGTCGAGTTTGATTTCAATCCACATTTAGGTTCGTGGATCATGTTTACACATTTAAATCAATTGGCATAAACTCAGTTTTAAGTTGATGTGAAATACTTAATATTGAAGGGTAATGATGTAAAAATAATTATAAAATACTGTTTCAAATAAATATTGAAGGTCTTGTCACTGATCATATATTTCAAGGATCAATCGAAATTAAACTCATTTCGGAACTTCTGTCGAAGACCAGCAGTTTCCTTTGACTTCTGGACGCTCACCATTTCCTGTAGATGCCAAAAAACAATTGATGAGTTGCAGTGAGAAATATTTTACATGCGATAAATTTTGACACGACGAATGTGGTTTTACCAGTTTTCGTTCCTCCACGAAATCATAGATGCAAATAGAGTATTTGTGCATAACTTGCGCAAATAAATACTGTTACACAGAAATATTGAATGCTGATACGATAACTTACCTTGGCCAGAAATCTGCAACGAGGACCTTGCGCATTGGACTTCATCCTCATCCTCAATTCGGGTTTACTTCAACTTCCTTTTAAAATAGGTGCAACTAATCAATCAGGTTGAGCTTCACATTATACTACAAGATCATCTACTAAATTATTACTAAGAACATACTTTGTTTTTGGAAGTCACTCCTTCACGCCTTCCCTGGTTCCTCGTAATGCGCTTTGAGCTGCTAGTTGAAGCAGCATCCACCTTCCGGGACCTCGGAAATGGAAGCGAGGCTTAGGGTTTTGAAGGGTGGGGTCGGAGATGAAGTCATTGCAAAAGCAGAGATTACAGCGATGAGCATTTAAGGTGAAATTAGGGACGAGCTGTTTAGGAAAATTAATTATGCGAAAACAAGGCACCCAACAACCACCCACACCGGACTCATTTCGGAACTTCTGTCGAAGACCAGCAATCCCCTTCGACTTCTGGACGCTCACCATTTCCTGCAGATGCAAAAAATAAAAACTGATTTTTGAGCTGCTGTGAGAAATATTTTACATGCGATTCCGCGAGAATTCTTTGCGCAAGTCAATTTTAAACTAGGGTGAAGACACTTTTTTTTTTTGGCAAAGTTAGCGCATTGGGAGAAAATTTATGTATTTTGTGACGATTATAATCTGAACTACACGATTATAATTATATCACATGCACGACACGTCAAAACATGGGCATATATAGCAGTGCAGATCAGGTAGAAATGAAAGATCTTCAAGACAGAAAAACTCATAGGGGCATATATGGAATATCCTCTGCTTTTGGAATAATTTATGTTTCGCATCGATTCAAATTCACTGTAGAACCTTTGTCCCAAAACATTTGGGTAGTACTGCATATGCAAACAACAAAGTTTCATCGAATTTCATAATATCAATTTTTAAAATATTTTTGAATCAAATTTTTATTTAAATATAATTTTGATATGCACAAAGTATGCACGTGCAATAAAAGTGAGAAGATCAAACAAACTATATTCAATTGTATTATCAAATAATAATCAATTGGTAGAGTTGTTAATATTTCAAATATTTGAGCACTTGAATTGAAGACCGTAAGGTCCAAGGTTCGAACCCGAGACAATGAGTATTATAGACCATAAAACATGGACAAGGATTTAATTCGATTGCATAAATTCACTTTACGGATATTAAAGTCAAGGATTACAAGGGCGACATATGTAATTTAGGGCTGAGGTAGAAATTAAAGAGGAAAAACGTACCAGGCCATCGCTCGCCCAACAGTGTTATGGCTTGGGAACTTACCCAGAAAAGAAAGTTCCAACAATGCACTCGCACACATCTCTTCCCCGTCCAGGACCACACTAAGCTGAGCACTAGCACACTGAGGGGTTTCTACTTTCGATTTTACACACACCTGATAAGATTTAACTAATCAGATAAAATTGATCTGCGTGAATTATCTGTAGCCAATAGTCATTGATAATTTGACAATAGCACAAATTGTTGAGCGGGAGTGAGAAAACGAGAATTTATGATGTTGATAACATTTTATATTCATGCGCAGTCGAAAGAATATCAAGATATTGCTATTATATTTTAGAGCATAATGATGAATAATATTAATAAACGTAGGAAGAGCAAAATTAGTATGCACTAGCTGTAAGAAATAATAAATACCTCGTGTTTGGGTTTCAGCCCTTCACGCCTTCCATTATTTCTCGATTTGTGCTCTGCCATGGTAGTTGAACCAGCTTCTCCCTTCAATCAACTAGGCATCGCAAAAGGCCCTGTCGTTGGTGGCTTGAAATCCTATAGAAGAAAGCCATTGATGTTCAATACATTATGGACTTTATTTCATGAAGCTTAATTAAAAAGATTCCATGCATAGATACAACCAGAGAAAATGAATTAATACACTCGAATATTGTCCCTTTCTTATTTTTTCTTTCGTTACTCGTATGCATTATGGGTTTTGCACTTTCCAGTTAACAGAAGTGCTTATGGAATTGCATTACCAATTTACCATATGTATCCAGTGAAAAAAATAACAAAATGATAGATGAGGTAGTTGAAAGTGCTAATTCTGCGCATGCGCATTACAAAATTTGTGTCCGCACACAAAAGTGCAAAAATTGGAAATTGCACAGTATCGGCCTGTGCAATTACATAATTTTGAGGGATTCAATAAATGTTGCCAAGTAGTAGTATATAATTTTGAGGGAAATATCTTAAGTAAAATAACTCACAGGAGCATATATTGCAAGTCCTCTTTCTTTATCATATTTTATGTTCCTCATCAAGTCCGATCATTGTCGAACCTCTGCCCCAAGATATTTGTGTAGTACTGCATAAATGAGAGATAAAATTCAAATTTAGATCAGTTTATAAAATCATTTAAATCAGTTTAGTCCGATTCATCGTAGAACCTCTGCCTCAATATATTTGTGTAGTACTGCATAAATGAAAGAGATAAAATTCAAATTTAAATCACTTTAGTTCAGATTTTAGAATATCAACCAAATTGAAATTTATAAATTCCCCGATCACATAAGAAGATACTTTGGTTCGGGCTATAATGCAAGATCTTTTAATGGTTCCTAAAATATCTATTATTGAAGTCTTTGAGGAGTCAAAGAACTTTTGTGTAAAATCATTAGCTACTGCGACTTTGGTCAAACTTTTTCTTGAACGTGTTTATTTCCAAAGAAAACCTCACTGTGAGTTACATGAAAGTTATAATAAGGTAGATGACAAATCTAACAGTAATAAGCAAATCCAAGAAAAGACATGACATATTGAATGGCAACAAATGTGCACACATATGTCTTTACCGAATGAGATAGAATAAATCCTAACTAAAGAATCCCTCCTCAACTAAGACCTTATACAATCGAGGGCGTAAAAACGTGTCACGTGAAAGAAATCTAAAATGTGTAAACATTGGTTGACATGTTATTTAATGCAGACAGGAAAACATGAAACATTCCAATTAGTAATATGAAATAAATGCCAATATTGAGCAAGAGTACAAAACATCCTATTAAATAAACCATACGACCATTGGATTTTCCTTCAAATTCTGGCGCCAATTTATTGACAAAAAACAACATAGAAGGGTTTTTATGTTTTATTTCCTATCGACGTGCTATTTAATGTACACGGGCAGAACATGAAACAACACAACCTCAATTCCACTCTGTAAAAGGATTTTTTTTGTCAAATATGTGAATCTTCGGTTATGTGAACAATATATCTTATAGCAGAAACCATCTGAAAAGTGAAACATCACAAAACATAAAGAATTCCAATCAGTAAAAGAAAATCTTTTTTGTCGCGCACACAAATCATTTCATGTTGTACAAGATATCATATTACAGAAACCAATTGATCAATGGATTTTACTTATAAATATTAAATACAAACACAAATAACTAAGAGAAAAAAAAATCTTCTCCTATGCACAAATTAGTAAATTTAACATCTCTTCATAATCCCACGATAGATCTAACAGAAACTAAGAGTTGTGATCAAACACATTAGCATTCCATTATTCTTAAATCTTTCTCATTCCTGCAAATCAATCTTAATCAGATAATGAGCCACTCCCAAAATCACCAAAAACATTTCCATTGAACAAATAATAATAACATAAAATTAGATCTAGACGACTAGAAATTCGATCATATCAACTAGATCCAAGCAAATCCCACAAATAAATCTGTAAAAAAAATTACACAAAAAAAAAAAACACTGACCTTAACAATTTCCCCATTTTCATTATAGTTGGTAACTAACGTCCATCCTTCGGGTACCTCAAAATATTGGTCTGAGTAATGTTTTTATCCGATGCCGGAGCTGCCATCGCCGCCGGTGACTATGGTGGAACGAAGAAGAGGGTTTGCTGCAACTTGAGGCGACGGAAAATGAAGCAATGACGGTGTATACGTAGTGGCGATGGCTGAAGAAATTGCCGTAATTTCGGAGCCAAAAGAGGGTTCAATTCGATTGCATAAATTCACTTTACGGATATTCCAGTCAGAGATTACAAGGGCGACATGTTTAATTTAGGGCTGAGGGAGAAATTAAAGAGGAACAACGTACCAAGCCATCGCTCGCCAACTGTGTATGAATTCGGGGAGGAAGATAACTTCCTGAGAGAGAATCATTTGTCGAATTGCGTTTCAGTTCACTGTGTGATAATGTGATACCGTGAACGAAGATAATTTGTTGACCCGGACAAATGAATTTCAAAATTAACTTTGACTAATTTTTACTCGGGAATTTGTAGACGAAAAATAAATAAAAAAATTTAATTTTGATTTTAAGTGCTAAAATATTTATATATTTTATGTTGAAAAGATAAAATAATTTGAAGAAAAACATTAAAAAATAGGGTTAGAGAGGGAGCAATAAATAAGGATTAATTAAATTGCATATTTTCACTTCTCCAATTTTTTTATAAAGTGGAAAGGTGAGAAATTGACCTCACCCGATCATTGACCCTCGTTTGGGAGAGATGTAAATCGAGTAGCAGACACCAGGAGAGAGTCAATTACCGAGAAATTGCATTCATATCAGCACAAATTTTACAACTCAATTATGCAACTAGGGCACTTTTACAAATATTACAAAACACAAAGATGAAGTTTTGATGTATTTTCCCCGGAGGGATTCAGAAATGGATTGCACAAACAGTTTGGGAAAAGCGACAACAATGAATCAGTCGACTGTAAATCTTTTGTGTTTGACAGATGCTGATAAATCAAAACATTTGATGTTACGTGCAGAGACATGTTGAAATTGATTTCAAACCAAATTTAGGTTTGTGGATCATTTTTACACATTCAAACCAATTGGCATAAACTCAGTTTTGAGTTGATGTGAAATACTTAATATTGAAGGGTAATAATGTAAAAATAATTATAATATCAAATAAATATTGAAGGTCTTGTCACTGATTATAATCATTATATATTCAAGAATCTATCGAAATCAAACTCATTTTGGAACTTCGGCCGAAGACCAGCAATCCCCTTCGATTTCTAGACGCTCACCATTTCCTGTAAATGTAAAAAAAAAGATTGCTGAGTTGCTGTGAGACTTTTATTACATGCATATAGAGTATTTGTGCAAATAGAGTACCTGTGCATAAATTGCGCAAACACGTATAATAGGTGCAATGAAGACCTTGCGCATTGGACTTCATCCCCGATTCGGGCCTCAACTCCCTTCTAAAATAGGTGCAACTAATTAATCAGGTTGATCTTCACATAATACTACAAGATCATCTACTAAAGCAAAATAGCTTTATAAGTTTTCCTTTTTTATTGTGCTTGGTAACCAAAATCCAGCCTTCCGGGACCTCGAACTCAGGTGGGGAAGTGACGTCATTTTCGGATGGTTTAGGGTTTGGGATTTGGGGAAATCAGAAATGGAAGCGAGGCTTAGGGTTTTGAAGGGTGGGGTCGGAGATAAAGTCATTGCAAAAGCAGAGATTACAGCGATGAGCATTTAAGGTGAAATTAGGGACGAGCTGTTTAGGAAAATTAATTATGCGAAAACAAGGCACCCAACAACCACCCACACCGGACTCATTTTGGAATTTCTGTCGAAGACCAGCAATCCCCTTCGACTTCTGGACGCTCACCATTTCCTGTAGATGCAAAAAATAAAAACTGTCTGTTGAGCTGCTGTGAGAAATATTTTACATGCGATTCCAATTAGAATTATACAATTACAAATTTTGACGCGATGAATATAGTTTTAACAGGTTTTGCTCCTCCACAAAATCATAGATGCAAATAGAGTATTTGTGCATAACTTGCGCAAACACATACTAGTTACACAGATATATTGAATGCTGATACGATAACTTACCTTGGCCAGAAATCTTCAACGAGGACCTTGCGCGTTGGACTTCACGCTTTGCCTGGCTCCTCGTAATGCGCTTGGAGCTGCTAGTTGAAGCAGCGTCCACCTTCACTGGGCCTCGCATTGCAAACGGCCCTGTGGTTGGTGGTACGAAATCCTGCAGAAGAAAGATGTTCAAATACAAATTATACACTACGAACTTTATATATTAGAAAAAAGTTTCGGCTGCTTGTTTCGATACAGATTCAAAACACCATGCAGCTCAAGGCAACTAAGCTCTTTGTAAAATATGCCATTATCAGAGAAAATAGTCATTGCGCATGCATTCTTTGCGCAAGTCCATTTAAACTAGGTTGAAGACACTTTTCTCATTTTGGCGAAGTTTGCGCATTGGGAGAAAATTTATGAATTTTGTGACGCTTATAATCTGAACTGCACTGGTTCTGCACTTTACCATAATTCTATCACATGCATGACACTTCTTTTATATGCAATCTATTTATTTTGTAATTTCCAGGTTGTTTTGTGAAATCAAAACAAACATTATTGTCGTTTATTTTTCTAGTTTAGGCTCAAATATGAGAACCAATCAAACATCAAAACCAAACAGTGTACAAACAATTGGGGAAAATGCAAAATAAAAGAATTATTAATGTTTAGCTCTGAAAATGAGGGAAAACACCACATTATGGATGGAAAAGCGTTTTTTCAACCTTAATGAAGTGACTATTTTCTTGTTACTGATGAAAAAAATGATAGAAGATTATGTGTGTGCGTGTGGAAACAAATAGCATGGTCTCTCGTACAGAATTCCACCCCTCAACCATACAGCATACTAGCATAGCATAAACGTCGAAAGATTATCATTTTCGTTCGTGTATATCCATTTAGCGACTATGGACCAGCATATATAACAGTACATATTAGGTAGAAATACTAGAAATGAAAGATCTTCAAGCCAGCAAAAACTCACAGGGGCATATATGGAATATCCTCTGCTTTTGGAATAATTTATGTTTCACATCAAATCGAATTCACTGTAGAACCGTCGGGCAATAGATCTCGGACCTGCACATTTTTCGAACCGAGATTATTATCATGCATTATGTTGACACTTCATAGTGTTCCAATATTGATTTGTGCTTTTCAGTAAAATAAGTTGTGTGCAAAAAACTAGTGATCTAATAGACCAGAAAACATGGACAAATCAGAACTACTAGCAATGTGAATGAGTTGCGCAACGTAAGATATGAATATAAACGTAATATATGAATATAAACTAATAGCAATGTTCATAAGTTTGAGTTATGTATATAGACGGGAATAACAGTTAGCAATAGAAAAACGACAGTGTTATGGATTGGGAACTTACTCAGGTTGAACGAAGGAAAGGGCTTACTGCAACTTGAGACGACGGAGAATGGGGCGATGACGGTGTATACATAGTGGCGATTGCTGCATAAATTGCAGTAATTTTGGAGCAAAAAAGAGGATTTAATTCGATTGCATAAATTCACTTAGAGATATTACAGTCAAGGATTACAGACACAAGGATGTATTTTCCCCAGAGGGAATGAGAAATGAATTGCTCAAACAGTTTGGGGAAGGCGACAAAAATGAATTAGGCGCAGACTGTGTTTGACAACTCCTGATAAATCAAAACAGTGCGATGTAAGCGCCGGGAGTCGAGACAGGTTGAGGTTGACTTCAATCCACATTTAGGTTTGTGGATCATGTTTGCACATTCAAACTAACTCATAAACTCAATTTTGTATTGATGTGAAATAACTTAATATTGAAGGGTAATGATGTAAAAATAATTATAATATCAAAAAAATATTGAAGGCCTTGTCACTGATTATATATTTCAAGGATCTATCGAAATCAGACTCATTTTGGAACATCTGTGGAAGATCAGCGATCCCCTTCGACTTCTGGACGCTCACCATTTCCTGTAGACGCAAAAAAAAAAAAAGAAGATGGCTGAGTTGCTGTGAGAAATATTTTACATGAGATTTCAATTAGAATTATACAGATATAAATTTTGACCCGGAATATAATTTGAACAGTTTTCGCTCCTCCACAAAATCAAAAATACAAATAGAGTGTTTGTGCATAACTTGCGCAAACACATACTGGTACACAGGTTATTGAATGCTGATACGATAACTTACCTTGGCCAGAAATCTGCAACAAGGACCTTGCGCGTTGGACTTCATCCCCGATTCGGGCCTCAGCTTCCTTCTAGAATATATAATCAAGATTAACATTTTCTTTCTCATTCCCGCAAATCAATCTTAACCAGATAATGGGCCACTCCCAAAATCACCAAAAACATTTCCATCCACCAAATAATAAAAAAATAAAACTAGATCTAAACTCATACAATCATATCAACTAGATCTAAGCAAATCCCACAAACAAAACTGTAAAAATAAATAAATATCACACACAAAAAATAAAATAAAACACTGACCTTAACAATTTCCCCTTTTCTATTATACTTGGTAACTAACGTCCATCCTTCGGGTACATCAAACTCGGTCTGAAGGACGTTTTTATCCGACGCAAGAGCTGCCATATCCGCTGGTGACTATGGTGGAACGAAGGAACGGGTTTGCTGCAACGTGAGGCGACAGAGAATGGGGCGATGTCGGTGTATACATAGTGGCGATTGCTGCATAAATTGTCGTAATTTTGGAGCAAAAAAGAGCAAACCATGATGCCAAGGCAACTAAGCTCTTTGTAAAGGATGATATTATCAAAGAAAATAGACATTGCGCGTGAATTCTTTGCGCATTTCTTATTATTCCACCCCCTCAATCTTACAGAATAGCATACACGTCAAAAATCATTTCCTTTCATGTATATCCATTAACCGACTATGGACCAGCATATATAGCAGTGCAGATCAGGTAGAAATAAATGAAATGAAAGATCTTCAAGCCAGAAAAACTCACCGGGGCATATATGGAATATCCTCTGCTTTTGGAATAATTTATGTTTCACATAAATTCGAATTCACTGTAGAACCTTTGTCTCAAAACATTTGTGTAGTACTGCATATGCAAACAACAATTTTTCATTGAATTTTATATTATCAATTTTAAAATTATTTTTGACTCAAATTTTTATTTAAATATAATTTTGATATGCACAAAGTATGCGCCTGCAATAAAAGTGAGAAGATCAAACAAATTATATTCAACTGAAACAGTGTTTAGTTTTCAATTGAAACAGTGTTTAGTTTTCTCAAATAGTTAGTAAACCGTATTCTTGTATTTCAACATTCTCTCATTTAACTACAAAAGGAAAGAGAAAAAAGGCTAGTGTTTAGGTTTGTCCTTGATTATGTATTCCAATGGTCTACCGAAATCAGCATCTGCGCACAACTCTGGTTCCTTCCCAGCAAGCCTTCTCGACGAGCGTCGGGCAATAGATCTCGGAACTGCACATTTGTTGAACCAAGATTATTATCATGCAGTATGTTGACACTTGATAGTGACCCAATTTCCAACAAATACATGCCGCACTAATAGCAATGTGCATGAGTTGCGCAACTTAAGATTTGAATATAGACTAATAGCAATGTTCATGTGTTGCGCAACTTGAGGTATGAATATAGACAGACGGGAATAATAGTAATAGTTGGGAACTTACTCAGAAAAGAAAGTTCCAACAATGCACTAGCGCACTGGATATCATCCCTGTCCAGGACCACACCAAGCTGAGCACTAGCGCATCAAGGAGTTTCTGCCTTAGATTTTACACACACCTGACAAGATTTAACTAATCAGACAAAATCGATCTGCATGAATTATCTGTAGTCATAAGTCATAATAGATAATTTGACAATTGCACAAATTGTTGAGCTCGGGTGAGAAAACGGGAGCCATTTCCTAATTAAAATTTTATACCATAAGATCATTCTAGATAACCTGTTCATGCGAAGTCGAAAGAATATCGAGATATTGCTATTTAGAGTGTAATGATGAAGAGTATCAATAAATGTAGGAAGAGCAAAAGTGGTATATGCACTAGCTCTAAGAAATAATAAACACCTCGTTTTGGGGTTCCTTCCCTTCGCGCCTTCCATTATTTCTCGATGTGTGCTCTGTCGTGCTAGTTGAACCAGCTTCTCCCGTCAACCGGCTAGGCATCGCAAAAGGCCCTGTCGTTGGTGGCTTGAAATCCTATAGAAGAAAGCCATTGACGTTCAATGCAGTATGGACTTAATTTCTTGGAGCATAATTAAAATGATTTAATGCATAAATACAACCAGAGAAAATTATATTTGCACATGGAAATGTTCACATAGATGAGGTAGTTGAAAGTGCTAATTCTGCGCATGCGCATAACAAAATCTGTGTCCGCACACAAAAGTGCAAAAATTGGAAATTGCACGGTATTGGACTGCGCAATTATATAGCTTTGAGGGATTCCAATAAGTAATATGAGATAATTTCCTGTTGTATAAGGTATCTTATTATCGATCAATGGATTTTACTTATAAATAAAAACACTAATAAAAAAGAGGAAATTATTTCTTCTCCTATGCACAAATGAGTAAATTTAACATCTCATCATAATCCCATGATAGATCTAACAGAAACTAGGAGTTGTGATCAAACACATTAGTATTCCACTTTTCTTAAATCTTGATCAAATTTTTCTTTCTCATTCCTGCAAATCAATCTTAATCAGATAATGGGCCACTCCCAAAATCACCAAGAACATTTTCATCCAACAAATAATAACAAAATAAAACTAGATCTACACACATACAATCATATCAACTAGATCTAAGCAAATCTCACAAACAAAACTGTAAAAAAAAAAAATCAAACACACAAAAAAAAAAACTGACCTTAACAATTTCCCCTTTTTTACTTTGGGATACCTCAAACTCGGTCTGAGGAACGTTTTTATCCGACGCCGGAGCTGCCATATCCGCCGGTTACTATGGTGGAACGAAGGAACGGGTTTGCTGCAACTTGAGGCGACGGAGAATGGGGCGATGTCAGTGTATACATAGTGCCGATTGCTGCATAAATTGCCGTAATTTTGGAGCCAAAAAGATGATTTAATTCGATTGCATAAATTATTACAGTCAGAAATTACAGGGGCGACATGTTTAATTTAGGGCTGAGGGAGAAATTAAAGAGGAGAAACGTACCACGCCATCGCTCGCCAACTGTGTATGAATTCGGGGAGGAAGATAAATGCTCGTACGATAACTTACCTTGGCCAGAAATCTGCAACGAAGACCTTGCGCATTGGACTTCATCCCCAATTCGGGCCTCAACTTCCTTCAAGAATAGGTGCACATCCACCTTCACTTTGCCTGCCTCGCATTGCAAAAGGACCTGTGGTTGGTGGTACGAAATTCTGTAGAAGAAAGATGTTCAAACCGGCTAGGCATCGCAAAAGGCCCTGTCGTTGGTGGCTTGAAATCCTATAGAAGAAAGCCATTGACGTTCAATACAGTATGGACTTAATTTCTTGGAGCATAATTAGAAAGATTTAATGCATATATACAAGCAGAGAAAATGATTTTTGCACATGGAAATGTTCACTTTTGGCAATTTTAATTGGGGTATAACGAATTACCACACTCCCAAATTGTTAATTTCTTATTTTTTCTTTCATTACTTGTATCCATTATGGGTTTTGCACTTTACAGGTTTACAGACGTGCTTATGGAATTGTCATTAACGTATGTGTCCAGTGAAAAAAATTAAAAAATGATAGATGGGGTAGTTTTGAAAGTGCTAATTCTGCGCACACGCAAATTTGTGTCCGCACACAAATAGTGCAAAAATTAGAAATTGTACAGTATCGGACTGTGCAATTATATTTAGCTTTGAGGGATTCAACAAATGGTGGCCAAGTAGTAAAAAGAGGGAAATATCTATAATTCAGTAAAAAGACTCACAGGAGCATATATTGCAATTTCTCTTTCTTTAGCATTTTTTATGTTCCTCATCAAGTCCGATTCATTGTAGAACCTCTGCCCCAAGATATTTTTGTAGTACTGCATAAATACGAGATATAAAATTCAAATTTTTATCAGTTTAGATTAGAATATCAACCAAATGAAAATTATAAATTCCCCTGTTCACATAAGAAGATACTTTGGTTCTGGCTGTAATGCAAGATCTTTTAATGGTTCCTAAAATATCTATTATTGAAGTCTTTGAGGAGTCAAAGAACTATTGTGTGAAATCATAAGCTGGTAAGCTACTGCAACTTTGGTCATATTTTTCTTGAACTTGTAGTTATTATTTCCAAAGAAAACCTCATTGAAAGTTACATACTTACATGAAAGTTATAGTACGGCAAATGACAAATCTAACAGTAATAAGCAAATACAAGTATAGACATGCCATATTGAATGGAAACATGTGTACACACATATGGCTTACCGAATGAGATAAAATAAATCCTAACTAAAGAAACCCTCTTCAACTAAGACCTTTTAAAAATGACGGCGTAAAAGAGCTAAAATGCGCAAACATTGTCTGTCATGTTATTTAATGTAAACAGAAAAACATGAAACGTTCCAATTAGTAATATGAAATCAATGTGAATCCTCTCCTGCCGCCTGAGGAAGAGTACTGTACAGTACATCCTATTAAATAAACCATCAGACCATTGGATTTTCCTTCATATTCTGGCGCCAATTTTTTTGACAAAAAACAACATATAAGGTTATTTTTCTATCGGCATGCTATTTAATGTACACAGCAGAACATGAAACAACACAACCTCAATTTCACTCCGTAAAAGGAATATAATTTTTTGTCACATATGTGAATATTCCGTTATATGAACAAGATATCTTATAGCAGAAACTATCTGACAAGTGAAACATCACAAAACTTCAAATTCCAATCAGTAAAAGAAAATTATTTTTTTTGTCTCGCGCACAAATCATTTCATGTGGTACAAGATATTATATTACAGAAACCAACCGATCAATGGATTTTACTAATGAATACAAACACAAATAAAGAAGGGAAAAAAATTCTTCTCCTATGCACAAATTAGTAAATTTAACATCTGATAGTCATCATAATCCTCCCATGATATAGATCTAACAGAAACTAGGAGTTCTGATCAAACACATTAGTATTCCACTTTTCTTAAATCTTAATCTAATTTTTCTTTAATCAAAATTTTAATCAAGAATAACATTTTTCTTTCTCAATCCTGCAAATCAATCTTAATCAGATAACTGGCCACTCCCAAAATCACCAAAAACATTTCCATCCAACAAATAATAATAAAATAACTAGATCTACACATACAATCATATCAACTAGATCTAAGCAAATCTCACAAACAAAACTGTAAAAAAAAAAATCAAACACACAAAAAAACGGACCTTAACAATTTCCCCCTTTTCCTTATACTTGGTAACTAACGTCCATCCTTCGGGTACCTCAAACTCCGTCTGAAGAACGTTTTTATCTGACGCCGGAGCTGCCATCGCCGCCGGTGACTATGGTGGAACGAAGGAAAGAGTTTGCTGCAACTTGAGGCGACGGAAAATGAGGCGATGACGGTGTATACATAGTGGCGATGGCTGAAGAAATTGCTGTAATTTTGGAGCCAAAAAGAGGGTGTAATTCGATTGCATAAATTATTGCAGACAGAAATTACAGGGGCGACCTGTGTAATTTAGGGCAGAGGGAGAAATTAAGGAGGAGAAACGTACCACGCCATCGCTCGCCAACTGTGTATGAATTCTGGGAGGAAGATAACTTCCGCAGAGAGAGAGAGTCATCTTTCGAATAGCGTTTCACACTATGTGTGTGTGATACTGATACTCAATACTGTGAATGAAGATGTTTTTTAGCGGGACGTCGTGCTGACTTCCGGATAACCCGACAAATGAATTTCAAAATTAAATAAACAAATTTATACTCCTGAGTCTTGAGACGAAAATATAAAAAAAAAAAAAAAAAGTTAAATTTTGATTTTCTGTGGTTAAATTTTTACAGTATATTTTTTTTTTTATGTTGAAAAAGGTAAAATAATTTGAAGACAAATACTGAAGAAGGATTAATTTGATTTGGGTTTTTCTGTATTTTCTCCAGAGGGAGTTGCGCAAACAATTTGGGGTAGGAGACAACAATGAATCAGGCGCGGATTGTATATCAACTTTTGTGTTTGACAACTGCTGATAAATCGAAACAATGATGTTACGCGCAGAGACAAGTCGAGGTTGATTTCAATCCACATTTAGGTTTGTGGATCATGTTTGCACATTTAAACTAATTCACATGAACTCAGTTTTGAGTTGGTGCAAAAAACTACTTAATATTGAAGGGTAAAGATGTAAAAATAATTATAATGTCAAATAAATATTGAAGGTATTGTCACTGATTATATATTTCAAGGTGCTATCCAAATCAGACTCATTTTGGAACTTCTATCGAAGACCAGCAATCCCCTTCGACTTCTGGACGCTCACCATTTCCTGCAGATGCCAAAAAAATAGATTGCTGGCTGTGAGAAATGAGAGAAGTGTTTATTTGTCCTTGCATTAATATTTGAGTTGCTGTGAGAATTTATTTACATGCGATTTCAATTTGTGCATAACTTGCGCAAACACATACTAGTTACACAGATATATTGAATGCTGATACGATAACTTACCTTGGCCAGAAATCTTCAACGAGGACCTTGCGCGTTGGACTTCACGCCTTGCCTGGCTCCTCGTAATGCGCTTTGAGCTGCGTCCACCTTCACTGCGCCTCGCATTGCGAAAGGCCCTGTGGTTGGTGAAAGATGTTCAAATACAAATTATACACTACGAACTTTATATATTAGAAAAAAGTTTCGGCTGCTTGTTTCGATACAGATCCAAAAAACAATGCAGCTCAAAGCAACTAAGCTCTTTGTAAAAGATATTATCAGAGAAAATAGCCATTGCGCATGCATTCTTTGCGCAAGTCATGGTAAAGTTTGCACTTTTCTCATTTTCATTCATGTATATCCATTTATGCGACAATGGACCAGCATATATAGTAGTGCAGATCAGATAGAAATAAAAGAAATGAAAGATCTTCAAGCCAGAAAAACTCACCGGGGCATATAAGTTATATCCTCTGCTTTTGGAATAATTTATGTTGCGCATCAATTCGTATTCACTGTAGAACCATTGTTTCAAAACATTTGTGTAGTACTGCATATGCAAACAACAAATTTTCATTGAATTTTATATTATCAATTTTAAAAATATTTTTGACTCAAGTATGCGCATGCAATAAAAGTGAGAAGATCAAACAAATTATATTCAACTGTATTATCAATTGAAACAGTGTTTAGTTTCTCAAAAAGTTAGTAAAACCGTTTTCTTGTATTTCAACATTCTCTCATTTAACTACAGAAGGAAAGAGAAAGAAGGCTAGTGTTTAGGTTTGTCCTTGATTATGTATTCCAATGGTCTACCGAAATCAGCATCTGCGCACAGCTCTGGTTCCTTCCCAGCAAGCCTTCTCGACGAGCGTAGGGCAATAGATCTTGGACCTGCACATTTGTCGAGCCAAGATTATTATCATGCATTATGTTGATACTTGTTAGTGACCCAATTATTTATTTGTCCTTTTCGGTAAAATAAGTTGTGTGCAAAAGAGTAGTGATGATCTACAATTTGAGTATTATCGAAACTGTGTTATTTCCAACATATACATGCCACACTACTTGCAATGTGCATGAGTTGCGCAACTTAAGATATTGCGCATGAGTTGCGCAACTTGAGGTATGAATATAAACGGGAATAATAGTTATCAATAGAAAAACGACAGTGTTATGGCTTGGGAACTTACTCAGAAAAGAAAGTTCCAACAACGCACTCGCGCACTGGATATCATTCCCGTCCAGGACCACACCAAGCTGAGCACTAGCGCATCCAGGGGTTTCTGCCTTCGATTTTACACACACCTGACAAGATTTAACTAATCAGACAAAATTGATCTGCGTGAATTATCTGTAGCCATAAGTCATAATAGATAATTTGACAATTGCACAAATTGTTGAGCGGGAGTGAGAAAACGGGAGCCATTGCCTAATTAAAATTTTATACCATAAGATCATTCTTGATAACATGTCCATGCGCAGGCGAAAGATTATCAAGATATTGCTATTACAGTTTAGAGCATAATGATGAATAATATTAATAAACGTAGGAAGAGCAAAATTGGTATGCACTAGCTGTAAGAAATAATAAATACCTCCTGTTTGGGTTTCAGCCCTTCACGCCTTCCATTATTTCTCGATGTGTGCTCTGCCGTGCTAGTTGAACCAGCTTCTCCCTTCAACTGGCTAGGCATCGCAAAAGGCCCTGTCGTTGGTGGCTTGAAATCCTATAGAAGAAAGCCATTGACGTTCAATACAGTATGGGCTTAATTTCTTGGAGCATAATTAGAAAGATTTAATGCATATATACAACCAGAGAAAATGATTTTTGCACATGGATTATGGATATGTTCACTTTTGGCAATTTTAATTGGGGTATAAAGAATTAACACACTCCCAAATTGTTCCTTTCTTATTTTTTCTTTCGTTACTCATATCAATTATGGGTTTTGAAATTTGAGGTTTAAAGACGTACTTATGGAATTGCATTAACGTATGTGATTTTTTTTTACAAATGATAGATGAGGTAGTTGAAAAGTGCTAATTCTGCGCATGTGCATTACAAAGTATCGGATTGTGCAATTAGATAGCTTTGAGGGATTCAATAAATGGTTTCCAAGTAGTAAAAAGAGGAAAATATATATAATTAAGTAAAAAAAAAAACTCACAGGAGCATATATTGTAAGTCCTCTTTCTTTACCATTTTTTATGTTCCTCATCAAGTCCAATTCATTGTAGAACCCATGCCCCAAGATATTTGTGTAGTACTGCATAATGAGAGAGATAAAATTCAAATTTTAATTAGTTTAGTTTAGAATATCAAACAAATGAAAATTATAAATTACCCCGATCACATAAGAAGATAATTTGGTTCTGGCTATAATGCAAGATCTTTTAATAGTTCCTAAAATATCTATTATTGAAGTCTTTGAGGAGTCAAAAAACTTTTGTGTAAAATCATAAGCTACTAAAACTTTGGTCAAACTTTTTCTTGAACTTGTAGTTATTTCCAGAGAAAACCTCACTGCAAGTTACATGAAAGTTATAATACAGCAAATGACAAATCTAACAGTAATAAGCAAACCAAGATCAGACATGTCATATTGAATGGCAACACGTGTACACACATATGGCTTACCGAATGAGATAGAATAAATCCAAACTAAACAAGCCCTCCTCAACTAAGAACTTTTAAAAATGACGGTTTAAAAGTGTCACTTGTAAGAAATCTAAAATGTTAAATGTGTAAACATTGCTTGTCATGATATTTAATGCAAACAGGAAAACATGAAACATTCCAATTAGGCAATTAGTAATATGAAATCAATGCGAATATTCTCCTGTCGCATGAGCAAGAGTACAGAGTACATCCTATTAAATAAACTATCCGACTATTGATTTTCCTTCATATTCTGGCGCCAATTTTTTCGGCAAAAACAATATAGAAGAGTTTTTTTGTTTTTTTCCTATCAACGTGCTATTTAATGTACACAACAGAACATGAAACAACACAACCTCAATTACACTCCGTCAAAGGAATATATTTTTTTGTCACATATGCGAAACTTCCGTTACGTGAACAATATGTCTTATAGCAGAAACCATCTTACAAGTGAAACATCACAAATCCTCAAATTCCTATCGGCATGCTATTTGATGGCAAACTATGAAACATAACAAAACCTCGAATTCCAATCAGTAAAAGATATTCATTTTTTTTGTCACGTACTCAAATCATTTCCTGTTGTACAAGATATATTACAGAAACCAACCGATCCATGGATTTTACTTATAAATACAAACACAAAAAACGAAGAGAAAATTATTTCTTCTCCTAAGCACAAATTAGTAAATTTTACATCTCATCATGATCCCATGATACATCTAACAGAAACTAGGAGTTGTGATCAAACACATTAGTATTCCACTTTTCTTAAATCTTAATCTAATTTTTCTTTAATCAAATATTTAATCAAGAATAACATTTTTCTTTCTCAATCCTGCAAATCAATCTTAATCAGATAATGGGCCACTCCCAAAATCACCAAAAACATTTCCATCCAACAAATAATAAAAAACTGACCTTAACAATTTCCCCTTTTTTATTATACTTGGTAACTAACGTCCATCCTTCGGGTACCTCAAACTCGGTCTGGAAATTGTACAGTATCGGACTATGCAATTACATAGCTTTGAGGGATTCAATATATGGTTGCCAAGTAGTAAAAAGAGGGAAATATCTATAATTAAGAATAAAAACTCACAGGAGCATATATTTCAAGTCCTCTTTCTTTAGCATTTTTTATGTTCCTCATCAAGTCCGATTCATTGTAGAACCTCTGCCCCAAGATATCTGTGTAGTACTGCATAAATGAGAGAGATAAAATTCAAATTGAAATCAGTTTAAGTTAGAATATCAACCAAATGAAAATTATAAATTCCCACGATCACATAAGAAGATACTTTGGTTCTGGCTATAATGCAAGATCTTTTAATGGTTCCTAAAATATTTATTATTGAAGTCATTGAGGAGTCAAATTTTTTTGTGTAAAATCATAAGCTACTGAAACTTTGGTCAAACTTTTTCTTGAACTTGTAGTTATTTCCAAAGAAAACCTCACTGCAAGTTAAATGAAAGTTAAAATATGGCAAATGACAAATCTAACAGTAATAAGCAAATCCAAGTAAATACATGCCATATTGAATGGCAAAACGTGTACACACATATGGCATACCGAAAGAGATAGAATAAATCCTAACTAAACAAGCCCTCCTAAACTTAGACCTTTTAAAAATGACGGCGTAAAAGTGTCACGTGTAAGAATACAGTACATCCTATAAATAAACCATCCGACCATTGGATTATCCTTCATATTCTGGCACCAATTTTTTCGACAAAAAACAACATAGAAGAGTTTTTTTTTGTTTTTTTCCTATCGACGTGCTATTTAATGTACACAACAAAACATGAAACAACACAAGTTCAATTCCACTCCGTAAAAGTGTACTAATTTTTTAGTCACATATGCGAATCATATGTGAACAAGATATCTTACAGCAGAAACCATCTGACACGTGGATTTTCCTTCATTTCCCGTGCCAAAAATAAAATAAAAAACGACAAAGAGAAGAAAGAGATATCTTAAATTTGATGGCAAAATGTGAAACATCAGAGAACCTCAAATTCCAATCACTAAAAGAAAAATCTTTTTTTGTCATGCACACAAATCATTTCCTGTTGTACAAGAAATCACATTGCAGAAACCAACCGATCAATGGATTTTACTTATAAATACAACCACAAATAACGAAAAGAACAATATTTCTTCTCCAATGCACAAATTAGTAAATTTAACATCTCATCATAATCCCATGACAGATCTAACAGAATCAAGGAGTTGTGATCAAACACAAACACATTAGCATTCCAGTTTTCTTAAATCTTAATCTGATCTTTCTTTAATCAAAAAGTTAAACAAGAACAACATTTTCTTTCTCATTCCTGCAAATCAATCTTAATCAGATAATGGGCCACTCCCAAAATCACCAAGAACATTTTCATCCAACAAATAATAATAAAATAAAACTAGATCTACACATACAAATTACAATCATATCAACTAGATCTAAGCAAATCCCACAATCAAAACTGTATAAATAAATAAATATCACAAAAAAAAAACAAAAAAAAAACAAAAAAAAAACACTGACCTTAACAATTTCCCCTTTTTTATTATACTTGGTAACTAAGGTCCATCCTTCGGCTACATCAAACTCGGTCTGAGAAACGTTTTTATCCGACGCCGGAGCTGCCATATCCGCCGGTGACTATGGTGGAACGAAGGAACGTGTTTGCTGCAACTTGAGGCGACGGAGAATGGGGCGATTTCGGTGTATACATAGTGCCGATTGCTGCATAAATTGCCGTAATTTTGGAGCCAAAAAGATGATTTAATTCGATTGCATAAATTATTACAGTCAGAAATTACAGGGGCGACTTGTGTAATTTAGGGCTGAGGGAGAAATTAAGGAGGAGAAACATACCACGCCATCGCTCGCCAACTGTGTATGAATTCGAGGAGGAAGATAACTTCCGGAGAGAG
The DNA here is from genome assembly GCA_954870475.1 of Euphrasia confusa. Classification (NCBI taxonomy): domain Eukaryota; kingdom Viridiplantae; phylum Streptophyta; class Magnoliopsida; order Lamiales; family Orobanchaceae; genus Euphrasia; species Euphrasia confusa. The sequence continues at coordinate 42,300,585 of OX940956.1, read as the reverse complement.
AGAATCATCTTTCGAATAGCGTTTCACACTGTGTGTGAATGTGTGATACTCAATACTGTGAATGAAAGATATTTTTTAGCGGGACGTCGTGCTGACTTCCGGATAACCGGTCATTGACCCGACAAATGAATTTCAAAATTAAATAAACAAATTTAAATTTCGAGTCTTGGGACCAAAAAAAAAAAAAATTGTTAAATTTTGATTTTGTGTGGTTAAATTTTTACAGTATTTTTTTATGTTGAAAAAGGTAAAATAATTTGAAGACAAATACTGAAGGCGGCAACAATGAATTAGGCGCAAACTGTGTATCGACTTTTGTGTTTGACAACTGCTGATAAATCGAAACAGTGCGATATAAGCGCTGGGAGTCGGGACAGGTTGAGGTTGACTTCAATCCACATTTAGGTTTGTGGATCATGTTTGCACATTTAAACTAATTCACATGAACTCAGTTTTGAGTTGATGCAAAATAACTTAATATTGAAGGGCAATGATGTAAAAATAATTATAATATCAAATAAATATTGAAGGTCTTGTCACTGATTATATATTTAAGGATCTATCAAAATCAGACTCATTTTGGAACTTCTGTCGAAGACCAGCAATCCCCTTCGACTTCTTGACGCTCACCATTTCCTGTAGATGCCAAAAAAAAGATTGCTGAGTTGCTGTGAGAAATGAGAGAAGTGTTTATTTCTCTTTGCATTAATATTTGAGTTGCTGTGAGAATTTTTTTACATGCGATTTCAATTTGTGCATAACTTGCGCCAACACATACTAGTTACACAGATATATTGAATGCTGATACGATAACTTACCTTGGCCAGATATCTGCAACGAGGACCTTGCGCGTTGGACTTCAACTCCCTTTTTGGAAGTCACTCCTTCACGCCTTGTTTGGCTCCTCGTAATGCGCCTTGAGCTGCTAGTTGAAGCAGCGTCCAACTTCACTGCGCCTCGCATTGCGAAAGGCCCTGTTGTTGGTGGTACGAAATTCTGTAGAAGAAAGATGTTCAAATACAAATTATAGACTACGAACTTTATATATTAGAAAAAAGTTTCGGCTGCTTGTTTCGATACATATCCAAAAAACCATGAAGCTCAAGGCAACTAAGCTCTTTGTAAAATATGACATTATCAGAGAAAATAGTCATTGCGCATGCATTCTTTGCGCAAGTCCATTTAAACTAGGGTGAAGACACTTTTCTCATTTTGGCGAAGTTTGCGCATTGGGAGTAAATTTATAAATTTTGTGACACTTATAATCTGAATTGAACTGCACGGGTTCTGCACTATACCATTGAGGAACGCTTTACCATAATTCTATCACATGCACGACACTTCTTTTTTCTGCAATTTTTTTCTTTTGTAATTTCCAGGATGTTTTTGTGAAATCAAAACAAACATTATTGTCGATTCAAACATCACATAACCAAACAGTGTACAACCAATTGGGGAAAATGCAAAATTCATGTAGTTGCAACTTCAGAGATGACAAAATTAAAAGAATTATTAATGTTTAGCTCTGAAAATGAGGGAAAACACCACATTATGAAGTGACTATTTTCTTGTTATCAATAAAAAAAATGATAGAAGTCATGGTAAAGTTTGTACTGTGCATCTTATGGTCCCTAACCAAACTCAAAGTTAGAAAATTGTGTGTGTGGAACCAAATAGCATGGTCTCACGTACGGAATTCCACCCCTCAATCTAACAGCATACTAGCATAGCATAAAAGTCAAGAGATGATCATTTTTGTTTGTGTATATCCATTTAGCGACAATGGACCAGCATATATAGTAATGCAGATCATATAGAAATAAAAGAAATGAAAGATCTTCAAGCCAGAAAAACTCACCGGGGCATATAAGTTATATCCTCTGCTTTTGGAATAATTTATGTTGCGCATCAATTCATATTCACTGTAGAACCTTTGTTTCAAAACATTTGTGTAGTACTGCATATGCAAACACCAATTTTTAATAATAATAATAATTATTAAAAAAAGGTTAGACTGGATGATCCATCAAATTGATAAGGTAATTACCTGATCACATAACGTTAATATTATTCTTGTGTATACATAAAATACTTATAGTAGTTGGGGGAGGATTTCCATATAAACGACAAAAGGGTTTACAGATTAAGCACAAAACAGAGACAGTGGATAAGCTAGGGAATAATCTTCATATCTATAGATAGTGAAGGTCTTCATAAAAAAGTGAATAAACAACCCCAACAAATTATATAAAATAAATGTGAACTACCTAGAACTAAGATTAGTTGATTTCTATCATCGGAAATCTACGACATTGAGGAAGAAGGAGCTGGGAAATGAAATTAACATTAATGAGAGCTAATGCGATCAGGTAAATGATGACATATCTAAGGATTATAAGGAATTGAATATACATATATATACCCAAGCAAAAAAAATCCAACTAAAGAAACCCTTTATATGAAGTAAGTTACCAACGATAGCACATAAATGCAACACGTGTACGAAGCAAACCGTTATTTGTGAATCATTGCATGACGGCTGATCGAATCGGCCAAAAAAAGAGTTTAAAATTAATTCGATGAAGATCTAGTTCAGACCCTACTTTACACAAAACAACCAATCAGTGAATTGATTCTTTTCAAATTTCACTGCCGATCGAATCGGCCAAAAAAAAAGTTTAGAATTAATTCAATGAAGATCAAGTTGATACCATACTTTACACAAAACAACCAATCAGTGGGATGTGTCTTTCCAAGTTTCACGCGCCGACAAAATAACTACAAAGAGTAAAAAGAGAAATCGAATGTTTTTCACAAATGGATTTTTATTCCTCATCAATCCGTTGTTATCGATCTAACCACCGCTCTAACTGGATGCTCATTTACATCAGCTTAAATCTAACATCTTTTATTCATTCTCATTTTTTAATAATTATTTGAAATTAAAAAAAAAACAATTTTCAGCAATAAAAATGAGAAATCACCGAAAACAAATTCACCCAAAAAAATAATTAAAAAAAAGACCTTTATAAGTTCTCCTTTTTTATTGTGCTTGGTAACCAAAATCCAGCCTTCCGGGACCTCGAACTCAGGTGCGGAAGTGACGTCATTTGAGGAGGAAGACGATGCTGCTGCCATTGGCGGCGATTGAATTTCGGAGGGTTTAGGGTTTGGAATTGGGGGATATCGGAAATGGAGACGAGGATTAGGGTTTTAAGGGGTGGGGTTGGACGCGAAGTCATTGCAAAAGCAGAGATTACAGCGATGAGCATTAAAGGTGAAATTAGGGACGAGCTGTTTAGGAAAATTAATTATGAGAAAACAAGGCGCCCAACAACCACTCACACCGGCGTTGCCAGTTGCTGATGAATCTGGAGAAGACGACAGATTTTCGAGCGAGAGATTCGAATTTTGAATTGTAATTCAGACTAAAATGCGCGCGGCGCATTCTACTCACCAAATATATAATTGGGCTATATAGTATGTTAAGTGAATTGGGCCTTATAGCTACACGGCCCAAAAGATTGTTTTATACCATATGTGATATGACCTGCCCAAACTTATTTTTGCACGACTTAATTTGTGATCGCATGATAGTTGACTTGCCATGAAAATTGTTGACTTTTCCAAAAAAGGTAAGTCAATGTCTTCTTTTTTATGCTCTAATAAATAAATCAATTTTTTAAAATAAATATAAGTAATAAAATGGATGGATCACTTTGAATGGTTTAGACCGTGATTGTAAAATGCGCCAATATTTGCGAGGATTCGAGAGAATAAAACGAAAACAATTAAAATAAATGTATAATTGAATTTGATTTCAAAATTTGATTTAAGAGAGAAAATTCCACAAAAACTAGTCAAAATTCAACTCCAAATTATAATGTAACCATTTATGAATTCATCTCCAAATATTCATTTTAATTGGATTTCACATATTAAATACTCATTTTAATTGGATTTCACATATAAATAAAAAAACATCATTTTAGTCATTTAAAAATTTGTGTAAAATATCTACATATTTTATGGAGTTAATGACGTGTAGTGTTAGAATATCAAACATCCTTTGCATAAAGAACCTCGGGCTAACATATAAGTTGGACAACCTTATCACTTTAACAAGGCCTTTTAAGGTGTTATTGACTCAACTTTAATATGGTATTAGAGCAGGCCCAACACGATATGGGGCCCCGATCGATGAATTTCCGACTGTGGGCACCCCTGCCGATAAAGTTTCTGGCCATGAGTAATTACGATGAAATTTCCGGCTTACTCGTGAAGGGGAGTGTTAGAATATCCCACATTCGTTGGATAAAGAACCTCGGGCTCACATATAAGTTGGACAACCTTATCACCTTAACAAGGCATTTTAATGTGTTATTGACCCAACTTTAATATGTATAATGAAAAAATTCGATTATAGTTGTTTTAGTATATAAAAGATAAAAAATATTTGATTTTAAGAACGAAGGATGACGAATTATATATAGATTAGAAAATTAAATAATATACACACTTTTTATTTTTGAAAGTTTCTACACAAATAATTATACTGTATTGACATTTTCAGTTTAAAAGTACAAATTTACATTACTTAATTAATCTGTTTTCTAAATTTACACTCAAATATTTTTTTTATTTAAAATTTTGATCAAAAAATTAATAAATTTTGCATATTAAATCGGGATGGAAGTAGTTCCTATTTTTTTCTTTATCTATTATATATACCACACACATACCAATTTTCCAAGTGATAATTCAAGCTCACTTTGACCTTTTCATTCACTTTTCAACCATCGCTTTTTATCACCTTTTTTTACACTCTTACTATATGTCTATATATATACACACACGACCATTTCCGAAGCCAGTAATAATATTTTCCCCATTTCCATTTCTTTCTCATCAACTCAATTTCATAAAAAAACAAAAAACAAAAAAAAACATAAAAAACACACACACTTAAAAAAAAAAAATTGTAAATATAAACATGACAAACTCTATGCAAATAGAGCAGCCCTCGGGATCACTCGAGGTCGGAAAAAGCTACGACGACGATGGTCGCATCAGAAGAACCGGTACACACACTCTCTCTCTCTTTTCGATTTTTCGAATAAACGGACATTTAACGCGATTTATCGAATAAATGTACATTTAACACTTTTTTTTTTCGTTTTTTTTTTCGAAGGGACGTGGATTACTGCGAGTGCACACATAATAACAGCGGTGATAGGATCTGGAGTGTTGTCGTTGGCTTGGGCGATAGCTCAGCTAGGATGGGTGGTGGGCCCGGCCGTGCTCATCACGTTCGCCTTCATAACTTTATTCACGTCGGGTTTACTCGCAGACACCTATCGTTCTCCGGGCCCGATCCAAGGAAACAGGAACTATACGTACACGGATGTCGTTCGCTCTCACTTAGGTAAAAATTACTCGTAATTAATTTGTTACTACTTGATGATCAGTTAAATTGTTGTTTAGATCGTACGTTTGTAGTTTTTCATGCCATTTCTGTTTGTAACAAATTAGAGTGCATATTTACTATACATAGATTCATAAAATTAATTGTCTATTAGTTTTGTCAAGAGTTTTTAGCTCAGATTTTGTATAAAATTAACAACAAAATTCGTTGAATTACAAAAATACACTTAAGATCACAAAATTAATATTAATGATTTTGTTTCAAACTAATGTCACACTTTTTTTAAATTATAATTTGCCAGTGTGATCACTGATTTGAGACGATGAAGCGGAGTAGCAAATGAAGTATTTAAAAAAAAAAATGATATTTGTCTATACTTTTACTCTATTGATTTAAATATATTTATTTATTTTTTATTTTTTGACTACAAATATTGATTTGATTCCAGACGAAAGAAACATCAAACAAGTACCCGGCATGTATATGCATGAAATATTTTTGATGTATATATATTATAAATAGATTGATCTGTAGAATTAACTACAAAATTTGTAGAATTACAAAAATACCCTTGGATATCATATATGCAGGAGTTTCCCAGGCAAATCTATGTGGAGTAGCTCAGTACGGTAATCTTATAGGGGTGACAGTCGGTTACACCATAACCGCTTCCATCAGCATGGTGTGAGTATCAAATTTACCAAATTACCCTCCATTCTTTACCCATCAAATTAACAACTTGTAACTATGCTGTAATCAGAGCTATAATGAGGTCGAACTGCTTCCACAAAAACGGCCACCAAGCCGCCTGCGCGATATCGAACTACCCGTACATGGCGATATTCGCCGTCATCCAAATCATCCTCAGCCAAATCCCCGACTTCCACGAGCTCTCGTGGCTCTCGATTCTCGCCGCCGTCATGTCCTTCGCCTACTCCGCCATCGGCCTCGGCCTCTCCATCGCCAAGGTTGTCGGTAAGTATATATATATTTCATCTAACTAACTAACTAACTAACTAACTCTAACCGAAACCATTATAACAAGTCGACGGGAACCAAACGACGAACCTAACCGGCACGATCATCGGAGTCGACGTGACCGAGTCGGACAAGATCTGGAAATCCTTCCAAGCCATCGGAGACATCGCCTTCGCCTACGCTTTCTCGACCGTGCTCATCGAGATCCAAGACACCCTCAAGTCCATTCCCCCTGAAAGCCAGTCGATGAAGAAAGCTTCTACGGTCGGAGTCATGACAACAACCCTCTTCTACGTGCTCTGCGGATGCTTCGGTTATGCTGCATTCGGAAACAAAGCTCCCGGAAACTTCCTCACCGGCTTCGGATTCTACGAGCCCTTCTGGCTCATCGACTTCGCCAACGTCTGCATCGCTGTCCACCTCGTCGGGGCCTACCAGGTCAGGTCAATTGCAGAAATTTAAATACTCTACTCACTCGCACTCTGCCAAACTGAGCTAACGACCCTTGACTCTATATCAGGTATTCGCCCAGCCGATATTCGGGTATGTGGAAAAACGATGCTCCAAGAAATGGCCCGAGAGCAAGTTCATCACGGCCGAGCATAACATAGGCGGGTACTCGCTCAACGTTTTCAGGCTCGTGTGGAGGACGGTTTACGTGGTGGTGACGGCCGTGATCGCTATGATCTTTCCGTTTTTCAACGGGTTCGTGGGGTTGATAGGGGCAGCCTCGTTCTACCCGTTGACTGTGTATTTCCCGATTCAGATGTATATAGCTCAGGCGAAGATTCCGAAGTACTCGTTTCAGTGGATGTGGCTTCAGATACTCAACTTGGCTTGCTTCGTCGTCTCGTTTGTGGCCGCCGTCGGATCTATACAAGGGCTGGCACATGATGTCAGACAATTCAAGCCCTTCCAAACATAGAAGGTTATTAAGGGCATCATTTCATCTTCATCACTTCATGTTCTGTTTTTTTTTTTTTTGAAGGGGAAAAAAAATAAAACATGTATAGCTTTGCACTATATGCTTTCAATTCCGAATAATTAAGCGAAAAATAAAGGAAGCCCGACCGACGGCTTGAGTCGCGATTGCAGTCCTGTAATTTCCGATTTTTTTCTTCGTGTAGTTAAGCTCTGAATTAATGAAACATTGTATTCATACCTCTTCTCTACTTAACCCGTTCGTCTTTAATAGTAACATATAGAGAAGGCGAGGCCTCCTCGAGCATCTGGACCACGGTTCGCATTGTGGGCCTTAGCGTCGGAACGCGGGCCGTGCAAAGGAGAGCCGCTTTCAAAACTTCGATCGCACTTTCTCTGTAAACCTCGCCAATGGACGAGTCCAGCATGCTCACCACGCTCTCTCTCGTCTTCAGATTGCTCCCGACCCAATCAACGATGTCCTTGTTCTCCCCGAACTCAGGCTCTATCGGCTTTTTTCCAGTCACAAGCTCCATTAACACAACCCCAAAGCTATAAAGATCACTTTTTTCATTCACTTTGTTAGTGTAACCATATTCGGGAGCAATATATCCGTGTGTTCCTGCAATGATCTGAGTTGACTCCTTATTCGAATCCTCCCTCATAATCTTCGCAAGCCCGAAATCAGCAATCCTCGGCTTCAAATCCTCGTCCAAGAGAATATTGCTCGACTTCACATCACGATGTATCACAGTTCTGTCGACTCCGTGATGAAGGTACTCCAAACCCTTAGCCGACCCTAGTGCGATTTCATGCCTCGACTCCCAGTCGAGTTCCAGCTTCTGACATTCGTGCAGTCGATCCCACAAGCTTCCGTTAGGCATATACTCGTAAACCAAAAGGCTCGAGCCCTCGCTGCTAATACTGCAAAACAACTTCACCACATTTATGTGTCGAATCGAGCTCAACGTTTGGACCTCAGCATCGAACTCCCGGGCCTTATTGTGAGACGGGCCCGGGCCCGGGGCCCGTCTAGCAAGAATCGGAGCCGAGCTTTCAGTTTTACTGTTACCGTTTTCGTCCGAGTGCAAGATGTGTTTCACTGCGAGTTCTTTTCCGTTCCCGACGACTGCTTTGTAGACTTTTCCGGAACCGCCCTTTCCGATTAAGTTCTCCTGCTTGATGGAATCGAGAATCTCGTCCTCGGTGAAGGTCAACACGTGGAAAGACTTGAGATACCACGACTCGTCTTTCAGAGAGCGTTTGCCCCCACGCTTTTTTTCCCCTTTCCTCTTCGTGTAGCAAAATCCAAGTAACAAGGTGAGCAAGGCTAGACAAGCTATGATGAGGATAACTAAGATCGTTCGGATATGGGGAGTCGTGGATTTTTTCGAACAAGGCCGGAAAACCTTTGAGTTCTCATTGCAGAGATCGATGTTTCCTGAGAAGCTTCCGTTGTTAGCTAGGGTGAGGAGGGTGTTGGGTATAGGCCCGGAAAGTCTATTTCGGGAAAGATCGAGAATGTTTAGTCTTAACTGAGATAGGGAAACTGGAATCGGGCCGGAGAGTTGGTTTGTCGAAAGGTTCAAGAAATTGAGGGCCGGAAGTGAGCCTAAGGAAGCCGGGATAGGGCCCGAAAGCCCGTTTTGAGCGATGTTTATATCGTTGATTAATCGACAGGAAGATAACGAAACCGGAATGGGCCCGGACAAGTTGTTTCCCTGTAACTGAAGGGCTGTGAGCTGCTTTAGTTCACCGATTTTTTCGGGTATTCGGCCCGAAAATCGATTGTTTCGCAAGTCGAGGGTTATCAAGGAGGAAGCTTTCGATATTCCCGGTGGGATTTCGCCGGAAAATCTGTTGTTGAGAAGAAAGAGCTGAGCCAGAGACGAAGCGTTTTCGATGTCGGAAGTAACCGGGCCTTCGAAGTCGTTGTCGGCGAGGTCGATGATTTGGGCCCGGGGCAGCCCCCATATCCCAGTAGGGACCCGGCCCGAAAGCCTGTTCCGGTTGATGCGGAATCGAATCAAGGTCGGGCAGTTGGCGTAGCTGCCCGGGATTTCGCCGGTCAGATTATTTTCCAGCATGAGGAGCTTGATCATGGTGCCTTTCTTGCACATGTCCGGCGGGATCGGGCCGGAGAGGGAATTCTGGGAGACGTCGATGAAGGAGAACTCGGCCCACGAGCCGAGCTTCTGCGGGAGCGGGCCGGAGAGGTTGTTCAGGTACAGAGAGAGCATCTCGAGGCTTTTGAAGTCCCCGAGCTCGGCCGGGATTTCGCCGGAGAAGCTGTTCTCGAAGAGCTGGAGGCTCTTCAGCTTGGTCAGGGACCGGATTTCGGAGAGGTTTCCCCGGAGATTGTTGATCGAGGCGTCGAAGAACTCGAGGCTCGTGAGGTTGCCGAAGCCACGGGGGAGCTCTCCGGTGAAGTTGTTCTGGTAAAGCTCGAGCTGCCAGAGCTTGTTCAGGTTCGAGATCCCGGCGGGAATCTCGCCGGAGAGGTAATTCTGGGCCAATTCCAGATCGATTAGACCGACGAGGTTCCCGATGTCTTTCGGTATCTCGCCGGAGAGGCCGCAATTCGAGAGGTAGAGCCAATTGAGATTCGATAGGGTCGTGACCTCACGCGCGAGAGGTGTTCGACGAAATGTGTTGTCGCCGAGGCTGAGCACCTGGAGATTTTTCATGCCCAGAATCGATCTCCATGGGAAAATTCCGGTGAATCCGCTCGCGTTCGCGTAGAGGGTGAGCAGACCGGTGACGGAGGATATGTCGGGGAAATCGCCGGAGAAATCGTTGTTCCCCAAATCGAGGTACTTGAGGGAGGAGCAGTTGTTGAGCCCGTCGCCGACGCGGCCGCTGAGGTAATTGAATCCCAATGACAGCTTCTCGAGCGATTTCAGGCGGCAGATGGTGTCGACGGGGACGGCGCCGGAGAGATTCTGGTAGGAGAGCTCGATTTCCGTGACGGCCCCGGCGGAATCGCAGGTGACGCCTCGGAAATCGCAAGCGGCGGTGCGGAGATTCCATGAATCGAACGCCGATTGGTTGGCTGAGCCGCGGAAGTCGGATTTGATTTGGAGGAGGGTTTGGAGGTCGGCGGCGGTGGCGACGGTGAGGAGGCAGAGGATAAAGAGGGCGGTTGCCGCCATATCGGAGTGTTTCGTTAAAGTTAAATTATTTATTTTTAAAATTATATAATTAAAATTATAATATAAATAATTTAATTATATTGGGTTGTCGTGGAAAATATAATGAAGAAAACGGTGGGTGGGTGTCGTCTTTTTATTTAATTGACTATGTGTGTGATTTCACACTATTGTACGAGACAATGATTGAGATAATCTGGGGATTTGTATAATAAATAAATAATTATTTTTTTTAAATACGTTAGCACTTAAATAAGAGGTACTCATATTATTCTAAATTCTAATTACTACTCTAGTAATTTTTTTAGTAAAATTTTAATTATTTACTACTCTATTTTACAAAAAAAAAATGTGTTCTGTTAACTGTTATTATGAATCGAGTGGCGTAACTTTTTAAAGTAATTTTAGTATGCATTTTCAAGACTTGAATTAGTTGTATTTTTTAATACTACGTATAATTTGTGATAAGGTATAAAAAGATGAAATCTTGAATAATGTGCTAATAAATCTATAGGGATTGATTGTTTGACTTACTCGGTTGATTGTTGAAAAAAAAAAGAATAATAAAATAAAGATTTTTTAGTACGATTACATTTGAAATGAAAATGTCAAATTGTAGTGGTGATAGACCGATAGGTGATTATAATTACTAGTACCACCATGTTAGTGAATAATGATGCTTTGGAAAATTTAACATGACTCTTGTATTAATTTATTTTAATACTAAAGTTTTTTCTCACTTGCATTAAATAAGAGGAATCATAATTATTACAGCTCAATCAATATTAATTAGTCGTCAATTGTGAATTACTATGAATTATGAAATTTTATTCGTTGTTGCTTATCTTATATTGGGATGTGTGTATATTGCTTTTGAATTATCACACTGTATTATACTCCTATGATTAAATATTACCAAATGTCAAAAAATATTTCTAAGAAATTTTGTTTGGATACTTATTGAATTACCAAAGTGTAATTATATTCCCTTGAATTTAATGAAGAAAAAAAAGGTTCAAAATTTGAACAAAAAAAATGAAACGTAAAATAGTTATGCAAAATAAAGAAAAAGGTAATAATAGTATATAGTAAGATTGGCCGATTGGGTAGTTAAATTACTTTTATTATGTAATGTACATATAAATGTAATTAATCTCAACAAATATGAATAATACTAGTATTTAAATTGATGGTTGAAATTATATATATTAAAAGGTAAATTTCTTAAAGTTGTTGAATAATATTTTTCACTAAAAAAACGTGGAGATATAGTGATTTTTGCCCCACGTTTTTTGTCCAAAAGTAGTAAATAGTTCATATGCAATAATACCACAATATTTCAATATCACGATGAAACGCAAGTGAATGAGAATGACTTAATTAGTTAATTGTCCATGCCACAACGAAATTTCCTTAGCCGCCCAAATTGACTCTTTTACTAAAACAGATAGAGTCGTAAAACAATATGCATCGAATTAATGTAGAGATTCGCAGATCGATCTTTCGTTACGGTTCTTTTCTTTTCGTTCGATTATGAGAGTAATTTGAAACGTCAAAAACACGATCTTTAAGTAGGAATATGATTCAAGAACAATTTTTTGGTGTTCTTTTTCGGGTAATAGATAACATGTAGTTAAAAAGTGGTATATAATTAAGATGTAATTCAAAGAAAATAGAAAGGGAAGATGATGATGCTACTATATCATTTTAGTGCTTTGTTGTGTAGTTTGGACATTAAAAGCGTTCGGTGGAAATTTAGTAATCACGCTTTCTGTTGAGACCGGCGACTTATGTTTCATTTGTCTTATTAGGTACTAAACGACGTCGTGTTGCAAAAGGCAATCACACGCAAATATTTATATATATTAATTATAAAAAAAATGTCTATTTCTCGGGATTTAGTCGGACGATGAAGAAATTGCTCTCTTTTAATTTAGATTTTGAGGGAGGAATATAATCATTTCGAATAGTATGACTTTCGATTTTATTTTTTAATTAAATAAATAAAATAATTATATTTTATTTGTTAAATAATTATAAAAAAATATTTTTTTCATTTGAAAAAAATACAGAATAAATTATTCAATCAAACGCGTAAAACAAAAAGGTAACGAACTTTTGACATACAAAAGTTAAAACAAAAATTGAATCAACTATACAAAGTCTATATTTTAAATTTTAAGAGATTGTACATATATAAAAATGTTAAAGGTTAAAGGTTAAAAGATAATGAAATCGATAGAGGTAATTTTGATCCCTATCCCTTTATCAACAGACTCGAGTTATTAATGCTTATTAAATATTGATTAATACGTGGACGTAACCCTGAATTACGGTATGTATAAATATAATCATCGTTTAATTTTTCTTGTCAACTTATTAGTCTTAAATATACTATAGAAATATGGATATGTTAATTGTTATGCATAATAAACACAGTTAAAAATATAACGATCCTACATGGCGTATATATAAATATAAATATATAATAATAATTAAATAATAATTTGAAGAAAATACAGCTGGCCATATTTGATCGGTCCATGTTCTGAGCACGTGTTAGGTTTTTTTGTCCTTAGTTGACTATGAGTCTATGACTATGAGAATCCATTTCAAGAGATTCAAAGTAGATTTTATTGTTTATATATACTAAAATATACTCCCTCTATATATATTAACTAAAATTGACAACCAAATAATTTGTGAAAAAATTATTCATAGTAGGATAATTTGGGAACTAAATAATCGTTCATAATTTATTAACATAATGTTTTTCTTCTACAAACCAAACAATTATGAATAATTTATCTTCTAGTGCGGACTTCTAAAAACATGGGCCGAGTGAGTGGGCTGCAATAAGATAAATTGAAATTAAGTGGGCCACTTCCGGGGTTTGAGAACGAGTAGCCCATTGCTAGGGAGTATCCAAAATTTAATACTAGCTACTTCTATCCCTTGAAATTAATAATGAACTATGCAATCATGTTTTAACTTTTAATGAATGAAAAGAGTATATTGTATACATATTTAAGTTGTGGCTAACGTCAAGCTTGTATGTACCTAGAGCCTTGAGGTTCGTAAGGTACCATATGAACACGAGGAATAATTCAATCGTCAATTTCAAATGTTTTGGGCTTGGGTCGAATAACTGACCATTGATGCATGTAACCAATATATATTCCCTGTGGAATCTTGTTCTATTTGCGCATTAGCTCGAGATCGAATGAGTAGTTTGTGGTTGCCAACAAATTCTCGAAACTGAATCTCGATCGTTCAAACAATAGCTAGCCTCTATATATATATATATATATATATATATAAGTACTCTTTTAAGTTTTCTTCAGGAAAGCATGACTAGATTTTTATGACATGTCGCCGTTAGAGCATTATCTTCCTTTCAGCTTGCATCTCAACTTTGGATAAATTCCTTGTGTTTTTGAGTGCATTATCACTTACCAGTATGCTTATATATATTTGTCTTCACTTCCTCTTCCTCCTAATTGTTTTTATTAATTTATATTAATAACAAAAAGTACAAGAAAATGCATATATATATTTCGATGCATAAATTATATCCGTTCAAGAATATAAATGCTACTCGGTAAAGTACTGTGATTCTCATAGTATGATAAAAAAGAAGCACATGATGTAGTTATAAGTAGGAAATATTGTACGACTATTAGTCTGAGGAGAACTAGTATAAAAGAAGCTTCTTAATTATTTTAGATCACTATTATTATCATTTTTCAATTATAATTTATAGTTCTCTATAATATCCTTAAAATTTTATAAATCACGGAATATTTTTTTATGCATATATAATATTTTAGATCAAAATACACATTATGTTGGATAATTTAAATATATGAAAATGCTTTTATAGAATATGTATGATATTTACCCAATAAATCACCACTCTTTATCACTATTATAAATAGTATTTTTTTTTTATTAAAAAACAATTAATTTATATTTATACATTTAAATCTAAACATAAATAGTTGTAGTATATCTCTACTCAAAAAATTATTTTTTGGATTCTATAAAACTGTTGTATTTTTCTGGACAGAGTGTGATTATTTTTTGGATTATATAAACCTGTTGTATTTTTCTGTCACTGCTGTATTTTTCTGGATAGAGTGTGATTATTTTTTGGATTCTATAAACCTGTTGTATTTTTCTGTCACTGCTGTATTTTTCTGGATAGAGTGTGACTATTTTTTGGATTCTATAAACATGTTACAGACTGTCATTTTCTTTTATGTAAAAATACAAAATTTTTGAGTTTTATAATGATTACAGTATTAAAAAAAATATTTTACACAAAATACAAATTTTTAAAAAAATATATTTATGAAGATTATTATATTTTACACAAAATACAAACTTAAAATAAAATTATGAAGATTATTATAATGATTAGTATTAAAAAAATCTTTTACACAAAATAATTTTTTTTTTCAATTTCTGAAAAAGTATTATCACATCATTAAAAAACAATCAAAAAGTTATAAATTTATACATTTAACTCTAAATATAAATAGTTGAAGTATTTGTTAAGTCGGTGATGCAGTAGGAGTTTCATTCCCTATGCGCTTTATTGTATTATACACATTTTATTTTTTATGTGATTGACATTTATCTAAAAAAATAAATAGTTGAAGTATAACTCTGCATTTTCTGTCAAAAAAAATATTTTTTGGATTATATTAGACTGTTGTATTTACTGTGATTTTATTTTAGTAAAATAAAAACTTTTTACACTATTAAAAAAAATCTTTTACACAAAATACAAACTTTTTCCATTTTTGAAAAAATATAATCACAACATTAAAAAACAATCAAAACTTAATAAATTTATACATTTAACTCAAAACATAAATAGTTGAATAAATTTATACATTTAACTCAAGTATATCTCTACATTTTCAATAAAAAAAAATTATTTTTTATATTTTATAAAACTGTTGTATATATATTTTTGGTGTGCTTTTTTTTTACGTAAAATACAAAATTTTCCAGATGATTATAATGAGTATAGTTGAAGTATATCTTTACATTTGTGTCAAAAAAATTTATTTTCCGTATTCTACTCTAATAATAAACTCTTTATATTAATAAAAAATTCAAAAAATTTTATTTTCTGTATTCTATAAATTTGTTGTACATTAGAAACTCTAATAATAAACTCCCTATATTAATAAAAAATTTAAGTCTCAACTTGAGACCAGTTATAAATAAGAATAAACTCCACATTGTCCTAAGTCATATATTTATATATAATAAAAAATATTTATTAATAATGTTTTCATTTATTAAAATTAATAATATGTTTAAGATGACTTGAATATTTATCAAAATCAATAAATATAGTATAGGATCAAAGTTTATACTCTTTAGATTCATTAATATTTTATTCATGTTAAACGCAATTTTTACACATTTATGGTCAAATTTTATTATTCAAAAATATTAAATTGATTTTGTGAATTTAAAGAAAAATAATATTGTATATATATATAGGGCCAATTATATAGTGGGGCACTTATAAGATTGTTATTATATATTACACCCATTGTTTTGTCTAATTATATAATAGGGCCGACTACCTATTCTAACCTTTATTTATTTATCAATTTTAATCATGATTATTTTAGTAAAACATTTATGCTTATTCTAACCTAGTTCAACCAAATTTGATTACCTTTTATTTAGCACTCTCCGCCCACTTTTTTTTATAAAACACGTCCTCCCACTTCATATCAACATTTCAACCTTATCTATACTCGTAAGCTTATGATTATAGAACTCGTGTCTCTTTGTTGCCGTTGTCGAAAATCGGACCGCGCGCCCATTGATCTGCCTAAAGCCGATGCAACCCAGATCGAGAGAAATTAAGATCGATCTCGATGAACCTCCGCTATTGAGATTCAACCACGACGACATTTACGATAGACTGTGCAACCAAGATCCTGCAGTCGGCCCTTCAGTGCCAGCCACCGAGCCGCATCAGCCGGAGTCATCTCCACCCCGCGAGTTTTGCCGCCCCTTCAATTGATGAAGAAGAAAATAGGTACATTGTTCTTTTGTTTTTCGAGTGCAATTGTCCTTGTGTACAATTGATTTTGAAAGCTCTTGATACTTCTGTTTTTTATGTAATTTGTAGTGTTTTTTGTATATGGGAAGTTTTTTATGTAATTTGTATATGGGAAAACTGGAAAAAAAATTGGATTAAGATTTTACAAAAAATAGTTAAACTTATGTCGACTACTGTAGATCGGCTTTAATTTTTATGGCTGATCGAAATGTTGCTTGATTTAAATTATTTATAATTTTGACATAGTTCTACGCATTACCTATTCAAAGTACTACCCATACACTATTTTAGATATACTGTACGTTTAATTATTGTTCACAAAAATCTTTTTTAGTTAGATTTTTAATAATACTATGTACTCCCTTTGTTAATCTCCCATACACTTTTCACTAATGCATATATTGCTCACTCCAATTGAGTTGTTACGTTTTCATTCATAAACTATAATATAGAGTAGTTATGTTTGTAGTTGTTATTTATTGATGTCATTACTAAATGTTTAATTAATGAATATATGTGATGCTCTTATTTTTTGGGTTTTCAATTAATTTTAATTTACTTACATGAGTATTTATTTTGTTTGTAGATGGATCAATTGAAGATAGAGAAGTGATGATCAATCATTTTTTGAGAACTATCCCTTTTGCTATATTGATAATCATAATTTGAATTTTGTCATGATTTGTTAATAACTTTAATTATTAGTTATGTTGTTATTATTTCTTAATGTTTTTTTACACAATAAAACTAGCATAGTTAGGTTATACGTAGTATATATAAGTTACACTATTATCTATCATTGTTATAAATTCAATTAACTAGTATAGTTACACCTAATAACTAGCATAGTTATTGACTTATTGATATAGTTTAGTTATAAATTCAATTAACTAGATAGTTATACCGACCGAAATAATTATTATATAATACCGATATAATACCGAAACAATTGTTTTTAATTAGCTTTAATTAAATTTGGAAATGATCTAACAAATTATAATAATTAAATTAACGTAAAAATAATAATTATTAATTTTTTAGCTTAAAAGGGTATTATAGACTTTGTATATTTTAAAGAATGCCCTTATATATAATAAAAAACATGTAAGACTCCTAATATTTAATAAAATGTAAAATATAGAACCTATTATTTAAAATTGAAAATCATAGGGTGTTTTTTATAAGGCTAGTGATATTTACACCTCCACCTTTTATTTCCACACCCCTTTTTAATATTTTTTATTTTTATAAATCTACAAAATATCTAAATTGCCCTCTAAAAAAAAGTACTTATACACGGGTTACACTTACACACACCCCTCCCATTAAAAATCGTTAAATAAATTAATAAATAGATAAAATTATGACATTAACTAGGTAAATATTTCTCGAAAGTAGGTGACGGCAAATTTCAAGGTTTGGTCATTGGTGGAGAAGTGGTCGCCGGCGTAAGTGGCAGAGGGGATGTCGTCTCGTCTCGGAGGAAGTGTTGAAGCTCTTCTTGGTGGCGGCGGAGGAAGAAGACGGGGAAGAACAAACGGCAGAGGGCATCGATCTTCCTCATCGATCAATCAGAACGAACGATTTTTTCTTATTGATTAATATCAAATGGATTTAAAAAAAAAGTCTTTTTTTGTCCAAAAAATAGGGAAAAAAATAGACTTTTTTTTGCGGGCCGGATAAATTGAAAGAAAGAGAAGAAGATTGAATCGATGTCCGTTATTCGAACACCCTCCGAAGATACTCTAGTCGATTAGTTACCACCATCGTGAAGTCTAAGTCCACCCTCCCTCGACCCGCTTCCAAGCCTCGGAAGACAGCCTCACCATCGCTTTGTCTTCCCGGCCGGAGAAGACAACCAAAAAGGTTGCCGCCCCTTTCATCTAATCACCAGTTTTTTCTTTTATTTATTACTTATTTAATTATATTGATGGGAGGGGGTGTAACTAGTAATTACGGAGTACTAATTAGTAGAATGAGGGCAATTTCGATTTTGTACAAATTTATAAAAATAAAAAATATTAAAGGGGGGTGTGGAAATAAAGAGTTGAGGTGTAAATAACCGTAGCCTATAAACCCAAGGAGCTCTATACCCTAAATATACCATATATATATATATATTATTTTTATTTTTATATTAATTTTTATAGAAGAAAATAATTTTATTTTGTAAAACTCTTTATATAGTAATATTTTTTTTGGTTCCTGTACGAATTTTTACTGTATATATTTTTCTGGTGTGATTTTCTGTTACGTAAAATACAAATTTTTTCAGTGTCTCAAGATGATTATAATGATTACACTATTACACAAAATACGAACTTTTACAATTATTGAAAAATTATTTCTGAAGATGATTATAAGAGATCTCCAATGGTGTACCTCATGTTGAGGTACAATTTAGTTGACACATCACAAAATAATTATACTTATCAATTTGTACATCACCATTCCAATGGTTTGAAGTACAATTTTTTACTTTTTATGCATGTGGGACTCATAGTAAAAATACAAAACCAATTTTTACCTAATATCCAATATTAGATACTCAATTTTCTTTTTTCTAATTTATATCTCATTCCCCAACAGTATACCTATGTACAAATTTTGGCCACATATGATTTCTACCTACAATTGGGATGCTCTAATGATTGCAGTATTAAAAAAAATCTTTTACATAAAATACAATTTTTTTCAATTTTTGAAAAAATATGATCAAAGCATTAAAAAACAATCAAAAGTTATAAATATTTTGAAAGATGATTATAATGATTATAATATTAAAAAAAAAATTACACAATTTTTTTTTCAATTTCTGAAAAAATATGATCACAACATTAAAAAAAACAATAAGTTATAAATTTATACATTTAACTCTAAACATATAGTTAAGTATACATTTTCTGTCGTTGTAATTAATGTGATTTTATTTTACATAAAATACAAACTTTTTGTCTGAAGATAATTATAATGATTACAATATTAAAAAAAATATTTTTTACACAAAATACAAGCCTTTTCAATTTGTTAAAAAAATATGATCACCGTATTAAAAAATAATTAAAAGTTATAAATTTATACATTTAACTCTAAACATGAAATATATCTCTAAATTTTATGTAAAAAAATATTTTTTGGATTCTATAATTATTTTTCAAAGTTAAGTATATCTCTACATTTTCTGTAAAAAAATTATTTTTTGAATTTATAAAACTCTTGTTTTTTTGGTGAGATTGTGAATTTTTTAAAGTAAAATACAAACATTTTCAGTGTGTGAAGATGATTATAATGATTACATTATTAAAATTTTTTTTTTACACAAAATACAAACTTTTTCAATTTTTGAAAAAATATGATCACAACATTAAAAAAACAATCAAAAGTTATAAATTCATACATTTAACTATAAACATAAATAGTTGAATTATATTTCTACCTTTTCTTTAAAAAAACATTATTTTTTGAATTCTATAAAACTGTTGTATTTTTTTGGCCAAACTCTAATTTTCTTTAAGTAAAATACAAACTTTTTCAAGGAGGATTATAATGATTACATTATTTAAAAAAAATCTTTTACACAAAATACAAACTCTTTCAATTTCTAACAAAATATGATCATAGCATTAAAAAACAATCAAAATTTATAAATTTATACATTTAACTATTCAAAAGTTATAAAATTATACATTTAATAGTTGAAGTATATCTATACGTGTAAAAAAAAATTACACAAAATACAATCTTTTTTAATTTCTGAAAAAATATGATCACAACATTAAAAAACAATCAAATTAAAAGTTATAAATTGAGGACTTAATTTATAGATGGTTTCTATACGTTCTTATTACATCCAATCCACCGTGAGTCACCAACATTATTATTGAGTCTCTTTCATTGTACTATCTCTGTCTCAAGGCAATAGTCACACTTCCTTCACAAATAACAAAGGAAGTGTGACCATTAATATGGGACAGAGGTAGTATATATTAATTGCACCCTACATACTTCGATCCCACAAGTTGTTTCCCAATATTAATTATTTCCCAAGACAATAGTCACACTTTTGTTTCCCATATACTTAGACTCATATTTTATTGGATTAATAATATTACTACTTATAATTACTGATATAATACACATACAAAAAAGGGAAAAAAATAAGGCAACAAATCATTATGGGGCCTCAAAGTGATCTATATATAGATGAATTGTGCCTCTCATATTGGGCACGTAGCTAAGAAAGGAGTGTTTGGCAGTTAAACGTACCAGTTCGTTGCCGTCATGCTATACGACATGGACTTTGATCGATTGATTAATTGGTAGTATGTAATGGTCTCGTTTGTACAATCAATTGTAATTCATTTTTTTTATCAAGTACAATTGATGTCTAAAACAATGCTACACGAACGATTAAATGTACCATGTATCCATCCTACTCGAAAGAAACGATACCAGTGGCACAAAACGATTACATTTGAAATACTCTTTCAAATTTATATTAATGGTCATTCTTTCTGTTTTTTGTTTTTGTTTTTGTTTTATTGAATTAATTCGCAATTTAAAAATTATTTTTTTTTTCCTTTTTTACTTACTTTTTAAATTTTTTAATCGATTGATAAGAATTATAAAAAAAAAAGCATTTTTTAACGAGTGTGCAGTGCTCCCATACATATGACTATTGATTAAAAAAAAAAGACTTAATTATATATGCACGTATATATGAGTACATACTATACATAAGTCCATTAAAAATTAATTTAATAAAAAGAAAGGCATGATAGAAAATGATTTGATGATTGCCCAATACTCGACACGTAGAGAGAGACACGATCTTTACATAATATAAAGAGACAAATCCATTAACATTAATGTATGCTTGCTTCCCATCAAGGGTTGCAATATTAATTTCCCAAACATTCTCCCTTTCAACTTTCAATATTATTATATTCCTTCTCTCTCTATTAAAAATCACATTTCCCCTTTTAACCTTTTCCAAAAAACTATGTGCACTCCAAAACCTCCTACTAAACCCCATACCTTAAACCCCAACATGGATGATCAAGAACAGCTTCACAGGTGGCCAACCCCCTCCGAGGTAATAACAACAACCATAACAACAAAAATATTTATCAATAAACAATTCTTGATTAATCAATCAATCAATCAAAATCTATAGGCCCTCCAAGAAATGAAAGAGGTAGCGAAGATATCCGGCCCGACAACCATCACGGGCCTCATACTATACTCCCGCTCGATGATCTCCATGCTCTTCCTCGGCCACCTCGGCGAGCTCGAGCTTTCCGGCGGCTCCCTCTCCATCGCCTTCGCCAACATCACCGGCTACTCCATCATCTCCGGCTTATCCATGGGCATGGACCCCATTTGCGGCCAAGCCTACGGGGCCCACAACATGAAACTCCTCGGCCTCACCCTCCAACGAACTATCCTCCTCCTCCTCACCACCTCCCTTTTCATCTCCCTCGTCTGGCTCAACGTCAAGCCCATCCTCTTATTTTGCAACCAGGATCAACAGATCTCGACAGTAGCTCAGAAATTCATTGCCTTCTCCATCCCGGACTTGTTCTTCCTCTCCGTCCTCCACCCGATGAGGGTCTACCTGAGGGCTCAGGGAGAAACCCTTCCGATCACCTACTGCTCATGCGCGTCCGTTATCATGCACCTCCCGTTGAATTTTTTACTCGTCAGTTATTTCCGCATGGGAGTATCCGGAGTGGCTCTGGCTATGGTAGTAACCGATCTCAACCTCCTCATCCTCCTCTCTGTCTACGTGTACTCCTCCAGAGGAAGAGTACACGTGGAATCCTGGGTTGGGCCGGGCCGAGCCAGCTTTCAGGGCTGGCCCGGCCTGCTGGCTTTAGCGGTCCCCACATGCGTCTCCGTTTGCCTCGAGTGGTGGTGGTACGAGCTCATGATCGTGATGTGCGGGCTCTTGCCGAGCCCGCGGGCCTCGATAGCCTCGATGGGGATCTTGATCCAGACGACTTCGTTGCTCTACGTCTTCCCCTCGTCGCTCGGGCTCGGGGCGTCGGCTCGGGTCGGCCGCGAGCTCGGGGCCCGGCGGCCGGGCCGGGCCCGGCTCGCGGCGGTGGTGGCGGTGGGGTGCGGGGTCGGGATGGGGGCGGGGGCGGCGGCGTTCGCCGCGGCGGCGGCGAGGAGGGGGTGGGGGCGGATGTTCACGGGGGAGGCGGAGGTGCTGGGGCTGACGGGGGCGGCGCTGCCGATTCTGGGGCTGTGCGAGATCGGGAACTGCCCGCAGACGGCGGGGTGCGGGGTGCTGAGGGGGAGCGCGCGGCCGGGGGCGGCGGCGAACGTGAACCTGGCGGCGTTTTATTTGGTCGGGATGCCGGCGGCGGTGGGGATGGGGTTCGGGATGGGGATGGGGTTTACGGGGCTGTGGCTCGGCTTGCTGGCGGCGCAGGCGGCGTGCGCGGTGATGATGGTGGTGGTGCTGGGGAGGACGGACTGGGCGGCTCAAGCCGAGCGGGCCATGGAGCTGACGGCGCGGGACGAGCCGTCGAAATCGGTTACCGTTGAAACAGACCCTCTTATCGTAGTTTAGACTGAGTTTTAATTAATTAATTAATTAATCATTGTAATTAGCAGTCATTAGTAATTAAAGATTATATTGCGGTACGTGTTTATTGTGTGTGAGAAATTAATTTATTAATTAATTAATTAAGGAGATTAGAAAAAAGTATATTTGTTCTGAGTTCACTTACCTACCTATGTCAAAACATTCTCGGCCTAAAATGGAAACTTTTGCTGCATATCTAAAATTCCCTACACATTAAAATAATTTATTTAATTCTAGAGAATGCTTTTTTCTTTTCTCAAATTTAAACCGTTTGATTATAAATTTATAATATTTTTAATATTTGGGAAATCATATAAAAACCATTTATTTAATTAAAAATGTTTATAAACTCATAGAGGTAGAAGCAGCGGTGATCATATCCGATAAGGATAATGGGTAGGGAAAGAGGTAGAGCTTTTGGTGAAACAAAATCCAGCTATAATTGCAGACGACAAAATTTTGAGCAGTACCCTCTGTACACTACTTTCCGACCCCTACCAATTTCAATTTGTTTTACATTTTGGAAGGATTATAAAATTTTATATTTTTCATTTTATTAAATTATATTTATGTAATTAAAAAGCAATTAAAAAAAATTAATTACAAATTTAAAATTACCTTCAAATTTTAAATTACATTTTGGTAGGGTTATGTTATCACCTTCAAATTTCAAATTACAAGAAGGGAGAACAAATTAATAAATGCATGCTATGAAGTCTTGTTTAATACTCTATTTTGTTAAGAATCTTATATAGAACGTGCATAATTGAAATTTAACTTGTAAAGGTCTTTTGAATTCGAACAACTTTCATGCCCACGATTTCGGTATAGTTTAATTGCATTTGATCATTTGATCTTTTTGAACGAAATTAATAACATATGGAATTTGATTATTACTCTTTCAGATTAAAAATACTTGACATAACTCTTTTGTAATTTACAAATGAAGTATGACAATTTTTTAATTGATTTATTCAAGTTGATCATTTGTAAAACATATGTGACAATTTATTTTGTGATGATTAAGGATCAGTTTGAGTCAATGTCATACAAATATTGATAGATTGAAAGTTTTTTTTTTTAAAATTATATTTTTATGACATAATGGCTTAACATGAATATGCATTACAAAAGATATAACGTTAAAGTAGCTGTCGAGTAAATTTCAAGTGCGAACTGCAACATGCAAATATGCAATAATGGTCAAATAACTAACTAAGATGAGCATCGATTTTTCGTAAAATTAAAAAATAAATATAAGATAAGCTTATATTATAATAAGATATTTTATAATATTATCTCTACATAATACAATGTAAGATAAGTAAAGTGACTTATCTTTTCTTTCGGATTATGACTCATCATTCATTCAACACCCTTATTAATTAATTTGTTACACGACTTTGAAGGAAAGAATTTGATGTAAAGTCATCATTTTGTTTTTCTCAAAATACAACAATATCTTTGATGAACACCATAGAAATAAAACCGATCGATTTCACTGTTAACCCTTATCTATATTCAGCTGTCGAGCACCTTGCAATTGCATTGCACGAGCGCCGCCCGTGTTTGTCATCGTTGATAAAGAGTATGAAATGGTCCACAATTCACAAACTACCCCTAGTCATGTCATTCTTGAGTACATATAATTGCACTAAGCTATGTCATAGAATCTAAAAAACATTGGATATATGATATGATACATCTATATATATTATGTTAATTAGTAGGAGTGATGATGTGAATGAGAATTGAGAATGAAAAATAAAATAAAATAATGGTAAGATCGACCAAGATAGAATTCAAAATGTTTTCATTCGTAGATGCCAAATCGTGTGGCGTTCATTGATGATCAATAGGTTGCAGAGCCGTATGGTTTTCCCAATGAAACAATATATGTGTAAAAAGGGTCCAAAAA
The DNA here is from genome assembly GCA_954870475.1 of Euphrasia confusa. Classification (NCBI taxonomy): domain Eukaryota; kingdom Viridiplantae; phylum Streptophyta; class Magnoliopsida; order Lamiales; family Orobanchaceae; genus Euphrasia; species Euphrasia confusa. Next base: position 42,275,502 of record OX940956.1, on the reverse strand, counting down.
ATTGCTAGAAAAAAAGTGGGGCCCATATATATATTGTTTTGTCACAAGGCTAAAATAAAAAAAAAAAGGTACGTGGACCATTTAGGACTGGCAAATGCACTATGTACTATACGTATTCCCTTTTTTATTATATCTGTCTGAATTCAAAAGGGCATTTGCTAGCAGCTTGTCTATTAGTATGTTACGTGAGAAAACACTACTTGGGAATGTGTTTATATTTGATCAAACTCATAAACTCAATTGCATGTGGAATTCCTTACCTTCCGATGTCTCGATTTGTCGAGACACTGATCGACACGATAAGTCGATGACAAGACAGAGAAGGAGATTCCACTTAGGATCGAGAGCAGAGAGTTCGATCGAGGCTTAATTCAATTCGCTGATTGAGAACGCGAAACCAACTTTAATTTTCTCATGATATATATACGAGGGGAGTGTATTTCCATCGCTTCTTTGATGAACATTTTCGCATATACCAAAATATGAAGAAGCTTCAAATCCAATTATTTTTTCGCTAATCAATAACTTTAGAAAAGATTTTGTGATATTTGAGACTTTTGCGCACGAATGTACTTATTAGCTTTGAAACAAGAAAGTAGTAGCATTTGAAAGATACTGTTATGCCAAGTGCTTTGACTAAACGGGATGTGCCTTTTTGTTGTGGGGTTTGACCACAAGATTGAGACAATAAATTATTCATAAAGTTGTAATTAAACAATTAATTACAAATACATTTAAAATCACTGTTATTTATTCATACTTTATTTAACATTTGACATATCCATTAAAAAATTACTGTTATTTCTTATTTTTTATTAAAAAATAAAAAATATATTTTTTTAAATTAAAATAAATATTTTTTTTTCATTAGTAAAATTTAAAAAATACTACATTATTAATATATGTATAAAATTATATTTTAAATTGAAAAAATTAAAATAATTATTTTATTTAGAAAAATGTGATTTTCAAATTAGAAAGTGTTAATAAATTTGTGAGATGGTGACAGTATATTTAAAGTAATCCCAATATTTATACACATTTTTTTTTGCAGGACTCTTTTCATTTATTTATTTTAAGTATAATTATTTTAAAAAGATTGAAGACCGGACTATGGAGAAATAACATATATGAAATTAAATAAAATATATACCAACAAGTTCGATTGATCTAATCAAGCAGGTATTTAAAAAAACAAAATCCAAATCCACAACAATCAAATCAATACCCTTATTTTCCTATTAGAAAAGAAAATATGTATAAAATCAGTTTCATCGATTACACTCAGTTGTGTACGGTGCTCTTGAGAGTAAATTGTCATATCTTCTTTCATTAAGTACTTGTATTAATCTTTGTAAGATGGAAAAAGCAAAAAAGAGGAACTAAATAAAGATTGTAAGATGGAAAAAGCAAAATAAGAGGAGCTATATAAGAATATAAAATAAGTTGGATAAATACATATTACGAGATAATAATTAAAGCTGTATCTGTTTTCCAAAATCAAGTTAAGTGCTCAAACACTTTGTCATATTAAGTTAAGAGATTTCAAACCAAACCAAATTATTACGAGATAATAATTAAAGCTGTATCTGTTTCCCATAATCAAGTTAAGTGCTCAAACACTGTGTCATATTAAGTTAAGAGATTTCAAACCAAATAATCTGTTTCTTCTTTCCATCTGCCAATACAATCATCTCACCTGCAAATGTACACCAGTCAAGATGTAAATGCAACCACAATTCGACGGTGATAACTAATAAAGGCCCATTAAAGAGTACAGACGTACGTCTTTAATTTATCTGCCCACACGTCATCTTAATCAACCTTTTCACGCTTGTGTAAAAAACCCGGGTATAGCCTTTCGATTACAGCTTTTATTCCTAGATGCACTTTTCTATAGAAAGCATCGTCACACCAGTAGGCCAATAAAACACTCAGGACTCCCCTTTACAAAATGAAACAAGGAAAATAAGTGGGACATTAAACAAGTACATTCCTAAGAATCATATATTATGAAACTCAAGACGTACAGTATATTTTGACATTCAACTCCAAACAAAGATGCATATACAGAATGAAAGAAAAAACCTTGTGGTTGCCAAATAATCTCCTCCATTCAAAACTTGTGTTAGAAAGCCATCTTTCAATAGACTTTTTCTTCGTTCTTCGGCTTCCATTTCACTTTTGTACAAATCCATGTTATAAATCAAGCGAAATTCCTGTTTGAATTGTGTACGTATTTATATGTATGTGTGTGAGAGAGCTGAGAGATGGAATTGAAGACAGACAGAAAAATAAATACCTCTTCACCCGCTATGGCACATGCCTCTATAAAGCATGAACAAGCAAACAGATCATCCACTTTACTGGCAAAGTCTCGTAGGTCAAACCCATCTTCACAGATTCTTCCAAGGGAAGAAGCAAGCTCTTCAATCTTTGGCTTAAGTTCGGTGAGCTTTACTACTCTTTGGACCAGGTTCTCAGTGTGTAATGCCTACAATACATATTACTCCATTAAGATGTGTTAACTCTGGTAATTAATTATAATGGAAACACAATAAGATAGATATTACAAACTAACCTTAAATACATATTCAAGTTTAGTGAGGTTTAGACATATATGTGGGTAAACATATATGTACGTGATCTCTTCCTCTTCCATAGGAACCTAATTAATTTTCTCAACCTGAACATTATTGAGTATTTACACATAATTTAAATCTTTCCTATGAATGAAAAACACACACAAAATCGAACACAGCAATAAGACTCATTCATCCTCTGTACATCTAAGCAAAACAAATCGAACACAGCAATACAATAAGAATCTATCTGAGTTCCAAATCAAAATACAATTATCCGAATCAATCAAAAGAGGCGAACCTTCTGCGTCTTCCCGTCGATCTCCGGCAGCTTAAGCTCCGGCGCGGTGGCGGGATAAGTTACGGGTATATCGATCTGCAAATCGAACTCTTATTTCAGCAAATTGTAAATGTACCAGAACGACGCATACGACGTCGCATAATTGCCCTAAATTGGTCTCAATTGCGCTCCTCAGAACGACGTCGTTTTAATCGATAAATCCCTAATTTCGCCCCTCTTTTATTTATTGTGCTTTTACTTTTTTTCGTCGACGGATCCCAAGTCTCCATGATCAGACCCGATAAAAACCCTAAGCCGCAGAACCCATGTTGGCCCGATACATACTACTATCTTCAATATCATTTTTTCTCTTATTAAATTAATCTTGAGTAAAGTTTATAAAAATTAAAGTAAAAATTTATATTTCAAAATAAAAAATAAAAAATATTTATTTTGTCAATTTTACAATTTTGACTGAAAACATAAACGAAAAACCCTTATTAGCTTTCTTGTTCATGGTGAAAAGTGAAAACAGATTCACCTTACATTCAAAAACATAAAACCAAACTGGCCCATCAAAAGGATCTCTACAAAAACAGTACTATGATACACAACTTATTCGAATTCGACTAACGGACCGAATCGAAACAAAACAACCAAAAGAAACATCGAGCGTCGATACACAACTCGACTTCTTATTCGATTCCACGACTCATGCACACGTTGAAAAATCTTGAAATTCGGGTTTCGAGTAAGATATAAATTGCCATATCTTCTTTCAAGAAAAAATGAAGACAATTAATAATCTTTGTAAGATGGAAAAAGCAAAATAAGAGGAGCTAAATAAGAATATAAAATGGGTAAATACATACTCCATTAGGGGATAATAATTAATATTTGTTTCCCAAAATTAAGTTAAGTGCTCAAACACACTGTCATATTAAGTTAAGAGCAAGATTTCAAACCAAATCATTTGTTTTTTCTTTCAATAATACAATCATCTCACCTTCAAATGTACACCAGTCGGGATGTAAATGCAACCACAATTCGATGGTGATAACTAATAAAAGCCAATTAAGGAGTATGTAAGTCTTTACGTGCTCACACGTCATCTTAATTAGCTTCATCAACGGACAACTTCTCTTTCGAACCCTGAATAGACAACGGATAGCTCCATGGCAGTATTCATAGCAGATGCGACATTTGCAAAAAAAAAAAAAAAAACAGAACTTTCTATTCAAGTATTTAGACAAATGAAAATAATCAGAAACAACACAAACACTACAAATTCTACCTCAGACTCTGAAACATTGATCTTATCAACCTTTTCAGGCTTGCGGTAAAAATCCGAGTATAGCATTCTCACTACATTTGCTAATGCTACACGCCCTTTTCTATAAAAAGCATCGTCACACCCGTAGGCCAATAAAACACTCAGGACTCCCCTTTACAAAATGAAATAAGAAAATAAGAGGGGCATTAAATTCGTACATCCTAGGAATACAATATAAATGACCCTCAAGACGTACTCCTACAACTATTGCAATAAGAGGAAAAATGTTAATTAATTTTTTGAAATAAATTAAAATCGCAAAAGTTTTCAATAAAGGACAACACAAACAATCCAAAAAGTGAAATTTGAATGGTTGAACTGAAGTTTGCTACTGTAATTCAAAGCACAAAATTATATATTGGCTCCTCACAACCACTCCCGTAGCAGCATATATTCCTATATGAGAAAAAGCAAAACAATAATTAACAATCATAATCTCTAAAACACACAATAGAAAAATAACTCCGAACATAAGCTAACAATCAAAATATTGAATGTTTAAACTTACAAAGATATGTCAAAACCCCGATATTTCGTCGAACATCCCTCATTGTGGTGATGTAGAAAGGATTTGCTCCTTGATTACCTTTATCATCCCACACCATCGGTGTTTAAATAACCTCATGATCTCCCAATATGAACTCATTTGTAGCATGAGAATGCCTCTGAGCCAGCTTCGAAATGTGGTCTCAGTTATTGACAACGGTGTCTATCGAACGAGGTATTGAGCTGCTCACATCCAAAAATGTATTTTGTACAAGTTCGACAATTGATGGGAACCTAATTGATTACGGAATTATCAAAACCAACGCGAGCATACATTCTGCTGCTTTGGAAGTTTAATGGGAGTATGTCGACTGGGGAATGAATCTCATTAAGCGTGGAAAGGAGTCTAGTGAAATAGACATAAAGTCAGTTGCCCCTCCTCCAAAGGCAGTAAATCCGACTCGCTAACTCGCGACGATATACAAAGAACTTTATTTTATTTTATTTTATTTCTTAAGGTTTTAATACTATTTATATTCTGATTTTGTCATTCATTTCATTTAAATAGTTGTTTTTCATATAAAATAATATTATAAACTTAACTACATATATTTAGATTCGTGCCCCAATAATTTGTTGACCATTTAAAAGTCTCTCAACCTGTGTGGAGCACAAAAATAAATTTTGGACCATTTAAAAGTCTCCTCGCACTTGTGGAGCACAAAAATAATGTGTGGAGCATAAAAAATAAGAAGTATTTAAGAAAAAAAGTAGTTTAGTTTATTAAATTATATTTTAAACTCAATAAAATAAATTTCAAAAAATTAAGTATAATTTTATTAACTTTTTTTTATTAATTGAGGCGTTGTTAATTTTATAATTATAAAAAAATGTGTATTCCAAATAACTCATTATAAAATATTTAAAACATGTTTTAAATTAATTAAAAATATTTAACTAGTGTCAATTCAATTTTAAACTGACAATTTACTAAGAATCCATTTGGAAAAACTAATTTAAAACGGGTTATAAGATGTATATCATTAATTTAAGTAGTTGTGTATTTTGCGGAATCAACGATACTTTAAGCATCAACCACACAGTTCAAACCATTTTGCGCGTAGGTGTCCTTTAATTCCCACGATGTACAGATAACGACGACGAATCGCCAATTTCACTATATTGTCCTCACCGTCACAAGGTTTTGAGAGCTTCTGTGAGACACTGATACAAGGTGTTGGTGCTCATTACCATCTCCAATTGTAATCATGTCGATTTGATAGTCAATTTGATTCTCGTCAATAGTAAAAGTCCCTCCACGGTCCATCGATCCATCTATCCCCGTTTTTAAGAAACAAAATAATAATCGATCAACTACGGCATGTTGGGAGTAAAATAATCAACTATGCTAACAAGTAGAGGACAAGTTCACCGCGAACGAGCGGTCCTTGACCGACCCGACCGGGCTCGATTGCATCAGCAAGGGTCGAGCCGAAGATAGCAGCTGCATTGAAACATTAAGGAATAAAAAAAACTCTATTAATTATGAAACATTTTTTTTTTCTTTCATATTTCAAGCTTATGAATTACTGGAGGATGATAGAAGAAAAATAAAGACTATACGAACCTAATCAAATATTAATTTGAAATAGTTTTAAACATGTTTTAAAATATTTTTAAAATACTGTTTAAGTGATTGTCAAAATAAGGGTGCCACATGAAATGTCACTTATTGTGAAATTCTATATTAACTTACCGCATGTGATATTATCTCAATTTTTATTTTGTTTTAGCCTATAAGGGCTGATACAATTTTTTTGGGGGGAAATTTGAAATTGAGGTACTTTTAATGTTTTTATACAATAAGTGTACTAGTTTGTCTTAATTATAAATTAAGGTAAATTTTAAAATTTTAACATATATACGTACATAGATACATAGATGTAAGTGTATAATACTTGGAAATTAAGGAAAATATCATTTTTTGACTTTTCGACTAAAAAAATGAAAGATATGAAATGTGAGTAAAGTTGAAAAAATAAGTGAATTGAAAATTATACTGTATTTTAAAGTAAAAAAAAATTAGAGTATTCCAATTATTGTAAAACATTCTTGTTATTATGAAATGGAAAAAATAGTTATTACCTGTTTTACAAGAAATCTTAAAATATAAATAATAGCATTTTAGTATCCTGATTTATAAATAAAAAAATATAAATTATTCGTATTTAAGAAATGAAAATAATTTGGAATTTTTTATAATAATAATAGCAATATATATACCCTATTCTAAAAAGTTAATGCCTTTTTTTTTTTAACTTCATGGCTTTAAGATAGGAAAAAAACGAGCATGTATTTTGAGCAAATTTGATTTAGGAGAGAAAAATGAAAACTCCTAAAAAACAAATTACATTTTCTTTATTCTATTTTTGAAGTGGGATGATTAGATAAAGATTACAGCCATATATATTCTTTTGAAATTAGATTTAGCAAACGGTGATTTTGAGTTTCATAATTAGATTTTGAATTATAGTATAATGAAATTGAAAATTTACAAATTTGTAAATTAGTCAAATAGTCAATTACAAGAGGATCTAAATACTCAAACCATAACATAATGTTAACTATTTGGATACATGCAAATATAAAATCAGTAGGTTAAAATACATATTTTGGGATAATTATATGAAATTGTTTCCAAGAAGTACTTGGGTTTATAGTTAAATGCAGAAACGAATTTAGAATTACAAAACCCGTTTGTGTTCTTTCGTTCTTTTCATCTGTGAATTCAATTCTAATTGTGCACAAACCCCCTGCAAAAATTCCTGTTCACAGGATCAAAAGACAGCTGATTAAAAAGCCTGAATAGACAGACGACAAATAGTTCATTGGCAATATTCATATCAGAAACAACAATTACAAAAAGACTAATTAACTTTCTATATAGACAAATGAAACATCGGACTTAACAAAACCACTACAAAAACTCTTACCTCAACCGACTAAGAAACATTACTCTCATCAAGTTTTCCATGTTCGTACGAACGAGTGGAGGCTTCAATCCTTTTGAATATAACCGTTAAATTCTTCATCACATTTATACGAAAAGCCTCATTACCCCAGTAGGCCAATAAGACAGATAAGAATCCCCTTTACAAAAAGAAATAAGGACAATTAAATGGGCATAAAACATTTTTCTAAGAATCAAATATAAAATGATCCTCAAGATTATATTTTGACATTAACTCCAATCAAAGATGCAAATTCAGATTTAAAAAAAACCTTGTGATTGCCAAATTCTCTTTTGCATTCAAAACCTCTTTTAGGAAGCCACTTTCAATAGAACAGTTCTTGGTACATGGGCTTCTATTTCATATTTTTATACACATCCATGTCATAAACCAAGACATCCTCCTGCAGTTATAGTTATATAATTATATTGATATGTATATGCAAGAGAGAGATGGAATTAGAACGCGAGGCTATTTCAAGTGCTATGACAGAAGAATACCTCATAGCACGTGTTGGCACACGCGTCTATAAAGTCTGAACAACCATGTAGGGCATTCACTTTATCGGCAAAATCTTTTACATTAAAATCATCATCAAAAACTTTTTGAAAGGAAGACACAACGTCATCAACCATTGCCTTAAGTTGAGGGATAGCTATTACTTTTTGGGTCAAAACCTCCGAGTATTTTTCCTTACAATATATCAAACAATGTAATAACATAAACTCACATTAATAAAAATGTGTTAAATCTCGCGCGTCAGTAATTATAACGGGAAACAAAATAAGATAGATATTACAAACTAACCTTAAAACAATATTCAATTTTAGTGAGGTTTAGATGGAGATGTGGGTACCAATACTTGTACGGGTATGTGTCTTCATTAGGCTCCTCGGCTTCATCCTCGTCGATGGCTTGTATTTTGGGATCAGGAACGTCGTCTGCATCTAGTGCATTGGGGTTGGCCTTTCTCTTATGCTCTTCATTCTCCATAGGAATAAATTTCTCAACCTGAACATTATTGAATGAATATACTACATCGTTTCAATCTTTTCGATACATGAAAAACACAAAAAACAAACTTACAAACAGAAATCCAAATCCGATTCCATCATCACAAATCAATAATGGTAGTATAAGAAAAGAGAATAGTGGAAAATGAATTAATTGCAAAAACAGAATTAATCAGGATTCAATCAATCAGACAATCAACAAACAGCAAATAAATAAATAAATGAAAAAATCTAAACTGAAATGATAAATATTTTCCGTGGATCATCTGATGAAAAGGAGGAATAACTAGAAAATAAACAGCAAATATATCATCAATTATTATAGGAACAAATAGGCTAACCTTCTACTAATAAAATTCGATATCTTCTTGATTATATGTACACTACAGTGATATGGGCTTGACAAAATATGATGGTCTTTTACTCCCCAGAAGGCCAGAACTGATCCCCTCTCTCGTGGCATACATATTGCGGAGTAATTAATAATTCTCTCTCTTCTTTATTTATTTTTTATATTACTTATATTTATATTCTTTGATTTCTCTCTCCTTTTCAATTGAAAACTTTATTCTTATCTCCAAACATTTGTTTTGATTTTTCGAATTAATTAATGGTGGGCATGCGGTATTAGCAACTCTGGGTTCTAATATTTGCAGAACTTGGTGTGCTACTATTTTCACATGTTAACAAACTAATTAAATTCCAACAAATTCAATAAATATGAATAAAAAAAATTGTCCAACAACACCAAAAATATATAAATATTCAAAACAAAATGGTTCAAAAACATAAAAATCTCATAAGTCCAAATCTTTTCAACGACACTCATCTGGTCATCTCCTCTTTTATTAGGAACAACAAGATATAGCCCGTGATGAGAATTTTTCAAAGAGGTGTGTTTGTGGTTTTTCTTGACCAGAGGTGGAGTTAATATACAACCTACTAATCCAATTCATAAATCCAACCATAAATATTCATCAATTCAAAACACAACAATTACTTATAATATTCAACAAGCAAAAGAAGGACAACAATCTAATACAATGCAATATGTTTTTAAACATCTTCAATCAATACCATCAAAACCATCAAGATCTTCTTCATCTTCATTGTTTTCATCTTCGTCTTCATCTTCGTCTTCCTCTTCCTCTTCTTCATCACCCTCCTCTATTTCTTGTATGTGCATTTCATTTTGATATTGTGATAGATCAACGAAAAGGTTGATGGCGGGAAGTTCATTTGGTCTAGCCTCTAGCGGTTCTTCTTGTAAAGCTTCCTCGTTACTTTGTGCTTGACTTTGTGATTCGTCTAGTGGTCGACTTTTTGTTGTGATAACCGTATGAAACTTGCTTTGTAGGTTCTTGACGCTAGGAGCATAGTACACTTGAGTGGCTTGACCCGCAAGAATAAAAACATCATCTCCTTGTAGTCTTGTTGTCATATTTATCGTGACAATTTGATTTTTGTCTACCTTTATGCCTCTGCTGTTATCAAACCAATGACATTTGAACAATACCACCTGATTGCCGCCCGAATAGAGAAGTCTTATAATCTCTTCTACGCGCCCATAGTAGTTGTTAGTGGTGCCATCATTACAACTCCCCTTAACAAGCACTCCCCTATGTGACTTTGAACATTTGAATCTATATCCATTAACTTCACATCCTCTAAAAGATATCACATAGGTTGATGGCCCTCCAAGCAAACTAGATTCCCTATGTGACTTTGAACATTTGAATCTATATCCATTAACTTCACATCCTCTAAAAGATATCACATAGGTTGATGGCCCTCCAAGCAAACTAGAGAATCGATCATGAGTGTCACGTTCGCGATGCATCTACATTTTAAATAAAGGAGACATTATATCTTGAGTGACAATCTTAATATATATAATAAAATTATGAAAGTAATATACCTTCTCAATCAACCATTCTTTAAATTGATAATTCATTTGGTCACTATTAAATAGCAAGTTTTGTGCCCGAACTTCCGCTTCAAAATTCCTCCATAAAATAAATAAATATGTCAGAATAAAATAAAAAACTTCAACCATGAAATAAATTCCTCCATCCATGAAAAATATTTCTCCATAAAATGAATAAATACGTAAAAATATAAAATTGTTCTTAATTACCTTCGATAGGGTATCAATTCTGGCATGTTAGAAAATACATAATCACTTGCGATCTTAAGAGTCGCCTCATCCATGAAATAACCCCGAGACTTGCCGAAGAGTCTGGTTGGATATGTGAACGCTTCAAGCTTACTAGGATCGCGTGAGCTCGCATTTACGATATTTCGCCCCAATCTATTGTGCACTGTTTGAACTGAAGAGTCAAAGTACATTGAACAAAAATGTATAAGTTCTTCCTCAGTGTAACGCTCTGCAATCGAACCTTCAACCCGTGCTTTGTTACCTACTTTCAATTTCATCAAACGCATTTGTCTTTCAAAGGGATACATCCATCGATATTGGACAGGACCACCAAGCCTACACTCCTCCGCAAGATGTAGAGGTAAGTGCTCCATCGAATCAAAAAAACTCGGTGGAAATATATTTTCTAAGGTGCACATGATTTTCACGATATTTTTCTCCATTATCTCCAAATCATCTAACACTAAAGCGCTCGAGCACAATCCTTTAAAATAATTCGAGAGATTGCAAAGTGCATCGTGCACATTTTCTGGTAGAAGGCCACGAAAAGCCGAAGGCAACAACTTTTGCATAAATACATGAAAATCATGTGATTTCATTCCACTTAACTTCTTCATTTTCACATTGCTACATCGTGCATTAGTAGGTTGTATATGTTTGAAAACAACAACTATAATATAATTACATATGTACCCAAATTATGTAATGCAAATATATTTTGTTTGCGCAAATATATTTACATCTTACAAATATATTTATATATATTTAGTAACGCTTAATATTAGTGAATATTAAATAAATTAATATATTAGTGAATATTAAATAAATTAATATTAGTGAATATTAAATAAATTAATATATTAGTGAATATTAATTAGTGAATATTAAATAAATTAATATATTAGTGAATATTAAATAAATTAATATTAGTGAATATTAAATAAATTAATATATTAGTGAATATTAAATAAATTAATATGTGTTACCGTAATATTATTTACAAAAATCGTTTAATATTACGACTGTATACATTTAAAAAAATGCCCCTACTTAGTATTTAAAGAATACAAATACCTTAATAAATAAAAAAGTAAAAAATATACAACCCCTAAAAATGAAGTGAAAAACAATGGGGGTTCAAAATAATATTAAAAACCAATCTGCCCCATACCCTAATATTACCAATGTTGTATGGTTAATAATAGAGTAATATGCTTGGTATAGTGATATAAACTGTTTCCTAATTAATTCATTAGGTAGAGGGTTCAATCTCCAGTCTTTGCATCCTTTAATTATCAATTCTGGACAAAACGGGTGATTTTGAGTTTCACAATTAGATTTTGAAGTGTATAATGAAATTGGAAAAGTACAAACCAGTAGGTTAAAATACAAGTTTTGGGATAATAATATGAATTTGTTTCCAAGTTGGAAGTGTACAATGAAATTGGAAACCTACAAACCAGTAGGTTAAAATACAAGTTTTGGGATAAAATATGAATTTGTTTCCAAGAAGTTGGGTTTATAGTTAAATGCAGAAACAAATTTAGAATTACAAAACCCGTTTGTGTTCTTTCGTTTGTGTTCTTTCGTTCTTTTCATCTGTGAATTCAATTCTAATTGTGCACATACCCCCTGCAAATGTCCTGTTCACAGGATCAGAAGACGGCTTATTAAAAAGCCTGAATGGACGACAATTAGTTCATTGGCAATTTTCATATCAGAAACAACATTTACAAAAAGATTAATTAACTTTCTATATAGACAAATGAAACATCGGGCTTAAAAAAACCACTACAAAAACTCTAACCTCAACCGACTAAGAAACATTACTCTCATCAACTTTTCCATGTTCGTTCTTTTCATCTGCGAATTCAATTCTAATTGTGCACATACCCCCTGCAAATTTCCTGTTCACAGGATCAGAAGACGGCTTATTAAAAAGCCTGAATGGACGACAAATAGTTCATTGGCAATTTTCATATCAGAAACAACATTTACAAAAAGACTAATTAACTTTCTATATAGACAAATGAAACATCGGGCTTAAAAAAACCACTACAAAAACTCTAACCTCAACCGACTAAGAAACATTACTCTCATCAACTTTTCCATGTTCGTACGAACGAGTGGAGGCTTCAATCCTTTTGTATATAACTGTTAAATTCATCATCACTTTTGTATGAAAAGCCTCGTTACCCCAGTAGGCCAATAAGACACATAAGAACCCCCTTTACAAAAAGAAATTAAGGACAATTAAATGGGCATAAAACATATTTCTAAGAATCAAATATAAAATGATCCTCAAGATTATATTTTGGCATTAACTCCAATCAAAGATGCAAATTCAGATAAAAAAAAAACCTTGTGGTTGCGAAATTCTCTGTTGCATTCAAAACCTTTCTTAGGAAGCCATCTTTCAATAGAAAATTTCTTCGTGCATGGGCTTCTAAATCATTTTTATACACATCCATGTCATAAACCAAGTCATCCTCCTGCAATTACAGTTATATATTTATATTGATATGTATATGCAAGAAAGAGATGGAATTAGAATACTAGGCTATTTCAAGTGCTATGACAGAAGAATACCTCATAACACGTTTTTGCACAAGTGTCTATAAAGTCTGAACAACCAAGTAGGGCATTCACTTTATCGTCAAAATCTTGTACATTAAAATCATCATCACAAACTCTTCGAAAGGAAGACACAAGGTCATCAACCATTGCCTTAAGTTGAGGGATAGCTATTACTTTTTGGGTCAGAACCTCCGAGTATTTTTCCTTACAATATATCAAGCAATGTGAATACATAAATGCACATTAATTAATAAAGATGTGTTAACTCTTGTAAGTAATTATAATGGAAACACAATAAGATAGATATTACAAACTAACCTTAAAAAGACATTCAAGTATAGTGAGGTTTAAACGGAGATGTGGGTACCAATACAAGTACGGGTACGAGAACTCTTCCTCAGGCTCCTCGACTTCCTTGCCCTTGCCCTCCTCGTACTCGGCTTCATCCTTGTCGATGGCTTGTATTTTGGGATCAGGAATGTCGTCTGCATCTAGTGCATTGGGGTTGGCCTTTCTCTTATGCTCTTCATGCTCCATAGGAATAATTTTCTCAACCTGAATATTATTGAATATTTACACATCATTTCAATCTTTTTGATGAATGATAAACACAAAAAAACTCACAAAGAGAAATCCAAATCCGAAACAATCATCAGAAATTAATACTAAAATCGCACTCAGTATTAATTTAGTGAATCAATAAGAAAAGCAGAATTTCATCAATCAACAGCAAATATATATAAATCTAAATTGAATAATACTGTAAATAATTTCCACGGATCATCTGATGAAATTAAGGAGCGAGCACAGGAACAATAATAATAATAATAATAATAATAATAATAATAATAATAATATGCACATACCTTCCAATATTCTGCGGGAAAGAAAACTAGGGCACGACGGAGAATGTCGTAACGATCGACAAACTTAGGTCATGTTTCAACAAATTTCAAGTGAAAATCAAAGATTACGGAGTGAAAAACGTAAGAAATTGATGGCGGAAGAAATTTCGAACGAACGAATTTCTGCGCTTGTAGGCTCTGATACAGTTTCAAAACATTGAAAGTGAAGACGGAGAAGAGAAAAGGGTAAAAGAAACGTAATCTGTGGGTGTGTTTTCTTTATTAACTCAAAGTGTTGGATTAAAAACATAAAAGCACCCATATTTGTAGTAAATACTACTTGGGCCCTAAAACAAATAAGAAAAATACAAATGAGCCCAAAACCCAATAAACTAAACCAACTCATTTTCTTTTAAAAAGCAAATAATATTTTAATAAGAATAACATAATTATAAATCAAGAAATAAAAACTCATTTGTATGAAAAAAATAGTTGAAAATATAATGTTGAAATTGTCTTTTACACTCACACTGTAAAAATAATTATCTTCTTTTATACATGTGTCTTTTACATAAAAAAATGCCTATTTATATATTCAATGTAGAGTTATATTTTATTTGTGTAGTGAAATTTGTTTAATTTAACAATAATAGTAATAAAATGAGATTAAATTATATTGACAATATGTACCTAGTACTCATATACTGATATACCCACCTCACTGCATGTGTCAACAACAGCTACAAATTTGTAATGGGTAAATAAAGACCTAATTATGAGGAGGAGGAGGCAGTGCCGGGAGTTGTAGGTTCGAGAGCAGAAGCGGCAGACACCGATCGGGATATGTGGTAAATAGCAATCCTATTCCATGGAAGAGGAAACTCTCTAAACTGAATTTTCGATACTCTGTAATTGCCCAAGGACACTGACAAATTCACAATCCTTAACGACGTTTACTCAGATGAAGGAAGAAGATGGGGTGAGTTTCGGACGAAAAACGCAACTTTGGATTCTAATATTTGCAGAACTCGGACTAATTTAGTGTGCTAAAATTTTCACATGTTAACCGACCAATTAAATTCCAACAAATTCAATAAATATGAATCAAAATAAATTGTCCTACAACACAAAAAATATATAAATCAAAACAAAATTGTTCAAGAACATCAAAATTTCATAAAACCAAATCTCCTCTTTTATTAGGACCAGCGAAGACATAGACCGTCGATGAGAATTTTTCAAAGAGGTGTATTTGTGGTTTTTCTTGACCAAAGGTGGAGTTATTTTATTTGAAAAGGTGTATTCTAAAAATCTAAACTGAAATGATAAATATTTTACGTGGAAAAGGAGGAATAACTAGAAAATAAACAGCAAATGTATCATCAATTATAGGAACAAATAGGCTAACCTTCTACTAATAAAATTCGATATTTCTTGATTATACAGTTTATATACACCATATAGGCTTAGGTTTAAATTGGGCCGGATATGTAAACTACACTGATATGGGCTTGACAAAATATGATGGTCTTTTACTCCCCGGAACTGCTCCCCTGCATAATATTGTGGAGTAATTAATAATTCTCTCTCTTCTTTATTTATTTTTTATATTACTTATATTTATATTCTCTGATTTCTTAATTGAAAACTTCATTCTTATCTCCAAACATTTGTTTTGATTTTTCGAATTAATGGTGGGCATGTGGTATTAGCAACTCTGGGTTCTAATATTTGCAGAAGTCGGACTAATTTGGTATTTTGGTGTGCTAAAATTTTCACAACAAGACATAGACCATCGATGAGAATTTTTCAAAGAGGTGTATTTGTGGTTTTTCTTGACCAGAGATTGAGATATTTTTATGAGTGTATAAAAGAAGTTATTTTATTTAAAAATGTGTATTCTAAAAGTTTTTCCTAAGAAAAAATGAAGGTAAAAAATGCCTTCTTCGTTTAGATGTAAAAAGTAAAATAAAAGGAGCAAAATAAGAGTTATAAATTGAATGCATATATTCCGGATAATAATTAATATTTGGTTTTACATAATTAAAAATTCAAAAGTGCAGAAAAAAGTTTTCGGCAATCATCCCACACCAGTCGCGATGTAAATGCCAACATATATGATTTGGTAGTTCGTCCTTACACTTTCAAAGGCCATCTAATTAGCTTTATCAGAGGAGTCAACTTCTTTCGAACCCTGAACAGATAGGTATATAGTGATTCAATATTCATATATATTACAGACAAAAACATTTTTAAAAAAACAAGTTCCTATTTAAACAATGAAAAACATCAGAATCAACATACTATAAAAACTCTACCTCAACAGACTCAGAATCATATATATATTCATCAAGCAATCGAGGCTCCAATTCCTTTTTTATATTCATCAAGCAATCGAGGCTCCAATTCCGTTTTCCAAACTTGTTTTGCTCTTATCCTCACTTTTATACGAAAAGCCTCGTTACCCCAGTAGGCCAATAAGGCACTTAAGAATCCCCTTTACAAAAAGAAGCAAAACACATTCCTAAGAATCTAATATAAACTTCAATCAAAGATATACACATATTCAGAAAGAAAGAAAAAACCTTGTGAATGCAAAATCATTTGTTTCATCCAAAACTCGTGTTAGGAAGCCATCTTTCAATAGAAATTTTCTTCGTACTTCGGCTGGTTTTTTACTTGAGTACACCTGCATGTCATAATTCATGACATTCTCCTGTTTGTATGAGATTAATTAGAATGCAAGGCTATTGGAAGTTACAAAATCATACGAGGGGAAAATACCTCAATACACGTTCTGGCACACGCGTCTATAAAGTCTGAACAACCATGTAGGTCGTTCACTTTGACGTCAAATTTTTTTATATCAAAATCATCTTCACGAAATCTTCGAAAGGAAGACACAAGGTCGTCAACCTTTGGCTTAAGTTGAGTGAGAGCTATTACTTTTCGGGTCAAAATCTCTGAATATTTTTCCTAAGTACATATTAAGCAAGGCGAATATATAAATCCACAGTAATGCACACTAATGTAAACACAAGATATTGAAACTAACCTTATAGAAACATTCCAATTTAGTGATATTTTGAGTGAGATGTGGTAGCCTATACATGTAGGGGGACTCTTCCATGACCTCCTCGGCCTCATCTCTCTTGGCCTCCACATACTCTTCTTCGTCGATGGCTTGTATTTTGCAATCGGGAGTGAAGTCTGCATCTGGTGCATTGGGACTAGCCTTTCTCTTCTGCTTTTCAGGCTCCATAGGAATATATATATATATATATATATATAATAATATCAATATCCTCTACCTGCACAGAATATTATTGAATACAAACATTACTTTTGAATATTTTCGATAAAACACAAAAACTCACAAACAAGAATCCAAATCCGCAACTCATACTATCAGAAAAGAGAATTATGTATAAAATCAATTTCATCAATTACAATGATCAGTATTTAGTGTATCTAAAAACAGAAATAATCTTAATCTCATCAATCAACAACAAATAAATAAAAGGGTGATTTTTTAAAAAGGGTAATTTTTAATAATGGTTTATAATTCAATGAATTAGTTTTTCCTAATTATAAATTTAAGTAAAATTCTCAAAATACCCTTTAATTATTTAAACATAGGGTGGTTATTTATTAACCGTCAAGGGTATAATAGTAATTATTTTACTCTTTTTTATAATTATAAAATTAATAATACCCTACATAATAAAAAAAACAAAAAAACAATATCCTTAATTATAAACTAAATTTTATATGGTTTAACAAGTAATTTAATAAATCAAAATACCCCTTTTCATAAATACTTCTAAATAAAATATTGAATAATAAATCATTTCCGCTGATCATCTGATGAAAATTAAGGAGCGAACGTTTGGAAAAATAATAGTTAGAAAATAAAAAATGCATTGGCAACAAACAATAACAAAAGGAAAATGAATTAATACCTCAACAAATCAACAATATTCTTCATAATAATAACAAGAACAGAACACAAAATTTACCAAACATAAGGGAATTAGCAAATCATTGGTTCATCAAGAATGGTTTGAGAACCAATATGAGGATTAGAGAACCAAAGAGGGTCATGTCACATCGCCCTTCAGTATCGATTGGGATAAATGGGAAATCGTCGAAAAGACAACCAATGTCAAACAGGTTAAGACCAATTTTTTTTTTTAACTCAGTTCTATTAGTATTAGGGTTTATTATGTTCATTTGAAAATTCATTAATTTGAATATTTTTTGGAGTACCTTTATTTGAATTCGTGATGTTTTTTTTTGTGATTTTGATTCTTCTTTATCTCGACAAGTTAATTAAGGATGTTACTTATTTATTCTATCATAAAGCTATAGTCACAATTTCATTGTAATTACAAATGAAGTGTGATCATAACATAAGTATGTTTTTTTACTAAAAAGAAAATATATATTTTTAAATTAATAAATAAATATTTTTGAGTTAAATTTATAAAATAAATTACAAAATATGATTAAAATTTGTATAAAATACTTTAAATTTTTACCAAACATGAGTGTAGAAGAGGGAGTCATGGATGGCATTAGTGAGTGTTTGAAGGTGGTCAGTGTTAGAATATATTAGTTATTATATTTATAAGATTATGGTTTACCTTTTGTTTATAGGATTAGAGTTTACTTTTTGTTTTGGCTTATATAAAGCCTCTCTCTTGTATATTTTAGATAACGTTTATTTTGTTCTAATACCACAAGTTTTTTACGTTTATCTTTTTCTTTCCTTTAATCCTTGTTCGATTATATGAATCCTAACATGGTATCAGAGCCAGGTTGAATAAAAAAATCTTCTTGTTCGCGTTCTTCGTCCGAGGTGTTCGTTTTGGTTCGTGTTTTTCGTCCGAGGTACATTGACATGGGCTTGTTTTGGTTCGTTTTGGTTAATTGGTTCGTTTTGGTTGTTGGTTAATTTTGGTTCGTTTTGGTTATTTTTTTTTCTTCTGTTCGTTTTGGTTGGCGTTTTTGGTTTCGCCAGTCAATTGGTGTTCGTTTTGGTTAATTTTTTCTGTTCGTTTTGGTTGTTGGCGTTTTCGGTTTCGCCAGTCAATTGGTGTTCGTTTTGGTTATTTTTTTCTGTTCGTTTTGGTTGTTGTCGTTTTCGGTTTCGCCAGTCAATTGTTGTTCGTTTTGGTTAATTTTTTCTTCTGTTCGTTTTGGTTGTTGGCGTTTTCGATTTCGCCAGTCAATTGGTGTTCTTTTTGGTTAATTTTTTTTTCTGTTCGTTTTGGTTGTTGGCGTTTTCGGTTTCGCCAGTCAATTGGTGTTCGTTTTGGTTAATTTTTTCTGTTCGTTTTGGTTGTTGGCGTTTTTCGGTTTCGCTTGTTTTCCAATGGCTCCTAGTAAGGACTCGTTGCAGTCAATTGGTGTTCGTTTGGATGTGGCTTCAGAGTCTTTTGTTTTCATCCACCGAGGCAGAGTATCGTGCTATGGCTTCCGCTACGGCTGAGATTATATGGTTGCGCTCATACATTTTTCGTTGACAAACTCTCGGTGCTTCTTGCTGTACCATCGTGAGTTTGAGGGGGGTGTTAGAATATATTAGTTATTATATTTATAGGATTATGGTTTACCTTTTGTTTATAGGATTAGGATTTACCTTTTATTTTGGCTATATAAAGCCTCTCTATTGTATATTTTAGATAACGTTTATTTTGTTCTAATACCACAAGTTTTTTACGTTTATCTTTTCCTTTCCTTTAATCCTTGTTCGATTACATGAATCCTAACAGTCAGAATACGAATCGACGTAGCCAGTAGGTGGCGAAAGATGCGGGATTTTAGTGTTGTTTCATGTGGACGATGTATGTTTTATTGGCTACAAATGTTTGGAGAAGGAAAATCGTGCAGAACCAGAAAGAGAGGGAGGGGGTGGTTGGGGTTATAAACGTGTGGGAACTTTATAGGACCGATGATTTTGTACGATCACCAAGAAATTTGATAATTATATGAATTGAGTGCTTAAATTCAAAGAGGTGTTTATGTGTATGAATTGGTAGAAGAAATTTTACAAATCACTAGATGATTTTTTTAACATATATAGTTTCAATACCTTTTTTTTAGATAAAATTCAAACATAGTTTGACTACCTGTTTTTTAAATAAAATTCAATTATTGTTGGGAGTGTTTTAATTTAATGGATAGGTGATATTAAAACATAGTTTGACTACCTGTTCTTAGATGTAATTCAATTATTGTGGCGCGTGTATTTTAATGGATGCGATGTGTGTATTTTAATGGATCCGTGATATACAAACATAGTTTGACTATTTGTTTTTTAAATGAAATTCTATTATTGTAGAGTAACAAAATCATAATTTTACTATCTGTTTTTTAAATAAAATTAAATTATTGTGGAGTAACAAAATTAGGAAAGAAACTAATAGAAATATAGTAATTATATTATACAAAATTAAGAACGAAAACTAGCAAAAAATTAGTATTGTATAGTACCAAATTAAAAAAGAAACTAAACAAAAAACTTATAATTATATAATACAAAATTAGGAACGAAACTAGACGAAAACTAATAATTATATTACACCAAACTCTAACTCTAGAGGATAACATCAAAAAGTATTAAAAAAAATGTTTGTCTGGATTCTCTTGATATATGCCTTGTTGATTTTCTTGAGAGGACGATTTTGATACTTGTCTGGATTGTATGGAGACGATGCACTCCTCCGTTCTTTAGTTTACATGGGTTCTAGGCGAAATATCGTAAACGGACCCCACATTAAAAAAAATGTTTAGCTAAATTTTTATATTTTTTAACAAATTTATCAAGAGTATGTAATTTTATTAAAATGTTAAAAAATACTAAAATTATTTTATTAGTACATAATTTTTTTTAAAAATAAAAAATTCTAATTATTTTCTTGTAAATTAAACAACGTTATCAAAAAATTAAAACAATAGAAAAAAACTATAAGAAAAATCAAAAATTCAATAATTAAAATAAACAAATTTTTTATTGTACTTAATAAATTTTAGAAGATATTTTTTTATTTTACTTAATAAAATTTAGAAAATTTTTGTTGAAAAATATATAAATTAAGATGAAAAAAAATTAAAATTTTTGTTGTTAAAAATGTAAAATAATTAAAATAAGTAATTAAAAAATAAAAATATACTTAATAGTTTTTTTTAAAGAATAGGCCCCTTAAAAAAGGGGCCCTGGGCCGTCGCACCCTGGGCCTATGCCCAGGGCCGGCCGGCCCTGGATGCACTTCGTCCCGCCGCGGTCGTCGATGCGTACTTCCAAGGAGGAGGCCAATAAGGTCATGTTTCGGAGCTTTGACAGTCTCTTCACGAACAGAAG
Organism: Euphrasia confusa; assembly: GCA_954870475.1. Taxonomy (NCBI): domain Eukaryota; kingdom Viridiplantae; phylum Streptophyta; class Magnoliopsida; order Lamiales; family Orobanchaceae; genus Euphrasia; species Euphrasia confusa. Next base: position 42,253,851 of record OX940956.1, on the reverse strand, counting down.
AAACTTGCGGAGATGCTAACCTGCACTTTGTCGAGTCTCCTGCACTTGCACCACTAGAAGTTAAGATTGATTTGGCTGCATAGCAAATGTATTCACTACTCTGATGATAATATTTTTTTTTAATTATGATTTGAGGCTTCACTTTTGAATAATTGAAGCAGATGTAGAACTCGATAACCGCCTCGCTCTCGAGGTGCGCCGTATCATCAAGAATATGAGGAGCCGGACGACGTACACACAGAACACGACAATGATAGTGCTCAAAAATATAACCCATATCGAAAATAAATAATCAAATCATCACGGACACATACAACATAAAACGAAGCCATAAAAATTAAGCATTAATTACTCGAGTGTTCTGGGTTCCTGTTTCAAACGCGCACATTTGATTTATCAACGAGAAAGGAGATTCGAGAAATGAATAATCGTCGACTTCGCATCCACGAATGAAAGACGAAGCGACGGGGCTGGCGGTTGTGGCAGGTGGAGACGGCGAAAGTGGAGAAGAGAACACATTCGCAAATGAAATTTATGTTATTTACGAATAAAAAAAGTGAATTTAAATTTGTTAATTATGATTATATTTGTTGAAAGATTATTAAAATATAAAGGTTATTAAAGACATTTTAAATTTAAAAAAGATACTCAAAATATATTTATGGAACTTTGAACTAGTCGAGGGTTGTTAGCTCAGTTGGTTGAGCACTCAAATTGAGGATCAAAGATCCTAAATTCGAACCCCAAGACATTGTAATTGACCTATACAAAAAAACAAAAAAACAAAAAAAAACAAAAAAAAAAACTTTGAACTATATAAATTTGGGATAAAAAAACATTAAATTTTTTTTAATTTCAATTAATCAAAAGAATATAATTTTTTTTATAGTATGTAAAACCAAAGTATTTTTTTCCCCCTAAAAATAGCTTATAAAAATATTTTTTTAAATTCAAAAAAAAATGTTTGTGAATAAAAGTTAAAAAACATATACTTCTGTTTGGTTTTGCACGGCCTTAAGATAGAAAAAACGAAACATGAATCTTTTAAGATAGAAAAAACGAGCATTAATTCCGGGCAATTGGGGGATTGAAAGTTTCATAATTAGATTTTGAATTCTATAATGAATTTAGAAAAAGTAGAAATTCGTAAATTAGTCAAATATTCAATTATACTGTTTATGTAAAATTAAAGTATCAATATTTGTTGGATGGAAAAATAATAAAAAATTTAAACAATAAAAGTAAAATAAGAGAATCTAAATAATGGAAAAATAATAAATATTTTAAAAATTAAAAGTAAAACAAGAGGATCTAAATACTCCAACCATGACATAAACAAACCAGTTTAGAATTACAAAACCCGTTTGTGTTCTTTCGTTCTTTTCATCTGCGAATTCAATCCTAATTGTGCACACACCTTGCAAATTTCCTGTTCACAGGATCAGAAGACAACTTATTAAAAAGCCTAAATAGACAACAAATAGTTCATTGGCAATATTCATATCAGAGCAACATTTACAAAAAGACTAATAAACGTTCTATATAGACAAATGAAACACCTGACTTAACAAGACCACTACAAAAACTCTACCTCAACCGACTAAGAAACATTACTCTCATCAACTTTTCCATGTTCTTTCGAATGAGTCGAGGCCTCAATCCTTTTGCTTAAAACCCTTTCAGCCATCATCACTCTAAAACGAAAAGCCTCGTTACCCCAGTAGGCCAATATGACACATAAGATTCCCCTTTACAAAAAGAAATAAAGACAATTAAATGGCATAAAACATATTCTTATGAATTAAATATAAAATGATCCTCAAGATTATATTTTGACATTCTATTTATAAAACATATTCATATATATTAGAGACAAAAACATTTATAAAAAACAAGTTTCTATTTAAACAATGAAAAACATCAGAATCAACATACTATAAAAACTCTACCTCATCAGACTCATAATCATATATATTGTCATCAACCCATATAGGCTCCAATTACGTTTTCCAAACTTCTTTTGCTCTTATCCTCACTTTTATACGAAAAGCCTCGTTACCCCAGTAGGCCAATAAGGCACTTAAGAATCCCCTTTACAAAAAGAAGCAAAACACATTCCTAAGAATCTAATATAAACTTCAATCAAAGATATATGCATATTCCGAAAGAAAGAAAAAACCTTGTGAATGCAAAATCATTTGTTTCATCCAAAACTCGTGTTAGGAAGCCATCTTTCAATAGACATTTTCTTCGTACTTCGGCTGGTTTTTTACTTGAGTACACCTCCATGTCATAATTCAAGTCATACTCCTGTTTGTATGAGATTAATTAGAATGCAAGGCTATTTGAAGTTACAAAATCATATGAGGGGGAAATACCTCAAGACACGTTCTGGCACACGCGTCTATAAAGTCTGAACAACCATGTAGGTCGTTTACTTTGACGTCAATTTTTTTTAAATCAAAATCAACTTCACGAAATCTTCGAAAGGAAGACACAAGGTCGTCAACCTTTGGCTTAAGTTGAGGGAGAGCTATTACTTTTCGGGTCAAAACCTCTGAATATTTTTCCTACGTACATATTAAGCAAAGTGAATATATAAATCCACAGTAATGCACACTAATGAAAACACAAGATATTGAAACTAACCTTAAAGAAACATTCCAATTTAGTGATATTTCGAGTGAGATGTTGTAGCCTATACATGTACGGGATCTTTTCCTTGACCTCATCTCTCTTGACCTCCACATACTCTTCTACGTCGATGGCTTGTATTTTGAAATCGGGAGTGAAGTCTGCATCTGGTGCATTGGGACTAACCTTTCTCTTCTGCTTTTCAGGCTCCATAGGAATAATAATAATGCACAGAATATTATTGAATACAAACATTACTTTTGGATCTTTTCGATAAAACACAAAAACTCACAAACAAGAATCCAAATCCGCAACTCATACTATCAGAAAAGAGAATTATGTATAAAATCAATTTCATCAATTACAATGATCACTATTTAATGTATCTAAAAACAGAATTAATCTAAATCTCATCGATCAACAACAAATAAATAAAATATTGAATAATAAATCATTTCCGCTGATCCTGTGAATTGCGTGAAAGTAGGATACTCAAAATTCGGGGGTCAAGGAGTTTTAGAAAACGTTTTTGGTGGGAAAAAATGTGAATGAAAGACCCTACGGAATTGAATTGAGTCCATGAATCTAAGAAATAGTGAGAATTCTTGATCTCTCTCAATTCGAAAATCCAGGATTTGAATGGATGTTCTTTCATTGATTCCTCCTATCATCTGATGAAATTAAGGAGCGAACAAACAATAACAAAAGGAAAATCAATTGATACCTCAACAAATTATCATCCGGGTTTTCATCACCAGCACCATCGGCTCCATCACCAACATTGTCATCCGGGTTTTCATCACCAACACCACCGACTCCATCACCAACATTGTCATCAACAACAACATTATCATCCGGGTTTTCATCACTAGCACCACCGCCTCCCTCACCAACATTGTCAACAACAGCAACATTATCATCCCTAATCACCAATGTCTTTCCAATAATATCATCATTTTCCAATCGTAACTGATCACCATCATGATAATACTTCCGCGCCAACTTTGATAACTTTGCCCAGTTTTTCAATATATGGTCTATTGTATCAGGTAATGAACCCTCATGACCTGACAATGCGTCTCGTACAAGTCGGGCGATCGTGTGAAACCGAATGGACTTTAGAAACATCAGAATCACCAAAATAACAAATCCCGCTATTTTGGAGTAGTCACTACCCCTAGGTTTCTCGAGTTTTGAGATGAAATTCATTGATGGTAAAAACAATTCATCGCTGATATACGTCCGTTCGGCGTTTTTTCTTAAGCTCATATAATCTCCTCCAATCGGCAATACCGTAGACCCAAGTATAATCTGCTTGTCCTTCAATTCAAACAACTGTGATTTCCCCTGAAGCTGACCTCGTATAAATCCTTTCGACGAATAGCAACCTTTACTCTTATGTTGTCACCATAATCCAACCTCAAAACAATAAATCTGCTCGCACCATTCTAATGTTTGGATATGTTGGGTCCCCATGGTATCTAAAGAGAGCTTATGCCTAGAGAGTTTTTATTGGGTACATATATTGCTCCACATAAAGAGTTACTCCACATAAATGGTTAAGAGGGTTAATCCTAAAGGGTTTTTATTGGGTAAATGGTTAAGAGGGCGGAGGGCTTATGTCTAAAGAGTTTTTATTGGGTACATATATTGCTCCACATAAAGAGTTAGAGGGCTTAAGCATATATTGCTCCACATAAATGGTTAACAGGCTTAAGGCTAAAGTATTTTTATTGGGTGGATTAGATAAAAAAAATCAACAAACAAAAACCCTAACACTCAAAGAGTGAATTCGGCCTTATAAGCTCAGGCCCAAAAACTAACTTTATCAACTTAAACTTCACAAAATATTAACAGATAAGGATATATGTCTAGGTTGCAACAAAAATAAATTGAGTTTGAAATGCTACATGTCTCAGCATATTAATTCTAGTAGCACATACAAAAACAAAAGAAGAATCATGTCCTCAACATCAAAATATCCCTCCTTCTGTCTTGTGATCATACCTACTGGAAAACAAAAACATCAATTAAAAATTATAATCTCAAAAGCACAAACAATTGAAAATTAAAACAACAAACATTTGATGAAAGCCAAATTTGTTCCAAAATTTATTGGTAAATATAATACTATAATATACTCAACTTACAATTTACATTGTATTTCAAAATCTCAATGGCTCGTCGAACGGCCCCCACCGTGCCGATGTAGTATTGGTTTTCAACTTCATAATCGATACTGATAGTATTGGTGTCCAAACCTTACTTTTTCCAACAGCCTCAGTTTCTTTTAACACCACCTCATCAACATGACCCAAGTATTTGCGTGCCAAACTTGATAGTTTATCCCAACTTTTTAGTACGCAATATATCGACTCATCTATTGTAGTCCCACATGTTGGGAGTGCAGCCTGGACAAACTCGGCAATGGGGTCAAACCTAACCGACTCAAAAAATGCGACAACTAAGTATACTTAGGAATTTTGCGATTTCATACTCCTCAAGAGGCTTAGGATCAGTGACATTGGACAACAAAGTAATGGACCGAGAAAATTCACGCGCCGTGATAATAATCCGACCACGGGCAGCTTTTTGTATAGAGCCAAATGGCAATCTCTTTGACCCATATATCTCTTTTTGAGGGCCTCTGGTTTCAAACCACTTGTCTTGTGTTCCTTTGAATACGATAATGTATGATGGCCACTCTTACACTAGCGTCACCATATTTCAAATTCGGAACATAGAATCTGCTCCCAGTTGTGTCCACCATTCTCAAAGTCGGATATTTTGGGTCCTCCACCGTTAGATCGTTCCGAAGATTAGTTACAAGTTGTCGAAATTGGTTTTCCTCTCCTGCAAGTAGACTCATGTCGATTTCCCGATCAATTTGAGTGTCGGCAATCACATACGGGGGGCCAACTCCATGAGCCATTCCTGTATAGCAAAAAAAAAATCAACTCGTGAGTTGAGTAATAAACTGCAACAGAGCCAAATTCAGTAGCATGAACTTAAAAGACGAGATCGAATGAGTGCGTGTGTGTAAATTCATTGGACATGATATAGGCAGCACTGGAAGCTCATGCCACGCAGTGACGTAAACAGTTGGTCCCGAAATAATTAATTATAACTTATTTAAAAATAATTGAAATTTAATTGAAATTTTGTTAAAATATTGATTTGTCTTATTAAAAAAATAAGATAATTAACTATTTGTTAAAAAATATTACTTTTTTAAATACTAGCTTTAGAAAAAAATAGAATATCAATATTGATTAATTATTAGTACGCATAGTTTATGAATTAAAATTCAATAAATAAAATTATAATTTAATTGATTTAATTTTAAGAGTTTCACAATTCTTTTTCTTTTATAAAGTGTTCTCGTTTGATAAATATGTATAATTCATATTAAATTTTATAGTTGCCTAATTTTTTCCAAATTACGTTATTTAAAAAAAAATTACACACTCTCTAATTAATAATTTAAATATGTGGAGCATGAAAAACAAGAAACCACACAAGTAAAGTAAATGAAGATTAATTAATCACTTAAATATAAAAACAAAAAGTGACACAAGTGAAATGAAGATTAATCTTAATCACTGCTAAATACGTGGAGCATCATTTTTTTTATGATTAATTTTTTATTGAAATAAAAAACTATACAAGTGAAATAAGGATTAATTAATCACTACAACATGTGTAGCATTGGAAAAATAAAAAACACTTAAATTAATTATTCTGAAACATGTTGAGCATGAAAAATAAGATTTCCTTCAATTAATTAGTTCATTATTAATTAATTACTTAAACATGTGGTACTTAAACATGTGGAAGAAAAAACAACAAACCATACAAGTGAAATGAAAAGAAAATTAACAAACATAGAGAACTTCTCAAATCACAATTGTAACTTTTTTTTTAAATTTGCACCCTCTCATTAATATTTCTGCCTACATGCCACGGGCTCGCTTAGAAGAAGATTAGGCGCGTGGATTCAGTAGGAATGTTTGTCTCAATGGGTACGTACGTACGTACAGCCCTGGATAATCGCACAGATCGAAGAGGTACATTAATAATCCTGTGAGTGAAATCACGTCCTCATCAATCCCATTCTTCATGCAGGCCAGTCCTGAATTTAATTCTCGGATTCGGAGGTACGTACAAGGGCGTCCAACCTCAGCCCAATGATCAGTAAGATACATATTTGCTTGGTGGAAAGGAGAGAGAGAGAGAGAGAGAGAGAGAGAGAGAGAGAGAGAGAGAGGGACTTGGTCTTCTTCATTCATAATCATATGAGGAAGGAGGTCGAGATGAGAAGAGGTACTGAATTAATGCGAGAGAGCGAGCGAGCTTTGGAGATGGATTCCTAAGGTTGGAGGTGGTTCGGGTTTGCTGCTACGTGTCGTGATCAATTCTCTCGCAGCCTCCGGCAGTAGGCTCAGCTCCACATTGAATTGAATGTTGCTGGAACAGAAAAATAGTGATGACGACCAAAAGGCAAGCGTAATTGGAGGACGATATATATGTTGAGGATCAACGTACGTACAGATGGTGGATCGGAGATGTGCAAAAGAGACAATTAAGGAAGAGCTGGATCGGGATGGAAATCATCAAATTCAGTAGCTAGCGTGAACTTAAAAGACGATATCGATCGAATGTGTAACTTCATTTGACAGACAGGATACAGTTGGGACTGGATCAAGCTCATGCCGTAAGTTGCTTGTGCTACTGATCTGGAGATGGATGTAAGGAAACGTGAGGAAGATTAGCTAGGGGTACATTAATTTCTCGAAGACAACAGCTAGCTAGTACGTAGTAGGCCCTACAACAGTATCCCATCGAGGATATATAAACATTACCCACAAGTAATAAGTACTCACTTTATTAATTTAAAAATAATAATAAAAATGTAAATGATAAAAATATATTTTAAAATTAAAAATAAAAATAGTTCTAAATAAAGTATATATACAAAGTAATGTGAATAAAATATCATATTCCAAATATTCAATTTCTCTTAAACTATGTATTTCATTTAATACACACAAACTAATGAATTTTTCAAGTTCTTCAATGTATGTATCATATTTCAATATACAAATGAACAATCCAATTTACATTCACTATCTTCGATCTTTAGCAAATTTATGTGTACTGTCGTCCACAAATTCAATAAGAATTTTAATTCTCTTATTCACGGATTTATGAAATGTTATTAACAAAATAAAGTATTCAGATGCCATTTTTTTACCAAAATATTATAGAGTTTGAAAATTAATTAAGTAAATGAGTTGGGTTCCGCTGATGTGTGGTGGGATTTTGGTAATTAACACTCCCTTGTATCAATGTCCAATGGAATATCTCGCGCTGACACGCGGTCAATCAAAAGGGAGGCTTATTATTAGTATTTGGCAGACTCACGCAACAGACAAACTAATCTGGGCAGCTTCAAATTGTAATTCATTCATGGATTTGTAATGCATTTGTATTTGATTAAGGAATACTCTGTATATAATTAATTCTGTAATTAATTAAAGATATTTATAATTTCATTATAAAATTAAAGATATTTATAATTTCATGATTATAGTAGTATTACTTTTTTTTTTTGACAAGTCGAGTCGATTTTTTTGTAATGACCTAATTAATTACTTGGTTTTACCACTACTTGTATATATACTTTGATAATAACTATACAACAAAAGTTAATTAGGTCCTCTACTCAATATATGGCCGAAGCCGATCCAATGGTGGCTGTAGCGGACATATAGTATGAGATTATGTTCCAATTTAACAATTTAATTTTAAGTTTCATCCGACCTTTTGTTCTCGTTTCGTCTTCCAATTCGAGTCACAATACACAATTTAAAGTATATATCAAGTACTCCGTGGCAACACGTGTTGAATCATAGCACATATTTTAAAAGCATTGCACGCGCATTTTTTTTTTCGTTTAAAAAATCATAAGAATGAGAAGTGTTAAGCTTTTTATCATCCTAGCGTCGAGCTATTTTTCCGCAGGACCTCCCTTACAGTATCGTCACCGCAGTAGAGTTTAACCACCAAGTTCGGGATGGATTGGTGTGGTTCCTCTACGCCTAGGACACCAGAATATCGAACCATGAACGAAGAAAGGCATGAGAAAAAACCTATTGGCTAGTGATTGTGAGGCCCCAATTCTTGACTGGAAGGGACACCAAAGGCCTCTGCCCTTCCATCCCTCGGATAGAGAGAGAGGGAGGGCATGGCTTTTGGTTTTTTCATTTTTCATGTTGTCAAAGAAAAGAGCTGAACAATGATTTTTCGTGTTGTCAAAGATTTGAAAAATGAAAATAGATGGCGAGTGCCTGATCGTCTTTTTCGTTTTAGACTCGTTTTTATTCCGATTCGAGTCACACTTTAACAACTAAAGTACGTAATTAAGGTCGTATTTAAGTTGAATTTAGGTGAGGTTTTGAAAATTAAGTCATTGCTTGACATGAACTTGCTACTTGTATAGTTGACTTTGACTTTGAAAGGATATGTTGTGTACTTGTGCGTGTCATGAATTTGATAACATATATAAAATCTTTATTTTTAGTATGTATATATCAAAAAGAGATTGGTATTCGATTTGATTTTTTGTTCTAATAAAATGGGTATGTCTTCTCTCCCGCACGTGCATGTAGTCTCTTTGAATCGAGATCAGAGCACGTCGTCATCGTCGGTTCAATAGGTATTTATGAATCACGTACATATAAATTTATACTATTATTTACATAATTAAACAACAGATTATATAAGATCGATCCAAGAAACTATTTGCATTAATGTTGTCCCGAATTCGAAGGATATCATAGGCATACATATATATGTGTGTAAATGATTGTTGTTTTTCCGGCATTTTCTCGAGGACGCAATAAGCTACGCATGTAATTACTAGTTTAAGATTTTATATATGGCTTATCCTATTATGAATTCCCTTTTCATTTCTTTTAAAACATAAAATTACAAATAATGTATGTACTCTCTTTGTTAAAAGTATATAAAAAGAAAGTAAATGTGATTATAAGTAAAATTGAAAACAATGAATAAAAAAATAATTGGATAATTGTATTTTAAATTAAAGTTTTAATATAATTTTTGTTTTTAGTGCGTGGAAATGAGGAACAGTACTCATTTATAAATAATATCAAGATATAAATGAGATAGAGAGTATTCTACATTTAAAATGAGTTGGTATAATTTTATTTTTTTTAATAATTATTTATATACTTAAAAATAAAAAAAGTCAAATACTGTCAAAGGTAATCGGGGCTATATGCTCCGGCCCCATAAGACCAATAGCATTTAATTATAAAAATAAGTCTCATAGTATTATATTTGGAGTCCCACGACCAATTGACCAATTTATATAATGAAACTCTATCATCACATATAACTATATCTCAAATTTTTTGACTCGATTTAATTTTAGCAGTTTCACACGTAACATTTGACTACAAAATTATAACTACATGCAGTAGTATATTTTTGTTCTAATCAATTCTAATCTTGTAAGATTAGTTTGTCCAAATATGTGTTGATCATTTTTAACGAGTTCTTTAGTTATTTGGCTAAGTTTCTTATAATTTTCAACTACAAGTAGTAGCATATCAATTATCAAGTCTCCGGGTGTTGGTGGTTTGGAAATTTATGAAAATAAGCAATATGAACGAGGGAAATTGATGCATGATTACTATCGGGTTAACACTTGGTGGTTTGGAAATTTATGAAAATAATCAAGCATATAAACTTGTTTGGGGGAAATTGATATTGATTACTATCGGGTAACACGTGTTGACACGTTGGTTTACTCAAGGCTAAGTTTTAATTCAATATATAGTATATATTAAAAAGTAGTAGTCATTCCAAAAAAGTTGTATCTGTATCAACTATTTATACATAAATAATAATTTCAAAAGAAGGATGCACAAAAATAGTTGGGATAGATGTGATAACCATTTCCATATTGAGTCGTCTCACAATAGGTGACACCGCGTTAAGAAAAAAACATTTTAATTAATTATTTTAAAATATAATTTAATTATAATTTATTATATATTTTTTTAAATTTATATATTATAACTACTGTTTTTGACAACTTAAAACAATATTCACTGTAGACCAATTTTTTTTGTTCTGATTAAAATGTTTCATATAAAAATATAAATTCTTAACACAACTTAAAACAATATTTACTGTAGACCAAGTTTTTGTGTTCTGATTAAAATGTTTCATATAAAAAAATCTATTCTTAACACATCTAAGCGTGTTATTTACAAGTTACAACTCTACAAACTCTGATCCCATTACAAATACTGTAACTTTAATTCTAATGTACATATTAAAATAATAAAACAATCCACCTGCTATAAAAAGGAAAAACTCTCGGTAGTGAGACAAAAAGTATTAATTTTCCTACTTCAAGCTATTTAGTGTGCCCATGATATTGATATTGGCACAAACAGCTTTTTAAGTATACACCAAACAAACTCTAATAAGTCAAAAAATTCTTTGTCCAAAGTGTTGGTTCAAATAAAACATCAAAATAGTATGCACCCCAAACTATAGCCACTGTCAGAAATTAAATAAAAGGTGTTCTCTCTCTTTCCGGCAGCCCAAGCTCCGGCGCGGTGGCGGGATAAGTTACCGGTACATCGAACTGCAAATCGAACTCGCATTTCAGCAGATTGTGAACGTACCAGCATTCGCCGTTCCATCGCGTCCCCTCCGGATTGGCCGCGGAGATCTATTGAGCTGACTGGTTTTTCCCCTATTTCCGCAGATACGACGTCGTACTATTGCCCTAAATTGGTCTTAATTGCGCTCCTCAGAACAACGTCGTTTCAATCGACAAATCCCTAATTTCGTCCCTCTTTTATTTATTGTGCTTTTACTCTTTTGTCCCTAAGGACAGCTGTCCAATGTTCCCCAATCTCCAGCTACGGTTAAGGTTTTGTGTAAGAGCATCTCCAATGCACAAAGTCCACTTTTAACTTTTTGTTGGCCCATTTTTTGCCACATCATGTTAAAGTGGGCAATTCACTCCAATGCAAAAACTCACTTCTCAATTTTAAATTACAATTTTATTAACGGTAATTCTTTGTGGGCAGATTCTGCCCATGGGCAGAACTGCCCAAAATTATTATTTTTTTTATTTTTTTATGTTTATATGATTATAAATATAATTAACTTAATAAGTTTATTAAAATAAAATTTTTATCTTTCATTTTTATATATTAAAATAATTTTTTTCTAATCAATTGATTATTTTAGTATAAATATAAAAATATTCAATATCTTTATCTAAATATTTTTATTTTTTATTTTTTTTTGTGCAATATATATTTGATATAGTGTACTTAATTATAATATATAACAAAATTATAATAAAAATATTATAATAATTTTTAAATAATTTTTTAAAGAAATTCTGCCTTGGCCAGATTCTGCCCAAATAGCAGGACCCTTTTATTAATTAACTACAACTACTAAAAGTCTACAACATACAAAAAGTAAAACAAAAAATTTAATTGTGGTCCACATGTCAGAAATGGGCATGGCCAAGACAGTGGGCATGCCCATTATTTTCATATTTGCTCCAATGCAAGAAAAATCATTTTTGGGTGCCCAAGTCCATTTCACGTGGGCCAATGCACCCAAATGGGCTGCATTGGAGATGCTCTAATGGACAGCCGCTAATATTATCCCAATGCATTGAAATTGAATACTATTGTTTTTTCATTCATCTCTTTCGTTGTCCTTCAACTTGTTGATCGAGGTGTTGGCGATCAGCGCCCTGAATTCTTTCTTCAGGCGCTGCGTTCACGCGCCGCCGTTGCGCGACCGGCCTTCACCGAATCCAATGGGTTTGGGTTAGAACCGATTTTGTCGACGGATCCCAAGTCTCCATGATCCGACCCGGAAACCCGAATTCACGATTTGAGGATTGTGGGTCGTAGGTTCTATCATTGTGGGCTAAAAGTTGCTTAAGTAAGCCCATTAGGCCAATTCATATTTGTGGGCTTATAGAGAGAGTTAGGTTCTTTTCCTTTGAAATTAATTTTAGTTGTATTAAGTTCAATTAAATTAAGTTTTAACTAGTACAGCTGCTCCGTGCGATGCACGTGGTATTTTTTTAATTGATGCGCATGACAATTTTATTTTATTTCATAATTATACTCTTATTCTAATTTGTAAGGTGAACATGAGACGGAATTAAGGAAATCTCGTCCCGTGCTGATAGTTTATATTCGGGTTGAGATACAAACAATATCATGACCTCCCAAAATTTATATAAAATTATAAAATTAATAATTTAATTAAATATTATCGACTTATAAAATAATCAAAATACAAATAAAATAAAAAAATTAAGTTTTTAAGAGAAATAAAATTTTAATTTAACAATTAAATTAAATTGTTGAATTATTATTTCTATAAGCCAACTTTTTTTTATAATTCAAACTTTAAAGGTATATGAGGTAATCCATTAAATTAAATTGATAAATAGTAATTATTATTTTTGGTTAAATTATATTTCATTTTAACTAAATAATAATAAAATTATGAAAATAAAGTATAAAATCTCATTATAGAAGATATTTTATTTATTTGTGTATTTTTAATTTTTAAAATTTCGATACTATCAAATTGATCTCACCTACAGTGGAAAATATATAGAACGAAGAGAGCAAGATTCGAGAATCATGATTAAGATGTGAAAGGGACAAATCAAGGTCGAGAAACACCGCGGCTGCGGCCCGTACGTAATTAGTTCATCTATACATATATTGAAAAACGGACTATAAACTAAAATTCCAATTCAATTTATGAGATATTGAAAAAAAAAACAATCTATTAATAAATTATACCTAAATTTGATTTTGCAAAAAAAAATCCAAATTTTAATTAGAGAAAAACGAAAAAAAAATGCATAATTAAATAATTAAAACATATATGAAATTCTTGAAAAGATAAAAAAAATCTGACGAATATATATACGGCGAAATGTTGAAGCATGAGAACATGGAATACCTTTGCGAATTGATCTCAAGATGTTCTATGAAACACGTCCGTTTTTTTTTTAAGATGAGCGAATCAGTTGAAATTTGGGAATAGGAGGAGAATATGTTTGATGAGAATAAAAAAAAAAATTATGGAAATGGAAAAAATTAAAAAATGTATTATTAATTAAAATTATATATTTTAAACCGAAAATTTAGTAAATATAATAACTTTCCAAAAAATTATATTAATGTATAAATTTTAATAATATTATTGTTTTTATTTATAATTTATAGTTAAATATTATTATTTTTATTTATAATTAATAGTGTGAACACAACAATATTAAACCTTTCTTATTGGTCCACTTGGCATGAGAGATTCAGAAATTATATATGTATAGATAATAAATAATAATATTTTAATTAACTATACTAAAATGATTTGAACTAAAATTAAATAAAAAAGAACAAGTCTCTAATCTTAATTATGTTTGAGCTTGGAAATGTATATTTTCAAGTTTATGAAATTACATTTTGCCTATTTTGAAGTGTTTATTTACAAAAAATATAAATATAAACAATGAACTTTTTGATTTATAAGAGGTTGCTCGGGATAGCCTTCAACATTCGAATTCCACGTGAATGTACGAATCAATTTACAAAAGTTCATGATCGAAAATATGGAGTCACTTGCATAATTGCATTTGCACGTGTTTGTTTCCTAAGTGATCATCATGATAATAATAATTTGATTAATATCTTGTTAAATAAATCCTAATACTAATAAATATGTTAATAATTATTATTGTTCAATTTTCCAAGTGTTTCCTAGTTAAAATTATTTTACTGAGTAATACTCCACTTAATCATCTCATGTTAAATTAATATAAGAAAAAAAAAAGAAAATTACACAGTATCATGACATCATGTTCTAGGAAGGGAAATTCTAACAATGAAGTAACAAGGCATACAGAGATACTCGGATTTGGTTTCACTCTATTTTATTAGATCATAATATGTTCAATGCTTTTCATTTAGCATAATTGTGCAAGATTTGTAAATGACACAAATTTTTTGAAAATTATAGAGAGCACACAACACATGATGTTGGCTTAGTCTGATCCTACAACAAGTTGAAAACATTATTATTCCTTCACGAGAGTCGAGTCAAGAAGACTATTCGTTTGATGTTGCCACATCATCTTTGTGCTTGATCATTCCCGAATCAACCAGTATCGGAATCTCGCAAGCCATGGGGCCACTCCCAAACAAAGAGCATGAGCTACACCAAACCTATATAGGGCTGGCACAACAAACCAAAAAAAAGTAAGTCGAGAGAAGATTTACAAATGGGTGTAAACGGTAAGGGTATTTACGTGCTTTCAAACATTCACATTAAAATATATATAACCATGATATTTCATTTCCACCATTAACTTTACATTCTCATTTCTTTTAGATGTTACCTTCTTCCATTCAAATATTAGTTCCAAACTAAAATCGCAAGGCAGCAATATCTTTTTTAATTAGTTCCTTGAATGATATCTTCAATTTTTCGTTTCATTTATACATCATTTCTCATTTTTGTTATCTTTTAAGTAACAAGATTCAGGATTCCTTCTATAGAGAAACACTAGACTAGCTCACAAGTTCTCATTTTCTTTCGATTGAGAAAATGAGAGGCATGAACTACATACCACCTATACATGCCATACACTTACCCTTTGCATCATTTTTGCAAACGCATACATACATATCATCATTCCAGATACTCGTCAAATGACATACGATGAAAGACAAAGAATGATGATCAAACGTTGATTTTCTACCAACAACCGGCATACATATGAAGAGCCCTGTGTCAAGCTAATATGGATGAATCTTAAAAATTTATGCCCTGAATTATTCCTGTCATTTTCCCATGTTTATCAAGGACCAACACAGAGCACAATGAATAGAAACGATCGGAGCCTTACGATCCACAGATGTTTCAATTCGCAATGATCGACTTTCGCCACCCAAAAACAAATCAACTACTAATAGGAAAAGTACAAAAATCGCCAACTAAAACGATAAATGAGTGAAAATAAAATCAAACGGGGCAAAGAAAAACCACATAGTTACATAACCCTAAATCATGAATGCAATTAAAATAACAACACAAAATTGAACCTAAAAAATTTACCAGTTCTTCGCCCACAGCGGCTTGAAATGCACAGTCAAGCATATCTTTCCTCCTCTGTACATCTAATAAGCAAAACAAATCGAACACAGCAATACAATAAGAATCGAATTCCAAATCAAAATTCAATTATCCGATTCAATCTAAAGAGGCGAACCTTCTGGGTCTTCCCATCGATCTCCGGCAGCTCAAGCTCCGGCGCGGTGGCGAGATAAGTTACGAGTATATCGAACAGAAAATCGAACTCGTATTTCAGCGAATTGTAAATGTAGCAGCATTTTCTGGTCCATCGCGTCCCCTCTGGCTTGGCCGAGGAAATCTATTGAGCTGGCTGTTTTTCCCCCAATTTCCCATCATACGACGTCGTATTATTGCCATAAATTGGTCTCAATTGCGCACCTCAGAACGACGTCGTTTTAATCGATAAATTCCTAATTTCGTCCCTCTTTTTATTTATTGTGCTTTTACTCTTTTGCCCCCAATGTTCCCCAATCTTTAGGGTTTGTGTAAAGCTAGTAATGTACAGCCGCTAATCAATCCAAATACATTTCTCTCTTTCGTTTCAGAACCAGTCGTTGTCCACGCGCCGCCATCTCGCGGACCGGCCTTCACCGAAAGCAATGGGATTTGGGTTAGAGTCGATTTCGTCGACGGATCCCAAGTCTGCATGATCCGACCCGGGAACTCGAATTCACGATTTGAGGGTTGTAGACTTGTAGTAACTGGTTCTCACAAAAAAAACGAATCGATTTATGATAAGAACCAGTTTTCTCTGATTTAGGTTCTCATCGTGGGCTAGAAGTTTCTTAATTGAGCCCATTAGGCCTGGGCCGATTAAAATCCTAATTCGCAGAGCCGATGGACCATGTTTGCAGATACATGTAATTTAATAATGTTTTATATAATTAAAAGTACTAATTTATCATAATTATAAATTAAAGAAAATTTCTAAATTTATTTTTTTAATAATGAATACATTTTTTTAATAATGAATACAGTATCCTTATTTATTTGAAAAGTGAAAAAAAATATGATTTTTTTTTATAATAATGAAAACCAATATACTTTATTTTTTTAAATACAAAAAAATACTCATAAAGTAAGATTGTATTTTTAAATAAAAAAAATGTTGTTTATTAGAAATATTATTATTGTGTGTATGACATCCGTTCATATTATTATGGGACAGTAACAAATCTCAAAGCGTGAAAGAGAAAAACACTTATTATAGTAGCTTCAGTAGCTTCTTGTTCATGGTGAAATTAATAGATTAATTCACCATTTCACCTTACATTCAAAACATAAGACCAAACTGATCTAGAAAAAGGATATCTACAAAAACAGTACTATGATACACAACTTAATTCGAATTCAACTAAAGGATCGAGTCGAAACAAAACGACCAAACGGAACATTGAGCGTCGATAACACAGCTCGACTTCTTATTCGATTCCTCGATTCATGCACACGTGTAATGAAACGAGCCGGGTCTTACATGTTGTGCATGAACAGATCGAGGTAAGCCCAGGCGGAGTCGACGTAGGTTCCTAGCTTTAATTATGCGGTTCTCTAGATCCCAGTTAAGGAACCGATCCTTCACGAAAACCTCATAACACATTTCGGTACACGGCTCTATAAAGTATGAACAATCAAGCAGAAAAAAAAAATAGTGTATATGGTACTCTTGAGAGTAAGATATAAATTGCTATGCATATATTCTTTCATTAAGAAAGAGAAAAAATGAAGACAAGTATTAATCTTTGTAAGATGGAAAAAAGCATAATAAGAGGAGCTAAATAAGAATATAAAATCAGTTGGGTAAATTCACATTACCGGATAATAATTATTATTTGTTTTCCAAAATTAAGTTAAGTGCTCAAACAAATTGTCATATTAATTTAAGAGCAGAAACAAGTTTTCATCAACAGCCACATCATATTTCAAACCAAATCATCCGTTTCTTCTTTCCATCTGCCAATACAATCATCTCACCTGCAAATGTACCACCACTCGAGATGTTAATGCAACCACAATTCGATGGTGATAACTAATAAAAGCCAATTAAGAAGTATGTACATCTTTATCTGCCCACACGTCATCTTAATTAGCTTCATCAGCGGATAATTTCTCTTTCGAACCCTGAATAGATGACGGATAGTTCCATGGCAGTATTCATATCAGAGGCGACATTTGCAAATGAAAACTTTCTATTCAAGTATTTAGACAAATGAAAACAATCAGAAACAACACAAACACTATACGAATCCTACCTCAACAGACTCTGAAACATTGATCTTGTCAACCTTTTCAGGCTTGTGTAAAAAACCCGGGTATAACCTTCGATTACAGCTTCTATTCCTAGATACACTTTTCAATAGAAAGCATCGTCACACCGTAGGCCGATAAAACACTCAGGATTCCCCTTAACAAAATGAAACAAGGAAAATAAGTGGGGCATTAAACACGTACATTCCTAAGAATCAAATATTTTGACATTCAACTCGAAACAAAGATGCATATTCGAAAAGAAATAAAAAAAACCTTGCGTTTGCGAAATAATCTACACCATTCAAAACTTGTGTTAGGAAGCCATCTTTCAATAGACGTTCTCTTCGTTCTTCGGCTTGCTTTTCACTTTTGTACAACTCAATGGCATACATCAACCGAAAGTCCTGTTTGAATTGTGTATGTATTTATATGTATGTGTGTGAGAGAGCTGAGAGATGGAAATGAAGAAGAAAAATAAATACCTCTTCATCAGCCGCTTCGGAGCATGCCTCTATAAAGCATGAACATGCAAACAAATCATTCACTTTACCAGCAAAGTCTCGTAGGTCAAAACCATCTTCACAAATTCTTCCAAGGGAAGAAGCAAGCTCTTCAATCAGCTTTGGCTTAAGTTGGGTGAGCTTTACTACTCTTTGGGTCAGGATCTCAGTGTGTAATGCCTACAATACATATTAATTAAGATGTGTTAACTCTTGTAGGTAATTATAAGATAGATATTACATACTCACCTCAAATACATATTCAAGTTTAGTGAGGTTTAGACAGATATGTGGGTAACAATACATGTACGTGATCTCTTCCTTAGCCTCCTTGTACTCGTCTTCATCCTCGTTGATGGCTTGTAATTTGGGATCGGGAATGTCGTCTGCATCTAGTGCATTGGGGCTGGCCTTTAATTTTCTTATGATGATTTTCATGCTCCATAGGAATACTTGATTTTCTCAACCTGAACAATATTGAGTATTTACACATAATTTCAATATTTCCCAGGAATGAAAAACACAAAAAAAACTCGCAAACAGAAATCCAAATCCGAAATCAATGATCATAGTATCAGAAAAGAGTGTTGTTTCTTTTGTGTGTTTCTGAATGTGGAAGCTTTGGAAAATATTGAATCACGTTTACACGTTTTCCTTAAAGAATATTTCGACCCTATAACAGCCAAGGTATCACGAAACTTCTTCTAGGATAAGACAATACCGCACTTGTTCTTTGGCGTAGAAACAAGTATACTATAGAATGTTTATTTGCTATACTTCGTTAACACAAAGCTCTTAATTTTCGTGAGTCTTAGAATCTGATTTTCAACACCCTTATATAGGTGTTGAAACACCCCTTTGGATAGTGAAAATACCCTTTCATGAAGGGCTGCACCCTTTGGGAAGAGTTGCACCCTTTAAGAATGGTCACACCTCTTCGAAATCACTTTCTTTAGGTGCCATGCATGCAATTTCGTGGCTGCATATTACAACCATGCAAACCATGAAATTAACATATATTTCATGCTAATTTACACACAATAAATCAACACCAACATTCACTTAACCAAACAATGATCCGTTATCACTTTTATACAACCGTGCACTCCGCACTTCGCCTAAATCATATTGTAGTGCTTTAGGATCATTACCGAAACTTTGTATGAATCCAATTACATTAAATGGACAATGATTTCACTTAAATCATCAACATTCCTCCCCCATTTAAGTGTAATCCTTGAATCACTTATAATAACAGCCAGAATTATGCATAAAATGAAAATGTCTTGAAGATTGAATTTTCATCTTAGTGTTATATACAACTTATATATTCGAGAATCAGAGTGTCTTAAAAGATTGAACTCTTCAACCCATCTGAATACATAAAAGATAATACACACATAATTCCAAATACATTCTATAATGATTTCCGATACAAAATTAGGCCTTGTATCCCATCCATTCTTGAGTGTATATAGAGCTTAGCCACGACTCTTGAAGCTGCCACACTTCCCACTCATATAGGTGAATCATTTCTTCGTGCACCTGCAAAATGCACTTTATCAAATGATTCATTAAGAATTAACTTCAACCTTAACATGCAGGTTCAAACACATACCTTTGGGATAATTTCCATGTGTTTCAATCTCAAATATAGGCTTCCCAATTGAATTCTGGTTCTAATACAATTAGAAATGAATTTGGTATCCCATATTTGAAGATTCAAAGAGGCTTCAGACCCATCCCAATCACCGACTTTACTACCAAGTCTTTTGCTAATCCCTTGGTCAAATGATCAGCAAGATTATGTTGTGATCTCACAAAATCTATAGAGATTACTCCTTGAGTGATCAGCTCACGGATCGCGCTATGTCTAACGCCCAAGTGTCTTGACTTGCCATTATAAACATGACTATATGCCTTAGCCAAAGTGGCTGCACTGTCACAATGAATTGAAAACGCCGAAATAGGCTTTGGCCACAAAGGAATTTCATAAACCAAATTCCTTAACCATTCAGCTTCTTTACCAGCTGCCGCAAGTGCTATAAATTCCGATTCCATAGTGGAACTCGTAATACAAGTTTGCTTCTTTGAAGCCCAACTTATAGCACCGCCTCCGAGTAGGAAAACCCAACCAGAAGTAGAGGAATGATCCTCTATATTGGTTATCCAACTCGCATCAGAATACCCTTCTATTACCGAAGGATATCCGACATATGTCAAACCAAAGTCTTTGGTTCCCTTTAAGTATTTTAATACACGCCTAACAGCCTGCCAATGATGCGTGCTAGGATTACTTGTGTATCTACTTAGTTTGCCTACCGCAAATGCAATGTCTGGCCTTGTGCTAGTCATAGCATACATAAGGCACCCAATTACCTTGGAGTATTCCAACTGGGACACAGCAACACCCATATTGGGCATGAGTTTTACACTCGAATCATATGGAGTACTGACCGTAGAATAGTCATCACAATGGAATTTCTTTAACACTTTCTCAATGTAATGAGATTGAGTTAAAGTAATGGCATTGTTTTCACGAATGATTTTAATTCCTAAAATCACATCCGCCTCCCCCATATCCTTCATATCGAAGTTTGATGATAAAAATGACTTAGTCAAATCCACTTGTCTTTGGTCAGTACCAAAGATAAGCATATCATCAACATATAGACAAATAATGACTCCTTTACCAAAGTCATCGAATTTGCTATACACACATTTATCCGATTGGTTTAACTTAAAACCATTCGATAAAATTATTTCATCAAATTTCCGATGCCACTGCTTAGGTGCTTGTTTTAATCCATACAAGGATTTAACAAGTTTACATACCTTATGCTCATTACCAGGCATAACGAACCCTTCGGGTTGTTTCATGTAAATTTCCTCCTCTAACTCACCGTTAAGGAATGCTGTTTTTACATCCATTTGATGGATCACTAGATTATGTATTGCAGCCAAGGCTATCAATAATCTAATCGTAGTTATTCGCGCAACAGGAGCATAGGTATCGAAGTAATCAATACCTTCCTTTTGCCTAAAGCCTTGAATGACTAATCGGGCTTTATACTTGTCAATTGAACCATCGACTTTCATCTTTTTCTTAAAGATCCACTTGCATCCTAATGGTTTACAACCGTTAGGTAAATCAGCAAGCACCCAAGTGTTGTTTCCCATAATGGAATCCATCTCATCATTGATGGCTTCTTTCCAAAATGCAACATCTTGCGATTTCAAGACTTCCTCGTATGTTTTAGGCTCATCATCAACATGATAACTATACGAGTATTGAAATCCAACTTCGTCCCTTGATCCTTCAACCAGAAAGGTCTGGAAATCAGGACCGAACGATTTCTTAGTCCTTATCCTCGTGCCTCGACGAGGTTCAAGCGACTCAGGCTCGGGCAAAGTTAATTCTTTGCTTTCAGCCACCTTAGGCACCAGATCCTTGGTCCTAACCATTGATAAAAATCTAGTTTCATCAAATATGGCGTCCCTCGATTCTATGATAGAATGAATCGCTACTGAATCATTCGGCTCAATCACGTAGAATCGATATGCCTTGGAATGCACAGCATATCCAACAAAGATGCAATCAATGCCTCTTTCTCCCAAAGTTTTCCTTTTGGGATCCGGTAGTCTTACGACAGCCCGACAGCCCCAAACCTTAAGATAATTAAGGTTCGGCTTCTTTTTGTACCAAAGTTCGTAGGGGGTAACTTTGTTCCTTTTGTTAGGAACCCTATTTAATAAATAGCAAGCTGTTAACACGGCTTCTCCCCAGAATCCACTATTCAAACCCGAATAGGATAACATGGAATTCACCATTTCCTTTAGTACACGGTTCTTCCTTTCGGATATACCGTTTTGTTGAGGAGTATAGGGCGCAGTTATTTCATGAATAATACCACATGATTCAAACAAAACAGGATCATAATATTCACCTCCCCTATCGGTTCTCAACTTTTTAATCATGCACTCTTGTTGTAGTTCAACTTCAGTTTTAAATACTTTAAACTTTTCTAGCGCTTCATCTTTAGTACTTAGCAGAAATACATAGCAAAATCTAGAATAATCATCTATGAAAGTTACTAAGTATTTCTTATTCCCCAACGAAGGTGTAGCATGGAAATCACATAAGTCGCTATGCACAAGTTCAAGCATACAAGATTCACGTTGAACATCTTTAAAAGGCTGCCTAACGATTTTAGTTAGCATGCATGTATTACACTTATCTTCTTCTATGTTCATAGCAGGAATTAATTCAAGTTTGGACATATCAATCATGCGTTTATAATGAACATGTCCTAGTCTAGCATGCCACAATAATGAATCATTCACTTTAGAAGAAACCATAAGAACAGAATCATCAACTTTATTCATAATATTAAGCATAAACATCCCGTTACATTGGTATCCAAAACCGACAAATACACCATTCTTAGTCAATACATATTTATTAGATTCGTATACTTGTTTATATCCATACTTGGATAAAACACTACCGGATACAAGATTTTTCCTTATTCCAGGTACATGTAATACATCTAATAATACTAAGGACTTTCCGGAACTGAATTCCAACAACACTTCGCCGCGACCAAGAATAGGGGCTGTTGACTCGTTTCCCATGTAAAGCACTGATCCATCTACAACTGGTTCATACTTTTGAAACCAATGACGATCCTTGCAAACATGCTTAGTAGCACCCGAGTCAATCCACCATGCCACCGAATCATCCTGCACATAAAATGCTCCAGAAACTATAGGGACATAATTTAAATTTACATCAAAATTATGTATAGTAGTCTCACCTTGATTGGTGTCCGGACCCTGGTTATTAGACCTTTGTCCCGAGCGATTATTCATCGTTCCCTTTTTATTCTTGTTCGCACGACAATCACTTTTAAAGTGACCCGTTTTTCCGCATATCCAGCAAGCGCCCTTAGGCTTCTTACTCCCAGCATTGTTGCCGTTGTTGTTGTTGTAGGGACGCTTTGTCCCTCGGTTCTTATACGAACTCTCCCCTGCTTCCATCATATTGATAGTTGCAGACCTTATCGGTTCCTTGTCCTTGGGTTTTTCACCCTCTTGCGCCCTTAGAGATTCCTCTATGCGCAAGTGACTACCGAGTTGTACTAAAGACAACTCTTCCTTTTTATGTTTCAAGGTGTGTTTGAAGTCTTTCCACGACGGCGGTAATTTGTCTATAATACTAGACACCGAGATGGACTCGTCCATCTTCATATTATGTTGGGTAAATTGACCCAATATCCGGAGCAATTCATTATATTGCTCCATTACCGGCCTTCCGTCGCACATCTTGTAATTCATAAAATTACCAACTAGGAACTTCTTACTAGAAGCGTCCTCGTCAATGTACTTGGATTCAAGGCTATCCCAAAGGGCCTTAGCAGACTCCACATTTTGATAGATATCGAAGAGAGAGTCAGACATACCGTTTAATATATGCCCACGACATATATAGTCGTCATTTTCCCATTTGCAGCGTTTCCGAGTTTCCTCCGGCGATTCGTTGTCTGCTGCTTCTGGTTGTGGAGTACTTAGAACGTACACCACCTTCAACGTTGTTAGCAAGAAATGCATCTTCTTTTGCCACCTTCGAAAGTCTACGCCTTCGAACTTCTCCAATTTTCCGAATTTGCTGTTCATCTCACGAACCGACTCCATCGTTCAGAATAGTAAATATTCTTTAAGATTGTTGTTTCTTTTGTGTGTTTCTGAATGTGGAAGCTTTGGAAAATATTGAATCACGTTTACACGTTTTCCTTAAAGAATATTTCGACCCTATAACAGCCAAGGTATCACGAAACTTCTTCTAGGATAAGACAATACCGCACTTGTTCTTTGGCGTAGAAACAAGTATACTATAGAATGTTTATTTGCTATACTTCGTTAACACAAAGCTCTTAATTTTCGTGAGTCTTAGAATCTGATTTTCAACACCCTTATATAGGTGTTGAAACACCCCTTTGGATAGTGAAAATACCCTTTCATGAAGGGCTGCACCCTTTGGGAAGAGTTGCACCCTTTAAGAATGGTCACACCTCTTCGAAATCACTTTCTTTAGGTGCCATGCATGCAATTTCGTGGCTGCATATTACAACCATGCAAACCATGAAATTAACATATATTTCATGCTAATTTACACACAATAAATCAACACCAACATTCACTTAACCAAACAATGATCCGTTATCACTTTTATACAACCGTGCACTCCGCACTTCGCCTAAATCATATTGTAGTGCTTTAGGATCATTACCGAAACTTTGTATGAATCCAATTACATTAAATGGACAATGATTTCACTTAAATCATCAACAAAGAGAACATATATATGTATAAAATCAATTTCAACGGTTAATTGCAAAAACAGAATTAACCATAATTTTATCAATCAAATCTAAACTGAATTAATAATAAATATTCTCCGTTGAATAATTAGAAAATAAACAGCAAATACATCATCAATCATAACTCATAAGAACGAATAAGCAAACCTTGCACTGTAGTAATCTTCTGCGGGAAGAGAAGCTACTACTCAAGGTTAGGAATGTATTGGGCAAGATATGTAAACCACAGTCAGAAAATGTCGATGGCCTTACTCGGTCCATTGGGTTAGACCCAATAATTGCCATATAGATTAAGAAATAATCGTACTAGTATTATTTTTTATTTTTTTATTCAAAAAGTAAATTATGTTAAGACCGATTATTTTTCAAACTCAAAGTTTTAAAGTTTTTATGTTCATTTTAAAATTCATTAATTTGAATATTTTTAAGTAACTTTTTTTTAATTCATTCTTTTTTTTAAGTAATTCTTGTTTATCTCATCAAGTTACTTAAGAAAAATGTTACTTCTTCTGTCACAAACTTATAGTCAAAATTTCTTTGTAATTAGAAAATTTCTTTGTAATTAGAAAGGAAGTGTGATCATAAGTTTAAGACAAATTTCTTTGTAATTATAAAAAAAGTGTTGAGACAAAAGTATGACCAAAGAGTAAAAAGAAAAAAAAAATTAATTTAATAAATAAATTAATTATGAGTTAACTTTAAAAAGTAAATTACAAAATATGATTAAAATTGTACTTATCAATTATTTTAAAATTTTTGTTTTTTACTGCTTCTTTTATTATTTTTTTTACTAAATTTAAATTATTTAGAATTTAGTTAATTTTTTATATTAAATTGTTATTAGCTTTTAAAATTAATTAATAACTAAACCTAAATTAATTAACATTTAATATAGTATTTATATAGTGATTTTATATAATATTATTTTTGAGTAGTTGATTATTATTTTTATCGATTTATTTATTATTTAATTAATTGTATTTTTTTAATTAATTGGATTTATTAATTTTTTATAGCTCCTAATGGTTTATTATACATAAAATGTTGTATGGTTAATAATCATATGCTTGGTATAGTGATATGTATATGTTTCATAATTAACTCATTAGGCAAAGGGTTATTGTCACGTCCCGTTTTATTTTATTAAATAAGCAAATAATTCTATTAATTTTGTAAAGAAAATAAGGGCGGAGAATTTGAAAGCTTTGAAGTCCACGTCGACATTTGAAATAGCAACGGTTAAAAGGACTTAAATAATAGCAAGTGCAGCGGAAAATACTTATAGTTTTGAACTCGTGGAACACGTACTAAAAATAGTTGTACTTATTAATACTTGTACGAATCACGGCGCAGAAGCATTCTCGGCTAATTCGGTTGAATCAAACATGTCAACTGAAATCATTTATGTTAACAAGGGTCAGTCCACTGACTGGCAAGTAGGCATGCATTCTATATGTTTTAATCTTTCCACTTGTCATCTTAATTTGTATCTTAAACGTTGAACCTTTAATGCAATGCAACTCCTTAACTTAGACGTAGGACATAAACTTTAACTTAAAATGTTTAAGTAACTTTTCTTTAACATTAACATTCGTTCATATCTTGACGTTTAGACGCAAGCTTACTTGACATCGCAAGGGCTACCCCAATCCATTGAAGTCATTCGTTTGTTAGTTGCACACCCTGTATAGAGGCTATTTCGCACTTTAGCCATTGAGGTCATTCGTTGTTAGTTGCACACCCTGTCTAGAGGTAAGACATTGAGGCCATTAAAGTTAGTGTCACCCTGCTTAAAGTAAGTCCTTACGATGCCCGACATTTTGTTTACTTTAATATTAATTAAGTTTCGTTCTTTTAATATTTTAACCGTGACATGAACTCCTAATGCATATGCACCCTTGCCCGACATTTTGTTTACTTTAATATTAATTAAGTTTCGTTCTTTTAATATTTTAACCGTGACATGAACTCCTAATGCATATGCACCCTTACGTATATGCATGAACTAACATTACTAATAACCAACATAAGCATTTCAACCGACGTAAATAAACATAAGATAAACATGATCAAATCGAAACAGAAATATGACATACAAACACCAAAATGCGCAATCACCAAAGATATAATTAGCATATATCAAACACATAAATGACATCTATGTACAAATATAATTATGCTGCTAAAGCAACAACCATCCATCACCATAGATATAGCTGGCAAGTTCGATGCTGGGACGGCAGGTACAACCCTCACTTCATCCGATGCGCAACACGTGTCCTCTACTACTTTTTAACTCTAATTTATGTTCTTTATTTGTTTATTGTATTTTTATCCTATTTTATTTTTATTTATTTTATTATAGACAAATAATTTAATTTAAATTATTTTAAATAATTATTATAAATTTACCTTTACTAAATAAATAATTATTTATTTATTAAAAATAATTATATGTTTATAATAATTATAAATATACCTTTATTTATGTAAAATAAATAATTCTTTAAAAATAATAAGTGTGTGAGTTAATGGGTTAATATATAGTAATTTGTTTTTTTATAATTTTAAAATTAATATTTTTTAAAAAAATTTACAGAAATAATTGATGTAAGTTGAATGCCATAAAAAAGTCTTAAAAATAGTTGAAAATAAATCAAATTTAAAATTTATTTTAAAAAAAAAACCTTATGTTTACAACTCATGACACACGACGACAACCCAAGCTATTGCACTCGTCACCGTGCGCACAACGTCGTAACTCCATTTAAATGTGGCGGACACTATTGCAATATTTAATCATAATAATCAATAAAAAATCATCAAATAAATTTTAAAAAGGATACCGAATAAAAAAATTAAAGATATATTTATGAAATATCAATTTAAAAATAGTAAAAAAATATATACCATATAATAAATTCACACACTATCACAAAAAATATAAAATTATTTATTTACTCATGGTCCAAAATATATATTCATTAAAACAATCGATTAATATATTAAGAAATTGTTACTTTTTTGGATATATCATCAAAAGATAAGAGATAAAAAAATATTTTTAAATCAAATAATAAAATATTTGTGTATAAAATTGTAAAAATATGTTAACAAATTAAGTTAAAAGTTTAATAGACTAGAGTTCAAATCACAACAAGTGAAATTTAATTTACCAAAAAAAATGTATTTTAAATAATAAAAAAAGTAATTATTTCATTTTGAAAGAGTATACATATTAAGTTGATTTTTTTTAAAAAAGGATAATTTTTTGATACATATATAATACTCCGTATTTGCATAATTATTTATTTTAAATAAACAAATGTATGTTTATAATTTTTATAAACATATAATTATTTTAAATAAATAAATATTTATTTATTTATTTAAGGTAAATTTACGATAATTATTTAAATTAATTTACATAAAATTATTTATCTCTAATAAAATAATAAAATAGAATAAAAATACAAGCAAGAACATAAATTAGAGTGAAAAAAGAGTTAAAAAGTAGTGGGGGACACGTGTCGCGCATGGATGAAGCGAGGGTTGTACCTGCCGCTCCAGCATCGAACTTGCCGATATAGCTACATATTTATATATCACCTACTGCCGTACATATAGGTACCTTATATGCACTCATAGTTTCAGAAGCTATACATATGCACAGTAACAGAATTGAGAGGACGGATACTTTTTCTAATTTTTTTTTTTATTTTTTTTAATTATTTAATTAAAAACACGTTTTTCAATAAAATTAATTAAAATTCATTTTTACGAAACGTAAATATTTTTACATTTTCGAAATCTACAAAATACGCACGTAATATAAAAATCAATTTTAAATATCAATTAATTCATGCATTTCTACTTACTCGTACACACAATTAAATTTGTCCGGAATTTCAAAAAATATTTCGTTTTTAATTTCTAAAAATTTCGAAATAAATATAAACAAATACAACAAAATTTTTAAAGTATAAAATGACGATCGAAAATCATAAAAACATTGAATTTTTTATTTTTATAAAATTGCGATCGAAAAAAAATGTTTTTCAAAAATATTAATTAAAATTTGTTTTAACGAAATTTAAATATTTTTATATTTTTGAAATCTACAAGATTTAATATAAATATCAATTTTAAAATATAAATTAAGTCACACGTTTCTACTTAAATTCTTCTCGAATTTCATTGTAATTGTTTATATTTATTTTGCAATTTTCGAAACAAAAAACATTGTATTTTTTTGAAATTCGTCGCAAATTTAACTGCGTGTACGAGTAAGTATAATTTAATTGATATTTAAAATTGATGTTTATATTAGTGCGCATCTTGTAGATTTCAAAAATATAAAAATATTTAATTTTCGTAAAAACGAATTTTAATTAATATTTTTGAAAAACGTGATTTTTTCGATCGCAATTTTATAAAAAATGTTTTCAATGTTTTTATGATTTTCGATCGCCATTTTATAATTTAAAATTTTCGTTGTATTTGTTTATATTTATTTCGCAATTTTTAGAAACTAAAAATGAAATATTTTTTGAAATTCGGAACAAATTTAATTGTGTGTACGAGTAAGTAGAAACGCATGAACTAATTAATATTTAAAATTGATATTTATATTATGTGCGTATTTTGTAGATTTCAAAAATGTAAAAATATTTACGTTTCTTAAAAATGAATTTTATTTAATTTTATTGAAAAACGTGTTTTTAATTAAATAATTAAAAAAAAATTAAAAAAAATTAAAAAGGTATACGTCCTCTCAATTCTGTTAGTGTGGATATAGCACTTCTCATACTATACCTACATCTAGATATATTGGTTATATATGTATCACACATACATTTACACCTATCCATTTCATATACACACATCTGCCACACATCATTACATATTATATACATACATGTCATACATATATATACTACTACTATTTACCTACACATACATACGTACACATTAGCACATTATATATATTCACACTACTACGTCATCCAATCACTTTATACATAATACAAACTACAAAAAGTATATTTTCTAGTTGTTGTTGCCAAGCTAATGACATATTTATACACAAACACACACACGGGCCGTACACATACGTGTATACAAATATATACCATGTGTTTCATTTTTGATCAAATCCTTTCAACATACATACCAAACAATTAACATAATCGCACATATCAATATCAATTAGAATTTAAGCAAGAGCAGCATTATTTAGAAAGATCAAGGAACCCTAAATTCGAAAGTATAACCTAAAAACTATATGAAATCTTAGAAACCCACTTGCCTCGTTTATTAAGTTGCGATCGAGTGATCGAGGTGTTCGTTATATTCGTTGAACTTCGAAATCTTCTTATTCTTACTCTGTTCACGGATCGAGGTGTTCGTTATATTCGTTGAACTTCGAGTTCTTCTTATTCGTCCCGGTCCGATTGTCCGTTTCTCTCTTTCGGTCGGCTCTTGTTTTCTTTCCTCCTGATAGTCCCGTTCGTTTATAATTTGTATTGAGTTTATAATTAGGTTATCTAGCCCATTAATATATAATTTGTATTAATTTACAATTAAGTATTCTATCCCATTATTAATTAAAAGTTTGGGAGCCCATCAAAGAAAGTTAAATATTAATCCAGCCCATTAACAAATAAATACATTTTTATTACTTTCATTAAATTAAAAGGTTTAGCCCATACAAACACAAGTTTAGCCCATTTAAAGTATTTACATTTTATAAAATACATTAAATTAGAAATCTCATTTATAAAATGGTTAAGCCCAATTAAAATAATATTAAATTACATATATAATGAAATTGGAAAAAGTACAAATTTGTAAATTAGTCAAATATTCAATTACACTGTTTATGTAAAATTAAAGTATCAATATTTGTTAGATGGAAAAAAAAACAATAAAAGTAAAATAAGAGGATCTAAATAATGGAAAATTAATAAATATTTTAAAAATTAAAAGTAAAACAAGAGGATCTAAATACTCAAACCATGACATAATGTTAACTATTTGGATATATGCAAATATAAAATCAGTAGGTTAAAATACATATTTAAGGATAATAATATGAATTTGTTTCCAAAAAGTTGGGTTTATAGTCAAATGCAGAAACCAGTTTAGAATTACAAAACCCATTTGTTCTTTGTTCCTTTCATCTGCAAATTCAATCATAATTGTGCACACCCCCTGCAAATTTCCTGTTCATAGGATCAGAAGACAGCTTATTAAAAAGCGTGAATAGACGACAAATAGTTCATTGGCAATATTCATATTAGAGACAACATTTACAAAAAGACTAATAAACTTTCTATATAGACAAATGAAACATCTGACTTAAAAAAACTACTACAAAAACTTACCTCAACCGACTAAGAAACATTACTCTCATCAACTTTTCCATGTTCTTTCGAATGAGTCGAGGCCTCAATCCTTTTGCTTAAAACCCTTTCATTCATCATCACTCTAAAACGAAAAGCCTCGTTACCCAGTAGGCCAATATGACACATAAGATTCCCTTTTACAAAACGAAATAAGGACAATTAAATGGCATAAAACATATTCCTATGAATTAAATATAAAATGATCCTCAAGATTATATTTTGACATTCTACTTCAATCAAAGATGCAGATTCAAATTTAAAAAAAAAACCTTGTGATTGCAAAAATATTCTGTTGCATTCAAAACCTCTTTAAGGAAGCCATCTTTCAATAGAACATTTCTCCGTACATGGGCGTGTACGTCATTTATATACACAATCAAGTCAAAGTCACTCTACTGCAGTTATAGTTATATATTTATATTAATATGTATATGCAAGAGAGAGATGGAATTAGAATGCTAGGCTATTTCAAGTGCTATGACAGAAGAATACCTCATAACACGTTTTGGCACATGCGTCTATAAAATTTGAACAAAAATGTAGGTCATTCACTTTATCGTCAAAATCTTGTAAATTAAAATCATCATCACGAACTCTTCTAAAGGAAGACACAACGTCATCAACCATTGGCTTAAGTTGCGGGGCAGCTATTACTTTTTGGGTCAGAACCTCCGAGTATGTTGCATTACAATATATCAAGACAATAAATCTGTGATTTCCCCTGAAACCGACCAAGTATAAATCCTTTCGACGAATAGCCACCTTTACTCTGATGTTGTCACCATAATCCAACCTCAAAACAATAAATCTGCTCGCACCATTCTAAAGTTTGGATAGGTTGGCTCACCTGATAGATGGTCTCTAAAGAGGGCTTATGCTTAAAGAGTTTTTATTGGGTACATATATTGCTCCACATAAAAAGTTACTCCACATACTCCACATAAATGGTTAAGAGGGCTTAAGACTAAAGGGTTTTTATTGGGCAAATGGTTAAGAGGGCTCAAGTCTTAAGATGGCTTATGCCTAAAGAGTTTTTATTGGGTACATATAGAGCTAGAGGGCTTAAGTTGCTCCACATAAATGGTTAATGGTTAAGAGGCTTAAGCCCAGTAAAGATTGTTTTTACCTTTATTTGGATTTGAGCTAGTTGTGCTTGTGTTGAAGAAGAAACAAGATATATACAGTAATTTTTTCTTAGATCTAAGTGAAACAATATATATATAGTAATTTTTTCTTAGATCTAAGTGTGTGTTGTAGGAGAAGAAGAACTAAGACTTTTACCTTTTTAATTTTATTTGAGGGTTTAATGGGGTTTCGTGTTTTGAAAAGATGTGATGTAGCCGGAAATGTTGTTAATTTGGTATAATAGTGGCCATAGTACATGAACTAATTCAAATATACTTCATAATAATCATTTTTTTAACTCACTCCATCATAATTAATACTACTATTAATTACTCTTCTTCTCAACAATTTCAAAATATTCTACTATATATGTATACAATACTATATTTCTACATATATAATGTTTTTTTTATTAATTTGACATAATCCAAAATTAAAATATAATTAATTTATGAATAATGTTTAGATTTTTTCAATATCTTAATATTTACACGTACTTATTTTTAAATACAATTTATCTTAATTTTATTCACGTGTTTTTTTTAATTTACTTACAACTAATTAATTTATTTTTAAATTAAAAATATTATTCCGTCCCAATTTTTTTTAATCAAACAGTAAAAGTAAAAATGTTTTTTTATGTTAATATTTACTAATAATAATAGGATTGATTTCTTTAAATATATGTTTGCACAATAATATAACTCTCTCAATAAAAAAAAATCACTTTAAAATATAAATTCACCTCTATTTTTTAACATACTTCCAAGTTCCAATTTCATTCACTACATTATTTTTTAAAAAAATCATGTTGAAAAATTACATTTAAAATTCAAGTTTTTACATGTATATACTCTTTCCATACCAAAATAGATGTCATAATTTTCTAGACACGAAGTTTATAAAAAATGTTAAAATTAAAGGCTAAATTATATTTTAAAATAAAAAATAAAGTAGTTTTGAGTAAAGTTTAAAAAGTAACGTGAATAAAGTAAAATAAAATTGTGTTTTAAAATAAAATAAAGTAGGTTAAAATTGTAGTTTTTTTTGTGCCAATTATTTTGAGACACTTTGAAAAAAAAAGTATAGTATGACAACTCTCTTAAGATTGATATTGAAGTTAAGCAACGTACAGTTGCTAGCATGCGTCTACACGGATGGAATGCGTTATTTACAGTGAAAAGAATGAAGTTTATAATCCTTAGGGCTATTATGCAAATATGTAATAGTCGGTTTATTATGTTTCATACTGCCTACTAGGATTAGTTTTCCTATCCTTATCCCTAATAGGATTAGGGTTTCAACAAGTATTCTATTTAAACTCTACGCATGTAAGAGTTAACAACAAGTTGTAATCTTTTCATCACATCAAATACGAAAGTTACAGCTCCATTGTTTCTTCTTCCTCATTATTTGTTTGTTATCTTATTAATTCAACAATAGGTGAAGTATTATGTTTCAAACATTGTTTTTGTAATGCACACCTTTTTCATATACTAAATTCCAATAAGTCAATATATAGGAAACACCAAATTAGTAATACTACATCTTTGTATACCCACATGTAATACTTTACTGTATTATTTAAAGCACCAAGTTAAACGCGTCTCCGTATAAAATACAGGCTTGGCAAGTAATAACTTTTACATGAAAATAACATTTTTTGTTTGATTTTCCAAGAGTTTCTTAGTTAAAATTATTTTAAAAAGTAATAACTAATTATCTAATGTTAAATTAATATAAGAAAATTTAATTAATTTTAAATAATAAATTATTAATACACAGTATCAACTATCAAGACATTTATGTTCTATGAAGTAAATTTCTAACATGAAAGTAACAAAGCATGCACGTGAGAAGTCTCTGTCAAATAAAGTTTAGGCATATTTTTGTCACGTAACATAAAAAAATAAGTTTTAGTTTTTTGATATAAAAGAAAAAAAACTACAAATATATTTGTAAATTGATATATAAATAATTGTGAATAAAGTTAATTATTTTTAAGACTTGTTTCACATAATTAACAAATGCACCATAGTATATTTCATTTAATGCACTTGCTATCTTTCTCATTAACGACTAGGGGGTGACTATTCGGGTTCGGGTATTCGGGTTTGTACCGAAATACCTGCACCCGTTAGGGTTTTTGGATACTCGTACCCAATAAATTTGGGTAAAGGGTAGGGTTATGAAATTTATTTTAAAAAATATTGGGTATTAGGGTACCCGATTATCCGTTCGGGTATACCCGAAATACCCGATTAATTATTTAAATTAAAATAATAAATATATTGATATATTAATTAAAAATCTAAAACATTATATATATAATAAATGACATATTTTTATTATTTTTAATTATAATTTTTTTTTTTATTGCAATTTTAAATTTTAATTGATAATATTTTATTGAAAATTGATGACAATAAATTATTGAATTTGAATATTATTATTGATTTTTTTAAATTAAAAATTTAGGGTAATTTTGGGTATTCGATTACCGTATCCGTTTACCCGGCCCGAGTATTGGGTACCCGATTTACTAAAGAGGGTCGGATTATGGGATGAGTTTTTTTGATTATTAGGGTACGAGTACCCGAAAAATTTGGATGCGGGTACCCGTCCGTACCGAATAGTCACCCCTATTAACGATCTAAGAATGTTTATAGCTAGGTCCAATGAGGTTATTAATTTCAATCCATGGGATATTAATTAATGCTCTAAAGAGATTTACATAATCTACGTACTCAATGACACCCTTCATATCCTAAATATACAGTAATTTTATTTCTAATTTACACATTAAAAAAATAAATCAATCCTTATGAACCTGCTATAAAAAATAAAAACTCTCGGTAGTGAGACAAAAAGTATATTAATTTTCCTACTTCAAATTGATATTTAGTGTGCCCATGATATTGATATTGGCACAACCAGCTTTTAAGTATACACCAAACAAACTCTAATTTGTCCAAAGTGTTGGTTCAAATAAAACATAAAAATAGTATGCACCCCAAACTCTAGCCAAATCAAAATTCAATTGTCCAATTCATATTTGTGGGCTTATAGAGAGAGTTAGGTTCTTTTCCATTGAAATTAATTTTAGTTGGATTAAGTTCAATTAAATTAAGTTTTAATAATAAATAATAATATTTTAATTAACTAGACTAAAACGATTGAACTAAAATTAAATAAAAAAGAACAAGTCTCTAATCTTAATTATGTTTAAGCTTGGAAATGTATATTTTCAAGTTTATGAAATTACATTTTGCCTATTTTGAAGTGTTTATTTACAAAAAAATATAAATATAAACAATGAACTTTTTGATTTATAAGAGGTTGCTCGGGATAGCCTTCCAACATTCGAATTCCACGTGAATGTACGAATCACTTTACAAAAGTTCATGATCGAAAATATGGAGTCACTTGCATAATTGCAAGTTCATGATCGAAAATATGGAGTCACTTTCATAATTGCATTTGTATGTGTTTGTTGCTTAATAAGTGATCATCATGATACAGTAATAATAATTTGATTAATATCTTGTTAAATAAATCCTTATACTAATAAATATGTTAACACTTATTATTGTTCAATTTTCCAAGTGTTTCCTAGTTCAAATTATTTTACTGAGTAATACTCCACTTAATCATCTCGTGTTAAATTAATATAAGAAAAAATAATTTCTTAAAAAAAACTTAATTATCTCATGTTAAATTAATATAAGAAAAAACAATTACTTCAAAAAAAATACACAGTATCATGACATCATGTTCTAGGAAGGTTAATTCTAAAACGGAACTAACAAGGCATACACGTTGAGATATAGGATTTGGTTTCACTCTATTTTATTATGATATTACGTCATAAAATGTTTCATGCTTTTCATTTAGCATAATTGGGCAATATTTGTAAATGACAAATTTTTTGAAAAATATAGAGAGCACACAACACATGATGTTGGCCTAGTCTGATCCTACAACAAGAAGTTGAAAACATTATTATTCCTTCACGAGAGTCGAGTCAAGAAGACGATTCGTTTGATGTTGCCACATCATCTTTGTGTTTGATCATTCCCGAATCAACCAGTATTGGAATCTCTGCCGCAAGCCATGGGGCCAGTCCCAAACAAAGAGCATGAGCTATACCAAACCTAGGGCTGGTACAACAAACCAAAAAAAGTAAGTCGAGAGAAGATTTACAAATGGGTGTTCACGTGCTTTCAAACATTCACATTACAATATATATAACCATGATAATTCATTTCCACCATTAACTTTACATTCTCATTTCTTTTAGATGTTACCTTCTTCCATTGAAATATTAGTCCCAAACTAAAATCGTAAGGTAACATCTTTTTTAATTAGTTCCTTGAAGGATATCTTCAATTTTTTGTTTCATTTATTCATCATTTCTCATTTTTATCTTATGTAACAAGATTCAGGATTCCTTCAATAGAGAAACACTAGACTAGCTCACACGTTCCTTCAATAGTTCCAACCTAAAATGAGAGGCATGAACTACATATCACCTACACATGCCCATACACTTAACTTTGCATCACATTTGCAAAGGTGTACAAAAATATCATCATTCCAAATACTCAACAAATGGCAATATGATTAAAAACGAAGAATGATGATCAACCATGATTTTCTACCAACAACCGGCATACATATGAAGAGACCTTGTCTATCTAATATGGATGGATCTTACAAATGTATTCTTCCCAGTTAATCAAGGACCAACACAGAGCACATTGAATAGAAACGATTGAGCCTTACGATCCACAGATGTTTCAATTCGCAATAATCGACTTTCGCCACCCAAAAATAAATCAACTACTAATAGGAAAAGTACAAAACTCGCCAACTAAAACGATAAATGAGTGAAAATAAAATCGAACGGGCAAAGAAAAACCACATAGTTACATAACCCTAAATCATGAATGCAATTAAAATAACAACACAAAATTGAACCGAAAAATTTACCAGTTCTTCGCCCACAGCGGCTTGAAATGCACAGTCAAGCATATCTTTCCTCCTCTGTACATCTAAGCAAAACAAATCGAACACAGTAATTCAATAAGAATCGAGTGCCAAATCAAAATTCAATTATCAGATTCAATCGAAATAGGCGAACCTTCTGCGTCTTCCCGTCGATCTCCGGCAGCTCAAGCTCCGGCGCGGTGGCGGGATAAGTTACGGGTATATCGAACTGCAAATCGAACTCGTATTTCAGCAAATTGTGGACGTACCAGCATTTTCCGGTCCATCGCGTCCCCTCCGGATTGGCCGCGGAGATCCGGAACCAGTCGTTGTCCTTCGACTTGTTGATCGAGGTGTAGGCGATCAACGCCCTGTATTCTTCCTTCAGGCGCTGCGTCCACGCGCCGCCGTCTCGCGGACCGGCCTTCACCGAAAGCAACGGGATTTGCGTTAGAGCCGATTTCGTCGACGGATCCCAAGTCTCCATGATCCGACCCGGAAACCCGAATTCACGATTTGAGGATTGTGGGAACTGGTTCTAGAAAAACGAAGCGGTGTATAATAGATTCTGATACTGATTTAGGTTGGTTAAAAGTTTCTTAACTAACCCATTAGGTCTGGGCCGATTAAAACCTAAGCCACAGGCCCATGGGACATGTTGGCCCGATAGATACTATTTTCAATACCAAATTTTCTTTTATTAAATTAAATTAATGTGACGTTTCTTTATATTATTACGAGAACAGAAATATTGCAATATTGTGAACTCTCAATATATAAAAGAAAAAAACACTTGTTATAGTAGCTTCTTGTTCAAAATACAAGATCCCAAACTGATCCAGCAAAAGGATCTCTACAAAAACAATACTATCATGATACACAACTTATTCCAATTCAACCAAATTGAACATCGAGCGTCGATCTCGACTTCTTATTCGATTCCTCGACTCATGCACACATGGAATAAAAATCTAGAAATTCGGTCCGGCAGCTAAGATCTCCTCGGTCAACTTGCTGTCCGCGCCAATCTTGTAATCGGTGAAGACCTCGAAATTCTTCTGGAACAATCCTCCTAACTTCAAGAGAGTATCCTTGTGTGCCTTCTTATCAGACCACTACAACAAGATCACCAAACAAAATAAAAACATCATTTTCCGATTTCTTCATTTCATCAAAATACGAATTAAAAACATACCGTATTCGCAGGATCGAGTATTTCCGAAGGCACCCCTTCAACCTCGGACGGAATCTCGAGCCCGAAAACATCGGTCTTGGTGTAGCTTGCGTTCAAGAGCGCCCCCGAGTGGATGGAGTCGATGATCTTCCTCGTGTAGGCCAACTTGATTCGACTTCCCGACCCATAGCTGAAAGATTATTTATAATTAATGTTATTTATATTAGTATTTAAATAATATATTTATTAATCATTACCTTCCACCGGACCATCCGGTGTTTACGAGCCATCCGGTGGCTCCGTGTTTCTGCATTTTCTCTGCGAGCATTGCCGCGTACTTGGTCGGGTGGAGCATGATGAACGCCGCTCCAAAGCAAGCCGAGAAGGTCGCCGTCGGCTCCTTTATCCCGTCCTCGGTTCCCGCCACCTGGATTTTTCGAATAATATATACGATTAAAATAATCTATTATCAATATGAATATATATATGTGTGATCAACTCGATGTTTTAATTTAATTTAATTTAATTTAATTTACCAGAGCAGTGTATCCGCTTATGAAGTGATACATTGTCTGAGCCAAGTCGAGCTTGCTGACCGGAGGCAGAACGCCGAACGCGTCGCAAGCCAACAGAATGACGTTCTTCGGGTGCGGGCCCACGCAAGGTATCTTCGCGTTCGGAATGAACTCGATCGGATACGCAGCCCGAGTGTTCTCTATATATAACAACAAAAATTAATAAAAAATGTTACTGTATAAATTTGAGGTTGGCTCATCATATAGTAATTCTTGAAAAGAGAGTGTTGAATGACACTCTTATAAGTTTTTATTTAACACGACTATTTATAATGTCACGTGTGACTCTTCAACTATAATACATATATAACCTTTCAATATCTAGATACATAAACTTTCAGTTTCTTTTAAGAAGATACATTCAAGTTTACAATTAACAATTTCAACAAAAAAAACCTACACGCGTAAAAATTAAGAGAAATCGTACCGGTCACGGATTTATCCGAGTAATCGACTTCCCGCGTGTGCTCATCAAACACCACATTTTCCAAAACTGTCGAAAGAAAACGTCAAAAACCCGTCCGAACGAGATAAACAAAAAAACTTCGAGCAAACTCTATTGGGCATAATTACCAGCACCGAACTTGATCGCGTTCCAAATATCAGGCTCCTTCTCTCTCGCCAAGTCAATGCACTTCGCGTAGCATCCGCCCTCGATGTTAGACACGCCGCTCTCGCTCCAGCAGTGCTCGTCGTCGCCTATCAAATACCTATTGTGGTCCGTGGAAAGAGTAGTCTTACCCGTACCCGATAGTCCGAAGAATAAGGCAACATCGCCTTCAGTTCCCATGTTGCATCCGGAATGCAATGACAAGATTTGTCGCTTAGGCATGAGATAATGCATCAAGCTGAAAAGTCCTTTCTTCATTTCGCCTGCGTATTGAGTTCCAAGGATCACCATCTCCCTTCGAGCGAGGTTCAAGTCGATGCTAGTAGATGATGTCATGTGGTGTGTGTAACGATTGCATGGAAACTTCCCCGCGTTGTATATCGTGAAGTCGGGAGTGCCGAAGCTCTCCAGCTCCTCGGGAGTCGGACGGATACACCTGTCGATCGATGATAATATAATATGAAATTTAATAAAATATATTTCGATTATGCAATTAATTAATCGATCTTACATGTTGTGCATGAAGAGAGAGTGGTAGGCTCTTGCGGAGACGATACGAACTTTGATTCGATTCTCGGGGTCCCAGTTGAGGAACTGGTCGTTCACGAAAACCTTTTCCAACGAGCACAAGTAATCGACCGCTCTTTCTCGATTCACAAAGAACGTGTGCTCGTCCATCTCGATATTCGGTGACCCCCTATATATACAAGTAACAACATTTTTTTTGTCATATAGTAAAGGAAAGGTACCGTAGTACATCATATGATGAAAGAAATAACTCCACCTCAACACCGAGCTAACAGACTAGCTCTTCAAACAGTTAAAAAAACTTACAGCACTAAAGATACAAAAAACACAAAAACCAAATGTAACAACATTTCATGTCATGAATTCATTATTTAGTTAGTATTTTTTTCAGACACTCACTTTCCCCACCAAAGATCTTCGGCGGT
Organism: Euphrasia confusa; assembly: GCA_954870475.1. Classification (NCBI taxonomy): domain Eukaryota; kingdom Viridiplantae; phylum Streptophyta; class Magnoliopsida; order Lamiales; family Orobanchaceae; genus Euphrasia; species Euphrasia confusa. The sequence goes on along the minus strand of OX940956.1, from coordinate 42,213,021 downwards.
GGTTTCGTCTTTCACGACGCGCTTGTCCCTCGGCGAGCGGCCGGTTTTGGCGCCGGAAAGGGTGGCCAGAGCGCCGCTCGATGTGATGAAGGATCCCTTTTCGTTTTGTATGGCTTGCTCATACAGCTCTGAATTTTTATTTATTTATTATTTACTTTAATTAATTAATTAAAGTAAATTTAATAAAAATGTTTAATTAATTACCAGCGGGGGAAAGATTATAAAGGATGTGAGTGAACTTGAGGGAACTGTCACTTATGTTGATAGAAGGAGCGCTGAAGGGCTGCTGGTGATGGCTCACCGCCCGCGGCGTCTCCGCCGTCGATCTCGCCGGATCTCCCTTCACCACCTTCGGCCCCGTCTCCCGAGTCAACGACGCCAACGATGCACTGTAACAAATATTAATGTTTTATTGACTTTTTTTATTTAAATAAAATTAAGACACGATCCGACGGTCCATTGAAAAGCGGCGCGATCTGACGGTCCAAACGGAAGGAGGGTAAAAACGTCAATAATTACTTTTACCTGATGGATTGCAGCTGCTGTTTTTGGCGGACCTCCTCGGAGAATGGTCCCTGCGCCGCCTGGTGCGGGGTGGTCGGAGCTGACTTTTTCTTCTGCAGAGAGTGCAATTCGTCGAGCGTCTGAGCCTTCACCGGAGGGGCGCTGTCGTCGTGGCAAACGAGGTCTTCGTTCTCGGCTGCCGTCTTATCGGTCTGGATCTTGGGCAAACCGTTGCGCCCCATTTTTTCGATTCGAATATTATTGTAAGAAACAAAATTGATCAAAGCTTGAGGAAGAAGAAGGTTAGATAGATATAGAGAGAGAATATTTGATCAGTTTTGAGCATGCAGAGGAGGAAGTGGACAGATGCGATTTATGGGGTCTTGGGTTTGAATATTTATATTTTGATGAGTTACGGTGTTACCACTCTGATTCAATTAACCGTGGTTACGGTAACTAATGCACTGCAACCAAGGTTTGTACAAATGTTTGATTTTATTTTTTATTTGTACCAATTTGATATTTAATTAATTTTTAAATGTGCTTTTAGTTTGTTTATTCTAATAAATTTTGCATCTTAATGACAATGGAAATTCTTATGCGACATTTTAATTTATTAATATTTCCAAGTGATAGTGGTTAATTTGAACAATCTAACTATACAAAACTTAGTCAAAAAACCAAAAAAAAAAAAAAAAGTTATTTAAATTATTATTTTTTTAAATTATAATTATAAATAAGAATTTATTGAGGAAACAAGAAAAACACACCTTTCAATAAAATAAAATAAAATAAAATAATTAAATTCTACAAGATAAATTCACTTTAGCTGAAAGATAAATTTTACAGAAAGATAAATTTTCTGATATTTTTTTTAACTTAAAATAAATTTATTGACATCTATTTTTTCAATTTTATAAGATTCTATTATAATCAAATATTGGTCGATTAAATTTTAATAAAATTTAACTGAAAGATAAATTTACTAACTTAAAATAAATTTATTGACATCTCCATTTATTACAAAAATTTAAGTCGTTTTTTTATTTTTTTCAATTTTATAAGATTCTATTATAATCAAATATTAGTCTAAATTTTAATAAAATTTAAGTATTTTTATAATTTTTTTAAAATACATAGTTTCCTTTAATATTGATACTCTATCTCTTTAAATTATAAGTGAATTTTTGGAGGAAGAGAATTCTGTTTTTATATGATATAATTGTATGATATTCGTATAAATCTTGCGATGCAAATAAATTTAATCAGTAAATTTTATGAATTAAATAATGTGTATATAATACTGTATAACTTACAATTTTATATTTATGAATTAAATAATGTGTATATAATACTGTATAACTTACAATTTTATAGACTAATGTAGGTTATATAATATCTAGAATATTTAAATTTTATCGTTGTTTAAATTCATTTGTAAATTGAAATATATTTTAAAAGGTAAAAAAAAAACATTTAAACAATAATCTAGAATTGTCCTCTTAAAAAAAATATAACTAAATTCGACATGTACGTGAATAATAAGTTAGAATTGTCCTTTTAAAAAAAATATAACTAAATTCTACATGTATGTGAATGTGATAAATTCACTTTACAACTGAAATATAAATTTACTGACATCTCTGCGGCTGAAAGATAAAATTACTGACATATCTGCGGCCGAAAGATAAATTTACTAGTCTTTATTTACTGATCTTTGATAAATTTACTGACATCTCTGCGGCCGAAAGATAAATTTACTGATCTCTGCCGCAGTTTAAAGATAAATTCACTGATATCTCTGCACTCTCATTTAATAAATTTACTTACATCTCATTTATTACAAAAATTTAAGTGTTTTGTATTGATCTCTGCGATAAATTTATTTATCTGTGCCGCAGTTGAAAGATAAATTTACTGATATCTATGCAGTCTCATTTAATAAATTTACTTACATCTCATTTATTACAAAAATTTAAGTGTTTTGTATTGATCTCTGCGATAAATTTATTTATCTGTGCCGCAGTTGAAAGATAAATTTACTGATATCTATGCAGTCTCATTTAATAAATTTACTTATTTACTGATTTTTTAAAGATAAATTTACTGATCTCTGCCGCAGTTGAAAGATAAATTTACTGATATGTCAAGTCTCATTTAATAAATTTACTTATTTAGTGATCTTTGAATGATAAATTTAATGAAAGATAAATTTACTGATATGTCTGCAGTCTCATTTAATAAATTTACTTATTTACTGATCTTTGAATGATAAATTTAATGACATCTCTGCGGCGAAAGATAAATTTAGTAGTCTCATTTAATAAATTTACTTATTTACTGATCTTTAAAAGATAAATTTAATGACATCTCTACGGCGAAAGATAAATTTAGTGCCGCAGTTTAAAAGATAAATTTACTAATATCTCTGCACTCTCATTTAATAAATTTACTTACATCTCATTTATTACAAAAATTTAAGTGTTTTTTATTGATCTCTGCGATGAATTTATTTATCTCTGCCGCAGTTGAAAGATAAATTTACTGATATCTATGCCGTCTCATTTAATAAATTTACTTATTTACTGATTTTTGAAAGATAAATTTACTGATCTCTGCCGCAGTTGAAAGATATATTTACTGATATGTCTGCATTCTCATTTAATAAATTTACTTATTTACTGATCTTTGAAAGATAAATTTAATAACATCTCTGCGGCGAAATATAAATTTAGTGCCGCAGTTTAAAAGATAAATTTACTGATATCTTGCACTCTCATTTAATAAATTTACTTACATCTCATTTATTACAAAAATTTAAGTGTTTTTTTTATTGATCTCTGCAATAAATTTATGATCTCTGCAGCAGTTTGAAAGATAAATTTATTGATATCTCTTGCAGTCTCATTTAATAAATTTACTGACATCTCAGTTATTACAAAAATTTAAGTGTTTTTTTATTGATCTCTGCAGTTGAAAGATAAATTTACTGGCAGTTGAAAGATAAATTTACTGACATTTCATTTATTACAAAATTTTAAGTGTTTTTTTTATTTTTATTTTTTTTCAATTTTATAAGATTCTATTATATTCAAATATTACTTGTTTAAATTTTAGTAAAAAAAAATTTTATAATTTTTTTTTATAAAAACATATTCTCCTTTATAAAAAAAATTATAAAATTCATTTGTAAATTGAATTTATATTTTAAAAGGTAAAAAATAATAACATTTAAACAATAAGCTAGAATTGTCATTTTTATTAATAAAAACTCAAACACAATTACAAAAGAAATATTATATTAATACAAAGATTATTTTAAAGTGAAAATTTGAAAGCAAAGTTAAAAGTAAAGCAATTGAAAATTTAATTTTAAAATTGTATTTTAGAGAGTAAAAAATAAAAATAATTGTTAGTTAATTAAAAAAAATGAAAAATATAATGTTTAAATTATATTTAAAATAAAAAATATTTATAATTTATTTTAAATGGAACATATCTAATTCTAAATCGGAGAAATTAAAGCAGTCTTTCCTTGTGTATACAAATCTAATGATCTAATGAGAATGAGAGTAAATATTCCATGTATTTTTAGGGATTTTGAGCTTGAATTTTATAGTAAAATTATTAAATTTATATTTTTAAAATCATTATTTTGAACTTAATTTAAATTTAATTTCAAGTTCATTTTTTCAGGTTAATTTAGTTTAAATCAAGAAAATACTCCTAATTAGAATGTTTTATTTATAGATTTGCAAAGTGAACATCATGTGAAAAAATAACATCATGTCAATCATTAAATTTAAAATAAAAGTTACAACATTAAACTATTATTTCTAAAATATTGGCCTCAAATTCTCTTTAAAATGGATTATATGATTTGCTCATTATAACACATTATATGCATTTGGATTTCTCATTTTGATTTATTTTCTTATACTATAAAATAACAACATACTCCATTTTTTTGTTTATACATATATTTTGGAAGCAAAATAAAAAAATAAAATAAATAAATAAATAAAATGTGTAAATATATCCAAGGTGGTAGTTGTGACTCGTGAGAGTGTGGATAAAACGTGCCCTGTGGCCAATCAAATTTCAGAGAAATCCAACCAATACCCATTCTCCTCCACCCCAACCAAAGAATATACTCATATAAATAAAAAATAAAAAAATAAATATTATCTTAGCTTGAGTCTGACTCAATCCCCCCATGTTCTTCCCGAAGATCAATCCCACAGAATAAATCGGCACATTAAAACCCTGATTCTCGATTCGCTGAATTTAGGGTTTTTTTTGTTGGATTCAGTTTGTACGGATTCGATCGGGCCGAAAAATCAGTGTAATCGGGAGCGCAGGACTAGTAAAAATGGCTGTTTCGAGCGCGCTTGTTGTTGCAAAGTTAGACGCTCTGCTGGTCAGCTGTACGGCGTCGTCGGCCGGCTCATCGGCTCTGACCTCCTCGCTCTGCAAGCGGGCATCTGTTCTAGCCAAGCGAGCCGCGCCGATCAGGAGGAATTCGGGGAGTTTTAGGTGCGAGGTGAAGACCGAAAAGGTGGAGCCGGCCAATGTGACTTCTTCATCGGCTTCGAGCCTCTCGGCTCTCGAGCAGCTCAAAACTTCCGCCGCTGACAGTATGTTTGCCTTTATTTTTTTTCTCATTTCAATTCAAAGTATCATATTGAAATGTGATGATTAAATTGCTTTCACCATGTGCAAGTTATGTGTTTTTTGTTGACGATTTTCTCTGAATTTTTGTGGTTGTCTGGTGTAGTGAATTTTATTTAGAATGGTAGTCGAATTAATGGAGCACGATTTAGATGCTTGTTAATGTATGAAATCCCTAAATTATTCGATTGCTTTTTAATCCTTTTTCGCCATGAGACCGCATTAGCTAGTTTTATGTTCATAGTGGTGCATTCCTTTTCTCCTCATTATTGTTGTATGAAGTGAGAAATTGTTTGTGTGGGGAAAATTGCGACTAATCAGTGGCTATAATTCATCGACGAACTGATTTCTTTTGATTCTGAAACAATTATATCAACAAAAGCTCTCGATTAATTTTTAAATATGTGAGCTGAATCTCTCTTAAAAAAAACTATAATAAAGTTGGATCATTTTGTTAAATCAATTTTGTTTTCAAATGTTTTCTCATGGGAGTTTGACAGTCCATGTTGTTTTAGTTCATGCTTCAAATTGAGGAAAGAAAAAAAGGTAATAGAGTGATGAATGAAGCTTATTTAACTTTTCCATTTCGTAAGTTGAGATGTATTTCTTCTCAATGTTGCTTCAAACTTATCTAATCTAAAGAATTTGTATGTGCTGGTGTAGTGGTGCGTAACTTCAACTGCTCGTTAGTAAGATGAAAATGTTCTTGAAATTATACTGTTGATTTCATGCAGGATATACAAAAGAAAGAAGCAGCATCGTAGTAATCGGTCTCAGTATCCACACGGCACCTGTAGAAATGCGGGAGAAACTCGCTATCCCTGAAGCCGAGTGGCCTAGAGCCATTGGAGAGCTTTGTGGTTTAAACCATATTGAAGAAGCCGCTGTTCTTAGCACCTGTAACAGAATGGAAATCTACGTGGTAGCTCTTTCTCGGCACCGCGGGGTTAAAGAAGTAACCGAATGGATGTCAAAGGTAGTTTTCTCATTCAGACTCTTGAAGATTTTACCTACTTCATATAAGTTGAGTACATTAATACTAATTGTTTAGTTTTTAGAATGATTATATGGGAATCTAAAATTCTAAATACATATGTTCACATAAAACTTTACCAACAACTGGAGCAAACAAACCTAAGTAATAGAAGGTTCTGCTCGTTGAGACAAATTCATAGCCCTTACATTGCTGTCTGCTGCTATTTGAAATGCCAACTTCATTGTCATTCGCAGAAAACCAAACATATGACTCTTAATCTACTAGATAGTTGAATTCCTTGGTAAAAGAAAATCCTCAATCCTAACCTGATTATGCAATGGTAATTTGTTATTTCTTTCTTCGCTATGGACTAAGCGACAGTAAAAAAAAATAATAGGTTTCATTATGCAACTGCAAAGTTTTGTCATTTTTGACAAGATCCTATTTTTCCTTTTATCTAAATGGTATTGAGGTATCAGAATCTTCCGTATTGTGATCCTGCATCTTTCTGATTTACACGAGTATTATAACATTTTCGCACTCCTATATATTAATATAATAGTTTTCTCGTCAAACTCACAAAATTCAGCATTCTTTTGTCAGACGAGTGGAATCCCCATCTCGGAGATCTGCGAACACCGTTTCCTCCTCCACGACAAAGACGCAACTCAACATATCTTCGAGGTGTCTGCTGGCCTCGACTCCCTTGTGTTAGGAGAAGGCCAAATCCTCTCTCAAGTCAAACAAGTAGTCAAAGTCGGTCAAGGCGTTGTTGGCTTTGGCCGCAACATAAGTGGCCTCTTCAAACATGCCATCACAGTTGGGAAACGCGTCAGGACAGAGACCAACATCGCAGCAGGCGCAGTTTCAGTAAGCTCTGCAGCTGTCGAGCTCGCCCTAATGAAAATCCCTGAAAACTCCCACGCCACTGCCCGCATGCTAGTCGTTGGGGCTGGCAAAATGGGAAAGCTCGTAATCAAGCACTTGGTAGCAAAAGGGTGCACAAAAATGGTAGTAGTGAATCGCACGGAAGAAAGAGTCTCTGCCATCCGAGAGGAAATAAAAGACATCGAGATAATCTACAAACCCTTTGACCAAATGTTAAATTCCGCCTCAGAAGCAGACGTAATCTTCACGAGCACTGCATGCGACACCCCTCTCTTTTTGAAAGAGCATGCTTCGAATCTCCAGCCTGTAGGCCCGAATGTAGGTGGTTTGAGGCTTTTCGTTGATATTTCAGTTCCAAGAAACGTGGGGTCGTGCGTTAACGAGCTCGAGAATTCAGTTGTGTACAACGTGGACGATTTGAAGGAAGTTGTTGCTGCTAATAAAGAGGATAGGCTGAGAAAGGCGATGGAGGCTCAAGCAATTATCGCGGAGGAGTCGAAGCAGTTTGAGGCATGGAGGGACTCGTTGGAAACGGTCCCCACCATCAAGAAACTGAGGGCTTATGCAGAGAGGATAAGGGCTGCTGAGCTGGAGAAGTGTTTGTCGAAGATGGGAGATGATATTCCGAAAAAGACTCGGAAGGCCGTGGATGATCTGAGCCGGGGGATCGTGAATAAGATGCTGCATGGGCCCATGCAGCACTTGAGGTGTGACGGGAGCGACAGTCGGACCCTGAGCGAGACGCTTGAGAATATGCACGCGCTCAACAGGATGTTCAGCTTGGAGACGGAGATATCTGTGCTGGAACAGAAGATTCGGGCCAAGGTGGAGCAAACTCAGAAGTAATTTGTGAGTTTTTCTTTTTTTCTTCCCTTTTAAAGTTGATCTATATATTTGCTTATGACAATACCAAATACATTTTCTAATTGCCGTAAGGATGTGAGGTTGATCCGTGTAACGATGATTTGCACCAGGTGTGTATGTAACACTTGTTTAAACTGTACTTTTCTTTGTAATTAATTTACATATATAATAAAGTACCTTAGTGTAGAAATACTCCAATACACTTTATACTTAGGTTTAGAATCCTTCTGGGACTCACATCTTTCATTGAACTTCCTTCAAAAAATATTGTTTGGACTGAAGTATTTAAATTTACTAGTTTAAAAATTTATGCAATAAAAGTGTGAAGAAGCATTGATGGGAAGAAATAAAAGTGTTGATGAAACATTAAATACTGAGTGGACAGCCGTTCAAGGTATTGGGGCTCTATTTTTCAAAGTGAAAGTACAGTAGATAGCGATAGCGATCCATCGGCCATGCAGAGCATTCAATTGCTCTGTAAAACATTGATAATATTATCCTCTAGAGTGTAGTTACTATATTGTGGACACAACACATCACCGGTGAGTATCAATCCAAACATGTCACCTTAAATCAAGGGATATTTCATGCCATTGAAATTCCATCATATGGAATTTGATGATGGGCCTCTCTCACCTGTTTAACTCACTTGGTATTTCTCATTAGACATATAGTTAGAAAAGTGCATCAACTTTTACCCAATTAGAAAAATTATTGGTGAGATTCATAAATTTTAGTTTGAGGCTAGAGTACGGGTAGTGAACTTGATAGATAGATTGCTCAGATATATATATAGATTTTATTCAAAAATTCCAACTAATCCATGTTTCATGCAAGTGTAAAAATCCAACAAACAAGACAAGACTTCCCTCTAAACAAAATACGAGTAGTACAGTATTTCTTAATGTAACTTTTATTCTACTAAACAAACAAACAAAAACTAAAACCTAGCGTTTTCAAATCCGTGCAAATCGTTGACTCGGTTCAACGCTCTCTTCATCTGAGCCGCTTTAGAAAGTCTCTCAGGCGTCAGCGGCTCCATCTCCTCCGCCTTCCTCCGCCACTGCACCTCCGCCATCTCCACCTCCAAACCCTTGACATACTCTTCTATACCCTCCGACGACCTCGATTGCATCAGCAAGGCTCGAGCCGACGACAGCAGCTGCATTGCGCTCGACAGCTCGCAATACTCAATCAGCCTCTGCGATTCCGCTACAGCTCTACTGCTGATGAAAGCACCTCTCAGCCGTTCGATCCTCGCCGATCCCGATCGGACGGTCAGCGGCCTCGGCACCAGCAGCGCGTGATCCCTACCGTAGATCAGCTCTCCATCGGCCGGATCATTGTAACTGCACTTAGCCGAAATCACATGGTGCGACCCGACCCGCGAACCCGGGACCCGAATCTCCAATAAAAGCTCCTTTTCTTCTTCTGCGTATAAATCCCCTAATCGGATGCAACCCGACCCGAGCAAAGTGGGTCGTTCCCCACACGAGTAGACAGCTGTGATTTCAGCTGGATCCGACCTGGGCCCGAACCCGATCTGGATCCTCAAGTCCTGAACAACCACGCTCAGCAAACCGGAAACGCATTTCGAGAATTCGTCCTCGGCCGGCTCGCGGCTGAATAATCCGGAAGAATCCACCGGAATCTCCACGTGGGCGAAACGGGTCCCGTGAGACGATCCGCGCCGTCTATTGCTGTTCTCCGGAACGCCGTCATCTTGACCGTCGGATAACAGTATGATGCTGGCGACCGGATTCCTCTCCCGCCTCTCTTCGAGCACTCGCGCGGCTTGCTTGAGAGCTTCGGCCGTGCTGCACCCGCGGCTGCAGCTGAGCCGGTCAACGATTTTTCGGGCCGTTCATTGACCGCCGGCGGTCATCCTCGTCAGCGGCAGCAGCCTCCTCGGCGCGGCCGAGAAAGCCACGATCGAGAGCCGGTCGGCCGAGCCGAGGGAGGAGATGACGAGCCGCACGGCTCGCTTCAGCATCTCGAGCTTCGCTCCGGTCATGCTGCCGCTGACGTCGAGGACCGTGACGAGATCGATCGGCGCGCGGCGGCCGTGCGCCGGCGGCGCCGGCGGGGCCTTCACCCGGAGAACGACGGCGTACGTGTCGTGCGTTCGCCCCTGGGAGATAACCGCGGCCTCCGGGAGCAGGCTCAGATCCACGCTCCTCGAATCGCCGGAAAAATCGTCCGTGCTGGAAATCGGATCGACGAGAAACCCCTGGAACTCGCCAACCTCTTCGTCCTGTTCGGGAACAGGGACGAAATTCGCGGCGGATTTCGGCGTCCGGAGCGGCTCGTCATCGGCGTAGGTTCGCGGGGCGGATAATTTAGGGCTGGAAAGAGGGGCGTGTTTGGGTGGGGTAGTGGAATCGACGAAAATGATTTTTTCGTGTTGCGGTTGAGAATTTGTTGGTGTGTGTAGCGCGAGAAACGGAACGTCGTCGTTCCAAAGGGTTTTGCAAAGGGGGCAAATCAAACGGCCCTGTTTTCGCACGTGCGAGGATATGCAGGGGAAGTGGAAAGCGTGCGAGCACTCGGCCGTGTAAATCGCTGTTCCGTGTCCCGCTTTCACGCTCTGCGTACAAACTCCGCAGCTGCTCTGCAAAAACATTAATTTAATTAAATTCACTGATCAATTATTAATTGATTAAATAATTTTATTGATTATTATGCTTACTCTGGATAAACGGAGTACTCTGTTCCTGAGGATGGAGAAAGGAGATCTGGGAGAAGATGGATTCGAACGGAATAATCGAACGTTGTTAGGCTGACATTTGTTTTCATCGGCCGTCATTTTGCAGCGCAGACGAGGAGTAGATGGATTGCTTCTGGCGAGCTTCTCCGATGACTGCGCGGCGGCGGCGGCGGGGTTGTCGGAGGTTTGTCTTCTCTCTCTGGGGACTGTAGTGCAAAATGCTCTTCTCCATCCCGTGCCCATTTCACCCAAACTAAAATAAAATTACAAAGTGTATATCTTAATTGTGTGTGAGTGTGTTTTTATATAGAAAAAGGAAATCGCAAAGATGGTGCAATATCTACTACTGGAGGAGAAGCATGTGTGAGTATATATATATATATGTGTATTGTATGTATACATCATTAATACATGCAAGATGGTGCAATTGTTTAGTGTGTTAATTATTAGTGTAGGTCACTTTCACAAATATGCATATCTCGCGGGGCTACTTTTCTATTTTCACTTTTGATTGCTCTTGTTTGATTTTCTATTTTATATTTTCATAAAAAATAATACAGTAGTATACATTTTTAACTTCCTTGAAACAAATAGTACATTTAACTTCTTTGAAACAAATGGAGTATTACATTTTTTTTGTAATTAAGAAAACTATTGTGAACAGTTAAAAAACGTTCACTATTAATTTTTAACGGTTAATTTTTTATTTATTTTTTAAGCGAATACTAATATTTTTCAGTGTGTTGCGGCACGTTTAGTTATTCTCTATCATCAATTAATTAGTTTTAGCATAAAACTTCTCCTCTAGAATGATACATACTTAGAGATATTGTATAATATGGATCCGATATTGATATTACCATCTCCAAACTCGTTCATTATCATCCTTAATTTTACGAAGGGTGTCTTGTTATATATATGGGCATGTGGGCACTCAAATTCTATTGAATGTTTAAAAAATGTACTATTAATTTTGAGTTTATTAATATGTTGGCTTTATATTTCTGTCATTGCTTTTATTATAATGTGTATTTTATTTTTAAATATTTTTTAATTTTCAATTAACTAGTGTATAGTATATTTTACAGAGCCGACTTCATAAAAATAAACAATGCAGTTTTAAGACTACTGCTCAGTGCTCACTCAATTGTTTATGCAAAATAATATTCCAAAGTCAACTAACTTATTACCTTCGATTTCACATTAAGAAACATATTGAAAGCATCATGTGTTCTCATTTAAGTACTGACACGGAACAAGGGAATCAAGATTTTTTCATTTTAAGTGCAAACTTAACAAACCTTTTCAAAAATAGGAGTAATTTAACAGTGTAAAATGACACTTTTTATTGTAGTTATTTTAAGATCAAAAAATAATCAAAACTTCAATACCCTCCATTTTATGTACATAGCTTGCTTTCAAAAAAAAAAATCAACTTCAAAAACACACAATTATTGTACAAATAAAACAAGCCTTTGGGTGTGTGAAAATTCTGAATACCAAACTATGTCAAAAGATGCATCACTTTTTTCCTCGGGGGACAGTAATTGCATCAGACCAATCCTAACCTAATCATTTATTTTATTTTATCAAGAATAACTTGTTTAGGTGATATTACTGTTTCCAATGCCCACTTTAATTATAAGGGTAATTCCGTGTGGGCAGATTCTGCCCATGGGCAGAACGCCTGATTTTATTTATTTTATTTATTTTTTATTTTTATATGACTTAAAATATAATAATTATAATATATATGTAAAAATATAATTTTTATTTGTTATTATTATAAGTTAAAATATATTTTTTCTATTTAATTGATTTTTTTAATATAAATATAAGAATATGCATTATCTTTAACAAATTATTTTTTTATTTAATTTTTTGTGCAATATATATTTTATATAGTATAATTAATTATATTACATGTAAAAAATTTAATTAAAATATTATTAGATTTCATAAAATAAGTTTTTAAGTAGTTTCTGCCCATGGGCAGATTCTGCCCATTTAGCACTGTCCTAATTATAATAGTACTACTCAAAATTTGATCAAATCATTTGGACACAAAAATTAAATTATAAATTAAAAATAAAATATATTTTTAAATAAATATCAAAAAGGGATTAATATTTAAAAATATATTTGTAAATACAAAAGAAATATATTTTAAAAGAAAAAAAATAAGAGTAATTATTTCATTAAATAGATTGCATGATTTGAAAGGAAATGTGATCATTCATTTGAAACCTAATAAACAAGTATACAAGAGCATATAATAAACAAGTATCACTTCTTTTATTATGTTTTCACCCCAATTATTGGTCACTAACTTTTTGGTAGAGTGGGTTATAAATCAAACGAATCCTTAGAAGGGCGAGGGAGACATTTAAATTAACGGTAATTCTTTGTGGGCAGATTCTGCCCATGGGCAGAACTGCCCAAAATTATTATTTTTTTTTATATTTTATTTTTATATGATTAGAAATATAATTAGCTTAATAAATTTATTAAAATAATTTTTTTACCTTTCATTTGATTATTTTAGTATAAATATAAAAAAAAAAATTCTAATCAATTGATTATTTTAGTATAAATATAAAAATATTCATTATTTTAATATAGATTTAATATTGTGCAATATAGATTTAATATAGTGTACTTAATTATAATATATGACAAAATAATAATAAAAATATTTTAATAATTTTTAAACAATTTTATAAAAGAATTCTGCCCATGGGCAGAATCTGCCCATTTAGCACGTCTCTTAAATTAATTATCTAAATATTTCTTTGTGCGAAGCGTTCATACGGAAAATGGAGTATAACATTAGTAAACAAAATAAATAAAATTGATTATTTTTCATGTTTAGAAAAGGATAATTGTATATAAAAATACTATGTAGTATTCTTTTTGTCGCAAAATATATGTATAAGAACACAGATATTAAGAAGAATATGTGAAAAAATAAAATTAAAATTGTATTTTAAATTAGTATTAAATATTGTTTAGATCTTGTATAAAAAAATGAAAAAAAAAATATTAATTATACAAGTGCTATTAAATTTTGATGAGAAACAACCGTAAAAATACAAAAGAAAACTTATAACATAGCTTTAGTAGCTAGGTTGAATTGAATTATAAATAATCACTGCACTAATGGAAGTTCTTGTTTGGATTTTCTTAGTTGTCAAATTTCATAAATATATTAATCAAATGACTTAGGTGGCTTAATTAATTTGGTCTTAGACATTGTGGGTTGTTGTAGTATTAAATAATTGTACATGTATATTTATACACTTGTACACTAGTTTACTAGATATCATGTAACGAAATATATTGTTCGTTACAAAACTATTCTTTATATTTATAATTCAAATTAATTGTAATCATAAAAAACAACTAATATAGTGTCAATACTTTAATAAATCAAATATCGTGATCGATCAACCATACCTGCAGCTACATATGGCGGATAATCTTTTGACTGCTTTGTCATACTCCTCTTTGGAATGTAATGTAAAATATAGAAGACTCTCGATCATTGATATGTATTCGGCTAAGTAACATTAATTCATCATACTCATCATGTGTATTTAATTTACTTTGTTACGTAGTATTAATTTGATGATTAATATTGTGCATTAATATTGAAACAACCAAAAGAAGCTTCAAAATGTTTGAGCCCAAAATGCATGCATCAACTTGTTGATGCATGAGAGTATACATGATTGACCCCAAAAGTTCCTCAACACAAAGACACTCCCCACTAAAACAATTATGTCCTAATTATGAAGCTCAACCACATATGTAAATGGATTAGGGCAAGCATAGGTATGCATCCAATGGCAATGTATATTTCCAATTTGTGACATAATATGAATGTTGATGACGTGGCAATGGGGCATTGCATGTGTAGTGTTTGTGTCATTTTTTTCAAGTCATCCCTATCATGAGATGGGGACCTATATTGTCCATGTGATGACATCATCCCCTTGACCATGTTAGACAACGCAATGCAATGCAATAGTACGAGTCTAAGATTTCATTATTTGTTATCATGCGAAACATGGATACGTACATCATATATAGGTAGTCAACTTTTATCAAAGAGAAATATGATCAATTCTTTCACAAAATATAAAGGAAAAACTTTTATTTTTATGAAAAATGGAAGTGGTATTGTGTTTAATTAATTATTAGTGTTTTTAATGTAACTCCATGATAAAAATGAACGTGTCAATAATGCAAATTGTACATATTCCCCCCTAATCAATCAATTATTTTCTTATTCTTGAGTTCAAGAAAATGTCACATGCCACGTGTCATTCATACGAAGAAGATCTATGCTTTTAATGGTCAAATGAAAAACAATTAAGTAATTCCAAGTTGAAGCCATATAGTTCCAAATGTCCTTTCTAATCATCATCCAAATACATCATCATATGGCAAATTCAAATTTAAAATTTAAAAGTGCAAATAGAAATGTGAACTGCACTTTAACCCGCCTGCGCCCGCCTCATCGTTAGCGGAGCAGACGTAGCTAATTTTACATATTTCATTTTAAGTGTCTCATCACAAATTTTAGGTTTTCTAAAACCATTTCAAATGACAGCAACTATACATATATAATGATCTCAACCGCTCGATCAACCACCGGTCGATAACCAACTAATTAACGAAGTTTCACAACTGTATAGGGAATATTTTCTCGTGAGGATATGGTCTGATCGATCGGATTAATTATATTAAATTTGTGTGATTAGCAATGATTAACAGGATCATTCGGTAGAATTTCAATAAATTAATGAGGTGCACGTCAGACGGATCGATAATAATTAAGCGCATATAGATCGAAAATGATTAATTAAGACAAAAAATTTAATATAATCATTTTAGAACAAATTATTGTTGGACGTATTTGAGTTCGTAGTGTAGGGCACGTGCTATATACTGATGACGACAACGGATCTGCCAATTGAGAATGGTTTATTTTGTGCTAATTTACGACGATAGGGTGCAAGTTCGACTCGTGTTTTGACGTATTTTGTGATACTGTTTCGATTGAAGTTGTGTGCTCTAATTAATAATGTGTACTGAAATCAATCAAAACGTTATATTAACAAAACGTTTAACAAACTCAAGAAAGATTTCTCCCAAACAATGGAAAATGGAAAGAGATGATATTTAATTCTTAATTGCAATGATTGGGTTTTTTACTTGGGTATGTCCAAGCCCAACAGAGCAGCCTAGTGGCAGAACTCATTAAAATAGGCCCAAATTCTAAAGCCCAAAGCCCAACAGAGCAGCCCAGTGGCAAAATTCATTAACAACTTGATGAGAAATATCTTAATGAGAAAAATTTACAGAGTTTGTCGCTAGATATCTATACATATATAATAATGTTGTGTTGACACTATAAATTATAAATAAAAAATTATAAATTATATATAGTAAGATTATTAAATATATTTAAATTATAAATAATAATTTGAAAGTATATATTTTTGTTAATAATAATTAATTATCATATTAAATATTCTATTTCTTTTCTCAAAATTCTTTTATATTCCATTAATATTAATTTAATTCCATAAAAATTTATCTCCTCCTATTCTCTAATCCAGCGAAGTTAAAAAAAAAATTGATCAAATTTTTTAGATATACATATTATACTTTTGGAACATATTCAAATAATTTTATAATATTCTCTTACATATTATAAATTATATTAAACAAGCGTAATCTTTGAAAATAATAAAAATTTAATAATTGAGATAACGGTTAATAAATAGATTAATACGAATTTACAAATTTAAGTAATAGTTCGATTATTAAATAAAATAATTTATTAGTACATTAATTAATTTTTGGCCAAATACGTTTGAAAATTAAATAAAATTTTAGATTATTTCAAACAAATAAATCACATGTGGTACTTAGTTATATTAAAAAATGTATTTTTTTGATAAAAAAATGATCCCAAATGAAAAAAAAAAGATTTTTAATTTTATATTACATAGTATTTTTTTTCATAAGTTAAATAATTTATCAATAATAATTAATGGTAAAATTTTATTTAATATTAACGATTAATATAATATGAATGATTAAGATCTTTCAATATAAGTTAAAAAATTTATCAATAAGTTAAATACTTTATCAATAATATTTAACTTAATTATCAATAATTTAAATAATTATCAATAATATTTAATATTTAACTTAATTATCAATAAATTAAATAACTTATCAACAAGTTAATAAGGTTTATCAATCCTCTTGCTAATCTTTTTGTAGGGAGTGTTCGACTGAATACAGACCGGCCTGAACATGGGAATTCGATAATTAAACCATCCAGGGTTTCTCTTAAATTCATTGCTCCTGAAATTAATAATGGTGAACGTTTTGCTAGACCTACATGGAATATGGTTCAGAATGGTAGTAAACGATGGGATAATACGTTGGTGGGTTATTTTCTGGGATCGGAATTGGGGTACCAGGCAACGAAGCGGTTTGTGACGCCGCTGTGGAAGGGCTTAATCGATGTTAAAGCTAACTCCAATGGCTTCTACTTCTTTTCATTTAAGTCAGAACTGGAGTTGCAACAGGTGGTGGAAGGAGGTCCGTGGATTTTTGGGGGTAAGCCGCTATTTCTACAGCGTTGGGAGATAGGCATGTCTTTAGAGAGGCAGCAACACAAAGTTGTACCGGTCTGGATTAAGCTCCGAAATTTACCGTTGGAATACTGGAACTCTGATGGTTTGAGCACCGTGGCAAGTGTTATCGGGGTGCCTCTATATCCGGACATCTTTACCTCCAATATGTCGCGGCTTGATTATGCAAGAGTTTGTGTCCTGATAAACATAGATAGTGTTTTTCAAGACCATAATATTTTACTTAAACCTACTGTACATGATGGGGAATATAAAGGTAGTTGTAGAATTGGAGTGGAGTATGAGTGGAGACCGCAAACATGCAGTTCTTGTAAGTCTTTTGGGCACTCATTGACTAACTGCCCTAAGTCGGCTAAAATAATTACTCCCCGCCCGGTGACGAGATTCGAACCAAAGGTGAGAGCAGCACCTCTCATAACTACTGTACCGGGTCAGGAGAAACAGTTGGAAGGCTGGAAAACTGTTGGGCCAAATAAAAATCTACAGGGAGGGCGACGACCCAAATCTAACTCTAGTTTGGTGGATCGGGAAAAAATCGAATCGACTGTGAGAAGAAAGAATGACAATGAGGCGGATGGGCAAGTAAGACCGATGGTACGTGCTGCCAGTACGTCCCAAACACCACCAGGTCCACAGCAAAAATCGTCTACAGAGACGGCCAATTTGAAGAAAGGGCGATTTGATGCGCTACGGGGAGTTGATGAACATGGTGCTTTGATAGACGGGGATCAGGGTTCAGGGAGCACTAGTACGGGGAGACTGTCGAAAGGTACCGAGGACATAGGACCGACGATGGTGATTACAGGACTGGCCGGGTTTGGGAATATAACTGTGAGGCCAGAATCTTATGGCACTGTTACTATTGAGGATCAGTTTGACTTGGAGGAAGGGGAAATAGGTGAAGGAGCTATGGTAGTCTACGAGCAGGGTCCTAAAGCAGCCCTTCTATCGGGTGACAATGTGTAGTACACTCTGCTGGAATGTAAGGGGGCTGAATAAGCCGGATCATCAGAGGGCGGTCCGTGATATTATTCGGCAACACTCGGTGGGTCTCGCTGCTTTGCTAGAGACACACGTTTGTCCCAGTAAGTCCTCTTCTATTGTAGATCGGGTTTTTTCCTCTTGGAGCCGTTATATTGATTATGTTGATGGGCCGGGTAAGCGTATATGGGTCGGATGGGATCAGAGTTTGATGGATGTCCAGATGGTTCATACGTCTGATCAGTGGTTTCATTGTCGAGTTACAGACATCGGAACCGCTGACGTACGGTTCTACACGTTCGTATATGGTCTTAACACGGTTATTGAGAGGCGTGCATTATGGGACTATCTACTCTCTATCTCTGAGCACTTGCAGGATGCAGACTGGGTGGTTTTGGGTGATTTCAACACCATCTTAGACACGAGTGAGGCTATGGGAGGTAGAGCGGCTATGGTGACTGATGACGAGTTTCGGGCATGCCTGACATCGGCTGATTTGGTCACATTACCGACGGTGGGACCGTGGTACACGTGGCATAATCAGCAGGAAGCGGACCGGAAATGGCGTCGCCTTGATAGAGTGGTGGCTAACCCTTCCTGGTTGGTGCATCGGGCTGAGAGTATTTACCACACCCTGCCGTCTCTGACATCGGATCATGCTCCTCTGCTCTTGGATCCGGTGACAGCTGGACACGGATACAAAGCGTGGTTTCGTTTCGACAACCACATTACTGATATGGAGGACTTTATCCCTCAGACGAGGAGTATTTGGGACTACCCGATTTACGGATTGCCTATGTATTCTGTAGTTAAGAAGCTTAAGCTTCTGAAGGGTGTATTCAGACAGATGAGGAGAAGACAGGGGCATCTTGGGGCGAATGTGACGAGGGCAAGAGAGTTTCTGCTCTCTGTCCAGACATATTTGACTACAGATCCCACCTTTGAGCCATTACTTGTGTTAGATGGTATATGTCGTCGCCTGTACGCACGGGCGGTTGAGACGGAGCAGACTTACTTACGCCAGAGGGCAAAGACGTCATGGCTGCGAGATGGGGATCAATGTACGGCTTTTTTCTTTAAGAGTATCGCGGTTCGACGGGCTCGATCGCGTATCCTTCAGGTTGAGACGGATATCGGGGATCTTGTACATGACTCTTCCCAGATTAGTAGTACGATAGTGTCGTTCTTTCAGGGGTTGTTGGGTACATCGAACCATCCTGTGGTGGGAGATTTACGACCTTTCGTTACGAGGCGATTGACGGATGAGATGTCGGAGCATATGGTTCGGCCGGTGACTGAGGCAGAGATTCAGAACATACTTTTTGCGTTCGATGATGATCGGGCACCGGGCCCAGATGGATACTCTGCGGCCTTCTTCAAACAAGCTTGGCCGGTTATTAAATCTGATTGCCTCACAGCTATTTCAGATTTCTTCCGTACCGGGAAGCTTGTTCGAGCGGTCAACTCTACGATTATCTCGCTCATTCCGAAGGTTGCTGCCCCGAAGCACCCTAAAGATTTTCGCCCTATCTCATGCTGCAATGTGCTTTACAAGGTGATTGCAAAGATTTTATCAAATCGTATGAGTTCCAGCATGGCATATTTGGTTGATAGATCGCAAACGGCCTTCGTCCCTGGCAGACGCATCGGGGATAATATCCTATTGGCGCAGGAGATTCTGCAGGGATATGGACAGAGGAGACTTCCAGCCAGGTGTGTGCTGAAAGTTGATCTTATGAAGGCCTATGACACAGTTGAGTGGGGATTTGTTCGGGCGACATTGGAGACTATGGGTTTCCATCCAGTGTTTATCGGTTGGATCATGGAGTGCCTCACTACCCCAGCCTACTCGGTGAACATTAATGGTTCGGCTGAGGGATATTTTAGAGGTGCCCGGGGACTGCGACAGGGGGACCCTATGTCGCCATTTCTTTTTGTCTTGGTGATGGAGGTCTTGCATGGGATCTTAGAGAGGCATATTCAGGAAGAGCCGAGATTCCAGTACCATTGGAGATGTGAGCGTACACAGACTTACATGCTTTGCTTTGCAGATGATCTACTCCTCGCCTGCCATGCCGACCCGGTCTCGATTGATACCCTTAGGCGGGGGGTGCAACTCTTCTCTCTTTACTCTGGTCTACATGCTAATGTAGACAAGAGTAGTATTTACCTCTCCATCCAGGCACGAGAGGACGAGTCAGAGCTACAGGCAGTTTTCGATTTCCCTGTCGGTACTCTACCGGTGAGGTACTTAGGTGTTCCTTTGATCACCTCCCAGCTGAGTTTGCAGGCTTGTGCACCCTTGATTCAGAGGATTGATGCGAGGCTGGGCTCGTGGACTTCTCGTTCCCTATCTTATGCTGGACGCCTCCAGTTGATCCGCTCAGTACTTAGTACTCTTCATGTCTACTGGGCTAGTATGTTCATACTACCTAAGGGTATTATTCGGGAGATTGAGAAGAGGATACGGAGGTTTCTTTGGTATGGCACGGGTACCCAGGGGTATGCCAAGGTCCGGTGGGTCGATGTGTGTCGCCCAGCCAGTGAGGGAGGGCTGGGGATTCGAGATCTCACTGCGCAGAATCGAGCCCTTATGACTAGACATATTTGGGCAATTCTGAGTCGGGATCCGGAATCGGTTTGGGTCAGTTGGATTCATGAGAATCGACTGCGGAGACATTCTTTTTGGAGTGCTAAGGTGCCTAGCGCGTGCTCGTGGAGTTGGCGACAGCTCCTAAAGCTACGTCCTGATGTTCTACCTGCATTCCAGTTCCAGGTTGGGGATGGGTCGCAGTTTTATCTCTGGAGGGACCCATGGCATGGACTTGGTCGTTTGGAGGAGGTGTGTCCGATGGGACCGCAGCTTACTGGACTCCCTAGGGCTGCGTCGTTGAGTATGGTCATTGTTAACGGGGAGTGGAGATGGCCGATTGACTTTGTAGAGGAGTTCCATGACATTATGTATGAGCTACCGAGGATTGTACAGAGAACAGATACAGTGCGCTGGAGAGTGCATAGATCCGGGGCATACACTTCCGCCTCGGCATATTCTCTCTTCCACCCTGAGGGTCCTCGAGTGCCGTGGGCCGCCCTTTTGGAGGGACCAGGGCGTATACCGAGACATTGCTTCATTCTATGGCTTGCTATACGAGGTCGGTTGCCGACTCGAGATAAGCACTGGATAGGTAGGGGGGAGGACTCGTGTGTTTTGTGTGGAGGGGAGAGTGTTGAGACGCATACACACCTCTTCTTTGAGTGCCCCTTTTCACAGGATTGTTTGCAGAGAGTACAAGGGGAGGTGAGGGGCTTTCTGTGGCCTCGTGGTAGTTGGTATAGTGCTGTCTTACGTGCTGCTAGTCGGTGGCGGGGGAAGCACTGGATATCTTGCTCTTATCGTGGACTTCTCGCTGCACTGGTTTACTTTATTTGGCAGGAGAGGAACACACGGATTCAGGAGGCTCGTTCGGTGTCGTTTGGGATGGTTGCTGCCCATGCTGTATCAATTATCCGGGAGAGGATCATCTCATTACGACTTCATGACTCTCTTCAGACTCGTGCGCTGAAGAGGGTGTGGCATATTGCTTGGTAGTAGATCATTTTGTATTTTATTGATTGTTTGGAGAGCTAGCTTTAGCTCATTCTTGCGGTAGGGCTTTTCCCTACGCGCTGTTTTGTACTTTTTTTTTTTTTTTTCTTTTACATGAAATTGACATTTACCAAAAAAAAAATAAGTTAATAAGGTAATTAATAACGTACATATTATTGAAACTACAATTAATAATTATTGTTACATTATTATGAAAACTATATTAATTATTAATCATTTTTTATGTGCTCCACATTTTGTCTTTGACATGTTTGAAAACATGTTTGAACTTCATAGATTCACAAAATAGTACTTTGAGGTCAATAAAGAAGATGAAATATTTTTTGTGTCCTCAAACCGGATGAGAAAAAGCATATAATTTCCTCATAATCAATCTTAATTATCAAATGATTTCCCAAGTTCACTTATGTCTTATATCCTTCAAAACTAGCAAAACTAATTTCTCAATATTTCTTATATCCTTCATCAAAACTAGAATCCAGCTTCGCCACGTCGATTCTATTACTCGAATCTGAAGACACAAAACTTTTAAGATATAAATTATGGGCTTTAAATATTAGAGCACATTTCTTTGTTTCATAGTAAAAACGCTTCTTTTTTCCATCAATAATAACAGGTTCCGCCAATACAACAATGTTTTCGAGATTCATATAATTTTCAAGAGAACGAGTGGTTGCCTACCAAAACAAGCAAAACAAGCAAAACAACTTTTAAATAAACAATTACTTCCTCCGGCCATTAATAGATGTCATACTTTCTTGGACACGGAGTTTAAGAAAATTGTTGTTGTTTTATTTTTTAATTGAAAAGTAAGGATTAAAATATATTTTAAAAGTGAAAAGTAAAGTAGTTGTGAGTAAGTTTAAAAAGTAAGTGGGGTAAAGTAAAATAAAATTGTATATTAAAATGAAAAAGTTAGAATAATTATTTCCTTTTTTGGGGTGTGTCAACTATTGTTGGACACCCCAAAAAGGAAAGTATGACAACTGTCTTTGGACCGGGGGAGTACATCATTATAAACTAAAATATATTGTATAACTAAATTATTTTACTAGTTATTGTTTTATAAACAATTATTTTATTGCTTTATTTTTTTAATTTTTTTATTTTATGTGTGAATATCTTAACAATTTAACATTCAATACAAATTAAAATCTTTTTATGATGTATTTTAATAATAATTTATATTCCTAATAATATACATTATTTCTTCAATTTTTAAAATTAAATCCAAATTAATTAATTAATTTCTACATTTACTCTCATCTAAAAATATGCTCAAAGTGTTATTTGTTAAATGCTCCAGAAATTGAATGTGCTCTACAGATAATAATACTACTATAACAAACAAATTAATTTATTAAGAGAAAACGAGATTTAGAGATGTGTTCCACACTTCCTGAGTTTAGAGGGATCATAAACAAGGGATCATAAGCAAAATATCGTAAACGGTTCCACATTAAATTACTAAAAAAAAATTCATTTAAAATTTTATATATTTGAACAAATTTATTAAGAGGATGATGTAATTTTAGTATAGTAGTATGAGAAAAAAAACTAAAATTCACAATAAAAAAAAAAAAATTCAAAAAATATTGAACTTTTTTCTTAAAATTAATAAAAGTTTTCAAAATTTTAAAACTATATAAAAAAACTTGGAAAAAAATATTAAAAAAAAAATCACTAATTAATTCTCAATTTTTTGTCAATAATTTGTTCTATGTATAAATATATAATTTTTGGATTCACTAATTACACGTATACCAATAGAAAAACAATAATAATTGTATGTTCATACTATAAATTATAAATAATAATATTATTAACCATATTTAAATTATATATAAATTATAAATAGTAATTTGAAATTATATATTTTTTGTAATAATAATTAATTATCATCTTAAACATATACTTAAATATATACTTAAATATATAAGTTTCTATTTTTTTTCTCAAAATTCTTTTATATTCCATTAATATTAATTTAATTCCAATTAATTGTATCTAATAAAAATTGACCTCCTCATATTCTCTAATCCACTAGAGTTAAAAAAAAATTAATTAAACTTTTTAGTTATATTATTTTCTCCTTTTTTATTTTTTCTTAAAATTTGAATCGATTTACATATATACGTTTTTATATTCATTCATTTTTTTTCAATTTTTTTATTTTATGTATTAATTATGATTTTTTTGCAGATTTCAGAATCAAATTATCGATATATTAATTATGTTCCACTAGATTTTTAAAAAATTTTAGTTTATTTCTAATTCAGTTATGTAAAATTTGTTTTCCAGGTTAACGTACGTTATATTCATATAATTGCATTTGTGTCATCGCATCCCTTTCATGTTCATCGATATATTAATTATGTTCGACTAAATTTTTTTCATTAATAAAATTTTGGTCAAATACTTTGGAGATTAAATAAAATTTTAGATTATTTCAAACAAATAAATCACGCACAGGGAGTGATCAATGGATCGTTCTCTTTGTATATTTATTCAACTTAATAATAGTTGCAATATTTTTTTTTCAATGTTCTTAATAGTTGACACAACCTAAAAAGTAAAATAATTTTTTTAATTTTTTTTATTTAAAAATACTAATTTACATTTACTTTTTTCAACTAAATAATATTTTTTATGCATTATTCTCAACTAATTTAATTTTCAATTGAAAAATATATGTATATCATTTGTTTTTGGGATAAAAAAAAAAAAAAAAAAAAAAAAAATCAAAAATCGAACCTGGAAAATGTTTCAACTTTTTTTTGGGACGAAGCAGTGTAACTTATCAGTTATCACTAAAATCCCCTAATAGCGAGATAAGACTAAGCCGAGCTAAGGAAATGATGCAATTCTTAATATCAAAGTGACTTATAGCATTAAGAAATTGTATTCTTCAATAATACAATGACGACTATTTACATAAAAATAATCAAATTTATCAAATTGTCAAAAACCTATAATTAATTATTCATTCCTTTTTACCAAACTACGTACTTAATTAAAGGCTTTGAATACATCTGTCCCGACCGAACTCATAATAGGTTAGGAATGATCCACTTATCGAACGACCCAGTCAATCCATTATTTTCAAAATAGTCAACATTCTCAAGTTTGACTTGAAGTTGTAACGTTGTTGAATCTTAGGTTTTAAATTATTCTCCAAACATATATTTATTTTTAATTTTATATGGGAATTATAAATTTATAAGTGTGCTACAGTACTCTAAATCAAACTAAAATAAAATTAAAATCTTAAAAGATGGAAGTCCAACTTATTACTGTTGCCCCATTATTTCGTTTGTTCACAATTTATGTTCTCTCAAATTTCACGTAAAAAAAAACTACCAAATTTTTAAAAAATTGTAAATTACTCATTTGTAAAATATATATATATATATATATATATATATATATATATATATATATATATAATACAGTTCTATATGTCACAAAGTACTACTATTATATTTTCAAAAAAAAAAAAAACTCACATTAGAGCATCTCCAATGGTGTACCTCATGTTGAGGTACAATTTAGTTGACACATCACAAAATAATTATACCTATCAATTTGTGTCTCACCATCTCAATGGGTTGAGATACAATTTTTCATTTTTTATGCATGTGGGGCCCATAGTATAAGACACAAAACCAATTTGTACCTAGTATCCAATATTATATACTCAATTTTCTCTTTCTTAATTTGTACCTCCTTCTTCAATGGTATACCTAGGTACAAATTTTGGCCACATAAGATTTGTACCTACCATTGGGGATGCTCTTAAAATATTATTATAAGACTCGTTGTATTTTACTGTTACATTTTATTTAAAAAATACTCCCTCTCATTCAAAGCAATAGTCACAGGGGGTCAACTTTGACTTTTTTGTCCGTTCAATACATATAATAAATAGTGTACAAAAATTATGAAAAAATACTAAAATAAAATATAATAGTTATATATATTTTATTTTAGTATTTTTTTCATAATTTTTGTACACTATTTATCATATTTATTGAACGGACGAAAAAAGTCAACGTTGACCTCATGTGACTATTACTGTAGGTGGTGGGAGGGAGTAATAATAAACACGGTGATAATCTCATCAAACTTTGTTATACATTTAATTATACGATCGTTCTTAAAATACAATTTTTTTATTAGTGAAACGAAATGAGTATGAACTTTGTCTTATTTTTATTCGAACTAAAATTACATCCGTGCGATTTAATAATTAAACTTAATTTTAATTTATACAAAAAATTATAATATCAACTTTGATATTTTATTTTATTTTGAAATTATATCAAGAAGTAAAAATAAAAATAAAATTTTGATGGTACTCTTGTTTGTGTTGGGCTGGATCCTTCGGCCCATAACGAGTGAGCTAGGTTTAGTTAGTCTGGGCCTGTGGGAAGAAAGGTGAGTCATCGTGACACTTTGATGATGTCATTAGATGCATGCAAATTTGAAACACAGACCGACTACGGTCTACGGCGACCGGTCCAAACACACAAGAATCTAAGCACATGGAAAATTAATTAAACCTACGACCTTTCCTAAAGTACGTATTTTATAAATTATAATAATTGTGTCCGTATATACAAAATTATATCTTATTTAAAACTAATAAATATACGATTTGTTAGGAGTTTTTAATTTGCAACTATATCAAATTTATTATGTATGTGCAAATAAACCTTGGAACGTTTATTTTACTTGGTTAGTGTTGACTGTTGAGAATTCGAACATGACACAAGCATGATGACAATCATAGCTCAAAAGCTTAAAATTGAATTTGTGAGTTGTAACTCATAAAGTTGAGCTAATAACATTTAAGAAAAAAATTAATGTGTTATTGACTCAATTTTGATATGATATAAGAGTAGGCTCAATACGATATGACTATGTGAGTGGTTCAATCGATGAAATTTTCGGCCACAAGTAATTCCAAAGGATTTTTCGGTTTACTCTTGAGGGGAACAGAGAATATGAACCTTGAGCTCATATATAATTAAATTTTACAATTTTATCACCTTAACCAGACATTTTAAGGTGTTGTTAACCAAATTTTAACATTAACTTTGATGAAAATTGAATCGAACTCGCTATTGATCGATCTTAAATGTATTATTTATGAACTATAAAAAAATCAAAACGTGATTAAATTACAAAAACTAAACAAAAATATTTTAAGTGCTTCGGTCGATTGAAAATTTGATCTACATACAAGAGGGAGGGAATTTGTGTTTTGTTATTATCCATGGATCATTTGACACAATAATTCGGAATTAACATGAAAAGAAATACTATTTTCTTTAAAAAAAATAAAAAAATAATTATTATTAATTGTATTATTTTCATGTGGTGAGACTCTGGGTAAAAAACTAACTAAAATAAAAAAATATGATTATTGATACATATTAAAGAAAAGAAGTATTAAATTTATATGATTAATTGTGAGGATTGTAATTTGTTTTGTAAATAATAAAAAAAATGAATTGTTTCTAATAAACATTAAAAAATACTTTTCCAATAGATAAATTACAAGTTTATCAATTTTAGTTTAGGAAAATGCATGCTAGTTCAATTATCCCAATGTTAATTTGCTCAAATTAAACGCCTTGTTTTGGGAAACACGATAATTCACAAATCAGCCCACATAAGACTTTTATTAATACTACTAAAACGTTACCTTTTGATTATAACGTTTATCCTATAACACCTCACATTTTCAAACAACCAATATTTTTAATTATTTTTAAAATGTGATTACTAATTTACTATCATCATCTAATTAAAAAGATATGCAACATACATCAACGCTTTAGCTTATGATGTTCGACCCAAATTTGGACAACGAAAATGTGTAAACGGCCCAAAATTTGACAAAAATACAAAATCCTAATTCAGCGTATTGTTTAAATTTTTGTTACGAACAAAGAGTACGTAATATTTTAAAACATAAATTAGTACTTTGTAAAAATTTAAATTTGACTTCAAAATGTAAAATACCTCGACTTAATTGATTGGGTCGTCGAAACCATTTGAGTCAGTATCAATCTGGCTCGCTAATGTATTGAAGTCAACTTTAATTGATTAAACTCAAACTAATAATAATTCAGAAACCCCACAATTACGACTTGACCGAAATGAATAAACCTCCAATTCTTTTTATTTTTTTATTGATGCACACCTAATACAATTTTTTTATTTTGTTTTTATATTACCACAATTAAGTTATAATTAATCGTGTTGATTGGAACACGTAATGTCCATTAAATAATTCAACCCCAAAAAGAGCGATTTTGTCTTCAGTATCATAGTATTATAACAATATACATACAATATGGAAAAGGAGTGTACGTATTAAAATAATTAATATATTAAAAGTTGTCATCTTCACCTTTAAACTAATAATTATAAAAATCAATTTTATTTTTCCTTATATAATTAGTTGATCAGTCATAAGCACGATGAGTAAAGACTAGATCTATATGTATGTAATGGAACTATAAATATATATACAGTATTAATCGTATATATTTATATTACATTTAAATTTATTTAAATAATTAATAAAATCAAACTCAATTTATATTGTCGGACATTTGAAATTAGAGGAAAAGTCTATTTTTTTTCGTTTCAATGCGTTGTTCAAGTTAATACTAAGATTTTTTTTATTCACGTCTTTAATTGATAATCTACCCCTTGGCGCGCGGACTTATCATTTGTTAAGAAATAATTGCATCTGCGTCTAAATATTCATTTTAAAATTGATTAATCACTCAAAAACCAATAGATGATTAAATAATTGGATATCTTTAAAATAATTTAAAGATGGTTCACTTTATTATTTATTGGAGTACTACTTTGTTAGTGGTTGGGTTATTTACAAATATTTAATTGAGCAACTAATTTTAGAAGACAGGTAATTTAATTTTATCTTGTGCTTGAAATACCGACATGAAAATTAAGTTTTAAAAAATAGAAAAATATTTGAGACAACTAATTTTAGAGAGTTGCGTTGACGACTCTACAAGTTTGAAGAATATAAGCTATTTATTTGAATTTTAACATTCTAAAGTCAACGTGACTTGTTAATTGCTAATTTGCTATCCATTTATTTTTTAAATAAAATAGTGTTTTAATTATGTACAGTACGAGACATGGAAGTGTATAATTTATACAGTTTCAAAATTAATTTTTATTTCTCTCATGATTAATGTTCATTTTTTTTTAACATTAATGGATTTAACTAATGAATAAGATTGGAACGTGTATACGATAAACACCGTCCCAATAATCAATATCTCTATTATTTGTGCTTACTATATATTTTGTTTCATTTTATTCAATTTAGTTTATATTAACCTTTTTTTTATTATTATTTAATTTATTGTTTCGAAATTGAAATAAAGTTTATCTAGTTGTTTAAAGTTGCTGTATAAAGTCGTAACAATGCTAAAATTCTATCAGCACTTTTTTATATATCATTTTTTTATACAAATTGAATTGAAATTTGGCACATATAAATACTTTTTTATTTGAGAAATTGATACTCCTATAAATTTGAGAAATTTGGAGTGATCGATCACTCTAGAATAGAATTTGAATTCAATTGATCAACTGAATTGTAATGAGTTATTATGTTAGATATTTCACATCAATTTTTTTGAGGGTTATCTAAATCTTAGCACTTTAACAATGTTCTTTAAAATATTATTAGTTCCACTTTTGATTTGATATCAAAACAGACCAAAAACATACTCATCAATTATCTTGATGAAATTGAGGCTATTTTACATTGTCGTTTTCTAATCTGAATGAAATGGTGTCATGCACATGCATGCATATATTTTACTGTAGCGGTTAATATCAAACAAATATTACACGACAAAACTAAACCTCGAGAATTTCATTCCTTTTTAGTTTTTACGGTGGCCGGTTTCCAGGAAATTCTGTGGGCTTTCCTAAGATTTAGAGAAATTAATATATTAAAGTGAAAATAATACATAATTAAATATATTGTGTGGGGTCGGGGCGGTCTGGTTTTGAGAAAGCCGCCGCGGTTTTCTCATCAGCATGGAATTTGTCTGTCACCAGGTGGTGCATGACGTGTTATAAGTTATAACCCAAATTAACATTAAATTATGGGGGGAAATCTTTGGATTTAATAGCAAGATTTTTTAGTTTATTTTGAGTATTAAGATTTGATAGAGTACAATATATAGATTTGAAATCTCAAAATATAATATGTTAATAAAAAAGATGTACTATATGTTATTATATTTGTTGGGGGGTTAAAACCGGATACGGAAACGTATTTCCAAGACGGGACGCGCGGAGCAAGGGCCCCCCGGGGCTGACCATTCAGAAAGAAGCGGGGGACCCAAGCACGGCTCGCGGCTCGGATCATACGGCACGCTGGCAAATACACCCCAAAACGTTCGAGGCGGGGAAGCGACTATGGGGACACGACGCGTCTCGGGTCACGGGCCGCGGATCCCGTGGGCAAAACGCGCAATGAAAGAACTCGGGGCATGGCCGCGATACGGGTCACGAATCGGGCCGGACAAGCCTCGGCGGAGTGTAACGCGAGATATACGCACGTCCCAAGGCTCGGGTCACGACGTCGTCTCGCGAGCCATGCAGGGGTATTGACCCCGGGTCGCACCCGCGATCCACCTCCACCAAACCGCCCTGCGTTCCGTACGTGGAGACGGCGGGGATTCATCCAGCTACCCGGATCGCACGATCAGTATCTGAGGGAGGGCTCATCCTGGGGAGAACGAAGACGTCACCCACGTGATCCCACATGCGTCGTCGGCATTCCGAGTCACAGGCCCCGGGTCGTTACTAGCTTCATTTAATGATATAGACGTAGTACGTGGTCTGAATGTAATCATTTCATAACTCCCTATAAATAGGGGGCTTATCCCTTCAGATTAGGGGGCGGCACTAATTAGTGAATATTCTCGAGATTAAAAGAGTGGATAATAGAAATCCTTCAGAAGAAGCTTCAAAGCTCAAAACCTCTGTTCTTTTCCAGATTTAGTCCAACCCCTACTCCAGAATATAAATTTACATGTATTAGTATCGTTTCAAACCCTCTATACACAGCCCAGCCCCGTATCATACTACCCGATAAAAACGTGCTAAAACATTTGGCGCTAGAATGAGGGGGTTGTTATACTAGACCCAGGAAAAGAAAGAAGAGCCGAAGCCATGTCTGATGGAGCCACCGCGTCAGATTCCTCCCGCTCCGCCACGAGGAAGAAGCTAGAGAGAGGGAAGATGCCCGCCGTCGAGTCAGACGCCGCCCCGCCACTCTCCCCAAAGGTCCCGAGGGACGTCCCCGGGAACGAAGACGCCGTCATCACCGGAGAGCTGGACGGCCACAACACGTCCAACCAGTACCTCCGTAGCAGCTCCGAGGCCCGACGCCTCAGACGCCGCCAGCAGGCCCACCGCCATGCACATCGCTCGGATCCTGAGTTCCGACGCGGACCACCTCCCCCCGAGACACCGGCCCGGGAATTGCACCTCCTTTTAGACACCCCTGAAAAGATCGACGTTGCGATGTCCGATCTCATACAGCGTAAGCGTACTCTAACTTCCCTCTCTATTCGTCCAGGTGAGAAGATTGGGAAAGGAAGCGCGCTCGGCCGTCTGGGGCCCGGTCACGCCAGCCACAGCGCGTTCGACCGCCTCGGAGGGTGCCGTGCCGGCTCCAATCGCTACACAATCCCCGCCCGACGACTCGTCTTCGATCTCGGCGAGGAGGCCGGCAACCAATCGGCCCCAGCAGACCGGATCGGGGGAGACGGCGAGGAGAAGACTCGTCGCGTCGAGCCGGAGCAAGGTCCCGGGACCCGTGTCCCGCGATCACCGGGACCCGAGGCGGGTCTCCTGGACCTCTACAGCAAGGTGTCCGAAATGGAGAGAAAGCTGGCCGAGGCCCAGGCCCGACCAGAGCGGGTCGACTACTGCAAAGAGCCCTTGGCCCTGGAGGTCGAGCATGCGGTCATGCAGTACGAGATCCAGCCCCTCCAGACTACCCTGTACGACGGGAAGACGGATCCCGAGATCCACCTCAGCCGCTTCCGAACATACATGTCCGGGAGGGGAGCCAGCGACGCCACGAGGTGCAGGCTCTTCCCCCTCACCCTCGGGGATGTGGCCCACAAATGGTTCGCGGGGATCTCCTCCCGCTCGATCCACTGTTTCGACGACCTCGTCCAGCGTTTCGTGGCGCACTTCGCCTCCAAGGTGAACCGTCTCGAGCAGAGCCAGCGCCTGATCGGCATTCGCCAGAATGTAGAGGAAGGCGACGAGCAATACGTGGACCGAGTCGGGGACATCCTGCTCGGTGGAGAAGAGGTCGGCGACGATCTCAAGCTGCACACGGCGATGAACGGGCTCCGGAAGAATTCCGAGCTTTTCAAACATCTGATGCTCAACTATCCCCAGACCTACGAGGACTTCCGCGTAAAGGCCGCGGCACAGTGTTGGTACCAGCGCCTCATGCGCGGGACGGAAACCCCCGGAGACGCGAAACGGAAGGATCCCGCACCCGTGGAGGCGAGACCGAGTCACGTTCCCAGGAGAGGCCCTCCCAAGGCCCCGGAGCGGGACCGTCCTGCCCCGAGTTACCGCGAGATGGAGGTCCGCCTGGTCGAGGTCATCGGGCAGGACACCATGGCCATGATGCACGCACTCCAGGCCATGGGGGACGCCCTGACCAAACCCGAACCCATGAGGATCTCGCCGGATAGACTCGACAGGCGCCTATGGTGCGCTTTCCACGAGCAGCATGGGCACCCCACCGGCCAGTGTCGTCAGCTGCTCAGGCAACTATGGAAGTTATTTGAGGAAGGGAAAATCTGGGAGCTCCTCGGCAGACCCGGGGACCGGGGGACCGATCGGGTGGCCAACCCGGACAACGGACGAATTGTGGTCGCAACCCCGGGGCGCGGAGGGCAGAACCACGGCCAGTCCCCGGGACACGTCGGGCAGATCCTGATGATTGGCGGGCTGCAGCCCATCACAAGTGAGAGCAGGAGCACGGGGAAGCATGAGGTAGAGGTATGGAGGGTTTACCAAGAGACTAACCCCACTCCCCCTCGAAGCATCGCGGAGCACGCCGTGATCACGTTCTCCCCGGAGGACCGCGAGGGGGTCGGCTACCCCAAGAGCGAGGCTTTGGTGATCGCCACCTCCATACTCGGAGTAAAAGTTGCGCGGCTTCTGGTCGATAACGGGGCCCACTGCAATATTTTGTACAAGGAGGCCCTCGATCAGATGGGCGACATGGCACAATATATACTCCCCTGTAACATGAGACTAAAAGGCGTGGGGAGAGACGTGGTGATTCCCTACGGGACGGTGATACTGCCTCTGGAATTGAGAGACGAGAAGAGCCCCGAGATAAAGCTATCAAGGAACTTGACCTTCGTAATAGTCGACGAAGTTAGCGGATATAACGCACTTTTGGGGAGGCCTTTTCTAGAAGCTTTCGAAGCTGTGGCCTCCTCGTACTATTACTGTATCAAGTTCCCAGTCTCCTCCGGGGCCATTGGCACCGTGCGAGGGGACCAATTAATGGCAAAGGAGTGTTTGATGTATTCCTCGGATGAAGAAATCAAAGAATTAAATACTCACGAGGAAGTAGTCCCCGCGGACCCGGAACTCGGGATCAATCCCGAAACATCCGGGACCCGGGATGAAAAATGTGAGAAAAACCCAGAGGAGCCTCTCATAGTAATTGCAAAGGATGACCTGGATTCCGGATTGGAACGTACACCGGACGTGGCTACTACAGAGCGGGTCTCAGACCCCGTCGCGATTCCGGGTCTCGAACTCGGCGGGACATCACGAGACGATATAGCCTCGGACCCAGGGCCGAGACCCTATCCGGATAAAGAACCGGAAGTCAAACCCACTTCACGAAATGCGGAACCCTGTAGTCAAACCCGTGACACCCAGGACACGCTTCCGGGAACCCGAAATCGGGACAGCATAGGGGTCGAAGCTCTAGAGAAGACCGTTCCCCTC
This sequence comes from Euphrasia confusa, assembly GCA_954870475.1. Taxonomy (NCBI): domain Eukaryota; kingdom Viridiplantae; phylum Streptophyta; class Magnoliopsida; order Lamiales; family Orobanchaceae; genus Euphrasia; species Euphrasia confusa. The sequence continues at coordinate 42,179,074 of OX940956.1, read as the reverse complement.
GAAGTCGGAAGCAACGAATGTCCACGACAGTTGCTCATCGGATCGTCAATGGCGCCCGCGACAGTGGATGAGCTTGAGAAATTCCTCTGAGTCAACCTGCCTACATTCGCATGGACGAGTGGGGAACTCGGCAGGGTTGACCCGGGACGCGCTTGCCACCACCTACGGCTGGATAACAAGCGCCGCGCCGTAGCCCAAAGACGCCGAAAGATGGGCCCCGAGAAAAATGAGGCGCTTAACTCCGAGGTAGACAAGCTGCTCCAAGATGGTTTGATCCGACTCGCCCCGCATGACGTGACATGGGTCTCGAACGCGGTCATGGTGAGGAAAACCCAGGGGAAATGGAGGCTCTGCATCGATTACACCGACCTCAACGACGCGTGCCCCAAGGATCATTTCCCAATGCCGCACATCGACCAACTAGTGGATAGCACCGCGGGACACGCCATGTTCTCGATCATGGACGCAAGCTCCGGATACCATCAAATCCCAATGAATCCCGACGATACCCGGCACACGGCATTCTATACAGGAAGCAACGTCTACTGCTGGGAGCGGATGCCGTTCGGCCTGAAAAACGCAGGGGCCACTTACCAAAGGCTATTAAACACCATGTTCGCCGGAGAACTCGGGAAAACAGTCGAGGTTTACATCGACGACATCATCGTCAAAAGCAAGAGCGATTTCAACCACGTTAAAGATCTGGCCCGAGTGTTTGAGATCCTAGGTCAGTATAATATGAAGCTGAATCCCAGGAAATGTCACTTCGGGATTCGGAAGGGAATGTTCCTAGGCCACGTGTTCGGAGAAAACGGGCTCGAGCCCAACCCAGCAAAGGTCAAGGCAATAATCGACATGCAGGAACCTCGGGACATCAAGGGGGTCCAACGCCTCACGGGATGCTTGGCGGCCCTTAGCCGGTACATCTCTCGCCTCGGTGACAAGACGCGCCCGTTTTTCGGGTCGATCAAAAATCAGGAGTTCCATTGGAAGAAGGACAGCCAGAAGGCATTCACCCAGATCAAGGAATACCTCGCCGGCCCACACTTGCTCACGGTGCCGAAACCGGGAGAGAAGCTGTTTTTGTACCTCGCTGCGACGGAAGGCGCGGTTAGCGCCGTGCTGGTCCGAGCCGAGGGTACCCTCCACATGCCCATCTATTTCATAAGCCACGTGTTGCACGAAGCTGAAACCCGCTATACCCCCCTCGAAAAGCTCGCCTACGCCCTCGTCATCTCGGTCCGGAAACTGAGAGCTTACCTTTTCGAACATCCGGTCGAGGTACTTACGACAATGCCGTTACGACAAGTGCTGCACAGATCGGATGTCTCGGGAAGGTTGCTTCGATGGAGTCTGGAGTTAAGTCAATACGACCTGACCTTCGCGCCCCGCACATCGATCAAGGCGCAAGCCCTGGCGGATTTCATCGTGGAGCTCACTTTTCCCCCACGAAGCACAGGATCAGCACGCCCCTGGCAGCTTCACGTGGACGGGTCCTCAACCAGCGCGTGCTCGGGGGCCGGGGTGGTGCTCCCGGGGCCAGACGGAGATTCGTCCACTCACGCGGTAAAGTTTAATTTTTTCGCAACTAATAACGAGGCCGAGTACGAGGCATTGGTAGCAGGTTTAGAAATGTCCGTGGCAGTCAGCGTTCCCCGCCTCCACATATTCATGGACTCACAACTAGTGGTGAACCAAGTCACCGGTGATTACGAGGCGAAGAGCGAACAGATGAAGAAATATTTGGATTTAGTGTGGTCCCTTTGCGAGAAAATCCCGGACGTCCGTATCGAACAGATACCGCGGGAGCACAACTCGCAGGCCGACGCCCTGTCCAAATTAGCCTCAGCCGAAGGATCCGCGGATTTGTCCCGAGTCATCTTGACCCAGTTAAACTCGCCGTCCATCGCGGCCCGGGCGGAAGTTATGCCAGTCGACCCGGCACCCGGCACGGCTCCAGAAGGGACGCCCGGAATGGATTGGCGCGACCCGGTTCTGCAGTTCATCGAATCCGGGACCCTCCCCTCAGACCGAGTCGAAGCGAAGCAACTCCGCATACGCGCCGCGAGGTACACGATCCTAAACTCTCAATTATTTCGCAGGAGTTTCTCGATGCCGCTCTTGAAATGCGTCTCCAAAGAAGACGGGATGCGGGTACTTTCGGAGATCCACGAAGGACTATGCGGAAACCATGCCGGGGGCCGATCTCTCGCCCACAAGACAATGGGCCAGGGTTATTACTGGCCGAGCTTGCGCCGGGACGCAACCAACTTCGCCCGCAAATGCCTCCAGTGCCAGCTTATGGGGCCAAACATCCTGGTGGCCCCTGAAGAACTCAAGCCAATATACTCTCCGTGGCCGTTCGCCCGATGGGGGATTGATATCATTGGACCTCTAGCCCCCGCGCCGGGAGGAGTCAAGTTCGCGATCGTGGCGGTAGACTACTTCACCAAGTGGGCCGAGGCGGAGGCGGTCCAGAAAATCGATCAAGCCAAAGTGATCAAGTTCATCTGGAGAAACATAATCTACCGTTTCGGTTTGCCCGAGTCCATCATCTCGGACAACGGCAAGCAGTTCGACGGAACCATAGTCGCGGAGTTCTGTGAGCAATGGGGGATCCGGAGGACGTTTTCCACCCCCTACCATCCACAGACTAACGGGCAAGTTGAGGCAGTGAAAAAAATCTTGAAGCATACCCTTAAGGCGAAGCTCGAATCGCGGAAAGGGAAGTGGGCCGAGGAGTTACCCGAAGTGCTGTGGTCATACCGGACCACGGCCCGGAACGCCACGGGAGAAACGCCATACGCCTTGGCATTTGGAGCCGAAGCTGTAATCCCAGCCGAGATCACGGTCCGTTCGCACCGAACCGCCCAGGCCATCACCCCGGAGAACGAAGCGGTCTTACGTCTGGAGCTGGACTTTCTGGAAGAACGAAGGCTAAGCTCCGACTCCCTCAACGCGATGAACAAACAGAGGATCGCCAGAGCTTATGACGCACGGGTCCGTTCTCACGAGTTCGAGATTGGGGACTTGGTATTGAAAAAGCTGCTCGGGACGCATTCCGGGGACCTCGGACCGACGTGGGAAGGGCCGTTTCGGATCACCAAATGTCTATTAAACGGAGCATACGAGTTAGAACTGCCAGACGGGACCCCGGATCAATACCGATGGAACGCGCGACACTTGAAGAAGTTCTACCAGTGAAGAGAAGCCACCACGGTCCCGAATCAAGGAAAGCGAGTTTTTGCCCAAATTCCTAAATGGGGAACATATAAAAACGGATATTTCCGCACAGCTAAATGCCAAAGATCCCGGTAAAACTAATGAGCTCCTAAAAAGACCTCCGGGTCAAAGAGTCATAACGTACGGGGGAACATATAAAAACGGATATTTCCGCACGGCTAAATGCCAAAGATCCCGGTAAAACTAATGAGCTCCTAAAAAGACCTCCGGGTCAAAGAGTCATAACGTACGGGGGAACATATAAAAACGGATATTTCCGCACGGCTAAATGCCAAAGATCCCGGTAAAACTAATGAGCTCCTAAAAAGACCTCCGGGTCAAAGAGTCATAACGTACGGGGGAACATATAAAAACGGATATTTCCGCGCAGCTAAACGCCAAAGATCCCGGTAAAACTAATGAGCTCCTAAAAAAACCTCCGGGTCAAAGAGCCGTAACGTGCGGGGGAAAAAAAAGACGGATATCTTCCGCGAACGAAACCGCGAAATATTTCCAGTAAGAAAGCGCGGGACAATCACGGGACCAGGCGGCCCTAAAGTCAGGATAAAGTAGATCCCAGAATCACATGTAGAAATCCGCGATGAGCCCCCGGTACCCTCACCCGGGACCACATCCCGCATTTTCAGAACAGGGCCGCGCGACGGCATCTCGGGTTTATATCATCTGCCCGAAACCCATGGTCCCTAGATAAGATGGTAGGACAGCGTCTCGGACCTTTAGAATTTCCCATCCATCCGGGAAATCTCCGAAAAAAGGATGCGATCCACTTACAAGATAAGATCCGGGTTGGGCCACCCAAAAATGCTAAGTTAAAACAGCATTACGGTGAACGCGGTGCACAGATAATAAGCTAAAGGCACTGAGTAACCACCCAAGAAAAAACTAAAGTCGAGCCCCATGACTCAATTATAAAAGTCCAAAGAGGCAGGGCCTCAACAAAAAACATCCACACAAAGTTCATAATCAAGAGCAAGAAAAAGAAATCGTCTTGGGCTAAACACCCTCGACCACCAACGGCCGCTAGAAGAAAGCAAAAACGAAGAATAATTATGGTGTTAAATCGAAGGCCCCCTGAAGGGGACTGCCATTACTCTGAAGCCCCCGCCACATCGGGACGCTGGCCATCTGCCTCGGCCATCACCTGATCTCCCTGCCCGGGGGCCGGCACCACGGGTGCATCTCCAACCGGGTCTGCGCCGACGGTGAGGACCTCCTCCATGATCACCTCCTGGCCGGAATACGAATCACCTGTCGCCTCCGGGAGCGCCTCAGGGACCACGTCAGCATTCTCTCCCATCACTTCTAAGGCATGGTCGGCGGTTCCCGCCATCTCTTCAGCGGCAGTCAAAACAATACCCGCCGGTCTCGAAGGGGCGGCGTGAGCAGGGGGCGAACCAGGTCGAACCAAACGATCATAGGTGGGCCACCACTTCATGTCGATGTGAAGGTCCTCCTCTAGGTCGAGGAAGGTTTCAGAAATCCCAGGATCGAGCTCGCGCCCCTCCATGTACTTTTTCCAGTAGGCCAGGACGCCGTCAAGGAGTGCTTGATCGTGGGTTCGGTGAGCGTGCCGGACGATATCCGCCATGGAGCGAGAGTAGAAGTGGTCCAGGAGAATCGTATGATCGGTCCAGGGGCTCTCAAGATAAGTTTCCAGCTCGTCCGTACGGGCATCAGCCTCCACCTGCCGTTCCCGGAGGGACGCCACCTCCGCAGCCCGAATGGCGAGAGATTGTTCTAACTGCGCCGCGCGGGCCGTCGCCTCGGAAAGCGCAGTAGTTATCTGCGCGACCCGGGCCTCCGCCGCCGCAGTCCCGGCAACCGCCTCATCTAACTTCTCCCCTCGAAGATCCGCCACGGCGCGCCATTTATCCCCGTCTCCCGACGAAGCGGCAAGGGCCTCGGTGCTCTGCCGGAGAGCTTCCTCGTTCTCTTTGAGTTCGCCGCTCAGCTGTTCGTTCCGGGAGACCACGTCCACGTTCAAGCGGCCTAGTTCCTCGATGGTTTTTTTCCTCTCGTTGGCCAGATCCATCCAGTGCTTGATCTGACGGGCCTGCCCCTCGAGCCAGTCGTGGACCGCGGCCATGGCCACTGTGGCCTGACTCTGTAGCATGGACGCAAGGAGGAATGCCTCATCGGGATTCCGGTTGGTGGCTTGTAGCTCATGAGTCCAACAGCGGGCCACCGAGTCGATTGCCCGGCCTACGGGGAGTCCCGGGGTAGATACGGGGGGCAAGGGCCCCCGACTCGCAGCATACTGGAGCAGCAGCGGCGCTAAGTGAGGCGCCGATCCCAAGACCCTGCCATCACAAACATGCGACATGACCAAATCGATTAACCACGGCGAAAGAATGTCGGAATAAGATACAAGGATTGAGCAGCGAGGCGCCTACCTCTGAGCGACGCCCGGGTCGACCCCATAAATCGGCGTGCTCCCCACGGCCGGCACGGCCCCGGAAGGCCCTATCTGCGGCGGCTCGACGCTGGCCCGGGGGCCGGGTCCGACATCCTCTAGGACGAAGGGTGCCCTCCGCTTCCGAGACAGAGATGGTTCGGGCATCTCCGGGATATCCTGAGAGAATACCCCGCCGAAGGGCGAATCAGGAAAGGACCCTATCAGAGGTTCCCTCGCGGGAGACGACCCGTCCGAGACAGCGTCCGCGGGACCCCCGTCCCGGGACCCGGGAACGCGGCTGCCAGAGGGAGACGCGTGGATCACACCCCCCGCGTCCACTATGGCGGTACCGTGGGGGATCTCGGGAAGTGATCCCGAATCTCGGGACTCCGCCGCTCCCTGCGATAGCAGCGGCGAAGGCTGACGGTCTCGGCGAGCCCGGGGGGCAGGCCGAGCCGGGATCACAGGCGGCGGTGCGGCGACCGAACCGCGGGTCCTCGCTCTCAGGGCAGGCCTGCGAGGCGGCGGCGCGGGAGTCGGCATTTTCCGGTCAGGAACTCCGGGGCATTTAGACATCTTGTCGCGAGGGCGATCTTCGAAAACTCGATTAAACGGGGCTGCAACACGACCGTCAAAACCCATTAGCACACCAAGGGATACCGACCCGACAGCCTGGTAGGAAACAATAACGGGGCGTTATTACCTGGGTACGGGTGGAACAGATGCTTAGGGGGACAAATTAGGCGAGCGGCATCCCGAGACTCCTCAGTACACAGGTGGTCGACTCGGCGGCGTCTAGACGGCAGGGCGGCGGCGAACTTCAGGGCGACCTGATAATCCCAATTCAGCGGTCCCTCTCGGCGAGTGTTTACACCTGCGAGATCAGTAGGAAGAGTTAAAATCAGTAAGGCAGGGAATACTTAGGAACGTTTCGACCTTTACTGGCGATTTTGTCATGATAGCGAGTGGGGATGTCGACCTCCCCGCTAGGGGTCTGGGTCCGCCACGCTCCCGAGACATACACCCACTGGGCCCAAGGAAGGTCCACCTTAGATACTTTCACCCCAACGGCGGGTAGTCTGGGGCGGCTCTTTACGGTATAATCACCATCGTCTCCTCCGAAGCCGGAAATCACGAACGAGCGCCGAATCTCCGAATCCGTGAAGGTCCGGTAGAGGCCTACGTTGCCCAACATAGAGAGCACCCCGATGAGTTGCGACCATCCATTGGGGTGGATCTGGTGAGGGGCAACTTCCCAGAACCGGAGCGCGGCGCTGACACTGGGATGCAACGGGAACCGGAGCCCTACCTCCATCGCCTCCGTCCCGATCGCCACCATCTCCGGGGGCGGACAGCAAGCGGATTCCCCGGCCCGGGGTATGTAGACATGAACATCGTTGGGGATCCGCCACCTCTCCCGTCGTATCATCGCGGGAGTCACGATGCTCGCCCGACCATGGGCCCCCCATCCGGGGGTACTACAGGCACGTGTAGAGTGGGCTAGGGGCCGCGATGGCGCGTCGGGATAAGGGTTCTCGCGGAAATAGGACTCCCAGAGAAACACGACGGGCGGAGGGTACTCCTCGTCCATCAGCGCGTCGAATTGCTGGAATAAGATGTTCATATCCGTTTCTGAGTCCGACGTCGATTCGCGGGGAACTTCCTCCCCCGCCGCGTCTTCGGATGATGAGTCCGACAACATGATTTCTTTTCCCCGGGATGACGACATCTAAGCCTATAAAAGTAAGTGAAATAGCGAAGGATTTACCTTGAGCGAAACCCTGAAGGGCTTGAGGGTGAGAATCCGGCGATCCCTAGGGTTAGTAAAGCAGAATTGAAGATGCGAAAAAGAAACCGATGCGCATTTGGGGGTTTTTATAAAGGAAAGTCGCACCAGAAAGGGGACAAGCGGGAACGGTTATTAATAAAAGTACTCAAGTACTCTCGAGGCCCAACACGCAAGAACGGGGGCCCAATCGACTGTGGGCCGTCCGCAGCTGACCACCGGCCCGCGTTCCGAGGCACGGGACCCGTGTCACGGGATAAATACCCGGACGGGATGGTCCTATTTTGGTTATTATGGCGTCTCCCCGGAAATAGGGTACCGTATCACGGAGGTTCCCGCCACAAGGCACGCGGGGATCCGGAGGAACGACCCACAAATCCCTGTGGTCCCGCGCGCCGTGTTCACCGGCGGCGAGGGGGGTGTAGCCATGCTGGGGGGCGCATCGTTTTATGCCGGAAAGGTGTTAGATTCGGACGGAGGGAGATGGGCGACGGAAAACCTCAAAAGAAAAAACATAGCTTCATTAAAAAAGTCTCCAGTGGGGGGAGAACCCATTACATCAAAAGATCGAGGCTAGAGTTTACAAAGACAAAAGATAAAAAGAAGAAACAGAAAAGGCTGCGTGAGTCAGGCACCCGAGGACTCAGGGCTCTCCGAGGCTCGGTCCGGCCAAGACCTTCTGTTCCATTGGCTATCGAAGACGGAGATGGAGAACCCAGACCCCGGATTCCACACCAGATGAATGTGCCATCCCTTCCGTAGCCCGGTATGCTGAACGAATCTGATCCAGCCCTGACCCCCGAGAGCTATCTGCCGACGCAGGCGGGTCTTGGAGACCGTCCATACCTGGCCTCCGTCGTCGGTCAGCGTGATCTCAGGACCCAGTAACCCCTCCAGCGGCCGGACGAACGCCATCGGTAGGGGGAAATTTCCGTAGTGCCATCGGCCTTTGAATTTCCGGGACAAGCGTCGCCACCCCGAAGGGGACGAGATGACTTCTGGCCTCATTGAGAAACGTTCGCCTAATAAAAAAAAAAAAAGAGCACAGGCTGGAGTTTTCCCCAAAATTGCCTAAACACCTAGCCTTTATAGGGGCGGGAAGGTGCACTTAGTGGGGCAAAATTAGGCGGGAATAATCCCGCCACTTATTCGTGGTATAACTATGTGGATTGAAAACCAGGGGCGGCACCCACCGGCCCGAGGGATGAGATCGGGCTGCAGAGGAATCCCGCGTCCCGAGAAAAACCGCTCTATTCGCAATGCCCAAAACTTGCAAAGACCCTTTGTCTCCCCCCAGGGGGTGTCCCGAGGCTGAGATTATCCCCAGGCGCAAGGCTGAAATACGACCGGCCCGGTGTTCCCAACGGACGGAGACATCCCCGGAAGAAGGACCTCCGGCGATCTCTCCGGGGGCCAATGTTGGGGGGGTTAAAACCGGATACGGAAACGTGTTTCCAAGACGGGACGCGCGGGGCAAGGGCCCCCCGGGGCTGACCATTCAGAAAGAAGCGGGGGACCCAAGCACGGCTCGCGGCTCGGATCATACGGCACGCTGGCAAATACACCCCCAAACGTTCGAGGCGGGGAAGCGACTATGGGGACGCGACGCGTCTCGGGTCACGGGCCGCGGATCCCGTGGGCAAAACGCGCAATGAAAGAACTCGGGGCATGGCCGCGATACGGGTCACGAATCGGGCCGGACAAGCCTCGGCGGAGTGTAACGCGAGATATACGCACGTCCCAAGGCTCGGGTCACGACGTCGTCTCGCGAGCCATGCAGGGGTATTGACCCCGGGTCGCACCCGCGATCCACCTCCACCAAACCGCCCTGCGTTCCGTACGTGGAGACGGCGGGGATTCATCCAGCTACCCGGATCGCACGATCAGTATCTGAGGGAGGGCTCATCCTGGGGAGAACGAAGACGTCACCCACGTGATCCCACATGTGTCGTCGGCATTCCGAGTCACAGGCCCCGGGTCGTTACTAGCTTCATTTAATGATATAGACGTAGTACGTGGTCTGAATGTAATCATTTCATAACTCCCTATAAATAGGGGGCTTATCCCTTCAGATTAGGGGGCGGCACTAATTAGTGAATATTCTCGAGATTAAAAGAGTGGATAATAGAAATCCTTCAGAAGAAGCTTCAAAGCTCAAAACCTCTGTTCTTTTCCAGATTTAGTCCAACCCCTACTCCAGAATATAAATTTACATGTATTAGTATCGTTTCAAACCCTCTATACACAGCCCAGCCCCGTATCATACTACCCGATAAAAACGTGCTAAAACAATATTATACTCCTACTTGTGTATATTTTGAATTGTTTTTTTTTTTTGGTGCTTGTTTGAATTAAGAATTTAGTTACTCTTTGTCAAATTAATTAACTAAAAAATTGTTAGGAGAGGTGTTTTTTTAACGGATTACTATTCGAGAATATATTCGACTCATTAATATAAAGGTAAAGAAGTTCAATTTCTCTACCAGTTCGAGCTTTTGGATGATGCGCCATCTAACATGACTATAAAGTCTTGAGATAACCCGAAGTTCTAGGTTCGACTCCCGCCAGTGGCGACTCCACTCGATTTAATTATCCAATCATAATCTCTACATTTAATCTCTCAAGAGTACATAATAAATACTAAACTCCAATACTTTTAACACATTTAAATATGGTGACCCGAGTTACAAATCTCGAAGTCTCTTTTTATTGATGTCCAAAAGTCTTGAATATGGTGGAAATATGTTGTTTGTTTTCAAATGATATATGTACGGTATTATATTACGTTGTATTTTGAATCACTCAGTTTGAATAAGTATTGATAGACATATTTGATTTTTAGATTTCTTTAAAGAACATCATACGAAAGATTTTGCTTCATGGTAAGAAACGTAGTAGAACCATATAAACAATGATTTTTTTTTTCTTTCACCAAGAGCATTACTAGAAGTTTTAGTTCGTTAAGTAAATAAATCGAGCTCATATACACTTTAAATGGTCGATTTTGAAGGTTTAATTCAAACTATCCTATAATACTTCCTATCTATCAACTAGCCAATGGATTCGCCTAAATATTTATGGATTATATAGTTCCCGACATGTGTATTGAGTATGTTTTCACGAATTTTCTAAGAACTCGGATGCACATAAAACTGGTCTGCACACTACATGAACAAAATTAAACAAGATCTTGGTTTATATTCTAAACAAAAGCTAAACTCCTTTTCATCATATATTCATATCCCTACGAAATCTTGTAGAGCCCATTAGCTAGCATAATCATATAAGTATATATTAAACAAACTTGATTAATAATTAAATTAAATTAATTTCGATCTGAAAAATATTTTGTATTGTTGCCTTAACTAAAATGTTTGCCTAAACTTTGGATATAAAATTGGGATTCCAGCCACGTGTACGCAATTTCTCAGATCTTTCCATAAATTACTTTGAAGTACACATACTTTATTATTATTATTATTATTATTAAATGTCACAAGATCACGTGGCCATTAGTAGATTTTTGTTGATTGTAAAATTTGTAGTGATCCGATCCTCTCTAAGTACGTACGTAATTAATTAGTAAGCTCCAAAAAGTTTGTCACCTCTTTCCTTTAAAAAAAGGCCTCTTATGGGTCTTTCGAATTATCAGTCACATTTATTTATAATTTGTTAAAAAATCGTAATTATAGTTTGGGATGGAAAAAATCATATTTTTGATATAAAAAAAACACTATAGTAAAATACTAAAAAATTATACTCCGCTATTCCCTTCGTTTTAAGATTCTATGATAACTTTTTGGAATACAAAAATTAAGAAAAATATGGCTCTATTTTTTTTTTTACCAGAAGGTCAAGATTATAAATGTATCTTTAATGAGTTGTGTGTAAAATTAAAAAAATCAATTAAAAAGTAAAAGTAAAAAATTATATTTTAAAATGAAAAAGTAAAATGATTTATTGCATTTGTTTGGAAAGTTTTATTATTGTAAAACATTAATTTAAAAAAAATAGTAATATGAAATATAAGGAATATATTTTTTTAATAAATAAATGTGAATTAATTTTATAAAATTAAATTTCAAAGTAAAAGTGTCATTTGTAATTTTAGAAACTAAGATCGATTGCTTATTTTTGCCTTGAAAGATCGAGTTACAAATAGTTGTTTTGAGGAGAATTAAAGAATATTGTATTTTATTGTTTACATCGATTCTTTTAATTATAACTATTTGTGTGATTGTAAATAAAATATAGTACTCCCTCTGTTCCAGAGCTATAATCACCAGTGTTCAACGCTGACTTTTTTTGACCGTCCAATACGTATGATAAACTATATAAAAAAATTATGAAAAAATAATTAAAATAAAATTTAATAGTTAAATTTTATTTTAGTTATTTTTTCATAATTTTTGTATAAAGTTTATCATACGTATTGGACGGTCAAAAAAAGTCAACGTTGACCACCGGTGACTATAGTTCTGGGACAGAGGGAGTATTAATATAGTAATAACACTTAAATAAGAAAAAAAGTAAAGTTTATATTTTGGAGTGATGCCGATTTTTTTTAGATGTGACAATAAGATATGTATCGACAAATTTAAAGCATGACTGACTATAATATGTTCACTTTTATAATGAGTTGTACGTTGAAGATGATGTTTTTGCTTGTGGATTTTTTTTTTTTTTTTGGTATTTTGTTCTTATTTTTATTTCATTATATATTTATTTTATAAAATAGCCAATTAAAAGAAAAGGAGTAACTATTAATATTGTTATCATTGTTCCCATCCAAAAAATTATTCATTGCATGTATAAATTACATAGGACTTGTGGAATTTTTTTATAGAATATATAGAGTATCATTTATTAGGTAATTATACCACCTTTTAAAAAAACTATCAATTCTTTCTTAATGCATTTTTTGTTACTATAATTTTTGGGTTAGTTTATTATTGATTTATAAAATAAAGTATATAAAAACACTCAAATTGCGAACTAATCAATTTCTTAATTTTTCTCTGTTAATTGATTGATGTTATAATTCATAAAGTAAAAAAAAAAGAACAAAAAAAAAAAGAAGGTATTCGACACTGTGTACGTGTATTTGAAAGAAACGCATGAAAAACTTTAGTTCTCTAAATTAAATTTTATTTGCCAATATTAATTTATGGTAATTTATAAAAATAAAAATATAGAAGAAATCAAATTTCATAATATTCAACCTAACGTCACGCGATCATAATTATATGAAGTTCAACGCTTTTGGGTGCATGCATTTAATTATGTCATGCTTACGAGGAGATGACCTATGAAGAGTTTCAATTTTTAATAACGTAAATTGCGATTTAATATTTGAGATTTATTAGGTGACGGTGGTCAAAAGGGAAATAAGATTTTGGTAGGCATGCAGAATTGTAAATTGTAAAAGTAGTCCATATGTTTAGCATAATTGTGAAATCGATACCTTTTCGATCACAATATTACAAATACGGCCCTGTGTTTTTTGCATTGGTTTTCTCCCTATGTAAGCATCGTGCGTGTGATGCGCACATGGGTTAATTAAGTCTTATATTGATTGTTGACTTTAATTTATAAGTTCAATTAATAAATTAAATTTGGACATTAAACATAATTTTTAATCATAAATTAATCTGGGGCAGTAAACATAATTTTTAATTTTTTACAGAACTTAAAGTAATATTCTCTCTGTTCATAGTTATTACTCCGTATTAGAAAATTAAAAAAAAAAAATCAATTTAAAGAGTATTTTTTACTTTTTAAAATTTAAAACTTACTTAATTTTTAACATCTACAAGATTTTATTTTATTTTTTTATCGTTTCTTTTTTTAGTTATAAAACAAATACAGTAATATTTTTGTTAATCTCCCTCAGGACCGTTCCTGAATTTACAAGGGCCCTAGTCAAAATTTTGTATAAAAGTAATAATAAATAATTACGATTTTTTCTAAACAAAATGAATATCGTGCAATTTACTATAAACCACGTACAATTTACGTGCATTTTACTATAATTTAATAAATAACGTTTAATTTACGTATTTGTTAATCTAGAGTATAATGTAATTTTATTATAGTATTAAGAAATACTAAAATTATTATTATATTACATTAAACTTTTAAAAAGTGCAATTTACTATAAATTACGTTCAATTTACGTGCATTTTAATATAATTTAATAAATTACGTTTAATTTACGTGTAATAAATTACGTTTAATTTACGTGTATTGGTTAATCTTGAGTATAATGTAATTTTATTATAGTATTAAGAAATACTAAAATTATTGTTTTAGTAAATTAAACTTTTAAAAAAACCACAAAATTCTATTTTTTTCTTGTAAATTAAAAAAAAGTTTTCAAAAATTTACAACGATAGAAATAATTTGAAAAAAAAATCAAGAATTCAATAATTAATTTTCAATTATTTTTTAATAATGTGCTTTATTTTTTTTAAATAACTACGTATTTTAAAAAAAATTAAAATAAAAAAGATTTATGATATTTTTTTGTTATTAATAAATTTAAAATTTGTTATAATATTTTTGTTGAAAAATAGATATATTAAAAATAATTTATTATTGTTTTTGCAAAAAATGTAAAATAATTAAGATAAATATTTTTAAAATATTAGTATTATTTTTCAAATATATATATATATATATATATATATATATATATATATATATATATATATATTTATTTATTTATTTAAAATTGGGCCCCTGAAAAATGGGATCTTGGGCCGTCGCACCCCGGACCTATGCCCAAGCCGGCCATGATCTCCCTTAAGAAGAGACTTAGTCCTTTAGGACGGAGTGTATAAATAATCTCTAGCAAAAATAAAAAAACAAGTAAAAAATTATATTTTAAAATTAAAATTAATTACTCAATAATTTTTAGATATTAATTATGAAGGGAATATTGATTTAAAAGTAAAAGCAAAAATCAGGATAAAATATATTTTGGTATAAAGTATGACTATTAATTTATTTAAATATACGAAAATATATAAAAAGTACTCCGTATCATCCTTAATTGTATTTGTCATAAGATAAAAAATACGTGTGATTGTTTTTTCATCTTCATCTAGACTATTGACATAAGCCAAAGTTATTGGATTGGAAAAAATCACCATCACCCGAGTGACATAAGCCAAAATGATTGGATTAAAATAAACACCATATGGCCGTTGTTTAAATTAGATCCCCTCCATCATTGGTGGTGGTGAGACCGAAATCACATTTCCTATACTTTTGGGGTGAAAAATATATAATACTGTTATAGAATATTTTAATATTTATAGAATAGGCCCACCAACTCTATTGAAATTACGAGCTGACCCAAAATAATTAGTACACGAGATCTTGAACTCGAGATTCGGTGAGAAAAGTCTTCAACCGAAGTATCTCCTTTTTTGTAACAAGGAAAGTGACAGGGACCTACGTGCAATTTCAAACAAGTTTTGGGTCAAAGATTTGAAAGCCATTCACCCAAAATTAATTTAACAAAACAAGATTTCGGTGAAAATGACATGAGAAATCACTTTGGGGGTGTGAAACAGACACAACGAAAAACATATCTCCAAATTTATTCACTATATATATTATTTGCTTTTTATTTAATGACATTTTCCTTAAAATAAAAAGAATTCAAATCGTGCATATATAAGTATATAACAATAACGAATAAAAGGGATGCATTAAGGTCTTTACCTTGATTGACGTTAGCTAGGCGTATAAAAAAATCGAACGCATGTGTGATGTCTATATGGGTTATTTTGGGTGTGTTATTTTTCTGAATTCAATTTCAATTCGATTAACTCAATCAAATTAAAGTTCATACCAAGATTATGATTTAAAAAATATTGAAATAGTAAAACTAGATAACATTTTTTTTTTAAATTTGCAAGAGATAAAAGTAATAAAACAAATTCGAGACATATAGGTGAGACTTGAGAGTAGTACGTCTCATGACATCACACATGATGCACACTTTTATAGACATGGATGTGTTTTTGGGGGTCCATTTATTAAGATGCACCATGTGAAAAAAAAATTATTATTAATATAAATAAAGAACTAAAGGAATTCATAAACAAATTCAAGTAGCCAATTTAAAATTCTTAACCCAATTTCTCACTCTTCATCTCTCTATATATATTGAACTAACATTGCAGGACTTTCATAACTCACCCGGTCAAACATTTTTGTCCGAAAAAACAAGGTTTAATTTGTCTCCTTCCATAAAACAACCTCCTGAAACTAACTGTGTGAGAGAGAGAAATAAAAATGGAGAGTTATTATTACAATGATGAGCAACAAGCCTTTTTGGAAGAGCTTGAAAATTACTGCACGAACCAAGCCTACCTCGCCGCCGTCGACGGCTGCCTGAGCCTGGAATCTTTTTACAACGGCAACCCCAACAATTACGCTATTTCCAATTCGGTCCCTACTTCCTTCGAGAGCAACATCAGCCCACAGCTGTCCCATTCCCCGCCGGATTTCACGGTGGATTCCTCCAGCACCATCAATTTCGAGGCCCAATCAGGGCCTTACGGGCCCGGGGCCCACACGTACTGGAATGGGCCGGAATTGGGCCTGGATAATTGGGCCCCGTGTAAGATGGAGCCCGTTTCCGAAATGCCCGGCGCATACAACTTGGGCTTCGGCCAGCAGGTCAGCGAGAGGAAGAACAAGTCGAAAAAGGTGAGCGGGCAGCCGTCGAAGAATCTCATGGCGGAGAGGCGGCGGAGGAACCGCCTCAACGACCGCCTCTCCATGCTCCGATCCGTCGTACCCAAGATCAGCAAGGTAAATACTAAATACAATTTTCATAATTAATTAATTAATTGCGATTAGTGAAATTTAAATAATTAATTAACTTTAATTTGGGTATCGATTCAGATGGACCGGACATCTATACTCGGGGACACTATAGATTACGTGAAGGAGCTGATCGAAAAGATCAACGGCCTACAAAGAGAGATGAATTTCGGATCGAACGAACTGAGATCGATGAGCATATTCAATGACGTCAAGCCTAATGAAATTGTCGTCAGAAATTCACCCAAGGTATATATATATATATATATATATATATATATATATATATATATATATATATATATATATATATGTGCAACAATTAATTAGTTACTACTATTATTAATAAATTTATAAAATTTCTTATAATTTTGAACATTTTTTTTGTTACAGTTTGATGTGGAGAGGAGGAATTCAGACACGAGAATCGAGATATGTTGCGGTGCAAAACCTGGGCTGCTGTTATCGACTGTGACGACATTGGAAGCGTTAGGACTCGATACGCAACAATGTGTTATAAGTTGCTTCAACGAGTTTTCGGTACAAGCTTCGTGCTCGGAGGAGATGAAACAAAGGGCGATTTTCGACTCCGAAGATGTGAGGCAAGCGTTGCTTAGAAACGCAGGATATGGGGAAGGCTGTGTGTAGATTATTGTATTCAATCTGAGTACCAATTTTTTTTTTTTTTTTTTTTGTATTGTATTTAGACTTGTTGAGTTTGATTAGTTTTTTTGAAAGAAAAAAAAAATAGGCAAGAATCTTTCACATGTTATAAATGACCGTTTTATTTTATTTAGGTTAGTTAAACACGAATGCATAATTAAAAAGAAAGCAGAATTGTAATCGTGTAATGAGTGGTACATGTAATACATATTTTACTTAAGCCATTTTTTTATTTAATAGTATATACTTGTCACATTCATATTAATTTTAATTGTTTTTGTTCCACTTACATATTTATATTTTCTTTACTGAAAGCTACACAGTATTTATATCCTAAAAGGAAAAATAATTATTTTACATTTTTTATTTAAAATTAAAATTTATCTCCGTTTTTAAATGTAAGTTAGTTTTACTCTCAATTCCTTTATCTCCTCTTATTTTATACGGAATACAATGTGATATAAATACTCTTATCTTCTCCATTTTTTATTTTACTTTGACCGCACCTTTGAAAATTAATTTCCCATTTATTTAATATCCAAAATGAGTCGAATGAACTAACGAATAGAACCTCCACATATTAAGAATCTTACTAACATTGTCACTCAACTAACAAAATATAAAAACAATCAATCATTACAACACACTTTATTTTTATAAGAATTCTCTTAAAAAAATTTAAGTATTAATATGTGGAGTTTGATCACCGTGAAGAAAAGAGTATAATTTTTTATACTCCATTTAACTGTACTTGCATTTGATGATTAACTTAACAAAACAAAAATTCAGCACTCAATCAAATCACCCAACAACGGAATGATCGATAAATGAATGATCAATGTAGGTAATCAAAAGTATCTATAACTCTACATCGTAACTAGGGGAATCACGAGAGAACGAGTAGAAAGCTACAATAAGCTCGTGTAGAGTTCCGAAACATTCATATCACAGTGCCAAAAAGACATCCCCAAAACATCTAATTAAATAGTCTGTTGAGGCACAAATTAAATATAAGTAGGAAGAATGATAATTGATCGAGTCTTACCTACGTATAAAGCTTCAATCACTATAGTTAACAAGGATTAAGGATATATAAGCGAGAACCATGTTTAGATCGAGTCAATCATCTTCGACAAGACCAATCAACAGACCATTCTCCAACGATTCTTTAAGGCGATTTGGGATAATTAATCAAGTAATTCAATAGTTAAATTAGTCCAAATCGAAGTTATAATATAAAAAATTAATATCCATACTAGCTAGCTCTCTTTGACTTATACCAATTATCACATTTTTTTCACAAATTACAAAAGGAATGTGACCATTAGTTCGAGACAAGATGAATGAGAATTCAATGTGTAAATAACTTTCATTGGATAAATAAGGGTTATTAAGAATTAATGTGAAATAATTAATTAAAATCACTGCAAAATGTATCCTAGCTAACTGAAAAAAACACTTGTGATTATTGTTGTTTAGTTACGGGGTCTACACTAGAGACAGTTCTCTCCATATCCAGCGCTTCTAAGCAGTGCCAGCCTCACGTCTTCTGTATCGAAAGTAGCCCTTCCTCTCGACTCCTCTGAGCACGAAGCTTGGACAGAGAACTCGTTAAAGCAACTGATAGCACACTGTCGAGTGTCGAGGCCTAATGCTTCCAACGTTGTAACCGTAGACATAAGCAGTCCCGGTTTCGCACCACAACATATCTCGATTCTAGTATCTGCATTTCTCCTCTCCACATCAAACTGCAACAAAAAAAAGTTTCAAATTAATTATCAGAAATTATAATTTTATTAATAATTATAAAATTATCTAGACAAACTAATTAATTGTTACATATATATACCTTGGGTGAATTTCTGACGACGATTTCATTAGGCTTGACGTCATTGAATATGCTCATCGATCTCAGTTCGTTCGATCCGAAATGCATCTCTCTTTGTAGGCCGTTGATCTTTTCGATCAGCTCCTTCACGTAATCTATGGTGTCCCCGAGTATGGATGTCCGGTCCATCTGAATCGATACCCAAATTATAATTAATTAATTAATTAATTACATTTCACTAAACACAAATAATTAATTAATTAATTGTGGTAATTATGAAAAAATGTATTTACTATTTTACCTTGCTGATCTTCGGCACGACGGATCGGAGCATGGAGAGGCGGTCGTTGAGGCGATTCCTCCGCCGCCTCTCCGCCATGAGATTCTTCGACGGCTGCCCGCTCACCTTTTTCGACTTGCTCTTTCTCTCGCTGACCTCATGTGGGCCGAAGCCCAGGTTGTACGAGCCGGGCATTTCGGAAACGGGCTCCATCTTACACGGGGCCCAGTTATCCAGGCCCTGCCTCGGCCCATTCCAGTAAGCATGGGCCCCGCCGTGCTGGGCCTCGAAATATATGCTGCTTGAAGAATCCACTGTGAATTCCGGCGGGGAATGGGATAGCTGAGGGCTGATGTTTTCGAACGAAGTTGGGACTGAATTGGAAATAGTGTAATTGTTAGGGTTGTTGTTGTAAATTGATTCGAGGCTCAGGCAGCCGTCGACGGCGGAGAGGTAAGCTTGGTTTGTGCAGTAATTTTCGAATTCCGTCGCCCCGCCGCCGCCGCCGCCGCACACTAGCTCTTCCAAAAAAGCTTGCTGCTCTGCTGTGTAATAATTCTCCATTTTTATTTCTTTCTCTCTCTCTCACACACACACTAAACACACAGTTGGTTTGTTTTTAAGAAGCAAGAATGTTGACCGAGTGGGGATATTGAAGTCCTAGGATGTGGTGCAATATATATATAGGAGATGAAGAATGAGTTGGTATTGAGATAACAATAATTAATTACAGTATTTTATTTTATTTTTTTCACATGAAGCGTTTTGACTAATGGTAAGAGTAAAACTGTAAATATTGAATACTACCGCTGACATCTCCCATGACGTCATACATTTAAGAAATTAAAAT
Organism: Euphrasia confusa; assembly: GCA_954870475.1. NCBI lineage: Eukaryota > Viridiplantae > Streptophyta > Magnoliopsida > Lamiales > Orobanchaceae > Euphrasia > Euphrasia confusa. The sequence goes on along the minus strand of OX940956.1, from coordinate 42,159,188 downwards.
AAAAGACTTTACTAAAAGCTAAGTAACCTCTTGGAAAAATTAAACTTTACTAAACTTTTTCATATAATGATTAATGAGTATACTGTTCAGTTGTATCTTCCAATTTTCCTTTTACGAAATATAAGTAGTTCCTTACACAAATATTTTACATTTCAAACAAAACAGTATTATCTATATTTCACCCAACATTTTACGTTTGAGTAAATTTTACATATGTTTTTTTAAAATAGCAATAAAATATTTATTTAGTTTTCATGAAAGCTTTTATACTTTTTTGGGTAGATAAATTAAAAATATTAGAGGCGAGCCTAAGACGAGACAAGATTTACTTGATTCTGTTCTGGTTTTTTTTTTTTAGTTAAGGGTTGTTAGCTCAGTTGATTGAGTACTTCAGTTAATGACGAAAAAGTCCGAAATTCAAACTTCAAGACATTACAATTGAACTAGACAAAAAAAAATCACACTTTTTAAAAATTGATCTCGTGAACTCACGATCCGATATGCGATATGAAATTGGGACGAAATCGAGATAAGATTTACTCAATTCCATCATGTTCTAGAAATTTGATCTCGTTAACTCAGGATCCGATATGAAATTGGGACGAGATCGAGATAAGATTTACTTGATTCCATCACGTTCCAAAATTTTTTGAGCGGGACAGAACGGAACATGATCACACTTTTTAAAAATTGGTCCCGTGAACTCGAGGTCGATATGAAATTGGGACTAGATCGAAATTTAAACGAGATCGAAATTTAATTTAACCAATTTCAATAAAAAAATATTATATACTTTTAAAAACATTTTTTATATAATTATTTAATTATTTATTATAAAACATTTTTTTATAAAAACCATATTTATTTAATTTAGTTTAAATTATAGTATTATAAAGTTTATTTCTTACGAATTATATAACATTAAATATATTATAAATAATTAAATAATATTTTTTAATATATATAAATATATATACATATTTATGAGGTTTATTTAACTAATTCCGCTTTTATATGTTATTTTAATATGAGATCAAGACGAGACAAGATTATTATTTTTTATATTTCAATCTCATCTCGTCCCATCCCATTTAAGAACGGGATCAAAAGAGATCGTGATCTTGAGACCAAATACTCACTTCTAGAAAATACTACAACAATAAAATATTATTTACGATTTTTTAAAGTAAAAAAGTAACTGTGTATAAAATTAAAAATTATGTAAAATATTAATTAAAAAAGTAAGAATACTTATTACTAGTATTATTTAAAAAAAAAAAAGTTCATATCACTTATGTGCATTAAGAAAAAATACTTATTATAAGACAAAAATAATATACTCCGATTAAGTTTTTGAATTTAAAATACAATTTAATCTTATTACTATAAAACAAAAATAATGCTTCAATTTGTAATTTAAAATTTTGGATTTAAAATACAATTTAACCTTTTTTATATCCACTTATGTAATTACAAGAAGGAATTGAGTAAGGCCGTGTTGTAATATATACTGTACTTTATTAATTATATTGTATGGTCAGCATTACATCACGCATTATCTCATCCAAGATAATTAAAAAACAAAAATGTATAGTATATACAGTATATACATATCCCATGAATGAAGCATCTGGTCCACTACTTTGAATTCTTGGGTTCTTCTATTTTATACATCATACATGTATTATATGTATGTATATATTGATGTGCTGTATACGAGTTTATAATCGTAGTTCAAAGTCATATATCAATATTCTTTAGACAGCACGTTTTTAGTTTTGACCCATAAAAGAATAATCATTTTTCGTTTTAAGTTTTATTACATACTGTAGTTATTACTAGTCCATAACAAATTAACAATACAAATATGTGCCTTAAACATAGGATAGTTTTTGTTCAAACATTAATTAAAGATTCCCTTTTTCACGACACGTGACTTTGAAGATAAATAATGTACTTGGTACAGTTTGGAATAAAAATAATCTACGTTCCACAAGTGTTTTCCATTTTCTTTGTAATTTTACAAAGAAACTGGAAAACATTTGTGGGACAGATGTACTGATGTAGTATTTGGGAGGGCTTCGTAAGTGATAAGACTGGGTCTTTCCCCCTAAATGAAATATGATTTTAGCCCTAATTTTGGCCCAATTTGAAAATTATGCAGTGAAAAGTTGGAGACAATAATTTTGTTGGTCCCTTAAAATGGGTAAAGTCTCGATTTGGTCCACTAAAAGGAGTCAGTTTCAATTTAGTCCCTTAAATCATAAAAATGTAGTCAATTTAGTCCAATTTGATCGGAAAATTCAAAATTTCGCCGGAAAAAAACACGTGGACTTCTTTCCGATGAAATTTGTTGACTAGGCGCCATGTGGATTCGCCAGCGTAAGCATCAACTTGACCGATTTGGTCCACTTAAAAAGGTCAGTTTCAGTTTAGCCCCTTAAATCAAAAAAATTAGTCAATTTAGTCCAATTTGATCGTAAAATTCAATCTATCACTATGAAAAAGACATTTTATACAAGTAGAATCGAATTTGTTCTTTTTTCTCAAATAACATTAATTATTGTTAAAATTTATTGAAAAATTTGCGTATTTAAAACTTATAACACATAAAACACTATTTCCAATTAAATATTTTATTATTTTTATTAATAAATTTAAACCAGTTATTAATAATTAATAATTATAATTATTAGTTCTTTATTAATTATAATTAGTAAATTTTATATTAATTTATAATTAAATTTTAATAATTATTAATAATTGATTTCAATTTATTAAAAAAAATAAAATATATGATATAATGTGTTTTATAGGAAATAAGTTCTAAATAAATAAAATTTTCAATAACTCTGGATAATAATTACTACGATACTTAATAAAAAAATTATGTTTAATTCAAAATTTATTTTAAAAAAATTATATTTATATATAACTAAAATTAATACTATATAATGACAATATGGTCTCGATTGTAGTAAGTGATCGATCTACTTGGTTAAAACTTAAACCCATCTCTTTTAAAACCAAAACTGATTAAATACTTCCTGTATACAATATATATTTTTTTTCGTGAAAATTTAAATTTTACGATTAAATTAACTACATTTTTTTATTTAAGGGACTAAACTGAAACTAACATTTTTTAATGGACCAAATTGGTCAATGTGATGCTTACGTGACAGATCCACGTGGCACTTGGTCAACAAATTTTACCGGAAAGAAATCCACGTGTCTTTTTCCGACGAAATTTTGAATTTTCTGATCAAATTGGACTAAATCGAGCACATTTTTGTGATTTAAGGGACTGAATTGAAACCGACCATTTTTAGTGGACCAAATCGAGACTTGACCACTTTTAAGGGACCAACAAAAATTTTCTCTCTGAAAAGTTGAGTACTTAATTACATTTGTGTATAAAAAACATTACTTTTCTCAGCCGTAAGTTTAATACATCACACAGCAAATAAAACAAGTTTTTTACTCAGAACAAGATTCTTAAACGAAAAAATAAAACAAAGTAGGATATTTGTTTTTCAAATTGAGACGAGAAAAGAAGGAAATGATCTCCAACGAGAAATGCAATTTACCTCTGGTATATACCAGGCTGGGCTTTCAGTGGTTGTACTTCATTGTGTCCTTTTCAAAACCAATTGTTGGGAATTGTTTTGCGTATTCCTCAACCTCGTTGCGCAGGCTTGACAATGCAGATTGATGAGTTTCTGACTCCATAGACGCTACAAAATCCTTCAATTTTGTTCCTGGTTTTGGCAATCAATGATTTCATTAGATGAAACTAACCAAACTGCAAAATTATGGCTGATAATTAACAGGACAAATAGCCATGTCATTCATACGAGGGTATGCAAAAATGCACAATGAGAATGGGTGGGGTGGTGTAGCAGAATACGAAATCTGTTGTAACACCATCTTATGAATAAGACAATCATACATTATGAGTAAGAAATGTTGTACTTTTCAAAGCAATGTAAATCACTTTTGAAAAGTATAACATTTTACTCTAGAAGTAAGATTTTTTATTTGAAATGTATGGTTGTCTCCGTAAGGCGGCCTTGCAACACACCTATTGGTAGCAGAAATAACGCTTTTATCACACAAAAAAAGGATATGTTTCAAAAATACAAATACCCCCTCGATACTTGTTAAACCAATTTGTAACCTCAGTGGGGGATATTTGTAAAGATATATCAATCTCAAAGAGAGCTTTATAATTTAGAAAAGATTTTTTTTCCCTTTTATTTGTAATTAGGCCTAAAAACATAAATTTAAGAACCATTTGCATCGGCCTTTATCTTTAGAGCCAACTTAACAGCCGCATCAAAGAATTCTGCGACTTTCACAAAATCTTCTTCGGCGAATCCTCTTGACGTGAGAGCCGGTGTTCCTATAAGGTTTGTACAGATTGAATCAAGAATTAAGCTAGAAAAAACCAATAGATCCAAAATAATCATTATGTAGGGTAGCTTACCCATACGAATGCCTCCAGGAACCATGGCAGACACATCCCCTGGGACAGTGTTTTTATTGGCAGCTATATGAACTGCCTCCAAAACTTTTTCAACTCTAGATCCATCAATGCCCTGCAAAAAACGATGAGCATGTCATCCGCATGGGCTAGCAGAAAACAATTAGAAAATAACAAACTAATCACGCAAGGAAACCGAAAATTGGGTCTACCTTGTTTCTTAAATTAACCAAGACAAGATGGTTATCAGTTCCACCAGATACAATGTCATAGCCTTCCTCTAGCAAAGTCTGAAGAGAAAAAATGCAGTTGAAAGTAGATGACATAACAGGATAATAGCATAATAGAACTCGAAAAGAGCTCTCTGAATATATGAACCAAAAATGGAAGTCTGGCCTTAAAGCAAAAGGTGTTACCTCTGCAAACTTGGAGCAATTACTGAGAACTTGCTTTTGGTAAGCTTTGTATTCTGGTGTCATTGCCTGCAACCAAATAGGTTATGAAAAAATAAGCTAGCACAGACCGCATCAACATTTTCTCCAAATAATTACTTGATTACATATGAAAATCGACCTGTTTTAGTGCGACAGCTAAGGCGGTTATAGTGTGATTGTGTGGTCCACCTTGAAGTCCAGGAAACACAGCTTGATTAATTTTGTCTTCATAATCATACTTAACCTAATTTAGAAATGGTCCAAGACTTTAATATTTCAAGCAACAAAAACCTATGAAGCAACATCAGAATCTATTTCCCTGCAGCTAAACACTTCCCCATCTGCATGGTTTATCCCCAACAATTTATGGGTGCCATCAGCATGTATCTATGTATATGGAACCAAAATAAATTAAATTATATGCATCCCTTACTAAAAGTACATGAGATTACTTTTTATTTAATTAGAAATGGCGTTAACCTGTAATTTCTTGTAAAATTAATGGTAATAATGTTTTGAGTTAATTTCTAAAATCACCAAGCTTTTCATATTTTGGATGATAATATGCAAACAAAGAAACAAAAATGCATAAAGTCAAACAAAATGAAAATTGAACCAAACCCCATGAATAAATAATGCTCACTTCTTCTCCTTTTTTATTGATCTCTTTTAATCCCTTTCTGAAAAAGATCATAGCTCCACGTGGTCCACGTAGTGATTTGTGTGTGGTTGTTGTAACCACATCTGCATACTCAAACGGAGACGGGATGACACCAGCAGCAACCAACCCACTAATGTGTGCCATATCAGCCAACAAGACGGCTTTTTGCTTGTCACATACCTGCCAATATGAAAATGAAAGACATAAGTAAGTTTGGAAAATATCAGCGCAAGATAACCTAATACCATTAATTTGACCGCATAATTATCGATTATTTTGACCTTGCGAACCCTGGCATAATCATATAGACGAGCATATGCACTTGCGCCAGCAACAATCAGTTTCGGTCTGAAAAGAACTGCACTCTTTTCCAGCTGCAGAGACAGAAGTCAACTCTTCATATGAGAAGACTCAAAGTGTAAAAGAAAGTAAACAGTTTGTTTTATAACCCACATCACATATCAATTTCCATTTACCACAAATGTGATACCAAATAAAAATTAAACTCTTCACATAGTCCTGAAATGCTCTACAACCTCATAAGGTGTTCATCACAAGTTGGAAAACTCAAAGTATATACTAAGCACAATCAGCTGTCTACAACACTCATCTAAATTATATCATGAAATATAACTGACCATTAATTTTAAACAAGGGTGGCAAGCAAAGTACACTCAAAATGCCAGAAGAATAGCCGCACTGATATTTATTGCATGTTAGTGTAAATGAAGGATATGTTTGGCAGGAAAATAATTCTCCAAAAGGTAGGAACTATAAAACATAGTTTTTTTTTGTACTTAATTAGACATAACCTAGTTTGTTTATTTTCATGAATGAATGTACTTAGAAATCGTAAGTTGTTAAAACGCTTCACGCAGTTATAACAAAATTCTAGAAGATCAAATCACTGGTACCTGATCATAGTCGATATAGCCAGTGCTTTCATCCAGTCTGTAAGGCATTGTCTCAAAAAATATAGACACGGCACTGATCTTTTTCGTATCAGTCTATAAGACAGAACATTTTTTAGAAAATAAACGACGACTTAAAATGTGCAAAAATAAAGAGAAAATCATTATTGAATTCCAGAAGTTAAGTGGGAAAAACCTGATAACCATGTGACAAATGACCGCCATGGGGAAGATCAAGTGCCATGATCCTTTCATGAGGTTTTAGCAAAGCAGTATAAACTTGAAAATTAGCAGGGGATCCAGAAAGTGACTGTACATTCACTGCAAAAATAATGCGTGTTACTTTTGATATATCTGACTTATAATTATTCTTCTCATATGAAAAAAGAACTAAAAGCGAAATTATTTCATTACATCGTGTTACTTAAAAGTACTCACATAATCTAACATAATGTAAGACTTAATAGCATTTCACATGGATTTCATCCTTGCAATAGCTATATAGCAGGTACAAAATAGAAAACACTAAATGTCTATAATTTCTTCCTCTCAACTAAATCATTAATTTGTTAAAAAAAACTGAGGAATTTGGTTAAATAGTATCATTCCAAAGAGAAAAGTGCTCACCTCCCCATTTTGCAGGATCCAATTGAAAAGCCTCTAAGGCACGTTTCTGACACAGTGTCTCTGCCATGTCTATGTACCTAAACATAAACAAATCCAATAATACGGTGATAATAAATACATATATCAAAACACGATCAATGTAGAGTTGAAATTTTAATCCTACGCTACTCTTGAAAAATTACTCGCACCGGTTCAAGTCCAAGACATTGTGACTAGTGCAACAAACAATACCATAACATAATGAAGGTTGATGTCATATAATGAAGGAATATTTGACACCAATCGAGACAAGTCACACACCAGGAATATCAATACATAATTCAATGATGAGAAAACAAAGAGCCATACTCATTTCCTCCATAGTATCTCGCGCCAGGGTACCCTTCACTGTACTTATTAGTCATCACCGACCCAACGGCTTGCATCACCGATAATGAAGTGAAATTTTCGGAAGGTATGAGCTCCAAGCCCTGAATGAACAATGATAACATTAAAGCTCACCCATAAGCATACAAAAAAATAGTTCCACAAAAATACCTTCCATTGCCTTGCTTTCTCAAGTTCAATGATGTCAGCAATCTCCGGGTCTACTTCTTCCAGCGGCGCGTTCAATTGATTCGTCCACTGCCGAAATCAATACCGTTAACTCACTCATCTTCCCCACAACATAATCGAAGAAGATATAGATGACCCGTTACCGTGATTCGCGAAGTGTCCTTCTGGCTAACAGCTTGATTCGACTGACGGAGAAAATACCGTAAACGGAGATCAATAGAACGAAATGAAACATAATCGGAACTCGGATTTTTTTTTAGCAAATGACAACATACGAACCGTGTGAATGCGGGAATAGGAGCCGGAGAGAGATCGAAGAGATGAGAGCCTGCGGAGAACGATTGCCGCCATTGTTGAGTTCTGATAGTGCCACACACAGTGATTCGTTTGCGGTAGTAGAGATAGGGCCATAGGGGGTTGGTGGCCGGGTGGGTGGTGAGAGGAGATGAGTCACTATCGCATCTGTTTTATTTTATTTTCTTTTTGAACTAAAATACATTAAATTTTGGGAATGTCGAAAGTGAAAACGATTGTGGGTTCGGTGAAATGGTGTGGTACTGTGGTAGGGTCCACAAAATCGACCATTTTCCAAATTGCTCGTGCTCGCACAAGTACACATTCGCAGCACACAATTTACCGCAAATTAATTAATGCTAAGGTATCAATCTACATAAAACCTCTAAAAAAGAATACTCTATTAAGGAATAAACTCTTTTCAAGAATAAAAATTCATGGTCCCAACTTGGGACCAGTTATAATTTGGAATAAACTCCATATTGTAATAATTCATATTTTTTTCAAGTCCCAACATAAAGAAATACACCTTCGTTTAGGAATAAATTATAATAATTATATATAATTTTACAATAGATTTAATTAATTGATTTAAAATACTTGTTCAAGGTTGATTGTGACAATGATTTAATATTCTGTGTTCTAACTTTATCCTTCAACTCCATGAAGAAAATGTTGATTTGATACAATTGTTAAAAAAAATGTATTTTAATAGTATTTATAGATGGAAAAATAAAGCAATTAAAAGCAAGTATGCATTATGGTCTTGAGTATTGTCTTTTCATATTAGGTGAGTAAATTAGTTCAATTAAGTTCACACATTACATAATCCACTAATTATACTATTATATAATATACATGCTTTAAAAAAAAATATACTAACTCTATTTAGGAATAACTCCCATTTAAAAATATTTTTTTGTGGTCCCAAAGATATGACTATAGGGAGATTTTACTGTATATTTATATAATATATAAATCCAAAACTTTGCTAATCCCACAACAATGTGAATACAAAAAAATACACTAAGAAAAATGAGCATATTCATACTGCGTGGCAAATACAAGGCTTACATATGTCTACTATTGGCTTTTATTTACCAATAATAAATATTACTTGACATTTAATTAAATATGAGCATTTAAATATTTATGATTTAAAATCGGTATTTTAGTCTTGGGTAATTTAGTTATGGTAATGGAATGATTCGGGTTTTTATTAATTAGCTATCTTAATTTGCATTCATTTCCTAATGTGTAAATAATAATAATAATAAATGGTAAAATTCCTATAATTCGGTTAAATATATTAATAGACACAATTAATTCTCTCATAATTTAAAATTAATATATTTAACACAATCATCCGATCAATTCTTTCATAATTATATCATATATTATCAATATGCATATATTGAATTTGGACCATTTGTCATACCATATATATAATATTATTAATACTTATTTAAATAAATCAACTTCTTAATTATAGAAAATAAATAAGCCGTAATTTTATCTCCTATTAATATTACATAAGAATATGCTACTTTTATATTAATTTACCATATTTTATTCAATCACTCCTTAAATATAGAAAATTTTAACTAAAAATCCGGATTCGATTATAGTATTTAAGATAATTATTCAATTATTATTAAAAAATTATACAAACCCTAATTTATAACTACACCTATAAAAGGGTCTTCATCTTCACTCATTTTTAAAATCATACGGATCATTCTTTTTTATGTATTAATTATTGTTCCATTATTATTATTATCATCATTAATCATTTTTCTTATTGTTTTTTTAGGAGCAATGTAAGTAAAATTTAATTTGTTGTTTCTATTGATTTAAATTGTTCATTAATATAATTTAATTTATTGTGTATCTAATTTAATTTGTTGTGTTTATATTCATTTAAATTGATCGTTGTTTATTTCTAATTGATTTGCTGCTCTTATGAGTTTTTTTCGCGTATAGTTGTTTGTATTTTTTTTTCATTTTTTTTGTAGGTGGTTTTTTTGAATTGGTGAATATCCGAAAACGAGTCAATGGGCAATGCATGACAGAGTTAATGAGATCCAGTGCTCAACATAAGTTTATTATGTTTCGTTTAATATTTTTTGTATTTTTTACAGTCACAAAAAGTTTCATATGTAATTTAATTTTTCTTATTGATTTTTATTGTTTGTTACAAGTGTCGTTATTATATCGATAAATTTTGACCTTTTTTTTCATATACAGGAATTGAGTTTTGGTGGTACAAGTGTGGTCGCACATTATGACATATATGTTGTTTTTGTTCCCCGCATCATTCATCATTCAAGTTGATTTATGTTGTTGTGCAATGTGTTGTTTCGAGTGGAAGTTTAGTTAGGAAATTCTTTAGCCGAAACATAGATTGAGTCCTTCTCCAGTGTTTGATCTTGGACTACTAGAATCTGTACAACTATAACAATGAAATTTTAACAAAGCAAGGTGAAACGTTTCTTTCCCATTTTTATTTTTTATTTAAATATATCATTTCATATTGCTATTGTGTGTGTGCCGTTTTGTTTACAGAAACAACAAAAGGGGATAAGGAGGTCCAGTGATTTGTCCTTGGTGCAGCGATAATTTTTTTTGTTAGCTTTTAGGATTGTAACTTGGCTCTAACACCACTTGTTACGGGACAAAGCTCTGAACGCCACACGATCAAGACCGGTGCCACTAGATACTACTTGTTGCAGATCGACGATGTATAGTACGAATAATAATGCGGAACCCCGAAAATAACTTAACAATAAATAAAGAAGAAGGAGACAAGTAAAGAAGACAAGGAATTTACGTGGAAACCCAAATCGGGAAAAAACCACGGGAGAATCGACGAGAACTTTCACTATAATATTGCCGATGATTACAAGGATTGATATCCACTCTAAAACCCTCTAATCTCACACAATATTATCTATCTCTATGATGGTATTAACTCGTGTTCTACACTCAAATAATTATGTCTATGGAGATCCCTATTTATAGGTGTAGAAAACTCATAAATTATGCAACTAATAGGAATAGGAATAAACCCTTTTCCTAATATATGACTCCTAAATCCATAAGAAATAAAATTATATTATATTCAATATAATTCTAATTTTCCTAAATAAGGAAACAAAATTCTTACGAATTCGAGTCATATTTTAACAATCTCCACCTTGACGAGAAACCGCGAAATCCCATCGCACATGTGTCACCAAGCCGCGAAATCTCATCGCACATCAAACCATAAAGCGAAATCACATTGCCCATGCGAAATCACATCGCACTCCATAGTCTCGTCCCTCGTCTTCCTCCAAATGCCCCAACGGGCCTAGTTCCTAAAAGTTTGGACCTTCAAAGGTCCCCATAACTCGGAACGTACATACCCGAGTGTCTTCTTCGAGTTGTGAGCCCAATTCGAGATATACCCTCTCGACCGCTTTCCAAGCGCACATGACTCACCAAGTTTAGAAACACTCCATAGATCGAAAAACACTCGATCCTTCAAATCGACTTTCCTCACATGCCCAAGCCGCACATGGTCTAGTCGTGTAGACTCTTCATCCGAGAGCCTAGTTTTTTCCACGGTTACTTCGTTCACCGCTTCATCTTCTTCTTTAAGCTTGGTCACTCCGGCCTTCGATTGCATGCCTCTATGCCGGATAGACTCTTCTACCAAGAGTCGAGTTTCGGCCCCGGTTACTTCCTCCACTGCGCCTTCATGGAGGACATAAGGTCGCTTTGCCTTTTCGTCTCCTCCCAACACTACCAAAGCCGCTTTGGTAGCCTCAAAAACTCCACCTTCACAGGTGTAGTTAAACATAACTCCGGTTACTTCGTTCACCGAGCTATAGTGACATACCTTATTCCCGTGTCGCGACTTCGAATTCCCCGAGTCACTCCCTTTATCACGGTACTTCTTTTGGACGTCAAGTCCATCACATGATGCCACATCGGAGACACCAACACCAATTGTCTTTACGTTCTCCCTCGCAAATAGCGCCAATAACACGGCTACATAGGATATTATCTTGAAAAGTTGCCACAACTCTACAAATAATTCCCAAAACTCCTTTGCGGACCTTGTTTTTATGGTTTCCTCGGTCATGGAGTTCGATAGATGAAGGTCAATAGTAATTACCTTCCGATCGAGCTCAATCCTCACGGACTCCTCCATGTCGTGATGGTAAAGAGGAAACCCCATGTTGAGATCTTACATCGGTAGATCGTACTTCACGCTCGTCATCGAAACCTTGCTCCGAAGGTAGTAGAATCGTAGTCTTGCTCTGGAAGGTCACGAGATCGTTGCCTGGCTCTGATACCACTTGTTAGCTTATAGGATTGTAACTTGGCTCTAACACCACTTGTTACGGGACAAAGCTCTGAACGCCACACGATCAAGACCGGTGCCACTAGATATTACTTGTTGCAGATCGACGATGTATAGTACGAATAATAATGCGGAACCCCGAAAATAACTCAACAATAAATAAAGAAGAAGGAGACAAGTAAAGAAGACAAGGAATTTACGTGGAAACCCAAATCGGGAAAAAACCACGGGAGAAACGACGAGAACTTTCACTATAATATTGCCGATGATTACAAGGATTGATATCCACTCTAAAACCCTCTAATCTCACACAATATTATCTATCTCTATAATGGTATTAACTCGTGTTCTACACTCAAATAATTATGTCTATGGAGGTCCCTATTTATAGGTGTAGAAACCCATAAATTAGGCAACTAATAGGAATAGGAATAAACCCTTTTCCTAATATATGACTCTTAAATCCATAAGGAATAGAATTATATTATATTCAATATAATTTTAATTTTCCTAAATAAGGAAACAAAATTCTTACGGATTCGAGTCATATTTTAACATTTTGACTAAAGCTAAGTATAAAATCATTGTAGGTGTTACGAACGGTGTCTCTAAAGTTCTGTTGTGCTTATTAAATTATATTTATGTTGAATTGGTTGGAATTACTGCTGTTGAAGCTTTCAAGACAAATGACCAGGTAGTATTTCTTAAATAACTCTTATCCGAATGAGTTATATTTTCTTCACACTTTTCTATTTTTGTTATTAAATATGCAATTCAATTTTGTAATATGTTTTTTTATTCTCCAGATCACGTTCCCTTCCGTAGTTGAAGGTCTTATTCCGGGATCATGTTCTCAACCTTCAATGCATATCCATATGCAAAATCTGATTGAGAAGGAGTTTTGTTCAAAGTTAGGGTGGCGTCATGTCATGTGGAAGGTCATGAAAAATTTTACGATGTAAAAAGTATTCAGATGATGCAGCCTTTTTGAGGAGATAGGTTTAATTATTCGGGTGATGAGATGCGCAAATCCATTTTCGAACTACATATGGATTTAGATAATATCCATAGCTCCAATCATCGGATTCTCGATCAATGTTAGTATTTGTTTTAGTCAACAATTTCAAGTTGCAGATTTTAGAATCTCAGAATCAAGAGCCACTAACAAAGCATAATTGTAATTGTTATATTGCGATTAGAATATGAATCTCACGAATGAGACCGCTAATGTGGTTTATAAGGAGATATGAAAATATATTATATTTAATGTATTTTGTATTTCCTTTTTGAAGGTGTATGCTTTTCTAACATATTTTAAATGAGAAAAGCTCTTTCACTTTAATAAATATTGAGTCATATTAAAATGCACGTCTTTCAAACATAATTTGCACAAGAAGAAAAATTATATATTTATTAATAATATTATTCAATTTTATATGTCAAATATGATTCAAGTTTATATACAAGATTTATTATCATATGACAATATAAATTTTTATGTGTTGAAAAAAATTATTTTATTAAATAAAAATAACATGTAAATTTTATGTGTTGAAAAAAATTATTTTTAAAAAAAAAATAACATGTAAATTTTCAAATCATTATTTATGGAAATCATTCAAAATATTATTAAAATAATTAGGGAATTCAAATATTCCTACATTATTATAATTAATATTATATTTTTTGTTCTATTAATGTTTTAGTTATAATTTATTTTATTAATGATTTTATTCTTATTGGTTTTTGTTTTGTAATATAATTTTTTTAATTTTTTCATACACTTTCAATATTTTTTTTTATTTTTTCTATAATTATTAATACAAATAATTTAATAACAAAAATTGAAAAGTGTATAATTAAAATAAAAATAAAAACAATTATTTGATCATTTAAATTATACTACTATTAATTATACAATTCGTACATCATTTATTATTAACACGTACAGTCGACGACAATTATATTACGTTAAAAAAGGGCATTTTATGGATGCCGACTTTGACTGTCGACGACAGGACGGAATGTTTTTTCAGGAACATGATCGTTTACGAGCAGTACTTTCCGAGAAGCAGGGGGCATAACTTTGTGACCGACTACGCGATAATGATGGATTGCCTCATCAACTCGTCCAAGGACGTGGATCTTCTTTCCAAGTGTTGGGAGATAGTGAAGTGGTGGCCGTTGTTTTCCTGATGGATTGTATCATGAGTAGCTTGTGGAGAGACTTGTTTCTCTTCGAGAATCAAATCCCATTTTTCGTATTGTGCAAGGTGTACGATTTAGTCGAGGCCCCGGGCCAACCCTACATACTGATCAATCTCGTGATGTACTTCAGCCAGACTCTTTATCCGGGAACCGTGCAGGAAAACAACACGAGTTGAGACTCCGGGGAGATCAAGCATTTGCTTGATTTGATGCACGCCGACTGGCAGCCTTCGTTCGACAATTCCGACAACGGTAGCGGGCCCGTTACTGCATTTACAAAGCCCCTAGGCAAATTTTTGTATTAAAGTAATAATAAATAATTACATTTTTTCTAAATAAAATGAATAACGTGCAATTTACTATAAACCCCGTTCAATTTACGTGCATTTTACTATAATTTAATAAATTACGTTCAATAATTTAATAAATTACGTTCAATAATTTAATAAATTACGTTCTATTTACGTGGATTTTACTATAATTTAATAAATTACGTTCAATAATTTAATAAATTACAATTTTTTTTAAAACCTCGCTGTGATATATATTTTTATATAATGATTTATACGTTTCTTATTTCTTTTTTACTACTACTTATATATTATACAATTAATATTAATTAATTGCTTCAATATAAAAAAAATATTACTTAAATTGAATGGAAAATATCAAAGTAATGATTTAAAGTAATTACTCCTATTATTTAAAGTAATGATTTACTATATTTTTTAAGTTATGTTTTTTTCGTGTTTCTCTTTAATACAAAATTTAGAGTACTATTTAAATTCAAAAAATATTAAATTATCATGTCTATCTTTTAATTTAGGATTGAAAAAAACACTAATATAAATAATTTTATTTTTCTTATTCTCTTTGTATTAGAAAATTCTTTAAACCTCCAACATTTTGATAAAAATAGTTTTATTGCAACACTTAGACTATTCTTTTGGACTTATTCTCAGTTCGTTTCCGTTAAATTCAGTTCAAACCTATTAATTTCTATTTAGTGCAAACCTATTAAATTAGTTTAATTTAGTAAAGTTCACTTATTAAATTCATTTCAGTTTTCAAACATATTAAGTTCAATTCAGTCCATTCAAGTTCAATTCAAACTTATTTAATTCAATTCAATTCAATTCTGACTTATTAAGTCCTGTCCCGTTTCAGCTGAAAAGAACATATATTAAAAAATTTAATTTTACATGTATGAATAAATTATTTTTTTTAGCACCACTTAGAATATGTTCTTTTGAATTGAAACTTGCTGGACTGATATAGGGTCTAAACTGAACTTATGACATGTTCATTTGGAGTCATTATTAAGTAGGCTCAGTTCAGTTTAGTTCTTTTAAGACTTGTTAAGTTCAATTCAGTCAAGACCTATTACATTTATTTGAATTTTGTTCAGTGTAGACTTATCAAGTTCAATTTAGTTTAGTTTAGTTCATACTTATTAATTACCGTTCAATTCAGTTTATCTAATTTCTTTTCAAAAGAGCATATTCTTACAAATAAAAACAATTTATCGTTGAGAAGTTGTTATATTGCAATACAAAATAATTATTTGATATAGTTTTTAAAATTTTTGGTTCTTATAAATATTTTTTTATTACTATTTAAATTCGAAAGTTATTAGCATGTCTATTTTTTATTTATGGTAATAAAAAGTCAAAATTTATAATTTTAAGTATGTTTAATATTAATTATATTTTCTTAAACTCAATTTTCATTTGACCTCTTGACATAGAGATATTTATTAGGAATCTTTCCAAAAAAAAGTTTATAAATAAACTCATTAAATTTCGTGTATTTTAATAAATATTAAGTGATATAGAAAATTCATTATAAGGATATCGATTGTTTAACATATTTTTAAATTATATTTTAATAAGTATTAAGTAATAGTGAAAAAAAATAATATGATAATTTCAAGCATTATTTTTTTAACTAAATAAATTACATTAAGTATTTCGGTGTATCGCACCGGCAGTTATTACTAGTTTATAAAAAATTAATAATTTTAAGGAGAGACGAGAAATAATGTTTCGATAAAAGAGATGAGAAATTCATGAGAGAGTTAATTCGAGAAATTACACTCACATGATGTTGAAATTGTTCAGATAACGAGTGCGTGAATCACATCATCACATACTTTATCACTCGACTATGTTCCAAATTGCATTTAAAATGTTTAAATTGAATAATAGTAAATTGGTAATGCTAAAATTTTATTTTACACAAAAAAAATAATATAGTATATTTTTTCATATTTATTGGAACAAAATTATTTTAATAGAATATATTTGTATTTTTTTTAATGTGTTTTTTAGTATAATGTATTTGTAACCCCTCCAAATTATAAGAGTAGTACTTTAAAAGAAAATAAATATACTATTCAAATCAATAAAATATACTCCATATTTTTTTATATCATTTTAATAAGAAATCAAAATGCTGATTCACCAAAAAGTGTCCAAAAAAATACAGAATGTTAATATAGAGGGCTAAAATACCACTTTCTAATGCAAGTAACTAATTAGCCTTTAAAAATCGAATTTTGAACGGCGATACAATATTTACGAGAAGGAGGTAGTACTATTTATTTCTACTATATAACATCAAAAGGATTATTCAATTTTATTTAATCATTTTTTAAATATTATTTTCAACCAAGAGAGTAATATTTTCATTTGTAATTTTTTTTAAAAATAAGGATTAAATTCTCAATAAATTAATATTGTAAATTTTCAACGAAGATTGAATAGCGAAAAAAGTCGGACATGCTTTAATATTCCCCCGTGAATTTTGTATCTTCGTCTTCGTCTCCATTTCACATTTGTTCAACTGCATATTTGCAGGCGCAAATACCAGAATCTCCATCCTCCCCTCTCTCTCTATCGGTCCCTCGATCAAACGGTAATTTTCTTATTTCTCCGTTACACGTATATATGCATATGTATATATATATATTGATGTGAATTTGTTTTGATAATTTTCAAATTGTTAGATCCTGAAACCAGAATTTACCTCTTTAATTGCTGCATTTACCTCACCGGGCAGGTGGTTTCGTGTTTTGTTTGATCTGATAGGGGGATTAGGGTTTCGAAATATATAAGGGGAGGCGAATAAAAGAGATGGGTAATTTCAAGCAAGCACTGAGAAGCCTCGATGCATTCCCGCGCGCGGAAGAGCATTTGCTGCAAAAGACAAAATCCGGCGCCCTCGGTATCTCTATTTCATTTCTTTGATATTTTTTGCGATTTACGATTTACGATTTACGATGGTCTTTAGCATCTGTGATTGGAAGCAGCTTAGTTTAGTACTGCAATTAATCTGAGTTTGGGGAAGCTTGTTTTGGTTGCATTGGATTATAAGTTGTAGTACTTAAATGACGTCGTCGATGTACAATATAACAGTTTCACCAAATTAAGAATTTTAGATTAAATGATGTCATATGGGCTATTGCTGATTGTTATGCACAAAATTCTTCCTATTATCTTATAGATTATTGTTTTAGTTAGACTGCAAAGGATTCTCAAATTTTTTTGGTTCCATTTGAGATTTTGGAGCAGTAGATAGATAGTTTCCTTCATGGTACAAACTATTTTCAGCTATGTGGCCATATTGTGGTTGTCAAGCATTACCTTGTATATCATGCAATTAAGAAATTTTCAGTTTGTGCCTTTATTCCTGTCAAATGAACTGCTCGAGAACAGTATGATGTATGGTCCCTTTAATTTAAATCTTCTTATGCTTCCTATTAGTTTCTATCGTCGGCCTGTTCATCATGGGGACTTTATTCTTGCACGAGTTGTCTTATTACCTTACAACAAATACTGTAAACCAGGTTAGTTTTCTTAAAATCGCTATGATTATTTTTTTTGAACGAGGATTTGACTTTAGTTTATAATTATAATTGACTAATTGCTAATCTTGATTGGTTCTTGGTATGGTTTATTACACATTTACACTTTGGCAGCTGGATGTTGACTCAAAACGTGGAGAAATGCTTCCGATCCATATAAATATGACATTCCCTTCCCTGCCTTGTGATGGTTAGACCTTTTGAAATTTGTTTGGACCTTTCCTTGTGTAAAATGTTGCATTCATGCGGTTCTGAAACTTTTGTTCTGCATATGATTTCCCTTTTCCACATGTTATTTACTAGATGTGATTTTGCAGTTCTAAGTGTAGACGCTATTGATATGTCGGGGAAGCATGAAGTTGATCTTGATACCAATATATGGAAGGTTAGGGTGTACTTTTTCGTAGTGTAATAAAATACAGTGGAGGCGTACTACTCAACTCTCGAGTCGTACACGATTTGGCTGAGAGTTCTTAAACGTGTGCCTTGTCTAGAAATATTGTGAGAAGTTAAGAAAAAAAGAGTAACAATTGAAATAATATTAGTGGGGGACAGTGACTAGGGAGAAAAAGATGAGGTTTACAGTTTACCACCAAAAATAAAATAAAAACTAAAAACAATCTGGAAACCTTGTGAATACTCAAAACCCCTAAAATTAACATGAATCATGGGATGACATTTATATTTTAGTTTTTTTTTGTAAGTTGTAGTATTATTAGGTACTGTAATTTTAATCATGTGATGACTATGACTTATTTTTCAAAAATAGATGTGGTGCGTATGTGTCGATTCGCCTTGGGGCGTACGCCTCATGTCTTACGAGCAAAACTTCCAGACTACGAGTCTTTTAATATTATAGCATTGTGTTCTCGAATTCTCTATTTTATTTCTTGTGGAAATCATTGATATTCTCTATATTTGCAAACACGAAGGTTAACATTGAAAATACACAAGGCTAGTTCTATTTTTTTTAAATTGCGTTATAGTCTCTCTCTGAGTGTGTGTGTGTGTGTGTGTGTGTGTGTGTGATATTTGACTTATTTTTCAGTCATTTGTGATCATGATTTAATTGTTACTTCAGCTTCGCTTGAATAAGGATGGCCATATCATTGGCACAGAGTATTTGTCCGACCTTGTGGAGAAGGGTCATGCTCATAGACATGGTTAGTTCATCTGGGACTGTATATGTTGGAAACATAGTCAATCTCTTTATTCTTTTATGTGAACTTGTAGCATGTTTTTTAAAATGTCATTACACTAATCTCAGTTATATTTATTTTAGTATTTTACTATATGATGTAACTATACTAAGAAATGATTGTGAGCTTGGTTGGTTGCCACCATACCTAATACTTGGTTATCCCTTAAAGTGGCATTTTAAGTAAAATTATGTGAGGTTGGTAGGTTCTCTGAGACTCTGAGTCATTCCTTTCCACATTATTTATGTTATACCTGTTGGGGAGTGAAGCTGTCTTCTTGTACCAACTGTTTTCTAATTACGACTCTAGTAGTACCAAGTGGAGAAATGAAGTTTTTTTGTTAACAAAATTGTTGTGAACATCTTGCTCAGATGACCACAAAGATGATGAATCTGACCACAAAGTTAAACTCCATAATATTGATGAAGAAGCAGAGAATATGATCAAGAAGGTGAAGCACGCATTAGCAGTTGGAGAAGGATGCCGGGTATTTTTCTTTAATTTTTTTTAAGCAGCTGTCGTATTTTTCTTCTGCCATTTTTCATCATATTCTGCCTGTCAACGAATTAGGAGCTCTGCTTGTTTTCATCTCTTTATTTTTTCATGTTTTTCCTTGTTTGTTGCAGGTATATGGTGTTTTAGATGTGCAAAGGGTTGCCGGAAACTTTCATATCTCAGTTCACGGATTGAATATATTTGTGGCACAATCAGTAAGTGACCGATTTTTTACTTGAGACATTTTTTTTCAAAAGATAATATTATTATCATAAATTGGAACTTGGTCAAAAATATCTAAACTATTCCTTCTTGATTTTTCATATATTTTTCCTACATGAATAAATTTGAGTATGGAGTCTATTAAGTTATTTTTGGTGTTCAGGTGTTTGTGATTTCAACCATTGAGTATTGTCTTTAGAGTTTCTGAAAAATGAATAACAATCAATGTTTAAAGGAATAGTTTTATTGAAATATTCACTCCGTGGTTTCTTGTATGTTCTTCTGATAGCAGATTTGGTAGTGGAATGTGTGGTATGATTTTGATCGTTTGTTGGAAGATGATTAAATGTGTAACCTTTTTTAACTTACAACTAAGTAGTTGTATACTTGTATGCAATCTTACTATTTTCTCCTTGCAGATTTTTGAAGGCTCTTCTCATGTCAATGTGAGTCATATGATTCATGATTTGTCATTTGGGCCTAAATATCCTGGGATACATAATCCTCTTGATGGCACAAACCGGATATTGCGTGGGGCAAGTGGAACATTCAAGTATTACATAAAGGTTTGAGTTCTTCCCATTATAATGGAACTATGAAACATATACTTGCACCATAATAGTATTCAAAATGTTATTTTTACAGATTAATATTTTAGATTGCTTAATAATCCGATGGCACTTAGTAATGACCTACACATATGTCACATTCTGTGCAGCAAAGAACCACATTTTCCCTACTCAATTTTTTTTATGAGAATCTTGTAGGATACTTGCGTCCTACACCAACCTACTTATGCCTTCAGGCCAAGCGCATGGGAGCTTCTTTATGTAATGATACACACATACACACACAAAATCATATTAAAAAGATCTGTGCATAAATTTTAACTTCATTCAATGGTCATTGGTCAAGTATATGTATACTTGTCCACTATAGAAAGCTGTTTCTTTTTATGTTGGAGAAGACATGGTAAATGTTGTTTATAGACTGATAAAAGCAGCTGGTTACCTTGTCATCATCTTAAACTGTAGATTGTTCCGACTCAATACAAGTTCATCTCAAAGGAAGTCTTACCTACAAATCAATTCTCAGTCACCGAATACTTTTCTCCAATTAATGAGCATGACAGGGCGTGGCCTGGTAAATTTTAACTAACCCAGATATTAAGTTTATTTTTTTATATATATACCATTTAACTACCTCCCTGTCATTAATTTGCTGAGGGCTGAATAAACTTTGCATATTGTAATACAGCGGTGTACTTTCTGTATGACTTGTCACCGATCACAGTGACCATTAGGGAAGAACGTCGTAGTTTTCTCCACCTCATCACACGTCTTTGTGCCGTATTGGGTGGTACATTTGCCTTAACAGGTTCGTTTTGCCTATTTTCTCTGATTGCCTTGACAGTAGACGGGTTTAGGTAGTTACTGCAATAACAATCTGGTTTATCAGCCTAGTGGGCACAATATAGGCAAACAAAATTTGGCAACTATTGAATTTATTTAATTGTTTTTAATATAATTTTTGTATGAAAATGAGATCCTATCCCAATAATGTGATTAGAAATTAGAATATATGGTTATCCGAGTTTAGCTTATAAAAAAAATAATTTTTGCTTTTGCTTCACCCACCCCCAGTTCTTAGATTTATTTTTTTGTAAATAATAAATATTATCAACTTCACATCATCGACTATAGTTTTGGCTGATATGTATGGTGACCTTTTTTTCACCTGACAGGAATGCTTGATAGATGGATGTTCAGGCTCATTGAAGCTTTGACAAAACCAAATTCTAGAAGTACTGTACGATGATTTATGGTGCACGAAAAAAATGCCCATGAGCTAATAATGCAGATAAGTATTATTCTCAGTAAACGGGCACATAAATTAATAGCTCAGAGGGAACTCACTAACTTACACAAAATGGTGGACCTCATCTTCTTTTCCCTCTTTCCATGAGATTTTTTTAAAATTTTGATATCATCGACATAAATATATAATCTTGTTGGAGTTTGCTGGCTTTGTATATTACGAAAGTGGTGTTCCCAGGTGATTAATATAATCTTATTGGTTTTGCACTTTCCTGACATTCTTGGCTTTTTATTGGTTTTTTAAAATTTTGATATCATTGACATTCTTGTTATTATTGCAGTGAAAAATCAACTATATGGATTTTACTAATTTCCATTGTCTTATGCTCCCGTGCCTGTAAAGCTTTTTATTGCCTATAAAATATTTTACTGATAATGGATTATAGATAATGTGTACAAGAACAATGTCCGACTCACATCAATTTGACTCGCTTCACAACGAAGATGTTGATAAAATTGAACTTTACATTGCACACTGATCTTAAACAAATTAATGCAAAATGTGCTGCGGTAGAGTGGGGATAACAGCTGGCTCTCCATCTTAGGTACTCAACAAGAAGTGAATTTGTGCTTATTGAGCTGCGCGTGTTTTTTTTAGAAGAAATTAAATTGAAAAATAATACTCCACTATTAGCTATCTTTGGAATCAAGAATCTGCTCTTGATTTAAGCTCGGGTCGATGGACGTCGACAATTTCAGGCCCTTGACGCGAGTTTCGGCCCGTGTACTGTGTAGACCCATTTCACATTCTAGTTGAATGAGGCAACTTTTTTTTTAGTTCAATGTTTTAAAATTTATTATTTGTATCATGCACTATGTAAATATTTTTCGTACTTTTGATGTGAGTAAAAAGTGTTGGGTCTTTTCACCACCACAACTTCGTCGCATTAGTATGAAATTGTTCGTTTCGAGCAAAGTTCTCGTGATTTTACTTTGGACTTATTTTCAAAAAGTCTCATACTAATGGAGTGGTTGATCTCTTTATTAACTTGCCAGACTTTTCTCTATTTTTTCAATGTGCAATTTAATTTGTACTCAACAAAAAGATATTTTCATTTTTTCAATGTGTAATTTAATTTGTACTCAACAAAAAGATAAAAACAAATGTTATTTTTAACAAATTACAGTAACTACAATTTATTTGTAAATTACACTTTACATACATATTTATCTTTATAATGTTATTTTTTTTACTAATTATAAATATTTTTATTTTTTCATTTCACATACAATTTTATCTTTATACTAATTACAATTTTTCACTACACTATACTCACAGTAATGTAATATGAAAAAATAGTACTCCGTATAAAGATAAAATTGTATGTAAAGTGTAATATTTGAAAACTGAGTACATTTTGTTTGGAAAATCAATTTGTAATAGAGTACATAAAACCTTAGCTTAGCTATCTTCAAAGTTCCAGCCACCCAAATTCTTGGGCCACTATTTAAAACCCTAAACCCCAAATTATTCATAAATCCCTCCAACAATCATTTTCTTTGAAGTAAGCATACATCTGAGCTTCAACAGCCATGGATGCTCAAAACACCGCCGATGCCAATGCGGGCCAAAACTTGACCAATCAACCCACGAAAATCAGGTTCGAGTACGATGGGGATGAAGAAGCTGAAAGCATCGAAGAAGTGGCCGCCGAGAGTTCGAACCTCGAATATGATTCCGACATGGGCGAGGCCGAGGGTTCATTGGCCGCTGCTTCGGACGATAAGACCAGCGCTGATTATTACTTCGATTCCTACTCGCATTTCGGTAATTCGATTCGCCGCCTTTTCATTAATTATTATTGTTCTTCTAAAAGATTGATTTTTTTATAATATTTGAAGTTATTTAGATGTAGAGTCTTGTGATTTTGTTTTGTTTATTCGTTTTGCTGAATACATTTGGTGATTTTTGTATATGTTTCTTATAACAAAAAGATAGTGACTTGGGAATAAGAAAATGAATATTTTTGAGTTTTATTAGTCATCCATTTTTGTGGATTTTTTGTGTGTGGAAGAATATCCAGATTTTGACATGTTAATCCTGTTTAATTAACTTGGGAATTTTGTAGCTATGAGGAACTATATTTTCTCTCCTTATTTCTCTTCACTGTCTAAACATAAAAGTTATCAAGTTAACTTTGGTTCTCATTAGAGATAAGATTAAGTAAATGTAAAGACCAAAGTTGTCTACTTCTTGTGGATATGAAGATGATTGTCAAAATATTTTGACAAATATATCTATTATTGAGTATGTTCTTATATATTTTTTCCTAATTTTAGTTTCAATTTATTTTACAATTTATGAGTAATTTTTTTTGGATTAAGTAGTAAATTTTAGAGCATACTGTATATATTTAGATGAAAACTGATTCACTTTTATACTGTAATTATTTTGCAAATATGGTCCTTTATATAAACACATTTTGGGTTTAGCGCGAGACATTCTAATGCTGAAATTTTGATTCTCAAAACACACTACTCGTCCATGGCAGATGAAGCTATGAAGTACACCCTGCCGGAATCCGTACGATCGGCTGTGCTTAAAGAATCCGAGCGGTTGGACGGCACTACCCCCAAAATCGAGGGCTACGATTTCAACAACGGCGTCAATTATCACGAGCTTTTCAACTCAATGGCCGTAACCGGATTCCAGGCTTCCAACCTCGGCGATGCCATTCAGATAGTTAACGAAATGGTTCGTTCTACTATGTACTTCTAAACAGATTTTGAAGTTTGTTACAAACACTTTTCGGGGATTGTTTTGGGTGTTGGAAAAGTGTAAATTGAAATTAGGTTTCCGTGGCCAGTTTTGTTGAATTGGGCATATCATTTATTGTTTCTTCGATGTTTGTGCTTCTTCCTAACTATTGTTTCCTATTGGATGAAGCTCAATTGGAGGCTTTCGGATGAGACTCCCGAAGAAGACTGCAGCGAAGAGGAGAGGGACGTGGCGTATCGAGAGTCTGTGAAGTGTAAAGTGTTTCTTGGCTTTACTTCTAACCTCATCTCCTCTGGCATTCGTGATATAGTCCGTTATCTTCTTCAGCATCGCATGGTGAGTGATTGATTGATTAATTAGTGCATCTGCCGTTTCAAGTATTTAGTGATTGGGATATTGCTTCTTCGCAGGTCGATGTAGTGGTAACGACAGCTGGTGGTGTAGAGGAAGACCTTGTTAAGTGTCTTGCACCAACTTATAGAGGTGAATTTTCTCTTCCTGGAGCTGTTCTTCGTTCTAAAGGTCTGAACCGCATTGGTAACTTGTTGGTTCCTAATGACAACTACTGTAAATTTGAGGATTGGATCATCCCGATTTTTGATCAGATGTTGGAGGAGCAAAATTTGCAGGTTCATATTTTACTTTATCTTCTAATTTGATACGTAGTATATATTAACTTAATGGGTCTCTTAGCTGTCCATAAACATGGAATGTATATTATATCTTATTAGATTGGACTGGATGAAATAGTTAAGAAGACCGATTTCTTTTAGCTTTCCATAAGTGTACCTATAGGCTATAGTAGTATGCAGTTTGTATACCTATTTTGTGCTACGATTAGTTTATCTGTTTACTTGTGTTGTGGTGGGGGAGAAGGTGAAAAACTGATGTAGCTTGATCCTTGAAAGTTAATGAACCAAATAAAAATGAATTCTTATCTCAGGAAACTTTGCATCTATGTGTGATTTGCATTCTGCCATTCATATTAATGTCATTGATGTTTTTGCAACACCAAGCTGGCATAGTCTGATATCAGCATCACATTTTAGTAGATAAATTAAAATTGTAAATGTTGGTTACTCCATGAGTTGTGCTACTCTGCTTACACTTGCTTTCTAGTATTTACATCTTTAGTGTCTGTTCTACGCTTGAAATAAAATGTTTTACCATGATTAACAGTTTGGATATCTCATCATATGCAATTATAAACCCTTATTTCCAATTGATGTGACCTACTGACCTTTAGTTGGGCTTTGTTATGGAGTATTTCTATTCCATAGAACTAAGGAAGGAAGTCTACTCTGATGGAGAGAGTTCCAGTTTTTCATTTCCGTAAATATTTGTTTTACAGAACATACTGTGGACACCATCTAAAGTAATTGCTCGCCTGGGGAAGGAAATCAATAATGAGGCTTCATACCTGTATTGGGCATACAAGGTACATGTTCTTGCAAACATTTTTAGCCTTCCTATGAACTCCTTGGTTTCTTAATTTATCTTTGCATGCTTTGCTTTCTCAATGCCAAATCATTTGAAATTTAAGTTGATTATTTTAAATTACATTTTTAACCACTTAGTGCATTTGAAAGCTTTTTTTTTTTTTTTTTGCTTTACTGTGTCATTTTTCCTTCTTTGGATTATGTATGTATGTAAGCAAATAATTCACTTAGGTATATGCGTGGTGCATCTGTACATCAGTATCATATAATTGTTACTTAATTGACTTAGTTTTGGTACATACTGTTTCCTAGTTTATTACACATCAAGTATGTTTGATAGGGTGCTGAAGCTTATTTGTTGTTTAACCTTTAACCAACCCGAGATGAGTTTAGGCTATAGCATTTTTAATCTATAAAGAGAAGTTGTGATGCATCATTGCATTTATATTGAGTTATATATTCCCTAATTTAGTAAGTAGTTTATTTATTTATAAATGTTTTGCAACTGTCTATGCCTTATTAGTGAAACAATGTTTTTTTGTAAATAGAACACACTCACGGAGCTTCCTTTCTGTCTACTGTTGTCTGAATGATATTTTTAAAGAAAACGTCATCACTGGAGTATCTATTTTTTTTATCAAACATTTCTAAATTTCCAATAGACGTAAATAATATTACAAGCTGGTTATCAATGGACAATGACTTTTTAAACATGATTCCAGTATAAAGTGCTTGGAGATTAAACTGCCCAATCTATATTAATCTGTATTGGCTGACTGATAACGAGAGACCTGTTGTGTCCGTCTGTCCTCGCTATTAGTTTATAGTTGAAAATAGCATATAATTGGATTTAATACTGATAGGCAGCTATTAAGATTTGTCAAAGTGTTAACTAAAGTCAACTGACACTTGAGCATTACGACATTTATGCAGAACGATATCCCAGTTTTCTGCCCCAGCTTAACAGATGGTTCTCTGGGTGACATGCTGTACTTCCACTCGGTCACCAACCCTGGTTTGGTTATAGACATTGTGCAAGGTAAAATACATCAATCCCGTAACATCTCTCTTTGTCAATTTTAACATTGAAAATGACATGAGTGAGTGTGGTATGAACAACAGATATCAGAGCGATGAACAGTGAGGCTGTCCATACTGATCCTCCCGCCAGGAAGACTGGCATGATAATACTCGGGGGTGGGCTGCCCAAGCATCATATTTGCAATGCAAATATGATGCGAAATGGAGCTGATTTTGCAGTTTTTATCAACACCGCACAAGAATTCGATGGAAGTGATTCAGGTGCCCGTCCTGATGAAGCTGTGTCTTGGGGCAAAATCCGAGGTTCTGCCAAGACTGTGAAGGTTTGACCTTGTTTTTTTTTTGTTTTTTTTTGCTATCTTGAAGTTGAAGTGATTCATTAATCCTTTAATTATTATGTTTACTTGAAAAATGAAATCTAATTGAATTCGCTGTTTAAATTGTGGGCTTGTGAAAGAAAATAGAATGTTGTGGATTTTGCTCTAATTAGTAATCTCTTGCCTGATTTTTGGTTCTTTATTCGAACAGGTGCATTGTGATGCCACCATTGCTTTCCCTATCCTCGTAGCAGAAACATTTGCTGTAAAGACAAAGAAATCTGACGGGACGAGTTCTTGATCAAGGTTTTTGGCTGACTGACAGATAAATGAAGACTATAGTTTTGGCTGATTTATTTTTTTGTAAATAATAAATATTATGAACTTCACATCATCGACAATAGTTTTGGCTGATATGTATGGTGACCTTTTTTTCACCTGACACTGGCTGACAGGAATGCTTGATAGATGGATGTTCAGGCTCACTGAAGCCTTGACAAAACCAAATTCTAGAAGTACTGTACGATGATTTATGGTGCACGAAAAAAATGCCCATGAGCTAATAATGCAGATAAGTATTATTCTCAGGAAGCGGGCACATAAATTAATAGCTCAGAGGGAACTCACTAACACACAAAATGGTGGACCTCATCTTCTTTTCCCACTTTCCATGAGATTTTTTTTAAAATTTTGATATCATCGACATTAATGTATAATCTTGTTGGTGTTTGCTGGCTTTGTATATTACGAAAGTGGTGTTCCCAGGTGATTAATACAATCTTATTGGTTTTGCACTTTCCTGACAATAATTGACATTCTTGTTATTATTGCAGTGAAAAATCAACTATATGGATTTTACTAATTTTTAGTGTCTTATGCTCACGTGTATGTGTATTTTTATTTTTGGGTCATGTATGTGTATTCTAAATGATGAAAGGTTTTATACAATTTTGTCACATATTTGATCAAATTTTTGGTACCAAGGTTCACATAACTTGCATAATTTACTTGTCTTGGATGTTATGGTATTCAAATTAAGCAAAACAAAACATCATGAGAAATGATTTAATTAATTTCCCATGTTACAATATTAGTTTTTTGTCAATCACAACATCATTGAAGCTACATAAATAGAGGCATAGAGCCTTTACAAATTACAATCAATTATGTAGAACTTTATTTTAAGCCGAGCCCAGCACAGCCACAAGCATCCTTGAGTTAACCAAGGGACTATGTATATCCTAGAGTGAAACATCCATCATACCCTCCACCTCACACTGCAATTTTCTCACAACTGCATAGAGGACAAGGATAGACACCTAATTACCGTACTACCAAAAAAGGGCCCTTGGGCCATTACACGTTTAATCATACTTGCCTTTTTCTTCTACGCATTCTGCTGCACGGTTTCTTGGTTTTCACTTAACTCCACAGGTACATTGCCAATTGCTGAAGTATGTAGTGGTGGTTGTTGACTATTATTTTGACCACCACCAAGTGGGCCCCGGTGATGATGATGGTGATGGTGATGATGTTGTTGCATGTGTCGGCGGTTCCTTTGCTCCTGCCTGTGTGGCTGTAGGCCGTTGCTCATGTGCTGCGGTAGAGAGTGGGGATAACGGCTGGCTCTCCATCTTAGGTACTCAACAAGAAGTGAATTTGTGCTTATTGCGATTCCA
This sequence comes from Euphrasia confusa, assembly GCA_954870475.1. NCBI lineage: Eukaryota > Viridiplantae > Streptophyta > Magnoliopsida > Lamiales > Orobanchaceae > Euphrasia > Euphrasia confusa. The sequence continues at coordinate 42,129,808 of OX940956.1, read as the reverse complement.
AACCCAGTGAAAGAGGAAAGCAGCACCGAAAGGATAGCATTTACATTGAGCTGCACGTGTTTTTTTTAGAAGAAATTAGTAAAATTTAAAATGAAAAATATTACTCCACTACTATCTATCTTTGGAATCAAGAATCTGCACTTGATTTTTGTTTCTACACTACAAATAGGAAACTATATATTGAAGAGGAAGAGTCTCTTACCACAGCGTAAAATATATGAGCAAATAGGATCACTATAGCAAACTGGAACGAAGCATAAGCCCATATGTAACTCTTGCTCACTGCCAATCATCAATATAGTTAAAATTACAAATAGTGACAAAGAAGAGAAATTCTCGAAAAGTAAAACATTTTTGCTTATCAAGATCACTTATACAGTCGGTTAATAGGTCATTTTCGCAAAGCCCTGAAACCCTTTAGACTAAAATAGTGAATGAGAAGAAGTTATAGATGTTGATGAACTTACCCATAGTAGATGCTATCATGGATGAAAGGAGACCTAAAACACAAGCAAAAGGCAAAGAGATGGCTAGAGCGCGAGGTCCCATGTCGGACACCTGTTATGGAGGACAAAAAACATTAAGCCTGTACTAATGCTCCATTGACATCATCAATTTCTCCAATTTTTATGAGTAATTTTCTCTTAACTCGTGTGAAAACAAAATTTTATTACACAACATGATCATTTTGAGTTGGAAATATATACTGATGAAGTCAAACGATAAAACAATTTGGCTTCTAACTATGGTAAATATAACAATCAATTATGGAGTTGAAGGAGAAAATTCTTATAACATAGGTCAATAATAGAAGACAAAAAAAGGGCTACCAGAAGTTGCTCCAGAAAGCAGAAATATGCAAGCATGCTGACCATGACAAGAACAGGCACATCCTGCCATACCCTGTCAAGAATTAGAAAACTTATACATCAAACAATATGTAGATTCAGAATATAGAAAAAAAAAACATTTTTATATTTCCTGAGTGTGAATCTCACCTTCAAATGTTGGGCTTCACAATTTCACCAAATTAGTAAAAACTATAGAGGTAATTAAATTTCAACAGTTGGAAAAAAATATCAAAAGCAAATTCAAGGGTTGAACTTGCCTGTAACGAGTCGCTTCTCTTTGCTGAACCCCAGAAGACGGCCTTCGTGTCCCACTGGGAGGATTTTGTAATTTCAGTAATGTTACCGGAAGGTTCCGGACATCCTGCCTGCAAACATCACACGTCTTATTACCTTTGATGCTAAACCACTTTATGGCACAGTCTTTATGTGCAAGTGCAAGCTCCCCTTTGCAACTGCACTCCAACTTCAGTGTCTCACCACCTTCTCCGAGCTCAACCAAACATATTCTGCAAACGGCTTCTTCCTCCGGAATGTCTTCCCCGGCATCATCTAGTATGAAGAAAGATTTATCAAATAAAACAATTGACAGATAGAAACGATTTCCTTGCATCTTTTCTGTTTTATGTTCCATAAATAGCACACTTTCTGTATATCCCATTTAATTTTGTATATTAGTATTTTTAAGTGATATATCCCATTTAATTTTAATGTGCATTTTGGCACTACCAGCCTTCATTAAATTGACATTTTATGAGCCAACATGCAATAATATATATTATATATACACACACACTGACACACACACACACAAACCTGCTTCTGTATTGGGAGATATCTCTGGGGAGGCATTTTCCACCATATTAAGTCGATGGCTTGATGATATTACTCGTATTAAACCTCCAGATGAATCTGTACGCCTCAAGCTCCGGGTCTTGATATTTACTGGAACGGAAAATGAGCGTGTCATATTTTGATTCACTTCCGTTTGCTTCAGAAAAAAAAACAAGGTTTTATTAGAAAAAGGTCCAAAAAAGGGTCTTTTACCACAAAAAAATACAACAAACCCAGATGGTTTTGTAATTATCCAAAAACAAAAGGGCGTTTTGCTTTTTCCATTCTAAGTACTAAAGAGACAGAAACAAACAAACTTACGTGCACTTTTGATAAGCTATCCACGTGATTTTCCTGTGATGCCTTAGGATCATCATTCGCCATTGGTGTCACGGGTAAAGAATGTGCTGATTTCGTTGAAAATAAAAGCCGATTCAATGAAAATGATCTCGAAGTGGAGGGCTTGTCCGAAAGGGGTGTTTCGGGAAGTATAAGTACTACTTTCTCGCCTTCTTGCGACAATGGATTCTTACTCTTCTGTGGGAGGATGTGTTTAACTGAAGATTTCAATTTCGCCGAAGTTGGTCTAGGTGGCAATCCGGCTCGGGTAGAGTTGGGGCTATTGACATTATTATCTATCCTCGTGAAATCGGACAACGTCCTCTCTAGAGACCGCATTGGTATTTCGATAGACGAGAGGTTGGGTCGCTTAGGCTGCATTAAGGTTTCTTCTTCTTGTCTCTTGGAATTCTGGTAGCATTGTTTTTGTTCAGTCTGGAAAATTAGAATTCATTCCAAAGTTAAGACAGAAGCTGACCAAGTTGATGGAGAGTGGAACTAAACGACCATATAACCCTCGAAAACAGGACTGCAAAATCGAACCAAACTATTCGATACTCGGCTCGAGATCATTTTTTTTTTTTTTTTGTAACTCATTTGAGCTTACATTATGAACCAAGCTTGAACACATTTTTTTCGTTCTATCAGATTTAAAACAGATCAAACTACATGAGCTCGACTCGATTAAAGCTCGAACACCTGCTTTAAGCCCGAATTATATTCAAACAAAATCTTAATCACCACTCTGTTTGATGCGAAATTCTCATAAAACTAGGGACAAAATTCCCAAAAAAACTTTCAAAACTCAACATGGTGAATTTGATGAAACGCGTGCCAAATTCAGTAACTGAATCGTATACATATATACATACACACACACACATATAGAGAGAGAGAGAGAGAGAGAGAGAGTAACCGAATCGTATTGGGTATGGATGATAGTTCCTTCGTCATCTCGAACAGTTAGATCCGCAGCAGCTCCGCCGACGCTGATATTCTCTGCCATGACTGTGTTTACAGTGAAGCGAAAATGAAATTAATTAATTAAATAAATAAATAAAATCTATATAGGGGTTTTTGGATACACAGTAGGATTTCAACATTGAAAGCTGTCTTTCTTTGGACGATGAAAAGAGGAAAGGGGTCAACAAAATTCTGTTGTGGAGTAGAATTCAACCAAAGGAGGTGGACCCGGACGTTCGACCTTTTGGAGATATTCATATGATGAAAAAAAATTAAAAGGGAAAAACTTTTTTATTTTATTTTTTAGATTTATTATTTCCATTATTTAACTATATCAGCAATAAATAAACATGCCTTTTTTTAAACCTTTTCCCTATTTAAATACTCCAGTACCCGACCATCTTATTTCCGCTGCCAGGCAAGATTCTTTGTTTTGTTCATGATTTGAATTTTATAGGAATAATATTGGAGTACTTAAATATTTGCTTTAGATAAAATGACATATTTCATATAATTTAAAAATAAATAAATGAAAATAAATAAATGGCAGGTATATTAAATAGGAGACTTTTAATAAAGGATATGTGTTTTTTTAGAAATAATTTAATTAATTTTTTTAATTATAAATTGAAAGTAATTACCAAATTTATCATTTGTAGTTTGCTCAAATCAAGAAACTAAAATAGACAAAGTAATAAAAAAAACAAATCTACATACACTGATTACACATTTTACTAGAAGGCAACTCGTCATGAAGATGCAACACATTTCAAACTTATAAAAAACAAATGAATAAAATATTCCTTATCTCTAAGAATAAATCAGATTCATACATATTTCATTTGACCCAATCACATGTCCTTTGTAAATTAATAAAATTTTACAAAAAGATAGTAACAATTGATTTAGTTTAGAGAGAGTATTGTTTATGATCACCCTTAAGAGGTGTTGTCCTCTTTCAACTAGGAATTATCATGCCAACGGTAAAGAAAAAAAATTATATTAATATATATTCTTTATGTTTTAAAGGGCAAAAAAATAATTACAATTTTTTTTTTAAAATGTGTTGTTGTTTATAATTATATGAATAATAATACCTTAATTAATAAATAGGTAAAATGTTATTAATTCTATATTGTGAATAATATTTTATGAAGTTTTCCATTGTAATTTCATAAATCAAATTTCCTTTTTATCAAAAAAACACCACTTATAAATCTTTATGAGATATGACGCATTAAAATACAAATTATTATCAAATAAATAAATAAAAAATATGTGCAAATAATTGTGAGATATGAAGCATTACAATACGATTTTGGTTCACTACAAATATAATTTATGGTTTTTGTACTATGAATTTGTAAAGATCTAACATAAACTGATATATTTGATTCATAGAGATGAATATAAGTACTATATAGTTCTAATTATTAATTTATTACACTTTTATAGTTCTAGTAATATACTATGTACTATAAATTTAAATCACTAATTTAAATTGAAGAATATACATGTTGATCTTTATTATTATTGTATTTATAATTAATTTTTAATTATTATTTTGAAATAGATGAATTAAATTTTTTTATAAACTCTTTAAAAAATACTCATTCGAATATGCTTTAAATATTTTCGTATATTTTATACATAATATTTAAAATTTATCTTTCATCAAAATCATAGAGTTTTTTTTTTGAAAAAAAAAATATTTTGATTTATTTACGTAAATGTCAATAAAATGTCAATTTAAGTAAATTACCTAAAACTCTAAAACTACCTATAATTAAAAAAAAAAAATCTAAATTACATACAAAATTTTAAAATCGCTCTTCCAGTCTTTCTCACTAGATCCAGAGTTAATAATTTATCTAATAATTTATCAACTCAATAATTTTAAAAATATAATATTTTATATATCTTTAAAAGTAATTTTAGTGAAATATACTCATATTATACTTAATTTATTTGTTTATTTTTGGATCATCGTCTCGGTCTCACTAAACTAGCATGACTGTGTCTGTGAGACTGTGACTGTTACCCTGAGTTTTATTTACACTCACTTTCCCTTTTTGCTGTTTGAAAAACTTTCCCGTCCCCGCCAATCGCTACGGCGGCAAAGAAGAAAGAGAAACGAGTTTCCAAATTCACTCTCATATTTTCCACTTTCCCCCAAATCGATTACACACGTAAAAGGACAACCGAAACCCTAATTAGTTGAATTTCCGGGGAAGAAAAAAAAAAATAAAAATGCCGAGGGAAATTATTACGCTGCAGGTGGGGCAATGCGGGAATCAGATCGGAATGGAGTTCTGGAAGCAGCTGTGCCTCGAACATGGAATCAGCAAAGACGGCATTCTCGAGGATTTCGCCACTCAGGTTCATTCTGTTTTTAAGCTTTACTGCTTGTATTTACAGTATTGCCTCCATGTGTGTGTGTGTGTAGCTCACGAATGAAAACCTAAGCCACAGTGCTCAGTATGGCTACTGAAAGAGAATACAGAGATTGTAAGCCACTAATAAAACTGAATTTATCACACCATTATTTTAGAAACTGTTCGCGATTATTGGAATTTGTGGATTGTGGATGACCAAAATTTAGGGTACACATCTCTATCGTTGCGTTTGATACTTACGATTGATGCCAAGGTCAAACTCATATCTTACGTTCTCTGGATGTTACTTCATGCTACAGGGGGGTGACCGGAAGGATGTGTTTTTCTATCAAGCAGATGATCAGCACTATATACCGCGTGCTTTACTTATGGATTTGGAGCCCAGGGTTATCAACGGCATACAAAACAGTGAATACAGGAATCTTTACAATCATGAAAATGTATTTATTGCGGATCATGGAGGCGGTGCTGGTAATAACTGGGCAAGTGGATATCATCAGGTCTGGACTACTTCCTCTTCAACATGCACATTTTTTTACTGTGAAAAATGTACATTATATTTTCTTGGGCTGTTTCGATGTGAACTCTTCAAAGTACTAGGGACCATCAACTGAGTTTTTTCTTATATCAGTTAAAAAATATACCTATGTCCACCTCAGTTTTACTTATTTGAAACTTCTTCTTTGGATCTGTTTAGTTGATAAATATCCTTTTCAAACTGTCATTTGTGCTTTCCTAGCATATATGATGAAATGTTACTTTAACCGAGAAACAGCTTACTCGATGCATGATTTAGTTACTAGGACTTATTTCTATAAAGAGATCAATTTTGTTGGATACTTTTCTGCTTAATAAACTCTTCTTACTGGATCGATCCGTGAGTTATGTTTAGGTATTTGCCATAGCGCATTTTGTTTGTCCCACGTTTGTTCACATTGTTGGTCTTCCAATTTTAATATGCTATTTTAGTTGTGCGACTGTCACTATCTCATCAGGGTCAGCAATACGAGGAAGATTTGGTTGACATGATTGATAGAGAGGCTGATGGAAGCGATAGTCTCGAGGGTTTTGTTTTATGTCATTCGATTGCTGGGGGAACAGGCTCAGGTGAGTTAACATGTTCAACCTTTTTTCCATTTTTTAAACCAGAATTTTCTGTGGTAATTTAATTTAATCCTGGTAGATTTCCCATTCATAAATTCATCCATTTTCACAAAGACTTCACTTAGGTACTGGCATTTACAAAATATATTTTCTAGAATTTTTTGACAACTCCAAAACTCTAGCCATTTGGCATATGTGCAGCCAAAAGTTTTATCCACGGTTGTTGGGTTAAAGTTTTTGTAAATAAAACTAGTAATTGCATGCTTGTTGGATTTTTCACTATGATTCCTATGATGCAGGCATGGGTTCTTATCTGTTGGAGACTTTGAATGACCGCTATAGCAAAAAACTCATTCAGACTTACAGCGTATTTCCTAATCAAAACGAGACTAGTGATGTGGTAGTTCAGCCATACAACTCACTTCTGACTCTCAAACGTCTGACATTAAATGCCGATTGCGTGGTTGTTCTCGATAATACAGCACTTAACAGAATTGCTGTGGAGAGGCTTCATATAACGACTCCCACTTTTGTCCAAACAAATTCTCTTGTTTCTACTGTCATGTCAGCAAGCACAACCACATTACGGTATCCAGGATATATGAACAATGACTTAGTTGGTCTACTCGCTTCTTTGATCCCTACGCCTCGATGCCACTTTCTAATGACAGGATATACACCACTTACTGTCGAGCGTCAGGTCATACATTGGTTAACACGATTTCACATTATAGTCTAAATTAACATGCAATGTTATTTTTTTTGTCGTCAGTTGTAAGTATTTTTTAGTTATCAAGCAAAATTAACATGCAAAGTTCAGGGTTGGTTACTTCTTAACAACTGTTTGATCCAGGATTTTCTTTCTTTACATACCATAGCTGATATATGAAGTCCTTGGTATTCTGCATTTATTAAATTGCTACCTGACCCAGATGCATCATATTTACAGGCCAATGTGATCCGGAAAACAACTGTACTTGATGTTATGAGAAGACTTCTTCAGGCAAGATAAACTGATAGATATTTTCTAGTTGGCTATAAACTGTAAGTATGCAAAAATGTTTTGCTCACACTACTTTGTCTTTTGCAGACCAAAAATATTATGGTTTCATCTTGTTCCCGATCCAAAGAAGCTAGCCAGTCTAAGTACATATCCATTTTGAACATTATTCAGGGAGAAGTAGATCCCACTCAGGTAATTATGAATATTTTTATATAATTTTGGACTTGAGAAGTTGCTTTTGGATGATATATGTTATATGACAATATGCGTAGAATTACTCATACAAAGATTTCATTATAAAAATTGTTACATTTTGCATTTACTGAAACATATACTTGAGATAAAAATGCTAGTGAATCTTTGGAGTTTCTAGTATCTTTCCCAGCTTGACTTGTACTGCTCTCGATGATGTCAAATCCAGGTTCATGAGAGTTTACAGAGAATACGAGAGAGGAAACTCGTCAATTTTATCGAGTGGGGTCCGGCTAGCATTCAGGCATGTTCCATATTAGGTGCTCTATTGACTATCATGCATGTGAAGTATTTTGCAGTGAAACTATCTTTTTTTTACAGGTTGCCTTGTCCAGAAAGTCTCCTTATGTCCAAACAGCTCATAGGGTGAGATTTTACTTTTACAATTTTTTCCCGTCAATTCCTCATTTATGAATAATTAACTCAATTTGCATTTTAAGCACATTACCTAATGGTCTAGGCTGGGTAGCTTCATACAGTTGTTGATGCAGTTCCCCTCTGTTTTTTTCTTATCTTTTTGTTAAGCACAATACTATGTTTTTTGACACCCTACCTCTCACCCCCTCCCAATTGAAAATTTAGATTCAGAAAATTATTATTATATTCCTCAAAATTGGTCCAAGCAAATAAATGAACCATGTGGAAATTCTTATGTACTATACTGAATCTTGAATTCCTACGTACTTGTTTATGTGTACCAAAACCAATCATACACACCCTTGTGGTTAAAATGTTGCACAAGGTAGCTTGCCTGGCGTTGTGGGATTATGTTTAGGCTGGAAACAATACAATTTCACTGTTATGATTTCAATAAAGCTTATGTGGAGTCACTTTGTATTTATGTCCATGATAATTTTTCACATAAACAAACTCGAGGTTTTATTTTTTTTAGAATCTTGAATTGAGTGTAAGACTTTTTTCCTCCCTTTTTGTTTTGAAGCTTCAGACATGAAATTGTCATCTGAAATAATTCTCACTTTTCGGCCTCTTCATGATTTATCTACCTTTCCCATATATTTATTTATATTTTTCCTATGTTTAATATTGAAACAGTTTGAAGAGCGCAAATTCTTATTCATGTGCTCCCAATTGTAGGTTAGTGGGCTCATGCTAGCCAGTCACACTGGCATCCGCCACTTATTCTCCAAGTGTTTGAGCCAGTATGATAAGCTGAGAAAGAGACAAGCTTTTCTCGATAATTACAGGAATCACCCGATGTTTGCTGTGAGTTTGCTCTTATGCATTGACTTGTTGGACTAACAGTCAATTGCTTTTCTGAACTCCTATTTCTTTGATGGTAGTCTTACACACCAATCTTCTATGTCACGTTTTCCAGGACAACGATCTTTCCGAGTTCGATGAATCTAGAGACATAATCGCGAGTCTAGTTGATGAGTACAAGGCTTGCGAGTCCCCAGATTACATCAAGTGGGGGATAGAGGTAAATCAAACGCCTTCTTAAGTACAATGTTTAAACTTTATATATATATATATATATATATATATATATATATCATATCCACCGTTCTTAAAGTTGATACCATGTTCAATGCTGCTTAACAGGATCCCGACCAAATTCTCTCCGGCGAAGGGAATGCTACTGGGACGGTGGAGCCCAAATAAGGGAGTTTAAAATAACTCTGCACTTGTGATCTTTAGCCCCACGTAGACACTATCCTTTTTCTATACATCCAAGTATTAAAATTACTAGTAGTATAATACTTATATCTCTTCACTTGTTTTTAGTTTGAATATTAAAGATTAAACTAAAAATTCTATTTAATGCAAGGCGAAGTAGGAGAAATTGCAAAATAGTTATGATCCTAATATTTTATTACTCCTACTTTGTCCTTGCATTGCATGAAATATACTAGTAGTAATATTTTTGCTGACTCGTCAAACATCGTTTGCTTGTTTTTCAAAGTTTGAAATAAGTCGATGAATAAAAGTTTCTTAGGCATTTTATCGTGCAATTAAATACTCCCTCTGTCCCAGAGCTATAGGCACGTTAACTTTTTTTTAAAATAAAATTTAATAGTTAAATTTTATTTTAGTAATTTTTTCATAATTTTTGTATACTATTTATCATATGCATTCGACGGTAAAAAAAAAGTCAATGTGTCTATAGGTTTGGGACGGAGGGAGTATAAAAAAATGCGATTGGATAAAATCAATACTAATCCCAACTTTGGTTTCATTTTAATAGTTAAGTAATGTACATTTTTTAAAATATTTATGGTTTAAAATAAATTATTTTAATTTTTGTTATTTTTCAATCATTATTCATGACTAGCTTATCATTAACTTTAATACATTTTTAATTTTTATTTTTCAGCAAAAACCAAAAAGTTCAAAATTATTACTACTGTTACTATTATTATTATTTTTAAATATTTTTCTTATAAAAATTAGAAATATTAAAATAGAATTGGGCAATTATGTTCTTTTAATTTAGCCTTTATTAATGAGTGCAGCACTCCAGTGCAGCAATGAAAACTTGTGAAGGATGTAGACTCGACTTTTATTGCAGTAGTACAGTGTTAACATTGAATCTTTCGATGTGTTGTAAAATTCAAGAAATAACAGTCAAAGAACCCAAGGTGTGTGGTCCCAATATTTCATTCAGAAAAGAGACTTTTTTCAATGTATACATATTTTGTTTTTGATAATTTAAAGGAAAATAAATTGATCCAACGGCTGATATGGATTTAAATTGCATGACTACTCGATCCTTTCCTTTCCCTCCTTATTTTCTACTTCACTCTTCTCTCTTAAACACCAGTACACCACTCACTGTACCTTCATTAAATTAAATCACACAATTTAATGGAAGTCGAAGCTCCGCACATCCAACCACCGCCGCTAACATCCAAACACGTCGACGACGACGACGACGAGCTTTCGCCGATTGAGGAAGTCCGGCTAACCGTACCCGTAACCGACGACCCGACCCTGCCCGTATGGACATTCCGTATGTGGATTTTGGGGCTAATCTCGTGCGTCCTCCTCTCGTTCCTCAACCAATTCTTCTCCTACCGGCGTGAGCCGCTCATCATCACTCAGATCACGATTCTCGTCGCCTCCCTCCCGATCGGGCGGTTCATGGCCGCCGCGCTGCCGACGACCACGTGGACCGTGCGTGTCCCCGGGCTCGGGCCGAAGGAGTTCTCGCTCAATCCGGGCCCGTTCAACATCAAGGAGCACGTGCTGATCTCGATTTTCGCCAACGCCGGGAGCGCTTTCGGGAATGGGCCAGCTTATGCGGTTATGATTGTGGACATTATCATCGCCTTTTACGGAAGGAAAATATCTTTTCTCGCCGGATGGTTGCTCATCATCACCACACAGGTCATCATTTTTCCTTTTAATGAATTGGGCATGTGCCGACATTTCTTTTCCGTGAATTAAAGTTGAAGGGCAGATTTGTATTTTTTGCAAACTTTAGGGGTGTTTTTGCAATTATCCCTTTAACCAATTTTTGTTTGTTTCCAAGTTCACTGCACTGGACTTTGTGTTACTAATCATGGTTTTTGTACGGCTTTTATTGACGATCGAGTAGTTACTTATTGAAATTGCAGTTTTCCGATTGCTGAATGTAGGTTAAAGTGGCATGGAATTCATCTTTTGTCGATTTATGTTTCGACAGATGTTTAAATGCTTATCAATTTATTAAGATACTTATGCTATAGTGGTAGCCGGTAGGTAAGATAATCAGCGAGGACCTTGAACGATAGCTCAGTCCATTGTGGTTAGTTTGTGCCCATCTTTGTGAAAGTGAACGTTCCACTAATATTTTTTGGGGACAACGTTCTTTTGTATTACGACGCTTTCAAATTATAGAGTACCTTTCGTGCCCATCTAATTACGAATGCGATATTAATTTTTCGAATTACGATTGTTTTCCCATCTGGAAAACTTAATCCATGAGTCGAACTTTCTATATATGTAGGCAGCTGTGTTTAGTGATTTTGAGTTTCTCTCTTTTCTGAGATAAAAGTGGTCTAAATACAAAAAATTATTGATAAAATTTTGGACTTTTCTTCCATGCATTAGTGAGCTGATATATATAGGCAGTTGCGTATAAACATTTTGCTTCTCTCTTTTCGGACTTTCACTTTACCAGAAAATTTTGAGCAAAAATGCGAATTATTGTAAAATGCTAATATGCGTTTGCGATGGGCAGGTTTTGGGATACGGTTGGGCAGGGCTCCTAAGGAAATACGTAGTCGAGCCGGCACACATGTGGTGGCCCAGCACTCTTGTCCAGATTTCCCTCTTTAGGTACATTACTAACCGAGTATATAATGCATCTAACCGTGTACATAATTTCAATAAATTGTTGTGATATTCATTTTTTTTACAGAACACTACACGAAAAAGAGGACAACAAAGATGTTTTGGAACCCGGAAATACTAATGTAACAACCACCCAAACATCACGTTCAAAATTCTTCGTGATCGCACTTTCATGCAGCTTCTTATGGTACCTATTCCCAGGCTACTTATTCCAAACACTACAGAGCATCTCATGGGTATGTTGGGCCTTCCCACGCTCCGTCACGGCCCACCAGATTGGATCGGGCCTAAACGGGCTGGGAGTTGGAGCCCTGACCTTAGACTGGTCGGTCGTGGCTTCTTTCCTTTTCAGCCCTCTCATCTCTCCCTTCTTCGCCATAGCCAATGTTTTCGCCGGATACTTCATGATAATGTACATCGTGATACCCGTATCCTACTGGGGTCTTAATGTGTATAATGCCAAGACCTTCCCTTTATATTCTTCCGATCTGTTTAGATCCGACGGTCAGGAGTATAATATATCGGAAATCGTCAATAGAAATTTCGAGCTTGACACTGTGCAGTATGGGAAGCAAGGGAGGATTCACTTGAGCACGTTTTTCGCTCTCACGTATGGGTTCGGGTTCGCTACGATCGCAGCCACGATTACTCACGTTGCTCTTTTCTACGGAAGGTAAATCTTTTTTCGTTTTTAATTTTGATTTTGAGCTTACATGTTTTTTTTTTCTTGTGTAGGGAGATATACGAACGTTACAGGGCTTCATCGAAGGGCAAAGCAGACATTCACACTAAGCTCATGAAGAAGTACAAGGATATACCCGCATGGTGGTTTTACGTTCTTCTTGCAGTGACGATGGTGGTTTCGCTTGGCCTTTGCGTCTTTCTGAAAAACGAAATTCAGATGCCGTTTTGGGCTCTTTTGCTTGCGGCTTTTATGGCCTTCTCGTTTACTCTTCCGATCAGCATCATTACTGCAACCACAAATCAGGTAGTGTATTATATATCGAGCAAAACGGAACTTTAAAATGCGATAGAATTTGATAAACGAGACTTTTGGCAGACACCGGGTTTGAACATAATCACGGAGTACCTAATGGGAGTGATATATCCCGGAAGGCCGATAGCCAACGTCTGCTTTAAGGTGTATGGCTATATGAGCATGTCTCAAGCAATTGCCTTTCTCAGTGATTTCAAGCTTGGTCATTACATGAAGATTCCTCCTAGATCAATGTTTCTAGTCCAGGTACATACAGTTTCTATTTTCTGATAAGAATGTAAAAATTTAGTAGTACTTAATCAATATCAACTTAAAAAAATTATACTATTTACTATACTATACTAGTATTTTTTAGTATACTATTTTTTAGCACGAAAATTAAAAAAAAAAAATGTCATTTCAAGATTTTTGTGACTTTTTGATAAAAAAGATAAATATATAAACTTTTTGATAAAAAGGAGAAATATATAAACGTATTTTTAAGCATCTGAACTGAATTGAGCTGAACTGAACTGATTTTTTTATAAATATAATAATAATTATTATAAATTATTAAATATTTTTTTAAAAATATTAATAATATTGTCACATTAACTAGAATTAACTAGAATACTGAACTGATTTTTTTATAAATATAATAATAATTATTATAAATTATTAAATATTTTTTAAAAAATATTAATAATATTGTCACATTAACTAGAATTAACTAGAATGTATATTTAAAATTATTGATTCAATTATTTTTTATTTAATTTATTTTAATTTATTTTGAAACGAACTTAATTAAGCTCTGAATTGAACTGAACTGAAATGGACTGAAATTAAGTCAAAAAAAAGAAGTCCGTAGTGATAATATTTTATGTTAAATTGAAAATATATGAATATTTATTTATATTATTATGAAATACATCAATTTAAGGAAAATGTACTTGTTATTATGAAACATAGCGACGATTAAGAATTTAGTAATATTTTTCACATAATTAAGTTAATAATTTAATTCCCATGTGGGTCCCAGTTCGTCGGAACAATGGTGGCAGGCACGGTGAACGTGAGCGTGGCGTGGTGGCTGTTGCACTCCATAGACAACATCTGCCAGCAGGACAAGTTCTCTAACAGCCCATGGACCTGCCCCAACGACCACGTCTTCTTCGACGCCTCCGTGATATGGGGCCTCGTCGGCCCAAAGCGTATCTTCGGCACCGAGGGCAACTACTGGGCCCTGAACTGGTTCTTCCTCGCGGGCCTATTGGGCCCAATCGTCGTTTGGGCCTGCCACTGGGCTTTCCCCGAGCACTCGTGGATTCCTCTCATCAACCTTCCCGTGCTGCTGGGGGCGACGGCGAACATGCCGCCGGCGGCCGCCCTGAACTACAACTCGTGGATATTCGTGGGGACGGTGTTCAACCTGTTCGTTTTCAGGTACCGGAAGAGATGGTGGCAGAGGTACAACTACATTCTGTCGGCGGCGTTGGACGCCGGCGTGGCGTTCATGGCGGTGGTGCTGTACTTCAGCGTCGGGATTGAGAACAGGAACTTGCGATGGTGGGGTAATGATGACTTTGAGCATTGTGATCTTGCCACGTGTCCGACGGCTAGGGGTGTCGTTGTGGATAGCTGTCCCGTTTTTTAGTTTTCCTTTTTTTTTTTTTTTTTTTTTTTTTAATTTAAATTTCCACTTGGCAACATCAACATGTAGACATTTCCATCGCTAAAAGAATTTGCACTATTATTATCTCAGGAAAATAGAAACATTTCATTTTGTAAAATATTGAAGAATGTTTATATTTTTTTGAAATCGAGCGAATGCTTTATTAATATCATTTTTTTTTTTTTGTCAATTTGTTATGGTAATTATGAATATTTTCAAATAAAAATAACTTTAATTAACTCGTTTGTTTTGAAAATATACATTTACTTGTGAATATTTTATTAGTTGCAATCATACTAATTTTTTCAACAACTTTCCCAAATCACAATCTATATTCTGATTCATTTATTAACGTTTTGTTACAACTTTATAATAGGTCTAAGGTCAATGAACAAATAGAATGAATAATGCATTAATACTATAGCATTATTATAATTTGTAAATGGTTTGTTTTTTTAATTGTGTATAATGTACTACAGTAAGTTACTATGCATTTAAAAGTATGGAACCGCTTTCTATAGTGCTTTTCACAAGACGTCTCTCTCAATATTTTACATAGAATCCTAAGGTTTGAGAAAGGGCTACGTGGTTGATTTGCGTTCACTTCAATTTTCTTTTCTTGGTTTTTTATTGGTAAGTACTCGTATTATTTTATTGAAAGTTGGCCTATAAGATTTGTTAATGTATACTAGTATTTGCAAACAATTATTGAACGGAAATACTATTAGACTATTACGGAGATATTTATACCAATGATAAATATTTTTAAATAATTAAAACAAAAAATTGAAGATCATCGTCAAATAAAACACAAAAAATTGAATAACTTAAGTTAAATAAAACGTAAAAAAAGTTGTTCGAATTTGTTGTTTAGTTAAATTAAAGAAATTTATCAATTTGAGTAACTATTGAAAATTAAATGAGATACTATCACAAAGTAAGTACTGAAATAGTAGTTAAAATCGAGAGAAAATCAATATTTATCAAATTTGATAATTTATATTTCAGTTTAAACGACTGCACCAAAACATGCGTGACAATTTTGTAAATGAGTCGAGTCGAATCGAGTTTTGAGCTTATGGAGTCGGCTCGGATAAGCTCGAGTTCGGTTCTCGGCTCGTTTACCGCCCTAGTCCGAACACATATTTGGTTAAATAAACAAACATAAAATAAAATATTAGAGTAAACTTTTATATAAACAATAAACACTTAAATTTAATTAAAAATTATGAAATACTCCGTAAGTTGTTTTGTTTTAAATAATTAAATATAACATTGACTAGAGGAGTTAACAAGATTTTAGAGCATGTACAATGATATCAATTTTTTTGAGTTTGAACTCAGTAAAGTGAACTCGTACCATTGGGAGTTCCAGTTCATTATACCCACCCTACTTATCCCACCCCACCAAATTGAACTCGGTTCAAAGGTATGAACTGAGTTTTTTTTTTTTTTTTTCTGTCAGAGTACACAATTATTCCCAAAATAAATGGACAGAAATACTGCGTGGAAGACAGCCCCAAATGCAATTAAGCTATAATCATAATTTTAATTTTAGTTGCGTTAAATTAAAATTATTAAATTAAAATAATTTACGTTAAACTATAATCATATTTTTTAATTTTAATTGTGTTAAATTAAAATTATTAAATTAAAATTATTTGCGTTAAATTATAATCATAATTGTTAATTTTAATTGTATGTTAAATTAAAATTATTTGCGTAAAACTCTATTTGCACAAATCAGAAGCAAAACCAACTCAAGTCAAATTCATGAATTATAATTTATTTTAGTTTTTTTTTGCTGTTTTTTTATTTATAAAAACTTAAATAATTTAAATTATTTGTTAATTAAATTAAAATATAATTATTTTTTTAATTTAAATTATTTTACACATAATTTTAAATTATTAACAAAATCAAATACAATTTATTATTTTTATACATAATAATGAATAATAAATATTTGTAATTCAAATGTATATTTTATTTAATAAAAATATATATAATTAAAAAAGTAAAAGTTTGTATAACCCACCCAATTCGGTTCAAACTAAAAAACCAATGCAAGTATAGATTATATAGTTCAGTTAATAAGAAAAGGGGAAAAATGGCAATAAGGCCCATTTTCAACATTTTTTGGCCAATAAGGCCAATTTCTAATTTTCGTGTCAATTAGGCCTTTTTGTTCCAATTAGGCCAAAAAATATATTTTAGCAGACGAAACTACCCTCCCCCTCAATTTCTGATCCTCGCAAACTCCCAGTTCGCGTACACCGCGATCAGAGTCGCAATCAGCTGCGCTACAAAAAAGGCGAACACGAGAAGAAGCCCCGGGCGCTCGATGTACGACCAACTCCTGGATCGAGTCACGAAGATCAGCGCCTGGCTGACGATGCTGACCTGGAGGTAAACGGCCGAGTTGAGCTCTTCGTGGTTGTCCCTGATCGAGTGCACCCCGAACCTCTCCGTGAAGAAATCCGACTCCTGAGCCGACCAAAAGAAGATGACTGTCATCACAGCTAAGTAAGTCCCGAATACGACTCCCGTCCACGAATCAGCTTGTCTTCAATGTCTACGTTGATACATTCGCCGTTGCTCTGGACCTCGAATTGATGACGAAGACTCAACATCAGTTAGACTCAACATTGTTACCCCTTCGATTGGTGAAACTAACCTCAATGTAAGTATTGATCGCCATTTGGTTTCCTTGATTGGTTTCTCAGTTCTTCGACTTTTGTAGCGAGATTTGAAACATCGAGCGTCGACGATGCGTCGGGTGTTTCTATGAGTAGAGGTTTCTCGCATTTGTTTGTACTAATTTTAGTAGCATATTGCTAATACAGACTGTGGTTTTTTTTAGTTTTTTTTTTTAGAATTTCAAAGAAAGTTGATGTTCTTCTGAACACATGAAGATTCCTGGTAATTGGCAGGGATACCGAGAACTTACCTATATCATGGCTCGCCTCAAAATTAACCGATTTCTCATTTCGTATACCTATCTGATCCCACCTTCTTGTCCCAAAAGATATACGGCCTCGGTGCTGTAATATAAATTCCGTTGACATTGTTTGTGCCAATTTTATATCCTGTATGTCGGTATAAATGTGACTCTCTGTGTGCGTGTGTGTTAATACGCTGTTTCGTTGAGAGTGAGTAATATATTTACTAGGAATTTGTAATTTAAGTAATACATGCTTAGTGCTTACTTGTCTCTTGTTTAATGTGTCTTGTTGAATCAGTACGAGCACTTGATGTTGCTAGAGCTGCTCGAGAAAGGTCATTTTGGAGGCGAATAAAAAGATTGGCAGTGGGGTCAAAGCCTTCCAAGTCCGTTGTCATCCCTAGTATAAAAATTACCAAGTGTTCGATTGCTGCGAGTACTCACGATTGTAAATGTGAATGATATTCAGTGTTTTTTAATGATATTCAGTGTATTTTTTAATCAAACAGTGAATTCATGTGACATTCAGTCATATTCAGTGTGTTTAAGTGTTACGGTCCTGCTTAGTGTGTCTCACTCCTATTCAGTGTGTTTAAGTGCTATTCAGTGTATTTTAATCATAGTCAGTGTGTTTAAGTCATATTCAGTGTGTCTCAGTCCTATTCAGTGTGTTTAAGTGTTATCCAGTGTGTTTAAGTGCTATTCAGTGTTAAAATATGTCATTCAGTGTGTTAAAATATGACATTCAGTATGTTCAGTGTTAAAATATGTCATTCAGTGTGTTAAAATACGACATTCAGTATGTTCAGTGTTAAAATATGACATTCATTGTTAAAATATGTCATTTAGTGTTAAAATATGACATTCAGTATGTTCAGTGTTAAAATATGACATTCAGTGTGTTAAAATATGACAATTAGTATGTTCAGTGTTAAAATATGTCATTCAGTGTTAAAATATGACATTCACTGTTAAAATATGACATTCAGTATGTTCAGTGTTAAAATATGTCATTCAGTGTTAAAACATGACATTCAGTATGTTGTTATTCAGTGTAATTTTATAACATTCAGTGTGAAACTCTGGCATTCAGTGTTATTATGCTTCAGTGTAAAAATGGGGCATTCAGTGCTACTCAGTGTATTTTAATCCTACTCAGTGTGTTTAATTCATATTCAGTGTGTATAAGTCCTATTCAGTGTGTTGACTCTCATTAACTTGTTTCATGACCAAAACACTGAATGTCATAAAAAAACACTGAACGTCATAAAAAAACACTCTCATTAACATGCTTCGACCATTTCGAACATATTTAACAAAATGTATCACATGACAATTTCAATTACAATGTTGCTTACGAGCATAACCATATTTTTACATATACACATATTTACATATACAATGTTGTTCACGAGCATAACCACATTTTTACATATACAAGAACAGAAGATCCTTCGTGCATGGTCATTTTCTCGAGAATTGAGTGGATCCATCTGCCTAAAACAAGAACTCCAAGTCAGCAAGTTAAAGGACTTTGTGGTCACCAATAGGTTTCACACCTGGCCAGAACGAATTTCCCTCAATGTACCTGTGTTTAAAATCGGAAAAAAATAAATGTAGAATAGCTCATAACCTCACGGGATGATATTAGCTCTAAAGTGAAATTAACATTTCCATATGAATTAATAAGTGAAACTTACATTAACTTCAAAAATGGGTGCTTGTAGAAAGTATCTGGGATCCGCCCAGAAAACGATGGGCCGAAGAGCTGGGTGTATTTTCTTTCCAGCTTATGGTACATCTACATTAAGAAAATAGGCCAATATATCAATGCACAAAGAACCATACTCGTACTTTTTACATAGAACACAACACAACAATATCAAGATATGAGACGCCAGCAGTTGAGTACAATGATGCTGAAGAATCTGATACAACCTTGTCACAAATCGAAACTATTGTTTCATTCTGATGGATGTGCTCCATTTTCTTGTAACTTCACTACTGTGTACTTGCCTCCTGTCTGCATATTTTTTCTTCTAGAAAAATGAAAAATAATAATATGAAACAAAATATGAGAAATTGATGGCCCATGTTATTCTTTTGTTGGAGATTTACCGTATACAATTTTCATAGTCTCAGCAATTAAGTTAACAAGTAGAAAGAAAAAAAAATTATTAACAAAATGATGTAAAGAAATGTGGGATAAATATATTGTTACTTTTGCTGATACATTTTAAGAAAATTAATTATTTTGGACGAAGAAAATCTAACACTCTATCAAACTATTTCTCAGCTAAAAAAAATAAAATCATCAAAACCACCATGCAAGAAAGCAATTAAAAGAGAAGTGATTGCAATTTGCATGGTAATTTTTATCTTATACTCCAGTAATCATTCGAACATGAACAAGATAATTATTCTACTTTCACGATTACAAAAAGCACCCCACCCCAATTTAAAATAAATAATACTCATACACTACACTTAGTAATAATAATAAAAAAAGTTCATACCATTGGGCAAATTTAAACAAGGTAAGCAAAACCAACTATCTAAAAACAATCAAACTCTCCAATTTCCATTTCAAATGGTGAGAAGATCCCATGATCGAGTTCGAGGAGATTCTAAACCAGGAGATCCTCCTGGTTTGCCACCTGGAATCCTAGGAATCTCGGTTAGAATCTGCACCACCTCCCTCATAGTCGGCCGCCCGACCGCCTGCTCCTCCACGCAAAGCATCGCCACGTAAAAAACATGCATCACCTCTTTCAGAGGAGTCATCGACAGCCTCGGATCGATCACCTTCATCACCTCATCCTTATCTCCGTCCGTCATATTCCGAACCCACTGCACTATATCCACCCCGTCCCCAAACTCCCCCACCGGCTTTCTTCCCGTCACGAGCTCTAACAAAACAACTCCAAAGCTGTACACATCACTCTTCTCGTCAACCCTAAGCGTGTACGCATATTATAAGTCATTTTAATAACAAACAAGGCTTAATGAACAGATTTCTATACCAAGCCAGCTGCAATACAACCGTGTTATAAACACACATTGATGTGAGTACAACACTGAATGCACACACAAAGCACTGAATGGCACTGTGTGACATGTAAAGACACTGAACAAGCATATATAACACTGAACAGAACATAAAAACACTGAACATCCACCAAAACACACAAATCAAACTGAGTGGCCATGTAAATACACTGAGTGGCATGTAGAACACTGAAATGGCATGTAGAACACTGAACAGGCATATATAACACTGAACAGAACATAAAAACACTGAACATCACCAAAACACACAAGTCAAGATGATCAACACATACTCACACAGAACCTACCGAGTTTCGTAGCCGAAATCTCAACAATATAGCTCATTCAGTATCAAGTACGACCTGCATTTCTTAGGGGCATTTCGTCGAACAAGTGGCGGGCGGGTCGATCCGGAGGTCGAGATCCCCGTAGCTAGCGCTCCGAAGCTCTCGTCGGCGACGGTGAGATATTTACGGTGGAGGGAGGCGGTGGTGGTGCGTGGTTGAGGTCCAACCGAACCTCCGGTCGATATCCGAAGTCGTCGAGCTTCAGCCTCCCCCGTCAATCGAAGATGATGTTGTCGGGTTTGATGTTCTTGTGAGCGACGACGAGACGGTGGCAGTAGGCGACGGTCGTCATCAGCTGCTTGAGGACAGCGACGGCGTCGAGTTCGGAGAATCATGCGCCAGGGAACGAGAGGGGTGTCTGCGGCTGCGTCCGCGCTGGGGATATGAATTTGGGGGAGGAGGGGTCGTGTGGAATTTAAGAAAGGGTAATACGGTCTTTGCACATTTTAGGCGGCCTAATTGACACGCGTAATTTCTCGAAAGCCTTATTACCGAAAAAATGTTGAAAAATGGCCTTATTGCCATTTTTCCCTAAGAAAAGTGATTGAAAATAAATTAATAAATTATTAATTTGTGGTGGGTTGGTATGAACTGAACCCACCAGTACATGTTCTTAAGTACTATATTACAGTAAAAGATAGATTTAGCAGAGTCATGGGACATTTTAAAAAAGATATAATGTACTATAGATATACTCCGTATATGTATTCATTAAAATATAGGGTAATTTTTTAGTCGAAAAAACAAAATATCTTCTGTACAGACCCCTCTCTCAGCCTCGTTCTCTCCCTCGGCATAAAATGACCTCTGTCCCCCACCACGAAGCACTCGTTCGCTCTCTCTCTTACCGGCACGTGGAGTCTTCTGTGCACACGTCAGCATGACGTCCGTTGCCTGTTCTCTATTTCTGCGATTCCGACGATGATATTGAAGGTACAATTCTGTAGGAAGTTGCTATTTCAATTATCAATTATCATCGTTTGCGTTTGGATCCGTTCGAGTTCGATTTATTTATTTATTTTAACAATTATTTGGTCTGTATTTACTATTTTCTTCAGTGAGATCCTGTTTATATGTTTATACGCTGGTGCTGGTCGATTTATTCAGTAAAATTATGCTGCAAAACTGTTCGTAGGGATGCCTTAATTCGTACCTAGGGCAAGAAGATGATGTTCATATGGTATTGTTGTTGCTGACATCAGTATAGCTTCACGGTTTTTACTACTGCTTCTTTTTTAATTGTAAATCCCACTTCATATGCACTCCATGAATTATAGTTAGTTCACAATAGATGGTTTAAAATAGAAAATTAAACTAGAGGGGTTCGAAAATGTTCCTCTTGCCATGCTTAAATGTCGCCATGGGTTTTTTTATTCAGATCAAAGATCAACATGTATGTATATTGTCTCCGGTTTTTATGTGCGTAATCTCTGAAGTTGAACACTCATAAAATCCCTTGAGAAACATGCTTCTAGATAACCTTTGATCGCACCATATAGAGTCCACCCATGAGAATAATTTAACCAAGGATGGATTACATCTTACTTCTTAGTTCTTAATCATTTGTCTGTCATTTATTATATTTATTAAACACAACGACATTATTATCTTGGGTGTTTGATAATTTTGCTTCTTCATTTTTCTTCCCTTTTATAATTATTTTTAAAATTCCCTTTTTACATGTGTTTATAGTTTGTTGAATTCAAACCCATTTTTCTTAGATGATCCATTTATCCATATCTATATAGCATATTCTTAGTGCTATGTATTCTGGTAATCTATTATTTTTGGTACCAACTTATTTCTTGGTTCATATCTATTTTTCTCGCCTATCAGCTTCATTGCTTGAGAAACATTTACGTCAAGTGGATAAGATCTGTAGCTGAGTTACAACTTTAACTAATGCTTTGTACTTTATTACCTTAGACCAATTAGATAATACAAACAACCTATTCATCTTGTTTTTAGTGACAAGCCTATGCATCTTGTTGCTATCACAAGGTTGATTATGCTGCATTTCAGATTTGATGATATTAAGTTAATAAGTTTTATTCCTCATGCAATCTGATTGATGAGAAGGAAGTTAAGAGAATTGGTTGCAATCCTATTTGCGATTTTAATTGACTTTGGCTAGTTACGATAACTGCCACTTTTTGTTTAAAACAAAACAAATTTTAGTTGATATTTCAAGTTAACTCTTTTTAAAGTTGACCACAAATCGAAAGTCCTATTCAAATTATCCTCATGAGTAGGTTGAGTTTATGTTATAAATTATTTTATTAAGAGTGTGTGTTTGAATAATCACACACGCACTCCATAGATTTTTTTTTACTGTGAAAGTAAGTTATGTGTATTGCAGCAGCTTGTATGTTTTTTTTTTTGGAGAATAGAGTCACACAAGAAAGGTATAGACACTAACACAAAAGTAGCCTGCACACATGAATGTCAGTTAATTAGGGTTTCCCTTGGGGTGCCATGTCGTGCCCTTAATTAGGATTTGTTTTGTTAGTTTATTTTTGTTGCATCGGTACTTCAAGCCTTCTTCAAGTGACTTTCGTTTGCTCTGAATACATTGTACTTGGTGCATTATCGTCTATATATATCATATCCTTCCCATTAGGTTCTTCCTATATTTAATGTCAGTCATTTAAAGAATCAACAATGAACTCTCATAAAAAGCTAGTCAGTTGATCCAAATCAATCAAATACGTCTTGTAGGGGTTGCTAATTGCCATACTTTTGCAAGACCAAATTTGTTGGACCCATCATTTTATTTATTTATTAATATCTGATGAACTAATTTATTTATCCAACTCTTTTGATAAACTTAATATGATCAAATTTGTGGCCATATCTCTTAGCTATGTAACATTTGATTTTGTCTAGAGAAAATAAATTAACCACAAAAAGATAAAGAATTGCATCCTTATTTGTTTTTAAGAGAGAAATTGTTACAGTACAAATGCAACTTTTGTCATAATACAGTCAGCGGAATTTCTTAGCATCAAGTCATCCACAGGACTCAGGAGGCATCCCAATTCCTAGTATGCAGTGAATATAGAGGTTGCCTTATCATTTATTTTTGCTAGTAGCTAAGTTTCAATTAAGTTTGATCAATTTAATTTAGCAGTTTAGTTTCTTAGCCGCTCACCCTGATTTTGCTTGATGAGAACTTCTCTGAAGTTTGTTCCTGGTATGCTTATTTATACATGCTTCATTGGTCAGATGTTCATGAGAAAATTGAGTGTTCAGCACTTAACTGATGTCAGGATAGGAACAATGCAGCTAAATGTGCTTAATTAGTGTTTAATTATGAGAAAAGCAACAAATGCCTGATCTGGCCATACTCGTACCCAGCTATTGAACCAAATCATGTTAACAAGATAATTAGTTGAGGAAGAAAGATATGTCTAAGAACTATTGTTGCAGTTTAATGCATGCTAGTCGAGGAAAAATTAAGTAGTATTATTTATCCAACTAGGGTTCTCTTTCAACTAGTAATGCAGTTTTGGTTTCAGTAGATATTCAGTATAATTTGTAAATCATTTCACTTAGTAGTATATCTCTCTTAATGTTTGTAGTTGTGAAAACCATTTGTTTTAATTATTGCTATATTTGTGTATATATTTCAGTCAGTAATGAGTTTAAATATTCTATATAAAATGAGGATATTTTTCCAGTCATTGGTTTCATTCACTGCCTTCTACAAGTCGGGAGTTCTTTTAGAGACGCCTGAAAGTAGGGTTTGGCTTAATTCCTACCTGGAGGTTAATTGTCCCTTTCTCTGGGTACAGGAAAATGGACGATGAATGGGACAAGACAGGCACATTACAATATTCTGCGCTAATAATGTGATGTTTTGAGGTACCTCTGAAACTTAATAGAGTCGGTTTTCTTTGCTTGTAAGTCTCATATCCATTTTCATCCATTGATCCAAGATTCTGAACTGAACGCTAATTGTGTGAAGTATACCTCAGACTTTTTCTCGTTTGTTTCTTGCATGGATAAACTTTTCCCCTTATGTTAACCTTTTAATATCTGGTTTTCGGGTATGAGGTTTATAATATCATTCATCTTTTCTTTGCTTGTAAGTCTCATATCCATTTTCATCCATTGATCCAAGATTCTGAACTGAACGCTAATTGTGTGACGTATTATACCTCAGACTTTTTCTCGTTTGTTTCTTGCATGGATAAACTTTTCCCCTTATGTTAACCTTTTAATCTCTGGTTTTCAGGTATGAGGTTTATAATATCATTCATATTTTTTGGCGTTATTATGAAATTTTAGATATCAAGCGTGAACCTCAAATTTATATATAATTTGTTCTGTGCATTTTACAAAGAATACTTGGGTAAATGAAATATTGTACTTAAAGCTCAAAGGCTATGTACTACCTAGTACCTATTATAGAGTCTGTTGAATTATATCTTATAGTCAAATGAATCAAGGATTGGGAAAATAATTACTAGTCAACAATGTTTTTTTTTTCTTTCTGTTCTTGATATGTGAGATACTAACCAAAGTTCTGAGTTCTATATATTTGTTATATGCTAGCTATATTTTCATATGGTTTATCTTGAAAATTATACAATTTTACATGAAACCAGTTAATAATTTACAGTGTCGAACCCACACCTGTGTCCGTGTCGTGTCGTGTGACACGGGTGCGATGGTGGTTTCCGGAGAGTCCAGGTAACTTAGTTTAAATATGAAGATGTTGACATGTTGTCGCAGTACTATTATTTCTATCTTTTGCATTATCTTGACCTTGCAAAGTGCACATTACACCATTTACTGTGAAATATCAGTTTCTGACATGAATTTTCAGTTAATGAAGTAAACACAGTGATTGACAACTTGGCATATCATTTATTTATTTCTTGAAGATTTTGTAGGCTGCATCCTGGTTTACAGTCAGATGTTGAAATTCGGATAATGTGGTAACTCCCATTAACACAATTTCTTACAAAAGATTGTAACATGGGAACTTCACAATAATATATATAGGTTGACATCCTTGTAGTATGAATCCCTTTGCTATTGCAGTTGTAGTCTGCTGCATTTTTAACCACCAAATATATTAGATATGAGATAAACGTAGCTAGTAGTCATTTTTCTTTTAAAATTTAATCTTTTAATTGAACTGGCGGATATAAGGAGTTACCCCAGTTTCATAGATCCCGATGGTGTCTCATGATTATTTTGCTGTGGCTGGCAAAGCTGTAGACAGACGGGGGCATCTGGGTCTTCTCTGATGCTTAAACTATTCTTAATCAATGAATTACTATCTTCTCCACTTGCATCCCTTGTTCCGTAAACCTGAATTATAACCATCTCACTCAGAGTGGTGTGTAAGCATCTTATAGTTCTATAACTTACAAGGCCTCAAATAAATACTACCTTCGTATGCAGGTCCATATTTTCTTGACGAATTGCATTTACCTTTTTATACAGTTCCAAATTCTCACGATGGATCAGGCTTTCCTGAAACAAAAGCCGGAATCTTAGCTGCATGAGGGTGATCTTCTAACAATAAAATGGATTTTATGTAAAGCATGTAAGCATTGTTAGTCAACCGTTCGACTTAATTCCTGAATCTCATCCGTTAACATCTGGTCCTGCAAAGAGTTGAAAGGGATGTCAATGTTACGTCTATGGTTTCAAAGGGTTGGTCGAGTTTCAGATAAGAGTTTTACAAACCTTCTTCATACGGATACCCCTAAGACTGTTTTCCAATTGCTTCTCTATGTTCTGTAGGTCTTTGATATTCAAACTGAAAAGGTCTTCACCCATTAAATGCCTGCAATAATGATAAAATGATATGAGATAATCCATCACGTTATATTATTTCATTTTTTTGCTATGAGTTTGGAGAATTCTATTTCCAATATAACTCTTTCTCATCTGGTTGTAGCAGCAAAGCTTAATCCAAGGTTTTTTTTTCTTTTTTCTTTTTTTTTTGTTGCATTCATGCCAAATTTGATCTCTTCCCATCCCTCACAAGACAAGGGGGGTTTCTGCTGGGAAAAGTTGGGAAAAGTTGTTTGAAGTGGAAACCACTTTTATTTATGTTCCAAATACACCTAAAAGGCTGCTTGCTTGTATTTAGAGGGTCCTGCACAGCTTGGCCTCCTTGATTTAGGAGAGGATTCAGTGTTGTTGACACAACAACCAAACGAAACTGTCTCACTCTTTGTCTTTTGTTCTTCTCATTTTCTATTTTGATGAGTTTTTTTTAGTCTTCTCTCTTTTTACTCCAGCTAACATTATCAGAATTAAATGTAGGCACGTACATGAACAGATAAAGACTAATAAGTACAATGCATATATTAAATAAAGTATATAAATTAAATTATTTTATTAAATTTTGCTGTTAATTTTATTTAATTTCGCTTTTTGGCTGTGCTTATTTTATTATTTTTGTGTGATTTTACATATGCCTACACTTCCTTTACTAAATTTTAGCTGGAACATAAAATGAAACTGTGATGTTTGGTGCACAATACCATGTGCAGTTGTTAAATCCTTAATCCACAGCATTGGATCCCCTCTCCTTAAGTTTTAGAAGTGTTGGAAAGAACGTTGAAGGCAATTTTTTTCCCAAGAGCACCATGGTACATTAATTTAAGAACTGACTTTCACTGGCCAGCCTAAACTGTATAGGTATCATGTTATTGTAACTATTTCAGTATTAGGCATATTACGAGTGCAAGTATTACATGTATAATACATCCAATTATCCCTTGATTTCTTAATACCTTCTTCTACCTTAAAACTATCGAGACTGTTGCCCTTTTAAAACTTAAAACTATTGAGTATTGAGAACTGTTTCCCTAATTTATTTTTATTTGTTGTGTTTTTAGAAGTCATGTATGGAAAAGTTGACAGAGTCCGTCTGAGTAAATATGAATAAATAGAAATGATATGCAATAAAACAAGTTTCACATATGTTTCTCTTGAAATTAGGAAGAATTCTTTTTTGTTTCGTTACTTTTCCTGACTACTATTGTTACTTTACCGTATTGCCCTTTTTTTGCTTTTTGCATAAATATGTTGTATTAACTTTAAAATGCTAACATTGCAATCAAAATGCCCGATGGACTTAGTTGAGAAATATCGATTTATAATTTTTGCAAGTCTGTAACATGTCTGCAAGTATGTACAATATAATAATACAGTATGAAAAAATGCTAAAGGATGGTTATAATTTACCGATGACTCTGTTGCAAGTTGTTTAATTGCTGCTTCAGCATAGCAGCTTCACTTTGCCAATACTGTGAAGTAAAGTAACGTCATTTTGTTAATTCCCACATCCGTGGAACAGTGTAAAAATATAGTCACAACAATGCATTTCTATTATTGATGGATTAAAACAGTGCATATCTATTTGGTTTTGCAGACACAGATATAAAATATGCCGAGCAACTTGATTAATCTGTTCAAGTCTTGAAAATGGAAGGAGTTGAGTAGTTGAGTTCAAGGAGTCGAGCAGCAGGTGAGTAAATTTACCTGAATGTGCTTTTTAAAAGTACATTTTGTTGCAAGTACTTGTTTGTCTATTCTAAAAATGTGCTACTTTTTTCTTTTGTGTGATATAATATGTCCACTAATCATTTTGTTTTAGTCAGTGTAATAAACGACTGATAATTTGTTTCAACTAGAGCTAAAGTCCCTTTTATCATGCGATCAAACATCCTGTAGCTGTTGGGCTAGGTGGATTTCTATTCATAATGTTAGAAATAAGAATTGATTCTGTTTTTTATATGTATAAAGTAATTGAAAAAAAAAATGGAAAGTAATGGATGCTTGTTCAAAATAAACTTATGGATCGGTAAGCTACATGATGAAGATTATGATAGCCTCTAATTCAGAATGGTTTTTCAGTTCCAACTTATCTGGTTTACAAAATGAGGAATCATAGTCCTTTTTAAGTTCAGAATAAAAGAAAACCAGGCACTTGTAATATTTAAAATACATATTTGTGTTTGTTTCACTCTTATCTCATTCAAAATATCTCATTTTTCTTCACCAAAAATACTGTTTGATAAGCATGTCATAACGTACTTTTTATGTATAGATCATACCCAGTAGATCTAAGTTGAATTTTATTTCGTGATTTTTTTTTTTTTTTCTGCATTGTCATATAAGATATATAATTGGACATTCATTTTCCTATGAATTATATGACTTGGAGCATTTCTATGAGAAGGTGAAGCATACAAAATATGAAATGGAGTTATTCTCTTGCTTCTTTCAATCTCTCGGATAGTCCAAAGAATAAAAAATATTTAAGATCCCTAAAGCCTACTGTTAATTTTACACTATGAACTTTTCACCAAGATGTCTATAGCAAAATAAATTTCCGATTCTTTGCAAGATGAAATTCAAATGGGACACAAAATGATAATTTTCATGGTGCTGAAAGATATACATCCCTTTCAGCTGCTACACGTAAAATGTATCAGTGATACAATATTTGGTTGGAACTTTTACGTAAAATGTACCAAGCAATGATACAATATTTTGTTGGAACTTTTTGATCTATCTTATTATCTTAATTACTACCTAGCATTTTCTGTTTTTATTTTCCTTATCAGCAGCCTTATTACTCGGTATATATAAATCAGGATTACTCGTACGCTGAGTTCTGCAAAATGATAACATGATACACGAACCATATAGTTAACAATAGCATATTTGGAAGTTATGTCTCTTGATTACTTGAAGGTATATATACTCACTGGAGATTATTACCTTGACTTCAGAAGTTGAATTTGCCGACTGTGGAAGTTCCTCTTTTGCTTTGTTGTGTCGTTCAATAACTGACCCCATACTGCCAAAAAAGAAACGGTATAAAGGTTAGTAAATACGGTCCCCTTTATAATGTTATGCTACTCAAATCGTTTGATCATCTTAATTCTAAGTGTTTCCGACTATTGAGCCTTTCTCAACACTGAAAAGTTGGATTATTGTTTTGTCCATACTACATGGGATTGATATAAAAAAAATGAAAATATGCTATAGAAGTTGCAACCTAGAATTAAATATAGTTCTTAATCTACATGGAAAATATCACTAGACACAATTAGAATGAAAATGAGAGAGTAACATGGAAGTCACATTTTGTGTTTGATGGTCGGCTCAGAGTTTGGAGTCTAGTTGGTAACATATTGAAATCGGAGGTGTATGAGTTCGGTCTCATGCCTAGCGCACGAAAACGGGAGGAGAATTGGATAAGATGAGTTCTCTCTCCATACAAATCAATTGATTTCCTTTCCATGCACATTACAAGTTTAGCATAACATTGACTCTAATTTACCATAGAGATTTTGTGTGTTTGACCAGGCTTAATCTTTCTAAAGTTTTATGAAAAGTTATATTTTTCATGCATTTGTAAAATGAATATATTTGCTAAGTCCAAATGTATTGAAGAAGTGCTGCAAATGTGTTCAAAATTTTCAATATAAAATCTGATTTGAATGCTTTATATCATAAATTAAATACTCTATGTTTCAGAAAAGTTTGTATATTTATTTTACAAGTTTCACTTACTCTAGACACTTGTGCACTTATTGCCATTTGCCACACACTATCGTTATTATAAATCTAGTTTATTAATTTTACTTTTCACTTATTCAATCTTAAAATAAATCTAGGTTACATTAATTTAATTCTCTACCTACTTATAGATGATTTATAGATTCATTTAAATATATTAAATTTATAGATCTAATCCTCATAAAATAAAATAGCATTAGGAGGGAATTGAAATTCTTGAATAATCAATGGTAAGAATAAATAAATATATACAGTAGATACCAATATCTAAATTCTAATTAGTTTCACAATTTTTTTTTTAATTTTTTTATTGAAAATGTCGATGTTCATCCATGGAAATCCGGATGTAGATGCCAAACATCTGGATTTAAGAATGATGATATTCATCACTCATAAAATACCATTGTAGTATTATATCTTAATTTTGTAACCTCGATGATTGATCAGTAATTAACATCATCAAAATCAACTAAAAAAAATTAAAAATTATTTAACCTGGTGCTAGCAAAATCATATAGCTTGCCGGTGCAGGAGAACACCATCACTCCAACCTCCGCGTCACAGAGGATCGCAAGCTCCTTCGCCTTCTTCAGCAGCCCATTCCTCCTCTTTGAGAACGTCACTTGCCTGCTTGTCGAGTTGTCGATCCTCCTTATTACTATTTTACCCCTCCCCATTGATATATATACTCCGTGTATTATTTATTACTCCATATATATCATCAACTCCTGCAGATCGAATTTCAAATAAAAATTTCCCAAGAAAACAATTAATCGTGGAGAAAAATAAAATCCAGAAAGAACAAAAAACGAAGATCAAATGAAAAATAGAAAGCACTAACTTTGTAAATTTATTACTACTATTTATTGCAAATTTTTTTATTTGTTTTTTAATATGAGGACGACTTTTCCAGGTAATTTTTTACAATAGCTTCTGCTTATGTAAAGGGAAAATACCACTTTTCTGAACCGAGTGCCAGTGAAAACCGCTAGTGGTTTCTAGTACACGTGGACCAATGGGAGAGCAGAGGAGGTCTTTGCCTGTATGTGGGGAACATATAGCTTGGCGACGCGTGGTTCTTAACTAACATATTATTAGAGGGAGGTCGGGGGTATCCCATTTGGGGGGACTTTTTTTTCGACTGCTCGGAGGTTTCTGTGAATTGACTTTTGTGCCCTCTTGAATTCAATTCAAATACTATGTAATTTGCAAAATAGAGGTAAAAAACAAAACAAACCGTTTTTAGGAAAAGAAAAAAAGAGGGGAAAATAGTAAATAGAATAATTATTATTTTTGGGGATAGTTTTATCATTCAAAAAGAGGGGATAGTTCTACAAAATGATAATCTAAATTGGTTAATTAAGTAGGGTTATTTTGTTGTAACCACTAACCACCTTGTTCAAGCTACCTAACACATTTGGATTTCATTGAAACCGTCTTTTTAAATTTAGTAGAATACTTAGTTGGAGCTACTGATGTCATTAGATATTCATTTACCTTCATCAAAACCACTTTAACTTATTGAATCCACTTCGTCAGATCAATTACTCTACCTCTCGAAGTCACTTTGTCGATCACTTCGTAGTGAAGAGTAAAATAAATCATGGTGAAGAGTTTGATTAGACACTTTCATTTGTGAACCTTGATGTAGTCTCGTGAGTGTTCCCCTGATGGTACGACTCAAGGGCAACCGTAACGTGGTTTGAAAAAGATTAATTTGCGAGTTGTTTTAAGTTTTCAAATTGTGTGTTTTTTCTATTACTTGTTTTCACTTTGATTTTTTTCACATTAGATAAAAATGGACCAATCTTTATTTAATTACAAAAATAAAACATTTGTAAGTAATGTATCATCTTTTAATGCACCATAATTTCACCCCCTCCAAAATTTGACAAAAAAGAAAAATAAAAGTCATTCGTTTCAAATTTTGTATTTAATCAGAGTATCACATCACAATTTTAGCAAATGATAATACTGTTACTACTAAATTTAGAAGGAACATAAACCATTGTAACTCGGAGCAAAGCTTTAGAACGCCATTTCTGTTGTTTGATTTTGTTTCCATTAATAGATAATTATTCCAAATAAGTTTTGGTTCACATGATAATAAGTCTTGGTCCACTTCCCGGAAGATGCCCACTTTTCTCAATATGACCCTACCGTTTTGCCTTTTAATGGATAATAAAACAATTTTAAAAATCCACTAATTATATGCTTTTATTACACGCCCGGCCGGCCCGGACCCACTTAATCGTCAAGCACAAACTCCGCTCGGAAAACGTTCAAATTTTATAAAAAAAAATAATTAAAATTTAAAAATAAATTATAAAAAAAAAATAAAAATGAAAAACACATGCAAAATATGTCAAGTGAAACTGCTTCATCAACCACAAACTAAAGGAGCAAGTCAGTGAAAACCATGACCCGGAAAAGAGTGAAGAAGGTCACTCACCACTACCAAAGTACGAAGAGCCTCGAGCAAGCTCACCAGAGAAATAGAGTCGAAGGACCTTCAAAGAAGGAAGACAATGGGTACCTAGATATTAAGATTTTCAGTTTCTTTTTTGAGAAATGAGGTCATAGTAATAGGGCACACAGGTACACCTCAGCAGATGCTTTGAGAGGTGGGGTTGACATTTTCAGAGCTGCTGAATTTTTCCATAGCCAAACCTACCCAATGATCATCAGCTTCAAGTTCATGAAATTACATTCCATCTGCTAGAAGCTGAGAATCACTTTTTAATAGAAATTCACAAGCACTCCTAGTACCAACACCGTTCCTGACGGAGTGATTGACAAGCTCAGATAGCCCTACAACAACCACAGTCGCGTCAGCTAGGTCAGTATGTTGGTGCAACATAGTTGACAAACAACACACTACAGTAACGTTTGAATGGATATACGATGATCTAAGCTAAGCAGAAACTACACCAGGATCAGGAAGGATATCACACTACAAAACAGCGTCCCTGCAGGTTATGGAGACACGCACTGAGACAAGTGAAACGATGGGGTGATAAACCTTAACAACCCGAAAACGTGCAACTCAAATGCCTCAGTACAAGATTCTTCCAAATATAAACTTAAAATGAATCATTTCACGCAGCAGAATGAAAAATGATCTCTAAACATCTATTCAACTGATTTATAGCACAAACCACGCACAAACAGTTACATTTCATTTCCAAAATTTGAGCAAAAAGCTTCATGTATGGTCAAAGCACTGCTGCATAGGGAGACGATAATTATCGATCAACAAAACAAGATACAGCTATATAGTACATACATGTCTACCAAAATAAATCAAAAGCTAAACTTAGGACCATAAAAAGGTTCAAAAATTTCCACGAGCACACCTAGTTTTTTCTTTACTTCATTTGATCACCATCAATAAACTGAAAAAAAAAAACGAACCTAGAACGCATTCTTTTTCGGCCTGCCCCTCTTTTTCGCCCCAGCAGGAGCAGGAGCAGGAGCAGCCTCCCAAGCAGCAGGTGTCACATTCCCTGGCGGTGGTGGTGGCGGCCCAGATGCGAACTCAGATTCTCCTTCGTTAAACATTGGTGGCATCCATTGGGGAAACTCATTTCCCTTTGCTGCATCTTTTGCACCAAACCCCATTGGGAAGAAACCCCAGCAGCAATAGTACGCCTCCGATCCTGGGACCATCGGCGGCATCGACAGAATAGGAGTGGCCGTGAAAGCCCTCCTGCAATTCTCGTTCACGCACCTCAGGCAACAGTCCTCGTAAACCCTAGGGTACTCGTACAGGTTGTAGCAGTAAGGGCACGCAGTCCAGATATTCCCCTCCACCCGCCAATTAGGGTTTCCGCTGATGCTCCTCTTGTTCGCCTTCACTCCGGCGGAGGTGTTGTTTGGGCTGGATCCGAAGGCGGCGCTCGTTGAATTGCGGCGCGAGGGGAGCTTCTGGTGCGAATTAGCCGCCGCCGCCGCCTGATTGTTCTGCTGCTGCTTTTTCATGGCGGCGAGATCCACTCTGGAGAAATGAGAGGCTAATTCGGCGTCGTAGGCGGATTTTTTGTCCGGATCTGAGAGAACGGCCCACGAATCGGCCACGAGGCGGAAAGCCGATTCGGAGAAGGGGAACTTGTTCTTGTCGGGGTGGAGGAGGAGGGCGAGCCGCCGGTACTGCTTTTTGATCAGATCGGATTCGGCGGTGCGCTGAGGGATTTGGAGAACGGAGTACCATTCCGGCTGGTTGTTGGCTTGCCTTGTGTTATCGGAGGCGAGGAGGACCTCCGCGACGGCTAAGACCTGATCGGTGCCATCGAGCAGTGGCTCCGTTTCCTGAGCGAGAATGGCGAAGTCTCGGCAGCCGCTGTAGTCTTTGTTGCGGAGGAGCTTCTCGGCGATGCCGATGAGACGCTCGGCTTCGGCTCGGCTCGTCTCCATTGATGTTGTTTTCAGGTTTTGCGAAAATATAAATTAAGATCTGAGAAAGCTCTCTCCGGATAAAACCGATTTCAGAAAACGAAGGCTTGGGAATTCAATCCACTCCGGTTAATCCAACGGTTCAATCTTATTTGCTGTTTTTTGTAATTTACTTTAATAGTAGACGTAATATTGACCTATTAAAACAATTTGAAATAATTTTATATCAATTACAATAATTATTTTCAAACACTTTTAAATTTTATAATTTATATTAAAATTACTTTAAAATGTATTAAAAAATTATTTTAAAAGCAAAAAGTATTTAAAGTTATTTCTTAAGATTTTTTTTTTCTATGTCAATTGAAGTGTCTTGGGATTCGAAGAAATGACCTTATATGGGATTCGAACCAAAGACTTCAAGTCCCCAATTCAGGATTCAAACCAAGGACCCCAATCTCCAATTCAAGTGCTCAACTAACTGAGCTAACAACTCTTGACTTAAATATTATTAAATGATATACTTTTTCTTAATTAAAAACAAAAGCACTTTACATAAATTTATTATAATTTTATAAATATACAAAAATTATTAATTAATATTAATTATGTGAAAGATACGATTATTACTCTATTTCATAATTAAAAACTTAAAACAATTCTTATTAATAAAACACTTAAAACAATTGAACATTAAATCGTAAACTTAAATTTATGTGGTTAAAGTTTTAATATCAAAAATCATGTTACTCTTTTTCCTAAAAACTTCAAATGTTTATAAGTTATTTGAAATAATTTAAAGTATTTTTAAGTAACTTATAAATTATTTTAAATTATTTAAAAATATTTGAAAGTTATTTGGAACAATTTAAAATCTATTTCATGTAACTTCAAAAATTAAAATAATTATACTTTACCATTTATTTTAAAATAAATCTATACATTTTTACCTTTTTATAGACATAACAGGTGTAATAAAATTAATTTTCATGTTGAACAATTTACGATGATATTGCCGATACAAAATTATTAAAATTTAAAATTTTGAATCACATAAAACGTGTAAATTGATTTAATTTATAAAATTACAGTATATAAAATTAAGTGGGTTATTCTCTAACTATAAAATTAAAGGAGTATTTTGGAATTCCAAATTCATAAGGGATTTATTTGTTTATGTATTGTTTATAGGTTAGATCTCAACTTCACCTTGATGATTTTGCTCTTAACTTTAAACATATACACTTCACTTCGGTGATTTTGCTCTTAACTTTAAACATATACACGATATTCACCTTGATGATTTTGCTCTTAACTTTAAACATATACACTTCACCTCGGTGATTTTGCTCTTAACTTTAAACATATACACGATAAGTACTCTTGTAAAGTTGTTGTCAAAATTTTAGACATTTATCATATTATTTGAATAGAAAAATGACAAAGACTATCATTGCCGTATCACACTTAATCATAAATTTATGAATAAAGTAATACTCTGTTTTTTGTTACTATTAATAATAAAAAATGATTAATTTTCAATAAATTCAACAATTTCACACACAAAGGAAAGACCAATGTATTGGTAGGTGATAAATTTAATAAATTATCTTACATTTTACTATTATATATATAATTTAAAATAATAATGAATTATTTTATCTAACTTAAAATTTATGGAAAATTTTATATTAAACAAATATCAAAAAGTCAATTTTTTTATACAAAATGATACTAGCTATTTTTATGTCATTTGATTACATTTTAAAAATGACAAATGATAAGCTATTTTTTTGCCAAAATAGTAAATGACAATGGCCATTTTGGTCAAATGGTTAGAATTGCTCTTAACCCTGACAAATTTGCTTACTTTAACCTAATTTCTTTTCAACCGAAATTAAATAGTCAATTTCACAAAATTCAACACATAGAATAACATGTTTGTTTTAATAGAGCACAACAATAGAATAATACTCATTATTTTATACGTAAACTTAGTTTGTATTATTGTAATTATTTAATGTAATAGTTATAAGATAAGTAATTTGAGATTCAATATTACATCATCAATAATTTGTATTATCTACTATAGATATGATAGGTAAAGTTAAGAAAAAAAAATTACATTTTCACATTTTGACTAAAAATAAAAGTAAAATATATTTTTAATTTTATAAATTAAGTATTGTGTGTATTTTTTTTTGTTCAAATAATAAATATAAATTATATTTTAATGCGAAAAAAAGAAAATTAGTTAAAAAAAAATATAAGACATTTCCACGTAAATAGTATTATAAGCCATAATGAATGATATATTACTCAAATTATATTTCACTCAATATTATTATAAGACATAATGAATATTGATTTTTTTTTTACTTTTTTGCTAACCTTGACTTATTCAAAATACAAAATTAAAATAATATTTCTTTTTGTCCGAAAGAAAATTTCTTCAGATAGATTTTTTATAGATTTTCTTTGTCCCTCAAGAATATTTATTATTCATAATCTTTTTTAATTAAAAAAAGAATATTTATTATTCACTTTTTCTTATTTAAAAAAATGCATAAATAAATGGACAGATGAAATAGTACAAATATTTTTTTTTCATTTTTAATATGTAAATATTTCATTATTTTGATAGATGGACAGATGAAATAGTTCAATTTTTTTTTTCATTTTAATATGTACAGTATATTTCATTATTTTGATAAAAAAATATATTTTTTGTACATATTTTTTAAACTTGATTTACGATTTATTTTATTTTTTTAAATATTTACAATACATTTTTTTCTTTTACCTGTCCAACTTTTCCGAGATCATACGGCGGTCACGGGCACGGGCATGGCCCACCAAATCACGGTATAATTATCCTCACTCGTCTCGTCTCGTGCTAGTTGACCCACAATTTGTTCCCAAATTCAAGTCTTCTCTAAACCCCAAAAATTCCTATTCAAAACCCTAATTTCCTTCTTATTCGCTGCCTCATGATCTGATGCATGATGAGTTTTGTTATGACTGAAACAGAAAGGATGAAAAATCCGACCAAAAAATCATTCGACGTTTTTGATTTCACAGCAGAAGATGAGTTGGATGAGATGACTGTAAATAAGTACGCCCCCAAATCTGGGTATCGTCACGATCGTGATGGTAAGGATATTTCCATTGTGATCGGAGTACGGGTGTTTGATGGTCTTTCGTTATTGTGAAATATTTTTTCTATTTAACAACATCGGTCTGAGGTCAGAGAGAGTTTTAGCAGAGAGTCCCACCCTTTTGAGTTTTTTTTACTTGTAAATTCTTCAACTTACAATAATCAATAACCCCGTTGATGTGTAACATGTTTTTGATTGTTTTCCTCTCAAAATAAGGGAACACCTCTCGTATAACTTAAATTATAACAGAAATATAGAAAATGTGTAATGAGTCGGTATAATCGGTAACAGCAGTGAACAAACAGTGGAGATGAGTTTGCCAGTGGAAATTGATATGTTCTCAAAATTTTCATTGTATTGGTTCGGGTAGGGGGAAGAAATGTAGACCGTGTGATACCCGACTGCCTGTTTAGCATTTTTTGTATGAGCACCGTTTAGTAATGCAATAACTGCCTCCTTGAAATGAGCGATTTTTTTCCTGGGTTTCTCTAATGTTAAATTGTTCATAGCCCATATGCTTGTATGGTTAACTGCGCATTCTTAAAATTTTGGCCACCTTTGGAAAACTGAACTTTATCTTGAGCTCTCTACACTTGGTTATGTCCTTTTATAAGTTAGTTCATAATTTTGGGCTATTTTCACCATTTAACAACTGGGTTAGAAGGACTCACTATCTCGCATTTAAGAATACATTCTCGAAGCTTGTGAAATTTATACTGCTTATTTCAATATCGATTTGGCTTTCCTTTTAAGCTTCACAGTCATGGTAATCTTATATGTATTATTTGATCTAGTTTCCAGAAATGAAATCAACATCAAGGAGATTGGGGTTGGAAAATGTGGGGGCACTAATGCTGACATCTATTACAATCCTGATGCAGATGGTTTGTTAACACCTATTGAGACTGAAGATTTTGCTAAGGTGTGGCT
Organism: Euphrasia confusa; assembly: GCA_954870475.1. Taxonomy (NCBI): domain Eukaryota; kingdom Viridiplantae; phylum Streptophyta; class Magnoliopsida; order Lamiales; family Orobanchaceae; genus Euphrasia; species Euphrasia confusa. The sequence continues at coordinate 42,090,742 of OX940956.1, read as the reverse complement.
TGATTTAAGCCATGTTATGCACCATGATTTTAAGAATCATGAACAAGCTGCAGAAATTAAACCCAACAATATTGAGACCAGTAGACTCTTTGCAAGTGCTGAATGTCGTTCAAGCGTTGGCGCCACTGTACAGTTGAAGGATAACTTAAATAATGACTTTCAACACTCTTCATGCAATGTACTTACTCTTTGATACTTAGTGTCCTGGTTCTTTAGAAGTGATTCATGATGCTAGTTTTCATTATTAATAATAATTTGCAGGACATGTCTGATCACTTGGCTGATGATGCTAATGAGAGCATGAGTGAGAGATCTCCATCTGCTATTGCAATCAATAATGGTTTGATTTTCCAAAATGAATTTCCACGATTCTAAATATGTTACAGTTTTGTTTCAACAACAATAAGAGAATTTCATGGAAGTATGTCCTCCTCTTACTATCTCTGTTGCATTGTCTCAGCTTCTTCCGATGGGCCATTGATTGGCAAATGGTCCAGTGATTGGAATTCGGTAATATTGCAATTTTCATTTTTTCTCTTGCATCATTTGTTGTAAACAAATACTACTATTTTCTTACTTTTTTCGATTGATGATGGATAAGAGATGGATATTTTTTTCTGGTCACCTAAAGTTGGTGTGAATGTGTGATTGTTCCATTGTGTATTTAGTAGTAGCTACAAATGCCAAGTGCCTGATCGGGAACATTTTCTCTGATTGTTTTCCTGTCTTTCACTTCTTCAAGGCTTTTGGAATACACTTATCACAGATTCACAAATGGAAATGATTAGTAAAAAGAACCCCTTCAACTTGTAAATTATAATTTTTTTTGTTATTACTGTAAGTCAGAAAACTTCACCCATAAAGATAAATTGGTATGAAAGCCTTTTAAACTCTTGTCCCTTAAAAAGAAACTATATTCATTATTTGATTTTAGTTGATTGAATACTGCTCTATATAAATTAGAATCATTAGATAACCAAAACATCTTTGTTGTGCTTTCTCCAAGGTTGTTTATTCTTCTTCGTAATTGGCAGGGGGATGAAAGGGTCGGTATTGAATTATACCCTGATTATATAGACTATTGTGGTACACATTACCTGGACTCGGTTGTGAACTTTTCTAAAAGCTTTGTCGAAGCTAGAAGTAGAAACATATGTGGAGATGAAGGAACTTTTCAAATTCAATTGGAAATTGAGGATATTGTTAAAATAGAGCCTCAATGGAGTGATCAGGTAACTAAAACCTGTTGCTAGTTCAAATTTTATGTTCTTCATATAATTTGAAGCTTTAATTGCCATTGACATTGATTGATTGATGACCTTTATGCAGTATAAGACAGGGATCATAACCATCTATTTTATTTCAAAAGATGGAATGCGAGACGACATAATTCACAATGCTTCAGGTCGATTGGTCTTCATACTTACATTGTTTTCTCAACTTGGTGCACCGTTACCAGAAGCACTGTGTTTATTATATGTTCTTACAATAGTTTGCATGGAATTATCTGAGATTTTGCTTCCCTGGCGATTTAATTTAGTAATTGCTGGAGTTTTATGAGATGTCCATTATGGATTATACCTACTTTGCTCCAATAAGTTCTTGAAAAGTCATTTCCTTCAAAATAAATGTTGATCATTCAGCATTCTAAATTATTGCATATTTATGTTGATATATATATATATATATATATATATATATATATATATATATATATATATATATATATATATATATATTATTTTATTATAGTAAGTAAGAAATGGATCTCTTATACTCTTTGCTTCTTTTTATAGCCCCAGGACTTCAGGTTCAGGAGTTGAAATTTCCCATTGTTGACTCTAATTGGAACCGAAAACAGGAAGCTATCAGATCTTTGGATGTGAGATATAAGGCACTTTGGAATGTCCTACTTGAGTGAGCCTCTTTTCATTGACCTGTGTGTTTGCATAAGAATACTTTTCTTTTCGGTGTTTTATCTATGATTTTCGGCTACTTAGTTTTGTTATCAATTGCATGTGTTTGGATTTGTTGATCAAAGATTATTATTTGGGATTCAATCGAGTTGGTATCCAGTCATTTCTGACTATTTTATTGGAAGAGTTTGCAATACAGTATTTGCAAGCACCTTTTATTTGTAATTACTTCACATCTGACCATGTGTCAATTGCCATTGTTTCATCCGTTTTTGTGTTGTTCGTTTCTATGTTTTCCGATTATTTTAGTGTTAGTCGTAGTGCCGTTTGTGTTTATTATCGCTTCTTTTTGTTGTTTTATTTTCCGGACAGTCGTTCGAGAGACGAGGAGTGGAAACGAACAAAAACGAGCGAAAATGGGCGAAAATAAGAGCCGGAACGAAGCGGGACGTTGACGACGGAACAAGTTTCTTTGGCTTGCTGGATTCAGCACGTTCGTGCCAAATCCAGACTTTTCCAGCAAACTTCAGACAGGTCAGCACGTTCGTGCCATTTCTGGCACGTTCGTGCTATTTCCAGGAAATGTTGACTCTATGTTGACCGCGTGGACCCACTTTTGACAACCATTTTAAAGCATTTTGAAGGCATTTTGGAGGGTTTTTTTGGACTTTTTCCACCTAGGATTTTTGGAAGACTTTGTGCATGTTGCACTATAAGACAACTTTGTTAGGTGTAGAGATTTGGTACTACCTCATTCCATTTTATTTTGAATCTTTTTTTCTTGAAAGTGTTTTTGGAGATTTTATTTGTTTTTGATTTCAAGCTTCAATATTTAGATTTCTTTCAATCGATTTATCGTCTCACAAAATACCATTCACGAACATCGATCACCTCGCCGAGCCCGTCGTTTCTATCGGAGCCATTTCTTCGGGTGACACGTTGAAGTTCGGCTCGATTCCGGAAGCACGACTCGTTCTCGCCTCGTCTCCTCAACACCTTTGTGAGCTTTACTTCGATCATGAGTTATTTATCTATTGCATGCTTGTTTGTTTGTGTTTTCATGAGTAGCTAGGTCTCTTGTTAGGGTTCTAGGGTACTTTGTTTAGAGGTTGAGTCGATGATGTTTTGAGGGTTTTAAACTAATCGAGGAGTCGTTCGATTTGAGTTGTGGGGTCTCGTGTTGAATATCCTCTTCGAGGAACATCACTAGTGGATCACGCGCTTGAGTCGAGCGATGTTTAGGTACGGTTCAATGTCGTCTCGTGTTGAGGACCTCATCGAGGTGCATCACTAGTGGACGACGCGATCGTACCTAAACACCTCGTTTATAAATTGAGGAATTGCTAGATTCGAGTTGTGGGGTCTCGTGTTGAATATCCTCTCCGAGGAACATCACTAGTGGATCACACACCCGAGTCGAGCGATGTTTAGGTGTGACTCAAGGTCGTCTCGTGTTGAGGACCTCCTCGAGGTGTATCACTAGTGGACGACGCGGTCACACCTAAGCGCTCTCATCTCTATCAAAATCTTGGTTTTTAAAAGGCTCGACTCAATCCTCGAAACAAAGGAACCTAGTTCCCTAATCCTCTCTCTCATTTGTTATCTCCATTGTTTACTTGTTTAATTGCTTTCTTATTTCAATTTTAGTTTAGTTAACTCTCTCGATTTGAAACCCCCCATTTGTTGATAATGATTTCGTTCCTCTTGAAACTCGAACTAAACTAACGCAATAAAGCTATTCACATGCCGATAGTATTGCTCCTCGAGAGATCGACTCGGGGGATTTACCTTTGTAAATCTTTCGGAATTTAGAAATAACTTTTGAGAAATCTAAAATGGCGCCGTTGCCGGGGATCGAACCCGGGTCACCGGGGGATTTTAGATTTCTCAAAAGTTATTTCTAAATTCCGAAAGATTTACAAAGGTAAATCCCCCGAGTCGATCTCTCGAGGAGCAATACTATCGGCATGTGAATAGCTTTATTGCGTTAGTTTAGTTCGAGTTTCAAGAGGAACGAAATCATTATCAACAAATGGGGGGTTTCAAATCGAGAGAGTTAACTAAACTAAAATTGAAATAAGAAAGCAATTAAACAAGTAAACAATGGAGATAACAAATGAGAGAGAGGATTAGGGAACTAGGTTCCTTTGTTTCGAGGATTGAGTCGAGCCTTTTAAAAACCAAGATTTTGATAGAGATGAGAGCGCTTAGGTGTGACCGCGTCGTCCACTAGTGATACACCTCGAGGAGGTCCTCAACACGAGACGACCTTGAGTCACACCTAAACATCGCTCGACTCGGGTGTGTGATCCACTAGTGATGTTCCTCGGAGAGGATATTCAACACGAGACCCCACAACTCGAATCTAGCAATTCCTCAATTTATAAACGAGGTGTTTAGGTACGATCGCGTCGTCCACTAGTGATGCACCTCGATGAGGTCCTCAACACGAGACGACATTGAACCGTACCTAAACATCGCTCGACTCAAGCGCGTGATCCACTAGTGATGTTCCTCGAAGAGGATATTCAACACGAGACCCCACAACTCAAATCGAACGACTCCTCGATTAGTTTAAAACCCTCAAAACATCATCGACTCAACCTCTAAACAAAGTACCCTAGAACCCTAACAAGAGACCTAGCTACTCATGAAAACACAAACAAACAAGCATGCAATAGATAAATAACTCATGATCGAAGTAAAGCTCACAAAGGTGTTGAGGAGACGAGGCGAGAACGAGTCGTGCTTCCGGAATCGAGCCGAACTTCAACGTGTCACCCGAAGAAATGGCTCCGATAGAAACGACGGGCTCGGCGAGGTGATCGATGTTCGTGAATGGTATTTTGTGAGACGATAAATCGATTGAAAGAAATCTAAATATTGAAGCTTGAAATCAAAAACAAATAAAATCTCCAAAAACACTTTCAAGAAAAAAAGATTCAAAATAAAATGGAATGAGGTAGTACCAAATCTCTACACCTAACAAAGTTGTCTTATAGTGCAACATGCACAAAGTCTTCCAAAAATCCTAGGTGGAAAAAGTCCAAAAAAACCCTCCAAAATGCCTTCAAAATGCTTTAAAATGGTTGTCAAAAGTGGGTCCACGCGGTCAACATAGAGTCAACATTTCCTGGAAATAGCACGAACGTGCCAGAAATGGCACGAACGTGCTGACCTGTCTGAAGTTTGCTGGAAAAGTCTGGATTTGGCACGAACGTGCTGAATCCAGCAAGCCAAAGAAACTTGTTCCGTCGTCAACGTCCCGCTTCGTTCCGGCTCTTATTTTCGCCCATTTTCGCTCGTTTTTGTTCGTTTCCACTCCTCGTCTCTCGAACGACTGTCCGGAAAATAAAACAACAAAAAGAAGCGATAATAAACACAAACGGCACTACGACTAACACTAAAATAATCGGAAAACATAGAAACGAACAACACAAAAACGGATGAAACAATCCCCCCACACTTAAAACATTGCTTGTCCTCAAGCAACACAACACCACCAAGGAAACAAGAACGAACACAAAAGCTCTAAAACAATGCACTCTCCAATTTTATCACAAGAACTATGCACCACAACTCATTCAAAACAAGCTACGGCAACTTTCCAACTCGACACGGCATATTCTAACGACTTAAAGCATAGAATCAAGGCTCAAATATATATTTCCCTCACAAGCTAACCCTCTTCTTTTACCACACAAGTTAGGTTCACTCCAACAAGAATCAACATGCAAGCGAAGGAGGCAAAATCGAACATAAACTTGCATGTATGAATAATCGGCTCAAATGAAAGAATTAAAACAAGAATGCCTCAAGTAATGAATATAAATGTCAAGAGAATCACCACCATATGCTCACACGCAAGAAAAGACTCCACCTATCAAAGTTAGTTTTCTCGAAAATCAAAGAATATCGATCGTCTAAAGGGTGTAATGGGGCTCGGTTTAGGGAATTTGGGAAATTTTTGAAAAAAATGGACTCGTCAAATCAAACTTCTCCTTATTCCTCCCAACCACTACATCTCCGCGTGTAAAAACTCCAACTCGGCACATTATGTATAGAATCACAATTTTCCGCCTCAAACAAAATTTCACGTTCTCATCAATAAAATCAATACACACTTAGGTGCAGAAGCAAAAGCACCAATTATTATTATCATTATTAATTATATTTTTTTGTGAGGTGTAAATACCTCTTTTTTTTTTTTAATTATGTGTGTATATATATATGTCGACATCAAAACGACGATTGTCAAAAAGACATCACTCGAGAACGGATAAAAACAAAAATCGAGGCTACTAACACACCCTTTCAAAAGTCGCACAACCCGTACGAAAAACCGACACATGCAACTCCAACATCTCTTCATCAAAGGATAGTGTATAAGGTGAAATCAAAAAAATGGTTTACACGTTAAGCTCAATGGGGTTAACTAGGGTGTCCCACGACGGGAACAAGGGTAACATTTATGAATATGGCCGGAAGGTTATCCTAAACGATCATTCTTATCATTTAATCGATCAAACAAGTTATGACAAACGGTTTTGAAATTTTTCACATGCAAGTTCTAGTGCTCTATTGACTACATCTTGACACAAAATCATTGAAGGATCGAAAAATTCTTTGAGGCATGAAAGCAACGAGAGATTTTATACAAGGTGCGCTCCAAGAAAAGAGAAATTAGCAACGAAATACTCACAAGGGTTTTGGAAAATTTTAATTTAAGCCATTTTTCACGTCACTAAGTTAATAGAATATACCATACGAGTTTTAAAATTGAAATAACCAAATCATTTTTATATTTTTAAAAGGTACATAAACTTTAGATCAAACCGGAGAGTTCAAAGGTTTAGAAAAAATGAAACACACACATGACAAAATATGTACAACTCTCCAAGACCCCCACACAAAAACTCGACCATGTCCTCATGCGACTAAACATATAAGCATATTCAATAAAAATATCGGCATGTCCTACTCGAAATATTAATAGCCGGGGGAAAACCAAACAACACAAGCAATCACCAAAAACACAATACAAACACAACGACAACATCACCACAAATTAAAATCAACCATCCAAGGTAAAATATCCACCAAACAAAGAAAACTTCCCAAAGAAACCAAACGAGTTCACAATCAACCACCAAAACATGAACATAACATAGAAGTCTAGAAACATCATCAAAACATCAAAGTCCACATACGAGCATAAGAAAAAGAGAAGGATAGAAACAACCGAGCGGCTCGTAGACCAGGTCGTCAGGGGCTTCCGGAGTGCCGGCAACGTGGGCACGGGTTGATGTCGTAGAACGGCCAAGGACTGCCCGTCGAGCTCGGTTTCGGGACTGCCGAAGTGGACGGGAGTTAGTTGTCGGAGGTGGTCGCGGTCTGAGGCGGGATGGACCCGGTGGAGGTGCGGACTGGTTGGAGGCGCTGCTTCGGTCGGAGACAGGACTGTGGTTGTCGGCAGTGGACGTCGAGGTGCTGCTGTGGCCCGACGGGCTGAGAATCGAACTGGGCAGGCGGACGGCGGTGATCAGGGTCGGAGGTGGTGGTCGGAGGGCAGTGGCGTGCGACGGTTCTGGGCTGAGCAACGCCGGAGGTCAGGTCTGAGTTGGTGTTGTCGATCGAAGTCGACAGTCCGCTGGAGATGGTAGCTTCGGCGGTGAGGTGGGTGGTGGCTGCGCCGAGACTCGAAGGAGACGGGCTGAGGTCGTCGGAGGTTGCCGGATTTCAGAGCGGAGGTGCGTTGTCGGATTCGCTCGGTGACACAGAGACGAGGTCGTCGGAGATAGTGGCTCTCGGCTGAGCAGGGGCGAGGCGGTGTCGGACGGATAGGATGAGCGGTGGTCGGGTTTGTGGCTGGAGTGGACCCGCGGTGGTTGTCGGCGTTGGACGGACTGAGAGTGGACGGTGGTGGGGGCTCTGCGGGGGTGCAGCGTCACGGTATTCGGTGTCTCGGGGTCGGAGAGAGAGAAGTTGTTGAGGACGGAGGCGGGCTGGTGCGCGGCGTCGGGTGGCGATGGTGGTCGCGGGTGGTGGTGTTGGTTTTGCTGCTGTGCTCAGCCGGAGGTGGTGGTGGTGGTCTGCTGTGGTGCGACGGCTGAATGGAGATGGGAGCGAGTTGGAGCTACGTCATTGGGTCGAATCTTGGAGGAGGTGGTGGTGGTGTTCGGAGAAGATGGAGGAAAAGGGAGGCGGATGAAATTGGGAAACCTAATCCACATCCCCAATTTTTCTTATTTATTTATTTATTATTATATATATATATATATATATATATATATATATATATATATATATTTATTATTATAATTATTATTTAATTAAATTTGGAAATTGGAAAAGAGGGGGATTTGGCACGAACGTGCCACCCTCTCTGAAGGTGTGGCACATGAAGCTGGGTTTGACACGAACGTGCCATTTTAGCACGAACGTGCCGGCAGAAAGTTCTTTAACTCCTTTTTTTTTTTTTTCGAATTCGATTTTGACGCCTTAAACGAGTCTTCCAACCTTGTTTTCAGTCCCGAATAACCCATTAACACCGATTCTAACACTCCAAATCCTCCAAATAATGTGACAACCAACTCTTAAGGACGAAACACACCTACACACCAAAAACGAACAAAAAGAAAAAGGCATTAGTAAGACAAAACATGTGGGTTGCCTCCCACGAAGCGCTTGGTTTAACGTCGTTAGCTCGACGTTTCGTGGGCTTGCCCCCACGCGGCGCTCGATTCATGTTCGAGCCAACACCATCCACGATCTACCATTTTGAAGCTAAAAATATCGAACTCCACTTCATCAAGAAAACCATCTCCACCAAAGGCGCTCGATTCTCAAAAGAAGGTCCATTGAGAGCACGCAAAGTGAAGCAACGAACAATAAACTTTGATAAGTAGGTCCCCCCCACACTTGCGTCAAAAGGTATATAGTAATTATCTTCCAACTCGGTTGCTAAAAAGATCGAGCTATACTTCCTTAAATAGATAGTTTCGGCCAAATGAGCTCGATTCTCCAAATAGAAAGAAATGAATGACCGGTCGAGATAACAACATAAGTCGTTCTTACTCTTCTCCTCCACCGAGACCTCTAAAAATATCGAACTTAATTTTTGGAGAAAGATCATCTCCACCAAAGTCCATTCAACCTTCGTAGAAGCGCAACCGAGACCATCTCTTTTGTCATCATCAATACCCATCACATCCTTGGCAACTCGAGAAAGTCCAATATCTACACCCAAATCAACCAATCCCGAAATTTTCTTACCGAAGCTCCAACCGAATCTCATCTTGTCTACACCGGACTCAAGCGACCTAGGGACTTGATAAACACAACTCACAATCGGCTTCTCACGAATTAAATCAACCGAATGTAAAAGAGGAGGCTCGAACAAATGATCCAATGAGAGAGACATATCCTCAAACTCGGCTTCTTCGGGGCTCGTGTCATTAATGGGAGGACTCTCGACCTCAAGAGTAGCATCTATCATTGACGTCTCGTCTTTTCGGGCAACTAAAGCATAATCTTCCTTGATGCATGTGCCAAACTCAAACTCCCACTCCTCTCCGGTGGAATGCTCCTCAACAAAGTGTGAGATCACCTCAACAAGCAAGTGATCAATCTCGAACTCTATAACATCCATCAATATGCCTATAGAAGGAGGAGGTGGCATAGGAGACCGTTGTGGTGGGCGAAAGAAACGGGCGATAAATGCGTCGAAGAGATTTTTCCATTTGTGCACGAATCTAGAAGGCAATGACATCACCCAATCACGGGCTTCATCTCTCATGCAATATTTGAAACACCATACTCTCAATTCATCATTCTCAAAGCCGTCCAATGGCAATGTCTCAACTTCAATGATAAAATCTTTGAGGAATAAAGAAGCGTCCTCATTAGGCAACCCGGAGAATGACGGTAGTCGAGCTAGATGATGCGGCAAGAGCTTGTCTTCTTGGACCCTCGGAATACGGCTTTTGCAAGAAGGGTCGGATGAGTACCTTGTTCGATTGAAATCCCCAATTTCACGTCTTGGAGGCAACACATGGTGAAGTTTTGGCTTTGAGAAATCCTCAATAGTTCGTCGTTTTGGCGCTTGCACCACGGTATATTGACGACAATAATCATATCCATTCCCACCAAATCTCTCTTCATGGTAGTTTCCACGGTTTTGCTCCCGATGTGGCTCCCTTTCTCTTCGATCTCGACAAGGAGGCGGTGACATGAAATCTCTCTCGGTGGATGAATGATCAAAATCTCGGTAGCGGTATCGGTGATGTTTCCGGTGACATGGAGGTGAGTAATCTCGATCATCATCATAATGAAAGTCGATATGCCTAGGTGGGCGATATGACTCTTGATCTCGGTGGCTCGAAGAAATGTGCCTCTCGTAATAAGAATCGGAATAATCGACTCCATAGGATCGGTCACCATTACGTCTCGCCATGATATCACTCGGTCGTTGTAGAAGAGATTATAGTATGAAAGGAAGAACGTCTTCAACCTTGCATACACAACACTCAAAGAAAGGGATTACACGCACCGAGTTTAAAATACAACGATAACACGAGAAAGGAGAAAAAGAAACAAAAGAGAAATATACAAAGAAACAAGAACTTAACTAGCACAAAAATCAATTCACGATGCCTAAATTGCTCCCCGGCAACGGCGCCATTTTAGATTTCTCAAAAGTTATTTCTAAATTCCGAAAGATTTACAAAGGTAAATCCCCCGAGTCGATCTCTCGAGGAGCAATACTATCGGCATGTGAATAGCTTTATTGCGTTAGTTTAGTTCGAGTTTCAAGAGGAACGAAATCATTATCAACAAATGGGGGGTTTCAAATCGAGAGAGTTAACTAAACTAAAATTGAAATAAGAAAGCAATTAAACAAGTAAACAATGGAGATAACAAATGAGAGAGAGGATTAGGGAACTAGGTTCCTTTGTTTCGAGGATTGAGTCGAGCCTTTTAAAAACCAAGATTTTGATAGAGATGAGAGCGCTTAGGTGTGACCGCGTCGTCCACTAGTGATACACCTCGAGGAGGTCCTCAACACGAGACGACCTTGAGTCACACCTAAACATCGCTCGACTCGGGTGTGTGATCCACTAGTGATGTTCCTCGGAGAGGATATTCAACACGAGACCCCACAACTCGAATCTAGCAATTCCTCAATTTATAAACGAGGTGTTTAGGTACGATCGCGTCGTCCACTAGTGATGCACCTCGATGAGGTCCTCAACACGAGACGACATTGAACCGTACCTAAACATCGCTCGACTCAAGCGCGTGATCCACTAGTGATGTTCCTCGAAGAGGATATTCAACACGAGACCCCACAACTCAAATCGAACGACTCCTCGATTAGTTTAAAACCCTCAAAACATCATCGACTCAACCTCTAAACAAAGTACCCTAGAACCCTAACAAGAGACCTAGCTACTCATGAAAACACAAACAAACAAGCATGCAATAGATAAATAACTCATGATCGAAGTAAAGCTCACAAAGGTGTTGAGGAGACGAGGCGAGAACGAGTCGTGCTTCCGGAATCGAGCCGAACTTCAACGTGTCACCCGAAGAAATGGCTCCGATAGAAACGACGGGCTCGGCGAGGTGATCGATGTTCGTGAATGGTATTTTGTGAGACGATAAATCGATTGAAAGAAATCTAAATATTGAAGCTTGAAATCAAAAACAAATAAAATCTCCAAAAACACTTTCAAGAAAAAAAGATTCAAAATAAAATGGAATGAGGTAGTACCAAATCTCTACACCTAACAAAGTTGTCTTATAGTGCAACATGCACAAAGTCTTCCAAAAATCCTAGGTGGAAAAAGTCCAAAAAAACCCTCCAAAATGCCTTCAAAATGCTTTAAAATGGTTGTCAAAAGTGGGTCCACGCGGTCAACATAGAGTCAACATTTCCTGGAAATAGCACGAACGTGCCAGAAATGGCACGAACGTGCTGACCTGTCTGAAGTTTGCTGGAAAAGTCTGGATTTGGCACGAACGTGCTGAATCCAGCAAGCCAAAGAAACTTGTTCCGTCGTCAACGTCCCGCTTCGTTCCGGCTCTTATTTTCGCCCATTTTCGCTCGTTTTTGTTCGTTTCCACTCCTCGTCTCTCGAACGACTGTCCGGAAAATAAAACAACAAAAAGAAGCGATAATAAACACAAACGGCACTACGACTAACACTAAAATAATCGGAAAACATAGAAACGAACAACACAAAAACGGATGAAACAGCCATCTATTATATTTATCTATAACTCCTTCTCACATCAACTTACTAGTCCATCAAAAACCTATCATATTAATTATCAAGTGATTTTTGTTGTCTTTACACGAGCCCATTGATACCGGGGAACGTATTCATGAGGAACGAGCCACATTCACATTCACATTCACATACAAGATGAACTTTTTTCTCAAGCAATTATACCCTGAACTTATTTTCTTCTGCATGACATACATTCTTGTTTTGTCCTTCAAATTCTTTAAACCCATAAAACTATCATACAACCTATGATGACTATGCAAGTCGTGGAAGTATTTCTATTACAAAGGTTAACATTTCTAGGAATGTCCCTTGATACTGCATGGGGTAACAATTGCTTTCAGTTTTTTCAGTCTAGTAATTTTCAAATTTTAATTTTTAGTTTAGCTTCTTGGTTTTGTATCCAGAGAACCTTTTATTAGTTCTTTAATGGCTGTGTGACCATACAATTTTCTACGCTATTATTATTCTGACAATTACTGATTGGTGTCTTTTTTGTTTCATCTAAAGCACTGGGTGTGAAAATATTTCACCTTTGTCCAGAGATAAAACTATGATGCGGACAAGAAGCTATTTCCCCAAGTGAGTGAAAAATGTACAGTTTTTTTATGCGGTCCCTACACTATGACGCTATGTGCTTTTATGTTGGAATATATCGCTATTGAATTGTTTTAATAACTCTAACTTGAAATGTGTAAAATGTAAAACTAGGCAAAATCATATGCTAATGTTATTTTTTTAAGCTAACAGATGTTCGAGGACTTCTTTTCAATAGATCCCTACCTTTGTTATATGTGTAAACATAGCGGAGGATGGGAAATATCTGTGCGAATAATATTAATATAAATTATAAAATTAGAAAAACAAAACCAAATATATTGATAGGTATTAAAAATCTTGTATTATTATTATAACCACCCATTGTTACCTTTTTTTCATATTCATTCGATTTTACAATTAAATATTTTAAATATATCCTTTTTTTCTTGTTTGGATAAACTAGTAATGGATACATTTATTTGGCCATATATTTAAAACCTTATACTCCTTCCATCTCGTAGAAATGGATACATTTTTTTTGTTGTCCCATTAAAAGAGTTACACTTCCCCTTTTTTAGTTATTTAAAAAAAATGTTAATTAATTGCAACCAGTCAACCACTTAAACCCACTACACATAAATTTTTGTAACCCTTCCGCTGGGACGGAGGTATAGTAGTAATGAATTTTAAGCGAACCATTAAAGATACAGTATTGTCATAATCAGAAAGAGTATTTTCTTGGTGGTGCAGTTATTCTGTAAACTGAGCTCCTTTATAATGTTACAGGTTTGATAAGCCTTTTGAAGAATTGATCTATCCAAAAGGTGATCCTGATGCTGTTTCCATAAGTAAGAGAGATGTAGATCTCCTTCTGCCGGAAACATTTGTCAATGATACTATCATTGACTTTTACATTAAGTGAGTTTTTCTGCACATTATAGATTTCTCGTTTTCAAAGTTTTGGCTTTTATATTATTCTTATAAGGTTATAGTTCAACCGGGATAGAATTGGAGAAATATTGTCTTTTGGTTGTATATAATACTAACACCCGCAAAATCATGAATGACGAATCAGTGATGTCTTAATTACCTTTTTAAATGCTTTCTGTTAACTATTTAAGGTTAATATAATATGATACTGGCTATTGGCATTCTCAATTGTTCTTAGGTCTTTTTGGCTCAGTAGTTTCCTGCCTTATATTGTTATCTTTATTTTTCAATTTCCTTCACTTGGCTCACATTAAAGTTTAACCATGTAACAGATATTTGAAGAGTAAACAAAATGTGGAGGAGATGACTAAGTTCCACTTTTTCAATAGTTTCTTTTTTCGAAAGCTGGCTGACATGGATAAAGACCCATCCAGTGCTTTTGATGGAAAAGCAGCTTTCCATCGTGTTCGGAAATGGACAAGAAAAATAAATTTACTAGAAAAGGATTTCATTTTTATTCCCGTCAATTACAAGTAAGAAATTAAACCTAACTCCCATTCGATTAATTTCTGATGGTTTCTAAATTTAGCGGCTGGTATTAAGACATGTGGGGTAATAATCTACAATAATGCTATGGCAGTTACCACTGGAGTCTTATCGTAATTTGTTACTTTGGCGAAGTTGCTAGTTATAAAGGCAAGTTATCCTCAACTCCTGGACTATCATGTAAAAGGAAACTTCTTGACATTGTTTTATTTCTTATTTGGCCATATATTAGATGATGAGGATGACAATTCATTAAAAGTACCTTGTATATTGCATATGGATTCTCTCGTTGGAAATCATGTGGGCCTCAAAGATCTTTTACAAAGGTATATTTCCTTCCAATTAAATAAAAAGCGCACAGGGAGAATATGTTGTTTGTGTTCTACTGTTGTGTGATCTTGTGTTGCATCTCTATTTTCGTGAATCTATGTGGTATCAAGCATATTGAGGATGAAGCAGTGTGAGCTGTTTCTTTTTTGTCTCCTGGGTCGGTTTGATTTGGGGATCATTACGAAAATCCTCTCGTGTATGTAATGACCAAATACCCCTCCAGAGGACATTTATGTCTCAACATGGCATTGCGTCCATCCACTTGTTTGCTATTTAACAGTAATAGTTCATGCGATCATTTAATAAAATAGGAAATCCTATGAGAATGGAGAATGCTTTACAAAGGTCAAGTCCAATGAATGATATAAATCTACCCATATGACTGTTAAAATGGACTATACGACTCAATTGTGCATGTAAAATATCCAATTGTCATGCAATCAATCATTCGCATTTTCCCACCTTTTATATTTTTTTTCTTTCAGTTATGATCTTTTAAGCATTTTGCTTTAAAAGTTGGACTTGTCAATTTGTAACTTGAAATGGCAGTTATTTATGGGAAGAGTGGAAAGAAAGACATAAAGAAACATCTGAAGCTCTACATTCAAATTTTAAAAATTTGAAGTTTATACCACTTGAGGTATGTTTAATATTTACATATAATATATTCAATATTCCAATTTTTTGCGTGCACATAAATTTACCTAAAAAGTTAAAAAGAATCTGTTTAGACTTTATAGCATTTATATTATTTGATCAACTGTAATGATTTAGTGGAAAATAGTTCTAGCTCTCAATGAGTAGCCAACAATGCAAGGGAGTTTGCCTGGCTTTCTTGGCTCCCGTCTGTCCTACCTCATTTTTATCGCCACTATTCTTTTCATTCATATCAAAAAGAATTGCGTGCATTACCTTAGCCACCGTTGTCATATTGAACTATTATTGTTCTTTTCAAAGCACGTGGATATATTATCGTATTGAACTATTATTATTCTTTTTAAAGCACTTGGGTAGATTATTATCCTTGCAACATCAATGCATTACTCTGTTTTTGGCCTATTGGATCTTTAACTTCAATTGCTGAACTTTGCAGCTACCTCAGCAGCAAAACTCATATGATTGTGGCCTTTTCTTGCTTCACTATGTAGAGCTTTTTCTGGAGCAAGTTCCCGCTAATTTTAGTATTTATCAGATTACATCCTCCTCCAACTTTGTGAGTTTATTTATTTCTGTATTAAGCTTGCAAACATGCACTTTTTGCCTTAATTGATTAATAGACTGATGACATTTCCTGATTAATCCATTTAACCGCTTGAAAGCATATTGTTGGAGATACTGTATAAGACTTCCTCTTTATCAAAACTTCTTAAAACCTTTTTTTCTTATATATATATAAGAAGCATTAGGGACATGACACCCCTAAAACTAGTTACAGAGTTGGATGACATGACATAGATACATCAGAACTAAAATAGCCTCTAAGAGCATTTTGACTAATAAACCAGTAAACCACAAAAGTGACTTTAATTTAATTATATTCCAGATCTCATTAAGTCGTATCTATCATAAACGTTACATGTATGTCTGTTATGGAAACATTTTCATATTCATAGACACGTGTATAGAAATAACAATCTTTATGAGCTTAATAAGTTCACTAAGCTTAATGACTCCTCCATTCATCCACTGGTTGTAATTTTTCAATTTATGAAAAGAAAAGAGAGAAAAAAAGGCTGATGAGTTAATCTGAACTTCGTTGACTGCTTAAAGCATACATATTGTCTGTTTGCTTAGCTTATGCGACAGTTTTTAATTTGTAAATGTCTTAATGTCTGTGCTTCCAGCTTCAAGCAGATTGGTTCCCTCCTAGTGCAGCTTCCATGAAACGTACTTGTATAGAGAGATTGATTAATGACCTCCTTGGTTCTCAATCTGAAGATTGTCCTTCTGGTGGGAATGAAATGCATTGTTCCCCTGAAGGTCTGATGGCTACGCATGGCTATGACAATGGGGTTGGATTATCAATAATATCCAGTCCTGTGAGTGCTTGTCGTGAGAGCTCACTGCATCAGGTGGACCAGGAAATTGAGGTGGATTTATTACCAGTTTCATCTACAAGGAATACCCAGTCTAACAGAACTTCTGGTTTGTTTTTAAAGGAGTTGTTTAAGCAAGCATCCGTTCCAGAACCATTTGCACCATGGAAAGCTTTGGATAGAAGAGCATCTCTTTCTGAGGTACTTCAGCTACCAATCAATTGTATCAGAGCATAAGCATTTATCATTTAATTCCATAATTTACGATGGGTATGTTTTACAATCGAATATATGGCGGCTTGGTTGTATAATGGAATAGCATGAGGGCTTGAGGTTGTTTTCATGTTGACATATATAGCTAAGATTTTATGAGTTTGTGCCCATATGTTAATTACTTTGGAGATCAAGTATAGGTTTAGAATGCTGTTTGAGACAGCATTCTTACATACTATTAATTATATGTAATCATGTATTAATTGAAAAAAGTTTCTATATGCCATAGAACTGTAGAATTGCAAGTACATGGATTAGTCATAGAAGTAATTTTCGGAGGGCATGCTAATTTTGTTTGATAATTAAAAAATATCACAATGAGTGCTAATTTTTGTTTGATACCTTTTTCTTTTAAGCCTGTTGCATGCATTAAATTATGATCGTTAACTTCTATCATGTCTGTAATTTTTATAGGAAAATGTTGCAGAAACTAACGAGTGTTTTGCACAAGAAGAATTATTAGGGCCTGTCTTCCACCATGTAGATGGTGTGACCATAGATGGACCCGTCTTTCCTTACTCGTCCAGAGATTTTAGACTAAACTCATTTCACCAACCTACGCCGGACCATGTTGTCTCATCATCTCCAGTCACATCAGGTTCTGACTCCGATGATGATATAATTGAAGTAGAGGCTGTTCATGATAAAAAATGGCAACCTGTTGAACCAGTTTCTGTAAATCATCAGGTTCGGAATTGCATGCTGTCTCTGTTTGATAATAATAATAAATTAGAAAGGATTTTCTCAATTTACTTCTACTTCCTGAGCTGATACATGTTGCTTATAATTCACTTCTATCATGATTGTATTTATTTACAGGAAGGTGTTGAAGAAACTAATGGGTGTTTTGAACAAGAAGGATTATTAGAGCCTGTCTTCCATCATATGTATGGTGTAACCATAGATGAACCAGTCTTTCCTTTCTCTTCCAGAGATTTTAGACTGAACCCAGTTCACCGAACGATGCCTGACCACATTGTCTCATCATCTCCAGTAATAACCTCGGGTTCCCACTCGGATGATGATGTAGTCGAAGTAGAGGCTGATGATGGTGAAAAATGGAAACCTGCTGAAGCAGATTCTGTAAATCACAATGACCCCGATTACCACAGATACTTGTCACCGGAGAAAAAAACCGAGCACCCTAATGCTAAAATATCACCTACTCTCGAGATAAACGACTTGGATAATGTTGACAAGTCATTTTCCTGTAAGGAGTCGGGTGTTGTTATGGAGAGTGTTTTCCCGTGTGGTGATGTTCGTCTGCATAGTGATGTTCACGAGGTTATTTTGGAGTCATACGAGCAACCCTCCGCAAAGAGGGTGAGGATTGGGTCGCTGGAACGTGGAAGGTGAGGAAGAAGATTTGCGTTTGTGACGTAGGTAGTGAAAGATATGTAGGTAGTGAAAGATGTATACATGGGATGGACCTGTTATATTAATGGTGTCATAACTTATGAGGGTATAATTGGAATTTTTGTGGCTGCTATTGGTTTTATTTGTAATGTTTTGTTTTTTTTATTATTGTTTGCTTTAAAAAGTAAATTAAATGTAAAAATGAAAATGAATAAAAGGTTTTGTAGAATAATAAAAGGTTATTATTGTTTTTTTATGAATAAATGTAAAAAAATATAGGTTAAAAACTTAAAAAAATTACTATTTTACTTAGTTACTAGTTACTCCTAGAATTTCATAATAACATGATTACTTTTTTAAATACACGTTTCACAAGAATAAAAATTTCTAAATAAAATAAAATATATTAATACCTTTTCAATTTAAAATACTATTTCACATCTACTTTATTCATTTATTTTTTCAATTTTACTCATACATATTTTACATTTTAACTCAAAAATAAATTTATATTTTTTATTTTTTTGATTAAAAAGTGGTAACAAATTTCTTAATATTTGTGTCAAACAAGTGGTTATATATTTACTGTATTAATTTCTACATTTATTAGACAAAAAAATTATTTTATTGTTTATTATCAAAAAATTAAGAAAAAAATTCATTTCTTAATTAATAAAATGAATAAAAATTGAAAAGTCAATTGAAAATAAGGGAAATATATATTTTACAATATAAAATAAGACTATGGAATGAGCTAAAAAATATTTCCATTCGCTACAAACAAAAAACAATGCTTTAATTTACAAAAACAAAAACAAAAGAGAGTGAATGCCTTGTCCGATTTTCTCACGCAACCATCCCACAATTACTCACAAATATGCCAAACCATTCTCGCCCGTGGCTCATGCTTGTGCTCTTACAAATGTGTAAACAAATTTTTTTTGTTTTATTTTTTCCCTTGCAATAATTTGAACACTTACTATTGTTTATCATCTAGTTGGAGGCATAATTTATGAAATTGTATGTATGATCAAAAATGTAATTTGATATTCATATTTCAAATGTCCATAAATATACGCGTTAGATAATTTATAGAAAAAAATATAAAACTTATGTTTTTATTTAATTAAATATGTGACATATATTTTGCATTTTGGTTTCAATCAATCACTGATCAATTTTGGGTAGACTTCAAATGTTGACCATAATTTATTG
Source organism: Euphrasia confusa (assembly GCA_954870475.1). NCBI lineage: Eukaryota > Viridiplantae > Streptophyta > Magnoliopsida > Lamiales > Orobanchaceae > Euphrasia > Euphrasia confusa. The sequence continues at coordinate 42,071,308 of OX940956.1, read as the reverse complement.
GGTTTGTCAAGCTTGTACTTTATTTATTATGTTGATCGATCAATTTCACGAGATTAAATCAATTTATACATTTACTAGACAACTAAAAATTGAATATTTATGAATTCTAACTTTTTTTATCCAAAAAATTTGAATGAAATTATATTTTTTTATTATAGCAATTTTGATTTCGAAAAATTATAAATTAAAAATATATATTTTATTTTATTTAAATTCAATTCATAGCTCAAAGTTGCAATAATACAATAAAAAAATCTTTAATAATAATACAATAAAAAAAATCTTTAATCAAATATAATTAACTTTTGTTTTATTTATTGGGAAAATTATAAAAAGTAAAAATATATTACTTAAGTTAAAAACTAAGACTAAAATTATATTTTAAAAATAAAAAATAAGAGCAATTTTCTTTAGGTATACAATCCTATTATTATTTTTTGCATATTTTTATTATTTTGAAATATAGTGACTTTAGTATTTTTGTTAATATAATAACATAAAATACGGTAACATTATAATCATCCTCCTAAATTACTTTACTATATTAATTAGATGCAAAATTTTGGTAATAATATATTGGAAAAATAATTTGAAACGGATAGCTTGTGGAAGTCACGTGAGATGTATAATTTGAATTGTGGATTCAAGACTCAACCGCCTATTTCTCCCCTTTTTTCAATTTTGGCGTGGGCCATCATATACCCTTCTCTCCCCTCCTCCCTATTCACTTCTCTATCTTTTCTTTTTCAGATTTCAAATGCAATAGCCGCTCAACGGCATTCTCATTCTCATACGCAGATCAAATTAATCGACCTCCACTTTTCCCTTTTCAGCTAAGAACATGTAATTTCATTATCCGATCTTCGCTCTATTTCGTGCCCTAGCTTTTCAATACCAGTCTCGATTTGGGTATTTGTATGCAATTGAAACGCGGGTTGCTGCAGGTGAGGGATTAATTGAGTTTCGATTTTGTTTTTGTAGTCAGATCGGGAAGCTAGGGTTTCGGCGCTGCGGAGGGAGGAGACGATCCCGATTTCACGAAGATGGAAAACGAGCAGTCCCAGACCGTGAGGGTTGCTGTCAACGTTCGACCGCTCGTGACCCCCGAGCTTCTCATGGGATGTACGGATTGCATTACCGTATTCCCTGCTGTAAAACAGGTATTCGTTTTCGCGACAATTCGTTTTCAATATTAGATTGTATATTTTGATTTTATTTATATGAATTGAGATGTTCTGAAAATTTGAGGTATTGATTAATATGCTGCAATCCTTTTTATTTCAACTAAGTTTTGGTTTTTAGGCTTGAATTATATGCGACAATTCTTTTGAACTTCGATGTTTTTATTTTCAATATTAGATTGCATATTCTCATTTTATTTTTTTGAATTGGGATGTTCTGAAAATTTGAGGAATTGATTAACATGCTGCAATCCTTTTTTATTTCAACTAACTTTTGTTTTTTAGGCTTGAATTATATTCAATTTATGTTAAACCAACAAAAATCATTAGGACATGTTTATTCGTTTCATTTTCCTAAGCTTTACGTGTACCTAGACTTTCTGCTGAATGTTCTTTGTCAATGTTGGTACAATTGACTGCAATTTTTTTCCTTCTAAGGTGAAATAATGCACTGGGCCAAGCTCTTTATTTTGGTTTTGTTAGCTTTATGTGTACATATTCTTTGTGTTGATTGATCTTAGTTGGCGTTGGTTGAATTTGTTGCGAACAGGTTCAAATCGGATCTCACGCCTTCACATTCGACAATATCTTTGGTAGCAAGGCCTCGTCGGGTTCATTGATTTTTGAGGACTGCGTAGCCCCATTAGTGGATGCCTTATTACATGGATACAATGGGACAGTACTTGCTTACGGACAGGTATGAAATTCAATTATCTTTCATTATATAATTGTTTGTCCTCTTATATTCATTAATTATCTTTCAGTTATCTATTCAGCTGGAAGCCCACATTTGATATTATTATTAATATTGTTTATGCCTTCGAAATTATATTTAACATATCAAACTCATTATGTTTTTGCCATTCATTTGTAGACTGGGTCTGGAAAGACTTATACGATGGGTACAAATTATAATGGTGAAGGACAAAGCGGTGGTGTGATCCCCAAAGTGATGGAGACTATTTTCTCTAAGGTGGAGACAATGAAGGAGTCCACTGAGTTTTTGATTAGAGTATCTTTTATTGAGGTATCAAAATTGCAAAGTTTTACTTTTACTTGTAATATAGTGGAATTTTCAAGTTGTTTATTAATTTAAGTTTAATATTGCAGATCTTCAAGGAAGAGGTGTTTGATTTGCTGGATGTAAAGACTACGGGGCCTGGAAGAGTTCCTATTCAGATTAGAGAACGAGCAAGTGGAGGGATTACACTTGCCGGGGTCACTGAGGCTGAGGTGAGGACCAAAGAAGAGATGGCTTCATACCTTTTGCAGGGTTCATTATGTCGTGCCACAGGCAGCACAAATATGAACACACAATCAAGGTATTTGTATTTTCTGTTGTTGTGTGTATTGGGTCAGTTGTGCTTGATTTCTATCTGCATAAAAATATATCCTTATCACTTACCTTTTCCTCTCCAGTCGATCACATGCCATCTTCACAATCTCAATGGAACAACGGAGAGTAACTCATACTTCAACTGGAGATGATGTTGGTGATGATCTTCTGGTTGCAAAGCTTCACTTGGTGGATCTTGCTGGCTCTGAGCGGGCAAAGCGAACTGGTGCAGATGGGACACGCTTGCAGGAAGGTAATCTGCATAAAATATTCTTTCACCATACATTATTTTAATATGTTCTGTTATTGTGACATTTTCTTTACCTATCTTTCTATCTATCTGATTTTTAAAGTTGTGAATAGTTTGTATTTATTCCCAACTAATTAAGGTTTGCTACATTAATATATTCTTATTTTGATGTACTTGCTTTGTGGAATACTGTTCAATGCATTGTTGTTATTCATCCAGATTAGGACTTCTTATCTTGATGTAATTTTTTTTATTTGTCGGTTTTTAAGACTAATAAAAAATTTCCATTTTCTATTTTACTGTGGTCTAGGTATTCACATCAATAAAGGATTGTTGGCTCTTGGTAATGTAATTAGTGCCTTGGGAGATGACAAAAAACGAAAAGAAGGTGGCCATGTTCCGTATCGCGACAGCAAGTTGACACGGATACTACAGGCAAGTTAACACGTAAATTTCATCTTGTGGTATAATTTATATTTTGATTAACAAGATATTTTCTATTTTCCTCACGATTGCTTTTTTAGAAAATCTTCTTCAGAAAAAATACTTATCAACTTATCATACTAAATACTAATTAGTACAACATGTGTACAGGATTCCTTGGGAGGAAATAGTAAAACTGTAATGATTGGTAAGCTTTTTTGCATGTGTTCTTATTTATTGCTAGAAGAAACAAGCGTGTTTATAATTATGCTCGATGTGTAGACTATTAATTGCTAATGATTATTTTTACGTTTGCAGCATGTGTCAGCCCTGCTGACACAAATGCCGAGGAGACGCTAAATACTTTGAAGTATGCAAACCGTGCAAGAAACATTCAAAATAAAGCAATTGTAAGTATAGGATTAGAAGTATTTTGCTTCCGGTTGTTATAGTAGATTCCAGTTCCAAGAAAAACAATGGCACGCATAATTTATGTTCACATTTAAATTTGTAGGTCAACCGTGATCCGGCGGCAACGCAATTACAAAGGCTGCGAAGTCAAATTGAACAGTTACAAGCAGAGTTACTTTACCTCCGTGGGGACTCTAGTGTGCCACCTGAAGAAATTAAAGTACAAAATGCTCATCAATTCTACTTTTGATTTCTTCAAGCTTTTATCTCGAGAGTGCACTTTGGTTTGCTTGTGTCGCTTTTAGTTATCACATTCTCACATTTTATCCTTACTTTTCTTTAATTGCAGATTCTTAAACACAAAATATCATTACTTGAAGCAAGTAAAATGGAATTACAAGATGCTCTTCAAGAATGTCGAATTAGTTATGAGCATTTGAGAGAGCGTGCTATTGATGCTCAGGTTCTTTTCTATTCTTGTAAAATTCATTTCACATTGAGGTTATATTTATTGGATTAATTATTTGTCAGGTGGAAAGGGATAGACTGATCATGCAAATTGAATCAATTCGAAATGGAAAACCTTTGGATGAGATTGACATCAAATCTGAGGTTTGATTCTTAAAGATCTCAAGAACATTTTAGTTCACTGATATCTTGCGACTGTTATTAAACATGTCTATTTGAAAATTTTCCTTTCTATATTCTAAAAAAATATATCATTTGCTTCAGGATTTCGACATGGTGAAGAATTATGTTACTAAGATTCAGGAATTAGAGTCTGAACTGATAAGGATACGCAATGCAAGCCGTTTAAGACATGATAATTCTGTTGATGACATAGATTCAGAAGATGATGGAATTCAATCTGGAAACTCATTTCTCCAGGATCATGATAACAAAGCAATAGAAACTGATGGTATGCTTTAAATTCACAATTGTCTGCATATGTATTTAATTTTTCTTGCTGGAGGGTATGGAGAGTAACTAAGCCTATCTGGCCATCTAATGGTGATCGCTATAGAGTAACTAAGCCTATCTGGCCATCTAATGGTGATCGCTATATTGAGCAGATTCCCGTATCTCTGGACATATTGCAGGTATGGTTGAAGTTGTGGAAAAAGAGCTTGAACATTCTTCTCTTCAGGAGAAACTGGACATGGAATTAAAAGAACTCGATAAAAGACTTGTACAAAAGGAGGTATACATTATACTAGAGTATATAAATCCGAAGTTTTGTGATTGACTGACCCTATACTGTGGTAATGTGATTAAATAATAATTTGTAACATGTAAACAAGTTTTTTCGCCTTTTCATTTAACATGTAAAACTTGTTTTAGGAAATGTAACATTTCATATATAAATATAGTTCTCCATGAAGAGGGACACTCACTGAATCTTTACACATTATTTTTTCTCATTTTAAAGGCTGAAATGAAGCGGTTTGCGAGCTCGGATACATCTACTCTCAAGCAACATTATGAGAAGAAAGTTCAGGATCTAGAACTAGAAAAGAGCTCTTTACAGGTATATTCAGTTATGGTACTTTGACCTATGATTTTATATATCAATGCGTATCTCTAAATACTGATTTTCTTTTTGCAGAAAGAAATTGAGGAGCTCAAACATAATCTGTCCAATATTTCTTCCAATTCTGATGATAGTGCTCATAAGCTGAAGGAAGAATACCTTCAAAAACTCAATGTGCTTGAGAAACAGGTAAATCATACGTAAGTAAATATTTCCAATTAGAATTATTTTTATAACTCTATTCTTTCTGTAGGTTGCTGATCTGAAGAAGAAACAAGATGCACAAGCTCAACTACTGAGACAAAAACAAAAGAGTGACGAAGCGGCAAGAAGATTGCAGGATGATATCCACAGAATAAAGACACAAAAGGTGCTACATTTTGGCATTTTCAACTTGCAAAAATATGTTTTTAGTAGATTCTAATTTCTTTGTGTAAAGGTTCAATTACAACAAAAAATAAAGCAAGAATCTGAGCAATTCAGGCTTTGGAAGGCATCTCGGGAAAAAGAAGTACTTCAGGTAGTTGCACAAATAACTTGACAAGGTCTAAGTCAAGCAGAAGCTCTCTTTTTCAATTGCCTTGCACTTTACATCCTTTAAATAAAAATAATTATTCTTCATAATATTTTTCTTTAGCTTAAAAAAGAAGGAAGAAGAAATGAGTATGAGATGCATAAGCTGTTGGCGCTCAACCAGAGACAAAAGCTGGTATTTGTTGTGCATTAATGTATTTTTTTAAATTATGAAGATTTGTAATGTACTACTATAATGTAATGTTGTATATCGCGTATCAGGTCTTGCAGCGAAAGACTGAAGAAGCTTCTATGGCCACAAAACGTCTTAAAGAGTTGCTAGATTCTCGTAAAGCTTCCCGGGATGGTTAGAATACAACAGATTGCTTCTCTAAAGAATGCCCATGATTTCCTATGTCATAATGTATTGATATTCTTTGGTTGTGTGCAGGGGCAGGAATTAACAAAGGTCAAGGAATTCAGGTATGCGTGGTTACATTCATCCATTATGATAACAAAGATTAAGGAATCCATTCATTAAAATTTTATCAGCATCTTTCTTTTGATGTCAAGGCACTACAGAGTATTAAGCACGAACTTGAGGTTACCGTAGGGGTGCATGAAGTGCGGTCTGAATATGATCGACAAGTGAAAGAGTAAACACAACTGCTCTGTCAATGCTTATGTCCTTTTTTGTATACACATGCTTGGAATATTTTTTACTGTTTATTTCACCTTTTCTGTTATTTTATTCTCAATTTTTTTGTAAGTTGAAATTCATAATTCCTTCTTTTAAAATGAGTTGAGGCTCCAATGACTCAGGTTTTGAAATCAATCGAGTCCCTTGCAAAGGGTGAGCTCATAGCTGGAATTTTTCCCTTTAGGCCCTTAGTTCGTAGGAACATACAATTTTACTTCTAACTAGAAATCTGGACTCCTTATCTTTTTGTAATCTTTTACTGAACTATTCTGTGATAATATATGACAAAAGGATAAGCTGTAATCTATTTATATATTTCTATACGTGTAGGAGGAATCAAATAGGTGAAGAGGTTAGAAGATTGAAGGATGAAGCGTTGATAGAAAAGAAGCAAAACTTAAGGTATGCATCTAAGAACTGTTTCTAACTATGTCATGTGTTTATTTTTGTTTTCCGTCTATATATGTTCAAATGGGCGATTGACTAAAGACTTGTCCATTTGTAGTGAATTTCCACAAACAATGTCTCCTGGTGCTAGAAATTCTAGGATTTTTGCTCTTGAACACATGCTTTCTACTTCTTCAAGCACCCTTGTTTCCATGGCATCTCAACTATCAGAAGCTGAGGAGCGTGAACGAGCTTTCAGTGGCAAAGGAAGGTGGAACCAAGTCCGTTCTCTTCCTGAAGCAAGAAATATAATGGAATTCCTATTTAATGAGGCATCATCCTCCAGGTGAGTTTCTTAGTGTTATAACCATTATATGGAGTTTTGTACGTGTTTCAAATTGTGGCTAACAATTTTCTGCCACTTACCCATCCCCGCAGATGTCAGTTAAGAGATAGAGAGGTTGACTGTAGAGAAAAGGATTCAGAAATTAGAGATTTGAAGGAAAAGGTAGTAAGTTTGGTCAGACAACTTGAGACAAAGAAGATGGAACTGAGCCGGCAGGAAAATATGATGGTGAGTACATTTTTGTTTCTGTATGTTGAATAGCAACATAGCCACTGGCCAATTACTCAGTGGTTTTTGTAAATATTTATAGTTGTATACACATACACACTCTAATGAATGCATGTATCAATCTTGTTAATGCTTACGTCTTTTATTTAATTAATCTTTGTTTCTCTGACAGAAGTTGGCTTTGGAGAGACAGTCTAATGAAATGAAAATAGGCTCTAAAAATCATTCGGGAGACAGCGATGGGCATGTGTATGACTTACGGCCCAAGGTATATACATTGTGACATCAGTTCATATCATATAATAACATGCTAGTATGCTACTCTTTAACAAGTGTTTCTTGTACTTAGGGTTCGCGAAATTCGTGTGTTCTTAATAGTGGAGCTTATGGGTTTGAGTTACTGGAAGACATGGATACATCTGATGACTATGAGGAACCAACCCTACCAAATGAGGATGACGACATTGACTGGGAACGCACAAGAGGGCGAAAAAGACGTCTTAACAAGAAAATGAATTCCAAAATTGATACCCATGTTCCAACATCTATCGATCTAGAACAACCGCAAATTGAAAAACCAACTGCGGGAGTGTTAGTTTGCTGCACGTGCAGTAAGAGTTCTTCTTGCAAGACAATGAGGTGTGAGTGCCGAGCTGTGAATGGAAGTTGCAGTATTTCATGTGGGTGCGGGCCAACTAAATGCAGCAACAGGGGAGAGATAAATACAAAAGCGGAAGTTTCTTCTGTAGGAAATATGTCTGAAACGGATGATACGGAGAAAAATCACGATCTTGCTTCGCATGGTTTAATGCTACTTCAAACTGCTTTTGCTGAGAAGCCTGTTGCTAGCAGCACAAATGATGGTGGAAACGTGAGAAAGCCGTTATCAAATATTGGGAATAACCTGGTAAGTTTTTGTTGACTTGTTCACCCTGAGATTTTTTAACATAAATCCTACACATTCTTAGTTAGTCCTTTGATTATAATTGCATTATACTACTTTCTTTGCCAAGTCCAAAATTTTAATTCTTCGATTTTTGTTTGAACTTCCAAATTTAATGTTAAAAACTCATGTTGCAGGCATTATCTGGTGTGCCCAGACCCAATAATCCCCGGAAAAAATGGCGCAATTCGAGTATTCAGCTAGTAACAGCTACACCCCCTGTGTCTCAGTCTCAGAATATTGATGTTCCAGAGCAACCGAAAAACAATGTAGAAACTGATATTCCACTGAAGTTACCAAGAGCAATGCGCTCGACATCGACTAATGTCAATCATCTGAAAGAGAGGAACTCGGATCAGCCCAACGAACAGGTAAATGATGACAAAGCATCATCATCGCTTGGAAATCCACATCAGCAAGCGAAAACAAAAGATGGGAAGGAAAACAGGGGACTGTAACTTAGCTGTACAAAAGTTGCAACTTAATGTTGAAGGGTTAGTACTATTTGAAGATTTTGCCCCTGGCATGATCTGAAACGGTGTTTCTTGAGTTGGAACTAATCTATTCGATTGGTGTTTTTGCTGTTTCTGTAATTTAGTTGTAGTCCATTAAGAAACATTTTCATCCTGCGAATGTGATGATAGAGGCACTGATAGCAGTCGTGTCTGACGATTTGCTGATATATTCAAATTTATTTCATTGACCACTATTTATTTCTAATTGAGTTTTTCTTTCTTGTCTTTAGTAGTTTGGGTTTATGATGGTGTTTGATCTTGGCGTATGTATAGGTTTAATTATGAATTAATTGAATTAATATTGGAGTATAGTTGTAAATATAATACTTAAATTACTAACTTATTAAATTAATTTAAAAACTTCTTTGAGGTCAGACCTAACTTCCAACTTGTTCCGATGAGGACCAAAGGAGAAATCATTTTGATCGACTCATTAGGTAGTTCTCTGGATAACTCTTCTCGTTGCATCGCTCGTTGGCTGGAGAATTACAATGCATGCCCCAAGTGTGGTGGTGTGGTGTATCTTAGATCATTGGATAAGTTTCAACTAGTTGAAATATAACTAATAGATTGAGATAAAAAAAAAAATTGTTTAGTATAAAGTAGTCTCTTTCGTTTTGGTCTCATTTACTCGAGTATAAATAAAAAATACCAAATTTAGTCTTTTTTTCATCAAAAAAGTCGAAATTAACTACAAAGTAATTGACCGATGATTCAATTTAGTGCGTTCCATATCATTGATCCTGTGATTAAAAAAAAATGAAAATACTCATCTCATCCAACAGGACTTAGAGATAAGATTATGATGATTTATGCTTTGGAAGATTCAAATTTATGTTTTACGGGATTATGATTTAAATTATGTTTGGGCTTATTGTTGGATAAGCATTATTATAACTTTTTGATCAATTTTTTTTTTTAATTTCAATTACACTTGATTTTTTTTTTAATTTCAATTACACTTGATTTGAAGCCTGGGTTTCCCCTAAATTGAATGCCTCGGGTTCGTCAGTCAATTGATTTCCGAATAATTTTGACTTTTTTTTATCGAAAAAAGACTAAATTGACCACCTTTTGATTTATACCGAACTAAATTGAGAAATTGAAACAAAATGGAACCAAAACGAAAAAAAAAACTACTTTATGGGACCAAACAAATTTTTATCTCATTATCTTTCCGACACCCCAAGGTACCTGCATAATCAAAGAATCGAAGGTGTGAGACAATTATCAAAGAATTGAAGGTGAGACAAACTAACGTAATGAATCATAAAAACATTGTAAAAATAAATTAACATGAATTTGTCCATAACCATAATTATCATGGAACAACTCATACATAAACACATATCATACATTGACTCATGCCATTAATAGTAGAAAATCTATTCATACATAATAAACACACATCATATATAGCTTGTTTTGAACCTTGCTCGTTACCTAGACATGGCATGCCGTGCATGAATATACATTGTTTTGAATCTTGCATTATGCTACAAAATGATTCATCTCTTGAGTTTAATCGTCAAGTTGGGAAACACTTTAAGGGGTGAATTTGGAGTTTCTAAATTGGGGACCACCTAAAAAGGTTATTAACTATGGTAGGACTTGTTTCTAATTTTCCAAAAGGAATTAGGAGAACAATTGTAATTTCTGAAACTACAGGATCTATTTGTAATTTTTTGAAACTTGGAGAAACATCGAAAATTTACATGTATGACTACCAGTCAGTCCACCACTGATGAACTCTCAGATCAGTGAGGCAGTGGGAATCCCTCCAAACAATTTTAAAAATATCTAAATCTGTATTAGGGTGTTGGAACTTTCGTATTGAACTATAGATTTTTTTGTGTGTGATGGAGGCTCATAGAAATGCTTCTAGCTGGATTCATGGGGATTCAAATAATTACGAGACGACATACGAAGATTGTTTTGGCCTGGAAACCTAGATGCATGTTGTTTATTTCCTTCAATCGTATAAAGGCCGATAAATAAACATAATCTAATCAAGACTTACTACCTACATGTAGTATTATTTTTTTCATAATGGAGGGAAATTATCTTGATATTCATACCCCCAACATCTATGATAGTATATCCTTCTATTGCAAAGGAAAAGACAATATTTATCACATGAGTACTCTGAGTGAGTGAATGTAATTTAAACAAATATATGTTGACACATACAAGTTTGGTTTCACCTCAATTTATGCAAGAAAAATATCAAAAAAGACATGCAACCTACTATAAAAGATTTAAAAAAGAAATGATACTGTATTTCAAGGAGTAGGAACATGACAGAAAAATAACAATGCCTCAGAGATGAAACTACATTGGATTCCCATAGTTCAAGAAATTACACGTTGTTCATAGCATACTCCTTCACAGCTTAACTTATAAAACTAACATCACATACCAACACATATACTTGAGAGGGAATATCTAAAAAAACCTGTTTGTTTGACTGCTTATTTAAATAAAATATTCTGGATCAACACAAACGTATAGGGAAAAAAAAGCATTGAATAAAAGCAAACAAGGAAGAACCAAGAAATGGCCACCACAACTAAACTTACCGGAATTTCACGCGTCATCTTCCGATTCATTTTCAGATTCATTTACCCATTTCCGTTTATGACCTGGGATCAAATAGCAATTTGTACTCATTTCTGCAAAAAAAAAAAAAAAAAAAAATTACACGCTCAAACATTGTATGCGCGTGCGTGCATATTGCTGTTACAAGAATATCAAAATCTCGTTAAACTAAAATGATATATAAACTCACTGGAAGTAGAAGGACAGGGCCAAAGAATTCTGAGAAGTGGAAGTTGGCTCAATCCATAGGCTTCCGGGGGTTTAAACCCCTTAATGGACACAAAGCTTCCCACAAAGTCATGAGCCGAAGTCAAAAACTTAACATATTTGTAACCTTGTATCAACTCACCTTCTCCCTTTTCAAGGTCAAATAAGCTTATTCCGATGCGGTTTCTACCAACCACCCTCGTCAGAATTGATTTCGTATTTATATGATTTACGCATCTGTTTATACTAAATTCTACAAGAAATGAAGAAGCAATACGCCAACAACAATCATCATCCATAGTCCAAACATTGTACACTTGTTTTTCTTCATCTTTTTCTACCAAAGCAAAATTCCCTTTCCAGTTTGCTGCAAACAAGAAGGAATTATCGGGCACCAACATGAAGTTATCTCTGAATCCACAGAGAGCCTTGGGCTTCATGAAATGCAGAGGAAATGGATTTTTCAGTGATAGCGACAATGTTTTCAAATCGAGCGACAATACAAACAACTTCCCAACATGGCCACCATTAAGTTGAAAGACAACCCAATAAGCAATATCCCCAATAACGATATCGCATCCAGTAACCATAGAAGGAGGGTTATAATAAGAGCCTTTGAAACCGACAGAAATCTCGCTCCAGGTTTCAGGAGAACCCGAAGCCCACACTGAAGCCACGGTTGTGCTGTTGGGTTTAGAGACAATCCTGGCTACCTTATATTCATCCGAAATCGAATCCCACCAAAACACAAAAGCAGCTGTCTGGTTACGGTAATCAAAAGGAGATTCAGAGGGTACCGGGAGTTTCATGATATGCCCGGTGACAGGATTCAATATCCAGATGCTATCCGCTGAATATATTTTCGAATTACTTTCGTCGTTTCCCACCACACATATCAAGCCGTTGACCGAGCCAACAACAGCCACCAACCGAGCGAAACAGTACGTGATGGATTTGGATGGAAATCGAATGGTACTTTTTGCATATGGGGCAACAGCTTCGTGAACAAGGAGGCTGTGGTTGGATTTGGAGTGCCTAAGATGGGCGGACGCGAAACCCTCCGACGAGATTATCGAGCGCCAAAGCTTGCAGACGAGCTGGTAACACAGGAGCTCGTTGGCAGGTAACCTGAGTAGGATCAATCTCCACGCTCGGAACATTCGGAGTACATCGTTTAAACTGGAGACGAAGCTTTTTAAGAGTTTGGCACTCAGCCCTCTTCTTTCCGATGGGGGGCATTCGATGATTACGGTATCCATTGGGTCTCTGGCGACGATCGCTTCAACGATGCTCAGTTTGATTTCTTCTTCCGGTCTCTTTTTTGAGTATTTCGAGATCAGTTGTCTTCTTCTGTTAAGAACCCTAACGATTTGATGAATTCGACAACCGGCCACAGGAGGTATAATGGTAAATCGGGTAATCTTTTTCGTAAATTGAAAAACACCCGCAACCGTATTAAATCCTCATCGTCTACTGATTCCGATTCCGGGAGGGTTTCGACGATTTCGGGGAGGGTTTCGACGATTTGGGTTTTTTCTTTCCTTTCCGCAGCCATTTGACCTTTTTCTTTTGATTTGCAGAGACTTCTTTCTCGAATTTTGGCAGCCATTACGGCCTTTTCCTTTTTCTGGACCCTCAATTCTCTGAATTTCGTATCCATTACTGTAGGTTTAGGTTTTTTTCTGTTAGGAAGATGGGATACTGTATAATATAGGGAGAGGAGAGTTCGAGGTTAAGGAAAAAAATTAATAATCTTTCCAAAGATATTCTCTTTGATTGTTTGATTTTTGTTAATTAAGAAATATTATAATTAATAAATTTAATTATAGGTATATATAGAAAAAAATATATACTTCCCTCCTTACTCTCAAGTCTCAACGATTGTCAAGGAGACTTTTCACATAATTTTAGGAAAAAAATGTTTTTTTTGTGTAATTAAATAATAAATTTACAAAGTAGTATTAATGTATTTGTAAATAAAGATGTTTTTTAGGATATTGATATTTGTAATTATATTTTAGGTTACTTATTCAAAATCAATAAATTAAAAAACAAAAAAACTATTTTAAGATATATATTCGTTTGTAATTATTATTAATAATACTATTAATTAAATTTATTCTCTATAGCGAATAAATTATTTTTATTTATTCCCCTTAATTAATACATACTAATACAGATAGATCCTCCTTAATGACTGACAAAGACCCTCCTTAATTAATATTGCTAGGAATATTTTGCTTAATTAGGAAACAACACTCTAAGGTAATTAATTCGGGTAATTGTAACATCAAATTTTTAGTCTTTATGATTTTTGAAGAAGAAGCACAAACTTCTATATATATAAAAGGCGGAAGAGACAATTTTTTTAGAAGGTGTACGTGCATATTATTTTAGAAAATAAATATACACGGTACCATATATACTTGATAGAATATATAGGTTTACACCTTTATAAATACTCTTTTTTGTAATCACTTATTACATTAATAAGAACACGGTTATTATTACAATTAATATATAGTTTTTTTCTACCTGCTTGTTAGTTATTTTATTTTTCGTTTCCTACAAAATTATCTTCACCTTCTCTGAATTTGAAGGATCGATTCGACGTGAAGAAGTGGGTGTTTGTTTCTGGAGAGTTGAGGCCAGCGAAATCAGCTCTTTCAGGTTCGACTTCGTACGTCACACTTGTATACATTTACGTGCGTTTAGCAACCTTTATATATATATATATATATGCACCATCGACTAGTTCTTGATCCTTTCCTGTAGTAGTTCACATAGGGAAGGGAAATTTATATTCAAAATAGGGTCCAGTATTTTTCAAAATCATACTGGTTGCAACTTAATGTCGGAGGGTTAGTATAGTCTATTCGATTGGTTTCTGTAATTTTGTTGTAGTCCATTAAGATATTTTTTATCTTGCGAATATCGAGACACGAGTACAGAAGTCTATTTGCAGATAAATTCAAATTTATTTCGTTGAACAATATTTATTTTTAATGCAGATTTTCTTTTTTATCTTCGATCAGTACTTAGTTGGAGTTTATGATGGTGTTTGATCTTGACGTATGCATGCATAGGATTAATTTGATGATAGAAAAATTAAGCTTGATAATATATATAATATTGGTGTTAAATTTTTTCTAATACAGGTTTAACTATGGCTAAGAATGTCTACCTCGATCATAGAGTTTTCTTTGAATTGGTTGACGAATCGATCGTTGACATAGCAAATCGAAATCCTGCGAAGGGGTGGTTTGATGAGAAGGAAGCCGATTTGTTTGTTTATCTCCGAGAAGAGGAGGTGTTCGATTTTCGGGTGTATGAAGATCCGATTCTGTGTCAGCATCCAAATGTGGGAAAATACTATGGCCACGCGGTATATACGATAAAAGAAGTGAATGCTGCGTTTGAGAATGCCGGGTCAAGAAAAAGATGGAAGAGAGAAAGGTAGAGGCTGCAAGAACTAAATTTGCGTTAGATAAAGGAAACCTTTTGTGAAACCCAGTTACATGCCGCAAAAACCTAAGGCTTTGATAATCAGAGATCTGGAAAGGGAAGGAGAGGCTCCAAGGATTACGAAGCAAGTGGAGCAGAAGACCGAAGTTGGCAATGCGATGGAGGAGAATGTGGACTCTCAACTATTCGAAGGCTTGATAATTTCTGGGCTCCTTAATAAAAATGATGTCTCAATGTTACGCATTTGGAAAAGGGACGTTGAGGAAGGGGGAAGTGACTGTAAAGAATATACTCAGTTGAAAGATCTTATTTGTGTTCTAACAAAACAAATTGAGAATCAGATTAACGGTCCAGAGGTTGAGTCTACTGCTAAAATGCAACTCAAAAAGGCGTCAACAATCTTGAAGAATATGGACAAAGGCCTCCGTACGATGTTGGAGGATGCGTTGGACATGCAACTTAAGTGGATAAATGCGGGTGGGAACGATAATGTAAAACAGCACAAGAAGAAAAAAACCAAGAAAGGGAAAGGAAAAAAGAGTGAGGTTTTGAATGAGGAGGAGTCTCAAGGAAACAAGGCCAAGACTGAGAATGAGGAGGAAGAGACTGAAGGAAACAAGAACGAGGAGCCAAGAAAACAGTATGTGTATGTATTAGGGTTTCAAAGAGGCGGCGTTGAGGGACAAGACGATGAGCCGAGTCATCTCAGCATCTTTAAAAGGTCTAAGAATTACATGGACCAAATTGTGCAGGTAGTGTTTTATCTACACAAAAGAGGATTGGTCCATCTTGGATTGAAAAGGCCCGACGCCTACATTTACATCCCGGAAATCGACAACGTGAAAATTTCTTTTGGGTATGTTCAGCAACTGGGTTTACATGACGCCAAAGAACAAAATATCAATTCCAACTGTAGGGATCTGTCATCTTTTATTGATGATTTCTTTGACGACAAAAGCTCTCCATTGTCATCTGGTCTACCATACTTTGAGTGCACTATTACTACCAAGAATCTCATTGCATACAAGGTCGAGCTTAAGGACTTCTTATCAAAGCTCCAACGCTGGTAAGGTTAATTATATATATATATATATATATATATATATATATATATATATATATATATATATGTGTATGACTGTTTCTTTTGAGCACCAACTAGCTTGAATCTTATAATATATTTTTGCTCGACAGTGAATGCTTAAGTGATTGGTATCGTTTGAGAAATCAGCAATTCACTTGGGATTCACGAAAGAGGCGAGATTTTATGAAGATCTTGTTGGAGTATTCTCGTGGTCGTGGCCGTGAGCACATAAAAGACGCGATAATTAACATCATCATGGAGGCATTATCTGAAGAATCAGCTTTACCTTGGGGACAGATGCCTAAAGAATCCCACATGGGGATCACTGACTTTGTGAATCCTCCTCACCGCTTTTTGTCTGCTATTAGGAATGCCCTTGAGCACAAGGTTGCTTCATATGGTGTGAGTACTAGAATTACCAAATTGATGAAAATATTCACAGAATGTGATAGGGATGTTGCCTGCGGAATGGACGTGCATCTGTCTGGGTACTTTCCGGATCTGTTTATGAAACTTTTCAGAGTGGCGGTGGAGCATATCCATTATACGCAGGCTGAGGGATTCGTGGCCTACTTAGACCCAACTTATAGTAGTTCAGCTTGAGACGTTGCTGTCGTACGTAGTAAAAATAATCTATTCGATTGGTGTTTTTGCTGTTTCTGTAATTTAGTTGTAGTCCATTAAGAATTGAAGGTGTGAGACAATTATCACAAACTAACATAACGAATCATAAAAACATTGTAAAAATAAATTAATATTAATTTGTCCATAACCATAATTATCATGGAACAACTCATACTCATGCCATTAATAGTAGAAAATCTATTCATACATAATAAACACACATCATATATAGCTTGTTTTGAATCTTGCTCGTTACCTAGACATGGCATGCCGTGCATGAATATAAATTGTTTTGAATCTTGCATTATGCTACAAAATGATTCATCTCTTGGGTTTAATCTTCAAGTTTGGAAACACTTTAAGGGGTGAATTTGGAGTTTCTAAAATTGGGGATCACCTAAAAAGGTTATTAACTATGGTAGGACTTGTTTCTAATTTTCCAAAAGGAATTAGGAGAACAATTGTAATTTCTGAAACTACAGGATCTATTTGTAATTTTCCGAAACTTGGAGAAACATCGAAAATTTACATGTATGACCACCAGTCAGTCCACCACTGATGAACTCTCAGATCAGTGAGGCAGTGGCAATCCCTCCAAATAATTAAAAAAATATCTAAATCTGTATTGGGTGTTGGAGCTTTCCTATTGAACTATAGATTTTTTTGTGTGTGATGGAGGCTCATAGAAATGTTCCTAGCTGGATTCATGGGGATTCAAATAATTTGTTTTGGCCTGAGAACTTAGGTGCATGTTGTTTATTTCCTTTAATCGCATAAAGGCCGATAAATAAACATAAGCTAACCAAGACTACTACGGACTACCTACATGTAGTATTATTTTTTTCATAGTGGGGGAAAAATTTCTTGATATTCCTTAAAGACATTATTTATCACATGAAGTAATACTGTGTGAGAGTGATTGTGCTTTAAACAAATATATGTTCGCACATACAAGTTTGGTTTCACCTCAATTTTATGCAAGAAACATATCAAAGACATATACTCGGTACTCCTAACCTACAATAAAAGATTTTAAAAAAAAAGATACTGTATTTCAAGGAGTAGGAACATGACAGAAAAATAACAATGCCTCAGAGATGAAACTACATTGGATTTCCATAGTTCAAGAAATTACACGTTCATAGCATACTCCTTCACAACTTAACTTATAAAACATCACATAACCAAAAGAGCCGCATTACCAACACATATACTTGAGAGGGAGGGAATATCTAAAAAACCTGTTTGTTTTATTGCTTATTTAAATAAAATATTCTGGATCAACACAAACATAAAAAAAAAAGCATTGAATAAAAGGCAAGAAAGAAAGAACCAAGAAATGCCCACCACAACTAAAATTACCGGAATTTCACGCGTCATCTTCCGATTCATTTTCAGATTCATTTATACATCCCGGTTTATAACCTGGGATCAAATAGAGATTTGTACTCGTTTCTGCAAAAAAAAATAAAAAAAATTAACACGCTGAAACATTGTATGCGCGTGCGTGCATATTGCTGTTACAAGAATATCAAAAGTTAGTTAAACTAAAATGCTATATAAACTCACTGGAAGCAGAAGGACAAGGCCAAAGGATTCTGAGAAGTGGAAGCTGGCTCAATCCATAGGCTTCCGGGGGTTTTAACCCCTTAATGGACACAAAGCTTCCCACAAAGTCATGAGCCGAAGTCAAAAACTTACCACATTTGTAACCTTTCATCAACTCACCTTCTCCCTTTTCAAGGTCAAATAAGCTTATTCCGATGCGGTTTCTACCAACCACCCTCGTCAGAATTGATTTCCCATTTATATAATTTACGCATCTCTTTATACTAAATTCTTCAACAAAGGAAGAAGCAATACGCCAACAACAATCATCATCCATAGTCCAAACATTGTACACTTGTTTTTCTTCATCTTTTTCTGCCAAAGCAAAATTCCCTTTCCAGTTTGCTGCAAACAAGTAAGAATTATCCGGCACCAATATGAAGTTACCTCTGAATCCAAGGCGTTCACAGAGAGCCTTGGGCTTCATGAAATGCAGAGGAAATGGATTTTTCAGTGATAGCGACAATGTTTTCAAATCGAGCGACAATACAAACAACTTCCCAACATGGCCACCATTAAGTTGAAAGACAACCCAATAAGCAATATCCCCAATAACGATATCGCATCCAGTAACCATAGAAGGAGGGTTATAATAAGAGCCTTTGAAACCGACAGAAATCTCGCTCCAGGTTTCAGGAGAACCCGAAGCCCACACTGAAGCCACGGTTGTGCTGTTGGGTTTAGAAACAATCCTGGCTACCTTATATTCATCGGAAATCGAATCCCACCAAAACACAAAAGCAGCTGTCTGGGTACGGTAATCAAAAGGAGTTTCATGATATGCCCGGTGACAGGATTCAATATCCAGATGCAATCCGCTGAATATATTTTCGAACCACCGCCGTTTCCCAAAGCTTGCAGACGAGCAGGTAACACAGGAGCTCGTTGGCAGGTAACCTGAGTAGGATCAATCTCCACGCTCGGAACATTCGGAGTACATCGTTTAAACTGGAGACGAAGCTTTTTAAGAGTTTGGCACTCAGCCCTCTTCTTTCCGATGTGGGGCATTCGATGATTACGGTATCCATTGGGTCTCTGGCGACGATCGTTTCAACGATGCTCAGTTTGATTTCTTCTTCCGGTCTCTTTTTTGAGTATTTCGAGATCAGTTGCCTTCTTTCTTCTTCTGTTAAGAAGACTAACGATTTGATGAATTCGACAACCGGCCACAGGAGGTATAATGGTAAATCGGGTAATCTTTTTCGTAAATTGAAAAACACCCGCAACCGGATTAAATCCTCATCGTCTACTGATTCTGATTCCGGGAGGGTTTCGACGATCTCGGTTTTTTCTTTCCTTTCCGCAGCCATTTGACCTTTTTCTTTTGATTTGCAGAGACTTCTTTCTCGAATTTTGGCAGCGGCCTTTTCCTTTTTCTGGAGCCTCAATTTCGTATACATTTACTGTAGGTTTAGGTTTTTTTCGAAGATGGGATACGGAAGATGAAGATGATAATAGTTAAATTTTATTTTAGTTATTTTTTTATAATTTTTGTGTACCTTTTATCATATATATTGAACGGTAAAAAAAAGTCAGAAGTCAGCGATGACCACAAATGATATAGCTCTAGGACAGAAGGAGTATAATATTGGTGTTAAATTTTTTCTAATCATCTCGAAAATACAGGTTTAACTATGGCTAGGAATGTCTACCTCGATCATAGAGTTTTCTTTGAATTGGTTGACGAATCAATCGTTGACATAGCAAATCGAAATCCTGGGTGGTTTGATGAGAAGGAAGCCGATTTGTTTGTTTATCTCCGAGAAGAGAAGGTGTTCGATTTTCGGGTGTATGAAGATCCGATTCTGTGTCAGCATCCAGATGTGGGAAAATACTATGGCCACGCGGTATATATATATACGAAGTGAATGTTGCTTTTGATAGAGGCTGCAAGAACTAAATTTGCGTTAAATAAAGGAAAAAGCATTGTTGTAGATGAACCTTTTGTGAAAACCAGTTACATGTTGAAAGCATTGTTGTAGATTAACCTTTTGTGAAAACCACTTACATGCTTTTGATAGAAGCTGCAAGAACTAAATTTGCGTTAAATAAAGGAAAAAGCATTGTTGTAGATGAATCTTTTGTGAAAACCAGTTACATGTTGAAAGCATTGTTGTAGATTAACCTTTTGTGAAAACCAGTTACATGCGCAAAAACTTAAGGCTTTGATAATCAGAGATATAGAAAGGGAAGGAGAGGAAGGATTACGAAGCAAGTGGAGCAAAGTTGCAATGCGATGGAGGAGAATGTTGACTCTCAACTATTCGAAGGTTTGATAGCTTCTGGGCTCTTTAATAAAAATGATGTCTCAATATTACGCATTTGGAAATCAGTGACCGAATTTATAATTATTTAATTACATGTGGAACAACTTTTATTAATAAATGTGTTAGTCTCAAAATCTTTAAATTGAACTGGTTAAATAACAAGTGTGGAGCATCTTTTATAAAAAAATTTAAATATGTGTGGAGCAAACACATATTCAATATTCAATATTATGCAAATAGCTAAAAGATTTATGACCATTTTTTTTTAAATGTCTACCTTCCTTCCGCACACTATCATCCTAGACTATTAAATAATCAACTCCAATTTCATACCATTCAAACACAAAATTAATAAACATAACAATTACCACAAATTTTCATAAACAAAAATACTAAAAAATATATAATGAACTCCAATTTCATACCATTCAAACACAAAATTAATAAAAATAAACATTTCCACATTTTTTCAGATAAACAAAAATACTAAAAAAACATAATGAATTTCAATTTATTAATTAAAATTTTAAAAAAATATCATTATAAATTCTATTTTTTATATTGAAATATAAAAGTAAGTTTCACTAAAATAAATAAATAAGATTTAATTAATTTTTAAGGAAAATATTTAATATTAACATAATTATTTTCATTTTGAACACAATTAATTTTTCTTATATATTAATAAAAAAATTATGTTATATATTGTTGTAATTTCGCTCTTAAAATTACTACACAAAATAGGTTGAAATATAAAGTAAATGACGAAAATAATAAAAAAGATAGAACAAATTTACGTGGAAACTAAAATAGAGAAAAAAATTAGGAGTGAAAGAAAAATATAAATATCTAAAAAATCAAGTATAAAAATTCCTATTTAAATAATAATATCCTAATAAATAATTAATGTAAAAAATCTTAATTCTTAAATATGATATTTTATGGGATTTAAATTAAAAATTTAAAAATTAAAATTCTTTTTTTTTTAAAAACTCTTTTATTTAATTAATTACTATTACTCAACTGATATACATAAATTAAAAAATATATTAAAATATGATAATGTTTTTTGAATATATATATTAAAAAATATAGATAAAATTTTGTTTTTCATAATAAAAAAATAGCACTTTAAAAATGGTCAATTTCATATTTGAATTGAAAAATTACTACTGGCGAAAGTGGTAATTAAGTTTGCAATTTTATTTTTAAACTCAAATACAACTATAACCAATAACAAAAAATAATAGAGTGAAAGAAAGATAAAAGACAATAACCAAAAATAATATAGAGTGAAGAAAGATAAAAGACGCATCTTCCTCTTCGAGTTTTTACCCCCTCTTCCATTTGTTTTTGACCTTTTTACCTTTGTACCAAATTCAAGCATACATCACGGATCGGAAACCCCCACGGCCCACGCTTTCCCCGTCACTCGTTTTTATCTATATACGTAAATAATTACTAATTTTTACTGTTTTTAATTATTTACTTTCTCTCTCCTGCAACGCCACAATCACTTCCCTCGCCCCGTTCTGATCACTCTCGACTCTGCAATTTTGAATGCTCGATCCTCCGGCAGCTGTTTCTGTAATTTTCATCCTCAAAATCCGTGTCCATGAAACTGCGGGAAAGATGAAGACATGCAGGGCGAATGCGTGGAGTTTGTAGACCTGAAATTTTCGAGCGAATTTTGATTTTGTGGAAATGGGCGCTTCTCCGAAGTTCCTTTTCGGATGCCTCATCGTCTCCGGCGTACTATGGTTTTTATCCAGGTAACTCGTCCGTTATAAATTCTTAGTCAGATGCTATTTTTCATGTTTTAATTTAATTGCTTTTATGGGTCATGCACTGATGTATGGGTGATGTGTCCGACCGTGTTGAAATATGGCTAATGTGTTTTTGTGAATCAAAATAAGCCGAGGCAAGGCGATACCATATGTTGTTAAATTTGGTACAATGTCGTTTTTATTGTCCTCTGTGGTTTAAGCATTAGTGTCCGTATTCATTCCTAGTGCTAGAGGGCATTGATCTTTGAGGAAAATGGGATTTATGGTGTCCATGGGAATTGGGATGCATTAGATGTCTCCAGTGATTCTATATTTGGACTGTCTTTATCTTGAGTTGAGGTCACTATTTTGATGTGATGCCAAAAAAATTCGGCATGTGAACTCTTATGCTTTTCAAACTCAAACTTGATCAACCATTATCCCACATACAAGAATCCGCACCGTTAAAATCTAGTGCCATATTATTACTGTTATAGCTAATAACAGTACATCTCTTTCCTGCCTGTAGTGCATGCTTCTGTACTGATTCGAATATTTTTCGTTTTTTATCGGTGGGCAACCAGCCTCTTCATGTCACAATTCTAGTATTATCACTTAATGTGTGAAATTGACCACTAATTGCTAATCATGATGCATTTTGTTTCAGGTTTGGTTCCAGGTTGCTGGCCTGGATTCTCAGTCGGGTTCTGAAAGCATCAGTTGGGTTTAGGGTTGGTGGATGGACATCCTTGAGAGACATAGTTCTGAAATTCGATAAGGTTTTTGTCATTTAAGCTGTTAAAATGTTTTATAAGTAGAGTATTTCACATTTTCACTATTGCATTGCGAAACAAGTTGACTCTTTCAAAACATGAAGTATTTTTGTTGGACCCTTGATCCTTGTTCAAATGGACGGGATATACATAATATTAAAGTTATTATCCTAGGTTTGTAAAGATCATGCATTAGATAACATAAGCATGGTATTTAAATTGTTTGATGTGTACATTGTGCCTTTTTTCTGTATATCCAAATTTATGTTTATAATATATATATACAAGCATTGTTGTTTGTTGCATAGATATAATAAAAAAATTAAATTCACACCCCCTTAAAATCCACCAATGGTTGTAAACATCTTAGATCTCATAAATAGTATAAATAGTCTTACCCCATGATTTGCACAGGCTTAGTTGCTCTTTTGAATTCAATGTCTAGAGAAAATCATTTTGTATGTGAAGTATTATTCTGAAAGTATATCGAGTCTTTTACACCTTCAGTCCGATCACAAGTTTGTTATTAACTAGAAATAAACTGAAATGAAGATTGACAGAACTTGCTGCTTGTGATTTCAAAACCATACTCTTGATAGAAGGCGTTGTGCTTACTTTATACAAAGGAAACATCTTCAATCAAACTTATTGTGGAGTAGTTCACCGCTGAACTTTTATTTTGCATGTTGAATTACAGGGTGCTATTGAGTCCATATCTGTTGGTGAAATCGGACTAAGTTTACGGCAGTCCTTGATTAAGCTTGTGTTTGCCTTTATTACCAGAGATCCAAAATTTCATTTTTTTATATGCGATTTGGCAGTTGTAATGAGGTCTTCAAAAAAAGGCACTCAGAAAACTAGATCTAAAAAACCTCGCAGCTCAGGTAGAGGTAAAGGAAAAGGAAGAGGAAAGTTTATGGTCTTGGCTAACGTGGCGAGACTCTTGTCAGTTAATGTGACTGAATTGGTGTTTAAGGTACGAAAAAGGAAATGTCTACCAAACACTCATACATCTGCTTGTTCATGCTCTAAAAATTCTTGTCAGCTTCACTTTGCATCAAACTTTTAGATACTGCATTGACATGATTCTTTATTCCCCCATATAAATAGTGCACAACAGGAATGCGTCGCATTCTGCTTTTTTGTTGGTTGCTTACTTGCCAGTTATATATTTCATTGTTTAAACAGTTATAAAAATTTATGTTTCTTATAAAAAATATATATTTCGTTTTAACTTATTATTAAATTCGCGGCAAATGACATATTATATAGTACTTATGCTGCAATAGCAACTTTTCTTAAGAAACAAAATTGATAATATCCATAAAAGCCTCATGACCTGATTACGATAATTATGCTAACTGTGTTTTGCCTATGAAAAAAATGTTCAATATAATGCGTTCTTCTATGAGAAGATGATGATATTATGCTAGTTGTTGAAATGTGTTTTGTCAATGAGTTTGTTTGAGATCAACAAAGTTAAATGCTAAAATTTTGAATTCCCCAGATCATGCAAAAATCATTAGAAGACAAATGTGACATCATTTAGATTCAAAGCACAATTGAAACATGTAAAGTGGATAGTATTTTTTTTTTCATCTTTGACACATGCCTGCAATATGGCAGATGTCTATGGTTCATGTAATGTGTTGAATATTTTTTCTATGTTGCAGACTCCAAAGTTCACTTTGGGTATTAATGAACTGAGGATAGAAATATCTAAAGATGGTGGGTCAGAGGTTGGCTTGTTTGTGAAGCTGCAGATTTTTCCTATTTCTGTTTTCCTTGGAGAACCACGGTTGATATCTGATCAGTCGGTCACATCTGGTGGATCGTTCTGTGCTTACCAGTCGACAGATGGGGTTTGTGCTCCTTTCCGCTGTGAAGAATTCTCAATCTTGTGTGAGTTAGGCCATAATAGGTAGGTCTTGCTTCTTGTTTGTTTGCTTTCTGGGATATATATTTGTTTGGAATGTCAGGTGAAAATGAGAATCAAAATCTCTTCCATAATGTTGGTTTTGCGTAATTGTTATTAACTTAAAACCAATAATTTCTAGCGTAGGTTCTCAGAAGAGCATATATCAGTCTTTTATTTATCTATCTGGAAAAGTATACATAGAACTTTTTTGATGCTTACCTTTAGACCATGCCTCATCACCATGCCTTTTTTGATGCTTGCCTTTAGACCATGCCTCACCGTCAAAGTTATGCTTTTTCTCCTTCTAGTGCTCGAATTCGTATGGAGGATGATTGGACATAGAATATGTGTTTATGTGTTTTGTATTTATCTATTTGGCAAAGTATACATAGGACTGCTATCACTTTTGATGGTTTTGAAGAAAATCTGTTCTTGATGTTTGGGTTAGATTTATGTCCAAGGTGACATTTTGGGTACAGAGATTAGTCACTTGATCACTTTTGACTTGCTTGGAGATTTGAGTTTGGCACGTTTGAAGACTGTTCCTTTTTTGTGGATAGGACGACTCATCCACTATGAATAAAAAAATTGTTTCGTAATTTTGTTAAAAATAACAATGCTTTAAATTTAAAATCAAGGTTTTGAAGTTTTATTTGTTTTCTCAAAAACAATTGTGCATATTTACAGTACAGTAACAAAGAAGGCATGATTTTATATATATTTTTTGGCTTTTGCAAATACAGAAGACAATGTGTGTTGCTTTAGGGGGAGATTCTGACAGTAGTAATAAAAATATAGAAGCGAACAATATTTTCTTCATATTTAAACTGTCTTATTGCTATTGGTGCAGGGAAACAGGTGTAGTTGTTAGGGATTTGGATATTACGTGTGGAGAAGTCTGCCTAAACTTAAATGAGGATCATCTGCCTAAGAAAAAAGAGTTGTCTGAAAAATCTCCCCACCCTGCCTCAGAATCTGTACCAGCAGACAGAAAATCTGAGTCTGCTCAAAAACCACAGGGAAAACAACCATTGTCTGCTGCTGTATCCAAGTTCACTTCCTTGTTTCCAGAAAAGGTAGGCTTGATTCGAGCTCCTTTACTGATTAACATTGCATTTTCTATATATTTTCCCTTTGTTCATCAATGTTCTTGTAAGGTTAATACTCATTATGTATCTTGTCTATATGCCGGATTGCCAGCCTATTTTTGGATGCTGATGAAATTAACTTGCTTTAGTAAGAAGATGAGCTAACACACGTAAACGCTATTAAACAATTATGTATACTTGTGGAAGGACGATTCCTAGGAATATCAGCTTCCCTTATTGGGGTTGGGGTCTATGAAGGAAAGAAAGTAGATTTGGGGGGACTAGTGGAATAATGCTCTGTAACAATTATGGTTGTCAATTTTACTTAAATGCATTTAGTCAGTTGATTGCTCGTAGGAGGTAATTGGTTTTCCTGTCTGGCTTGTGCAAAAAGATCCCCTCCCCCTCTTACTGCTTCTGATGAAGTCTTTCTGTATGTATGGGATATGCCTTATTTGTAGCTGATTTTGATGGCTGATTCTTATTTAATAGGCTGCCTTCACGCTACCTAAAATTGATGTGAAGTTTGAACATCGGAGTTATGGGCTTATTGTTGATAATAACATTATGGGAATCCAACTGAAATGCATGAAATCTCATTGTGTTGAAGATGTGGGAGAAAGTGTAAAGCTTGGCGTTCAGTTAGACTTTAGCGAAATTCATGTAAGTGCATACAGTTTCAAACTTGAATTCTTAACTGACGAATACTTGCCAATCTTCTCCTTTACTAATGTGATCTACCTATTGTAGCTTCTTAGAGAAGCTGGCATCTCTATTGTGGAAATACTGAAACTTAGTGTTGCTTCATCTGCTCGCATTCCTCTGCAGGTATGGTTATTCATGAATTACATCAATGCCATTTCTGTTAAACTATCTCAATCAAGATATTAACCTATAATATTGGTTTAAAACTGAGGAGATCGGCTACATCGAAAGTCAGGGTCAATTGTTTTACATATTTTTTTGCCATGTCCGAGTCTTAATGAAAATACTCTACTAGTCCGTTTATTTGAATACTTGAACATTTTCATCTTTATTTATTCACCATAAGATATCTTATGCTTCATTAAGTAACATTATACTA
Organism: Euphrasia confusa; assembly: GCA_954870475.1. Classification (NCBI taxonomy): domain Eukaryota; kingdom Viridiplantae; phylum Streptophyta; class Magnoliopsida; order Lamiales; family Orobanchaceae; genus Euphrasia; species Euphrasia confusa. The sequence continues at coordinate 42,044,062 of OX940956.1, read as the reverse complement.
ATCTTATTTGGACTCAACTTAGAATGCACAATATCAAAGAAAAAGGCACAAGAAAGTGTTGTGCTACTTATCATATATGTCAAGTAACAAGTTTCATCATTCCACGTCAAAGATCGAGTTTTGAGAAAATATGATCACTTCAATATTGTTAGTGTTGGTATAATGGACTGGAAAACCTTGACAGCGTGACACTCTACTATCATGTTTATGTTTCGGTCGATCGGTGATATTTAGTTGATGTCTGTAAGTTCAGTTATCCAAACACCTTCAGCAGATATGATCTCTCGGTAGAATCCATATTTCCATAACTATTAAGTACACCACCCAAGAAGTAAATAAGATATGGCTCATCATATCGTGCCCAGCATTGTAACGTCGAGTGCTATCTTCCTATTTGTTCCTTTTTGTATTCCTTAGATTTCTCTGTTTTGCAGCCTAACTCCCCTATCAGATCTGAAATTGATGTTAAGCTTGGAGGCACACAATGCAACATAGCATTGAACAGGTTGGAACCATGGGCTCGTCTTCGTCCTCCTCAGAAGCCAAAGAAAAAAAATTTAGAAGGAAGTCCTGCTATAGAAAAAACACAGTTAGCTGAACAGAAACCAATCGTGTGGAAATGCACTGTTTCTGCCCCAGACATAACTGTTGTGCTGTATAGTGTGACTGGGTGTCCACTGCTCCATGTAAGAATCTACTTTAGATTGAATTTACTTGTCATATATTAGTGTGGGTAACTAATGTTTATTTTCAATCTATAGCACATTTATTCCTTGATGTGGCACTGAGATAGATAGCCCTAAATGCGGTCGTGGAAGCCTTTATACTTAAGCTATCAATTTATCTTATAGAATTACAACCAAAGTCACCTTTAGAGAATTGGATTTAAGCTTGGGAATTAAAAGCTGGTGCATGAATTTTATATGATGCATATTTTGTACACACACACACACACACACACACACACACACACATATATATATATATATATATATAAGATTATGTTGTTTGAGCTTTTCTCATTGTGTGTATATTTTTCTGGTGAAAGTTGTCATCCATTTGTGTTCTTAATTATGTTCCATATTTGGAATGCATGGACATTGGGAGTTGGAATCATACCAAGCTTATTGCTTAAATATACCCACATTTAACCTACTGATTAACATTTTGTAAATAAAATTGCATTGCTTATGTCAAAAAATCCACTCCCATAGAATCACATATCTTTGAACGAATGTTTGTGCCATTTATTTGGTTGGACTCAATAATTATGGATATATGATAAGATATGCTTTGAAGTTTGACTTCATTTTATGCATTTTGGAAATGTTGGGATATCCTCAGGGTGTTTCATCAGACTATTATCTATACCTTTTGTTTCCTGGAAAATAGGAATAGCAGGAAAGCATTATATATTTATATTGAGTCATTGACTACGCTGAGGCAGAAGATGAAATTTTTATGATAATTATTTTCTTGCTTAGCATTACTTTTTCTCGTTTCATCTTGACTGCAACTCTGCCCTAATCATCCAATTTCGATACTGCAGGGTTCTTCACAGTTATCAATCATATTTTCCAACAACATATCTAGTTCAGGTGCGACACTTCATATGGAACTTGGTGAACTGAACCTGCAGATGTCTGATGAAGATGAAGAATGCTTGAAAGAGAGCTTGTATGGTGTGGAAACTAATACAAGTTCATTAATGCAAATTGCTAAGATCAGCTTGGACTCGGGAAAAAAGGATGTTGATTCACCTGAAGATGGTTTGAAGTCTACGATGGTACTTAGCGTTGATGTTACTGGCATGGGTCTATACTTCACCTTCAGGCGTCTTGAGTCACTGATATCAACTGCTTTGTCTCTCAAGGCCTTGGCGAAAAAATTATCTGCGTCAAGTAAGCAACCAGCACAAAGCAAAGAAACAAGGTCACCCAGACCATCTGGCAAAGGGATTCAGTTTTTGAAACTCCATCTCGAAAGGTGCTCTGTAATTGTCTGTGGAGATGTAGGCTTGGATGACATAGCTATTCCAGACCCCAAACGTGTTAATTATGGATCCCAAGGTGGTAGAGTTTTAATTACTAACTCAGCGGATGGGACTCCACGCACAGCACATATAACGTCTACAATTTCAAATAAGGGCAAAAATATGAAGTATTCTGTATCCCTTGATATTTACCACTTCCGTTTCTGCATGAACAAGGAGAAAAAATCTATGCAGATAGAGCTTGAAAGAGCAAAGTCTATCTTTCAGGAATTTCCTGAAGAAAGTAATCCTGGAGAAAAAATTTCTTTGCTGGACATGCAAAACTTAAAGTTTGTTAAGCGATCTGGGGGTCTTAAGGAAATAGATGTCTGCTCCCTCTTCAGTGCCACAGATATATCTCTAAGGTGGGAGCCTGATTTGCATATTGCTTTATTTGAACTGGGGTTGCGCTTGAAGGCAATGATGCACAATCACAAGCCTCAGGGGAATGATGGGGAGAAAAATCACATTGTGGAAGATAAGGAGATAAAAACGGAGACCTCTGTGAAGCCTGAAAAACCAATGAAGAAAAGTGAATCTGTTTTTGCTGTTGATGTGGAAATGCTTAGAATATCTGCTGAGGCTGGAGACGGGGTTGAAGCCTTTATCCAGGTTCAGTCCATCTTTTCCGAGAATGCTCGAATTGGTGTGCTTCTTGAGGGGCTTATGCTCCACCTAAATGAAGCTAGAATTTTTAGAAGCAGCAGGATGCAAGTATCTAGAGTCCCTAATGCCTCTGGAAGTTTATCAGATGTAAAATCTGACACAGTAACTACATGGGATTGGGTAATTCGAGCTCTTGACGTTCATATATGCATGCCATTTAGGTTAGAGTTGCGTGCAATTGATGACGCTTTTGAAGATATGCTGCGAGTTTTGAAGCTTGTGACTGCTGCCAAGACTAGATGTATATCTCCTCCAAAGAACGAGCAGCCAAAACCTAAAAAAGCTAGTTCATCAAGAACTGGCTGCTTAAAGTTTTACATTCGTAAACTAACTGCTGATATTGAGGAAGAACCAATTCAGGGTTGGCTCGATGAGCATTACTATCTTATGAAGAACGTGGCTCGTGAATTAGCTGTTAGGTTGGACTTTCTAGATGAACTTATTTCGAAGGATAGCCAATCTCATGGTGCTGGTGAATCAAATGACTCTGTTGAGAGGAAAATTCAGTATGATGGAGAGGAGATAAATCTTGAAGATGCTTCTGCTATTCAGAATTTGCGTGAGGAAATATACAAACAGTCATTCCGGTCATATTACAAGGCATGCCAGGGACTTGTTCCATCACAAGGATCAGGGGCCTGTAAATCGGGTTTCCAAGCTGGTTTCACGCCTAGCATAGCAAGAACTTCTCTTTTCACCATTTGTGCTACTGACTTAGATTTAACGTTGACAAAAATTGAGGGTGGTGATGCTGGGATGATTGAAGTTGTACAAAAGCTTGATCCTGTAACTCGTGCCCATAGAATTCCTTTTTCAAAACTTTACGGAGCAAACATAAATTTACGTGCAGGTTCTCTTGTTGCTCAGATACGAGACTACACATGTCCACTACTCGCTGCAACTGGTGGTCGATTGGAAGGTCGTCTTGTACTAGCTCAACAGGTATCTTTTATTCTACCTGTGATATTTCTCTCGTGCACGACTTTCTGTACTAATGGAGCTTATGCTCATCCAAGTGATAAAACTTCAAAAGGTCTCGTCAAATCCTTAGTCTAAATAGTTCATCAAATCGATCACTTAAGACATTCTCCGATAAAACCACCATAAATTTCTTCACCAGTGTGAAGAAAGGTTGGACAAATTTGTGCACCTGTGATGGGCTTAGTTTCTTTTAACAAAAATACATATTAAATGGCTAATTCAACTGTACATTATCTTATGAAATTAGTTACAGTACTTTTTATTTTAGTTCAACTGAAGATTCTATGCGACATGCATCTTCAGCATGATACTAACCATAAGAAGTAGAAATTGGCCAACTGATAGGCATGCTTTTTTTCTTGTATTCCAGGTCTTGTTACTTTCAGATTTATTATAAGATAATTGAATACTTATGCAATGGTTGAAAAATTATTACTTTCATGTAATTCAATTAATTCATTATATAAGTTATGGTCATGAAATTACTTGCAATATTTTTTTGCCTATAATATTTTGTCGTTGCAGGCAACTCCTTTCCAGCCCCAGATTCACCAAGATGTCTACATTGGAAAATGGAGGAAAGTGGACATCCTCCGCTCAGCTACTGGCACAACTCCCCCTGTAAAAACATATTGTGATTTTCCCTTACATTTCCAAAAAGGAGAAGTGTCCTTTTCCGTTGGTTTTGAACCATCCTTTGCTGATCTCAGCTTTTCTTTTACCGTGGCTCTCCGAAGAGCCAATTTAAGCATTAGGAATCCAAATCCAGTAGTACAGCCCCCTAAGAAAGAGAAAAGTTTACCTTGGTGGGATGAAATGAGACATTACATTCATGGGAACAACACTTCATATTTTTCTGAAACAAATTGGCATATTCTTGCAACTGCCGATCCCTATGAGAACTTAGACAAACTCCAAATCTTTACTGATTATATGGAAATCCAGCAATCAGATGGTCGGATTTATGCTACTGCTAAGGATTTCAAGATTTTTCTGAGCAGTTTAGAAAGCTTACTAAAGAACAGTACCTTGAAACATTCTTCTGGAACTTCAGCTCCTTTCCTTGAAGCTCCAATTTTTACAATTGAGGTGATAATGGAATGGGATTGTGAATCTAGGAATCCACTAAATCATTATTTATTTGCACTTCCTAATGAAGGTGTACCTCGAGAGTTTGTTTTTGATCCATTTAGATCTACTGCTCTATCCCTGGGATTTGATCTATCCTTTAGGCCTTCTCTTCCCTCTGAGAATGATGACCAGGCTGTTATAGATGGTGTTTCTAGCAGTTCATTGAAATCAGAAGCTGGATTAAATGATTCAACAATTGTGAGTCTTGGTCCTCATGATTTAGCGTGGCTAATCAAATTTGGTTACATAATGTATCTCCCTCCTCATAAGTTGCGGGCCTTTTCAAGGGTTCCCCGCTATGGGCTACCTAGAATACTCAGGTCCGGAAATCTGCCAATGGATAAAGTGATGACAGAATTTATGCTTCGTCTCGATATAACACCTACATGTATTAGGCACATGCCTTTACATGATGATGACCCAGCAAAGGGTTTGACGATTGAGATGAGTAAGGTGAAAGTTGAAGTGTATTTTGGTCGAGGTCAGGAAAATTTTACATTTGATTGTGTACGGGATACTCTTGATCTTGTCTATCAGTGTGTTGACCTTAACATGATCAAAGCATACATAAATAAGGAAGATTGTGCTACTACTGTTGCAAAAATGATTCAAATGACTAGGAAGAAATCACAGTCTGCATCAATGGAAATTGCCATGGGTGATAAAAACAGGTCATCAAAAGATAGCACGGAAAAGCATCCGGATGATGTTTTTTTTTTATCATCTGAGTACTTCACAGTCCGCAAGCAATCCCCTAAAGCGGACACTGCTAGGTTCTCGGCGTGGCAAGAATCTGGTAGAAAAGATCTTGAGACGACCTATGAGTTTGAAAATGGGATTGAAAGTAATGACCAGTCAAAATCTGATCCCAGCGACGAAGATGGATATAATGTGGTTATTGCTGATAGTTGTCAGCGTATATATGTTTATGGTCTCAAGCTTCTATGGACTCTTGAAAATAGAAATGCTGTTTTGTCTTGGGTGGGTGGCCTATCCAGGGCAGCTGCAGCTCCAAAGCCTTCTCCTTCTCGACAATATGCCCAAAGGAAATTGCATGAGGAGACCACTGTCCTCGATAAACCTGACATTCAGAAAAATGATAGCCAGATATCTTCATCTGTCACTGATGGTGGAAGTTCTTCCCAAATCACAGAGACTTCAAAAACTCCCTCTTCTCCATCTAAACCAGAATCAGTTGAAAACTCTATCTCTAGCGCAATTGGTAAGCATATTCCCGTTTCATTCCCTGCATCTTGCATTTCTACACAGGTATATGCATGTGATTGTTTGTGTCACATCACATGCACATTTCCTTGATGCATGTCTACATATATACACCTATAGGCATATGTGCATATATTCATTTGTGTGTATTTTATTTTTTCGTATGTCCTAAAAACTCGTGAAAGCCTTGCACGTTTCTGCGCTTTTTCATTATTTTTTGTTTTTGTAGAAATAATTAACAGACAAAACTAAAAATCAGTGAAAACTGAAAAAACACTTGAACAAGTTAGTTATTCTTGGACTTTCTTCTCTCGTTATTGTAAGATAACTATTTTACAGCAGTAGACTGGGAAAATAAAATATTTCAGTACCCTTTTTCTTCTCAAAAGTAATGTGCTATTTTGCGCATATATAGGGAAATTTGGAAGTGTAGATGAATCTGAGGAAGAGGGCAAAAGCCATTTCATGGTGAACGTTTTTGAGCCACAATTCAATCTTCACTCAGAGGAATCTAATGTAAGTCTCAAGCTAGAACTTTATGTGCTAAATTCTCAAGTTTTTTTGGTAAGAAGCATATACTTTTGTAACAAAATTAGGGACGAGAAGCCCTACACTGATTACAAAGTTAGATTATATACCAAACTCCCAATTTCTAGATAAATCAGATATGAAAAAAAACTAAAAGCACTATGACTAAGAGACCACAAAACGACTTTATATTTAATTATATCCCATATCACCAAGAGATTTGCATGCCAGAAACCCTTATATTCCTCTCAACTCAAATGTACCATAACACCACTGAGACAACAATCATCCTTACAATTTTTATTTGTTTTGCTCATAGCACCCCCAACATTACTTAGAATCAAGGCCAATCAAATTTGGGATAAACCAGTGAATGCCTAATTCATTGAAAGGCTTTGACCGATGGATTCTATGGTTAGTTGTACCTAGAAATGAGAAGTTTCATTTGACAAAAGAATGATCACGGTACCTACTTTCCATTATCCCAATTTGGAAAAGGTTGACAATCTAAGTGTTTAGATCATTCTAAAGCTGCTCTTGTTTCTGCAACATCTTGTTATCTTCCAGTGTTTGAGCTGCAGCAACTTGCACTTTACAGGAGCAGCAAGGATCTAACCAATCTGTCAATAAGAAAGCATCAGTGAATAGACAATGTAATATTCCTGCTCGTGCTTACAATAAAACTTTGTTGACAGGGTAGATTCTTGCTTGCTGCTGCTAGTGGCCGTGTTTTAGCTCGTTCCTTTCATTCGGTTCTTCATGTTGGTTATGAGGTGATTGAACAAGCACTTGGTGGAGAAAAGATCCAAACACCTGAATCTCAGCCTGAAATGACATGGAGTCGCATGGAGTTCTCAGTGATGTTGGAACACGTGCAAGCTCATGTAGCTCCAACAGATGTGGATCCAGGGGCTGGAGTGCAATGGCTCCCAAAAATTCGCCGAAGCTCACCAAAAGTAAAGCGTACTGGAGTTTTATTGGAAAATGTTTTTATGCCTTGTGACATGTTCCTTAGATACACACGTCACAAAGGAGGAACTTCAGATTTGAAGGTATTCCTTTAAGATTGAAGCAGTTAACTTTGCTCGGACAAATGAAACTTATAAAATGCAGAATATAGTACAGTTAATTTAATGATGGTGGTAAGTTATATTCATGTCACAGGTGAAGCCCTTGAAAGAGCTTAGTTTCAATTCTCATAATATTACGGCTTCAATGACATCCAGACAATTCCAAGTCATGCTTGATGTGTTGACCAACCTTCTCTTTGCTAGAGTTCCTAAGTAAGAACTGTAACCTTGAATATTTCTCGTGGAGTTGAAGTTTTGATGTTATTTTTTCTTTGCAATGCTTGAATCAGGGCCCCTGAAATGTATTACTCCTGAAGTATTGCTTGTGAATGTCTTTGACTGAAGTTCTCATATCATATTGATGAAGCAATTTTTTCCATGTAGTGTGGGGCATTAATAATGAATTTTGGGACATTAAGATCCTAATTTAAAAATGATGAAAATATGTTTTCCTATTCATTTCAAAATCAGCATTTGGCCTCTTGTTAAAATATTTTACATTCCTTGATGCATTCTTAGTTTAACCGGATGGTAACATATAACTTTGAAGTTGGAAATATAAGGTTGGTTGGGTATTATAATTATCTCTGGAGATGTATTTTTACTTGCAATAATAGATAGTTCAGATAATTAAAAGATAAATCATAATTTTTTTAACATAGTTTATCTGCAAGGTACTCCAGGTGATATTATACTGCAGCTTAAAAAGTGGCCTGTTTTCTTCTTGTAGTGGAAAATATTATTTTTCATACAATTGTATTTATATTAGCTTCATTTCCTTTGATTTTATTCTGCCTCTTGGACTTCAAGTGATTTTTTAGTTGATATTATTATCCAGACAACGCAAGATCAATCTATCTTATTTAGCTGAAGACGACGACGACGTTGAAGAGGAGGCAGATGAAGTGGTTCCTGATGGTGTTGAAGAGGTAGAACTGGCTAAAATTGAACTTGAACAAAAAGAGAGGGCCCAAAAGTTGATCCAAGATGATATTAAGAAATTGTCTCTGCTAGTGCAAGGTGATAATTCTGGAGACCCACTTCCAGAAACGGAAACAGATATTTGGATGGTGACACATGGAAAATCCACTCTGGTATGATTAGACTGTAGTGCTTTAGTAATTGCGTTTTTATTTTTCTGGGGACATGGTGCCAGTTTATTATGTGCAGGATGTGCTATTTGACTAGTGCACATTCCTATTCAAGTACGGAGTATTTTTTATTATATATCTATCATGATAAAGTTTAAACTCACTAGAAGGTTAACCAAGTGAGAGAACCTATAATGCCGTCTCAAAAAACCCATTCATATGTGATATATTATTAAAAAGTTAAATTTTGGTTTATGGGTAATTTAAAAGTTCCTTGATAGGTTAAGCGAGCCAAACACGAGTGGAATTCAAGGGATATGTTATACAGTGAATTTTGGTTTGGGTAATTTGGGTAAAATGAGTATAAGTTCCCAATTTATGTACTTCTTATATATGACGTAGTTGTAATTAAAAAGTAGCCACATCTATTGTGATATTGCATTGGTTGTATGTTAAGAACATGAATCACAATCAAACGGGCAGAATCGTTTGCGCCCAAAATAAAAAATAACGTTGATTCCTGTAAATATGCATGACATATTTTTAATATATTATCAAGAAGTCTAATCATATAAGGACAGTTTTCTTCGTTTGAGTCGTTTTACTACATACATGTTTCCATATTTTAATTTTATACCTTTATCACTTAAATTGAGTTCATTTTCAGGTTGAAAAATTGAATACTGAGCTCATAAGTGCGAAAAAATCTAGAAAAGCCGCATCAGCTTCTCTGAGGTTAGCTTTGCAGAAAGCTGCACAGATAAGACTTGCGGAAAAAGAGAAAAATAAAAGTCCGTCTTGTGCTATGCGTGTTTCTTTGAAAATTACTAAAGTTGTGTGGGGAATGCTCGTTGATGGAAAGTCTTTTGCTGAAGCGGAGATAAATGACATGGTAAGTTTAGTGCTTGAATTGTATAGTTTTATATATGTTTCCTTGTGCCTTTGGGATTAAGTTTCTAGAGTTCCAACCTTTATGTGAACAACTGATAACTTATGAGTTTGGCCCTCTTCTTGGTTGGCTTACACGATAGACTACAAGCAAGTTTCTCTTACTAATGATTTACCTAAGTAAGGAAAAACAGAAATAGGATTATCCAACTTATTATTTATTTCTTTGTGATATCCCTAACCTTTTTATGTCGTAATAGCCATGCCAGTTGATTACATGAACATAACTTAGGTCACAGTGATGTTTAATTTCCTAGCATTTGTGAAGCGCTCTCTTACAACTCATTAAAACTGTCAACTCTCTATCTGATAGAGGTCTCATCTAAACAAGTTCTTTGTTTCATTTTTTTATATCTTTATTTTAATTTTTTAGCCCTTGAGTCAATTATTGCTACTTAGATTGCGATTTCCTGCTGCAGATCTATGACTTTGACAGAGACTATAAGGATGTTGGTGTAGTTAAGTTCACTATAAAGTACTTGGTCATGAGAAACTGTCTTCCCAATGCCAAGGCTGATATGTTCTTGTGTGCATGGAATGCTCCTACTGAATGGGGAAAGTATGTATCATACCTTTTTTTCCTTGCATCTCTGTTACTTTTTTTTTTCTTCAGCATTTTGAATTCTTCAGTGTATGATAAAACATGTGAATTATGATTCATGTTCTCTTAGGGTTTTTATCCCTTCCAGTCATAGTAATAAATACTTATAATTTTGTTAGTTTTTCGTTAGAGTGCCATGACTCATAGTAATAAATACTTAGTATAATTTAAAGTCCATGCAAATGAATATTAATACATCTCTTTTAGGTCTAAAACGCTATCATTTCTCTTCATTTATGCAAAGGACAATTTTTTATTTGTTGAAGTCGATTATATGCAATTTAACATCTATTTGTTAAATAATTCACTCCATCGACCTTTAATTTTAGAATCCAATAGACAATAGCATTTTAGGGTCAAGTGTATTTGTCAATTTTGTCTTATCTATCTTTGATCTCTTCTCGAACGTTCAGACACAGGTTGGCAATATGAGCAACTTAATTTCTAGCATTGCTCCTGTGTCTAGTATGGTGATCTGATGCATCAACAGTCTTCATGAAGTCTTTCTTTTTTAGTAATGAATCAAAATAAAGAGATGCATCTAATCCCCCTGTGTGCGTTCTCTAGTTTATTCTTTTTCCTGGATGCAGAAAAGTGATGCTCCGTGTAGATGCAAGACAAGGATTTTCTAACGAGGGACATTCTCCTATTGAATTACTTCAGGTAGGTATCCTTGTGCGACTCCCTCTGCCATAAATATATAAAAAGTAAAGCCTCCTAAATTAACATGCTGAAATTCTAGTTTTGTCCTATTGTTTAGGTGGATATATATCCTTTAAAAATTCATTTGTCTGAGAGCTTGTACAAAGTGATGTGGCAATATTTCTTTCCTGAAGAAGAACAAGACTGCTCCCAGAGGCGGCAGGTTTGTGCATTCGTTCACTACCTTGCAGATCTTACCAGATTATTACTTGAGGCAACCATTTTTTATGCATTTCTGTGATGTATAGCAAGTATGGAAGGGCTCAACGGCAGTAGGTTTACGGCGTGTAAAGAAAGGAACATCAGTTACTGAGGCACCCCCGTCTAGTAGTAATTCAACGAAAGATGCCGAGGCATCCAAATCAAGCGCCTTAATTAACCAAACAAATGCGGATTCTTCCCAAGTGAGTAAAAAAGGCCCACTTTCAATGCTACATGTATCTTACTTTTAGTTTATAAAAAATATCCACTTTGCTAATTATTATGTAAAAAAATATTATCGTGTGCAGGCATCAAAATCTCAAAATCCAAAAGCAAATAATGCTACCGGTTCAAACCCAGAGCTAAGAAGAACATCCTCATTTGATAAAACATGGGAGGAATCTGTTGCAGAATCTGTGGCTAATGAACTTGTTATGCAAATGCACTCTTCAAAAGGTGGCGCTGCTGAAAAAGACAGCAAACAACTAAAACCTGGACGTTCAACCCAGGAGGAGAAAAAGACAGGAAAAGTGCCGGATGAGAAAGGATCCCAACCGAAAAGTTTGAGGGAGTTTCACAATATCAAGATTAGTCAGGTCAGTACATTGTACAGTATTATATTATTTTAAACATTATCGTTTTCCTCAATATCTTCCTTATTGCGAATTGTTTTTTTAACCGAGAAGGTTGAGTTGCTAGTTACGTACGAAGGGTCAAGATTTGCAGTAAGTGACCTAAGGCTGTTGATGGACACGTTTCACCGTGTTGAGTTCACTGGGACATGGGGTAGGTTGTTCTCACGTGTGAAGAAGCATATAATTTGGGGAGTTCTAAAATCTGTCACGGGGATGCAGGCAATTCTCTCTCTTTCTCACATACACTGATGTTTAATTTTTTTACTGGTTTAAAAGAATGGTTTTATGTCTCTTAGACAAACCTTGCGCATGCTATTGTGCTATCATATTCCGTAAACTTCACAAAGAAATTAAGCCGCAATTGGATATGAAAAGGTTTCAATTTCATACTACTTGAATTTTTTAACCAAACATTGTTAATTGGTTGCATACACATTATTCACTTTCTTATTTACTCTCTCCACGGTTTTAAAAATAGTACAAATCACAACACATTTCCCTACAATTTCACTCTTCACACACTAACTGCCAATCATTTCCAATCATTTTTTTTTACTCTTTGAATACTACATCAACTTTATCATTAGATTACACTTCCAAAAGTCCATTCTTCTTAAAAAGACACTATTTTACACAAATATCTTCATACTTCTTTCATTACCTTTAGCTATTTGCCAAACCTACATTCCTTTTCACAGGGGAAGAAGTTCAAAGATAAAACACCATCCAGTACAGTTGCTGTTCCAGATAGCAACCCAAATCTTGATGTCGATGGAGGTTCAGCTGAGAAAACCGATCAGCAGCCATCGGTTGTCTGGCCAAAACGCCCTACTGATGGGGCAGGTGATGGCTTTGTGAGCTCCGTAAAGGGCCTTTTCAGTACTCAGCGCCGTAAGGCCAAGGCTTTTGTCCTGAAGACAATGAGAGGAGAAGGAGAGAATGAGATGCACGGTGGTGACTTGAGTGAAAATGATGCTGAGTTATCGCCCTTTGCAAGGCAGCTAAGCGTAACAAAAGCTAAGAAGTTAATTAGACGGCATACCAAGAAGTTCCATGCTAGAGGACAAAAAGGTTGGTGCATGCATGATGCATATAATATTATACTTTTATGGTAACAATTGTGGGGTTATTTCATTTTCTTTGTATGCGCTGTTATTTCATTTTCTCAACTAACAGCATCGTCCTTTTATGGATGCAATTTGTAAAATACCCCCTCGGTCCCCAATCACACGGTAGGGAATCTTTGACATGCATGTTAATAAAAATGGTTTACTTCTGGAATTTAACTTTAGGTTAATGAAGCGATTGTGAATTTTATAATAGATGAACTAATGACATTGAGTGTAAATAAGTGTACAAATTCAGGGTGTGGATTGTGAATATCTTATTTTATTTTTGGAATGTCTAAACTGTTGTGGGAGGGAGGGAGTAAAAACAAATGTCTGTGTAATATATGCAATATTGAACGATAGCTCGACTCTTTTGTTATTGGACTAAACCTCAATATTTTCTTCTTCTGAAAATAACCCTATATCTTTATATTACATGTGATTCTATTCACTATTAGAAATTGTTGTGGATATGTTAGTATGTGTTTGTTATGAACTCGGTAATATCGCCTCTATTTGTGTTGTATTTTTTATTGTTATAAATAGTAATTTACAAACTTGTTTACTTTTCCCTTGTGAGGTTCATCGAACTAACTACACTTCTCTGCTTTAGGTTTATCGTCGGAGGAGAAAGAGTCACTTTCGGAATCTCCTAAAGGAGATGACGCACCCTTCGATATCACACAATTCGAAGATAGTGATTCTTCTAGTGGATCCTCAACTAATTATGAGGACCTCCTAGTAGCGGCTACGAAAGATATGTAGATGTGAATTGTATTTATTTTTTTCGTTCGTAATAGTGCTTTGCAGCACACGAAATCTCTTAAGAACACATATTTCGGATTCCCTCGTGAAAAATAAATAGTGCAGTAGATTATTCCGACCATATGGAGACCAAGTGAGGAAGGTTCGTAGTCAATGGAAAATGGAGATGTGTTTACTGGTTACCACTCTATTTTGAAAATTGTGATTTAATGTTGTAGAACTTGCTTGAGTTGTTTCCCACTAAAACAGTTGTTTGTTTTTTCGAAAACAATCACCTTTTTTGGTCATGTAGAATTTGTTTTCTCAACACTAGAGAGTTTGGAGGCTATAGAGCCAATAATTTTGAAACCCAGTAAGATGTCACCCTTAGAAATGAAGAAAACTTTTTATACGTGTAAGCTTATTGTTGAAAATTATATATATACAGTATATATATTATAGTTTGTTAATAATACGGGAGTAATTAATTTTTTATTTGCTTGGAAAGTGAAGTTAACTCAAGCTTATCTAGTCAAAGGTTAAGTTGGTTGCGTACTTAAATTGAGAACGTAAGGTTCAAAGTTTCAACTCAAAACATTGAAATTGATCTAGAAAAAAAAAACTCAAGCTTATATTTCCATGATAATTTATACTACAACACATGTGTACAAAAAAAGTTTACTTAAATTGAGAACGTAAGATCTAAAGTTTCAACTCAAGACATTGCAATTGATCTAGAAAAAAAACTCAAGCTTATATCTCCGTGATGATTTATACTACAACACGTGTACAAATGACGTTTTTCTAGATGTACTATTATTGAAAAACATAAACAAAGTTTTTCTACAAAAATAAAATAAAAATTATTGTTAAGTAAAACAATGAAAAATTCTACAAAGTACAAATAAACATTCACTAACTACTATGAACTATAAATAATTTTATATTTGTAGGCAAAGTTTTAAGTTTTCTCTAAAAGCTAAATCTAATTTTCTTTTACATGACTACGATGAAGTAGTAATGACATGGATTAGACAAATTTTGGACACTTATCTGAAGTGATTATATTATTTGATCATATGCATTCATTTGCTTCTTTAAGCTTCAAACTTTAATTAGTTTTATTATTCTAATCATTATGAAGCCAAATCATTTGACTTTAGCTCAAGATATGATTGTATCTTACTAACCATTCATTGATAAAAACATTGGCGAGAAAAGATAGAAAAATTGTACAAATCAAGATTGTACAAAAGTAATTAATGTCAACACCATTATTGTACAATCAACATTATTGCACAACCAACATTATTGTATAAGACTTTACATTTCCTACAAAACTTATCAAAAATCATCAAAAATGGAAAAAATAAACATCATTATTGTATTGTCAACATTATTGTACAACCAACATTACTTTATAAGACTAAGTTATTTACTTTAGATAATATGTTAATTTAGTATGTACGTATATATTCTTGTTCATGTCCTTCAATTCATTATCTTGTTGCTAAATTCTTACTCAATTACGTCCCTCATTTGAATTTTACTTAGAAGTTTTTGACTATTTGAACAATAAATTATTGAAAATAAGTATAACTTTTTTTTATAGTAAATACAAAAATATGAAACAATTATTTTAATCAACCAACAAAAAAACAATGAATAACAAACTATACCAATATTTGTACTCTTCAAAATTTCACAATAAATTCATCGGTAATATAAAAATCTTGAAACAATTATTTTTAATCAAAAACAATAAATAACAAACTATACCAATATTTGTACTCTTTTAAATTTCACAATAAATTCATCGGTAATATAAAAATCCCAAATATAAAATAATGATTTAATATTAATTATTAAAATAACATCAACTTTCTTATCTTATAAGCTGTTGAAGTCAGCTAATGAAAAACTCAGCAAACACGTACTTAGAAATTAGAATCGATTCTCAATATACATCCTGCAAATTTACCGAGCTTTATTCTTCTGGATTTCCACAGAAAATCTTTCAGAATTTTCAGATCTTAACTCTCCAAACCCTAATTAAATAAGAAAAAAAAATTAGGTGTCTACTCGTATAGTTTGGCCCTTTTGATCCGATCAGGTTCGTGTCGTTTTTTTCAATTTATTTTATTTTATTTTATTTTGCACATATATTAATTTTCTGCTCGTTGATTCACACGCTATCGTGTTGTCGTCGCTGACCTCTAAAGACTGATATGAATTGATCGGAGGATATCATACGCAAATGTTTTATTCATTATAGTTATGTTTAATATATTTTATTTTTACTTAAATTTCATTCCATATGAATGGATTGAAGAGAGGCAAAAGGGGCAATCTGTTATGCATAAATTATGCACTGATCATGGTTGCATTTGATGGGTAGTTTTGTGCGTGTTTTCTGATTATTTTTTGGTTCCGTTTTCAGCTAGTTGGGGAGAGGAGAGTTGAATGCAACAATGTTTGGCTGTGAGTTTCTTCATCCATGACTAGTTTAGTAGTCCTTAACCGGGCCTGTAATATCGGTGTGGCAAGGAAGAATGAACATAGTCAAAGGGGTAGCCGACCTCATTTGGAGGACATCGAGTGGGCAAAGTGGAGAATTCAGCCAAACCTCACAATCCGGGAGGTTTCCTCCCCCAACCCCATCAATCAACTTCAGGTAGATATTTTAGTGATTGATTCGTTGGTGCAGATTATGGTTTGGACTCACTATTTAGGAGTGTGTGTGTCTACTCATTGATATGAAGAGTAAGCTCATAATCCTAATGTTAAGGCAGCAGAGTCTGAAATGTTCGACCAAATTCTAATTCTTACGAAAATAATTTTATTTTGCTGGGAAATATCCAATCAATTTGAATGCTCTTGACTCACAGATTTTGTTGGTACCACATTCGGTATATCTTTTACGAACTTTCTCACGTGATAAACTTTTCGAACTGTAATTGCTTTTAAAAAGCACTTGTTAACACGTGTATTCATTTCTTGTTTCAAATATATATGATATGTTGGATGAGATTTATAATATCTCAATACCAAGAATAATTGAATGCCTGAACAAAGGGGTTGAAGAGAAAGTCAGTTTTAATTAATCTGTTCACACTAAAATTTTGATATATCTATCTTGTAAACAATGTCTCTGCTAAACAAAATGTACCTAAAATTTCTCACCGTCAGCGACTATTTTGATACAAACTAGCCTGATTACAAGTTCTTTTGAGGCACCTTTTTCATTTTTCATATGGTTTCTATTTGTAGCCTTTGGCTTTCCATGTGATGCATTTCTTCTTTCTGATTTTTGTTTAGCGGATCAAATACTTGGCACTCCAATTATGCTTAACTCTAATTATGTGTCTCCATTTCTTAATATTTCCATTTTATTTGTTCTCTAGTGAGGTGGGCGATGAGGGGATTTTGAAGATTCTCTTGGAAAGATACACAAATACTGTTGATGAGGTATGCATTTATAATTTGCTCTTTAAATTTAGTCATGTTGTGTTTTCTACACATTGTTAGATGGTTTCACATTTTAAACAGAAACATTTAGAATGCAATAGGATGAATCTCATACTAAAAAGATTCCTTTGCTCATTTGAAAAAAAAATGTATGTGAGGTTGGTTTTCATTTTGGGGAGTGTTAATGTTAATGAGTGTGATTTAGTCCGTCTTGGATTCTGGGCAACTACGTGTATTGTATAATATTAGATTAATATAGCCCAACTCTGTAGCAATGTGCATTTTCACCTATATTTTTTATTATATTGCTAATTGTGCGATTCATCTATAATATCACTATGAGCTGTACATACAATATTCATATACATTGTCTCTAACTGGTGTTTTGGTACACTGGGTTGAGAGGAATGGAAGGATTCTTGATGAAATATGTTGATCTCTTGATGCGAGATGGGATATAGTTATATATGAAGTGGTTTTGTGGTCTGTTAGTCATAATGCTTTTAAGGGATATTAAATCTCTGATGCATCTAGAAATTGGTAATATACTTATATTGCTATGTAATCCAACTTTGTAATCGATTGAAGCATGCATGTGTCTTTCCTAATTTTGTTTAAAAATTATGTTTCTTAAAAATAAAATATTCATATACCATACATATAATGGCATTAGAAACCAGTAATGACGAATTTGGCGTTGAGGTGGTTTTTTTGTTCGTGGATAAGATAAAAAGGGAGGGGAGAAGATAGAAAAATGATTTGTCAAATTCTAGAAGTAGAACTGTAGAAGGGTACATGTAGGTGTGTTAATGGTATTTGACTATTTGCCCCTATTGAGGGCTACTCACGAGTTTGTGTTAGCCGTTGTCTATCAGTACTTCCAGGGGAAATAAAGGCCACAATGCTATTTTCTGAACATAAAGGCCTAAATCGTATCTTTCACCTGCAACACACTCCAATGTATGACATACTTGTCAGATATTAAAACTTAAGAATTAAGTAGGTAGTTAGAGAAACATTTGGCGCATTTTATTGGAAGGCTTTCCTGTTTGATTTTTATACCACATTTCCTATGTTTAAGAGACCTCATTTAAGTTAGGTTTATATTTTCCTTATTTACAGGTGGAAAAGAGAAAGCTGTTTCGTATTTTTCTCAATCAATTCTTGACAATATACCGGAATTGGAAACCATCTAATCTGGGCCAATCTCCTGTAGAAAATCCCGTCGTTTTGCCTTTAAAATATGTTCAGAATATTGGTGATGTGGTGGTTGGCTGCAATTTTGGCCACCCTGCTGAAGTGATACTAATCTTAATCGAAGAAGTTTCACAGATAACAAGACTGCTTACTGACAGTAAGTTGGTTACATATTTTATGCTGCTTATCTAGTTGATTTCTGTGGACTATAAGTTTTCTTTATTATATAATATATGTTCCCCCTTTTTTCTGTGAATATTGTGTTTCTCCTTTATTTGAGTTTAGAACCTGCTAATATTGATGGTTAGCAATTCTGCTTGCATCAGATGTTATTAGTTGTTTTGTTTCCACATATCCCAACTTATTGATTGATCTTATTCTAGTCAGTTTTTTAATTTTCGGATCCGTATTGACATTATTTGCAGATCAAGCCGGCATTACAACATGCATGAATATAACTAGCGAGTCATGGCTGTCCTTAGAAGCATTGAATGCTGTGACTCTGTCCATTCATAATTGCAAAGTCTTTGGTTACCATTCTGGAATTCCAAAGGTTACTGCATTGATGAAAGGTATTGTTACCACATTATTCTGATATGAGGCAGCATTTTTCCATTTGTTTTACAGTTACTGCTGGCAAATGATCAAATTTGTTAGGTAATAATAGTTTGTGCGTCTAAGGCGTAATAATAGTTCTCAGTTAGATTTGTGTCTTTTGATTTTGGAAATTTGGTACATCAAGTATTACATGCTTAGTGCTTACTCCTTCCTTCTGTTTCTCCAGCTGCTGTGGTTCAACTTAAGACTATTATTGGTGCACTCCCAGCAGATCAAAGTTTGTCAAATACTATGGTACAAAATGCTCGAGTGCTGCAGCAAATACTTGTTCATGTGGTGTCCATCATCTGCAATTTCATTGATTTGCATTCAAGCATAGAGGAAAATCTACAATTGAAAAACACGAACATGGAACCTTTTGCAGCAATTACTGAAACACATATTGTCTCTTCTACTGCTGTAACACCTGCAGTTTCTGAAATGATCTTATCTTGGCATCAAAAAACAGTTGTATCAGTTATGGAAGCTGGTGGTCTTAATTGGTTGTTAGGTAAGGTATGCAATTTCATCTTTTTTCTTATGATTTATCGTCCATAGTAGTTGCAGTCATACACTTTCAAGATTTATGTTGATCTAGAGCATGTTGAACATTTTTTTTTTTTTGAATAAGTTGCAATCAATTTTTATTTGGTTTAGCTGGATCCTGGACGAAGCCATCTTTATTGGGAACCATGAATGCAACAAAAATAGGGTGTATAATGGTCCATTATTAATGGATATTTGGATCTCATGCTCAATTTGTATATGTTGGAACTGCTTCCTTTATATAAATCCTCAGAATTATGCATGTAAAAATATACAAGAAAGCTGCACCAAACCAGTGCAGGGAAGATTTTTGCCGTGCCACATAAAATTGTCTTGTAGACTACTTTGAATAGGCCCGGTGGATCTTTTTGAAAGTTGACTATGGTGGGGATTTATACCTTTCCGCCATACTATCTATTTGGAGTATAATTCTTTGAATGAATTAACCTACTGATTGTTGGTTTCGCAGATTAGAGTTTTTCCCCTATCCAATTTGATGGATAGCTAAGGATCATTGCTTTAATAAGTTGATATCAGTGTTTCTTGGTCTTTTAATGTAAAATTTTGAAAAGCCATAACATTGAGAAATTTATTTGAAGCTTACGACATGAGTATGGCCACCGTCTCACATATTGCTTCAATCCCTCTAAAATTATGCTACTTGCTTGACATAATTTTAATTATTTCTATTGTAAAACTATTTTAACTGTTTAAAGTAGTAGTGAAAAATATGTAAAAACGGGGAGAAGTTCTTGGATTATATGCCTGTTATGCTACAGATATTTTTATCTCCATATTTTAATATTTTATATGAGATTAACTTATTTAAGGTTATAAATAAGGGATGAACTATTCAGAGTAAATAAAAGGGCTTTAGGCCCTTAGGGTTAGGATATTATTGAAGAATGTATTGTTAAAATGTGATGTCTTTGGTACTATGTAATACTCCTACAACTTTGTGAGTACTTTAAGGACATCTTGTCCCTATTTTTCTTATAAAAGTATATGGTTTCTTATTATAAAAATAGGACGTCTTTGGAATTATTTAGAAACTAGCTTTAAGCTCGAACCGGAAGTTCTCTTCCCGAGGAAAATTAGTGCTTTGTGCTTGAGGCAGGCTTTCTGTTAATTTTGTTTCTTTTAGTCTTATAGTCATTTTTTTTCTCTCTTCATGTACCCTTAACTCAATCATGTTTCGTATATGATACTTGGGGTTTTCTTTTCTACTTTGGTTTCATGTAGCGAGGGACCTCATATCTCAGGCTGCAATGTCCCCAAAATATGATTTTCACTGAATACTTGTTTGTATGAGTTTAGTAATGGAGTTTGAGTTTAATGTAATATTGAATGAATACTCATTATGGTGTAAATTTTATCGCAGATATATTGCGTTTGATTAGGAGATTGATTATGAAAGAACAATGGGCAGATATGTCCCTTCAGCATTTGACTCTCAGAGCTCTTCGATCAGCTTTGGCTGGTAACCCACGCGGTCAAAATCATTTTAGAAGTATTGGAGGTTTGGAAGTTCTGTTGGATGGATTGGGGGTTCCTTCAATTGATAGCTTGATTTCGATTGGTTCATCAAGTCATGAAAAAAGGTAACCTCTTTGGACTTGCTGAAGTATGCCTGCCAGCACTTCTCATTTTTACAAGTTCTCCACTTTTCCCTATAATGGCGAGATGACTCATGTAACTTTCTATTGGTGTAGTTTACTTGGCTGATACGATGATCCTTTTGTTCCTTGATCATCTTTCAGATACTATCAGCTGTTCAATTGTGAATCTACTGCTGTTTCAACTAGTAATTCGTAATTAACTAGTCAATAAATGATACTCAAATAGCATGCAAGCAGAACTATCTTTTATTTCCTGGATTACGGTGCTACATGATTGTGTATGACCTAAATACAATTATTTTTTTTTTCAAAAGCCATCCATTGACTTATATTGACATCTTAATGATCATATACTGACAGCTATTAAAAGTCGATATGATTGATAATTGGTAAAATTATATGTTATGTACCCTCTTTTACTTAGACAGCATTTCATATTCCAAAAATAAATAAATCTAAATCTATATCCGAAATTGATAATATGTTTGTTATAAAAAATGCATGATGCGAATGTGAAAAAAATGTTATATTTTAATTAGTGCTTTTATATAATTTGTAATTATTTCTAATCTCCTCAAAATTTTGTCCTTCCTTGCTGCAGGAGCAAAAATCCTTTGGAGGATATATTTAGTCTCCATGTTCTCTCATTGGAGGTTCTTAGGGAAGCTACGTATCCTTTCAAACCTATTATATTTTTAACTATAATATTTCCATTGTCTAGACTATTAAAATCCAAGGTCATGCACCCACCACTATGCACCAATCTAATTATTATTTTCATTAAATATGGTAACACATGGTTCTACTGATTTTTTTCACTGAGAATATGTTACCTTTTAACGACCAAACCTTTTATAAAATAATTATTTCTCTCATCCACATCAACATTCTACTATTTAATTCGAACTTGTTATTTTTCACACTTTATCCACAACCTACAACCTAATTCATTTTCCCCCCACTATTTTTTTAGTTAAATAATAGTAAATTTTTGTCATATTTAAAAATGTAAAAAAAAGTATTAAATTATGTCATTTGTAATATAAAATTATATAGTAAACATGTATTTAAAAAAAATTATAATCTTAAGAACAAAATTAAAACCAAGATTTGAAATAAATCAAACCACAGAACTGATGTTTAAACATTTTTTTTATGAATTTTGATATACTTATAAATGTATTTTTTAATTAATATTATAAAAAATATATATATATAAATATAAAGTTATAATATTTTAATGAAAAATCTCACGCCCTTGAGGTGTGAGATGACCCAGGCGTGCTGCCTTTTCATTTTTATTTTCTAGATTTTAGCTTATGGGGGCGTGGATGCCCCTAAACGTAGCCATATGATAATCAAACATTTCAAAGTTGCTTTTCTACTGTTTAAGGTTAAATATCTTTGTCGTCCAAGTTATTCGTAACTACCTATGGAGAATATCACTAGTACTATCATGCACCAAAAATTTTAGTTTACTATATTTACTATGTTTCTCATCAAGGAACAAACAACAGTAAAACTACCAGACGGGTAGTTATACATGCCAACTGTTGGATTATGTGAGTGAATGAAGTGAAGAAATATTTATTTGCTATGCATGATCAAACTCTAAAAGTTTCTTTAACTGGTTTGTAGCTATGGGAATCTGAATAATTTGCAGTTTCTTTGTGAGAATGGAAGAGTACAAAAGTTTGCAAATAGCTTTTGTTCAGTTGCATTTATGCTTCAAGAGTATAAGCGTGGCAAGGCCACCTCTGGGAAAAAAAACCGTGATGGAATCGAGGATAGAAAAACTAATACTTCAGAAATGATTGAAGCAGAACTGCTCCCTCCTTTTTTATCTGATCCGTCTTATGTACAACACTGGAAAGATTATGTTGCTAGGTTGAGTGCAGCTCTTTGTTATTTTCTTCTTGAAGGAAAAGAAAACACATCCTGCCGCGTTCAACCAACCGTAAGCAGAAATACCATAATGATCTCTGCCGTTTACTCCGAACTTTCTGTAAAGTGGTTCACAAGGGTGCTTCTTACAATTTTTCCATGCATCAAGGCTTGTTCGGATCAAAGCGAAATACCTAACCACTTAAGGTGGTTCTACTTTCCATTAATAGTTCCTTCAATAAAAAATGTGCTTTAGTTTGTGGTTGTGACTTTTAGTTATGGCTTCAAGTATTCTGTGTTTCAGTTTCATATATTTAGTTATTTATCCTTTTGTGCTTTCTTTACAGAATCTTTGCCTACACAATGCAGCATTATGTTCTTTTTGCGTTTAAGAAGGTTCTTCGTTCATCATCATTAGTTGATGTCTTCCGTGCTGAGGGTGTGTGGGACTTCATCTTTTCTGAGAGTTTTTTCTACTTTGGTCCAGCTCCTGCAGAATTTTCTGGAGTGAATCATACTGGGAATAAGGTTCCTTTAATTGATATTGAAGACTATAGTTCAGGTTCTGTTGAGGATCAAGTAAACATGAATCAAGTTGAGATTCTCCAGATGGAAGTAATCTCATTCATGGAATTTGCAGCAGTTTTAAGTGGAAGTCTCCATAACTTGGTTGGTTCTTCTTCTGGTCTGTCTGAAAGCATGTTTATAGTGGCGTTCTCTAGGAATGAATTAAAGTCAATATATTATTCTTGTGTAACAAGGTTGCCATCTAGTTTTCCTGAAATAAATGTTAATTGTATGACTTTTGAAAGCTTTTGAGTAAGATATATTTACCGTCCTTTGATAATGTTCTAGTATTTATTTAAAATTAATTAGTTTCATTATAAATTGTAGAATGAGTATCTACCTTACCCATGCAACTTAAGTCTTGGGTGCATATTTTACTTTCTAGGTAATAATATTCAGAGACGGATATAATAAGCATCAAACCAATTTTTATTTATTTTTGGCTTTGGGCGAGTAATACTTGGTCCAACTTAAGTAGAATCAAGGTATTCTTTATGGGATGGAGAAAGTATAAGAAGGTGGTATATGAACAACACCGTGATGTGATAGTGGAATTACTCAGTAGTGTTATGGCTCATATAAAGGTGATAATTGTTATAAGAAGGTGGTATACTCAGTTGTGCTATGACACATATGGCTAGAGAGGAATAGTAGATTTTTATAAGATAGATATGATTTTCTGGATGAGATTTGGGATAGGATTAAAATTTTAAAGTCTTCGTGGTCTATTAGTTAGAATGCTTCCAGGGGCTATTTTATTTTGGATGTATCTAGAAATTGGCAATATGCACTGTAATCCGATTCTGTAATCAGTTGTAGGGACGACTTGTCCCCTATGTTTAATGTATAAAATATATGTTTCTTATAATAAAAAAGTGTACGAACAACACTAACTGGTTCTTCCAGATACTAGACTACATTTTGATCTACTTGGGCGCCTATCTTGTGCTGATTTGATGGCCTCACTTTCTCATTTTTGTATTTCCGCATCCATTTAGTTGGCATTTGGAAACACTATTCCCTTTTTATTAATATGATGAATTTGATTTAGCTTGATTATTTTCTTGAAGCATGCACATGCTCATCCGTCTGCTTCTCACTAGAAAACTTAATCATTCTCAATATGGTTTCAATTTACTTCTCATGCTTCCTGATAGCTGGTTGCTTATCTATGGCAGCCTGAATGTACTGTTTTGCTGGATGCACTTGAACAATCTGCCTGTAATCCCGAGCTTGCTACTGTTCTGGCTAAAAGCCTGCTTCGGGTGTTGCAGCTTTCCACTGAGAAAACTTTTTCTTCATTTAAGAAACTTGCTGCGATTCCTCGGATGCTCAAAGTTGCGTGTATTCAGATCCAAGAGTCTAAAAGGCCTGGCACTTCAAGTTCCTTTGCTGAAACCACTATTAGTGGAATGGCTTCCTGTCAAAATCATGAAATGATTTATTCACCTGAGGTGACTAGTTGGGCAAAATGCATGAAAACATTCATGGAACTATTTGCAGAGTACTTTGCTGTATCAGATGATGCAAAACTTTCAATTTTGAGCAGTTCTATGTGTATCAACTGTATGTTTGACTTGTTTTGGGAAGAAGATCTTAGAAACCTTATGCTCAATTATGTTCTTGACCTTATGAAGGTATGCCTGTTCTATTTTGTTATTAGGTATTGAATTGATCTAGGAAAGTGCAAATGGATGCACATCAGTTTCTCTAAAATGGTTTATTTCTTTCCTTCTTTTCACAGATAGTTCCTTTGGCCGAGGAAGTGCAGAAAGCAAAAGTATTTCTGTGCTCCAAATACTTAGAGACATTCACGCATTTGAGAGAACGGGTTAAGAATTTCGCCGATTTGGCTATTGAATTGCTGGTTGGAATGAGAGAGTTGTTGCTAACAGATCGTGTGGTATTGAAATGAGTCCTTTTTGTTTTATTTTTATTTTTATAGATACAACAATATTTCTTGAAGATTTGCCATTTTTGTTGCCTCCAGTATTATCAAGCTTTATTCCGTGAAGGTGAATGTTTTTTGCATGCCCTATCTTTGTTGAATGGAAATCTGGATGCTAAAACTGGAGAGAAGTTGGTTTTGAATGTGATACAAACACTGATTTGCTTATTGTCACAGAATGATGATTCAAAGGTGCCTTCTTTTTCATTGACTGTGGTTGGTGTTAGAAACTTGTAAAATGCTGATGAATCCTCTTCGTGTTGTAGTGAAACCTCTTTTATTGCCTGATATCCAATTGGAGCTAATATACAGTGATTAACCACAGTTATTTTCTAGTTTCTTTTAGGGGGGTTACTATACAATAAAATACACATTAGATAAGAAAAATGTAGTAGGCTAATTTTCTGAAATGCTGCAATGATAAATTTTGCATATATATAAACCTGCTTCATGAGATAGGGTTGAAGGTGTAAAACTAGATTCGACAAAGTATATGGATCATAGTGTGATACAAATGTCCACATTTCCAGAAAATTGTTATGCTTTGGAAGAAACTTCTTAATAGGTTATATATTGCTTCTCATACCATATATTGAAGACATCATTTACATCAAACATCCAATATTAATGAACTGAAACTTATAATTCCTCATCACCAGCTTCAGTTTGTCCAGACGAATATCCATTTACTTATAGAAATTTGAAAGAAAAAACCAAACATAGAAAGCCTACACTAATATTGCGACAGCGAAAGTCAAAATTGCTGGTCGATATGATGCATCAATTTTGTCTCTTTAAATATATGTTTTCTATGGTATTTCATTTTTATGTTGCTCTCGCACGAGTCAATAATTAGGCTGTCCGTGTGTATATCTACCACGAAATTTGGTAACTAATATTGTGATGGACTTTTCCTAGAAGAATGAATTACACCAATATAATAACTTAAGTGTGAGTCTGGAGTTCAAGTGAACATAGTTTTTTTTTTACCTGAGATCATTGCTCAATATGTGATTTGATATCACTTGACATGTTTGACATTTTTAATTTAATCTTTCATTGCATGATTTTTCAATCTATGCTATGCGGCATGTGCTATGGGGGTAGTATATATAAGTGTACATAAGACCAGCGAGAAACGGGCTCCATGAACTCTTACATTCTGATTCCTAGTCTAACTTTGTCTCTTTTTTAAAAGGCTGCTTTTAGGACTCTTGTTGGAAAGGGTTATCACACTTTACGAAGTTTACTGTTGGATTTCTGCCAATGGCAACCCAGTGAAGCACTTTTAAGCGCACTGCTTGATATGTTGGTCGATGGAAAATTTGATCTCAAAGTGAATTATGTCATAAAGGTAACCCATTGAAGCAGGGAAATAATGAAAAATATAGATTGACATTGATGATCAATGTCTTCTGCTATGTATCTACTTATGTTCTTTATATTCCTTTTGCCTTTTCCTTTTATCAGAATGAAGATGTGATCCTGCTTTATCTCAGTGTTCTTCAAAAGGTTTGTTCTTGATTTTGAATGATCTTTTGTGTACCCAAATCACTTGAACTCTGTTTTCCTTTTCCTCACTCTTAGTAAATATGCAAAACTTGTCTGGCTAATTAATGTCATCGTTTGATGATTGGGCAGAGCAGTGACTCATTACAGCAGCATGGGCTCAATATATTCCTGCACCTTCTAAAGGATTCCCTATCTAATCGAGCATCATGTGTTCGATCTGGAATGCTTGACTTTCTTCTGAATTGGTTTTCTCAACACAAAGATGAAGCACTGATTTGGAAAATCTCCCAGTTAATTCAGGTGATTGGAGGGCATAGCATATCTGGAAAGGATATTCGGGAATTTTTTGCTCTGCTTCGTAGCGAGAATTCCGGGCCTCAGCCCTCAAGCACATTACTCTTAAATAGCATGTTAACAATGCTAAACGAGAAAGGACCAACAGCATTTTTTGATTTGAACGGGATTGATTCTGTAAGTTCAATTGTTCACCCTCACAGACTTACTGCCATTTTTGTTTTCAGATTGTCTCACCCCCACCCCGACACCATCTAGTTAAATTCATATTATCATTAATTTGGGTGTGATATCTAGATAGGTTGTTCATTTATGATATCTTATGATGGTAAGAAATCCTTTTCACAATTCCGACATACTGACATAATTAAATTAGATGATAAAGTAAGGGTCATTATGATGACAAATGGATTGAGTTATTATAAAACCTACAAGGGTGAGTGCAAAAAGAACATCCACCACCATCAAAGTCTTATTGAACTGATATTACGCCTTCGAACCATGTCTCTTATTAGGGTGTTTTCATATGTTCATCTCTTATGAGACAAATAAATTGCTACTGGTTTATCATGTGATTTTTCATGCAGGGCATTGTGATCAGAACACCTGTTCAGTGGCCTGTAAACAAGGGATTTTCATTTACATGTTGGCTCAGGGTTGAAAGCTTTCCTCAAAATGGAGCAATGGGCCTCTTCAGTTTTCTTACTGAAAATGGAAGGGGGTGCTATGCTGCCCTTTTGAAGGACAAGTTAGTTTATGAGGTAAAATCTCTTAACTTTTTAAGCTATATTTTCACAATTTTAGGCTAGCAATATTATCTTGTGCGTGTTGCACATTAAGTTCATTGTCGCATTTCTCCATTCTGATGAGTTGATGCCATTATGACATTATGCATTTATCTATTTCAGTCAATTAATCAGAAGCGGCAATGTGTTTCGATGAATCTCAACCTTGTTCAAAGGAAGTGGCACTTTTTCTGCTTAGTTCATTCAGTTGGTAGAACATTTTCTGGGGGAAGCCAGCTGAAGTGTTATTTAGATGGGATTCTTATATCCACTGAAAAGTGCAGGTAATTTTATTTCTCTCTTCTTTTTCAGGTGGGTGGTGAAAACTTTTGTTACCTCTAGCAAACTAACCATTAATTTTCAACTTCTATCTCTACAACTTTCAGCTATGCAAAAATTAATGAAACATTGAGTAGCTGCACGATTGGTACTAAAGTAAATCTTCCTAGCTATGAGGAAGAGAGTGCTGTGCATCATATCAAAGACTCTTATCCTTTTCTTGGTCAGATTGGTCCCACATACTTATTCAGCGATGCCATCTCTTCTGAACTTGTTCAAGGCATCAATTTTCTAGGACCAAGTTATATGTACTACTTCCTTGATAATGAAATTTCGGTTTATGTTGATAACTTTTTGTCTGGTGGAGTTATGGATGCAAAAGATGGCCTTGCATCAAAGATCATCTTTGGAATTAATGCACAGGTTGTTTTTTACTTAGAGAAATGTAATAGTTAAAAGCATTTTACTCACTTGTATAATCACAAACTCAAGTGAATTCACATATTTTTTTCAGGCAAGTAATGGTAGGGCATTGTTTAATGTTTCACCAATTGTGGATCATGCACTTGATAAGAAACCTTTTGAAGCAAATGTATTGGATGGCACACAGCTATGCTCTCGACGGCTACTACAGCAGAACATTTATTGTGTTGGGGGGGTGTCTGTGTTTTTTCCTCTCTTAACACAGTGTGATATGTATGAAATCAATGAGAATGGACGAGCTGGGAAGTCTTTGCTCCCTTCTATTACCAAGGGGCACTTGACTGTTGAAACTATTAAGCTTATAGCATCTGTTATGGACGAGAATTTAGCCAATCAACAACAGATGCTTCTACTCTCAGGATTTTCTGTACTGGGATTTTTGCTGCACTCAGTTCCAGCCGAGCAGCTAAATTTGGAAACTCTTTCAGCATTAAAGCATTTGTTTAGTGTTGTTTCCAATGGTGGTAAAGCATGAAACCTATTTTACTTACTATTTTTAGCTGGTTATTGTTTTTGATTTATTTTTCTTCAAAAAAAATTGGGGATGTAAGCTACTTTCGTAAGCATTGTACATTGTGTAATTACTTCTTTTTCATTTTCAGGATTGTCAGAGTTGCTGGTAAAAGATGCCATTTCTCATATCTTTCTTGACCCCCATATTTGGGTTCACACAGTTTACAAAGTGCAACGGGAACTGTACATGTTCCTTATCCAGCAATTTGATAATGACCCAAGGTTGTTGAAGAGTTTGTGTGGTCTTCCTCGTGTGCTTGATATTATTCGGCAGTTTTACTGTGATAATTCAGGGAGCAAACCTGATGTCAGAATCAAGTCAATTACACATGTCATGACAGAGCAAATTGCTGGACAGAAGCCTGACAAAGAAGAAATACGTAAAATTCGTCTCCTTTTATTAAGTCTAAGTGAGATGAGTCTCAGGTATGATGTGTACGTTTAACCTATTTGTATCTAGGATCGGGTCTTGCATAATGCTTTTGCTATGCTGCTCCCAAAATATAGATTATATGGCTTCAAATTTTATTGGTTTTGTTTGAATTTGCAGGGAGCACATAAAGGCGCATGATATAAAAACACTCATTGCATTTTGTGAAACCTGTCAAGATATGACTTGTGTTGAAGACATTCTAAACATGATGATACGCGCTGTTTCCCACAAACAACTTCTTGCTTCTTTTCTCGAACAAGTTAATTCAATTGGAGGCTGTCACATTTTTTTTAATCTTCTGTTAAGGTACCCATTTCCAAATGTTGTTAAAAATTGAGTTTATATTACAAAGTTTGATTCGTTACTATTTTGGGAGTATGCAGAAAAGCCTCTATGTTGAAGAATAAGTGTCTTGCATGGTGGTAGTGCCAAACTTTATTTTATTTTATTTTATTTTTTCCTTCGTTTGGAAGACAGGCTATGTTGAATTTCTTTACCACTATTCGTGTATATGAGTTAAGATGGCATCAAAGGCTTAAAAAGAAATGGATTAGATGACAACTTTGTTTTATTTTACCCAATTATTAGTTTATGGTGCACATAGGAGTTCTTTTGTTTATAAACCTTGTTTATGCTGTTGTGTTTAGTGCAAGACTGTCAGTCTGTCACTAAACTACATTCTGTCAAAACTTTTGACCTCTTGCAACTGGTTATATCTTGGCATGGACCGTTAGTCTTATGTTTGTAGATTGGTCATTTAGGCCTTGCTTTAAGGTTATAAACTGGAATATGAATCTCATGTATGCTTAGTTATTTTTAATGCAACTCCATCCACACCAATTCTCTCATTGAATGGATGTGGAAAGACTTATCCTCTTCAACATCAGTGAAAGTATAGATTGTTTGAAACTTGTTTTTCTTTTCTTTTGGTCCGTATTTTCATTAGTTGCATCTTTTGACAAATTACTGTCCATTCTGGTTTATATATTTGTTTATATCATCATTTCAGGGACTTTGAGCCAGTTAGATTGCTCGGCTTACAATTCATCGGAAGAATTCTGGTTGGTCTACCAGCAGAAAAGAAAGGATCGAAATTTTTCAACATTTCAGTTGGGAAGTCCAAATCTTTATCTGAAAGACATAAAAAAATCAGTATACATATGCAACTGGTTTTCTCCATAATAACCGACAGGCTCTTCAAATTTCCACAGACAGAACTTCTTTGTGCTACTCTGTTTGATGTTCTTTTAGGTGGTGCTAGCCCAAAACAGGTCATGCATCTATCTTTATATGATATTCAAGATTTACAACCAATTACTGTGCCTCAATTCAGTGAAAAGCAGCATTATTGAGTTGCAAGCTGTATAATTTATTATTAAATTTGGTGGTTGCAGGTTTTGCGGAAGCATTACCAATCTGATCGACAGAAGAATAAAAATAATTCTCAGTTCATTCTTCCTCAGGTTTTATCTCTCATTTTCAGATTTTTGTCAGGTTGTGAAGATCGCTCTTCAAGAATGAAAATTATGGCTGATCTACTAGAACTTCTAGATTCAAATCCATCAAACATTGAAGCTTTTATGGTACTATAACTGTGGTTAAATGTTGTCTAGCAAAGAATCCACTCTTCTGAGTAATAAAATGTTCAATGTAGGAAAATGGATGGACTGATTGGTTGGTTGCCTCTACAAAGCTTGATGTTCTAAAGAATTACAAAGTGAAAGTGCAAATTCGTGATGACTCGGTGATGGATGAGCAATGTTTTGTGATAAATATATACAGCCTTGTTCTTTGTCATTATATGCTTTCTGTTAAAGGAGGGTGGCAGAATTTAGAAGAAACTGTGAATTTCCTGCTAATTCAATGTGAACAAGTATGTTCAGTTGTTGCTTCAAAATTTTTATGAATTTTGGTGTTAGCAAAGAATAACTCCCCATCAAAGTCTTGTTTTGCAGGTTGGCATCTCATATAAATCTTTTCTTCATGATTTGTATGAAGAGTTGACCCAGAAGCTATTGAACTTATCTACCGAAGAAAACATGTTTGTCTCTCAGCCATGTCGGGACAACACATTGTACCTTGTAAAACTAGTTGATGAAATGCTGATCTCTGAAATGGATCATCAGCTTCCGGTATGCGATTTTAGAGTTGTTTTCAACATTTTTCGATTTTTTTTGCTCTGATTTTGTTTCATTGCTAATTTCTTTAGCTTTATCATATGCATTTCTGTCAACTTCTCAATCGGTAAATGGTAAACGTTGTCCTCCATGACTATTTTTTGCCGTTCCACTAAATCTAGTATCCCTTATCATGTAAATTGCCACCATGCCTATGTAAATTAGAGGGAGCTAATGCCCTAGTTTCATAGTTCTGAATAGATGATGAATGGCACACTTAAGCATGGATGAATTCTGCCTTTTATAACAGGATATTCATATTGTATAAATATAATTTTCTAACATCAATTTGTGTAGAGAGAGAAGCGTTTTTTTTTATGATAGATGTAAGTCACTTGATGTGATGTGGGGAGTTAAATATAAAGTAGCTCCGTAGTCTTTAATCATAATGCTTTTAGGGATTTTCTATCTCTGTTGTATCTAAAAATCGGTATTATGTTATGTAATCCAACTTTGTAATCAGTTTAGGGACCGCCTCGTCCGTAATTTTTATAGAAGTTTATGTTTTTTATAAAAAAAACCTTATACAGATAGATATGTTCTTTATCTTATCAATCTTGCTTAGACAATGGATGGGTCTATATTTTTTATATGGAGTATATTATAAATTTATAATATTCTTTCTTCTCATAGTCTCGCGTCTATGATGCAATTCCTGGTTGTTTATTTTTTTATTTTAGACTTGCTATTTTCTAGAATTCCTATTCCAACTGGCATCCAATATATCATTTGTCTGTTAGTGGTACATTTCTGTTGATTGAAAGTACAACTTGTTACTTCTGTGACAGTTTCCTGCAAGCAAGTCCAAGTTTCCACAGTCTCCTGAACTGGATAGCTATCCAGATTTAAATGCTGCTTTATTTGACACCGTGCAGGGAGAACCTGTTGAAAACATATCTGGGTACCCACATCTTGTTTTTAAATGTTCCAATGTGAAAATGTTATCTTTATCCATCGAACATGATTCAGTTGCCACCGTAATCTTGTTCTTCTTGAAATAGTTCTCTTTTTTTCTTAATAGGACTTCCGGAGTACAGAACCAGCATGAGTTGAATGAAGATGCAAACTATCCTGATGAGTGGTGGAATATTTATGACAACCTTTGGATCATTATCAGTGAAATGAATGGCAAGGGACCGAGCAAGATGTTACCAAGATCATCATCATTTGTGGCGCCTTCATTAAGCCAAAGAGCTCGTGGATTGGTAGAATCACTGAACATCCCTGCTGCTGAAATGGCAGCAGTTGTATCGGGGGGAATTAGCAGTGCGCTGGTTGGAAAACCAACCAAAGTTGTTGATAAGGCTATGCTATTGAGAGGGGAAAGATGCTCAAGATTTGTTAACCGCCTCATGGTTATCTATCTTTGTAGATCATCACTTGAGAGAGCATCCCAGTGCGTTCAGCAGGTTATCCCTATTCTTCCTTTCCTTCTGACTGCTGATGACGAGCAAAGCAAGAATAGACTGCAGCTTTTTATCTGGTAATTTGTGGATTGTATTTATACATGGTAGGATTTCTTAGGAAATCTAATGTTTTAGTAGTATAATTGATTACACTATCTTTTGCATAGGTCTTTGCTCGTTGTGAGGTCCTTGTATGGGATGCTCGACGGTGGTGCCCGCTTTCACGTCATTTCTAGCTTGCTACGAGAAACTATCAACTGTGGGAAGTCGATGTTGGCAACTAGTATCATGGGTGGTGATGATCTGTCTGATTTGGGTAGTAATTCAAAGGAAGGAAACACTGTATTCAGTTTCATCCAAAAAGATCGACTTCTTGGTGCGGTGCGTTTCTAGAATTTTCTACCATTTTTTTTAGAATTATCAGCTCTTTTAGGATAAAAGATTCTTGTCAGGTGCACCTAAAATAACATACGATTAAATGAGATGCTTATTAAGGCATTATATGATTAATCTTTATTTTATCATTGGGGGAGAGAGTGGGTAGTTTAAATGACACTTGACTCTGCCAAAACTTCTCGTGGCCGATATTTTGGCAAGTTGAATCTGTTATGTTTTGTGTAGCTACAAACTTGCAGAGTGATAGCCAAAGGAAGGTTAGAGTGGTTGTTACTCATGAAAAGTATATATGGTCTTTCTTCTAGCTTGGTTGTTGGATTTTGATTTCTCTTTCTCTTGCAGAGAATAATAATCAAGTTAAATCTGTCAGTATAAATTTCATAAGATATCAGTGAAAGAAAAGTATTTTTCCTTTCTAATTAAAACATAAGAAATTGAAGTGATTATTCTCTAATTATATATCTTGCTATGTCTTGCTGATTTCGGAGTCTAAGTTCTGCAGGTTGCTGATGAAGCCAAATACATCAAAAGCACGGCAGATGACCGTAATTTGCGTTTACATGAATTGAGAAGTAGAATGGATGAAAGTACATCAATAAGTAATAATCAAAAGAAAGATTTTGAGGATCAGCTCCAAAGTAGTTTAAGTACCATTCTTGCTTCGGATGACGGTAGAAGATCATTGTTTCAGCTCTCTTTGGATGAGAACCAACAAATTGTTGCAGTAAGTTTACCAATATCGTCTTGGGCTCGTTTCCTTTGCCGAGCTTTTTGTCTTGTTATATCTTGCAATTACCATGACTTAAATTTCTAGTGGCTGCATCAACAGGAAAAGTGGATTCATACTTTCCGCTTGCTGATTGATGAAAGGGGTCCATGGTCAGCTAATCCTTTTCCAAATCACCTAGTTACGCATTGGAAACTAGATAAAACAGAGGATACATGGCGAAGGCGGCAAAAGTTAAGACAAAATTATCATTTCAATGATAAGCTTTGTCATTCCTCATCTGTAGTGCCTAGCGACAGGGCACTCCCTTTTACGAATGATAGCAAACTTGGTTTTGGAGCTCTTACTGCAGAGAAACTGAAGCAGTTTTCACTAAATGGAATTCTGAGGATTACCGATGAAGGCTCTCCAGAACAAAATGAAGCTGAAGCTCACTCTAACCAACAAAGTTTCTCAGAGACGGAGGGTTCTTCGGACACACAGAATCCTGAGGTGCCAAAGGAGAGTGGCGAGCAGGAAATTATACAAGATAGAGAAGATTATCCCTCAGTAACAGAATCAGAAAACAGCGAGGTATAATTGTGAACATCCATAGTGAGAATAAATCAAATATAATTATTCTTGAACATCCTCATTGAGCATAAAAAATCAATTATAATTGATCTAATGCTTTAATGTATTATCAGGTACTCATGGAAATCCCATCTGTTCTTGTAGCACCAAAGAGGAAATTAGCTGGGCGCTTAGCTATTATGAAAAAGTCCTTACATTTCTTTGGCGAGTTTTTGGTGGAAGGTACAGGAGGGTCATCTGTTCTTAATACCTATTATTCTTCAGGTAACTCTGATCACAGCAAAGTTGAACATTTTGGAGGAGCTTCCAGGCAGAAGTTTCAAAAATTGCCTGTGGATACTGAAAAATTAAGTTTGAGCGAGAATATTAGTTCTGTAGACAGAATTAATGATCATAAGCAGCATAAAAGTGTTAAGCGCCATCGGTGGTGGAACATATCTAAGGTGATAAACATTTATTTGTTTTCTTGAGATTTTTATAGTAAATTATGCAACTTGATTGCCATTTTTTCTGTTCTTAGATTAAGGCTGTCCATTGGACTCGACATTTGCTAAGATACACTGCAATAGAGATCTTCTTCACCAACTCTATTGCTCCAATATTTTTGAATTTCGCATCCCAAAAAGATGCAAAAGATGTTGGAAGCTTGATAGTTGCAACCAGAAATGAGTCCATATTTCTCAAGGGACAAAAGGACAAGACTGGAATCATTTCATTCGTTGATAGACGCCTAGCTCAGGAAATGGCAGAAAGTGCTAGAGAAAGCTGGAGGAGAAGAGAGATTACAAATATGGAATATCTGATGATCCTTAACACCCTTGCAGGAAGGTCCTACAATGATTTAACTCAGTATCCTGTGTTTCCTTGGGTATTAGCAGACTATTCCTCTGAGACTCTTGATTTGAAAAAGTCGTCAACCTTCAGAGATTTATCAAAGCCTATTGGGGCCCTTGATCCAAAACGGTTTGAGGTTAGTCGATCTATCTTTCTCATTCCAGTATTATCATTGTTTAAATACTGTGCATCACTTCCCTTTCATTGGCTCAGGTGTTTGAGGATAGATACCATAACTTTGTTGATCCTGATATTCCCAGGTAATCCAGACTCTCTTTGTGGTATTTAATGTATCTAATTTCCAGGACTAATGTATTATCTTGCTTATCATTATAAATCGTTTTGCTTCTGTAACAGTTTTTACTATGGTTCGCATTACTCAAGTATGGGGATTGTGCTCTTTTACCTACTTAGGTTAGAGCCATTTACAGCGCTCCACCGTTGTTTGCAGGTATGTCTCTTATTCGTTTAGAGAGTCTGCTCATACTAGAATACTGTTCCACTACAGTTCGGTCCCTCTACTTAGGATTCAAAGTTATTCGCTGGTTCTAATGTAGTTGCCAACTTTAGTAGTTTCTTAGACTTTTTTTCATTATCCTATTCATCACTTATTTGTCTTGTGCCTTGATTTCTTAATCACCTTTTAAAAAACATTTCTTGCTCTATGTTCAATCAGGGTGGTAAATTTGACCACGCAGACAGGCTTTTCCACAGCATTGAAGCGACTTACAAAAACTGTCTTTCCAATACAAGTGATGTGAAGGAATTGATTCCTGAATTTTTTTACATGCCAGAATTCTTAACAAATTCGAATTCTTATCAATTTGGAGTAAAACAAGACGGGACACCTATAGGTGATGTTTGCCTCCCTCCATGGGCAAAGGTACACTTCTTGACTGGACATATTTTTGGCCACTGATGGTAGTATATGTTTCTTGTTTCAGTGAACTGGTTTTAATAGGTTGTTCTTTTTGACAACTTTTAGTAGGTTGTTTTTTGGTACCAATGTTATTAAGAGTGGTAGACTTGGCCTATGCATAGACTGTAAAATATGATTGTTATGTGTATGCTTCTTCTTTTGTTGGCTATTAAGTTGGACAGTATTGTGTATTCATATAATGATCTACCATCAAACTGTTACCAGGGGTCGCCAGATGAATTCATTAGTAAAAACAGGGAGGCCCTTGAAAGTGAGTATGTTAGTTCAAACCTTCACCACTGGATTGATTTGGTCTTTGGATACAAACAGCGTGGAAAACCATCTGTTGAGGTATATAGTCCTTCCCCCACCAACTCAATGTTAACACCAGTAATTGTGATTTTACCTGATAGTGATATGTGAGGTTGGTGTACAGGCTGCAAATATCTTTTATTATTTAACTTATGAAGGAGCTGTTAACTTGGATAACATGGAAGATTATTTGCAAAGATCAGCCATAGAAGACCAGATTGCTAATTTCGGTCAGACACCAATTCAAGTTTTTCGGAAGAAACACCCGAGGAGAGGGCCACCAATACCAATTGCTCATCCTCTGCGATATGCCCCTAGCTCTATCAATTTAACTTCTGTAGTTTCTAGTGTAAACAATTCTCCATCAGCAGTGTTGTATGTCATAGTGTTGGACTCGTATGTTATCACTGTGAGCCAAAGCCTCACAATGTCTGTTAAGATGTGGTTGACAACCCAATTGCAGTCCGGTGGGAACTTTACATTTTCAAGCGCTCAGGTGTGTTTGTTAATACGAATTACATGCCTCTTTTCTCTTGTATAGTATATAAAGTTGTATGTTTGTGCTGTATATTAAGGTTCGGTTTTCCTGTAGGACCCTTTCTTTGGGATTGGTTCAGAT
Organism: Euphrasia confusa; assembly: GCA_954870475.1. Taxonomy (NCBI): domain Eukaryota; kingdom Viridiplantae; phylum Streptophyta; class Magnoliopsida; order Lamiales; family Orobanchaceae; genus Euphrasia; species Euphrasia confusa. The sequence goes on along the minus strand of OX940956.1, from coordinate 42,006,311 downwards.
GTACTCTCCCCATGTAAAATCGGGAGTCCTTTGGCTGATAACTTTGAGCTTGGAGCACAATGCTTTGCCACCTTGCAAATGCCATTTGAGAACTTTCTGATTTCCTGTGGGAACTGGGAAAATAGCTTTCAGGTTATGTCCCTCAATGATGGAAGAATGGTGCAGAGTGTTAGACATCACAAAGATGTTGTGAGCTGTGTTGCAGGTAAGAGTTCTATCTTTCTGACAAGAAGGTTACATAATGCTGTCAAAGCTTCCTCTCTAATAATGTTGTGGGGTTCGTTGCGAGCCAGCAACAGTGATATATCTCTATACAAGTGAACAAATTGCTGACACCTCATATATTTGTGTGATGTGGCTTGTCTATTCCTTCACTTACAAATTTGTTGTTTTTCCAATATTAGATTTTTCTGAATTTCTGGTTCTCTTTTTGGTGAAGATTCTCAAATGTGATTTAAATAATTTGAAATATATAGTGATTTGGTATATTCAATATGTTTGCATAATTTTCCATTAGTGAATGGACAGGTCTCTGGACTCTGATGTATCCAAAATATCTAGTTGAACATAAATATAGAGTTTTTCCCCTTTCAGATCACCTCTGTCAAGTTGACGCAATCACCAGTTTCACGTAAATAGTTTATCCCAACAATGGATATTGTAATGATTAAAAAGTATGCGAGTCTCAGATAAATGAGAAAGGTATCACGACTGTAAAAGCGGAAAATGGGAGGATTTATGTGTATGTATCAAGTATAAGAACCTCTAAATTTATAGAGAAACTAGATTACTAGTAAGCAGTAGCTATGTTTATCACTTGGTGACTAATCGTAAAGGTCCTCTGTAGAACTAAAGGGCATGTTTATTTTGTCATTCCAAAAGTTGGCTTCAAGAGTCAGAATCTCAATATATTATAAATTTGATACTTGGGAGTGTTTGTACTTGGAATACACACATAAATTTTGAAATCTTCCTTTTAACAATTTGCATATTGTTAGAATAAAATAGCATCAACAATTTTATTTTGTTCCCTTAAAGGCTAGTTTATATCATACGTTCTCATTACACTCATTATATTTGCAGTTACAACTGATGGAAGCATCCTGGCTACAGGAAGCTATGATACCACCGTCATGATTTGGGAAATCCTTCGCGTTAGATCTCCTGAAAAGAGATCTCGGAATGCACGGACAGAGATTTCTTGGAAGGACTACATTGTTGCTGACACTCCATTTCATATCCTTTGTGGGCATGATGACATCATCACATGCTTATACGCGAGTACTGAACTTGATCTAGTAATAAGTGGTTCGAGAGATGGGACCTGTATTTTCCATACTGTACAGGAAGGTAGATACGTAAGATCCATACGGCATCCTAGTGGAAGACCATTGTCCAAGCTTGTTGCTTCCCGGCATGGCCGGATTGTGCTATATGCAGATGATCTTAGTTTGCATCTCTATTCTATAAATGGAAGGCACATTTCAACAGCTGAATCCAATGGCCGGCTTAGCTGTCTTGAGCTGAGTAGTTGTGGAAATTTTTTAGTCTGTGCAGGAGACCAGGGCCAGCTTGTCGTACGGTCTATGAATTCCCTTGAGATGATGATAAAATATGATGGACGTGGAAAATCGATTACTTCACTAGCTGTGACCCCTGAAGAATGCTTCATAGCCGGAACCAAGGATGGAAGTCTTCTGGTATATTCCATTGAGAATCCTCAACTTCGGAAAACTAGCCTTCAGAAACATTCCTAAACAAGAGCATTTTGTGACTTTACCGATTATTGATTCAAATGTGGATATTAGAGTCAGACGTCCTGGTTTGAGGTACGTGTATGCATCATTCTATGTTAAATGTGTTCAAAATCCTGTTTTAAAATTAAAAGATATTTAGTGTTCATATATTTAGTACTTGCATCGACTTTGACATGTAGGAGTTATTGTATTTTCCCTCCCATTTGAATATCTAAATTACCAACATATTGTCTTGCCTCCTTCATTTCTAAAATTTCTTCATGGTATCACATTTATAAAACTATTGCTATTGTTAGTGTTTTGTGTGTAATATCATGACTCGAGGGAAGAATTAGTCAACATTGTACTTGCCATGACATAAGCAACTTTGACATAAGGTCCCATGAAATTTACTGGATTTGGGTTTGTTTAGAATTTCTGGTTAAATCTTTTTAAAAGGCCATTTTACATGATCTAATATACTAATAAATTGTAAATTTTATAATTGTCTACTTTTTATAAGAAAATTGAAAGCAGTGATATATTCCTGACTTGCAGGTTACATTTATCTAGATGAGGTTCATAAACCATACTTGCAAAAATTATAGTAGATCAATGTACCTAATTATGATGATTTCCAAGTTTTTACTTCTAAGTCTCGTTCAGTGATGATCATATTACGTTCGTCGCGTTGACTCTTGACTTTTTCAAATGTCAGATGCAAGTTCCCCCTTTGCCCTTGGTCACGTAATTTCTAGTCATGGCCACAGCTCCAATTTGGTGCTAGATCTGAACACTTTCAAGGCAGGGTCCGTATAGGTGCTCTATTTCATTCGAGCTCTGGGAATCATTGTCAGTTCATGATTTTGACTGGCAGTGAAAGTGAAAATAGCAAGGAGAGATGAAGAAAGAGAAGTGGTACAAATGGATTGGTGTTTCGGAGTTTACTTTGTCTTGTAATGAATCTACCGAGTGTACAATAGGTTTAGATGTAATACAAAGGTGAAAAAAAAAACTCAGCTACAGGTAAAATATGGTTTCTTGGAATTGCCAATATATTGCGCCTCGTACATTTGATGCAATGTTCTTTAGATTAAAAAATCATCAGTAATATACACGGATGTTGAACAGGCTAAAACTCTTGAAGCCGGATTGTATCTCTCTTCAAATGTTGTTTTCTGGGTATGAGCAATCCGATCTTTGTTGATGTGTAAAAGGTCTTTCTTGTGAAACTGAAATGTAGATTTTCGTGCTTGATGTCGGGTTAACGAGTCTTATACATGTATCTATGTAATCTGGGTTAGTTGTTATCTTGCCCACTTGAAAGACAAGCTAGAAGACAGATCAAGTAAAATACTCATAAAGATTGACAAACAAAGCATCCGGTCCTCAAAAGCCACACAAAATCAGTGACGGCCAAACTGGAACAAATGTGACATTGTTCTTTTATGCTCACACCAACAAATGTGACCTCATTCTTTTATGCTCACACCAAAAATATGAGATCACAAATTTTCAGGAATATAGAAAACCTACTTTTTTTCTTATGTCTTTCAATACATCTCAACATTACACTCCCCTAAGAAAACCTTGATACTCCTCGGTGAACCGCAATTTCCTTCAGCAATTAGAGCTCTATCGTTTGCAGCCATATGGGCAATAATCTTGTAGATCATTTCAATCTGCCACCATCAAGTGACGAAAGTAGTTGGTAAACGAATTTCTATGATGCAAAGAAAATCAATATGGCAAATAACAAGAGTGTGATGGTACTTACATCATCAGGGGAATGACATCTTTCAGCTATCTCATCGAGTGTTAATGGCTCAACCGGCTCTTTACAACTGTAAATTAAAGGACACGTGAAGAATAAAATCAATCTCAGCAACTTTTCAAGTGGATAAAGAAAAAAGAATTGCATTCAATTCAATTGTTTTACTAGGTGATCATTCCTAAGAATGTGCTATGTACATTAGGATATTTGATCCTAATGAGAGTAAAATTCATGTAAGTACCTTGCTTCATTCAGTACCGCAAGCACACGCTTTTGAAGAGCTAAAACTTCTCCGGCTGCTTTTTTGCCTGCTTCAACTCCTGCAGTAATGTCACAAGAAATTTAGGAGTCCATAAAAGTAACATAAACCTCAAGAATTCTCAAGTGGAATGAAAATGAGAATGAAAAGACATTTTATCCAAATCTCTAGAATAAATAAACATGAGAAGAACCATAGCAAATTTTACCCGGTTGGTGGTACGCATTGATATTGACCAACGAGGCGTAAATACCAACTGCTCGCTCATAGAGTGCTACAAGAGCTCCAACAGATCTGGGCGTTACCTCTTGAACTGTGACTGTAATAGACTCGCGGTCATTGGCATATAAAGCAGATCTCGTCCCCTGTATACAAAAAGTTGGAAAGCACTCGATGAATACAAATTGTAGTGGAATGGGATAGAATGAACTCTACTTTCCAGTTGTTTTTCTATGCAACTTTAAATAGTTTTCAAATTCCATATAATAAATCCAAAAGAGAAGCAGTTTGAACAGAAAAAAGGTTAAAGAAGCCTTTTTAATTTTTGCAAGGATTACCAAACACCTCACTTATTATTTTTAAATATAATTAATAAACAATATTTATCAAAAACAGACCTGTAAGAATCCAAATAGATAGTCACCACAGGTGACACCTGGCTCAAGCTCCCAATCATGACCAGGTGGCCTATCTCGCAGAACTTCAATGAACGTCACAAAGAAGTTGTGGACCCCATCTCTAAGCTGCTGAATGTAGCTGAGAGAGGGAGAGCGTTAATAATTGCAGAACAAATCTGATAAATAAATGCGTGTACGGATTTCAGAAAATGTGAAAGAAACACATACGCGTGTTGATCAGTGCTCCCTTTGTTTCCATAAACAGTGATCCCTTGATTTACCTGCAAATAAACAAAAATGGATCTATATTCAGTTATTCACAAATCAACCAATCAGGTACGCCCACATAGTCATTCACCAAGTGAATAATCTCAGGTATTTCTATTTTTCTGTTGTTTGCCAGCCTATGATAAATTATTTGATAAAAACAGGTACATGGTAATATGGTGTTGAACTAATTTTCAGCATTCATATATATTTTCTGACATCTATGAACATGACTAAGTTCAATTGTTTTTTTAAGTAAACTTAATTAAGCATAATACCCTGTTACCATCGAGATCAAACTCTTTCCCAAGAGATTCCATGACTAGCTGTTGCAAATACCGACTAAACAATAATAGGCTGTCCTTGTAAGGAAGGACAACCATATCCTGCACAATTCAAGAGATGAAAGTTAAGAGAAAATTCTGAAATAGAAACATAAAAAAAATTTCATCTATATTTGATCACAGTTTTGCCTAATTCAATACTCAAACCTTGGATCCCACTCCATCAGTCGCCCAATACCAACACAAAGCTAGCAAAGCCGCTGGATTATTTCTGACCTGAACAATAATACCAATTGTGTGACATTTGTTTATTTTTTTCAAAAAGAATTAATCATAGCTAGTCTTACTAGCGTGGTCCTGTTGGCTTCGTCCATCAATGCTGCACCGGCCAGCATTTCTTTAATATCAATTCCCTGGGAGTGAGAAAAATGCAAATACAGTTGACATCATTTCTTCACATGAACCAAACTAAAGGAAGAGAGAAAAAAAAGGTGGGCGTGGGGGTTAAAATATCCCAGCTATTTTTTTTCATTCTTCAAATTGAAGTTACCCTTGTATATGTAGATGAGATAAAACTGAAAAAAAAAGTCTTATTAATAAAGTAGGCTTTTTATTTATTTTTCAAGGAAAAAGAAAAAAAGGGAACCTGAAGTGCAGCTGCAAGTAAACCAACAGCAGACATTTCAGAAGTTCTACCACCAACCCAGTCGAACATAGGGAATTTAGCTAACCAGCCTTCAATCCGAGCCGTGTTATCAAGTAACGAATTCTCTTGTGTAATTGCCACGCCCTGTGGAGAGTGAACAATTTCAACTGTCAAGTGATTTGTGTCTACGTAAACAAAGGTGATTCTTGTCGATAACAATGTACCAAAATATATAAACCGTGGCATCTCTACTAGCCTTGGGTCATGCTATTTTCATTTCCAGGTGCCTGTTTTCATTTTCCAACTATTCATAAAAAATGAAATTTTTTGTTGGTTTATAATTATTCAATCGAAATTGACGATTCCAATTTTCCAGTTTTTAGTCACTACCATTTGCTTGTCAATCACATCCACATCGTTTTTATGTGGGGCCCACCACTATCTACTAAGGTTGTATTGCTTATTCATAAAATAATGAAAGCGAACCACGTAGCGAAAAAACATTCAAATAATAATAATAATATTTATAATAATTATTATAACTACTCACCCAAACATAAACTCATTTTCCACTCAAGAACTGATAATTTATCGAAATTCATTTTCAAACCATAGAAACGGAAAATTGCACATGAAAATGTAAAGAAACAAGCCCTGACTCATGCACAGCTAGAACCGGAAACTCGGAAAAAAATAAGGACGAATGAAGAATCTGAAACCAAGACCTGTTTTGCGAAATCCAGGCCAGCCTCACGAAATGCTTTTTGAACTTCTAGCAAACCATTTCTTGTTTCAGGAGTACCACCACTCTAATAGATCAAATAAATGTATTATTTAGAATTGGAGCACAATATAGACCATTACATAACCTTGAAAATGAATTGATTAGAGAGATGATGGTCTAACTGATACCTTTGAAACCACTATGACGAGTGTAGTTGCCAGCTCACTACCCAGCTGTGCTATTTGGTGATCAATCCCTGCTGGGTCCGTATTGTCAATGAACCTTATCTGAAAGGTTATGACAATATTAGAACTAAGGTAAAGGTTAAATTCCACATATAATGTTGACACAAGAAGAAAGCATTAGCTCAAAATATGTTTCCAATGTACACCTTAAGAGGAGGATTATCGGGAGCTAATGCCTCAGCAACAAATTGTGGGCCCAGAGCCGAACCACCAATTCCAATAGAAAGAATTTGCGTAAAATTACCGTTGTGGGGAGGACTAATCTGCATTGCAAAAATATCGCAATATCACGTAACCAACTTAATCTATATAATCGGATAAAGAAATTTTACTACCTCCATTTCACATTTGCTAATGCACACAAATCTTACGTCTCTTTCTTCCAACTGGTTCCAATGAGAACAAAGAGTCATACTATACTATGTCATATATACTCTGTTATTTCCATTAATTTGCAATGCTAAGCGTCATACTAATTCTAAAGTTTGCCTGCATTGAATCTGAACCAGCATTTCGTATAAACACACTTCACTTTTCGATCTAATCGAAGGAAATATTACAACACTGACCTTACCAGTGATGACTTGATCGGCGAACTCGCAGATTCGATCCAACGTCTTCTCAATCTGCTGAGCCAAGAAAGCTTTGGGAGCAAGTTTGGGATTTCTCAGCCAATAGTGTCCCACCATTCTGCCCTCGTCCGGGTTGGCAATCGCCCCCTTCTCGAGCTCCACCATGTCCTTGAACGCCTCCTGGAGTCGGGGCTCCATTTCCTGTAAGAACTCATCCGTGAACCCGACCCGGCTGACGTCCAGGTACAACCCTAGCTCCTTGTGCTGGTACAGCCAGTCCACGTACCTCTTCCACAGCTCGCGGGGGTCCTTTTCCAGCCCGGCCGATTTCGGTGGCAGAACGACGTCGTTTGCGGAGGTGGAGAGGGCCGTCGGCGGGACCTCACGCGCCACGCGCTGGGGGCGGAGATGGGCGGCGGTGGAAGGGTACGAAACCAGAGATGCGCTCCGATGGGTGTGTCTGTGTGGGGTCAGCAGCTTCAAGGAGAGACCTGCTGAGAGCGAGGAAGCCATTGGAAGTTTGATATGGTGAATTCGCTGCGGGGTGTAGAGAGAGAAAACGATTGCGGAGATGAATTAGGAATTAGTGGTCATGTTGTTTGGGTTTAGTTGTTTGATTTTTGTGATGGTGATTCGGTGAAGGAGATGATGGGAAATTAGGAATGCAAGCATTTGTCGTTGACCCTTCGATATTTTCGAAGACACTGCTTCAGCCAGGTGAGTACTGAACTAATTACAACGGAAAAGGCTATATATACACAAATATATACACAAATTGTAACCAATGTTTGATACACTTCCAATTAAAACATGACATTTGGCAGGTTGTAATAATATTATTGGTAATAAATCTTTTATACATTTCCATCAAAAAATATGGCATGCGTTCACTTTGTAATAATAATTATTTTTATTTTAATATATTTCTATCGATTTCTTTTTTAATTCTCATAATTATTGCAAAAGTTTTCATTCTATGGAAATATTAAAATAGTTTTTAGACAAATAATCAAAATTTTATTTAAAAAAATTAGACTAATCATATATTTTTTTAAATTAATTATTTATAAATGATATTTATAATAAATTAATTTTGTGATTATTAATATAAAGACTTGTTTAACAATAAATCAAAATATTATAAATTAATATTATTAGTATTAATATTTAATTTAATTAAAAAATTGGTTATAACTATTTATTTAATTTTGTATATTGTTTAATATTTAGTAGAAAATCTCGATATGAAATAGAAAAAATTGTAATTTAACAAATAACGAAAGTTGATACATGAAAAACGAGTATCGTTAATGTATTTAAAAAATAAAGTCAAGTATAAAATAATAAAAATGAGAATAATAATAATAAATAATAATAGTTTTTGTATTTTTTAAATAATATGATTTTTTTATATACTCATATTAATTTGAATCAATAAGTCAGAGTGTATGGAAGTTCACTTAAATTAATAATTTTTCTTTACAGTTCTCTCAAATTAATGAAAATTCATATATACAAATCAATTAAAAAAATAAGTCAAAATTTGCATAGAGTCTCGGTCTATAGACTTTTTAAATTTAAGAACTTTTAAAGTTTCAAAAAATATCTTTTGAAATCATAATCCAACATACCACTCTAATATATAGATGAAAAAATCTTATGAAATTATAATTCAATACACCCCTTTAATAGACATACATGTGAAATATGCTACCCTCTAACATATACAAATACGAAAAAAAATCTTATGAAATCACAATCCAATATACTTATCTAATACACACACATGCAAAATATGTGAAATTTTCAAAACAATGATATATTTAAAAAATAAATACATTTATATTTTTTAATTGAATAATATTAAATTAAATTATAGTAATTAGTTGATTAGAATCTAATTTATATATATTGAAAAATGAAATCACAAATGAAAACAAAAAAATAATTTGACGTTCATTTCAAATTTTAAAATATTTTATTGTAAATTACATTAAAAGATACACATGCCATGCATATGATATTTTTAGAAAAATAATCTCTTTGTCGAAGGTTGTTAGCTCACTTGAATTGAGTATCGTAAGGTTCACAGTTCAAAATCAAAACATGAGTGTGTGAGTATTTAAATTTGTACAATTGACCTAAATAAAAAAATAAATTTATTTCTTTGAAAAATAAATGCATTTATTTTTTCTTAAATAAATAATAATGAAATATAGATTGTGTATATTATAATTGATAATATTTCATGTACAGTAATTTAATTTATAAAAATCAATTATTATAATTTTTTATTTTTTACTAAATAAGATATTTTAATTTTTAAAATTTGTAAAAGAAGTAAAAAAAAATACAGAAAAAATAAAGTTTTTAAGATTATATAGAGTGTACATATTTATTTAAATTATTCAAAAGCAATTTTTTTCAAAATAATAAACTTTTTAAATAAAAAAATTATATTTACTCTATTTAAAAACAAATATTTTCAAAATAAAAAAGTACTCTTCAAAAAATTATATTTACTCTATTTAAAAACAAATGTTTTCAAAATAAAAAAGTAATACGTTTTTAAGATTATATATTTACTATATATATTTTGTTAAATTATTTAAAAATAATTTTTTTTTAATAAATTTTTTTTGCGCAAAACAATAAAGTTTTTAAAATTATATATATACTATATATATTTATTTAAATTATTTAAAAACAAAAATTTTCAAAATAATGAACTATTTACGCAAAAAAAATTATATTTAGTCTATATATTTAAATAAATTATTGAAAAATAAATGTTTTTAAAATAAAAAGTATTCTTTCCAAAAAAAAAATAATAAGTTTTTAAGATTACATTTATATATATTTAATTAAATTATTTAAAAACAATTTTTTTCAAAATTTAAAACTCTTTCGGCACAAGAAAATGACTAAATCTGTAACTGCTCTCCATTACCTTTGACCACGTGCGAAAAAGTAAAAACTAAAAATGAAAAATAACTAAACAAATAAATTCCAAATGTCAAAAATTAATTGGAAGTGTATTGAAAAGTCAATACACCGAGTGTAACCGTATCAGCTTCCAATTACAACAGAGGAGAAATTGTAGTATTTATATATTTTATTTTATTTTTTGAGTTGAAAACAATTAATACAAATAAATTAAATTTAATTGAATTTAATTTAAATAAAAGTGAACTAAATTAAATATTTTATGAAAATCATAATAATTTTTATAAATGGACTTATGTATTTTTTTTTTAAATAGTAATAATATTATATACTTAAATTTGAATTTTTTTATTTTATTTTAAAATGAAATTGATAGAATTGAACTGAATAAATTTGAATTGAGTGACAATAATTTCAATTGAATACTCAACCGCAGTTACCACACTTATCTCTGCAATCGAATCTCTGTCTCTGCTGAGGTGCTCCTATAACGTGCATTATTCTTCTCCTCCCAACTTCACTTCAATGTCAATCGACATAATTTTTTAAATCCCTTCAATTATTTGTTTTATATATATATATATATATATATACTCTTGAAGACATCTTCGATATTACCAACATTTTTATTGATATTTTAACTATGGACATAAAATATTGCCATCATAATCTCCGTTGCTGATACAATATACAATCTTACATTTTTATTGATATTTTAACTATGGACATAAAATATTGCCATCATAATCTCCGTTGCTGATACAATCCGCTTGAATTCATCATAAAATTAAAATAAATATTGAATTATATTTATATCAAATTATAAACATTATTTTCAATATGTTATAGTATATAATGAAATATCAGAAAATTATTAATAAGGTATTGAAATTATAATATTCCTTCTATTATTTTTCGATGGTTTCCTTTTTTTTTTTTTTTAATTATAAAATAAGTGTGACCATTAAAAAAAATAAAAGAAGTATGCACATATTCCATATTTTATACAAAATTCAATATTTTGCCCTTGAAACACTTTGTAATGCGACATTTAGGATAGTGTTGTTTGAAAGCGCTAATGGCATTTGTTGTTTACGTCTAAACGAAAATCAGCTGTTTCACGTTCTAAACCAGTCGAACACAATTTCATTTTCCAATCGGCGAAATCTAATCATGAACTCGGAATCTAAATTAAAGCCACCCAACGAATCGATTTCGGAAGCCGCCGGAGGTGTACACGCTCCCTATCCGAAGCTCCAACCACAAGACGCCGTCCCGGTCGCCGACACGTGGAGCTCCGCCGCACCAGGATCGGTCGGCGGCGGGGACCCTGCGCTGTCTACGCCCTCTCAGATCCCAGGATATTCTAGCGCCACCACCATGCCGCCGGAATCGAATCCCTACGTCACGGCCGGTCCGGCCCCAACTTCTTCCATGAAATGTATGATTTAGTCTCCTCTTTTTTTCTTTTCTTTTTCTAATTTTGTCCGTGTTATCGGTTATATTCTGTAGTCGCTGATTTAATCGTGGATAGATAATATGGATAAGTTTAAGGATGCTTTCGATCAATGGAGAAAGAAGGCTTCCGAGGCGACGAAGAAGGCCGAAGACTTGGCTGAAAATATGTGGCAGCACTGTGAGTCCTCGTGTTTCGTTCTTCTTTGATTCGGTGAATTTTGATTCGTTGATTTTTAGTTGCTTGTGGAGAATATTACTATTAGTTTGGGTGAATTAATGAAAATGCTACGTTTCATGTTTTATGCATAGATTTGTTTCGTTAAAAGTGCATTGATGAATTTGGTTCGTGAAGGATAATTACAGTGAAACCAGTAAAGATGTTTGGCCTCACTAGGAACTTGATTGATTTTTTTAAGTAAGCATGTCGTCGTCGTTCTCGAATATGAATGTTACTGTTGACAAAAGTAAATCAAATCCAGCAGTTCAGGTGTAATCTTCATCAGTATAATGTAATCTCAGGTGTAGTCGAATTTCATACTTCCTTTTTTACCATCAGTATAATGTGATCCTGGAAAAGTCATATGAATCCCAATAAGTTTTGGCTTGGGAACATCCTTTTCAGAAGCCATGTTTTTCTTCTTCATATTAGTCTCAGCCTAAAATTGGTAAACAGGCACAACCTTTTGCTTCGTTTCGGAATCAGAGCAATTAGACTTCATCGCAATCTGTGACTTAATCATATTGCAGATACCCATACTCCTATTCAAGTGGTATATGTTAGATGTGCGTAATTCACTATTTTTTTATTAACATAATCTGATGTGCTTTACTAATTTGTGTCTTGTGACCAAAATGAACCTTGATTAAATATCATGAGATCATTAGCAATATGTTAAGTTGTTTCTAATAGTAATTTACTTTGTCATCAGTAAAAACGGCCCCAAGCTTGACTGATGCTGCCGTTGGAAAAATAGCACAGGGTACCAAGGTTCTGGCAGAAGGTGGATATGAAAAGGTCTTTCAGAATACATTTGATAATGCACCCGAGGAAAAACTCATCAAGTCCTACGGGTGCTACTTGTCTACTTCTGCGGGCCCCGTTGTGGGAGTCCTGTATGTATCAACTGCAAAAGTAGCATTTTGTAGCGATAATCCCCTTTCTTACAAAGTCTCCGAGGAGGTCCAGTGGAGCTATTATAAGGTATGATAAATGTTATGCATCGTCTATTTTGTAAACACGTATCTGCTTATCTCTACTAAATCAGTTTTTGTGATCTCACGTAAATGGTTTTAATTATTTTTCTTCGTCTACATGATTATCGAACACACGTGTTCAGGTGGTAATCTCGTTCAATCAGCTGAAATCTATTAATCCCGCAACGAGCAAAACAAATCCAGCTGAAAAGTATATCCAGATTATTTCTGTCGACGGCCACGAGTTCTGGTTCATGGGAATCTTGAACTATGACAGTGCTGTGAAAAATCTACTTGGTGCATTACAGGATCATCACTCGTGATAATTACAAACGCCCTACATTTTTGGGTGTATAGATGATGAAACATATTTGAATGTGGTTAACATTTTTTTTTTTTTTCATTTCATTTCATTTATTTATTTTTTTCAATTATTTTTATTCGATTCATTTCAAATTACTTGTTCATTTAGCTTAATTTTTTTTTATTTATTTAATTTTGTGTTACCTTTTCTGTTATCATCTTATTTTATACAAATATAATCAGTCTAATTTAGTTTCCTTGAAAATCAAGATATGAATAATTGGATGTAACTCCATTATTCTGATAAAAAATCAACATCAAGTTGGAATTTCTCACCAACAAAATTTTAGTAAAATTCTCAGTAATCAAACAATTAATTTTTAGATTTGTTTTTTCATTAATCAAACAATTAATTCAGTTATTGGAAGGTTTCTGTGAACGAAGAGTACCGTTGGGATTTGGGAATTGAGAGCGTCCGGTGCAATGAACGGCATTTAAGGTTATATCTCAAATTAATTTTATTTGAAATACTATATAAATATATATTTAAAATTAAAAATAATTTTTTTAGTTTATATTGATTCAGACCCCCCTGAATCCATCATCATAACACAAAATTTTCTCACTCTGACTTGATTTGATTTTTTTTTTTTTTCAAAATTTTCCTGAAAAATTAATTAAATAAATAAATTAATTATATATGGTATCTTGTGTGTTTCTTTTTTAGGAGAAGGCCATTTATAGGTATTAATGAAGGATATTTTTCGGAGATGTAAATCTGAGAAAGTATGCATGCATTTGCTAGTTTCCTTTCATGGGCGTAATCCATTATTCCTGATTGCAATATGACGAATGTAAATGCGAATGCAGTAGTGCCCGACCCGTCCCAGGTATCATCGATCGTACTCTTCAGAATCAATTAATCATAATAATTTGTTTTAATTTGTTGTGTATATTCGAATGTGGATCTTAATCATGCACGATGCCTCAGGCGGAAAGTGGCGGTGGCGGCAGCAGAACCGAGCCACCCCCACCACCTGCCCCACCGGGCCCCGCTCTTCATGGTGGGAGTAAGGTAATTTTCAGATTAATTAATTATCACATCTATATATCTTAAACATGTAATTGAATATGTTTCTGGATGATGATAAATACGTGGGGCATTTTCGCATTTTCCATCATTTTTCGTTTCTAAATATTTATGGTTGCATTGCATCAGACGTACGGCTAATCCAGATTCTGTAACCTGCAGGTATACAAAAGTGGCCCACTGTTTTTGTCGTCAAAAGGTCAGTTTTCCCGTTTCATTTAGTCGAATGTGTGTGTGTGCTTATATATTTTTTTTCCGTTTATATACATAGGAATCGGATGGACATCATGGAAAAAGAGGTGGTTTATTTTAACTCAAACCTCCTTGGTCTTCTACAGAAGTGATCCGGTGAGTTGCATTGCATGATATATATACGGCACGGTGATCCTTGACCTGTTTAACTCTTTCGATGTTTCGTTTTTTTCCTCAGAATGTAGCTTCTCAAAAAATGGGTGAAGCCAACTTAACCCTTGGAGGCATTGACCTCAACAGTTCAGGCAGGTTGGTTTCTTCCTTCTTTAATTAAAACGAACTAATAAAATTAATAATTTCCGATTGGCTATTTTCTCACAATCCAACTCCATGAGAATGTAATCCATTCTCAGTGTGGTAGTAAAAGAAGACAAGAAGTTGATCACTGTGCTCTTCAGTGATGGTCGTGACGGACGAGCTTTCACACTCAAGGTGCGATCCTTTTTACCTTTATTTTTAATGATGAAAATTAGGCTATTTGCTGTCGTTTTGTCTAACAGAATTAGTTTCAGCACTATGGAAAATACTGATTCTATTATCTAATTACTAATTATATGTAAGTTTTTTGTATTGACCTCAGGCAGAAACACTCGAGGATTTGCACGAGTGGAAGACTGCACTCGAGGAAGCCCTTTCGAATGCTCCCAATGCTGCTACCGTGAGCCAAAATGGTATTTTCAAGAATGATTCGACTAATGGAGCCGATGCATCTTCCGAGCAGTGTATGCCCCTCGGCTCTACTCCCGCTACATAATCTGCATACTTTCTCTTTGGTTATTATTGTCTCTGCTTATATAGTGAAAGACAAGGAGACTGCAAAATCAATGGTCATTGGCCAACCAGTTTTACTTGCCCTGGAAGATATAGACGGCACTCCTACCTTTCTCGAAAAGGCTCTTCTGTTTCTTGAAGAGAATGGTGAGACACCCTCTTTCTCTACTTCATTAGTCGACTCAAATGATATCACATACTCTTCTCATACGTTCGTGTTTAACCTTTCTAGGAATCAAAACGGAAGGTATCTTGAGGCAAGCTGCTGATGTCGAACATGTTGAACGTCGAATACAAGAATATGAAAAGGGTTGGCTGTTTTTTTTTTCCCTTTTGTTGCTATTCGATTCAAGCCATCGTTAGAGTATTGATAGATACTTTTCAACCCATTCAGGAAGAACTGAGTTTTCGCCCGAGGAGGATCCTCATGTTATAGCTGACTGCGTAAAGGTATATTTCAGTATCATGGTGTAGACGTATATGATTAGCATTTTGAATCTCTTCTTTTTTTTCTTTCTGTGATCACGAGCAGTATGTTCTTCGCGAGTTACCTTCGTCGCCGGTTCCTGCTTCTTGCTGCAAGGCTCTCCTTGAAGCATGTCGTAAGTTTTTTTTTCCATTCTCATTTGGAATCCCCGTTCTATTAATACATTTAATTTAGTTTATTTGTAACGATTAGGATCTGATCGTAGCGTCAGAATACTCGCTGTCCGCTCAGCGATATGCGAAACATTTCCTGAGCCGAATCGTTGCTTATTACAGCGGTAATCCAGAATCACCTTTCCTTACATCCTTTGGAACAAATGTGTGGTAAATTTTATTTTATTTTACTTTGCTCGACTCTATCAGAATTCTCACCATGATGCAAGCAGTGGCTTCCAATAAAGCAGTGAACCGAATGAGCATATCGGCTGTGGCAGCTTGCATGGCTCCATTACTTCTCCGGCCCCTTCTCAACGGAGAATGCGATCTCGACAACGGAGCTGATGCTGGAGGCGATGGCTCGGTTCAGCTTTTGCGAGCAGCTGCTGCAGCTAATCATGCTCAAGCCATTGTCATAACTTTACTCGAAGAATATGACAATATATTCGGGGTAGGATCAAGTTTTTTCGCCTTCACTAATGTTGAGGGTGCTTTTTGTAATTAACCAAGTTTCCAGGATCACGCTGAAACTCATGAACCCTACACCGATTCGGAAGAGAGTGGAACTGAGAGCGAGGAAATTTCAGACTATGACGACGAAAGCTTTGATGAAGACGATGATGATGACTATGAAGATGACGTAACTGAAAACTCTAATTCCGATGTGTACGAAGAGTCTGAGCACGGATCGAGTTCGCCTTGTAGCGAGACCGGTGAAAACGTATGTAGTAAAAAGGTTTGTAGTACTTATTTAACTTTTCCTTATATACAATTCAAGATATCACAACTATAAATACCTAAAATATGTCGATTTAAATGCTGCAGGTCTCTGGAAGTTCAGAGTCTAACTCTCCTAAAGTAGACGATGATTTGCTTGAAGCTAACCGGGTTTTGTCACCGAGTGCTTCTCAGACTTTATCGCACCAAAATGATAACAGCTCGGATGCCACTGACATTGCCCCGAATCCAGACGATGCAAAGACGCAAACAACTGCAAATACTTCTGAACCGGAGGATGATCCGTCTGAAACCTCTCTGGTCCAAATACCTCCGGAGTTATCACGTGGGTCCGCTCGCAGTACTAGGCGGCCCGCTGGTTTTGGACGTGTGCCTGTAAGTAGCAAATCGGTTTTATTAGCTATACTTAAACTATTCAATATGTGTTTCTAAAATTACTATGAAATATTGAAAAAAAAATACCCTTGAGCCTTGAGGTTTGGCCAATCTTATAAACAGAAGATTTTACAATTACATCCCTTTACATTTCTAAATATTCAAATAATCCCACATTTTTGTCTTACATTTTACATTACATCCTTCAATTTTTGAAGTATGACAAATTTGGGGTTTGTTGTAATATTTAAAAAGGTTGAGAGGTGCAAGTGAATATACATTTGATGTTATCAGCTAATTTTTTGGGGGAAATGTAAGTTGTATCAAAATCAAGGGTGTTTTTCTGTAAATACCACAAACCTCGGGGTACTTCTTGTAATTTCCCTTAAATGATAGTAATATATATATCTTGGAGAAATTTCACAAAATTCACTTGATCTGTTTGAGACTCCAGGCAAAGAAGCTATCCGTTGAATCCAGTGAGCTTCCTTCTGATGAAGAGTAAGTGATTAAATCACCGTCGATGAAAACAGAACACCGATAATCTTCGTTTTTCCTCTTTTAGGATTTGTGTCGATTGAAGTACTGCTATATTGATAATCTTTATCATGGCAACACTCGCAGAACATTTATTCATTTTCCTTCTGATACTATTATATTTTTATCAAACTCGTTCCACGTTGTAATAACAATATCTTGCCTCATTATTAGGACTGAATTACAAAAGCTCGAGGTTATTAAAGATGATTTGCAGACAAGAGATTCAACTGAGGTAAAATATCTCTATCTCTCTCTCTCACTCTCTCTCTTTTTTTCTCTTTCGTTTATGTGATCACTTTATTTTCATCGATGATAGGTAATGGAGAACTCAGGTCTGCAAAATAGCCTCGATAAGTGGAAGCATGATTTGCATGAACGTCGTCTAGCTCTGGAGAAAGATGTAAGAACCTTAAGTAGTTTTTGTTCCATATTGCTAAAAAAAATCTCTGCTTGAATTACCGGGCCGAGCCAACACAAAAATGTTCGTCCCATTCCAAGTTCGCTTGTAATTGCAATGTAGGTGTCGAGGCTCCAAGAGCAGTTACAGAAGGAGGTGGACTTGAGAGAGGCACTTGAAGCTGCACTCAGAAAGTCTCAACTGCCCCCGTCCGCTTCATCACTTGATGAGAAGGTTAGAGCCGAGTTTAAACAATATACAAAAGCATGTCTGTAAAATAACCGAGTTTAAATTGACTACAGACAATGGCAGAGCTGGAAGAAGTTGCTCGAGCAGAAGCAGATGTTATGAATCTAAAGAAGAGCGCTGAGGATCTCGAACTTCGGGTCAAAGAGCAGCGCGAGCTGAATTCCAGGATCCGTCATGATATCAGCAATAAACTAAATCCAAATTCAGATCATCACTCAGAAACGTAAGGAATATTGTTTAAAGTGAATATTGTTTTTCAATGAGTCTGGTTTCGCTGTGGGTGCAGGAAGGAGAAAAAGACATCTATCTCGAGAACTTCTGGAAGTTTGTGCGACAGAAGTAAGGTATACATGCGCCTCTCGACTAAGACGGCTTGGAATTTAATTTGTCGGTTAATTATGATTCTCAAGAAGAAAAAAAAAATCAAAACAACCTTCAATTCACATGTTGTTTTCCTCTGTGCACAGCATGATCTCTATACGGACAAGCCGGAAAAGGACCGATACAACAAACAAGCATCTCTATCTTCGATAAATCGAGCCCATGGCCATGAAGATGGTAAGAAACATTCAAAAGGTGCTGGAAGCATGTCCAGAAAATCTAGCACAAGGGGTGAGGTAAGAAAATCAGCACTACAGTCGGCCATAGAAATTGAATGAATCAGCCTCATTCCTTTTCTTTTTTTTCGACATATAGGGCAATAATTCGACAACTTCTGCTCTTTCCAAGCTGACCAACAGACTCAACTTCTTAAAAGAACGACGCACGCAAATCGCAAGTGAGCTCCAAAACTTGGACAAAGGTCGAAGTTCATCCCAGCCTTCCCAAAATCAAGAGCAACAACAATCGACGGGGTTCGTAGAGAGTTCGGGAAGCCAGAAAGAGTCCAAAGGACAATCATCCTCGGAGAACTATGAATCGAGTTACAATGCATCGGAAGGGGCTCCGAGTGTCGAACGGACAAAGTCTACAAGCGTCCAAGAGAACAAAGGGCATTCGAAATTTCCCCCCAAAACACAATCATCTAGATGAAGCATGCAATGGTTTATCAGACTTTGTACACGGCCAAATACTGTAGTAATGTTTGTTGTTTGGATTTTTTTTTTCCCAATGTGATTATAATAAGTAAGGATTTCAATTATTTGATGTGGATCATAATAATAATTGTACTCAATAATTATTTATCCCTTTCCTTTTTTCTTTCAATTTGTGTTGGTGTACTCTTTCTTTATCCTAATTCAATAATTGTCATTTTTTCTGAACAAAATTTTACCATTTGCTCCAAATTCTTATGATTTTATTATTACTGTATAATTACTCTTAAGATTTGAATTGTTTTTTTGGAGTTTAATAATATTTATTACAATGAAGTATAGTTGTACTTATTAAGTGTAATAATTTATATAATTTTAATTATTTAATAAATATTTTTAAATAATCAGTATTTTGAATAAGCAAAAAAAAAATTAATTAAAAAAGGTAATATTAGGGTATGGGGCAGATTGGTTTTTAATATTATTTTCAACACCCATAATTTTTCACCTCATTTGTAGGGGTTGAATATTTTTTAATTGTTTATTTATTAGGGTATGTGTATTGTTTAAATACTAAGTAGGGGCATTTTTTAAAATGTATAAAGTCATAAATATCCCTACAATAATATTACGGTAATATATATTAATTTATTTTAATATTCACTAATATTAAACGCGCTACTAATATATATAAATATATTTGCGCAAACATGAGATTACATCATATGTTAATATCAAAATATATTGCGCAAACAAAATATATTTGCATTACCTAATTTGCGCAAACATTAGTACATATATATTTATAATTATATATAAATATAATTATATATTTTGGATGAGCTGCAGGATGCGTGTTTTACGAGATGCGTATGTGGAATATTCTTTGTGTAATATTTTTACATATTTTTTGCATCTATGATAGATTTCTAGTTTAGTTTGTAAATATCTATAATAGATTTATGGTTTACGTATGTTATTTTATGAATATTTGATATCTATGATAGATTTCAATTTTTTCTTTCATATCTAATGATAGATATATCAATATTATTATATGAATTATCTATGACATCTATGATAGATATATCAATATTATTATATGAATTATCTATGACAAATTTCTGAATTCAAGTGATTTTATATGTATGATAGAATTCTAGTGTTGATTTTATATCAATGAGAAAGATTATCTATGACAAATTTCTGAATTCAAGTGATTTTATATTTATGATAGAATTCTAGTATTGATTTTATATCAATGAGCCCTAGATGAAAGATTTTCGAATGTCTTTGACGAAACTTTAATAGATGTGTGTAGTCAAATGAGGAACTATTGAAATGTAAGATGATAGTTTAGATTTTTGCGTAATTTTATATATTAATTAATTTCTTAATTTTTTAATGAAAAAGGATAAAATGGGCAGAGTGCCCTATATAATACTAAGAGAAAAGATTGGGTACTATAAATAATAATCATCTTAGAAGTGCCCTCATTCCTGATTACCCCATTAAAAAAAAGGCTCAAAATGGTTTTTTAAGCTTTTTTTTTTTAATTCTTGAAATACACATATTATCTGAATACTGTACTTCATAATTTACTACCTGTTTGGCTGAGTGAGCACCCAACTCTTCTACACGTGTTTGAATATCGCCATCGTTTATTTTTCATTTAATCACAAACTACAGTATAAAATAAACTTATTTATTATTTTTTGTAATATTAAATTCGCAGGAAAGCTTGTCAAAGCCGAGAGAGAGGAGAGAGCTGTTTCGCGATATCGGGAAACTCCGAGAGAGGGCAACTGGCGAACGGAGGAGTTGAAATTCGGCGATCGGCGGCGGCGGAGACGACGGTTATTTCCCCCAAATGGACTACTCCATCTGCTTTCACGACGGCAACATTGGCGACTTGATAAACAGTCGCACTATCCATGGTCATCATCATGTATGTATATGTTCTTCTCAGCCGCGTGCTTGATTCCTCTCGTTTATTGTCGTTTCATCCATTTCTTCAGATTTTTTTTATTTTCTTTTCAACGTGTTTTGATTTTTCCGGTTGGTCGCAGATTAATTTGCAGTTTTCGTTACAGTACTGAGTTATGGTTAATTTGAAATCCGATTTTCTACTGTTTCATTTGCAGGATTTTAACTCTGGTGTGCAGATGCACTCCTCACTCATACGAAGGCTCTCTCTGGAAAGAGAACTGGAGGTGATCCTCATGCTCAGCTAATTTTTTTAGGAGCTTTATATTTTGTTGGAGAAAATCGAGTTCCAATCCCTTGCTTCATATCATCATCCTTTATTCTTCTAGTTGGGACTCTTGTTTTCTGATGGATAAAAACCTATTTTCAATGTTCTTTGATAAAATAATTATTTTCTTGTACATTCGGTTTGGAGTATTTGGTTGGGCGGAACCCGAACGGGTATCATCAATGTTCACTTCACTCCAAGTTGCATTTTTAGAGTTTTTTTATTTTATTTATCTATGATGTATTTCAGTGTAATGGTATTAACCTATACAAGTGAAATGGTTGACAGGGGCATCATGGATGTGTAAATACTATAGCATGGAACTCAAGGGGCTCAATGTTGATATCAGGATCTGATGATACACAAGTATGATGATTACCATTTAACTGTGCACAAGTTATAAACTTCACCTTATTTTTGTATTTTCTTTGATGTGAAATGGCGATACACAATATGATGTTACATTTCTATCATCGAAATGTTTAATATTTGCATCCTTCACTATATATATGTATTGTTTTGGAAATGTGTGGTTATTACTCTGGTGGTTGAGCTCTTTGTGAATGGGGGACATGCTTGGTTAATGGGACTGAAAATTGGAAGGAAATGCACTAGCTATTGATAACCAAATTACACCCCGTGTAGTTCATCAAAAGTCGAATAGTGAATAAGTATTTACGTGCTGCAGAACTGCCATGACCAAGTACTTACATGATGAAAATATCTTCTGGGTACGAAACTCTACAAGCAATTTTGTCAAAGATCTTCTGTTGAAGTGAACATTGTGTTGTTAAGTTGAAGATTCAGCTTCCATTTTCTCTTTTAAATGAAGAATTCAGTTGTTCTGGGGGCAAATTTTGGACTTACTTTTTGACATTCACATGCACATTAAAAAGCAGGAATGTTTATACAGTATAATATTGGATATGTATAGTGGTTAAAGATTGAAGTTTCTGATACTGCTGAATGCAATCCGAGAAGCTATGTATGTGTCAAACACCCTGATGTTTGGAAACCATAAGTTATCATTTTTTCTTTGCTCACAGTGTTGTATGATTTTACTGCATTCATTGTGTAATATGTACTCATGCAAATAGTGTATATATATGTGTGTATGTATGTATGTATATATCTAATATGAGAAACTTCATATCTGCCGCAGATTAATATATGGTCCTACTCGAGCCGTAAACTCATGCACTCCATTGAGACCGGCCATTCTGCTAACATATTCTGCACAAAATTTGTTCCTGGAACTGCCGATGAATTAGTTGTTTCTGGGGCAGCTGATGCTGAGGTTATGTTTTAATACCGGATTGTACATTTACATACAAATAAAAAGGTGCTTCAAGTTTCATTTAACCGAGTCATTATATGTCATGCAGGTCCGCCTCTTTAATTTGTCCCATTTGAGGAGTAGGCGGGAGAATGGCACGAACCCATTTGCAGTTTTTCAGTGTCACACGAGGAGGGTCAAGAAATTAGCTGTAACCACTGACTCTTGAAAGTAAATTAATGTTGTCAATCTAGTGGTTGCTGTTAATCTTTTTTTTTCTTGTACTAGGTCGAAGCTGGAAACCCGAATTTGGTGTGGAGTGCCAGTGAAGATGGAACACTGAGACAGCATGATCTCCGTGAAGGTGCTACATGTCCTCCTGCCGGGTCCTCCCATCAAGAATGTCGTAATATCCTTGTCAGTTCTAAGCTCTTGCATATGTTTGTTTGTTTCCTTAATCTTATGATTAATTTTCTTGCCAAAATGCACGTCTCCTTTTCTTCAGTAACTTTGGAAAAGAAATATAGTATGTAATTTCATGGATTGTGTTATATGCATGGCTGGATTTGGTTGAACCTGATGACCTTAAGTGATGAAAAACTGAATCCTAGTATAGCTTTGTGGTCAATATCCTGTGCAATATTCCGAACATCCTGTGAAACCATTCAATGCTAGTCTATCATAAATAAGTAAAATAAAAATCGAACTGAGCTAAGCCGATCTTTGAAGATCTTGAACTTAACTCAATTATTATCTAGTTGATCTTGAGCTTAATCAATGAAATACATTGATTGCTCGTGGGCTTAATTGAGCTTTATAATTAGAATCAAACTAATAGTTGAAATACACAAGCCTTCTAATGAATCTGCTCATGAGCTAATGAGAGGAATATCATAAAGCTAGACTTTGGTTCATTTATTTTAACGAGCTCTTACCAGTCAAGATTCTAATAGATCAGAAGTGACTTGGTTCATTTGTAGCCCTAATAATCAATCATATTCTTTTTTGGGGTAGTAAAACCACAAACTATTTGCGTCGGTTTTGGATTTATAATGTGCTTCTCTTTACTCTTTTGTTACAACTTAATTTCAGCTTGATTTGCGACGTGGAGCTAAAAGAACGCTGTCAGATCGCCCTAAGCAAACCCTTGCTCTGAAGTCTTGTGACATCAGTTCTACTAGGCCTCATTTACTCCTTGTTGGTGGCAGGTGCCTTTTGTTAAAATAATTCATGTGTATTCTTATTTTAACACTCATCACTATGCATTAATGCCTGCAGTGATACATTTGCACGTCTGTATGATAGACGAATGCTACCACCACTATCATCTAGTCAGAAAACGTTGCCACCCCCTCCTTGTGTGACCTATTATTGCCCAATGCATCTGTCTGACCTTGTAAGTCCATGATTTATCGACTGTCTTGAGAATATGTTTGATGCACGGTGGTCGCTGGCTTTTGGCACTTATATGGTTCTATCCTTTGTGCTAACAGGGTCGTTCTGGTGTGCATCCTACTCACGTCACTTTTAGTCCTAACGGAGATGAGGTTCTTCTTAGTTACAGTGGGGAGCATGTATACCTGATGGATGTCAATCATGGTAAGAATCAGTGCTTATCATTCCATGGCATTGCTAAGAGGGTGTATTATTGAGATTATAAGATCTTCAAATGTATGGTATATTTTTTAGAAAGAGCTTATAAGCTCTCAAAAAAAGTATTTGTGAGTTTATAAGCTCCTAAAAAAATCACCTCGACCATACCTGAAAAACTTTGAAACAAACAACTTATAAGCACAACCATCTTATTCTATCAAAACACTTCAACAACTTATTTCCCAAATAAGATGCAAGTTATGCAACAGTTCATCAGACGTAGAATATTATAATTTATAACTTATTTTAAATAAGCTTAATCTCCCTTTAAGTTGCTCCACTTCTTTAATCTTCTCCTATTTCTCACTGTTGTACTATGTTTTCGTGAATGCCACCTTAAAGATTTGTACCAAACATTTTTCACAGTTACATTCTTCAATGGTTAAATTGAGTATCTGACTGCCAGGTTAATTGAAACAATTACGAATTGCGTATTATTAATATTTTATTTCTAAGCAGCTTCTGGGAGTTCCATGGGGTATACCCCAGGGGATGTCTCAAAATTCATCAGCTTGTGTCCCATACCCAGTGGAGAAGCGCATTCATCATTTTCTGGTGTACATTTAAATGGTTTTCCTGTGAGAAACAAAAGTGCCACGGAAGTATGCACCCTTCTTTGCTTAGTGTTAATTTATGTGCTCACTGCTCAGTTTTCTTTCTTGCTGTTGTTTGATTGTGTTGCCTCTTCTTTTCTTTAAGCTTGACAAGTGCATGAAGTTGATCCAGATTGCTGAAAAATCTTTAAAAGGAGAAATAGCCCATTACTATGGAATTGAGGCTTGTAATGAAGTTTTGGATGGCCTTGGTCATGAACTTGGGCCAACTCTTACGCATGAGTGTTTATGTTTACGAGCATCCTTGTTGCTCAAGGTCTTCTATGAACCTTGTTTCTTTGAAATTCATATTTCAGTTCATTCGCTGCTTGTTTTCTTTGTTTAATTAATCCATTTGTACTCATTACAGCGTAGGTGGAAAAGTGACTCACACATGGCTATCAGAGACTGTCAGAGAGCTCGGAAAATTAATCCTTCTTCAGCTAGAGCCCTCATTTGCATGGCTGAAGCGCTGTCCATAGTAAGTGGTCCATTAACTCATGACAGTTTCAGATGTCGAGTTCTCAGATTCTATATGCAGTTTTCTCATAAGTACTAAATACAAAGATCCTACCATAGACATTTCAGAAAATAATATAAAAATCAAAACAGTTATCCTTGGGATATAAACCCGCCCAACCTAAAGCCGCCAACAATATTCAACTAAAAGTTAACCCTAACTAATGACAATAAGTCAATATTCTACTTCAATATAAATATAAACCTAAACATAACCCTATGGGCCTATATCCCAGTATCCCACTAATACTTAAATAATTAAACCCTATGGAATCCTAATGATCCGGGATTGATCAGTAGAATTGTCACTGTTCTTAACAATAGTACTATATTTTATAAGTTGAGTTTTTCAGACTATTCGATGAGTTGCTCCTATAGTCCTATTATAACACTAGGTATCTTGTCACGTTTTAGCACTTAACTCTTTGATAACAAGTTAATGAGAAACAGTAAGATACTACCTTTTATCCTCTACAAGTCCAAGGGGTAGGTGTGCAGTTGAATTATATGAGAACTTGCATATTGCTAATTATAAGCCTGGTGTTGTTGGCTCTGTTGTCGTCATTACAGTTGGAAAAACACAAGGAAGCGTTGGAATTCGCTATTGCCTCTCAGTCTGTGGCTCCTTTTGATTTTGAAATTATGGAGAAGGTGGAAGAAATTAAGAAGAAAATCGCAGCAGGTTCTAAATACCTTGTAGTTTCTTGTATCTTGTATATTCTAAGATGAGAAGTGCTGATATATAGCATGAAAATTGTTTTATATTGGAAATATTAGATCTTTGTGAGAATTGTGTGATATATTAAGTCACCATTAGTAATACATCAGGTTCTGTACCAGTTCTTAATGAATAATATATCTTGTTTGCACTTGACATGTAGCTGAAGCCGAAAAATCCAACACAGAAAGCGAGGGAGGGACCGAGGCGAAAAATAGAGCAGGAAGAGTACTTTCTCTGAGTGACATAATCTACCATTCCGAAGGGGACAATATTGTAATAGATAGTGGTGAACAAGATTCTGATGAAGAGTTGGCAATGGAGTTGGGTTTTGAAGCATCTATACCTACTGAAGAAGAGAATGATATTGACACTAATGTTATTCCTACCAACTTAAATTTGAGAATTCATAGGAGAGATGACTTGATTGTGGAGACTGAAAGGCCCAATGGCTCTTGTGGGACATCTGGGTCCTGTGAAAATGATGAAGTACCTTACCAGGTATTGATTATACTATAGGAACAGATTGGATTCAAGGTTGATGAGAAGTTTTTTTCCAACATTAAAATTTAAAAAAAAAAAATTCATTTTTCAGATGTTTATCTTTCCCATATTTTTTACAATTTTATACTCCTCTTGTCACAGCCTGAGATGGCGACTGATATGAAGAAGAGATATGTTGGCCACTGTAATATAGGCACCGATATAAAACAAGCTAGTTTTATTGGCCAAAGAGGTATGTTCAAGATCTTTCGTGCAATCTTTCCATATCATATCATATGCTTATGTAATCTTTAGGAATGAGCAAAGAGAAGGAAAATATTCCATTTACTTACCTAAGTTTTCTGGCCTGTACTATCTTCTGGCCTGTACTATTGAATGCTGATTGCTGAGAGAGGAGATAGTGTATGAAGCCATTATTTATTATGGTTGAAAATTGTGATTTTTAGTGAGATGACAGAATATTCCTCCCAATAACACAACAGCAAAATAAACCCGTAGAGTGTGTAGCATGCATAAATTGCATAGTTGGTATGGTTGTTTGTCAAAAGAAAACCTAAGGTTAAATGTGACATTGGTTATAGTTCGGGTGTAAATTGTATTTATCCCTTGAAGATTATTATGCCAAACTTTTTTACTGTGAACTGTGAAGAGAAGATCAACTTCTGAAATTTACTTTTGTTACATTTACCGTATCATTCTTTTTCTGACTTGATGCTGTCATTTGTAGACTCAATAGTATCAATTCTCTTTCTTCACCGTGGTGTGAATAATAGTTTAGGAAGTGGTACTTATAAGTTATTATCTTACCTTTTCTCAAATCAATTTTGTTATAGCAAATAAATTATACTAGTATATTTCCTGGGTTTGATGTATGGGCGTTGGGTCATCTGGTAGTGTGTGTGTTCAATTTATGGGGCCAATTTCAATTTATGTTCAAAATACATCAAAAAAATTATGTAAAATATGAATTAGCTAATTTGAAAAAATATGTGTGGAACAACAATACTAAAACATTAGTCGTATATATTATGACACATTGTACCCTAGTTTTGTGGAATATTTTCTAGATATGGCATTTTGAATTATTATACTATAAGTTGTCTGTTTAAGTGAGAACTTATTAATTAGTTTTGTTTTCTTGGTATCCAGGTGAATATATTGCAAGTGGAAGTGACGATGGTAAATGGTTTATCTGGGAAAAGAAATCTGGTCGGTTAATTAAGATGCTGCATGGTGATGACGCTGGTAATTACCACCATCCCCCACTCCACCCCCAACCTTTCAGTAGAAAATATAATAAAATAGCAAATTATCAAAGCAAATTTATTCGGTAGATTATTGCACACATAAATGCTAATTATTGTATAAACTTGTATATGTGGTCCTCTTGAAATTGTACCACTAATGGTTTATTTTCCACATCCCAACCTTGTAGTGGAAGATAAAATAAAGTTGCAAATTAACCAGGCAACATAATATTTCATACAAATTTGCTAATCATCGTATAGATTTTATGTGTGATCCAAGTCAAATGTGGAGCTTTTCCACTTATAATCTGTTTATTTTGGCCCTGATAATGTCTATCCCTTGTACAGTTGTCAACTGTATACAGAGTCATCCGTATGATAATGTCATCGCAACTAGTGGAATCGACAACACTATAAAGGTTGGAATATTTATTTCAATTTTTAATTAATTGTATTACAAAAAAGGAAATGTAGTTTCATTCATGATAAAAAAAATGTATGCAGCTCTGGACCCCAAATTCTCCAGTCCCCTCCATTGTGGCTGGGGGAACTGCAGGGCCCGAGACTTCAGACGTGTTAGATGTTATGGAGGGAAATCACCGCAGATTATGTCGCACTCGCGAAGCGATTTTGTAAGTGTTATGCATCTTTGGACCTTATTTGGAATTCACTTGTATGTTATATATATAGTGTTGTTGGCAAGGTTATGAAAATCGGACCTGTCATTGAACTGGTGAAACCACCTGTTCAATGGTTCCCATTGGCAAAACAGATGGTAACTAATGCATGTCTTTAAATATTACTCCCTTCATCCGGGAGCATTCTTCACATGTCTCTGGGCACAGAGATTAAGAAAAAATTGTCTTTTTGACTTTGATCAAAAAGTGGGGTAACGGAGAATTATTCTCGTCTCTGGGAATAGAAATTAAGAAAAAAAAATGTCATTTGTGACTTTGGATAAAAAGAAAAAAGTGGGGTCAATATGTCTTTTAAGTTAAGTTGATAAAGTAAGATAGTAGTAGTTGTTAGTAAAGTTAGAAAAGTAAAAAACTAGTGGTAAAATTGACTTGTGTTTGTGAATATTATTGTGGCCTTGTGGGATGTTTCATAGAAGAAATTGAATTTTACTTCGGGATGGAGGAGTTACAGGACTACGAATCGTATTCCGAATCGTGTGACTATGTACAGGAGTATATAATATTTTTGTGAAAAATAATATAAAAACAAGTAATATTTAGAATAATTATTTCAAGTAACCAAATTAATTAACAATGATTGATACATCTGCAAAAGTATTTACATATGTTTTTTTGGCACCGGTTTTGGCCAGCTTCTAATATCTATTGCTGTTGAACTTGTGCAATTAATTGTCATCTTTTGGTTCATACATTTAATCTGACATCCTAGTGGCATTTTGGGTACATATGATGTGTGTTCATACATTTTATTATTGTGGCATTCGATGCAATTTCAGGCCCTTCGAAATTTTGGAGCGTTTCAGGATGCACGAGTTTGCCGAAGGAAGTTTCCATCCGTTTGAGTGCACCCAAAGCTGATGTCTTTCCTGCTCTTGGTGGATTTACATTTAGGTATCATATTTGTTTTTAGCCTGTTTTTACAGTGGTGTATTCGTTTGTCTTCCTCTTCCCAGTTTTGAATAATAGATTGATCTCACTTTCACATTCAGGTGAAAGATCTTATCAAGGGTTCAGCTAGATAGCATATTAACGACTCAAAGGCTCGGCTCATGGTGTATGGACTTGCTGAAGTTTGTGGATGAACGTTAAAGTCGTTTAAAGCTTCTGTTTTAGGCTTTTTAATTCTGTATTATATGATTTGTTTGATCAATGCTCACTTATTGTAGATAATATTTTTGTTAATTTGTAAATGTGGACTTTAGAATCTGTCTGTGTTCCAGAGCTACTCCGAACATAAATCTTTCTTCAACAAATCTCAAATACGAACCAGGACGAACCCTTTTTCATGGTTTAATCTAAGAGTGTATATCATGGATTGAGGTGCATAATTGTATTAATAATTCATGTATATAAATATAATTTTTATTATTGTATAATTATTCTTTTTTTCTCAACTAGACATCATATACACCATGAAAATAATTAATTAGACATCATATACACCATGAAAATAATTTGTACTTACAAAAGAACAATTAATAAATAGTTGATGAGACAAAATGAGTAATTTTTATATGATTTGTTTACTCTGGTAGCGTATACTCAATAACCTAGGTGTGTATTAAATCAACGGTTATTAAATGTATGGTGTACTCCACCGGGTGTAGCATAGATAAAACCACATGTTCTTTATTTTAATGTATAAATAGTTGAGACAAAATGAGTAATTTTTATATGAATTTTTTACATGTTCCTTATTTTAATTTAATTTATATATCTTGAGACAAAATGAGTAATTTTTATATGAATTTTTTTACATGTTTCTTATTTTAATTTAATTTATATATCTGTATATTGTAATATTTTTGTAATGAACAATAATTTTGTTACTCAATTTTTCTAAATAATGATTAATTAGTAGAAATATTGTCTTATTATTTTTATTTCAAATTTGTTGATTAAGAAATTGACAAAAAATATACTATTTCTGTTTTAAGACAATTGTTACACTTTTATCAAAAATAACAAAGAAAGTGTGATTATATTAATGGAAATATTAGAAATGTACCAAAATAAACTTTGAAATCATAAACTAGTAGGCATTTGTCTTATAATAATAAGTCGGTTTTTTTCTTTAAATGTACGTCTCACAAATATTTACTTTTAAAAAAACTTATTTTTTTATGGGAAAAATGGCAATAAGGCCATTTTTCAACATTTTTTGACCAATAAGGCCAATTTCTAATTTTCGTGTCAATTAGGCCTTTTTGTTCCAATTAGGCCAAAAAATATATTTTGGAGGACGAAAATACCCTCTTCCCTCTTTTCTTCTTGTTCGCGTGTACCAAACACAGAATCCCAAATCTCTGTGCTCCGTGGCCAGATACATCCACCCGCTTGGAGGCACCGCGCTTGGAAATCAAAATCCCGGAAATACTCTCGATCTCCGTCGTCGTCAAAACAAGTGGCGTGCTGCCACAGTTTCGACGAAGGCCCCCCGGCCGGCTCGCTCCCCCACCCGAGCATCGGCCTCACTAGTAGAGGAAGCGCGCGCGTGCAGGAGGAGGGACGACGTCGCCCCCGCGAACGCCGCCGTTCTCGGAGCTCCCAACGACAGGAACGCGACGGGCCTGCTCGAGTTGCCGTTGGTGGGGCTGGTGTTTCGGGGCGCGGAGATAACGGTGCGGGCGGTTGCTGTACCGGGTGGCGAGGGAGTGACGCTGTGCATTGCTTCACATTCGAGAACTCGGATCTGCTGGGGATCGAGGCAAACATCATATGCTTTTGAAGAGATGAGAGGACGAGCTCATACTCAGAAGAAATAAACCAGAAGCATGAGGATGATTCTCTCTATTTTTTATTTTTTTATTTTGTTATTTTTGGTCAATGTCCAGTGTTTAGTTGTACATTTTCATTTTGTAAACATTCAAGTATGTTTTTATGACATTCAGTGTCAAAATATGACATTCAATGTGTTTTTATGACATTCAGTGTTAAAATATGACATTCAGTGTTAAAATATGACATTCAGTGTGTTAAAATATGACATTCAGTATGTTCAGTGTTAAAATATGACATTCAGTGTTAAAATATGGCATTCAGTGTGTTAAAATATGACATTCAGTGTTAAAATATGTCATTCAGTGTTAAACTATGACATTCAGTATGTTCAGTGTTAAAATAGGTCATTCAGTGTTAAAATATGACATTCAGTATGTTCAGTGTTAAAATATGTCATTCAGTGTTAAAATATGACATTCAGTATGTTCAGTGTTAAAATAGGTCATTCAGTATGTTCAGTGTTAAAATATGTCATTCAGTGTTAAAATATGACATTCAGTATGTTGTTATTCAGTGTAATTTTATACTTAGCTGTAGTTTCGTCTATAGGGTGGCATCATGCCACATAAGCAGCCCCTTGAAATTTTAAGAAGACAGTAAAAATATAGGGGCTCTTAGCTGTCTGAAAGTATGCTAATAAGAGACACCATACAGACTATAATAACAAAGTCGATAACTTTCTATCTTAATGTAGTGAGAACTTTCGATAATAATCTTAAACATTCTTAATCTTCTTCCTCTTCTTCGTCTTCATCATCTTCAGACCCATCAACGCCGTTCTCCTGCACGAAAGAACATCATAGATTACATTTAAACCCCAGCTAACTTTGAAAACTACAGCCACATTAGTCATGCATTTTGCAACTATCTATTATTTGCAAAATAAAGAAAACAACAAAAATTGCGACATTTTAGGATAAAGAAACATGTTCAAGTAATGCAAGTCAGATTATGTATTTTTATTACCTCATCATCATCATCATCCATTTCAAGCTCATCTTCGTCACTAGGATCCTACAACAAAAAACACAAAGAACAAAATCAATAAAGCAGGTATACTATATTAATATGTATGTAGATTGCCGCCCTACAGCTGAGTATGAATTTTTGGATAAACGAAACTCAACACTGAATGAAACGTAAAAACACTGAATGTATTTGTAAAATTTTGAAGGAAACAAAAATAGAAAGTCTAACCTGCTGAAAATGCACGAGATGAACTAATATCAACCAAGACACATTTTACCCTCGAGTCTGTTTCCCATTCATCAAGAAAGCCCTTATATCTGATGTCCATATCTACATTAAATCCAATAAATAAATCCTCAGCAATCCATGTTTTCAAGCAGCAGAAGGCAATAAACTCACTTTTTTTTTTACTTTTCTTTTTAACTAACTAAACTAGTAAATAAAATACAGTTAGAGTTTCAAGAGGTCAAACCAAAATTCATAGCATTAAGGGCTTTGGGGCGATCAAGTGTTTTGAGACCTACGCCATGGTGTTTCATCGGCGGAGATGAACGGGCAGCAGGAACTTCTCTTTGAACACCGGCTTTTGATGGTTGGGATCGATCAACTCAAACACACAAGCATCTCCCACTTTCAGACGATTATCCACAGCAAAAGTTTTCCATTTGGACCCTGAATAGTATGCCCGAGGTTCTCGAACTTGATGAAAGGAAATTTGAAACGGATGCCGACCCGCACTAACCTCAATCCAGCTGCAAGCCGCTGTCTTTTTCATCCCTTTCCGTCTCATGCAAACTCTCATCCTCGCAGCCTCTTTCCGCCTACCAGCTGCAAAATAAATGTTCGATAAGAAACACACAAATAATCGTACCATCCCCAGAGTGTATGAAACACACAAATATTCACTACGTATTTACATATAATAGTACCATCCCCAGTGTGTGTATAAGAAATAGAGCAAATGAAACTATCACATTCAAAACTGAAAAAATAAGAAGAAAAAGAGGTTAAAGAGATGGATAAAAGACGTACCTTCCGCAAAAAAGCACCAAAGCCGACCACACAACTTGTGCATTTTGTGACAACTTCATCAAGGACCAGTTCAAGTAGAACAACAACTCCATGTCAGAGATTAAACATATGTAGTTAATTTACACGAGAATTTCACCATCAAATACTACATAATAGGTACATCGCTAGTAGAAGAATTAGTATGACATTTTTCTCATAAATCGATCGTTCCACCCTCACCTTCGAGCTGCCGAAATAATTAGATGAGCTCCGAACACGCACAAGCACGCTGCAAACGGAGGCAGAGGTAGACGCTTCGACCGCTTCTTTCGAGTCGAGCATTTTGCCGAACACTTGGTGGGCGGAATGAGCGACCGCGTCTTTCTCGTGGAAGACGGTTTCGATTGCGGCCTCTTTCTTCGAGTTCGCCGCCTCGATTGCAGTCGCGATCTTGTGTTTGCACTTGCTGTTTAAAAGAACATTCAAAGCAAACTGAAATTCGAATTGAAGTAGAAAAATCGGGGATGTTCGATTTTACCACCGAATCCCTAAATCGATTTCGACATTAATCAAACTCTAGATGCAATCAATAAGAAGGTAAGAACACGAGCTCAAAATCAATCGATTACCAGGCTTAATCGAGTCCTTGTAGATCGATTCGACCATGGCGGTGATCTCGTCTTCCCGAATCGGCCTGAGCGCGTCGATCCGCTTCGCCGAGAGAGAAAAGCTCGAGGGTGCAGAACTTGCTCACCTTGACGTAGTGCGGGCCGTAGTCGCGGCTTCGAGGTCGCGGTGGTAAAACTTGGTGGGGACGCCGACGACTTTTCGGGGGAAGCTGTACTCGACGCGGAGCTCACGGCTTTGGGAGTCGAGGTGTGCGAGACAGAATTGAGAAACCCCGTGTGTTTAAATTTGTATATATAGAAGGGTAACGATGTCTTTACACATTTTAGGCGGCCTAATTGACACGCGTAATTTCTCAAAAGCCTTATTGGTCAAAAAATGTTGAAAAATGACCTTATTGCCATTTTTCCCTTTTTTTATTTTAAAAGAAGTACTTACTTAAATTTTTAATTTTCGTGCTAAAAACATGTCAACTAGTACTGGGGATGTTGAGTAATATAGTAAACAAATTGGGGGCAAATTGCAATTTCCCGAACATCAGAATTCATTTTACCTGATACTCGATCGGAGGAGGATTCAACTAGTAGAGCTCAATCAGGCGGAGATTCGGTAGTAGCTGCTTGCTGATCAATCATCATGATCTCGCAGTTCTTCGTGCTTTCACAGAGAGGCGACAACATAGTATTCCGAGATTGTATGTTAAATGTTTTTTCTATCATTTTTTTTGTGTTCATTCGCAATTCTTTGAATTTGTTTCAATATATTTTTGATTTCATATCATATGTTTGCTCGTTTCTCCTCAGATTTCAATCTGTGTTTATGTTTATTTTAGGTGATTTAATTCATTTTTTTGAAATAAAAATTTTATCTTTTTGATATGCAGTAGTTTGTAGATCTGTAACTTAAGCTTGCTTGCATTGGTATGGCATAGATGTTAACAGATTGATTGTCTTGAAGACCGACATGAATTTTCATTTGCTCTTAAAAATATGAACCCCTAAAAAATTAATTTAGGTCTAAAAATGACCGTTCGACTACGATTGACTACATTTTGGTGAAAGATAGAGAGTGAACATATCATACAGTAATTCATTTTCCTTAACCTAACCAATTACTGGTTATGTTTAGGCACGAGCATAATGTTTTTGCAATTAATTATGCAGATCGTGGTGATGTACAGAAAGCAAGTGCGGAGATATTCTTCCGCAAAGTGAAGTTCTGGAAGGAAGATGGCAAAGAGGAAGCACCGCCTGTATTTGTGGGTATTTAACATTAAATGTTTGTTTTTCTTCTATCTTTCATTTGCCAATGGTCACAAGATTATTTTAATATCCTTTCACCACATGAATAGTAACACGGATGTTTTTATGAGATCTCCATTTCTTGCACCTAATGGGATGCTTAGATATTTGTATATTCCATCAAAATTTATACTATCCAAAATGTTTTGTATTCACGTTTAATCCTTTTAGCAAAGCACACTTGTTATATTGGAGAAAATTTACTCCTGCGCATAACGAGTAAACGTGGATACTAACACCTGTTTTACATCTTGGCAACAGAACCTGGATGGTGTAAACTACTTTCACGTGAAGGTGGTTGGCTTGCTTTTTGTTGCAACCACAAGGGTTAACTTGTCCCCTTCCTTAGCATTGGAACTTTTGCAGAGGATTGCACGTGTCATCAAAGATTACCTTGGTGTTCTTAGTGAAGAATCATTGCGGAAAAATTTTGTGCTTGTGTATGAGCTGCTTGATGAAGTCATAGTAAGTATTTGAAAATGCTTTTTCCCAGGCATATTTGAAAATACTAACCCACTCTATCCTAGACTCCTAGTGACATTTTCCTTTTTATTTATTTAATGATTTGTAAGGAACTACATATCTCTTGGATATTACGTGTCAGCCTATATCGAACTCGAGAATTATGTGGTTCACAGCCCATCCAAACTTTTTGAGACAATTGATGATTTCATGGGTATTTATATTCTTGTCTGGTCTATTCTATTTGGTAGTTTATAAGACTGTGTGTGTTTTATTGCAGGATTTTGGATATGTCCAAACGACATCTACTGAGGTCTTGAAGTCTTATATATTTAACGAACCAATTGTGGTTGATGCTGCACGCATGCCACACCTTGGTCCTGCAGCCTTATTTATGGTATTAAGTTGTTTGAAATTCACTCACCACAAGACCAATAAGCCTAAATTTGATCTCATTTTATTAGTTGTGCTTCAAGATGCGTTGTGATTTAAGCATATTCTATCCTGATAACCAGAACCTTATTTCATGCAGCAAGGAAACAAACGAATGCCCGGGACAGCTGTTACGAAATCTGTTGTGGCGAATGAACCTGGGGGTAGGAAAAGGGAGGAAATTTTCGTCGATATAATTGAGAAAATTAGTGTCACCTTTAGCTCTAGTGTAAGTGATGTTTTATTTGTCTAATTTCAAATGCTTATATATCTGAGTTGTATTGGAAGCAATTCTTGATTTCACACCCTAGTCTAACTTAATTAGCCATAGAAAAGACTAAATATTGGACCATTGAAATAATGACAAGTTGCATTTTTATTTTGTTTATATTTTAGCTTTAGCAAGATGATCTCTATGCCATTGATTTCATTGATGATTGTCTGCCCTGACTTAGAACATCTTCCAGTTTCCATTAAGAGATTCCCAGTTTTCTATTTTGCAAGAGACCTATGATAATACGTACACAGATTTTTTGCTCCCAGTTTGTTTCATGGCACGAAACAAATATAATACATATCCCAGTTTGTTTTGTAAGAAACTTATATAAGTAGTATTATTGATATATTTGTTTCGCGCTTTTGAATTTTATGGAAAGTCATAGACTTGTACTCTTGTATTATGCTTTGTTTTAGAAACTTACTTTCTGTCATACCATACCAAATAACTCTTTGAGTTGACTACGTAGAAAACATTAATAAAAAATGCTGATTTGTTGACTAAAATATTTAAATAAGCAAGATTAACCTGATGTAAACAGGGATATGTGTTGACTTCTGAGATTGATGGAACCATTCAAATGAAAAGTTATTTAACTGGAAACCCAGAGATCAGATTAGCTCTCAATGATGATCTATACATAGGAAGAAGCGGGGTGTCAAACTACGGTATTCTTTTGGTTACACTATTCTGCAGCTCCATGTCTGATGTACTAAATCTATTCCGTTTGTGGTGCCTGAAATTATACGATGCCGATAGGTTTAAACTTGAAATCCTGTAACTTAACAGAACTTTCGTTGTGCACAGGCTATAGTGGTTCTTCAGGGACAGGGCCGGTTGTTTTGGATGACTGCAATTTCCATGAGTCTGTACATATGGAAAACTTTGACGTTGATCGAACACTGAGTCTGGTGAGTGCTGCAGGATCCTTTTTATTTTAGCAAGAACTTTTCTCGTATCAAAATAAGATATCTAAATCTTTCTGTGATTTATTAGGTACCATCAGATGGAGAGTTTCCTGTCATGAATTATCGCATTACCCAGGAATTCAAGCCCCCCTTTTCTATCAATACCTTAATTGAAGAAGCAGGAACACTTAAGGTATATATTTTTTCAACACTTAAATAATACTCTCTCCATCCCACAGAATAATTTATGTTTCCTAAAATGGCAAAAAAATATAAATTATCATTTTTCTATTAGTGAGTCCCACTATGCGCGCACCACTTACTTTATTCATAAAATAACAATAAATTACTACTCGCTCTATAGACTGTACTGGCCTCAGGTTATTGTATTTCTAGAATAGTAATGAAAGTTCTTGTATCACTGAAGGATGATCTGACGACCAAAGTTTCCTTTTCAATTGTCATGTTAGGCTGAAGTGGTTTTGAAAATCCGTGCTGAGTTTCCTTCAAGCATCACTGCCAACACAATTTTAGTAGAGATGCCATTGCCAACGTGTACGACCAGGTGAAACTCATTTTAAGCTACATGTTTTCATTGCTGCTGTGTATATTTTGTGATACTTCAACCTTTTCCAATTATATCCTATCTTTGTGGCTCAATAATCATATATTTAAATTTTAGTCAGTTGGAGAAAGAATACAATCTTTAACGCTTCACAAGTCTCGTGATAACTCAAATCCATATTTGCAAACTGATTAAAATTCCAAGTTAATCGGTTATCTATTCCGACTAAATTTGCCCTTTATGTTTGTGTGAAATACCAACTGATTCATTTTCTTTTATTTATAATACATCAGGGTCAGTTTTGATTTGGAACGTGGAATAGTTGGTCAGGCAGCCGATTTTAAAGAATCACAGAAGAAACTCGAATGGAGTATGAAGAAGGTAACATCTACCATGCTTATTGCTTACTGCTTAATTAATTATGCTTCTTAACAAATTATCTTTAAAAATAGTTTCTGACTAGTTCTCACGTCTAACAGATTATTGGGGGCTCTGAACACACTCTACGTGCAAAGTTAAATTTTTCACAGGAGTTGCATGGTATGGTTTCAGGAGCTTGAGAATTTTATGTCAGATTTCGTTGCACTGTTATCATTTATTCTAGTTATCAATATTCTGCATGTTTTTGTTTTCATCCCATATTTTTTTATCTTTATTGTTGTTGCACAGGAAATCTCACTAAGGAAGCTGGGCCTGTTAGCATGACCTTCACAATACCTATGTATAATCCTTCAAAGCTACAGGTAAAGGCTGTTAGGATTATTTCTTAAACAGCTTCATCCTAATAAAACAGTGGAAAAGTTGTACTATATCTTCAAGAACAACGTAAAGATTTTGAAACTAATACATTCTTATATGTAAAGAATTGCACTATATCTTTGCTAGTTTTATGTGTGTGGGTTAGTCTTACCGAAATATCGTGCGTTGTTACAGGTGAAGTATTTACAAATCGAGAAGAAGACCAAAAACTCCAACCCTTACCGGTGGGTTCGATACGTCACGCAGGCTAATTCTTATGTTGCTCGCATATGACAAGGTAGTCATGGTTTCCTATGTTTATACTATCGTATCCTTACACTCTTTGAAATTTTACTGTCGGTGTAGTGTTTTTATTGAGTTATAACTAGATGACGCTTGAAAGTTGCAGCCCTTGTGCTACATCAACTCTTTTTATCTGGACTGCCTTTTTCTTTTTGAGTTTTGTTTTTACAACGTTATGATTGGATATGAGATAGAAATAGTAAAACAATTTTAATTTTTCATTTAAAGTGCATTTATGAAATAAATGAAATTAAGAAAATACTTTCCTCTTATAATATTTTTTTTCTTGTTTTATGATATTGAGATTGAGACGGATGTTTGTATTAAATTGGAAAATAAAATTAAGAATCAAACAGTACAATTCATCTTTTAACAGTTGCCCTTGTGTAGCAACTAGCAACCCAATTGAAAATGCAGTCCCAACATCTTATTTTATTTTTTCTAGAGTATGAAAATAAAAAATGAGCAATTAATTAAATAATTAATTAATAGGGCTGCAAATGAGCCGAGCAGCTCGCGAGCTGCTTGAATCAATGTTCGAGCTCGAGTCGAGCATTACTTTATACGAGCACCTGCACCGATTTTGAAGAATCGAGCGGCTCGAGAGCCGCTTGAATATATGTATTTTTAATTATATACATTTTAATATGTGTATATATATCGAGTCGAGACAAGCTTTTCAAGTAAGTCGAGACGAGCTTAGCAATACCAGTCGAGTCACTCGACCAAGTTGAATTTGAACTAATTGAGCGAGCATAAGTCGAGTGGCTCGATCGAGCCGAGCTCGAGCTGGACAATTTTTTCGCGAGCCGAGCTCGAGCCTATTAATTTTTTTTCCGAGCCAACTATAAGCTCAAAGCTCGATTCGTCTCTACTCTCTTGTAGCCCTAGGCATAAGACATTATTATTGAAAAATTATAATCACAAGACTATGTAGTCATTACTTTGTTGAAATTTATTGACTCGATTCAGAATAAGTTCTAAATAATATTCGATGTGATAAATATTTGAATCGAAATTTCTCGTTCTTAGTAAGTTAGGTTGAATTTCGAAAAAAAAGCTATTTGACGATCGAGTCGAATAAAATCGAACAAAATCAATGATGAGTCGATTTTCAAATGTGTGCGTGAAGCAAAGAAATGGGGGTGGACGGGCGCTGCAAATCGGAGTCAAAAGAAGTAGGCGAAATGACATCTTCCACACCGAACAATGCACGAAGAGAGGTGAATGGTTGAGGGGCAAATCGGTAATTCAACGCTGTTTCTGGTGTCGGGCAATAATGATGCGGTGTCAAAAGGAGGAAGAGAGAAAGAAAAGGGAAACATCGGTTGCCAATTTTGTCAAATCCACTTGGTCGGCTGTTGCTTTCTAACTTGTCTCCGCCACGCTCGAACCCCCACCGTAATTATTATGTTTACTACTTACTACCTTCACATTAATTACACCGTAAAGATGATACTTATGAACTTGGAAATAAGTAGTAGTAGTAGTATATCATTAATAATTCGTGCATAACTTAAATTTATACTCACTTCATCCCGTAGAATTATTTTTTATTATTATTTATTAACTTTTGTGTGTAATCTAACAACTAATATGAGAAGGGAAGAGTATATTATTAATGCTTACATATAAAATTCTATTTATTCAATTGTCATAGGCAAGAAATCTTGTTTCAAATATCTTGATAATAAAGAAACTCAATTGACAGGTAAGAAAACTTATTTCAAATGTCAAACGCTTTAAGTATTAAAGTTGTGAGTTTGAGATGATCATTTGTGAATTGTCTCATATCGAATTTATAAGAAACGAGAGATCATGTTATATGTAAATTGAGCTACTCTACTTAGTACCAATTGATTTTATGATGGAACTTTCCTACGTGTCTCGAGTCTCTTTTCTCATTTCCTTGCGCTAAGCGTGAGACCGCACTCACACACTTTCGATTTCAACAGAAAATCAATTCAATGAATCGATTCACGAGCCAAAAAACAAACATAAATAAATACTATGTGTCTCATAAAAATTGAAAATATTTTTTATTTTTTAACTCAAAAAATTTAAAAATATATTTTTTTTATCAATTAAATATGTGAGAGTAGAGAAGATTTAAAAATTAAGAAATATAATTAAAAAATCCAAAGTTAGAAAGTAGAGAAGTTAATGATTAGAAGGCCAAATATGGATGGAGAGGTAAGCCCAATTAGAAAGTGGGCCCGGTAGTCCTCATCCGTAAAAGGTCGTCTTCAATCCAATTCCAATTCCAATTCCAAATCCCCCTCTCTCTCAAATTCTGCACACTCTTTTAGACTTCTGCAACTCTCTACTTTCTCTCTCTATATAGGATTCGGATTTAATAGGAAACCAAATTCCATACACAAATTATATATATATACACCATAAATATATTCCCCAATAAAACAAAAAAGAGAAAACCATTAAAAAAAAGAAGAAGAAGAAGATGTTGAAGAGAGATTACGCCGCGGCCGCAGCCGAACAAACCAACAACATCATCAAATTCCAACAACTCCAATCCCACCCCTCTTCGCCGCCGCAGCACCGCGAGTACCCGCCGACCTCCGAGGACAGCCACAGCCCCACCCCCAAAAGGCCCAACAACGACGGCGCCTCCGCCGCAGCCGCCGATTTCCAATTCCAGACCCCGCCGCCGCAGCCCCCTTCCAACGACGGCGCGTCGATCGAAATCTCCCGCCGCTCGCGCGGCCGCCCGCCCGGCTCCAAGAACAAGCCC
Source organism: Euphrasia confusa (assembly GCA_954870475.1). Taxonomy (NCBI): domain Eukaryota; kingdom Viridiplantae; phylum Streptophyta; class Magnoliopsida; order Lamiales; family Orobanchaceae; genus Euphrasia; species Euphrasia confusa. Next base: position 41,964,610 of record OX940956.1, on the reverse strand, counting down.
AAGCCGCCCGTCGTCGTCGCGCGCGACCCGGCGTCGGAGCCCTCGATGACCCCCTACGTCCTCCAGGTGCCCGCCGGCGCCGACGTCGTCGAGGCGACGGCGAGATTCTGCGGGCGGAAGGGCACCGGCGTCTGCCTCCTCAGCGGGAGGGGCGTCGTCACGAACGTAACCCTAAATCAGCCGTCCGCCGCCCCCGGCCCCCCCTTGCCCTACCGCGGCCAGTACGACATCCTCTCGATCTCCGGCACGGTGTTTCCCAGGGGCGGCGGTTATTCGCCGGCGGCGACGAACGCGCCGCTCGGCGTGACCCTGGCGAGCACGCAGGGGCAGGTGTTTGGGGGTTTGTTGGGCGGGCCGTTGGTTGCGGTCGGGACGGTGTATCTCGTCGTCGCAACGCTGAATTGCGCGTCGTTCGAGCGGCTGCAGACGGCCGATCTGGCCGACCCGGCGGCGAACGAGTCGGCTCTGGCGCTCTCCGCCGCGGATATGGGCGGACCTCCGATTTACAGTTATCAGGCGTCCGACGTCGTGTGGGCGCCGTCACAGAGGCAGTCAACGGCGCCGCCTTACTGAGCATGAAAATTTGATAGTTCCGATTTAGAATCTCTTTGTTAATTCGGTTCCTATATTAGGAGTATATTTTTCTGATTTTTTTATGTGAGGGATTATTTTTTGTTCAGTTTAGATTGAGATTTTGTTAACTTTGATTCGTTTATTTCAATTTTAGATTTTATTTTTGTCTCACATGTGGAGTAGTAGTATTTTATATTTAGATCTTTAATTTAAACTAATTATTTATAAAAATCATAACAATAAGAGTTCATAAATTCATTCCTATCCCAAGAATCTAATAGCAATATTATAATCTTAAGTACTAAACAAATTCATTGTATGACAAAATTCCTTAGACTATTTACTATGAGAATGTTGAAAAAATTATTTATATATTGAATAAGGCAATGGAGGTGTTGAATCATGTATGTGTTGAATATGATATGGAGTTTTTGGAGTTGAAACAATTCAACAAGTTGAATCCTCACAAATGGGTAGTATGTGGAACACTTGGTGGTTTAAATTTTAAAATTTTCATAAAAAAATATCTTTTCAATTTTCACTATTTATTTATTTATTTTATCTTACTAGTTACTAACTACTTAAAAATAAAATTTTAATATTTTTAAAATATTTATTACTTTAAATACAATAATTAATATTACTTATTTAAATAAATAATGGCTGCCAAAATTCGAGAAAGGAGTCTCTGCAAATCAAAAGAAAAAGGTCAAATGGCTGCGGAAAGGAAAGAAAAAACCGAAATCGGCAAAACCCTCCCGGAATCGGAATCAGTCGATGATGAGGATTTAATCCGGTTGCGGGTGTTTTTCAATTTACGAAAAAGATTACCCGATTTACCATTATACCTCCTGTGGCCGGTTGTCGAATTCATCAAATCGTTAGGGTTCTTAACAGAAGAAGAAAGAAGGCAATTGATCTCGAAACTCGCAAAAAAGAGACCGGAAGAATAAATCAAACTGAGCATCGTTGAAACGATCGTCGCCAGAGACCCAATGGATACCGTAATCATCGAATGCCCCACATCGGAAAGAAGAGGGCTGAGTGCCAAACTCTTAAAAAGCTTCGTCTCCAGTTTAAACGATGTACTCCGAATGTTCCGAGCGTGGAGATTGATCCTACTCAGGTTACCTGCCAACGAGCTCCTGTGTTACCTGCTCGTCTGCAAGCTTTGGGAAACGGCGGTGGTTCGAAAATATATTCAGCGGATTGCATCTGGATATTGAAAGATTGTCACCGGGCATATCATGAAACTCCTTTTGATTACCGTAACTAGACAACTGCTTTTGTGTTTTGGTGGGATTCGATTTCCGATGAATATAAGGTAGCCAGGATTGTTTCTGTAAGTGCGTGACAGGGGTATTTACGAAGGAAAATACGCTGTCAAGCTTAAGGCAGGGTGATGCGCTACTTCAGTATGCCGCACCACGAAGCCTTACGATTTAGTTTGTTCGTTTTAATTAATTTAAGTATTTTAATGTGTATCTTAAATTATCAGTTTAATATATATATGATATATGTATAAGTTATGCAGCGGAAAGATAAACGTTAGGCAGAACGAACAAACTCACACACACAAACGAAGCGATAAATAAATAACACAAGAATTAAATCTTTGTATGGGTATTTAAATTATACCCATACGAATGTGCCTTACGGCTAAAATATATTATTAAAGATACGAGTCTTTACAATAAATAATCTTGGATTTACAATCGACTAAACTTAAGGCAATGCGAAGGCATTCCTTCTCGTTTATCGGATCCGAAGATTAATGAACAATCAAAACTGAAATAAAGCTTCTAACACTATCCTATACTAAATTACAGATCATAACTAAGTCGTACGTAACAATCTCAGATGAGAAGATAAATGGACGAAGAACTTCCAATGAAGATCTTGCCTACTAAAACCGACTAGCTAATGATCTTAATTAAATGATGTTTTCGGATAGATAAAAAGTGTATGGAATGAGCTGAAGTCTCCTGATATTTATAGGAGGAGCTCTCAACCGAAATCCCTAGTAAAACTAGGTTTAGAGTGGTTGAGAGAAGATAGGAACCGCCTTTGACCCAGCTTCTGTCTCTGCCGCACAGCGAGCTGTTCTTCAGGCAGGGCGAACCTTCTTCAATTCACTGGAATGCCTTGCCTCTTGCCAATGCCTTCCAATTCTCTTTATTTTCAGGTTCTCTATGCCTATCGCTCCTACTCGAGTCTCCTGCTCTTGTTCGTCGTGCGGCATGCCGAAGGTCTTCGTCCTGCCGCATGATTCTGCTAATGTCTTGATTGTCTAAACACGCATGATTCAACTGGAAACTCATGCTTACACATTTCACACATACAATGAGTGAAAAACAACAATATAAAGATGTGAAGAAAGGAGAAAACATGTAAATATGACTAAGGCATTGTTATGCTCAGTAACTCTGCCGCATTACTCTGCCTAGCAATATTTACACTAACAAACTCCCCCTTTTTATCTTTCTTCACAAAACATGAGGCAGAGTAAAATGACAACTCCCCCTCAATGAAAACTCTCTTACTTAGAGGTTTATGAATAAACATTTTGACTTAACTTTAGGCATGAGTAAGAACTCCCCCTTAGTTAATGCCTTCTAAGTTAGCAAACAAATAACAAACAACTTTGAAAAATAACACACCATTTTTTAAAAGGAAATAAAAACTTAGAATTTAAATTGTTCAAACCAAAATAACTTGAAACAAAGCAACAAGCAAAAATAATTGTTCAACATAACAAGAAAACTTAAAATAATTAAAATTCATCAGAAGAATCATCATCATCTCCATAGTCCACCAGTTTCTTTGCTCCTGTGGCAGCTGCATCTTCATCCTCTTCATCCTCCTCTTCATCATCATGTTCTTCAGTCTGCCTCTCTTGCTCCTGCTGTTCAGTCTGCCTTTCCTGCTCTTTACTCTGCCTCTGCGCAGCTTCTCCCCCTTTTTGTGTAGAAATACCATGATTATCCAGGAAGTAGAAGATGACATTCTCAATGCCAACAGCCATATGCCCAGTCATACTCTTGCACAGCTGATCCGCATAGTCTTGAGCAAACTTGCGAGCCTTAAGATAAATATCAGGGAGGCCTTGAGAGGAGGCAGCACCACCAGTGGCATCAGCATGCGGCATGGCAGTGGCATCAGGTTCCTTAGTTTCAAACAAGTGATACCCTTGCCATGGCAGATCATTAGGTTCCTTCGGTGTGAACTTGATTATTGGACTGCTACGACCCACATTGTCGGAGGCAATGGGTTCGTAGCCTTGATCTTGAACCATTTCCCAAATCAAGGAGGGAAAGCAGAGGCTATGGGTAGGTTTGAGGTTTTCGATTTGCTTGGCCATCTTGGAGAAGATTAGCTCTCCCAAATTGACTTGTTTACTTGCCCCGAGGGAGTAAATGAGCTCGGCAGTGGTAGCATGAACTCGATGGGTGTTGGTGGTTGGAGTCCAATTTGACTTTGCAATAGTAAACAAAAAGGAAGAGAATGCACTTATCTTTGGCACAAGGGGTGGATTGACTGAACCGAGGCCACCGAGGAGACGACGAGCGACGGCAGTGGGATGAGGCTTGAGTTGTAGAGGATACTGAACTTCATACCGATCAAGAAAAACATTTATGGCAGTGGGAGAGAAGTTGTAGACCTTTTGCCGAACATAGACCTTGCCATAACCACGAGATTTTGGATTTGCAAAACAGGGACGCAGGTTTGCGTAGAAATCTCGAATCAACTCCGCACAAAAACCTCCTGCATAGGTGACGGCCTTGCGAAGCTTCATTTGGTCCAAAAATTGATCAAGTCGTTGATCAATAATCGTCGAGAAATCAACCCGGCGGTCGGGGATGATTGGTTTTGCGGCATAGTAAGGCCCAAGAGTGGCACGACGACGGGACCAATACCTCTCGGAGTAGGCACCCATTTCTTCCATGTCCGAATTTGCATCTTCGGCAGGGGCATTCATAATGGCATCAGAGGCAGCCGTAAGCTTGCCCTTTTTCGTGGCTGAGGCAGGGGGAATGGTAGTGGCTTCCGGGTCACTCTGGGAGCTCGCGGCCTTGGATCCGCCGCCTTTTTGCTTCTTGCCCCGTGTGGATTTGGACGGAGAGGTGTCCAAATCAATGGGATTGGAGCGAGAAGTTGGTGGCAGATTCTTTGATTTGAGTCGAGCTGCCTGAGTGGATGGCCGATTGGATTGACGAGTGGGAGGGCCATACTTGACAGTAGCCTTGCGCTTCTTGCTGTGGCCTAATTCAGTTTGTTCGGACTCAGTGGCAGAGTCTTGAACCACTTCATGACCTTCCCCGTCGAAGCGTTCGGAGGCAGTCGACGTGTCCGGTGAGTTCCTGGGAAAAGGCGTGTCCGAGCGAGCTTTCCGGTATGGTGAAGGGCAGTCAAAATCACCATATAATCCCCTCATCGACGAGGTGTCAGAGTCGAAAGGGAGATCCTTCAAGCCGGTTGATGGTTTAGACGGCGTGAACTTCGGCAGAATTATTTGAAGGGGAACCGCGGCAGAGGGAGGAGCAACGATGGATGCGGCGGTCTTAGCACTGTCAGGAGTGGTAAAAAGATCCAAAAATTCCTCGGTGTCCATGGATCGTTGGTCATTGGCATCGTACTCAAGTACGTTGGAGACGCCAGAGATCACCGTCGGTTGACGAGGCGTCTGAGACGGCCCTGAATCAGATCCGCCTATGACATCATCAGGGATCTGTTTGTCTGTGGCACCCTGAAGGTCAGTCGCGGCAGGGGCAGTGAATGGTGGATCTGCGGCATCCTGAACTTCAGGGGATGCCATATTCTGGGCAGGTTGAACCACCGTGTGGACGGCAGACTCAGCAAGTCCCTGCAAAATTTCACCAGCCATGGTCCCTTCCGGCGAGATTGCCATCGGAGATCGGTGAGGAGACGTACCTGAGGCAGGCGACTCCTGGGTTTGCGGCGGCGATGAAGTGGTGGTCGGCGCGGTGGAGGCAGCGAGTAGACGCTTCTCGGCCTCTGTGGCTTCTTGGAGAGTGATGTTCTCCGGCGAGGCATCCGGTCGAATCTCCTGGAGAATCTTCATGAAGTTGGGATTCGCGCACAGCTCTGCTAGGATCTTGGATGCCATGGATTTGATTTTTAAGAAAAGGAGTTTAGGGTTTCGGTGCCGCACAAAAATCAGAATCGGGTTTTTAAAGGTGAGAGATGAGAGATTTTGAGTTTTGAAAAATTAAAATACTTCAATCGGTTGAGAAGAAGAGAGATTTTAGGAGATGAAGTTTTGAATTTCAAAGATAAGGATTGTGATTAAAAAAAAATGGAGTGAAAATAGGATTTAGTTGATGGAGGATATGAAAAGACTCCTGCAGCGCAATGATTAGTTTTCAACGGCTGGAAAAAAACGGTCGTTATGCGGCAGGGTGGTGCCGCAGTGCACTGCCTTGCAAAAAAAAAAATTTTTTTTTTTTTTTTAAAAAATCTGTTTGTTTTTTTTTTTTTTTTTTTTTAAAAAAACATATTTTTGTAGGTGTGAATTCTTCAAATATAGTAAACAAAATCCTAGGAAAAAAAATCATAGTCCTAGGTGATCTTCGTGCCGCATAGATTGAGCGTGCCCTTGCGTAGGCATTGATATCATAAATAAATATTGGGTGTATGAAATACCTAAATCAAATTGTACATGAAATTCTTAACCCTAATAAATCTAATTACATGTATGTGGGTTCGTCCATGTTACCAATGTGATGTTAGTATGTTCTTTTCCTTCGGAAATTTTTACACACAATTTTAATTTGATAAAAAGGCATAGGCAGAGCGAAGCTGGCATGATATTGCGGCAGCACGAAGCAGAAGGGCTTCTAGGGCATGATACACATGCACAAAGATCTTCGTAGTAGGATGAAGCGATCTGAGCTTAGTGGTTTAGTGAAGATATCAGCTTTTTGATTCTCCGTTGGTATGTGATCAAGCTTTAAGAGACGTTTTTCCACTAGGTCACGTATGAAGTGATGCCTAATACTGATATGCTTGGTTCGCGAGTGTTGAACAGGGTTATGGCTGATGTTAATGGCACTAGTATTGTCACAATAGAGGGTAAGGATGTTACTCTCCAAATGGTAGTCATCGAGCATGTGTTTGAGCCAAATAAGTTGAGTACTGCAACTCCCTGCGGCAATGTATTCGGATTCGGCAGTGGATAGAGAAATGCAGTTTTGCTTGCGGCTATGCCAAGAGATGATGTTGTTTCCAAGGAAGCAGCATCCTCCACTAGTACTCTTACGATCATCCAAGTCTCCAGCCCAGTCGGCATCGGAAAATCCAACCAAGTTGGTGTTGGTTTCTTTTGTGTACCAAATGCCTAGCTCGATGGTTGAGGCGACATAACGAATGATGCGTTTGACTGCCTTCAAGTGGTCTTCCTTTGGATCTGCCTGAAACCTAGCACAAAGACAAACACTATACATAATATCTGGTCGTGTTGCTGTTAGATAAAGTAAACTTCCTATCATAGACCGATAGAGTGTCTGATCTACTGCGGCAGACCCAGTGTCTTGAGCAACTTTGTCCGTTGAGCCCATTGGTGTCTTCATGGGTTTAGCTCCATCAAGGTGAAATCTCTTCACAAGATTTCGAGCGTATGTTGATTGAGAGATGAACGTTCCAGTAGGTCGTTGTTTGATGTGTAAACCTAAGAAATGGGTTAGTTCGCCTACCATGCTCATTTCAAATTTTGATGCCATGGCAGTAGTAAATGATTTCAACATTATATCACAAGTAGAACCAAATACAATATCATCAACATATACTTGTGCTATCAAAATTTTGGAAGAATTAAATTTAATGAACAAGGTTTTGTCGGCTGTGCCGCGGGTGAAACCAAAACTTAAGAGAAAATCGGTTAGGCACCCATACCAAGCTCGAGGAGCTTGTTTTAGGCCATATAGTGCCTTCTGAAGTTTATACACATGATCTGGAAATCTAGGATCTACAAAGCCTTTAGGTTGAGCAACAAAGGCTTCTTCATCAAGTATGCCGTTTAGGAAGGCAGCCTTAACATCCATTTGATGTAGCGTGATGTTAAGGTAGCAAGCAATGGCAATGAGCAGCCGTATGGACTCCATGCGTGCCACTGGTGCAAATGTCTCATCGAAATCGATGCCTTCGATCTGCGTATAGCCTTGTGCTACAAGTCGTGCCTTGTTCCGTACGATCTGCCCATGCTCATTTGATTTGTTTTTGAAGATCCATTTTGTCCCGATGACATTTTTGTTTTTGGGACGAGGGACGAGTTTCCAAACTTGGTTTCTCTCGAACTCGTTCATTTCCTCTTGCATTGCCATAATCCAAAAATCATCTTTTAATGCTTCTTTGATATTTTTGGGTTCTACCTCAGATAGGTATGCGACAATGCCTATCTCAAAACATGTAGCTGACATGCTCACATTTCTTGTCATGTTCTTGTAATCAATGGGCGGATGGATCCTTGTGCGCTTCGGCAGAATTTGGCTTGCTGGGTGATTCCTTCGAACATGCCCTGGTGGATCTCGTCGTGGTTCTTCCAATGCCTCTTCTATATCTGATGAATCAGATTCTTGAGGTGTTGTATGGTTATCTGACTGATCCGGGGATGCTTTAGATGTTCGGGCATCGGCATTGGGAACTTTTGGTAAGGCAGTTTGGTTCGTAGTGCCTTCTGTTGTTCCAGCTGCGGCAGGGTGTTCGAGTAGTTCTTGAATACCATCTTCTCGAGGTTTCTTGAGAATGCTGAGATCATCGAACTGCACATTCACTGATTCAATAATAGTTTTGGTTAGTGGAATAAATATTCGATAGGCATGACTATTTCTAGAGTATCCAACAAATAATCCTTTGAATGCCTTTGGTTCAAATTTTGTTCTAGTTACTCTATCATTCAAAACATAGCATACAGAGCCAAATACATGAAAATATTTCAAATTTGGTTTCCTATTATTTAGAATTTCATAGGCTGTCTTCGATGTGCCTCGCCGTAGGCTGATGCGATTAAGGATGTGGCATGCGGTATTGGTTGCTTCTGCCCAAAGAGCTTTGTTGAGATTTTTTGAAATCAGCATGACACGGGCCATTTCTTGTAGGGTTCTGTTCTTTCGTTCTGCCACGCCGTTTTGTTGAGGTGTGATTGGGGCAGAGAACTCTTGGGCAATGCCTTGTGCATCACAAAACTTGGCAAGTTGTTGATTCTCGAATTCGGTGCCATGATCACTCCTTATTCTTTTTACATTTGTTTCATGGTTTGTTTTGATCCACCTAATGAGTTTAGAAACTTCTCCAAACGTCTCACTTTATCCTTTAAAAAGCGTACCCATGTGTATCTTGAGAAGTCATCGACAATTACAAGTACATATCGATTCTTTGAGTGACTTTCTCTCTCAATAGGTCCCATTAGGTCCATATGAAGGAGTTCAAAGCATCGAGATTGCTTTTGGTAAAGATCTGCCTTAGAATTTGTTGATCCTGCGGCAGAGGCAGTTCGCTCTGCGGCAGGGAGAGCTGGATGACTTGTCCGGGTCATTTTTCCTTGTTGGCATGGTCCACATATACTTTTCTCGATCTTGGAGAGTGTTGGAAGTCCACGGACGGCATCGAGCTTGATAAGGCGCTCCAAATTCCTAAGGCTTGTATGACCAAGTTTTTGGTGCCATAGATCTACCTCATTTTGTACTTTCGCGGAGAAGCAAGTTTCTCCAATGGAGTAGCAATTGTTTGATGTAGATCTCTCCCCCTTAACGAGTGGTTTTCCCTCATGGTAAAAAACTTCACATGTTTGATGTGTGAATTTGACGTGCATGCCATCGTCGCATAGTTGGCTTATGCTAATGAGATTGGTGATTAAGCCTTCAACGTGGAGAACTTGTTGTAGCTTGGGCAGACCTTGTACGTTCAGAGTGCCTCGGCCTATAATTGATCCGCTAGATCCTCCTCCAAATGTGACTTCGCCTCCTTGAAATGCTTTATAGTTGACGAGGTGATTACTATTGCCGTTCATGTGTCGTGAGCACCCACTGTCGAAATACCATTTGTCATCCTTGGTAGCTTTGAGGGCGGTGAACACAACACTGCATTTTATATCAATTTTGTTGATAGATGATGTGGCAGGACTAGCATCAGGGAAGGCAGGAGGAACAAGACTCTCGTTATTAGTAGTGAATTTAGCTTTTGGAACCCACATATGTGATGCAACAGATTTAGACTTCTTTAAATAAGTCTCCTTTTCCTTAGACGCTTTTGATTTAGGTCGAGTGTTGTTGATCTTTTTGTGGGTATGCCATGATCCAACGTTTGAATGTAGGTGACGGCCATTTTCCCAATCCTCTTCACGTCTCCAACAATACGGTCGAATATGACCAGGAATCAAGCAGTAGTGGCATACATATCGTCTCTTCGATTTGTTCTTTGATTTGGGCAGAGGCTGCCTTGTCTTCGTTCTTAGCTGCAGCTTGTCCTTGCCTCTGCCTACTGCCTTTGCCGTGAGCAGTCACTTTCTTGATCCCTCTTGTAGTGGATTCTTGTGAAGGTGTGGGAGTAACTTGTGGACCATCACTTGATTCCTTCACAAAAGGGATTCCCGTTGAACTCTTTCTTGGGAGAAAAATGGCATCTACGGTCTTTTGATAACCGAGGTCTTGTCTTTCAACATTTGAGATACTCATCACGGCATCAAGTTTTGATGTGGCCGTGTTGAGTTTCTCAAAAGTGTTGTTGGCAGCCTCGAGTTTGCCATTTGCTCGTTCAAGCTCATTTTTTAGTTTTTCAACTTCCATGTCTTTTCTTGTGAGTTGAACATCGAACTTCATCAAGCGTCCTTCAAGGTCATTCTTTTCAATGAGCATTTGTTCTATGGTTATGGCTTGCTTCTTTAGCTTATCTTCATATGAGGCTTTGTTTGAGGTTAATGTTTCTACCAATTTGTTTTTCCGTTGAAGATCCATGCGTAGCTCATCAAATTTATCTTTTAGTTCAATAAAAAGATCAAAAGGAATTGCCTCATCCTCATATTCATTGTCTGAAATGGAGGCAGTGAGACAAATGATTCGTTCTGCCTTGTCTGCGGCAGAGGTAAAGAAAGCAACATGGCTTCGGCCTGCGGCAGGAGGTAGATCGTCGTCTTCTGAATCTGATAGAGAGATGCCGTCATACCGAGCGGCCAGTGCTGTTTCGGAGAACTCATGGCATAGTTGTTCCAAATCTTCTGGTTCAATCATGGAATTTAGGGCGATGCCTCGATCCTTTGATGGGCATTCCGAAGAGTAGTGCCCGAGTCCATGGCATGTATGACACGTGATTTTAGACCAGTCCTTCGAGGAGTTTGAACCGGTGCTTGATCCAGGGCTTGATTGACGCGTCACGAGCCTTCTATCTTGATTTGAAGAGATCTTGGGAGGAAACTTCCTTCGGCGGGGATCGTATGGTTTTCTTAACGACCGAACAAGCATGGCATCCACCTTCTTTGAAAGTAGGGCGTACGTGTCTCCTCCGTCTTCTTGTCCCAGTAGCTCATAGATTTCTTCGTCAGTCAAGTCATTTGTCGAGGAGTTGGTGCTGCTGCCTTGTGAGCTCCTGGAGTCTCTGCCATGCGAACTTCTGGAGTCCCTACCGTCAGGTTCTGCCACCGTATAGGCAAGGTTTTTCTCGCTTTTTCTTTCGCGTGACTGACCATAGGATGCACGGTCTTCCTCATTAAGCTCATGGTTCTTAAGAATTCCCATTAAGGTGATGTAGTCTTCAGAGGTACCTACGGGACCATCTTCGATGGCCGTTACTTTTGATCGAAACTTTGAGTTCATCGATCTAAGTAGTTTGCTACAAACAGCCTCATTGCCTATGGGAGAGCCAAGGTCAGCACATTCAATGACGATAGACATGATTTCGCCAAAGTACTGCCTTGCCGACTCATCCTCACGCATTCGTAAGTTTTCGAAGCGAGACATGAGCATTCGGACCTTGGTTTTCTTCACCGTGGTATTTCCTTCACAGTGAAGTTCCAATTGGTCCCATATACTCTTGGCTGATGCACATTGCTTGACAATTTTGTACATATCACAATCGATAGACTCAAGGATGGCACACCTTGCCCTATCGTTGGCAGTAGCTGCGGCAACCTCATCGGTAGACCATTTTTCGGGAGCTTTTTCAAGCATTTTACCGTCCGGTAACTCCTCCAAAGGAGGTTTCCATCCTCTAAGGACTGAAAGCCAAGCATTTCGGTCAATGGATTTAATCCGTGCCTCAATACGTGTCTTCCAAAATCCATAGTTGGTACCGTCAAGAACAACCGGTGTTCGTACGATAAAGGATGGATCTGACATTGTGAGTGTGTAAAATCAGAGGGACCGTTAGCACTAAGTGAGTCTAGTGTCTGCTCTGATACCACTTGTAAGTGCGTGACAGGGGTATTTACGAAGGAAAATACGCTGCCAAGCTTAAGGCAGGGTGATGCGCTACTTCAGTATGCCGCACCACGAAGCCTTACGATTTAGTTTGTTCGTTTTAATTAATTTAAGTATTTTAATGTGTATCTTAAATTATCAGTTTAATATATATATGATATATGTATAAGTTATGCAGCGGAAAGATAAACGTTAGGCAGAACGAACAAACTCACACACACAAACGAAGCGATAAATAAATAACACAAGAATTAAATCTTTGTATGGGTATTTAAATTATACCCATACGAATGTGCCTTACGGCTAAAATATATTATTAAAGATACGAGTCTTTACAATAAATAATCTTGGATTTACAATCGACTAAACTTAAGGCAATGCGAAGGCATTCCTTCTCGTTTATCGGATCCGAAGATTAATGAACAATCAAAACTGAAATAAAGCTTCTAACACTATCCTATACTAAATTACAGATCATAACTAAGTCGTACGTAACAATCTCAGATGAGAAGATAAATGGACGAAGAACTTCCAATGAAGATCTTGCCTACTAAAACCGACTAGCTAATGATCTTAATTAAATGATGTTTTCGGATAGATAAAAAGTGTATGGAATGAGCTGAAGTCTCCTGATATTTATAGGAGGAGCTCTCAACCGAAATCCCTAGTAAAACTAGGTTTAGAGTGGTTGAGAGAAGATAGGAACCGCCTTTGACCCAGCTTCTGTCTCTGCCGCACAGCGAGCTGTTCTTCAGGCAGGGCGAACCTTCTTCAATTCACTGGAATGCCTTGCCTCTTGCCAATGCCTTCCAATTCTCTTTATTTTCAGGTTCTCTATGCCTATCGCTCCTACTCGAGTCTCCTGCTCTTGTTCGTCGTGCGGCATGCCGAAGGTCTTCGTCCTGCCGCATGATTCTGCTAATGTCTTGATTGTCTAAACACGCATGATTCAACTGGAAACTCATGCTTACACATTTCACACATACAATGAGTGAAAAACAACAATATAAATATGTGAAGAAAGGAGAAAACATGTAAATATGACTAAGGCATTGTTATGCTCAGTAACTCTGCCGCATTACTCTGCCTAGCAATATTTACACTAACAGTTTCTAAACCCAACAGCACAACCGTGGCTTCAGTGTGGGCTTCGGGTTCTCCTGAAACCTGGAGCGAGATTTCTGTCGGTTTCAAAGGCTCTTATTATAACCCTCCTTCTATGGTTACTGGATGCGATATCGTTATTGGGGATATTGCTTATTGGGTTGTCTTTCAACTTAATGGTGGCCATGTTGGGAAGTTGTTTGTATTGTCGCTCGATTTGAAAACATTGTCGCTATCACTGAATAATCCATTTCCTCTGCATTTCATGAAGCCCAAGGCTCTCTGTGGATTCAGAGATAACTTCATGTTGGTGCCCGATAATTCCTTCTTGTTTGCAGCAAACTGGAAAGGGAATTTTGCTTTGGTAGAAAACGATGAAGAAAAACAAGTGTACAATGTTTGGACTATGGATGATGATTGTTGTTGGCGTATTGCTTCTTCATTTCTTGTAGAATTTAGTATAAACAGATGCGTAAATCATATAAATACGAAATCAATTCTGACGAGGGTGGTTGGTAGAAACCGCATCGGAATAAGCTTATTTGACCTTGAAAAGGGAGAAGGTGAGTTGATACAAGGTTACAAATATGTTAAGTTTTTTACTTCGGCTCATGACTTTGTGGGAAGCTTTGTGTCCATTAAGGGGTTTAAGCCCCCGGAAGCCTATGGATTGAGCCAACTTCCACTTCTCAGAATTCTTTGGCCCTGTCCTTCTGCTTCCAGTGAGTTTATATATCATTTTAGTTTAACGAGATTTTGATATTCTTGTAACAGCAATATGCACGCACGCGCATACAATGTTTGAGCGTGTAATTTTTTTGATATTCTGCTTCCAGTGGGTTGCATGTCTTTTTTGATATTTTTCTTGCATAAATTGAGGTGAAACCAAACTTGTATGTGTCAACATATATTTGTTTAAATCACAATCACTCACTCAGAGTATTACTTCATGTGATAAATATTGTCTTTTCCTTTGCAATAGAAGGATATACTATCATAGATGTTGGGGGTATGAATATCAAGATAATTTCCCTCCATTATGAAAAAAATAATACTACATGTAGGTAGTAAGTCTTGATTAGATTATGTTTATTTATCGGCCTTTATACGATTGAAGGAAATAAACAACATGCATCTAGGTTTCCAGGCCAAAACAATCTTCGTATGTCGTCTCGTAATTATTTGAATCCCCATGAATCCAGCTAGAAGCATTTCTATGAGCCTCCATCACACACAAAAAAATCTATAGTTCAATACGAAAGTTCCAACACCCTAATACAGATTTAGATATTTTTAAAATTGTTTGGAGGGATTCCCACTGCCTCACTGATCTGAGAGTTCATCAGTGGTGGACTGACTGGTAGTCATACATGTAAATTTTCGATGTTTCTCCAAGTTTCAAAAAATTACAAATAGATCCTGTAGTTTCAGAAATTACAATTGTTCTCCTAATTCCTTTTGGAAAATTAGAAACAAGTCCTACCATAGTTAATAACCTTTTTAGGTGGTCCCCAATTTAGAAACTCCAAATTCACCCCTTAAAGTGTTTCCCAACTTGACGATTAAACTCAAGAGATGAATCATTTTGTAGCATAATGCAAGATTCAAAACAATGTATATTCATGCACGGCATGCCATGTCTAGGTAACGAGCAAGATTCAAAACAAGCTATATATGATGTGTGTTTATTATGTATGAATAGATTTTCTAGTCAATCTATGATATGTGTTTATGTATACTCTGTTCCATGATAATTATGGTTATGGACAAATTAATGTTAATTTTATGTTACTATGTTTTTATGATTCATTAAGTTAGTTTGTGATAATATTCTCACACCTTCAACTCTTTGATTGTGCAGGTACCTTGGGGTGTCCGACCGAAATAAATATTATTATAATTTATTTAATTAATAATTTATTATTATTATATAATAAATAAAAATAAATTTTAAAAATGGATTAATCAATTTACTTTCGAGTTCGCAGGTGACTCACGATTGAATATTTAATAACTGGGTCACGGCGGATTGACCCGCTTATTGATCCGCTTTTTAATCGTGCAGGTTCAACCGTTCAACCCAAAATAAACTTAAAAAACATTTTGACTTAAAAATAGGTAGATAAAGTTATACGGAGTATATGGAAAACAAACTTTCATTATTTTTTTCCTAAATTTATACGTATGTATTTATGTAGTATGTATTTATTTATTTTAGTTTAAAATTCAAATTTATTTTTTCTTTTTTTAAATTTAATTAAAAGAATTACAGTAATAGTATAAAGATATTTATATAATCTACACATTCCTAAGGTCATCTTCAACTCAAAATCAAAATTTAAACTAAAAAATAAATTTAGTTTTAAATTAATTTACAGTAATTTGACTCGAGAAATCAATACTCAAAATTAAAAAAATATTTTTGAAATATTTCTCTTATTTCACTTTTTTATATTATTTTTATTAATAACTAATTTTTTTACAAATGTATGATTTAACCCTTTGACTTTTGACATTAAAAATATAATAAATATTATTTTTAATTTATAATTTAATATAATAAAATACTAAATAAAATATTAATTAAAATTTTATATTGTGATGTGTATTTTATTTTATTATTAAAAATACTTTTATTAAAATTTATTTAATTATTATTAATATGAATACTAAAAAAAATTATATTACAATAAATATTAAATAAGAAATTAAAAAAAAAGTTTGATAGCTCATTTTTATTAATATGTAAAAAAGAATGATTGTTTTATAAATAATTAATAGTTTTTAATAGTTTTTAATTTGAGTTTAAAGTAAACGTTTTATGTTTTGGCATGAATTGGGGCATCTCTTCTAATTCAAAATAATTGTTTTGGGATGAATTGGGGCATCTCTTCTAATTCAAAATAATTTTTTAAGTATCAGTTGGAGATGCTTAACCGGAACAAGGAGTGGCAAAAAATGAGGGCATATTAGTCATTATGTATTATTTATTTACATCAATTGTTTATTTAAGTTATAAAAACCCTTGTCTAACTTATTCTATCACCTCACCTCATAATATCTCATTTCATGGATCTTGTTACATATACACCGTTGAGGTTACCAGAGTCATCATTAGTCCTACAACTATTAACTTTAAGGTTACTACTCCTTCCCCAAAAACCATCCCCATCAATCTTGGCTTCCACCGGCACTCGCCTTTTCCGGTCAGGCGACGACACAGAGGATGATGGTGAAGGCGTGTCTGAATCCATGTCTCGATGATCAAATGCGCTCTCGTCTGTGCTCGTGGATTCCCTGTTGCTGCTCTCCGTGCTGTGGGACCCAGTCTCGGAGAAGAACGAAGAAGGGTGCTCTTCGTCTTCTTCCGAGTTTGAACTTGAGCTCGTTCGCCCGTTGTTCAAATCAGTCGGCGATAAATCCCACGGTTCAGGCGGGTGGAATATGAATTTATTAGTTGTAAGGTTTTTTGATGGTTTAGGAGGAGTCAACGAGCTTCTTATTGCTTTCGGGGCACGGGGGGAGCACCTAATTTTAATTCGGGCAAAAGACAATTTGTTAGTGTAATCTAGGGCGGTTGATAAAGACGGGATGAGTTTTGTGAACGTCTCTTACCTTGCATAGAAAAGCATGTAGGCGTCGTTGGACAGAACCTTCTTGAGATCCACCGATTGCACCTATGGTAATAATAAAACAAATGAATACAGTAGATTAAAAGGATGAGATATAGCTGAATAAGTTGGTCTTGATTGAGACGAGATATTCCGTATTCGTAAGTTCAAAGAACGTACCAAACTGTCGTCAGCTTTGAACCACTTCCCTTGATTATTCTTTACATAACACACGTAATGACCAGTGAAAGTGGCGTTCTTCACGTCTAAGTGCACCACTGCCCCATAAAGCTGGTAAATAGGGGACTTGTCGCTCGTGCCCCTCATGTAAGTAGCTAAATTTAGAAACTCTGGAAACTTGACGGACTTGTTCAGCTTCCCGAATTCACCCGACTGCAGAATTCATAAATTAAAACACTGATATACAGTAGATGCAAAAACCAATAATGTGAAATGCAAGTGTAGAAGTGATTGATTGATTACCTGGAATCTTTTGAGAGCAATGGTGAGAACATTGGGGGCCTCATGTACTCTCAGCTTCTTTTTGGCCCTCTCGTAAGATTTACATCTGAGAAATGATTTTGTGAGCTCAGTATCATGTACATATCATCTCATCAGTTGAATACGTAAAATTATCTTATGTGTTATCATCAGCTAAGAAGCTAATATGTACTCCCCTTTCCATTGTTTCTATTTTAAAAACAGTACATCTGCTGATAAGAGTGATTTTCACCAAAGAACTTAAGCATAACTCATCAACAAACCTGCCACAACGGTACTTATTTTCCCCATCTAAAATCTCCGAGCGAGTGAAATGACGTAGGGCATCTTCCAGAGATCCGATCTCTCCTCCTATCTCGATAGTGAGATCCATTATTCTTTCATGCTGCCTGGAAATCCCCCCACACTTCATGCATTCTATCTGCATTTCAATTCACAATTCAAAAGTTTATTTTTATTTAGTTTAATAAAGCCCCCTATCTCCATCATACATCAAATAAAGTTCCACAAACAACCTTCGATTGTAGGTAGCCCCCGAATGTGAGCCCCAAAAGAGTGGTGTCTTCGTCGTCCAAAGAGCTTGGCAAGTTAACGGTAGCATTCTTTAAGCAAACAAGTTGCATGGCATCGATTGCATATCTGTAATATTCAATATATGATCTCAGATATATTTTAACACTGATGAAACTGGTAAAACCAAAGAATATGCACTCATCTCTAACCTCAGGAACTCGTGAGCATCTTCTTCCCTTCCATTTCCAAGATGACTAGCAACACGCTGCATTTGGGACAATAAGCAGGCGGGTGAAAGAGGATAGTTGCCTTCCTTGGTCTTCTTAACTAGAGCCTCCAACTCACACGTAAAACACCATTCATTCTTACGACCTATTTTTTCAGGAATATGTGACTGGAGGGGGTCATGTGAGAGAAGGTAAAATGCAAATATTCACAGGATATAAGATTCCAAGGGCTCATTTTAGATTTTTGGATGGAATTGGTTTAGGAAAAAGTTATGTTCAAGACTCGGGTTTGGAGAAATACTTTTACAAATATATTAATGTACTATATATTGTTTTGTGTTTCCTGATTAGTGATTAGGCAGGACAACTGTATCAATTGTTAAAATATCCTTCCATTTTAAATATTCTTGAATGGACATAGAAATATCTAGATAGGATAAATTACGATCAGTAAATGGTAATCCCACCCCTCCCCAAAGACTAACAATAATCGTGAATTTGTGGTATTAACTCCCAGGCCAAGGGGGCAATATTGGGCCCAAATACTAAACATGAGGTTAATTAGAAATTATAGGATATCCTAATCTATCATAATTCCTAAACACACACACACCAAAAAAAAAAACAAGGACTAGCCAAGCATGAAGGTTCACATGATTATATGAGCAAGTAGGGTAAAGGGTGACTCACAAGTGTTTGTATGAAGCCCTTGGAGAAAATATGCTGTGAGGGGCGGAGTAAATGCCAGACACTGGAGTACGGCATTTGCATAACAGCTGCAAGAGATTTGGACAATCGTAAACTTTTCTGTGCATTAAGAAATTTAAGTAACAAATTCAAGTCATGATATTTCACTATCAATTGAATAACTTATTCCCGGACCACCAGAAGAAAAAAATAATGAAATGTATACTGGATACTTTAAGTAATCATTTTTTAACTTTGGGAAATAAAATTTACAAGATGACTGAAGAATAGAAGTTGTAGCAATGTTAAATGCAGGATTCGGATTACATAACCAGCCCTTAAGTTATAGATACTACTATGCGAAGCTAAGAACTGGGGGAGTTTTACCTGTTCCCACAGTTTTTGAGTCCACTTGGGCGTAATTCTACCTTGTTCCAATTGTAAAGCTTCACAAAAAGCTCGTATGAAAACAACCCCTGTAAAACAAAACTTGGTTAGCAGTTATAATTTTCTACTAAGAACTTGTTCTTTTTCTTTTGTACTTAATTTCAGTTCAGTTCGCTTCAGTTCAGACTCAATTCATTTTATCTTAATTAAGTTCGTTTCAAAATAAATTAAAATAAAATAAATAAATAAATATTTAAATCAATAATTTTAAATATACAATCTACTTAATGTTAGAATATTATTAATATTTTTTTTAAAATATTTAACAATTTATAAATTTTATTATTATTATTTTTATTAAAAAAATCAATTTAATTCACTTCAGTAGTTCAGTACAGATCCATTCAATTCAGTTCAACTGGTTTCAATTCTAAAGAAAAGGTCCTAAGTATGAACAATGGACAATAGCAAACATTACCTTGAGGTTTGATCTAATTATAAAAATCCCCGGCTATTTTCCAAAATTAAAAAGAAAAACAAAAACAAAGGCTTGATTCAGTGTTGAGAATTAAATGACCAACAATTATACTTTTATAACTATGGAAGGGGATTTCAAATGTTTATTGCTTATTTCTTATGAACGGGTAAGTCTCACATAATAATATCTCAGGGGCATTTGTTATTTTTATTTCTATTTTTGCAATTTGGTCGAATCTCAAGGGTATTATTTTAAATTAAACATGCGGCAAACGAGCATGCATAACAAAGGAATCTTCAGGCGCACCTCATATTTTCCCATTATCCAGCTTCCAGCACCTAAAGAACCAGGGCTACTAAGACTAGAAGCCTTGTGCTCATCCACGATTCTCCTTGTTGATGGATTAGTTCCATTTGTCGCAACACGAACATAACCACCTCTGTCAGAAAAGCGAGAAGCGTCCGCATGAGTGTCTTTGTTTTCCACAGACTGAACATCCGGAAGAGTAGTAGTCTTGGTAGAGGTAATAGAGGGACAAAAAGCTACAGAAGGTTTTCGTCTCGAAGAATAATCCATCCGTTGACCTTTCAAAGCATCTAAAACATCATTTGTCCTATCAACTTGACGATCCACCACTTTCGGTGCAAGAGATTGCAAGCTGCTAAAATTATTAACATGTTTACTTGGTACAGACCATTCCTCAGATAAACGTTCACGGGAAGCATTAGAGGGTAGTTTAGCTTCTTTCTTTGAGCAGCTAAGACCATTTTGGCCAGACATTTTGCAATTCAAAACTGGTTCCTTGGCATGCAAACCATCTTCACTGACGTCTGGTAATGCAGGTGACTTTTTAGGCATCGATGTATCTGGACGAGGATCATCTGTCTGGACTATGTTCACATCAGAACCTAACATTTCCACACGGGCATTAGTTTTTTCACCGAAAGATGGCAGAGATGAAGCAAAAGAGTTTGACTTCTTAGCTTCATTGAACTTCAGAGCATTGAAGTAATTCTTTTTGGGCTCAATAGTACCAGCCCAGAAATCAGAGGACGTAGAAGGTTCAGAACGTGAGTTTTCTTCAGAATCAAACAAACTTGGAGATTTGGGTTTCTCATCTACATCAATACAAACAGACTTAGGATTGGTCAAACCAGACTTTTCCGATAAGAACTGTCCATCGCATTTATCACCAGACTTTAAGACGTTATCTGAAGCAACAGACATGTAAGTTGAAATTGTTGGTTTAGAATTTTCATCAGGAAGATGAAGGGATTTCACATTCATGCCAGTTCGTTTCCGGCCTTCTTTAGTTGCAGTTTCAGGTTCGTTATTCTCATCGGGTACATGAAGCGTAGAATTTGAAAGCGCGGGTTTGTCGGAAGATGACTCGACCGGCTTTTTATTAAGCATTACTTGAATCCCATCTTTAACGGTTTCAATCTCATCTGGATTAAACTCCTTAAGGCGAGAATGAGACCTCGGATCTATGTACTGATGAGTGGTGACTACGCGGCATTCATCCTTGTGACCTTGTCGCCAATGGAAAATTTGACATTTTCTAGAGCTGCAAAATTATGGGTATGTGAGTAAAATGCAACATGAGAAAATAACATGCACACAATGATTGCATATAATGAAGAGTATTGTAATGTCATGCAGCACGTGAAAAATCACTATAAGGCTACTGACATCAGAATTAACTGCGTGAAAATTTACTCTCGCTTTCTTTCCTTTTTCATTGAAATAAACCAAGGTTTGACAATCTGCGTGTTTCCCCTGGTTTTACAATTATGATGATGAATACGGTAGTACTTGACAAATGCTAAATTTATAAACATAATTATATTTCTACAAACTATATGTGTATGGGAAGGGAAAATTTATTAATTATAAAACTAGATTAGGTTGAGCAGAATCAATTATTTTACAGATTATTAATTTGAACATAACCAATTTCTTAATTATATTTTTTATAGGCAGTAATTAGGTACTTAGTTGATGGATATGTGAACGAAACAATGGACCAATATCCCTTTTATGCTAATTTTTACACAAGATGCAAGCCCTTAATACATCGAAAGTGACTTCTATCTTAGAAACATGATACAAATGAATATGTTGAATCTTGAAAGAATTAAAAATATATATATAGCATGCTAGCACATTTGAAAGGTTCAAATAGGCCATAACGGAATGTATCAATACAAATCTAAATACCAAAAAAATTGTGCCACAGAATTTCATAGTGGCTATAGATACATTATAAAGGCGTTATGTGGCTAAAATGGTTGTTTTATGGGGCCCTCATTGGTATTAAGATGGTTGATTTCATTTAAAGTTCAACCAAGTCCTCAATCTCAGCCGAGCCAACATGGCAACATAATCTAAATGATTTATGCACAAGTTTACACTTCGCACTAGGCGCCAAGGGTTTGATTTCTATAAATTACATGTGCATATATGACATCTTATTGATCGTGTGGAAAAGGCACCGACCGCAACGTAATCTAATCTACATTCATTAAAGTCGGCAAACATCTCACTTCAAGATACCTTTTTTAACCGTTTTAACGTTGGTCTCTTTCTTTATTTTCTTTACATAAATTCCCTCATTTACCGCAAATGAAAATCGCTCCCACCTTAACTTATCTTATACTATATCGTTATGTAAGCTTAGGCAGAGCTACTAAGGGACATAGTATAATTCGATTCACACGACAATTAAATTTAAAGAGCTTGTTGAAATCAAACAAAAACAAATAAAAAAATGTATGCAAATCTAAACCTAAAAAGATGAATTAAAGTTCCAGAGAAAGGGGTAGGAGTGATCAATCACGATTTACCAGTAACGAACGGATTTACACTGCTTGCAACGCGTTGTGGTCGGACTGAAGCACACTTCACACTGATGCTGCAACTGCTGAACCGGAGGTGGGCCCGGCACAATAACCACCGGCTCCTTGGCCACCGGCGGCTCAGCTGCCACAGTCCAGCTGCTAAAGCTTTTGTATCCAGAGGCCGCTTCTAGCTCAGCCCTAGCTGCCTCCTCCGCCGCCAGCATCATGAGCCGCTTGATCTCCTCCCTCCGTGAAGCCACGCGCCGCCATTTCCAGCGGCCGGCGAGCCACCCCACCACCAGCACAACCACACTGATCCAAAATCCAAAACTCCCCCAAAAAAGCATTTACGCAGGCGGATCAAACAGCATCCGGTGAAGCCCCAATTCTTCAAATTTCATAGAATGATTCCACCCCGAAAATGAAAAATCGATTCGCCCGTAAACGCGAAAAATCGTGTGCCCGGAGATCGCGGCGAGTCGAAACAGAACGAGGTTAGGTTAATTTTGTTGAGATCGAAATTACAGGAAGATCATAGACGAAGGAAAAAAAAAAGTGGTTTTGGTGTGGAAACGTTTCTTGGTAGTCTTGTAGTTTTCAGTAGTAAATATCAAAATAAAATAAAAATAGAAAAGATACTTAGAATTTCATTCCTTCCCCATAAGATAAGAAACCGTATTGAATGTATATAAAGAATAATAATTACTCGTGTATTTACGACATTAACAGATTCTTTTATATTATATTTAATTATTTAGTTTAATAAATTATCATATATTGTAGTAAACTAGTAATTGGCTGCATAAAAAAAATGAACAAATATATTAATGGCTCTATGTCATGGAAAAACAAACACATTTTTTTAGCATAAAAGTTTTTTTTTAATTATTTTTTGTTTCAAATAATCCTAAGAAAAAAATTGGGAAGTCTCATAATTATTTTTAAAATAAGATTTTATTTATATTTTTTAAATTTTCAACTTAAAACACAATTTTATTCATTATTTTTAGGTTGAAAGATAAAATTTTAATATTTTTTAATATATACTATTTGTATTATAAATCATGTGTGTACATATTGAAAACAACGTTTTCCAACAAATACGGATCCTATGTATACATTTAAAGTGATTTATTGTGTAAATTGCCTAATTGGTCAATGGTGGTCCCACATCATCTAGTGATTAATTGTGTAATAAGTGTGGGTAATTGTGTAATACAGTACATTAATATACATTTATTATGTAGATTTGATGGTAATTTATTTTGTACGGAGTATTAAACATTCATTTCCATTTTTAAGATAAATAAAAAATGTAAATAAACATTGAACAATCACCTTTTTTTGTGTGATTTTTCATTTTATTATATCGTTGCAATGAATGAATGAATGAATGGAATACATTTGTCATTTCAAGTCCAATAATGGTTTATACACATATAAGTGAAGGTCAATTGCATATCAATGGAAGTTCGTGGTCGAAATCTATTTCTTGAAACAACGGTCTTCGATCGTAAAACCAGTCACCGATAGTTTGTGCAATTGTCTGCAAATAACAAGAAGAAAATAATAAGTTTGTAAACAATTTATGATGTATGAAAATACTACAATGTCTTACTTGGTCTTTCAACTTGTACGACTCGTTCCATCCTTTATTATCGCCAAAGTGCCCATGACGCGTGCAAGGGTGAACAAACATTCCTATCGAGGAAGAATCGCGTATTCCTTGCAATAGTTCGGTGACAGCTACACCGTATTCTGAACAATAAGAACAAATTTAGATAATCGTAATATACTCATGACTTTTATCAATCAATTATTTTCGATTTGATGTTGAACATAATGAAATATAGACAAAAAAAAAGTGTGTATGTACCCTTGATGCTTTGAAGATTAGAGGGTGTGCAGTTTTTTAAATTGCTAAAAAGGCAATTATTCATCGATTTGTAGTCATTTGATATGGAATGAGCCGTCATCTAATTGAAACACAAGAAACTAGTTAAATAAATATTAGTAATATATAGTATATATATATAATAATCATTTCATATATACGTATCATTTATAATTTGTATATATATACCTGATATAGATCGAATTTCGACTCGACTATAAAGAGGGGTGTGCGAACACTTTTGATTATATATTCCGGGAAAAGGCACTGCAATAATTTGTTCAAGGCGAAATTGAAATGTTACTAAATATTTAAAACATCATATTAGAACGAATAAAACATCAAATTTATTAAATTTATCTCACCAAACTTGCATTCATTGTTGACGTGCATGATGGAAAAAGTTTATCTTCAAATCCCTACAATAAAAAAATACAATAATAATAGAGATTTCTTTAGTTTAGAATTAACTTTTATCAATAAATTTATTTTTATCAATAATAATAATAATACGTACATGATATGAAATCACTTTGGAAAATATATTGGCTCTGGTTTGAGCTCCATACAGTTTTGGCCTGTCACAATTATTTTCAATAATATTATTATCAACACAATATATAGTATATAATTTCACTAAAAATTATCAAAATAAAATAAATTAAAATTTGGATAATAATAGCAAGGCTTACGCATGAACAAAGAAGCCGGAATCGATAACGCATTTGACTTGATTGGCATTAGGTACGAGCGCTCGAAAGCCGTCGCAGTGCAAGGTGGCCGCTAGTCCTCCGGCCGACCCACCGGAAAATATGGCCTGAGCAAATTTTCGCTAATTAGCATCAACACATAAATCATCCACAAAACAAAATTCGTCGAAACGAACATACATTCTTCGCATTCGACATTCCCTTCTGCAACAATTCCTCCATCACCGCATCGAAAATTCGTGCACCTCGACTCAAAATAGTCTACGAGAATCAACAGAAGATGTGTGATCAAATTAATCACGTGTTAGAAATCGCATCAATATCTAAAAGCTCGAACTGTTATAGTAATTAGGTAACCTGATACATTTATATCAGTGAGACGAATATATTCTGCAATATCATGTTAAATGTTTTAACACATACATATATACAAGGCTTACCGGATGATCAAGTTTTCCCATGAATGACGACCCGTCACAGTACACAACCGAGACTCTATTCCAGTTGTAGAAATCTGACGAATAATCGAATTCGAATCCGAATCGAGTTTGGTTACGTTAATTAACAATATAATTTATAGTAGTGTATAAAGAAATTAACTCGATCGAGTTTACCTGGATTTTCGAGGGGATTCGAACTTCTGATCTGTCCGAAATAACTGGACTGTTGATCGCCGAACGTACTGCTTCCAAATGTTGTTTTTAATCTCCCTTCACAATAAGCATCATTGTTGCACCAACCACCACCCTGAAAATCCAATCAACATCCTCTAATTAATCATCGTGATTAAGAATAATTAATTACAATTAAGTTAGTTAATCACATTTAAATAGAGAATCCAATTGTCGACTCCCTCTCCCGATCCAGGGGAATAGTAGTATGCTGCGGGGGACCCATCATTGCATACTACACGTACAAATAAAAATAAAAATAAATTTATTATCATAATAAATATATTTTGATTGAAATGAATGTATAATTTTTTAAATTAAAATTAATAAAATTTAGACCTGCTCCTTTTTGCACTGCATCTGTAACATATGTAATGGGGACGAGATCTTCGGCGCCATGGACACGATGAGTAACATTCATCGCAACAAAGGCTAAGCAAACGACAAGCTTTACCAAGTGATCGCGCATGGTTCGAATGTTTCCAGCCATTCTAAAACATAAATACGAACGAAAAGATTATCATTGTCGTAACATTTTTTTCTTTTAATGAAGACAAAAAAACAAACAAATACCTTAAGAACCAAGGATTGATCGATCACTTTTTGTAAAGCTTGAATATTATTATTAATTATGATATAATTAATAATTAAGTTGTTAATGATTGTGGTTTTTTTTAAGTGTGTTTTCGTTGCTTATATAGTCGTACGCATTTGGTTCCGAAACTTTGTCAGCCGTTCAATTGAACGGGTATTTCTATGATGCGCCACTATTTCCGCTTCATGTTAGCTCATTTTTATTTTTATTCATATCTTAATTTAAAATTAAATTGATTTCCAAAAAAAAACATCCATGAAACTATAAAAGGAAACAACATAGCTCAACCACAAATTCAAAAGTTATTTTGGAAAAAAAGTATGTTAATATATGTATTTAGATTTTATAACTTATAAAATAAATTTTTTAATTAAGTGTTTTGATATTTTACTTTAACTAGTATCACTGCCCGTGCGATGCACGTGATTTATTTGTTTGAAATAATCTAAAATTTTATTTAATCTCCAACTATTTCGGCCAAAAATTTATTAATGGACTAACAAATTATTTTATTTAATAATCGAACTTTCACTTAAATTTGTAATTTCGTATTAATTTCATTATTAACCTTTATCTCAATTATGAAAATTTTATTATTTTCAAAGACTATGCATGTTTGATGTAATTTATAGTATGTAAACTTCTTGAGGCATAGCCGAGTGGTAAGGTTTGTGGTGATGTTGGTGTACTTCCCCGAAGACGCAGAGTTCGAATCTCGGATATGACAAATTTTCATTGAAATATTATGAAGTTAGTCCTTGGATGAGTTGGCTATGACTAATTTTCATTGAAATATTATGAAGTCAGTCCTTGGATGAGACATATTGGCTCTCTCCCACATTTGTCTGCTACTCGGGCGCATCCCTCGATTTACATCCTACCCGATCGAGGAGCCTCTGATCTGAGGAAGAGGAGTTTCTCGTCTCATCCTACCCGGTCGAGAAGCCTCTAATCTGGTGGAAGAGGAGTTTCTCTTCTCTCCATTGATCTTACATCCTACCCGATCGAGGAGCCTCTGATCTGGTGGAAGAGAAGTTTCTCGTCTCATCCTACCCGATCGAGAAGCCTTTGATCTGGTGGAAGAGGAGTTTCTCTTCTCTGCATTTCTCGAGTGTCAAACGCATCCAACGAATCTCGGATATGACAAATTTTCATTAAAATATTATGAAGTTAGTCCTTGGATGAGACCTATTAGCTATGACTAATTTTTATTAAAATATTATGAAGTTAGTCCATTGATGAGACCTATTGGCTCTCTCCCACATGTGTCTGCTACTCGGGCGCATCCCTCGATTTACATCCTACTCGATCGAGGAGCCTCTGATCTGAGGGAGAGGAGTTTCTCGTCTCATCCTACCCGATCGAGAAGCCTCTGATCTGGTGGAAGAGGAGTTTCTCTTCTCTCCATTGATCTTACATCTTACCCTGTCGAGGAGCCTCTGATCTGGTGGAAGAGAAGTTTCTAGTCTCATCCTACCCGATCGAGAAACCTCTGATCTGGTGGAAGAGGAGTTTCTCTTCTCTGCATTGATCTGGTGGAAGAGGAATTTCTCTTCTCTGCATTTCTCGAGTGTCAAACGAATCCAACAAATACCTAAAACCGTTGGGGGAAAATCCAAATAAATGGAAAATAAAAATTATAAAGCCGAAAAATAAATAGAAATATAAAAAAAATGAATTTACCTGGTGAACATGAAGGAGATGAGATGGCAGAAATGCAATTATATTAATATAACGTATGTTAACCTGCAAAATAAATTTAACATAACTGAATTAAGGATAAACTAAAAATTAAAAAAAAATCTAGTCGAACATAATTAATAACTGATTCAATGTTCAGAAAAATAAAAAAGGACATATGAAACCATATTATAGCAAGAGAAAATAATATACTTAAAAAGTTTGATAATTTTTTTTAACTCAAATGGATTAACGAATAGGAAGATATTGATTTTTATGAGATACGATTAATTGGAATTAAATTAATATTAATGGAATAAAAAAGAATTTTGAGAAAAGAAATAAAAATGTATATATTTAAGATGATAATTAATTATTATTACAAAAATATATAATTTCAAATTACTATTTAAAATTTATATATAATAATTTAAATATGCTTAATAATATTACTGATTATAATTTATAATTTTTTATTTATAATTTATAGTGTGAACACAATATTATTATTGCTTTCCTATTGGTCCACGTGACATTAATGGATCCTGGCATTAATGGATCCTGAAATTATATATGTATAGATTTGTTTTTAGAGTAGTAACTTTCATGTTATTATAATAAAACATATTATTAAGTTAGTTACTTCCTATATTTATTATTAATATAAAATTAATTTAAATATTCATAAGAAAACTTATTTTTTTTTATCGAAAAAAGAAATAACATAAAAAGAATACTAGAAGTACTCAAAATTTACAAAATTACAAAGCCGCCTAAAAAAGAATAAGAGTACCCAATAGAGGTATACTAGAGAAAAACTTGAATTATTTAATTATAATAAAACTTGAATTACTCGTTTTCGCAGGACGCCTCCACACCAACTTTGTTCCTTCTCATTTGCAGCTTGCAGACATTTTCACTAAAAGTCTTCCGAAGTTTGCATTCGATTTTCTTCGTTCCAAGCTTTGCGTTTTTCCTCATCCTGCTCAGCGCTTGAAGGGGGGTGTTAAGGAATAAAATCAATTACTATTCCTTATATATTTTATACGCACATATTGTATATATTTTCTCTGCTTATATTTTCCTTGTACACAGAAAAACACTCAGTATATATGTGTTTGTATATTCTTTCAATTATTAACAGTGAGAATAATATCAATTCTTACAATATGTATTTCTATAAATTTCGTTTTCTTGAATTATATATATATATATAAAATATTAATTTACACTTTATACTATATATATATATATATATATATATATATATATATATATATATATATATATATATATATATATATATATATATATATATAGTTTTATTAGTAAGCAATAGTACTCTTGCCTTGATTCTTGCAAAAAAAATGCACAAACCATCGGTGATAGTGTTCGCCACGACAAATTTGACAACGAGGAACATAAGATTTGCGTCCCTTATGCCCACCTGAGTGACCACCACGATGACCAGAGCCACCACGGGTTCCACGGGAGGAAGACGATCCACTCGAATTAATGACGAGAAGAATCATTCGAGGTCGTGGTATGAGTAAGAAAGGCGGCTGGGGCATGCTCTTCAGAATGAGCAGGTTTATGCATAATTTCAAATGTGATGTTTTGTCTCTCCGCGCTTCTACGGCGAGCCTCGGACACCTGCAAATACACAAACAAACAGAGCAAGTCAGATCTGTTCAAGCCCTAAAACCAGAGCAAGATCTCAGACCACAACAGTCAATGGATCTCGAAGGAGAACCAGTCTGTATATCAGGATCTGGGCTTGAATGGAGTACAAGGGCACATGCAGCGGAGTATATGTGTATATATATATATATATATATATATATATATATATATATATCAGAAACAGAGAAGGTGAAAGAGATGGAGATTTGAGCTTCAGCTCAGGACTGTGAAGGTGGAATCACAGCAGTGTCACCAGGCACCACCAAACAAGGAAAGAACACAGAAACCCTCCAAACAGCACCCACAGAGCACAGCTCTCTCAATCACACATGCACTCACTCACACCACTCGGCTAACACAAGGATCTCACAGGGATCAACACCACAGTAGGTGATGATACAGAAATCGCACACAGTGAAAGGTGGGATTACACACAGTATCTGAAGAGTAGAGTGAATTAGGGTTACGGGTGGAGAGGCCAAGAAAAGGAGCAGTGGACGGCTCAGATGCAACCACAACTTACCAAGTGGAGATCAAGGGTCAGGATAAGTCAAAGCCCACAAAGGATGGGCTGAAGACAAATGGGCCAGGTAAGTGTGGGCTGGGCTGCAGTGGGTGCTGGGTTGCTTCTGCTAATTGGGCCAACACCAATTAAATGGGCCAACACACAATTTACAACATGATGGCTAATGTAAGAGATCGCGAAAGAGATGAACGGGAGTGAACGCCATACATGTATCTGAAAAGTTGTTGAAATGAGGACTCAAATGACGTAGGAACCAGTGAGATTTATCAGATTCGTCAACAGGGTTACCGATCACGGCCAACTGGTCGCACAACCACTTAAATTGACGACCATAATTTGCGACGGAAAGAGAATTGCGTTTGAGTAGGAGAAGCTCTTCACGCAATTGTGTCGTGCGGGATTGAGAGGAGTGGCTAAAAGCCGCTTCAAGCGCTAGCCAAGCCTCCCGAGAAGTATTGCAGTCGATAACTTCAGCAAGAGATTCTTCCGTGAGAGAAGAGAGCAGAAGACCCCAAATTTTTTGATCTTTTGATTTCCAAAGTAAAAAATCCGGATTTGGAGAGGAACCAGAATCAGTAGATATTGTCGATGCCGGGGTTGAAGAGGAACCATCAACAAAGCCAAGTAAATCAACGGATAAGAGCATCAAAACGAACGACTTGTTTCTTCCACAATATATAAGTAAGTTTGACAATGACCATGTGAATAAGAACATTCATGGGGATTGAAGGATCTATCATCAAATGAATATAGAAAAAAGAGAGAGAAGGGTTTCGATGGATGAGCTTTTACGTATTTAATTTGTTAGAGTATATATATTCGTCACAGCAATACCATTTTCAATTTTTATTTTGAAACAAATATAAATTTCCACAATCAATCATTTCTTATTTTGTAGTAATATTATAAATTTGAAAAATGATTCTCAAATGAAACAGAATTTAAAGTAAACATCCATAAAATATTATAGTAAAAGGGATCAACTGCTCAACCACACACATATAATGGATACATTTCCATCTACTATAGTATATGTATACGTGACAAATTATGTCGGATTATATATATGTTATTACAAATTCATATATATAGTTTTATATTTATGATATTGGTTGATAATTATTGGAATTTGGAGGAGTCTGAACGAGCGGAAGTTCATGATCAACGTCAATTTCTTTAAACCATAAATCTCGATCCGAGAACCAATCACCAATGGCTTGTGCAATTGTCTGTAAATAAACAACAATGTAATATACTCCGTAGCTGGTATTATTTCTTATCATAACCATTGTATAAAGTGTACATTAGAAACTATATTTTTATTATATATAATTGAATATATATATATATATATATATATATATATATATATATATATATATATATAAATTAAATAAAAATAAATCTTACTTTATTTCTCAAAACATAAGACCCCTGCCACCCTGTCATGTCATACAAGTGACCGTGCCGCATGCAAGGATGAACAAACATTCCTATGGATGAAGTTTGACGTATTTCTTGCAATATATTTGTAACAGCAATACCATAATCTGAAAATTCAACATAAATTGTTGTTATTATTATTATTATTATTATTATTATTAAATCCCCAATATAATTTATCTTCTAATAAATTTAATTTACAAAAGAAATTAATAAAGGATAACAATAAATACTTTTAATGCTTTGAAGATGAGATGGTGTGCAATGCGTGGGACTGGGAGTTGCAATGCAATCACTGAAACTTGGTTCGTCTGATACGTATTCAGCTCCCAGCTAAAAAAACATTTATGATTATTGATTATATATATATATATATATATATATATATATATATATATATATATATATATATATATATATATATATATATATATGTGTGTGTGTGTGTGTACGTGTGTGTGTGTGTGTTCCACGAAATAAAATTAGAAATATATAAATATATGTTAAAAATATACTTGATATTGATCGAATTTCGATTCGATTAAAAAGAGCGGAGTCTGAATATCTTTCACTATATATTGGGGGAAGATGCACTGCACAAATTTGTACAAACAAAAAACATCCATTAATTGTTAGTAATATTGAAAAACAAATACAGTAGTATTTAATTATATTAAATAATTATTTGAGAAAAATTAATTATTTAGCACTGTTATCTTACCAAACTCGGACTCATTTTTGATGTGCACGATTGAGACAACTTATTGATAAATCCCTATATAAAATACTTAAATAAATATTAGTAATAAATATCATGGAAAATAAATAATTAATCGAAACAAAAATCTCAAATCGATTTCATACATGATATTCAACAACTCGGCCATAGTACTCGGCCCTCTTTTCGGCTCCATGTAGGTTTGGTCTAATACAAAAAAATTGGAACGTCAATAAATATGTTGTATTTTTTATTTATAAATATATAAATGACGTTATCGATCCTCGTCGACTTACGCATGAATGAAGAAGCCAGAGTCGCTAATACACTTGACGCGACTACTCGTACGAAAGCGTGATCTAAAGCCATCGCAATGCAAAATAGCTGCCAATCCTCCGGCCGAGGTACCATAAAGTATGGCCTTAGATATTGTTATAAACACAGTTAATATTGTCCCATTTCAATAAAATGATTCTGTTATGTTCTATATATGTTAAGTAAAAAACATAGAAATCAATAATTTCGATATTTATTTAGACAAGCTTACATTGTTGGCGTTCGTCATTCCTTTTTCCGTCAATAATTCTTCCATTATCGCGTCGAAAATCTTCCCACCCTTACTAACAATGTTCTACAACAAAATTGACAAGTAAAAATGTAAAATTTAATTTTTTGTCAAATTAGAAAGTACTATATATAGTTGTGAGCAGATTTTCAGTGAAATTGAATGCCAGAGTGTAATATTAAATCGTGACATTTAAAAATAAAAAAGATGCATATTTCGTAGAGAACGCATATTCAGTAATTTATAACATGAAAAAATTGCACGCAAACGACATTGCAAGACGTACTGCATCTGCGTGGTCGGTTATTCCCATGAACGATGCGCCGTCGCAGTACATGACATCAACTTTATTCCAATTATAGAAATCTGGAAACAATCAAATTAAGGTAATACAATAAAATTAACATGAAAAAATTATCATACAAATGACTAATTGCAAGTACCTGGATTTATGGTCTGATCACTACTTCTAATCAGTCCGAAATAAGCATATGGTTTATCGTATTTGCTGCTTCCTAGTTGCGTATGTAATCTATAGCGACAACTTTGATCATCGTTACACCAACCACCGCCCTGAAAAGCAAAAAACTCAAAACTATGTTCGGAGAAAAATAGTTTTTGAGAAATAATTTTATGTCCTTTTTTTAATTAATTATTTAATTAAACCTCAAAATGAAATTTACAAGTAATCTTGATTTTGAAAATAATTTATAAATTATTTGCAGTATGTACTTTGGTTGTCTCACATTTAAATTGACTTGCCAACTGTTGACTCCATCTCCAAATCCACGTGAAAGGTAGTATGTGGCCGGGGACCCATCGATGCAGCCTGAATCCAGAAAAATTATATTATTAAATCAATTTTATCTATAAATAAAATTCTAATATATATATATATAAAGAGAGAGAGAGAGAGAGAGAGAGAGAGAGAGAAGATTAGACATACGAGCTCCTTTTTGGTATGCATTAGACCATACACAGTAATGAATATTTCATCCTTTATTTTTTTCCATCTCTCTCTTCCACGTCACTTTTCTTTCTTATTCACATTATTTAAATTTATTCATCCTTCATTTACAAAAACACTACACAACAATGGGTAACCATCACATCATATTTTATCCTACCCCACACTTTCATTTATATTTAAAAAACAATTCAATATATTTTATCATAATTTTAAAAAATAAATAATTAAATATTTTATATAATACGCACACAATTTAATAAAAAAATCATAAAAAATTGAGATTAAAAAAAAAATACACAGAATAATATTCTAAATTTTATAAATAAACAAAAAATATTATAATTATAAATGTATTTGCTATTAATATTAATTATTTCCAAATATGTATTTAATTACATTATTAAAACGTAATTAATTATTAATTATTTTCATTTTTAAATTGTTAAAATAAAACTTAAAAATTACTACACATTCAATTCCATAATAAGTTCACTACATTAATTTTTACACATTCAATTAAAAAAAACATAATAATAATAAGTATGGCCCACTACATTAATTTCTTTCATTCGTTTTAAGCTTCACAAAACAGCCGCCCTCTTCCTTCCTCCTTCATCCACCCAACCACTGCCCTCCCACTTAATGCCACATAAGCACCATTTTATTTTCATCCCACTTAATAATCTACCGTTGTACATGCTCTTAGTAACATTTGTAATGGGGACAACGTCGATGCCATGGACTCGACTAGTAACGTTGATCGCAACGATGATAAAACAAACGACGAGCTTTACAAAGTGATTGTTCATGGTTCGCATTTTTCGAAAATAAAAATTGCTCTGTTAAAAATGAAAGGAAACGATGAGCTAAATATATAGCGAGCAAAAGTAACCTGATTTGCATAAGAATTTACAGGCTCAAGAAGAAATCAATTCTAAATTGCATGCCAACGAAGAAACATAAAATTACAAAGTCAAGAAGTCAACATTTGTATATTCTAATAAATTAATATATGGATTCTTTTGAAAATAGTAGTATATACTATATTTTTGAAAATATTACTCTTTTCGTTCTATACTAATAATCACATTTTATTTCACAAATTACAAAAGAGACCAGATCATCAATTTGGGATGGAGGTAGTATTTTTTAAAAGGACAACATTATTTTTCAAACATTAATGACTAATTAGGGCGTGAATAAAGTCTCTCATGGCAAAAATAAAGTTATTTTTTTAATAAATAGTAAGACCATGTTTATAAAACCTCACGATCTACTACACCCTAACTCTTTAATAAATTATTCATTTCATGAATCTCTTGCAGGTCATCAATTTATTATCTTATCCAACTTTTCAATTTTCATACTCCTACTTTTTTCACATCCTTACAGCTCATTTCCCGGGTTGGTTTAGCAATAGTCATATTACTTTCTTTAGGTATTGATCCACACGCCGAAAGGAAGGACCATAGTAAAAGCTTGTTGTCGGAAGCTGCTATCAACGGAAAGGTGGTCTTCAAATGGAATGATGAAGCTGGCTTAGAAGATTTACCTGCAAGTCGGAGTCTTCCTTGCCATTGTAAGTGGTCAAACTTTTCAATTTTCATACTCCTACTTTTTTCACATCCTTACAGCTCATTTCAATTTCTCGTTTTTTTATTATTAAATAATTACTTAATATATTTTTATTAAATTTATATTCAAATAAATTAAAAAAATAATAAATTATTAAAATGATTCAACTAATTTAAAAAAAAATCAAAATAAAATACTAAAAATTGTCGTACATTTTAATAAATTACAATTACACACTATTTCAAAAATTACATAATTATATAATAAGGAAAAATATATGAATATTAAGTTAGTTACTCAATTCATACTTGTAGATGATAAAAAAAGTGATATAATTATATTTGTATATAATTACATATAATATTAGATATATAAGCATATATAAGTTAAACAAATTAAATAAAGATTTAATATAATGACATTTGACAAGAATAAAAAATAAAATAAAATTTGACATTTTGAGAGAGGGACGTCAATTTTCCTTTCCTTTTTAAGTGTTCTTTTTGATTTTTATCGGGAGGGAGGGGCGTGATGCTCTCCGATAAACATGGTTTAAAGCCTAAAATTATTGGGAGAAACCAATAAAATAGAATATCTTAGAAATAATTTTATAAGTTACTTCTTTAACAATAAAAAGATGCATTCATTTAGACACAAAACATTTCAACTTTATTTGAATTATTATTTTTTTTTTCAAAAAAAAAAATGAAGAAATATATTGTGAAAGTTTTCAAATTTGAAGAAATCTCTGACATTCTCTCATAGTAATATATTATTTCACTATATATATAATGAAATAATTAAATTCGAATTTGTATAATGAAGTTCTTGTAATATATTATGTGATTTGTGTTTTAGACTATGATAAATATCTAATTGAATTTATTTATTTATTTTGTTTAATTTTATTATGTAATAGATATATAAATTAATTACTATATAATTCAAAATTAATCGTTTTGGTTGTAAGAATTAATTGACCATGTTCAACTCATTGTTAAGGGTTCAAGGTTGTTTTTGTTGAAATTTGAATTGAGGATCAAATGTTCATGGTTCGAACCAAGACATTGGAATTGATTTATACTAAAAAAACTCATTGTTAGGATTGTCAGTTTGTGGGTCGGCCCATTGTTTGTCAGTGTTGTGCCCATTTTCTCCAGGCCTTGCGGATGGGTCTTTTGACTCACTTGGCCCATTGTCTATATGGACCAATTTTGCCGGGTGTAATGCAAGAGAGAGAGAGATTTGTCATGAGTATTTAGTTCCAAATATGATTTATAAATAATTAAGTTTTATTGTTGAATGATATAATTAAAATACTCTCTCTGTCCCAGAGCTATAGTCATTTGTGGTCAACGCTGACTTTTTTTGACCGTCCAATACGTATGATAAACGTCCCAGAGCTATAGTCATTTGTGGTCAACGCTGACTTTTTTTGACCGTCCAATACGTATGATAAACGATACACAAAAATTATGAAAAAATAACTAAATTTAGTTAAATTTTATTTTAGTTATTTTTTCATAATTTTTTTTACCGTTTATCATAAGTATTGGACGGTCAAAAAAATTCAGCGTTGACCACCTGTGACTATAGCTCTGGGACAGAGGGAGTAAGATTTAAGATTTACATGATGTTTGTTAAAAAATAATTCAACATTTTTGAGTTGTTACTTGCATTTTTTTGTTATCAAAATGCTAAAGAATATAAAAATAAAAAATTGTTACTTATTCGGTTGATCAAATAACTGAAATAAGTTCTTAATTAGAGATAATGTTTGGATTATTTTTTTTCCAAGTATGAATGTTTATTTTGATTTATTTTTATTTTTTTAATGGTAATTCTTTTCAAACAAATGTACAAACTTTTTTTAACTTATCTTTTGCACATCTCTATAAAATATTATTTTATTTTTTCACAACGTTTTTCAATGACATTTTTAACAATGTGCTGTATTAAAATTATCCAAGTATTGTATTGTATTAGATAATTATTCATATTTCTGAATAATATTAGTATTAGTTTGATAAATAAATTGTAAATGAAAAAAGAAAAGTAAAACATCCATAAAATTATTAAAGGAAAAACAACCTCAAATTAATTAAACTGCTCATCCATATACATATAACACATATACTGTAATGGATACATTTCCATCTACTATAGTCTATATAGTACGGAGTATTAGTATATGTGCGACGACAAATGAAGTCATGTTATATGTTATTACAGTTTCATATATATATATATATATATATATATGGTTTTATATATTTGGGATTGGTTTATAATTATTGGAGTTTGGAGGGGTCTGAACGAGCGGGAGTTCATGATCGACATCTATTTCTTGAAAAGTTTTAACTCGATTGTAGAACCAATCACCAATAGCTTGTGCAATTGTCTGTACATAAATAAACAAACATTAATATTATTCCTTACTATATATATAATTGAAAAACAAAATATATAGTAATGTTCTTACTTTATTTTTCATTACATACGAACTTTGCCACCCTGTTGTGAAATACAAGTGCCCGTCTATGTTACCTGGACGCGGGTACGGGTGTCAGATACGGATACGTATCCGAGTGTCGGGTACTTGAAAGTTATAAACTAAGGATACGAGGATACGTACCCATATATGGACACGGGTACGGGAATACGGCAAACAAAATTATTTTCATAAATTTTTAAATATTAAATAATTTTATATAAACCTATAATAGTAATAAAACTGATGTAGTATATATGAAAATACTGATTACATTAATTATTTATATATTAATCACTCAAATATATATAAAATGTCTTTTAGTAAGTCAAAAGTCAAAAACCCTATTATTTGTTCGCCGCCATCTCTCTTCTTTTTCTCATTTTCTTCTTTTTCCTTATTGCGTCTTCTTTCCCTACTTTTCTGCATCTTCTCAATTCTCATGGGAAATTTAAGAATTCAATTATTCATCACGATTTTCGGTTCTACAACTGAGAAGAATTTTACGGCAGCCTTTTTTTTTTTCTTCAATTTATTTTTTTGGACAGATCCGGTCCGGTCAACGTATCCGGTCATTTTGACCGGATCTGACACGGATCCCACACCCGTGTCAGTGTCGTGTCGTGTCGACACGGGTACGTTGCCGGTTTCCGGCGAGTCCGGGTAACCTAGGTGCCCGTGCATCATGCGAGGCTGAACAAACATTCCGATGGATGAGGTTCGACGTATTTCTTTAAGTATATTCGTCACGGCAATACCATACTCTGAAAATTCAACATAAATTATAGTATTTTTTTTCTACGTTAAAAAATAAACGAAACAATTTTTTTAAAGGTCTCCTAATATCAGACACACTTTTTTAAAATAAATTATTTATTTATTTTTATTTATTTATTTACTTTTAAATACAATTTCATGCATATTTTTTAATTCAAAACACCAAACATAATTTATCTCATAATAAAGTAAATTACAAAAAAAATTATTAAAATATACTACCTTTAATGCTTTGAAGTTGAGATGGTGTGCAATGTGTTGGAGTGTCAAGGCAAGCACCGAAACTTGGGTCGTCTGATACGTATTCAGCTCCCAACTAAAAAACATACACATTTATAATTATTGATTTTCTAATTACATATATCCAACTAAATAAATTAAAAATAAATATTCGTAAACATACTTGATATTTATCGAATTTCGATTCGATTAAAAAGAGCGGGGTCCGAATATATTTCACCATATGTTCAGGGAAAATACACTGCACAAGTTTGTACAAAAACAAAAAACATGTAATATTTGATAAATTAAATATAATATTTAGTTTAATTATCTTACCAAACTCGCATTCATTTTTGATGTGCATGATTTAGACAACTTACTGATAAATCCCTATATATAAAGTAAATAAATGTTAATAAATATCACTTAAATCAGAAAAGGAAATTAATTATTAATTGAATCAAAAATCTCAAATTGATTTTCATATATATAGTTACATGATATGCAACGACTTGGCCATAGAAGTGGGCTCTCCTTTCAGCTCCATGTAGGGTTGGTCTGATACACAAATTCCAACGTCTAACAATAAATATATTGTACTATTTCTTATAAAAATAAGTCGAAAAAATGTGTGTTATTTAATTAGGTCTTACGCATGAAGGAAGAACCCAGAGTCGCTGATACATTTTACTTGACTACTCTTATTGAAGAGTGAACGAAAGCCGTCGCAATGCAAAATAGTTGCCAATCCTCCCGCCGAGGTACCGTAAAGTATGGCCTAATTGATGTTATAAATGTACATATGTTATATGTTCACTAAAAAAACATACAAAAATCAATAATTAATTGCAAAAATATATTTAGACTCAACTTACGTACATTGGTAGCGTTCGTCATTCCTTTTTTCAACAATTCTTCCATTATCGCGTCGAAAATCTTTGCACCCCTACTATCAATGTTCTACAACCAAAATTTGATATCAACAAGTTACATACTAAGAGTAAAGTTGAATTTTTTAGTGTGCACAGATCAATTAGTTTGAAATTCAAAATAGAAAAATATGCATATTTCTTGGAATTCGTACGCAAACAACATTCCAAGACTTACTTCATGATCGGTTATTCCCATGAACGACGAGCTGTCGCAGTACGGGGCATCAACTTTATTCCAATTATAGAAATCTGGAAACAATATCAAATTAACATAAAAAAAAAATTGACAAGTTAAAATATATACAAGGATCGACAAATCCGACTAGCTAGCTAGCTACAATCAATCGCCCGAAAATTACAAGTTATAGATCATAGTACCATGATCAATGCTTTTCGATGCAAGTACCTGGATTTACGGTCGGATCACTACTTTTCATCAGTCCGAAATAAGTATATGGTTTATCGTATTTGCTGCTTCCTAGTGGTGTATTCAATCTATAGCGACAACTCCAATCGTCATTACACCAACCACCGCCCTGAAATCGCAAACCTCAAATTTATAAGGGAAATAGTTTTTAGAAATAATCATGTCCTTTTTTCTAATTAATTAATTCGATCAA
The DNA here is from genome assembly GCA_954870475.1 of Euphrasia confusa. Lineage (NCBI taxonomy): Eukaryota > Viridiplantae > Streptophyta > Magnoliopsida > Lamiales > Orobanchaceae > Euphrasia > Euphrasia confusa. Next base: position 41,924,191 of record OX940956.1, on the reverse strand, counting down.
CCTCCAAAAAAAATTATGTTGACTCACGTTTAAATAGATTTGCCAATTGTTGACTCCATCTCCAAGTCCAGGTGTATAGTAGTACGCCGCTGGAGACCCATCGTTGCACACTGATTCCAGAAAATTTAAATTAAATTAAATCCTTTTTTTTTTATCTATAAATCAAATTAGTTTCTAAAAAAATTAATATATACGTATATGAGACAGAAATAGATCGAGTAGACGTACGGGCTCCTTTTTCGTATGCATTCGTAACATATGTAATGGGGACAAAGTCGACCCCATGGACTCGACGAGTGACACTGATCGCAACGACAACTAAACAAACGACGAGCTTTGCCAAGTAATTGTCCATAGTTTGCATTTTTCGAGAAATATAAATGTATTCATAAGCATTAATTATATGATCTAAATATATATATAGCTAGCAAAAGTATAACCCTAATTTACCTAAAAAAATCAATTCTAAAATTTATGCCGATTAATCATTAAAAATTCAAAAAAGTCAAGAAGCCGAGATTTATAGTATATTTTAGTAAAGATATTGAAAATTATACTACTATCATTATTATTGAACTTTAAGATCATATTCAAACAATTAATGACTAATTAAGGCGCGAATAATGTCTCGCGTGAAAAAATAAAGCCTAAAAATATTGGGAGGAACAAAAAAAGGAATATCTTAGAAATAATTTTTATAGATTACTTTCCTAATAATAAAAAGATGTTAGGCGCAAAACATGCCAAATTTAATTAAATTAGTAATATTTTTTTCAAACAAAACAAGCATACAATTTTATAAATATATACAGATTCCTTTGTATTTATCGATAGATTCGATATCTTTTTTAGTGTTTTTGAGGGGAAAAAAGTAAATTGAAATTACATGAACATCAACCAATTAGATTTATGATCAACATACAAATGGGCTCAATTACTGGCATCGACGCTAATTCAAACCAGCTTAATGTTGGGGTTGTCAATTTGTGGGTCGCCCGTTGTTTGGCAGGTTGGGCCCAATTTCTCTAGGCCCATACAAATTGGCTACTTTGACTGACTTGTCCATAGTCTAAGACGGTGCCAATTTTGTCTCTTAGAGTTAATTCATTAAAATAATTGTAAATAAAAATTAAAAAATATATTTTAATAAAGTAAAAACAAAATTTTATTTTAAAGAAAAATATAAAGAGCACTAACATGACTGAGAGCCTGTTTGAGCGAGCTTATTTAAAATAGCTTATAAGATGTTACGTCTTATAAGTTGTTTTAAGAGCTGATAAGCTGTTACGTCTTATTTAATAAATAAATTGTTAAACCGTTTGGATAAAATAGATATATAAACTTATAAGATGATAATTTGTTTGGCAATTTAAGATCTTATATAAATAAAATTATCAAAAAATAAATTTTTATATATGAAAAAAATATTTAAAAATAATTACATTAACTAAATAATAAATTTGGAATTTTTGTATATATATAAAAGGTAATAATTTTAAGGGTATTTTGGTCTTTTATTGTTTAAGCTACAAGAGCTTATAAGCTGTTTAAAAAAAAATACCTCCCCCCTTACTTTTTTTTAAACAGCTTATAAGCTGTTAAACAGCTTATTTTTAAAAAAATTAAGATCTTTTTTTAAATATTTACCAAACAAATTTTAGGTACTTATAAGTGTTGGAAATCGATATCCCGGGGTTAACGGAATTGCGGAAACATAACCCCGATCAAAAACCATTCGCCGGAAACCACCGCGAAACACCACGCGAACCGGGCCCGACAAGAGTATCGCCGCCGCGGGATAAACCCGCGGCCGAAACCCTAGCCGAGCCCCGCGAGGGGCTCGCGATCGCCGGGGCTGCTCGTAGCAGCCCCCCGGCGGTGAGTCCGGCGACTCACCGCCACGCCGTCGGAGGAGGGGCGTCCGCCCAGCGGACAGCCGCGGCACCAGCCCGCGGCGCCCCAGCGATCGACTTCGATGTCGATCGCACGCCCCGGCTCCAGCCGGGGCTCCTCCCTTTGTACGCTGCCGGCGATCGAGCCCTAGGGCTTCGATCGCCACCCTCGGCGTCCAGCCGAGGGTTCGTTGCCATCGATCTCGGCGGGGCTCGCTTGACAGCCCGCGGTCCGGTGATCTCGGATCACCACCGCGCGGTCAAACCCCATCCCCGGGTTCGTCCCTCGGATCTTCGTTCATATGCATATACGAATTAATTATTAAAATCATCGAAGGGGGTTCAACGATTTTACCTTTGTTCTCGTTGTACGGAGAAACGAGATCTATGAAGACCTTGAGATCTTCCCACGTATTCCTTGCACTAGCTCGAACGTCGGGTGGGCGACGATCTTCCGAACTCCATGGATCTCCTTCACTCTTCAAGAACTTTATGATTGACGTATCTTAGGTTAATGAATTGTGAAGACCATGTAGTGCTTTTATAGGCTACGTAGGGGATCATAAGGAGACTAAATATTGGGCTTCTAAATATTGAAAATTAAATTGGGTCCAACCCAAATCCATTAATCCTTATCAATATTAAATTTTATTTATTTTCCACTATATAAATAAAATTGCACTCCCAATATTAATCCATATTATATCAAATAATATTTCTCCGATTAGTATTATTTATTCCGTGTATTTAAGATTTAAATATCCATGAATAAATTTATTTATTGCTCAATAAATATTATTCATCTCTTATATCCGAGAATAGTACCGTTCAACTTTAATTATTATGCGGATTAAATCCACCTGCAGGGTTTACATAATAATTCCTTATGAACTCATCTCGGGGATATTATCAACCCTTACGGGATACACTTTCCCGTCAAGTATTCACGGCATGTCGTATATAAAATATAGTGACCCAACTTAATCGGTAATTAACCCAATAATTAAATCGATTAATTCCTTTGGAAAATCAAAGTCACTTATATTAAATATACACACCCGCAATAATATCGGGGATTAAGAATAAAATACTCTGAGATTTAAATTGATTATCCAAGGCAATCCTAATCAATAAATCTCAAGCGATCCGCCCAATACACCAAGTGTACAAGTGTGATAAAATAATTAAGATAAATTATTTTCTCTCTCACACAACGACTATACCGATGGATTGGTCCGTGTCCATCTAGGTCGTGAGCAACTGTTCGATTAAATACGAGTAACCGATAGTATGATCTTCTGTGTGCCCATGCACACCATACTAACTACAACGTATAAAATCCAGGACTATAATTTGCATATATTTAATTATAAATAATTAAACGCAAATAATTGTTTATTTAATTAAATAGATTAATGGCAATGGATTGGGAGTTTCCGTTACTTAAATCTAGACATTAAGTACACAACTCCAACAATCTCCCACTTGTACTAAGGTCTAGTCATTTCCTCCAAACTCCCGACTCCCATACTCATCACGTGCTTAAGTTGTACTTCCAAGAAGTACTATGTGAATGAGCACTCTAGGTTGCCGCTCTGAAGTTATCTTGGTGACTACAGCGTCGTCTCCCTTGACGATGACTCGTATCAGGTGGTACTTGCTCTATGTGTTATCTTACACTTATGGACTTGTGATTTCTTACCATTTGCCATCGCACCGCTATTTACATAGCCTTTGACAAATTAAGAATCACATCTAAGTCCCAGAGATTATCCCGGAGCTATACCAAAACTTCCGCTGCCTCTGAGGCCGCTATTTGGTTACTCATGGCAGAGTCCGAAAAGCATCGTGCTTATCACTCTTCCATGTTAAAACTCCTTCTCCTTCAATAGTGAAACACATAGCCTGATATCGACTTACACCGGTCCTCATTCGATTAGAAATCTAAGAGAATGTAATCCAAAGGAAATGCTTGTTTGCTTCGTAATCCAGAACATAGTTTCCAGTACTTCGAAAGTACTTAAAATGTTCATTACAGCAGTCGAGTATTCCTTTCCAGGATTACCTTGATATCCTCCCACTATACTAGCCGCATAGCAGATATCAGGTTCTCGTTTTTAACATCGCATTTATTAAGCTTTCCACACTCCAAGTGTAGGAAACCGCTTTAATTGCTTCTATCTCCTTTTGTGTTCCAAAACACATATCCTTAGATAGATGCATTCCGTATCTGAAAGGTAACGAACCTTTCTCGGAATTTTGCATGTTAAAACGAACTATAATCATATATATGTAAGATGTCCAGGAGAAGTACAACTTCTTCCTATATCTTTCATAATGATTTATCCAGACAACCATCATTTCATGTCTGATTACATCTTTACATTGTTGCCAATGATAAAATGTTATCTACATAAAAACCCGAGAAACACCACCTTGTTTCCATCACGTTTCCAATACACACTATTCGTCTATGCTTTGATGAATCCATAAAATGGACTATCTCATCAACTTGCAAGTACCACGAACTCAATGCTTTGTTCCAATCCATAAATGGACCAACTAAGCTTGTACTCTAAATGATCTTGCCTCTTAGCAATAAACTTTATTGCTATCTAAGAGAGCACATTTAGATCTAGTACTGCCTCTATGTAGATCCAGGGATCGATTTCATGTATACTAGGTCCAGAGTCCGAAGACTCTCCTAGTCTTATGAATATCTTCGGTTGTCACACAACCTCCCACTACAACGGCATTCCGGTGTATAAACAGTAATAACAGTAGGTGCAGTTAGTGGTGTACCGCTACTTGGTTCGGCTGGTTCTAAGTCTTAATCTCTCTCTCTCATTTTAAAGTATTACGTCACTTTGGGCTTGTGGTTCATCTAATAGTCTTCCTCTAAGAACCGGGCGTTAGAACTTATAACGTCCTTCTGGTTCATAGTACTATTGAACACACATCTTTTGTTCTTCTAGGATATTCTACAACCGCACTTGAATGCGCCGTTGTTTCCAGACATATCCATAGAACATAGGTAGTTCCGTATAACTCATGCTTTTACTATTTCTATAAGAGTTCCATTTCTTATTTCCGACACACCATTTCTACACAAGAGTGTATGGTGTAGTTATTTGGGATCAAATCCCAATCTCTGATCAGTATGCCATGCATTCCTCAGACAGGCACTTGCCTCCGCGATTAGATCGCAGGCCTTCAATGGATATACCATGATGGTTCCCCACAATAGCTTTGTGTCCATTGACTTGTCAAAACACTTTGCTTTTGTGGCACATCAGGTATGCTAATCCATTCTTTCGAGTAATCATAAAATGAAGTACTCGTACCTTATTGTCTGAGTAAACAAAGGTCTGCACACATCAGAGTCAATCAATTCTTATACTTGTCCGGATCTTATATCTTATATCCATAAAGGATTGCTTAGTCATGTTATCTTCCGAACTAGATTCTTAGGTCGGAAGGTCCACTCCTTCAACTTAATTGATCAAAAATCAATTTTCGACCTTTGAACTTCTTATTTGAATAAACATGATTTAGCATAAGAATCCACAAGTATAATCAATTTAATGAAGAAATCTCTTATTAGTAAAACGAGTTTTGTACTACGGTTCGTTGCACCGTGATGGACTCAGGATTCATCATTTATATATTGCTAGCTAATGTACCAGAATAGATACTATCTTTATTTCTTCTTATAACCATCAGATGATTAAAAGAAATAAAATATCCATTCATTAGAAATCCAGAACAAAGTTCTTTCTTAAAGGTACATAAAAGCAAAAATGAAATCCTATAATTGTCCTCCACTGCAACATCTGCCTCCTCAACAGCATTGCCCATGTAGACTATGATCTCTTCTTTTCCAAGTCGTCGGGTTTCCTGGAACCCTCGCATTTAGAATGCGCATACCGTCAATGGTTCCATATCTACACACCAGGTTCCGGTAGATAATACCACTGACTATGTTTTACGACTAAAGAAGATTTCGTACTTTCTTTGAGAGGATAATCAGACTTCCAGTACCTAGACTGTTTGCATCGAGAACACTAGCCTATTTGGCTTTCTCGCCCCATCTCGTGATCCAAGAAACTTAGGACCACTAGGTTTCTTTGCTTGCTTTTCCTATCCCCCGGTTTTGCCCTTAGGTTCGAAACCTTTGGCATTGGCTACAAGAGCTTGCGATTTCCGTCTTAACTCGTCTAAAAGGTCAATCATCTCAAAAACGTGTTTAAGCGTTTCCTCGAAGCGACTGGCCTTTATGAGTATCCTCATCGCTTCTTGTCTAGCCGCCTATGTCATGTCTAAACATCTCCTTGAGTTTGAACATGATAAAATCAGTTCTTTCCTCAACAGTCGAGACATTAGTAGGTTCGGGAGAACAAAGCTCACTGAGTACAAACTTGTACTCTTTAACAGTCTAGGCAATGTCTAGATCTTTATTCCAATCAATACATTTAGGGACCAGTGAGTTAAATTCCTCAAGTATCACATAAAGTGGGTTCAAAGCCATATCTTAATCTATGAGCACATATAACAACAAACAATCGATTTAATCTCCGATATTATCTCCCTCAAATAATATCATTAAACCACTAATCACATCTAAAATCCCATCAGGTAAGGCAAGCCACGTGGTGTGGACGTTTACCCACCCAAACGACTTAGCAATTAGATTTTCTTTGGTCATACATCACTTATAGTGGAACCTCGTGGGGAGGAATACTATAATGCGTATCTAAGTGTAAACCATTACTCAGTACCAAAGTAAATTGTTTGGAATTGCTACATCACCGCAAGCCACGTGGTGTGGACGTTTACGATAACTTCACAACTCTTCACAATTACTTACAACTGTCTACATCAATTAATCCAAAATCCGTCAGCATAGCAAGCCACGTGGTGTGGACGTTTACTACACCAAGAGACTTTTATAATTGACTCCCAATTACTTGATCCATTCAATCTTGTAAATCAAGACGTGGAGAATCATAAGTGAAACTCGAAGTTTCTAACCAGTGATTCACCATGCGAACAACCCTATCTCTCATAAATGAGGGAGCCGAGCAGACAATCGATCCATCTATCAAAGAATGGTACGAAGGTCTCTAATTTGTGTCCTCTACATGACCAAGTGGCTCTGGCTCCATTCCACTCCCCGGGGTGAGAATGAGTCGACTTGAAATCAGCTTTGGAAAGACAAATTAGGCATTGTTTGATAAACTTAATCAATGTTTCTCGTAAGAGGAATTACAAGAACTCTCCTCCAATAACTTATCTATATAAACTTCAAAAGTTTATAAAAGTCACCAAGAGAGCAGCAATGGAGACCATGGGTATGTTTCCATACCCTCTCCCACTTAGCTTTTTACAATAAAGGGATACGCTATCTAGTGCATAAAGTAAACACATATAGCATGCATACATGTAATAAAGCACATAAATATTATCACATAGTCAAAATAATACTAGAATATTATTTTCCGACTATTATGGCTTTATCGCATCTCCGTACGCATCTTCTAGTCTTCAGTCTTCGTTTCTTGAATGCTCCATGTGACGAGAATATTAATATCCAATATTTAAATCCATTTATTTTCAATTAATCCAAAAGTTACTTAATTCGAAAATTAAGTCAATCGAATATATCGAAAATAAAATTAAATATTATTAATATTTTATTTATTTATTTTCCTTTCTAATTCTATTAAATCTTTAGAATAGTCTATCCAAGTAAAACTTGGAATATTCTAGAAGACCTCTATAATAGAATAAGGAAATAAAATAAATTAGGACTCTTAATCCTTCCAAATTAATCCTTTTCCTAATCTATTAAAAATTCCATAAAGGAATAATTAAATAGGAAAAATTAATTAAGGACTTTCAAAACTTTTCAAATTAATTATTTTCCTAATCCATTAAAAATTCAAATAATTAAATAGGAAAAACAAATTAATTCTAAATTTATTCTTTTCCTAATCCATGAAAATTTCCATGAGTAGGAATAATCAAATAGGAAAATAAATTTAATACTAAATTAATTCTTTTCTTATTCCATGAATATTTCATAAAAGAAATAATCAAATAGGAAAAACGAATTAAAATAGGAAAGTTGGATCTCGACGGAAGAGCACGGGTTGGGAGTCCCCGCGCCCTACCACCATCGATCGAGAGCCATAGCAACACATGCATCATCAATTAAATTGATTCAGCCGATAGTCCCCATGCATGGTGCATGCTTGTACCTCCAGCACATGCAATATCAAATAAACTAATTCCCACCAACGTGACAAATTAATTAATTGATTCACCATCACAAATGGACTATCGTGCATCCGTGTCTTCAACTCCCGCGCCCAGCTTCGGGGCCGATTCGACCTTCGTGGTTGAACCCGAGTCCTAGCCTTCCTTCGTCACACGTTTTTCTCCGGCGATCGTTCCGTCCTCGATCCAACATAGAATAAATTACAAAATAAATTCTATACTATCCGGTATCGATTCTATACATGAAATCGACCCTATACATTTTCCGGAAAAAAAAGAACGTAATAATAAATCCTAAATTCGGTCAACCCCCGAATTTTTACTATTACAAGCATTCACCACATATAAAACGAATCTCGACATGTCCGAGAGTTTAATAAAAAATTATGACAATAATTAACGAAGAATTATATCTAGCCATAATAGTCGGAAACCCTGCAAGGTAGAACAATTTATCGCATATACACATGAACTAGAACCTTGCTCTGATACCAATTGTTGGAAATCGATATCCCGGGGTTAACGGAATTGCGGAAACATAACCCCGATCAAAAACCATTCGCCGGAAACCACCGCGAAACACCACGCGAACCGGGCCCGACAAGAGTATCGCCGCCGCGGGATAAACCCGCGGCCGAAACCCTAGCCGAGCCCCGCGAGGGGCTCGCGATCGCACGCGATCGCCGGGGCTGCTCGTAGCAGCCCCCCGGCGGTGAGTCCGGCGACTCACCGCCACGCCGTCGGAGGAGGGGCGTCCGCCCAGCGGACAGCCGCGGCACCAGCCCGCGGCGCCCCAGCGATCGACTTCGATGTCGATCGCACGCCCCGGCTCCAGCCGGGGCTCCTCCCTTTGTGCGCTGCCGGCGATCGAGCCCTAGGGCTTCGATCGCCACCCTCGGCGTCCAGCCGAGGGTTCGTTGCCATCGATCCCGGCGGGGCTCGCTTGACAGCCCGCGGTCCGGTGATCTCGGATCACCACCGCGCGGTCAAACCCCATCCCCGGGTTCGTCCCTCGGATCTTCGTTCATATGCATATACGAATTAATTATTAAAATCATCGAAGGGGGTTCAACGATTTTACCTTTGTTCTCGTTGTACGGAGAAACGAGATCTATGAAGACCTTGAGATCTTCCCACGTATTCCTTGCACTAGCTCGAACGTCGGGTGGGCGACGATCTTCCGAACTCCATGGATCTCCTTCACTCTTCAAGAACTTTATGATTGGCGTATCTTAGGTTAATGAATTGTGAAGACCATGTAGTGCTTTTATAGGTTGCGTATTGGATCATAAGGAGACTAAATATTGGGCTTCTAAATATTGAAGATTAAATTGGGTCCAACCCAAATCCATTAATCCTTATCAATATTAAATTTTATTTATTTTCCACTATATAAATAAAATTGCACTCTCAATATTAATCCATATTATATCAAATAATATTTCTCCGATTAGTATTATTTATTCCGTGTATTTAAGATTTAAATATCCATGAATAAATTTATTTATTGCTCAATAAATATTATTCATCTCTTATATCCGAGAATAGTACCGTTCAACTTTAATTATTATGCGGATTAAATCCACCTGCATGGTTTACATAATAATCCTTATGAACTCATCTCGGGGATATTATCAACCCTTACGGGATACACTTTCCCGTCAAGTATTCACGGCATGTCGTATATAAAATATAGTGACCCAACTTAACCGGTAATTAACCCAATAATTAAATCGGTTAATTCCTTTGGAAAATCAAAGTCACTTATATTAAATATACACACCCGCAATAATATCGGGGATTAAGAATAAAATACTCTGAGATTTAAATTGATTATCGAAGGCAATCCTAATCAATAAATCTCAAGCGATCCGCCCAATACACCAAGTGTACAAGTGTGATAAAATAATTAAGATAAATTATTTTCTCTCTCACACAACGACTATACCGATGGATTGGTCCGTGTCCATCTAGGTCGTGAGCAACTGTTCGATTAAATACGAGTAACCGATAGTATGATCTTCTGTGTGCCCATGCACACCATACTAACTACAACGTATAAAATCCAGGACTATAAATAATTATAAATAATTAAACGCAAATAATTGTGTATTTAATTAAATAGATTAATGGCAATGGATTGGGAGTTTCCGTTACTTAAATCTAGACATTAAGTACACAACTCCAACAATAAGGTCATCTCCAACCGAACACAAAAACTTAAATTCAAAAATAAGTTTAGTTTTAAGTTTACAGTAAATTAGCTCCAACCGAGATTCCAATACTTAAACTTAAAAGAATATTTATTATTCTTCTTATACTATTTTTATAAATAACCAATATCTTTACAAATTTATAATTTAACACCGTAACTTTTGAAATTAAATTTAAAAAAATTAATAAATATTATTTTCAATTTAAAATTTCAAAAATAAAAAATATAATAAAATATTAATTAAATATGACAAAATTGCGCAAACATGAAATATTTAATATTTAATTATAAATATTTATTTTTATTTTTAAAATAAAATTTTATTTTAATTATTAATATATGATTATTAAAAAAATTACATTACAAAATATATTAAATAAAAAATTAAAATAAAAGGTTAATAGGTCTTTTTTATTAGTTTGTAAAATAAAAGGATGATTTTATAAATAATAAATAGTTTTTGGTTTGAGTTTAAGGTAAACGTAAATCTAAGTATTTTTTATGTGGGTCCTATCATAATACCTATAATAAGTTTATATTTTGGTATCGGTTGGAGCATCTCCCTTACTCCAAAATAGGTTTTTGGTATCGGTTGGAGATGCTCTAAGCTTCTAAACAGCTTATAAGCTGTTTTAAGGAGCTTATAAGTTTAGCCAATTCTAGTATTTTTTCTTATTTGATTTTTATTTACTAAGCAAAGGTCACACAAATATTAAAAATAAAACTACAATTGAGTTATCAAATACATATTGAATACAACAAACATTCGAAATTCAACTTAAAATCTTTAAAAATGACGAGAATTGTTTTTTTTCATAAATTTAAAAGATTAAATGAAGAATCAGACTATTACCGGACTTATCTGAATATAAAAATATTTTTTAATATATATAAATATATAATAGGACAGATGTTACGGTATTTATTTAGTGAATCAATTACGATTACTAGATCTTAAAAACGCTTTAACGTGTTAGTTGTCCGGGAAGCGAAAATCGAGCCCTAAGATGAGTAGTTTTTCATCCACCAACGGGTTCATCTACGACTCTACTACACTACATGCGACCCCCGTGTCAATACCAAATACTATTTTTTTTTATTAAAGTTATTCAATGTGAATCTCTTGTTTATTTATTGGGACTGAAACCATAGTTAAGTGAGATGTCATTGTATTGCAACTAAATTCAATATATTTGATCATGCAAAGCATTGAAAAATAACAAACTACGTAGCCTAGCTTGGTTCACAAGCAATTGATTGCCTAAACATTATCTCTATCTAATTTTAGAATGTACAAAATTAAATGTAGAGAGTGACTTAAACAATGTTCATTTGATATTTTTTTTTTGTTTATTCTTTAAATGATAACTCGTTTACATTTAAGTAATCTTACATTATTTCTGCGTGTTCTCTAACAAAATTGAGCTAACATCTCATTTTTAATAAATTAGAAAAAATGCATAATTAATTGAAATAGAAATGGTTTGCTTGTATATATCACACTCCACATTACAATAATAGTATATATTGATACACATTTTTTAAATGTCTCTCAACTAAAATAAATATTAAAATAGTAGAATTCCACTTTAACAGATTTTTTTTTTTGAATTTTTTTTTTTTGTAACGTTTAATTAAAAAAAAATGTTAAAGTGGTGTTGGTGGAATCACTTCACGTGGACCCTAACCACTCCAAAAATTGAACCATCACCAACTCTCAATACCAAACCCAACCCTACGTGTACACTTATCAACGTAGCAAGGCATAGCAGGGTGGTAAAGCTGTGATGACTTGAGTGTAATCCCTTGGTGATGCAAGATTCGAACCTTGAGTGTGGCAATTTTTCATTGAATTATTATGAAAGTTAACAATTTTTTATTAAAATATTACATCATATATGATCGAGAAACCTTAAAAAAACATAGTAAAGGTTTGAGATTCCTCCAGTACATGACTTTCGCGTCTGGTGAGGGCCATCATCAACAACAACAAAAAAAAAATGTGTAACGAATCATCATACTATATATTTTAAAATGAATATATTATTACATGTGAAATTGAAATTGACTTTACATTATAATAACTAATAACGCACTTGATTAATAAAAAATACTGTCTAATTATGGTGTTCGCGAGAAAGCCCTCTTTCACCAACTTCTGCATGTTAGCCCAACTTCTCTACCTGCTTCAAAATATACGTACTGGCCCAATACATATACACACTCATTCCGAATTAATGATTAAAGAGAAGACTTCCTACTTTTTTGAATTTAATTTCATTTCAATCAAGTTCAGTTACATTCAATTAAATTTGTTTCAAAATAAAATTAATTAAAATAAAATAAATTAAAATAATTTGAATTTATAATTTTAGATATACAATTAATTAATGTTAGAATATTATTAATATATTTTAAAAAATATTTAACAATTTATAAAAATTATTATTCTCTTCGCTTCACAATTGTTTGCACATTTTTTTTATTGTCCCACAATTGTTTTCATGTCTTAAAATATAAAGTGTTATTTTTTTATTCTCTCAATACACATTTATTTTACATAAATATGAGTACTTTATAAGAAAATACATTCAGTTCACTTTAGTTAAGTCCAGATATTCATTCCAGATTAATTCAAATTCATTCATTTCATTTCGTCAATTTTCAGTTTAAAATTTAGAGCCTATGTAACTAATTATTGATACATGACATATAAAATATAATACAACAAACTTTGATACGTAAATTTTATACTCGTATTTTTTAAGAGTGTGTCAACTATTAAGATAAAAAAAACAAATAAAAATTTGGTATTATGGACCAAAAAGAAAAAAATAGGTAAAATTAAATTATTATTTAAAAAAAATAAAAAAAATAAATTATTTATTTTGTAAAGGAGTTGATTATTATTGCTAAACATTTAGAAATAAAGTAAGTAAAGTAAATTTTACATTGAATATTTCCTCCCTCTCTCATCCTTCCACTATATATAAGAAATTAGTTGCATGCATTTCCAATATCACCTCCAAAGAAAAACATCTCAACTTGGAATTTAAACTAATTACAAACATACAAAAATATGGGCAGTGGATATGGATTTTCAGTTGGTTTGTTGATGGTGTTTCCGTTGCTTGCGATTTTCGCCGGAAGCGTCGGGGCTACCGACTACACGGTGGGCGACGGATCGGGCTGGGCCCAAGGAAGGGACTACACCACATGGGCTGCCGGAAAATCTTTCGTCGTTGGTGATAATTTAGGTAAAGTAAATTTACGCGGTTAATTTAATTTTTATAAATATACTAAAAAATGTAACAATTTTCTATAACCAGAACGAAATTACAATTTTGCCCCCAAAAATCACAACAATTGCGAAATTAAATTTTAATCCGGCCGTGCAGTCTTCAAGTATACCGGCGGCGGCCTCCACACGGTGGACGAAGTTGGTCAGACCGACTACGATTCGTGCACCACCGGAAATTCCATATCCTCCGACAGCACCGGCGACACCACGATAGCGCTCAAGGAAGGGACGCACTACTTCATCTGCGGCGTTTCGGGCCACTGCGCCACCGGAATGAAGCTCGCCGTCACCGTAAGAGCGGCGGCGAGTCCCGGCGCCGGCGGAGGGGCGACGACATCTCCCGTGAGTCCGGCCACCCCCACCATCTCTCCTCCCACCACCACTTCCCCGGGGGTGGCGTCACCCAGGACCGGTACGAGTACTCAGCCGTCGTCGACGGCGGCGCTGTCGCCGGGAGTGGCGGCGCTATCGGCCTTGTTCGTTGTGGTGTTTAAGGGTTTGGTTTTGTGAAGAAATTGGGCGTTGTTATTGTGGGCCAGGATAGAGGCAGTGCTTTATTTTTTGGGCATTAATTAATTCCATAGTACTCAATTTCCATTTCCAAAATTGTGTTTGTGATTTTCTGTTTTTTCTTGTTTGTGATGTTTTTAATTTGGTTGTAATTATTATTAATTTTGTCGGTATTTTAATTTATTAATCGTGTTTATGTTTTGTATTTTAGTGTTTTAGTTAAGTTTATATTTTTATTTAATTTTCAAAAAAAAACATTAAAATTGTACAAGTGTTAATCTTCTTGTTCCAAAAATATATTTACAAATTTCTTTTAAGTTTTTACTAAATAAGTGAAAATGTTTTTGAAAGGGTGAAAGTAATATTTATCCCATAAATTCTCGAACACATGTTCATGTTCGGCCTCAATCAAAAGAAAAAATGAAATGCCTAAGTTAACAACTCACCTTCACAAATTAAGAACTACAAGATCACACATTTCATACAAGTTAGCGACGGAAGGATTGTACCATTCCATCCTTTTTTGTTATGAGTATTTCACAAAGAATTATTCGCGCCTTCTTTGTTTTGCTTATCGGAGTTATTTCACAATGACATGCTTGAGTAATGAAGAAAAAGAAACATAAAAGCACTATATTATAGAAAATATTTCGCAAAGTCTTGCTAAAGGCTAAAGTAAAAATAATTTATGAAATGAAAAAAATCCGGACTACTTATTTATCTAAGAGATATTTTTTTATTTTTCCAATAAGTTTAGAAAAAAAATTATCATTTCAAATTTATAATGATATTAAAAAAAATGAAAACATTTTTTTTTTATCATTTTAAGAACAATATAATTGCATCAGAGTTAAAAAAAATACTACATGCTTCAAGAAAGCTTCAAGAAACTAAACAAATACTATATTTATTTTTAATTTACAAAAAAAAATATACACAATTTCTTGAAGCAAGTGTATTAGTAAACAAATATGGTAAAAATATCATTTAAAATAATTTATACTATATTTTAGATTTAAGTGAAAGTGTAACAGAAATTATAAAGTATAATTTGGTTAATGATGGCATCATACTTAAACTTTTAATATAGTACTGTATAGTCTGTATTCACTTTCTTTTTTAGATATTTTAAAATAATATATACAATAATAAGAATTAGTTTTCTTTTTAAATTTAAATATAATTATACGTTTATTTTATTTAAATTTTTATGAACAATTAATTATATTTTTATTAAAATAAATTGACAAAATATGGGCACCTGATTTTTTTTGGACGGTGCTTTTTTTTTTTTTGGAATAGCACATCTGCACATGGGTTTTGTAAAAGGGCAGGGTTTCAGTTTCAGATCTGTTGAGCCCACGTGCAATTGATTCCCTTCACCACGTGATTGATGTTTATTTTCATTTAAAAAATATTTTTAATTAGTGAAATTAGTATAAGATTAAACGGGAGAAAAGTAACACTGGAGTAATTAAAACAATCAAATCAATACAATCAAATCATAAATCGAACCAATATTCAACAGAATATAAAAGGTAAAAATAAAGAAAAAATGAACAGTAAATAATTATAAAGTAGCAACTGCGATTTTTTTACTAATCAACACCTAAAGCAACAGAGCAGCAGAGAACAACACCAGCGCCGCAGATCCGGCGGCGGCGACTCGATTAAATCCAGAAGCTGCACTTGGAGCCGGAGCAGCGCCTCCGGGAGCGGCGGCGATGGACGGAGGCGGAGCGGTGAGTGCGGATGGCGATACGGCGGGGGAGGTTGGAGGAGCGGGGGGAGAGGATGTAGGCGTCTCGGACGACGGAGATGAAGCGGGTGGCGTGGCGGAGGCGGACGGCGGAGTCGCCGTCGGAGAGGCCGTCGGAGGCGATCTGGGAGCGGCTGCCGGCGCCTGAGCCAGGGCAGATCCGCACACGAGTGCGAAGATCAGAACAAGCATAAGCGATCGAGAGTAATTTTCCATGGCGGTTTGAGTGTGAGTGTGTGTGTGGTGCAGAGAGAGAAAGTGTGAAGCAGATGGTGCGAATAGATGATTATGATGAAGTGTGAGCTGTGTGTGTATGTATGTATAGTGAGGAATATGAAGAGTGAGGAGAGAGAATAAATTAGGATGATGAGTTTTTTTTTTTCTTTATTTGTTTATACTGCCTGTATTTAGATTTTAGGTACTAATATATTTATTCAAATTCAAATTCAAATTCTATTTTATTTCAAATAATTTTAACAAAACAAGAATAAAAGATCATAATAAGAATTGTCCTTCATTTATAGTATTTTTATAATTTCATTTTCTAATTTAAAAATATTAGAAAATGAAAATTATCCTCATCTCCTATTTTATTGTGTACATTCGGTTGGACTGATTCTTTGAAATGAACCTTATTTAATTGATTTTCTTATAATAATATTTTTATATATATTACATACATAGTAAATAATATTTTAAAATAAATTAAAATTTATACTTATAATTATTTATTTTAATTAATACAGTATTTATTTTAATTTTTTAATTTTATTTTGAAATGAGCAAATTGGAAAAAACTTTTCCCCAAAATTTTAGCAATTAGGGCATTGTCCGCTCTTCTTCGCCCCTCCCACGTTTTCCTTCAATTTCCCTAAAATTAAAAATGCACCCCGCAAGAAAGGGATAAATACAGATACACGGCGCTTACGCATATGCAGATTATAATATCTATTAAAGGAAAATTGTAAAAAAAGGGGTTCTGTTGATATTAGTATTAGTTATTCTATTGGTTGGGTATTGAGAGTCAGGGAGAAGGTAACGGCGGCGATGGCGAAGCGGAGGTGGCGGACAGTGCTGATCCTGAGGCGGATGCTAATGTGCGCCATAGGTACTATAGCACTGATGGCGCTACTTTGTGCTCACGTTCAAGAAATTACCAAATTGCCCGCTGAAGCTTCGTTCAAGCTCCCTTCGGTTTGCTTTCGCTTTCGCTGATTCTACTTTTTTTTTTCTTCATTTTTTTTTATTGATCTGGTTAGCTATAAGTTGAAGATTATTCGTGCGAATTCTTAATTCAAAATCTGATTTGAAAGTTTTTCGTTGTTTCTTTAGTAGTTTTTCATTCCTTTTTCTTCTTCATTTCGTTAATCTAAGCCTCGAGTTTTCAATTCGTGTAGCAACACGGCATCGCGCGTCAAAAATCGAGAAGAGAGCGTAACTGGATGAGAGAATCCACCCCCACTCGTACAAAATATACGATCGCGTCTGATAAGGTTAATTCTACCTCAACTTCATTTCTCATTGATGTGTATGTAAATCCGGGCATATTTATTGATAAACGAGTAGTCGTGCACCTTTTTATGTTTTTCACTCCTTTAGATTTGACAGTTGGATGGTTCGAGGCGAAGCTTGGATTCATACAGCTCCAAGCTGTGGAAGAGGCTGCCTAATAGAGACTATGTGCCTTGTACAGAATCAAGCTCGTCCTACATAAGTAAAACTGCACACATTAGTGTAGTTTCATCTTTGCTATTTACCGTGCAATTATTTTCAATTTGTGATTGATTGTCTTGTTGCACTATGCATTTTAGATCCTCCGGAATCCCGAGGTTACCTGCTGCTACATGCAAATGGCGGCCTTAATCAGATGCGAGCAGGGGTTTGTCTTTTCTCATTTGTTGTCAATATGTCTTTGCCTTGTTTTCTTGGTTTTAATGTGTGTAATTAATTACCATGTTTATTTCTGTCGAATGATTTCTTGTATTTTTGTTGTTTTTTACTTTTTTTTTATGGAAAACAATAACTGTCTTTTAAAACATTGCCGAGTATGGAGGCTTGTAGTTGTGTAATTCATTCAAGGGCTTGTGCAATGTGGTTTTGTATTGTTGTAAGAGCTAAAGCAGTTTGTTTACCAACACACTCACCTATTGCTTGCAGATATGTGATATGGTTGCTGTTGCGCGTCTTATAAATGCAACTCTTGTGATTCCCGAACTCGATAAACGCTCATTTTGGCAAGATTCTAGGTATTCTGTTAGTGTTAGTTAACCTTTGCACTTCTGTAAAAAGCCATTTCTTAATTTATAACCACGTGTGTTATAAAATTGCAGCAAATTCTCTGATGTCTTCGATGAGTACCATTTTATTAATTCTTTAGTTGGTGATATAAGAATTTTAAAAAAGCTCCCCAAGGAATTGGCCAATGCTACAAGGGCAGTGAAGCATTTCAGAAGCTGGTCGGGCGTTGAATACTACAAGGAAGAGATAGCAAAGCTGTGGGATGAATATCAGGTACTTGTGGGCAAACTGTTGTTTTAGATTTCTTGTTGGGGTGTGTTTATAGGGGACTATTACAAATACTGCCCGGCGCCCGCAAGGTTTGATTTATAATTACCCAAGAAAAAAAAAAGAGGTTTCAAAATAAAAATGCTCTCCTCAAGGTTTGTTCTCACATTATTTTCGCAAATGTTTTTCTTCGGTAAATTTGACTCTATTTCATTTTATTCATAATGAGATTTTTTAAGGTGATTCGAGCAGCAAAGTCAGATTCTCGGTTAGCAAACAATAACCTTCCTCCTGATATCCAGAAGTTGCGTTGCCGTGCTTTCTATGAAGCCCTTCGGTTTGCACCTCAGATCGAAAGAATGGGAAAGGTATTAAATTACCTCAATTCATAGGTGTCCTAATGCTACTAGTTTCAGCCTTTCAAGTTGTTCAATTTGTTCCTTTTTAATAAAGATGGTGAAATGACTGGCCTAGTCCGATTATCCCATCGGGCCTCTAAACAAACGGACGATTCAACTCAGAATATGCATAGCCTGCACATTGTATGTCATATTAATTTCTTCATTTGCAGTTGTTGGTGGATCGAATGAGGTCTTACGGTCGTTACTTTGCTTTGCATTTGCGGTTTGAAAAGGACATGCTTGCCTTCAGTGGCTGCACCCATGATTTATCCTCAGAAGAAGCTGAGGAACTAAAGACAATCAGGTAATTTATTACTACTATTATTTTTAAGAATCAGGTAACCAACAAACAGATTACAGATAAATTTATTATTAATATTTTAAGAATCAGGTAAATATCGCACACATATTTGTACCAATATGTTATTGGCTTATGCAACCTGTATTTTTCATTTCGAACTTTTCAGAGAGAACACAACATGGTGGAAAGTAAAAGATATTGACCCTACAGAACAGAGAGCTAAAGGTTATTGTCCGTTAACACCGAATGAGGTCGGAATATTCCTCAGTGCTCTTGGTTTTCCATCGAGTACCCCGGTTTACATTGCGGCTGGGGAGATATATGGGGGTGATTCCCATATGGATGATCTGAAAGCTCGATATCCGATACTAATGAGCAAGGTATGTTTTGCTTGTATTTTTGTCCTATTAACAATGTCATTTTCTTTCAATGGATGGGAGATATTTTAAAGTGGTTATTATGTAAATGTGATTATTTCCCAGGAAAAGTTGGCTTCAGCTGAAGAACTCAAGCCTTTCGTCGATCATGCATCCCAAATGGCTGCGCTCGACTATATTGTGTCAATCGAAAGTGATATATTCATTCCAACATACTCGGGCAACATGGCTAGGGCAGTTGAAGGTCATCGTCGTTTTTTGGGACATAGGAAAACCATTTCTCCCGACAGGCAAGAAATCGATTGCTACGGATCACTTTTTGTGACTGTAATTCATTTCAAAATATATGTCCCGAATTGTTTTTAGCTTTTCTCTTTCTTAGGAAAGCACTTGTTCGATTGTTTGATAAACTCAAGCGGGGGAGGATGAAAGAAGGCAAAAAACTCTCATTTCAAGTCATTGATCTCCACAGAAGAAGGTACAATCTATACTTCATTGTTATATTTGCTTTTGCTATTGCAATTTCAGTATTACTTTTAATTATTTGGTTTTATCTTGATGATCAGGCAAGGGACTCCAAGGAAAAGAAAAGGCCCTATCACGGGAACCAAGGGTACCGATAGGTTTCGTTCCGAGGAGGCATTTTACGTGAACCCTTTACCGGACTGTTTGTGCCAGAAAGATTCTCAACACACCAACATTTCTTTTATTACTGAGTAGATAAGATACGAAAAACAATTATACAGTGGTCGGATGATTTGGCGGCACAGTTTGCAGGTTTTGCTCATTTTGTGTTTAAGCCATGAAGATTTAAAGGTGCCTCATGTTTCCATAGATTTAAAGGGGACCAGATGATGTTGAAGAAATGTGCTGGGTCCAACGGCCTCTCGCTTCTCGTATGTCGGACTTTTGGGTACTGGGAAAGACATCAATTTTTTTGGAGATATTCTTTTCGCGTAGTTTATACAGCAGGGTCAAATATTTCGTTGATAGTTTTTGTGTATTTGATGAAACCTATACTGATTATACAGAAATGAAACCTATACTGATTATACAGAAATGAAACCTATACTGATTATACAGAGGTTTTCATTGTATATGTAGTTGATTCTTGTAAGTACATTGAAAGCCAAACAATGAGAGAAGAGCAAAACAGAGAAACCACAAGTTGAGTGCAAAAATATTAAAATGTTTTTTAATGAATATTGACGTACACTGGAATATGAAAGGCAATAGCAGTAAGGATGAAAAAATTATCTGTAATACAAGGGCCAACAATGAAATGGGGTTTAGAAGGGCCACTCGAATACAGTCTAGGATTTGAATTCTTCACGAAGAACAAAGCCGGCATATTTTATTTCTCAGCTGCTTTATAGAAGAGACTTGTCACTACCATGGAAATAGATTCAGAAATTCGATCAGTTTTACAGAGGACCTGGAAAAGTGCCATTTTCCCTTTGCTCGTTCCACCTATCAACCTGCACCCAGTAGTCAAAATTCAGAGTGCCACAGATCATACAATACCACAGTGAAACTACTCAAATCATACAATAATATGCTCATTTTCCCGTTTTCTCACATATATACAAGATCTACAGAAACTCATTTATTTGGAGAAGAGGAAAGGAAATGTACCCATTCACCGGGACAAAGGGAGCGGTAATATTTAGCAAACTTGTCACACTCGGGTGCTTCTTCACCCTTGGCAGCAACACACCTGAGAGACATAAAACCAAGTCGAGAATTATTATCAAAATTGAAAGGGTGTTTGTCTAAAGTTTAGTTAAATCATCTTATACATAACTACTACTACATTTTATACGAAAAAATATAGGAGGATATCATCACTCATTTATGAAAGAACTTATCAGATCATAAGTTCATTTTGGGTCTTTACTTACTGCTGCCAAATTAAGTTTTCTTCCACGAAACTATTTTTAACAACTTATATGTTCAGCCAAACACGAAAGTGAGGAGGCAGTTAAGAAATAGTAACCCACCGATGATACTCGATATATCTGGTGAAGCAGTGTCTGGATTGGTTAGTAGTCGGGAAACGGAAATCTGCTGGTGCCGTCTCAAGCTGGAAAAAGAGTGAATTAGCTTAGTGAACAAAGCAAACAAACAGAACAAATATATACACTAGTCAAGCTAGAAACACAAACCTTGATCTCAGGAGTCTCCTCAGTCACTTCGTTATCCTCCGAGTTATCGGGCTCAGCACTGCCATTGCTCTCTTCATTAGTAGTTTCATCAGCAGGACCCGATTCCTTGCTTTGTTCTTCCTCAGCAGCAGCAGAAGGTGGAGAAGAAGCATCTTCGCTTACAACAGCAGTTGCGATTTCCTTAATTTTATCAACAATTCCACCGGGGTTAGCCTCTTTGACCTCTTCAATGGATTTTTCGACATCATCTGGACTCTTATCTTTCTCCTCCACAAGATAATTCTGTTCATCGAGATATCCAATTACAAATTACAAAAAACAACAACAATATTTGTTTGTTGCAGATTTGGATCATTTCTATCAACAATAAAAAAAATTAAAAAATCGTTGAATCTACAGCTTAAAATGAAAATAAAAATGGATATCCTCTCAGGTTAACGTCGGCAAGTAAATCCGTCTAACGCAAATTTTGATCAGACTTATAAACCCCAATCAACACACACACCAAACGCCGACCGCAAAATCAAATCTGAGATTTTGAATTAATCGAAATTTCATCAAACGTCGGGATAACGAAATTAAAAAAACGAAGGTGAAATTAACATGATTCAATAAGAAATTAAAGGCAAAGTGATCGAATAATAAGCACCTCAGCTAGGGATGGGAGCTTCGCCTCTGCCATTGAAAGTGGGCGGCGACGACGACGGAGAAACTGATCGGCGAAACGGCGCACGAGGACGATAGAGATTTAGAGAGAGGAGCAGCAGATATAACTAAATCAATCTTTAAAGAGTGTTCTGCATCTGTGGTTTCAAGCCCCAAAAGAAAATTTAACGGGCTTGTTAAATGGGCCGGACAATTTGGGCCTATTATAATCTTTTTGAAATGACTGAAATGTCCTTTTCATACAAAAATTCAAATTTAATCAATTACATGGAGGAAGAAAACCATATCAATCTCAAACTTGAAATTTGGATATATGGAGAGTCTGAATCATCATGATGTGATGAACTTATGCTCGAAGAATCCATTCGATAAATAATTAGTTAAAACGAGAATGTGAATTCAGTTACATTACATGTACAAATACGACGAGTGCACACTATACACTTATTACTACACAACCACAAAACTAGATATAAAGAATTCGTTGTCAGCCCAAGTAACCGATAACCATTTTATCCGCTTCGCTTGGCGATTTCTGAATTCTGTCTCGTACAGTGTTCTATTCCTCTCAATCTGGCAAATCAAATAATGGGAAAAAAAAAGATGTTAAGTAATTAAATGTCGAATACTACACAAAAACGAATTTTTGAAATTATATTTTCAGGCTTCAGCACGCAAATGTACCTCTTCACACGCGATCTGAACTGCTTCATGTTCCGCAGAGAATCGAGAAACCAACGCGTCTTTCAAACCCTGATAGATATGAATTTACCGGAGTGAATCACTATTGATCGACAAATGAAACATCAGAATTTTAAACCCCACCTCAACAGTAGCCGGAAAATCAATACCATCGACTCTTTCCACCCTCGACTCTTTAGTCGAATTTCGATTTCTTTCTTCAACATCATTTATTCCCTTGGCCAACTTCCCGTAGAAAGCATCATCACTCCAGTAGCCGAACAAAACACTCAAAACTCCCCTTCAAAAGTAAACAAACAAGAACACTTTTAGTGAGGGATCTCAAACAATAATCATAAGGTGGTGTACATAAAGAACCTTGTAACATGAAAACACTCATTCTGTGCCAAAAATAGGTCGAGGGAGAGGTCTCCCATGAGACTCTCCATTCGCTCGTGGGGTTGATCTTCGTTTTTGTGAATCAGTATGTCGACAGTGAGGTTGCAACAATCATCCTGTATAAAAATATAAAACGAAGCGAATTAGAAATCCGGCTAAAGCTATTCGAAACACCAATAATACTTAATACCTCGAAATATGTATCGACACAAGCCTGAATAAATCCTGGGCAATTAAATAGCTGGTTCACTTTGTTAGCAAAGTTTCGTAGCCCGAAACCATGGACTCTATCGAAACGAGCTCTGCAAAGGGAATCCATGAGGTCGACTATCATCGCCTTGAGTTGGGTGTTAGCTATTAACTTTTGAGCCAGAACATCAATGTGTTTGTTTTCATTTTCCCTTTCCTACACACACATAAATCCAAATTATAGAATTTAAGAATTGTGTTCTTTTTGTACATTATTATGTATACACCACCTGCAAAAAATATCCGATTGCATCGCAATGCGACTTGTTCTTCTTCTTCTTCGAGGCGATGGGACCCACATCTACTTCGTCGTTGTGGTCGATACGTATTCTTTTGGAATCGGGAGTTTCGTCGGCATCCACGTTATACA
The DNA here is from genome assembly GCA_954870475.1 of Euphrasia confusa. Classification (NCBI taxonomy): domain Eukaryota; kingdom Viridiplantae; phylum Streptophyta; class Magnoliopsida; order Lamiales; family Orobanchaceae; genus Euphrasia; species Euphrasia confusa. The sequence goes on along the minus strand of OX940956.1, from coordinate 41,900,121 downwards.
TTTCATAGTCCATGTGAATTGAGTAGATAATTTATGTATTCTCAAACTGAAAATAATTGAACACACACCTCAACCAAAAACAAACCCTAACACGAAAAAGTTTATCAGTTTAATTTCGACAAAATATAAATCTGTAAAAAAAAAGGGAAATTCAATTAAATAATAATGGGAGGAAAATAGAAATAGGATAATTCTGGAAAAGCTCGATACAGTTCTTACGGGCTTAGGGTTTGTATCGGGCCGGAGAGAATTCGGGCAACCCTTTGTACCTCAAAACTCTAAACGGTCTTGCAGGAACAAATAAAAACAGAGACTAATTTTATATTTATATGGTGAACCTATTTGAATTTTTTTCTCTTAATTGTTCAAACGATTTATTTATTTGAAATAATTTAAATTTTATTTAATTTCTAACTTATTTCGTCAAAAAATTATTAATAAATTAAGAAATTATTTTATTTCATAATCGAACTCTCACTTAAATTTGTAAATTTGTATTGAATCTCATTATCAACAGTTATCCCAATTATGAAATTTTTATTAGGCTTGTTTGATATAATTTATAATATGTAAGTTTCTTGGGGCATAGCCGAGTGGTAATGTCTGTGGTGATGTAGGTGTAATTCTTCGGCGACGCAAAGTTCGAATCTCGAATTGAACAAATTTTCATTGAAATATTATGAAGTTAGTCATGGGATGAGACCTATATATTGGCTCTCTCCCACATGTGTCTACTACTCGGGCACATCTCTCGATTTACATTATACCCAACATTCTTCGATTTACATCATACCCGATCGAGGAGCCTATAATCTGGTGGGAGAAGAGTTTCTTGTCTCTTAAGTCCTGCGATGAGACCTATTGACTCTCTTTTACATGTTTCTGCTACTCGGGCACATCTCTCGATTTAAATCCTACCCGATCGATAAGCCTCTGATCTGGAGGGAGAAAAGTTTTTTTAAACGCGAGTGGATTAGATAATAGGAGGAGATTGATTTTTATGAGATTCATTTAATTAAAATTAAAATTAAATTAATATTAATAGAATAAAAAAAGATTTTGAAAAGATAAATAAAAACGTATATATTTAAAATTACTATTTACAATTTATATATAATTTTAAATATACTTACTATTTAGAATTTATAATTTTTTATTTATAATTTATAGTGTGAACACAACATTATTATTATTTTTTTTCTATTGGTCCACGTGGCATTAGAGATCCAGAAATTATATATGTATAGATAGATTCTCAACGAAATAATAATAAAATTATGAAAATAAAATATAAAATCTCATTATAAAAAATATTTTATTTATTTGATTAATTTTAATATTTAAAAATTTGACATCATCATATTGATCTCACCTACAGTGAAAAATGCAAGAGTAGCGAATCATGATTAAGCTGTGATGGGGGCAGGTCAAGGTTGAGAACCACCGCGGCTGCGGCCCGTACGTAATTACCTCATCGAAAATAGAACTGTAAAATAGAAAAAATTAATTTATTTATCTTCCAATCGATTAACATTGCTGTAAAGAATCACATTCAAACGGATTATAGGCTACAAATTCCAATTTAATTTATGAGATATTGAAAAAAACAAAATCTACTAATAAATTATACTTTAATTTGATTATGTGAAAAAAATCCAAATTTAAATTAGGACCTGTTCTTTTGAACTTAATTTCAGTCAAGTTCAGTTCCTTCAGTTCAGCTCAGTTCAGATCACTTCAGTTAAGTTCAGTTCATTTCAGATCGCATCAGTTCAGTTAATTTCAAAATAAATTAAAATAAAATAAAAAAAAATAATTTCAATCTATAATTTTAAATATCAAATCTAGTTAATGTCATAATATTATTAATATTTTTTAAAAAAATATTTAATAATTTATAAAAATTATTATTATTTTTATAAAAAAAACCAATTCAGTTCAGTCGCTTAAGTTCAGTTCAGTTCAGTCGTTTTTTCATTCCAAAAGAACAGGTAAGAAACAAAATGAAAAAAATGCATAATAAAACAATTAAAGCGTAAATGAAATTCTGGAAAAGATAAAAAAAATTCGACTAATATATATACGCAGAAATATTGAAGAATGAGAACATGAAATACCTCGACGAATTGATATCGAGATGTTCTATGAAACGCGACTGGTTTTTCTTTGGAAGATGTGAAATTTGGGAATATGAAGAAAATGAGTTTAATGAGAAATAAAATAAATATTTATACAATTTTTACTTAATAATAATATTATTATTTTTATTTATAATTTATAGTTAATATTATTGTTTTTTTATAATTTATAGTGTGAACACAATAATATTAAAAATATATTTGAAGTAAAAATAAATAAAATTATTTACTGTAGTTAGATAAATATTTTTGAATTGAAAAGAGTATAGTACACAAATAAATTCATTTGCAATGGAGTACTAGTATTTTTTAACAAAGAAAGAATTATGTTAAAAATATTATATTAAAAAATTCTTTCCCACGAAATTTAAAATATTTAATTGATGACAAAAATATTTATAAGAAAAAAAGATTGTTTTTGTTTTTTTTTCTATGTCAATGGCAGTGTTTTGAGATTAGAACCAAGAACCTCAAATTCCCAATTCCAGTGCTCAATCAACTGAGCTAACAGCTTTTCACAAAAAAATTGTTTATTAAGGACATGATGCAGCGGTTAGACTACGAAACATGGGTTTATTCTTGCTAATCTATGGTCACTACGTTCACTAGTCACTCAAAGAGATTATGCCACGTGTAAAAATTAATACATGATCAATGATATTTATTTAAATCATATGTTAGTGCTTTACATATGACATAATCCTCGTGGGTGAGGGTAGTGCCCATAGAATAATCAAGAATTAACCAAAAATACGAAAATGTGATGGTTAATTCTTAGCTACTCCATGGGTTGTGTCATCACCATGTGGATGTAACCAAGTGTTCCATTATATATTACATAAAAAATAAAAAATATAAATAAAAAACAAAATAGGATACTTGACTACATCTCCATAAGTGAGGGCACTTCAGGTAACTAAGATATTTTTTTATTTTAGGTCAGTTTTAAATACTCACGCACCCGGGTAGCTAAGAATTAACCAAACATGTTATCTAAAACATATGACATCAATTTTTTTTTTCTATATTACTTAAATTCTAGAAATTGTTTAATTAATACCTAAATTTAATTTTACATGTTCTTTTGGATTTATTCACGCTTCAGTTAGTTAAGGTCGGTGAAGTTCAATTCAGATGCATTAAGTTCAGTTTAGTTAAATGCAGACTTAATAAGTTTAGTTCAGTTCAGTTCATTCTAAAAGAAATGTTCATACAATTAAGTTCAGTTCATTTCAGGCATTTAATATTTTTTAACTATTTTAATATTTTAAAATTATTTTAAATTGAATTTAATTTCATCTTTTAAGTTCTTTCGGTTCAAACTTATTAAGTTTAGTATAATTCAGACAATTTCAATCAATAAAACAGGTACACCGTAAATTATATTTATAGATGAGCTAAAGAGCATATTACTTAAATTTTATAAATTACTTAAAATAGATTGAAATTTGATTGACAATGATAATGAGACATGATTAAACAATAAGACTTTCGGTATAAAAAATACACTAAGAACATTATCACCAAGATTTTAATGAATATGGTAGAGAAATTATGTCAAGTACGTATTTTGCAATGTGAAAACGTTATCTTGAGAAGTCAGACCAACAGAAAAATTGAACGAGGACTCAGAAATTAAGGGAAAAGTTTGAGCCAAAAAGTAAATCGAACGTTCCGATTTGTCGTAATGGCATGCTGCTAGTATATAGGTTTTCATCAATAAATTCACTATTTTACATTTATTATTATTTTTTTATACTCTCTCTTTCAAATACTAGTACTATTTACTTGTAAAATCTAAAAAACAACTTAAAATATAGTTATACAGAGTAAAATTATAATTTTAAATAAAAAAATAATACTAGTGATTTTTTGAAGTGAAAGGTCACATTAAAAGAAGTGTATTTTTTGTTTAAAATATTTTAAAAACTGTACGTATAATTATTTTTACATATAAATACACACAAAACGAATACGCAGAGAGAGGGAAAGTGAGCGTGAAAATGGATGCGTTTCTCAAACAACCCAACAAGAATTCGCACAAGATTTCCAAGCCCATTCGGAAGCCTCTCCCTCTCCCACTCCAACCCGACCCGAACACGCTCTTCCCGGGCCCGGGTCGGGCCCCACCTCAATCCCAGCCACCGGCGGTCTACAACATCAACAAGAACGACTTCCGCGACGTCGTTCAGAAGCTCACCGGCTCCCCCGCCCACGACCGCCAGCAGACGCCGCCTCCCCCGCCGCCGCCGATCACTCAGCCGAGACCACCGAACTCCCGCCTGCAGAGGATCCGCCCCCCTCCCCTTTCCCAAATTGGGAACCGACCAAATCAAATCGCCCAGATCCACCACAATCGCCCCCAATTCGACGCCGGCCAGAGGACGCCGCCGCCGCCGCACGCGGCGGAGACGCCCATCTCCGCCTACATGAGGTTCCTCCAGAACGCGCCCTCGCCTCTCTGGAACGGCGGTCCCCGCCCGGATCATCGGAACGAGTTCGGTCAACGGCCGTCGCCGTTCTCGCCGCTGCACCCGCCGGCGGAGTCCCCGATCTCCGCCTACATGCGGTTCTTCCAGAACTCGCCTCGCCCCGAATCGCTGATGCCGCCGAACGAGATCGGTCAACGACCGCCGCCGCCGCCCTTCTCGCCGCGTCCGCCGCAGGTTATGACTCCGACCGGTTCCTTCCCGTTTCCTTTCGCGGCGACGCCGCTTTCACCGATGCCGTTCGGATGCATCCCGTCGCCGAGGTCTCCGTACGGTATGATGTCTCCCGGATTCCTGTTTGCGCCGATGGGTCAGCAGTTAGGTTTTCCGCAGCTTCCTCCATTGTCGCCCAGTTTCCCTGTTCCAAGCCCAAGGTGGAAGGGCATTTAAGGCATTTCACAAAGAAATTCTAACTTGGTTTTTTTCCTTTTTTTTTTTCATAAATGATTTATTTAGACGATGATTACTTGTATATGGTTTTTGGGATAATGATCATATTATACTGGAAACACAAATTACCAGAGTATCATAGTACACACATGTTTTCTAATTTTTAGAAATCAAAAATCAAATTCAGTCGTCTGTGTACATTCCGTAATTTCGTAGTGTCGAAGATAATGAACATGATTATGATTCCTCAGCATCACCAGCAGGTATTGTGAAAATGAACATTAACATTACAGTATATCTCAAAGGAAAGACAATTCACATGACACCACGAAACTTTATTTAAGAGAAAAGTGAAAGCATACTCCTATAAGACAAGGTGATCTACCACTTTTTTTCTTTATTTTCCAGAATTGACAACTACCACTCTATTGAATGTTTCCTTGGAAGTTCCTTAAAATAAAATTACGGATTGCGTAAATGGGAATAAACACGAAACACAATCAAGTGACCATGACACGCCAAATCCCTACACCCAAAACAGCAAGTAAACGAAACTTGAAAAAAAAAAACTCGTAATAAAAACAGCCAGTGGAGATGACACTGAGGTTAATTTCACTGTTGTTCTTCGGATTTGGGAGCAGGAGCTTCCTTGGTCTCATCAGTAGCAGCCCCTTCATCCTACATCATCGAATCAATTCTCAGCTCCCTTACAAGATATTTACACTTCTACTATATCCTCCTGTCTTTCAATATTCTAAAGATTACCAAAAAAAAATTCTAGCACCATTAGGGATTAATACCTGCATGTCAGAGGTCCATAAGGTAAGATTGTCGCGGAGCAGTTGCATGATCAAGGTGCTGTCTTTGTAGGACTCCTCTCCCAGGGTATCCAACTCTGCAATAGCTTCATCAAAGGCCTATGCAAGGGAAAAACGAACATCAATCACGGAAGTGGAATAGTATTTTCGTATTAAAGAAAATACGATTATTGAAATAATTTACGCCACCTGTTTTGCAAGATTACAAGCACGGTCAGGAGAGTTGAGAATCTCGTAGTAGAATACAGAGAAGTTGAGGGCCAGTCCAAGGCGGATCGGGTGTGTTGGGGCTAGCTCCACATTAGCAATGTCCTGCATAATATCGACACGTAACAATAGGCATAATATCGAACGAGATCACTAGTTAAGAAAGATAAGTTAAAAACGAACATCCATTGTTATATGTAAACATCGAGAATCGTAATTGGTATGCTATGAATTACGATTGAAATGGAAATCACACATCATTATCCATTGATTGATACATAATCCTGATTCCTAACCAATTCAGTGACAGTAGATATAATATAAATAATAAAATAAATAAAAGAGAAGGAAACCTGAGCAGCCTTATAGGCAGTGAGAGTGCTCTCGGCGGCCTCTTTTCGCTCGGCGCCGGTCTTGAACTCGGCCAGGTACCTGTGGTAATCTCCCTTCATCTTGAGGTAGAAGACCTTGGAGTCGCCGGAGGCGGAGGAGGGGATGAGCCGGTCGTCGAGGAGCTTGAGAATGCCGTCGCAGATGTTGGAGAGCTCTGACTCGATCTTAGATCTGTAGTCCTTGATGGTGGTGACGTGTTCCTCGTTCCCCCTCGACTCCTCCTTCTGCTCGATCGACGAGATAATTCGCCACGACGCCCTCCTCGCGCCGATCACGTTCTTGTAGGCCACGGAGAGGAGGTTGCGCTCCTCCACGGACATCTCCTCGTTCTCCGGCAGCGATGCGGAGACCTTTTCCATGAACTCCACCATCTCCTCGTACCTCTCCGCCTGCTCGGCCAGCTTCGCCATGTACACGCTCTCCTCACGCGGCGTCGCCATTGTTGAGTTCCTTCGATCTGGATTTCGGTTGATTTATGTTTTTTTTGTTTAAATTGCAGAGGAAAAAACACGAAGGGGGAATGGGAGACGAGGATGGTGGGGGGCGAGTGGGAAGGTATAAATAGGTGAAATTGAAATACGGAGGTGGTGCGTTAATGGTGGAGAGAGAGAGAATTTGGGGGGAAAATTAGGGTTTGTTGAAAACGATGGGAGTGGAGAAGATGAAGGAGAATTTTGTTCACAGTAATCTGGAGATGCGCAGCGCGTCCTAAAGACGCTCCCTCATTCTTTGTTGAGAAAATGTAATTTAATACAGTTGAAATTGATAATTTTATTTGATGATAAAAAAAATTAGGAAAAATATATAAACACTGCATCCATTTTTATTTTTATTTTGTAAATAGCATCTCATAAAATATTCTATATTTTTCAAAAATAACAATATATTTTTTGTTATAATAATTTATATTTGTAAAGTTGTTCGCGAGAGTGAGAGAGCACAATGTTATACATATAGAGTTAAATATTGTAATTATAAACAACCAAACATATACTAGTAATTAAGAAGTAGTAGTATAGTGTAATTGCGGAGTGATTTGTCACGTCATTTATTCTTAAGCTTCACATTTTCAACTTCAATTGTGTCAAAGGTTGTTAGCTCTATTGGTTGAGCAGTTGAATTGAAAATTGTAAGGTCCTAGGTTCGAACCGAGACATTGAAATTGACGTAAACCAATAAAAAAAAACTTCAATTGTTATTCGTGGACCCCAATTTCATTTTATCTACGTGTATATATAATGAGGTGAACATCGGTCTGTTCGATCACCGATCGAATCAAATTTTCTTAACGTGAACATCGGTCTGTTCGATCACCGATCGAATCAAATTTTCTTAACCAATTTAAAAATCAAACTATGAGGATGAACATCAGTCGATTCGATCACCGATCGAAACAAATTTCTTAATCAATTTAAAAATCAAACTAATTCGGTCTATTACCGAATCAACTAAATTATATTAAAATCAATAAAAAAAACTAAACCAAAATTTTTGATTCGATTTCGGTTAATAGCTAATAACCAACACTAAATAAAACAACATTACAAAATTAAAAATCATGTCATGAATTCATAATAATGTCAAAATTCAAAGTTTCAAAACCTTAATTTATAATGATATTTTTTACTATTATTATATATTATTAATAAAAATTTTAATTTATTATTATTCCGGTTATTTATTATTAATAATGAAAGTACGGTTATTTATTATTATTAATAATATGAGGCATACGGTTATACCTCAAACAATAATTATTTTCTTAAAATACACTAATTAATAAAAAAAATTGTAAGCGGAAATTTATGAAGTATAAGTTAAAATAATATAAACTATTTTACCCTTTTTCCTAAATTTAAATTGTTATATATATATATATATATATATATATATATATATATATATTTATATTTATATTTCGCTTTCAATTATTCAATCGGTTTATCAGGAAAATAATCAAAGCAGTGTATTTTTTTTTGTTATGTCAATTGCAATGTCTCGAGTTCTTTTTTTGTCTATGTCAATTGCAATGTCTCCAGTTCAAACCTTGAATCTTACGTCTTCAATTCAAGTGCTCAACCAACTGAGCTAACAACTTCAACTCTATGCTTATTGTTGCGTGATAGAAATAGTAAATTCAAGTGCTAAATCAACTTAGCTAACAACCCTCAACTCTATGCTTATTGTTGCGAGATAGAAAGAGTAGTTTTTACGTACCAAATAAATGACCACATTTCATATCGATAGTTAATTGTATTTTTAATTTGGCTTGTTATCTTTAAACAATATTGTACTATTTAGTTTTGCTCGAAACATGTCTTTATTACTGTAATATTATAATTCATCTTGATTTTTTTAATTTGATTTTTATAATAAAAAATAATTATAAAATTACAATTAATAAGTACTCCAGTCCACAATTGAAAAAAAAATGAATTAGTAGTAGAAAATTTTGAATAGAAAAAAAAGGAACCAACCACTAATAATAGAATAGATGTCCAACACCTCAACAGTTGTAGTCATTGCTATTTAATGTTATTGTAAATAATACTGTCTATTGTCAACATATATATTATGATCATAAACATCCAACATTATAGTGTATGGTGTGGTGTCATTTTTGTAACTAGGGACGGTTCTAAATATTTAATTCAATCAGCCCAAATTTCCAAACTATAGGTAATGCACTCAATTAAGTGTGAAGAAATGTGTTTCTTCTTAGTTAAATATGTTTTTTTAATACTTGAAAAAATAAGTAAAAAAATTAAGAATAAAATTGTATTCTATTATAAAGTATGAATATCAATTGATTGTACTTTTAAATCAAGTTTTTAAATCGTTTGATGACATTGATGCTAGAAAAGATGAACACTTTTAATTCCACTTTCAGTATTAAAAAATCATCGTTAAACAATCATTTTATCCAGCTCATTGAGTCATTGATATAAATAGAGTATGTTAAGTGACGTGTCAATCCACGAACAAACCAAATTACACGACCAATGATATGAGACGGAAAAGAGTATAGTATACTTATACAATTTTACAACAATGACTCAAAATATACGAGATCATATTTTACGTCATACAGTACAAACATAATTATTCAACTCACCCCAAACCTTTTCTTCAACTTGATCCCATGAATCTGCCGTCCTTAACTCTTTCCAAAGACTAAAAATCGCTCCCAAAACGTTGTCATTGTGCAAAATGCAGTAAAACCTGATAATTCAACAGCGAAAAAATAATAAGATAACAACACAACCAACTAAAAAAGGAAATGCTGGGAACGATGTTCTAATACAGAGGAAGTAATATTGATTGGAAATAAAGGACTGTTTGCTACTTTACTTACATTGCCCGGTAAGAGGGTCGACCGAATCTTGAGTCCACTGACGCATCTGTCGAGGACGTTTTTCTCACTAATGGAAGTTTATAACTATCAAGGAATTGTTTTAACAAATGAGGATCTCCTCGAAAGATATCAAGGTGTAACGGAATTATGTCCAGTATGGGTTCCCCTGCAAAAGTCCAATCCATGCAGTTTAGTTAGGATACTAAATTCTTACGTCACTTTTAGATAAGTAACATTAACATCAAATTAATCAGAGTTCAAACTTCAACTTTAAAATTGCAAAACATTCATTCTTTGTTAGGACCAGTTGGCATGTGTGACTCCAAAAATATAAAAGATTTATGAAAATAACTTACCTATAGTCAAATCACTAAAATCAAGGATGTGGCTAGGATACCAAGAACCCTCTTTTTTGTAAGATCCTTCCGCACGTGGTCTTTCAATCAGACCAGGACCGGTACCTTCCCCAGAAAAAGAAGCCGAGGAACATGGTGCCATGTAGATATTATCGTCCATTACATCGGAGTGTATCCAGGTCCAAGATTCGCGAACTTCTTTCTCAGTCTTCACAGAAGGAAAAAAATGTAGGTATCAAAGAATGTGGATTTACGGAATATTTTCGAGCATACGACTCGCAAAAGTGGAAAATTGGAGAATCTGCTTTGATTTTAACTAACAGAATATTACCTCAAAATTATTAAAAAGTAAGTTCAAGTCTTGAGGGATGTACTCGTCGACTTTCTCTATCAGCTTGCTAGGAATTGGATCACCCCTGAAAATATTGGAGGGTCAATGTAAATAAATATAGCGTACCCAAAATCTGGAATCACTGAACACGACAAACACTAATTTTTTTTTACAATGGACTGCTTCTAACCATAGTATGAGCTGGAGACGCAACAACATTTTGTTACAATAAAACAGTTTAAAAGGAAGATAATCACTGCCAGGATGTGTAAGTTGTAACAAATAGTTCATTGTCTATATTACACCTCCAATATTTAATCAACAATTTCGGAAGAAATGCATGTAAATCTAGAACAAGATTTCAAAAGAATTTCTGCAATGATTAAAAACTGATAGGGCAACGTCAGAATGAAGATTTCGACCTGTAAAGGATCTATGCTAAAAGGAAAAAGAAAAAAAAAAGGAAGCTGACCCAAATGTCTTAGTTAAATTAACAGTGTTCTAAACATAGAAACTTATGTGCTGTTTGGCTGTTCCATCAAATGGTTATTATTAGGTATATGAATAGACGTCAATAAATTTCAGTATTTCATTTACTTTCTTCAAATCTACCTTCCCGTGTCCTTTTCTGGTTAGGTTGTGACATAAAAAAATCAGGCTAGTCAAATCTTAGTTCAGGGATATTTTTCTTCGTGTTATTTTCCAAATAATTTTTTGGACTGAATTAGGTGTCAGAATTAACAACTTAATCGCAAGACTCTACTAAGTTTCTAATAGAAATTATTGCTCGAAGGCCCTTGAGAAAATGAGGATTTTATTATCTCATGAAATAATACCAAGGTAATTTTACATCTACTCTTATTCCTAATCATTACCATGACCATAAAAAAAAACCTTTATGCATCAGACAAATATATCTATAGTAGAACAAATTCCATACCATTCAGATAAACGTCTTAACACATCCTTCCTTTTCCGGGATAAGGTGCTGACAAATAGTTTCCATTCAGCTGAACGGTCAATCTGAACAGCAGCATTCCCATTGACATGGGCTAGCTGTATATAAGCTTCTTCTCTAACTGAATCATGGAGAGATGGACAAGGGACTGGCAAAAGGTGAAGATTATGCAGCTGCTCGCCCAAAAAGGAAGCCAAATTGAAAACATCTTTTGATGAGAGAGAATCTCTCCTGCAAATTAATAAAGGTAAGGTTTCCGCTATTTAGTAATCTTTCAGCAATAATGTTTCAAACAGCACTATATATAGTATATGAAATTAGTACGACTACTCACAGATCAGCAAATATTCTCCCCCTGCATCTTTTACTCACAATATATGGCCACATTGAAGTGCTCTTGCCACTATCACCTAATTCATGCAATGACTTTCCAGCATTTTGATATTCAAATTGTTTCTTGCCCCATACACCAAATGTATAATCCACGTCTTCCTTTTGATTTATTGAAACGAGACTGCTGTTGGCAATTACTTCTGGTGTGCCTCTACCATCCCAGGGCAATACTCTATACGATCCATTTTCAAAAAGGAGAATCCCACTTGCCAGTACAGAAGAAATGCAGTTCTTTAAAGAGGAGTTCTGATTGTTTAGTAGATTGTGGAACTCAAGCTGGAAAAACAAATAAGGGTGGGGAGTGATAAAGCAGCTCTAAAAGTCAAAGTAAAGACAATCAAAATATACCTCAGTGCCTAAACCATAAAGACAAGCTTCAAGCCCATCTTCAGCAAATATTTTTATCACATAGTCACCACTAAGATAGACCTGTCACAATATACAAAGTGTTTCAATATCATGTGGCACTACTAAATAACACTTACCCCACTAAAGGAAAAAACACAAAGATGTTCATATTTTGTACAGTAAAATCCTACGTTCAGAGAGAATATATTGTAGGTTCAAACTTACCAGTAACAGATAATGAAACTGCAATTTTATTGAGAAATGAGTTTAGTTCTGAGAATAAACCCTAAAAGTTCAACTTAACGAGCGGATGATCAAGTCGAATGAAAAGGCACATTAAATGCCAGCCCCATAGAAGCACAATTCCTAGCATAAACTTACAGGATTGCTGCCAGTGCCAACTGGAAGTTTCTCATCATCCTGAGGTGAGGGAAACTCATGAAAGGCGCAAATTGCTCCCACACGTTCATACCATTTATCAGCATTGAGAGCAAGACATGCTCCCTGATACATGATGCAAGAGAATTAGAAGCAAAAATGACCATTCAGGCACTCTTATAAAACACTACAATAACAAACCATGAATATTGGAAAAATAACTTAGACACCAGAGATATTACTTCTAACTGTACAGTTCAGCCAAATGTTTTGTGATATGGGAATTGGATTAGTTAGTATTGTTTCAAGATATGTGATTTACATAACAAAACAGCAAATCTCCCCAATGATTAAATATTTATCCTAAACTATTGGGTCATAACATTTGTTTCATAAAATTTGTTCAACTAAATTGAAGATTCCAACAAATAACAATGAATAGTTGATCAAGAAAAATAATACCTTCCATATGAGATCTCTAAGTCCTGGTCTTCCAATCCAAAGCTTCCACAACCAATCTCGCATTTCTCGCTGTCCTATGCAGTTGCTAGAACTCCACAAGGAAGTGTAGTGGTCCCGCTCCTTATCAATAAGCATAGATAAGAAATTTACATCGTAAGAATATTCTATATCACCCGAGTCATCCCTTATAGGAGTGCCATTTCTACAATTGTCAGAGTCTGTATTTTCAAGTGATGGACACATTATGCCGTCCTTCTCTTTCCTAGCAAGGTGAGAGTAGCTCGAACTAGTTTTAGTGCACAGGACATTATTTCTAATATCCTCAAAGCCATCATCATCAAGAGCAAGCAAACCCGCACGGCAGACACCTTTATGACGGTGACCAGGAGCCATGTCCAAACACACAAATTCAAAGTTTCTGGAGTTTACAAAATTTTGCGTGACAGCAATAGTTGTCTCCAGATTTAATACACAGTGCCACCAGCCACTTGGAACATATATTGTCTCACCAGGAAGTTGGGTACACTCTATTGGCTTTTCATTGTCAGCAAGAAGGGGGTAGTAATCCAGCCACCACTGAAAGAATGCATGGTCATCAAACAACACTTCGAAAAATACATGCAAAACTTTGGGGCAACAAAAGGCTCAGGAGATGCAAGATTTTTGAACAAACAAATACCTGCAAAGATGTTGGAGTTTCAATATTGACATCACCGTCATCTTCGTTCACATGTACTGTCACTCCTAACGGGACTCTTCCTGGAGGATACAATGCCCACCTATTGAAGTATATGATTAATAAACATTTAATTAATCTTATAGAACTCCACTCACACATATTATAGATATATCACAACATATCTGTTTATATGTTTTACAAAAAATATATATACTACTATAATTTGAAGTAGGCATTGCATCAGTATATTTTTTAACAACAGTCAATGTATACATTGTTTAGGATGTGTGTGTGTGTGTGTGTATGTGTGTGTGTGTGTGTGTTTATATATAGATATGTTGACCAATAACTTCACACCATACCTTATCGTATACTTTATATTATATGAATATGAAGTATCATATCACATAATATGGCATAAATATGGTTGGAACAAAGTTTAGTGGTCTGGCTACCTTTTACGGCCACATAGGAGAGTATTCCACGCACTAGTTAGACCTGGATCGACATGCCATGAGGCCCCAGATCTTTCTGGTCCAATTATAAGCCATCTAAAAGGCGGTCTGTTTTCGATATCCAGAACATCAAAATAGTCTTCTTGAAATAGATGGGGAACACTGTAATCCTTCATCAGGTCTGGTGCGGCTTCATCAAACTGCATCAGTATAATCTCAGAGCTTTATAACACAAAATGCAAAACTTGGTTATGATAATTAGTAAACCAGGATACCTTGTCATCAAAAATGTATAGAGGATCTTCGTCATGTTGGATTTGCATGTATGAAATATAATCTTTAAAGTTGATATTAATTTTCTTCTGACTCCTCTGAGATATTCTAAATTTTCTGTCTGAATATTTCAATAAAAGTTGTTCAGCTGTCCATGATTTTCTTGATAGCCAATTATCAGCCAATCCATCAATCAACACCTGGCACGAAATTAGCAATGACAAAATAAATTACGTAATGGTCAGATGAAAATTATTTGTTATCCGTAAATTATAATCCACAGGAAAAAATTACAGTCCCAATTTTGGTGAGAGGAAGTATCACAATATTACCCTCATATAAATAGCTCTTGGTTTCTTTTTTATGCACCCGAACATATGGCTCCATCTTAAACTCCATAACTCTCAAATAGTTCTTTTGAAGATAGCATGTAAAATATTCAAAGTACAAGCTTGTGATAATTTTTCAAAAAAACATCTCCTCCCAATATTTTCTTCGTATAAAAATGCTTGCGTATGAATTTCTTTGGGAAAAATCCCGTGAATATATATTTACTCTTTGCCCATCCAGATTCAAAATGCAGCTGGTTTCGCTTGAATTGGGATAGAAGCCTTTCAGATATAATTACATACACCTACTAACTACAGACAGTGTAATGTTGAATTTGAAATATGTTGACATACCGGTTTTTTACCATCATAATCTTTATGAAACTCTTCTAAGGATAGGTTGTTCCTTCTCTCAACATTTCCGTCGTCAAAAGAGAAACCATTCAATGAGGTATAACATCTGTATAATCTTCGGTACAGAAACAACGAGTAGAATCCTACGTGAATAAATATAAGATCCAAGTCAAAACAAATAGGAAGGACAAGCCATTACAAAATGCCAAAAATAGAAAAAGGTGGTTCTGATAATTAAATACCGTCAAAGTGCAAAGTTCGGTTGTCAGATTCATTATATTTGTCCAGCAACCCTAGTCTGAGATAAAAAAAATAAAATGAAATGAATCAAGACAAAACTGTCAATTTTCTCCAAATATTCAATGAAAATTTTTCATTACACGGTGTTATTAGAGACGAGAAGTCAGCAATCATACTGATGCAAGGCAGTCTTCTTCCACGAGCCTTTGTACTCAAGCTGACGATTTACAATGCTGATGCATAGATCCATCCAAAGAGGCTCTTCATTGCATAATATATACATCACGCTACAAGAGACAACAAATGCAAAAGAAAAATGATCAGACATACCGCAACATGAACACAACATGGAACCCCCCGATCTTCGCGAGGACACTTAGAATAGGCTTAGAGTAAATCTTAAAAACATAATACTTCCCAAACTGAAAGCAGCTGGTCTGCATAAGAGCGACATATCAAATCCTTCAAATAAGTATGAAATTATCAATCCTTTATAAAGAGATACTGAGATAAAATTTCCCAAACTACACTTCTTAAGAGTATTGAATTGACTAAGGCCCACCAACAACGCACACACACACAAAGACCATTCGACAGTTGGAGATCAAATAAATGTTTTTAAGGCAACACTTGGTGGAAGGGTTTAAAAGGCATTGCCAAATCCATCCAATATGTTCGGATAAAAAACTCAATCTAACCTATTCAAATTCCTTAAACTCAAATCCAGCTTGCACCCAATAGAATTCAAATCCAACTTAATTGGAATTCGCGGATTTTAAAAACCTTCGGTTTTCAAACCCCTACATCCAAATTCCAAACACAGGCCTAATTTTTTACTCAGAAATTTCGATTCATTTCATCTTAAACTTCAAAGCAACTGCCAAAAAAAGCTGAAGAACGATTCAGGGTGCAAAAATAAATAGAGATTGTTGGATTGAGACTATACCTGCTGACGCAAGAGAGTTGACCTACATCTCTCGGGGCGAGCATCGTTAATACGGCGGATAGTATTTCGTCCGGAAGAACTCGGAGATCGCCGAGAGCATCCGTCCGGCGGTCTTTCGCAGGGGCATATTGACCGTTGCTGCCGCTGAAACCGGACTCCATCGAAACGAACCACGTCGATTTGCGATCGATGAATTCAGATTATTGAAAGAATGCGTAGTGTTTATGCAATTGGGGAATATGCGCAGCTATAATTTTATTTTCTACTTTTTTTGGGGGGCTTGAATTTTCTCGCGGGGACGAGTTGTGTTTGTTCCTTAACCGCGGGGATAACGCGTGGTGAAAAATACTACCAAATTTATTTATATTGAAAAATTTAAAGTGACCTTACAGTAAATTAATGAGTACTAATATATATATATTTATATTTATATTTATATATATATATATATATATATATATATTTTTTTTTTGTCTATTTCAATAATATTTTGAGTTCGAATTTTGAATTTTACATTTTTTAATTAAAGTACTCAACTAACCGAGCTAATAACCTTTGATAATATTTTACTTTTTCTAACTATCGTCCTATGTCCTTTGGACCAATAATTTAAGAGAGTGATTAGAGTAGTACATAATATGAATATAATGACAAAAAAGGCTTAAAAATAATTATGTTATTTATATCAACAAAATACATTTTTAACTGCTATGTGCAATTGACTACTCGCTTAGGAATAAGGAATACTGGAATAACAGACGGTAGAGTTAAACATTAAGATTGTGACACGAGACATTTTTATTTAAAAAATTTGTCTTTACAATCACAATAATTTTTTATTTCACATTATTGACCTTCTTCATCAAATATTGCACAAGTACTATATTTGTTGAAAGATTGTCTTAGATTTTTTTCTTAACATGAAATTCACTACTAGCAACAAAATTTTTGCACTAAATCACTATGAATGTATGAACTCATACAAAAGTACACACATCTAATATTCATCTAAAACTTTGTGCTTTCTTTGTCCTTAAACTTGTTACATTTTTTTTTTTTTGTAATTTTTAAATAAAATTGTGACTATGAATTCATAACAAAACCCGTAGATCGTGACATTTATGAATCATCATGAATAATGAACACTGAAATGTCCTAAAAACATTAGAAAAATGTCAACTAAATTTCATTTAATATTAAGGGACAATTTTGTTAGAACTTGGAGACGCAATTACAAGAACCTGTACTAAATAAAGCAGCGGAAATTAAAAGACAAACGGGGATAAAAAAATTCACGAGTTGTTCTTCACTTGAACAACTCGCAATAGCCTCAAGGCCACAAACTTTCTCATTGAATAATTACACAATTCGCTCAATATCAAGACTACACAAAGTCGTAGTACTCGATACAAAGAAGCTCACAAAATGATACGAAAAATTACAAACACTCTTCACTCAAAGTTTCTAATTTTTCTCTTCAATCTTTCTATCTGGTAAGCCGTCATGATGATGTTCTAAGATCTTCAATATATAGTACATCATCCATCACTTGTAGTGGGCTGTAACTTCCTTGAACCGAACCTCCATAACTTGGCCCACTACATCCACTCTTCTGAAGAAGTCAACTGAGCTTGCTTGTCCACAATGGGTCGGCCCAGCAAGCATGAAGTCCATAGCATTTTGATCTCAGCCCAGTTAACTTTAAGCCCACGTTTTTGTTCTCAGCCCACAAAAAATGAAACCTGTAAACACACAACACAAAGAACATTAATGCATTTCAATAAGGCAGGGAAAATACCTCAACAAATTTGGATAAGGGGTAATTATTATTGTTTGTTTATAATTTAATAACCTAGTTTATCTTAATTATAATCTAAGGAATGTATCTCAAATTTACTCTTTTTCTTTTAAATTATCAAATTATTAAATTAAAAACAAAACTTACGCAACTCCTATTTCAAAAGAAAAAATTGAATATTAAATTCCAAATTAAAAAATAAAATTACAAAAATTAAAAATAAAATTACACGCAATTTAAAATTTGAATAATAAATTTTTAAATTAAAAAACAAAATTACGTTAAAAACAAAATCACACGCAATTCTCAACATTCAGTAAGCGATGTTAAATTATCCAACTCTTTTTTTGTTATAAAAAATTAAATATTAAATTCTCAAATAAAAAAACAAAATTGTACAAATTAAAAAACAAAAATTTCAATCACTGAAATGATTTGAGAAAAAAATTCAATTCCAATCAGTTCATTTTAGAAATAAACAGTTGGTTTTAATAATAAAATTGTTTTATTTTTGTAAGGGTAATATAGTAATCAACTTTTTAAAAATGTATCTTTTGTTTTAATTATTTAAGTTATACTACTCTAATAAATAAAGAATTTAAAAAATCATTTCCTTTAAATATAAAGTGCATTTTATGTGGTTTACCTTATAAATTAGAAAACCAAAATACCCATTTTCCTAAATATACCTAATAGTAATAGGAATCATCTTTAACAATGAAAATCAATTGTCTTGCAAAACTTTTAAAAATTGACAACTAATTAAAATTCAACAAAAATGTAAATTAAAAAAACACATAATTAAAATTGACTTTAATTAGATGACTCAATATAGAGTGTGGAAGAGTTTACTTATTTCATTAATCCCATTTTAAATGAAAAAATAATAATAATTGGTTATTAAAACTAATTAAACGTGGTTTCTAGTCTGTTTGGTCAGTTAGTTGCGTAACATCAAATGATTGGAAGGTTAGAAACATGGGGTCAGCGAATATTATATGCATAAAAAATCTTTATTCTTTTGGTTAAAATATTTTTAGTGATCACAAATTACGTTTTATGTAAATTATTCATTAGGGTAGGTAGAATAAACTTTTATGCCCCTTTTTGGAAGACCGAGTCCTTTTTTTTTTCTTAGTAGAGCTGAAATGATATGAACTTGAACGGAAGTGTACGAAGTATTATTTAAAGTACAATAATAATAATATATATTATTTTGTTTTATTTCAAATTACAAATAATATAATAATATGAAATAGATTGTACCGTATATTGAAATTGTTATTTTTATTTTGTTTTTTGTTTATCTAGTATATTTTTTTATGTGAGTTGAACTAAATTAGACTAAACTAAAAATATATTTGAAAATAAGATTACTTACAAACATCTTCCACCACCGTGCAATCCTATGCGGTAAAATTCCCACCAATGTCATGAATTTGACTTTATTCATAAAATTTGTCACAATTTCACTTAATATTGAAATTAAGTCAATAACACTTTAAAAAACTTTTGTATTATTATCTTAAATTCAAAATGTTATTAGAGGAGACTCAATAAAATTTAGGTACGCGAAATCATTCGATTTGTTCAAAGATGACACATTATCCACTAGTAGAGCTGATAAAATTTTCGATCTATTCGTGAAAGAGAACAGTTGATTGAATAAATACTATTGAATTCAAATATAAATTAAACAATATTATGATTATTATCACCTTAACAATCTTCTAATGTGTTGTTATTGAACCTTTGAATTACTAATCGGAAAATATCAAAATTAATAGAACAAATAGTATGCATTCACAATCTCTAAAAATCAAGCAAACAATTAGATTTAAATTCACATTTAATATAAAGTTGAATTATTCCGTATTATTTTTATTAAAAATAAAAATTAAAGTTTCTTAAAATAAAACAAAAATCAATAATGTAACGGTTAGAAATACCAACATGATTAATGCGGAATCGCAATGAATAGTGAATACAGGTTGGATAGAGCGGAGTCCTCATTAGTCGCTCGCGCAGCTGTCATTCGCCGCGCGCACACACACACACAAATCCAGCCACAATTAAACCGTCAAACAAAACCCCCCTTTCTTCCCAAATCAATCCGCCGCCGGAGTGAGAGTGAACGTCGACGACAAAACAAAACACATATAAGTCGCAATTAATTAATTAGGAGCTACATATATATATGGCTCATCGCCAGCATTACGAATCGCCGTTCGGAGACACGACGTTGACCAAAGTCTTCGTCGGAGGCCTCGCCTGGGAAACCCCCACCGATCTAATGCGCAGTTACTTCGAGCAGTTCGGGGAGATTCTCGAGGCCGTCATCATCAACGACAAGGCCACCGGAAAATCCAAGGGATATGGATTCGTGAGTATATATAATAATTAATTAATTAATCTGGTATTTTATTTTATTTGTAATTAATTATACTTATAATTCGATGTATACAGGTCACATTCCGAGATCCAGAATCCGCAAACAGAGCTTGCGCCGATCCCAACCCTGTTATCGGAGGAAGAAGAGCCAATTGCAACGTCGCTTCGATGGGACGAACACGCCCCTCTCCGCCTAGAGGTGCAATATTAATCGCAAATTAATTTATTCAATTTTATAGTTTATTAAATTTAGTCGGATTTGTATACAGGACGAAATCGAACGGGAAACTCGCCGTATGGACCGCCGTCGCAACCACCACCACCGCCGCCGCCGTCGTCGGCTTTCCGGTAATTGAAAATCAACTGTCTATATTTATGTGGATAACGTGGGCCACGAGGCATCGTATATGGCAGGCATAGGGTGGGGTATACAGTATACGCTCTCTGAAGAAAATTATGAATGCTTTGTTGACCGGAATAATTAATGAGTAAAATTAATTAATGACACGTGTAATAATGAGATTGGTTGAAATGCAAGTTCATCGTGTTTTCAGGTACGCTGCATACCCACCGGATTACGGTTACCAGCAGCAAGCACAATATTACAATCACTTATACGGAGGGGCTCCGTATTACTACGGACCGTCGTATATGTACTATCCAATGACGGTCGAGGCTTCGTCATACGCACCCTCCACCGGTAAATATTTAATTAATTTTACCTTTTACTTTTAATTGTACTTAAATACATATAGATTAAAGCATATCGAAATTTTGGATATATATATCACACGTGCATTTGGTGGAGTGTGAGGTTGAAGAGACTTGAAGTTAGTTGGGTTTACTCTTGAAGGTTAACTTGAGAAATTCACTTGTTTGGTGTTATCGATATGCATGAGTGCATTACTATGAAAGTGGTCGAACACTCAAAATGATTAATTCACACACACACATTACACATATAGTATATGAGCACGTGGCAAAAGCTGTACAGCATTCTGTTGTGACCCCAAAATGGGTCAAATGGAAAGTTGTACCATGTGCATCTCAGCTGAATTTATTTGGAGTTTTTCTTTTAATATTTTTGGTTGTTAGGATTAGGGTTACTAAAATCGAATTGAAATCGAGGAACTTGATCTTAATAATGTATGGTTAACTTGGATATTAGGGATCAATTAGAATTTTGTTAGTTTTGCGAGTTTTCGAATTCGAGCATAGAATTTTAGTAGAGTTATTTTGATGACAATATGAAAAATAACTTGATAGAGGCAGGCGCGGGTGCTCCTCAAACCTCAACGGAGACAGAAGCTGGGCCTGCTACTTCAACAAGCTCAACGCCTGAGTAAATTATCGGCCCAAACCCAAACTGATCGAGTCATTTCTTGGCCCAAAATCAACATTTGTACATCTTTGATCAAAATCAATGCTTTTGTAAACATATTCTTCTCTTATTTTATTTTATTTTCCCATCTATTCTTATGCTGTTTTAGGTTGATGATATTGATTCCTACTATAATGAATAAATATTATAAACAAGCTGTATTTAATTAATAAATATTACTAGGATTGAGTAGATGGACAAGTGATGGTTTTGATAATATTTTGTTTTTAGATGATGATATTGAAACTGTATAAACAATCAAATCATGCTTTAGAAAAAATATTAGGTTGCTTAGATATAATATTTTCAAAAGCAATTATTTATAAGAACAAAAATAAATAAACAAAAAGTAATATTTAAAATCGAGTCATTATAATTAATTAATAATTTAAATTATATTTTCTCATTCTCACAATACTTGATAGACTTTTTTGGTTACGAAGATTAAGAAAAATATTGTTTTTTTGACGTTTTGACCAAAAAGTAAAAGGTAAATATGTATTTTTAAGTTGAAAAATAAAATAGTTGTGAGTAGAGTTTATAAAGTATATTTTTTTGACACGAAACTTAAAAAAATAAAATAATTTTTGATATTTTGATCAAATAGTAAAAAGTAAAAATATATTTTAAAATGAAAAGTAAATTGATTGTAAGTAAAATTTAAAAATAAGTGGATAAACTAGAATAAAGTTGTATTTTATAATAAAAAAGTTAAAATAATATATTTTTTTTGAATTATGTATAAAATTATATTTTCGGAAAAGAAAAATATATCAACTATTTTAAGAGAGAGAGAGTATATAATTGTTGAGGCATGATTTTCAAATGATCCAAAGAGTATATAATTGTTGTGGCATGGTTTTTCAAATGATCCAAAATTTCAACGGACTATATTTGTATTTCGAAAGAATTTAAAGCGAACCAATTTTTGAGTGCTTAATTACTCAAGTTGGATAAGACTTGAGAGTGTTGAATCTTCCGAACCCCGACTAGTCGACTACTAACATTACCAATTTCTCACAGATTTTTTAATATACAATTTAAAAATTATCCAAAAACTTTGATTATTGAAAAATAAAATGAATTACTGTACAATATTTAAAAGAAGAGGGAAACACCCAACGTTCCATAACCTCTACGTCACGTCGTCGAGCATTTGTGCCAGTCACATCCACACGGCAATGACGTCATCAGTTTTCGTAGTGGGGGTGCGATCGAATGCGGCAGTCCACAGGCACTCAGCACTCTCCCCTGAGCCGCCGTCCACACACAACCCCCGCCGCGTCAATAGAACAGCGGTGCACACGCTAGAACTTCGTGGGGCCCATCCAAGGCAAAAAGTTCCCCACGTAACATTAACGCGAATTGTCATATGATTAATTATCACCCCATATGTCCATGAGTAAGTTTAAGTTCTTTTATATTGAAATTTGCTGAATTAAACTAGATTGGATACCTAGTTAAAATTAAAAAATATTAATAATATTTTGTATTTTAAATGAATATATTTTGAAACAAACTTGAATTGAATTAAAATAATTTGAATTGAAATAGACTCAAAAATTAAGTAAAAAAAACAGTCTAAAACAGTCTAAATTAAGTCCAAGTTTAGAATTCGAAAGTTCGAATTGAGACATGTGTTTGTGAGTATTTAAACATGCGTGTGAGTATTGCTTATGAATTTGAAATTAATTAATTTGGCAATTCTCTTTTACAGAATTTTAAATTAAAAATATTTTTAGATATATAGATAAAAAATTATATTTAATTATATATATTTTTAAAAACTATACTTTTCTTTTTTAATATAGTGAAATATATTTTTTTTATTTAATGTTTTATAACGTAAATACAAAAATATGTTATAATTTTATTTAAAAATATTATTTTTTAACCATAAATTAATTATATTTATATTTTAAGTTAGAAAATAAATTTGTAGAGATTAAAATTTAAAATAATTATTACTCCGTACTAACTTTTTAGATGTGGGTGAAATATTAATTTTGTTTATCAAAGAAGACCCACTTAATTATCGAATTAATGCATGATAATAAAGGTAATTAAATAACAATAATCATTATTATGATAAAAGTAATTAATTAATTTTCGGATCCGCACTTCAACCGTACGTACATGTGTGCGTATATATATATACAATCGATAACTATCTCTTCCTCACTCTCACTCGCTCGCTCGTACGCAGTACGCACACACACTCTCTCTCCCTCCAGCTGTTTTTTCTCACTTGTCTTATCTGAGAGCCGCGTTCGACAAAAAGCTGCTGAGAAGGAAATTGCGAGGAACTGAGTTTCGGTAATCGAACAAGGATCGAGGAGCTGAGAAAAAAAGGAGAAAACGCGTCGTGGTTAACAACAATTCATGAAAAATCGCGGCAAAATAGGCTGAAAATCGAAGAATTATTATTTTGAATTTTGATTACTTCGGAGAATTTCGCATTTACAAGGTACGCACTGCAATTGAAAAATTGTTCTGGAAATGGATTTTCTAATTTTGTTGATCCGTTTTATTTTTACAAAATTTTCTGGTTCTGTTTTAAAATTTTGGATTGATTAAAAGTAGTAGTAGATTGAATCTCAGTTTCAGTTCAGTTAGCTTATTTCTTGGTGATTAAGAGCTCGTCATCAGTACTCAGTTACCTGGGAATTTGTTTATGGTGGAAATGTTTTGCGACTGAAATCTGTGTTTACTATTTCTGCTTTTTTAGCTCAAGGTGTTACATACATGTGCACTGTCCAAGTCTAAAAAAAGTTAGTGTCTTCTGGATTTATATAGTTGTTTTTTCCTCAAAAGTCATCGAATGGAAGATTGTTTTTAGAACAGATCTAATTCCGGGGACTGGGTTTCTTTCTTTATCAGTTTTTAGTGGCTTTATTGATTATTTTAGTTTCTAAATGTTTTTTTTTACTTTATGGGGGCAGTGGGGGATTGATAGGTTTTAAAATGCCGAGGCCTCTCCACCGAGGTGTGTCCGGTGGCGGCGTTGGGAGAAATTCAGGGAACAGTCATGATTTCCTAGACGACTCTCAGAAGAAAGAAAAAACGGAGAAAGATGCAAACGGAACTGATCATACACCTTTATCTATCGAGTTTCCATTTCGGTATCTCTTGGCAGATACTTTATCTTCAAAAAGTGTTCTGGGTGAGACTGGCTTCATCTCCGATCCCTTTAGTTCTGTCCCCCTCAGGAGCCGGCATAATTTGGCACTCTCCTTGCTCAAATTCAGTTTAGTCGTGATTGTGATTCTTACTCTTACTGGCTCCTTCTGGTGGACACTTTCTATAACATCCACGTCAAGAGGAAAAATATATCACGGGTATAGGCGGCTTCAAGAACAACTAGTTTTGGATCTTTATGATATCGGAGAGATATCCATTGGCTCTTCAATGTTGAAAGAATTGGACTACTGTTCTCTGGAGTCGGAAAACTATGTCCCGTGTTTCAATGTCTCGGAAAATATAGCTTTGGGATTTACTGGTGGTGAGGAGTATGACCGTCATTGCTCACAGGGTTCAAAGCGTAACTGTTCGGTGATTCCACCAGCCAACTATAGAACTCCGCTTCAGTGGCCTGCTGGAAGAGATGTCATCTGGTTTGCAAATGTAAATATTACAGCTCAGGAGGTGCTATCTTCTGGAAGTTTGACCAAGAGGTGGGTGAAACTTGAAAGATTTTGTGTTTTACTAGTCGGACAGGGTAATTTGGGTGTGGCATGTTTTTTAATAATGTTTTTTTTGCCTTGTGACTACAGAATGATGATGTTGGATGAAGACCAGATTTCTTTTCGTTCCGTATCTTCTACGTTTGATATTGAAGACTACTCCCATCAAATTGCAGAAATTATTGGGCTAAGAAATGTGTCCTACTTTACACATGCTGGTGTAAGTGCAAATTAACATGATATATTTGTATGAATGAAGCCGTATCATGTTTGCTACAAAAAAAATCTTCTAGGCCTAGTCTATTTTGAATTGCATTTATGAAGTTGATCTCAAACATAATGCGAATCATACAAATAATTGTCCCGTTCTTACAGTGTTAGTGC
The DNA here is from genome assembly GCA_954870475.1 of Euphrasia confusa. Lineage (NCBI taxonomy): Eukaryota > Viridiplantae > Streptophyta > Magnoliopsida > Lamiales > Orobanchaceae > Euphrasia > Euphrasia confusa. The sequence goes on along the minus strand of OX940956.1, from coordinate 41,874,192 downwards.
AGGTTCTTGCAAAATAAAAGTGTCTCTAGACTCAACAAATAAAATGGATTAAACAAGATATGTACTAATTTTAATTTTCGGGTAAAGCTTAACCAACCTTGTTCCTCCCAACAGAGAAACATAAAGTTTTCCGAATGAATGTATAATTTGTCACATTTGTCTAAACTGCATTCGATCCATTACATTTTTCTAGATTTTATTTGTTTTTTGCCCTTTCTTCAAGTATTGTCTCAATAACATCTTTGTTTCCTGGCAATGTTCATTAAATGTTGTTTTCATATTTGACTACTGTGGTTACAGACTATTAATGTGACTTTATGTTATGTTTCAGGTTCGGACTATCCTTGACATCGAATGTGGTTATGGTAGCTTTGGTGCGCATTTATCCTCTAGCCAGTTATTGACCATGTGTCTAGCGAACTATGAGGCATCAGGCAGCCAAGTGCAGCTAACTCTAGAAAGAGGTCTTCCTGCAATGATTGGTTCATTTGCTTCGAAGCAGTTGCCATATCCGTCTCTTTCATTTGATATGATACATTGTGCACGATGTCATATTGAGTGGGACAAAAAAGGTAATCTTCTTGATTCTATTATTCTCATTGTTTTGGCTTTCTCATTTTTTTTCTTGAAATGACAGTAACACACAAAGCTTAGTTTGGGAAAAACTGTCTTATTATCAGGCACCATTGAGATACTCACATATGTTAAGCTTTTGTTACATATTAGAGGGTATATGAAGAAACACACATCATCTCGTCATTTGATGAATATTCTCATGTGGCACAGATGGAATATATTTAATTGAAGTCGACCGATTGTTGAGACCTGGCGGATATTTTGTGTGGACTGACCCACTTACAAATTCTCAGCGTTCACTTCGCAATAAAGATAACCTGAAGAAATGGAATGTGGTGCGTTTGCTTACAGATAATCTGTGCTGGGACATGTTGCCACAACAGGACGAAACTGTTGTGTGGAAGAAGACAAATAAGAAGAAATGCTATTCAACAAGGTAAGAAGTACAAGTGGTTGCAATCACACATTGTATCGGTTTTAATGAAGCTCCCTTCTGTTGAAGGCGCCTTTTGAAGCCACCCACAAAATTTTAAAGTGCTGTTCACAAAAATAATTTGGTAGATCCTCTCATTTTTCATTTCTGATGCATCTAAAAGTTTTGGACATCTTTTTTCACTATGTTATGTTGGGTCAGATGACTGCATGTGTCAGTCATACACTGTTATATTCTAAGCATGAAATGTTTGCTTCTATTTCCAGGAAAAGTGGTTCCCCTTCTCTCTGCAACAAAGGACATGAGAATGAGACTCCATATTATCGACCACTCCAGTCATGTGTTGGAGGAACTCAAAATCGACGATGGGTTCCTATTGAAGAAAGGAGAAAATGGCCTTCCCAGGCTAAACTGAACTCAACTGAACTAGAAATTTATGGTACGAGTCCTGAACATATTCAATTGCTTTTGGAATATTTTGGTGGACTTGAGCTGTGTTATCATATAGACAGGCATGTTTTGCCAATTCCTAAAAAAGTGATTGTCAGATTATGTCACTGTGACTAAGTAGTTTTTTAGTGTTTTCAATTGCAGCAATTTATTCATAAAAGCAAGTGGGTGTTTAGATTTCTAATTAGGCTTATGGTTTGCATCCCACAAACAAAGAAATACTCGTTCACCTAACACGATCTATCAATTATTTTATCTTACATTATGTTCTCGCTCCCTTCATTTTGTATCTAAGCATCACTCAAATGATGCTCTTCCCTACCCTTTAGGTTTGCATCCAGAAGAGTTAACTGAAGATGCTATTACCTGGAACACAGCAGTCCGCAATTATTGGTCTCTTCTCTCACCGCTAATATTTTCAGACCATCCCAAGAAACCTGGAGATGAAGATCCTTCACCACCTTACAACATGTTGAGAAATGTATTAGACATGAATGCCCGTTTTGGTGGATTTAATGCGGCTTTGTTGGAAAATGGGAAATCTGTATGGGTAATGAACGTGGTCCCTGCGACAGGACTCAACACTCTACCTTTAATACTTGACAGGGGATTTGTTGGAGTAAAGCATGACTGGTAATTTTTTACTATCTACTGAATGGCTTGAGCTATTTTTTTCCCTACACCAGTTTTGTTATCGATTAGAATTGTTTTTATCTGAGTATTTATGTTGGCTTAAACGTGAACATATGAATCGATCTTACTTATTACGGTGTGATTTGTGATCTGAAATTGGACTTTGTAAACCCTGGTAATATATTTTCTCCAAATTCCGTAGCAAATTTGGTCGATCTTCGTTAGGTTCTTGTGCAGGAGGTCACCATTTCCTTAGAGCAGTTAACAAATTAAGTGTGGTCTGGTGTGATTGCAGAAGTCCATTTGCATGCTTTTTTCTTGATGAAAATCCATCGTTACCTGTTTCTTTTGTATCCAAGATTTAAAAAAAAGTATTCTATGCAAGACAAATATGATGTATTTTCTGTGTTCCAAGTCACATCAAAGGATGCCTAGGTAGAAGAAATTTAATAATGCCACTGTCAGTGACTTATCATGTTATCTATATCTTCTTGCGCAGGTGTGAACCATTTCCAACATATCCAAGAACATATGATTTAGTCCATGCATCAGGACTTCTCTCTCTTGAATTTGTTGAGAAGCCAAGATGCCAGATATTAGATTTGTTTACTGAGATAGATCGAATACTTCGTCCAGAGGTATGATTATAAATTCTGGATTTTTCTCTCGCTTGAAACTATTTACAGTATGTCATAGGATGTGAAACAAATAGTTGTATCTCCACAAATATGAAAAATACCCTATTCTTGCAATTCTAATTGAGTGGGAATTGTACAAATATGAAAATTTGAAGAAGCTCAGGATATGAAGGTTTTAAGTTAAAAGCTGTACTCCCTCTTAACTCAGAGTTTAGGATAATTTCAAAACACTCCTGATACTTAGCTTTAAAACAAAATAAAATCTTAGGGGTGTTTTCTGGTAATAAGGGTATTGTTAATGCCCAACATTTTTTTTGTATTTGCTGATTAGTGATTACTCCAAATGCAGGGGTGGGTGATTCTGAAAGATAGCACTCGGCTCATTGAGTATGCGAGATCTCTGACAACACGTCTGAAATGGGACGCTCGAGTAGTCGAGATCGAGAGTAATAGCGACGAGAGACTAATCATCTGCCAGAAGCCATTCCTCAAACGACAATCCAGCTAATTCAATGCCCGTGCGTATATGATATAATTAATAATATATTAGTTTATTCACATTTATTTATGGTACCTGAAATTTAATCGAAGCATACAGTTTCCCACCAAAAGGGTGGGTGTCGGTTCAAAGCCGAATAGAGAGATAGAACGTGGTACAGAGAAGAATATGCCAATGGGTCGTGCTGGGAATGAGTCATGACTTCATACGGAGCCGCAAGGCTGGCATAGGGCCGTGTAATTACAGTTGTTTGTTTTCTCTCATTGTAAGAACATAACAATTACAGTACATGATAATTTTAACTGTGAAGCTGCTTACAAAAGTTCTCTACTGTGTATGTGCAACGTGTGTTTAAACTTTTAAGTTGGCATACTAATTAGCACTACAAACACACTAATACATAGAACATACTAATTTGTACTGTGTTAGATTCTTAAACTAAAAACACATTAATACATATCATCATTATAATAAAAATACGCACCCAAAATGATCAATTCCCGACCTTAGCTCAGTTGGTAGAGCGGAGGACTGTAGTTGTTTGGCTGAAATCCTTAGGTCGCTGGTTCGAATCCGGCAGGTCGGATTTTTTTCTTTTTTTAAAATGAAAATGAAAAGTTGAGTAAATATTGTACTAATAAAAAGATTTTTTTTAAATGAAAATGAAAAGTTGAGTAAATATTGTACTAATAAAAAGAGGAAAATGTTGGAAAAGATCTAAGGAAAATGAAAATGACCGAACTCTCATCATCATCCCTATAATGAGCTGGGGGCTCCTTTTCCACTCCCTTCATCCATCATCTTTGATTCAGGCCCTCATCTCATCTATGGCAGCCGCTGGAATCCTCATGTTTCTTCTACTGGGGAGACTAACGTGCGCCGATCCCGTTAGGGTTCCGTCTCCTCCGGCTCTCTGTCCGTTAAGCTCCGTTAAAGACATCATCTTTGCTTCGCAGAACGATGTTTGCTCCGCCTACGGGTCCGAACTTGCCTACGCCCATGGTGTAATTGAGGTATTCGCCCTTTTCTGATTTGTTCTTGCTGTGAATTACAGATTTTTATTTTTTATTTATTTTTAATAATTGGGTTTAGTAGTGTTAAAGTTCTCTTTTTTAACTCCGGTTCGATGCAAAAGCTCACAACGTATTTAGGTGTTTTTTCTGAAAATCAAGTAAAGCCGATTTTCGTTGATTAAGTTTCAGTGCATAGCATTAAAATCTTGCAATGTACAAATCCTAAGCATAGTATGCGATTCGATTCCCATATCACTACCTGCATTGCACACAACACGAATAATGGATGGGTATGATGGTTTTAATACCATTCCCATATCCAATATGTGAATCATGATGTAGATATAAGAGAGAAAAACGGTTATGATGGTTTTAGCTAGAATGATGATATAGAGCCATATAAGAATGCGATTATATTTTTTATTTTTAATGTGAAGGGGGATGAAGTCACTTTGCAGAAAGTACTGGGCATCATTAACAAAAACGAACACGATTATGTGTCTCTTCTCTTCTATTCTTCTTGGTGTCCTTTTTCTGGATTGTTTAAACCAAGCTTCTCTGTGCTCTCCTCAATATTTCCTTCCATTCCTCATTTCGCAATTGAAGAATCAGCTGTTAGGCCGAGGTTAGAATCTCGTTAACCGCCCCTCTTTTTTTTTTCCCACTACATTGTCAACTGAAATTAACATTGTTTATCCAGCATTTTATCAAAGTATGGAGTTCACGGGTTTCCTACATTGATTCTTCTGAACTCCACCGCGCGCATGCGGTATCAAGGTTCCCGCAATCTGGATTCTCTCATCTCTTTTTATAACGAATTTACTGGTAAGATTATGCGCTATCAGTAGTTATACAATGAATTTTGTTGAGATGCTTTATCATTGACTGGGAATCAGCTATGAGTTGTTTTTGAACTTTCAAGGCAAACATCAAAACGTCGAGATGTTATGTATCTCTGAAAATAATGCATTATTTTCCGAATAAGTCTAAATCTTGGGTAGTTTTATAAATTCTTCCAATTCTCAATCGATAAACTTAAAATGTACAAAATCATTCCTCTTATTTCAGGCATAAAGCTATCAGCCGACAGAGCATCTATCGGGAAGACCGGATGTTTGGGATATGACGAGCAACATGAAAATAACCCTGAAACTTGCCCTTTCCCATGGGCTAAATCCCCTGAAAACTTGTTTCAGCAAGAAACTTATTTGACCCTCGCGACACTTTTCGTGATTTTGAGACTGCTTCACCTTTTCTTCCCGACACTGAGAAGGATGGTCCAATTGGCTTGGAGAAGGTACACTACAAACGTGAGCGTGAATAGTTTGTGGGAGCTGAATCAAGCTACTACGCAGTTATTCAGTTTCCTAAAGGACCCGTGCAAGAAAAGCAATTTGCAAGAAGGGGCGAAAAATGCCAAGGCTTGGGCTTCTAAGTCTCTGGCCACCGTGTCGTTCGGAGATGCTAGCTCTAGTCGTGATACTCAACAAGTCGGTTGATAACAGCTGTCAAAAGTATATCAAGATAAGTGACTGAGGTTTGGGTCTGCACTTACCTGTTCGGGGTGTTGATGCCCCAAATGGTCACGAAGATTGCCGTTTAGTAAAAAAAGAGAGCGCACCCCCAGTCAAGGTAAAATGGTCGCAATTTATTCTTTTTTTTTCAGATTCTTTAGCTGTCAATTAGGGTTCTATGTGGAGCCCGGCATCTTACAATGTATGATTATGATAGGGCAAAAAATGTGGGTGATGCTATAGACTATAGAGGGTTTGTATTGAATCAATGTGAAGTAGAGTAGAACTTTTGTTGACCATTTGTACAAAAAAATAAAAATTTAAATTAAGAATGACATTTGCCTTTTTAACTTTGATGCTTTTTTTTTTTTTTCGTGTTTGAGATTGAAATTTTGGGCCTGAATATGTGTGTGAGTTGGCTTAGCTTGCTGAGCAGCTGGTAGTTGTTTGTTAGCTCTGGCAAATAGTTTTTTGATTCGACAGTGGAAGCTTGTTAACGTGAATTACATACAGTGTGGGGATTGGATGGAATGCCGTTTCGCTTGCATTATTCATCGAGCAGACTGTGTTGAGATAAGTTCATTTCCCTTTTTTTTTTTCTTTCTGTTTGCTTGCATTATTCGTCGTGCAGACTATGTTGAGATAAGTTCTGTTTTCCATTTTTGTTCTCACTGTTACGTGATGAAAAGTCGTGATAAAACGACATGAATATGGTCACTGTCGACACAACATGAAAATACGATGAAATGGGCGTTGAGATAGTTAACCTCAAACAAAGTGCAGATCACATCATTCCAAACTGCACAGCAAGAAAATAGCCACGCTTAAATTTTGTGATGATTTTGATGAGTAGAGAATTAAGGCTTGTTGGAGTTGGGATCAGAGAGTTGTTTTAGGAGGAAGGGTTTCAAGTGCTTGTGAAACTCCTTTGGCTTCTCATATGTGAAACCATGCCCTGTGTTCTTGATCACCACTAATTCAGCACTCTCTCCTAAATGACTGCAAATATCAACACCCAAATTTATTCAGCTCAAGAACAATCAATCGGTTAGCAAGTTTCAATGGAAATATCCGCCCCAAACAATCAGCGTTGGCTGCAATCGCGATGCATATGTTAATCGACTATTGCAAATATCACTTCATCTAATAGCAGCAGAAGTTCGATAATATATACCTGAGAGATCTTCCTGTCTTTCGCCAAGGTACGAAGCAAATATTTCTTCTCCTCAATATAATCAACACACATCTCCTGCATTCGATCCTCACCCATCGTTATTCGAACACGAAAAATGTGTTTCAAAAAATGTACGTACATCGATGAAGTCCTCGAGCAGATGACCTTAGGTAGCCTAGTTATTAGAATTTTTAGAACCCATCGAGGTTTGAATTGACCTTTGTGAATAGTAGTATGTATTTATTCCGTTACAATGTTCCTTAGATCGATTGGTAATAAATGAGTTATACTGAATCATGACACTTCAGATCCACTCAAACTCCAAAACTGCCATTTACATAAAATAGCAAACGTACTTTTAAATTACAAAAGATTATAGTACTAATTACTTGATTGATTCAAGTTATACTGATACAACTAACTATGGAATGAAATAATTAATGGTGCCAACAAAAAATAATTAAACACGTACACTTACAATTAATCAAATTTACATAATTTACAAGTGTACGTGTTTAATTAGTTAATCTAGCATATAAACATTCAACACCTTCTTGTTGCCCTCTCCGACATCAGAATGTAACCGTTCATGCCCAATACGAATTCTTCAATAAAAAGACAATATTTTCATTTGCAAACAGCAAACCCATAGCCAACTAGGACTACGACATGACGAAGTTGATCTCTTAGACCATCTACGGTCGAAAGTGACGGCCTCTCGTAGTTGGTCAGTCCTTCGTCTCGTCCGGGGACGTCCAATATCCCCTAATTAATAATAATAATAATAATAATAATAATAATAATAAAATTATAATAACATGCAAATAATAATTAATAAAATACTCCTTTGTAATCCATAAAACTCTCAACAAGGATAAGCCTCACAGCAATCAATTTATTCAAAATATAAATGAGATCCTTTGTGCCAGCAATCAAATTGGTATTCAAAATATAAATGAGATCCTTTGTGCGTCTATTAATCTCATGGATAACTCAGAAAATTAAACTAAATTAAATTATTCTTACCTTTCCAGAAAATTAAACTAAATTAAATTAAATAAATTAAATTATTCTTACCTTTCCAGAAAATTAAACTAAATTAAATTAAATAAATTAAATTATTCTTACCTTTTGGGAACATTCTATCTATTTTTATACTCTAATTTTTATATATTAAGATAATTAATTATAAATTGTTTAAAAATAATTGGGGAACATTCGATCTATTTTTATACTCTAATTTTTATATATTAAGATAATTAATTATAAATTGTTTAAAAATAATTGGGGAACATTCGATCTATTTTTATACTCTAATTTTTATATATTAAGATAATTAATTATAAATTGTTTAAAAACAATTCATTACACAGTAAAGATAATTAATTTAGATTGTTAAAATAGTGATGTCTTATAAAAAAAATAAGATAATGAACTATTTGTTAAAAAATATTACTTTTTAAATACTCGTTTAGAAAAAAAATAGAATATTAATTATTAGTACGCTTAGTTTATGAATTAAAATTCAATCAATAAAATTATAATTTAATTAATTTAATTTTAAGAGTTTCACAATTCTATTTCAAAAATGTTCTCTTTTGATAAATAGGTGTAATTTATATTAAATTTTATAGATGTATAGTTCTTCCCAAATCATAATTGTTATTTTTTTAAAAAAATTTCACACTTTCTAATTAATCATTTAAATATGTGGAGCATCAAAAACAAAATGAAAAACAAAAAACCATTAAATATGTGGAGCTATCATATGTGGAGCTATCATCTTTTTTTTTATGAAATAAGGATTAATTAATTATTGAAACATGTCTAGAATTAGAAAAATAAGAAACACTTAAATTAATTATTTTGAAACATGTGGAGCATGAAAAATAAGATTCTCTTAAAGTAATTAGTTTATTATTAATTAATTACTTAATCATGTGGAACCTAATGGAAAAAACAACAAATACGAAGATTAACTTATAACTTAAACATGTGAACTTCCCAAATTACAATTGTAATTTTTTTTAATTGTAATTTTTTTTTAAAATTTCCACTCTCTCACTAATATTTATGCCTATTTCGAATGAGAGGTGATATTTCATCATACGGGTACACGTGATGAATACCATTTGAATTAGATATATGAGGGACGAATTCAATTCAGATTCAATAAACAAATGCATAACAACAATCTGTAAAAATAAGGTTTAATTTTAAAATCCACACATCTTTTTAATTTATATTAATATAAATAAAATATAGTATATTAATTAAAATAAAAAACTTACTACGTGAGTCTTCATTGCCTCTCCTTCAATTGACATGTTTTCAATTTTATTGCACTGAACTATACACTCCAAACAACAGGATCATGACTCTGTCAAATGAATGTGATCGATTAATAAGTCTTCATTGCCTCCCCTTCAATTGACATGTTTTCAATTTTATTGCACTGAACTATACACTCCAAACAACAGGATCATGACTCTGTCAAATGAATGTGATCGATTAATAGAAAGTGAAGGGAGAGAAATAAGGTCGAACCTTGGTAAGAATCTTTAAATATATGACGTGCAGTGCTTACAAAGGTCGAGTTCTAAATGCCAGAATTTTTTGATCGAGTTAAAAAGTTTATCGTGATGTCCTCTATAAATAATTGAAAGAGAAAAAAAGTCCATGGGTTCATGTATGTTCACCAATTTGTTAGTGGATTCATGCGTCCATTGGATAGGGTTTAAGTATGTTCTCCAATGTAAACAAATGTGAATTGTCCATTGATTTAGTTTTAGGTATGAATTAATGAAGATCCTGTTTAGTTGTTTTTGCAAAGGAGGCATCCAAAACATAGCATAGATTATTTTGTAACTATCGGTGAGCTTTTTGAGTTAAAAACATGAACTTTAACATTACAAAACTCAATTATTAAAAATAAAAATTTGATAATTCACGGCAAGATAAAAAAATACTCAAAAAATGCTCGGATTTTGTCTAAACACCTCAATTACGTACGCCAAACAAAGGTGGAGCAAACCTCAATTACGTACGCCAAGGCAAAGGTGGAGCGAACATCAAATGGTTGTTGGGCTTTTTTTGATATGTATAAAAACAAAAATAATCAATACACGCTTGTTTATATAATACTTCTATGTGAGATCAAATCATCAATATAGTGCGCAGGCCAGTAAAACATGTATTATGTTAATTTTATCACAACCATAGTAAAAATAATTGATTAGACAATACACTCTTGTATGTACAAATAATTGATGTTGCAAACAACCATAGTACAAATAATTGATTAACCAACACGTACACTGTTGTTTGTATAAATAATTGACTAATCATCAAATGGTGAGGTACTCCGTCAGAGCTTTATTATCCTCCGGAAAAATCCGACCCATTAGCTCGTTGAACGGATGTTACCTGTCATGTTTTTAAGTTGACTGGCGAGTCCATTGAGTTTAGGTATGTTCTCCAATTTGTTTTTTTAATCGAAAATATAAAACATAAATCACAAAACATACATCAATCTTAAACTCAATGGACCATGAATTTTTTGTAAGTAATCTAGGGCCACATTTGAAAAAATGACGTTCAATCTTAAACATACATCAATCTTAAACCCAATTCTCCAATTTTTTGGTTGAGAATAGAAAATGACGTTCAAGATTGCTAGGATTACCTCCACATTTGAAAAAATTCCCATAATGACCGTGTCCGTCGAGGGACTCCTTAGTTAACCTTTTGAGCCTACATGGTGCCTTTTCTTGTACCCGAGAGTTCCACGAGGGATGTGAGAATTTGAAAGGTGTGATGTTAGATTGTTTTGAAGGGGTTAATAGGGGATTGTGATAAAGTGTAATGTGTTTTCTTGTATAAAGGCATTCTATAATAAAGAAGCTTACTCCCTAATAAAAAAAAAAACGAATACTCTTTGATTGTGAAAACAATTGACGAGGGATGGAATAAAAAAAACAAATAGCAAAAAAAAAAAATAATAATAATAAGTAAAAAGCGGGAGTATAAGAATAATAATAGCCTATCGAGAGCATGTATTCATTGATGTACATTGGAGTTAAAGGGGGGTTGTGACGATTTACATTTGGTGATGGAGGGAGTGTGTAAGTACATTTGGTGTAGGAGGTTGTCGAGAACGATCTATTTGTGTTATTATTCTTTCGATTCTCACCTATTACCCGTGCCTACCTTGTTTGCAATCTTGTTCTGATTCTTGTTCTCCTTGGTCAAAGTATGAGATTATTCTTGTGATATTGTGTATATGCATGTCTCGTTGTATAATGATGTTCATTTTGAGATGGAGAGCTTTCTTGTTGAGTATGCAAGTGACATCTTATTGACTTGCATGATTTACATCATTTCATTTTCGAGTGAGATATTTTGAGAGAGTTTAGGTGAGCTCGAGTGACATGATATTGCATTTCTCATTTTTCTCGTTCATGGCAAGTGGTTGGTAAATGGTTCGTAGTAAGTTTAAGTAGGTAATTTGTGCAAACACGTTGTCGGATGATTTTACCTTACTCGAGACTAGCAAGGATTTGAGCGTGGGGGGTGATTTATATAGTATTTGTGCGTTTTTCGTTTGTGTTTTTGGTGTCGAGTGTATGTTGTGTTGTTTAGTTTTCATGTCTTTTCGTTGTGTTTGATGTTTGTGTGTGTGTTGGATCTCACGGGGTATGTTGGAGTGGTTCGAGTTCTTTTTGTAGGTCGGATGTCGAGAAAGTCGAAGAAATCGAGCAAAGGGATGGAGAATAAAAAACGGCGGGCGCTAAAGGAGAAATGGCGGGCGCCAAATTAAAACGGCGGTCGCCGGAGACAAAATGACGACCGCCGAAAGGGCCGAAAAAAGTCAGATCTTCAGCCAAGACTTTTGGGCAAAACGGCGGTCGCCGAAACGGAAATGGCGGTCGCCGAAATGCATCGGCGGGCGCCGAACGAGGCTGGACAGGCGCGACATCGGCGGTTACGGGGCAGTTTCTTGGGCGTTTGAAGTCCGATTTAAGTGATTCTTTTCTGCATTGGAAAGCTAACTTCCGCCTTCTGAACTTGGGGAAAAGATCGGGGACGAAGCCATTTACAACGGCAACGTTCACGAGTCGAGAAGCACGATCGAAGTTCTACGGCCACTACTTTTACTAGTTTGAACTTTAAACTTGATTTCGATTATGTGTTTTAGTTTTCTTTGCTTCTTTTCATGCTTTTAACTTCTTGTAATAAACATCTATATTTCTAAATGCTTTGATATTATTTTTATAAATGCTTTGTTTTTATTGAATTTATCTTTATGTCTCTTTTGATTATCGTGTTAAATACTTTGTTACGATGTTGAACTAAATTTTCATCTTGGATGATGATATGATGAACAAACGAGATCAACTAGCAATTACTTGATTGATCTCAATACGTCAACATAATCTTAGAATCGTAACCCGATCGGGAGCGAACCTCTAAGTGGATTAAACGTGTGACGACGAGTGAAGTAACCCAACCGAGAGCTTGACTTTCGTGTGTTGATTGAATTGATTTAATTGAGTATTTGTGAAATTATCTTAAATGTTTTGATTGTCATTGTTCAAGTCGTTTTCTCATATTTATATTTTCATTTTTGCTATTTTTATTTGTCGAACAACTTGAATTTATGATTTAGAATTATGTCATATGATTCTAACACGACCATTCACTTTAATATTACTCTTCCATTTCCTTGGATTGATACCGAGTCAAACTACAACTGACCTCGGATTTTGACGAGAGACGCACACAAAAATGTCTAATCACTCATACGTCTCCTTTCTTCTTCATCAGTCACTCTCTTAAATAGACGTGCTTCAGATGATAAAATACGTGTGGGGGAAAATACCTCCAAGCGCGGACGAGAGTCCTACTTGGATTGGAGTTTGAATCTGGTCGCCTTTGAAGACTCCGCAAATTTCAGGACTCCTGGTACACCGCATGCCCAACATTTCGTCTCCGTCAACGTTCGTGCTTGCCCATGTACTTCCTTCTCTGACTGATTGAGGTAGCGGACCATGTGCGGTACTTGGTCGGACTCAAGTCTTGCTCCACCTGCTGACGTCCTGATTGCTTGCTCAACTCCGCTGGACCCTTTTCGTCAGTCTGGCTTGCTCAACGAGTGCTCTTGACCATGGAAGGTGATTTCCTTGTGTAACAATCCGTTTTCGCCTTTAAAAATTTATCTATTAATAATTAAATTTATTATAATTTATTATGTCCTTTTAAATCATGAAAAAATTTAGAATTAAAAAAAAACATTTTAAATAATGCAATAGAATATTAATTAATTATATAAAAATAATACTTTAATTAAAATCTTAAAATAAATATTATCTAAAAAAGTGTCTTTTAAATAAATATTAAGTTCACGAGTAATAATATTTTCAAGGATTAGTAAAAAAAATAAAATCATATAATGCATGTTTGAAATAATCAATTACGTGCCTATTAAATCTCTACCAAATCTTTGACCGAAAATATCTGGAACGAAGGACGTGGTATCGAAACTCTCTTCTTCTCTTCGGCAACACATAATATAAGGATACAAATATAGAGCCTTAAAAAAAAACCACAACTCCTCCATATTCAACCCTCTCGTTTCCTTGCGCCGACTCGAAACCATTGCCCAGATTTTGTCAACGCCACATCAAACCCTACAATCGAACGTCCCAAACCTTACCTCGTAGCCGTCGCCGCAGCCATTGCGCCCAGCCGCACCGAAGAAGACGAAGATCCAAGTCGAAGGAGTTTTCACGCTGAGCCGATCATTCATTCCGCCAGAGTCCTGCCTCGCCGGCCGTAGCACTTGCTGGAATTCAACACGTGTGATAGTGGCCGCTTGATCTCGTTCGTTCAATAATTGAAGCAGCCGATTGAGGGAGAAACGAGCATACGAGACTTGAGGTTGGACTTGGCAGTTTAGAAGAGGACTTTGAACATAGGATTTACGAATAGTAACACACACCCTTCAAGAGCTAGGGACTTCTTATCCTTTACTCATGAGTTATGTTATGCTTATATGCGTATGTGTATTTATGTGATATTGTACGTGTCGATAATTAAATGATTGATGAATATCATGTTTATATGTGTGCTAGTTGAGATGTCGACTTGGTATGATATATGAGAATCTACGTGTAATATGTTATATGTTATCGCCACGTGTACGACACATGTAATATGTTATATGTTATCGCCATGTGTACTATGCTCAAATGATATGCTTAAATGACATGCTATGTAAACAAGGTTCACCCGTAGGCAGGGGTGACAACAAGGTCCGTCCATGGGCAGGGACGGCAATACGTGAAATGTATATGTTAAACAAGGTTCACTCGTAGGCACGAGTGACAACAAGGTCTGTCCGTAGGCAGGGACAACAATATGTGAAAATGTGCATGTTAAACAAGGTTCACCCGTAAGCATGGGTGACAACAAGGTTCAACCGTAGGCAGGGTTGACAACAAGGTCCATCCATAGGCAGGGATGGCAATATGTGAAATGTATATGATAAACAAGGTTCACCCGTAGGCAGGGGTGACAACAAGGTCCGTCCGTAGGCAGAGACGGCAAATATGTGAAAATTATATGTTTACATGTTTAGTATGTTTATGTGAATTATTTGTCTACGTTCTTCATGTGACTATACATGTCATGTATTCATGATATGATTCATGATTTTAAGATAAGTGATTCCTGCTGAGCACGTTGGACTCACCTCAATCAACGACATTTTTTTTAGGTACGGACGAAGACTTCGAGGGGAATAACGAGGATGCGGTAGTGTGACACATGTATTTATTTAAGACTATACTTACGTGGAATTTAAAGCTCATTTTTATTTACTAAATGCTTAATTTGTTATTTTTAATTTTTATGAAAAGTATTATTTCTCTAATAAATGAGGTTTATTTTAAGTAACCCCCACATTTAACTATTTATTTTGAATTAAATTATTTTATTTTAAAAGCTTCCGCTACATTTTTTGCAAAACGGAAATCGGGGCGTTACACCTTGCCTCTTTCACACAGTGCGCTCCTCTTTTTACTCCTTTACCTGCCCACTTGCAAAACTTGCCAAAGTACCCAAACGTGCCCTCCCAGACACAAATAAAGTTAAAACAAACTAAAGACTCGATTTACTTGAATCTAAAAACCTAAAAATGAGCCAAAAAAACATGGCTCATCACATCCGTATACGTCGCCATCTCGATTAGATCTCCGAGGGACGAATTCAGACTCAATGTGTTCAATCATTTCCATGACTGAAAAAGGGGCACGCGGCCTTCTTACCTCTATCGCTAAGAATAATACGCACAGTCGCACGATACAAATGCATAACAACAGCCTGTATAAAAAAAAGGCTTAATTTTAATTTATATTAAAATAAATAAAATATAGTGTATTAATTAAAATAAAAAACTTTCCAAGATCTTCTTGATCGCCGGCCCTTTGAATTGCCAAGTTTTCAATTTTATTGCAATGAACTATTAACCTCCAAAAAATAAAAGCAGGATCCATGACTCTGGTAAGATTGAAACGTTTATCTGTGATGTCCTCTATAAATGGTAAGATTGAAAACGTTTATCTGTGATGTCCTCTATAAATAATTCAAAGAGAAAAAATATTCTATTGAATTTAGGTATGTTCTCCAATTTATGTGAATTGTCCATTGAGTTTAACTTTAGGTATGAATTAATGAAGATCCTCAATAGTTGTTTTTGCAAAGGAGGCATCCTAGACATACCACGATTATTTTGTAAGTTATCGACATTTTATTACAATTCATTCACAACACATTGCATTATTGTACGACAATTGTGAGCTTTTGCATCGAATCGGAGTTATAAACAAGAACTTTAACATTACAAAACACAATTATTAAAAATAAAAATTTGATAATTCACGGCAAGATAAAAAAATACTTAAATCAGAAAAGGGTCGTGTTCGGTCTAAACACCTCAATTATGTACGCCATGGGCGTAGGCAAGTTCAGACCCGAAGGCGGAGCAAACAATAATCGTTCGGCGAAGCAAAGTTGATGTCTTTTAACGGGGCTTAACAGAGAACCCTAACGGACACGTTACTCTCCCCAGTGGAAGGAACGTGAGGATTTCAGCCGCTGCCATAAATGAGATGAGGACCGATCACCCGAAAGAGTTGGATTTTTTTCATTTACCTTAGTTATGTTTCTATCTTTCATTAATTTATTTTACCTACACAATATTATTTAAAATATGAAAAGAAAAATAATATTTATTAATTTGAGGTGGTTATGCAATAATGCTTAAAGACTTATTGGTTGTACAATAATCCTTGTATGTGTTGGTTGTGTAACAATGTTTGGTTTTTATGGTATTGGTTGTACAATAATTTTTGTATGTGTTGGTTGTGCAATAATTCTTGGTTTTTGTTTCGTACAATAATTTTTGCTTTGTCTTATCTTTGTATAACAATGGTTTGCTTCGTACAATAACTTTTACTTTATACAAAAATATTTTGCTTTTATTTTTGTATAAAAGCAAAACTAATCAACACACTCTTGTTTGTATATATAGTACGCGGGCCACTATAATCAATACCAGGGGCGAAGCCAGAAAAAACGACTAGGGGGCTGGGATTATTTTATATATAATATGTATATGTATACACATATTTTAGGGGGCTAACCATAAGAAAAATACATTTTTTAATTTTTTTTTGTAAAAAATACGAAGGAATTTTTTTTAGGGGGCCCCTCTTGAGTACAAGTGGATCCGCCCCTGATCAATACACCATGTGAGATCAAATCATCAATAGTGCGTGAGCCACTATAATCAATACATTATGTGAGATCAAATCATCAATATAGTGCCCAGGTCAGTAACACATGTACTACTTGTAATTTTATTGATGTCCCTAGGGCTGTCAAATGGGCCGGGTCGGGCCAGCCCGGCCCAAGCCCATGGGCCTACAAAACTTTTCGGGTCAGGCTGGGCCGGCCCGATTTTCAATGGGCCGGAATTTCTGTGGCCCAGCCCGGCCTTAGACGGGCCACTGGGCCATCGGGCTATTTCGGGCCATTAATTTTAAAATAAAAATAATATAAAATTTATTAAAAAAAATATAAAATAATATTTATACAATAAAATTATATTTAGATTAACAAGAAAAATAATTATTTATTTTATATACAATTAAATCGTCTTTATAATTTAAATTTATTAGTCAAATTATCTATTTATAATAAATGTATTAAAATAGTAGCATGAAAATTGTATATAATCAACAAAATAAAAAAAAATATTAAAAATACTCACACAAATTTATATTTCAATAAAAAAAATAACAATAATAATTAAAATAGAAGTTTTAAATATAATTGTTTAATCATTTTATTTAAATATTGAATAAATATAAAAAAATAAGTTCAAATAATAATTTATAAAAATATTTATTAAAAAAATTGGGCCGGCCCATGAAATCGGGCCAAACCCGAGTCAAGCCCATTAAGCCCAATGGGTTGATGGGTCGGGCCAAAGTAGGCCCGTTTTTTTTCGGGCCACCATATTCCATGGCCCAGCCCAGCCCAATGGTCGGGCCGATCGGGTCGGCCCATCGGGTCGGGTCCATTTTGCCAGGTCTAGATGTCCCACAACCATAGTAAAAATAATTGATTAGACAATGCAAGAGATTGATGCCCCACAACCATAGTAAAAATAATTGATTAGACAATACTCTATTGTTTGTACAAATAATTGATGTTGTAAACAACCATAGTACAAATAATTGATTAAGCAACACACTCTTATTTGTACAAATAATTGACTAATCGTCAAATGGTGAAGTACTTCGGCAGAGTTTTATTATCCTCCGAAAAAATCCGACCCATTAGCTCGTTGAATGGATGTTACCTGTCATGTTTTTTAGTGGACTCGAGAGTCCATTAAGTTTAGGTATCTTCTCCAATTTATTTTTTTAATCGAAAATATAAAAGATACATCACAAAACATACATCAATCTTAAAACCCAATGGACCATGAATTTTTTGTAAGTAATCTAGGGCGATTTTCATTTCATTCACTAATAATATGAAGTCCATTTCATTTCATTGTTAAATGAAAATTGCACTTTAACAATAATGAAGAATGATGTTAAAAGAAATGAAAAATCATGTTGATTAAAATGAAGATTGTTGTTATTGAGAAATGTATAACAAAATGATGTTAAAAACAATGAGAAAAATGTCAATACAAGTTTAGAGAAAAACTTCTTTCTAAATCTTATTGTCATTTAACATTGACCAAAATAAGATTTTAAAGTAAATACAATTTTTTGAAATTATGATTGGTTGTACAATAACTCTTGTATGTGTTGATTGTGCAATAATGCTTGGTTTTCGTTTCGTACAATAATTTTTGCTTTGTCTTTGTATAACAATGGTTTGCTTCGTACAATAGCTTTTACTTTATGCAAAAATAATGTTTTGTTTTTATTTTTGTATAAAAGCAAAAAATAATCAATACACTCTTGTTTGTATATATCGTACTTTTATGTGAAATCAAATAATCAATATAGTGCGCGGGCCAGTAACACATGTACTACGGGTAATTATTGATGCTGCCCACAACCATAGTAAAAATAATTTATTAGAGAATACACTCTTGTTTGTACAAATAATTGATGCTTGCAAACAACCATAGTACAAATAATTGATTAAGCAACACTCTTGTTTGTACAAATAATTGACTAATCATCAAATGGTGAGGTCCTCTGGCAAAGCTTTATTATCCTCAGGAATAATCCGACCCATTAAGTCGTTGAGCGGATGTTACATGTCATGTTTCCATTGGGTTTAAGTATGTTCTCCAACTTGTTTTTTTAATCGAAAATATGAAACATACATCACAAGAATAGGCAATTCACATCAATCTTAAACCCAATGGACCATGATTTTTTTAAGTAATCTGGGATGATTATCATTTCATTCACTAATAATATGAAGTCCATTTCATTTCATTGTTAAATGAAAATTGCACTTTAACAATAATGAAGAATGATGTTAAAAGAAATGAAAAACCAGGTTGATTAAAATGAAGATTGTTGTTATTGAGAAATGTATAACAAAATGATGTTAAAGACAATGAGAAAAATGTCAATACAAGTTTAGAGAAAAGTTTCTTTCTAAATCTTATTGTCATTTAACATTGAACAAAATAAGATTTTAAAGCAAATACAAGACTTTGAAATTATGATTGGTTGTACAATAACTCTTGTATGTGTTGATTGTGCAATAATGCTTGGTTTTGTTTCGTACAATAATTTTTGCTTTGTCTTTGTATAACAATGGTTTGATTCCTACAATAGCTTTTACTTTATACAAAAATAATGTTTTGTTTTTATTTTTGTATAAAAGCAAAAAATAATCAATACACTCTTGTTTGTATATATCGTACTTTTATTTGAGATCAAATAATCAATATAGTGCGCGGGCCAGTAGAACATGTACTACGGGTAATTTTATTGATGCTGCTCACACCATAGTAAAAATAATTTATTAGAGAATACACTCTTGTTTGTACAAATAATTGATGCTTGCAAACAACCATAGTACAAATAATTGACTAAGCAACACTCTTGTTTGTACAAATAATTGACTAATCATCAAATGGTGAGGTCCTCCGACAAAACTTTATTATCTTCCGAAAAATCCGACCCATTAGCTCGTTGAGCAGATGTTACCTGTCATGTTTCCATTGGGTTTAGGTATGTTCTCCAATTTGTTTTTTTAATCGAAAATATAAAACATACATCACAAGAATAGGCAATTCACATCAATCTTAAACCCAATGGACCATGAATTTTTTGTAAGTAATCTGGGGCCATTATCATTTCATTCACTAATAATATGAAGTCCATTTCATTTCATTGTTAAATGAAAATTGCACTTTAACAATAATGAAGAATGATGTTAAAAGAAATGAAAAATCATGTTGATTAAAATGGAGATTGTTGTTATTGAGAAATGTATAACAAAATAATGTTAAAAATAATGAGAAAAATGTCAATACAAGTTTAGAGAAAAATTTCTTTCTAAATCTTATTGTTATTTAACATTGAAAAAAATAAGATTTTAAAT
Source organism: Euphrasia confusa (assembly GCA_954870475.1). NCBI lineage: Eukaryota > Viridiplantae > Streptophyta > Magnoliopsida > Lamiales > Orobanchaceae > Euphrasia > Euphrasia confusa. Next base: position 41,854,110 of record OX940956.1, on the reverse strand, counting down.
CAAATACAAGACTTTGAATTTATGATTGGTTGTACAATAACTTTTGTATGTGTTGGTTGTGCAATAATGCTTGGTTTTTGTTTCGTACAATAATTTTTGCTTTGTCTTTGTATAACAATGGTTTGCTTTGTACAATAGCTTTTACTTTATACAAAAATAATGTTTTGCTTTTATTTTTGAATAAAAGCAAAAAAAATAATCAATACACTTTTGTTTGTATATATCGTACTTTTATGTGAGATCAAATAGGAGTAATCAATATAGTGCGCGGGCCAGTAACACATGTACTACGGGTAATTTTATTGATGTTGCCCACAACCATAGTAAAAATAATTTATTAGAGAATACACTCTTGTCTGTACAAATAATTGATGCTTGCAAACAACCATAGTACAAATAATTGATTAAGCAACACACTCTTGTTTATACAAATAATTGACTAATCATCAAATGGTGAGGTCCTCAACGAAAAATAGAGAAGACAAAAATTTATAATCCTCAAATCTCACGCAATAGCTATAGAATTATAATCGGTGTGTTTCGAATTATAATCGGTGTGTTTCGTCTTCTGTGTCAATGGAGCAGCTCTCTTTATATAGGGGGAGGTCCTAATTAATGTATGGAAACATTAATTCTCGCCCATAAGAGTCCTAGAAGGAGTAGAAATTAATCCCTACCAATTTGGAAAACGTTTCCAAAAAATCCCGTCCGCTGAAGCTCGTTATCGGCCGACACCCTAATCCTGTCGGCCGACAGTCTCTGGCGCGAGCGCGCCAGCTCCAGCGCAAACGCGCCACCGTCTCTGTAGTTTGGCGAGAGCGCCTCTGCCCCAACGCGTTCTCGAATCCGTCGAATGCTAGAGGCTTCGCCAACGATTCGTAGTGGTGCAGGATCGTGAATAGATAGGCTACCGACGGGAACTCAGCAGGTGGTGAACTGCATCCTTCTTTCAAGAGAAGCGCAAAGGTCAATCATGACAGGATCAACAGAGTCACACAAGTTTTTGGTCACAAACCAGCCCCTCCCCTTCTGTGAACCTCCTCCTAACCCCAATGTCACCCTTCTGCTGACTCGTTCAGTCATATGGTGCACTCTCCACGCCCTCCTCCTAACCCCAATGTCACCCTTCCGCTGACTCGTTCAGTCATATGGTGCACTCTCCACGCCCTCCTCCTAACCCCAATGTCACCCTTCCGCTGACTCGTTCAGTCATATGGTGCACTCTCCACGCTGTTGATTACAATTAGTGAAATCTGATATCTTTTAATTACCTTTTTAAAATAATTAAAAAATAATTCATATTTTCTTTATAAACAAGTAGCAAAAGCTGTAAGGAAAAAAAAGTATAATTACTTTTTATTTTAAAATAAAATTATACAATTTATAATAATTCTATTATAATTTTCTCTTTTATTAATGAAGTAGAATTGAAAAAAATATAGAACATATAATAAGATTATTCATTAATGTGCAAACTTAATAGACTCCATTAAGCATAAAGTGAAATCCAGGCAGAAGAAGTTGATTCATTAATTAAGGAATCAAGGGGCAAACTTTAAATAAATCCATAATTTAATTATTACATACCAATAATAAACAAATGAACATATCTGCATCAAACAAAGAAAAAGAAAAAAGATGACTAACCATAAACAAATGAACATATCTGCACCAAACAAAGAAAAAGAAAAAAGATGATTGGTTAGTGCAACTAGGAAATAAAAGCAACAAAGTTTATGGTTGATCGATCGCCAAATTAAATACCAGTGGACGGGGACGGGCTGCTGGTGCTAAGTGATAATACTGACATAAAGGATACTGACAAATATCCCAAAGTTTTTGGCGATAGCTCGCATAGAGTAATCGGCACTGCCCCTTTTCTTGATAATGAAGGTGAGATAATACAAACCTAGACTTTTCTTACGGACAACATTTTGAACAGACTTGAACTTATATTGGCGTTCAGTACCCTAATAATCAAAATAGAAAAATATGTATATACATTACAGTCTGTAAAAATGACAAGTATTATTATTATAAATGAATGGTGATAAAATGCCCCAGATTACTTACAAAATATTCAAGGTATACCATCAATGCCTCCTTTGCCAAAATAGAGTACGCAGGCGTCAGCTCAGATTCAGGCAGGATTGTGTAGGTATTATCATCAGCACGAGTGAAACCCTAAGGAGATCGAACAATTGGGGTATTAATTATTTGCAATTAAGTAATTAATCAGTACAATATTAATTAGTAATGAATTAAGATGATGATCGATCAATTTGATGTTCCTAGCTAGTAATTATTATAAGTGATTACCTCGACGTCGATGTCGTAATTCGGTTTACGTAAAGGTTTCCGATACAAGGCGCCGTCGATGCAGGTCTCGTTATACCACGCGCGAGGATAAACAACAGGGAAGTTTGAACCATCTGAACTAGGTTCCTCGGAAACTGAACCAGGGTCATCGGAATCTGTATCAGTGTCCTCGAAATAGCACTCCTCTGGTATAACAACAGGCATCGCAGGAGCAACGAGTTTTGTTTTTAAGTTAAGAACCAACACATCTAATCTCTATCGATGTACTTATATAGTATTATTATATACCCCAATACAAGGGCCTGCCTAACCCTAACCCATTAAACATCTTAATGGGCCGAACACTATTGTATTCTATTTATTGGGCCGTAAGTACATTTACTAACCAAATTTTATAAAATTGCAAAACTAACTACTCCCTTCGTCCCATTGGAATAGGCAGAGGTGAGTGAGCACGTTTTTAAGAAAGACTGAATTCTTGTTCTTTTTCAATACTTGTTTAGGGACAATTTGGTCTTTTCTGATGACAATTTTACTTTTAATTATTAATTAATTATTTAATTAAAACACAAACATTAAAAAAAATTGACTGATCATCCGAAAAACAAAAATTACAAAGCAGTTCATAAGTTAAAAAATGAAGTTTTGCAAATCTTTTGTTTTCCTTTCATCATGTTCTTCGAAAAAAATTGAAAGTGGTTTGATGTCTTGAAATCTGGAGAAAAAGAAAGAAAAAATAGTAAAAAACAAGAGATCTATCAACTCTTAAACTCCAAAAAGAAGACTTTCGAATTTACCTGTAGAATAAAAAAAAAAGTAAAATCACATAAAATTGTAGATCTATAATTTCTTCGACAACAAAAGGATTAGATCAGTAGATTCTTCTTTTGAAATCACAAATCCATGAATTTAAAACAAAAAAACATACCAAGAAATGAGAGATACGAAAACCCTCGCCTGAACTTCATTTCTTGCGGTAATGGGGCCGGTGCTTTGGGACAAGTGTGACTATATCGTTGGGACGGAGGGAGTATGTTTGAGATGATCATGGGTACTATTCGGTTGGCTACTCCAAAATTGTTGAGGCATGGTTTTTTTTATTACAATTTTAAAACTATCTAAAACTTTGATTATTGAAAAATAAAAAGAATACATTACTACAATATTTAGTGCTTGTTTGGTGTGGGTTGTATAAACTATCTATATCTATCCAAATAACAATTCTTAATATTGTTTCACTAGTACAAGATATTTTAACTCAGGTTTGGTTTGATATTTTTGATATTCAAGATTGCACTTTATTTTAACTCATGTTTGGTTTGATATTTTTGATATTCAAGATTGCACTGCAATTTAACTTTGTGAGTTTATTACAATGACAATATTATCCTCTTTCAATATAATAAAATTCCATTTTTTTTTAAACAAGTCCAATTATTTCATTTTACTAAATCATGTTTTTTTTTCAAATAATCAATATAGTGCGCGGGACAGTAACACATGTACTACGGGTAATTTCATTGATGCTGCCTAGGGATGTCAATTCAACCCGAAACGGTAGCCTAACCTGAAGCCCACCCGAAAAAATGTAGGGTTAGGGCTGAATATTTTCGACCCGAAAAAATTTCAGTCCGATCAGCCCGAACCGAAATAAACCGATAGCCCGAGTGGGCTAGCCCGACAACCCGATCTATTTAAATATATTATAATTCATATTATTTATTTATACAAATATTTTAAATAAATAAAATAATATATTTAAATAAAAGAAAATTGTCAACTAAAATTACAATTTTAAATATTATTGAACGAACATTTGATAATTTGAGCAATTTAAATATTAAAATTATAATAATTATTATTAAATATTAATATTTTATTAATATTAAATTTTATTAGGTATTAATTTTTTTTATTATATAATATTATTTTTTCTAGCCCGACAGGCTAGCCCGAGACCGAATATTTTAGGATTAGGGCTACAAATTTAAAGTTCGAAAAAATTTTAGCCCGATTAGCCCGACCCGAAATAACCCGATAGCCCGAGTGGGCTGGCCCGAAGCCGAGTGGGCTGGCCGATTGACACCCCTAAATTGCTGCCCACAACCATAGTAAAAATAATTGATGCTGCAAACAACCATAGTACAAATAATTAATTAAGCAACACGTACACTCTTGTTTGTACAAATAATTGACTAATCATCAAATGGTGAGGTCCTCGGCAGAGCTTTATTATCCTCCGGAAAAATCCGACCCATTAGCTCGTTGAACGTATGTTACTTGTCATGCTTTTTAGTGGACTCGCGAGTCCACTAAGTTTAGGTATGTTCTCCAATTTGTTTTTTTAATTGAAAGATGTGTACGAGTAGCAGACACATGTGCGAGAGGGTCAACTAATCGAGCCCCACGACAAATTTTATAATATTTTAATAAAAATTTGTTCTACCCGAAGTTCGAACTCTACTTTACCGATAAATTACATCCACATCATCACATGCCTTACCACTCGACTATGTCCCTGAGAGCAACAAATTGTATGTTTCTTCACAATCACGTGTAAATTTCTTTCACATGTAAATTTTTGAAAGTGTTCGTACTTAATATCCACCGTATGTCATATTTCATTATAAGAAAATTCATACTTATTCTAGTAAATGAATTGAAAATCGCACTTTAAAAATAAATAATGAAGGATAATGTTAAATAAAATGAACCATAACATTATTTAAAATGAAGGTTTTGGTGTTTTTCAGAAATGTAAAATAATAAATTTATCGGTCTAGTTCATTATTGGTTTAAATTTCATGTTTATTACTGTGTTGAAATTATATTATATTTTTTTATTGAAATTATTTATTTAAATTTGATTTGAATATTTTTTCTTGTAATATATTATATATATATATATATATATGTATATATATATGAGGATGATAATAGTTGATTAATATTAGTGAGGCCATCTTCAACCGAGAAATCAAAACTTAAACTCAAAATAAGTTTAAGTTTACGTTTACAGTAATTTGACTTCAACCGAAAAACAATATTAAAACTTAAAAGAATATTCTTTAAATATTCTTTTTATACAATTATTTATACTATATTTATAAATAACCAACATCTTTATAAATTTACTATTTAACCACATAACTTTTGACATTAAAAAAATTTAATAAATATTATTTTCAATTTACCTACTTATCAATCAATTTTGTTGGTGTGATTCATAGTTTGTTTATTTTTGTAATTATAACATTTTATTTTGAGTATCTTATTTTTATCTTAATGTTATTTTATTTTAAATATCAATTAAATATTTAATTATATTTCATATTGTGATATTTATTTTTTTATAAAATAATTTGTTTTAATTATTAATGATATGATTATTTAAAAATATTACGTTACAAAAAATATTAAATTTGTCATTTTTATTAATTTTTAAATAAAATGATCATTTTATAAATAATAAATAGTTTGAGGTTTGAGGTTACCGTAAACGTAAATTTAAGTATTTTTTTGGTGGTTCCACCATAAAACTTAGGGATAATTACACTTTCCTACCTAGGGTTTGTGTGTTTTTTCACTTTGATACCTAATCGAAAAAATTGCTCCGACCACTACCTAAGGTTTGATTTTTTTGCATTTTGGTACCTAGGGCTGACCATAATGGAATATTCCGACGAATATTCCATTTTTGTACGGATTAGTTGATTTTTTTGGTGCAAAAGACAATTTTCACACTATCAAATTTAACAATTAAAAAAATCAAAAAATATAATAAAAATAATAATATAATCTTCAACAGTAATAATAATAGATAAATACATAATACTAAAATCCAATTGTTTTTTCCAGATTTTCAAGATCAAACTTGAAGACTTTCAAGAACAATCAAAAGTTATTTTTCTTAAATCTCAAATATATACGGTAATACATTAAAAAATATTGTTTATACCAAAAATAATTCACATACTGTATTCGTAGCCAAAATAATTCTAAAAGAATGACATTTTCACCATGGCCTACATCCCGCCGTTATCACCTGCATCTTCTTCGACCCAGACGGAGTTGTTCCATCTCCGATTGTACCTCTCTGATCCGACTCCTCCGACTGCCTCAACCACTCCAGATCCTATTTCAGTTATTTATCAATTTTTAAAAAATATATATTTATCTTAGATCTATGCCATTTATTGTGCTTCTCGGATCCAACTTCAAGATATTTTTCAGATCTATATGCTCGTCTCTATCTCCTCATCTTCAAAATATTTAATCAATTTTTAGTTTTTATTAGTTGTATTTTCCTAGTGATTTTAGTTTAAATTAAATTTACACGATTTCAGTTTTTTGAGGAGATGAAAAATTATATTTAATTAAAATTTTAATGTTTAAAATAAATAAAGTGAATGAAAGACATAAATAACCTTACAATAATAACATCACCTGCCCAAAATAGAATATTTCGCCGAATATTCTGTTTCGGTCAAAGAAAGGTAGCAAAATGCAAAAGTTTACAAACCTTAGGTAGTAGTCTGAGAACATTTTTCGATTAGGTAACAAAGTGAAAAAACAGGCAAACCTTAGGTAGCAAAGTGTAATTATCCCTAAAACTTATAATAGGTTTATGTTTTGGTATCGGTTGGAGCATCTCTCTTACTCCAAAATAGGTTTTTGATATCGGTTGGAGATGCTCTGAAGGGAATGAAATGAAATTACACTTTACAAATATTGAAGGATGATATAAAATAAAAATGAAGAATGATGTTAATGAAAATGAAGGTTGGTGTTCTTCAGAAATAAGTAACACACATATATAATTATGAATTTTATCATTCTAGTGAATTATTGATTTAAATTTCATGTGAAATTTAGGTGTGTTATTAAAAGTGTTTAAATCATTTGATGATTTTTATTGGAATGTCTATTTAAGATTGATGTGAATTCCCTATTCTTGTGATGTACGTTTTATATTTTTGTTTAGTTTAAGATGATAATAATTTATTATTAGTGAATGAAATGTTTTATATTTTTTTTAGTTTAAGATGATAATAATTTATTATTAGTGAATGAAATGAAAATTGCACTTTAACAATAATGAAGAATGACGTTAAAAGAAATGAAAAACCATGTTGATTAAAATGAAGATGGTTGTTATTGAGAAATGTATAACAAAATGATGTTAAATACAATGAGAAAAATGTTAATATAATATTATTATTCATAACAAGTTTAAGAGAAAAGTTTATTTCTAATTCTTATTGTCATTAAACTTTGAACAAAACAAGATTTTAAAGCAAATACAAGACTTTGAAATATCGAAGAAGGCGTCATCATTTATAAAAGGAACAATTACATAAGACAAGGCTAGCGGCTTCAATTCGCCAAGGCTTCGTAGTGGTGCAGGAGGTCGATCGTCAATAGATAGGCTGCCGACGGGAACTCAGCAGAGGTGGTGAACTGCATCCTTCTTTCAAGACAAGCGCAAAGGTCAATCATGACATGACAGGAGCAACATCTGCACCAAACAAAGATAAAGAAAAAAGATGATGGGTTAGTGCAACTATGAAATAAAACCAACAAAGTTTATATATGATCGATCGATCGCGAAATTAAATACCAGTGGACGGGGACGGGCTGCTGGTGCTGGCTAGCTAGCTAAGTGATAATACTGACATAAAAGACAGTGACAAATATCCCAAACCTTCGGACGATAGCTTGCATGACCTTGTAATCTGCACTGCCCCTTTCCTTGATATTGAAGGTGAGATAATACAAACCTTTACTTTTCTTACAGACAACCTTTTGAACAGACTTGAACTTATATTGCCCTTCAGTACCCTAATAATCAAAATAGAAAAACATGTACTCCAGATTATTACTGTAAAAATTACTATTACCTAATTATGTGTATTATGAATGAATGGTAATAAAATGCCCCTGCAGATTACTTACAAAAAATTCATTGTATGTATTCAATGCCGTCTTTGCCAAAGTTGCCAAAGTCGAGTGCTGAGTTATCAGATCAGATTCAGGGAGAGTCGTGTAGGTATCATTATCATTCTCATTAACATGATCGAAACCCTAAGGAGATCGAACAATCAGATATATAATTGGAGTATTATTTGCAAGTAATTAATCACTACAATATTAATTAGTAATGAATTAAGATGTCGTAGCTAGTAATTATTATAAGTGATTACCTCGAGGTCGATGTCGTAATTCCGTTTACCTACATGTTTCCGATACAAGGCGCCGTCAACGCAGGTCTCGTCATAGCACTCGCGACGAAAAAGAACAGGGAAGTTTGAACCACAGTCTGAATCAGGGTTCTCTAAAAAGAGCTCGGGGTTAGGATCTGAATCGTTCTCGGAACAGTAAGGATCTGAATCAGAGTGCATCGTCTCTATCTCTCTCTCAGCAGCCGCAGGAGCAAGGAGTTTTGTTTTATACATCTATCTATGTACTTAATTATATAAGGGCCTAACCCTAACCAATTAAACATCTTAATGGGCCGAGCATTATTCACTCGCTCGCTCGTCTTCTCTGAAATCCGCGTTTTACAAAAAGCTGCTGACAAGGAAATTGCGAGGAACTGAGTTTCGGTAATCGAACAAGGATCGAGGAGCTGAGAAAAAAAGAGAGGAGAAATCGCGTCGTGGTGAACAACAATTCATGAAAAATCGCGGCAAAATCTGCTGAAAATCGAAGAATTATTATTTTGAATTTTGATTACATCGGAGAATTTCGCATTTACAAGGTACGCACTGCAATTGAAAAATTATTCTGGAAATGTACTTCCTTTTTTTTTTTTGGTTCAAAAGAGTACTTTTTCTAATTTTGTTGATCCGTTTTTTTCTGGTTCTGTTTTAAATTTCTGGATTGATTTAAGTAGGAATAGAGTGAATCTTCAGTTCAGCTAGCTTATTTCTTGGTGATTAAGGGAAGAGCTCGTCATTACTACTCAGTTACCTGGGATTTTGTTTATGGTGGAAATGTTTTGTGACCAAAATCTGTGTTTACTATTTCTGCTTATTTTTTATAGCTCAAGGTGTTACATGTGCACTGCCGAAGTCTAAAAAAGTCAACGTCTTCTTGATTTATATAGTTGTTTTTCTCCTCAAAAGTCATCGTATAGAAGATTGTTTTTAGAACAGATCTAGTCGTACAGAGTAATTTGGGTGTGTCATTGTTTTAATAATGTTTCTGTTTTGCTGTGTGACTACAGAATGATGATGTTGGATGAAGACCAGATTTCTTTTCGTTCCGTATATCTTCTACGTTTGATATTGAAGACTACTCCCATCAAATTGCAGAAATTATTGGGCTAAGAAATGTGTCCTACTTTACACATGCTGGTGTAAGTGCAAATTAACATGATTTATTTGTATGAATAAAGCTGTATCATGTTTGCTTCGCAAAAATCTCCTAGGCCTAGTCTGTTCTGATATGCATTATCAAGTTGATCTCCAACATAATGCGAATCATATAAATAATTTTCCAGATCCTATAGTGCTTGAGCAGGTTCTTGCAAAAATAAAAGTATCTCTATAATCAGCAAATAAAATGGATTAAACAATATACAGTATGTACTAGTTTAAGGTTTGTGCTCTTATTAACTAATCTTGCAAATGATATATGTAGTTTCTTTCTTGTTGGGTAAAGCTAAACCAACCGTGTTCCTCCAAACAGAGATACATAAAAGTTTTCCGAATAAATATCTAATTTGTCGCATGTATGTCTAAAGTGCATTCGATCCATTACATTTCTCTAGATTTTATGCGTTTTATGACCTTTCTTCAAGTACTGTCTCATTAAAAACATACTATTTGTTTCAGGCAAAATATCACTTGTTTCCTGACAATGTTCATTTAAATGTTGTTTTCATATTACAGACTATTAATGTGACTTTCTGTTATGTTCCAGGTTCGGACTATCCTTGACATCGAATGTGGTTATGGTAGGTTTGGTGCTCATTTATCCTCTAGCCAGATATTGACCACGTGTCTAGCGAAATATGAGGCATCAGGCAGCCAAGTGCAGCTAACTCCGGAAAGAGGTATTCTGGCCTGCAATGATTGGTTCGTTTGTTTCGAAGCAGTTGCCATATCCCTCTCTTTCATTTGATATGATACATTGTGCAAAATGTCATATGAGTGGGACAAAAAAGGTAATTTTCTTGATTCTATGATTCTCATTGTTTTGGCTTTCTCATTTTTTTTTCTTGAAAAAACAGTAACACACAAAGCTTAGTTTGAGAAAAACTGTCTTATTATGGGAGCAAACCAATGTAGAAATTCTTACCAGGCACCATTGAGATACTCACATATGTTAATCTTTTGTTTCATATTAGAGGGTATATGAAGGAACACACATCATTTCGTCACTTGATGAATATTCTCATGTGGCACAGATGGAATATACTTAATTGATGCCCCGAATGGTCACGAAGATTGTCGTTTAGTAAAAAAAGAGAGCGCACCCCCAGTCAAGGTAAAATAGTCGCAATTTATTCTTCTTTTTTTCAGATTCTTTAGCTGTCAATTAGGGTTCTATGTCAGAGCCCAGCATCTTACAATGTATGATTATGATAGGGCAAAAAACATGTGGGTGATGCTATAGACTACAGAGAGTTTGTATTGAATCAATGTGATGTAGAGTAGAATTTTTGTTGACCATTTGTACAAAAAAATAATAATTTACCTTGTCATTCTTAAAATAAAAATAAAAATTTACCCTGAAACTTGCCCTTTCCCATGGGCTAAATCAAATGTCATTCTTAATTTAAATGCTGAATTAGTTCTTGATCACCACTAATTCAGCACTCTCTCCCAAATGACTGCAAAAACCAACACCCAAATTTATTCAGCTCAAGAATCAGACTTTAATCGAAATCGAAAAAAGGATCGACCTTTTCAATCGGTTAGCAAGTTCCAACGGAAATATCATTGACCTGTGAATAGTAGTATGTGTTTATTTCGTTACAATGTTCCTTAGATTGATTGGTAATAAATGAGTTATGCTGAATCATGACTCTTCAGATCACTCAAACATCAAAACTTCCATTTACATAGAATAGCAAACGTACTTTTAATTTTTAAATTACAAAAGATTAAATAATAAATGGTGCCAACATTTATAATTTAAATAATTAAAACACACACGCATTACATAATTTAAATTAAAACAAAAAACATAAAACAAACTAGCACGATTAACTAATTAAACACGTACACACTTATTTAATCAACCTCTTACATAACTAAACGTTATAATTATACGTTACGTAATTCATAACCACCCCCACATACAAACATTTGACACCGTTCATGCCCCAATCAACACCCCAAGAATTCTTTAATAAAAAGACAGTATTTCCATCCACAAACCCATAGCCGACTAGGACTACGACATGACGAACCTCATCTCTTCGACCTTCTCGTAGTTCTTGCCTCTCGTAGTTGGTCGGCCCTTTGTATATCATCTCGTTCAGGTCCAATATCCCCTAATTATTAATAATAAAAATAAAAAATAATAATAACATGCAAATAATAATTAATAAAATATTATATATTGTAAAATATCGATCTTACCCCGTTGTAATCCATAAAACTCTCGACAGCCATAAGCCTCACAGCAATCAAATTGGTATTCAAAATAGAAATGAGATTCTTGTTTATCAATAATCTCACGGAACCCAGAAATATAATATCCCTTCATATACTACAGAGAATAAATATTAATTAGTATTATTAATTAAAAAAATTAAACTAAATAAAATAAAATTATTCTTACCCTTCGTTGTGTTGGTGGGGGAACATTCGATCGAACGAGAGGTGATATTCCATCATACGGTACACTGTGTCAGTGATGAACACACATCATAATTACAAAGATATTGAAAATCAACTAAAATCGAACCCCCAGTGCTGCCCATATGAAGATCCGCCCCTGTGTGATGAACACACATTATAATTACAAAGATATTGAAAATCAACTAAAATGGAACGTGGGTATCCGTTGAAAGCTTTTGAGAGCTTGCAAGTTTAATAAAACAAATAATATTGAGCAAAAAACCAGATTGCATTCATTGTGAAAATGATCAGTACATTGGAGGCGATTACATGCACTCTATTTATATCCAATCTACCATAGGTCTAACCTAGATCCAAAGGATCAGAATCAAACCGTACAAAATACATCAAATATCAAAAAAGACAATATAGCATGAAATTACGTCTTCGACGTAGGATACCAACTTTTCGTGAAGTCGGTCTTAAACACTGTCACTTCAGCAACTTCGTTCGCACACACTCAGCTCTGCTTGCTATGTATGTTGTATGGTGTATGTGGTGTGTTCGAACTCAACACGAGTAAAGCAAAGTGCTGAAGACAAGGTTGTATAATAGTTTCATTTCATTGATAAACAAAACTAACTATTACACATGTGGAGAAAGGTAGACGGAATGATCAAGAGTCGTATCCCAAGTGTCGCAGCACTCCAACGAACTAATGATCTAATACTATATCACCTAGAGCTAAATCGCATAACTCTACTATCGGTGCACAGCACAAAACAACTACCAAAACTCTTAAAATTATAAGCCGTAAACAACGAACGTTGATACTCAGATATCGGATTTCGTTATCTCAAAATCATCAAAGGATGTCATCCAACTCCATGGGTATATATAGTAGTCTCGCACATGTGAAGCTTTGAGATAGTGCAATCTGATTGGTCACATGCTTGGCCTACATCACAATTCCATGGATGACATCACTTTCGGAATCTTCGATTCTTGAATCTTGGAATCTTGAATCTTCGATTCTTGAATCTTCGATTCTTGAATTTTCGAATCTTGAATCTTCGATTCTTTAACTTCAGATTTCAACACATCTTGACTCCGTCGATCTCAATACTTCATCTTCAACTTCATCGTGGTGAACACTCGTCGTTGAACATTTCATATTTCATCGTCTTCATTGTCGTCAATAGAGTTGAAGTAGTAAACAGCACTTCATGCATCAGTTGATACATGAAGTCAAAGGAGCAAGGCGTGCGACTCCAGTCGCACAAGATGAAGGATGCACAACATGCGACTCCTGTCGCATACCCGGATGTGCGACTCATGTCGCGTGCGACGCCTGTCGCATGAGTTGGACGCACGGATCGTGCGACTCCTGTCGCACAGCATGAGAGGGAGGAATCAAGCTACTCCTGTCGCACGCGACTCTTGTCGCACGCGACTTTGTCGCACGCGACTTTGTCGCACGCGACTCTAGTCGCATGAAGTTGGTTCTTTGTAGTCCTTGAAGCGTGGATTCCATAGCATTTTGAATCAAGTCAATCAGAGCTCGTATGAAGGAGATATGGCCAAAATCGACGGACTGCACATCCAACGCAAGTTGCGCGACTCCAGTCGCACGCGACTTTGTCGCACGCGACTTTGTCGCACGCGACTTTGTCGCATGATATGTATACATAGCTCTTGAAGTGTGGATTCCATAGCATTTTGAATCAAGTCAATCAGAGCTCGTATGAAGGAGATATGGCCAAAATCGACGGACTGCACATCCAACGCAAGTTGCGCGACTCCAGTCGCACGCGACTCTTGTCGCACGCGACTTTGTCGCACGCGACTTTGTCGCATGATATGTATACATAGCTCTTGAAGTGTGGATTCCATAGCATTTTGAATCAAGTCCATCGGAGCTCGCACGAAGGAGATATGACAATAGTCGATGGACAGCGCAAGGAACACACAAAGTTGATGCCAAAAACTTGTATTTACAATCTCCCCCTTTTTGGTACAACTCTTGTGAAACACATCAATCATGATAATTTCCTCCTTTCTGGCACAACTCATATGAGAGACAATGAGTACAAAGAGATCCAGCAAGTCTCCCCTCAAGAGATACATCACCTGAAAACAAAAACAAACAACAAACACATATGTTGTTGACAAAACTAACATCTACAATCTCCTCCTTTTTGTCACAACTCATATGAACAAGAGTTAGCATAAGGAGATACACAAATCTCCCCCTCGGGAGAAGCATAGCAACAAAAGCAACTAAGTAAAAATAAAACAATCAACCATTCAACAATGAAGAACTATCATTGATAAGATATGAAAAACAAACCACACTTAGTCAAAACACCAAAAATCAGGACTTATGCATGCAAACGGAATAGTTCAAGAGTTATACAAATTCGAGAAACCATGCAACATGCAGTCCTTTGCCAGATGAACCAGCATCTCACCTAAACCTCCCCCTTGATGGGACATCTGGTGAAGGTAGTCAAAAATGAGACATGAGCGCTGATGGAGTTGAGGTATCGTAGTAGCAATCTTTGAGTAATGGTTGACATCGGATGCTGCTACACTCAACTTACGCCTTAAAGAATGAACTCCTTCGAGATGCTGAACATGAACTACAAGAGTACCAATCAAAACAACACATCCCGAGTTAGTATTCAAGCGTTCAACACACTGCAAACATTCAAAAACATTTTAGTGGAGATTCAATCGGTGATACCAGGCAGTGAAGAGCAAATATTTTCCCAAATTTTTTTTTTCACTTTTCATCAATCTCCAAAACAAAAACATCACACAAGGTGAATCAAACTTTGAGGTATAAGGAAATATCTCTCGAAGTAAAAACCGGTGAAACGGACCGAAGTATGTTGAAATAAGTTTAACTTGTCCTTCGTCGCAATCACAAGAATGCAATCGTGTTTCATCGGAACATATATGGTGAGTTAACACCGCACAAGATATTTTAATTCATGAGTGTAAGGTGAACTCTTAAGGCACTCCATTTGGGACAAGCGTTACTACATCAGAGGGGAGCCGGCGGACAATGTGATCCGGCGTCCTCTAGACGAGTTTAAGCTTTAAATGATTATGCAACAGATGCTCATTACAGCAGTCAGAGGGGAGCAAGGATCATCCTGCATCTCCGAAGTGTGATGGTTGAGCATCTTAAATATAGCGTCTATGTGCTACCTTTCGAAAAGGGGAGCCGGCGGACAAAGTGATCCGGCGTCCTCCGTTACTCGGTATTATAGATCAATGCAAATGAGCTTATGGGAGTTATATGCCAAGTTCACATGTTTACACTCAGAGGAATAAATGCACTTGGGTCCGAAGACTAAAGCGGCCTCGATCCATGTTCATCTTATTAGATTAATCCACGACGATCCATAGTGCGTATTCAGAAGTAAAGAAAACAATCTTTCAGACTTCAAAATTTTCGTGAACTCTTAGAGAGAACACATGCAGAGAGAATTTCTTAATTTTTTGAATCTCTCAAAGTCAAGAGGTTTGGTGAAGATGTCAGCAATTTGTTTTTCTGTTGAAATATGCTGTAGACTGACTATATCACGATCAACCAAATCTCTAATGAAATGATGTCGAATGTCGATGTGTTTAGTGCGAGAATGCTGAACAGGATTTTCGCTGATTTTGATAGCACTTTGGTTATCACAGTACAACACCAAGGGAGCACTCTCGATAAGATAATCATTCAACATCTGCTTTAGCCAAAGCAATTGAGTGCAGCAACTCCCGGCTGCAACATACTCTGACTCAGCTGCCGATAGAGCGATGCAATTTTGCTTCCGACTATGCCATGACACTATGTTATTGCTAAGGAAGCAGCAGCATCCTGAGGTGCTCTTTCGTTCATCATTGTCACTCGCCCAATCCGCGTCGGAGAAACCGACAAGATTTGCTGTAGTGTCACACGCATACCAAAGACCGAGGTCAGAAGTTCCAGAGATGTAGCGGAGTATCCGTTTCACAGCTCGTAGATGGTCCTCCTTAGGATCAGCCTGGTACCTGGCACACATACAAACACTAAACATTATATCAGGGCGAGTAGCAGTTAAATAAAGTAAACTCCCAATCATAGAGCGGTAGAGTGTTTGATCAACACTTCGACTCTTAGTCGACATAGATAACCGATCAGTTGTCGCCATGGGAGTGTTGGCGGGCTTAGCATGGTGCATCTCAAACTTCTCAACCATATTCTTTGCATATTTGCTTTGTGAGACGAAGATCCCATTCGGTCGTTGAGATATCTGAAGACCCAAAAATTGATGTAGCTCGCCTTCAAGACTCATCTGAAATGTAGAAGACATAGAATCCGTGAATGCTTTCACGAGCTTAGAGCAAGTAGCACCGAAGACAATGTCGTCGACGTAAATCTGGGCAACGATCATGTGTTTCCCATCACGTTTGATAAAGAGAGTCTTGTCCACTGAGCCGCGTTCAAAACCAAACTTTAGAAGATAGTCTGTCAGGCACCCATACCACGCCCTCGGTGCTTGCTTCAACCCATATAAAGCTTTATGAAGCTTATAGACATGATTAGGCTTCTTAGGATCCTCAAATCCTTTCGGTTGAGCAACATACACCTCTTCTTCAAGTACTCCGTTTAGGAATGCAGCTTTAACATCCATTTGTCTAAGTTTGATGCCAAGATGACATGCAATAGCGATTAAGAGACGAATAGACTCAATGCGTGCAACTGGAGCAAAGGTTTCATCAAAATCTATCCCTTCCACTTGGGCATAGCCTTGTGCAACAAGACGAGCTTTGTTCCGAACAACTTGGTTATGCTCATCTGTCTTGTTCTTAAAGATCCATTTGGTCCCAACAACATTGATGTTTGAAGTACGGGGAACCAAGGACCAAACATTGTTTCTCGTGAACTCGTTCAGTTCTTCTTGCATGGCCATTATCCAGAAGTCATCCTTCATAGCTTCCTTATAATTTTTCGGTTCCGTTTCAGATAGGAAGCAAGAGACTCCGATTTCATGGCACACAGCAGAAGTGCAAATGTTATAGAGTTCATCAGGAGAAGGAATTTGTTTCTTCGAGCGTGTAGTTCGCTCGTTCATGTTTCCAATCATCTGAGTCGGAGGATGGCGTTTTTGGATGTACCTTGGTGCTTCCCTTGGAGCATCAGCTGGGTTGTCAACTTGTTCATTTTCTTCACCATCAGACGATGAAGTATCATTGTTCCGCCGACTAGTCTCTCCAAATTCAGATGATGTGTTAGGAGTAGGAATATCTGGTGTCTCAGTAGTCGGTGTAGATGGAAATGTACGATACTCCAGAATTCCTTCCTTCACCCAATCTTCGTTGGCATCCTTTCCGAGAAAGTCTTGTTCATCAAAGTTGATGTTAACAGTTTCAAGAACTTTCTTAGTTCGTAGGTTGTAGGCACGATAAGCATGACTATTCTGACTGTATCCAACAAAAATACCACGATCGGCTTTGGCTTCAAACTTCTTCAGAGGATCACGATCCTTCAAGATATAGCACGTGCAGCCAAAGACACGAAAGTGAGATACAGATGGCTTCTTGCCATTCACAAGTTCATAGGCGGTTGCCGTTGTGCCGGATCGAATGCTTATACGATTAAGGATATATCCAGCGGTAGAGACGGCTTCTGCCCAAAAGGTACGAGCAAGATTTTTCGAAATTAACATGACACGAGCCATCTCTTGCAACGTACGGTTCTTCCGTTCGGCGATTCCATTCTGTTGTGGTGTTTTAGGAGCCGAGTATTCATGATGAATCCCCTTCATCAGACAATATTCATTGAAGCTAAAATTTTCGAATTCAGTTCCGTGATCACTCCTGATCCTCTTTACCTTAGCTTCATGATTCGTTCTAATCCATTTCACAATACCTTTGAAGGCATTGAAAGTCTCATCCTTAGTGGCAAGAAATCTCGTCCAAGTATAGCGAGAGAAATCATCAACAACCACCAGCACGTACTCTTTCTTGGCAATACTCTTCACTTCCATTGGACCCATGAGATCCATGTGAAGTAGTTCAAAAGGAGCAGAAGTGCTCATTAGTGTTGGTAGTGCGGGATGAGGAGTTCTCGTCAGCTTACCCTTCTGACAGTCACCACACACTCTTTTCTCGATTTTGGGGAGTTGAGAGATTCCTCGAACTATCTCCCCCTTAACCAATTTACTCAAGTTTCGAGTGCTGGTGTGTCCAAGGCGTTGATGCCACAAATCGACTTCATCAGGAACGGTCACAGAGAAACAACTATACTCAGTTGTATAACAATTATTCTTCGCACGTGGACCTTCCATGATGCACTTCCCTTCAACATCAAAGACCTTGCAAGAGTCTCTATCAAAACTAACATTCAGCCCTTCATCACACAGTTGGCTGATGCTGATGAGATTTGCCACGAGTCCCTTCACATGAACAACATTTCGGATGGGTGGCAATCCCTTGATATGCAGCGTTCCCTTACCCATGACGACGCCTTTAGCTCCCCCTCCAAACACTACGGGAGAGCCAGTCATAGGCTCATATTCCTTCAAGAATTTTTTGGTTCCAGTCATGTGTCGGGAACAACCGCTGTCAAAATACCAAATGCCTTTGTTTCCAGAGTCGGAGGCATTCAGTGCAACATTGCAAAAGATAATTTCTCTAGGTCTCCATGCAGTTGAAGTGGTGGAGTTAAGCTTAACTTCACTCTTTCGGGACTTAGGCACCCACTTCTTTTTCACAACAAAATTTCGAGACTTAGTCTCTGTGGCTGGTTTCAAAGTTTTCTCAACTCTTGAGATAGGAGTAATGTGTTTCTTCATACTCTTAACACCTCCAATCTTCTTCTTCTCAGTCACAAGATCCCGGTTGACGTCATCTCTCAGCTTAAAGCAGAAAGGTCTAATGTGTCCGGGCTCATTGCAGTAGTGACACACATATTTTCTCTTATGACGAGCTTCGATCTTCTTCGAAGTCTTAACCATGTCAGGTTTTGAGCGAGAGAGTTTATCATTTAGTTTTACGTTCTGAGATTTACTCAACTTCTTCAGCAACGTCTTCTCGTATGGCAAGATACCACGAGGATGTTTCACAATAGACTTAGGAAATTGATATGTCTCCGTCTTCAAGTTAGTAGTCGAGATCGACTTTTGAGTTTCAGTTTTCGGAGATGTAGCAACCTTCTTTCCTTCAGCAATTTCCCTTCGTTTCAAACTTTCAGAATCATCTATTTTCATACTCTCAGTAGAGTCAGTAGAAGCTTTGACAAAAGTCACTTCTTTCGTTTCAGGTGCAGTATAGATAGATTCAAAAACTTTCTGAAAACCAAGTCCAACACGACCTGGGTTCATGTACGACGCGGCATTGTCAAACACTGAAGAGTTAGTATTCATCTTTCTCAACAGTTCATCAGTCATCTGAAGCTTCTCCTTTAGAACATAACGTTCCTTGTCACACATAGCTAGATCAGTTTGAGCTTTTATCAAGGATGACTTCAGCTCATCATTCTCAGCGTCGGTGTTCTTGAAGAGAGTTTGGAGTTTCTTCACTTCTGATGTTTCCTTCTTCAGTGATGCCTTTAGTTTCGAGTTTTCAGAACTCGACTTCTCAAATGATTCTCTCAGTTCGACAACTTCTTTGTAATATTTATGTTTCTCTTCAAAGAGAACATCAAATTTAATTTTTAGAATTGTCAGAGAGTTATTCAGCCTTACCTTCTCATCCTCCGTCTTTTCAACCGAGTTTTTCAACTCAACGGTCTCATCATACATCTTGTGTTTCTCATTCGAGAGTTCAGCAATAGATTCTGTCAGAAACTTCTGCGACACTGCAAGTGTAACGTTCTCAGTGATAGCTAAGTCATTCAACCTTTGAAGTTCAGAGAGATCATCTCTCAGAGTAAGTAGCTCATCACTCACTGCTTCAGTTTGACTCACTTCAGTAGTCATCTTCATATCTTCAGCTTCAGACTCAGATTCATCATCTGAGAAAATATCATCATCACAATAGTTTCGATTTACTGAAGCCACACGAAAGATGTTATCGGCTGTTGCAGTGTCTTTTAGAAAAGAATCGAAAACAAAGTTTTCAACCTCCACATTCTCGAGGTCAAATGTTTCACCAAAAGTGACAACTAGAGCGTTGTCTTCCTCCTCATCTGAGTTATCGTCATCCGACCCATCATTCTCAGAGATCACATCTTCATCATCAATAACCACATAGCTCACGGGCAGCTTCTTCTTTCTATGCAGGTTCGGACATTCATACTTCACGTGTCCATATCCTTTACATTCAAAGCACTGCATCTTTGAGACATCTTTGCTATTAGAGGTGTATGGTGATAGCTTTGTGCCTTTAAACTTCTTATCAGATGTAGACCCCTGATTTCGTTTTTCTGGAGTGTTCGGATATGAGTTAGAACTTTTCTGAAATTTTCGGAAATTTCGTGCTCGGTTCTTTCTCTTAAAATCTTGTTTCACAAGATATGTGACTATATCAGTCAACACAGCAAGCTTGTCCGGATTGTTAGAGTTCATCAATCGTTCAATGTCCTCTGCTTCCTCATCGTCGGACTCATTTAAATCAGCTGAAAAGCTATTTTCACACTTCTCATTTTTCAAACGAGATTGTTGAGATTTTGTGCTTCTTGAACTCTTCCCCTTCTCAGAAATCTTAAGAGCAGTCATCGGCTCATAAAAAAGAGACATATCTGGGTTGCTCCGTACTTTGAGAGTCAAGTCATAATTTCTCAAATCAGCCATCAGGTCAGCATAGTCCCAGTTTTGATTACCATCGTTACGTGCTTCAATAGTTAGCACCTTGCTTTCGAATCTCGAGCTTACACTCGATAGAACCTTCTCGTATACCATGATGGCAGGAAAGACTTCTCCTAGTTCAAATGCCTCATTGACATATCTCATCACCTTGTCCAGGTAGTCATTTATGTCTTCATCTTCTCTCATACGGAGTTGATGAAACTGGGCAGTTATAGTTCGGATCTTAGAGCGCTTAACAGCGTGACTACCCTCACATGTCCTCTGTAGCGTCTCCCACGCATCTCTGGCTGATGTGCAATTTTTGACCAGCTGATACATGCTGAGGTCCATCCATTCACAAATAAGTAGAAGAGCTTTGCTATTCGCAGTAGACAAGTCATGCTCTTCTCTGGTCCAACTACGCTCAGGTTTAGGAGTTCTAAGACCATCTGCATCTTCAGTGTAAGGACGCTCCCATCCTTCTAACACAGCCATCCATGCTCTTGAATCAAATCCCTTGATTCTAGCAGACACTTTCGCTTTCCAGTTAGAATAATTTTGATGAGTAAGCATAATCGGTTTCTGAACAAACATAGACGACTCCATTGTAGCGGAAATATGGAGTCAAGTAACGGATCACGTCTTATACGTATGACGTCCCGCTCTGATACCAATTGAAATTACGTCTTCGACGTAGGATACCAACTTTTCGTGAAGTCGGTCTTAAACACTGTCACTTCAGCAACTTCGTTCGCACACACTCAGCTCTGCTTGCTATGTATGTTGTATGGTGTATGTGGTGTGTTCGAACTCAACACGAGTAAAGCAAAGTGCTGAAGACAAGGTTGTATAATAGTTTCATTTCATTGATAAACAAAACTAACTATTACACTTGTGGAGAAAGGTAGACGGAATGATCAAGAGTCGTATCCCAAGTGTCGCAGCACTCCAACGAACTAATGATCTAGTACTATATCACCTAGAGCTAAATCGCATAACTCTACTATCGGTGCACAGCACAAAACAACTACCAAAACTCTTAAAGCTATAAGCCGTAAACAACGAACGTTGATACTCAGATATCGGATTTCGTTCTCTCAAAATCATCAAAGGATGTCATCCAACTCCATGGGTATATATAGTAGTCTCGCACATGTGAAGCTTTGAGATAGTGCAATCTGATTGGTCACATGCTTGGCCTACATCACAATTCCATGGATGACATCACTTTCGGAATCTTCGATTCTTGAATCTTGGAATCTTGAATCTTCGATTCTTGAATCTTCGATTCTTTAACTTCAGATTTCAACACATCTTGACTCCGTCGATCTCAATACTTCATCTTCAACTTCATCGTGGTGAACACTCGTCGTTGAACATTTCATATTTCATCGTCTTCATTGTCATCAATAGAGTTGAAGTAGTAAACAGCACTTCATGCATCAGTTGATACATGAAGTCAAAGGAGCAAGGCGTGCGACTCCAGTCGCACAAGATGAAGGATGCACAACATGCGACTCCTGTCGCATACCCGGATGTGCGACTCATGTCGCGTGCGACGCCTGTCGCATGAGTTGGACGCACGGATCGTGCGACTCCTGTCGCACAGCATGAGAGGGAGGAATCAAGCTACTCCTGTCGCACGCGACTCTTGTCGCACGCGACTCCAGTCGCATGAAGTTGGTTCTTTGTAGTCCTTGAAGCGTGGATTCCATAGCATTTTGAATCAAGTCAATCAGAGCTCGTATGAAGGAGATATGGCCAAAATCGACGGACTGCACATCCAACGCAAGTTGCGCGACTCCAGTCGCACGCGACTTTGTCGCATGATATGTATACATAGCTCTTGAAGTGTGGATTCCATAGCATTTTGAATCAAGTCAATCATAGCTCGTATGAAGGAGATATGGCCAAAATCGACGGACTGCACATCCAACGCAAGTTGCGCGACTCCAGTCGCACGCGACTCTTGTCGCACGCGACTTTGTCGCACGCGACTTTGTCGCATGATATGTATACATAGCTCTTGAAGTGTGGATTCCATAGCATTTTGAATCAAGTCCATCGGAGCTCGCACGAAGGAGATATGACAATAGTCGATGGACAGCGCAAGGAACACACAAAGTTGATGCCAAAAACTTGTATTTACATAGCATAACTAATATGAAAGAGAATAAAACATTCAACTCATGTGAGGGTAAGACCATACACTACAACAACCACCCCCAACCCAACCTACCTAATTAAATATTATTTTCTCTCTCTGTCACTTATACAATCAACCACCCTACTATTTCATTTCTTTTTTTAACATTTATCAACAACCACCTTCAAACCCAACCTACCCAATAAAAATAATAATTTATATATTATTAATTTTCTCAATTAATAAATATGTTAATTTTATTTATATATTTAATTAATTATTATTATTTTAAATAAAATAATATCAAAATATTTTGTAAATCTAATATTGAATTTATTATTAAAAAATATTTAATATTTTTTGTAAATTTCTTAAATATTTAAGAACATTTATTTAATAAAATTTTAAAACATTTTATTGTTAAAAAAAATATTAACTAACTAAATATTAAAAATGAAATAGCAATAATAGAAATAATAGAATACAACTAAACAAATACATATTCAGGTACCATTGCCAAATTTTTGCCATAAATGCTCGATCAAATCATTTTTAAGAGTTGTGTGAGCTTGTCTGTCTCGTAGTTGTAACCTATTAGTCATGTATCTTGATAAACTTGTAATCCGATCAGTAGAGAATTCAAAATGTAGATCACCTTCTTGTTCTTCTACTGTATTTCCTCCATCTCTTTGTTGATTTGTAGGTATATTTTCCATAAATTCAGATGGATCACAATAGTTTAGGTATGTGTCTCGTTCATCCTCTACTATCATATTGTGCATGATGATGCATGCAATCATAATTTTCCCCATAAAAGAACGATCCCAAACAAGGCACAGGCGTTTGATAAAAGCAAAACGTGCTTGTAACACTCCAAATGCTCTCTCAACATCTTTTCTCGCGGCCTCCTGATGTTGAGCAAACTACTTGTGCTTTTGTATTTGTGGAGAAGAAATCGTTTTGACAAATGCAGCCCATGAAGGATATATACCATCAGTAAGATAATATCCCATATTCTTTTGTTGACCATTCACAGTGTAATTGATTTTTGGTGCTCGACCTTTCAAAATATCATTAAAAACAGGTGATTGATCAAGTACATTAATATCATTACTCGAACCTGGTGTTCCGAAGAATGCGTGCCAGATCCATAGATCGTATGATGCAACCGCTTCCAAAATGATTGTTGGTTTCCCACTTCTTCCAGTATATTGTCCAGCCCACGCATTTGGACAATTTTTCCATTCCCAATGCATGCAATCAATACTGCCCATCATCCCTGGAAATCCCCGTTGTTCCCCAACAAACAAGAGTCTTTCCAAATCTTGTTCACTTGGTCGTCTAATGTACTCCTCGCCAAAGTTGGCAATGACTCCTTCCACGAAATGTACGAGGTATGCCCTTATCGATGTTTCACTCATTCGCAAGTATTCATCATGAGCGTCTGGTGATGTCCCGTAGGCCAACCCTCATAGCCGCAGTACATTTTTGGAGGGAAGACATACCTTGTCTACCTGTAGCATCACGTCTTCGGTGGAAAAATTCATCATGCGTGGTGATTTTCTCCAGTATACGAAGAAACAAATGTTTCTGCATACGAAATCTCCGCCTGAATATGTCTGCAGGATATGTTGGCGTGTCGGAAAAGTATTGGTTGAACACATTGTTATGGCCTTCCTCACGTTGACGTTCAATGTATCGTCTTCTGCCTCTAGTAACGTGAATTGTAGGTTGACTTGTTTGAAGATTTATGGCCATATCCTCCAATATACGATCGAGATGTCGATTGTATTGATTAACTCGTTCACCCCATTCATCAAATTCATCAACTGTAGAAGAATAAGAACTTGAATCGTGAGATGAATTTTCATTTGAAGACATATTGTAAAAAGAAATTGTTTTGTTGTATTTTTAGTATAAATTTAGTAAGTATATATAATCGTTGGTATGTGTGTGTTTATTGGGTGTGTGTTTATTGGATTCGTGTGAGGAGCATGTGACTTTAGTGGAGATAGTGGAGCATGCCACTTGATTTTACTAACTTTGCAGAAGGTGCAGAAGCCAATCTCATCAATGTTTGATGGGTCTTCACATAGTGGAGTATGCAGACGAGCCACTTAATTTTACTAATTTTGCAGAAGGCGCAGAAGGCAATCTCATCAATGTTTTATGGGTCTTCACATAGTGGAGTATGCAGAGGAGTCATGTCCATCAGTAAATTATCAATTCAATTATTGAGTAATTTCTTAAAGAATTAAAAATTAAAAATGATTTTTTTTAGTATGCAGGGGAGTATTGCAGATCAATTCTCAACTAGGGGGCTGGGATTCTTTTATATATAATATGTATATGTATACAGATATTTTAGGGGGGCTAAGCATAAGAAATATATATTTTTTAATTTTTTTTGTAAAAAATACAAAGGAATTTTTTTTAGGGGGGGCTTAAGCGAAGGCGGAGCAAACATCGATCATTCTGCGAAGCAAAGTTGATGTCTTTTAACGGGGCTTAACAGAACCCTAACGGACACGTTAGTCTCCCCAGTGGAAGGAACGTGAGGATTTCAGCAGCTGCCATAAATGAGATGAGGACCGATCACCCGAAAGAGTTGGATTTTTTTCATTTACCTTAGATATGTTTCTATCTTTCATTAATTTATTTTACCTACACAATATTATTTAAAATATTAAAAGAAAAATAATATTTATTAATTTGAGGTGGTTATGCAACAATCCTTAAAGACTTATTGGTTGTACAATAATCCTGGTATGTGTTGGTTGTGTAACAATGTTTGGTTTTTTTATGGTATTGGTTGTACAATAATTTTTGTATGTGTTGGTTGTGCAATAATGCTTGGTTTTTGTTTCGTACAATAATTTTTGTTTTGTCTTGTCTTTGTATAACAATGGTTTGCTTCGTACAATAACTTTTACTTTATACAAAAATATTTTGTTTTTATTTTTGTATAAAACCAAAACTAATCAACACACTCTTGTTTGTATATATAGTACGCGGGCCACTATAATCAATACCAGGGGCGAAGCCAGAAAAAACGACTAGGGGGGCTGGGATTATTTTATATATAATATGTATATGTATACACATATTTTAGGGGGGCTAAGCATAAGAAAAATACATTTTTTAATTTTTTTTGTAAAAAATACAAAGGAATTTTTTTTAGGGGGGGGGCTTAAGCGAAGGCGGAGCAAACATCGATCATTCTGCGAAGCAAAGTTGATGTCTTTTAACGGGGCTTAACAGAACCCTAACGGACACGTTAGTCTCCCCAGTGGAAGGAACGTGAGGATTTCAGCAGCTGCCATAAATGAGATGAGGACCGATCACCCGAAAGAGTTGGATTTTTTTCATTTACCTTAGATATGTTTCTATCTTTCATTAATTTATTTTACCTACACAATATTATTTAAAATATTAAAAGAAAAATAATATTTATTAATTTGAGGTGGTTATGCAACAATCCTTAAAGACTTATTGGTTGTACAATAATCCTGGTATGTGTTGGTTGTGTAACAATGTTTGGTTTTTTTATGGTATTGGTTGTACAATAATTTTTGTATGTGTTGGTTGTGCAATAATGCTTGGTTTTTGTTTCGTACAATAATTTTTGTTTTGTCTTGTCTTTGTATAACAATGGTTTGCTTCGTACAATAACTTTTACTTTATACAAAAATATTTTGTTTTTATTTTTGTATAAAACCAAAACTAATCAACACACTCTTGTTTGTATATATAGTACGCGGGCCACTATAATCAACACCAGGGGCGAAGCCAGAAAAAACGACTAGGGGGGCTGGGATTATTTTATATATAATATGTATATGTATACACATATTTTAGAGGGGCTAAGCATAAGAAAAATACATTTTTTAATTTTTTTTGTAAAAAATACAAAGGAATTTTTTTTAGGGGGGGCTTAAAACAAATACAAAATTTTGAAATATGGAAGAAGGCGTCATCATTTATAATATAAAAGAACAACATAAGACAAAGCAGACAATAAACACACGAATCCGTCGAATGCTAGGCTTCGCCAACGATTCGTAGTGGTGCAGGTAGAGCTAAGACTTGGGCCGGGCCGGGCGAGCCCGACTCAACCCATCGGGCAAAATCATTATTTTGGGCCCAGCCCGGCCAGAAAAAGCTGGGCCTGGATTTTTAGAGCCCAGCGCTGTCGGGCCACCGGGCCAAAATGGCCCGGTATTTTTGTATAATGAAATAATTAATTAATTATTAAAAATAATATTTTTAATTTTTTTTAACATATATTAATTATTAAATATAATTAAAATATAAAATAAATATATAATAAGATTTTATATTGATAAATATAATTAGATTTATAAACAAATCATAAAAATAACTCTAATATTAATTAAAATTAATAATAAAAAATAATATTAAATAAATAAAAAATATTAAAATAAAAATTAAAAAATCCGGAACGGGCCCGGCCCATCGGCCCAAATTCGGGTCAAACTCATTTGGCCCATCGACCCATCGGGCCGGGCCAAAAAGGCCCGGATGTTTTTGGGCCTCTTATTTTATGACACAGCCCAGCCCATTAGTTGGGCCGACCGGTCTGGCCCATCGGGCCGGGCTGAAAGTCCCAGCTCTAGGTGCAGGAGGTCGATCGTCAATAGATAAGCTGCCGACGAGAACTCAGCAGGTGGTGAACTGCATCCTTTTTTCAAGAGAAGCTCAAAGGTCAATCATGACAAGATCAACATCGAGTCACACAAGCTTTTTGTCACAAACCATCCCCTCCCCTTCTGTGAACCTCCTCCTAACCCCAATGTAACTCTTCCGCTAACTCGTTCAGGTGCACTCTCCACGCCTTTAAATACAATTAGTGAAATTTGATATCTTTAAATTACATTTTTAAAATAATTAAAAAATAATTCATATTTTCTTTATAAACAAGTAGCAAAAGCTTTAAGGAAAAAAAGTATAATTACCTTTTATTTTAAAATAAAATTATACTATTTATAATAATTCTATTACTCCCTCCCATTCAATTTACTTGTCGTTTTACCTTTTCATTCTATCTACTTTTTAATAGTTATATTTTATTTTAGTATTTTTTTCATAATTTTTGTACACTATTTATCATATGTATTGAACATACGAAAAAAGTCAACGTTGACCACATGTGATTATTGCTTTGGGTGGGAGGGAGTATCTGTTATGTCCCTATTTAATGATCTTATCATTAATGACCATAATCATTTTTATTATTATTATAAAAAATTAAGAAAAGTGAGAGTTTAGAGATAAAAAACTTCTTTTAAAATAATAATTTAACATTAATATATTAGTTTTAATGTAACATAAATAATAGGGTTAAATTAGATATCTATTAATTTAATGTAACATAAATAGGGCCAACATGACATGTAAAAAAAAATATAGGGAGTAATACAAACCTTTAATTTTCTTACGGACAACCTTTTGAACAGACTTGAAAAACATGTATATACATTACAATCTGTACAAATTACAAGTATTATTACTATTACCTAATTATGTGTTTTACTTACAAAAAATTCATTGTATGCATTCAATGCCGTCTTTGCCAAAATCGAGTGCTGAGGTATCAGCTGAGATTCAGGCAGAGTCGTGTAGGTATAATTATCATCAACATTAGCGAAACCCTAAGGAGATCGAACAATCACACATATATATATACAGTAAAACCTCTAAAAAAGAATACTCAATTAAGGAATAAACTCTTTTTAGGAATAAAAATTCATGGTCCCAACTTGGGATCAATTATAATTTGGAATAAACTCTATGTTGTCATAATTCATATTTTTTTCAAAGTCTCAACATAAAGAAATACACTTCCGTTTAGGAATAAATCATAATAATTATATATAATTTTACAATAGATTTAATTAGTTGATTTAAAATACTTGTTTAAGGTTGATTGTGACAATAATTTAATCTTCTGTGTTCTAATTGATAAAAAAAATGTATTTTACATAGTATTTATAGATGAAAAAATAAAGCAATTAAAAACAAGTATGCATTATAGTGAGTGACTCTTGAGTATTGTCTTTTCATATTAGGTGAGTAAATTAGTTCAATTAAGTTCACACATATTACATGTAATGTATCCAATAATTATACCATTATATAATATACATGCTTAAAAAAAATTATACTAACTCTATTTAGGAATAACTTCCATTTAGAAATATTTTTTTGTGGTCATAAGGATATGACTATAGAAAGGTTTTACTTATATGATTGGAGTATTATTTGCAAGTAATTATATTAATCACTACAATATTAATTAGTAATGAATTAAGATGATCAATTAGATGTAGCTAGTAATTATTATAAGTGATTACCTCCAGGTCGATGTCGTCGTAATTCGGTTTCCGAAACAAGGCGCCGTCAATGCAGGTCTCGTTATACCACTCGCGAGGATAAAGAACATGGAAGTTTGAACCACAACAGTTAGGTTCTGAATCTGGATCTGAATCAGAGTTGTCGGAATAGCACTCGAGGTTAGGATCTGAATCGTTCTCGGAATAGCACTCGAGGTTTGAATCTGAATCAGGGTACATCGTCTCTATATACTTATGTGGGAGGGATTGAGTATGTACTTATATACCACGCCTAATCCTAACCCATTAAACATCTTAATGGGCCGAGCACTATTGTATTTTATTTATTGGGCCGTAAGGCTTTTATTTTCATTCATCCTTTATTGATTTATTGATTTTGATATTTTGTGTTATTTATTGATTTTGATATTTTGTAAATGTTATAAAATATAAATCTCCATATTTCATAGGAGCATCTTTCCAACCCATTTTTTTGAAAATTATTCAATAATTCTCACATTATTTTGATAAAGAGGGATTGTGAGCCAAGGAAAAGGTGAGTTGGCAAGTTGGGCAGCTCGTGCAAGTCCGAGCAGGAGTCCGGGTAGGAAAAATATATTTATTTAGTAGGAGTAAATGTTATTTTTCATGCGTAATTAATAAAATAAAAAATAAAAAAATTATATCAATATGTTTTATTTTGCAACATCTATAAATAGAGACTATGTTTGTTTCATTTGGATAACAATTTATTTTTGCAATTTTTTATCTTTTCTTCATTTTAATTTAGTTCAAGTGTGTTTAATGTTGTTTAAATTTAAATAAATTTGGTGTACTCTTTCTCGAATAATTTGTATAAATTTGTTTTATATATTTTGATCATTTTCAAATTTAAAAACTTTTAAATTATTAATAATTTAATAATAATTTAATTATTTTTTAATGTCAATTTTTTATATTAATTTTTTTTATTGTTAATTTAAAAATTATAAAATAACATATATATATATATATATATATATATATATATATATATATATATATATATATATATATATATATATATATATATATATATATAATTATAGTGGAGTATACATAAATGATGTGGAAAAGAAAATGATGTAGAAGTTAATAAATATATATCATTACGTAAATAAAGTTATTTGTTACCATAGTCTTAGAATAATATCTTGTATTATTAGGACGTAATTAGCCTTAATTATAGGACAGAATATCTTCTATATTCATGTAAATATTTGTTGTACTTCACCATTAAATAGCAAGGAATACAATCATCCCGTCAAGGGGATTATCACAATTATCATGGTATCAGAGCTTTAAATTTTTCTTGGTACCTTAATCACTTTCATCGACCTTCGGCAAGGCTATGGCCACCGACGTCACTAACCCCATGACGGGCGGCGATGAAACCACAAAATCTAAACCTCCACTGCACCCCGTGTACACAGTCTCGAATATCTCACAAAGAATTCGGACACTTGACGGTGTCAAACTCACGTACACAAATTGGGTGAAGTTATTCAAATTACATGCTAAAGGCCACAAGGTTACCCATCATATTGATGGCACCAGCCCACCAGCCCTCACGGACCCGAGTTATGAATCATGGAATGAAATTGATGCTCTTGTCCTTCAATGGATTTATAGCACTGTCTCTGATGAAATTCTCGTTCGTATTCTTGAATCTGAATCCACCGCTTACGAAGCATGGATTCGCCTCAAGAACCACTTCCATAATAATAAGGGTTCTCGTGCTGCCGCTCTCGAGCATGAGTTCACCCACCTTACAGTATCATCAAGTTCCTCCCTAGATGACTATTGTCAACGCCTCAAGGATTTGGCTGAACAGATGACTGATGTTGGAAGTACTGTAGATGACCAGCGACTTGTTCTTCAACTAGTCCGCGGCCTCACGACAGAATATGACACAGTTGGAGCTTACATCAATCAGACTCTACCGAACTTCGAAACCGCCAGAAGCATGCTACAACTAGAGACCCATCGACAGTCTGCGCGCACAGATTCTACTCCCTCAGCGCTCGTCGCTTCATCTCCACCGCCCACTGAAACGACAGGATGGGTAGAATCCAACAACAACCCTCCGCCCTCTCGTGGTGGTCCTCGCCCACCTCTCAACAAGCGCAACAACAATAATGGTCGTCGTGGCGGCAACAACAACAATGGAAATCGCCATTACCAAGGTGGATATAACAACCGCCCTCCGTCGGCTGCTCCTATCCCTGCATACGCACCGTCATATCCTTACTGGGCACCACCACCGTATTGGACCAGCCCACCTCCCCCGTGTCCTTTCCCGACTCAGGCAGGCTGGGCAAATCCATGGTTTCCACCATCGCGGCCCGCTTCGTCTTCTGCGCCTCGTCCACCCTCTCACAACCACCCCCGCACAGGTCAGGCTCATGTTGTGGACTCAGATGATCTCGATCCCACGACTCTCGGTGCTGCTTTTCAATCTATGTCGATGAACTCCCCTGACGACGGACAATGGTTTATGGATACAGGTGCCTCATCGCACTTAACAGCGGACCAAGGTAATTTATCGAGCCCTTTTAATACCAGTAAAATACGATCCATCTATGTTGGTAATGGCAATTCTATTTCGGTTCATGGTTCGGGCACTCACCATCTGACACTTCCTAATCGAACCCTTCACCTTCGCCATGTTCTTTATACTCCAAACATTATTAAAAATCTCATCTCTGTCCGAAAATTTACCAAAGACAATAATGTTTCTGTCGAATTTGACCCAACTGGTTTTTCTGTGAAGGACCTTCAGACTGGAACTCTGATTATGCGGAGTAACAGCAGTGGCGAGCTCTACCCCGTGTCCTCCCCTACGACTATGAACCCACACAAGACCTTATCTTCGTCCATGTCTTTATCCGTCTTCTCTCAAGATTTGTGGCATAACCGACTTGGTCACCCTGCTCCTAATATATTTAATTCCATTTGCACGCAAAATAATATTCCATGTACTCGTTCACCAATTTCAAATTTATGCAATTCATGTCAAATTAGCAAACATAAGCGTCTTCCTTTTTCTGCTTCTAGCTCTACTTCACTTGCACCATTTGACATTATTCACAGTGATCTATGGACTTCTCCTATTCCTAGCCAAAGTGGATATAAATACTACATGGTTCTCCTTGATAATTTCTCAAATTACGTTTGGGTCTATCCATTAAAATTCAAATCCGAAGCTTTTACTAAATTCACCCAATTTGCCAATTTTGTTAAAACTCAATTCCAACGTGACATAAAAACATTCCAATGTGACATGGGCCGTGAATTCGATAACTCTCTCTTTCATAAATTTGCCTCCGATCACGGTCTACAATTCCGTTTTTCCTGCCCACAAACCTCCTCTCAAAATGGTAAATCGGAACGTATGCTCCGCCGATTAAATGAAATTGTTCTCGCTCTTCTATATCATGCATCCTTACCACCCAACTTCTGGGTTGAGGCTCTCCACACCGCGACTTACCTACATAACATTCTTCCCACCGCTCTCCTCCACTTCCGCTCACCCACTTCTGTACTTTATCATAAACACCCGTCCTATAATCACCTTCGTGTGTTTGGTTGTCTATGTTACCCAAATTTATCTGCTAAACGACACCATAAACTTGATACTCGTTCCACTAGGTGCATTTTCTTAGGTTATCCCCCAAATTACCGAGGTTACCGTTGTCTCGACCTTAGCACTGGTAAAATTATATTGTCTCGCCATGTCACTTTTGACGAGTCATGTTTTCCATACTCGTCTATAAAACCTACTGATATATCTTCTTATACCTTTCTTGACGACACCCCACTCCATCCGGCCTTTACTGACCTTCACTCCAATCCACCTGACCCACCTAAAACTACTGACCTTCACTCCAATCCACCAGACCCACCTACAACTTCACAAACAACACCAACTCCTACCACTCCACCAGAAAATCATACCACACCCGAAGTTACTACACCAAATATCACTACTTCTCCCACCGTCCCGCATCCGACTACCACAAACTCATCACATCACCCCATGATAACGCGAGCTAAACATGGCATCACCAAACCTGTTGCTCGCTTAAACCTCCACACAACCTCATCTTCACCTCCTATCTCACCTATCCCAAAATCCCATCTCACTGCCCTCCGTGACCCAAATTGGAATGCCGCCATGTTAGATGAATATCGTGCTTTAATGGTCAATAATACTTGGGAACTCGTTCCACGACCCTCAAATGCGAGTGTTATTCGGTGTATGTGGTTGTTTCGCCATAAATATCATTCCGACGGTACATTACAGCGCTATAAGGCCCGACTCGTCGTCAATGGAAAATCTCAACAGGTCGGTGTTGATTGTGATGAAACTTTTAGTCCCGTTGTAAAACCAACCACTATCCGTACTGTCTTGAGCTTGGTCGTGTCTCGAAATTGGCCGATACACCAACTAGATGTTAAAAACGCCTTCTTACATGGTGACCTAGCTGAGACGGTCTATATGCATCAACCTCCAGGTTTTGTAAACTCCTCTACTCCCCACCATGTTTGTCGTCTACGAAAATCTTTATACGGGCTTAAGCAAGCCCCCCGGGCTTGGTATCAGCGGTTTGCGACATTTATAATTTCTCAGGGGTTTCGTAGCAGTAAATGTGATCCCTCTTTATTTATCTACCGACGTGGATCTGATATTGCCTACTTACTACTTTATGTTGACGACATTGTACTTACGACATCCACTACCAGTTTCCTCGACCGCATTATTAGCTCACTTTCTCAGGAATTCGCCATGACTGACCTCGGCAAACTGCATAAATTTCTCGGTATTACTGCTACTCGCAACAAATCTGGTTTGTTTTTATCTCAACGACAATATGTTGTCGATATTATAGCAAGAGCGAATATGACTAATTGCAACTCTGTTCACACTCCTGTGGACACGTCCTC
This sequence comes from Euphrasia confusa, assembly GCA_954870475.1. Classification (NCBI taxonomy): domain Eukaryota; kingdom Viridiplantae; phylum Streptophyta; class Magnoliopsida; order Lamiales; family Orobanchaceae; genus Euphrasia; species Euphrasia confusa. The sequence goes on along the minus strand of OX940956.1, from coordinate 41,819,744 downwards.
TAAGTTGAGTGCTACAGAAGGACCTCCCGTTGCTGACCCTACACTTTACCGTGGCTTGGCTGGGGCGCTCCAATACTTAACGATTACACGTCCAGATATTACATACGCCGTGCAACAAGTTTGTCTCTTTATGCATGATCCTAGAGAGCCACACTTTCATGCTCTTAAACGCATAATTCGTTATTTACAAGGGACTATTACTCATGGTTTGCAGCTGGGTACTTCACCGTCCCTCGCCTTGACCGCTTACTCTGATGCTGATTGGGCGGGGTGCCCCGACTCACGTCGTTCCACCTCTGGGTACTGTGTTTTTCTCGGTGATAATTTGGTCTCTTGGTCCTCTAAACGGCAGCCTACCGTCTCCCGATCTAGTGCAGAGGCTGAATACCGTGGGGTTGCCAACGCTGTTGCTGAAACTAGTTGGCTTCGAAATTTGTTACTTGAGCTCCATGTTCCTGTTACGCATGCCACGTTGGTCTACTGTGATAATATATCTGCTGTATATCTCTCTAGCAACCCCGTTCAACATCAGCGAACTAAACACGTCGAACTCGACATTCATTTTGTTCGCGAGAAAGTTCAAGTTGGCTCCGTTCAAGTCCTGCATGTCCCTTCCGAACATCAATACGCTGATATCTTCACCAAGGGACTGCCACGCCAACTCTTTACGCGCTTTCGGTCCAGTCTAAGCGTTTGCTCCCCTCCCGCTTCGACTGCGGAGGAGTAATAAATATATATCATTACGTAAATAAAGTTATTTGTTACCATAGTCTTAGAATAATATCCTGTATTATTAGGACGTAATTAGCCTTAATTGTAGGACAGAATATCTTCTATATTCATGTAAATATTTGTTGTACTTCACCATTAAATAGCAAGGAATACAATCATCCCGTCAAAGGGATTATCACAATTATCAGAAGTGAGAAAATAGAATAATTTTTGAAATATCTTCAATTGTAAAGTGTGAGATATGTGATACACATTTATGTATGTATTATTATTTATCACATATAACGTGTGTGTTGATCATTTATTTATATCATATAATACGCAAATTTTTATTTTTTTAACAACAATACTTAGACAAATTTTGTTAGGTCATAATTTATTTATTTTATTAATTATTTTTTGGTAATTATATTTATTGATTTCCTTACCAACTTTTAAGAGTAGTGAAAATTTCTAGAAGATTTGATCATGCAATTTTATATGGTTTCTTAATTATTTGTGTACTTTATTAAGTTAATCAAATAAAAATACATTAAAATAGTATTTATTTAAGAAATTATATAACCTATAATAATAAAATAAAAGTTAAATTAAGAATGACATTTGCCTTCTCACTTGGCTTTTTTTTTTTTTTTTTGGTTTGTTCTTTGTATTTGGGATTGAAAATTTGGGCAGAGAGAGAGATGGCAAACGACATGAAAATACGATGAAAACCGGCGTTGAGATAGTGAACCTCTGATGGAATCATACGAATTGCAGATCTCATATCATTCCAAATTACACAGAGCAAGCTAGATGAATAGATAGAATTAGGGTTTTTTAGAGTTGGGATCAGAGAGTTGTTTTAGGAGGAAGGGTTTCAAGTGCTTGTGAAACTCCTTTGGCTTCTCATATGTGAAACCATGCCCTGTGTTCTTGATCACCACTAATTCAGCACTCTCTCCTAAATGACTGCAAATATCAACACCCAAATTTATTCAGCTCAAGAACAATCAATGGTCAGACTCAAATCGAAATCCAAAAAAAAAAAAAAAAAGAATCGACCTTTTCAATCGGTTAGCAAGTTCCAATGGAAATATCCGATCTTGATCGCCCCAAACAATCAGCGTTGGCTGCAATGGATCGACCCTAGGTTAATCGATTACAGCAAATATTACAGAAGTTCGACAATACACATACCTGAGAGATCTTCGGAAGATCCGAGAGCTTCCTGTCTTTGGCCAATGTACGAAGCAAATCTTTCTTCTCCTCGATATAATCGACGCACATCTCCTCGATGAAGTCCTCGAGCAGACAGGACAGCAGCCCCTTAGGCGGCTTGGCGAATGTGTACCCCACGAGCTCCCTGAGCTTCCCCACCGTCTCCGGCAGGAGGATGGCGGCGGCCGCCTCCACGTCCGGCACCGGAAAAAGCCCCTCCTTGAGGTCCCTCTCCTCCAAACACACCCCGGCGCAGCATAGCACGGCCCGCTCAACCCAGCCCGGGCCGAACTGGGCCGCCATGCTGTAGGCCACGAAGCCGCCGTAGCTCAGGCCGACCGCCGCCGCCACGCGGTCCACGGAGTGGGCCTCCAGCACGCGCTTCACGCACCGGGCCTGGAAGGATTCGGTCCGGTCGGGCCGGGCCGAGGCAGAGCTCCCGAAGAAGAGAAGGTCCGGAACGTAGACGTTGAATTGCGGGGCCAGGGCAGGGACTGTGTCGGAGAACTGCCAGAGGGCGTTGGCGCCGAAGCCGTGGATGAGGACGATGTTGGGCCGGGCCGGGAGATGGGCCTTGGGGACCCAGCAGTGCATGATTGTGCCGTCGCCTAGGTCCGTGGATGCGGGCCGGAGGCCCGAACGGGAGAAGGTGGATTTGAGGCAGCAGTTTCTTGAGGCTGTGAAGCTGAAGCATTTGGACTTGGGCATTGCTGCTGAGTGTATGTGTGTGTGTGAGGATGAGATATTTCATCTTCCCTTTTCCACCTTTTTGGTAGATGGAGAAAGTAATGACAAAATTCAATATAGGTAAATTTAGTAGTAATAATTATTTATTGCAATTTTTTCACGTGTTGTGCCAATTATTTTGTGACGCGTTTTTCAATTTTCTGTTGCAAATTTAATGAATAATTCAAATACTTTTTGAGGAGGAGTTGAGAACGAGAAACTAAATTTTATTTCCTTGCTTTTCGAGTAGAATGTAAACCCATTTGATCAGGTAAAATGTAAATTAAAAGATGTGTTTGAGTAGTATATACTTGTGAAAAAGAGCTAGCATTGTCTCACCACATGACAACTTCCACGAAATTTCATTGAAAATTTATCTTACCGAAAATCGAATTTAAAATAACACACGTCACCATAAACCTTATGAGATAGCTATGCTCTTAGGGCAATAATTCAAATAATCAATTTATATGGTTACCATGTAAATCAATTAAATTCAATTCAATCATTAATTTTTTTATTTTTATTATTATTTCAATTCAACCTATTAAATTTACTTAGAGCATCTCCAACCGATACCAAAAACCTATTTTGGAGTAAGAGAGATGCTCCAACCGATACCAAAACATAAACCTATTATAGATTTTATGGTGGGACCCACCAAAAAAATACTTAAATTTACGTTTACCTCAAACCAAAAACTATTTATTATTTATAAAATGATCATTTTATTTACAAATTAATAAAAATGACTTATTTAATATTTTTTATAACGTAATATTTTTAAATAATCATATCATTAATAATTAAAACAAATTATTTTATAAAAAAATAAATATCACAATATAAAATATCATCGCCTTAACTAATTTCAGTCCAAAAGAACGTAATCGTATAGATCATAGTACCATATCATCGCCTCCCTACTCGATACAATCGATATACAAGGCACAAACCTACATGCATTTTATTCGAAGGAGGCTGCACGGTCGAAAATTCATCCGAGCTTCCGAAGAAAAATAGTTGCACTATACAGTAGAGAGCTACTTGCTACATACCTATACATTGTAGTATTGTACAAAGCACCAACACAAACAAAGATACAGATTGAACCACATTTGGGCCAGCGTTTCCTCAGATCAACACGGGCAACGTTTTGTTCCGTCTCGTTTCTCGTTAAGAGAAGGAGCGAACGAACCCCAACAGTATCTTTGAAAGTAAATCCAAGATCGAGCTCAACTCACCCTGTCTGAGAAAGCCGTCTCCAGTTCAACATCTGGTGACTCTGATCAGAATACACAGAACTCGACTGAGGAGACCACACCGGAACCACCCCACCTCTCTCCTGCCTAGACGACTCTGCTGTCGACTCCTCTGAATTCCTCCTCTGATCAGTACCCATGAACAACTCATACTCCATACTATTATTATCCACCCTCTCTTGACCGTTTCGTGGGTCCCTCGTCTGCTCCACCTCATTCACATTCCCATCTGACGGCACCTCACCTCGACTGTCATTCTCCTCGTCCTCGACCCGAACAAAGGAAGAGGTCATGCTCGGCACCATCTGATCTTCATACCTCCGAACGATTCCATTGTTCCTAAAAACAGTACTAGCTTCTTGCTCTGTTTCCATTCGGTTGATAGGGGTAGAATCGGAAGAGTCTCCGATACCCTCCTCGTGCTGCCACATCCGAGAGAGGGCTTCCTGGAGACGAGATTTGGCTGCTGCGATCGAGACTATAGGGAGAGGGTAGTTGGACCCGAGCTCTATTCCGGAAGCTTGTAGAACATATTCCGGAGCATTCCAAGGATGGTGAATCCACTCGGTTGGAAGCCTGGAAAGTTCCGGAAGCCATCGCCTGACGTACTCACCGTTCGGATCGAACTTTTCGCCCTCGAACTGCGGATTATCGATACGATCGAACTCACGACCATCGGGAAGAGTGCCCGATATGTACTGCCAACCGAGCGCATCGCTCTCGAGATCCGCATCGAGAAGAGTGTCCCAGAAATACTTCATACCCCACCTCCAAGGAAGCTGCAAAACTTTAACGAAGAAACTCGACACCACCACACGAATCCTGTCGTGAAGCCAACCTGTCGCCCAGAGCTCTCGCATACCCGCATCGACTAACGGGTACCCGGTCCTACCCTGCCTCCACGCCTTGAAATAGCTCTCGTCTATAACCCAAGGGAAATACCTCAAATGCCCGAGCAACGGCCTTTCGTGGCTGTACGGATGGTTGAAACTCATGTACCTGGAATACTCTCTAAGCCCGATACTCTCGAGGAACAAATTCACGCTCTCTTCGCCTGCTTTATTGCCCTCGTTCGCCCAGAGGACTTGCTTTATGCGGACAAGATGGAAAGCTTTTCGAACACTGACTTCGCCGAAGTGTAGGTGAGGGGAGAGGAAAGATGTTGTGGCACTGTCTGCTTTTCTTCGGTTCTTCGAGTACTCGATTAGGGGCCCGTTTATGAAGGCTGTGAGAGCTTTGTCTGCATTGCTCCAGCCGGGGGACCAGGCTCGAGCGAGGAGGGCGTTGCTGCCTTTCTCGAGCTCGTCTTCGAAGACTAAAGTGTCTGAAATGCAATTCGAGATGTCTCCAGAAACGATTCTTTTTGGCGGGAGCATGGGAGCTTCGGGATCGTACGGCATGCTGAGGCACCTCTCCCAGAATCCGGCGAAAGTCGAGAAGGGTCGACCTTCTTGATCGTTAACTTCCCAAGGCTCGTAAAGCAAGTCTGCGTTGAACGAACGCACGTCTACTCCTTGGGCCATCAATGCTTCCTTTGCCCGGTGATCTCTGACCAGTGATATAGGATCTGAAGCAACACAAATATTATTGAAAAAATATTCACAACAGAACACAAGATTTTCAAGAAAAAAGAAACTGACCATATAAGTGATTGAAGAAGAGGTGCTTAGCTCCAGTGAGCTTGATGAGGTGAAGAAGAGAAGCAACAGTGTCAGTTGATCTCTTGGTGACAAGTGAAGTCCCAAGGCTCCTGAGAGAAGTGTCAAGGTGTGATAAGCTCTGCTTCAGCCACCACCTTGAAACCCTACCAGGGTAATAGTGACCTTCTTCCTCAGGTGCCCATATGAAAACTGCAATCACAGACCCTGACCTAACCCCAGCAGCCAAAGCTGGGTTGTCTTCCACCCTCAGATCTCTCCTGAACCACACTATGCTGTTGCACCCTGAACTCCCCATCAAATCTTTTCAAATCAAGAAAATAAATCAGACCCACAAAAACAATCACAATGAAAAATATTGGGATGTGAAAAGATAGGTAAAGATTCAATTTTTCTTCCTTTTCAGTAACTGTTACTAACACTTCCTCCCCCTGAACTTAACTTTTTTCTTTCAATCAAGAAAATAAATCAGACCCACGAACACAATCACAATGAAAAATATTGGGATGTGAAAAGATAGGTAAAGATTCAATTTTTTGTTCTTTCAGTAATTTTTACAAACACTTTCCTGTGTGTGTTGTGTGAAGGTGAAAGGATACCTACTATAAAAAACCAACAAGAAAAAAACACCCCATGAGAGAGAGATCAGATAAACAGGGGAATGAATTTTTTCCGATTCGGTGATAGTGGTGGGGTTGCAAGAAAAAGCTGTGAGATCAATTTGCAGCCACAACTTCTTTTTTGATTTTGCAATAAAAAAAATTGAAATTTTTATTTTATCTTGCTTCCTTATCTGCTCGATGCAAGAATACAAAATCCATCTTTATTCTCTAGTGGCTTCCGTAATCTTTTTTCGCAATGACAGGGTGGACAAAGAAGAAAAAACTAGCTAAATTTCATCGCCATCTGATTCACAGCTTCTCTTAACAGAAAAATATTGGTCCCACCCTTTTATTTTAGTGAATTATTGGTTAGTTGAAAGTGATAAAAATGAAATCTTTATTTTTTCCTCTTCAATAATTTTGCTTATTTTATTCTCTAATTTTCAAATTCATTATCTACGTGTCGTTAATTCATAGCTCGATGATGATTTGTCTCCAACAGCGTGGTTTCATTTTCGAACCGATTGTTGTCATCGCCCACGCTTGTCTTAATGTTTGAATAATATTCATCCAATTTGTCAATAATAATATATTGCTCAAAATTGATATACGAAGCGTACGTAGGACTCACGACACCGAACTTTGACGAAGTTGGGAATTCTCCACTCGATTTCGAGTTATCAATCACTTTAAATAAAGTGAGATTCTCAATCCCGATAAGTTGAGCGGTCAAAATTTATTTATTTTTTTGTTAAAAAAAGATCCAGTTAAATTTAGTCATTTTAAATTCATAAAATTTGTTGAGGGTGGTAATGTACATTGTATAAACTTAGAGGGCCGCGTTGTAATTTAGACGAAATTTGTAACTCTATTGAGATTCGCTCTTTCCGCAAGAGGGAGAAAAAGCAAGGCTATCGCCACTCCCGCCGGCCGCCCCCGCCCCCGCCCCCGCCCCCGAGGTATCTCGATTTTCAGATTTTTATTCCTTCCGTCCGTCACCAATTGTTCGATTTTCATGCGAATTCTTCGAGATGTGATGAATTTTTACTGAACGAAATTTTGGACGTGCGAATCCATTGTCGATCAACAACAATTGGGGTTTCTAAGAAACGAAGCTTCTAGTAGAATTAGGGCGCTAGTAATTCATCTGTGTTAGATGAAATTACTGCGGTAAATTTGTGAGTTTGAATTTTGATTCTGCAGTTATACAGTTGGGTGTGATTGGAAATGCTGCTCTCTTTTTTTAACTGCATATATGGTGATTATCTTTTTTGATTTTATCCACGCCCAGGCTAATTTTTTAAGGGAAAATCAAACTGTTTAACCGAATCAGTTGGGTAAACGAACTCGAAGTTCATTTTTGGAACAGGGAAAAATGGCAGATAAATTGGCTCCTGAGAAAAGACACAGCTTTACGCATAACGGTATTTCGATTCTCTAGATAATAATACTTTTATTTTTGTGTGTGGTGGTAAGCTAAAGCTAAATCGAAAGTCGAATGCGATTGGCGTTTCAGGTGAAAAGGTTTTTGAATGGGATCAGACGTTGGAGGAGGTGAATATGTACATAAGCCTTCCGCCCAATGTTCCAAAGAAGCTTTTCTACTGCAAGATAGAGTCGAAGCACATCGAACTTGGGATCAAAGGGAACCCACCCTACCTTAATGTCAGTTTTTGTTGTCCTTGTGTGTTTTGGCCATTTGTATCTTCGATATTTCCTGCATACGTTCCAGCATTTTCTAACTCTCTCTCGTTTTTTCCCATAAATTACAGCATGACTTTACCAGCCCTGTGAAGACCGATTCTTCATTCTGGACCCTCGGTATTTTTTTTCTTCTGTCTAACTGCTTTCTATGAAGTTAAGAACATCTTAGATATCATTGTTCTCTAAAGGATATGTTTCTTTTTTTTTTAATTTCATTTGCATCATCTGTGAATTTTATGGGATTTCGTTGAGTTTTGAAACTAGAATGCGATCTTACACGAGCACACTAACATGGGTGGCTCTGAGACATGTGTTAATTGACATATTTATCGAGTACAATATTTGGCCAGCTGTTATATCACGGGCCAATGTACATCAAAAAGAAAAAAAAAATGGTTGTAAGGCAAGTAAATGGTACATTAATTTCAAAAGTAAACAAAAATCCGATGTTCAATGAAGTAAAGATATTGAATTTGTTGTTCATAATATGCCTCAGAACTTGTGCAAATGCTAATTCATAAGATTTTTATTTTTATTTTTGCAGAAGATGACATTATGCACATAACCTTGCAGAAGAGGGACATAGGTCAGACATGGTCTTCACCTATAATGGGTCAAGGGCAGTTGGATCCCTACACCACAGATCTCGAGCAGAAGCGTCTCATGCTTCAACGATTTCAAGAAGAGGTTCGTCAATTTAATCTTATATAACTATCTCTTATGGCTTATAATATTACATTTTTTAGTTCGTTATATTCAACTAGACTACTTCAATATAACATGATACATAAACATTGACATGTCTTTGATACGTTGATTATGGCTTGTATCGAGATTTGTATTTTTTACTATAAGAATATGTTTGCTTATTAGCTGATGGCTGGTTTTTCTTGTGTCTCCTGCAAAAAAAAAAAAAAAAAGATTTCGTTTTCTACTAGTTGTGTTTTTCAGAACGTGATATGAAAATATATATATATTTGGAGTCTCCTTTGCCTGCTGTTCATATATGTGTAGTATACAAGCAACTGTTTGGAAAAGTGTGTGCATATTTAATCGACTATGTTGTTTTTTCCGTGCTCTGCAGAACCCGGGCTTTGATTTCTCTCAGGCTCAATTCTCTGGAGGTTGCCCTGACCCGAGGACCTTCATGGGTGGTATTCGTACTCCTTGACGCACTTCAGTCTTGAAAAAAAAAACAGATATTGCGTCCTTCAGCTTTATGTATGTAAGCTTGGCCATCGCCACACATGGTCTCTTCGTAATTTTTATAATCGTTGTTAGAGTCGAACTTTGATCGTTGCAAGTGTGCCTATTTTGAACATGGTTTCTTCTATTATGTTTTGGCTTCTGTAGTATATCTACTACTATAATCAAAATTTATAAAATCATTGGAAACTCGCAGAGTCACGTGATGCATTTATTACTGTATTATGAAAAATCAAAGGGTTGAATTTATGTGCAGTATAGCATTCTACTACCTCTACTGCTATAATGCACCCCCATATCACAGTGCACTGCATTCTGATCATACTCATAAATGCATATCAATACACACTCAACTGTGTGTATTAAAGCTCCCTAGCAATTCCCCCCACATCTCGACCGTCTCTGCATCCATGGAGGTTGTTTTCCGAACAGCACTCGTCTCTTTGGCTGCTGTCACGGTGCTGACTGGGCTATACACGCAATCTCTGAAGAAAACGGCAGGTACGTACTTTTTTGGAATTCTGGCGATCGGAGGTGTTCTTTTGCCTGATTGGAAGTTCTTCGATCGGCCCGTGTCTCAGTGGTGCAGTGTCGTTGAGGCCCGGCCCGCTCCTGCACAGGCAAGGTATTTCTTGGTTACTTCATGTGTTTTTCTTCTGTATAATTGGTTTTATGGTTAATTAAAAAAAAGTGACCCGAGGCTTTGTCAAATGTTTCGATTTTTGCAATGATTACTTTCTATTCGTTGTTAACAAATTTATGTATACTAGTATCACTTTGTTATGCAGGTTCAAGTTGTACCCAGTGAGAGTGGTTATTTATACAGCAGTATATGGTTTTGGTTTGTACCATTGGTGGAAGTTCATAAGAAGAGATTGAACTCTCTCCCCACCAAAGCAATGTGTTTTTTAGTACTACAATTCCGCAATTAAGTTTTATGTATTCAAATTATGATAATGTACTTAATATATGTATAAGTCTATTTTTATAAAGATTTGTAAACATTTTAAAGTGACTTTAAATAATTTGACAGACCTTTTAAAACATTTGAAGGAACCAAGGCTAGTTTAAGTAATTTTCAATTGATACCAAATATACATTTTTATTTTTATTTAATGTGTATTCAAATAATTTTTTTAAGTGATTAGAAATACCAATTAAACAATTTAAATTTTGTTAAAATAATTTTTCAAATGATTTCAAATACTCTTTAAATAAGGTATATTAAAATAAATTTTCAAGTAATTTAAAAGGTCCATTATGCGTTTTAAAGTGTTTTCAACTAATTTTTAAACATTTTGTAACACGTTTAAATGTTTTAAAATGTCTTAAATTAATTTTAAAATGATAAAAAATATTTTTCAAACATTTTAAAATATTTTAAAATAAATGTTAAGTATTTTAATACCTTTTAAAAACATTTCAAGTGTTTTAATATAATTTTTAAATGACTTTGAATTACAATTGAAAACACTTTAAAGTATTTTATGACAATTTTTAATGGATTTTAAATACTATTTAAACAGTGTGTTAAAAAAATTCAAAATTTTAAATTACTTTTTAAATATTTTAAATTGTATTAAAATATTTTCAAGTGCTTTTCAACTTCTTTTTAATCATTTCAAATTCTCTTAAAATAATTTTAAAATAATTTAAAATACTTTTTATACTATTTAAAACATCTTAAACTAAATTTTCAATGATTATAAATACATTTTAAGAAATTTTAATGTATTTCTATAATTTTCAAATGATTTAAAACAATGTTTAAACGTTTTAATAAGACATAAAATATTTTTTATATAATTTAAAATATTTTTTAATATTTTAAAGAGTTTAAAGATAATTTAAATAATTTAAATACATTTTAAAATGTTTTAAATTTTTGTTAATATTTTGAAATAACTTTTAAAATATTTTAAAATGTATTTAAATAATTTTTAAATACATTTTAAATATTTTAGTTGTTTTAAAATAATTTTTTAATGATTTAAAAATATTTAATAAAACATTTTAAAAGTGTCTTAATTTTTGTAAATGATTTTGAAATGACTTTAATATATTTTTGTAAGTTTTTTTTATAAAAATTAAAAAAAAATTAAAATACCTTTTTACTATTGTAAAATATTTTTAAATAATTTTGAAACACGTCAAACACACACACCCAATCTAAAAATTAATGGCCCAAAACAATTTTAACTGGTCCGAGTCACCCGGTTGGGCCGGGTCGGATAAAACCGTCCGGACACGACAAGAGTACGCATCCCCCGCCCGTGTGAATTAAGTACAGCCATCCGAAACCCTAAAAACCTATCTCATCTCTCGCGCAGTGAAGCAGCAGCGATGTCGCACTTCGGAAGGTCGGGGCCGCCGGACATCAAAGACACCTTTTCCCTGCTCGTCCTCAACATTACTTTTCGTATCTACTCTTCTTTCTACCTTTTCTTTTCCGATTAATTTCTGCAAATTTTTTTATCTAATTTACGACTATCCCCTACGTTTCAGGTACAACGGCCGACGACCTTTTCCCCCTATTCGATAAGTACGGGAAAGTGGTCGATGTGTTCATACCCAGAGACCGGAGGTATTTGATATAACAATTTTGTTTTGTTGGTAATTGGGGCATATGAGAATTGGGTTGTGTTTGTTTGTTTCTTTTAGGGTTCGAAATTTGATTGTTGAGTGATTTGCGACACATCAACAAGTTCCCAATTTCATTGTATTTGAATGATTTGTTTCTTTTAGGGTTCGACCTTTTTCGAGTGAAATTGAATTGTTTATTTGATATAACGAGTGCAGTACTAGTTTTTGTTTTGTTCAATTCTTGATATGTTAGCTATACCGAAACATTTCTCTTCTTGGTACCAAGTGTGGGTGTAGACATTGTAGAGAGATTGTTTCAGCTGTTTTGTTTGAGGAGCTAATGTGTTTATTTCACTTAGGACTGGAGACTCGAGGGGATTTGCATTTGTGCGGTATAAGTATCAAGACGAGGCGCATAAAGCTGTGGAGAAGCTAGATGGTAAGTTGTGATTAGAGTTTGAATCGTTTAAAAGATAGATGGTGATCATTCTTCATGGGGACTCACAGGAAAACTTGTGGATGGGAGAGAGATAATGGTGCAATTTGCTAAGTATGGCCCCAATGCCGAACGAATGTATGATACCCTTGAAGTGCTTTTTTTTTTAAATTATCTACTGCTATTTACATGGTTTAGATGCTTTTTGAATTTCGCACTATATACATCCCTATGAAATATCCGTTTTCGTAACAAACTTGAATGATCTTGTTCAGTCACAAAGGCAGAATTGAAGAACCTCTTGAAAAGCCCAAAGGGAGGTCCAGAAGTCGCAGTCCCAGGAGAAGGTAGGATATGAGACTCTGTTTTTTTAATTCTTACAGTTTATTTTATCTATGTAATAGTAGATCATTCTATGCTTACTGCCTCACATGTGTACATCCACCCGTGTCTCTGTGTGTCATTTTGTTTTGTGTGTGTGTGTATGCATACGTGTTCACTCTAGAACTTATTAAAATGCTTTGTTATTTATGTTGGGCATGCTTTACTGGTATCCTGCTTGAAACAATGGTTCATTCTTATTTTAGGCATTATGTAGATTCAATGCTTTTTGCTCAATGTTTTAAACTATTTCATTGTTCAAAGGAAAGTTCACTTATGTCTGTAGTGATTACAGAGACAGGGATTACAAGAAGAGAAGCCGCAGTAGAAGCAGGGATAGATATGACCGTGAACGTTCTCATCGAGGCAGGGACAGGGATTCCCGGTACAGAAGCAGGAGCAGGTCCCATAGCCGAAGCCTCAGTGGTAGTCCAATTTATCGCAGGGATCATGGGAGAAGCAAATATGACGATGAGAAACCTAGAAGAAGTCGGTCTCATGTTAGGTATATATATCTTTCATGTCATCATTGATGTATCATGTATCTTTTGTCCAATTTGGGGGTGCTAATTTATTTTTTGTTAAAATTGACCTACTAAAAATTGAGGGGTTAAACAATTTTATATTTTTAATGACCTGGTTATGCTTAGTTTTATCGAATAATTAGCACCAAGTGACAATTGCCAAATTTTGTTCTTGCGTCTTTTTCTTTATAATTTTTTTCCTAATACCCTCAACTCTCCTTGATTTTATTGCTACGCATGTATATCTTAAATGTTTCATTTTATTAATTTCTTTACTTTACTCGAACGAAATGTGGCTGTTCCACTCATACTAGTTCAGAGTAACTGATTTTTACGATTTCTGTTATTTTTATCATGATAGTGCTTCTCCTGCTCGACGTAGTCCTAGTCCTCGAAGGAGTCTATCTCCTGTGAAATCACCTCTGTCGAGGGGTGGGAGTCCAGATGCTCGTATTCAGAAGGAAAGATCAATGACCCCCAAGAGTCTCTCTCCTCGTGGCCGCCGTGTATCTAGAAGCCGAACTCCACTTTCTGAGGCTGATGTAATAATTGAATCCCTCTCTTGGGAATTGGGTTGGTTAGGAAATGTTGTTTACAATGTCATGTTTGGTATTTTACGTTTTTTTTTTCTTTTTGTTTGCAGGAATGAAAGAGGCTGAGTACTGCTTGGGTAGATCTTGAAGATGGTGTTGTACGACATCATATGACTGGTCTAGTATTTTGGATTTGATCGTCTGTCTGGCTGTTGGTTGCTAAGAGTGCAAAGGTTGAACTCCTATCTGTTGTACTTGGAGCCTTTGTAATATTCCTATCGTGTCTAAAACTTATTCAGTTGTTTGGTAACTTTCTGAATTGGCAGTAGCTGGACTGGTTTTCTTGAATGGTTTCGATTATCATCACTTTTTATTTATCTACGTAACTTAATATGAAATGTGTACCGAGTATCACTTGCATTTTACTCATATGAACTCTTGCCTTGAATGGTTTGTACCCGTTAGGAGTACTTGCTGATTGCAAGATGATGCATGTAGCTGTTATTTGATCCGGTTTAGTTGATGATGATGATGAAGTGATGACGATGATGCAGTCAGTAGCTGCTGAGCTGCCTTTTAATTTGCTGTTGGATTGTGTTAAAATTTCATGCTGGTGATATGACCATGTGATGATCGGTAAGAATTATAAACTTGTATTGTTCTTGAATCACCTTGAAATTACAGTTCGAGAAATTTATTTTTCCCTAAAAAGGCAATCTCTTGATGTTGCTGGGAGTGCTTATAAGAGGTTTGCTGTTTGATTGTCTGATAAAAACAATATGTATGTATCATATTGCTCCAAGCCCCGTTATGTTACAGAGGACGGGATAATTTGCAGTCTTGTTGACTTTATTAGAAACTAATGCTGCATGTTTTTTTAGGTGTCTGTTGTATCAGACATGTTTTTATATTAAAATTATGAGGCAAAATTGTTGATTATCTTTTTTTTTTTTAATCAAGATTTATTTTATGTAGAATAATTAAGTTTGCTTTCAAATTTTTCTAATTTTTAACATTTGTATTTATTCCTAATGTTACATGTTTTTCTTTTCAATTTTTATAAGCATCTGAATAAATTTGTACTGGACTATTTGCTTTTTTTGTTTTTTTTGAAGTGTTAACATGTTACCAATAACATTTGTATTTCTTTTCTTGAAGTGTTAACATGTACAAATAACATTTTCTACAAGACAATTTACTTAATTTTTAACCCTTCTAAAATGTATTTTTAAATAGTAATTAATTATTTCATAGTAGTTGCAAATTTTGTTTTGTCTAATAATAATTGATATACCAAAAAAGAAATAAATATTTTAATTTTTTTAATTTAAAATGATATTTTACTTCTACTTTTTAATTTTCACTCACAATTATTTTATTTTTTAACATAAAAAATATTTTTTCTTTTTATTAAAAATTTTAAAATTAATATTTTAAGAGTTAAATTTTAAATTAATATTTTAGTAGTTAAATTATAAAATTTTAAAAAGTACGTAAAAATGTGTAGTTAATAATTAATAATGTTTTCTAGGATGAAAAAAAAATCACTTTTTTTTTTATTTTTGCTAAATTTTTTTGTCATGAACCCCTTGTATATTACAGTATCTTATTAGATTTTTGTTTCATTTATATATTTTTTTTATTTAAGATTTTTTTTTAATTTATAATTAATTATATATTACATATATTTTTTTAATTTTATTCATATTTTTTTTTTAATATACAGTGTTATTTTCTTTTGGAACACACTAAATTGAAATTTATATTCTTTTTAACTTAAGCTTACAATATACTCACTGTCAAAGATTGTTAGTTCATAATGGCTTGAAAACTTGAATTGAGGCATATTGTTAGTTCACAATGGCTTGAAAACTTGAATTGAGGCATTTGAATTGAGCAAGGTTCAAACTCAAGAAATTGGAGATATTGAGGTGGAATAAATATTATTTAATATTCAATAATATTTAATTATAATTTTAAATCAAACATAATACAGTAATAAAAAAAGATAGGTATATAGAGTGAATTCAATAAATATTTTATTAATTTAATGTTAATTTTTTGTTATTTTAAAAAATGTAACATTTAAATATAAATTAAAACATTGGTAATATCACCCGTCACACTTTATATGCATCAGTCGAATAATTAAGTAATTTTCCGGGCAATCATTGAACCACGTCAAACACCCCGTCGTTTTACAGATATACAATTTCATACTCCATATATGTATCGGTGTATCTATATTTCTACTGGGGAGCTCAGTTGTGTAACTGTGTAAGTCATGGTGAAATTAATGGCGGCCGTGGGAACCAGCAACAGCTTTTCGGCAGTATCAGGCCCCTCGCTGCCGAGTCGACTCAGCTTCAGCTCCGTATTACGACGCCGTTTTCCACCACCAAAATCATCTCCTCTGATTCCTGCCAGAATCCATGGTCGCCTTTTCGCCGATAAACCCCTTGCTTCATCCGCTGCCGTCGTTGAAACCGAGCGAGTAAATCTCCATCCATATCTCTCTCTCTTTCCGCTTATGTATTTTTCAATGATTTGCCGATCGTGCTATCTCATTCATTGATTTCGAGGTTCGATAAATGTAAATTGAAATATGAATTTGTTTCTGTGTATTTGGATTAATTATATAGGTGTTGTTAATTAATTCGATTTAACAATTTATCCATGTGAAGATTGATGGATCTATTATGATTCAATTTTTTCTGTGAGAAAAATAATGTACTTAGTATAGATAATCCGAGTAAATTCATTACCAATTTCGTGCTGTTAATATTAGGATGAAATTGACGAGACAAACTTGGGCATTCGCAAGAATATTTTAGCTTGCCCCATATGCTTTGAGCAGCTTATTTGGAACAATGATCCCGACTTAACTTTGTAAGTAACTTTTATTCCTTGATCTATGGGCGGCGTATTCTATAATCGCCTATCTAATACACTTGCTGATTTTATTAATCATTTCTCTCTGTTACATTTAACGTTCATTTTTAGGGAATCTGTAGGTCGGTCTATTTTGCAATGCAGAACATGCAGGAAGTCATACTCTGGAAGTGATTCCCATATTGATCTGACTATAACCGGGGGTGGCAAGGTGTATGGGGAACCAATGGCAGCCTCTACTGAGCTCTTCAGGTACAACATATTATGCTTATAATTAACCTCATTTCTTATAATACGAACTTTGATATTCAAAATGTATTTTTCATGTCTAATTAACTTGTAAAAACTTGCTAAAACAGATCACCTCTGGTATCATTTCTGTATGAAAGAGGTTGGCGGCAAAGTTTTTCAGTTTTTGGCGGTTTTCCTGGCCCAGAGAAGGAGGTAAGTTTCACTTTTACGAAGATATCATACTATACTTCTTTCCTTGACAATTTGATACTTCATGCAAAGTGATTATAACTTGAAATCTACTAGAACCATGTAAAGCTAAAAGTGTTAAGCAGCCAATCAGAATGGCATACCCAGCAGAAGAGAAAGTGGGTTGAGCCTAATGAGCAAATTGTTTTTGAAAAAACTCATATAAGAGTCCAATATTTATTTTTTAGATTAGCAACATTTCGACAGAGCGATGCTGAGTTGGAGTTTCCCCCCACCCCACCCTCCGCCAGTGGCCAATCGTGTGCATAATAAATCTAGATGGTTGTCGCTTTTAAAGCTAGCATTATCTATATACCTTGAGAATGACAATAATGACTTAACGGTGGTACTAAAAAGTTATAAACTCTTTTTTGTTATGAAATTTTACCATTTCACATTTGAATTGATTCAAACAAATCCACAATGCTATTGTCCTGGCTAGATTACTTTCCTGATGGCGTTTGATTGGTCGCATACAGTTTGAGTTGATCAAGGATTGCCTCAAACCAGTCTTAGGGGGAAATATTGTCGATGCAAGTTGCGGAAGTGGCATGTTTTCACGGCTTTTCGCGAAGAGTGGACTTTTTTCCCTTGTGGTGGCTTTGGACTTTTCCGAGACAATGCTGAAGCAATGTTACGACTTTATTAAGCAGGAGAACAGCTTCCCGGAAGAGTATGCACCTTTTTTCTAAAAAGTGATTTTTCTAAACTGGTTGGAACGTTTGTGGTTAAGAACTTGTTTTGACTTTCAGGAGCATAACCCTGGTTAGAGCAGATATATCGAGGCTTCCATTTGGTTCGGGTAGTGTGGATGCTTTGCATGCTGGTGCTGCTTTACACTGTTGGCCTTCGCCATCGGCAGCAGTAAGCACAGCTCTTTTTTTTCCTGAACCGATAGGTTATTGTGCTCATTTGTAGTCAGTAGTCACTTTGACCCAAAATTAGGGTGTGTGGAGGAAGGGGGCTCTGTTTTTGCACTTACTAAATAACACTCTTTTTAAGCCACAAATAAAACGAAAGCATTATTGACATTGCGTTCTGACAATTTTTAACAATAACCCCTCGTAACTGTTCTTAACCTTTTAATAGGTTGCCGAAATAAGTCGTGTTTTGAAACCTGGAGGGATTTTCGTGGCCTCAACCTACATATTGGACGGCCCTTTCTCATATATTCCCTTACGCACACCTCTGCGCCAGGTAAACCTCTTTTTGAAGCTCAGAAGTCATTTTTCCTTGTCACCTGTCGATTATGTGTTTTCCATCCGTTTTTTTTTTTTTTTGTTTTCACATTTCTACAGAACATTGCACAACTCTCGGGGAGTCATGTATTTTTATCTGAGGCAGAACTCAATGATCTGTGTACGTCTTGCGGGCTAGTAAACTTCAGCTGCATAAGAAATGGTATCTTTGTGATGATCTCAGCAATGAAGCCTGGTACAGAAAGGAGTTAGAAACTGTACTGATGTGTTAGCTTGTTCCTATTGTGCAAAAACATATATTTTGTATTACTTGTAAACCAGGGGTTGTGTTCCCCTAAATATTTATTCTTGGCATCATTCACATTGATGCATGAAGTATAGTTTGAGGTAGTCTGCTTTTTCACACTACAAGATTATATATGATCCTCATGTCATTCATTCTATATAGTAAGTCATATCTATTGACTAGTATTATATATTGCTCTGAAAGCATAAAAAAGATTTTTAAAAAAAAATAGAATTCAGTATGACATTATATAGCCACGTTAAATTCGAGGTGCTGACGATAAACGATGTTGATCCGGACGATGGAAACGACTGGAAGTGCAACGCTTGTCGTCTTCCCATCTTCGCCACTCCCTTCGTCGTCACAGCTATTGATCACGAGCACCCTCTTCTGCTAAGTTACGAAAATGTAGATGTTGTGGCGTCGAATATCTAATTTATGTGACATTTGTCGAGGGGAGGGTTCCAGGTGGTATAGATGTTTACATTGTAACTACTCTGCTCATATCAAGTGTGTTGTGTATTCAGATCCTCCAAAGAGTTTCAAGCCAGGTATAATATACCTCGGCTTTTTTCTTTTGAACTGAAACTAGCTGTTGAAATTAACTGACTTAAATTGGTTTTCTAAACTCTGTTTTATTATTATTGCATTGTCAAATACTACTACTCAATATTGTGTAATTGATATCAAATTAATTATCTTACTTCCGTTTGGTCTCAACTCTTACACCAAGTAAGAGGACATGAGATTCCAACTAATCTTCATGTGAGAAGGCATCGACCCCACAAAGCGAAGGACATCCGGTATCGCCTCGTGCTCAGGATCCACGTGATAATACTTCCCGAATCGTTGTTGCCTCTTGTGGAGCTCGATAAACTTTTCTACGTTCGGCAAAACCATCTCCCTACAGTACAAATGCAAAAGGGGTACTTTCGACAAAACACTGCCTTTCTGAACATCCAAACCCTCGGGCCTCCTCATCTTGTAACGCTCTCCGGTCGTTGGCTCGAAATCGACTCTCGGCATTTGTTTCCATCTGTTGTGGACAAACCAGCCGTACTTGTAGTCGCCCACTATCGGAGTTCCAAGGGCTTCAGCACAATGAACTCGAAGCTGAAACAAAAATGCTGGATCAAACCTAAGGGATATGTTTTTTAATTTTGAAAATTAATGGAACATTGTCAAACTTCGATGAATGAACCTGATGTTTACGGCTTGTGTGAGGACGCAGCTCAATCCACGAACACCCATTGATCGTGGGGCCAAGCACGCGGTATTCAGTGATTGCTTCTTCGGAAGCTTCTAAGCCGGAGTTACGAGCTAGAATAACCCTTTCGGTTTCCCCATCATCAAGAAGAACCTGAAAACAAAATTCGTATCATTTGGTGATTATTCGAGTAATGCAACAAAATATTCCAAATGCTAATTATAATTATTCAGATTTGCAGGGAAACCTTTGTGAGTGGGGCGTGAATTAAGCCTTCTTTCTGCTTGGGCGTACCTATGACCAATGCCCAATACTTCTGATACATCTCATCACAAGCATCGTTCCAATCCTTGAACAAACAAAAGAAGTTTTTTTTTTTTATTTTATTTACGAGTATCTTTATTAGGACGCTATTTTGCAAGAAGTGTCCCTTACATTAGACAAGGGCTTCGCCTTTCTCACATCACTGAACAACCAATGAAGGTGTGAAATGCTTTCTTTTGTTCTGCCCATTAGGAGAAGCCCACTACTCTCTCTGTCAAGACGATGCACCTTAAAATTAAAAAATTTAACAAGACACCACAAAGTTCCATCGAGTTAGCATTGTACATTTACGCAATTAAACAGGCAAAATGAAAAAAAAAAAAGAAAGGGAAGGGAAGGGAAAAAAACAAAATCACCAGTTTTGGACCCTCGTCATAATCATATGATAATGCTGCAGCTGCCAAGGCATCCATGCTGTTGTGAACCGGCACAACACCCTGTTTTACGTATTACGCATTAGCAACACGAAAATGCAAAGAATAACAACAATTATCATTTGCAAAAGGTCGATGGAAGCTCACCTTCACCGGAAGTTTAGGAGGTTTATTTAACACAAGTATTGCAGAGTCCTGAAAAACGCTGTCCCTAAAATAATTAGTTAAATGTAAACTGATATAAGGTGGATTTGAAACCCATCACACTAGCTCAAATTTCAAACAATAAATTTGCCTTGTACTTCACGAGCCTCCTCAAGTACTCGATTTCATCCGCGTTTGGGTTTAGCGTCCCACTCGGTATAACACTAAACCTCTTGGAAACTTTAGTTTCAGCAATGGACACCGGGACGTGTACTCTGGCACCTTTCTCCAAGATGTCACTAGGTTTAATCTGCGCGTAAACTGTTCCAACTGTGAGGGAAATTCATTGGAATATGGATTAATCATTCAACGTATTTACGCCTCCGTAAAAAAGAAGAAGAGCATTGTTACCTTCCTCGTCGATTCTGTTTGTTCTCCGTAACATCGCAACGGAGCCCTTGAATCAAGGCACTCCATATGTACCTGTCAAAACTCTCCCATTACACACATTTCCTCCAACACCCAAATATCAAAATTCAGCAGAACAAATAAACTGAAATTTTCAAAGTCACTCACAAGGCCTTTATTGAAGTGGCTCTGAATGAGAGGAGGAGGGATATCATCGAAGTAATATTTGAGCCAGCTAATGGCGGTGACGTGTTGGGCCGACGCCGATTTCCTTCCGGGCAGAGGATGGCCCGGGAACGGGGGCAAGGACAGCAGCTGCCGGGCTTTCGGGCCCTCTTTCGGGCGGCCCATATGAGCTATGTGATTCGACACACGGATTACGGCTTGGGCAGGGGGCGGCGGCCGGATTTTCGCCCTCGGGTTACCCCGGGCCGCCGCGAAAGTTTGCCGGTTGAGTAGCTTGTTCCGCATATAGGCTGGATTTTTGAGTCGGTAATTTAATCGAACACCTTGCACGCATCAATTACACTACACTGTCTAACCGAGAATCCGAGTGATAACCGATAAAGCAACTGCGAACCGGTGGTTTGGGTTCAATATTTTTCATGAACCGAATTAGAAAAATTATTTTCATTTAAATTGTAATGAGGTGGCAATGATCAAGCCCGAGTTGCCCGAAGAAACAAACTGGGTTTCTGATGAAGTCTCAAGGATGAGGCCCAGCCCAAAATTCCTTCCGAGAGCGACCGGCCCAATAGTGAAAGTCCAATATTGAAAGAGCAAAAAAATCCAACCATAAATTACATGTAAACCCACTTTTGGAACGTACATTATCTTCCCAAATCTCAATTAATTATTGGTTTCTAGAAAAACCTAACCCTACTTTGTATATACTTTAATGAGATTAAGGCTTTGCACATATGTATAATTACTCACATTCCCCCCTAATAATTGGTGTGTAAAGGAATATTTTATTTATACTTGGAGTGGGGTTTGGCCACGTTAACTTTACAATTCATTCAAAGTTCTAATTTAATAACGAAGACTTATAAGCATATGAGACCAAAGAATACAAAAATCGTCGTTTTTTTATTTTATTTTATTTGAAAAAACAAAAGTTACATGGAATAGAAGCATGCATATGTGGTGTATCAAGCACAAATGTCTTGATCTAATTCTCATGTATGAATCAAACCCTTAAAAGTGGAGTCCAACTCTTTTTTCAACAACCCAAAATTCATTTAGGAAGTGGGCTTCTCACTTCCACCACCCAACACCCATTACCATAAAGGAGATTTTGAGGTTCCATTTGAATATTGTTTTTTTTATTTTATTTCAAAGTGGGCCATCGCCGAATCCAAGGGCCCAATACTATACTTGCTTTCAACAAGATCTCCTCTCCTTGTGTTCCTTACCATGATTTGATATTTGATACCATCAACTACATTTCTCTTGTAGTTAGTTGCACGAGTTAGTGTCTTTTGTGATGATGATTTATTTGTGCAAAGAGTCTTACTCTATAATCATGGGATTCAAGTACAACTTTTTGTGAAAGAGGAACGAAGGTACTCGCTCTATTTATATTAGTTGTCGCATTTTTTTCGTAAATTACAAAAGAAAATGCGACAAGTACTAATATAGGTGGGATAAAGTGAGAACTTTCTTTCTTTCGTCTTTCACAAAAACTCATACTTGAATCAATTTAAAAAATAAAAAAAAAAAAATACGAGGGCTAAGTATGAAACAGAAAAAAGTAACATTTAATTTTACGTATATTCAAACAAATGATATATCATTCGTACGTATAAGCCATGAGCACCAATAATTGCTTTATAATAGCTCTGAAAAGATGATAAAACTCAACAAGTTGCCTAGTGGAGACCACAACTTATAGCAATAATGAGAGCTATATATATCTCACTTCCTTAACGAGAACGTGGCATAAAAACTCTCCATCGCCCTACAAATGTCTCATTTCTTTTGAAGGAAAATTAAAAAATTACAGTATGTAAATTGAATTTGCGTAGTTGTAATTTTTGTTAATAATTAATTAAATAATCAAAGTATGAAGTATAACATTTTCAAATTAACACTTAAAAATGAAATTGAAACATTTTTAAAAAATAAAATATAATAGAGTAATATTTTTCTTAATTTATGTATTAAAAAAAGTGTGTGTGTTTTCTTATAAACGAAATGTAGAGTGTTTTAAATTATAAAATTATTATTAGAGTAGTTTACTCCTACTTTGATTTCAATCTATTTAAAAATGATTACTATAAATTAAGTCAAATGTTGGAGTTTTGCAAAAACTTGGGACCTTTCACAAAAAGAGAGAGAAGTGAAAAAAGACAAAAATAGTTTGTCCGTGCAAAGTTTGCTAAGGCGACGGACAAATATGTCAAAATCGAATGATGTGTTTTTTGCGGGAAGCAATCAACTGCGGTGAAAATGCTCTCTTTTCACTCGAAATTAATTATTGACATAAAAAATCATTTGACTGGACCTAACATTTTTGTTTCTTATGCCTACGTGGGCTTTTTTTAATCATATATAATGATTATATATACTGTACGTATATATGTAGCGCAACTAGTTAGTTACTATGATTCGATTTCATTTCCATCCACTTAACATGTAGATACAATATGGCTTGCAAATTAGATGTCTCCTCCCATCGGGGGAGGAGTACGTAGTAGGTGTCTATAGACTTATTTCTTTGAAATAGAATGACTAATCGATCACCGATGGAAAAATATTTATTGGTACGTACGCAGGAAAACATACTGTATTTTTTACGGGTCATTTTTTTGTTTTACTGCAAGATTAGTTAGTTATTACTACATTATTTGGTTGCTAGTCTGTTAGTCTCGTCAGAGTGGTAAATTTTGTTTTCTTTTAATGAGGGTTACAGCTTTGACCCCAAAATCAAAATATGAAGGTGACTAAAACAAGGGTTTTTAGTTATTTTGGATCCTTAACATATATACTTAGGCACTAGCATAGTAAATTATTTTGTTTACTTTAGTTTGTGTTAGTCATGTGTGTGTTAATCTAGAAGGGTTTACAAATTCACACGTGTGGTTTGGATGGTATATTGGTATTGCTTTCCACACACTGCATAGCGCATAATAGCCCCTATATTCTATTTTATTACCATTACTTCTATTTGGAACTAATTATGACATGTTTTTGTAATTTACAAAAATATATGATCATTAGTACAAAATAATTAGTACGAAACAAGGTGGTATAATTTTGGTACACGTAATTGATCTCACTTATCACGATCATCCATGTTTTTTTTTTGTTTTTTTTTACAAATATAAAAATATAAATGAAATAATTATAATTACACAAACACGTTAATATCAGTATACAATAATAAAAAATATATATATATATATATTTTTTTTTTATTTTTTTTATTTTTTTTTATTTTCGAGCAAAAAGAAACCAATAAAACTCAATTTAGGGGACTAGGGTAATAACTATGTAATATAATTTAATTTGGTCGGATTAAGACGAGTTACCAATTATGGACTTCTTATACTTATTTTAGTATAAACTAATTTAGCTTTTTTTATACATATACAGAGTATATCATTGTGTGACCGTGGTCCCAACAAATCCATCTTCCCGTTGCCTTAAATTATTGTACTGAATTTTTATTGAAAATAATTTAGAAGTCCAGATTGAAGTGTTCTCTATGGATTGTAATCAAGTGTGAATTTATAACATACAAATATTCATCAATATATATACTTCAACTTATTTAACCCCGCATTCCCAAATATTTAGCTAAATGTTGTTATTTCAGTTGGTTAAGTACTTAAATTGAAGATATCGAGTTCCAAAATTCGAACTCGAGATATTGCAATTGAACTAAACAAAAAAACAATAAAACGCATAGAATTGCACAAAAAACTAATAAAATCATATTTATTTTTGATAAATTTGTTTTAAGAAAGTAAGTAGACTTGAATGATTTTTGTAAAAAAAATTATAATAATATAATCAAACGTGATAGACTTGTTTTTATATTTTGCATAGAGCCCCTAAAATGTCAAGAAGGAGCCTGATTAATTGATTAATACTCCTATGTGTTTGTTAGTATAATAAGTAATATATTCAATATTTTTAAGTATGTAATTTAAATAGAACAGTGCTCACTAACACATAAATATTTTCAACAACAAAGTAAATATACTCATATTATATACTCCGATCGTAATTGAATGACATAGGAGCTCCGTCAATACTTTTACATCGAGTACACGGTAGTTAAATACTGTAATAGTTCTATTACAGTAATAATTAATATTTGTCCTTTAATATATTATTATTATTATTATCGTTATGTTAACAAAACAACTACAATTAATTAAGATTTAAGAAGTCTCCGAATCATGAATATATGCCTCTTCTTTTGGATTGAGGGAGCGTCCAGTGCACTTTTGCACCGGACAATAGCAATCCCTTCTTTTATGCGACTCCACTAAACGCGTAAGAAACTGCATAACCTGCAATCAAACATATAATTAATTAAAGTTAATCATCATTAATTAGTTACTCTAATCTAATCGCAAATTAATTAAGACTGATCCATCTCTAATATTGTACTCGCCTCGAATGGTTCCTGGAGACTGTACGAGGCTCTTGTTTCTTTAGGGACTTTGGTTACTAGAATCCCTATGCCCTGTCCTTTTTTCCGCAACACCTAAAAAAAAAACCGAAAACAAAATTAAAAATTACAAATGTACCCCCTCATTTTGTCCTAATTGCATAAAAATCATTCAAAACGTACTTTAAATGCATCTTCATCAGTCCGATCGTCGCCTATGTAGATCGGAAAAACATCATCGGAGTCCGCGTAACCTATCGATTGTTTTTGTTCAAATTTTATGATCGAAAAATAATTTAGTTTTGTATATATACATAAGATATTTTAATTTACCTAGCGACTCTAACAAGAACTCGAGGGCATTTCCCTTGTCCCATTTGATCACCGGACGAATCTCGAGAACTTTTCTTCCCGGACTCATCCTCAGTTGTGGATACTCTTGGATCACTAGTTTCACTTCATCAGCTAATTCAACCCATCTCTGCATGAAGAAATAAAAAAGAATTAATTAATTTCAAAATGACCCCTCGAGTTTACTCTAATTTCAAAACACACCTCTTCCTCGACGCAACGGTAGTGGACGGAAAGACAAAACTTGTTGTTCTCGACTAATGCCCCCGGAATATGCTTGATTTTCTCTACCAAATACTCGTGCACCTGCAACAATATTATTATAAGGGGCTGTTTTGCAATTATTTTCAAAACTCAGGGGCTGTTTTGCAATTATTTTCCGAAAGTCGTTTTTTCGAAGAAAAAAAGACCAACCTCATTAACCATGGGCAGAAATTCTCTGGCCGGCTGGCAGACGACACTCTGATTTCCCTGAAAACGAGTAATTTCTAAATGTGAGAAATTATTGGGGAGGAAAAGACAAATAAAAAGAAATATGAGGAGTGGCCATCACTTACTTTTTGATGTCCTTTCGACGGTCCCTTGATGTCCATTCCGTGGCTACCGGCATAATAAAGCTCGGACAATCTCACAAAGTTGTAAACCTAATCACGACAAAAAAAAAAAGTGAATCAGCAACTCAAGCTATCACAATCGATCTTTATGTATCGTACGGTTCCGATCGTGAAAACTCGAAATCTCGTACCTTAGCTCGACCCCTCCCACTCACAATGGCCGCCGGGAATAACTTCGCCACGTCCCTCACCGCTTCTCTCATCTAATTATTATTGTAAGAAAAATAAAATAGTGTCAAATAAATTTGTTTGTTTTCTAAAATTCATGTGAAAAAAATTAAAAAATTAAAAATAAAAAAATAATAATAACCTCGTTAGTCATGAATGCGCGATCAGGATCTTCAACGATGGGTGATAAAGTCCCGTCATAATCGAGAAACACGACTATCTGCTTGCCTGTCGAGTCTCTCATGATGTCGTCGAACATGCTCAAGGCCGACGGGTGGCGTGACTGTTTTAATTTGAATTTAATTAATATAATTAGTTAATTAATTCACGTGTGTCGGTTATATATAACCGAAAAGTAACTAACTTACTGTCCAAGAAGTCTGATATTCCTCGGTTTGGGAGGCCCGGCCCGTGGGGGAAGAAGCCCGCATTGAGTCGAGTAGGGTGTTGATCATCATGTTGGCCTCGTTGCTATTACCGAAGCTCTCGAGCTTCTTGAGGAGTTGCTTTTTGGTCAAGTATCCGTTCGGAGTTAAGAGGCCGGAGTTCGTGTCGGAAATCGCCCGCCTTTGGTTTGTCATGTTAGCCGAAACGTGTTGTTTCCTTCGTTTTCGAGATCTCAAATTTAGTTAATTAAACTCTGCCTGCATTGACAACAATTGAAAATAGCATGTAGTATTAAATTTATGTTCAGATGAAATTATTTAATTTGTGATCTAGAAGTAAGAAGAAAAATATATACCTGAAAAATAATATAACAAGGAAAAAAACAAAGTTGAGGAGTGAGAAGAAAAATGAATGAGTTTGGTGTTTATTTATAGGTCACTAAAAGCTAGGGACCAATTAAAAAAGAAAAAGGGAAAAAAAATGTGTCAAAAAAGTTGTTATTCGGTCCAAAATAAGAGAGTTAACTCAGTCAAGTTTCTCAATTTTTTTGGAGTAGAAAAATATTTTTACATTATAAATTAATTTGGTTAGGAAGTGTTGGATAAATTCTTCACACTTACGTACCAATGATCACATATGAGTATGTGACGACACAAAAATTAAAAAATATATATAATAATTTTAGGACGGAAAATAGGAATGCATGTGTTTTGAAATTGATAAAATAATTAATTGTGATTAAAAAATTTTAAAAATAAGTGAAACTCTAATAATCAAATTTGTTTTTAAAGAATAAAAAAGCATGATTAATTGTTTTATAGAAAATGTTTATTAATGGTTCAAGACAAAGTAGTTTGATTGGTCATAGTAAAATATTTTGGCCATAGATTTATTTTTTAGACATTATTGGTTAAATAGTAATACAATACATGTAATAAAATTACATTACATAAATCAATTACAATTATTTAGAAAACTTAAATTAAATTACAAAATATTTAATATTTCAGTAATTATTCATATACTTTTATGATAATTA
This sequence comes from Euphrasia confusa, assembly GCA_954870475.1. Classification (NCBI taxonomy): domain Eukaryota; kingdom Viridiplantae; phylum Streptophyta; class Magnoliopsida; order Lamiales; family Orobanchaceae; genus Euphrasia; species Euphrasia confusa. Next base: position 41,791,700 of record OX940956.1, on the reverse strand, counting down.
TGATTTTTTTTCACATGATGTACCTAGCTAGATCTGTTTGGGTTTTCACGAACTACTAGTAATTTATGTTACAACCAAAAATTATAACAATGAATATTTGCAATTCATAAAATAAAGTTGAATGTTATTCTAACTTAATTACAAAATTTCAATTTATACCATATTAATCGTGAAACTAATTGTTTATTTCTTCAATTATAAACTACATACCATGTTCTTACATACGACAATCGATCTCCGTATGATCATGTGGGATCGGATGCAAATTTTGCGGATCCTGCATAATTTTAGATCACACTAAAGTCGCAATAGTTCTAAATCATGGTATCTAAAAAATACTAACTTGATCTTGCACAATTCCGTAAGTCGTTCATTTTTCTTCGTCTAAAAATATTGTAAGATTTTACGACGACGGTCATCCGGTGATATTGCGTCTCATTTGACTCCCCACACTTCCCAAAATCTTCGAAAAAAAAGTATTATTTTGACTGCATATTTCAAGATTTAGGAAAATACAACCACAAATTTTGATAAGAGGTTTGAACGGCAAGACAATACATTTTCATCAGTATAAAGTAAAAAGGTTGTCATGCAGGCATGTTATTTTGACGGGTTACTTCTTCAAGTCCAGATTAATCGTCCTAATTTACAAAGTAAGTTGAGAAAAATATATTATTACAACATTTTTTTAAATTGTATCATGGTCATTTTTTTTGTTTGATATATATTTACATGCTAGTAACAAATTTTAAAAAAATACAAAAAAAATACTAACTTCTCAATATTTTCAACATTAATAAAATGGTAAGAGATTAGTTGACTGTGATATTGTTGAAAGTTTGCAAATCAAAATTCAATCGAATAAATTGAAATAAAATAATTTTTTTAACCATCAAAATATAAAAGAGTCAAATACATTTTGTTAGAATAATGCAGGTAAAATTGCATTTTGATGCTAATTATTTTATAAAGTATATAAATATTACTACGTACTATTAAAAAATATCTCAAAAATAAAAGAGTTACTATATGCTTAGTGCAAAATATTTAAAATTTAGAGATTTATCAATTTATTTCATTATTATTGTTAAACCCCACAATTGGAAAAAGTACCCAATGTCCTTTTCTTTATGTTAAATTACAATTTACTCCTCACGTTTAGATAATACGTAGTATGTCGTTGTATACTTTCAAAATATATAGTGAAGTCTATGCGGCCCTTTTCAAGAACAAATTCTATACAACTTATTTATTAAAATTACACATTTAAAAAATAAAAATTTTGTATAGAAAAGCTAAAAGCAAAGACTTTTAGCACTTGAATTAGAAATCCAAATATTTAGACTATCATTTGACAAATTTGTACGTAGTAAGTTGTAATTTGCTTGTTAGAAATTGTGACAATCTTTTGGTCGGTCGATTGCTATTAAAAAAACAAAATAATATTAAAAAAATGTGAAATAAGACTTGTTATTTGTAAGCATAGATACCCGTTTCATTAAGAATAAACTTATTTTGTTTTACTAAGTTAAAAATTAATGTACTTATATCTATCTTTTACTTATATTTACACTTATATTAAATGAATGATGCGTTTATTTTTACACTAAAAAATTATTATTATTTTTTAAAGTTAAAATACAATTATATATTTATATTTGTATATTTTTACTTATTTTTGTAATTTTTTCCGATTACAATTACTTTACTTTTTTTATTCAATATTTTTATTATGTAAATAAATGTGTGGTTGTACGTAATTTTTTGATGTAATTTTTTAGGTGGGCCAAGAGAAAAAAGTAAAATGTTCATTTTTATTATTATTGATTTGTTGGTTACAAATCAAATAATTATATATTTTATTATCTATGTGAATTTGTGTTATTGTATTATTGTGCTTGATTTATGGGGTTCGGTCAACATGAAATAAAAAAAAAAGACTTGACTAGTAAATGCGAATTTGAGAAAGTTACTATTACTATTTGAAATAAACACACATTCAAAAAGAGTGTGAATAGATTCACTCATTCAAAATGTGATTTTATTCTCATGTAATATTTCTTATTACATAACAAATTATTCCAACTTTCAAATTTTATACTCCGAAGCAACATTGCGTTTTGGAAAATGATGAGGGTAACGAGCTACGTCCATCTAGCGACCACTACCCGAAGAGGAGAATCGAAGTAGACTTTTAGAGAGCTTCTTACATTCATGTCAGAAGAGGGTAGCCCGTGGCCATCCCTACCTGCCCGATTTCAAAATAAAAATGCGGATTTTGTGATTTTTATTTATTTCATATAAAATTTATTTTTAATGACATTTTAGATTCCCTCTCATAAATAAAGAGTTAACTGATAAATATATTTGACTCATTAAAATAAATATTAATTGTCCAACTTCTTTAACAGTTCGGTATGTCGCTTCTAACAAGTTTATATTTAGAGATACACCTGAAAAATACATATAATTATTGTGAGAGATTTATAAAATTTTGAGTGTATATTGAAATTTTTTAATCCTAAATAATATTATAGTGAAAATTATCATGATTTTTCTTTATTTGAGTTTTTGTTTTTTACATAATTTTTTGATCTTGTTATTCGCTTTCAATTCGATTTTCGTTTATCTTACTTTAAACGGATGTTATAAAAACCCCGTCAAAACCTAAAATGTAGCTCCATCGCTCCTTCAAATTTTATTTTAATGCATTCCACTCAGAATTATCAAATTAGTGTGATAAGCTCTCACCTATATCCTCTTTTTTTCAAGATAAGTTAAATGTACGATAATCTCACCCGTATTATTTTTTTTACAAGTTAAGTTAAAATAAAAATATGAGTTGCAAAATCATATACTGTATACTGTAATACGGAGTATAATAATTTAAAATTTTAAATATAAAAATTACATAATAATTTAAAATTTTAAATATAAAAATTACATGATATGTATATAAATTGTTAATCGGTCAACTTATAAATATAATTTGCCTAAAACAATTCACGTTGTCGGGCAATACCCTTTTTGTCTCAAATTAAATTATTGTTTTTGTCTAAATTTCAAATGCATGTGAGTTGTGACATTCATTTGTACAATAAAATACTCATTTAATTAAATCAATTAATAATGTCTCTCCTAGAAGAAAAAAATGAAAAAGCCCTTTTTCAAAATTTCAAATTTGTCACGCAAATGATTATTTAATTAATGAAGGCATGCATGTAAAACAATCTTGATTGGACACGACCCAAATCGAATAAACTTTCAGATTAAAATAGACCAAAATTCCAGTCAAATAAAAAATCAATGCATGTAATCGGTGTTTTATTGTTTTTTAAGGTTAATATATATATATAAAAAAATAATATACCTTTTCCACACGTCAGTGGCTACATCATTATTTGAATCTATTTCGTATTGTATTCGAATATCTATTATTTATTTTTGATAAATGGTGTGAACGCTTAGATTATGTATCTTACTAGGTTTGGTTGTTTATGCACTTTTGCATTTCACATGTGTGTGATATTTTTTTAAATAAAATAAAAATATATCACAAATATTCCACAAACTGGTTCAACTACTCAATAAAGTACTTAATTGTTATATATTCCTTCTAATACTTAATGAATCATATTAAATAAATTAAATATTTGATTTCGAGTGTTTCTAGAACACAAGTTAGTTTAATTAGTCTCTTGAAGTGAATAAATCTTAAGACTTGTAAAATAATTCGAATATGTAGAAATCAGAAATGTAGAATTAATCAAAGTTTAACCGATTTTGCTTTATTGGGCTCACATATTATGAGCACACAGTGACGCACTGTCGAACCGGAAACCTTTGGGCCGGCCCAAACTAATGTAGTAAATATATTGGGCCACGGAGCAGCTGGCCCACAACCAATAGAAACCAAATACTCTTACCAGTTACCACACACCCGTACAAAATACAAATACGGGACAGACCGTGGGCGAGCGATGGCGCTCTTCTTCTCCGGCGACTCTTTACTCTTCCCCAATTCCATGTGTAATATTTCAGTATAAAATCCCAAAAATCCCTAATTATTTTCGTATTTTCCGGCGCATTTTCGGGTGATTAAATATAATAACAATAAGATGATGGAGGGTATAATCGGGAAACTACGGAGCCTCGATGCGTACCCTAAGATCAACGAGGATTTCTCAAGCCGGACACTCTCCGGCGGCTTCATAACCCTAGCTTCCTCCATCATCATGATCCTGCTCTTCATCTCTGAGCTCAGTTAGTATCGTTTCTGTATCTTTCGTTTCTAGATGCGTTTTTCTAATTGCCATTGTGTGATGCTTTTAATCGTCGATCGATTACGACGAATCGATGGTGCATTTGGGGTTCTTATTCGATATCGGTTGATGTGCATTCTGGAAACAATTGAATTCTTTGGCCTAGTTAATACTAGTAAGTAGATATGCTTAATGCCTTAAGCTAAGAGAATTTCCAGTGAAGAAAATTACAATTACCCTTCATTGTTTTGTAAGAGTTCTCATTACTGATTAAGGCTGACATTTCTTAGAATTCATGTCCATGTTCACAAAACATAGAGCACTTTTCCCTTTTCTGAAGAGTTCGCGGTTACTTAGATATTCAGCATGTCATTCATTTGTAGAGTTTTGTAACTCTTTATAACCAGAAACGTAGAAGTTGATTTTATTTGTTAATCTTAATCAGGACTGTAAAACCTTATTATTTTGTTTCTTCCATTTGCAGGATTGTACCTCTATGCTGTAACTGAGACAAAGTTAGTAGTAGATACATCAAGAGGAGAAAGGCTACGAATTAATGTACAAATAAAATCTTTTAATTTCATTTTCCTTGTTCATTTCTATACCGGCTAAATGGTGGTAGGCCTAGGACTCTAATCACTTTAATCATGAAAATAGGAGTTTATGAGTATCTCTACTGTAAATAATTTTTTTAGTTTATCAATATGAATTGTTTTGGCTGTAATTTTTATGAACCAAAAAGAAAGAAGGCAATATTTTATTTCATGGACTTCTCCGCGGTTTGATGCATTCCAATCAGCTAAAATATACTCCCTCCGTCCGTCCCGGAACAATGGTCACATGTGTCCGGGCACTGAGTATCAGAAAATATTTGGTTTATTGACATTTAGAAAAAAAAATTAAGGGTAAAAATGTATATTAAAATCAATAAAGTAAGTAGTTGCAAGTTAAATATAAAATAGGTGGAAAGTTAAGGGTAATTTTGTCTTTTAAAATGAAAAAGTAAGAGTAATTATTTCCTTAAATGGGGTGTGAGTGTGTCACCATTGGTTCGGGACAGACGAAAATAGAAAGTGTGACCATTAGTTCGGGATAGAGAGAGTATTAAGTATTCTATGACAATTTTTGGCTTGGTTTTACCTTGGATTCGTTTACCTATTTTGTAATTTCAAGATGAACTACTTATATGTAAAAAAGATGGCTGTATCAATCTGACAATTTTTGGCTTGGTTTTACCTTGGAGTCGTTTACCTGTTTTGTAATTTCAAGATGAACTACTTATATGTAAACAAGATGCCTGTATCAATCTGAGATTTAATGACATAAAATCATTATATTTGTGTAAACCTATAATCTTACTAATTGTATTCTTTATTGCCTCTGAAATTTCAGTTCGACGTGACTTTTCCAGCACTTCCATGCTCTATAGTCAGCATTGATGCCATGGATATAAGTGGAGAGCAGCATCTTGATGTTGTAAGTTTTCCGATAGATCATGCTTTACAATTATCTTTATTGGGGGAGAGTTCCTTTTCATTTATCGGGAATTCATTATAAACAGTCATTTACTAAAGCAAAACCTGGGAACCAGCTGGAAAGTAATGCTAACCCAGTATATATATATATATATATATATATATATATATATATATAAATTGGAATAAGTAAATTCAAAGAATAATTTTTTTCCCAGGAAACCACGAATTCTTGTCATTTTATGACTCTTGCTTTAATTTTCCTTTACTTTTGCAGAGGCATGATATTATTAAGAAAAGGATCGATGCTCATGGCAATATAGTAGAAACGAGGGCAGAAACTATTGGTTCTTCCAAGGTTAGTTTTTAGGTATGTGTGTTGATTATTAATAGACGAATACCTTGCACCGTTCTCTTCCGCATCAGAGAACATGAAGCATCTCTGATTTGTAGTATACAAAAGTACTAGCACAGTTTGTTGTACTTCTGAACGCAATATACGATGTTATTGTAAATAAGGCTGCCTCTGACAGATGCACTTTTTTATTATTTTTTTGACTAGCATAGATTGAGCGACCTTTACAAAATCATGGCGGGAGGTTGGAACAAAATGAGACCTATTGTGGTTCATGTTACGGTGCACAAGTGGTAATTTTCTTTACGATTTTATCCTGGTCTGTTTTAGGAAGTTTATTATGTTGTATTGAAGAGGGGAATTATAATGCTGCGTTGATCAACGATGCTACGTTATTATTCTAAATTATCACTTTATTATAAGATTTGGGTTTGTTAGTTAATTTGCATGCTATAGTCTTTTGTTTCACCAAATACTTTGAGACTTAACAGGCAGATGATGAATGTTGCAACAATTGCGAAGAAGTTCGTGAAGCTTATAGAAAGAAAGGCTGGGCATTAAGCAGTCCAGATTCAATTGACCAGGTCTGTGTCTTTGAGCTATTGTTTGTAACTTGTACATAGATATACAAAATTTAGAGTTTCTGTCACCATTGTTTTATGGCTAAATGTTGGCATGGCTCATGGTTTTCCTAATTTACATAATTTTAAATCAGTGCAAAAGAGAAGGCTTTCTTCAAAGAATCAAAGATGAAGATGGTGAAGGATGTAACATTTATGGCTTTCTGGATGTGAATAAGGTAGCTGGTAATTTTCATTTTGCTCCTGGGAAGAGTTTCCAGCAGTCAAATGTGCATGTTCATGATCTGCTAACCTTTCAGAGAGACAGTTTTAATGTAAGTTTCTGTATTTCACATCTTTTCAGAAATATAATCATAAAATTATTTGGTTTTTAAGGATGTAATTGTATGGAATTTGTGCTATAGATGAGTCACAAGATCAACAGATTAGCATTCGGAGAGTACTTTCCTGGTGCTGTGAATCCTCTCGATGGGTATTTATTCTGTTATACATTCCCTTCACTCAATTAACTCATACACCTCTTTAATAGTTTGTCATGCATTTATATAAATTCTTCTCCTTATAGTGTGCGATGGACACAGCATACAGCAAATGCAATGTATCAGTATTTCCTCAAGGTTATTACTTATCATGATTTATAACTTGGGTAACCATTTTTCTTTTTGTAAACTGTTATGCATATAATCATCTTGACATGTCGCAGGTGGTGCCAACTGTATTTACAGATGTCAACGGGCATACCATTCAATCCAATCAAGTAAACCAGGACACTCTATTGAATTATTTGATTTAGTTCTTTTAGTATAGTTTATATGTAGGGGAATTTCTTCACATGGGGTGTTCGTTAGGTTGGATGAACTATTTTTTCTTGTTGCAGTTCTCCGTGACCGAATATGTTAAAGGGTCAGAACTAGGTCAGCTGCAAGCTCTTCCGGGAGTATTTTTCTTATATGAACTTTCACCAATAAAGGTGTGTACCCTGTTTGTGAGCTGCTGAGACATCAAGTTTGCATTGTTATTTTTTCGTCTTTTGGCTTTGATGCATTTTGCTTGTTTTTATAGTTTATACTATTCAACTGTATCTTTAACCGTATAATTCAAATTGCTGATACAATCTGATACATGACCAATTTAAATAAATAAATTTCATTTTCAAATTATTGTGCGGTCATACAGAGCTTTTGGTCCTTCGGTCGTATTAATTTTGTGCTGTTTTTCTTTTATATAATTAGCAATTGAAGAAACTATTTTCGTACCTCAAAGCAACTGTAATTTATTTTTTCTCCCCCCATTTCTTATGTAACAGTTTCTTAGAAGGTTCATCTTACTAATTTGTTTTTTTCATTTCTTGGTCACAGGTCACTTTTACTGAGACCCATGTTTCCTTCCTACACTTCCTGACCAATGTCTGTGCGATTATTGGAGGTCTCTCTCTCTCTCACATATGTTTGTATTTGATTAAATCTTGTTTAACTAGTTTTTGATAATAATTTCTCAGGCATCTTTACGGTTTCGGGGATAATCGACTCGTTCATCTATCATGGTCATCGAGCCATAAAAAAGAAAAGGGAAATAGGTAAGTACCGTTAGTGACTGGTTGTAAGCAGTCTATGTAAAAACACAAGGGAGCGTGCATGGGTTACTATAGTAGAGAGTTTGAGCTCTCCCACATCTAAAGTGATTTGGAACTCTTTTGCTATCATAGTTACTATAGTAGAGAGTTGTTTCGGGAAACGAAAAAAAAACTGTATTTCTTGTACTTGTACGTTGTAACAACTTGCAGGGGCGGTTCTGTGCGAGTTCACATCTGAAAACTTTAGTTTACAAAAGGCCAATTTTGGTATTTTATACTCCTTTGTGCGTGTGTCATAATTGAAGAACAAAGATGACTAGTCTGAGTGCAGTAACCTGAGTTTTTTGTTTTGGTTTTCTATTTCCCACTATAAAAAGTACACTGCACTCTCCCTAATTCCGCGGGGTGGGGATGCTTGAATATTTGAATGGCAGTTAGTTGGTTTGGTAGTAGTCCTAATCTTAGGTTCGTAGCACCGAGATGTTGGTTGGGAATTTTTAACAATCCATGCTCATAGTGTATGACTTGCGATGGGGGAAGAAGAAGCCATTATTGGAAAAGGACAAAACAGCGCTAGTAGGAAAAGTGAAACCAAGAATAACTATCCCAAAAGTGACTCGAAACAACGACTTCAAATGTGTCGGGTTGCCAAAAGAGTCGTGTTGTGCTCATCAACACTTTAGGAGTGTCACATGGAATCCGAACTTTTCATTCAATGACAAAGGAATATTGTTGAGACAAGTACAATTGTCATTAGGTAATATTACAAAAAAGTATAACTCTTAATTATGGATCAATAAAAATATCATTTACAGTAAGTATATCGATAGGAGCTCTGCAAATGGGATATAAACAATAGCAAAATTACAGAAAAAAAAGATATATTTATTTGATAATAAAAATAAGAAAAATACAACTAACGATAGGAGCTCTGCAAATGCCAAAAAAATCATTGCAGTAGGCTCCACCCCAACCCTCCCCCATTACATAAATACAAAAATAAATGACATAGCTACTTTCTACCCTACAATTACAACAAATTGCAAATAAGGACCTAAACTTTACGATAACTACAACGCATCCCAATCGATCTCGTACGACGGGTGCTTCGGCAGAGACCGCATCTCCCAACCGGGCTGTTCCTCCTCCGTGAACCCAACAAACGTCAGATCCGAAACCGGAGACGAAACACCCGACCCGTCGCTCTCCGACCCGGATACCATCTTAACGCACTTCTCCTCCTCCTCCTCCTCCACCGGATCGGCGGCGACGGCGGCGGCGGATTTTCTCGACCTGGAGCTCTTGATCTTCTTGGCGTCGATGCTCTTGCCCTCCGCCAGCGTCCGGCAGATGACCTCGAGCTTGGCGTCCACGCTGGCATGGAGGGGGTTGAAACCTCCGTCGGCGTGGGACCCGCTGTTCCGAATGTGGGGGAAGTTCAGCCTGGCCGAGTCGCTCCGGAGCTTGTACGCCGCCTTGTCGTAGGCCAGCGCTGCCTCCTCCGCCGTGTCGAAGGTGCCGAGCCAGAGGCGGGTCCGGTTCCTGGGCAGCCGGATCTCCGCCACCCACTTGCCCCAGTGGCGCTGACGGACCCCCCGGTAGAGCTTGGTGGGCTTCGGAGGCGAGCTGGGCAGCTTCATCGGGATGGGCCTGGGCCCGAGGCAGCGGGTGCTTTGGGTACGAAGGTATTGGGCCTGGATGTCGTGGATCTGGGCTGTGGAGAGTTGAGTGAGACCGAAAGGTGCGGGCTGCTGCTGCTGCTGGCCCAGCCCATATAAATATTCATGGGCTGAGGCCTGCTGGTACATAGTGGGCTGCTCGGACTGAGCGGGGTAGTAGGAATTGCAGGGGAAGGAACCGGAGGGGGTGGAAATAGAGAAATAGTGGTCATCCATAGAAGGGAAAGAAAGAGGGGGATTGGAAGAAGAGGAATCTGGTGGGGAAGAAGCAATTTTCATGAAAGGCCCAAGGGCTTCCATTAGCTCACCACCACCGTGAAAAGGATCTACTGCAACTGGTGTACTACTCCAAAAATCCATAGCACCAGCCATTATAATAATAATAATAATAATTTGAAAATTAAAATTAAATTACCCTGTTCTTAGTAAAATTAAAGATCAGGTAATTTTAATTTCCTTTTTTTTAATGGAATCAAGATGGGTTTTAAATAGTCAACCCCTTGAAAATCCAAGCTTTACAAATAATTAATTTTTAAATTAAAAAAAAAAAACAGAATTGAGGGAGCAACTAATAAGCCCTCAAAATCAAATAAACACAAAATAAGAAATAAAATTAAAAAAAAAAAATTTGAAAAAGTTTTTTTTGTGATGTGTGTGCAAGTGAGAATAAGAAGAGTTTTAGAAGTGGATTTCTCTCTCTCTCTCTCTCTAACCTCACTCTATTTTTTTTCTTTTGTGTGAATGAGAGGTTGTGTGATGTGCGTTATTTATAGTCGTGGAGGGCCATGGGATGCCACCTCGGCATGCGTGCATTTGCTCACCTAAGAGCAACCCTAATGGTTTGGCCAAAATGGCTCTTGCCATTTACCATTTTGGCAAAAAAATAGCTTTTGCCATTTGCCATTTGTAAAATGTACCCCAATGGTATAAAAATGACTAGAGCCATTTTTATTAAAAATATATATTTTTGACTTTTTGATATTTTTTAATATAATTTTTTTTCTATAAATTATATATACAATATTAATATCTAAAATAATTTATTGAATTGATCATTTACCAACTAACAACCTACCTATATCTTGATATTAAATTCAACAACTCAATCAACTCTATAACAATCACATTAAATTGTACATCATATTCATCTTCAACATCTTTTTTTTTTTGTTAGAATGAATGAGTTAAAAATTAAATAATAATATATTGTTTTTTGGTATGTGATAATATCAACTCTATAATTAAAAAAATGTTGTGAATTTTGATTGGTTGAGATAAGAGGTAGTGATGACATGGCACAAATGGCAAGAGCCATTTTTCCATGTATATTTGCTCAAATATACATGGATATTTGGCAAGAGCCATTTTTTGGCAAGGGCTATTTCAACCATTGGGGTTGATTTTTTTGGCTTTTTGCCAAAAAATGGCAATGGCCCTTGCCATTTCACAACCATTGGGGTTGCCCTAACGGAGGGCTACCGGTTGAACCGGGGTAGGCTTTACCTGGAAGTCGTCGGCTGGGTGGTTGGGACCAATGAGATTTCGCCACGTGGTTTATCGACGGACAGTTGCCCGTTGCTTGGGGGCGCAGGTGTCTGTGAATGATAGTTTTTTCATTCGTTTATTTTATTTGAGAAAACTGTGCGTAGTGCGTACGCGTTCACACTAACAGTTATCAGCTCCAGCTGTCACTCGCCGTTACTTCGGTTGTCCTTTTCACATTATCGTTTTCACTACAGATGGAAAAGAAAAAAAGAAAAGTTAAATAATTCAATACTCCCATTGTTTTATAAAACATATTTTAGGGATAAAAAAATTAAAAAAATATTAATTTTTCATTTTTTTATCAAAAAATAAATAATATTAATATATTTTTAATTTAGAAAATAAAATAATTATTAAAATTGAAAAAAATAGATAATAAAGTATGAGTAAAATTTTATTTTAAATTTGAAAAAAATATGAGTATTTATTTATTTTTTTAAGAGATTTTTATTATTGTTAAATGTTCATATAAGGATAGTGATTATATTATTACGAAGTGAAAAGAGTATTACATATTTTTAACTAAAGTTGGCAAAAAGAGAAATTATCGGTGACTGAAAATTTTATCAATTAGGCACACACAGATATGGATGTCAATCTAACTTCGAAAATGTGAGATGGTCGGAGCTAGCTTGAAAAAAATGTAAGATTAAGTTCGAATATTTTTCGCCAGAAAAAATTGAAATTGAATAAGCTTGAATCGAAAGAGCCCGACAAATCGATTTATTTCACTATATTAATCTCTTCCTTCCCATAAAAATTAATACTTTCTTTTTTTAGTGTCGAATAATAGTGATACACTAAAAAAAATTGACCATGAGAAAATTTTGTCCATTTATAATTATCGTTTATTCATCTGTTCAATAATAGATGTCTCTTGTTTGACCGTCGATTACTTATTATAAAAAAATATATAAAAAATATTAATCGACGGTCAAACAAGAGAGCACCTGACTAGATGTGATATCTATTATTGGAGAGAAAGATAGAGTAATAAATTGTAACAGTTGACTTTATTTGATATATTAGTATACTTTGTATAATTTGAAATATAATTACAAGATTTGTATGTACATTTTAAAAATAAAGTCAAAAGTTAGAACTTAGAACAACGATAAATTAGCCAACTTGATTTTATAATAAGAAAGGAAGCAAGTAAATGTCAATTGTATAAACTAATATCGATCCACGTAATCAAATTGCATTTTAGGGACTAAAAATAATTAAATTTAATAATAAATGGGATGTGGAAATCGAGATGGTGCACGTAATGTTATCCGCTATTCACGGTCAGACACGTCATTCTCACGTGTAAAGTTAGTACACTAGTATTTTTTTAATAATAATAATATTAATTATAAAAAACACTCCGTATTTTTTTTCTCACAATTTGATATTGACAAATAATTTTATAAAAAAAAAGTTAGTTTGAATTTATTCTATGCTACCGACGCACAAAACATTTAATTTTGTTCACCGTTCAATATTTAAATTTTTTATAATAAAAAAATTCAAACTTTAAACACATACCAATTATTTGTGGATATGTACCATAGAATGAGAAACAACCGTTAAATTATTATTTTTAAATAAAAGAAAGTTCAATTTAAAAATATATATTAAAGTAAAAATAAATAAATTATTATAAAAAATAAAAATAAAAATAAAAACGTAATAATAACAATATTAATTATAATAACTTGATTATTGTAGTTGTTTGCATAAACAAATCGTAAGTGGTAACCCTTCGCCATGTGTTAGGGCCACTTTTGGAGCAACTAATTTAAAGTATCAAGACCAAACTATGTTCATATTAATATTTTACTAATGTTAATTAAGCATATACTATATAGTGTATATTTTGAATTCGAATATCATGAGTAAATTGATTTCTCTGTCACGTGCAATTTGAGTTTTTGTTACTTTCATTAAAATTCAAGCAAACATATATGATCAAAGTACAGTAACAATTAACTCCACACAAATGTTGATTGCCTACCAAAACATTGTACACAACTTAGAAATTTGAATCATGTAACTTCGTCTGTTTCTATTGCAAGTTTCTCACTTTTTGAAATACTAATATTTATTGTTTAACTTTATAAATATTGGTTTAATTTATTAAATCATTTCTTAAATTTAAAAATAAAAATAAAAATAAATTAAATTAATATGTTCATGGTGGTGAGACTTTCAAAATACTAAGTAACAATTGTGCATTGAATATTCAATGCTATTAATTGGCTATATAAAAAGTGTAGATGTACACTTGATGTTGTAGAGTAGGGGACACACCAAGTCTATTTGAATGCTAATTCACGCTCACTTTTATGTATTGAAATTTCTTCAAGTATATATCTATCACTTTCCATAAATAAAAGAAAAAACACAACTCAATAGTTTTTTCGTGATGCATAAACAATGATCTCACAAAAAATAGGCATTACCACTTCCAGGAAACATTTTTCATATACATACAAAAAATAAATAAAAAATAGGGCATTCTCTTATTCACAATCGATACTTGGTGGATAATTTACATCATGAAGTTCTCGTTTTCATCGGTTTCGAAAGTATTTAATTTGATAAGATAAACAATCCAACATCTAAGGGCATTTGGTCTAGTGGTATGATTCTCGCTTTGGGTGCGAGAGGTCCCGAGTTCGATTCTCGGAATGCCCCTTTTAATTGTTTGACTATATAATACAGTGATTTTAATGCTTCAAGTATTTCATATTTTGAAAATACTATTATTATATTTTATACTACTACAGTATTTTGCTTATATGATGATCAGAAAATCCCTTCTGTTTTGAATGCGACTGGTTCCGGTATACAAACATATCGATAGTTTTTTGATATACACACCGTTCACAAAAACACCCGACACTAAAACTAAGAAACAAGGAGACAAAAGGGCATTGAAATCACGAGATATCACGCTTCTTGAGAAGTTTTTTCGGGAGTGAAATGTAGCTGCTAAAGTAAAACTCTCTCGATCTTTTTTCTTCACTTTACCCTCACTAAGATTGGAACTTGTCTAACTTCTGCCTATACTGAGCCAGCCTCTGTTATGTAGTAGTATCAAAAGGATGATCGAATCGTGAAAAATCATTATAACAGAATATTAGGAAAGAAACTAACAAAATCGAGTCAAGTACCTTAGTATAAGCGTAAACACCGGCTTCGGTTGGTGCTACTGGACTACCTCGACGTATGAAGCTACCCTCTTTGAAAATGTAAAGCATTGGAATACCAGTCGATAATTCCAAGCTAATAACCTTAAATAAAAATAAAATTACTACGTAAAATAAGTATTACTACTAACATTCTAAGAAAATACGAAAAAACTTGTACAGTCGCTTAGTTTAAAATACCACCTCTTGAGAAGTCAGATTGTCCAAATACATAATAATCGACCTCAGTGAGTTCCCATGGGCTGCGATCGTCACGTTTTTCCCGGACACCAGCTGAGGCTCAATCTGTTTGCATTTAGATTTTTAATTAAATTTATCATTTCCATCTATTTTATCGAGAATAATGACAGGTGATTAGTATCCTTACGTGTTCTTTAAAGTAGGCAACTGCTCTTTCAGCACACATTTCCAAACTCTCGCCATTAGGCGGAGGTATATCATAACTTCTTCTCCACACATGGACTTGTTCTTTTCCGTATCTATCAGCCGTTTCTTGCTTATCGAGGCCCTGTAACTCTCCATACCTATGAACGCGTAAAGTGAAATGGTGTATACAAATATTCCATACAAAAGATTTCCAAAGTCAAAGTCAATAAAAAATAAACTCACATTCTTTCGTTTAGTTGCCACGCAGTTATAACGGGAATGCACTGTGTTTTGGTTTCTTCACTGTAGATTTGGCTCCATTCTCTGGCTTGCTCATTCTCATTGTGCACTATAATCGGAACCTGCATGTAAAATCGAGCTTTCATTTTCCAACTGTTCGTTAATCGTGAATATGAAGTTTTGTTTTGTTCACAACTTTTTACCCCTTAAAATTCACCATCCTGAAGTGCCATTTTTCACATCGATTTCATATTCAAAAATCAAAATATTTAGTGCAGCTTCACCATTAACAACTTACAAAATTATTATACAAATTACAAGAAAACCACTCATCGATAGATAAATAAATAAATAAATAATTAAATATAATACCTTCTTGCGACGGTGTTCGGTCATGGCAAGCATAGCTGTCATTTGAGCACGAATCAATGCAGACGTATAGATCACGTCTACGGGTATATTGCTAATCCTTTTGCCAGCTTCAATAGCCTCTTCGACTCCCTTATTGGTCAAAGGCACGTCTACACAACCCGTGAACAAGTTCTTCTCGTTCCACATAGACTCACCATGCCTAATCAATATCAACGCAGCTTCACCTGTAAATAAAAATAATTGAGAAAAAAAAAACACCACATAGATAGACACACAAAGAGAACTTTTTTTTCTTTCTTTTTTTATGTTCTTATTTACTTGATTTCTTTTTGGAGTCGGTTGAGGTGCCGTTTGATGGGGACGAGACGGGGTCGTAGACTGTGGTCTGAGAAGGGGAAGCAGCTTGAACTGCACTTATACTTCCCCTTCTCGTACGTAGCTTCAAACCCTTTGGAATTGACTTTAACGAAGTGATTCGGCTCTCCTGATTAAGGCCAACGGAGGGACGTGTCCCGATTGCTTGGTGAAACGCGATAGCAGCCATTCTAAACAATTTCAAGTTCGTTCATAAACATGACATCTAATATTCGATAGGCCATTGTAAACAATTATGCATAAACAATTTCAAGTTCGTTCATACACATGAATACATGACACACATTTATAAACCACAAACAGAGAGCTCCAAAATGAATCACAGCCAAATTGTGTTAATTTAAAATCGAAGATCAAAGGCGGTCAATTAATTTTCATAATAAACAAGAAATCATCGGATTAAACAGAAACTTAAACATACCCAAATCAAGAAAATGTGTGTGCGAAAAAAAAAGATCGTACCTTAATTGGGGTGAAAAACGGAGATTCGAGAACGAAAAAGAGGCGTTCGATAAAACCGAGGGAAGGTGGAGAAGAAAGGGACGAGGGTTTCGTTAAATTTCACGAAACATCCTAGTACATTCCGACGGCGGCGGTAATAGTGTATGGGGGGCAATGCGAGTTTCTTGATTTTTCGAGAAATTAATTGATTTGGTTTGAGGTGAGTAGTTGAGTCTCCTGCTGTTGTACTCTAGCGTACAAGTCCGGGGAAATGAGGTTTGGCGATTTTGTGCTTCAAACGGACGCAGCGAAAAAGCGTCTCCTTGACTGAGGGAGGGAGGGACGACTGTGTCTCTGTGTTTGTTTTTAATAGTATTATATTTTTATATTAAGGTTTCCTTTTACTTGAGTCTTCGTTGGTAGGTTGAGAGTTGAGACGTGTATTTTGAATTTGGTTGGTTTCGATACCAACAACAACAAAACAACCCTCGTGTTATTACTTATATATTTAAATAATAATATTATTTTGGTATGGTCATGTATATGAGTAAAAATTATATTATTTTTTTATTTTGTAACTAAAAAAATTCTATAAATTTTTTGATTTTTTTATAAAAAATATATTTTTAAGTTAAAAAGATAAATAATTTTTTATTAAAATTTATATATAAATTAAAAATAAAATTTATTTTAAAGTAAAATAAATAAATTAATCATTTTTTTAAAACTATTCATATTAAATTGTGATATTCAATAAAAAGTGTAAATAATTAATTGGATCATAAAAATAATAATTAATAAATAAATGAATTTACACCTTGGTGGGGTGGGGTCGGAGGAGGAGAAGTCAATTTTTTTTGTCTAGGTCAATTGTAGTATTTTGTGTTCAAATTTGATCTTTGAGTCTTCACATTGCTCAACCAATTGAACTAACAACCTTTGAAAAAAAATTAAAAATTTGATGTGACATTTTTAATATATTTTTGGCAAAATAATTCGACCATAAATTTATTTGACAATCTGAAAATTTGATAGTTATTTTTTAGTAATATTTAAAACGAAAGTGTGAAAATGCAATGTCATATTAAATCAAAGCACAAATTGGAGAATATATTCGACTCATTAATATAAATGTGAAATTGTCAAATTTCTCTATCGTTTGAAATTTTAGATGAAACGACTTCTAACTAACTTGAATAACCTAAAAATGTTTCATTTTAAAATCAATTAGTAATATCCTGAACTAGTACTACGAGGATAGATATATGGACTCCCTCGTCCTGATTAAAAGTGTGGATTTGGTTCCATGATTAGCACACGAAGAGTCGAAGATAATAGATGAATAATCGGATCACTTATATAGGAATGTTACATCATAAAATCGATCAATTGATATCGATAAGAAGCGCAACTAGCTAGCTCTAGATCATCTTTAGGTTTTGAAAATGATGTCGACTCGCAGTCCACGTGCTGAAAACAGAAAAGTCAGTCACTGTAACGAAATTAAGTTCTGCTGTCCAGAGAACAACAGATTGAGTACTGTTGTCACAGAACAACAGATTCAGTTATGCAGCGGAAATAGTAAAAAGAACAGCAACTGAAAAACGTAAAGAACAAGGATATAATCTTCGTAAGTTGTATTAATCAATACAACCTACCAAGCTGCTTCAAAAGCAATAAACTTCCACTATAATCGTGAATATAAAATAATCCGAGAAAAAGAATAAAAGACTAAACAATCACGAGATTGAATAGTTAATACTCGGATAAATATCTAAAAAATAAAAACGTGAGCTGAAAATACTTTTCTCTCTAAAAATATGGCGCTCCAGCTTCTTAATCTTCAATCCACGTGAGTCTTCTATTTATAAGAGACAAGTCTTCTCCTCCAAGTAATAAGTCTTCTATGGTAAAAAGACTCCTTCCATAACTAGAAGATCTTGTACCTTATCTTGTAGATCTTGAATATCTTTTCTCTCCTTATCTTGGATTCTCCTCCCAATAATAAATATTCCCAAAATAAATATTCCACCAAAGAAAGTCAAAATTAGTCAAAGTCAAAATTAATTAAATAAATTAATTTCGACTCCAACAAACTCCCCCTTTTTGTCTTTCTGAAGGTGTCGTCAACTCTTCGATGTCAATTCTCCTCTTGAAGTAATGTCGAGACGACTCCCCCTACAAATATGAACTCTTTTGGCAAATGTAATCAATTTCGCTCCCCCTACGAAAATAAACTTCATGTGAAGTCGTAAAACTCCCCCTGCAAAGCTGGCGTTGTACTAAGTACTGGTACTCCGAACTGGGAACTCTTGCAGCAGGTCTTGAACTGGGAACTGGGAACTGAGTAATGGAACTGGGAACTCTTGAACGAACTGCGGTCTCTGTACTTAACGGGAAATATACACAGAGTGTACCAAACAGGAACAGTGCTCTCATCAGGTGAGTCAGAACAGGAACTGGTGGCAGACCAGTCGCACAACATATGAAAAACAGGAACTGGGAAACTAGTCACAAAACTCATGAAAACAAACTCCCCCTTGATGTGAGACTGGTCGAACACGTACAAGAACCACACTTCACAAAACATGGGTTAGGAGATAATGAAGAGAAATCGAATAATCAAATATCAAATATACCAAACAAAAATAAAATTGAAGACAACTAACGTGGCAATCAAGAAGATCAAGAGTTTTAAACACTTAGAGAGAACTCAGTTATCAGTGCACACACAACTCACCACATTCCATGTCGAGTCAACAATGGCCGAAAACCAAATGATACTAGTTCAGCAACTAAACAATAGTTATGCCGAGTTCAGCATATTGAATGGTGAATAGTCCAATAAGCGAGAAAATCAACTCTGATGCTCATCAATACATAAATTTAATTCTACACTCGGTTTTTCAGAGACATTTTTTTTTTGATTTTTTTTTTTTTGATTTTTTTTTTTGATTTTTTTTTTTGATTTTTTTTTTTGTCTCTGGTACCGAACGGTGTAGAAATATGATATGCAAGCAAGTTATACATCAAGAGTGAAATAATAACACTTTAATCTCTTTGCGAAATTTTTAAGACCTCGAATTCTCAACTGAACTGAACATAAAAATTGATTAGTCACTAGACCAGAATACATACCAGTCAGTACTCATGTTGACTCAACCTCCTCGATCACTTCATGCGGTGCAAAGATAAAGAGATTTCCTTAGTGTCGAAAACCTCTCAAAACTTAAAGGCTTTGTTAGAATATCAGCAAGTTGTTTTTCTGTATTGACATATTCTAATTTGATTACCTTTTTCGCAACACTATCTCTGATGAAGTGACGTCGGTTGTTGACTTCTGAAGTACTATAGTGGTTTGTTCGGTTGACAACGTTCAAATGTTCTGTCCTGGAACTTGATTTGATCTTCGTGGATTCATTGTCCGTTCTAGTCTTCTGTCTGCACATCATTCTGTCAGTGTCAGTACCACCTTCATGTCTTGTGAGATTTTCAGTAGTACACATCAGCTTTGTCCTCCTGGTTGAGTCTACAGTGTGTGGTACTCGAACTTGTTTTTCTTTCAGGCCATCTCCACACACAAAATCTGAAGTTGAGTGACCATCAACAGCATCAGGTTCTTCGATTATTGATCTTGGTTCATCATTAGTTGAGTCATCATATGAAGCGTCGTGTACTGCATTAGGTAAGTCATCAGCTGGTTCTGCAACAGGTTCTGGAACATGTTCTTCAACAGGTACTGGTACAGGTACTGGAACATGTTCTGCAACAGGTACTGGAACAGTTTCTCCAACTGTTGTATCAACTACCTGCAAAATAGTAGACATGGTGTTTCCAGCATAATAGCAATTATTCAGTGACTTAGCACCTTTCATAATGCACTTAGCATTTTCATCAAACACTTCACAAGACTTTTTGTTGAACTTCACATTTAAACCATTTTGACAAAGTTGACCAACACTTATAAGATTTAATTTTAGTCCTTTGACATGAAATACATTGGTCAAGTTAGGTAAACCATGAATATTCAGAACTCCTTTACCAACAATCTTACCCTTACCACCACTGCCGTAAGTTACATAACCTCCGTTGTAAGGAGTGTAGTCCACTAAACAGTTTTTGTTACCAGTCATGTGACTAGAACAACCACTGTCAAAGTACCATGCACCTGCAAACTTTGATTTAGAAATTGTTAGTGCACTATTACATAAAACAGACTTTGGTACCCAAACAACCTTTGGTGACTGAACAAGGTTTGAGGCTTTGTTGGCATGTCCTATACTCATCTCAGTCTTAGTACCTGAACTAGAATTGTTCAAAATTCCTTTTCTACTGTCTTTCATCCTTATCCTGCAAAAAGGCTTAATATGTCCTGGTACAAAGCAGTAATGACAAATATACTTCTTTTTCTTTATGGTTTGTTTAGTACCAACTTGTTGTTTTTCAGTAACAACTTGATGTTCACTAACAAGTTCAGAAGTATTGGGACTAGATATGTCAGACGAAGTACTAGTACCAGCTTTTACAAAAGATTTTCCATTTGCAGAGACAACTTTTGAGAAAACAGCATTTGAATTTTTCCGGTTTTGTACTTCATCATCATTATTTTGAAAACCTAAACCACATTTATCAACATGTCCCATAACTAACAATTCATCAAGAGTGATTTTACCTTTGTTCATCTTCTTGAATGTTGCATTTGCTTCCTCCAACTTGTTTTTAGTCTTGTTCAGTTCTTGATCCTTCTTAGCCAACTCAAAATCCCTTTTTGTCAGCATGCTTTCAAGTCTTGATAGAGTTTCTTTTTGTGATGTGTTCTCAGACCGAAGCAATAAAAAATCCTTACATTGCTTTTTATACCTTTCTCGAAGATTATCATGTAATTCTTTAAGTTCAAAAAGAATATGAACCGTCTTCTCTTGAGAAATTTCTTTTTCATCACCTGATTCATCACAAGCAGCATTTAAGCAAAATAGTTTTGAGTAATCATCATCATACCTGACACAAGTTTCTGATATTGTTGAGTCATCAGACCATTCATCATCGGACAGTGTTCTCTCACCAACATGACCAATCAGTGCACTTTCTCCTGTCGTAGGACTTAACAGTTCTTCATCAGAAGATGCTTCACCATCACTAAATGTTATGAAACTCACGGGTTTCCCATGCTTGCGCAGTGTGTTGGGACACTCGTTGGCAATGTGACCAGAACCTTTACATGCTCTGCACTTGATGGTTGGGTGACTGTTCTGACCTGAGATGCTGAGTGAACGTTTAGGTCCTTTAGGAGTCGTCTGCTGAGGGTATGAACTTCGTTCTAGGCTTTCTTCTCGCATTTGTCTCTTTTTATTTCGCCGGTCCTGTAACTGCTTTTTAAACAAATAAGTCATTTGTCTAATCAACAAATCAAGTTTGTCATCAGTTTTTGAGTTCATTAGCTCCAGCAACTCTGCATCATCATCATCTTCATCTTCCTCTTCAGTCTCCTGACTTGATGACTTGGAACCTCCTGAATGTGTTGGGACACCTGTGGACTCAACATTCTGTCTTAGTACTGTAACGTTTAAGGGAGGTCCTGAAACTTTTGAGTCTCTATCTCGTTCTAGTACTATCATTTCATATGACTTGATCTTGCTCACCAACTCAGAAAACTCGATGTCACCTGCAACTTTAGTACTTTCGATAATTTTTACCTGGTCAAGGAACTTTGATGACAATGTCCGAAGAGCTTTGGACACAAGAGTTTTGTTCAAAATTGGTTCTCCCAGTTCAGCACATTCATTGGCAATGTCGTACATCGCCTTGAAGTAACTTGTTGCAGTTTCGTCTTCTCCCATTCTGATGTTCTCGAACTTAGTTGTGAGAACTTTCAGTCGAGACTGTCTCACGGATTTGTTTCCTTCACAGTGGTTCTGCAACGTGTCCCAAGCCTTCTTTGCTGATTTGAAGTTCTTGATCAGTCTGAACATGTGTGTGTCAACTGAACTGAAGAGTTCAATCAACGCACTTTCATTAGCGGAAGCAGCTTCTCGTTCATCCCTCGTCCATAGTTTTGAAGGCTTGCGAACTTGGTCTCCTCGGTTATCATGCATTGGATGTTCCCATCCGTCTTCAACTACATCCCAAGCACGTGAGTTAATAGACTTAATTTTTAAACGAGTACGTACCTTCCATTGAGAGTAGTTGGATCCGTCAAGTACAATAGTACGAATATGGTAACTTGAATTCATGTTGAGTCGACTGCACGGATCTCACTTCGTATGTTAAGTGACCTGCTCTGATACCAATTGAAAATGATGTCGACTCGCAGTCCACGTGCTGAAAACAGAAAAGTCAGTCACTGTAACGAAATTAAGTTCTGCTGTCCAGAGAACAACAGATTGAGTACTGTTGTCACAGAACAACAGATTCAGTTATGCAGCGGAAATAGTAAAAAGTACAGCAACTGAAAAACGTAAAGAACAAGGATATAATCTTCGTAAGTTGTATTAATCAATACAACCTACCAAGCTGCTTCAAAAGCAATAAACTTCCACTATAATCGTGAATATAAAATAATCCGAGAAAAAGAATAAAAGACTAAACAATCACGAGATTGAATAGTTAATACTCGGATAAATATCTAAAAAATAAAAACGTGAGCTGAAAATACTTTTCTCTCTAAAAATATGGCGCTCCAGCTTCTTAATCTTCAATCCACGTGAGTCTTCTATTTATAAGAGACAAGTCTTCTCCTCCAAGTAATAAGTCTTCTATGGTAAAAAGACTCCTTCCATAACTAGAAGATCTTGTACCTTATCTTGTAGATCTTGAATATCTTTTCTCTCCTTATCTTGGATTCTCCTCCCAATAATAAATATTCCCAAAATAAATATTCCACCAAAGAAAGTCAAAATTAGTCAAAGTCAAAATTAATTAAATAAATTAATTTGACTCCAACAGGTTTTTAAGATGACATCCTCTTCTTGGGTAATCTAGTTAAGTTGACACTTTTTAGGACGACTACATGATAGAGCAGGCGTTTGGATTCTCATCACTGAACATGAGAGCATAGTACTCATGTTCTTCCACTGGATCTGCCGTATTGAGTCGATCGACTCTTAACATCACAAAATACGTACGTACGTACGATATATATCCGAGTGGTTAAATTCGGCTGTGATCATATGCAGTACGAAACTGATGGATTGATCAGGACACATATATCGTATGACCATTAATGTAAACTTATGCTCAAATGCATTAACTCTAAACAAATTAAACTACTTAATTTGGTTAATTAAATGATACTACAAGTCATTGTCATCCCATTGCTATCACCAAATTATTAATAAAAAATAATACTCCCAATAACAAAAATTATTCATTA
This sequence comes from Euphrasia confusa, assembly GCA_954870475.1. Lineage (NCBI taxonomy): Eukaryota > Viridiplantae > Streptophyta > Magnoliopsida > Lamiales > Orobanchaceae > Euphrasia > Euphrasia confusa. Next base: position 41,767,870 of record OX940956.1, on the reverse strand, counting down.
ATTTCAGATTCAGTAACTTAATTCAATTCAAGACTCCATTTCTTAAATGGATTCCGTTAAATTAATGAAACTGACATTAATTAATCAGTGGATAAATACTAACAAAAAGTATAATTAAAGGTGGTGGACATGTTGTGTTGGCGTGACCTAATTAGGTTTTTGTCTAATACAAACATTTGTATCGAATTTTCCAGACTAAAATCGTACGTCACCAACTCACCATGCCCCATAGCCACTTCCATGACTCATAACAATAAATACAAGTATATATATATGTTCATCGATGATCATATTTATGTATATATAATTATATATACTCTCTGTTCCAAATTTATAATTTATAAACACAAATATTTTATATTTCAAAAAAAAAAAGTGTGTTTATAACTTTGAAATAAAAAGATTATATATATTAATTTAGAAATAGGACATAATGGATAATTTTACACCACCATGATTTGTCTTGTAGAAACATGAGTATGCTTTTTGTACAAATGATCACATAATCCTAGTTATTTTTATGAGTACGTAGGTTCGATTTCAATTTCAAAATATTGCACACCTAATTCAATACAATAGCATTGAAAATACTCTATATGTCTCATATTAATGATTATATATTTTTGTAATTTATGAAGTAAGTGTGACTATTGGTATGAGACAAAAGTAATATATCTTCAAATTAATATAGTTATGAAGAATTATAAGAGATTTTCAAAATTTGTATTTTATTAACTCATAATTAAATATCCCAACAATCAATTAACCACTTACCAATTTTAAATGAACAAATACTAGTCATTTAAATATTACCTAATAAGTTTCTTCACTCAATAAATAATATTTCATCTCATCATTTAAAAAAAGTTTGAGTGTCATTCTTCTTTTATTATATATATATATATATATATATATATATATATATATATATATATATATATATATATATATCATATATTTTTCAAATTTATTATTTTACTATTAATATTAATTTCAACTCTGACATTATAATAATATTTGTTAATAATTTTGGTATGTGATCTGTCGATGCCAATATGACATATTGGCATTAAAGCTAATTAATATCTAACGTCCGTAATTAAATCAAAATTTTAATTTATTGTATAAAAATTTAGTGAATAAAAATGGGGATTATTAGGATGATGACCAAAATGCCCCATATATAACAATATAGTATTAAATTTATTTAAATTAATGCATTTTTTTAATAATAATGGTTAAAGAAATTATTGTTAAACCTTCTGATCATTAAATAAAGAATTGTTTCAAAATTAATGAAAATAAATTTAATAAAATAATTCACTCGACAAAAAAAGGGCTAACGCTCATGTAGGTACCGGCGGCGTAAACGCCGGCGCTGAAAACCCACCACACGTATCGACTCCCAAACCATTTTTAAACGCAGAACACCGCGAATTGACCGTCGGATCGGTTTTCCCCTCATCCCGATCGTCGATTTCAATTCCATCCCTTTCCTCCACGTCGTCGTACATTGGGACCAGATTCACTACGAGGCGACCATCGGACCGGTGGACCGCCAAGTACTCGTGGCGGTCGACTTTCTCCTCTCTGATTATCAGCCGTCCGTCGCCGGAGTAGTATTTCCTCATCACGCGCGGCACGCGCGACGGATGATTCTCGGCGCGCGTCAACGACGAGATCGGCGGCGGATACTTCGTCTCCTTCCGCCCGATCCTCCGTCGATTTCGCGGCGGCGCAATGGCTCCAGATCTGATCTCCGCCTCGGCGTTATCCATATATAGGGGAGAGGGGTAAATGTATTTAGGGCTTGATTTTAATTGTGCATGCGGTTTGGGGGGTTTTTATACGGAAGGGTTGTTGGAAGAGAGAGAGAGAGAAGTGACAGCTATTCGTGCGTGCGAAATCCGCCGATTGGGTAGAATTTTGGATTCCGGATTATTTTGATATTTACCTAACAAGGGTAAAGACTATCCATATAAATATATGGGATATAGAGAAATTATTTCATTCGAATTTTAAGTAAAAAACTATATTGAAATTCAAAATTTAAAATTTTAAATCATTATGTATTTATTTTTTTATTCTATCCATCCAACAAAGCAATACATGTTTTTTTTTAGAAGTATTTAAGAAAAATATTAGTTTAATTTATTAATTTATATTTTAAACTTTATAAAATAAACTTTCAAATTAAATATAATTCTTTTAAGTTTCTTTTATTAATTGGAGTATTGTTAATTTTATAATTATAAAAATGAGTAATATAATTACTAAAATACCCTTTATTAAATAACTACTCACTCTTGTTATAATAAAAAAGGTAATTTTGAAACATTACACAGATTTATAATTAAGAAAAACTAATACCTTAAATTACATAAAAACTTTTAAAATTACTCTTTAAAAAAATCACCATTTTTTTTATCCGTCCCTTCAAACTTTATACATTTGTAAATGATTTTGTTTTCATAACTTTATTCTCTACATATACATTTATTTACTCTTATGGAGTTGTACTACTTTTTTCAATTAACTTTTTTATTACTTACATATAAATTACCTATTATATTTTTTCTTTATATTATTAAGCACAATATATATATATATATTTTTAATTTAGTTGTCGTTTTCTCTATACAATATTTCAAGGGATGAAGAGAGTAATATTAATAAAATGTTGATCTCAAATTCAAAATTTATCTTGACACACTGATACAATACAATTTATCTTATTCGATTTATCATGTTTTGCTTTTAAATTTGAGTTCGTCCGACAAAACTTATTCGAGTACCATTTAAATAGATAAATTGAGTTCCAGCGACTGAAAACTGGTTTAGGCGGTGCATAAGCGACTGGGGAGCCTATATAGAGCTTAGGCGAGACTAAAATTTAAGTGACCAATTTAATCAGCCAAGCACCTAGGCGGGAGATAAGTGAATATTTTTAGAACAAGAACTACAATACATTTATTACAATATTATTTTTGTTGACTTAGGTGTAATTAAGAATTTATAAAAAAAAAAATCCCAAACACCAATTTAGATTTCAATTATTAAAAAAAATACTCATAGTAGTATTTTTAAATGATTTTCTATATTTATTTATGAAGCAAGAGAAAAACCAAAAGTCTAATATTCCAATTTTCTCAAATTGATTTTTTTATACGGACTATTAATTAAATAATAAAATTATTTATCTCCGCGTGAAGAACATTCAAAGCAAAAGAAGTTTCTACTTCTTTCATCTATAATTATTATTTTTATTATTAAATAAATAAATTGCAAATCCATTTTCAGTTTCAACCCCAAATCCTTTCTCTGTCAATAGATCTCGGCCGCCCTTCATCACCGAGCCTTTCCAGGTCGCTGCTCTCCGAGATCTTCGTCACAGCTTAAAAGGGTCAAACCTCAGATTCAGGCGTTGACTTCCGATTCGATTTCTGGGTGGCGATTGATCGAATGGCTGTGAATGAATTGATCGAGCTCAAGTTCAGGCTCGCCGACGGTACTGATATCGGGCCGACCAAGTACAACGCTAATGCCACCGTCACATCTCTCAAGGAAAAGATAATTGCACAATGGCCCCCAGGTTTCGCTAAATTCTATTTTCCGTACCTCTGTTTCTGTTTGTTTTTCCTGGATTTGAGTTGCTTGATTCGCACTGGGTTTGTGTATTGCAGAGAAAGAGAATGGGCCGAGATCGATAAACGATATAAAGCTGATTAACGCCGGGAGGATACTGGAGAACAGCCGAACGATAGCCGAGTCGCGCATTCCACTGAGCGAGGTCCCGGGAGGTGTCATCACAATGCTGGTCGTTGTTCGTCCCCCACTTCCCGACAAACACAGCGGTAAAATTGATTACATCCCGGAAATTCGTTTATCGAAACTGATTGAAACTGATTACATCCGGTATTCGTGTTTCTTGAATCGTTTTTCGCCAATCAGTTTACTTGCTAGTTGTGGTTATAGATAGGACCTGTAATTTAGTCATTAAAAAACGAGCTTGAATTGAGTTCACAATCAGCAATTTGAGATGCTGAGATCCTCTAGTTCAAAATCGAGCTTGAATTGACCCGTAAATGTTGTGGTTTGTGGGTCATATTTCTATTTTCGTGTTGTATTGATACTTGTCTGTTTTTCTTTGTTGAAGTGTCTTCTTAATAGGTGAAAAATGATGCTTTAGTTTAGTGTATATTTTCAGCAAACTAATACGAGCTGTGATGCTGTTTTTGATGCAGATAAATTGCAGGACGAGTCCAATAGTAAAATCGGGTGCTCGTGCACCATCCTGTGACCATATTCGATGTTCCTGAATTGTGCTTTCAAGGCGTTGCGTATGTTAATATATCCAGTTCATATATGTACACATGGAAAGGTAAAGAAAAAACCCAACAGGAAAACAAGACTAGGAATTAAGACACATCAAAATATAAGCATTGTTTGTCCTTGAAATTCGTTTTTTTTCTTCAATAGAGGTTAGTGACTTTTCTTGTTATCCGTTTGTAATGAAAATATGAAAGTATTCGATTTATATGTTTGTCAAGCGATTCAGTCGGAGACATTTGCGTAATGATTTATATTGAAATAAATTGTCGAAATATATTGAAGAACCTCTTGACACTTCCATGTACTATTACATTTGAGAGAGCTCTTAAACTACTAACAGAATAAAAAAATAAATAAAAAATAAAATAAAATAGTAGCATCTTCTGTTCATGGTATGCTTGGATCATTTGTGGAGGGGTAGACTTTCTTGAACATCTTCGAAAAGCATCCAACTCGATGACTATCAACATCTTCCTTGTGTGTTCGAAGAGCTGATGACTTTTCTTGAGCTGCAGGTTTCATGATCTTACTGTCATCGTTATCTTTTTTCATCTGCTCCTTGGACAGCTTCCTCAGAAAGTAGGCCTGTGCAAGATCTCCTCCGGTCGTCGCCATCGATAAATAAATGCTCGAATGAGGTGAGTATTTGAAGTTTTGATTTGAATGAAGATAGAAATGGAGGGGGAGAGTATATATATAGTAGTTGTTGTAGAACTTGGGCTGCAAGAAATGCAAGTCTATTTTCTTGGAAGCTTCTTGTATAATTTGTGTGGGAAAATGGTTGAAAGTAATTAAACAAAGGCAGCTTGACTAAAGTTCAAACTTCAAAGAAGCAAAAACATGTTTTTTCCTGTTTTTTTTTTTTCAAACCTAAAAAATTATTATTATTATTTTGAATTGCGCCACAAGGCGTTGCTTTAATATATTAAAGTCTTGGAATGATAATGTATTAAAGAGAAAACAAAAAAAATTAGGTTGTGATTAGATGTCGCTTTTTCTTTCCACCATTCGTTGTCTTGGCCACAGGCCGGGTTTTGTGCGAGTCGGGCCCGAGTCAACCCGCAGTTTTCAGTTTGATGTAGAATGATTTACTCGGTTCTGAAATTCATCTGCATTATTTTTTCCTATCCGGAACTTCTTTCTCGGAAATATTTAAATCTTTTTTGTTATTTGCAAACTAGCCATCTAAATATCAAATATTATCAACATGGTACATTGAATGGCAAAATAGTAATTTCAGAAATACTAGTCCCGTTCTCCAACTCTCTCTACTGTTGTTGGAGCGAGACTATCCACACAATTTAAAGCGAATATTCAAATAAAATAAAAAAATAAAAATAAAAGAATCTCACAGAGATTCACTGAATTTAAAAAAAAAAAAATCAATCTCTCTCCTTCAAATTCATCCTCGAATCCCTGCGAATTCATCTGTAGAAATCAAAAACCCGTCGGAATCAGCTGCGGAGATGAGTAATTTGAGGACGATATGTAGTAGGCCCCACGCCGTGTTCGCCTCCATGGCGTGCTGTTACAGATCGATGTCTAGGTTTTCTTCGTTCGACCGCCGTTATTGCGGCAGCTTCAGACCTCCTTCGTCGTCGATTTCTGCTGCTTGGTCCGATAGATTCGGTGAGCACAGGAAGCCCGAGCCGCGGGCGAGGTTGAATCGACAGAGGAGAATGGTGGCCACGAAGGCTTCGAACTGGACCGATACCAGATCACCTTATGAAACCCTAGGTAAATGTTTTTTTTTCTTTCTAATGTGATGGTAAATTTATGCCCTAATTCGAGGTTCAAGTTAGTATCCTGATACTTATGATAATCCGGATAAATTAATTTTCTTCACTAATAGATTGTTTTCATATTTGGTAAATTGAATTGGGAGTGTGTAATTTAATAGTGAAGTTAAGAATATGTCGGACATAGCTCGCAGAGATGAACTGGAACGAGTTCGTGTTTTGTGAAATGTGTAACCGATTCCCAATTTATTTGATAACTTTCCGAATGGTAATCCGGATTGGGTCTGGATTGTTATTTTTGCATGATTGATGTACTGCTAAATATCGGTGTCTCTTGGCTTGCAGAGTTGGAAAAGGATGCAGATGAAGAGCAGATTAAGATAGCTTACAGGCGCTTGGCAAAGTTCTATCATCCTGATGGTATTCCCATATTCTCTGTATCCTACTTAAAATATGGCTTAGTTTTCAGTATATCATATATTGATTATTTTTCGAAATGAAAAAACACTATATTAAAACAACAACTCATATTCAAGTTAAGAATACTGAATTTAAAACCATGTGCTTATATATCATTTGTGTGCGTTGTCCAATTTTTTTGTCCACTGCATTTCTTCGTCTACTGTGTTATTTTGGAGTATTAATACTTACAATGAGCATAGAAATTCTGAATTTATTCTTATGTTGTGTTTTATCGTGCATAACCCAAAAATTACACAAGTTTCTTGAGAATAATGGAGCGTTAGTCGACCAAAAGTTTTTCCTTTACAAATTTGATGCAAGCTTAAAGAGGTTCATTTTGGAAATATTATTGTGTAATTGATTGAATTGACTTCAGCCCTTGATTTTTTACTTTCCTCATTGTTCTTGAGAGCTTGAAATTAAGCTATTTTTCTCCTTTTGATACATTTTAAAATCTGTTTTCTCAGTTTACGATGGGAGAGGGACCTTAGATGAAGGTGAAACTGCTGAAGCTCGTTTTATAAAGATCCAGGCTGCGTACGAGCTTCTTGTAGATGAAGAGAAACGGAGTCAATATGACAGTGACAATCGTACGAATCCTATGAAGGTGCAGCACAATCTGTTTCCATTCTGTCTGTTGATTTTCCTATGCAGATTTTTCTTTTGTTATGCCCTTAAATTTTTTATACTCTACTCGATTAATATGAATACTTTAAGCTTACTTTTCACAAGCAGACCCACATTCTTTCTTTCTCCTGTTTCTATTTTTCTCTCATATGTATGCCTCATTTCTCTTAATTATTACATCAGGCATCTCAAGCATGGATGGAGTGGCTTTTGAAGAAGCGAAAAGCGTTTGACCAGAGAGGTGACATGGCAATTGCAGCTTGGGCTGAGCAACAGCAGCGTGAATTGAATCTCCGCGCTCGGCGTTTGGCTCGCTCAAAGGTACTGTTTTACCCCTTAAATAAATGCACGTTAGATTTTTTTTTAAGAAGTAAAGAATGTTTTCAAGAGTTGTGCTGGGTTTAAGCTGTCAGTCAATTCACATTATCTCGCTAAATATTTGAAATGACGATTTTTTATTTTACTTAAAAGTCCCGGATGTTTAACTTCTTGTCCCACATTCCCACGTTTGTATACTAAACAATTTTGAAACTCAGATTGATCCGGAAGAAGAAAGAAAGATACTAGTGAAAGAGAAAAAGGCGTATGTAGAGAATTTTAACAACACCTTAAAGAGACATACTCTCGTCCTGAGAAAAAGAGACTTAATGCGGAAAAAGGCCGAAGAAGATAAGAAAAATCTTATAAGTCAGCTTCTGGAGGCAGAGGGTCTTGAACTTGCAAACGATGAAGATGAAACATAGACGGTAACCTCTCAAGTTGGTTGCTAAATACATAGGTGTGTATATTGATTTACTGTACATCGCTGTGAAATATAAGTTCGTTATCATATGCTTTTAATCCTCTGCAACAAGCTTTGATCTTCCATTCGTGTACAAATATTTTTGCACACGAGGTCTAAATACTGCTGCTAAAACTAAACCAATACTCCCAAGAAAAAAGAGAGGAAAAAACGATTTCCCAATCCAGCAAACAGAAGAAGATCAAACAACATTGCTCTGTTGTTTTTTGGTTATTTAATTTCAATAGGATGGGACATGGTAATATTTCCCTTTGCACATGCAGCGGTAGATGACTGGGCAAGACTCGACCGAGCATGTGGTGAAGCTGACGACGACCCTCCGGCAAGGCGTGCATGGCCCGCAAGCATGCGAGCAATCGGGCAGGTTCGAACCCGTTGGATATAGCTCCATCCCTATCTCTCTCGCCTGCCCCACACCACTCAATTTAGAAGTCAGAAATAACGAAAAAGAAAAGAGAAACACGAGAGCATAAATACCTTAATGTGCCTATTACTCTCCTCACCCTTGTAAGTGCCTTTGCTCTGGTGGTTAACTGAAAACCAAACATTCGTAAGTAAAACCGATCGCACACCAAGAAGTCCGTATAAAGAAAGACAGGAACGTAACGGTGGCACTTACAATGGTAAGGCCCGAGGGCTTTACATGTGGTGGTGAGTAGCAAGATGGAAACTGAGAAGAATGAGAAGAATGTGTAGATTCTCATAGTTAGCAGAGCTTGTGAAATGGAAGAATAAGAAGGTATGAATGAGGTGGCAATATTGAGACAGTTAACAAGTAGTGTTTATAACAGTGTTTTGGGAAGGAGGAGATTTAATGCAGGGAAGTACATCTGTGATGGGCTTTCACATGTTCCACGGCCTGCCTTTTAAGGAAGGGTAAAAGGGAGTCACGAGTTTTGCATGATATTGCTTCAAATTCAAATGTATAATTGAAATTTGTTCAGCAATGTTGTGAAAAATTTGCGACGATATATAGTCGGACGAACAACAACCTGCCGGCCCTGGAACATAGGATGTAAAATGATTTCAAAAATTAATCGCAGACTTGAAAATGAAGTTTTCATTGCACATTCGAGAACATGAATTAGTATCTACATTTGGTTTGGATCAAACACTTTATTTCACAGTACTAGCATAGTTTCATAACTTGAATAGCTCTCTTGAATTCTTTTCGAATCACAAGAGTTTGCACAGATATAATTATTTATTTTAATTAAAAATAAAAATATTAATGAAAATAAATGACTATTGAAAGCATACAATTGTAAAAGAACTTAAGAGTGTGTAGAGTTTTGTGTGACATAAAAAGAAAGTAGTGTGCAAATTTTTATGATTAGGAGACAATAGTTGTTAAGAACATTCTGAATTTCGAACTTTAGTCGTTAAGAACATTCCGAATTTCAAACTTTTTTTATTATTATTAAACCTAACACGTCAAAGATTAGTCAAATAAAAATAGTTATAATTGGAAATTAAGAAATTGTAGACTTTAGACTATGATTATCGGTGGATCGTGATCACGATCAACCGGGAGTAAAAGTACATAAATATATTATTAAAGATTGTAAAAAAGATTTTAAAGATTGTCCTTCACGATCCGCCCTTTTACACAATTGGTTTTCGTGAGTTTTGTGTTGTATAAATGTGACACACATAGTAACCTTTACATTTGTCAACTTAATTTAAATTGTATCAATTTTTAATTATTCAATTTATAATGTTATTAATAAAAATTATATATTTATAATTATATCAAAATTCATATTTTTTTATTGTCTACCTCCTCTATCCTATATTTATAGGCACAATTTTTCTTGTCCTTCAAATACATATGAAAAAATAACTAAAATAAAATTTATTTATTAAATTTTTTCATAATTTTTGTATAATTTTTATAATATATATTGTACGCACAAAAAAAAATCAAACGTTGACCAACCGATGCCTATTGCGAGACAAAGTGAGTATTTTATATCACAACTAAATATTAAAATAAATATTTTTTGCTAAAATAAAATTTAATGTCAATATATTAAATTTTTAATTAAATATATATTATTTTATATAATTGTAAATTGTAAAATATATTATTATTATATGAATTATTTAATTTATAATAAATAATTGAACTATTATTAAAAAAATATTTATATAATAAATAAATAAGATGAGATGAAAATTTTGAATTGGATTGTATATAATGTTGATAAAGTAAGAAAAATGAAAAGTTAAATTGTATAATAAATTGATGAAAAGCAAAATTAATATTTTGGTAAGATTGTTGATAATCATAGTCTTTGTTTTTCACTTTTTTTTTTTCCATTTAATAAGAGCGTGCAAAGTTTTGTGTGACATACTTAAAAAGAAAGTGCCTAAATTCTTTCTATTTAAGAGTGTCCAGAGTTTTTGTGTGATTTACTCTGTTTTTCTCTATTTTTGTTTCCTATTTAACGGTGGATTCATCCAATCCAACCAAAACTTCTGTTTTTGTTGTATTTTTGGAAATGGAAAGATTTGTCATAACGTTTCTTGGTGCGATATTGCTACTTTTGAAGGCTATTTGCGCTGAAATTAATGAAGGTAATTAATTTGTAACCTATACTCTATTTTATGATGATGATCATATATTGTATTAATTAAGTTTTTTTTAAACAATACTACAATTTATTTTTGCTTTGACAGCTAATGCTTTGATGGCGTTTAAGGACACCATAACAAGCGATCCCAAGGGCGTGACAGATGACTGGATCAGGAACCTAATCGACCCTTGCCACTGGGGAGTTATACTATGCGACGGAGACGATAGAGTATCACACATGTAAGTATATGTTTGATTAATTCCATGAATTAATTTCTAGCTCGATCGATATTAATTAATTTGTCACCTGATCGATCGATCGATCATTTGTTTTCGCTAATTATATATATATTGTCAGAAATCTTCCGTCCGCGGGTTTATCGGCTCGACTTGTTGCCGATTTAGGCAATCTGTCGCACTTGCAATATATGTATGCTTATGCTTCGAAGACTACATATTTAAGGTTGTCAGATATTCAACCGTTATTATGATCATTTAATTTGTTTGTTGTGAATTGTGATAGGACAATGCAGGGTAATAAAATCACCGGACAAATACCTTCGGAACTCCGAAAGCTTGCTAATTTGCGGAGCATGGATTTGTATAAAAACAAACTCGACGGACCCATTCCAAAAAACGTATTTCACAAAAAGTTGAAGAAATTGCTATTCGTGTACGTAATTTAACTCCGGTGCATCCTGATTTTGATAATTACTATAAAGTTTTTATTAATTACTATAGTTTTTTTTGACTTAATAGTTTTCGTTCTATTGTAATGTTTTGTGCAAGCACAGTCGATTACAGCAGAACAACTTGACGGGCTCCATACCTAAAACATTGGCGAAAGTCCCGTTCCTACAAGTTTTGTAAGATTCTAATTAATTATAGTTTATAGTATATATATATATATATAGATATATATTTTGAGCATTAATTTTTGTTACGATCTATTGTAATGTACGCAGAGATTTCTCGAACAACCAGCTAACCGGTAGAATACCTGCAGGATTGGCCAATCTCACTGATCTTCGTTATGTGTGAGTATCGTTAATTATTATAAGTTTAACAATTAATTAATTTTTAATATGATTCGTAATTATTAATCTTCATTCTAAGTTTATATATAGTGTATTTTTCTTTCTTTAATTCCGAACAATATAATTTTGAGCATTTGTTGTTACGATTTACGATTTACGAAATTCAGGGGTACTGCTAAATCGGGAAATTTCTCAAAATAGAAAGTGTACACCATCGTGTCCGTTTTCTTTAGCTCAATATTATTTCCAACTCATAATCACAATTATGAATCTCGGATTCAATCATATTGACCTCCGACTATATGTACTTAATTAACAGTTAATTAATACATGATCGTATTCAAGGATCGGTTTACACGAGAATGTGACCCTCAATGGTTCAGGTGTATAACTAGCCGTGGGCTCACAACATATTGTCATTCGAACAACATATTGTTCTTATTTCAACTACTCCCAAGAGTTTTAGATTAATAATCATATTATTTAATCTCCGAACAAGTCGGTGCCCAACGAATCAGTGACGAGCGTCTAGCAGCCACGCTTCACTAATTCCCTAGATACAAATGAAGTGCCTGCAAGAACCTTGTAATATAGTTAGCGTACAGTACGATCCCTCCGATACATATGTCCCGATCAAACTAGAGATATTGGTTAATCGAGATCTCTTGTTAAGTTTGATAACTGTGCGTACGTTCTAGGTTTCGTAAAATCCAGTCGTGATAGATTCAGAGAAACACATTTCTCTAATCACCTCACTATTCAACTCTGGCCAGAGATTCCGGGACTACGAACCATCAGAACACACAGGACATCCATGATCTATATCAAGCGATCAGATCCCCTACTACCATGCACAGACTTCACATCAGATTTTGAACTGCACGAACATTGTCTCCTTTTTCGACTTACTCCCTTTCCAGGGAATCAGAGACATGTCACGATACAGCTAGTCCTCTGATGAAGTCACGGTGATGTCTGGGTCTTAAGGATTAATTGTGTACAACTATATTATGGAATTCTCTACTCGATCAGTGATAACCACTTAGAGATTCCAGGGAGAGGGGGTTCAGTGAACTCATCAACAGTGAGCACCCACTCAAGTATGTCGATGTCCCAACACCGAGGCTCGAGATTAGCCCACATACACTAAGTGCTAGTCTCAAAGGGGAAAGGCCGGGTATCCTTGTTATTGGCGTAACCCATCGACTAGGAACAGAGTTTGACCAGTTACGTTGTGTTAACAGAATTATCTCTCGGTTTCAACAAAACCGAATTCATACAACATGTGTAACCGTACAGGACTATATCTATGATTCAACATTGGGAGCAGATATAGTATATGCCATTAATATAGGTTTCATTAATTAACGAAATAAACCGTTATATAACGGAATACGGTTAACCGCTCGACCAACCGTTGGCTCGCCGGTCACCTATTCCAACACAGGTATGTGATCGTTGTCCCCGAGTCCACGATCACGCCCCTGCTCCTGTCTTCTTTAAGCTCAAACGTCGCTTTCTCGATCGGCAGCTCCGTTTCCCCGATCCGACCGTGATCCCCTCGAGGGACACGTAGTAGAAGGAAGACGAAGACGAAGACGGGCTCTTCATCAACTTCTTGGTCTTGATCGAATCGATGACAATCTAAAAAAATGCACACATTTCAGCCGAAATAACAATCTAATTGAACTGAAACTTGGATTTAAATTTGCACAAAATACACTCAAAAATCAACTCACTTGTTTGTGCCGATTCAAAATATCGGGATCGAGGAATTGATCCAGAAGCATTGAAAGGACCTAATCGGATAAATAAAAAATGAATAAAACGAGGCAACCAAAATCAATCATCGGGGCAAGGGTGATACAGTGTGTAAGTAGACTTAGTTCAGTTCGGTGCACTATGAATCAAGCAATTAAACACTGAATGAAAGCATAATGAAACCAAGCGCATGGTGGATGCACACTGACTGAACCAATTAAACACTAAGTGGCAAACTCAATGAACAACCACTGAATACATGCTCAATGAACACTGAATGCATGCTGAATGTGATGCGGCCCGAGGTCAGTCCAAGAGACACGAAGTTCGTTTTCCAGCTGGAACGGCGAAAAAGACGCCGGAACGGAGGTCAAACGAGAGTCGAGAACATGCCGAAGAGTTTGGGGCAGATTTTTGGCTAGGTGTCGGCCGACACCTAGGCCTGTCGGACGACAAATGGACCGAGGAAGAGTTTCTGTGGAACCCGAGGTGGAACGCGAGGTGAAACCCGAAATTCGGGTTGAGTGTCGGCCGACACTCATTCCTGTCGGCCGACAGCTAGGCAATTTCAGCAGCGCGAACGTCTTTTATTTTCCAACTTTTTATCTTTTATTCCTTTTTCGTTTTTAGGGTTTTCTATGCCTATTTAAGGTCCAAGACATTGTTTTTACATACAGACTTTGATATTTGAATAAATTATTTGTGAGATATAATTCTCCTTTGGGTTTTCCGAATTCTTCCGGGTTCTACCAAAAGAATTCACCGGCGAATCAACGAAGCTTTCATCCTTCGCTTGTGTGTCAATAATCGTCTCCGAATTGTTGAGTCGCGTTCCGTTGGGGTTTAGGTCGTCGAATCTAAATCATTTCGGGGGTAGATTCAAAGGTTTTGGGATCTCCACCAGGTATCCTTTTAATTATTCCGTATCTTCTTCTCTTCCGATCGAGGTGCGTATCAGAATGAACATTTAATGCAACGACAAAACACTGAAAAAAATCCACACAAAGTGCATGCATGCATTTCAGTCCTCACACTCCTCAATCTGTTCCTCACTCAAAACACAGTAAATAAAATATCAAAATGCAATGATTTGGATGGGCTCTGTGTTTTCTTACTTTGGGGGTTCGGTGGCCTGAGCTCTTTCCCAGCCGTTCTCATCAGGCCAAACGAAGACCACTCATGATATGAACAACACTTGTTTTAGGTTGCAAAAACCTTCATACGTAGCCAGAATCGAATCGAAATTCTTCAACAGCGAAAGCAGAGTCGATTTATCTTCACCCGAGCAAAGGAAAAAAATACTACCAATCAATCAACCAAAGTGGAATTAACAAAATAATTACCACACATCTCTGCAAAAGAAAAAAATGTTGGAAAATCATTAAGTCAAAGTTGGTTTTATCCAACGTTTGACCGATTTGACTGGCTATAAAATTAATTCCGATTGGGAAATAAATTGTACGATAATTTTCTACGTCGTTCGTAGATAATTATAGAATTTTATTTCGTCAAAAACCGATTTTCGGTGAGTGAGAAATAAATTGTTAAAGATAGCCAATTAAAAAGGCATTTAATTGAATATGTAATAAAGTGTAAGACTTTATTACATTGAAATGTGTAATAGTTATTACATCCCACATTGAAAGATGTAATAAAGTTATTACACTTAATAAGTGATTGGAGGATTAATGTGTTCAACAAGTGAGTAAGACCATGGACCATTAAGGTACATGGCAATCGCCACACGCGCGTCCGTCCGTCCGTCCGCTCGGCTCGGCTCGGCTCGGCTCGGCTCGGCCCGTCCCGTCCCGTCCCGTCCCGACCCGACTCGACTCGCCTCGTCCTTGGACTTGGACTTGGACTTGGACTTGGATCTTGGATCTTGGCAATTGGGCTTCCTTGGGCTCCTTGGGGCTTCTGGGCCTGGCCATCGTAATAGTTTTGCTGACGGGCTGAACTATTTTTGTTGATTGGGCCTACGTGAAGTGGGCTGGTTTGGTTGAACACAAAAAGGCTTAAGGCCTGATTAGAAAATAATATTATATAATATAATTATATTAATATTATTTTGAATTTCGAAAATCCTCAAAGGTCAGATGACCAGGTTCATTCCTAACGTTACAATGGTGTAATGAGGCTGAACGTTACAAGGTGGTAATGAGGCTGCATTACTCACCCGAATGAATGCCTTTGTTGACCCTTCACATGCATGTGGACGCCTATAAATAGAGTGTCTTAGGCTGCATAACAAACACAGAAAAAACGAAAAAGAATTTCCCAGCATATCATACAGTTTATACTCCTCACTTTTTCTCGTTCGAAAGAGGTTCTGCTCTGGTTGCTTCAGAGAAGAACAACTGAAAGTCGTTGTATCTTTGGGGACATTACGTCTGAAAACCGTAGCAAACACGGGACGTATTTGTCTTGCGGATAGCGAAAGCGCCTCGACTACCCGCAATCTGATCGAAGTTCGTGTCCAGTTCTGACGTACCACCGGAGTTGAAGATCTGTTCGAGTGTTTCTCATCTTCTTCATTTCTTTATTTTTATTTAGTTTCTGGAAAAGTGTAAAGTCTCAGTTGTACTGATTCTAATCCAGAAACAAGCACTGTAATAGCTACGTAATACCAACAACGCAAGACAAATAACCGTACTAAAAAATGACAACCGAAAGCACTGGTACTGAGAAAAATAGCACTGTTCCACCGTTGAACATGAACATTCCAATCATGCCTTCATCGGTGGTTCATGCTGAGAAACCTGAGAAGTTCAATGGGACTGACTTCAAAAGGTGGCAACAAAAGATGATGTTTTACCAGACCACGTTGGGTTTGACAAAGTTTCTCAAGGATGAGCCTCTGGCCATGGATGAGAATAAAACTGATGCTAATAAGCGTGCGGCTTATGAAGCATGGGGCCAGGGTGATTACCTGTGCCGGAATACCGTCTTGAACGGGTTGAGCGATGACCTGTACAATGTGTATGGGAACATGCCTTCGGCCAAAGCACTCTGGGATGCTTTGGAGAAGAAGTACAAAACTGAGGACGCCGGAACTAAGAAGTTCGTCGTCGGGAAGTTTTTGGATTTTAAGATGGTCGACTCTAAGTCGGTGATATCTCAATTCCAACACTTCCAGCTGATCTTGCATGACCTTGAGAATGAAGGCATGAAAATCAGCGAGTCTTTTCTGGTGGCTGCTGCTATTGAGAAGTTACCCCCGAGTTGGAGGGCCTATCAAAACTATCTCAAGCATAAGACCAAGGAAATGACTATTGACAAGCTGGTTGTCAAGCTTCGTATCGAAGAGGAAAACCGTAAGAGGTTTAATCCTGGGAGTGTGCCTGAGGAGCCTCGTGTGAATCTAATGGAGCAACCCAAAAGGAAGCTGCCTCCTCCTCAGAATACCTCTAAAGGGAAAGAGCCTGCCACCAAGGTCTGGAAGTTCATGGGAAAATGCCACAACTGTGGAATAACTGGCCACATGGCTAAAGATTGCAAGAAGCCTAAAAAGCCTATTGCACAGTACAAGGGGAAAGGGAAGCAATCTGCTAACCTTGTTGAAACCTCTGGGCAGGAGCTGACTGAAATGGATATGTCAGCAATGGTGTTTGAAGCCAACTTGGTTGGTAATCCCAAGGAGTGGTTCATTGACACTGGAGCCACTCGCCATGTCTGCTCTGATAAGGATGCATTTTCTACCTATGCTCCTTCGACTGGCCGAAAGCTCCACATGGGGAACTCTTCCTCGTCTGCTGTTGCTGGAGTTGGGAACGTGACCCTGAAGCTCACCTCTGGAAAGGAGCTGCTGTTGAAGGATGTGCTGCATGTCCCGGACATCCGCAAGAACTTAGTCTCTGGGTCTCTCCTAGTTGAGCATGGTTTTAAACTTGTATTTGATGCTAAGAAGTTTATTTTGACTAAGTTTGGAACTTTCCTTGGTCGGGGCTATCTCGACAATGGACTGTTCAAGATGAATGTAATGGCTGTGCGCCGTGTAACCCCTACTGCCTCGAGCATTAATAAAATTGATTCTGTTTCGGTTTACTTGCTTGAGTGTTCTGAATTGTGGCATATTAGATTAGGACATGTAAATCTAAATGCAATTAAAAGATTGATGAATTTGGAATTATTACCAACTTCAAAAATTGATACACAA
The DNA here is from genome assembly GCA_954870475.1 of Euphrasia confusa. Lineage (NCBI taxonomy): Eukaryota > Viridiplantae > Streptophyta > Magnoliopsida > Lamiales > Orobanchaceae > Euphrasia > Euphrasia confusa. The sequence goes on along the minus strand of OX940956.1, from coordinate 41,750,376 downwards.
AAGAAATGTGAAATTTGTGTTGAAGCCAAAATGGCTAAGTTACCTTTTCCCTCGATTGAAAGGTGTACTGAACCTCTTGGTTTAATCCATACTGATATATGCGATTTGAAATTTGTACAAACAAGAGGTGGAAAAAAGTACTTCATCACGTTTATTGATGATTGTACTAGATATTGTTACTTATATTTATTAAGTAGCAAAGACGAAGCCTTAGAGGCTTTTACCAAGTATAAAGCTGAGGTTGAAAATCAACTTGGTAAACGAATTAAAATAATCCGAAGTGATAGAGGTGGAGAATATGTAGCTCCGTTTGAGAAATTATGTTCTGAAAATGGGATAATTCATCAAACGACGGCTCCTTATTCACCACAATCAAATGGTGTTGCAGAACGAAAAAACAGAACTCTTAAAGAAATGATGAACGCCATGTTGATTAATTCGGGTTTACCTCAGAACATGTGGGGGGAAGCTATTTTGACAGCTAACCACATTTTGAACAAAATCCCACTTAAAGGTAAAAATGAGACGCCGTACGAATTGTGGAAAAATCGTAAGCCGTCTTATAAATATCTTAAAGTGTGGGGGTGTTTGGCTAAGGTGTCTGTACCTGAACCAAAGCAAATGAGAATCGGACCTAAGACGGTCGATTGCATTTTTATCGGATATGCATACAATAGTATGGCTTACCGATTTTTGGTACACAAGTCTGATAATCCAGACGTGCATAAAGGTACCACGATTGAATCGAGAAATGCTTCATTTTTTGAAAATATTTTTCCTTGTAAAGAAAGAGAAGAATCAAGTTCTAATAAAAGAACTTATGAACCTGATGTCGACACAACACCTGTTGGTGACGATCATGTAGACGAAGAGGTTATTGAACCTAGACGTGGTAAAAGGATAAAAACGGCTAAGTCGTTTGGACCTGATTTTATTACGTATTTATTGGATGACGAGCCAAAGTCCTACGGGGAAGCTCTATCCAGTCCAGATGCACCGCTCTGGGAAGAAGCTATTAATAGCGAAATGGAGTCTATTCTGCAAAATCACACGTGGAAGTTGGTTGATCTTCCACCGGGTTGTAAACCTTTAGGATGTAAATGGATCCTAAAGAAAAAGTATAAAGCAGATGGAACGGTCGATAAGTTTAAAGCTCGTTTGGTAGCCAAAGGGTTTAAACAAAGAGAAGGATATGATTTCTTTGATACATATTCACCTGTAACCAGAATATCGTCTATTCGGGTGCTTATTGCGATTGCTGCTTTGCACAATCTCGATATTCATCAGATGGATGTGAAAACTGCGTTTCTGAACGGTGAATTGGAAGAAGAAATTTATATGGAACAACCCGAGGGATTTGTAGCACCTGGACAAGAGAAAAAGGTGTGGAAATTAATAAGGTCGTTGTACGGACTTAAGCAAGCTCCTAAACAATGGCATTTGAAATTTGATAACATTATGATATCAAATGGATATAAAATCAACGAGTGTGACAAATGTGTGTACATTAAAGGTACATCTGACTCGTTTGTCATAGTCTGTCTATATGTAGACGACATGTTAATCATGGGTAGTACTCGTGAATTGATCATGAATACTAAAGCAATGTTAAAAAGAAATTTTGACATGAAAGATTTGGGTGTTGCTGATTTAATCCTCGGGATTAAAATTGAAAGAACCCCAAATGGAATTGTCTTATCACAATCTCATTATGTTGAGAAAGTGTTAAAGAAATTCAATGCCCATGATGGTCCTACGAGTAGGACGCCGATTGACTTAAGTATAAATCTTACTGTCAATAAGGCTGAACCTGTAGCTCAGTTAGAGTATTCTCAAGTTATAGGCAGTCTGATGTACTTAACAAATTGTACACGTCCAGACTTGGCCTATCCTGTGAATAAACTGAGCAGGTATACAAGCAATCCCGGTGTTGAACACTGGAATGCTTTGAATCGGGTTTTAAAGTATTTGAAATACACCCGAGAGTATGGGCTATACTATACAAGATATCCTAATGTACTTGATGGATATTGTGATGCTAGTTGGATATCTGATTCTAAAAGTTCACATTCCACTAGTGGTTACGTCTTCTGTATCGGGGGCGGAGCAGTTTCGTGGAAGTCAACGAAACAAACGTGTATAGCCAGATCCACCATGGAATCTGAGTTTATAGCTTTAGATAAAGCTGGTGAAGAAGCAGAGTGGCTTCGTCACTTTTTGGAAGATATTCCATGTTGGAAAAAGTCTGTGTCTCCCGTGATGATTCACTGTGATAGCCAAGCAGCTATAGGGAGAGCACGGAGCATTATGTATAACGGTAAGTCTCGACATATTCGTCGGAGACATAATACCGTTCGACAATTGATCTCAAATGGAGTAATTTCCTTAGAGTATGTAAAATCTAAGGAAAATCTGGCTGATCCTTTGACAAAAGGAATGAATCGAGATCAATTGAGCGTGTTGCTAGAGGGAATGGGTTTGAAAAACCACAATCCATCGAACGATCATAACGGTAACCCTACCTTGATGAATGGAGATCCCATGAACTTGGTTCAAAGGGAAAACTAAGTTATGAAAGTTCAATCGAGCACTTGTACTCATCCCTAAAGGCAATTCAAGTGCTGTTTCCTGATGTGTGGTAATAGGTTAAGTTCTCGAGGAGACTTTTAATGAATCCCTACCTTGAAAAGGTTAAGTATGTCAGGATACTTAAAATGGGAGGTCACCTATATAAATGTGAAGTGAGGGCCGCTTCAAATGTATACATTTATGAATCCAAAGTGTTGTCCATGGCCAAAACGGACACAACATAGAACGGGAAATTGAACGGAATTTATTGCGTGAATAGCATTGACTCGTTGTACGTTGTGGGGGAATAGTTCAAGGCATCGTGTCCACTAGGCCTCCTGTACTTCCGATGTTGTTCACTACGGAAGGTTCAAAGCCGCAAACTACCTTTCCGGAAGCGATAGATTCTTTTGGGGAATTGAACGAAGAGTCTGCATACATGCATGCATTGATTTCCACTCATGTGGGGGATTGTTGGAAAATCATTAAGTCAAAGTTGGTTTTATCCAACGTTTGACCGATTTGACTGGCTATAAAATTAATTCCGATTGGGAAATAAATTGTACGATAATTTTCTACGTCGTTCGTAGATAATTATAGAATTTTATTTCGTCAAAAACCGATTTTCGGTGAGTGAGAAATAAATTGTTAAAGATAGCCAATTAAAAAGGCATTTAATTGAATATGTAATAAAGTGTAAGACTTTATTACATTGAAATGTGTAATAGTTATTACATCCCACATTGAAAGATGTAATAAAGTTATTACACTTAATAAGTGATTGGAGGATTAATGTGTTCAACAAGTGAGTAAGACCATGGACCGTTAAGGTACATGGCAATCGCCACACGCGCGTCCGTCCGTCCGTCCGCTCGGCTCGGCTCGGCTCGTGCCCGTGCCCGTGCCCGTGCTCGTGCTCGTGCTCGGCTCGGCTCGGCTCGGCTCGGCCCGGCCCGTCCCGACTCGACTCGCCTCGCCTCGTCCTTGGACTTGGACTTGGATCTTGGCAATTGGACTTTGGGCTGGACTTGGGCTTCCTTGGGCTCCTTGGGGCTTCTGGGCCTGGCCATCGTAATAGTTTTGCTGACGGGCTGAACTATTTTTGTTGATTGGGCCTACGTGAAGTGGGCTGGTTTGGTTGAACACAAAAAGGCTTAAGGCCTGATTAGAAAATAATATTATATAATATAATTATATTAATATTATTTTGAATTTCGAAAATCCTCAAAGGTCAGATGACCAGGTTCATTCCTAACGTTACAATGGTGTAATGAGGCTGAACGTTACAAGGTGGTAATGAGGCTGCATTACTCACCCGAATGAATGCCTTTGTTGACCCTTCACATGCATGTGGACGCCTATAAATAGAGTGTCTTAGGCTGCATAACAAACACAGAAAAAACGAAAAAGAATTTCCCAGCATATCATACAGTTTATACTCCTCACTTTTTCTCGTTCGAAAGAGGTTCTGCTCTGGTTGCTTCAGAGAAGAACAACTGAAAGTCGTTGTATCTTTGGGGACATTACGTCTGAAAACCGTAGCAAACACGGGACGTATTTGTCTTGCGGATAGCGAAAGCGCCTCGACTACCCGCAATCTGATCGAAGTTCGTGTCCAGTTCTGACGTACCACCGGAGTTGAAGATCTGTTCGAGTGTTTCTCATCTTCTTCATTTCTTTATTTTTATTTAGTTTCTGGAAAAGTGTAAAGTCTCAGTTGTACTGATTCTAATCCAGAAACAAGCACTGTAATAGCTACGTAATACCAACAAAAAAATCAAAGCAATTGGAATTTCACACAAAATTCAACTCAACAAATCCTCACCGGCTTTAGGATCGAGGACGTGAACTCGCCGAACAAGCTGAGCGTGCCAGCTCTCGACCACCAGATGAACATCCCAAATTTTGAACCTGAAATCGAACGACCGGGCGCCCGGGTTAGGGATCAGAGGCGGAGAGAATCGGGGCGGCGTCGGCCCCGTCTTCTCTCTCTCCCCCGCGATGTACACGTCCATGGCCTTGCCCACGCCGTCGTAGTCCACCCAGGCGTTGTAGAACCGGACGTCGTCCGCCGGCGAGGTGAGGAGGAGGTGTTCGAGAAGGCCGACAACCAGCGGGGGCTTGAACGTCCGAGATCCGGTGCGGCATCGCCGCCCGATTCGGTGAGGCGAGAGAGGAGACATTGCCCGTAAAAACTCTATCTCTACAGCCGCCCTATCTTTTCATCGATCGCGATCTCCGTTCGGATCGACGAGGAAGGTGACTCCGTTCGGAGCTTTCCCACCTTCAACGCCATCGATTCAGCGGCGGAGAAGAGGAGAAAGAAGAAGGCGACGGTGGCCGTGGAGGAGGAGGATCTGTTCGCGGTGGCCGTGAACAATGAAGACGAAGTTCTCCGCCGCGTGTTCAGTGTGTTTTTCGATTTGATTTAGGGTGAAGTGGGGTGGGGTGCGAGTATGAATAATAGAGGGGTAACGATGTCTTTACGCATTTTAGGCGGCCTAATTGACACGCGTAATTTCTCGAAAAAATATTAAAAATTGGTTTTTATTGCCATTTTTTCCTTAATTATTATAAGTTTAGCGGGACGATTAATTTATATGATTTGTAATTATTATTAATTTTTACGTGGTAATATATCATTACGTACGTGCGCAGGAATCTATCAAACAATCAGCTCTCTGGTCCAGTACCTGAATTTAAAAAGACCGAACTACTCATCGTGTGAGTATATATTCTGAAAGTTCTTCATAGCTAGCAACGAATGTTCATGTACATTTTTTTATTTACAATTATATATACTACTTATTAATGAATATCGCGTACAGGGATGTAGGAAACAATCCAAGACTGTGCGGCCCATTCACTCATAAGAAATGCTCTTGCTCTTGATCATAGATGTGTTTTGCTGATCGACTCGCGCGACCGTACTTGAAATTACTAGTATAATACTTTTTTTTTTTTATGGAAAAATATACTCCATTATATAGAAAGATCAGTACTAGTATAATACTAATTTGATTGATTTGTACTGTGAAATACTATATATACGTATGGCGTATCGTATGAACTATATATACTACGTACTGTGTATATGAATTGTACTGCTGTTATCGTTTATGAAATATTGTATCCTATTATATATACTACTATGTATTTGAATAATGAATTGTACTGGTGTACGTAATCTTTTATACTACATACACATGTTTTCTAATCAATATTTCATACTTTTGAGATTTTATTTTTGACTCACCACGCTACAATACACATGTTTTCTAATCAATATTTCATACTTTTGAGATTTTATTTTTTACTCACCACGCTACATTTTGAATAGTACGAGTAATTTTTAATTTTTCCATAATCTTCCCTAAATTTTAGTTAAATCTAAGGAAAAATTAATTGAAAATTAGAAGCTTGAATTGAATTGAAACTTTTTATTTTAGATATATTTGGACTAAATAATACTCCGTATCTAATATTTGCTTTAGAGTTTTCTGACTCTAATATTGTATTAATTTAATATAAATAAATGAGTATTGTAAATAAAAAATTGTAAAAAAATACTTTTAATTTAAGAGTGTGGAGAATTTTGTGATACTTACTAAAAAGTGAAGTGTTCAAATTTTTGATATTCAGAAATAACAATTGTTAAGAACATTCTGAATTTCAATTTTTTTTTTAATTATTAAACGTCACACCATCTCAAATATTTAGTCAAATAGAAATAGTTACAATTGGAAATTAAGAACTTTTAATTTTTTTTTTTTTTTTTTTGTTATTTTCCACTTTAACGGTGGCAAAACTTTTATTTTGGTCGTAAGTGTTAGTCTAACAGGTAGAAAAGAGATCGGTGAATACTTCTAAATGTAAGAAATGGAGCTTGAAGTCTGCGCCAGCTGCTCGTTCTTCGATTGTCAAAATTTTGTATATCGATATAATTTTTTCATTACTTTTATTTTGATATATTTATCAAAAATAAATATATTCACAAAACGAAAAAACGTACTAATATAATGGGAATGGAGAGATTGGGCATGCTGTTTCTTGTTTTGATGCTGTTTCTGAGGGCTATTTATGCCGATCATCACACGGACGAAGGTTCGTAATCTTCGATGATATCAGTTTTCGTATACTGTATGTTTGTAGAATAATACATAACTGATTTGAATCTCCAAATTAACATATATATTTGTTGGACAGGTAACATATATTTTCATTTTTCGAAACATCTTGAATCTTGATTATCTCTTTAATTAATTAATTTCTGTGTGTGAGTTGCGATTTAATTTATTGTAGAGATTTATCGAGCAACAGACTATCGGGTGGAATACCTACAACATTGGCCAGTAGTAACAATCTTGGATATATGTGAGTACACGTCATTGTCATTCTAATTAGTTTAATGATGATGAATTTTTCTTATGTGTGTGTTCGATCTGATTAAGACGATGATCTATTATTGTTACTCACTCAGTAATATATCAAACAATATTCTCACCGGCAAAGTACCAGCAGAACTCAACAGCAGCGCATATGTGTGAGTGTCGATTGATCGATCGATCCAAAAGTTACTTAAATCAGTTCGTAATTAATCTGATCAGTTGAATCGTGTTGTTGTTTTTGTACGCGCGTGCAGGGATACATCACATAATCAAAATCTGTGCGGTGAATACGCTGTTCCTCATACGACATGCCCTACTTGATGTTTCGTGATTCTAAACACACACATGATCGTACCTTCAAGTATCTATTGTATGTTTACATTAATATATAAAGTTTTTTTTGTCGAAAAAATATAGGAGTATAACATAAATAAGATGTTAATTAGGAAGAACTCCGAGTTACGTTTTATTTTGAGTATAAGGAATTATTCTATGTATCCGGTATGTACATCACATTGATTAATGATGTGATAATCTTCAACCAATCATTGTTTGACATTTGATAACTTACAAAATAAATAAAAATAGATGAATAATTTTTAAAATTTTTATGCTTTTTAATCAGCATAAAAATGATTTATAATATAATTAATTAGATAAATTTAAATTTAAAAATATATAATTTCAATATTGATTCATTCATCAAAATCAATTATCAATATTATAAATTATTTTTTTTAATTGTTTACACTATAATTTATTTATTACAATCATAGTATTATATATTACACTATAATTTGCGACCCGACGATCTATAGTCTGACGACCCTGGAACACGGCTATTTTGGTTCTAGACCCAATATTTCTGAAAAAAATAAAGCCAAAAATTAGGATGCATTCGATCAAACATTTTACAGAATTAAAATTGAAGTTCTCATTGTACATTCAAGATCATAAATTAGCAACTACATTTGATTTCGAAAAGAAGCTAGTGTGACTATAACACGTCCCAAAGTAGTATTATTAGTCAAATAAAAATGGTTATAATTGGAAATTAAGAAATTGTAGACTTACTCTGTTTTTTATTTTCCTCTTTAAGGGTGGATTCATCCAATCCAACCAAAACTTTTTATTTTTGTCATAGTTTTTAGTCTAACCTGTAGAAAAGAGATAGCTGTTAATACTTCTGCACCAGCTGCTCGTTCTTTGATTGTCAAAATTTGTATAGCAATATAATTTATTCGTAACTTTATTTAGAGATATTGTAAGAAATCAGAAGATGATTTTCCCTTGTCTTTCATTGATAAATCAATTATTGGAAATGACATAAATACTGTATGATGTTTAATTATTTATTTAAATTATTTGACACAATTACCGGTTGAATGAGTCAACCAATTGCCACGTCATGTTTTAACCTGGTGTAGCCGATCAAAAGACCAATTTTGATAATTTTATAAGATAAATGACTACTTATTGGAAATGACATCGCGACAGGACCAAATATGATGTTTTAAACTGGTGTAGCCGGTCAAATGACCAATTTTAATAATTTTATAAGATAAAAAACTACATAATGGAAATGAAATCCCGACATGATCAAATATGATATTTTTCCAATTATGGACTAACTAAGGTAACAGTATAGGATCATGCGATATTTATGAGGATGATGTGTTGGTCAAAGATTGAAGAGTGATTTATTCTAACAGAGATATATTTATAACCTCGACCAGTTTTCAAGTTGGGGGTTATATACACACATCGAAAAATTCCTACTAATATTATAGTGGGAATGGAGAGATCGGGCATGCTGTTTCTTGCTGTGATGCTGTTTCTGAGGGCTATTTATGCTGATTATCACACGGACGAAGGTTGGTAATTAATATTTGAGGATATACAAATCGATTTGAATCTCCAAATTAACATGATATATATATTGATATTTGTTGGACAGGTAATGCTTTGCTTGCGTTGAAGAAAACGATAAGAGGTGATCCCAACGGTGCTACAAACAATTGGACTACTTCCAATGACCATTGCAAATGGGCTTATGTTACTTGCAACGGAAATAACAGAGTGACAGAAATGTAAGAAACGCGATCGATTTCATCATGTTATAATTAAATAGTTAATGAATTTCGTATATATATTATATTAATTCGTCTTCACTTATGTCTCATATATGTTTAATTTCAGAAATATTCCGAACATGGGTTTATCAGCTGAACTGGTTGCGGATTTGAGCGCGTTGACGAACCTGCAATATCTGTATGTTTTACGTTACTTTGTTCAACTCAAATCGTTTATTAACTTGAATTAATGAACGAACAAACACCACTATTTATTATTAATTTAATTGGTCTGATATATAGGGTATTATCAAACAACAACATACGCGGGCAAATACACCCCGGCTTTGAAAAACTTTCTGCATTGTCGACCTTAGATTTGCACAGTAACCGTCTCGATGGAATCATACCAGACGTGTTCGACAAGTTGCCGTATTTGCTTTACTTGTGAGTTTATTATTTTTTCATTTTTCGAAACATATATCTGATCATCTCTTTAATTAACTTCCGTGTTGCGATTTTATTGTAGAGATTTATCGAGCAACAAACTATCGGGTGGAATACCTATGACATTGGCTAGTGATATTAGTCTTCTTGGATATATGTGAGTACACACGTTAATTTGATGATGATTTTTTTTCTTAATAATGTGTTTGTTCTAATTAAGTTGGTAATCTGTGTTATATATATTATTGTTACTCAGTAATATATCAAACAATATTCTCTCCGGCAAAGTACCGCAAGAACTCAAAAGCAGCGCATTTGTGTGAGTGTTCGATCGATCGATCCAAAAGTGACATATCTCTTCGTACGTATAATCAGTTCGTAATAATATCAGTTGAATCGTGTTGTTGTTTTTGTACGTGCAGGGATACATCACATAATCAAAATCTGTGCGGTGAATACGCTGTTCCTCATACGACATGCCCTACTTGATGTTTCGTGTTTCAAAACACACACACATGATCTTGCTTCTAATAATGTGATCATTTGTGCCTTCAAGTATCTATTGTATGTTTTCATTATAAAGTTTTTTTTAAGCAATGATCACACCTCGTTGACACAAATAACAAAAGAAGTATAACCATTAATACTAAACCAACATCAAGTATATATATTATTGTACATGTTAGATGACAGCACATATTCCATAAAAACACGTTTTTACCAATTTTACCGACTTCTTATTTTCATTAAATGATTTTAAATATTAGTATAATTAGATAAGACATATATAGTATATAAAATAATCAAAATTTTGAATATAGTGTTGTGATATAATTAGAACGTCATAAATATATTAAATTGTTTTGGTTTAATTTTCTTTTGCGTAGAAAATAGCAAAATAATACAGTATAATATTTTAATTATCAAAAATAGATTTGGTAGTGTATATTAAAAGTAAAATAATACAGTATTATATTGCAATTTTTGTAAATAATTTTTTTTGTTTTTTATTGTTTTCTAATATAAAGAAAATTAAATTACCAAATCTTGCAATTTTTTTAATTTTCAAAATTAATTATATAACATAACAAAATTAATGAGAAAAAAACAAATATTGTCAATGTTATATGAGAAATGAATTTCAATAATAATAATAATAATAATAATAATAATAATAATAATAATATAAATGAAAAGGATGTACTCCACATGCCAGAATCAATTTTTGGAACTCGGCTCAAGGCCGACTGCCGATCCAGCCATTTGAGCCGATATTTTTAAATAAAAAATACTACTCATATTTTTAACATCAAATAATTACGAAAATCTTAACGTGGGTAGTTAAAAACGGGTCGGTTTCTGTTGGTTATTTTTGTACAAAATGTCTAAATCCGAAACATAAAATAAAATTTAGACTAGAACAGTACTACTGATCTTTACAATTCCAGAATAAAATTAAATAAAATAAATAAATTAATTAATCTTGAATCAGGCTTCTAACAGAAACTTGTTGCGGGTAATCGAGGCGCTTTCGCTATCCGCAAGACTAAAACGCCCCGTGTATGCTACGGTTTTGCGACGTTAGTCCCCAAAGATACAACGACTTTCAATCATCTTCTAGTCTGATGCACACCAGCTAGAAGCTCCGGCGAACGAGGAAAAAGAGAGAATCGAGCATATGCAAATGCAAGGAACTAAATATTGCCTACACAATATTCTAACTATATGAGAATGCACTTAGAGAGAAGAGATGTGGGATATAATCTGACGGCGACGCAAGGTTCGATCTTCGGGTGGGACAAATTTTCATTGAAATATTATGAAGGTTTGTCATGGGGTTTGACATGTTGGCTCTCTCGCACAGGTGTCTGCTACTCGGGCAAATCCCTCGATTTACATCATACCCGATCGAAGGTGGGGTGGAGTTTCTCGTCTCTCCTCCTTATCAAAAAAAAAAAATCTTTATATATTTTATTAAATATATAAATAAAATGCTGATAACTTTTCAAGTTATTGGGCCGTCTATTCAAATTCTGTACAACCTATATTGGGCTGACTATTCAAATTTCGTACTACTCATTTTAGGCTAGCCCAACAGGCTTAACCTAATTAAATATTTCAACTAATTTTACTCAACCCAAAGGCTGGTAAGCCCAAGCTATAATAACCAACATGTTGTTATTTAACAGGCATAATACAAATTAAATTTGTATAGGCCCAAGAAAAATCTCGGAGGCCCAATAATTCAAGGTTAATGGATTTACTCAATGTTGAAACATTTTACTACTCTTCATATAACATCACAAGAGTATTGATTTTCTCTCCACATTCAATGTGGGATTGTGACTTTTCACATTCTCAACAATCAATACACAAGACATTTTATAATGGTTCTCACAAACTAATTATCTCCTACATTCCGATGTGGGATGAGACTTAATTATCTCATTCAATAATGCATTTTCACTTGGCTAATTCATTTGTTTATCAAAATCGTAGAAAATTATCAACAAATTAATTCCAATTTGAATTAATATTTAGCCATAAAAAATCAGTCAAATATTTGTCAAACCAAATATTTTATTCCAATTTTTTCAACAATTTCAAGCTCAATTTCTTCAACACATGGGCGGCTAGCTAGCTAGACCCGAAGCTCGCTCAACCCGCCCGCCCAAACCTACAATCTGGGCTAGTACGTAAAAACAACTCAAATCAAATTAAGTGGGTAAGGTGTTGAGCATTTCTAAAAGTGAAAAAGTTGTGTTGAAATTTAGCAAAGTACTATTTCCGTATCAAATTAATGGTTCCATCTCATTTTGTAATTTGTAAAAGAAATGTGACCATTAGTTTGAAATAGAGGAAGATATATATAGTAGTTGATTTTTGAACAACTTATCAAGAAAATTTGTCATTTAAATCTTTTTTTTTAATGTTTAGTCAATCTTCTAGAAATGAGAGTAGTAAAAATGCTAGAAGTTTAGAATAAAAAAAATTAATGGGAATTAAGTTGAAATCGAACGCATGAATGCCCCTATACAAATCCTCACCCCCAACACAATTTTTTTTTTTTTTTTATCGGAAAAATATATTATATAAAAAGAGTACTAGAGGTACTAAAAAATACAAAAGATTACAAAATACCACACCTAAATGAGACACAATCGAGGATTACAACACCAATCTTGAAAAGAAAAGTTTCTAAGACTGCGCCCTTTTAAAGAGACAAGACTCCAAGACTTCGCTTTGACTTCCTCAAATATTTTTTCAGGTGTAGTTTCGATGCCTTCAAAGATGCGAAGATTTCTCGCTTTCCAAATGAACCAAAGCACGCAAGACCAAATACATACAAGAATTTTTTTTGAACTTTTTTTTCTCCAAACACCTACGTGTTGCAACAGGTGAGCCGCCAACACAAATTTAATTATATAAATATACTCAACAAAATTATATATATTTCTCATTTCAGTTTCTTGGATATATACAAATTACTGCAGTGTGGAAATGGAAAGATTTGTCATATCATTTCTTGTTGCGATGCTATTTCTGATGGCTACGAATGCTGCTTCTTTTTCTTTTGACCCCAAAGAAGGTTTGTAATTTTAATAATATCATGTTATGATCGATATGATATATATGATCACAAACAGTTTTATGTTTCTGAAATATGAATAAAAAACATATTGATATTCGACTTTCCAAATCAACTTAAGATCGATATAGAAAAATAATTATACAATTGTTTTGTTCGACAGTCGAGGCTTTGATGGTCTTCAGGAATAGCACAAGTGGTCCTAGCATGGTAACGATAAATTAATATTTTTGGTTGTCAAAGTTTACTCGTGGACATAGCGTCATTTTTTGGTAACACGGAAAATTTCATCGGATGGGGCACCCATAATCGTGTTGGGCCTGCTCTGATACCATGTCAAAGTTGGGCCAATAATACTTTAAAAGACCTTGTTAAAGTCTAACTTATATTTAAACTTTATGACCTTGTTCTAATCGATTTACTAGCTCTACATTCGTGCAAGTATATATATATATATATTCTGAAAGCTCATAGCAACGATGAATTCACGTACATTTTTCCATTCACTATAATAAGAAATGCCCTTGATGTTTGCGACTCAACGCATGCACTTGATTGATCACTTCTGGATCGATCGATAGATTTGTGCCTTGAAATATATATATCGTATCGTATGGACTATATAAAATATATTTGGAAGTTGGAACTATATATATATACTAGCTAGCTACTGGATTGACCTTTGAATAAGGGTCCCGCACACACGAGAGCGGGAGCTCGAATATACACTAGAGAGCCTCATTCTAACTTAAAACCATATGGTACTAAGTAGGAGAACTCCCTAGGCTTATATCATAGACTCCCCTCTCACAATTATTCGATGTGGGATAACTCACAAGTGGCATTCACACATTAACAACTTCAACAAGAGCGTGTGCTTTGGCCTTTTGCAAATGGATAGAATATTGTACAGTTTTTTTTTTGTATACTTGGGGCGGGAGTTCATCGAGCTCGATTAATTGATGGATGAAGAAGTTGTTCCTTCGAGAGCTAGCCGTGTGAAATGGCAGATTAGTCCCTATAGGATTGGATCATAAAAGTCGGATCTTCGGTACGTAGCTAGCGTTGATGGGTGAATGATAGATGATCTCGATCTCGATCTCAACCGAAGGTCGACTACTCATTCCCTGCATATTAAACGAATGGTTTATAAGAAAACACACCAAGATGTATTGTCATGTAGTGAATGTGCAAAAGTCCAAGGTGGTGTTATATGTTCATGTGATCACATTTTAATGTAATTTAAAATGTGTTTTTTTTTTCTTTTTCGTTACGTGTTTTATTCTAAGACGACTATGATGATGCATTTTATCGATCGAGGCAGCAGCCAACCCTAGGTGGCTAGCTCCTTTAAACCTTAGCTACCAATTATATATATATATATATATATAGAGTAAAAGATGATTTTGACAATTAATTGGAGATATGTCTCTATAGCCGCCCCTACCAAATTCCATGTCCCATTTTTGACAAACCAGCCAAGGTAAGATGCTTCTTGTCCCGGTTTTTATCGATTGATAACTATCTTATCGTCTTCTTCTTCGCATGAAATATTCTTTTAGATCGAATCGAGTGTCCAAAATCTACACCGTCCATTCTCTCTTGTGGACGAGACGAGGAGAGAGGATTACAACAAATATCTTTGAAACAAAAAAATTGATCATACATTTATTTATTTATTTATTCCAGTAAAAAAACATCACACATATATATATATATATATATATATATATATATATATATATATTTAAACTCCACTTACAATTATTTTTATTTGTTTGCAATTTTCTTATTCCATAAAGTGTGTGGATGTTGTTCGTCGAGTGTAAAGTGATATAAAATGAAAATGAATAACAATATGAAAGGAACTTGTAATGACAAGACTTTAACATCGTATAGAAATTGTGCCAATACACGGAATTTGAAGATTCAAACCAAACACAATCAACATCCACTACTCATCGTGATTAATTTATATATCCTCTCTTGGCAAAACTAACATTGATTTTTCTTCGTTTGCTTCTCTATTTATACTTCCCAATTATTTGCACACAACATAATAAAATAAAATAAATAGTACCTAATTACGTGTATCCGTCTGTCGAACAACAATCACCAGTCGAGCATGGAGTCGTTTATCTTGCATGTTGCGGTACTGTTTCTTCACTTATGCAGCTTCTTACTACCTGGAGTACATGGGATGGTCCATCGACACAAATTCGTGGTAAGCATGATACGTGCACTCGTCGTTAAATTAGTGTTTCAATTTACAAAATCGATTTTATGAGCTTCAAGATCATGCTGATAATGAGTTCTTCTGTAAGAAGTAAAAAATAAAAAGTAGTTAATGATCTAAATATGAAATTACTATGGTCATTGTCCCAAAATTTTAAATTAAAAAATATTACAATATTTCTTTTTTATTTTTTTGATAAAAAAGTAATTTAGGAATCAAAGTAAAAATACTAATTAATAAAATCATTTCATTTTTAAAAGTAAATGTTGTTGTCGAACTTTAAGTAAAGAAAATTCGTGAAGAATAATTTTACGGAAAATGTAGTAGTAACTAGTAGTGTTACTTTTTGTTTTGCTTTTTGGTATGATTAATGGATTGTTTATTTATTTTATATACATGAAAGGAAATAAGGAATAACATATTTTGGAAGTAGACAAAATCAAGAGGCAATTTTAAAAAAATTAAATGAATTAATTAAATTGATAATATATATTTATTTGTGTAGTTGAGGGATAGTGAATATACGAGATTGTGCAGCAGCAAGAATATTTTGACCGTTAACGGCGAATTCCCGGGGCCCACACTACACGTAACGGAAGGAGATACACTCGTAGTTGATGTTATCAACAGAGCTACCCAGAATGTAACCATACATTGGTATATAGTAATAATCAAACTCTCATCGATCTTCACCATTTTTATTACAAGTCGAAAATCGAATCAAATCGAACATTTGTTTCTCGTTTTATATATACTTATAGGCACGGAGTGAAACAGCCGAGATACCCATGGTCCGACGGGCCCGAGTACATAACCCAATGCCCGATCCGGCCCGGCTCGAGCTTCAGCCAAAAGATCGTCCTTTCCGACGAAGTCGGAACCCTATGGTGGCACGCCCACAGCGACTGGTCCCGCGCAACCGTTCATGGGGCCCTCGTCGTTTATCCGAAGAAGAAGAACAATTTCCCATTCCCTAAACCCGATTTTCAAATCCCTATCATAATCGGAGAGTGGTGGAAGAGCGATATACAAGCCGTCGTCGACGAGTTCCTCTCGAGCGGAGGCGATCCAAACGTGTCGGACGCTTTCCTCGTAAACGGACAACCCGGTGACCTGTATTCTTGTTCATCGTCAGGTAATAATTCAGTTCTGTTCAGTTCAACTTGTTTCGGTTCGAAACTGCAAACATGATTTCAATGGGTCGGTTCCGAGTTGACCAAAACTTGAACCGAAACCGCCGGTTCGACCCGAATATGAACATGTTGACCTTCATGTTTGACCAGATATATTATTCGGGTCGAACCGGCGGTTCTGGTTCCGGGTCCACTAAAACCGCGAACATGATTTAATTGTGCCGGTTCCGGGTTGACCAAAACCGGAACCAAATAACTCGGAATCGCCGGTTCGACCTTAATATGCACCTTTTGACCTTTATGTTTGACCAGATACATTCAAGCTATCGGTAGACTACGGAAAAACGTACCTCGTCCGGATGATCAACGCGGTGATGAACAACATCATGTTCTTCAAAATCGCCGACCACAACCTCACCATCGTCGGATCGGACGGGGCCTACACGAAGCCGTTCACGAGCGACTACATCGCGATATCCCCGGGCCAGACCATCGACTTCTTGCTCCGGGCCAACCGAAGGCCCGATCGTCGCTACTACATGGCTTCCCGAGTCCACGCCGTACTCGCCGGTGGAGCTGTGAACAACTCGACAACAACAGCTATCGTCGAGTACAGAGGAAATTCCTCGTCCTCTACTCCATTGCTCCCGAACCTTCCCGAATTAAACGACACGCTAGCATCGACTAATTTCACGTCTCGACTAAGAAGCTTAGCGAACGAGGAGTATCCGATCGAGGTGCCTAAGAACGCGAGCACGGTGTTGTTCTTCACGCTCTCGGTGAACGCAGTGTTCTGCCCTATCAACGTCTCGTGCGGTGGGTCCCTCGGGGCGAGGCTACGAGCGAGCATCAACAACATCACGTTCGTTCAACCGAGGATTTCCATCTTGCAAGCGTACTATAATCGAATCAGAGGGGTTTACGGAGACGATTTCCCGAGCATGCCGCCTCTGGCGTTCAACTACACCGAGCAGTTTGTTCCTCAGCTCCTGTGGACCCCTCAAAACGGAACGGAGGTGAGAGTGCTCGAGTATGACTCGACGGTTGAGATTGTTTTCCAAGGGACTAATGTTGTCGCAGGGATATATCATCCTATGCACCTGCATGGATATAGTTTTTATGTGATTGGAAGTGGAAGTGGGAATTTCAATCGGAGTAGGGATCCTTTGAGGTATAACCTCGTGGATCCCCCTCTGGTTAACACGATCGCAGTTCCTAGAAGCGGGTGGACTGCAATTAGGTTCAGGGCGAACAATCCAGGTAACATACATACGTCCTACTTCTCCCCTTAATTATCACAACACGTTGTTCACTAAGAGCTTAATTAATTTACTCGTTTTGTTCTTGTAGGAGTTTGGCTTCTGCATTGCCATCTGGAGCGGCATATAAGTTGGGGGATGGAGATGGCTTTCATCGTGAAAAACGGAAAGAGACAGGACGAGACGATGTTGCCTCCACCGCCCGACGTGCCAAGATGTTAAAAGAAAAACAATGAACTAGCATTCATCAAATGAAGATTGACATATTGTCAACATATTTTTACCAATTATATCTGTGATTTTGCCGAGGTAGGCATCACACTTCAATCCGAAAGAAAAAAAGAATACACAAGATCAATAGATCATACTATTCACATATTAATCTAGCGTCACCCCTCCACTTATAGTATCTATATATAGTATCAACCATTCAACCCTCTCGACTCGTAAATGTTCCAACAAAACACCCCCCAACACTGCACACAGTACCCGAGTAAAGACAAGAAGACAACGATTTTTCGGCGATGTTGAAAAGTTTAAAAACGTGTAAATCACAGAGGTTCTGATGCAGATAATATATTTAAATAAGGCAAAGATTGTTTCTTATTCCCCAAGTTATTAGTTATTATTTTATTTATTTTATTAGAATTTTAGTGTACTATTTATATGTCTGGTACTTTTATTTATTGAGTAGTTGTTTTGATATGAAATAAAAAGGTTCCTCTGTTGAGGTTTTTATCAAGTTTCGGTATTCTTTGTTGGTGATTTAAGTGAAATCGCTGTCCATTTAATGTAATTGGAATCATTCAAGGCTTCGGATTAAATCTAGTCAATATAATATAACTTTTGAGAAGTGTGGAGTACACGGTTATATAAAATTGATACGATTTAAGTATTTGGATAAGCATAATAATGCATGTCGAGTGTGATCTCGTGGTTGCATGGTTGCATGGCTAGATGATGATATTACATCATTAATATGATACAAATTCGAAATTGCATGGATTGCCATGCAAGACAACATGAATAGGTGTCAAAGTGAAGGGGTGTCTTCACTAAAAGGTACCTATACATGAATAGGTGCAAAATGAAAAGGTACCTTTTCCAAAAGGTAACTATTCGACCAAGGGGTGCTTAAGTCCAAATGAAAGGGTATCTAATACCTATATAAGGAAGTGAAAATTCATTTGTTGAAGACACTTGAACACACTTGAAAATACCTACAAACATAAGAAGCTTTGAAGCAACAAATAAAGCGGAATATTCCATAAGTTGCTCGTGTTCTAAGCCTAAGACTCGAGTGTCGATATTGTCTTATCCTGCGAGGGATTTCGTGATACCCAGGCTTATAGGGTCGAAATACTCTTTAAGGAAAACGTGTTCAACGTGATTCAATTATCTATCCAAGTCTCCAATCCAGATTCAAGACCGAAGAAACCAACAATCTTAAAGAGTATTTTCATTTTCTGGAAACATGGAGAATGCTTAAATATGATGGCTTGATCAATTTCGATTGAGTAATGCATGAAGATAAGAGAGTGTGCGGGGCAAAACCATAATGGCTTAAAGGCGCGAGTAAATAGAGAGCAAGGTGCGGTACTTAAAAGAACAAGTGCTAACGCTCGTGAAAAAGGTAACACATTTTCAATGTATTAATTATGTATGAAATTTCAAGTAATCTCGATCAGTCGGGGCGCGGTTGTGTTCTGGGCATAAATTGCAACGAGTCTCGACTAGTCAAGACTAAGGTGCGTTCTGGAAAGAAAACGCCGAGTAATTTTGACCGGTAAAGAGCGCGGTGTGTGTTTCGGTTAAGAAACACCAAGGTGTCTCAAAGGTCAAAGTGAGGTGCGTATTTCAAGCATGAAACGCTAAAGAGTCTAGACTGGTTGGTGTCCGTTGTGCAATGCAATTGAGATGAAACGAATATCCGCGAGTTCACTCGAATGATTTGGACATAGTGGTTATACTATGGATATTATGTGCAACATAATTATGTCTCATGAATGAGAGATCGAGGCGTACCTTGTAATAGGGTGTACTCGGAAGAAATCAATAATATGGAACCTTGTAAACGAGGCATATTGACTGGTTGAGACAAGTGTCTCGGATAACTCGTGAATCGCAGGGGCATTGCGACTCGAGGATGCACATAGGCATGCGACCTATGGTGATCTCATTTGTTTTATGTTTAACAGTGTAATGACTTTGACTAAAGTATATAGTCATGAAAAGTCAAAGTACTTTGACGTTATAATTAAACGTGGTTCATGAACTGATCACTCATGGAGAAATCTTTATAGATTTGATGAGACGATTAAAAAGAATTTAACTAATTACTTGACGAGGTGATTAGTTAGTGACTTGGTTGTAAAGTCAGTTATTGGGATGAGTTTAAAGCCAACTTTAATATTCAAATATGGGATACCCAATTCACTTCTAATGATATTAGAACATGAATTCAATGTGGAAAGCCTATATTTGAAATTGAAACACAAGTATATGTCCCAAAAGTTTGTGTTTGAACCTGCATGTCATAGGTTGAAGTTTATCTTAATAAATCTTTTGAAAAAGTGCAATTGCAGGGCACGATAAAAGGATTTACCTATATGAGTGCGAAGTGTGGCAACTTCGGAGCTGTGGCTAAGCTTTATATGCACTCACGAATGGATAAGGACACATGGCCTATTTTGTGTCGGATTTCCTTATGGAATTGTATTATACATGTGTGTGTTTTATCTTCATGTATTCAGATGGGTTGAACGGTTCAATCTTTAAGACACCGTGATTCTTGAATATATGTTAAGTATAATTCACTACGATGAAAATTCAATCTTTAAGACATTTTCATCTTAAGCACGAGTTTGGTTTTATTTGTTGAATTTGTATGATTCAAGGATTGCACTTAAATGGGGGAGGATTGTTGGTGATTTAAGTGAAATCGCTGTCCATTTAATGTAATTGGAATCATTCAAGGCTTCGGATTAAATCTAGTCAATATAATATAACTTTTGAGAAGTGTGGAGTACACGGTTATATAAAATTGATACGATTTAAGTATTTGGATAAGCATAATAATGCATGTCGAGTGTGATCTCGTGGTTGCATGGTTGCATGGCTAGATGATGATATTACATCATTAATATGATACAAATTCGAAATTGCATGGATTGCCATGCAAGACAACATGAATAGGTGTCAAAGTGAAGGGGTGTCTTCACTAAAAGGTACCTATACATGAATAGGTGCAAAATGAAAAGGTACCTTTTCCAAAAGGTAACTATTCGACCAAGGGGTGCTTAAGTCCAAATGAAAGGGTATCTAATACCTATATAAGGAAGTGAAAATTCATTTGTTGAAGACACTTGAACACACTTGAAAATACCTACAAACATAAGAAGCTTTGAAGCAACAAATAAAGCGGAATATTCCATAAGTTGCTCGTGTTCTAAGCCTAAGACTCGAGTGTCGATATTGTCTTATCCTGCGAGGGATTTCGTGATACCCAGGCTTATAGGGTCGAAATACTCTTTAAGGAAAACGTGTTCAACGTGATTCAATTATCTATCCAAGTCTCCAATCCAGATTCAAGACCGAAGAAACCAACATTCTTCGGAATCAACGAAAGTTTGATACTTTAATTCTCGGGTATTCTCAGAATCAACGAGTCCGAATATTTGTTCTATTGCTCCCCGCGCTTGAGCGCACCCTTGTTGATGAACTCGATCCATATGATGATTTGGAAGACGAATCAACCCCGATATGGGATGACGAGCCAATTTGGGATGCCGAGCCAATCTGGGACACCGAGCCTACCGAGCCCGCTGAGCCAATCTGGAATGCCGAGCCCGATGAGCCAATCTGGGATGCCGAGCCTGCCGAGCTAGTCGAGCCGATGTGGGACGCCGAGCCCGTCGAGCCGATGTGGGACGCCATGCCCGTCGAGCTGATCTGGGACGCCATGCTTGTCGAGCTGATCTGGGACGCCAAGCCCGTTGAGCTGATTTGGGACTTCGAGCCACTTTATCAATCCACTACCCATGAGCCGACTCTCCCTGTTGTTGCTACCCCTGCGTCGATTCTTTCAGCCACTACCCTTGCGCCACTTCAATGTGTCGATGCGCTTGCGCCGTGCCCTCTAGTTTGCCGACGGTTGGTATTTGATCCCGGCATCTTCGTGCTCGAGTTTCAGGTTCGCGGTCGAACCTTCTCCTAGAGGGAGAGAATGATGCAGATAATATATTTAAATAAGGCAAAGATTGTTTCTTATTCCCCAAGTTATTAGTTATTATTTTATTTATTTTATTAGAATTTTAGTACTATTTATATGTCTGGTACTTTTATTTATTGAGTAGTTGTTTTGATATGAAATAAAAAGGTTCCTCTGTTAAGGTTTTTATCAAGTTTCGGTATTCTTCGGAATCAACGAAAGTTTGATACTTTAATTCTCGGGTATTCTCAGAATCAACGAGTCTTAATATTTGTTCTATTGCTTCCGCTACGTCAGGTTCAAAATGTAATATTCCCATAAATTAATGTGCTTTTTTTTTTCAAAAATACTTATTAAAATGTGTAATGTTATAACTTTGCATCCTCGTGTATATGTATATGTATTAAAAATGTTAAATTTAAAAATTTGCTCTTATTCATAATTAGGATAAATTAGTTACAATTAATTATATAAAGGGCTAAATACACTTCGCCATCTCAGGATATGAGGTTTTTACATTTTACAACCTAATCGGAAAAGTATTACCGATCAGTACCACAGGATAAGACATATTACACTTTGATCAGTACCACAGGATAAGACATGGAGTATTACACTTTGCCACCTGCGTGTAGCCGGGTCGGAATATTCCAAGGAATATTCCGTGAGATTGAATTCCAAGGAATATTCCGTGAGATTGAATACCACGCTCCAATTATGCGGTTGAGAGTATAATTAATAATAGAGGTGAGGGTTATTTAAGTAATTACTCAATATTAAATAAAAAAATAAATTAAAAAAATATTTAATAAAAAAACAAATCTATCATCTTCTCCAATCTCGATCCGTCTTTGAAATTTGAAGAACCAAACAAACAAAGACCAAATTTACATCATTCACAGTATTTACAAATAATTAATTAAAAGAAAAAAAAATTAAAAATTGATGGAGAGGAGAAATCGATCATCGAGCCGTCTTTGAAATTTGTAGAACCAAACAAACAAAGACCAAATTTACATTATTCGCAGTATTTACAAATAATTAAATAAAAGAAAAAAAATAAAAAAAAAATTGATGGAGAGGAGAAATCGATCATCAAAAAAATGCGGTTTGCCATCAACTCCACCCGGACAACCACAGGAGGTCGAATGCCGTCCTCCCCACCCACCGCGGAAGCTCAATTTTCAGCCCCGACGCCCACCACCACCAAACCCTAGATCACCACACATTCAGTACTCCGCCGCCGCCGCCGCACCACATCAGCCCACCCAACGACGCCGCCGCCTCTCCAGATCCAGATCCGACAACCCCAACAACCACCACGACTTCAAAATCGAAGAGCCCGCCGCCGCCACCGTCGGTCGCCGGAAACACGAGCTTGAAGCAAGAATCCCTCATTGCGATCACCAAAGTCCTTGACAAATTTGCCTCTTTCGACTCTCTCCGACGAAGATGAAGAGATAAAAAAGGAAAAAAAAAACGGAGCTAATTGAGGATTTTCTAAATTGGATTTTGAAGAGATTGAGATTTTCGGGATTTTGCGTAATATGGAGATTAAGATTTTTGTAGTTTTATTTTTATTTTATTTTATTATAAATGAAAAAAAAATCTTGAGTAAAGAATACGAAGGGTAAATTCGTAATCTCCTAAAAACTTAAATTGTTATTTACTAAAGCACCCTCAAAAACAGAATATTCTTTGGAATATTCCGATCCGGATAAACGCAGGTGCCAAAGTGTAATATGTATTATCCTGTGGTAGGTAAAACTTTTCCGATTAAGTTGCAAAGTGTAAAAACTCCATATCTTGGGGTGACAAAATGTATTTAGCCCTTATATAAATATAATTAAAACTTTCTTTAAATCAAAATAATCCTAATTTTTTTTATATATATTAAAGATAGTAATTATGCCCGAATCTGACCAAGAAGAATTAGCGAATAAATAAATTTAAAATGTCTTATCACATAGGAGTATGTGATATAAATTAATCATGTGAATTCATCATATATGAATTCGGGCCGGGCCGAGCACGGTTCACCAAGTCAAATAAGATGGCAAAGATTTCTAAAAGTTAAAAAAGTTTAAAGTGATTTAGCAAATAAATAAATTAAAAATGTCTATCATATAGTATGTGATATAATCATGTGAATTCATCACTTATGAATTCGGCCCGGGCCGAGCACGGTTCAACAAGTCAAAGAAGATGGCGAAGATTTCTAAAAGTGAAAAAAGTTTAAAGTTGTGAAATACGAGATTCGTAAAGACGTTGCTTATGTACAATTGTTTTATATCTTAGTTAATTATGCAGATTTTTATAAAAAATAAAAAATTTATATTTTTATTTTAAAATGTAATTTTATGTTTATTTTTATAACTTAACCACTTTAATTTTTAACTTAAAAATATTATTATACCATTTACTTAAAAAATCAAAAAGTTATATTTTTTTTAATATACATGTATTTATATTTTTATTTTAAAATATAATTTTATGTTTATTTTTATAACTTAACCACTTTAATTTTCAATTTAAAAATATTATTGTACTATTTACTTAAAAAATCAAAAAGTAATATTTTTTTAATATAAACGACTTAAACCAGTAAATAAGTAGTTGAGATGAATATAATACTACAAAGTATTCTTCAACGACTTATTTATAATAAAATTATCAATTTAAAACGTGCTTTTAAGCTTTATTTTTTTCCTATACATATAGTCCACCCCGTAGATAAAGAGTCAAGATTCTACGAAGTCAAAAAAAGAATTTTGAAAAATGTATATTGATTTTGCACATATAAATATAGAAAAAGAGTAGTCAAGATTCTAAGAAGTCAAAAAAAGAATTTTGAAAAATGTATATTGATTTTGCATATATATGTGTGTATAATTCAATTAATTCCCACAAAAAATAATTATATACTCGTACTATATAATTAGAGTTTAGAAATGGAAAGATTTGGCATAACGTTTCTTGTTGCGATATTATTGCTACTATTTTTTTCTGGGGTTACTTGCGCTAATGACGAAGGTTTGTAGTAATTTAATTTCATATATGGTAACTTATTTTATGTTAATTTTTGTAAGTATTTTTGGTTTGACAGTTGAAGCTTTGATGGCGTTTAAGAAAGCCATAACAAATGATACCAACGGCGCAACAAAGGACTGGAGCAGTGACTATGACGATGTCAACCCAGCTTGCACGTGGTTACTTCTAGAATGCGACCACAATAGTGTCGTACAAATGTAAGTACGACTTTTGTTCAATACGGTGAATGAATGTTTCTCAATCGATCATTATGTTTAATTTCGCTTATGTACATGCATGTTTGCATATATATATATATATATATATATATTGTCAGGAATCTTCAGTCCATGAATTTATCGGGTCAACTGGTTGCGGAATTAGGCAATCTGACGAACTTGCAATATATGTATGTTATGCTCTGATCAGAAATGCTATTTGTACATTGACAAGATCTTTGTCAATGTGCAAATTTTTATTTATTTTTTTAGGATAAAAGAATATATTAATTTTATAATAAAAATACGTTTTTCGAAAATATAAATTAAAATTTATTTTAACCAAACGTAAATATTTTTACATTTTTGAAACTTACAAAATGCCCACGTAATATAAATATTAATATTAAATATTAATTAAGTCGTGCGTTTCTACTTATTGGTGCACGCAATTAAATTCATCGAATTTCAAAAAATACTAATATATTTTTTTTCAAAAATTACACAATAAATAAAGAGACTTCTACAGTTTATTTGTGCAATTAAAAATCATAAAAATATTGAAATATATTAACCTAAAAAACACGCGTAAATAAATTATATTATAAAATACATTTTATACTTTAAAATATTTAATAAAAACCTTAACATTTTCATATTTTTTTAGTATATATTTACTATAGAAGTCGTTTATATTTATTGCGCAATTTTTAAAAATTAAAAACGTAATATGTTTTAAAATTCGGGACAAATTTAATTACATGTACGATTAAGTATAAACGCATGAAATTCGGAACAAATTTAATTAGTGTACGAGTAAGTATAAACTCATTACTTAATTGATATTTAAAATTGATATTTATATTAAGTGTGCATTTTGTAGGTTTAAAAAATATAAAAATATTTAAGTTTTCGTAAAAAAATTTAATTAATGTCAAAAATATAAAATATTTAAGTTTTCGTAAAATTGTGTGTACGAATAAGTAGAAACGCATAATTTAATTGATATTTAAAATTGATTTTTATATTATCTGCGAATTTTATAAATTTAAAAAATATAAAAATATTTACGTTTCGTAAAAATGAATTTTAATTAATATTTTCGAAAAATTTATTTTTATTATAAAATTAATATATTTATATAATATAATTTATAAAAAAAATAAACAAACATCAAATCACCTCACATCACGGATTGAAGCGGTGTGCAAATAGCATCACTCTGCTCTGATCGATCAACTGCTGTATATATATTTTAATATTTAAGGTTGTAGTCAGATATCCAACATGACGAACACCATGAAAATTTGTTTGTCGTGATAGGGAATTGTACGATAATAACATCACCGGATATATACCTACCGAGTTAGGAAAGCTTACCGAATTGACGAGCTTTGATTTGTTCAAGAACAATCTCGACGGAGCCATTCCAAATGCATTTGATAACTTGAAGAAGTTGAAATTCTTGTACGCGTGATTATATATATATATATATATATATATATATATATATATATATATATATATATATATATATATATATATATATATATATATATAATCTCGATCTCTTCTTCAAAAAGAAGTTGTAATTATATTGTTTTTGTACAAGGATAGTCGATTACAGATGAACAAGTTGACGGGCTCCATACCTTCAACATTAACCGCTATCCCATTACTTCAAGTTTTGTAAGCTTCATTCTAGCTAGTTAAGTTTATATAAATGTATTAGTATTATTTTTATCGACCATTAATTTGTTGTCACAATCTGTTGTACGTTAATGTTATAGAGATCTATCGAGCAATCAGTTAACCGGTGAAATACCAGCTGGATTGGCCGATCTCACTAATCTTCGATCTGTGTGAGTATCATTTACAAGTTAGTTTAACGATTAATTATTTAATGCTATATGATTTGTAATTATTAATCTTTGTGTTTTAATATCGTGGTTATGCACGCAGGAATCTATCAAACAATCAGCTATCCGGTCGAGTACCTGAGGGATTTAAAAACATTCAATTTGTGTAAGTATATACTCAAAAGCTCATATATATATATATATATATATTTTACTCGCGAGTGACCATTAATATTAATAAACGTTTTTGTGCAGCACGATCGATGTATCAAATAATCCAGGTCTCTGCGGCCCATACACTAATAAGCAATGCTCTTGATCGATGTTTCGCGACGCAATCACGACTTTTTCATAATGCTATATATATGTAATACTACTTACTGCCTATGGATCGATCGATTTGTGGCTTGAAATAATGTATCGTATGAAGAACTATACAATATATATTTGAACTATGTACTATTACTGGATTTCTATCGTGCCCTTTAAGATTTGAACTAATAATTAAGTATTACTGTATAATTTTCACTTTGGAGTGCTTTGATTTTTAACTATACGGGGATCTTCATAAAAAACAAAATCCCACATATAAATGGACAGAATATTGTACGGTTTTTTTTTGTAGGGCTTACTTGGGGCGGCGGGAGTTCATCCAGCTCGATTAGTTGATGGATCGATGAAGTA
The DNA here is from genome assembly GCA_954870475.1 of Euphrasia confusa. NCBI lineage: Eukaryota > Viridiplantae > Streptophyta > Magnoliopsida > Lamiales > Orobanchaceae > Euphrasia > Euphrasia confusa. The sequence goes on along the minus strand of OX940956.1, from coordinate 41,722,683 downwards.
GTTGTTCCTTCGAACTAGCAATAAGTTGGGGGATGGAGATGGCTTTCATTGTAAAAAACGGAAAGAGACCAGACGAGACAATGTTGCCTCCACCACCCGACGTGCCAAGATGTTAGAAGAAAAACATTGAACTATCAACAAGAAGTTGCATAACTTACATCAAATGAAGATTGATATATTGTCAAACATATTTTTACCAATTTTATCGGTGATTTTGCCGAGGTAGGCATCGCACTTCAATCCGAAAAAAAAAAAGAATACACAAGATCAAATAGATCATACCATTCACATATTAATCGAGCACCACCCTTACTTATAGTATCTATATAATATCAACCCTCTCGACTCGTAGATGTTCCAACAAAACAAACCCAACACTGCACACAGTACACCAAGTAAAAACAAGAAGATCAAACCGATCCCAGATTTGCCCGCCCTTCTTGAAGTTGCGAGGGGCGTATTACTTCCAGCAGCTGGACTCGCGTTCTTGACATTTGATCTTTTTGCCCTACGGAAGAGAGAGAGCCTTTCGAAAGCCCTATTTACCAAAGCACGTTCAGAAGCCGAAGCAGGATCTAATGGTATGGACTCCAAATAAGACCATAGAGCAGTCGAGAACAATCCTGAGTCTGTACCATCATCTTCTTGGCCCCCTCCGATCTCATTTACTTGGGCAGTAGGATGATTTACAAAACCATCGTTTTGATTTTGATGTGAAACAACACCTAAAAACGAAGACAAAAAAAAAAAAACACCAACAATCAGCTAAAAACTATCTTAAAGCAGAACAGCTCTTTGAAGCTGGCTCAAACTCCCCCGTTTTCACTAGGGCTCGAGAGTTTTTCACCACCTCCAGGATGACATGGTCTTGCCATACCATCCATCTGATAGAATAATTCATATGCAGATCATTACAAATATTAAAAAAATAAAAACAGAGATACATGCTCAGCAGCTCAAAAATGGATTCATGGGAATTTCCACAAATTTCAATACCTAAAGTTTGTGAATGAACCAGGCCCTGATTTGCTTCTGTGGCAATTACATCACTGGGCCTTTGCTCGCCTGTCCAATGCTGATAGATCATCCCATCGGGACCGTTAAATTGTTGATGTATCATGTAATTACCCATCGTGTTCTCAGGATTGTTCAAATGTGAGCCCGAGGTCATGTTCACGGTTCTACTACCGTCAAAGTCAAAATTATTCACAAAAGGCTGAGAAACCCCAACAGGCCCCACCTCACAAGGCAAAGGGGAGGCATTCAAGTAAAAATCAAACTCGTTTAGATCGTTAAACTCTTCAATCATCTGCTTCCCTTGATTGTCCGCCTGATTATCATGATTCTCTGAGGTTAAAATTGGACTGATCAGATCATCCATACTCAGAAAATCTTCAAGCAAATCCACTTCATTGACAAGGCTATCTTTCACACTAACAATTGCATTTGATGACACCTCGTGTGCCTCCAACAAGGGTAATCCAGTAGTCTCGGGGGGTATAAGGTCAACCCTTGCTGCTACATTCCTAGATGAATGGTCAACCAAATTACTGACAGTTTCAACCTCACCACCAAATGGAAGTTGAACAGGGATAGCAGGGTCGTCTAATATCCCATTCAAAAATTTATCAAAATCATCATCCGACAAGGGAACGTGTCTACTACTATTATTATTATCAACTCTTTCAGTATTATCCACAGTCTTCTCAACTGGACTCTCTTTCTCGACAAGACATTGGTCTTGCTCAAGCCCGTCGTCTTCCCAGTCCTCCTCTTTGAAAGGGGCACCGTATTGCTCCCAATTTTTCGGCCCGGCCCCACTCTTCTTGAAGACTTTGTACAGGGCATAATAGTCCTTTGCTGACTTGCATCTGCTGAGCTCATCTTCATCCATAGTGTACTCATGCATTACCCAGTCAGTGCGTTCTCCGCTGGGTGCACGGCCTTGGTAGTAGACCAGAGTCTTCTTTACACCAACCGCACGAGAGCCGCATGTGATCACACGATCCTTGCCAGTTGCTTTCCAGTACCCATGCCTGGTCCCGCGGTTGGACCTCGCTCCATTTGGGTATTTCCTGTCTCTGGGGCTGAAGAAGAACCATTGCCTGTCGCCGGTTTTGAGTTTCGACATACCTGCAGATTTAATTCACTGTGAATTATGGAAGAAGGAAACACAGTAGAAAAACACTGAAAAGTTTAGCTACGTTTACAGATCTGAAGCAAATTTTACACACAACAAATCAACAGAATTCAGAAACCCATTGAAATTAATCGAAATTTTCGCGGCCAATCAACCCCAAAAATCGAAAAAAGAAAAACTTTTAAGAAAACAGAGCCGATCCGATACACTCGAGAGAGAAATTCGGAGCATTAAAAGAAAATCAAATTCCGAAAACCCTTACCGGGTAATTCCTCGGGATCCCACTTGTAAACATCCGTGTCGCCGATCACGTCGAGACGGTGTCGTTTGCAACAGATCTTTCTCTTCAAGTAGTAAAGCACGAGCTCCTCGTCGGTTGGGTGGAATCTGAATCCCGGAGTTAAAATATTTCCGTCCCAGAAAGGATCCGGGTTCACCTTCATCTTTCACACGCGAGAAAAAAAGATCCCCAAAAAATATGTACACAGGATTTTCAGTAGTGTGTGTGAAAAATGGGGAAAAAGAAACCCTAGGAGAGAGAGAGGAGGTGATGCGGAGGAGGGATGGTGGAGATGAATCGAGGTATTGAATTGGTCGTTGAGGGAAAAAGTGAAATAAAATTAGGTTATTTATTTGAACGATTTGCTGCGGGTGATGTGCACTTGGCTTTCAGTGCGCGCCCTTTGACTTCGAAATTGTTGACTTGGTTTGTTTAGTCTTAATTAATTAATTTAAAATACTAAAAAACAATTACTGTAATTTTTTAATCAAAAAATAAGAAGCTCAATAAAAACAAAAGATTAACTGATCAGTGATCACGGCAAATTATATCTTGCTCCCCAATGTAAGATGCACATCTTACACCTGGTCAACTGTATATAATTATCAGTCAATCAGTTTAGATTTTTTTTTTCATTATAGTCACTTTCTCTTCTCTCTCTGCAGAACACACCCGCACACACCGACGCTGCCATCGCCGCAATTCACCGATCACAGCGGCTCACTCTTTAGCTTCCTTCCAAAATTCATCCGATTCGTCGTTTCCGTCGCGATTCACCAATCACAGTGGCTCACTCTTTAGCTTCATCCCAAAATTCATCTGATTCGTCTTCTCCGATGTCGATGAGATCCCCCTCTCACCGGTTCCACGACCTAGATCTGCTAGTGGAAGCGATCCACCAAGTAACCGCGGGCCCCGCTTTCGGCGTGCTTTACATTCAGCACCGGGTCACGATCCGCCGGAGGAAGAGAAGACGGGGCCTGGATTCTGACGCCTTTGTGTTCGACGAATTGTCCAAGAGAAAATGGATAGGATCGAGAGCCCAAACTTTAGAATCTTAGTGATGAGTTTCTTCCTGTAGTGAGTATTGTTTGTTCATTCATACTATATTACAGTATTTATTATAGATTTTTTTTGTATCCGGTCGATCCGCTCTTGATTTATTTTTTCAAGATCAATGCATAAATCAATATTTTGTTACATGGGTTTTTATAGTTTATTGAGTTTTGATTTGTGAAGAGTTCATTTGCACTACTGATTTTTCATAATTTCAAGTTCAGATTTCAATATTTTGTTGAAGTTTTATGTACAAGCTTGTAGCAGTTTATAATTACTTTTATTTATTTATGTTGCAAACTTCATTTCACTCAATCATGATACTTGGAGACACTGATTTCAGTTTCATCTACGTCGGATGCAACTCCTCGTTTTCGTGGTCGAAGAGAGACGAGATGGAGGAGGAGAGGTGGCGCGGGGACGACGGGCAAGAGCAACGTGTCATCGGGGTGGGGATGTTATTTCTCTTTTCTAAAATGGGGTTTGATCCTCCCATGTAAAAAAATATAAAATGATATTTGGTTTTGATGGTGTTTTACGTGTTTTTCGGGTTTGTTTGAATGTTTGTCAACCACGCCGAGGAGTTGCAGTGGCTGCAACACACCCGCAGATACCGACGCCGCCATCGCCCCAATTCACCCTTCATTTTTTTCAATGTCGACCTTCATTTTTACTCTTATCAACCTTCATTTCTTTATCTGTCAACCTTCATTACAAAAGGTTTTGTATCGCCGCTTCTATATAAGACCTTTCGATATAGAACCCCCCTTGCTCGGACTTTATAAACCACCGGAGCCGCTGAAGGCGGCCTCGATCATTCGCCGCCCTCGATTATAGATCGTCGCCCTTGATTCTAGATCGCCGTCCCTCAAACATTGTTCACCCTCTCTCTCTCCACATCCCTCGGCATCGCCGCCCCTGACTTGATGAACGTATCAACCTCTCGTTGGTTTAGCGTTTAAGGAAGAAATTATTCTATAATATCTCAAAATGAGGATGCTTAAGTTTCAAAAGTATGATCCTTCAATTTCATGCTTGTGGTACTTCAATTTGCAGATTATTAACCTTCATTTTTGTTTTGAAAAAACATGCAAGTCCTTAAGTGTTTTAGAAAAATTCATGAACCATCCACCATGAAACAAAGCATGAAACAATCAATTATTCACCAAATATCATTCACCAATCATAAATAAATCATATATTAATCATCCACCAGTATCATTTACCAAATATCTGAAAATTATCCACCAAATATCTAGAAATCTTTCACCAATCATACATCAAGTTAGTTTTAGCATCTACAAATGATTCAGAAATCAGTTTTAACATCTACCATTAATTATTTACAAGTCATCAACAATATATCATTCAACCATCAATCATCTCTAATCAGTCATCCACCAATTATATATACCGATCATCCACCATTCTGGTTTTGAGTTCATACACCATTGTTGTCCAGTACTTCATACACCATTCATCAATATTGTTGTGATTTTTTTGCTTTATCTAGTACTTCAGTCTAGAGTTCATTGTTGTACATCAGTAATACAAAAATCGCATATCTTACTCTAAGCTCTTATTAGAAAGTAGTCCTGCAAAAATACAAATTATAGTTATAAAAAATACAAACTATAGTGACCAATATTTATTAATGTGTAAAATTATCGTTATAATTTGGTTGTTAAATTCAAAATAAATTTTAATGAATAATGTGTAAAATTAAAAAAACTACAAGTAAAATTAAACTGAGATATATGAAATATGACATACTTATATATGAAGTATAACATATTTTTATATGAAAGTTGAGATATATGAAGTATGCTATTATGAAATATATAATGTATGACATATTTATACATGAAGTATGACATTTTCATACATGAAGTATGAAAATTACTATACTGATATATATGAAATATATGTCAATATAATAATAGTAACAGTATAAAATGAAATATGAAGTGTATTTATTATGAAAGATAATGAAATATAGAGATGAAGTATGAGATATATCTCATCTTAGGCCATCACGGCCAATTTACGAGTCTCGGGGCGTGCATCGTAATGCGAAAGTAAATTAGCATGCATAAGGAGCTCGTTCTAACCAGTCAAATTCAAAGACGAAGTCAAAACGCTTGATCCTTTGCCCCATACTTTGAGATGCTCCTCTCCGTAGATCAAGTTTGATTCCCTGCTTCGTTCGTAAGGAATCCGGTCTCTCCTGAGATCAGTACCAAGACAGAAATAAACAATACTTGTTTACTTGCTACTAGTAAATAAGAACACAGATATAAACAATACATATCCTCATGGCCTAAAACACTAGAACTAAAAAATATGGCATTGCACAAACATCGAAGTTCACAACTGAGTAGTCAAACCAAGAGAAATAAGCATCATTTCAACTACCTAGAAATTATTTTTAAAAACAAGAGGTAATGTCGTTCAAGATTCAGCCATCTTATTTATAGCTAAAGGCGCAAAAGCTTAAAAAGTGCATCAAAAATCTAATTTACCTCTTGATGATACTCCACTCCCGAGCCTTCAACTGGAGGAATAAAAAAAACCTTGCACTGGCACCTGAAACGAAGTATATTTCAGAATTCAATAACAAAGTCAAGTTAATTTCTCAGTAAATGATGTTAAAATATACAAAAAAGGTATTAAAATTCGTGTAGGCATGGAATCTAGGTAATGTTCACAAAATCTTATTGACGAAAAATTTAATTGCAGCTTCATTACCCACATCTTCCCGGTAAAACATCGACTATAAAAAAAATCGAAAATAAATGTGAGAAAAACAAACAAAAAGCTCGTCTAGTAACAAGAGCAGTATAGAATGGGCAATAGAGATCTGGAGAGAGGGGCAACATCAAAGAAAAGGAACCAGAGCCAAGCTACTACTCCAACCATTTTCAATAACACACGACACACACACACATCAACACACAATAACACAAACATTACACACACCAACAAACAGTAACACACAATTTCAATTACCAAACCAATTTTTTTATCAAACATAATTTCAATTACAGAAATTTCACATATAAAAAAAATAATTAAAAACAAAATAAAAAACAATAAAAGGGGCTAGACTTACTTTGTCGGCTGCCGAAGGTGAACGGAGGAGGCGAGGGCTAGGTCCTCGGAGCAGGTGATGTTAAGCGGTGGATCGAGGGCTCGTGGGCGATGCTGTTGCTCGGAGTTCTTCGGCATGGGAGCAGGCGGGGAGAAGACGGGGACGATCAGCGGGGCGCGGTGGGTGGTGGCTGAGCAGTGTAAGCGGTGGAAAGGATCGAAGAAGATGATGTATTCGAGAGTGAATTAGGCAAAAATGTTGGGCTGAGCAAACTTAAGTGTGACGTATTGTGACCTAAACACAAATAATTGGGCTGGGTCAAATTGTTTTTATATGTTGGGCCTGGATTAAGATGATCATCTTACTCCTATGGTGTAAGATATAACATCTCAGTGATCACCTATTCATTGACAGAAAATAAAAAATAAATAAAATGCATAAAGTCCCGAAACTTTCAAATATTTCATTTTCTTCCCAGAAACTCTTCATACATACCTCTTCCATCCCCAACCCTAACCCCAACCCCAACCCCAACTCCAACTGAGGCCTTTGGAAAAATGCCCCTCCAAATAGTAAGTACAAGAAGTTTAACCCTTACAAAATAAATATTGGACATCTACCCCTTCCTCCATTAAATTAAATGTAAAAGAAACAAAAATAAAAATATTTACACAATAACCCCTAAAAATATTTACACAATAACCCCTCCTTTCATTTCTTCTTCTCCCCCATTTTTGCTCTCCCGTAACCTAAATCGCCCAAAAAAAAAGCTCCGACATTGTCAATTTTCCACCAACAATTCGACGTAAAAAAGTTAGCATTCACTTCTACATGTCTTGTGTGTGTGTTGTTTTCAATTTCGAGTTTTAATTTTGTGTTTTCAAAGCTTTTCGAAACAAAAAAAAAAATGAAAATCGCAGGGTGTGCGCAGGTGCGCAGGCCTCAGCCTGCACACGGCGTCAAAATTGACGCAGGCTGAAGCCGGCGCACAGCAACAAAACTGACGCAGGTCCTTAGCCTGCGCACGGCATCAAGGTTGGCGCAAGCTGAGGCCTGCGCACGGCGTCAACTTTGATGCAGTCTTCAGCCTGCGCTCAGCCTGCGCACAGCTTCACTCTGTGCGCAGGCAGTGGCCTGCGCACTTACCAGTCCAGTTTTGGAAATCTGATTCTTCCCGTTTTATTGTAATTACAGGCATGGATAAGAGCATGGATAAGATATCAATCACAATACATTATAGTGGAGAGTGGAAGCTCTTCGAGGGATATTGGAGATGGATAATGAGCGATTTGAAGCACTCGAAAACAATATTGATTGATAGGAGCATTTCGTTTAATGCACTTATTGAGAAAGTGTGTGGAAAAATCGTCATCGATCCATCATGTAATGAAGTTGCGATCTCTCGATTCCCAAAGGAAAAGTGTCCTCCTAAATATATTAATGATGAAGAAAGTTGGGCCACGACTTTATGGCTTCATAGAAACGAAGATGAAATGGAGTTGTTTGTGACCTACAGTCCCTCTGTACCGAGAAGTCCTGCCCGTGAAAGTCCTGCCCGTGAAAGTCCTGCACGTCAAAGTCCAATTCGCCCAGAAAAACTTCCAACTCGACGAACTTCAGGTGAAACATCTGAATATTACAGTCAAGTAATAGTGCCATCTACTTATGATCCGTCTGTATCTATTTGGGATAGCATTGATTTATGCAATAATTATGATGGTTATGATTATGATGGTGGTGCGGGCGGTGATTATGATGATGGTGGTGGTGGTGTCGAAGTCGATGATAACGACGATGATGTTGTTGATGACGATGGTAATGATGGTGGTGACGACGGTTATAATGAGGGCGGTAGTTCTTATTATAATAATCCTGTTGTGGACGAGCCTGTTGTTCCTGCTTTTAGACTTTGTGATCGAGACGGAGGTGGTCGGTATGATGGTTCCGATTTGGTAGTTGGTCAGACTTTCAAGAACAAAGACGATTTCAGCTATGTTGTCGGTCGGGTAGCATTGCAGGGCAAGTTTGAATTCGTTGTGCACAAATCTGATCACAATCGAAAGGTGGTGAAATGTGTTGAAAAAAATTGCAAATGGAAAATTCGTGCAACGAGGAAGAAGGCGACCGATGAGTTTGTGATTAAAACCTACACCAATATCCACACTTGTTCATTGATTGATAGAAGCGGTGTGCACAGGCAGGCCTCTAGCAGTCTTATCGGCAATCGACTCCAGGACCAGTTCTTGAACGCAAAGAAACCTCTGACACCGGCTGCAATTCAGCAGTTTATGCGTACTGAGGAAAATATTACTGTCAGTTACGACAAAGCATGGAGAGCGCAGCAGAAAGCCCTGGAAAATGTTCGCGGATCCTATGAAGATAATTTCTCGAAGCTTCCTTCGTATTGTTACATGCTTGAAAAAAGGAATCCAGGTACGTTCACCCGTATTCAGACAGATGTCAATGATGAATTTCAGTACTTCTTCATGGCTATCGGAGCGTGTATTCGGGGATTTCAGTACATGAAGGACGTTATCGTCATTGATGCATCGTTATGACCAATAGATACAAGGGAACGCTTCTTATTGCTTCTGCTACTGACAGTGAGCATCACAGTTACCCACTTGCTTGGGGTGTGGGTGATGCAGAGGACACCAGTTGCTGGACTTGGTTCCTCGAGTGCTTGAAGTTTTTGATTCCAGATAGATCTGATCTGGTAATCGTGTCTGACAGAGGTCAGCCAATTATAAATGCTGTAGCTGCTGTTTACCCTAATGCGGAACATGGACACTGTTATTGGCACATCATGCAAAACATCAAGTCCAAGTACAACAAAAGAAAAGACTTGGTTGGTCATTTTAAGAAGGCTGCGTGCTCGTACACTTTATCCGAGTTCAATCTCAATTTTTCAGAGCTTAGAGCAGCGAGCGAAAAATGTGCGAAGTGGTTAGAAGATATCACGTTTGAGAAATGGTCAAGAGTCCACCACCGTGTGAATAGATACGAGGTGATGACGTCTAACGCTGTGGAAGTGATAAATTCTGTGATGAAAGACACTAAAGACCTCCCCATATGTTCCTTGATCAAGTTTATTGTGGATAAGATGGTTGAATGGTTTTGCAAACATCGTGAAGAAGCTTGGGCGTTCAACGGTGTATTGACACCGAGAAGGGAAACAACGTTGCGTGAGCGTTATGACCGTGCTCCTAAATGGGTTACCAGAAAAATAAGTACTTGGATGTACACTGTGGAGTCGACTAGATGGTGTGGGGTTGTGGATTTGGAGGCAATGACGTGTGAATGTGGTGTGTTTCAGATTGACATGATGCCGTGTGAGCATGCCATAGCCGCAGCGTGCGCCAAGGACCCGAGTCGGGCAGGACAATATGCTTATGAGCTGACTTCTCCTTATTTCACCCGTGAGTATTTCATGCAAGCATATAAGGAGAACATTATACCTGTTCCTTCAGAAGATCAATGGACGGATATTCCCGAACATGTCCAAAGCATGATAGTGCTGCCACCACCGGTGAAACGAGCTCCAGGGCGGCCGAGAATGGACCGTTTCACGAGCCGAATTGAGAGGTTTTCGAAGAAAAAATATCGTTGTGGCAAATGTCAAGGAGAGGGTCACAATGCACAGACTTGTCCGATTCCGCCAGAGTAGACACTGTTTAACTTTTATGTAGTTGTGTGTGTTTTCATATATATTTTTTTGTAAATTGACTTGTGAAACATTTACTATGCAGATTGTGAAGTGAAGAGGAGGAAGTTGTAGAAGGCCGGTGTAGCGAAGAAGAAGACGCTTTGGATTTAATTTTCTGTTTTGAGACTATTATGTATCGAGACTTCGTATTTGAGACCTTATATTTGTGTTGTACTTTATTTTTCATGTTGGAAGTGCTCAATTTGTGTGAAAATGTGGTCTGAACAGGTTTGGAATTACCAAAAAACGGCCAAAGTCATGTTCTGGCTTCTGTTGTGCGCAGGCTGGCGCAGGCTGGCGCAGGCTTCAGCCTGCGCACCATTTGTTGCCGTGCGCAGGTCTCAGCCTGCGCCACATTTGTTGCTGTGCGCAGGCTTCAGCCTGCTTCAGATTGTGTCTCGATGGGGTTTTCGCTATTTTTCGACTACCTCGTGAATAATCGATGTAATTTGAACCGTTGGATCATCTTAAGATGTAGTTTTACGTGTCCCGTGCAATTTTCGTGAAAAAATAATCTCCGGACGTGCTCGATCTGATAGTGTCGAGAAAATCGACAAATTCTCGACGTTATCGATCCGAGCACTTCCGGACATAATTTTTTAACGAAAATTGGACGGGACGCGTAAAACAACATTTTAAGATCATCCAACGGTTCAAATTTACTAAATCACAGTTTAATGTTTTGTCATACCTTGAATATCATAAACTCAACTCAAACTATAACATTTATAATTAAACCTTAGAAGTAATAAGTGACCAAAACACTAAATACTTATACCCGTGGATAATTAATGTGATTTAAACCGTTGGATGATCTTAAAATGTTGTTTTACGCGTCTCGCCCAATTTTCGTGAAAAAATAATGTCCGGAAGTGCTCGGATCGATAACGTCGAGAATTTGTCGATTTTCTCGACACTATCAGATCGAGCAATTCCGGATAATATTTTTTTCACAAAAATTGCACGGAACATGTAAAACTACATTTTAAGATGATCCAACGGTTCAAATTACATCGATTATCCACGAAATAACGAAAACCGCATCGAGACGCACCTGTCACTGGCGCAGGCTGGCGCAGGCTTCAGCCTGCGCACCATTTGTTGCCGTGCGCAGGTCTCAGCCTGCGCCACATTTGTTGCTGTGCGCAGGCTTCAGCCTGCGTCAGTTTGTAATCAGGCTGCAGGCCAAAGCCTGCTTCAGATTGTGTCTCGATGGGGTTTTCGCTATTTTTCGACTACCTCGTGAATAATCGATGTAATTTGAACCGTTGGATCATCTTAAGATGTAGTTTTACGTGTCCCGTGCAATTTTCGTGAAAAAATAATCTCCGGACGTGCTCGATCTGATAGTGTCGAGAAAATCGACAAATTCTCGACGTTATCGATCCGAGCACTTCCGGACATTATTTTTTCACGAAAATTGGGCGGGACGCGTAAAACAACATTTTAAGATCATCCAACGGTTCAAATCACATCAATTATCCACGGGTATAAGTATTTAGTGTTTTGGTCACTTATTACTTCTAAGGTTTAATTATAAATGTTATAGTTTGAGTTGAGTTTATGATATTCAAGGTATGACAAAACATTAAACTGTGATTTAGTAAATTTGAACCGTTGGATGATCTTAAAATGCAATTTTACGTGTCCCGTCCAATTTTCGTTAAAAAATTATGTCCGGAAGTGCTCGGATCGATAACGTCGAGAATTTGTCGATTTTCTCGACACTATCAGATCGAGCACGTCCGGAGATTATTTTTTCAGGAAAATTGCATGGGACACGTAAAACTACATCTTAAGATGATCCAACGGTTCAAATTACATCGATTATTCACGAGGTAGTCGAAAAATAGCGAAAACCCCATCGAGACACAATCTGAAGCAGGCTTTGGCCTGCAGCCTGATTACAAACTGACGCAGGCTGAAGCCTGCGCACAGCAACAAATGTGGCGCAGGCTGAGACCTGCGCACAGCAACAAATGGTGCGCAGGCTGAAGCCTGCGCACTGCGTCAAGTTTGACGCAGGCTGAAGCCTGCGCCAGCCTGCGCACAACAGAAGCCAGACATGACTTTGGCTGTTTTTTTTGTAATTCCAACCTGTTCAGACCACATTTACACACAATTCCAGCACTTCCAACATGAAAAATAAAGTACAACACAAATACAAAGTTTAAAAGTCTCAAATACGAATTCTAATCGCCTAAAACCGGGCAGTCAACCCCTTCGTGACCCTCTGTGGAACAGATTTCGCATCTGGGAGGCGGACCATCGTAAACAGCACTCAAGTCCCAAACCTGGCACGCACATCTCCATCTGAACTCATCTACTTTGTTCTTAATTTTCCAGTCGTCCCTGTAAACTTGTTCAGTGATAATGGCTGTCATCTGAATCAGCGCGTAATTACCGGATCGACCTGGAAACTCTTGTTTGTAACAATCATTCGGCCTCGCGAAGGCAATTTCCCAAACTGAACGGGCGCTCGGCAGTCCAGCTTGGACGCACATTTCGTGCATCCAATACTGCAGTGGAAGTAGTGCAGCCCTTCTCTGATTTCTTACAATGTCTGTGTGAGCATTTATCTGCGTCTCATACAGCTTAATAATTGCCCTCTCAAGGTCCAATCGCACTGTCATCCACTGCATTCCAACATTCGCAATGAGGAGAACCTGAAAATAAATAATAGGTCATACTTATTCTAGTTCAAAGTTAAGAGTGAAAATTGACTTGTAAATGAACTTACAAATTTGAGGCCAGTCCACGGCTTCGGTTTCCATCCATGCGCACCTTTGGCCATGCATTCAATGCATGATTGCAACTCATCCAACGAGACAGGTTCGTAATACTGAGGATTATAATCCCCAGCTTCCCACACGTATTGCAAAGTTTGCTGTAAATTAAGGTTAAAAATTTAGTATAAATATCTAAATGTACATTAAATTTTAAATTTAAAATTTTCACTACTTACAAAGAATGAGCAAGGCACGATAGTGTAATTGTTCTTCATTCGGTCACATGTCATTCTTGATATGTACTCGAAGTCGTTGTGATAAATTCCAAGAACTGCATTAATGTGCTGCAAAAAAAAAAAAAAAAAAAGATTGGGCACGTAAATAATTAGTCTGTAACTATGCAACATAATATTTTTGACAATACTTACGTAAATATCCATATCGGAGTCTCCTGCACTCATCCCCTCGAACCAATCCCGATCCACCGGCCATTCCAAACCAACATCGCGCCTGCATAATGTGGATTAATAAGACGCTACTGGTAGAAAACATTGTCAAACTTAAAAGGATAGAGAACTAACAGCGTTTTGTCATTCCTGTCCGCCAAATAATCTCTAAACCTGTCCACCGCTGGCCTTCTAGGTATCCCCTTCCTGGGGAGCGCGTTGTACGGTGATCTCACGAAGTGTGAAGGACGACGAATACGTACGTCTCGCATTCTTGTCCTGTCCACGCTCGACGACGAAGCTTCGTTCACTACATTCGACTGGAATCGCGGAGGTTGGAATGGAGTTTGAAAATCCTCAACCTCGCGCGAGAGTGGCACAGGAGAAGGATAATACTCGATCATCGCTTGCGGTTGTGGTTGTGGACTATCCCAAGTTGGAGCAGAGTAATACTCCATTGGAGGAAACTGAACAAACAAACAAAATGAGTTCAAATAATACAACAAAGGAACTAATATAATTTTTAAAAATTCATATTTTAAAAAAATACACAAAGAAACAAACAAAACAAAGGAACTAATATAATTTTTTCAAAAAATATTAATAGTAATATAATTTTTTCTTGTTCAAAACAACAAAAAACAAACAAACTACGGAACCTCGTTCTGCCTATCTCCTAAGTTGCAATGCTCCCTAAAGCTCTCCTGGAGTGAGGTGATCTGATCACCGTGCCCTCTCAGCACAACACCATACTCAGTCAACTGCACACCGTACCCGTCGAGCTGCGTACCGTACCGGGTCAACTGATCCCCATACCCGTCGAGCTGCGTACCGTACCGGGTCATCATCGCATTCTGCTCGGCGATCTGAGTAGTCTGCACGGCGATCTGTCTACTCTGAGCAGATATCAACTCCCTCTGGGCCCTCATCTCTGCCATCATCTCAGTGTTCATCTGCTGCAAACCTCCCCACCACGAAGGTAGACCTGCAGCCTGATCTGACGACTGATCTGCAGCCTGAAAGTGCGACTGACCTGCATCCTGAAAAGACTCAGGAAATGCGGAGTACGTCGTGTGGTGTGCAGGTGAGATGTGGTGTGCAGGTGAGAGTGTCCTCTGTCGTCGAGGTGGGGATGGGGATGGAGCTGGAGCTGGAGGTGCAGCAATGAACGACACGTAGTCGTCGCAGAAGATGTCGTCGTCGTTCAACCGTAGAGCGTCTGCGCGTCTGGCAAAATATCTCCGCTCAAACCAGCACAGGGTGCCATGAAAATACGAAGACCGCAACTCGACAACGTCCGGCTTCAAGCGCGGATACACAACCTGCATGTTTGTTTTTAAAATTCTATAAGTTTTAATAATTTAAATTCATACAATAAAATTGTTCAAACATTTACCTGCACATCGTTCACCAAGAACTTCTTGAAATCTTCGTTCTTGGGTGAGTTATTACTCAGAGACCATCGCAGCATCCTGGGGTACGAATGCCTGTACTCTCTCCTCCGGGTTGCGTCCAATTGTACATCCGCACCCTCCAAAGCCTCAAGCATCCAAAACTAAAACCAAAACAAGTTTATATTATTAAACACTACAACAACTATTCAATTATCAACAAAACTAGTTTAAAACATATCGCATAAAAATGAATGAACCCATAGGCATTCCATGCGCGCGTTCGGCCGGGCCCCTCGATTTCCCCTATTCTATTGAAGCAATCATCTACGATAGCGTCCCACGCCTTTATCCCCCATGGATAGTTCTGGCATGCATCGAGATTACTGCAAAGCTGTAATAAACACAAAAATTAAAAAAAGAAATAAATTATTTCAATAAACAATAAAAAGAAAATTTAATTCGCGTATTACCTTGAAAAACTCATCAGGGACATTTAATTGTCTGTTAGGTATGTCTAACAGATTTGTAATCAACCAAACAAATGTTAGGTTGATTACAAATGGGTACCTCTCCGGATTATTCTTGCTCAAAAGTTTTTTGATTTTTTTAAACAGCAAGTCGTTCGGAACCTGTTCAAAAATGAAAAAATAATTAAAACACTACACACACAATATATATTTTTTGACAACGAAGTATTGTTATAAAAATAGAACCTGTTTTTTGGACTCCTCATAGTCCGGAAATGCTATTTCTTTCAGGTCTTCATCCTTATCCTTGTCCTCATCGGTGCGAAGGTCCTGAAAGTGCAACCCGGTGATCATACTGAACTCCACGGGGCTGAGGCGAACTATCATGTTGTTCACCTCGAAGAACCTACATCGGACCTTCTTCGGGTCAGGCCAACTGCACACTCGAGCCATCAACTGATGGATGGCCGCATTTGGCACGTTCCCTTCCCCGTCCAATAGTAAGAACTTCCCCAACTGAGGGTAATCATCCACGACATGTGGGAAGGCCCTCAACAGTGGTTCGGCTATCTCGGGAATGTCCTTGTACCCGTGGCGCGTGGTTAACTTCCCAGGCCTGACCACATCGCCGTATTTGCGTGGGGGTAACTCACCGATATCGACTGCCATCACAGGGCGATAATCCTCCTGAAAAACACAGAAAAAAACAAAACTTTGTCAAAACTGGAATCTGCAGGTGCGCAGGTGCGCAGGCCTCAACCTGCACACGGTTTGACGCAGGCCTCGGCCTGCGCACGGCCTGCGCACGGCTTCAGTGCTGACGCAGGCCTCGGCCTGCGCACGGCCTGCGCACGGCTTCAGTTCTGACGCCGGCCTTGACCTGCGCACGGCTTCAAACCTGACGCCGTGCGCAGGCCGTGCGCAGGCCACGGCCTGCGCACCTCACTCAAGAACACAGAACACAGAATTTCCGAATTTTCAAAAAACTTAATCTCGACCCAAAATTAAAGCTACGACAGTTAATTGAATTGCATTCGAGCCAGGGAAGTAGAGTGGTACCTGATAATTCATTTGGGCCTGTGTTTCCGGCAAGCCGAGGAAACGATCGTCGTCGCGGTCGTGCATCGACTTCGAACGGCCTTCATCCGCCGGGTTGCTCTGAGCAGTTGGGGACGGGGATGGCCGACGAGGCCTTTTCCCTGCCCTGTTCGCGGAAGTTGACGCGGTCGACATTGCCGGAAATTGAACTGGAATTCGATTTTTTTTTTTAAACTTAGAAATGGAACTGAGAGAGGCGGGGCAGAGAGAATTGGGAGGGAGTGAAGTTACCTGAAATGTGAGAGGGGAGGAGCGTGATTTGTCGGAGGTCGATTCTTCGCCGGTCGGAGTTCGTTTTTTCGCCGTCGCTGGAATGGAATCGCGTTTCTGTGAAAGAGAGGAGAGAAAAGAGAGGGCCAGCGGTAAGGTTAGGGTTTAAAATTGAATAGGGACTGATTTGCAATAATTAAACATTCATAGGTTAAATTGTAAATCTCTAAAATTTATTATTCATTTTTTATTTATTTTTAATGTATTTTAATTTAAAAAAAAAAAAAGAAAAAAGGAGGGAGGGGCATTTTTCCGATTTCTGATATTGGGAGGGTTACCCCTCCCAATTCCCTCACTCCAACTCCAGTTTTCAGCATCAGACACTCCATTTCTTGTTCGAAAAATGCTCGTCGATGCGCCACCTCGAAACCCTCAACGACCAAGTCATCCGCCGGGGCCTAGCCGACGACTCCGTCACCCTCAGCCACCGGATTTCAATCTGCGCTCTGTCTCCTTTCGGCGGTTTGCAATACGCCCACCACCTGTTCGACGAAACTCCCCAGCCGAACCGGCACATTTACAGCACCCTGATAAGGGCCTTCTCCGATGGGGAACACCCGGTTATAGCCATTTCCCTCTACCGGAAAATAGTGCTGACCGGTGTTTACTTTCCCCTTCGTCGGTTGAGGGAGAATTGAGTGTGCACGGAAAATCTTCGACTGTGTTGAGTTCAAGACTCTAGTCTCGTGGAACTCGATGATTGGGGGTTACGCGAAAACGGGATTATGGGAAGAAGCTTTTTTGGTTTTTGGCGCGATGTGGGATGAATACACGATGTGGAGTTGGGGAAGTCTATTCATTGGTACATTGAGATTAACGGAGATTTCTTTGATGATGTTTATGTGCAAAATTCGCTTCTTGATATGTATGCTAAGTGCTGGCATTTGCAGATGGCCGAGTCAGTTTTCGCACGCATGGCGAACAAGAATTTGGTTTCGTGGACTTCCATGGTTAGAGCTTATTCTAAACACGGACGTGTTTAATTAGCTCTATTGAGCTCGACGGGTGTGTTTACACGTTACTGGGTCAATTGAAGGGTCACTTGGAGTTTGTGAATGGCGATATGATGCATCTTGTCGTAGCTCGGGATTTATAGATCGTCGCGACTTGTCGATTATGGAATCACAGTTGTAAAATAAGTGAAGTCGTGCCAAAAGCATACGACTATTCGGACTCGTTTGAAAATTTATCGAGTTTCAATGCGGACCACGCCGAGACAGCTCGATTTTTTTACACATCTTTGAGGTATATGATGTTTGATACCCCTCTTGGGATTGTGTAACTGAAACTAAATATGGGTGTAAACTTTGACCAACCAATTTCCCCTGGTTTTTGCCCCTTAGAAAAGGCTCCACGAAAGAGGTCTTCTGATTGGAAAAACAATATCCACCAGTAATGTACAAATCTTCAGGATCAAATAATAAAAAGAAAAAAGAAAAAAAAAAAAAATAGGGTGCTAATTTGATATGAAGCACACTCTGTCTGATCTTAAACTGCAGGTTCCCAGGTCAACTCTCCGGCCGACGTCGAGGCTCTTGACTTCGATTCCACAGGTGAGGAATTTGATAATCACATTGCCCTAGGGTAACCAAGAATCTGTGATGTGAAAATTATTTATGTTTTTTTTTTCTCTTCCAGTTAAGACGATGTGCATCGATTTAGTTGAGACTAGCTGTTAAAATAAATCCACAGACAATGGAACAGAATGAGCAACACAAATCATCAGCTCCCAAAAGTGCCGTTCCATCGTCCATCTCTCCTTTGCTGATCACACCTCAAAGATCCCCAAAGTCACCGAGATCCCCCAAGTCTCCGAGGTCTCCAAGATCTCCGAAAGGCGGCCCTGTCAAGAATCTTCGACACTTGCATTCCGGAAAGCACTGTCATCCTAAGAAATGTGCCCATTCGTTTTTTTTTTTTGCTTTTTTAGTACAAATACATGATTTTTATTTAATTAATGATCGACTCGTTTTCAGGCGGATACGGTGGGAAAGGGACGTGGGGAGAACTAGTCGATACGGAAGACGGTTACATTGATGACCCCAACGATCCGAATTACGTTACCGATAAGGTGAAAATTCGACTCGAATTCTCCCTCCTAGTTTGTTATTATTATAAACTAATCAAATATTTACGAACGAGGCTCAGGAAGAACCGAAACCCATCCCCCGGACGAGCGAGAAGATGGAACAGTTCAAGAAGAAAGCCACGGTCATGGTCGAGGAATACTTCCTCAACGACGATGTCTCTTCCACCGCCAATGAGCTGAGGGAGCTTGACTCGCCCGGATACCATTTCTACTTCGTGAAGAAGCTCGTCTCCATGGCAATGGACAGGCGAGACAAGGAGAAAGAGATGGCTTCCATCCTCCTATCCTCTCTCTACGGAGACGTAGTCAACCCCCAGCAAGTCTACAAAGGCTTCCAAAAGCTCGTCGAGTCAGCCGACGATCTAACCGTCGACATCCCGGATGCTGTCGATATCCTCGCCCTGTTCATCGCCCGTTCGGTTGTAGACGATATTCTCCCGCCCTCGTTCTTAACGAAGACCATGGGGTACTTGAGTAAAGACTCGAAGGGCGTAAGTGTAATTAAACGAGCCGAGAAGGGGTACTTATCCGCCCCTTTGCATGCAGAGGTTATCGAGAGATGCTGGGGCAGGGGAAGGAGTAAGACTGTCGAGGATTTAAAGGCGAAGATAAACGACTTGCTGATCGAGTACGTGGCGAGCGGGGACGTGAAAGAGGCGTGCAGGTGCGTTAAGGATCTTCACGTTCCTCATTTTCACCACGAGATCGTTAAGAGGGCGATTTTGATGGCGATGGAGAAAAGGAAAGCCGAGAGCCAACTGCTCGAGTTCTTGAAAAGAGCTTCCGAGGAAGGGTTGATCAACTCGAGCCAGATATCGAAAGGGTTCGGTCGTATCATCGACTCCGTCGACGACCTTTCGCTCGACATACCCAACGCGAAGCAGTTATTACAATCTCTAATTTCGAAAGCTGCTTCCGAAGGATGGCTATGCGCTTCGTCTCTGAAGTCTCTGTCGTTGCACCCTGGTAAGCGGGAAGTCGAGGAGAACGCGATGAAGGCGTTCAAGAGAAAAGTGGAGACGATAGTCCGCGAGTATTTCCTGTCGGGGGATATATCGGAGGTGAGCTGTTGTTTGGAGTTCGAGAACGGTGGTTCGTGTATATCCGAGCTGAACGCGGTTTTCGTGAAGAAGCTGATAACTCTGGCGATGGACAGGAAGAACAGGGAGAAGGAGATGGCTTCGGTTTTGTTATCCAGTCTCTGCTTCCCCTCGGAAGACGTCGTCAGTGGGTTCGTGATGCTGATAGAGTCGGTCGAGGACATGGCGCTCGACATCCCTGTAGTAGTCGAGGATCTCGCGATGTTCTTAGCTAGGGCTGAGGTGGACGAGGTTCTGACGCCTCACGAGTTAGGGGAGATCGGGAGTCGCTTTCCTGGGACGGATTCGGTCGGGAATAAGGTTGTCCGAATAGCGATGTCTCTGCTCGGGGCTCGACTTTCCGGCGAGAGGATATTGAGGTGTTGGGGAAGTAATAACGGTTGGACGATCGAAGATGTGAAGGATAAAATCGGGAAATTGTTGGAGGAGTTTAAGGCGGGAGGTGACTCGAGAGAGGCTTGTCGATGTATAAAGGAATTGGGGATGCCGTTTTTTCACCATGAGGTTGTGAAGAAGGTGTTGGTGATGTGTATGGAGAGTAAGAGCGAGAGGATGTGGAGGTTGCTGAGTCAGTGCTTCGAGATGCAGCTGATAACGATGGATCAGATGTCGAAAGGGTTCGAGAGAGTGGTGGAGACGATCGATGACCTGGCGTTGGACGTGCCCGATGCCAAGGAACAGCTCGACGGGTGGGTCGAGCGGGCTAAGGTCGAAGGCTGGCTGGACGGGTCGAAGGAGATTTGAAGAACATGTTTTTATCACTTGTATTATGTTATACTGTACCTTGATATTTTTGCATACATATTTTATATTTAAATAATAATTTAATAAAAAAAATTGAAATACTATTTGGGCCCGTTTGGGCCTGACTAGGCCGACTCGAGAGCCCGGTCCCTATAAATCCAATCTCCCAGTTTCCCTCCTCAACCCTACGTACGTATATAAATACGCGCGGGGGCGCGCACATAGATACAGTTGTGTGTATTCATCGGCGTAGAGTTTTCTCTGTGAAATAATTGGATTTCCGGCGGAGGGTATTATTGGATAAAAAAAATTAAGTGAATCTGTTCGGAGTTGTATTTCGTCAGCTTGTGCGTTGTTGTCGTTGCAGGAGAAACTGTGATTGGAATAGTTGTATTTCGTCAGCTTGTGCGTTGTTGTCGTTGCAGGAGAAACTGTGATTGGAATTGCTGAGGGGAATGATATTTTTCGGTTAATTTTTCATCAGCAGAATAAAGGGATAAAACTCCATTGGAGGTATGAAGCATCGAACGCGATTTTTCAGTAGCGGCAATTATACATAATTGTATTTCAGTCCTCTAATTTATTCTCAATTCGACAAAGAGCCACATGCCTTATTCTTTGAATAATTCGGTTTTAACCCTAAACCAAGTTGTAGTTCTGATTTTAACCTTTACTAATATTTAATAATATGAAAATTTACAAAATGATCCTTCAAATTTAGCCTAAGTTTGTATTTCGTCAGCTTGTGCGTTGTTGTCGTTGCAGACTTGCAGGAGTTTTTGGTCCCGGAAATGGTGAGAAATAAGCCTGCTGAGAAGAGAGTTCCAAATGTCAGACAGATGCAGGAGGAGGTTGCAAGAAGGAAAGAAGCCGAGGAGATGAAACAGCGGGAAGAAGATGAGAGATTAAGGAAAGAAGAGGAGGAAAGGCTTCGGATCGAAGAGGAGGAAAGGATAGCAGAAGAGAAAAAGCGCTTAAAGAAGGAAAAAGAGAAGGAGAAGCTTCTGAAGAAAAAGAAAGAAGGGAAGCTTCTCACACCAAAGCAGAAGGAAGAAGCTCGTAAGTGGGATGCAAAGAGGAGGCAAATACTATCTAAGTCTGTCTCGCAAATGGATAATGGAAAAACATCTGGAGCAGCAGCTAAACGACCTCTGTATCAGAAGAAAAATCCAAATCCAAAACCACAAGCTCCATCCGATGGAACTGTTAAAGAAACCCCGCCAGAGGAAGCTGAGAACATTGAGGATGTGGCTTCCTCGAGTACAGAGGATGAAACTGACGCAAGTGTATTTCAAGAGAATACAGTTGATGATGATGAATGGGATGCTAAAAGCTGGGATGATGCAGATCTGAATTTGCCAGGAAAAAGTGCATTTGATGACGAAGAAGTTGATTCAGGGTCTGAACCTTCTGTTGCAGCCAAGGCAGTTGGTTTGACCGAGAAAGTTGCAGCCAAGAACAATAACAAAATTCCCATTAATTGTGGGAAGAAGAATAAAACAGAACTAAAGTCAGATGATCATCCTGTCCAGAATGGACAAAATCTCCGGTCCCCAATATGCTGTATCATGGGGCACGTTGATACTGGTAAAACAAAGTTGCTTGATTGTATAAGGGGTACTAATGTCCAAGAAGGTGAGGCTGGTGGGATTACACAGCAAATTGGAGCGACTTATTTTCCCGCTGAGAACATACGCGAGAGAACAAGGGAATTGAAAGCTGATGCAAGGCTTAATGTCCCAGGTCTGTTGGTGATTGATACACCTGGACATGAATCGTTTACTAATTTGCGTTCTCGAGGATCAGGGTTGTGTGATATTGCAGTCCTGGTTGTCGATATAATGCATGGGCTGGAACAGCAGACGATTGAATCAATCAATCTTTTGAAGATGAGAAATACTTATTTCATTGTAGCCTTGAATAAAGTGAGTGACCCTAGTGACTGTATTTCGTTAAGTCGTAGCCATCTCTTAAACACATTTTAGTTTGGTTGACCCTATCTGACTTGCAGGTGGACACCTTGTATGGATGGAAAAAATGTCCCAATGCACCAATAAGAAAAGCGATGGCACATCAGACAAAAGATGTTCAAATTCTATTTGATGATGGGGTTAAGAAGGTCATAGTTTTTTCTTTACCCGGAATTTGAGGTTGTTAGATTTTATCTCATCTGATGCAGGTCTTCTGTTGTTTATAGGTTAAAAATCAGCTTCAGGAACAAGGTCTAAATACTGAGCTGTATTACAAGAACAAAGAAATGGGGGATACTTTCCATATTGTCCCCACTAGTGCTAAAAGGTTTTTTTTTTCTTTACTAAGCACTTCCTTCGTGAAATTTTGAATCACTTGTTTTTTATTACATTTTTTTACATCTCACATGTTGGTGATTATGGAAAACAGTGGCGAAGGTATCCCCGACTTATTGTTGCTACTGGTTAGTTGGGCACAGAAAAAAATGATTGAAAGACTTGCATACAGCGATGAAGTGCAGGTTTGCTTTCCTATCACCTCCATTCTATATAGGGAGATAATCCAGTGTTTGAATTTTGGTTATTTACAATTGGTGGTTCCATAGTGTACTGTCTTGGAGGTTAAAGTTGTTGAAGGACATGGAACAAGTGTTGATGTGGTTCTAGTGAACGGCGTGCTTCATGAAGGAGATCGAATAGTTGTTTGTGGCATGCAGGTATGTACCTATACTTCATTTTTTGTTTTTCGAAAGGGATATTTTGACTTTCATAGTCTCATGTAGTTTTATATACCTTGTAGGGGCCGATTGTGACCACAATTAAAGCTTTATTAACGCCTCATCCAATGAAGGAGCTCCGAGTCAAGGTAAATTTTCTCAGATCACATTGGGAGTTTTTTTTTCGCAATTCTTATCTACATTACTTTTTTCATAACACAAGTTGTGATTGATAAAAGTAATACTATTAATACCTGTTATTTGACTTGCAATTTTTTCTGCTATAAATTACCTTCAATGATGTTCACACCTCATAATTTTTTTCATTTAACTAATTTCAGGGAACTTATTTGCATCATAAAGAAATCAAGGCTGCAATGGGTATCAAGATCACTGGCCAGGTAACCCTTTATATTGCAGATATATCAGTATACCACTGGCCATGCAAATTGCAAAGGCCATGATTGGATGATTTCCAAAAAAAAAAATTGTGATTTTTTTTATTAGGACTTTGCATCATCATTAGATGTATTTTTTTTCCGTTGTTAACGTGTGTTTCTATTACCTTTTCTGATGTACCACTCATACATGTTCATTTCATTTAACCGTGCTTTCATGTGTTACTTAATGTCTTTGTGTTTTCCTCATCTTTGTAGGGCCTTGATCATACCATTGCAGGTACTAGCCTCTACGTTGTGGGGCCTCATGATGATTTGGAAGCCATCAAAAAATTAGCTATGGAAGATATGGAGTCTGTGATGAGTAGAATTGATAGAAGTAGTGAGGGTGTTTATGTTCAAGCATCTACTCTTGGGTCGTTAGAAGCACTTCTGGAGTTTTTAAAGTCTCCTGCAGTGGACATACCTGTGAGTGGTATATGCATAGGGCCAGTACACAAGAAGGACGTGATGAAGGCAAGTGTCATGCTCGAGAAGAAAAAGGAATATGGGACGATACTGGCTTTTGATGTTAAAGTAACTGAAGAGGCTCGGGAACTTGCTGATAATCTTGGTGTTAAAATATTTACTGCGGACGTTATTTACCACCTATTCGATCTATTTAAGGCTTACATAGATAATCTTAAGGAGGAAAAGAAGAACGAAGCTGCTAAGGAAGCAGTTTTTCCCTGTGTTCTCAAGATTAAGCCAGACGGTGTGTTCCATAACAAAGATCCCCTCGTTTTGGGGGTTGATGTCCTTGAAGGAATTGTGAAGGTAATTGGTAGTATCTTAGTATGTGCCTTCTGCATTTCTAATCCGGAACTTTCCATTTTCCTGACATATTTTCTATTGAAATGTTATCGTTTGATATGCCTTACAGGTTGGAACTCCTATATGCGTTCCACAAAGAGAATTCATCGATATCGGTCTGATAGATACCATTGAAATTAATAAGAAGCGTGTTGATTATGCCAAGAAGGGTCAGATTGTGGCTATTAAGGTATATATTTAGTTAAGTTTTGTGCAGTAATTATCATTGATATAATTATAAGATGTTGTGCAGCTGAGTAATAAGATGGTATTTGTTCCAGAAACTCTGATACATCTGTATTTTTTCTTACAGATAATTAATAAAAGTCCCGCAGAGCAGCATAAGATATTTGGCAGGCATTTTGATGTTGATGATCAGCTCGTGAGCAAAATCAGCAGGAGCTCAATCGACGCTCTTAGGGAAAATTATGCGGTTTGTATATTTGAATTTCACTGCACATCCTTTTATCCCCCTTTCGCAATAGGAATAACTATATTTGTTCAGATAAATAACTCGGTAAAATAGTGATTCTATTTACTTTTGTCATATTTGTGGAGAACTAATTTTGTAATTGAAATATTGCAGGAAGATTTGTCTCCCGAAATGGTTAGGTTATTGAAAAAACTGAAAGTTGTCTTCCGCATTAGGTAGAGTCTCTCAGGAGATGAGAGTTTTGTGCATGGGTATATATAGCTTAGTATTTAATTTATTTTTGCCGATAACGACATTCACAGTCGGGATGAGAGATTATGCTGAGAGGCCATACATATAGCTTAGTATTTAATTTATTTTTGCCGATAACGACATTCACAGTCGGGATGAGAGATTATGCTGAGAGGCCATACATAAAACCGAGTCGTCTGATTATTTTGGAAATGAAATGAGGATTGTTGAGAACCCTCTCAGTCCCTCAATGAGTTCCTGGCGTTGAAGGCAGAAAGTACATACTTAGTTTTTGCTGGAAGTTCATGTTTATTTTTTGAGTTAGAAACAATGAGTAGTTCTTGGTGCATTTTCTATATGAAATGTTTCACTAAGAGTATCTCCAACCGATAACAAAAACCTATTTTGGAGTAGGATAGATGCTCCAATCGATACCAAAACATAAACCTATTATAGGTTTTATGGTGGGACCCACCAAAAAAATACTTAAATTTACGTCTACCGTAAACACAAACCAAAAACTATTCATTATTTATAAAATAATCCTTTTTTTATAAATTAATAAAAATGACTAATTAAACTTTTTTGTTTCTTATTTAATATTTTTTGTAACGTAATGTTTTTAAATAATCATATCATTAATAATTAAAACAAATTATTTTATAAAAAAATAAATATCACAATATGAAATATAATTAAATATTAAATATTTAATTGATAATAAAAATAAAATGAAATAAAAATAAAAATAAGATACTTAAAATAAAATGCTACGAATTAATAAATAAACTATGAACAACAAAATTGATCGATAAGCAAGTAAATTGAAAATAATATTTATTAAATTTTTTTGATGTCAAAAGTTATGTGGTTAAATAGTAAATTTATAAAGATGTTGGTTATTTATAAAAATAGTATAAATAATTGTATAAAAAGAATATTTAAAGAATATTCTTTTAAGTTTGAATATTGGTTTTTCGGTTGAAGTCAAATTACTTTAAACTTAAACTTATTTTGAGTTTAAGTTTTGGTTTCTCGGTTGGAGATGGCCTAATACAATTGTAACTTTTTTATGTTAAATTAAAAAAAATATCTTTTGATATCTCGATAGATAAAATTAAAATATATTATATATCCAAAACAACACAAAGAATACAAATAATTCGATTTCAAAACAAAAAATACAATACTCCGTAATGTAAGGGGTTTTATGTAATTAACATAAATTTCATGGTGAAACAATTGGGGTTTTTCTGTAATAACATAAATTTCATGGGTGAAAAATCAGAATTTTAAGAAATCGCAATTAAATAACACGAGATCAAACCACCGAAACCGAAGTCAAAAATCTCAATCAACAGAAATGGCGAACACTGACCCGATCGGAGAAATAGAAGAAGAAGAGGCGGCGCCGCTGTTACAAAAGGGCCCCGGTGCCGGGCCGATCCTGCAGAGGAGCCGCACCGTCACGACGAAAGTGCCGGAGGCGGAGGTGCACGTGTACAGGCTAGGTAAGGGCCCGATCGACGTTGTCCAGATGGGCCTGAGCGGGTGGGACCAGGACCAGCTCGATGTTCGTGAAATCCTGGATAAGTATGGCTTCAAGGCGATTTTCGCATACACACCCGGATCGGGCCGGGGCGTTTCCATCCGGTTCAATCAGAGGAATGGCCGATCGTTGATTACTTACAGAGACGGTTCCGTTATTCACGTCGACGGGGAGCCCAAGGTAAAAGCTAACACTGATTTGTTTGTTTGTTTGTTTGTTTGTTTGTTTTGTTGCAATTATTAAAGTGTGCATCGAAATTTAAACGAGGGTTTCGACTTTCCTGAAATGATCATCAGTCTGAATTTGGACTGATTTAGCAGTATTGTGTAGTTGGTTAATTGTTGCTAAAATTGTATTCTGAGTTCTGTCATTTATCGAATTATCGTGGTTAGTGAGATCAACTTATAAGCATAGGACGCCACTCCTCTCGTCCATTGATTAGTGTATGGACTCTCCGTTTCGGTGTGTTACACATGTGACTCTGTTTATGTTTTCTTTTCTTGAAGTGTGTCAAAATGAAGTTTTTTATGTTTTAGTATGTGGGTATAATTGCATCTGTTTTCCTCGACCACTTTCTGAGGCATGGGTTGCTTGTTTTAGTCCGATAACACATTTCGTATCTCATGACATCGTGATATTGTCCTCAAACCCTCACTTTCTGTTTTGCTTGTCTCAACCTAAAAGCAGACGTTTTATTTTAAATATGATGTGGATATATGGATTGGTGTAGTCATTTAATGCCTTACCCGTTGCATCGATTTTATTTATCTTTACAAAAACTGTTTAAGAGGTGGTTAAAACGTTGTTAATGTAGAAACCTTTTATGTATATTTGTCGAAACACAACTGATTGTTGATGATCAGGAGTACAAACCAACAGCTAACCACTGCAATTTCAATTCCCCAATTGACATTTTATGATTCATGTTAGATTGACTTGCTCTGTTTTATGGAATCCTGGTTAACCAATACTACCACACACATTTCGTGGACATCTCATAGATTGTCAACGATCCGTGTGTTTTTTATTGTACATTTTTTCAATCAATGAGTATATTATTAGGATGTCGTCAGCCAATTTTTTTTTCAAAACATCCCCAACTCATCTGACTAGCTTCTTAGTATTGCTGGTCATCCACACATTTGTTCCATAAGTTCTCTCTTACTAATATGGAAGTTGGAACATTAAATTTTATGTAAGCAAATAAGAGAAAGTTATGCTTTGTGGTTTGTTTTGTAAGATTCTCCCGGGACTGATTCTGTTTTCCCAAAAATTGCAGGACTCGTTGCTGAAGCCCGTTACCAGGATATTACTCGGGGTAGCAATAATAACCTTCCTGATTGTGGTGGTTGTTAAAGAGACTCCGGAATGGGCAAAGAATTTCAACTTCTCAGGTGCTCGTATTCCTCCATGGTTTTTAGCTTGTGTGGTTATCGTCTTCACAAGGATGAGAAAGAGAACTAAGAGTTTCCTAGAAAAATACCTTTGAGACCGACTCTCTTTATACAAATTGCAGACGGGAAGTTATTAGTACTATTTTGTACCGCACATGAGATTTGCTGATTTGGCTACACTAGAAGAGTGTTTTTGGTTCTCTTTGGATTTTGTTTTAGCTACCCGTGTGATATTTTGTAGATTTTATTATCTAATAAAAATATCATACGATTATTGACGTTGGTCTTATAACTTGGTAGGGAAGACGACTCTTCATTTGTCTATCTTGCTGTATAAATAAGATTGAAGCTGAGTTGAAGAAGAATCGGCTTCTGTGTAATGAACATTTTTTCATTTGATTTGATGAAACGATTTGCTTGTAAAATGAAGTTTGCTGCTGCTTCCCTTCTGATCTGTTGCAATATAATCTCAAATCCTATAAGTAACCGAATTAGAAACTATGATCCTAATTCAACATAACAAAGCCAGTATGGTGAACAATATTGATTGGCAACAAAACCTGAGTTTCCCCTTCCAAAAACTATTTATGCCCTATTATTTTTCTAGCTTTTTTTTTACCTCTCTCCTCCTTGTCTCCTCTTTGTATTTCTCCACAAAATACAAATAATATGGTTTTTTGTACGGAGAGCATAATATAAAAATATTTTATAGTAATATGCTGGTATAGTGTTTCTTTAAGCAACAAAATTACAAATAAAAGGAAACAATAAATCTTTTAATCCAAAAACAAGTGAAATAGAATCAATAAAATTATTACTTTTATTGTTTTTTTTTAATTTTTTGATTAAAAAAATAGAAGTATAAATATATTTTTTTTCGTCATTAATTATTATTTTGTTAATTGTTTTTATTAAAAAGGTGAAAATATAAATAAAATTTTAAATTAATATAGTAAGTAGCTATGACTAAATTTTTTTAAAATAATAAATAAATAAAAGTAAAATTATTTTAAAAAATAAATAAGTCATTATTTTATTTTGATGTGTTTATTATTATAACTCTATGGTAAGTGGTAACCACTACTTCGCCATTATGTGATTAGCCTTTAGCCAGCCGGCTGTGTTTATTTCGATAATATATATATATATATATAGGGTAGTTCTACAGTGCAGTTAATGTACCGTACCTATATTAAATCTAGACCCTACAATATTTATATTTAATATTAACCGTTTGATTTTAATGAGAGTTCACACTATAACGTATACCCGCAAACACAGGATATCTCATTTATTGTTTTACTTCTATTATTTTACTTTTACACTCTAATATTTTAATTTTAATTTATTATTTTTAAAATTATTATAAATTTTGTATACACAGATTATCACATTTATTATTTTTAAAATTATTATAAATTTTGTATACACAGATTATCACATTTTTTATTTTATTTCTATTATTTTACTTTTACAGTATAATATTTTAATTTTAATTTATTATTTTTAAAATCATTATAAATTTGTATTTACTCAATTCACTATTATTATTACATATTTTCTTATTAAAAATAAAAATATAAATACGATAACAAAATTATTTTTAAAATTATTTTAAAATTTGTTATAATATAGTATGAGATAAACTATATAATAATTGAAGAAAAAATATTTAGAATAATAACATTACATTTTTTTAAATATATAAATATAAAATCAGTTTGATCAATATGTAGACTTTTATGAGTATTTGTTAATTTGTTAGAACTTTAAATACTAAATCAATCATATTATGTAGACTTTGATGAGTATTCGTTACTTTGTTAGAACTTTAAATACAATTGTAAATCAATCATATTATGTAGACTTTGATGAGTATTCGTTACTTTGTTAAAACTTTAAATACAATTGTAAATCAATCATATTTTTTCATTTACGTGAACGAATGAGTACCTGTTACTCGGTTAGAACTTTGAATACAATGGTATGATGTTAGAACTTTAAATACAATAGTAAATCCATCATATTACTCTCTTAGAACTTTAAATACAATGATATAGTATGATGTTAAAAATTTTAATACAATGGTAAATCAATTATATTTGAATCCTACAATTATTTTTTGTAATATTTATTTATTTTTATTTTTTTGAAAATATTATTTATTTTTTTTAACGATAAAAGTAAAATTTAGATTTTTATTGAATTTAATTTTAATAATGGTAATCAACGCAATACAATGAATTAATCATTGCGTTAAATAATTTATTTTATTTTAAAAAAATAAATTTAATTTTTGTTATTTAATTTTAATAATTGTAATCAGTGTAGACTCTCAATACAATGAATTAATCATTGCGTTAAATAATTTATTTTATTTTTAAAAAATACTGATAAAATTATTATTTTTCATTAAATTATTTACTAATTAAAATTATTTTTTGTTATATAATTAATATTTTATAATATTAAATATTTTTTTAACAAAACAAATTAAAAATATTTAATGTTATTTATTTAATTTTATAAAAATGTATGATACCCAGTACTTAATTTATTTTTGAGTTAAAAATATTTAATTTAATTAAAATATAAAAAATATGGGAAATTATATTATGCATCCGAGTGCACACATTTTAATAAAATGTACCGTACATTGAAAATGATAAAATGCACTGTAGAATTCTCCTATATATATATATATATATATATATATATATATATATATATATATATATATATATATATATAGGAGAATATTACAGTACATTTCTTAAATTTGAATGTACCATATATTTATAACATACCCAATAAATTAATGACAATTCAATTTTTTACTATGCACCCTACCATATATGATTACAACTAAAATTAATTTTCTAACTAATAAATAGAGTGTAAATGTTATAGCCGGTTTTATTAATATAATATAAAACTTTTATAAAATTATTTAAAATAAAAAAAATGTTTAAATACATGAATTAATTTAATTAAATAGTACAAATAATAAAGTATTTATCTAAAAAAATATTTTTTTAAACAAAATATTAATTTTTAAATATGTTTTTAAACATCAATTATATTTAAAAAAAACATTCCGCAAACAATATACATAAATAAAAAATATTGAAAAAACAAAAATAAAAAAATTGGGCAAACAAGTAAATTTAAAACATGCAAAAAATTAAAGTTGCGCAAACACAATATATTCTAATAAATAAAAATTATAAATTTTAATATAAAAATATTGAAATATAAAAAATATTCATTCGATTCGAATTAATACATACTACATTTTAAAATACGGAGTATTTTTTATGACAAAAAAAATATGTATTATTAATTTTATATTTTTGAATAATTATTTTTTTATATTTTTAATTTTTTGTTAAAATAAAAATATTATTTTATTTTTTATTTGTAATCATTTGAATTATATTTTTTAATAAAAATAAAATATAATTTTATATTTTATTTTAAATAAAATATTAAAGATTTTAAATATTTTTTATTAATTTACAAAATTGCTTAACAATACTTTTGAAAAATAAAAATATTAATACATATAATCGGTTTTATAAGTTAGTTCATACATAAGATAATAATTGTCTGATGTAATGTTCACTCTAACTACTATATTCTTTAATAAATCTGTACGGTTCATATTACTTACTTAAATCTGATCTTTGAAATGAAAAAAAAGTATCGTACCTTCAATGTACTGTAGAAGCGCCCTATATATATATATATATATATATATATATATATATATATATATATATATTTTTACTAAAATCTCCATTAATAATAATTAAGGTGTATTATTTTTATTGTAAAAATAAAAATCAACAACTGATTTGTTAGAAAGTACTATGATTTGGTCATTATTATTAAATAAAATAAAAAATAACTGTAAAAAGAGAATCAATAGTGTTTGGAATCAATAGTGTTTTTGTGATTCAGATCGAAATTGGCGCTCCTTTCTCCCGTCATTGATTCATCTTCCTCGCATTTCAACGTTTCAAATTTCTGCGAAGAAGGTCTCTGATACATCGAGAATCTTCCCAATCGGTATCAAATGTCGGTGCGCAGGCGAACCTTGCTCAAAGTCATCGTGCTCGGCGACAGCGGGTATTTTGTCTTATTTTTCCGTACTGATTTGATTTCAGATTTTAGGGTTAGGTTTTTCAAATGTGTGTGTGTGTGTTTTGTGTTTTTTTTTTGCAGGGTGGGTAAAACATCGTTGATGAATCAGTATCCTTTTGTCATCTATTGTTCACATTTATATTTCTGATTTTCTAAATAGCTTAATGGAATTGATGATGTTGTTCTTAGATTGCTGGGTGTCCTTCTATAAAAGGAGAATTGAGGGTTTCTTTAACTTAGTGAATAGATATGTACATAAGAAATTCAGTCAGCAGTACAAAGCTACCATCGGGGCGGATTTCGTCACCAAGGAACTTCAAATAGACGATCGCTTAGTCACTCTTCAAGTGGGGTTTATTGTTTATTTCATTTTATTTGTGTATGTGGATTTGCGTATACGTTTGAGATTTACTTACTGAGGGAATGAGCCTTCATTTTGGGTTCGGCAGATTTGGGACACTGCTGGCCAAGAAAGGTTTCAGAGTCTCGGAGTTGCATTTTATAGAGGGGCGGATTGCTGTGTTCTGGTGTACGACGTGAACGTAATGAGGTCATTTGATACCCTTGACAATTGGCATGAAGAGTTTCTCAAGCAGGTTGGTAGTCGTTTGATAGCTTTGTAGTCCTTACTGGAGTTTGTTTTTGAAACAAAAGTTATATCTGTATTGCTTAGGTCTGCTAGAGGAGTTTCTTGTTTTGCTGTAATTGAAAATTCTCGATTGCATATTGTAGGCTACATCCAACTTTTAATAGAAAAGAATGAATTTTAAATCTAGCGAGGCAGATGGTGTATCTTTTGGATAGTTGACACTTTCTTGTACATATAATTAGTAGAATCAGAAAATTTGTTCATTACACAAATTGCACTGACTTTCTAATTACCGAAAAACCCAAATATGCTTTAGAATTATAAAACCCCCTCGGTATTTGTTTCTATCTCTCAACTTTTTCTTACATATTTTTTATACTCTGGTGGTTTATTAAAATTATGGCAAAAAATATGTGAAGAAATCATCCAAAAATGTAATAGTTCCATTTTTATATTTTATTGTTATACTGACTTAAATATTTGATTAAATATCTACCTTGTGCTCTGTACATGTAGTATGCTCCTACTACTCGTATGTCGTAACTGATTCCATGTCATCATCCTTTCAGTTTCGGATACATCAAAGCCAAATAGTTGTTTCCTTAACCAGAATTTTTGGTACTGCTTCAATGAGAGTATGAGACCATTTTAAGAGTACATGTGCACCAAAATTGAGCCTCCAATACCAATTGTGAAACAACCAAGTGTGTGTTTATTTTGTGCATGGGTTATAGAGCTTGTGTTTCTTACAGAATTCTATTTATTGCTCTCTTGTGTTTTAAAAAGAAGAAGTCCTTGTTCTGTGATTCAGTCCTTCAGCTACCCACCATTAAGTCAGTTGTAATCTGTAATTGGCATTTACTAACAACTACATATCACATAGCCAGCTCTTTTCTTTTGTAATAGGGTCAATTATCTTTTCTTTTGTAAATGATAGTAGAATTTTACAACCTAGAAAATAAGAGTACAAAGCAACCTCAATATGCACTATACATTGAAACATTAATTTTAGTTACAGGGATGTGTTGGAGTGGTGAAATTATAGCCAGACATGAACTTGAGTACTTGACATATTTTTTGTTGTGATCCAGGCTAACCCACCTGACGCAAAGACATTTCCGTTTATATTACTAGGGAACAAGATTGACATAGATGGTAGTAATAGCAGAGTGGTAAGTCGGTTTCTGTCTCGCAATTATATACAATGCCATATTTTGGTTCTGATTGAATTAAATTAAACTTCAGGTTTCTGAGAAGAAAGCAAAGGAATGGTGCGCGTCAAAAGGGAACATACCTTACTTTGAGACATCAGCGAAAGAGGACTATAATGTTGATCCTGCATTCTTGTGCATTGCAAAGGCTGCTCTAGCCAATGAGAACGACCAAGACATGTGAGTGAGGCTTGAATATGTGACTTGCTGCATTTTGCTTGTGAAATAGAAGATCAAACTCTGTAATCATCAAATTTCGTATTTTTACTATTTTGTGGCATGCATATATGGGCACAAACTACAAACTTACATGACATGCTAATAACTATATAAGGACTATGGACCACAGGGAGATGGCCTATGCTATGTGATACTGTAGTTATTTTCCACCAAAGATAATTAAAGAGTAATATTGAATGTATTAGTCAAAACTTGCAATTTGTGAACTGGGAATATGCCACATAACAGTTAAAACATGGAGTGAACCTAGATTTCCAGAGGAAATGTATTAGTCGAGGATTTTATTTCGGTATGTCTTTTTAGATTTGGAGAAAATCTACTTGAGCACTAAGCCCATGAGAACCTTAAAACATGGAGTGAACCTAGATTTCCAGAATTACATTGCCACTATAGTTTTCTTCTAGAAATTGTACATTTCCTCTGCTTGTTTGGTAGTTTCTATATTTACTTTTTGTAAAATTAAATAAATAATTAAAACAAAAAAATAATCCTTACACTGTTTCTTCAAGATCCTTTTAACTTGTTTTGATTTGATGTTGCTTAGTCCATTTGTTAGCTATATGTATGATGTATCTATGCAGACATGAGTAGTTTTGTTTCTTTGGATTTCTTGAATTCTGAATATACTTGATCGTTTTCGGAGGAGGTTATCATAGCTCGTTCGTTTATATGGTGTTTTTTTCATGTTTATTTTCAAATAACACATTTTAAATGGGCACCTGCAGATACTTCCAGGGGATGCCAGAGGCTGTTATGGAAACAGAGCAACAAGGTGGCTGTGGTTGCTGATTTCACTCCATCCTGTTTTTTTCTTTTAGGCTGTTGTTTAAACTTTAAAGCCACACTTTTTTGTATGCAATTGTATACTATGCTTTCAAGTTCGAGTCGATATCTTGGTTCCCTTTCCTATTTGGGCTCATTGACCTCTTTGTTCATTTAATCTGTGGATGGATACTTGTCTCGTTGTAATCTTTCATCCTCCCGTGGTTATGTTGACCGATTGCTCTTCCAATATGCTAGTTTCAACATTTGTCGTTTGCTGCACCTGTTCTTAGCTTAGTGAGTATCTAGCTGCACTTGTTCTTAGCTTGTAGTGAGTATCTAGTTGGCTTTACATATCAATAATATGTTTTGCACCTAAATGTTTAATTTTTCTTAGGTTAAGTTTCTATTTCTAAAGATTCTCTTGATCTTATTGCAATTTTGATCCGACAAAGTCGAGGATGTCTAAGTACATAATTATGTGTATATAAAAAATTGTGCATACTAAAATAATGCAAGTATTAAAATCATATATTCTTCTTATTTCATATTAATGTTCGCACTCTGTTTAAAGAAATAATTATTTCTACATTTTCATTTAAGAAGACAATATATATCTTTACTTTTTTACTTTATTTTTAAACATTAATCTCAACTATTTACTGTATTGATTTAAAAATACATTTTAACCATCAGTTTTGTATTTTCGTGCCCAATCACACACTATTGCTTTATTTAAAAAAAAAATAAAATTTGAAATAAATGAAATTATTATTATTGTTTTATTTAAAAAAAAATTAAAATTTGAAATCAAATTAAACAAGGGTCTATGCTACTCTGAAGCATAGAGTGTTTGTGATTTCGTGTATTTAATACTCCCTCTTTCCCTTAAAACAGTGCACACTTTCCTTTTTGGTTCATCCCTTAAGACAATGCACATTCCATAAATGGAATTACTTTTCACAACTTTATCCTCCCAATACACATTTATTTACCCTTATACCACTACTTTTTCAACTAATTACTTTATTACTTACACATCAATACCTATTATACCCCTACTTTATATTATTAAACACATAAAAAATCATTTTTTCTTAATCTACGTGACATTTTCTCTATGCATTATACTAAGGGATGGAAGGGATGGAGGGAGTATTATTATATTAAATATAGATCAAAATATATATTTTCTTATATTTTTTTGTTACATTTTTTTTGTAATTGGTAAAAGAAGTGTAACTATTAAAAAAAGACATGTAATCACCCTAAAACGAGCCCACAATTGTAATGGGCCGTGAGAGAGAGATGCAGACCACTAAAACGACAGCGTTTTCCCGATATAGCGACTGGTCTTTATCAGGATTCCATTTCTACCCTTCCCCTTGAAAAACTGAAAAAACTAGGTCAGCTGAAAAGGTATAACCAGACCAGAGGATCCCCTCAGACTCAGAAACAACCACCGCTGAAGAAGAAACTCTGCGAAAACTCGCTCCTCCGATCCGAAAATGGCTTTCGCCACTCGCGCTCTCTCCAGATCCACTCGCCAGGTTCTGATCTCGCTTTTCTCTGAGATTATCGTTTTGGGTGAAAAATCGACGCTGAATTTCGGGCCTTCAGTGCCCATGGACGATTGATTTTATTTTGGATTTATTCGAATCTGTTGTTTGCAGGCTTATGCTGGGCAAAGTGTAATGCGATCTGAGTATTGCATTCCAGCTCGTTCATTTGCCAAAGGAGCTGGCACTGCTCCCACGGCTCTGAAGGGTGATGGTGAGTTCTATTTTTTTCTTTTTTTTTTCTTTTGGCATAAGTTTTTGCCTCCTGGGTTGACGAATCTAGTTATTTCCATTAGAGCGTTAGAGATGATGATGATAATGATTTGATGTTTTGGAATTTTGTAAAATATGCGGAGGAAGAAAATTATGCAACAATGTGAAACGATCTGTTCCGTGTAATTTTGATCTGTGAGGATTTACTTTTGACAAATTGGTAAGGGATAGGTATGTGTTTTTTTGTAGATTGTTTGATTCGAAACCAGTCTGTAAGGTATGAATCAGTCAAATCGATACGTGAATATCAAGTGGAAAAATCGAGATTCAAAAATTAGATTAGAATTTCTTGTGGCTGGTGAAATACCACTTAGAGGAAATGGGGGACAGTGAATCTTATATTGATTGTCATAGATCTATTGCAAGCTCTTATAGAAGAACTTATTATTTATGTAACTGATCATCTAGTTTCTTTGTTTTATTTTTTCTGCTTGTTTATATTTCTTTTTAACATTGTACGAGGCTTGTAATAAATATATTATGAAATGCTCCACTGCATCTCTCTGTTATTTTAGAGTAAATAACACTTAACGAATAATGTGCTTAAAATTAAGTAATAGAATGTAAACAAAAATGAAAAATAATTATATTAGGTGTTTGCTCCACATGAATATATCAGGGACACAATTTACTATTTAATTTTATGCGAATAGTATTACAATTTCGAGAAGTCGCTGAATGCTTTGCTGCCTACAATGTCCAAATCTGACCTTCTTACTGTTGCACATACTTTTGAAGAACTGTTGAAGGGTATTTTTCTCGATGTTAAGAAGAAATTTGAGACAGCCATAGGGGTTCTGCGGAAAGAGAAGATCACCATTGATCCTAATGACCCTACTGCTGTGTCTGAATATGCCAAAGTCATGAAGACTGTTAGGGAAAAGTAAGATCATATTTTCTTCTTGCGAATCTTTGTTTATTGGTATCTTCTGAATTTGCTATTTCACTTTTCTGTTTGTAAGCTCTTAACTATTTTTTCTCGAAATGAAAAAATTCTCGGTAACTGATTTTATGACCATTTGGATTAGATTCTGAGAAAGCCATCATTGTTAAATTTTGGAAGTATTGTTTGGTTATCATGGGAAGGTTTATGAATTTCTGTTAATTTCTGATGGCTATATAGTCTGTAATTGCTAGCCCCCACTTTTCTATTGAAGCATACATTGACAATAATTGTGAAATCTTATTTTCATTTTTTATCATTTTATTCCTAAATTTCTGTATCGTACTTATTTGAGTGCATATAGAATTTTCTTTTACTGCACTACCTCTCTCTCTACCTTCTATTTTATTTTTCCTATCTGCGTCTATCTGTATCTTTGATACATACCTATCATGTTTTCATAGATCATTTGTTCCATTGTTATTGTTTTTTCCTCCTTTTGTGTTGAGAAAGCATATTGTTTTCATGTGTGACCTTATGTATTGTTTTGCTTTCTTATGTTCTTTTTTGTTGTGAACTATACCTTTAGGGCTGAGCTTTTCTCGGAGTCACAGAGGATCATATACACTATTTATGCAAAAACACAAGATATTCCTGATGCTCGATCCTACTTGCTGGCCTTGAAGGACATTAGGGTCAAGTACGTTCTTGCATTCTGGCGATGCATATATATTTTCTTAATACTGGTTTGTGCTCTTCTTTGAGTTTGTGAGTGAATATTCACGACAATGCCATGTTACCCCCTTGTATGAACTACCATACTACGCTTGTATATGAAATCCTTGCTCTGGTTTTTTACGCTAAGGTATTGGGTTGATAACCTAATAAACTAAATATGTTGTTGGTCTTCTGCGTGAATATCATGCATTTCCTTTTATCATACATAAGATTTGTTTCAGCTCACAGAAATAAAAATATATTTTCATGTTCATTGCTCATTGTATATTAATATATTTATTTTGGCAGGAGAGGCCTTGTTGATGAACTAGGCGCTGAGGCATTGATGATGGATGCACTTGACAAAGTTGAAAAGGAATTGAAGAAGCCTCTTCTGAGAAAGGATGCAAAAGGAATGGCTCTCCTGATGGCAGAGTTTGATAAAGTCAACCAAAAGTAAGCTTTTAAGAAAATAAAATTTAAATTGAAAAAATAATTTTATAGTGTGAAATAGAGTACTCGTACTTACAGTCTCGCACCATGATATGTTAATACTATTCGATTTTAATTATTATTAAACTGTCATTATCTAGGCTTGGCATTCGTAGACAAGATCTGCCCAAATATGAGGAACAGTTGGAACTTAAAATTGCTAAAGCCCAACTGGAGGAACTAAAGAAGGATGCTGTTGAAGCCATGGATACTCAGAAGAAACGGTTTGCCTTCTATCTTTCGATATAAATAAAATACACTGAGCCTCGTATATCACCGTAAAAATGTAATATGATAATATGAAGAGATAGAGCGAACATTTAGTTCTGATCTTTTTGCAGGGAAGAGTTCAAGGATGAAGAAATGCCTGATGTGAAGTCGTTAGACATCAGAAACTTCATCTGAAACTGAAATATGCAACTCCATCCCGTCTACTTCTTTTGCATGATAATGTGGACGGACGTACTCTTTGGCAAGTCTTCGCTTATGTTTGAAAGTAGATATTTTGCTGCTGAAAGATTCAAGTGTATAACAAATACACAAAGAAGGCTTGTCTTGTGCTGTCATTAATAATTTTAATAATACCATGTCTGAAATTTGTCCAGATGCATATGGAAACTTGGTTATTTGAGTGCACATTTTTCTTGTTTTATGTCGTATTCAGAAACTAGCAATACTTTATGCTGTATTTCACTTATGCACATTCACCTGAAATACATAAACATTTACCTCCAAAATCGGGTATGCAAATGACTTTTTTAAATTTTTTTTTTTTATAAAATCCGAAAAAATGTTTCCATTTAATTATCAAATATGGAGTATATATATTTTTTAAAGTTTATAGCTCCATAAGAGCAAGAAGAAAAAAAAACCTCATATTTTAATTAATATGCACATTAATTGTTTCCTTTAATTTAAAATATATTTCTATTCATTTATTTTTCTGCTCACAAGTCATAAAGCAAAAAATACCCCCATCAAAATTCAATAAAACCATCCAATCCCTCTCTCTCAGTTGATCGTTTTCCCTCCTCCTTCGCCGTCGATGGATTTCAAGGATCATATCGAGAGAGTCGTCTTCACCGGCCAACAGTTATCCGACCGGGTTTCTGAACTGGGCTCCCAAATAACCCGAGACTTCCAAGCGGTTCCTCCAGTGGTAGTGGGTGTTGCCACCGGAGCAATCGTGTTTCTGGCGGACCTCGCGAGGAACATTCATCTCCCCATTACCGTGGATGTCATTCGGGTCGGTTCGTACGGATCGGGCACCGTTTCCAACGGCAAACCCACCATCTCTTCCGACCTGAAAATCGACGTTGGAGGACGTCACGTGATTTTGGTACGGGATTTACCTCCCCCAATTTCATTTTTCTTAATTATTTCGACGTTTGCTTTTTTCTGGGGTGAATTAGGGCTGTTGGAAAATTATTGTTTTGAGCAAGGAAAAGATGCACTTTTTTTTTTTTAATTCTGCGCTATGTGTTCGACGAATTTACTCAGTGAGTGAAAAAGTTCAGTGCTTATTTCGAGGGCGTGTTTGGCTAAACTTATTATGAATAGCTTATACGATTGTTAATGTTGTAGGAAGGTTTTCGGTGAGAAATATTAATGTATTCAGCCACTACATTCATACTCATATACCTCAAACTATAAAGAATGGAAGTAAGATAATTTTCGATGTTTTCGTTGTGTGGGTTCGGAAAACATGTCTTGAGCTAATAGATGTTGTTGGGATTTCAAAGCCCGTTTGATTTCCTTCTTCAAAAGGTACACTTGCCGGAATTGGGTTTGTAGAAGCTAATTGTCAAAATCGTGTAGATTGGGCGTGTAGCTACATAACAATTAGGAGGAGACAGAGGCAGAGAAAAACGGAAGATTTTAGTTCCATCCATTTGGTATAATGATGTGAAAGCTAATTCTTTTGATTTATGTGTGGTTCCAGGTTGAGGATATTGTAGATACTGGGAACACTCTGTCTTGCCTTGTTGATTACATGAAAACTAAAGGGGCATCGTCCGTATCTGTGTGCACACTTCTTGATAAACCGGCAAGGAGAAAAGTCGAGATTGAACTAGTTGGTGAAGGAAAGTATTACCGTGGGTTCGAATGTCCGGATGAGTTTGTGGTGGGCTATGGACTGGACTACGCGGAGGTGTACAGGAACTTGCCGTATGTTGGTGTCTTGAAGCCTGAAATTTACAAGAAATAGTTCGATTCGAATGTGATGTTGTAGTCGTCCTCAAAAGTAGTCTTGTCGACGTTTGGAGCGAGTTGTTTGATTATCACACTGTTGCAGTATTGCTGCATGGTTTTAGGATTTTTTTATTTTTTTTTTTTGATTTTTTTTTCTTTTGCGGAATGAAGATTCTAAGAATTTGATACTTGTGATGTGGTACTTTTGAACTCAAAATATAGTTTTCCTAATTTTTATTTTCAAATGTTTTGTTGGATAATAACTTACTATAGTTACTGGCGTCACTTTATGTACAATACCAGAGTTTTATCTATGCTGCACCTATTGGTACATTATGTACATCTTGACCGTAGATTAATGTTTATGTACAATACGCGATTAAATTTGTCTGGAATTCCAAAAAATATTTTATTTTTAATTTTTTAAAATTGCGGAATAAATATAAATAAATACGACGAGACTTTTAAATTATAAAATTGCGATAGAAAATCATAAAAATATTGAAATACCTTTTTATAAAATTGCGATCGAAAAAAACACGTTTTTGGAAAATGCTCATCGTAATTGTTTATATTTATTTTGCAATTTTCCGAAACAAAAAACGTTTTATATTTTGAAATTCGTCACAAATTTAATTGCATGTACGAGTAAGTATAAACGTAAAACTAAATTGATATTTAAAATTGATTTTTATACTACGTGCGCAATTTCAAAAATGTAAAAATATTTAAGTTTCGTAAAAACGAATTTTAATTAATATTTTCGGAAAAAACGTCGTTTTTTTATTTTCGATCGCAATTTTGTAAAAAAGTGTTTCAATGTCTTTATGATTTTCTATCGCAATTTTATACTTTAAAAGTCTCGTCGTATTTGTTTATATTTATTCCGTAATTTTCAGAAACTAAAAACGAATTATTTTTTTACGATTGGAGACGAATTTAATTGCGTGTACGAATAAGTAGAAACCCATGAATTAATTGATATTTAAAATTGATATTTATATTACATGCGTATTTTATAGATTTCGAAAATGTAAAAATATTTACATTTCGTAAAAATTAATTTTAATTAATTTTATTGAAAAACGTGTTTTTAATTATATAATTAAAAAAAAAAATTAGAAAGGTAAATGTCAAATCACTTCGTTAGTGTGCGTATAGCATAACTCCTCTTAGTGGTACATTATAGTGGTACATTAGAGCATCTCCAATGCAAAGACCCAAGTTGAGGGATTGAGGGGCCGTGCAGTGCATTTTTACACTGAGTGTAATCTTATACCGTACATTTACATAGACATATTTATCTACCGTTAGATGAAGTTAAGCATTTGTATGTTTATTTCATATATCTTTTTAGATTTATCTTCAATAAAAATAATTATTATAAATATATTTTAACGCAAAATATGATTATTTTTAGTAACACTTAGCAAAAATAATTATTATAAATATATTTTAATGCAAAATACAATTATTTTTATTAGTAACACTTAGCAAAAATATTTTAACGCAAAATAAAATATATATATATATTAGTAACACTTAGCAAAAATATTGTTAAATAACAAATACAAAAATAATTTTAATAAAATAATTTTTATATAATCACATACTATATAGTTACGTAATAAATTTCTATATAATAATATAAAAATAAAATTTTACAATCATTATAAAAAAAAATTATAAACAAAAAATTATAAACGTGGTGTAATTTTTATAATCATATAATAAATAATTTTATTTTATGTTAAAAAATATTTATAATTATTATTTTAATTTTAAATAAGATTAAGATAAATCTAAGAAGTTTTAAAAAGTAAACAAATAAATGCTTAACTCATCTAACGGTGGAGAGATATACTTAAATAAATGTACGGTATAAGATTACACTTGTTATGGTGCAGTGCAAAAGTGCACTGCACGGCCCCTCAATCCCAAGTTGAGTGCCTCATTTTTTTGATGACACATCATCAAAAAGTGGTTTTGGGAACAAAATGTCCAATTTCCTACAATGCATAGAGTCATTTCCCCTTAGAGTGGGACCCATATTATTATTATTATATTATATTTATAATAAAATAATATTTTTTAAGAAAAAATAATAATCAATATAAATAAATTAAATTTTAGTATTAAAAATATTATTAAATAAAAGACATTATTAATAAATATTAAAATATTAAAAGACATTTTTTTAAAAAATATTATTAATAAACATTAAAATATTATTATTTTTATTAATAAAAAAGTAAAAAAGAAAAATAAATCAATAAAGTTGTAAGTGAATGGGTGCTACCATAGAGGTACCTATCAATTTTCTTGTCCAAGCTCCAATGGTAAATTTGATCAAATGAGGGGGGGGGGGGGGGGGGACACATTCATTTCACTTGTCCCAATGTGTGAAATGTCCCCCCATTGTGGATGCTCTTATGTACATCTTGACTTGACTGCAGATTAATGTTTTAGAAGGACCCGAGTATGTTTTAAGATTACTTTCATATTTTCCTTTTCGAGTTGTCTAGGTGACACATAAAAAAATTTATTATAACTTTGTTATTCTAAA
This sequence comes from Euphrasia confusa, assembly GCA_954870475.1. NCBI lineage: Eukaryota > Viridiplantae > Streptophyta > Magnoliopsida > Lamiales > Orobanchaceae > Euphrasia > Euphrasia confusa. The sequence continues at coordinate 41,678,899 of OX940956.1, read as the reverse complement.
ATATAATTTTATTCTACTTTATCATTTACTTTTATACATCTATTTCATATTATTACTGTATAATTTTATATAACGTCTGACCCTTTTTAAAATAAGAATAAAATTAAATATATATTTAAAGACTTATATTTAATTTTATTCTACTTTATCATTTACTTTTATACATCTATTTCATATTATTACTGTATAATTTTATATAATGTCTGACCCTTTTTAAAATAAGAATAAAATTAAACATATATTTAAAGACTTATATTTAAACGAATAGATTATTCTAAAATAAAAATAAAATGAACTAATTTTATATAATGTGGATAGTATTTGTAAGATGAACTCAGAGGATAATATTTGTAAGATCAACTAGCATAGATGTTGTACCGATTCAGAAATTTTATATAAGGTGGTAGTTACTTCGTAACATCAACTGCCATATATAGATCAACTATTGTTGCAGGCGTCATCTCTACTGAGGTTTTTCAAAACTCAAATAAATAATATATACTCAGAAAATCTTAGTTATAGTTTTTGAAACTCAAATAAATAATATATACTCAGAAAATATATATAAATAATATTTCAACCATATTATTAATATTTAATGTATGATATATTAGTTTTTTTTAGTTTTATCTAAATGCATGTAGCGCTATTCGCACCTCCTTTTACTCTAAGTACACCCCTTTGATTTTATAATTTTAATTATTTATTATTTTTACTTCATAAAACATTTAATCTTCCTAATTTACCCCTATAATTTTAATAATACACCACTTTTATCAATAATAAATTTAATAGCGTTATAATCAGAAAATAAAGAGTTCAACCTAATATCTATCAATATAATGGCATCGTTCTCTGTCCATCCGAGGATGCAGGTGCAATCGAACAACAATTGAAAACTTGAATTGGACAAAAAGTTTATTATTTCAACAAAGTGTATCCTTCAATTTTTTTTTAATTGAAAAGGAAATTCAAGAATAATAAGTGATACTCTTAATCTTCTAAATTATACAGTCAATTCATGTACTGCAAAAACTGAATTTTCCAGTGATGATATATACACCATGTATTTTTCTACAATTCAAATTATAAAAAAAAAAGATCGAGGTGGCTTATTTGTTGAAAAGCCTTTCTTTAATTATGTCTCCATCTTCAAAGTTATTTTTTTAGCTTTTATCGACCCCGACTCCATGGATAGGAAAAAAGAATTTTTTTTTCATACTAAATGGAGTACTATAATATTTACTGAATTTACTATCGGGATGGGTTGGTGTATTGTTAATTGAATAAGGACAAATTAGGAACTTTAAATAGTGTATCAATTAAAATAATAATAAAATTAAAATTATAAAAAATTGGAGGTGTACTTAGAGTAAATGTGGGTGCGAACAGCGCTACCCTTTTTTAAATCAGTTACTACAAATTATTTATGTTTTTATTTTCAAATTTTGAGAGGTCTCACACACACTCTAAAAAAGAAAAAAAATTATTATTTCAATTGATTATGTTTTAAACTTTATTAACAAAACCTTTTGATCTATTTTTTTTACCCTTATTTTTTTTATTTAAAAAAAAATAGTTTTGGGACAAGCATACAATGTAATTGAGGAAAATATTTCATTCCTTCACGGTGCAGACGCTGTGCAATCATCCTCATCCCTAAAACCCAAACTTGAAAACCCTCAAATTCATTCAATTTAAAATGGGAACGACAGCAAAAGCTCTCTCTTTTTCTCTCCTCTCTCTGCCCAGACGCTTCTCCTCATACAGACCCCTTTTCCTCTCACTGCCATCCCGTATTCACCCGCCCGCCCACAGGGCGGCGGCTCTCCGCAATTTCAGGCCACTCTGCACCGTCTCCGCCGCCGTCGAACCGGCCGTTGACGAAACCGAAGCCCCGTTCCAACCCATAAAGCATTCCATTCTCCTGGAAAGGCTCAGGCAGAGGCACCTTAAAGACTCTGCTGTATCTCCGAAGTCCGCCGCGCCGCCGCCGTCTTCGAGTGGGTCCAAGGCAGCTAAATTTGTATGGAATGAGGGGCCAAGAAAGAAAAAGGGCGGTGTGGCGGCGGCAGAGGAGATGGGTTCGAGTTTTGAGGAGCTGGGTTTGAGCGAGGAGGTTATGGCGGCTTTAGGGGAAATGGGAATTTCGGTGCCGACTGAGATTCAGAGTATTGGGATACCTGCTGTGCTCAAAGAGAAGAGCGTGGTGCTGGGGTCCCACACTGGTTCCGGCAAGACTCTTGCTTATCTATTGCCTCTTGTTCAGGTTTATCCGTTCGTGATTCTCGATTTTTTGTTTTGCAGTAGGCCTTGTTCATAATTACCTTTACTTGGAAATGGGAGTTAATAGACTTGTATTTTGTAGTCAGAATTCTTTTAATTTTGAAATTCCTTGTTTTCACGTTCACCTTTTAGTTGCTTAGAAGGGACGAGGCTTTACACGGTGTGTTGATGAAGCCCAGACGTCCCCGGGCTGTGGTACTGTGCCCGACTAGGGAACTCTGTGAGCAGGTTAGTTTCTCAAGCTCACCTGCTTTAGAAAACTTGTGCTATAGTATGGCCAACGGTATTCAAATCAATAAGATTCTGTCTAGGTTTTCCGTGTATCCAAGTGCATAAGTCATCATGCAAGATTCAGGTCAACCATGGTGAGTGGTGGCGGTCGTTTAAAACCACAGGAAGATTCCTTGAACATCCCAATCGACATGGTTGTGGGGACTCCTGGCCGGGTTTTACAGCATATTGAAGAGGGTAATTTGGTCTATGGTGACATCAGATATGTGGTAAACAAACCTTCCTCCCTTGATTGCTCACGTTTATTCACTGAACGCAACTTGTATCACATTAATAAGAATTTAAGATAGTTATACGTTTTTTTTCCTTTTTCTTGTAATATTGTCAAACTCTTATGATAGGTTTTGGATGAGGCGGACACTATGTTTGATCGAGGATTTGGCCCGGACATCCGGAAATTTCTTGGACCTCTTAGAAACCGTGCATCTAGACCCGATGGGCTAGGATTTCAAACTGTATTAGTCACTGCAACAATGACAAAGGTATGCTTCGTTAAGCTAAAGAGTAAAGTCTGTGTATTTTGGGAGTGGCTTCAAATACTTATCCGAACATCCTTAATGCAAATGCCTACTTTGGAGAGAGATAGAGAGATGATGATTGTTGTAATATACTAATATAAGAAAAATGGAAAGACGTCTTCGAAAAAAATAGAGAAACTTAAGAAAGAGTAGAGAGATGGAAACCAATTCGATAATTATAGATTTATAGTAAAGTAGTAGTGAAAAAGTATGCGGAGATGTATTTGTATATGCTTGGAATGGGAATCTATGCATCAAAGGTGGAGGAAAAGCGAGAAAAACAAATGTAAAAAGAATCAAACCCGCCTTTTTTATGACCATCTAATTCTCAAATGGACCTTAAAAATGCTCTCAGGTAGATAGATGTTGTTTCTGACAAAATCAATTGGTGTCGTTGACCTCCTATGGATGCATTTAAATCTAGAAGGCTTATCGAGCTTTAGTTGTTTGTTATCTGGTTACAATTGATTTTTGTTTCTGCCAAAATCAATTGGTGTCGTTGACCTCCTATGCATAGTTGTTACGTCGCCCAGTCGAGATAAGTCGAGTGAGTACCGTGGAATAGATTAGTCGATTAGTCGCTCTGACTAATCGTAGTTAGTCGACACTACATTTTATATGTTAAATTTAATATATAGTATGTATAAATAGTCACTTCCCTAATAAAATTAATTTCCTACCTCTCAATAGATAAAACAATTAAACAAATATAAAATTATAAAAAAAACAGTCATCAATTCAGCATAAAATACACCAAATCCGCAATCATAGCCTCAAAACTTAACATTAATTAAGGAAAATGAAAAGAAATATAAGCAACAGAACGTAGGAGAAAGAGCTACGCAAGTACGCGCTGCCGACTTTGCCTCAAAATCACCGGTGTTCTTCGTCGGCGGAGTCGCCTCCGGATTTCGCCGCTGTTGATGTCGCCAATTTTGCCGCCGTTGACTCGTAAGGTTAAGATTTAGGGTTTTTGTTGGGTACGCAAAAGGGATAAGGAGTTTTTTTTCCTAATATATAGATTAAAATTTTGGGCCGGATTTGGGTTGGATTTCGGGTCAGGGCCCGGATTAGAAAACCCATCGTACAATCTCATAAGTCGCCCACCGTAGAACCCAAAAAACCGACTTATAGATTAGTCGGCGACTAATCGTCGATTAGTCGTCGACGTAACAACTATGCTCCTATGGATGCATTTAAATCTAGAAGGCTTATCGAGCTTTAGTTGTTTGTTATCTGGTTACCTTGGTATTTATTTGGAAAAGTCATAATCATCATTTCATGATAATTTTTTCTTGAAGTTTCTTTCTTATGAGATCGTTGCAGAACTTCTCTTTATTACCTTAAATTCCAAATTTTGGTTTCGGACTTTTTTTCTCACCCCAAAATTTAAATTCACGAGTTTACAAGGAACTAAATGAAGTGGCACGTGATAACTTCCTGATCTGTAAGAAGCATATAGCTTAAACTGCAAATTATACTCAACTTCTATAGCTAGATCTTAACTGATAATTTTTTAACAGAATGTATTGTAATTTTTGCTAGTGATGCTTCAGTTTTTTTCATGATCAATTAACAAATGCTTCAATTTTTGTAGGCAGTGCAGAGTTTGGTTGACGAAGAATTTCAGGGGATTCTTCATTTACGTACTTCTACCCTCCATAAAAGGATTGCTTTGGCCCGGCATGACTTTATCAAGCTTTCAGGTTCGGAAAATAAGCTCGAAGCCTTGATGCAGGTATACTACTCTCTATTTGATGCCTCCGTTATTTTTAGTTTTAGAAATTCAGAGACAAAGTTCATTTAGGAATTTATAAGTAATTATTAAATTAAAAAAACACAACTAGAACTTGTTAGTTTGGCTTAGTTAATACTACGTATTACGTATAATTTAACTAACCAAAAAACTACACGAGGTAAAAACAAATTAGCTAAATTTGAAAATTACAAAACCACCCCTGAGGCATTGTTGCTTACATTTTCTCCAAATGTTAGTTGACCGGCGGCAAGATAAGCGTAATAGGTGTACACTCTTAATTTCAAGATTAACTGTTTTTTTTCTCATTTAACCAGACCTGAAGGTCGTTTTGTTAATATCCCTATTATTATAATTACGGTTAGTAGGCTAGGAATTTGGAGGGATGAGTGTCTGAGGACTATAGTTATAAAAGTTAGAAATATGATAACTGATTTGAGCATCATCATAATTCATAAAGTTGCGTGGTGAATATCGTTTTGTTTCTTTGAATATGGTTTAATATGGTTACAGGTACTTGAGCCCACTTTAGCAAAAGGAAACAGAGTGATGGTTTTCTGTAACACGTTGAATTCTAGTCGTGCTGTGGATCACTATTTAAATGAAAACCAAATCTCTACCGTCAATTACCATGGAGAGGTGCCAGCTGAACAAAGGTAAGATGGAAAAAACTACATTTCTGATTTAAACTTATTATAGAAAAAATCAGTTGATCATAATTTTCAAATATAATTCTTGTAGGGTTGTACCCTTCGTTATTTATATTTTTCTTTTAGAAGTTAGGTTGAACTTCATGGAAAAATTATTTATTTATTCTTTCTAATACTGTAATAATGATAATGATACTTGTAATTCTTGTTCTTTTGTTTTAGTCTCTCCTGCCTAAATATTATCCTGGGTATAGGGTTGAAAATCTGGAGAAGTTCAAGAGCAATGATGGAGATTGCCCTACTTTAGTCTGCACAGATTTGGCCGCAAGGGGATTGGACTTGGATGTTGACCATGTTATCATGTTTGATTTTCCAAGAAACTCTGTAAGCGCAGTATATTTAGTGCTCTCTCTCGTTAAATATATAATAGTGATTCTCTTTTACATTTCACTTTTTAGATTGACTATCTTCATCGCACTGGAAGAACTGCTCGCATGGGTGCCAAAGGTATTGAACTTGAATATGAAATAATATTAGTTTGCTTTACAATGTTTACCTGTCTGTACAATGGAGATCTGTGGTTTAACTTAATGGCATTTGTCAGGGATATATTCACAAAAGCCACCCCTGTGACTTGTAGTATTTACAAAAAAATGGTTACCTTTGAATATTATAAAAACAACCACTGACGTTGAGTTTTGTCTACATTGTGCCCCAAACTTTAGTTGATTTGACAGGATTTCGTCAAATTGTATGCAATTACACCCTCAACCTTTTATAAATATTACAAATAGCTCCAACATTTTCACCTGGCTTATTATATTATTTAGAAAAATTGAGGATTAAACGTAAAATGTAAGCAAAAATTTGGGGGTCAGATGTAATATTTAGAAAATTTGGTGTTGTAATTGCAAAAAACAGCTCCCTTAACGGTCATTTCACAAAATATAAGGCTATTGTAATCTGAACGTGATTTTATAATTTTCAAGGTAGGTTCTTGTTGTAGTTATCCCTGTTTTTCATGATTTATTTTTCGTTCCTCTCTTTTGGTACTCAGCTTTTGATGGCCATCTACCTTTTGTAAATTCATATGCAGCCCCTAAATTTACATTAATTATTTTTTCATGGCAATAGGGAAGGTGACGAGTCTGATTGCGAGAAAAGATGCTCTTTTGGCCACACGCATTGAGGAGGCTGTTACAAAGAACGAAAGCTTGGAATCAATTTCCGTAGATGGCTATAAAAGGGATCTTGCCCGGTCCAACATAAACAAGCAAAAAGACAAAAATGAAAAGACGGTCAAATTCTCCAGTTCGAAAAACAAAGCTAAACCTACCTCAGCAAAGTCATCTGAACCCCGTGGCAGACCAATAGCAGCCAAGAGAACCCCAGCTGCCAAAGCTGGCGGCAGAACTAATGCAGTGTCCGTAGGTAAGAAAAAAGTTGTTAAGGTTTTCAAGACGTCAAAGTCTTCTGGCACTAGCAAATCAAGAAGTACGTCGACTGGTGGTAAGAGAGGGTCGGACAGTAAAAACTCAGGGGTAGTTAGGTCGAAGCTAAATGTAGTTGGGTTTAGGGGTCGGAGTGAGGTGAAGGCCACTTGACATCTAAATCGAGTATCTGGGGCTGGTGCGAATCTTTTTTCTTGATGTATCATATTATCGATTTTGTTTTGTTTTTAACTTATAAAACTACTGAATAAAACTGAGACATGTTACTATGTTAGTAAATTGTACTTTGTGTTAGCTCAATTTGTATTTACTCCACTGTTCTCTTTCAAACAGAAACACCATACTTTCACATTATCATTATTTTCTTATGAAGAAAAAACATGCTACATGAAACAAACACCTTTGAGAAGGTGATAGATAGTGATGGAAAGATTTTGTCTCGAATTCATTTCCATGTAAGCGCCAGAAGAGCTGGCTGTTTTTTTGCAGGGGCAATGGCGCTCCCTTTGGAGTCGTAAATAATAACTCCGGAGAAATCTGGAAGCTGGCACTTTCCTCCCATGAGTATATTCTTCTTCCACAGAGAGCCGTCTCCACTGAAAGCACTTGGGTCGACATCCCCAAACTGGTAACCGGTTATATCTTCTTGGTTAAGTTGGATGACTGGTTCTTGATATCCATATCCATAGCGAGATTTCCATCTTCGCCATCGTCTCGAATGGTTGACACACATGAACAAGGCCAATGCACACAGAAGGAAAGTGCCGACGCCAAACCCCATTTGGGAGATGCTGAGTGGCTGGTGTTTCGTGAGGATGATGATATGTCTAGCCATGAGGATTTAAGGTTGTTTGTTGAGACTGAGTGTGGAGAATGTGTGTTTATAGACATGTAGTAAATGGAGTTGTTAGGTTTGGAGGATTTGTTGAGTGTTTATTTTGTGTTTAATTAACATACAAAATCAAACCTTTGAAGACCTAACTAATCCAGTGGTAACTACTCTGCAGTCTAACAGGTTTGGTTGAAAATGGAACAGAACTAGTTTCGTCGCTTTGAAATTCGAACACAGCTTAAAATAAATTGACATAAAAATGCTAACTAGTTGAGACACGAAAGTTCATGAGTTGAGTTATATTTCTTGTTAGTTACTCGTAATGTGCTTAGTTACAACATACATACCGAACCTCGACAGCCTCTGAACATCTTCCTTTCGAAACATATTTCAACTAAAATAAACAATTAATAAAATAACAGTAATAACAATAGGATGTGGCATAAGTAAGAACTAGCTCAGAGACAAATGGTTGGAGACTTACTATTTCCCCGTATTCACGTTATTGTTGCTTAAGCGTGACAAAGTCGATACAACTTCGGAAAACTGTGGACGTTTGGAGGGGCAGTTATTCCAGCAATTTATCATCAGTGTTTGGAGGATTTGAGGACAGGTCTCGGGAATTGCAGGTCTGAGACCACAAGCAGCTATCCCGACTGCAGCTTGCACCGGAGAATATGCAGAATAAGCTATCTCACCAGACAGAAGTTCCCATACTACCATCGCAAAACTATACGCATTACTCATCCATGTCTCGGTTACACTTTCTGGATCACCCGAGATTATCTGTTTATAAGAAAAAACGTTTTATTAAGTTACATTCGCCGTGATCAGAAAAGATGAAACATCAGGAAAATCAGCTGGTAAGATCATATGTTAGATTTGAAGTCCAGATTTCTAAATCAAATCCATCTAATATACCCTTCATTATATAATGCCAAACTTTTTAACACTAAGAAGCACTATCTTAGAATATGTAATAACAGTTCTGATGATTAAGAGTCACAAACATAATATTGAAATTTTTTTAAAAGAAACAAACCTCCGGAGCAAGCCACCTATACCCATCCGTCTCATACTCCATAGCCTCAACATAACTCTTGCAAACAGAAACTATTCCCATATCTCCTAAGCAAGCGTTCCCACGTTTATCCAATAATATCCTCTGTGTATTTAAGTCCCTATAAGGAACTCCATGATCATTCATGAACTTAACTCCCTCAGCAACATCTGCCATGATTCGTAAAATATCTGGGGTCTTAATCTTTTTATTCCTCAAAATCAATTCGTAAACGGACCCCCCTTGCATCAACTTGGTAACGACACACAACCCGTGATTCTCGTCAACACAAACCCCGTAAAACTGTATGATATTTCTGTGCCCGCATGTCATCAGCTCCAACAAATCTCTCCTCAGCTCAAACTCGTAAGCATCTCCTTTATCACATCCTTTCAGCTTCTCAATCCCGACCTTTTTACCCTTATACGTCCCTTTAAACGTGCTCGGCCCTACCTGATCTGTAATCTCAACGGAGTCGTGATTTAGCAACCACTTCCCGATCTCATCTCTACCGGAGATCACAGTTTGCCATTCGTCCACGGAAACCACAATCGAGCCATCGGGCAAAGGCATTTTTAACTCGATTTTAGAATCCGGGTTCTCTCCTCCATTCCTGTAACTATGTTCCTTGCAATCTTCTTCGAAGTCCACGAGATCCCTCCCTTTAGTACTCTGCTCTTGGCATCCACAAAGTCCAAAGTGAAGCTTAATGGGATTGTTTTTCGGCTTCTTTATTGACGATTGGAGCGCACTCTCGACTTGGGCTCTGAACATCTTTTCCTGACCCGCCTGAACCAACAACGTAACCACTCCCAGAGTTAATCCCTTCTTCTCAAAGATCTGCAGCTTCCTAGAGCAAATCGAAGAACTATCCAGAGACCCCGACATCGACTGCCACGAAATCGAGGAGTTACAGGCAAAGGTGAGCTTAAACACAGATAAATTCCCTTCTTCATCTGGCATTTCCTGAATCATTATAGCCGGGTGGTCATCGGCAGATACTTGCTCTATCAACTTTATGTGTAGAAATACATCTTTCATTTCGAAACCAGCTTGTGCGTAGCTATACATATCAATGAAAAAGAAATTGGGGTTTCAGTTGAGATACTTCGAGAAGATAAAAAAAATCGAACTAGAAATTGGGAGTTTGATTTGCAAACCTAAGGGGCAAGGAATCGTAATGCTTGCGGATATTGGAGACCAATTTCTCGGGGAGCTGGCTGCCGGGGTACAGCTGGGTCAGGCTCCGTACGACGGTGCCCCACACGTGTCTCCGGCAGCTGGAAGGGCTGGAGAGCGGCGGCGGCTCGCGATCCGAGCTGAGGGTGAGGGTGTTTTTGAGAGAGGCGATGGCCTCCGACACGTTGCGGCCCAGCCTCTGGAAGCGCTTCTGCAGGAGGGAGGGGGAATCGCGGAGGGGGGCGGCGGCGGAAGAGGAAGGGGCGGAGGAGGATGGGTTGTTTCCCGGCGGGCATTCCGATCTGTCGTTGGTTCGCATCAGCACCTGATCCACCATGTCCTCGTCGGTGCTTGCTCGGCTCGACCAGCATTCTAAAGCGGCGGCCATGGCTACCGGAGAAAGAGATGTAGAGAGAGAGTAGAAAAAAAAAACTCGATTGAGGTCGGATGGCGATGGTCGCTCGCACCACTACATCACAGTAGTACAGTAGTACTGGTTAGTGAAATGCAGAGGTTTTCAAATCCGCCATTTTTATTTTTTACTGTATTTTTTTTCCGTCTGACGTGAGACGGAATGGGTGTTGTATCGTCTAAAATTATTTTAATAATATAAAAATATTTTAATAATAATAAATTAAATTAATGACGTCATCGTTAATGAGTTGCAACTTGGGTGGGTGAATGATTAATTACTTTTCTGTCTCCCAATTATTTTATGAAATTATGAAATAACTTTAATTAAAATGCTAAATTTAATTACGCCTTAAAAAAATAATTATACAATAACCAAACATTTAATTATCTTATGAAATTAAATTTATACGTTGTAAATTGAAATTCATAATATATATAGAAATACTCCTCTTTATCTTTTTTTTTTTTACTTTTGCCTAAAAGAATTACTTTAGTCGAATCATGATTAGGTTATTTGGTAAAAATAAATACTATAATTATTGATATTGAAAAAAACAGTTACGCTAGAAGTAAGATAAAATGACAGCCTTAAAGTAATTTGACTGTAATTTAAAGTTAATTGACCATGAGTAGTGTTGAACTACTTTATTCTCACTCGTGTAAGACCATTTTCTAAGACATTCACATTCTTCAAAACAATTTTGCAGTAACTTGATTTTTTTTTTATAAATAAATACTCCGTATTTAATAAATAATTCTGTAATTAAACGTTTTGTTTTGTAATTTTCAATGTTAATTTATATATATATATATATATATATATATATATATATATATATATTAAATTAACATCAAATTGATAAATAAAAATACTGTAACTTAAAATAATTAACAAAGGATGAAATAAAATTTTAGTAGTATTAATTTTCTTTCATAACTCTAAGCCAGCTCAAATTAGCTTTGATGCATCAAATATCCTATAGCTTCTGTATTATTCACCAATATGTATAAGCCATCTCACAGGCAGATAAATAACTATAACAAGACTAAATATATATATAATCAACAAATTACATCATACAGCAGCTCTAGAATATAGCGGCGTCTCATACGACAGCGCGTTTGGTTACTACCGTTGTCTGTTTTTGGTTCATATAATTTGATCTTACTCTCCTCTTCAATAAGAAGCAAAGAAATCCCAACATTAAAATTAATATTACCGATATTTCCAACCGCGGCACTGGCAAAAAGTCCATTACTACACCAAAGTTGCTCTCAAAGTAGCAGCCAGAATCTTCTAAAAGTTGGCTACCCTCGGGATTTGTCTCGGGGTCGAGAACAAAATCTACTGTAGTAGCATTTTCCCCAAGTACAACACAAGCCCTCTGTGGTCTGTATCCAGGCATGCTTGCGATAACTGTAGAAAAAAGTTGCAATGTGTGTATATATTATTAGATAACAGATCAAATATTGAAAATCGAAAGATGGGCATTTGATAGTTGAAGGTAAGAGGTTGGTAAAAAATTCAACCCTGAATTTAACTTGCTTGACTAGCTAGTATGAAGAGATAATAATATTTTTGTAAGAGCAATAACCAACGAAAAGATAGTTAAATTTTTTTCTGAAATCAGTTACCTTCATATTTTCCTCCCGGCGCTAGCAATCGATGGTAATCGGCAAACTTTTTGCTAGCAGTAATCTGTTGATCATTATGAAACTACTTAGACCGCAATACTTGAAATAGTCAAAACAAAATATAGCAAGACACTAGTAACATAAATCATCATTTGCCACATGGAAATCCATAGGAAAAATTACACTACATTCTTTTGTCCAAACAAAACTGTGTTCAGCTGATATTCTTTTGCTATAATTTTTTATAGGAAAATTAATACTATATTGAGTATATTCATCTTATGTACCAAGGTATCAGTCTTGATAAATCAATAACAAAAAGTTTGCACTGTGCTTGAACGCGGTTTTAAGTTGATTTCGTTATGTGTGCATTGGAGTGATTTCCACCATGTATATAGGAAACAGAATGGTTTTGGCATAAACAATAGAGCATGTGTAGTATTACTAATTAAGTGACCATACCGTGTAGTTTATTCCCCGGATAGCTATTGATGCAGGCAAAGGTTTTCCATTATCAGATGAAGAGATTCTTCCATGTATTCCAGTCTGTATGATTATGAGGTACAAATCAGTAAGATATGGTATAATATTCATGACATCACAGATTCACAATTGTGGAGAGCGCCTATTATTACTTGATAATGTAAAGATTATAAAAATTTTATAAACTGCATTCTCTATCTCTATCGACTATCTAAATGAATGGAAAATGCAGTAAACATAAGTGTGGAACTTTTCCAAATTAACTTTCATGATGTAATATTTTCATGTACATATAAAACAAAATATTACATTTCAAAAAAGCATGATTGGCAGAAAAAGAAGAAATTTAGCAAAACTATTCAAGGGGATAACTTGATACTCATCCATAAAAAACATGCCACTAACACTATAGGGATGAACCACAAAAATGGAGTCAAAATTTTCTTCTTTTTTTGTGAGAAAAGCAGGTTAACGTTGGAAGAAAATAACATAAACTTATAAATTAAAAGACCTGGTGCTGAAGCGTACCTTAACTGTACTGGCAACAAGGTTTAGCATACTCATTCTATTATAATCCCATATAGTTGGAATCTACAATATTAGACAATGCAGTGAGGCCTGGAAAAGAAAGCGCAACATAGTAGCAAAATAACAGCAAAAAGTAAATGAAAGGTGTGAGAGAAAAATTGATCCTTAATAAAGTATAAGAATATACAGCGCATGTCAGGAGGTGAATATATATATATATATATATATATATATATATATATATATATATATATATATATATATGACAGGAGAAAAAAAGAGGCAGTTAGTATAGCAGATTCTGGGATCTTGGTTGGCATAATTTGGGGATCTTTGATTAGCAATATTATCAACTTACTTAATTTATGATTTAACCCTTATTATAAATAACTAGTCCTAATGTTAGGAGGTGAAGATCTTGAATCTTACTGAGTATTTTTTTACCCTGGTTCTTGTTAAACGTTCTTTTAAGAATAAATAAGAGGTATTTTCTTCATTTTGAATCTTTACACAACAGATTTGAATCATTCAAGATTTAGCAAAGTTGATCCAAATCCTAAGACGGGATACTCTAGATTAGTATAAAGTAGACACAGGCTGAGATTGTACAGTTCCTGAATTCACATGCAATTACAAAATTCCCATCTTGATCTAGGTACCTTGGCCCAGTCTCTACATTGATAGACATATTCCGCTGTCCAAGTACAGTGTCAAGAGGAAGCTTCTAGTGGTGTTTCATCAAGTGGTGACCTTTTGAAATTGCAATAATAATTTGTTTTGTGAAAATATCGTTTTTAGTGACTTTGGCATCCATCTTCAATAAAATGGTTGAGTTCCCCACCACACATAGAAAATGCTTAAATTTATAGTTAGTTCTCATATCACCAACTGGACCAGATAAATTTGGATATTGTATAATGTTTTCAATAAGAATCAATGACCTTAAACTCATTTACCATAAAAACTGAGAAACGATACAAAAATGTGATATGAGAAAGATTAATGTGAAGATAACCCAACCTCACTAGCATTAGGCCATTTATCGTCACTAATCTCCAAGGTAAGTTCAAAGCATCCACTGTGAATGTAATTCCAATCTTGCATCCCACCATATATTGGATACCTACAAAAGAGCATTATTTTTGAAGTTAGTAAGATTTGACACTTTTGATGAAATTTCACTAAATTGCTTATAATAGGTGCAGAAATAAATCCATGGAACTATAACATTTTTGAAGGACCACCCAGAATATAATTTTAGTGATTTTATTTGTATGCATACCACAATGCTCCATTTGTAATCCCTCCAGGAAACTCCTTGCTTTTGGACATATTATAGTGGGATCTACTGTATACACTGGCCCAATATCTGAAGGCCTGGTCATCAGGGCATCCATAGTAGCGTCTCCTGTATATAATTGATATTAAATTAATTCTTTTCAGGAATTGTTGAAAGAGATATAGAAACAAGCTTACATACACAGAAGCACTGGCTCTTAGACCAGAAAATATATCAAACAAAGAAAAGTATATTCCAAAAATAAATTATTCTAGAAAACTCACTTCTTATCTTCAGTTCCATCCCATGGATAGTTTGCAACAAGGGCCCCCTATAAATGAGAAAAGATTACAAAAGTGACAACATTGATTATGGTGAGCATACTCAATTAACTCGCTTCCAGAAATTAATTATCTTAAAGGGATATAGACAGTAAATTAACTCTTAATAATAATATCTCAGGTAAGCCATCTTCATTGTTATGAACACTCCTCCCCCCACCCAGACCCTAGTTCATCGACCATTTCCAGATAGGCAGAGGCAGATACTATATGACCAGGTGAAGAACAAAATTAGAATGCTCAATATAGCCACTACATACAAAGCTGTGTAACTGTGTGAGGAATCAAATGAAGCATACAAAGATACTATGATCTGAAAAGTTTGCTATGGATGATTGATTTGCATGGACCTGCAAATTCTAAAAGTATATGTGATTGCTAGAGGTTTTCATTTCGATCACTTTCATTTTGGGAGAGAATAGTGTGGAAAAGTTATTTTAAGAAAGTAAGAATGGATGGATGTTGGGAGTGATTGGTGAAGCATTAGACGAAAGGATGCCTCAACTCAATGGTAGATCAACCAATGGGAATAATTAGAAAGAGGTTGCTAGATCTAATTGGTTCTAATCTCTCCTATCTTGTTCCAACCCTCCTACTAGGATAGAGATTCTAACAACAAACTACCTAGCTTAGCTACTAGGTAGCTAGTTGGCGCCCTAGCTCTAGTAAATTCATTAAAGATTGGAATACTCAATTCTCTCTCTTCTCTTTCTATATGATATGATATTTCGAGTCGATATAAAGAAAGATGACTTCCTGAGTTCAGTTACGAGTCAAATCGGAGGCGAATGTTGCTAACAACAAAGAAGTTGTGTTATGGAAAAGTAATGAAGATAGTTGGTGTGCTATCAAAATAGAAAAATAATGATTAAACATGATTGGTTCTTAAAAATTTGTGATTGAGTAATCTTGATCTGTATGACTGTATGGAAATGTGCATTGATGATTTTTTTTTAAAATAAATGTGTGGAAATGTGCAGTAATGAAAAAAAGTTAATATTGATTTTCTAAAGGAAAAAAAATCACATCCTATCTATCGTAAAGAGTAGAAAATTGAAAATATAGTATTTTCCCAATTAAAATAAAATATGGTTTAAATCTACTAGAAAAAAAAGTCCTTGGTGCATTTCTGAATATCACAAGGTTTAAGCAAGAAAGAAGAACATTACCCCATGCAGACTGGCAGATGCTGTAAAGTGTATATCATCCAGCCAATTCATGATTGCTTTCGTTTCAGGTTGATGTGAGTCCATATCATCATTCATAGAAAAGAACTATGTCAATCGTGTCAGTCTTAGCTCTTTATAACGAGTTGTTCCAATTTAAAATACAGCAAAGTTAAGCCAATCAAGTGCATTTACAAAAAAAACAAAAAAGAAAGAAGGAAACAATTGCACATGAAAAGCAGCATTGTAGTAGTCAGCTCAGGACTAAAACTATCCTTCCATTTAATCTTGGCCGAAAATGAAGTATCTAAGTTATTTCTAAATCCAGGACAAGTTATATGCTTTTCGCTCAAACTTTTCACATCTCCACACGATTTGTCCTACTTCCGTCCCTTTGTAAGGGTAAAGGGTTACAAAGGATTGTGGTGCGAAAATTAAGGAATAATGGATTTTATTGTGTGATGTGGGTTTGTGTGGTTGTAATAATTAATATTACTTTTATAACTAAAAAGGGGATGTTTAACCCTTTCTATGGGATGCCAAAAATGGAAAGTGTAACTCTTTCTATGGGACAGAGGGAGTACACAATTCAGCATCAATACCTGGTCTGGGAAATCACGATTCAGGTCAATGTTGTTAGCATTGCCACGCCGCCTCAGAGAATATCCGTCAGGGTTCATGGATGGAAGTATATGAAGGTGGACACCATCAACAATCAAGGTTGCCTGTGAACGTGTAAAATTATCAGAGACTAAGTTGTGCATGCTGAACATGCAAGAAATAAAGCATAATAGGGCACAGAAATTCGTGCAAATGATTTTGACAAGAGTTTATCAGGAGAACAAGGCCATAAATGTTTATGTCTTTATGATAAACCGCAACACAGAAACTCGTGCAAATGATCCAGTATGCTATGACACTCGCTTGCCACATTTCAAAAGCATAAAATTATTCATTTGGCCAGGTAAAAGGTCAATACAATAAACGATAGAAAGAAGAACTAAGATTTTATTTAAATCTGATACATGTTATATGCGGAAAGAAAGAAGAAGCAAATGCCACAAAGGTATTTACCAAGGGGTCCGTCATATAGTTATTGCAAAGCCACTTTGCTAGAAGCAACAGAAGTTCACGGCCTACAGGTTCATCGCCATGAACATTTCCAATGAACTGCCACAAAAGGAAACTAGGTTCATCATTCAGAAAAGTAAATCATATGAATTTCACTGTGGTGGACAGGACAGGAATTACCAAAATTAATAAACGAGACAAAAGGGAATATACCAAAAATAATGTGAAACAAGAATGACAGTGATTAAGGAAAAGGCCTGTGATGCATTAGAAGATTTCGCAAATGAACAATTTTCCAAGCCCATAAAAAGTTTTTCTGCTTCCTTCCTTTCCAATGATTATTAAATTATATTCGATCTTGAACTCCTGGACTTTGTTAGGAGGCATATTAAGCATTTCATACTTTCACAAACTAGTCAGGATATACTAAACTAAACTATCCTACACAATAACATGTGTACATTGATGGATGAAGCTTGCAGCTCCGTTGGCGTTGGTGATTGTTTATTCGGACTGCCCATTTCACCTTACAGAGTGATAAAATAATCACAGATTTTTGTATAAAGAATATACACTCAACACTTGATAGTTGCATAAATTTATGTTTCCTAGCTCGCTTCTTAATTTTTTTTCCTTGCCATTTTCAACATAAAAGGCAATGACCTTGTTCTAAAAGAAGAAGAAAAAAGGATGTGCTTAAAATTTTCCCTTATCATTTTCAATATAAAAGGCAATATATTACGTGTTCCTATAATACTGCTTAATTTACATTTCACAAAAGCAACTTGTTTTCTTTCTTTCATGATTCTTTCACAAGATAGTCTATTTAAACTGATGAATCACGTTACAACTTGTCATTTATCAAGTGATATTTTAAATTCCTTTAGCTAACTCGAATGTTTTCAGTTCAGCATAATAACTTTCATGACATAACAATTTAAATAATAGCTAAAGTAAATTATGGCTGATAATTAATACCTTGAAAGCTGGCTCCGCCTCTATATGCCCTGGCAAGTTAGAAATCTCCAGCGCCCACTATATTAAGAAAAATAGACTGAACGAAAACCAATCATGATAGACAAACTGCAACTTGTAACAGAGAAAAATTGCTAACCCTTTAGAAGGATAAATAATCAAAACATTGGGGGAAGTAGTAGTGGTAGTAGTATTAGTACCAGAGGAACTCCAAGAACACTTTTTCCAATACTGATGTAAATTCCAGCAATTCCTCAAAGAGAGAGACGGAAAATATTAGATAACTAAGAAAAGTGTAAACATGTTGTAACAATACTAATATAATATAGCAAACACTAGACATTCGGTTACGTGCGAGGAATTTTCATATTGAGCAATTGGAAGCTAGAAATATTAAACATGTAACAAGCATGCATCTCAGCCTCACAAATATCTATCACAAGGTCTTCAATAAGAGAAGATACTATTAGGACATCAATAATACATCATGTCTTGTCAGACTCACGTCTTTTATATCAAGAAACAACAATACATTTGTGGGACAATTTTTTTTATTATCCGCAAACAGAACATGGACGTTACAGATTACCAAATTTTGAAAAGGCCAAAAACATCTGTCTGCCTTCTCCGGAAATGTTTTATGGCTAAAAATGAGCAAAAGTAACCTAGTTTATAGAATTTCGGAAGGTAGTTTGCGAGATAAAAGTTAATTGGAATCTCAAAAATTACCTGTATAGTCTGGAAATGTTACCACATTGGCTGTTCAATTCCTTCATTGCCATCTCAAGATCAGAATTACTCATATACCCTTGAGCTAACTTTTCACTGAAAAAACACAAGTATTCCACATTGCTTCAGAAATTAAGCACACCAAGTACAATACCTATATCAATCACACTATAACTCAGAAGTCGGAATGGGCAAAATTAGGGATGGTGGAAAAAGACTAAGAGTTTACAGTCTCTGGATGTATTCTTCATCAGTCATCTTAAAGTCATTATCTGAATACAATCGCCTCCGTGAACGCCCATAGATACTTTCATCATAACCTTTACAAAAGATATAAATCAAACCACAAATAAAAAACAATAAGTAAATCGACAAATATTCAACAGGTGCCTATGAAGAAATAATTGTATGTAGCAGCAGGTAAAATTCGAAACCCATAACTTAACCTGGTGATTACTAACGATCATAAATAATTAAGCATCGGGCAATTACTAACATAAAAAAGAGAAGAAGAAAAAAGTCCATGTAAAAAATCATCATTTTTTCGACAACTAATCGAGCGTTGCAAGCAAAGAATCCCGACAGTGACATTCGGAAAAATCTAAAACATCCATTTTCGAGCTAGTTTAAAAGAATCATTTCATCGAAATTGAAAACAGAAAATCTAGCTCAGATCACCAAAGGAGAGAGAGCGAAATAAAAAAACCTGAACTAGTCGGGTGGTGAATGGCGGAGCCTCTGGCGACGGCGGAGTGAAAGAGAGACGAGAGGTTTAGAGAGAGAAAGAGGAGAGAGAGAATCATCGCGGAGGGGGGGAAATTGCATCTGCAAATTCAAGGAGCAGAAAAGAATGTGGAATGACAGCGTCATCTCTTTCTTCTCGTCTCAGTTCGTTAAACACGGAAACGGCACGTGAGACAGTTGACCCAAACTCGTGATATTATTAACAATGGGAATTGGGTTTGGCCCAAAATTGTTGGGCTTGGGGCCCATTTTGTTTATTGTAAGCCCAACATGCGCTAAGATGTCTTGGAGTGCAACTGTGCAAAATGCAAATATGAACTTGTACATGTATTACAAAGTTTAGAGTTTACCCATTGGCTTGGAGGATTCAGAGATATCCGTGTTGTTTCTACAGTAGTCATGTAAAATGAACTTGTACTTCTCTAAAATGAATGGAATATGATGGAGAGGGGGAGATCAAAATCGAAAAGAAATCAATCATATCACTGAAAAATACAATTAGTCTCAACCGGAAAATTTGAATTGTGGCTATAAATTATGATCAAACACCCCATTTCTTCCAAGTGTATATGTATATCCCTATCAGGGACCTGAATTAATGAATCTTTTTTTTTTCAGAAAAAAGTACAAGATCCCACTGTATCAACCAACTATCAGTATCACCCATAACTCTCCTTAAACCTTCTCATCGAGGTCGGAAGATTCTAACAATCCTCCATGCTTCTGTTGACTGCTTCTAGGAATTGAATGGGTGCGTTTTTCTTTGCCCCCGGGTTTTGATGAGGCATTGCCGTACCAGACCATTCCAATCACAGCTATGATCATGCCGATGACCACATGCATATTGAGACCCTCTTTCCCGAAAAACAAGAATCCTAGGATTAGCACAAGGATGGTCTTCATGTGGCCAAGGACCTGGAAAGAAACGGCAGTGAATCTGCCTATGCATATGAACTGACTGAGATTCGTTCCAACTGCTATAGTACACGAGAGGACCAGGAAAACCTGTGGCATCAAAGGTGAGATAGTGAATGACTTAACAATGAAATTATAGCTAAATTCACAAATGACAGCATCATAAGGCAAAGTTAAAAGATACATTATTAACTGATGTTTTCAAAAAATCACGCTACAAAATAATTTGAAGCTTTTTTCAATTCTGCACGAGTTTCACTCTGATTGGCCACACAGAGCAATTCAAATGTTATGTTGAAGGTACAAACAGAGGAAAGCTAGTTAATTGAAAGTGCATCTTCTATCCCAGATGTTGTTGTGTGCAATGAAAATACATATGAAAAAAATCGAAAAATGCTCTGATGATGCTAAGGAGCGTGGACTGTGATTGAAGAACAAAATATGATAATTTGTCGTTTCACTTACCGTAGATGGCATACTAAAGTTGAAGGCGTCGATTCTTTTGTTAGTTAACCAATAATCCAGAAAGGGTCCTAGCAGCAAAAGCGATGCAGCCTGAACTGGTGCAGTGTGCCCCAGTAGATTGAAAGAATTCAGGGAGTATTTTCTCTGAAGGTAATGAACATACTGCAATGGATAATATCCAAATTATTTTTAACTACAGACAAATATATTCACACAAACTGATAAAAGGTACTGTACTATTTAAAAATAAATATTCCAGTTATTAGGGGAAAAAAGGATTACAAAAACATATTCCGACCAAATTACAGCACTCCAATTTCTTCCAGAAACTAACAGCATTTATTAATTGTTATTAATTAATTTATTTATTTTACTACCTTTATGCTCTTTCATTTTCTTTTGGTGGGGGGAGGGGTTATCCAGAACTAGAGCACTAGCAATGAGATCTGACAAATTATGCACGCATATTTGTATTGCAATGTAGTTTCCAACCATCGTAGAAAAACTTACATATTGTTGCAGAGCTGTACTCCAGACTGCGATAAATGCAGCAATGCATCCTTTTGCATTCACGCTCACATCAGTAACTGTGCATACAGCAACACCGAGGAGAACAACTAATATACTGAGCTTCGTGTCTCTCGAATAACGCATCTTGTCAAGCACTATTTCTAGCACACATGATACTGGTATCATACTCAGCTTTGCAATCTGTTGATAATACACGACATAATATCATTTATGGAACTTTTACATAAAAATGCAGGTACATAGTTATGTCAACTGCTTTTTTTCTTATGGAACCATGCTTCACTCGATTACCTGGTAGAATCCAACGGAATTCCACATTAAACTGATATTCATCCCAACAATAGAGAAATTTGCAAACAAAACGAATTTCAGAAGCTCCCTCAAGGGTAGATGAGATGGTTGGATGTAACCCGACCACCTAAGACCGAGTGTCATCAAGGTGGTTGTAACAAAATGCAAACCAGTTAACGTTGTAGCTGCATGGGTTGTAGTAATAAATTAATTAATTAAAACCTTATTTTTATACTGGAAGATACAAATACATAAAATGACATGATTAAAACAAGGTCAATGGAAATAACATTGACTTCAGATCATCGAAACCAAATTCATGAATTCAAACACAAGAAACCACACAACTAGTGAAGCAGGGAAATGTATCCATCATTTAATCACTTTTTATAGCACCTGCAGAATATTCTTGTGCGTATATGTACACACGCACCCGATCGTGCGTGTGTGCCCGCTAACGCATACACACACACACACATAACTCACCAAATGTGAATCCGTAAGTAGCCATTAAGGCCTTATTGACAATGATGATCCCAACTGAAGTGACTACATTGAACATCCACGCAGCAGCATCCACTGAAGCCTTCTTTTCAGCCTTGCTTGTTGGTGACATTTTTCCTCTTTCTTATTCCTTAAATATATAACCGTCCACTGAGTTAGAAAATAACCAGCTAGGAAATGAATCTACAATTGCGGCGCATTCAATTCAACGATTTCGCTCTTTAAAGCTTCCTGCAAAATCCCTTCAAAATCAGAACAAAATCCACCACCAAACTCTTCACTTTCTATATGAACAATAAAAACAAGTCATCACTTTGATCACATTCTCAGGAACAACAGTCGGACAAAAAAATACATCCTTCCAATATATTAAAGCCACGATATAAATTCCAAAGTATTACAGTAATTATCATTGCACATATTTAATAGTAATTTTTTTCCAAAAAAAAAAATCATAAATAACACGCAACCAAAATCTCAACAAAATCCCACCACAATCAGATCTAGAAACCCACCAAACCCCACCAAAAATTCACAGATCTAAGCGCCATAAACTACCAATCCAGCTGGAAAATCACATTCAATCCAGAATTGAAAACACAGATCAGTGTGGAGAAACATTCACATACATTGATCGCTGAAGATAGCGCAAAATCCGTGCCCCGCCGGAGCCGATGAAAACAGGGATTTCCGGCGTGAATCCTCAGTCAACTCCAGATCCACAGACACGCTCTTTTAGTTGAGGATAAAGCTAGTTAAACGTTAGTGCATGTGATGCGTATGTGTGTGCATATACAATACATACGCATCAGATTCAGAGTACAGAATAGGTGAAGAAGAATCACGAGCGAATGTTCGTGATAGGGAAATGGGGTTTTCGCATTTTAGGTTCGATCGAAATGGGATGGAAATTCTTTTGAGTAGAATTTCACTTTTTTGACTTGCCTTTCTTCTTTCTTCAAACTACGGAAAAATGGTAATTAAAAATATTATTATTATTATTATTAAATCATTTGGAATAAATAATTAGAATTACTTTTCTACCCCTAATTTTATTGATTGTATTCTTTCGATCCCGTAGAAAAAAAACAATATAACTCGATCATTCGCAAACGGGTTAAAGTTCGTAAAGATCCATCAAATTCGATCTATGAACGAATATATATTTCAAGCTTGTTCGAGTAATATCAATGATATGCCCAAAAACTATAATGAAAGACATTATAAAATACGAAAGTAAGAACGAATCATATACTCCGTATCTCGCAAAACTTCCTTGTACATAACATTATTTCAGACTTTAAACACAGAATTCTGTATCTCGCAAAACTTCCTTGTACATAACATTATTTCAGACTTTAAACATGGACGGTATCAAATACTATAATGTTGAACAACATTGGAACGAACAAACTCAATTAACGGAAGTAACCATAAAGCTCGAAAAAGCATATGCACAAGTTCCAAGGGTTAGTAGTATCAGTCGTTGGAGCAGTAAGAGCAACTCGAAAGAATCTGAAGGGAAGAAGAGCATTCGGGCCTACAACGGGCCACGATGCAAATTGGCCCGGCTTGATCATCGTCTCATCATTCTCGTGTACTCTCAAGTTTGTCCAATTGTTACCATCTATCGAACCCTGAAAGCTCCAATTTCTGACGAAAGCCCTCGATCCATCTTGCCTCAGTGTGTAATAATTGCACATCAACTGTGTGGAAAAAAACAAAAAGTGAAAAAAATATCATCCGCGAAAATCAAGAAACTGTCGACATTAGCAAAATCGAACGAACCTGGTGGCCGTGACCAATGTCAACCATCCACCACGCCATGTTTCTCCCGTCCTCGATTAGAGGCCCGGCAAAAGATGTACCCTACATATGCAAACGAGAACGTGTTTGGAAAGCAAGATTTCTTATTCATCGTTGACTTTTTTTTTTTACCTGGTAACTCCTGGAGACTAAAACCTTAGGATCGGTGAATCTGGAAAGCGGACTGCTTGCAGTAATAATTACTCTCTGAAACATAAGATTAAAATGGCCGAGTAAGAAATGTGCGTATTAACTAACCCAATCAACTGCACCAGAAAAAAAAATTAAAAAATTACCTTGGATAGAACGGGGTTCACCCACTGATGCTGCCCATAGAACGTGCCTGCAAAGTACAATACTCCATTGCTATCTCCATCGCATATGTACTGCAGTTCCTTGAAACTAGATTTGCGGTGCTGGAATTTGCTACAAATATTCGAACAACCTCATTAGTTAGTGATACAAATATTCGAACAACCTCATTTTCGATACATACTTTAGATCTTTATCGTGTGCAGAAGATCCTGATTCCAAAAACCCGAGGGCTTCCTTCACCTGTTGAAAAGCAAGACAAGATTATATATAAAGTGAATACAATTCAGTGAGAATATTATCGGGACAGAGATGATGATGATCTTGACGTACCAATTTACTGAACGTCGGAATCTGCATGCTAAAGTTGCTTCTCTCCAACTGAATTTGACGATGAAAAATAAGGGAAATGGTCGAGCAAACTTCTCATGGAATTGATAAAAGTACGAACACAGAATTAGGAAGTACCTTTTGGAGAACTACACAAGGAAGCAGAGGAAACCTCACGAAATTCAAGAATCCTTCGAGTGACTCGAGCCTTTCACCGAAAACAGCTTCGGGCGTTGAATCATGCATCATTTCATCTACTCGGTCCCACCCGAACAGCTCCTTCGCTTCACAACACCAAAGCAAGATTGCATTGAGAACTCGCTCTTCGGAAGTTACCGTCAAATCCGGATGCTGCAACAAACAGTTGCTGCCATGAGACGAAGAACTCGATCTAAGCCATTTTTATATGATAAAAACGAAGAACTCACCTGAAGAATATTCCCGAACGTTACTTCGTCTAGCATGACAAAGTCCGTGTTGGCAGTTGTGCAATAATCAAGATGCATAGAGAAATTCCTCACGCACGTTTCTTCGATTATCTTACAGGAAGGGACAGACGAAACCACTAACAAAAGTTGGCAGACGGAGTCCTGCAATAAAGCCCGAGAGTTAGCCACACAGACAAAACCATAAATCATTGTGCCAATATTGTCCGCTTTCCAATAGAAAAACTCGTAGTATGAATGTATGATCTTCTTCCACTAGAACTCCAAAGCCTGCATAATCATATATAGATAACAGGATCAATATTTTATATTTAGGGTTAATTACAAAAATCACCCTTGAGCTCCAAACCTCATGAGTAGTTTTTATATCCCTTCATTTCAAATTAATTTACCAAAAGTTCTCTCTCTTCTTGTTCACAAGACCCATACTCCCCGTTATTAGTATAGTACGCTGTACATAAATACAAGACGAGAGATACTGAATTACCTCGGACATGTGTTCTAGAAGCCTTTTGCAACATTCCTGATGAAGGAGAGAAATCCCAAACTGATCAGCCATCAAAAGAAGCTGAAGTAGCAAATCGTCTACGTCCATAATGTCTTCTTCTTTTATTTCTCCACTGTACATGAAGTCGAGCATAATCTTGAACGCATCAAAGCATACATCTTTCAAGCAGATTTTCGCGGAAACACTTTCTGTCATTCCATTTGTGAACATCTGCATAACATGCATCTTCGTCACACTTTTGAACTAAACTTTACCGATCGTACATCACAAGGGTATTTTGGGAATTTGGTCGTATACACATCCCATTTTGCCCTACCTTTGTAAAAGGGGCACTCCATAAACCAAGGATGATTCTATGAGACCGTGCGATTAGACCATAGCCTTCGATATAAATGTCCACATCACTGTACTCATTAGTCGATCGGAAATTGTTGAGTCTCTTAACATCAATAGGTAATTTGTTCGGAAACACAGAAGGGCAATTCAGCCTAGCACTTGGATAAGATATCTCCACGCATTTTCCCGAGTCGAAAAGCTTCTTGTTGAGCTTAAACCGCTCCATCATCTCTTCACACTGCCTCGCCAATGTGTTCACTTCGAATCGTAAACTCAGAGATTTTAGAGCACTGAGATCCGACTCCAGAACCTATAAATATAAACGAAACAAAAATGAATGGTAAATCGAACAACTAAAATTCAACAACAATAACCGACCTTTGTAGTGCCCGTGTAGATGTACTTCAGAAGCGCACAGAGTATCTGATAAGAAACGTCTTGTAGACGAATAAAATCCTCTCCTAAAAAACCCAACTCGAAATTCCCCGAAGCAGCCAACACCACCTTGTGAGCCGGGACCCCCCTCTCCTCCCCTCCGACCACGAACAACACATCCGAAAGCTCCCAACTCTCCAAGAAATTACCGAGCCCTCGATTCTCGTAATCCTCGACATCCTCTTCCATCATCGTCTCATCATCCCCATCATCCGACCCATCATGCTCGCTGCAATCCACGTGCTTCCAAAGTGACATATGGTTCCGCGTGAGCGGCAACACATTAACATTCCTGTACCCCACGTGCTTATCCCAGCTGCTGAGCCCCACGTACTGGACACTGCAGTTGGGGTTCGAGTCTAGCCACTGATAAACGAGGTTCTGAAAAGGGTACCTGTTATGAGAGTCAAGAAAAATCGAAAGAAGCATCAATGAGGAAATCGCAAAATATACTAAAATACTCTTTCGGTCTCTCAAAACTTTGTACATTAATTTTCTTGTTTTAGTTGTCTCTTAAAAGTTTACACACTTTTTTTATAACTCTGTTCTTCTTCTGATACTCATCTATTTACATTAAACTTTTTCACATAACTCATTCAATACTTACACAACAATACCTATTATACCCTACTTTTTATTATTTAACACACAAAAAAAAACTATTTTTTCTTACCGCCCCTTGCCGATGCTTATGAGGCCATCGTAGATGCTGATCCAGTAGCTCTGGAAGGCGGAGGAGCAGTGGAGGTCGACGTTGGGCACGTCGACGACTGTGTTTCCGTCTACCTCGATGTTTAGCCGCTTGTTCCGGTGGCTTCCGATGATGACTGTGTAGTGGGGGCTGTTGTCCCGCTTGTAGTGGTAGTGCTGGCTGCCGGTTTTCTCCCGGAACACCACCGTCACGTCGTTGTGGGCGAACGCGTCGAAGGCCACGCACCCTCGGCCGGCTTCCCGGAACCGGAGGTCGGCCCGCCACGCGCACTCGAACGGAGCCACCGTCAGGAATTTCTTCGGATTTTTCTCCATTGAAAATGGGCAACAACCCTAAATCTGAAAAATCGGAAAGATCTGATCTTGATGAAATGAAACGAATCCCCGATTAGAATGAACGGGGAGAAAAAACAAGAATCAAACGCTGATTTTTCTTGATGTTTTTTTGTAACAAACAAATAAACAAACACCTGGTGTGCAGGTACCTGGACTATGTGATATATCAAGAACCCATCTTTCTCAGACAATCTGATCTGATTATTACTGCTCCAAGATAAGATTGCTGATTGTGAAAACAAATTCGTGTGTGCGTGTGTGAATTTGTTACTTCAGTAAAACTGTAAAAACAGGAAAAGTCAGAGAGGGTGAAAACGAGTTCAGAAAAACTACATGGGATGTGTGTCTTTTGGGAGGGCGACGTGGCAAGAGTTGGGGTAATATTTTTGTTTTGGGCTGCCTATCCATATCCAAGTCGAACCGACCAAAAAATGAAAATTGAATTCATAAATAATTGCAAAAATAAAAGGTAAATTGAAGTATGTTGTAAGTAGTAGTTTATTGATAAAATTTTGAAAAGTAAAAAAAAAAAAAAAAATGGAATAATTAATAATGGTATAGTGAACTAGGAGTAATTATTTTAGTTGAGTTGTGAATGAGTCATGATTCATTAGTGTAAAGATTAGCCCCGAGCTAAAATAACGAGTCATTCACTTGAATTCACTTTGGTAAATTAAGTGCAACACATATATTTTTAAAATTTTTACTTATTTTAAAAAAAAATTATTTAAAATTATTTCACTTTTTTTTCTTATTATACAATGATCATATAATTTTGAAAATATTCAGAAATCAAAATGAGTTTCATTTTTTTATCATAATAAATTATCCACTAAAAAAAATCATAAAATGTGATAATATTTCATGTAAAATCTATAATTATGACTTCAGCCGTTGCGTAAAAAACAGATAATTAAAAAAAATAAATCGAAAAATGAAGACGTGATATAAAATGGACCTTGAGCGCCCCGCCCATTTGAAAACCTTCTCCCCCTTCTCGCGCCGTCTCTCCTCCCCCGCTTTTCTCCGATCTACCGCTACCCACTCCTACGGTGAGTCTCCATACTTTTCCCTGCAATTCCTTCCTCCACTCTCCAGTTCTCTTGTTTCCGATTATTTCGAGAATTTAAATTCATTAGGGAATTAAAATGATTTTGTATATTTTTTTTATTTTTTTGAAATTCGAGAATTTATCTAGGGTTTTGCAGAATTTCTCAGCTACGTATACTCGTTTGAGCTTCACGAAGTGAACTGATTTTTCATTTGATTATTGTTAAATACACACTTTCCCTTTTCCCCCTTTTAAATCTGGAAATAATATTATGTGGATTTACGGAACCTGTGTTGTAGCTCGATCTCGGGATGAATTTGTAATTAGTTAAGGTCTAATTTTTATTTTTAAATTTCCCAATTTCTTGGTATTAGTTTGTTAAATTTTTCAGTCAACCCAATTTTTTCTACAAGTGTTTGTTCTAAAAGTTCACCTTACTGAGGTGGACTTCAAGTCTGGATTTAGTAATCAACATCAGCTATGAGTTACGACTGTCATTTTTCGAAGCTGGCTAATTTGTGTTGATTGGAGATGTCTGGAGTTTATCCTACTGAAAGTATCTTTACTAGTATACCCTCGTTTTTGCTGTTTATCAGGTGGCCCTATTCCAAACGTTAAATGATCAATACTGAAAGCAACGGAAATGGTGTGGCAAGTGGGGGGGCGCCCACCCCCGTCCTCGACAAGCAGCTCCCCAAAAAGACTGCCCTGAGAGACGTGCAGAATGAAAACGCGGGATCTGCTAATAAGCTGCAAGAGAGTTTACTTCCCGGAGCTGGGAAAGCGAATGGCGATGCGACTAAGGTAAGTGGGACCAAACGACTCACGCCTGAGCTCCCTTCGAGTTCCCTCAGTCTCCCGTCCCAGCTGGCCCTCAACGGAACCAACGAGAACGTCATGAACGCTCGTAGGAGATTTGATCTGGAACTCGGAAAGGGAAGGCTGTACAACCATGTCGAAAAGAAACCTGATTTTTTGGAAATGAAGAGTGTAGCTCAAAAGTCAACTCCGAAGAGGGATAGTGTTAATGTCCCTACTGTTCCTCCTGCAGCTGTGACATTTCCGAGTAAGAAAGTTAATATCACTGCGACAGCTGCTAAGGTTGACTCTAAGGCCAACGGAGATCAACTAAGGGCAGAACGTTTTATTCGTCTTCAGAATTTTCTGAAGCAGTGTGATGAGGCTAACCAGAGGGAGAACAATAAGAGTGAGTTCTTTTTCATTTCACTCTATATCTGTGTCCTTTTATTTGACAATTGAGATGAATTAGTGATGTTGGTTTCGGTCTGATTTGCATCAGGGCTTCTGCGTTTGTCCCCTTCTGACCTTAGCAAACATGCTGTGGATTTGGAGAAAAGGGCAATCCAGTTGACGATAGATGAAGGTATGGAAACTTTGGATTTGTTGACATTTTTTTATTTGTTTCGTATGACTGTTTGGTGTTGAAGTTTGGTATGAGTTATTGTCTTGCAAAGGAGACTGAAATGGTAATTATCCCAGAACGATACCTAAAGCAGCCGATATCTAGCAATTGTTGTGATTTCTTTGTTTTCTACTCTGGGTTTTAATTGTAATTTGATGAATTTTTTATATTACTTTAAATGTAAATAAATAACGTTGAGAAAAATCAGCTCATATTAGGCCAACAATGTCAGACCATCACCAGTCACCACTTACAGAACGTTCATCACTTCCTGATTTTGAAAGCAATAAATTTAACTTTTCGAACATTTGCTTCAAGTTCGTGTAGTAAAGTTGAAGTTTGAACATACCTATGAATTATGATCAGCGTGCAATTCATAAATTAGTTACTAATCATTGGCTAGTTTTGTCATTTCCTGTCTACTCTTCTGTTCATTGCAGGCAATGAGATGCAACGGATGAAAGCTCTGAATATTTTGGCGAAATCTTCTCCGGCAAACAATTTGCTACAATCGACTCCGTTGCTCCAATCAAACAAACGCTAAATTGAGGGGTTCTTTTTTTTGGTGTTTAAGTGTGTTAATTTGTGAATCCTAAGGGTGGTCTGTGGCCTGTGCACACTGTCGTATTTCTGAGGCTTCTTTAGATATTCTAATGTGTTGTTCTTCAAGTTATGATCATATACTGCAATTCACCATATCATTCTGTTTTGTTTTTTTGTAGGAATAATCAGTTCATAGAATGTATCTTTCTTGTGTTTTTGTTTTCTCAAATGAAGAATCGTTTTGTTACCTTGCTAGAATCTTATTTGAATACTGAGTTTAATTGATTTGATATATTTCAATTTTAAAAAAAAATGTATGCTTTGTTTAAATTCTAGTTATAAAAACATGTAGTATGCTTTTTAAAATCTTTTCTTTGTTAAGTTTCACCATTCACAAAATAAAAATGAACCTTATAAATCACTGGCTTCACTTTATTTACTCATTTTTGGACATAGAATTATGCACACTTTCTTTTTTAGTTGTCTCAACTTAATATACATACAATTAAAAAATAAATCTTTTTTTTTTCACTTTAAAATAAAATTTTAATATTTTCTTAAATCTCAATACCTAACAAAGTATGTCAAAATACTACAATTCAAAAAAGAAGTCCAGAACAGATGGAGTACAATTCAGAAAACCAAGGGATTACAATTCAAAAAGTCTGAAAAGGAGGGAGTACAATTCAGAAAACAATGTACTCCACAAATAATACAACTGCATTACAAATAAATCTATAGGTCCAATACATCCTAAGCAGACAAATATATATTTCCCCTGCTGCTGTTTATCAGAGAAGTCAGTCAATGTTCATCAGCTACATCTAAAGAATTAGATACACTCATACACTATCTGTACATGTACTGTCCTAAACTCTAAGGAGCTCCAACTCTCGATCGTAAGCCTCTTTTACGTTGGGCTGCGAGAGTCCGCCATTCTCATACTGGTATCGAAAAATGGATAAATTATTCAGAGCTGTAATGCCAAATCCGGCTGCTGAGGTGAACCAATCTGTAAACTAGAACTAGGAGAGCCCGCCAGGACAAGAACATTCAGATCAGGAGCTCCTAAATTATTATTATTATTATTCGTATTATTATTTCTTTGTTGCAGAGGCAGTAACGCCTGACCAGAAGGTTTGTCGATATCCCACATTTCTTCAGAGACCTTTTTACTTTGTACGTGTCCAGATGAAGGTGGTAAACTATCCCTCCTACTTTCCATCAACTTAGCAGCTCGCTCTGGAACCATATGACTCGATGATGAGTCATTCCCAGGTTCTGTTTTCATCTTCACCGTTGCAGAATTTCCCGATTTCAAAGATGAATCCTCATAACCAAACAACCCAGTGGAACCATTTGTGCTGTTGAGTTTTCTAATAGCAGCCGAGGGTGTTGGGGGTTTGCTTGGATTACAATTTGCAGCAGAAGGCGGTTTCTGTTTCTCAGTTGAAAAATACGAAGTTGTCTGTGAAGGGGAGTCTTTGTCACCTACCCAGCCAGGGCCGTATTGTACCCCGGAAGGTATGACGGCCTCTATCTTCCTTGACGCCATTTTCCAAGCTACGGGGCCAAGATTTGAAGCATATCTAGACAGGCTTCTCGCGTAAGCAAGGGCTTCTTGAAGACCTACCTGCAGTTGAGATTCAAAAGGGCCGTTTCTTAAATAACGAATGCAAAAACAGATGATGATGTGGGAATCAGTCGAGCTTATTCGTAAACTGGAAATTGCCCCATAAACTCATAATAAAAATTCAGGATTTCTCAAATCACATACCGGAATTAATCGCTTCATGTTGCCAATAGAAGTTGACAAAACAAGTGAATTGTTGCCCAAAGCCATTGAATTGAATTGGCTGTAGGTATCGCGCCTGTTCTCATCCACCGTAAAATGTTTTTTCCCATATTTATTGTCAGCTCTCAAAATTGATGCTGCAATCCACAATGAAATATAGGTTAACACGCCAATAAAAATAAAAAGGTGAAACTTTCATACAGCACTGAATGCGTAAATACCTGGAAATTCCCTATTCCAGTCAACCGACCATTCTGAGTGGTTTTCGCCGTTTCTCAATCCATAAGACGAGACGAATGGATCCGTGGGACGTACCCTTGATGATGCGGGTCCCTTTCTTAGATTGTACGAATTAGACCCAGTTGCTTTATCTTCTTCTTTTGCAAGAGTTGCACCCGAAGAAAGCTCGTTGACAACGCGGTCTACTGGAGATGATGTTTCTAGAGACTTCTTCAGATTCTTGTTGCTTGGTGGCCTCCCTCTCCTTATGACCTTGGGCTGTAGTTCACCGTTGTCACCTTCATGCTTGAGATTACTGAAGTCTCTCTTTGCAAGGTCTTGTATGGTGCGTGCCTGATACAGCCCTTCAGATTAAAAAAAAATACATAGGAATATGAATGGAAACAAAGCATACAGGATTATGCGAACCTGGCGATAGTAGACGGTATCCGCGGAATTATACTGCATGGCATTTGAACATATCAATTGGACATCAGCCTGTAATCAGTGTAAAGAGGAAAATTTTAAGTACATTTTCACATTATTACACCAAAAGAAACCAGAAAAATGTATGCCTAAATATACTTTGCTTCTACACCGAATATTAAAACAAATGACAATAAAAAAGTATAATTATTGACATATATATATTCAAAAAGATTCAATTTCGTTTTGTTTCGAAACTAACCTCTAACTCCTCCAAATTCTTATAAGCTCCGTTATCAAGTTTCTTCCTCACAGTCCCAAAATCCATAGGTTGATCTATTATTTCAAAATAATCAGGCAGCTGCAACAATAATATCAACACCATATCAGAAAGAATGTATGCATATCTATATATTATTGTATTTTACATCAATCTAAGAAGATCGAAATCACCTCCTTGGGATCCACAGGCTCAGAAAATACCCCATAAGTATCCTTTCTGCATCAGCACACAAACAATCAACCAACAATTATAAAGTTAAACATGGGAAACGAAACACAACAGTACAATGTAAAAAAATACGAGAAATCTAAAATGAGTATACAAAAAACACATACTTCTGGAGCCTGTCAAGAATGAATACCAACAACTTCTTATCCGGCAAAGGAGTTGTGGGACCAGACTCCAATGGCAACCCTGCTCACAAAAAATGCGATCAAACGACCACAGTCAGGTCCCACATACAATCGGGATTAATCAGAAAAAATAAATCCCGACAAAAAGGGAGTCCCTTTTTTCACTTTTTCTATTCAAAAATGACCAAGGGTTGGAGCATAACCATGTAGAGAAGTGGCTGTCCCTGCGACGACATCTTTTTCCTGCAAAAAAAATCAATGCGGAAACACCATCACAAGAATTAATAATCTGAAGCACAATTACAAATATGGTGAAAATATATGCACCTAAAGAAAGGATGGTCTACATAATTAATTTCCAAGAAAATTAAGGTACAGTAGTATATAGTAAATATTATATATTTATATATAATATCAAACCCCCCAGATTTCAAAAAAAAAAACAGAAACAGAAGAAAACATATATATAAATGGTTTATTTTTGCAACATAGAGTTGACTGAGTCAAGAAATTCAACACCCACTACAGATCTCTCCAGAAGCCAGAGCACCCAAAAAGTAAGTAAAAGGGACAACGTTAATTATACAGAGAAAAAAAACGTTTTTAGCGCGAAATCCCAAAACCCCACTTCAAATCATCAAATTCCACATATAGAAAACCATCTTAAGAAGTACCAAGATTTTAGGAAGCTCGTTCCCGAAAAGGAAACTGATTTTTCTTTTTTCACAAATAAGTACTGTAATTAAAAGTAAAATCCAAATTCCCCCAAATTTGATTCCGAACCTGATCCGAAACCCCGTCGCCAGATCCACGATCAACGCCATTGATCTTGCGTTTCTTAGCACGCCCCTCTCGATCCTCCGACTCTGGGTCGGACCCGGAACCGGACCCTGATCCAGAACCCGAATCAATTTCTCGAGAATGCCGCCTGTCTTCAGCCTTAATGTTATCCTCCGACTGAGGTAGTCGGACGACGAGCTTGACCTTCTTCTCCCTGCGTTCGTCGTCGTCTTCGTCGCCGAATTGCGGCGGCGGCGGGGGGCTGTTACTATTAGGGTTCCGTCGGGCGGATCGGCGGTTGGAATTAGGGGAGTTCCGAGGGGCGGAGAGAGAATTAGGGTTCTTGGAAGGCCTGCCTTTCTTTTTCATAATCTCCATCGCCGGTGATTGATTCGGACAAAGAGGGAGGGAGGGCTTTTCTTTTTCGTTTGGTTGGTTGGTTTTAGTTTAGTTTACTGCTCTCTGTTTTAGCACTGTGTTTCCCTATGCGACGTCGTTTGTTGCGATGCACAGACTCCGCCTTTTTTCCACTTTATTTTAAACACGCAATAATTGCCCACATTGTGTGCAACAAACAATTCCTGAAAAGGGAAAAAAGGGAAACTATTTTATAAGACTAGCAATTGAAATAGAATTACATTTGTTTATAGTTTTTCATAGAAAATGTTTATTCTGTATAATTTTCAATATACACTGTACTATATATGTATATACCATCTTTGTTGGAATATTAGACAGAAAAGTGTGTATTTTATACAAAAAAGTATTTGCCATATGATAAAAATTGAAATTTTACTATCGTATTTTGAATGTAAAGTCCACCCCTATATTTGTAAAATATTTATACTAATTTGTTGGACAACATGAAGTCTATGATCAACAATGTCCCTGTAATTTATGGCGGCATACTATAATCTTGCAATTTTTGACAAATTGCAATTACCTATTTTAGTTTCTTTTTGGGGTTAGATGCAAATGCCTCTAACTCAATGTAGGTTTTTGTAATTTAATTTATCTCATGGTATGAAATGTGAATTTAGAAACTAATAGTAATACTGTTTTTCATTCAATACTGCCAGAAGTACATAAGGTAACAAACTAGTGTATGTAGTCTAGGAAATTGAACAAAAGCAATGAAGTTAGATCCAAATCTTAAACTAAGCAATTTCACATCTCTAGATGGAACCAATCACAGAATCAACAAAGCAAGAAGGTAGCAATCTATAGCAGCATTTAATCATCGTCTTCTTCCTCCTACATCAAATTGAACAAGAAGAAAATGTTAGATATAGGAGTAATTGCAAATTTCAACGTTCCATTTACAAGTCAGCTAGCTAACCTCTCCACTTCCTTCCTCGTCGTGAACCTCTGACTTAGACTTGTCTGAAGATTCATCATCAGCACCACCTCCAGCCTATTACAATTTGCAGGAAATACACATGTCATGATTACTATACATAAAATAAGATACTACAATAAATTTAGGTGTGGCTAAAAATTATTTACCAATTTTCGATTGTAGGCTTCCATCTGTCGTTCATATTCCTCCTTACGCTTAGTTGCCTTCACCACAAAGGGGGCTTTGTCCTAATATTTTTGAAGACAACACATTTTGGTCAAAATTTACATATAAATAAAAGCTTCTTTAACTATCTGGAATGAAGTTTACCTCCTCAGTCATTGATTTCCACTCTACACCAGCAGCTTTACCTACCTATACAATCCACACCCATTAACAGTGTATAAGGTATCACAAAACATAACTAGATCAATGCAAGAATACAGAATATCAAAAGATAGTGAAACTCACAGCAGCAACAGATTTGTTGGCAGGATTTTTTTCTTTGAACTCCTTCCTGAACTCATCCCTGCAACCATGAAAACAACAGAAATTTGAAAACAGAATGTCAAACAGCATTTCTTCCTGAGTTAAGTGGTACAAAAATAAAATCAACAAGTGAAATTCACACACAGGAAAACAAAGAAAGCACTCGGAGCCCGCTTTGGCTTGTTCGGATCCTTTGCTGCTTTCTTCTCTTTCTTTGTAGTCTTCTTCACAGCAAGCCTAAATCATTGTAAGAAACACAGAGGCATCAAATCATGGTGAGAACCACAGAAATGTAAATTTTGAGAAACACAGAAACTCAATGACATATTCACTGACTACTAACTACTTTAAATGTGTGTTTTGCAACTTTGATGAATTGCACTATACATTCGGCCACAAACAACTATACATTTAATCAAATATTCAACACAGGCATACAAATAAGAAACTGACATATAATCACCCGAGATAATAAAATTCATAACCTAGATCTAAGTTCATCGAGACTGAAATCTCGAAATTCTGCAATGACGTTCGACTTATTCTCAGATCCATTACAGAAAAACAACTCTCAAATTAACATGATTAAACGTTCTAATTAACCTATTAATAATCAACGAACGAAAATGCATCGAACAAAAAACAACATAAACCACAAATTCAAAAATTCATAGAGATGAGGAACTGCGAAATAACACACTTAAAAAACCCGGAAAAAACGTCGTCGTCTCACCTGCTGTCGGCCTTTCTGGAATCAGCCTTCGATTTTCCTCCTCTCATGACGAAACACTTCAAACAACAACAACAGAAAAAAACAGATACAATTCAGATTTCAGAAGAATTGAACAAACAAAACATGGAGAATTAAACTCGAACGGAGATTGAGAAACCTAAAGCCTCACCTGAAACTGCAATGGCGGTTAGGGTTAGGGTAAGGTTTTCTTCGTCTTCTTCCTCCGATTTCAAATCGCGATCGAACGAATAGGCGAGAGTGGAAATTGAGGGGTATTATAAAGGGTGAGGGGGGAGTTGAAAAATTGAATACCGAGACCCTTCATTTCGCGTTTTCCATTATAACAATAAGCGGGATTTTTTTGATGCTTTGGGCGGGAAAATCACATTTTGGTAAATTTCATTTTTTTTTCCTTTTCACTTACTGTATTTTGGATAAATTTTCAAAGCCGTTGAAGAGAATAGACCGTTGGAAATTTCAACGCCACTAATTACAACACTCGCCTTTACTTTATTTTATTTGAATAAAACAAATACAAATGGAAAAAAATAAATTAATATTTAAAAATTAAATTTGAATAACTAATTTAGAGTAAAATCCGATTATTTTTAATTGTATTTTACTGTATTTCAAAATTTTAATTGTTTTTCAAATTTTCAAACTCAAAATTTGAGTTTGTATTTCAAAATTTTAATTGTTTTACAAATTTTCAAACTCAAAATTGAGTTTGAAAATTTTACTGAACAGGATTATTTTAATTGTTTTACAAATCACAAAATTTTATTCAAAAAATAATATTTTAAAATTTTAATTGTTTAGAGATTATTTAGATATGCTTTGCATCAAAAACATGTTACCCAAAATGCTCATATGAAAAACGAGTGACCAATAAGCAAAATTGAATCAAATGTACGCAGAATTTCAATTTAGCTGCAACATGTGATAAAATCGAGTTAATCGTTTAGAAAGATTAAGAAAAATAAAAAAATGTATACGCATGTAATCTAGAATCCGAGTAAATGTTGATGAATAAACATGGAACTACACGACAAGTATGGAATCAAGCTCAATAACAAGGCGATCATTTGTCTGCTGCCTTCAGATCCTTCTGCACTTGTTCATAAGCACATAGCAACGAAGCTCTCACGTTCGCTATCTCTACCAGCGCTTCCAAAGCTGTCAAAGCGCGATAACACAAGTTTGAGATTAGAGAATCGAATAAATAAATAAATAAATAAATTGCGAGTTCTAATATACCTGTCTCAAACGATATCTGCGTTGCACGAAGCTTAGGGGAGACCAAAGTCCCGAACATGGAAAGCGATTTGGATCTTTCCTTTCGAGCCTGTTAGCCAATGTATATACAAGAACAATAATTAAAGAAAAATAGAGTCGGCATATTTGAGACGAAAGAAAAACACTTGTTTTCTTGAATACACACATTGGAGATACAGTAGTAGCAAACTTACTTGATTATCAGGAGTGACTGGAGACCCACCGCTCCCGGTTCTGTCTAGGAGTTCTGCACATTTCCAATATGATGCGTATATTAAATAAAATATTGCAAGAAACGTGAAACTCAAACGAAAGAAATCGACAACAGTAAATCCAAACTTCGTTTTCCATCTAATCTTTTACGGAATATAAGTCACATCATCAAGAACTAATAAGTCGATAACAACAGTCAAGTAACGAGGCGGAAAAGCAAAAGGCGAAATGGGAGTTCTGAGATGTATGTACCATTCTCCTCCAATTTCGGGCTGGTATTGTTACTATCGTGTGGGGATTCTTCCTTTTCAGGATCATCCGAGGACGCCCATTTGCACAAAGTGAAGCTCGGTGGCGGTAACTCTTTTTTATCGGGGTCACCTGGTGAACAAAACACACACATGAGAAATCGTTTATTTACTGAGGAATTTTTCACATGTATTCACACAAGTACCATCACTGTGTACTTGCAACGTCGACGAAGCGTGGTGGGACTTGAGGTCGAACAACGCGCTGTTGACGCGAAAAGTGCCCATCGAGTGTCGAGCACTGGCCAACTCCAACCA
Source organism: Euphrasia confusa (assembly GCA_954870475.1). Taxonomy (NCBI): domain Eukaryota; kingdom Viridiplantae; phylum Streptophyta; class Magnoliopsida; order Lamiales; family Orobanchaceae; genus Euphrasia; species Euphrasia confusa. Next base: position 41,640,097 of record OX940956.1, on the reverse strand, counting down.
CCCCTGCAAAGAAAACATCAAACCTAAAGATTTCATTTTTATTCAATTTTCGTTCTTCACATACACACATAATTCTGGGATCAGATAATTTTCTCCTAAAAACTCAAGATTCGGTGAAAAACATCTATCATTCAATCAAATGGGTATTTCAACGAGAAGATCCAATAAACAAAAGGGTAACCCAATTCATACAAAGATTCAATTTTTATTTTTATTTTTATTTTGCAAGAAAGTTCAGAAGACCTAAATATAATAAAATTGGATCGGGAAGAACGATTTATTTATTTTAATTTACCTGGCGGAGAGAAGAAGATAAAGAGTCCATCAGGATAAGATAATTGTCCATGGAATCCAAGAAATTCAGTATGTGTTGTTCACTCTCCATCACTTCCTTTGTCGATTCAGCTCCATTCTCCGAGCTCTGCATATTGTGATTCTTCAATTTCAGTTTCTCTCTGCGTGTAATTGTACTCCATCATATACTGTAGATTCTAAATTAGCCCCTCGAGTCTTGATAAATATCACTATTGCCCATTTATTTTCATTTATATCATATCTTACCCATAAATTAAAATTATGATTGTTTTTTTGTTCTCTAATTGATATTTACTCATTTTTAGGTACCAAATTTATAAAATCACAACTGATATATTTACATTTTTTTCATGTTACTGTACTTGAAAATTACAATTTTAAGTTCATCTTAGTAGTACTCCATCCTCTCAAATAAATTGTCATGACTTGTGAAATTACTGATTCAAAATAGGACAATGTTTATTTCCACACATTGGATATAACTTTCACCACAAATGCCAACATCTCCCAAATGAATAAATCCCAAAGTAAGTTCCTCAAAGTAGACTAAGGCCTCTGTTCTTTTGGACTGAAACTGACTGAACTTTACTGAACTGAATAGATCTGAACTGAACTGAACTGAACTGAATGGACCTGAACTGAACTGAACTGAACTGAACTGAAGTTCAAAATTAGAAACTTAAAATAATGAAAAACTAAAATTAGTATTTTTAAAATTTCAATATTTTGTATATTATAAACAATTTTATTAATTTTCTTATTTTTTTATGAGGTTAAAAAAATTAAAAATGATTTACATTCTATAACTTTTATGGTTTATTGATAAATTCAAATAAATTGTTCATGTGAATACTCAAACAAAGTATACATATTTATGACACTATTTTTTTTTTTGTTAAAAGTTTCGATATTACACAAAATTACTATATAATTTACATAACCATTACAAATAATAAATAATACAAAATAAATAATAATATAATATTATTATAGCACATTGTTTCTTTAATATTGATGTAAAATTTATTTTACGTTGTAGGTAAATAGACTGTGAATATCTTAATACTCTTGGATATTTGTCTCCTATTTGCTATCCCAACATCAGATATCATATTCCGGAATATAAGCATGGACCACCTAGAGGAATTTCAGAACATTTCAATTACCGACATTTTTCATTAAGAATGAAAGTTGAATGTGTTTTTGGTCAATTAAAAAAAAGGTGGAAGGTGTTGAAAATTATGCCTCAAATATCACAAAAGTATCAAATGTCAATTATTGTTTCTTGTTTCACACTTCATAATTTCATACGAATACACGAGAGTGGTATTCCAATTGTACATCATGATGTTGCCAGTGGGAGAACAGATACAAACTTTGACGACAAAAATCGAATGAAGCTCATGTCTAAGTTAAGGATGGATATATCCGAAACTATTTGGAAAGATAACAACACCGAATAGCATGAAGATGGAGTACAACAAAATGATAAGGAGGTAGATCATATGAAAGTAGATTGACCGATTATTTAAATTTTGTATTTTTTATGATTTTTTTCAATATTACAAACATTTAATATTTATTGACATTAATTTTTATTATTAATTATTATTATTATTATTATTATTATTATTATTATTTTTATTTTTATTTTTATTTTTATTTTTATTGTTGTTGTTGTTATTAAAAACCGAACTGAAACTGAACTGAACTGAATGGACCTGAACTGAACTGAATAGAACTGAACTGAAATGAACTGAAATTAAGTGCAAAAGAACAGGGCCTAAACTAAGGCACCATGAATCATATTCATAGTTTCAAAACCCAGAACTCACAAACTCAACACAGCCACCGATTTAGTCACGCACGACGAAGCATCCAGATCGTGAGCCACCCGATTCCTCGATACATGGTCCCACACTCCCCTCCGCCCATCGAACACCGTCACGAAATCCAACACCTGCCCGAAAATCTTAAACATTTCCACCCCAAAAATAACCTCTCCATCCGCAACAAACTCCGCGTTCCAATCCATGGGGGCATCTGGGTGGGCCCCCACCTCCCCCCAAGCCCGGCCCATTGCGGGGTCCATCTCCCAAAGCTTCCTAACCGCTTTATTCCTCCGCCCGATCTGCCCTTCCCCTTCGCACCACGACACCGAAACCATCCCGAGCCTGCCTCCGAAGCACACGAGCTTCGGGTAGTACTCGTGGACCCGGGCCGGGTTCGGCCCGACCCGAACCCTGACCCATTTCCCCCTCTCGAAATCGTACCCGGCTAGCCCGTCTGTCTCCGAGCAGACGTAGAAGACCCCTTTGCAAACAGCTCCCGAGCAGACGGGCCCGAAGTCGTGTGGCAGCCGTTGGATCTCACTCCACTTGTTCGAAACCGGGTCGTAAATCTCGCCCGAATCCAACGGCTCGTCCCAAGGCCCGAGACCCCCCACTGCAATCACGATCGCGACCTTTCGGCCCGAACAAGCCTCGATTCTCGGCCTAGCGAAATTATCGTTTTCGTCGAGGGAATACTGGCGCCTGACGGAAAGCCTGTGAGGATCCTCGTACACGTCTGAAGATCCGTTGGGTCGGGCCCGAAGAAAACGCCTTTCGGGCCGGGTTAAGCAATCCGGGCTCACCTCCGAGACTCCTAGAACGGGGGACGACCTTGCGTGCTTCATGGATGCGGCCTTTCGCCACGACTTGGTCAGGGGGCTAAAGACCAAAACGCCCTTGTGGGTCTTGAACGAGCTCCGGTCGACCCTCCCGAAGTTGGACAAGCTGGAACACCCCCCGACTACGTAAACGTTTTCTTTCACGCTTGCAACGGAGAAGAGAAATCTTCCCTTGAGAGGATGAGAGTCGATTTTGTGCCACTGGTCGAGGGAAACATCGAACGCGTGTATTTCTCCCGAGCAATACCCGTCCCTCACGACCCCAAACAGAAACAACCACGGGCTCTGGAATAAGCCCGCCTTCCTGTTCTGCATGAACCTAGGCGTCGAGCTCAGGCTCCTCCATTTCCGACAAACGAGACGGGCACTCATGAGGCTCACGAGCGGGAGCCTCACGAGGCACATCTCTAGAATGTCGTCTGGAAGACGAGCATTCACACTGTTAAAAGAAGCTTCTTCTTTGTTTGCTGCTAGAAGGAGATGCTTTCTGTTGGTATTCCGTCTGAAGAACTTCTCCTTCATCGCAAGGGAAAAGCAATCGAAGCTTCCTTTTTCTTCTTTTCCGCATACTTTTGATTTCCCGTCCTCGCTGGCACTCGACCTCCTCCTACCGCTCGGGTCCCCAAACTCTTCGGACATGTCAGCGCTAACTTTGCAGCCTCCTGCCCTTCCGTAAAGCGTGAGACATCTCATAGAGACAGCGGTTGTATTATCCTCGTCTTCACCATCCTCGGATCGTTCGTTTTTTCTGGTGTTCTTTCTTTTCAGCTTGTGGCTAACGCTCCTCACGAGACGCTTGGGCATCCGGGGCTCGAGATCTCGATCGACGAGCTTGTCTACGGCTACTCTTTGAGTGGTCATCTTGTTAATCAGACAAGGGTTGTTTATTCACCTGAAAATTCACACAGACAAAGATATCTACAATTACAAACTGATGTTTTTTGTTGAGCTCCGAAATTTCTCAATTGGGAAAGTTTTTTTCTACCTACACATTCAAACACACGCGCACACACACTGAAGTCGAAATTCAACAGGGATCAAGAAACCCTAATCGCAGATCCGACCCGCCCACAAGAACCCTGACCCGAAATTCGAAACATGGAGCTCGAGAACGCGATAGAATTCACCGGAAACGCGAAATGCGAAAAATCAAGAAACAGAGAGAGAGAAAGTACCTCGAAATCCGAGCATTTCAAACTCCGAGAGAGCCCATTTGAAAATTCCGTCAAGAAATGAGAAGGGCCGAAAGCCCGTGAGATCCAATCTCCGAAAAAGCTCGAGTCTTTAACCATCCATTTTTATGTGAGAACATGGAGAGATTATGCGTCTGAATATTGAAGCATTATTTTTTTTTTAAGCACGATGAGCGTTTGTTTTCTTTTTTTGGTGTTGGTGGGGATGTGGACTTTCTTTTTCACCCTTTTCTTTATTGGGTTTTTGTTTTTTGTTTTTTGTTTGAAAAAGTGAAGTGATGGCAAATCATAAAATAGAATTCAAATGATAATTGCAAAAGGGAACATCGGAGATCAGACTGATTATATCGGCATTCATTGGTATTTAAACTATTTATTTTTGTCTGATTTTTTAATTTAATTTGTTTTATTAAAAGTAAAATAATCTCGTTTTGATGAGTTATCTGTAATAAAATATGATAATTTTATGATATAAACCCTAAAATGATAATAATTTTTAATAATTGTTGAATTGAATTATTTAAACTATTTGAATTGAACCTAAAATGAACTATTTTTAATAATTTTTAATAGTTAATTTTAATAATTTTATGATATAAAACCTTAAAATTATTTGAATTGAACTTTTGAACTAGACTTATTTGAATTGATTTTTTACAAAATAATAATAATTTTTAATAGTTGTTGAATATTTAAAAAAATTTACTAATAATATTCTACAATTAAATAAATTGTGCAAATGAAATTATTTAACTTAAAAAGAATAATAACACTAACACTTTTTTTTTTCAGGACAGGTGCCGACGAGCATATGACTTATGTTTGCCTCTACAAGTCCCGAGATATATTCATCCTTCTTTTGAAAAACTAATTTTTTTTTTTTCATTTTGCTACTCTTTTTTTCATGTGATTGAGGTGCAATCACATGAGAACACAGTCATTTGTTCGAATTTCTCCTTCTGTTTCACTGTTTTTTGTCGAAAACTTGATCTTTCAGAACTAGATATCTATTGCATCTATTTAATATATAAATCCAGACTTTTCTGATCCCACGTGGACAATGTGAACACACAAAATTACACTACAAAAAATGAGCATGTTCACACTACGTGGCATAGACAAAGTTAAGATTTTCTTATGTGGCTTTTGTTTACCAATATTAATTATGACGTGGCTTTTAATTCAATTAATTACATAATAATTACATATTCACTCAATTGTTCAAATTCCATAAATAAATAATAACCGAAATTTTAATTCTTTACCGATTTCCATAATTAATTAATAATAATCGAAATTATAGTAATTGAGTCATGAATTGGTCCGTGCGTTTTTACAACTAAAAACAGTGATAAAAAAATACACTTACACGAGTTATATGATTTACAACTAAATTTATAATAATTGAGTCATCAATTATATTAATTACCGATTTTTATAAATAATTTATGTAATTGATTTGTTACTTAATTTATCAATTCTATTACATCTCTTACCATATATATTAAAATAAAAATATAGAACAAAATAAATTATACGATAATAAACAAATCAATTGATATTTTTATGAAATCTTATTAATATATTTCACGCGTTTCTCTTTGTAATACTCCCTAAAATCCGTATAATTTTTACATAATTAATTAGTTTATATTATTATAATTTATAGTTCATGCGTTTGAAAATCTATTTAAATGGTTTTTTTCTTCTTCATTGTCACTATCATTTTTGGGATATATTCTCTCTAATTTTTTTTTTTCAGCCCACAGCGTAAGAAGTTAATTTATGATCGATTATATTGTCTTTAATTTTTTTCTACTTTTTACAGGATTAATGAGGTACGTATTTTCAACTAATTAACCTTTTTTTTTTGCATTATTGTCTTTAAATTTTATCTACTTTTTTCAGAATTCATGATATAAGAATGTTCGAATAGTTCCTCATTAATGTAATACTTTGATTCATTATAATTTATTTGTAATTATGTAATAACTGTTTAATTTCTTTGTATTTTTTACAGGATTTATGAGATAAGTAATTGATTTCATTAATTTTTTTTATATGAATCAGGTTATTTGATTCAAATTGAATTTAATCTTTGTATTTTTTGATTATTATTGTTTATATTTTTCTACAGCTATCACAGTAAGTATTTAAGTTTTTTTCATTGTGATTCTCTTTTTATATTACTTTTTTAATACTATTTTATATTTTATTGTATGAATAATATTTTTTTTATATTTATTGCATGTTAAGGTTTTTTATTGAATCACGTTGTTTTATTCTGTGTATAATTTTTAAAAGATCAGACCGAGCTGTAGACTCTACCGCTCACCCGAGTATTGTCGATGTTGTGGTTGTGCCTCAAATAGACGAGGCTTTGGATGGGGTTTCTGTAGCTTTATATATTGATACCTTTTGGTTCAATCGTCACCTTCGTCACCTTCGCCGCTTGACTTCCACACGACAATCTCTGCCGAGGTGACTGTCCTCCGTAACGGTTGTCGTTGAGATGTGATGGGATTTTACTTCCATTTGCGGACGATCCACAATCCCCAAAAAATATATTTTGTTTGAAGATTCAGTTTTTTAATCTTTAAGCAAGAAATACATTTTGGTTATTATAATTTAATTGGTTTAGTCTTAAATTTTTTTAAAAAAATAAATAAACATGTTTGAGTTGTAAGTTTTTTATTTGTTTGCAGAATTCAATTGTTTTAGTTAATTAGGGAAAAAGAAAGATGACCAATTAATTTTATAGAATAGTTATATTTTTTATATTGAAGAAAAAGGTGAATGAACACTTTATTATAAAAATTACATTTAACATAAAACTTATACTACTAAAAATTACATTTAACACTCTATTAAAACTTTATTATAAAAATTAATTATTGTTTAGTGGCTGAACTATAGGCACTTTCAGACTTTGGTGGCTCATCTTTTTTTTTTGGTGGTTTAGTACCTGAACTAAGGCTTAATTAGACTTTAGTACCTGAAACGGCGGATCCCGGCGACACGTGCATAACACGTGACTTTTTTAAATACAGCTGCGGGCTCTGGAGGGCATTATGGACATTTCCATACATTATTAATGAATACGAATTGAATACCGTATTACTACACATTGAATACAAGGAATTGAATACTGTATTACTACACATTGAATACAAGGAATCTCCACTCCTCTCTTTTATTACATAACAAAAAACGATTCATCACATTCATCACATTTCTGAAAAACCCGTAACTCTATCCCCAATTCTCTAAGACGAAGAACCCTAGAATTTGTTATCGTCCCCAATTCGAAAATCATTGAAACCCAAACCTAATTCCTGAATCGTCGTTGATTCTGCTCTTCCAGAAACCCAATTCGAATTCGATTTATCAATTTCCCAAAAAACCCTATTTTACAGTGAAGGTCAAATCTTGAACAATGCCGTGGAAATTGAGGAGCGAAACTGAAAAAATACCCGACGGCAAGCTCGTTCCCGACTATGGAGGTCGCAAAGATGTTAGCACACTGATTTTCCACCACTCAGGGGAGTTTGCGCAAAAATACGGTAAGAGGTGTTACGTAGGTGGGAGAGTGTGTTATATAGATTTTGTGGAAGGTGATAAACTGAGAGTTTTAGATTTATATATGATGGCTGCGACTGTGGGTTTAGAGGGCTCTATGAAATTTTATTTTAGTATGGATGGATATGATGAGTGTAATCATATTGAGCATGCAAATACTGACTACAACGCCACTATGATTGGTGCGTGTGTTAGTATTGATTCCACAGTTTCAGTATATGTTGATCATGAAGATTTGGCTCCTGAAGAGGTTTTTAATGTTAAGAATTTGAATGAAGTTGATGATGAAGAGGGCAGTGAGGCTGATACTGAGGATGGGGAAAATGGCAGTGAGGCTGATAATAAGGATGAAGAAAAGGGCAGTGAGGCTAATACTGAGGATGAGGAAGAGGGCAGTGAACCTGATAATGTGGATGAGCAGGAAGAGCAGAAAGAAGAGGTTGGAGAGGCAGAGTCAGAAGATATTTTGAGAGCAAGTTTAGACAAATTGGTTGATAATGGGGTTGAGGAAATGGATAGTGATCCTGATATATCAGTGGGTGAAGATTCAGAATTGTCTGATTATCTACTTGACAGTGAGGATGAGTATGCTGTTGATAATGAGGATTTCAAGAAGTTTGATGATTCAGATGAAGAATGTGGAGATGATGAAGAAGATAGCAATCCAGTTGCAAAGAAGCTAAAAAGATATAAGGTTTTCAATGAGAAGACTGATATGGTGAATGTCAAGTTTTTTGTTGGATTATGTTTCAAAGACATACCTACCTTTAGAGCAGCTTTGAATCAATATGCAATTGAACAGGTAATAGTATGATTGCATTTTTTTTTTCATCACATTCTCTGTTTCTTCACATTCTCTGATTCATCACAATTTTCTAATTCATCCCATTAACTTGAGCAGGGTAGGTCTTTGAGATTTCCAACCAACACCTTGATGAAAGTGCAAGCAAGATGTTATCAAAAGGACTGCCCTTGGGTTATTTATGGCTCCAGAACACCAAAAGACAACACTGTCATTGTCAAGACTCTGGATGACACTCACACATGTGTTAGGCAAGAAAGAGTGATTCAAGCCACTTCCAGGTACCTGTCTAAGAGATATGAAATGAAGTTAAAGTCTGATCCAACTTGGCCAGTCAACTCAATGGTTGAAATAATGCAATCTGAAGTGGGATGCATAGTTTCCAAGTGGCAGATGTATAGTGTTAAGAAGAAGGTGAGCAAGATGGGTGATTGTGATCTGGAGAGACAGTTTGGAGATCTATATAGATATGCTGCTGAGGTGTTCAGAAGCAATCCCCACACCACTTTCAGAATCAAGTCTAAAGCTATGGGCACTGAGCAAGTTTTTCAGAGGGTGTATATCAGCTGGAATGCATTGAAACTTGGAATGTTGGATGGAAATAGGAAGATTATATGTCTGGATGGCTGCCATTTGAAAACAGTGTATGGGGGAGTGCTCTTGACAGCAGTAGGTGTGGATGGGAACAATGGCATTTATCCAATAGCCTATGCAGTAGTTGAGAAAGAGAAGTATGTTTCATGGTTGTGGTTTTTGGAGTTACTGACTCAGGATTTGGGAATCAGTGAGAGTAATGCTTATCTTTGGACAGTGATGAGTGACAAGCAAAAAGGGCTTGTGGATGCTGTGACTCAAATGCTTATCTGATGTGTTTGTACTTGAATTTGGAAATTCTGTGTGATTGTGTTTGGAAAATTCTGGTTTTAACTCATGTTGTGTAGGTTTCTATTTGTGTTTGGATAATTCTGATTTGAACTGATGTTGTGTAGGTTTCTGTTTGTGTTTGGATAATTCTGATTTGAACTGATGTTGTCTAGGTTTGTGTTTGTGTTTGGATAATTCTGATTTGAACTGATGTTGTCTAGGTTTGTGTTTGGATAATTCTGTTTTGAACAATAATGTGTTTTGGATTTACTCTGATTTTGTGTTTTAGACTTCCTATTAATGTTTAAGAAGTTACTCAGAATGACAAAATACATTTCAGATTGAAAAATAACCAAATTCTTACAATAGAAATCTGTTACAAACAAACTGATACACATTAGACATTACACTACTGGTTACCAAAAGCATTACAACACTGAACATCTGTTACAAGAAACACAAGACAGGCATTTCTACACACTACTTGTTAAAAACAAACATCACAGCTACCATAATACCAAGAACTACAGCAATGCGCAATTTCAGAAGTTTTTTTTCCAGCACAGCACATTTCTTCTCAATCATCTCAAACTCTTCAACCTTTGAGTTTATGTTCCTTAAGAGGCCTGGTATGATCTGAGAACACCTTCCACATGCAGGTGGGTCGGTCCAAGAGAAATCATTACAACCCCCAAATTTCTGGAAAACAAAATTAGGGTTAATACGTATGAAATCAGAATTTGGGTTTAGGCTTATATGTATGAAATCAGAAATTGGGGTTGATATGTATGAAATTAGGGTTTATATATAGGGAATTAGGGTTTATATATAGTAAATCAGAAATTAGGGTTTATACAGTGAAATCGATGCTTACCCGAAATTCTCCGCAGGCCATGAATCGTCTACCTGGGTTCGCGTCTGTCCAAGAGGTTTTCATCACCAAAGGTTTCCCGCATCTGCATAGGTCCTCCATGAAGATTTGCTCTTCAATTGATTTCTGGAAAATCGCAATTAGGGTATAGAGATGAATTTGAGAATTCTGAGAAGAGCCCGTTTCTTATAGAAATGGGATATACGTATTCTGTTAATGAATACGTATCTTCACCCAACCAATACGTATAATATGTTTTATAAATATAAATGATAAATAATGAAAAGGGTACAACCGTAACTTCTCATCTTCAGCCATTGTAGTTGTGACACTTGTCACTTGAAGGCACGTGTTATGCACGTGTCACCGGGATCCGCCGTTTCAGGTACTAAAGTCTAATTAAGCCTTAGTTCAGGTACCAAACCACCAAAAAAAAAAGATGAGCCACCAAAGTCTGAAAGTGCCTATAGTTCAGCCACTAAACAATAATTATCCCTATTATATATTGCGATTTACCATACATTTTATTTTTTATATTTATTTTTATACACACATATTAATTTTTTAATGACTAATATTATTAGTTTGTACTAATTAAAATTTATAAATATAATTACATTTATTATATGTGCATAGTATTAATATTACAATCACCATTTTAAAATTTTATAATCTATTTAATATATAAATTCAAATTTCTCTCATCATTCGAACATTCTTCTGCATGGTAATTTCAATTTATTTGGTTGTCATCTCACTGTTTATCTATTACAAATTCAAAGATGGTAATTTCAATTTATTTGGTTGTCATCTCACTGTTTATCTATTACAAATTCAAAGATAATTAATTTTGTTTGTTATTTATTTTTCATTTAGAATCATATACTATCATTTACAATCTTCTACTTTTATTTTTGTTCTCACCTAATAAATTTTCTAAATAGTAATAAATAAATATAAACATTTCTCAGATTTCTTAAACCAAACCGTATACTATTAATATAGTCTTATTTATAGTAATCATATATTAAGTACCATTAATTATAAAAGTGTGATCTCATTCTTTAATTATTGTTATGATTATTAAATCTTTTAAAATTTAAATCCCTTTCCTTAAATTATAGTGAATGTAAACAATTCAAATTTATTCGATTAGTCAAAATAATTATGAATCAATTGTACTTTTTTATTAAATATGGAAATTAATAAATAAAAAATCTTGATTCTAATCCTAAAAATAAATATTAAATATAAAACTTCTCTTCTAAGCATACATTCAAATTTACATTTACTTTCCATAATTTATAGAATTGCACTAGAAACTTTTTGTCTCTCCATGATTTTGAAAACTATTTTTTTCATTTATTAACGTTAATTATTGCCCACAACTCTATTTTTTTCCATAAATTGTTCTTCTTATTATTGCCCACAATTATTCCCAATTTTAATATTTACAGCTTACTAAATTGTTTTCTTATTATATATTATATTAAGGAGTATTTTATAATTATTTTATTATTCATATTATTTTGTATAATATTCCGAATTAATAAACGAAATTAGGGTATTGATTTAAATTTTCATATATAATGTCTATAATTATAGTATAGATATTAATTGTGATTGAATTAAATTATTATTATTATTATTATTATTATTATTATTATTATTATTATTATTATTATTATTATTATTATTATTTGACAAAAGATAATGATATTAAAGACCTGTTATTTTAGACTTAATTACAATTCATTTCAGTGCAATTCATATAGTGGACAATTCAGTTCAGATCATACTCATTCAATTAAGTTCAGTTCAGACATATTAATTTCAATTCAATTCAATTCCGACAGTTTAAGTCCAAAAGAGCAAGTTGATAATGATTTAGGACCTTTTCTTTTGGAATTATTCTTAGTTCTCTTCATTTCAGATCCATAAAGTTACTTCGGTTCAGTTCAGTTATTTAATTTTTTATTTTTTATTTTTATTATTATAATTTTAAATTTAAATTCAATTGAACTTAATTTCAGTTCAGTTCGAACATATTAAGTTCAGTTTAGTTCAGTTAACACCTATTAAGTTTAATTCAGTTCAGCCATTTTGAGTCTAAAAGAACATATATTTAATTTGTAATTAATAATTTATGTATTATTTCCGTAATTTTATTAAGAATAAGATATAGTTTCAAATAAAAAAATTAATTATTTATCAATTTAATTTTGTTAGAATAGTTCAATATTTTAAAATTAAATTAAATTGAACTTAATTTCAGTTCAGTCGTATTAAGTTTAGTTCAAGACCATTTCAGCAAGTTTCAGTCCAGAATAGGTTCTTAATGGGTTTGTTAATTTTCATTTCGATCAGTTCAATTCAGTCCACACTCATTTAGTTCAGTTGAGTTCAGTTCATTTTAAAACTATTAAGTTTAGTCATTTAATGTTTTTATTTATTTAATTATTTTTATTTTAATATTTTAAAATTAAATTCAATTGAACTTAATTTCAGTTCAGTTCATACATATTAAGTTCAGTTCATTTTAGACCATTTCATTTTGTTTCAACGTCTTGAAACTGAACTGAACTACCTGAACTGAACTGAACTAAACATAACTTAGGACCTGTTCTTTTGGATTTATTCTCAGTTCAGTTCACTTCATTTAAGATTCAATAAATTTAGTTCAGATGTTTATAATGATTTAGGACATGTTCTTTGGACTTATTTCCAGTTCGCTTAGTTCAGTTTAGTTACATTAAGTCAAGTTCAGTCAAGTTCAGTTCAGTTCAGTTAGTTGAAACCTATTTAGTTCAGTTTAGTTCATATCTATTAAGTTCAATTCAGTTCCGTCATTTATTTTTTATTTTTATTATTATTTCAATATATTAAAATTTAATTCAATTGAACTTAATTTTAATTCAGTTAAGTTCAGACCTATTAAGGTCATTTATTTCATTTCAGTTCAGACATTACATTCATATAAGTGAAGTTCAGTTCAGTTCAGACCTATTAAATTCATAGGGTTAATTTCAATTCAGTTCAGACCTATAAAATTCAGTTCAGTTCATACCATTCATTTTGTTTTAAGGTCTTGAAACTGAACTAAACTAAATTGAAATGAACTTAATTGAATTAAACTTACTGAACTTAAGACCTGTTTATTTGGACTTATTCTCAGTTTGCTTAGTTCAATTTAGTTCAGATTCATTCAATTTAGTTCAGTTTTATTTGGACCTATTTAGGTCATTTGAGTTCAGTTCAAACCTTTTAAGTTTATTTCAGTTGGGTCATTTTTTATTATTATTTCAATATTTTAAAATTAAAATCAATTTAACTTAATTTCAGTTGAGTTCAGACTTATTAAATTCAATTTAGTTCAGTTCAAACTTATTAAATTCAGTTGAGTTAAGTTCAGACCTATAGTTCAGTTCAGTTCACTTCACTTCAGTTAAATTCAATTCAGACAAGTTTAGTTCAATTAAGTTAGATCAACACTGAACTGAACTTAATAGGTCTGAACATAACTGAAGCTAATTGATAATAAATCTACAAAAAAAGGAATATTGATAATGATTTAGGACATATTCTTTTGGACTTAATATGAGTTCTCTTCAGTTCAGTTTAGACTCATTAAATCAAGTTCAAGTTAAGCTCAGTTAGTTTAGACATATTAACTTCAACATTAATTTTTAGTTTTTAAAATTTTTATTATTATTATTTCAGTATCTTAAAATATAATTCAATTGAACTTCATTTCATTTCATTTCAGATCTATTAAGTTCAATTATGTTCAGTTCAGTTCAGTTCAGACCTATAAAATTCATTTCAGTTTAGTTCAGACATATTAAGTTCAGTTCAGCTAAGTTCAGACCTACAAAGTTCACTCCAATTCAATTGAACCAGTTTCAGTCCAAAAGAACATATCATTTGTCCAAAAGATTTTTCAATTTTGCACACATGAATAACGTATTTTTTTAGCACTACTAAAATCTGTTCTTTTGGACTGAAACAGGCTGAACTGAACTGAAAAATATGACTGAGCTGAAATTATTCCCAGTTTAGCTCAGCTTAATTCAGATCCATTAAGTTAGTTTAGCTCAGCTTAATTCAGATTCATTAACTTTATTTCACTTTTGTTAAGATTCATTATGTTCAGTTCAAATTTATGAAGTTCTGTTCTGTTCAGTTCGGTAATTTTTTTTTCAATATTTTAAAATTAAATTAAATTGAACTTAATTTCAGTTTAGTTCAAACCTATTAAGTTCAGTTCAATTCAATTTAGCAAGTTTCAGTCCAAAAGAACCTGTATATATATTAGTGAACTTAAGACTGTTAATTCTACTAAACTTAGTGAGCTTAAGACTGTTAATTCTTTTGCTCAGTTTAGTTTAGATTCATTTAGTCCAGACCTATTAAGTTCAGTCGTTTAATTATTATTATTATTATTATTATTATTATTATTATTATTATTATTATTATTATTATTATTATTATTATTATTATTATTATTATTATTATTATTATTTCAATATTTTAAAATTAAATTCAATTTAACTTAATTTCAGTTTATCTTAGTTAAAACCTTTTGAATTCATTTCAGTTCAGACCAGTTCAGTTCAGTTTAGTTCATCATGTTTCAGTCCAAAAGATTTTTTAATTTTAGACACATGAATAAAGTATTTTTTAGCATCACTTAGGAACTGTTCTTTTGGACTTATTCTAAATTCGCTTCATTTCAGTTCAATTCAAACTCCTTAAGTTTAGTTCAGATCTATTAAGTTATGTTTATTCATTTAATTATTTATTTATTTTATTATTTTAATTATTACTCACTCCCTCTCACAAAAGATCCAATACTTTCATTTTTGGGATGTTTCATAATAGTTGATACACCCTAAAAAAGGAAATAAATATTTATATTTTTTCATTTTAAATTAATACTTTATTCACTTACTTTTTAAACTTCGCTCAAAATTACATTACTTTTCAATTAAAATTTTATTAAACTCTTTACTTTTGGGTCAAAAATTCAAAAAAACAATATTTTTCTTAATCTCCATGCTAAAAAAGTGTTGCATGTTTAGTGAGTTGGAGGGAGTATTATTTAAAGATTTTAAGATTAAATTAAATTGAACATAATTTCATTTTAGTTCAAACCTATTAAGTTCAGTTCAATTCAGTTCTGTCAGTTTTAGTCCCAAAGAGCATATTCTTAATGTTGATAATGATTTAGGACATTTTCTTTTAAACTTATTTTAAGTTCACTTCATTTTAAACCCATTAAATTTACTCAGTTAGTTCAATTATTTAATTTTTTTATTTATTATTATTTCAATATTTTAAAATTAAATTCAATTGAACTTAATTTCATTTCAGTTCAATTGTTCAATTTTATTTATTTATTTATTTATTATTATTTCAATAATTTAAAATTAAATTCAATTGAACATAATTTCATTTCAATTCAAACCTATTAAGTTCAGTTTAGTTTAATTTAGTTTAGTTTAGTTCAGTTCAAACCTATTAAGTTTAATTCAATTTAAGTTAAGCAATTTTGAGTCCAAAAGAACATGTATTTAATTCTTAATTAATATTTTATATATTATTTCCGTAATTTCATGGAAAATGAGATATAGTTTCAAATAAAAAAAAATAATTATTTATCGATTTAATTTTTTTATAATAGTTCATAGACTTTTCGAGTTTGAATTAAAAAAAAAATAACTAGAGAGATAGTTGAGATACGAACAAAATAATTATTATAAGAAATTAATTTTTGTAAATATTCAACTATTCACCATTCATAATTTACACAGATTACATGATTTAAAGGATGAATGAAAACATTAAAAAAATATTATTGAAAAAAATTTCCAAGTTTTCTTTTTGTTTATCATTGAAGAAAATTGATAATATAAATAAAAAAATTATTTTAACAATTTAATTTTATTAACAATTACAATTATCTTTTATAATTTATATAAAATATATGTTTCTAGGAAATGAAAAAAATGTTGTAAATTAATATTTGTAAACATTCTCATGACATGTTAAATTCAATATTTATTTACTAGATATGTAATTGTTTGAAAAAAAAAATCTTAATCTTCTAATTTGTTTTTTGTTTCATATAAATATTTTAATTATAACTTTAAATTAATAAGTTACTAATCAAAATGTCAATCTTTAACTGAATTTAATAGAAAATTTAAAAAATTTATTTTTTACAATAATAATTAATATTCATTTTTCAAAAAAATTATTTATATTGCATGAAATTAATTCATTTGAACTCTTATTATAGTAAAACGTAATAGTTAACTAAGTAAAAAATTATTTAAAAATATACTAATTAAAAAATTTGTTTGTAATGAATATTAGTATAAAATTTATAATTTATATGAAATTACTTATAATTCAATTATCTAATTTTTATTTAATACTATATAAATTACATTAAATATTACCGTGCGATCGCACGGGCAGGTTTTACTAGCAGGTTTTACTAGTTATTAAAATGCAACAAATAATTGAATTAATTTAATGAAGAAGAAAACAAAAGTTCATTACAGCACAAACCACACACTATAAACCTTCCAAAACCCCTTTCACAAGATTCAACCCTTCTGCCGATATACTCCTCCTAACCCGGCCCACCGGAACAACCTCGATCCTCCTCGGAGGCTCCTCCGAGAAACAAACCACCACCACCGTCAAATTATCGCACGCATTTCGCTTCATCGCCTCCCTCACAAGTTCCCTCGAACACCTCTCGGGATCATTGTGACACATCAGCTCTTTCCTAGCCATCGAGACCGCACACTGGCTACTCATCACGTCCCACAGACCATCACACCCCATGATCAAGAACTCGTCTTCCTCAGACAGCAAAATCTCCTGCAGTTCGGGCTCAGAGCTCAAGGGCCCGGCTGACGAGGACCCGGCCTTCATGTGCCAGTCCCCCAGGGCCCGCGAGACTGACAGCTGTCCGTTTAGGTAGCCGTCGTAGATGGCCCCACCTAGCTTCTCGATCCGGAGCCTCTCGGACGGGAGGTTGGGCTTGTGATCTGTCGACATCTCGACTGCTTTGCCACGCTTCCCGAGAACGGCCCGACAGTCTCCGGCATTGGCCACTGTCAGTTTTCTGTGGAGATTGTAAAAAAATTATTCACTTGTAAACGTAAATAGATAAAAACACAGACTCGGAGTTACCTACCTTCCGGATATGAAGGCTGTCAAAGCTGTGGTGCCGGAAGATATGTCGAGGGAGGTATCGTCGGCGAAAGCGTGATCGGCTTTGAGATAGGCGTTCTTGATTGCTTTTTCTATACAGGCTGGGAAAAAGGAGTTTTCGAGTATGAACTTGAGAATGTTGCTCTTTGTGAAGGATGCTGCATCAGTACCTCCATGACCATCAAACACCTACAATCAAAAAATGGTTAATGATCATTGTCGATTTTTTGCTGAATAGATTCCATCAATTAATGAGTCTCGATAAACATTTGCAAGATTTTAAAACTAACGCACCCCATAGAAAGCTCCGGGTAAAGGGAAACCTGCAAAACTACTATTGTCCAAATGCAGAGGCAGATCATCGATGCAGATATGCTCGTCCTCCATGTTCATCTTAGGTCCTTTCTCAGCGCAACTTCCAGAACGAAATACAGGTACGTAATTTGTTATTACATCAGGCAACGGGAATTTGGTTCCGGGGATAGAATCCTTGAAAGGAAAAACAGAACAAACAAATTTAACTAATTACAGGCAATGGACACAATAACAAGTGGCAATTCACATAAAAGTTTAACATAACCGACTTACGAAGTCCGAGGGTGAAGCCAATGTAGCCGTGCTTATAGAATGCCGTACGACGGAAAGATGCCTCGGTGGTTTACGATTCAATCCTTGCTTCGAATCGTCGAGGTTTTCTCTCGACATTTTGCCTTTCACGACACAAACCTTGCTGCCATCCTTACCATAATCAGTGTCCTCAGCCATATTCTTCCCCCAAATCATAAAAGCAGTACGAATACAAGAAACCCCTTTTGTTCAAGATCAAATCAACTCCAATGAAATTCCCAAAATTGGTACCAACCTTAATCAACTTACTCAAATCCCCTTTCCTTCAAACAACATAAATAAAATCAATAAAGATTACACCTTTCTAAATTCTAATACTACCCCTAATTACCTCCAACCCTAAACCCCAAATCGAAACTAGACCTTCAACTTATTGAATTAAAAAAAGTTGAACAAAATCTGAGTCAGATAATACCAAATTATTCCCACAAAATACTAATAAAGGAAACTTCTGCAAAAATGATTCCGAAACTGTTGGTATTACGAAATGGAATGAAAGGAAAAACTGGGATTAATTTTTGGTTAAATATGGTTTGAAGAAAGGCGACTACAGGTGAACGGATGTGTTTTACAGACACGTGGCGTGAGCGCCTACACGGAGAGTGCCTCCCATCCGTTGGATCGATTGGGTGAGTTTATTTGGGCGGTTGTGATTCGGGCTGGAATTTGAATTTGCATTTGCAGGTTCCGCCGGGGCGGTTCTGATCGGGCACGTGTGTGGCGACGATTCGTGACGTGGCTTACTTGCTAAGGTGAAACGGTTTAGAATTTGGACTTATTATTTTTTGTTTTGTTGAAAATTGAAATTGTGAGGATATATAGTTGACCGGAGAAAAGACGTCGGATTGGGCGGGTCAAGTCCGGGTCACTTATTATCCAATTAATTGAAAATTACAGTGTTTTATAAATATTCAAAAGGTTCAAAAAAATTAGATTACAACATTTTCAAAATTTAATAGTAATAAAATTAATTTTTAATTGTACAATTTGTTTCTATTTACTAATTATTGTAGCGCGCATAATTTTTCATGAATTTAATTTGGATTATATCGAGAAAGTAAATTATTTTGTTATTTATAATTATTAACATATTTTTAAAAAATAACTTTGATCAAGTTATTATGAGTTAAATAAACACAAGAAATTCATTTTCTGATGAAGTAAAATATCAGAATTAATTAACGAAATCCATTATTCTAAAATTCATTTCAATCCAATTTTCATTTAAAAATAAATTCAGAAATCCAAATTATCTAAGGAGTAAATTATCAAAATGCGTGAAAATTCATTTTTTAGGTTTATAATTATATGAATATATATTAATTATGTAAATTGTTTAATTTGAAAATTCGTTTTTCATAAAAAAAAATTTGTTTTATGTTGAGTGCATGCGTAAATAGGGTGGGCCCAAACCCTAAAAGAAAATAGTTTTACTAAACCTTAATTCGTACTTATAGTATTACTAAATAGTTTTAAAAGTACACTGATGAATAACAATTGATCATTTTCAAAAAAATACAAATATAATATTATTTGTTGACATTTTGACTAAATTCTCAAAAATCATTTGTGTTTAGTTAGGAGACCAATGAGATTTTCTTACAATCAACAAAGCTGAATTTAAATGAAATAGTAAAGTGGGGTGAAATTAGATTTAAAATATAAAAACTGAAGGTAAAAAGTTGTAAAATAAAGCACACAAATCAAACAAGCATTATTCCAATGAACCAAAGTCATATTTAAACCCCAAAATCTCAAACTCAAACCTACTCTGATGATCTGTATTTCGTCCACCACCATGCTTTAGATTACATTCGACAACCCAGAAAATATTTGGGAGATAGTCATAAACGAACTGGCAGAGTTGATGGTAAGGATGTTCACCTCTTCCTACATATAACACCTCAATTTCATTTTGACTTGGAGTTGTATGAAGAACATGAGAATTTGAGTCGACACCCTTATATAGGGTACTATGGTCATGATATTTTGATAAGACGACCTTCAATTCCTGATGACCTACAGATAATTTTAAAGACTTTAAGAACGTACTGTATCATTTTTCATTTTTGTTTCTTAAATCTCCTAATTAGTTTATCACAATCATAAGTTGCTCAAACTGTTTAATTGCTATTTCATATGATAGTCTAATTAGAAAATATTTTCCAAGTTTCTTTTTAGGCATTGTGGAGCAAGTATGTAGCATGTATACTACATTTTCGAGAATAACGACAGAATTTACACTCAACCGGTTTATATAATCATGGTAGTCTAATTAGAAAACATTTTACAAAGTTTTATTCTTAACCATTATGGAGCAGTATGATTTGTGGAGCAAAAATAACATGGAATTTACTGTGTAATTTACTTAACCAAATATATATATATATATGAGAATGCTACTTCAATTTATTATACTTTAGTATTATAACTATATTAGTTCCTATATTAGTTTTATTGTAAAAGAAAGTGGCATGCTATACAGGCTTTATTAACATAACATAATAATTTTTTATTCTTAAACAATTATATTAAATTAAATTATTTAAAACAAAAAATAAATGTTTATATATTTGATTAATTTAATTAAATATATATTTTTAAAAATATTTTTTTGTTGATAAATTATTATTTTTTTAAATATTTATATTTATATATTTTTTTAAACATCAATTAATTTATTTCAAATTATTGTTATTTTATCTCATTTAATATTATAAGTAAATATTTTCCTCGGAATTATTCCATGAAAAAACATCAATAAAATAATTTTATAATATATATAATTTTTAAAATATATTTTAAATTATTTTGTAAAATATATCACCAATTTGATAAGTTAATCAATAGTAAGGATAAAATAATTTTATAATATATATATAAGTTAATCAATAGTAAGGATAAAATAATTTTATAATATATATAACTTTTAAAATATATTTTAAATTATTTTGTAAAATATATCACCAATTTGATAAGTTAGTCAATAGTAAGGATAATACTTTAATTTGTGTGTAATGTCCTTTACTATTGAAATTTTTGATAAATCTTAACGGTTGAGATTAAATAAAATAAATTTTGTCATTGAAATAAAAAGAAAGTAGTGTATCTATGAAATAAACAAATACTCCATCTGTCACATATTAATAGTTATACTATTGCCTTGGGACAAAGGTAGTATAACATATTAATAGTTATACTATTGCCATTAATAGTTATACTATTGCCTTGGGACAAAGGTAGTATAACATATTAATAGTTATACTATTGCCTTGGGACAAAGGTAGTATACTTTAGCCGTTTGAAAAAAATGTAAAGTTATTGTTGAATATTTTCACCATAAAAATTCAAAATTAAATCAGTTTGAAAAAAATGTAAAGTTATTGTTGAATATTTTCACCATAAAAATTCAAAATTAAATCAATTAGAATCGTGCCCGACAAATTGAGTTGGCTAGATGGACAAATGGCGTAAGTCAACAACTCAACTTAAATTTGTATTAACAAATATATTTTTAGTATAAATTTCTCAAAATGGTTAGTCCAAAATTGTTCAAAAAACTTGTAAGTTAAGAAATTTTAAACTCGAAATGGTCCAATTTAAGGTAAAAAAAAATGTTAAATCCTTTCTCAAATAAATATTAAAAATATTTTATTTATTTATTTATTTATTTTCCTTATTAAATTGTAAAAATTACATTACAAATTCTTATAAAGATATGGTCACATTTATGAATTCAATTTAAAAAATCTAAATGAACATATTGATTAATTATAATTGTTATAAATTTTGTTCTTATACTATATATTTAAAAAATATTAAACTTTTGATGCCCGGTAGTCTACCATTTGATCCCTGCTTCGACTTGATTTGATTTTCTCCTTCGCCGTATTCTTCCCCCAAATCATAAAAGCAGTACGAATACAAGAAACCCCTTTTGTTCAAGAACTCCAATGAAATTCCCAAAATTGGTACCAACCTTTCTAATACAACCCAAAATCGGGTGGCAATTTGGGTTGTGCAAGTCAATCCGGGTCAGTAGAGTCGGGTAAAATCCGGGAAATCGGGTCGCAATTTGTTCTTGTAAGATATCCATCTTATTGACAAATTCATTGAAAATTATTTTAGAAAAAATCAAAATATCAAAAAATTAAATTCAAACTTTGCTTACTTTAATATTAAATTTAATTTTTAATTGTACAAATATCGTAGGGCACAATTCACAATGAATTTAATTTGAATTATATCGAGAAGTGGCACGATAGATTATTAACATACAATTAAAAAAATACTAGGATATTACTACTTTAATTGAGATATTAATATGATATTAATAAACACAAGAAATTCATTTTCTGATGAAAGAAAATTATCAGAACTTTATTAACGAAATCCATTATTCTAAAATTCATTTCAATCCATTTTTCATTTAGAAATAAATCCAAAAATCCAAATTATTTATGAATTAAATTATCAAAATGCGTAAGTTTATTTGAGCTAAAACTACATAAATTAATATGAAATGAAAATAAATCGACTGCAATTAATTTAAAAAAAAAAACACCAAATGGATGAATAATGAATAAACTAAATAAATTTGTAAAAAAATGTAGCGATTTGTTCGAGGCCGTATTCAGAACGAGAAAATCTGAGAGGCACGGAGAATCACTAGTTGATTTCGCCAACCTTCAATGCAAGATATACGTCATTTATCGAACGCGCTTGCTCTGCAAATTGGCTTCCTATTTTTCTCAATTAAATAAAATAAAAAATTAAATAATTAAAACCAGATCTATAATAGTAATTAAGAAGAAGACGATGAGGATGAATGTGATTAACAGATGAATTACGGTCCATTATTTATACAGAGAAATTAGGGCAACCGCTGTAGTCCCTAATTATCATACTGAAATGACACAATTACCCTCCCGGTCTAACTTACAAAATATTTGATGCTACCGGTTATTTTTTTAAATATTAAAACACATTATGTTTAGGAATTAGGAGCAATGAAAATCGAAAATAATAGAATTAGGTAATTCGGTTAATTTGATTTCTTTCTTATTCCTACTCAACTTATTAAACTCAAATTGTCTCTCTATATATACTATTATCATCTTCATACTATTATCATCTCACATCAATTCATACAATCAATTCCATGGCCAGAACAATAATTTCGATTCTCGTTCTTCTCTTTGTTTTTCCGGCAACTTACGCCACACCCTACACCGTAGGCAACAGCCTTGGCTGGAGCATCAACGTCGATTACACTACCTGGGCTAGACCCTTGAATTTTGTCGTTAACGACACTCTCGGTGAGTCCGATTTCCTTAGTTATGATTGATTGTATTTTTCAACAAAATTCCAACATGATAATAAAAAAGTTAATACAGTAGATTGATATCAATCCAAAAACGAAAAAACATTTCAATGAATTTCACTACCAAACTGAGGCGTTGGCTTTAGGCGCGGAATACAGAATCATTACCAAAACATTTCAATGAATTTCACTACCAAACTGAGGTATATTAAAATTAATCAAAAATCTAGTAATTATTTCATGGAGATAAACATGCAATGAAACCGATTCCAATAACCAACACACGAATTGCCTACCAACACACCCCTCGCCGAAAAAGTAGTCACATTTAATCATTACCAACGATGAATGAAATGCCGGGGTCATAGCAAGTTCGAGTAGTGATTGT
The DNA here is from genome assembly GCA_954870475.1 of Euphrasia confusa. Classification (NCBI taxonomy): domain Eukaryota; kingdom Viridiplantae; phylum Streptophyta; class Magnoliopsida; order Lamiales; family Orobanchaceae; genus Euphrasia; species Euphrasia confusa. The sequence continues at coordinate 41,616,234 of OX940956.1, read as the reverse complement.
TTAAGCTAAAACATTCATTACTCAAAATCATACACTATTCGGATTTCGCCGGATATTGCCTAGGAGCCTAGCAATGTACACAAAAAAGGTGCTGAAATTAATGGGGACAGGACACAATCAAATTTTTTGGAAACACAATCACTTGATCCTTCATCTCAGAAGCTCTAAGAAATCTAACCATACAAGAACTGAAAATAAGGAAACGATTACCCTTTTGGATGAAAAAGATTATCAAAAAATTAGCACCTTCCAGCCAGTGGCGGAGCCAGAAAATTTTTCTTGTAGGGGCTTTACTAATATATATATATATGAAAAATGATTATATTAAATATAAAATATATTTAATTAAAAAATAACTTTTTTTGGATTTTTTAAAAATAAAATTTTATCATCATTAGTTTATATATATATATATATATTTTATTTTAGCAGTTTATTTAAAGAATAAATATATCATTAAATATTTAATGTGTGTTCAAAATTTATTCATATAGAATTTTTAAAGTTTATCTTATCCTATAAAATCATGCGTGTTCACTAATTATGAATTGTACTGGAGTATATTTTTTAAAGTTAATCTAACAGTTGAAAATTAAAATAATTTATTTATAAGTGTGTTAAAACTGATAAAAATTAGAATAATTTAATAATATTTAATTTATTAAATATAATAATTTAAATTTTGGGAAACACAAAACTAATAAATCTGATTAAATTTATCAACCAATTAATTGTTATGCATTAATAATTTTATTGATTCTTACGCATTAATAATTTTATTGATTAAATTTATTGCATAATAATCAGCCCCTAATCATTAATAATTTTATCACACGGCTCTAGGGACTTATCATTAGAATCGACCAAATTTATATAAATATTACATATAAAAAACAATAAAAATAAAAATCCAATGGGGCTTAAGCCCCAGAACCCCCTTCTTGCATCCGCCCCTGCTTGCTTCCAGCTAAAAAATTAAACAGCCAATTATTAAATAAAATAAATCCTATAAATTCAGGGGCTTGTAAGTGCCAAAAAAAGAAGAAAAAAAACCTAAACCAGAAGACTTTCAATTGCTACCAAATCCAGAGAACTGAGAGCCTCCAGAAAAAAGAAGTAGCCCTAATGGCTACCGAAACCCAACGATTGAGCCTCCGCAAATCAAAAGAAAACCCCGAAATTTCTGCCAATCGCCGCCGCAAACCGAAAGAATTTTTAGAAATCGCTGTTAAACTCCGAGAAGCGAGCCGCCTCCGCCCCCTCAACCAGTCGGAAGAAGAAGAATTAAGCCAACTGAATGCCGAAATCAACGAATTTGCTGACAAACTAAGATCGTGCCTTGAGCATAATTCGGAAGATAAAACCCTAATGTATCTCGAACTCGGTATCATTTTCGGCATACCAGAAAAAGAAGAAGAAGAAATCCAAACCCTCGAATCAATGGAAGAAAGCATAACGAGTAACCTAGTCCGCTCCTCCCCAGAACAAAATACGAAAGGAATCGACTGGGCCCTCCGCATTTCAAAATACCAAAATCCAAATGCTGCCGACGCCTCAGAATCGTACGCACGCAGGTTAAAAGACACTCTCCGAATGATTCAAGCATGGAGTTTGATCCTAGTCAGATTACCTGCGAATCACCTCCTCTGTTACAAGCTCGTCTGCAAGCTCTGGCGGCACTTGATCTCTTCGCCCCGTTTTATTTCCGCGCATTTCGAGCACTCCAAGTCCGACCCGTCGAACCATTTCCTCCTCGTGCACGAATACCACTCTCGATATTCCTTAAAGACTCCCTTCAGACCTGTTATGTTATGTATATCTCCGGGAGTGGCTATTGTTGGCTCAGTCAACGGCTTGATATGTGTGGTGGAAAACATCACTGGTTATGGTGACATCTGGATATCGAATCCGGTTACCGGGCATATCGTGAAACTCCCTGACCCCTCTGGTTCATCTTCCCCTTTTAACTACCGTACTGAGATTTTTGCATTTGTCTTCTGGTGGGATTCGATTTCCGACGAATATAAGCTAGCCAAGATTGTTTCGAAACCCGACAACACGACTGTAGCTTCGTTGTGGGTTTCGAGTTCTCCTGAAAGTTGGAGTGTGATTCCTGTCGGTTTCGATGGCTCTTTTCATAACCCTCAGGCTATGGTTAGCGGATGTGATGTTGTTCTTGGGGATGTTGCTTATTGGATTGTCTTTGAACTTATCGATGGTGGGGGTGTTGTTGGGGATTTGTGTGTGTTGTCGCTCGATTTGAAAACACTCTCACTATCACTGAATGAAAATAAATTTCCCCTGCATTTTATGAAACCTAAGGACCTCTGTATTCGCCTCGGGCTCAAAGATAGATTCTCCTTTACTAAAGATGCTTCCTTCTTGTTTGCTGCAAACTGGAAAGGGAATTTCGCTGTGGTAGAAAAAGATGAAGCAAACAAAGTGTATAATGTGTGGATTATGGATGATGATGCAAAAGGTGGTTGGTGTATGACATCTTCCTTTTCTGAGGATTTTCGTGTAATAAGGTGCATGAATAATATAAATGGGAAATCAATTCTCTTTAGAGAGGTTGATGGTAGAAACCACACCGGAATAAGCATATTTGACATTGGAACAGGAGAAGGCGAGTTGATAGATTGCGACAGATCGAGCTGGTTTCTGAATTCTGCCCATGATTTTGTTGGAAGCTTTGTGTCCATCGAGGGGTTTAAGCCCCCTGAAGCTTATGGATTAAAACAACTTCCACATCTCAAAATCTTTTGGCCTGATCCTTCTCCTTCCCGTGAGTTTAAATATTGTTCGTTTATTAATGGGCTTGTGATATTCTTGAATCTGCTACAGATTGAGTGAGTAATTTTTTATCATTAACTTTTTTTCGTTTCTTTTGCAGAAATGAGTACGAATTTCTTTTTGATCCCGACGTATGAGCGGAAATATGAATTTGGATTCGAAGATGAATCTGAAAATGAATCAGAACATGACTTTTGAGTGAAATTCCTGTAAGTTTAGTTGTGTTGGCATTATTCGACTCGGTGCTTACTTGAGTAGTACTTTTGTAAGTTAAGTTGCCAAGGAGTTTGCTATGAACAACATGTAATTTAATGAATTATGGAATTCCAATGTGGTATCATCTATATATATGAGATATTATTGTTTTTCTTGCATGTTCTTACTCTTTGAAATATAGTATCAAACTTTATTATCTTTGTCATTGTAAGTTATATGTCCGATTGTCAATATGCATTTTTAAAATGAATTTCAGACATTTTTCTTGCATAAATTGAGGTGAAACCAGATTTGACTGTGCCAAACATATGTTTAGATCACAATCACTTACTGGAGAGTGTACCTACTTTATGTTTATAAATAGAAGGATGATATTGTCATAAGTGTTGGGGTATGATATATTGATATTAGGAGTATTTCCATACTATGAAAAAAAAAATGTAGCTAGTAGTTTTGATTAGCTTAGATTTGCTTATCGTCATTTTTATTAGTAATTATGGGATTAAAGGAAATTAACAAACATTCATCTAGTTTTTTTCTGACCAAAGCAATCTTCATCTTTTTATTATTTTAATCTCCATGAATTTACTAGCTAGGAACATTTGTAGCTGGGTCTTGTGAGGTTTTGATTACAGCATGGGTTCCTTCAATACAATATGCTTTGGGTGTATTTGGTCTTTTTTTTTGTTGAAAATTTGAAATTGTGACGAGATATTGTTGACTTAGGAAAAGAGGTCGAATCGAGCGGGTCAAGTCCGGGTCAGTCGCAACTTGTTCACTTAAGATCTGGGTTTTTATCTATTAAGGTTCAAGAAATTAGATATTCCAATATTTTCTTGTTTTAAATTTTTAATTTAATTTTAGTAGTTACTAATAAATTTAATTTTTAATTGTCCAATTTACTTTAATAAAAATTATTGTAGCGCACACAATTCACCTTGAATTTAATTTGGATTATATTGAAAAACATACATTAAGTTGATACTTTTAGTACTTAACAATAAATTTAATTTTTAATTGTAATATTCATTCTATAAAAATTATTGTAGAGCACACAATTCACCTTGAATTTAATTTGGATTATATGGAAAAACATACATTAATTTGATATATAAACACTAGAAATTTATTTTCTGATGGAAGTAAATTATCAAAACTAATGAACGAAATTCATTAATCTAAAATTCATTTCAATCCATTTTTCATATATAAAAAATAATCAGAAATCCAAAATTGTTTATTCATATATAAAAAATAATCAGAAATCCAAAATTGTTTATTGGAATTAAATTATCAAAATGAGTAAGTTATAAGAGCTTATAAGCTATTTAAAAAAAAATTCCTTTATTTTTTTTAAACGACCTATTATTTTTAAGTTTTTGAAGATCGTTTTTTAAAAATTTATCAAACATTGTAAGAACTATCTTAAACAACTTATAAAGTGTTTTAAACAACTTATAAAGTGTTTTAAAGAGCTTATAAGCTCTTCCAAACACCCTTTTAATCCTTACAATCAAGTACTAATATTTTAAATTTAAACAACACAAAGAGAAATGATAACACTTCCAAACACCCTTTTAATCCTTACAATCAAGTACTAATATTTTAAATTTAAACAACACAAAGAGAAATGATAACATAACACAAAGACTGCCCTTTTAATCCTTACAATCAAGTACTAATATTTTAAATTTAAACAACACAAAGAGAAATGATAACATAACACAAAGACTGCAATCCATTTTTCTCGTCCAATCCCTCGATCGATCTTCAAACTTACCTGCAAAATCAACATGTTAAACTAAGGGGCGATATTATTGCAAACTAACACACACTTTCAATATGCTTATAATCTATCTATTAATATATAAATCCAGAACAATTATCTATCAAGCAGTAGACCAATAGAAAGCCTCAATTTTGCCACCTAGATTTAATTGAAAGCTATTGACCAATCAGAATGCTCAATTTCACATATTGAGAAACATTTCTCCTTCAATTTCAATTTCTATTGTCCAATAGAATCTCTCAATTTTGCCACGTCAATTTATATTTACTTATTAAATCTTAAATAAATCTTAATGAAATCAATATCAGTAATTGAAATATTTATTTCGGTCAAATTTTCCAATTATACAGCTATTATTCCGCTTCTTCATCTTCTCTGCTCATTATTCCTATTCCATATTCAGAGAAAAGGGTTTAGAGGCGTATTTCTTGCAGTTGGTATTCTCTTCTATTCTACCAGTGAAATCAAACATCGTTGAGCATTCTCAGGTATTATTATAAATAAATTGATCGATATTATTTGATTGTGCCTTCTTTTGTTCGTTTTTTTCAGAAAAGAATTTAGTTGCTGCTCTTCTCCTTCCGGCTACATTCTCCTTCCGGCTATATTTCAGGTTTTTCTATCATTGCAGAACCTATCATTTTATTTTGTGTTCTTATGTTCGTTTTTTTCAGAAATCGGTTTCGTGGGTGCTCTTATCCGGCAGGCTACCTTCTCTTTCCGGCTACATTTCAGGTTTTTCTAATTCTAATTCATAATTTATTGCAGAACAATCCCCGTCCGATTATGCGATCCGTGCTTTGTTTTGTTTTTTGCAGTTTCCATTCTCATCGGCCGTTTTTTTTATTTCATTTCGATTTCTGAATGTTTTAAATCTTAATTTTTTTGTTAATCCAAAATCCCCTTCTTACCGTTCCATCGATCATTCTTTCTCTGAAACCTTCAATTTAATATTTTTTTTGTTCCTTGCAGGTATCGAATTTCCAGGTTGATGCATTTGAAATCCCATTTCAGTTTAATGTATTTCAGAGAACGAATAATTCTAATCTTTCTTCTGTGGTTAATCCAAATTCCTCTTTTTAAATTTCAGTATAATGTATTTGATTTGTGTTGCAGACCACGTTTCTATAGTCTAATCTGACAGTGGTGTGGCTTTAGGCCGATATATAATGGCAATGTATGATTCTGTCTCCAACCTTGACCAAAGCGAAAAACCATGGAAAATATGTGTTAGAGTTTGCCGAAAATGAAAAAAGAATGGATATGCAAAATTTCCTTTGTCTTTAGAATTGATAATGGTTGATCATGAGGTAATATTTGTTATTTTTAGATATCATCATTTATTCTTTTATTGTTTTAACTAATACTTTGATTTGTTTATGTTTGTAGGGTGCATTTATTCATGCCTCTGTGAAGTATCCATTCATAAAGTTGTTTGATGATCTCATTGTTGAGAATCAGATTTATGACATATCGTATTTCAAAGTTCAATCTGTGGAGTTAAAGAATGCTATGTGCAATAATCCATTCAAAATTCTGTTCAAAGAGCAAACCTGCGTTGTTCAATCATCATTTGAAGGTTTTTCCAGTTCCATTTACAACTTTAAAAGTTTTATAGACATATTGAGTGCTGGAGGAAATGTAGATTCTTGCCCTTATTTTGGTATGTCGTATATTTATTTTTTCATTTCAACTATTTTTCTTATTTTTTTTGTTTTCCCTTGATGATTTTAAATTAATGAAATCACTGATTGTTGTTTCTTTCAGATGTAATTGGACACGTCGTGTGTGTATCCAAAGATCCGGGAAATGGAGTGGTGCAGTTTGTTTTGCAGGACTTGGAGTATTGCTTATATTTATCTCCTTTATAACTTTCTAATGTTTTGACTTTCTTCAGTATTGCCATTATTTCGTTTTATGATTTTTCAATCTTTCAGGTATATAAGTCTTGGTCTTTTGGTAAAGCCTCCATTTTCAAATAAAGAAAGAGTCTTTGTTGATAATGGTTTAAGTGGCTTATTAAATCAAAAGGTTGTTATAATCCAGCTTTGTCAGTCTACTTTCTACGAAGGTATGAGTTTTGCTTCTTACACTTAACAAGTTCCCTAATTTGTGGTTTGTTTCATCAGTTGTTGTTTTTTTTATTTTTTTGCATTATTTATTTTTTACTGCCCCACATATTCTTTATAGATTTTATTTTCAAGTTGGTATTTGTTTTTATAGGGAGAGTTATTATCTATTCATCTGGTAAACCTACAAAGATTAATTTCAACGGAGGATGTGAATTTGCTAGCAATTACAGAAGAAGGTCGTTTTAATTTTGTATATGCGTGATATACTTTTTAAATTTGATGGTGTTCTTTATTAACAATTCTCATTAATACAATTAGGTTGAGTCATCGAACCTATTACCCCGAGTTTCGATTTTCATCTCCGGGATTACATTCTATTCCTCAAAATGTTGTAAGTCTCTCGAAATTGGGCAGAGCTAACGAGGTATGCATACATTTCAAGTTCAATATATTTCTCTATTAATATTAAAGTAATATCGAAACTTTAAATTTGTCTCAGCCTATGACTACTTGGAGTTTTGGATGGATATGCGATATTGTCAATAAAAACAATTGTTTCCTGAAAGTTTGTGATTACTGCAAGTTCAAACGTCCAGATGAACATGGCAAAGTCATTTGTGCTTGGTGCAATGACGTTTTAAATACAGCCACTAAATATAAAGTCATTGTCTCTGTTTCAAATGGTGACTCTACTGTTCTTCTTTGCTTGCTTGATCATATTGTCGTTGAAATAATTGGGATTACTGCTTCTGAATGCGTCAAGGTATGTACAGATAAACATATGTTTTTTTCTTCAGATTTTTGGTATTAAAGCATGAAGATGCCTCCTCACTGTGCAGGATCCAAATCAGCTTCAACATCTAATTGGGAAGGAATTCCTGTTCAGAGTTAGGATTTCATCGTGTCATGTCGAACGTCGTGAAACAATTTTTGATGTTGAAGAATTCTCAGACAATGTAGACTTGCTCAAGCTTCATAAGGATCTTCTGCAACTAAGAAAAGATGCTCCAAGTTCAACTGTCCAACCTGAAATTTAATCTTTTATTTTCCTAAACATTTGGGACTGCATGTTTGTTCCCCTGTTTTCTGATGATGGATCTTATTTATGGAACAAATATTAATATATTTTCCTGTTTTTGCAATATATATATATATATATTTATAATTTAAGTATTAATTTTCTTTAAGATCCAACTCTCCCTCATTTCCAATTCAATGATTTGTTTGCATCAATCTATAATTTCTCTAACTTTGTTAATTTCAACAGCTTTATGAATGAGTTCATGTAGACTTGCTCAAGCTACTTAAGGTTCAGTGTTTCCTTCATATGTTTAATCAATTATTTGATTTCTTTCTATTTTTCCTGAAGTAATTTAATTTTTATTTTGGAGTTATTAATATCATAATTAATATCATAATAATTGATTACATTTATTTTTTAATATTTAGATATATAAAAATTAAATTAAAATAATCTGAAACATCATTTAATTATTATTACTAAAACCCTAATACATATGTTCAATGTTTTAATTTTCCAGCCGCACTAATCTCCATCTTTTACTTTTTTTCCCAAATCGGAAAAAAAATCTATCCTAATTGAACCCTGCTTCAGTTAAGGCGATGTATAATTCCGTGTCTGAGCTTTCTCCAAATTCGGATGATCCAATTCTTTGTGTCAGGATTCGAAGGGCTTGGATTTCCTTTGGGCCTGAGAGACAGCCAGAGACCTTGGAACTCTTTTTGGTTGATAAACCAGTGAGTTTTTCTGTTCTTACATTTCAGTTCTAAATTGTTGATTAATTTTCTCCAACCCGACCTATATTTTACATGTATATGTTATATTTCTAGGGAGACACCATACAGGCCACTATTCATGCAGATTTGATTTCCCAATTTGATCATATGATTCTAGAAGGCAATATCTACGACCTTCGAAATTTTGATATTGTTGAGAAATCGATATCCAATGACATGTGTGCCAGTGCATATATGATAGTTTTTCGACAGGACACCTTCATTGCTACAAGTGACTATCCGTTTTTCGATGAATCGTACTTCCTTTTCAAGTCCTTCCCTGATATACTTGGATACTCTACTCTGGCAGAAGGGCCTTTATTTGGTATGTAATTCTGTCATTTAAGTACATCACCCTTCTGTAAATGCATTTTTAAATCTGACCTTTTACTTTAATTTTGGTTATAAAGTTTTTTTGTTATCTATAATGTTACCCTACACAGACGTCATCAGAGCAGTTGTGGACTTTGATGAACGCATAGACAGTGAGGGGTGCATGCGTTTCATGCTCCAAGACTTGGAGTAAAAATAATTCTCCATATATCAAGTTTCCTTGATTGTCATCATATTAATATAGTTACTTAATAGTTCTTTAATGTTTCATTCTTAATCAGATTTTTTTTTTTTTTATCGCAGCAACAATAGATTGGTCTGCCGGATATCCAATTTATATCTTTATGAGCTGAATAATTTCCCTCAGCTTTGTAAAAGTGGAAAATGCAAAACCTTTATAATGATTCTTCAGTTGTGCAAGAAAGTAATTTTTAAAGGTAGGTCATTTAAAATAAAAGTTTTAGCAATTTTCCTGACTCAATTTTTCTCTACATTTGTGAAAATTATAATTTGTGAATTGTAAAATTTCCTATATTTTTGTTTTTTCATTTTGGCTTGCAGATGAAGTTTGTGTAACGTCCCAAGAACCTGTGACGGATGTAATATGCAATCCGAAGTTAGATGAAATTAAGGAGTATTTTTCAAGGTTTTATTCTTATGTGTTTTTTCTTATATCATTCTAATCTATTTTTGTATAATTACTGTGATTTTTATTTTGAAGCTCTATTTTTTGATAACTTTATAAGATTATAACATTTCAAAGTGAACTACACTTTTTTTCTATAAATTCAACAGGTTTGACCTCAGAGGTCTCAAGCTGAGTTTTGATGGAGCTAAGTTTCTTTCACCACTTTTGAAATTCGGGATATCAGAGTTGAGTGATCCTGGGAAAATTGTTTACTCGATAAATCATTTATCGTATTTTGCAGAGGTTACCATCTTTTTATTCCGCAATTTTCTATATTGCATTCTCTTTAGTAATTCATTTAACGTAATAACTACTCTCTGTAGGTGATCAATCAATGGACCCTTGGGATTGTTGATAATATACGTTATGATATGGGTTGGTTTTCCGTATCGTGTTCCAGATGTTCTAAGGAAAGTTATGGGAAAGATGTGGATGTGTTTTGTCGTAAGTGTAGGAATGATCTGACGTACCAAGCGAAATTTAGAGTTTTTATAAACGTCGTTGATTACAGAGGGGCTACAGGTTGTTTCTTGATTGAGCATGACGTTGCTACGTTCTTAATAGAAAGTAGGGTGTCCTCCTTGCTCAAGATGTATATTCATGTAAGTCTCCTATATAATCAAGTCTATCAATTTCTTTCTTGATATATATATTGAAACAACTTCCCTAATTTATTCTTTAATGTTTCTTACAAATTGCAGAGTTCTCCTTCTCCAAATATTCAAAATTCAGTTAACAATCTTATTGGCAAGGAGGTTCTTTTTAAGGTTTCTCTGTGTGGGCAAAGTAATGTTCCTGCTGGGGTTGATATTTACCATGTTAAAAATTGCTGTGTTTGCCCTTTCTTACTTGAACATTACAAAGCAAAAATTACCAGCAACATTGAACCCTGTGGAAGTGATGATCAAAACTCTGATTCAGAGGCCGTTGAATCTGAAAGTGAATCCTCTGCAAGTGATGATGAAGATTCGGATTCAGAGTATGTAGATTCTTTAGGTGAACTTACTGACGGCGACGATGACTCGGATGGTTGTAATTAACAATGGTATGGAGAATCCGTTTGTTTATTGTTTTGGTTAATTTTTGAACAATATTATGCTGTTGTACTTTTTAAGTCTCAATTCAGACATATTAAATCATTCCGTTTTGGATATGTTTGTTTCTTCCTTCTATGAATTACTGTTATTTAAATCATTCTGTAGATCAATTATTATACTTTGTGCTGCCTTTTTATATAACCAGTGCTCTGTATTGATGGTTATCATATCATTTCATATAAGTTCAATTTGGATTTTGCATTTTACTTGATGTTTTACAGATGAATCTGTATAAGCTTTTTCTGGTATAGACATAGTATCTTTGTTGAAATTAATTCAGATTTAATAAAGAGGTTAAATAACTTCCATATATAACTGCTAATATGTCCATCCATTACCTGATACAGATGCACAATAATTTTTTAATTAAATAATAAAAGAAATACATTCTTCACGTCTCTTGATATTCTCTTTCATTTAATAATTGATTAAAATATTCTTTTTAATCATTAATATATTACGACTAATGGAAAATATCTATTAATCTTGGTATTATTCAATTCATTCCAAAATCACAGAACTCTTTTCTCTTTAAACCACTAAGTAAAAGATTAAGGATTTACAGTTTTCTTTCAAACTCTCTTCTTCTCAAGTTCAAACTTCTATTTTTTGTGATGGCTGATTATTACTACTCAGCTCTTTGTGACATTAATCCTACAACAGCGGACCCTATTTTATGCCCAAGGATATGCCGTAAGTGGCTAACCATCGGCATTGATAATGTTCCAGACAATTTGCATGTTGTGATGAAGGATAAAAAAGTAAGTTTTTGCTTTGTTGTTTTGTTGGATTGATTTTAAATGTTTCAATATAAGTCATCCTTTTCTTAATCCTAATATATGTTTGTTCTGTTTAATCTTTCCAACCTTTATAGGGGTTAATAATTCTAGCATCGGTTATCAAATCACAGATAAGTGATTTCAACAAGATGTTGAATGAAGGCAGCCTGTGTAACCTTCGGCATTTTGATGTTGTCCCGAGGCCTACTTCCTCTCCTGTTATGAATCACGAATTCATGATTGTGTTTCGGGATAATACCTTTTTTAGTCCCAGTAACTATCATTTCTTCCCGCCCTCAATTTTCAATTTTGCAGATTTTCAGGACTTGAAACGCCGTTCAAAGTTTTCTAATGGTCATCTCTTTGGTACTAAAATTATTCAAATTTTTAATAATCTGATATTTTATCAGTATATTCTCTTCAATTAATCCATAATCTCATTTTAATATATTATATTATTGCTGCCTGATCTTTACAAGATATTATTGGTCGTGTTGTCGATGTCGATGAACGTATGGACAGCCAACCTGTTATCCATATTATGCTTGAAGATTCTAGGTTTTTTGTTTAATCTTTATTTTTCCATCTATATGTTATTTAAGCAATCATTTGTTATATCTTAATATTTAACTTTTAACGTTATCAGTAAGAATCGTATGCATTGCCGAATCTTTGGGCCACATCATTCTAAGGTTTCCAATTTTCTCTCTGTGTTACGGTCTGACATTTTCATTCCTATGGTGGTTATTTTGCAGCTGTGCCGAAAATCGATCTATCAAGGTAAATAATTTAATGGATACTTCAACTCTAATTTTAACCAATATTTTTTAATTTTTTGAAGTTTCTTAATAATTGTTTTGTTTGTTTAGGCCAAGTTTGTGTTGCCACTGCCTTTGATGTTTCTGATGTGATATTCGATCAAGATCTTGCTGAAATTGTCGAATTCAAGAAGTGGTAATTCTATATATTATTAAACATTCTCTTTATAAAATTGTTAATTTAACCTATTTGAAGGCAATGTTTAAGCGGAAAACCAATTTTCTCATTCAGGATGCCAATTTCCAAAAAACTTTATTTCTTGGATGGTGCTTTGTTTCCTCCTAAATCTGTCACCTCCTCTTTCAAGGAACTGGTGAAACCAGATTGTATTGTTTATGACTATGTTGACATATCGTGTTGCCAAGATGTAAGTAGTTTGTTTATTTATATTATGTTTTCTAACTTTATTTTTTCAATGATATATCTCCTCTGAACCCCAAATTTCTCATGTGTTGTAGGTATTAAATTTATGGACGTATGGAGCTATAACTGAAGTGCATGAAGACCGAGGGTGGTATTACACTTATTGCTCCATGTGCTCGGCTATTGATGACGTTTCATGTTCTGAAGTTCACTGTCCAAAATGTGGGGAAAATATTCTACATACTGCAAGATATAAAGTTCACATAACTGTTACTGGACATCGGCTTTATGAGGCATCTCTTATCCTGATTAATGAACTCGCAACTTCATTAATTCAGACTTCAGTCCACTCATTCATAAAATCTGATTTTAAGGTTAGTATTCTTACATTACAGTTCATAAAATTTAACCACTTGATCCTTTTTACCATTTATAACTGTTAATTTATTATTTTCAGGGAAGAGGCAAACCAACATATCCGTATCAGCTGTTTTTTGCTCTATTTGGTAGGGAAATGTTTTTTAAATTGAAAGTTGAAGACTACCATGTGGAGACATTCCAACCAAGGGAGTATTATGTTGATAAATGTTTCGAGCATCCCAGATTACTTAATTTTCATAAGGAGAAGATGTGGTGTAATTTTGGATGTGATGCAGATGACCCTGTTGAACCCTCCCCGGTTTTTGAAGTTCATTCAAGCGATGGTATAGATGAAGAAAGTTCTGATGATTCTGACTGGTCGACCGACTCAGATACGTGATTAGTTCCAAAGTTGATGTTTCCTTTTTTATTTTCATAAAAAACTTTCCAGCTCTGAATTTTATTGGTTTTATTTCCTTTATAGTTTTCCTGTTCCCTTGAACTATCTACTTCATTTTGCACTGTTATTAATAGACTTTTCAAGTTTTTGTTTCCTGTATGTTTCAATATTTTAACATTTGCAATCAATGTGTCCTGTTTGAAGTATGATGTCTTGAAATATAAATGAGAAATCCAAATATACAATTAATATGCCCTTTGTTAATCTTAAAGTTAATATATTTTATATAAAAAGCTTCCTTTTATTCTGATATTAATAAATCCAACTTATTTTTAACAAATTTTTTTAAATCTTCTTGCGTTATCAGTTAATTTTTATATTTGAAAATCCAGTTCTATAGTTGCAGATTTATGTCAATATTAACATTAATTTCCATTTATATTGAAGTTTTGTGATTTAATTTTTTTTTAACTATATTCTGTAAATTCATATAATACCAATTTTTTTCAACTATTCCATATATAAAAAAGGAATTCCATTGATTCTAAATAAATTCTATATTAATTCCAGTTTTTATATTCCAATGAATATTCATTACCATAACAATCAGTCAATATTCCATATTTATTGAATAAGCGAATGGAATACAAATCAATATTATCTCAGAATTAATTGACTGCCTTTTACTAAGGAGAATCAGTATAAATAAACCATCCATACAGTCTAAACTGTTAACAATTTCAATTCTCTATAGTATATTCAGTCATGTCAGAAATTCCTATCACTCCTGTATCTGAAATTACAAGGGACCGCATGGATTGGAGGATTAAAGTTCGAGTATGTCGAAAGTGGAAGGTTAAGCCTAAAGGGAAAATTCTTGAGTCTTTAGAGTTTTTATTTATTGATATGCAGGTTTGTTTAAATTTCTATATACCTGTTGATCATTATATAAATGCACACAATGTCACAGTATTATTTTCCCTAACTGAATTTTTAATTCTTAATTGCAGGGATCTAGAGTCCATGCATCCGTGAAAAAGATTCATATCTCAAAATATGAAAACCAAGTCTCAGAAGGCGATGTTTGCTATGTTCATCAGTTCTCTGTTGTTAACTCCCCTCAAGCTTTCCCAGTTACAGATTTCGCTTATCGCATCATGTTTCATGCCAGTACTTTAATTAAAAAAGTGGAGGATCCTCTTTTCCAAGTGTCCACCTACAATTTCTTGAACTTCCAGGATGTTCGTGATGGATTCATGAAACCTACTGGACCTGTCTTTGGTAACTTTTACTGTTTTTTTTTTATTTTTCCGTGTAATAATTCATACTTTCTAAGAATGAGATTTATATTTCTTCCTCTTTGGTTATCTTGCTTTTATTTATTGCTTTTTGGTTACCTATTTTGTAGATGTAATTGGTCGAGTAGTTGACATGAATGAGGACAGGATGAAAAATGATGGTTCTGTTAAAGGCTCCAAAAGCGTAACTGTTCTCATTGAGGATTTAAAGTATAATTATTTATCTATTTCATCTTGCTGTTTTGCTTTTATTTTCTGCTCTTCTTATTTTTGTATGTCATACTTTGGTATATTACATTACAATTATTTTATTCATTTTCATAACCATTTTCATTCTTATTTTTTTTAGCAAAATAAGAATTAGTTGTTTACTTTGGGATCCTTTCTGCTATGAATTGAAGAACTTTTTGGAGTTGGTAAGAGGGGGTGATGTTCATCAGGTTATAATAGTGCAACTTTGCCGTGCCAAGGAATTCACAGGTTAAAATAGCTTCAATTTTTTAGCAGAAAGTTTATATAACACTTATTTGGTTTACTGAATTTTTTAAGCATTTCAATATATTATCTAAACAGATTCTATCGGAGTATCCAATACTTTTGATGCAACTAAGCTGATTATCGACCAAAATAATGATGAGATTAGAGAATTCAAGACCAAGTAATGCATTTTAAGCTTGAAAATATAAACTTTGTTTTCTGGGTTTTATTTATTATTTTAACGTTCTTTAATTCTCTTGGCAAACCATTATACAGATTAAAATCAACTGTTGTATCAAGTTCTTTTGATGGCTCCCAGATATCCTGTTCTTCTTACATTTCTGTCAAGGGAGATATAGAAAGTTCAAACTCTGTTTTCTATACAGTCCAAGAGTTGAAGGATGCAACTAAGGTACTTTCCTTTTTCCATTTTAATAATTTTTTATTTCACTTTTCATACTCTGTGTCTTTTTATGGTTTTATGATAAATTTCTATGCAAAATTGACCTGTCTAAATCAAAAAAGTTAAAAATGCTTTTTAAATATTTTCTGTCAAATTCTTACTAAACTTCTTTATAATTTTCAGCCTTGCAAGGTTTGGATAGTTGGTTCTATTTCTGAAATAAGGACTAATGGTGGCTGGTCCTACATTAGCTGCACAATATGTAAAAAGAAGGTTGAGGAACAAGAAGAACAATTTTGGTGCTCTGTATGCAACAAATTTGTGATTGCTGAAGAACGATTTCGTGTTACTTTGAGTGTCGTTGATGGAACCTCTAATGCCCCTTTCATGTTGTGGGATGAAACTGCCAAGAGCATGATTGGAAAGAGCGTGACTGATGTTTGGGATATCTTCTTCCAGGTCAGGACAATAAAGCTTAAAAGCTGTAATTATTCATTCATTATGGTATTTATGAAATTTTAATCCCAGCTTTTCTTTATTATGATTAATTATAGGAGCATGGTGACATTGATAAAACTGATAAAGAAGCTGTTGCAGAGTTGGCTAAATTAAGATCTCCATGGCCAATTGAAAATATGATTGGGAAAGAGTACATTTTTAAGGTTACAATTACTGAAAGGCACATTCAAAAATCCGAGAAAATATACATTGTTGAGAGGTATTCCGAAGATCAAGAATTAATAAAGAAGCACAAGAAGTCCAACCATGATCTCACTGATACGTCTACCTCCCCTATGAAGGATGTCAATTATGTTTCTGTCTCTGTCCAGGAGGAAAATGACAGTCAATCCATTTCTGATATGAAAACTCCAGAATTTCCAAAATCAGGAAAGAGGAATCTGGACCGTGAACTCGATGAAGCTGAAGAACACTCCTCAACAAAGGCTCCCAAGTCAGAGTGATCATTTCCATGGTTGCATTTATCTATAATTTAACTTTCCATATTCTCTCAATCTGTTGGAGGTTTTATTGTTTGAAGTAATTTTTTTTTCAATGTTAAACAATTGTTTTTATTATGGGATCATTTTGCTTTTATGAATTTTCATCCCCCTCTATTATGAAATTTCAATATTCATCAAAAAATTAGTTGCATATGCATTAAGGCCTCTTGAGATATAAAAAGTTTTAAGGTCAAAATATTTTCATAGGAGAAATTCATTTAATTTATAAATAAATATTTTTGATACATTCAAACAATAGTCTAAATCAATGTTATTTAATTTAAGATGTTCCTTATATATTTTTGATCAAAGATGTTAATTTTTCATTTCTTTGTTTATCTTTAATTTTATATAATTGTATAATGAAATATTTAAAATTGTTACAGCTGTTATTATACATGATTAACATAAAACAATACATTTTAGTCAAACTTTTCTATAGATATTCCTATCAACATTAATGTTACTTTCTATTTATTGAATTTTATATTTGTCTGTTAAGTTTCTGATTCTCAGAAATCTTTTTAGAGTTGTCTTTTATTTTATTTTGGCTATTCCTTTTCATTATTTCTCTGTAAAATCGCATTCAATTAATTTCTATAAAGTTTCTGAGTTTCATATGGCGCCAAGAAGAAAGTTGAATTCAAGTATGTCCTTAATTCTCAGTTTTAACTGTTTAAATTGTTTCAAGATTGCCATTTTTTAAAATAACTATGTTATGAAATTCAGGGAAAGAAAATGTGGTGGATAACTCTGAGAATTTGATCAATATTCCGGGTAAGTCGAACATTTCATGTATAATCCTGAATATTATTAAATTAAATTTGAATGGTCTTTGAATTTTCATGTTCTGGATTCAGTGTTTATTCAAGCTTCAACTTCAGTGATTTCTCCATCTTCTGTTGTTCTGCATCAAAGCGGGAAGAGATCATCCCCCTGCCTCCTTCAATCAAATTCCCCTCGAGGTTTTTTTTTGTTTAATGATTATTAACATATGTATCCTTATGTTTCATATTAATATAAAAACATTCAAATTTCTCTTTAAATTTCTTTAACATGTGATTAAGTTTTTAATTTTCAGTGCCATTGGGAGATAGAGATGTTAATTTACAATCTGAAGTTTATCCTTCTTATGTACCTGCTTCTTTCTGCTTTGGTTCTCCTGCTCAAGTTTCTGGAATTACTCAAATTTCCAATAAGAAGCAGAAAACAAATTTTCCCCAAACACATTTGGCTACTGATGCTTTAATTGATATACCTGTTTTGCAATCTTCAAATGTTAAGTCGAATATTAGTATGCAATCCAGCAAAACAAGGACTCCTAGCAACGATATGGATTCTGGTACAATGTCGTCTGGTATTGGTTCTGGTAAATTTCAAGTTTAATCTTTCTAAATGTAACCATCGTTTTATTTTTGCCAAGTTATAATCTCTATATGTTTTGCGTATTTAAACCATTTAACATTCTTCTTATATTACCAGGGAACTTTCATAATCTTCAACATACAATTCAGCCAAGTTATGAAAATTGTACCCCCTTAAGTGTTTATCCAGGGAATTCCCAGTCATTTAGTCAAAACAATAGAAAAAAGTTGAAAACGATTTTTCCTCGCTCCGATCAGAATATTAATGGTAGTAGTGGAATTCCTCTACGAGACATAACAAACAGTAAGATTACACGTATCAATCAGAATGAACTTTGTAGATTTAATCTTCATTTATATTCTTTAATTCTAACAAGAAGTTGTTATCTTACTGTTCTTATCGTACAGATATACGTACTAATAATCGTGTGAATACCTCCCCAATTGCTCAACCATCATTTCTGAGGCTTCCTGTTCCCAGAGAAGTATAAATTTCAATAATATTGAAACTGGACAATCGAGCCGAAGTGTAACTCATATTAGAAGTTTGGAAGAAGATTTCAATGCTGTTTATGAAACAGGTGAACTTTTCAATTTTCTTGATAAAATACAATGCACTTCACATCTTTTTCATCTAAGCGAATATTTCCCCAAAACTTATTACAGAGAACTCTTTGACTCCTACAATCATACCAACAACTTATTTGGGACACTCATCAGCAGCTGAAATAATTGATCAATCCTCAAATCAGTATCCAAGTATTACAGTTTTACTTATAAATATTTTCTAAATAATTAATTTTAGTAACAGGTTTCAATACTAACATAAGTTTAAATTATTTGAAATTCAATTTATTTTGTTCATAGGTTATCACGACATTGGAGACTGTACTTGGAAGTGTGAACATTGTAAGGCTAGGTTTTGGTACGATGAGAGAAAGGAGAAAAGTAGGAAAAAAAAAACTCCTCCGTTGTTCAGTTTATGTTGCTCTAATGGTAATAAAAATAGTCTTTATAACATTATATATATTAATTATAGTTTAATTATAGTTATATTAAATGTAGTTTAATCTTTTATAGGAAAAATTAAATTGCCTCCATCCAGAGATCCTCCCCAGGAGTTTCAAGATTTATTGTATGGAACAGAAAAAAAGTCCAAAAATTTTCAATCTAAAATTAGAATGTTCAACATGATTTTTGCTTTCACTTCTATGGGAGGGAAAATCGATAATTCCTACAACACTGGAGCTTCTGCTCCAATTTTCAGAATTCATGGATCCAATATCCATAGAATAGGTAGTTTACTTCCAGAAGACGAGAATCCTAAAGGTGCCTTTGCACAGCTTTATATTTATGATACTCAAAACGAGGCCCGGGACAGGATAAGAGCTGTGAGGTTTGTTCTCTGAAACAAAGCTTACACCCGTGCTATCTTCATCCTTAAAATATTATTCTCCTGTTATCCTTTCCAACTAATGTATAATTTCAGGTCTTCTAATCGAACTTCTATCGATGAACCAGAAGATGATGAGGATGTTGAAATTGTAGAGAGGTTGACTGATCTTCTTGATCGACATAACGTATTGGTCAAGTGGTTTCGTACTGCACGAGATAGATTCAAACAAGATCCGGGGGCTGATATTAAATTACGGTTAATTTCTAGGCGAACTTCTGATGGAAGAGTTCACGATTTGCCACAAGCTGATGAAGTCGCGGCATTGATCGAAGGAGACATTGAAGATCTGGACAAATATCGTGACATTATTGTTCAAAAGCAGTCAGGAGGATTGCAACGCATATCTGAGCTGCACCCAAGCTATTTGCCTCTTCAGTATCCATTATTATATTTTTACGGTGAAGATGGGTACAGAGACAACATAAAACATCTTAATCCCCCAGGATCTAAGCAAACAAAAGAGCATAAGGTTACAATGAGGGAGTACATAACGTACAAGGTCCAAGATAGAGAAAATGAGTCTCTCCATATTTTGCATGGAAGACGATTGTTTCAACAGTTTTTAGTTGATGCTTACGCAATGGTTGAAGCTTTTAGGCTTACTTTCGTGAGGCATCATCAGAAAGAGTTCAGGTGTGGTTCTTATGCTGCGTTGGGGAATGCATTGGCCCAAGGAAAATCTGACACTGCAAATACAGGAAAGCGTATAATATTACCATCTTCTTTTGTCGGCGGAGCACGTTACATGATTCAAAACTATCACGATGCCCTGGCAGTTTGCAAATGGTTAGGTTACCCTAATTTGTTTATTACTTTCACATGTAATTCTAAGTGGCGTGAAATAACTGATTATGTGAAGGATCTTGGTCTGACTGCTGCCGATAGACCAGACATTATTTCCCGAGTTTTCCATACAAAATTGGAAAATCTAATGACGGACATTAGAAAAGGGAAGCTATTTGGAGAGACTACTGCTGGTAAGTTTGTATTTTACTATAATTGTTTTTCTCGGTTTTTTCAATTCATTTCCTATCTCAAATAACAAATCTTCTACATAATCATTGTTTATATTTTTCCAAATAAAAAAATTAAATGGCATTTTTTCTTTCACTGTAGTGATATACACTATCGAGTTTCAAAAAAGAGGTCTCCCCCACGCTCATATTCTTTTGTGGATAAAAGATTTTCCTAACACAGCAACAGAAGACGTTGTTGATAAGTTGATTTCCGCTGAAATTCCCAATCCACTTACTGATAAGGAGTACCACAACGCTGTCAAGGAATTTATGATGCATGGTCCATGTGCACTCTTAAATTTGAAATCCCCGTGTATGAATGGAACCACCTGTACAAAACGTTATCCAAAGAAATTTGTCGATCACACATCTGTAGATGAGGATGGATATGTTATATATCGTCGAAGGAATAATGGAAATTCGGTGTTAAAAGGAGGTTTTGAACTTGACAACAGGTAATACTTATAATTTGTTGTAATTTTCTGAAAAATTAGTATGTTTTACTTATGTCATTTGCAATGATCTTGAACAGATATGTCGTCCCACATAATCGTGCTCTTTTGGTAAAGTATCGAGCTCATATAAATGTAGAGTGGTGCAACAGGGCCCGTTCTATTAAGTATTTGTTCAAATACGTGCACAAAGGACATGACAGAGCAACTGCAGTCTTTTACAAATCTCAACAAAATGGAAACGGGAGCAAAGACATAGATGAAATTCAACAGTACTTAGATGTCAGATATATATCAGCCTCTGAGGCTTCTTGGAGATTGTTTGGCTATGAAATCCATTTCAAAGAACCGACAGTTGTTAGGTTGACAATTCATTTAGAAGGTCAACAATTCATTGTTTTTCAAGACGGAGAGACTGTGAATGATGTAATGGAAAGGTCCTCTGAGAAAGAATCAATGTTCACAGCATGGATGATAGCAAACCGTGATTACGAAGAAGCCAAACTATTAACTTATGCAGAGTTTCCGTCACATTTTGTATGGCACGACGACACTAGAACTTGGACACCGAGAAAAAAGGGAAGGGCGCTTGGACGATTGGCTTATATACACCCAGCCCTTGGAGAAGTGTACTACATGAGACTGCTCTTGAATTTTGTAAGAGGCTGCGTGTCGTATGAAGAAATTAGGTTTTATAATGGAAAACAGTATGACACTTTTGAACAGGCCTGCTCTGCTCGCGGTTTAATCGGGGACGATCAAGAATATATCGAGGCTATAAAAGAAGCTGCTGTTTGGGCACGTGGACCTACCCTTCGATCCTTATTTGTGAATCTTCTAACTTCATGTTGTATAATTAGTCCTGTGAAGGTTTGGGAAGATTGCCTTTTGTTGTTGAAGGAAGACCTGCTAAACAATTACAGACAAAAGCACAGAAGGCCTGGTAATCTGATTTTGATTTTAAATCTAAATTGTTTATTATACATTTGTAATGAACTAATTTAATAATTTGTCTTCTTTATACAGGCCTCATGTTGACAGAAGATCAATTAACTAATCTTTGCTTGAGTGAGATTGAATCATTATTACAGTCCAAGGGCAAGTCGTTGAAAGATTTTCCATCAATGCCATTTCCTAAAGATGTTGATATTTCATTCCTTGGAAACTCCCTCTTAGCAAATGAGTTGAATTACGATCGTCCATCCCTTGCAGAAGAACATGCACGCTCATTTTCTTTATTGAATGAGCAGCAACTTTATGCTTACAATTGCATCATGCAATCTGTGATTAGCGGAACAGGGCAGGTTTTCTTTCTTTATGGTTACGGAGGAACCGGAAAAACGTTTGTGTGGAAAACAATATCGGCTGCTATTCGTTCGAAAGGAGACATAGTGCTTAACGTTGCTTCCAGTGGCATTGCTTCTTTGCTCTTACCTGGAGGACGGACTGCTCATTCGAAATTTCATATTCCCTTGGTACTGACTGAAAATGCTACATGTAACATAGAAACAGATAGCGATACTGCAGAAATGATTTCTAGGGCAGTTCTTATTATTTGGGATGAAGCCCCAATGATGCACCGGTAAGTGGAATTCTAATTATTCAAACCTTCAATTTTGACCCGTGGCTTTATTATTTTTTTTATTACTCATACTGATTTGTTTAAAACTAAATTATGTTATTAATATTTGCAAGTTTCAGAACCCCTCCTGTTGATGTTTATAAAACCATGTCCTTTTTGTATGATTTTCAGCAACTGTTTCGAAGCGCTAGACAGAACCATGAGAGATGTTATGAAGCGTGATAATCCAGCTTCTGCTCAATCGCCATTTGGAGGAAAAACTGTTGTTTTTGGAGGTGATTTTCGGCAAATTCTCCCTGTAATCCAACAAGGAACGCGACAAGACATTATACATGCAACCATCAACTCCTCTGCAATTTGGAATAACTGCAAGATTCTGAAATTAACCAAAAATATGAGATTGGAGAATGTGGTTCAAGGAACAGATGTTGATGCATTAAGAGCATTTGCAAAATGGATGACGTGCATTGGAGATGGAACTCTGGGAGATGATAATGATGGCGAGGCTGTTATTGAAATCCCCGATGATCTCATTATATCCAACTCAGACGACTACATCGGTTCCATCGTTCAAGCTATTTTCCCGGATTTCCACCAGCATATAGGAGACACTAACTTCTTGCAAGGTCGGGCAATTTTGTGTCCTACTTTGGATGAAGTCGAAGCCGTTAATGAGTACATGGTTAGCCTACATACAACGCAAGAGAGAGTTTATCTTAGTGCGGACTCTATTGATTCGTCTGATAAAGGGTCATCCATATTTGATCAGATGCATTCCACAGAATATTTGAACACAATTAAATGCTCAGGTTTGCCGAACCATGTCCTGAAGCTTAAGGTTAGTATTAATCATTATTCTTGAATTTATTAATTTCACTTCAAATAAAAATTAGTGTTCTTAAATATTTTAAATTTTATAGATTGCACAATAAATTTAAGACTTCCCAGATTTTATGATTGTTATTTTTTCTATCAAAATACTGAGATTTATAAATATTTTTTTAATTTATGACTATCCCTGCGGATGTCTAAACAATTATAATTTATATATAAATAACCTATTTAAATTTCTTCTATGCCACCTTCTTTTATTTTATGTATCAAATATTTATTGTTTCTATCTAAAATTTATTAATGAAATTATTTAACTTTTTTTTTTAGGTTGGAGTGCCTATAATGTTGTTAAGAAATCTCGATCACAGTTCAGGCTTATGCAATGGCACTCGATTGGTAATTTCTAAATTGGGAACCTACGTAATAGAGGCAAAGGTATTAGGAGGCGAAAAGAAAGATGAAATTGTTCTCATTCCGAGGTTGCCACTTACGCCTTCTAACTCGAATTTGCCGTTTCGATTCCAACGCCGGCAATTTCCAATTATGATATCTTATGCTATGACAATTAACAAAAGTCAAGGTCAATCGTTGTCAAAGGTGGGAGTTCTATTGAGGAGGCCGGTGTTCACACACGGACAGTTATATGTTGCAGTTTCAAGAGTCACTAATCGAGCGGGATTGAAATTCTTAATTTGTGATTCGAATGGTAGTCTCACGAATAAAGTTACCAATGTCGTTTACAAGGAGGTGTTCCGAAATGTGAATTGACCTTTTATCATTTCAGGTTCTTTTTATTTATTATCAACTAAGATTTTTTGCCGATCGTAGTCATTAATTTATATAACATCACTATATCAATTTCTCCTAAATTTAGTTTTTTTTTAAACATGAATTAAAATAATAGCCGGAGAAGCTGAAGAAAGATAATCCCGGGAATTTCCCGGGTAGAAAGATACTAGTATTTCATAAAACTACACAATTAAAGTTGAATATTATTTCACAATTAGTACAAGTGCTAATTTACAAATTATCAAAATAAAGATAAAGAAAGACATAACAATCAATTTTCAACACTCATCAACACAAGTATAGATTTCATAAGATCAAGATCTTGCAAATATGTGTCCAAACATTTTTGGACGACAATATTCTTAAATAGAATGGATTCGGAAAAGACAACGACTAGCATAATAAGATATAATAAGATAGTTTGCAATTTCGGCATTTTTATGGTTGCTCCACATAGGACAAATGGTCGATTGCTTTTCTAAATACTTTGATGTCGAGTTTAGCGTTTGAGGCACTACTCTGAGATTGCCGTATGTGTCGCTTTTCCTTTGGCTTGAATTCGTACCATTGACGATGTCTTTGTATTTTTGGTGTGTTTTCTTTTTCACGACGTTCGTTGTTGCGTGCTCCCGTGAACCCAACCAAATACAAATCTTGTTGATTGAATGCCACCCTCACAAAGTGGTCGTCCGAGTATTCTATTCGGATGACGAACAGCTTATTAGTGCCTCCAAGACCATTCACTCCCATTTTTTCAATGGTCGGAGTACATAATTCGGGTAATGTTTTTTTTCGATTTTGTTTTACTTAAATGTTTAGTTTATATGGGTTTAAGAGTAATGATAGTCTAATTAGAAACTATATTCCATGTTTTTTTTTGCATTGTGGAGCAAGTATGGAGCAAGTATTCTACGTTTGTTAAGGTGAAGCAAGTATACAAACGTGCAACTTAGTTAATTAACCTAATATATATAGGGGTGATTCTAAACTAAGTTTAATAATAATATAGATTTAATATATATTTTAGAAGGGTGAAGCAAGTATACAAACGTGCAACTTAGTTAATTAACCTAATATATATAGGGGTGATTCTAAACTAAGTTTAATAATAATATAGATTTAATATATATTTTAGAAGATGTTTTTGTTATTACTGGCTTACCAATTAGTGGTGAGCCAATTTCCGGATTCAAGATTGAGTCGTCTTGGTTGCCGTACATGTTTGAAAAGTATTTGGGTGTTGATAATTTCATCCGGAAGGAGATGATGGACGGTGATGGCCACTTCATAAAAATTTCGTGGCTCCGTGAGCATTTCCAAGATAGGGGGACAGAGGCTGGATCTCCGGAGTTTGTATACCACGCCAGAGCTTACGTGTTATACTACTTCGGTTCGTATGTGTATGGAGCAAGTATTTTACGTTTTTTAAGGTGAAGCAAGTATTCAACTTAATTAATTAACCTAATATATATATGGGTGATTCTAAATTGCATTTTAGGTATCATAACTAACTTTTAATTCCAACAATCAGATTTTCATTTGAAATATGGACATTTGTAGCTTTTTTGTTGCTTTGTTACTTTTTTGTCTGAAGTTTACGAATAAAATAAAAGGTTGGTTGGGCGGAATGTTATAGAATTGATCGACTAAAACAAGACTTCACAAGTCGAGAGACTTGAAAAAAGGTAAGCAGTAAAACCAATGTGTTACTATGTTATGAATGTTGACATCTTACCATTTGTTTAGTTATTGGGATAGCATGTAACAATGGAGCATCACTACTCTATCTATTTCAAATAAATAGTTAGTCATCATATAGTTTAAGAATTATGTAAAATTTTGATTTTTGTTATTAAACAAAATAAAGAGTGAAATTTGTGTAAGAAATAACAATAATTTTATTTTTATTTGAATATTGTGACTACTATTTTTTAAATGTTTATTTTTTTAAAAGTGTGATTACTATTTTTAAATAGTAAATTAGACAAATTTATTGCAGTAGAAATGACAAATCCACGTTTTTGCTCATCGGTGCACTAATCATAGAAAAAATATTTTCACTTTAATCTTTTTGGTTAAGGAATTGAACTTTTCAATAATTTTGTAGTTGAATTGAGTAGTTGGGGTGTATATACTAGTATGAGATATTGTCTTTTTGGTTAAGGAATCGAACTTTCAATAATTTTGTAGTTGAATTGAGTAGTTAGTGTATATACTAGTATGAGATATTGTAGTGACCATATATTATACTACTAACTTCTATAAATTAATTATGCATATTTTTTTATTTTTGGATACTTCAACTAATTATCAATTTTCTTAAAAAAAATAATTTTATTTTTTTATTTTAATATATTATTTTATTCTTCTTTTTCATTTACTTTTCAAACACTACGTATTATAATTTTTACCTTAAATTTTTTGATCCATAAGTCAAAAAGTAACAATAGTTAGGAGAGAGTTGTCAATTTATTACTCCTATAAATATGCATGCAATTTATAAGAGAAAAACACAATTCAAATAACATTAGGCCTTTAAATTATTTCTTTTAAGTGTTCCAATGGCCAAATCAATGCTTCAAGACTCTCTTGTTTTTATTTTCTTTGTGCTACTTTTTTTCTGTGTGAAAGTTCAAAACTCCGACGGAAGACGAGTTAAACCCTTCGGATTTGCGAAAGAAGCCGAAGCTTTTTCCATCGGAGATAGAAAAGGAGATTTTTCTTCGACGTCGCAAACTCAAGAAAAAGTGAAAAAAGAAAATCTACCGAGTTCCCACTCAACGGGGTCGGCAATGAATTCGACAACCGTCGGAGTAATCAAGGATTTCAGACCCACAATTCCGGGACACAGTCCTGGTGTTGGTCATTGATTTTGATCTCGTGAAATCAATATAATAAAAATGAAGGTTTGATTTAAATAAGTGCATACAAGTACATGGAATATTAATTTACGACGTGTTTTAACACCGTAACTATATCGAAACCTTATATTATAATGTATTTCTCTGTTGTTTTAAATTAGCATACATCTTAATTTCACCTGTGGAAATTGAAGAGTACTCGTGTTGATCTAAATAATATACACTCGTGTATAATAAAAATTGATGAATTTATTTGCACTTTCATTTTTTACTTTACGCACTCTCTTTGATATAAACGTCGTCACTGCAAAAATATCTATACAAATCGGATGTCCGGAGATCGATCACGAGCGTGTCACGGACAAAATCTAAAGATAAGTAAAGACCCATGTCACATATTTAGTTCAACGTGCAATATCAATTTAATTATATGTAATTACTGTGACACCTAAATCGAGATTATATATGTACAAAATTTGTGGGTTTGAAAAATACTGTATCTAAGTGTTAATCAATATCACTGATAAAATAAAATAAAAAACAGTGAAATCAACGTTGATCAAGTATATTTTGATATACTTTGTTAGTAGATATAATTTTTTCATAATGTGTGTCAAATGACATGTCATTAATCAAAGAGTCTAAATTCAACATTTTTTTTAATTAATCTATTCATATACATATGACTACTTATAAATTTATAATATAAATGAAAAGAGTATTAAAACCAAATTACATTTATACGTTTTAGCTTACTTACCTTTATTTCACTTACTTTATTTTTTCAACATGAAAAAAAATATACCTTACTTTTTAATTAAAAAAAAATCTAAATTCAATAGTTTTCTTAATTTATTAAGATAAGAAAGAACAAATTTCCTTAATTTACTTTTTATATCAATTGTTTTTTTTTTCAATTATTTACATTTTAATATAAACAAAAAAAAGTACATATTACCTTTTAATAAAATTAAAAGTAAAATAATTGTAAGTGAAATTTAAAAAGTAAAGAATAAATATAAAATTATATTTTAAATTAAAAAATTAAAAAATTAAAAAATATATTTTTTATTTTGTTAACGTGTCAATTGTAAAAACAGTTCAAGAACAAAATAAATGTTAGAACTATATATTATGAGAAAGACTACTAAAGTTATTGTTTTATCAATATGAAAATAAAGCAAATTCACCCGGAATCTTATAACTTTATCTTTTTGGTTAATCAAAACTTTCAATGATTTTATTGTTGAAATGAAAAAAGTTTGGTGTATATATAAGATATTGCATATAGTGTAGTGGTTTATTTTTCGAAATACCCCAAGTAAAATAATATTATAAATCTTTTTGAATATTTGTATCTCAATTATATGGGATCGTATCACTGATTTGTGGGATTATGATATATTTTCTATTTACGTAGGTCGTAGTCGTAGTCAGTGACGTACCTAGAAGGCTAGAAATATTAATTAATCAGTAAGTCGTAGTCACTTACGTACCTAAAAATATTAATTAGGGGTGCAAATTTGAAAAAAAAAATATTCCCTCCATTTCATAAATATAAGACATTTTTTTCGGACAACGGAGATTAAGAAAAATGTAACCTTTTTATTTTTTAACAAAAAGTGAAATGTATAAATGTATTTTTAAATTAAAAAATAATTAATTATAAATAAATTTGAGAAAGTAAATGTATAAATTAAAGATAAAATTGTATTTTAAAATTATGAACAGCATGTAATTTAATTAATTATGGAATTCCAATGTGGTATCATCTATATATATATATATGAGATATTATTGTTTTTCTTGCATGTTCTCTGACTCTTTGAAATATAGTATCAAACTTAATTATCTTTGTCATTGTAAGTTATTTGTCAATATGCATTTTTAAAATGAATTTCAGACATTTTTTCTTGCATAAATTGACTGTGCCAAATATCTGTTTAAATCACAATCACTCACTTGAGAGTGTACTACTTTATGTTTATAAATAGAAGGATGATATTATCACAAGTGTTGGGGTATGATATTGATATTAGGAGTATTTCCATACTATGAAAAAAAAAATGTAGCTAGTAGTTTTGATTAGCTTAGATTTTGTTTATCTCGGCATTTTTATTAGTCATTATGGGATTAAAGGAAATAAACAACATTCATCTAGTTTTTTCTGACCAAAGCAATCTTCATCTGTTTTTATTATTTTATTCTCCATGAATCTACTAGCTAGGAACATTTGTAGCTAGGTCTTGTGAGGTTTTGATTTCAGCATGGGTTCCTTTAATACAATATGCTCTGGGTGTATTTGGTTAAATATGTCCACTTCTTTTTTCTCAATTTAAATCAAAAATATTATTAAATAATTAAATCCAGATCTATAATAAAAATGAAGAAGATGAATGATTTACAGATCGATGAATGACAGGTCAGTACTTATAAAGAGAAATTACGGCAACCGTTGTAGCCCCTAATAATCCTACTGAAATGACACAATTACCCTCCCGGCCTATCTTTCAAAATATTTGATGCTACCGTTTTTTTTTGTTTTTTTTTTAAATTCAAACACATTATGTTTAGGAATAGAGCAATGAAAATAGTAGTAATAGAATTAGGTAATTCCGTTAATTTGATTTCTTTCTTATTCCTACACAACTTATTAAACTCCAATTGTCACTCTATATATACTATTATCTCATCTCACATCAATTCATACGATCAATTCCATGGCCAAAACAATAATTTCGATTCTCGTTCTTCTCTTTGTTTTTCCGTCAACTTACGCCACACCCTACACTGTAGGCAACAGCCGTGGCTGGAGCATCAATGTCGACTACACTACCTGGGCTAGACCCTTGAATTTTGTCGTTAACGACACTCTCGGTGAGTCAAATTCCCTTAGTTATCGATTATTGTTTTTTTCTTCTTTTCCGTTTCTTAACCGTATACTTTTTTTTTTAAATCTGGATCAGTGTTCAACTACGGTCCAGGCCATTCGGTGGCAGAAGTAAGCTCAGCGAACTACAAGAGTTGCAACGCTACAAATCCGATAAGATTATACACCAGCGGGCCCACCACAATCACCCTAGACGCAGTAGCTGATAGGTACTTCATTTGTGCAGCACCTCACCACTGCGATTTTGGTCAGAAGATAGCCATCAATGTCAACAGAGGTTCAGTCCCGACAAAACCAACAAACACTCGGCCATCGACATCTACTCCATCTGCAGCCGGCTATACTTTGGGCAGTAGCCAAATTGTTCTGTCACTTGTTTTGGCGGCCATGTTTGGAGTAATGAGATAGTTGGACGAGGCTATATATGGAGTAGATGACATGATCGACGAGTTTGTTTAGATACAAATTTTTATTATTTCTAGTTTTAAGCTGGTAAATTTTCTCATAAATTTTCAATCTTTTTGTAATTTACTTTGGATTTTATGCATATTCATGTTGGAATTGTTAAAACAAACATTTTATTTCAAATAAAACTGAATAATAAAAAGTTAATACATATTGATATCAATCCAAAAACAAAAAAACATACTCATCCCGGTTAACCGACTTTCGGTTAATCTACATTAGTTCTGTTCCGCCAAAATTAAGCTTTAGGCGTTGCTGTGGCTTCTGGCTTGTGCGCTTCAAATTTGTCGATAGCAATCTGAAGTTCGTCGGTACCACCAACAGCTCTCATTGTGTAGAAATACACTCCAAACACAAAACTTGTAAGGCCTCCCGCGACTACAAAGTTCTTGACTTTTGGTGCAAGGGCGTGGAATCCAGAAATCCCAGACATCATACGATTAAGTCTCGATAACTGTACCTGTAACCTGTGCATATATATATATATATATATCTGTAGGGTTAAACGAGCAGCACTCAACTCGAAAATCACGACCAAAACATTTCAATGATTATCACTGCCAAACCGAGGCACATTAAAATTAATCAGAAACTAGGGAGTAGTAATAATTTTATGGAGATAAACATGCAATGAGTATCTCGAATGAAACTGATTCCAATAACCGACAAACAACTTAACAACCACCATCACACGAATAGCTACGAAAAGTAGTCACATTTCGTCATTAACAACAGAAGAAAGAAACGGATCATAGCAAGTTTGTGTAGTGATTGTTCAAGCTAAAACACTCATTACTCAAAGTCATACACGAACAAGCAATGTGCACAACGAAGTTGCTGAAATTAACTGGGGCACAATCAAAATTTGCAAAAATTCTTGAAGCACAATCGCTTGATATTCATTTTCTGACACTCACACAAGATCATCCTTCACATCAGAAGCTCTAAGAAATCTCACCGTTAACAGTAAATTAAAATTTGCGTAAAACTGAAGATTAACCATAAACTAGAAATCACGAAACGATTACCCCTTTGGGTAAAAAAATAATCAGCCAATTATTAAAAAAAACACAATAAATTCCACTTTGAAAAAACACGGTAAATTATCATCCAGATTCAGTATCAGCGAGATGGATATCGAGAATTAACCTGATCAATTTCGTCAAACCCTAGTTCGGTGAATTTGCTTTGAATTTTTTTTGGTTGAAACAGGCCGGTGCTTTGTAGGGAGGCGAATTTAGGTCGAAAATGGATTTTAGGTAGAAGAACTGAAGAAGACGTAAATTAATTTGGTCGAATGCAAAATTGCAAAAATACCCCTCATTTCTCGTTTTCTTTTGTTTTGAGTTTGTAGAATAATCAAGAACGGCTAATTTTTTTGTCCGAAGATGGCGATTTCGTTTGTGTTAATAAAAAGTGGGTTGTGCGGAATGTTAACAAGTTGAACTACAGAAACAAGACTTTATAAGTCGAGAGACTTGAAAAAGGAACAGAAAACAATGTGTTATTAGCCTAATTATGTCGGCATTTTACAATTAGAGAATGTTCGATTTGGAGGTCTCCAATTTGTGTAATTGTTGGGATAGCAAGTATCAATGCATAGTATGCAATAGTGTCATTATCGGTTCAGTGCTAGAGCTGTTACAAAGTAGAGGGGCTTGTAAGTGCAAAAAAAACTAAACCGGTTCGACTCCTGATCAGATATCACCAAAGACTTTCGTAGCTGTTGTATGCCGACTGGAAATGAAAAGGTTTACTTCAAAATCTGGCAAAGGAATCATTATATTCACTACTCAGGTTGCATCTTCTCAACTTCTTCCCTTATGGACTGGAAAAGAATTGTCGACAAGTATCTTTCCCCGAAGCTAGGAAACACAACCTGCAACAACCCAATTTCAATTCATGATGTGATTGAAAACGACGTCAAATTGGCAATGTTTTATTTCAGTAGTCAGTAGACTCAGTACTACTCCACAAATTGATAGGCAAATACCATTCTTCAATCTTCATCACAGGCAAAAGAAAAGGTAATATATGTGAAATCAACTAAAGCATGCACAAGCAAAGATGAAGCAACTAAACAAACATCAGATAACACCAACTTCTAAAAACAAAAATGAACATACCGCTATAAGCTTCCCAGCATTTTCAGGTCTCTTTCCAACCTTGATAGCAGCAGCAGCTGCTGCTCCCGAAGAAATACCCACCTGCCAACAGAAAGTTTTACTTATCAATTCAAAATACATGTGCAACTTAAAATATGCATGTTAGTAGAAACTAGAAAGTTGACGACTATGATCTGTAGTTGATATAATGATGACAACATGGCGTGATAACCATAAATCAGTTCCTCTCAATAGGAACACCCAGTTTATTAGTTGCCAGAAATATGGCTTACTTCCAGGAACACAGCACACCGTTCTTACTCACACTATGTACATTACCATGGGAATCAGACAAAATAACTAGAGATGTATCTATTTAAAAATAAATTGTTATTCAGGTAAAAATTCAGAAAGCATGTTAAAATATCAAAAGGCACACTTCAACACAATAAGCATGACACAATCCAGTTGCTTCTGGAAGTTCATTTCAATAGTTCCAACACGGAATTCACCAACATATGACAGTGGCTAATCCTTTCAATGCCAATTCAAATCATGCAAAACTTGTAACAACTAATTCACCAGAGCTAGTTGTAGTTCATATGACAGCATATGTTCTTTACAGTCTAAGAACAAAACAAGTATGAAAGAAAAACCAACCAGCAGGCCCTCTTGAAGTGCTAATTGCCTTGCCATTTCCACGGATTCATCACTTGATACCTGATAGGGAAACAAAAGCCACTCAGCCGGTAGAAAATGGGGTTACAAGTCAGCGTATGTCCCAGACTAAATACATCAATAGTCATAAGTTAAGTACACAACCAAATGGACTTACAATGGAGCTATAAAATGATACAGAGGTAAAAATCGAACCTCTATAACTTCATCCATGACATCTTGATCTAAATTCTTCGGAATAAAACCTGCCCCAATCCCTTGAATTTTGTGAGGGCCTGCAGTTTCAAATTGCACATACTAGAACAATATACAAACTTAACCTGGAAACTGGCACATTACAGACTGTAATAGTCTGCCATCTTACCAGGTTTTCCACCTGTCAATACGTTGCTTTCAGTGGGTTCCACGCCAATAACCTGCCGCAAGAAGAGCAAACATAAGATTTAAAAGACAGATGACATAAAAAGACAAGTGATGATCTGGAAGATGCAATGTCATAGACAAATCATTTAGGACATTCTCATGTAATCGTTATGCATGAAAATCATCATCCAAGAAAGTTTATTACCTTAATTTTAGGATTGCATTCTTTGAGATAACGACCAATGCCTGAAATAGTTCCACCAGTGCCAATCCCAGCAACAAATATGCCCACCTTCCCTTTTGTATCTTCCCAGATCTCTGGGCCAGTGGTTTCATAGTGTATCTGCCAAAAAGAAAAGAAAAAAGTGAATCTGCTTAGAAAGTCTGATTAGCGACTTCATTCATTTCAATTCCATTTAAACATAACAATGCAGCATACTGAACATGCTTTTCCAAATTCAAACCAAAGATCATGCGGTACAAGCATTAACAGAAACTATCCAACTCCTGCCAATTGCTATTACAATATATTAGCTCATTCAACTAGTGTTTGTCAAGCATCTGTACTCAGAAAGGGTAACGCTCTATCTGAATTTCATATTGGCAGGTGATTGAACTGAACCAATGTAAGAATGTATAACTAAAACATGAGATAAAACATAACTAACTGATCTAGAAAGAAAAAAACAAAAATATTTCCCTCTGTTGTCAATCAGAAATACAAAAATTTGGAAACAATTAAGAACCTTGGGATTTGCAGGGTTCTCGAATTGTTGAAGCAAGTATGCATTCGGGGTGATATTTAATATTTCTTCGGCTTTTTGAACAGCTCCTTTCATGCCTTTGGCTGCATCAGTTAAAACTAGTTCTGCTCCGAATGCTTTCAAAAGAACCCTTCTCTCAAGACTCATGGATGCAGGCATCGTCAAGATGAGCTTATATCCTTTTGAAGCAGCAATAAATGCAAGGCCAATTCCCGTATTTCCACTTGTAGGTTCAACCAATATACTCTAGTACATATTCAAAATTACAGGATATGAATAAAGTTCATCAAGACCAAGATATACCACTCAGAAAAAAACAAAATACAGCGAGTTGGATTAGCAATAGTGCAAAACATATGCTTTGAGCACGAGCACAATTAAGTTTTCAGGCAGAAAAACAAGGTAATGAAAATGAACGAAATCAACATGATACTAGTACAAGTAAAAAAATCGGATGATAAAACAGAAGTAATTAATAGTTCATCATCATACCTTCCCTGGAGTTATAAGCCCTTTCTCCTCAGCATCAGTAATCATACTGTACCCTATCCTGAAATCAAGACAGTACTGTAAATTGATCCAAACACCGCAACGCGCCAACGCCTATATAATCCATTGATAATTTGTTGCTGCGATAACAGAACATTAAACAGATAACAACAGCAAAATTCATCCACCGTTTAGCTCAATGAATAGATCTCCCGATGCAACGGGCCAACAGATACATAAATTTCCGAGCGAAAACAGAGACAACATTCACCTATCCTTTACACTGCTACACGGCTCCATAATTTCAAGCTTCGCGGCTATATTTGCCACACAACCTTTTACAACATTAT
The DNA here is from genome assembly GCA_954870475.1 of Euphrasia confusa. Classification (NCBI taxonomy): domain Eukaryota; kingdom Viridiplantae; phylum Streptophyta; class Magnoliopsida; order Lamiales; family Orobanchaceae; genus Euphrasia; species Euphrasia confusa. Next base: position 41,581,091 of record OX940956.1, on the reverse strand, counting down.
TTAGGTAAACCATCGGCGTCCTCCCGATGAGCTGTTACAGAGCAACAAAAAATGAACAAAAAAATGACAACAAAAATAGAATGAAATATGACCAATTGCTTCAATCTAAACACATCCTAAGCATGAAATTACAGTCTCACGCACCTGAGTAACGTCTTCTGCAATGTTAAGACCTTCAACCTCCGCCTGAGTCTCCACGGCAACCGCCGCCTTACACGCAATTACAGGGTCATTGCCGCGAAATTTTCGAGAAACAGCGCCGTTACTGGAAAATCGAACACGATTGACGGTCTTCTGGATACGGCACCGTTTAGAGAAGATAAACTCCGGCGACAAGAGGTCCGACTTGTTCGCCGTGCACACAGAGGTCAAATGCTTGTTCACCAGCGACGCCATTGTTCTCGCTTCTCTAGCTCACAGAGTACCTTAGTACAAGCCCTGAAGCTTACTTATCCTGTGAGGGCAAGATTGTCAATTTATATCCAACATTGGCAATACAAATTGATCCAAAATTCAGCCAATTTTGCAATTGAATCCCAAAATGCTTTTTTTTTTACTTAAATGAAACACGTAGAAAACTAGAAATAATTAAATAGCATAAATAAATATTTACACGATAATAAAAAAAAATTAATTTTTTAAATAAAGTTGAATATATATGTTGCAATCTCAATTTTATGAATATATAATACTATTAATCACATTTGAGAGATTTATAATATGTTTTTTCGGACTTAATTTCAGTTTATTGCTTCAATTCAATTTTGTTCAGTTCATCATTTCAATTAAGTTTCAATTCAGTTTCGATTAAGTTCGTTTCATAATAAATTAAAATAAACTAAATAAAAAATAATTTAAGTTAATAATTTTGAGTATACAATCTAGATAATGTCACAATATTATTAATATTTTTAAAATAATATTTAATAATTTATCTGTTTTAGTTCAGTTTAGTCCAACCGGTTCAATTCAAAAGAACAAATCCTTATTTTTTAATTTTATAAAAAATTATTATTAGTCACATATTAGAGTTTTATTTCGAGTTCTATACTGTGTGATGCGTGTTCATTTGAATCATAGTAAATTAGTAATGTAAACATGACATTAAATAATGGCGATGTGTGTTCATTTGAATCATCGTAGTAATGTAAACATGACATTAAATAATGGAATACGTACAATTTAGTATATTTAGTAATGTTTGTGTGATATTCACTTAACTAATTAATTGTCAAATACTATCACGCCATAATAAGTTATCAAGTACGACAAGCCTACATGATTCAACTAATAATCGGGAATACATGAGAATATTGATTTTTCAAAAAAAAAAAAAAAAGCATAAGTGCAGAATGATCCTACTTTAGAAAAAAAAATTACTTGTTATATTATCACCTTAAATTATTTATATATATTTTCTAATTTGCACAATTTTTTTTATGAGCAAGTTGAGTTTGCAATTATCACTTGTTTAAACTAAAGTTAATTTTGCAATTATAACTTTTTTGACGAGTGAGTTAAATTAAGAAAATGACTAACTGTGATTTTTGTCATAGTTAAAAAATCAAACATGGAATCGACTATAGTTACAAGACTGATTTTACAATTACTTTTGATATTGTAATAAAAATATGTATAATTTGTTCATGTATAAATATAATTACCTAATTCAATAAATTCATAAATAGTTTAAATTTATAGAAATAGTTCGTCCATTATTTAATAAAATATGTATTTTAACAAAAAATAATAATAATATGTATGTATACCAAAAAGACTAGAACCTATCCTTTTACTACGTATTAGTCAAAATCATTTCATTATAGCACATCAATAGTGTTACTTTTGTATCGCGGGTTGTTTAAGTAAATTCTGTTTTCGTCCTCAAAATTATTACACTTTATTTCCTTTTCCTTATTTATTCTACAAAAATATACTCCTACATTCCTACTATACTTACTATACTGTAGTAAAAAAAAAGTTGAGGACAAAAAATAGTAAAAAATATATAAAGGAAAAGGTATAATCTCAATTACAAGAAATTAGGTGGTAGTATTTGTAATTAATGATAATTATTTATGACGCTCTCATTTCCCATAAAAATCATTAAAGCTCTGACTCTGAGATCTAAAAAAAAGTTGTCGTCGTCTTCTTCTTCGTATCGCCACCACCACCATTTCATATCTCCATAGTTTCTCACATTTTCTTCAAGTTCAGTATCTACCATTTTCGCATTTCTCCAAAAGCACTTGGTGATTATCACAGAGATCCTCACACTCCAAAAATTCTGGGAGAGTTAAGTTGCTCACCTTCAGAACGAGCGGTAAGTTTTTTTTTTCACTGTCGATTACTATTTTTCCGAGGAATAAATTTGAAGTGTACTTCCGTTTACTAATTCATCATAATTCCCAATCGAATTTGCTACGCCATTGCCTGATTTTCCAGTTTGCGTGTTTTCGACTTTCTCATAGGTTGCGCAGTTCATGTGTGTCGTATTGTGTGATAGATGGATACGAGTTTTTAGTATAGATATTGGTGCATTTAAGGTCCTTATAATCATAATCATAATTATTGTTTGATGATGGCATGATGCCCCCTTAGATTTCATACAGTAATTTATCTGCTTCATAATAACACTTTTTTCCAGGTCCCCGAACCTGTTCGCGGTGAAGTTACAGTTGCTTCAATCAGAATCTGGAATTGGTGCGAGTTACCAACCGAAGATGGGAATAAAAACACGTATAGAATAATTAGATAAATTAGCTCAGACGCGACATATTCAGGATTGCTATAGGAAGAGATTGAGTAACACAATGATCAGCCGACAACTTTTACTGACCTACCTGTATCTCTTTGCATATGTACTGTTATCCTCTGCTGTTATTCTATATAACAAGGTAACCGCTGTGTTATTTTATCTGTTACTGTTCTTTCTTTCGCTCGATACACCAATTGGTTTTATTAGGTTAAACTTGATATGTTTTTTTGTCGCTAAATCTCAACCATACTTCTGCGCAATTGTCACTGATATAGGTGTTGGGGGATTTTGCTTTTGTTTTATTTATACATGTGCAAGCTTCAGAATAAGCACATTGGATATGCAGTAACTTATTAAAAAAGCATGTTGATGCTACACAGCCAATCCAAACTCTTTTCTGCTAAGATTCATATGGTGTGGAATAAAATATTGTGTTTATTCTGATTCATCATAGACTATACCAATCTATTTCGGAAGAATTTACTGTGTTACATCAATCAAGATTTGTGTCTTGCTCTGAATTTCAACCTGAAAAACTGATTTTATCAATGACCAACATAATATAGTAGGATGTAACTAAGAAAGAATATCAATTACCTGCTGACTTGAAATTGTCAAAAATGGAGAATAAATAATAAGAAAATGATTAAATGCCTTGATGTCGGTGATAAATGTTTCCCACTTACAGAAGTGATGGCCTTAGTCTCAATGCTTAGGGAATATTTGGTCATATATACATAGTCAAACAAATAGTGGAAAATTTGATTTTAGTTGTCATGTGTGTTTGGATATTTTTGCTGTACTTTAATTTGTTAGCTATGCATCCTTAAATGTAATATTAAATGCATTATGCATGAAAGAGGTAGTCTTCATATTATAGATGTTTCTGCTGCTAAATGTATACATTTTGTTGGTATATACATTTCCAATTTACCATTGAGAGTTTCCATCCACTATATGTTCGTTCCCACACAATTACCATATTATGACAGATTAGGATGCTATCCATGCACAATAAAATTCATATGTTAGTATTTCTTAAGTCTTTAAAAGAAATATCTGTCTACTTCACAGAATCCTATGATCATTATTTTTACTTCATGCCTGGAATTTAACTTACAAATTAGCCATTACGTTATTCTTTTCATATGGCCTGGCCTTGTGTCACCATTACATTATGAATAAGTTCACCTTTTATAGTTTACACAATGTATATCATTTGTTTGTTCTGCTTTTTACATTTTATAGCTCACATGTACTGATGTACCTTTCCTTTTTGTTTGTTTGCAGTGGGTTCTCTCACCTAAGTATTTTAATTTCCCGTTCCCAATAACACTTACCATGATTCATATGGGCTTTTCAGGCCTGGTAGCCTTCTTTCTGATCCGTGTTTTAAAGGTACATTACTTTTTGACTTCTTTTGAAGTACTTCATAATATTCGTTGATCCTACCCTGTTAACAACGTTTACTGGGTTGAATCTTACGTTTGTGCTGTTATTTCCCTACGATTATATGAACTTAACACTATGTTATAGGCTGAGAAAAAAACCAAATGATATGGGTTCTCTAATTTGTGTTTAGCTTCTACATCCGAGCCAATTTTACGCTGTAGATACAATTGTTTGGAAACTATTGTTTGAGTTAACAGAGATGATAGCACAACTCCGTGCCATGTTTTGTCCAGAAAAAAAATTATGCCCGTTTCTTGTGATATATTTTATTTTTTCTTTTATGCACTCTGGGATGTTCAATGGTGTTTTGCTTCAAACTTTATTTATTACCGCATTTCATTGTCGTTGTATTCTTGACAGTAATTACATTTTCAGGTTGTCACACCTGTGAAGATGACTTTTGAAATGTAAGATTTGCACCTCTCATTACTATTCACCTTATGTAGTTTCTATGTATTACCATGTCCATATAATTTTCAGATATGCGACATGTGTGATTCCCATTAGCGCTTTCTTTGCCTCAAGCCTTTGGTAAGTATGACCTTTGCAGATTGAGTAAAATCTTGCTTGTTCTCACAGTTTTGTTTGTTTATATAAAAGGATGTGTCACCCAGTGGGGACGATTCATCGACTCTAGGATATATTTTGATTGACCCTTTAGAATTATCACAAACAGGTCTTTATCCTTGTTATTTTGTGTTTTGAACAAGTCCTTCCAAAAATATATTCACACGCGTTAGACCTTGTGATAATGACCTGTAAAATCCATTCCAATACCATATTTGTATTTGAACTTTGAACCAGCAACTTTTTTTAAATCATTACCAGGCGAATACCATATGATGATGATGCATTCATATAATTGTTGTGTAGATATTTTGTAAGACTGCTTTTGTTTCTTTTTGCTTGAAGTAATGCTTGTCGTACCCACTCTCCCGCTGGGAAGGTTTTTATTTTATTTTTGATTCTGTAATTACTGAACCTTCCCGCATTAATTATCTTAGCGGGCACATGTCTATATGAATGGATGATTCTCTGGAAAATACGTGGAATCCAACCCCCCCCCCCCCCCCCCCCCACACACACACACACACACACACACACACACTCTTTTATTTTTCAAATATTTCTTCACATTGCTTTCACTTGTAACTTGTAAGCAGTTCTAATTGGCATGTATGGTTTAAGTATTGTTATCACCACAGCTACTCTGCCATCTGAATATCATTTCAGTGACTTCCATGTCATCCATATCTTTGAAAGGCTTGTCCTCTTTTCTGATTGTTACTCAAGGTTTGTGCTCTAACAGGTTTGGAAATACGGCTTACTTGTTCATCTCTGTGGCCTTCATCCAGATGCTCAAAGCACTAAGTATGCTGATATATTTATTTCAATCTTTCTTTAAATTTCTGTCCTCAAAAACTTTATCACTCAGATATTATATCTCTATATTGATGGCAGTGCCGGTGGCTACTTTTGTCATGGCCGTTATATGTGGAACTGACAAACTAAAATGTGATCTATTTCTGAACATGCTCTTGGTCAGTTTTGGCGTTGTAATATCTTCGTATGGAGAAATTAGTTTCAATGTAGTGGGCACAGTTTATCAAGTTACAGGAATATTTGCTGAGGCTCTTAGATTGGTCCTAACTCAAGTTCTACTCCAGAAGAAGGGCTTAACGCTTAATCCTATTACAAGCTTATATTACATTGCCCCATGCAGGTACTTTTCTCCATGTAATGAAACTCACATACACATGCACTAAGGGTAGTGGTATACTAATTATTGAAGCCTCTGTGTTCAAAGAAAACCAAGATTACCATTACTACTAATGTTGTGCTTATTGAGTAACACGTGTTATTACAATCGTGTTATCACGACATGGATGAGTATTCTTTTGTTATTTATTTTACCAAGTTCTGGCAAAGGAATCTAGTCCCAATTAATATAGTTTAAATGGAAGAAAGTATGTTTTCAATATAAACATAATCATATACTATGTTTGCAGCTTCAGTATATTATACAAACTATACCATAAGTCATAAGAAGGTTTAATTGGATTATTATCTTTGACAACACCTTGATTTCTATTTAGTATATGCTCAACGCTCATAATTACATTTTCATATTGCAGTCACTTGTAAATTATTTGTATCAAAAGAAACTATAAGATCCATCTAAGATTGAATACTAAGATAAAGGATTGTAGGATTTAACAAAATGTTGAAATATGATTTATTAACTACACGGAATATGGCTTTGTTATTCATCCTGCAGTTTGTTTGCTAGTCCTGGAAAAGATAATGAACATGCCTATGTCAAAATATTTCATTTATGTTATTTGCTTGAGAAAAGATTTTTATGTGCATTTTGTATTATATTTTCCTTCTTTCAATATTCCCTTTTAACATTATATTGTGGCCTAGCTATTTCTGTGGTTACTTGAAATAGTTTGAATCTTTCCTTTTCTTTGGGGAGTTACCACGTAGTTAAATTTCTTCTGCAGTTATTGTCTTTCTAGAAATCGGAAATAAATAGAAATATAGAATGCAGTATTGGTTGGTTGGTATGCAGATTATTTTTCCACACTGCTGCTAACAATGTTTTGTATGTTTCCTATTAATGTTCAGCTTTGTGTTTCTCTTTATACCTTGGTACCTTTTGGAGATGCCTGGAATGGAAGTATCTCAGATCCAGTTCAATGCTTGGATATTTTTCTCAAATGCACTTTGTGCCTTGGCTTTGAATTTCTCAATCTTCTTGGTAATTGGGAGAACTGGTGCAGTAACCATTCGTGTGGCTGGCGTTTTGAAAGACTGGATACTTATTGCCCTTTCAACTGTCATTTTTCCGGAGTCAGCAATTACCCAGCTAAATATAATTGGTTATGCGATCGGTACTTTCTTTTTCCATGTTGATAACTATTTCCTCAAGTTTTAGCTCGAAGACACACTAACGTATTAACTGTTATCTGCAGCCTTATTGGGCGTTGTTATGTACAATTACTTGAAGGCCAAGGATGTTCGTTCATCTCAAAATCCTGGAGAGAGTAACATCGAACGAACAGCAAAGGTAAAAAGTTATTGCTTACGAAAGATTGTGTTAACTTTTAGTCGATTCTCTTTACTTTTTTATTTTCAAAAATATAATTGAAGGAAATAGTATGAATTCTTTATCAAGAAAAACTTGTCTTTCCCCTTCCACATAGGACCTCCTTATGACGGAAAAGAGGTCACCAAATCCGTATGGTGCGAATGAAAACTCAAACAGTGGAATGGGAGGAAAGAATGGAACTCATCATGTAGAGGTAAGGGTGGATGAAGAAGCTCCTTTGATTCCTTCTTTGAAGGGCCTTTCGTCTAGAACGAAGCCCAGTTAGCAGCTTCTCAGTATGATCAGTACTTTTTTTCTGTCTTCGAGATGGACCAGTAGTTCTCTGCAAAGAATGGCCACCATTCTTTACTAACTTTGATTAGTTGTATAAACGTAAAGTACTTTTCTTAGCGTGCGGTGGAATACTTGATTGTCTGTACGAGTTTTGTGTTCTAGAATGGATGTGTTGACATAAAACCATTAATGAGGTTTAGAATTAATACAGAAAAGTCAAAATACGTTTTTACGCGCTTGTGTTTTAGGAATGAAATGGATATAAAACCACCATGTATTTTAGCCTCGTTTATAAATTCAGTCTAACATTATGAATGGGTATTACTTCTTATCTTCAAAATTTATATGCACATTCTGTACTTTTTTATTTATTTTTGTTCTTCGTGTATGACCATTGATTTCATTTGATAAAATTTTCACATACCCAATTAGCTTAAAGTGGTGCACCGACATTAGTACTCAACAAAAAATCACCCAAAAAAAAGAAGCAATAAGAAGAGAAATCCCTCTCAAACTGCTGTCGGCACTTTGTAGCTACTGAACATTAATCGGTATCAAGTGAGTTGAACAAATAGAAGAGCAACAAACTCATGAAGTCCAAAAAAGTGCAACTTGTCGAGCGAGACACGAGTAAAAAAGACTGCCGGTTACTGAGAAGTTTGGAAAAAAATTACACAGGTTTTCAAGACTTTTAGTTTCTGTAGAACATACAAAGTACTTAACCGAGCAAAACAAAAACCAACACAGCAAAACGATAATATGCTTTTCAGCCACCCATACAATTCTGAAACAGATTCACATGGTTTAAATCGCAGTCTAAACAGTGCATCTACAAACTCAATCATATCTAATCAGCAGCTGTGACACTTGAACAACGGGGGATGAGATTAGTGAATACATAAAGTACCTAAATTTCACCAAGAAATATCTGCTTGTCACTGCTGCAAGACCCAATAATAGGCTCGTGAGGATGAAAGACAGACTCATTAACCGATCCAGTATGGCCCGGAAGCTTATACGTTATCATCCGAGTAGTAGTGTCCCATATATAGACCATGCCATCACTACTGCCAGCAGTGACTTTGCTTGCATCAGGCGACCAACCACATCTCAGCAAGTTTTTCTCAAAATTGTGTTGATGCCCTGTGAATTTCTTCACGCACCTATTCTGAGAGGCATAGGGTCTCATATCCCATAAGAGAAGAGTGCAGTCCATGCTGTTGGTCAGAAGATAAGACCCGTCTGGGCTCAGCTGCATGCCTGTAATCATATCCGTATGGCCCTGAAGCTTCATTACAGGATCAGTTTTCCGTAAATCCCACACCTTAACTTCATTGTCAATCCCGCCAGTGTAAATCTTATCCGAGGCATCAGAGAAACTGACTGCTGTGATCTGGTATTTGTCCGGGAAACTCTGAATCGAACCCCTTTGTCGCATATCCCAAAGTTTAGCAGTCCCATCATCAGATCCACTGACAATTAGAGGTGGGCCCCTCCGAGCAGGGCAACAGGAGTTCACAACAGACAAGTGCCCCACCATCTTCTTGATCTGCTTTCCCGTCTCAACGTCCCATGCCCTTAAGGTTTTATCCGGGCTTGTGGATATTATCTGAGAACCATCACCACTCCATTGAACATCCAACACAGCATTCTTGTGTCCTCTCAACACCATATAATTCTTGCAGTCACCGTGCACATTCCAGAGGAAGATATCTCGGTCGTGAGAACCAGAGGCCACGACAGTCCCGGAAGGATTGAATTTCATCGAGTAGATTGCACTTTGATGCCCTGTCAGTAACATGATAGGTGCCTCTAGGCTTGATGTCCGTTGTCGACTATTTGGTCCGTGTGCTGGTGGGCCTAAGCTGTGTGTGACAGCTGATAGCTCTGTTGGCTTCGAACCAACCACAGATAGAGCGCTGTCAACTTGCATATTCATTTGTTCTTCCGAAATACGTCAGGCCTATTGCATATAAATAAAGACAAACATCAAGCCCAAATACCGCACAATACAAGAGCACAGCAAGGTCAATGTATAACAATGCATACAAATGCGTGCTGATTCGAGTTTATTCGTTCCAAACATCGTAAAATCCAAGTCACTTCTTTACTCAGATCAACCTCTAAAACTTACTCAAATTCAGTACGTCTTCTCTGCTTCCTAAACCCTAAAGTTTTCTATCAAATCCCAAAACTATCTTAACTTCAATAACTTCAAAAATGTTAAAACTGGAATCGCAAAGATCCCAAAAATCAAACCACAACTCGCGAGAATAAACAAACAATTTCATTGCGCAAACTAAACAATTATAATATTACAAAATGATACGACAGATACCACCGGCCTGAAAATATGGAATATTCTACCGGAAGTAAATTACATTACGATATTTCGAAACTAATATGCTATATTTATTGAAAGGTTACCTTCGAATCTTCGATTATGAATTTGATGTAAAATCCTGGTTAGGGTTCTTCGGGGATTTGCTGGAGAGCTGCTAGGAATCGATAACTGGGTTCTTCGGGTGTTTTTAAAGTTGGGTTGGGCTGTTTGGTCTAAAATGGGCCTAATGTTTTGGGCCCTGATTCATATCCAGCTATCTGGGCCCAAAATATGAGAAATGCCCTTTATATAATTCACACTCTTAACAAAATATAATTATTATGTCGAATTATATGAAAAAAATCAACAATAATATTCATACTTTCATTTTGTTACACGATAGTATTCACATTTTACAAAATGAATTAATTAATGTATTTTTCAATTTAATATATAGTTTTATTATTGTATTTACTTTTTGATAAAAAGTAATAAAATTTTCATTAGTATTCGTGCTCAGTTTTTATTGAATACAGTATAAAGCTAGGACAGATTGATTAATAATAATAAATTTACTTTTGAACATAAAGATCTCTGATAGATAAGTTGTTAAGGGAGGTAAAATATATTTTTAACTTAACAAAATAAGTACAGTATATTGTTAGTAAATTTAAAAAAGTAAGTAAAAAATAAAGTAAAATTTAAAGTAATTATTTATTTTTATGGAGAGTATGTTATTGGTACGGACAAATTAAAAAGAAAAGTGTAATTATACTTATGAACAAAAAATAATAATATAATTGTGATATCTATATTCTATATAATATATAAATTCAGACTTTGCTGATTCCACGTTAACAATGTGAACACGAAAAAATACACTATGAAAAATGAGTATATTCACACTGTGGCAAATACAAGGCTTACATATGTCTACAATTTGATTATGTGACTTTTCTTTCTCCATAATAAATATTACATGGCATTTAATTAGATATGGTCATTTAAATATTTATGATTTAAAATCGATACTTTAATATTGGGTAATTTAGTTATGGTAATGGAATGATTCGGGTTTCTATTAATTAGCTATCCTAATTTGCATTCATTTCCTAATGTGTAAATAGTAATAATAATAAATGGTAAAATTCTTATAATTCGATTAAATATAACAACAGACACAATTAATTCTCTCATAATTTAAAATTAATATATTTAACACAATCGTCCGGTCAATTCTCTAATAATTATACCATATATTATCAATCTGCATATATTGAATTTGGACCCTTTGTCATACCATATAAATAATATTATTAATACTTATTTAAATAAATCAACTTCTTAATTATAGAAAATAAATAAGCCTTGATTTTATCTCCTATTAATATTACATAGAATATGCTACTTTTATATTAATTTACTATATTTTATTCAATCACTTCTTAAATATAAAATTTTTTAACTAAAAATCCAGATTTGATTATAATATTTAAGATAATTATTCAATTATTATTCAAAAGTTATACAAACCCTAATTTATAACTGCACCTATAAAAAGATCTTCATCTTCACTCATTTTCAATCATTTTTTTTATGTATTAATTATTGTTCCATTATTATTATTATTATCATCATTAATAATTTTTCTTATTGTTTTTTTTAGGAGCAATGTAAGTAAAATTTAATTTGTCGTTTCTATTCGATTTAAAGTGTGCATTGGTATAATTTAATTTGTTGTGTATCTAATTTAATTTGTTGTGTTCATATTAATTCAAATTGATCGTTGTTTATTTCTAATTGATTTGCTGCTCTTATGTGTTTTTTTCACGTATAGTTGTTTGTATTTTTTTTGTTCTCATTTTTTTTGTAGGTGGTTTTTTGAATTGGTGAATATCCGAAAACGAGTCAATGGGCAATGCATGACAAAGTGTATGAGATTTAGTTCTCAACATAAGTTTATTATGTTTCGTTTAATATTTTTTTGTATTTTTTACAATCACAATAAGTTTGATATGTAATTTAATTTTTCTTATTGAGTCAATGGGCAATGCATGACAGAGTGTATGAGATAAGTATTATATATTATATATTATACAATTAATATTAATTAATTTCTTCGAATATAAAAAAATATATTACTTAAATTGAATGGGAAATATCAAAGTAATGAATAAACTATATTAATTAAAAAATATATTACTTCTAAACAAATATATTACTTAATTAATTGCTTCGATTATAATTTTAGTATACTTAATATTAATTATATTTTCTTAAACTCAATTTTCATTTGACCTCTTGACATACATATATTTATTAGGAATTCTTTCCAAAAAAAGTATTAAGTAATAGTGAAAAAGAAATAGTATGATAATTTCAAGCATATTTTTTTAAATCAAATAAATTACATTAAGTATTTCGGTGCATCCCACCGGGAGTTATTACTTAGTTTATATTCAATTTAATTGTTTAAAAGTAAATTTGCTCAACCTATGCAAGTTATTAGGACTCGTGTTCTGACCAATTCGGACCATGATTTCTTAATTAGGCCCATTAAAGAGGTTTTAATATACAAAGTCGGCCAACACAAAATCTTTCGGCCAACCCAATTTTGGAAACAAGAATAAATAGACGTTAATAACAAAATCGTTCAATTTCTTCAAACTTCCAAGGCTTGGGTTTTGCATCAATTTCTTCAATCTCATTTTTGTAGCTTCTATTGCTCTTTTAGTCGAACATACTTTTAAGCATCATAGTATAAAGGCCTCTTTGATGGACTACCACAATGTCACCTGTATATTAACGAACTAAGCTGCTCTCATTTTTTCTTTATGAAATACCCTCTTTTTTATTTAACAACTAAAATACATGTACAATTACTCATACACCCTTGTGACCCATATATCAAATCCTACCCAAATCAAATCCTACCCTAAACAAACCAAACCCGATCCGCAAACATTCAATCCCCAAATCGATCGTTTTTTTTTTAAACCTAATTTACCAGAAATCACCAGAAATCCAAAGCTGCAGCCGAATCCGTCCGTCCGTCGCCGAATCCCAGAATCAGTTCATCATTCCGCCACCGAAACCCAGAATCAGTTCATCATCTCGAATCTGTCCGCCGCCGTCAATACCGCGAGCTCGTCGTCAAATGCAATCCGAAGCCTGCAGCCGACAAATTAAATTCTATTCCGCTGGGTTGTGGATTCCCGAATCCAATTAACATCTGCAGAGAAATTTGTGCATACCCGAATTCTATTCAATACCGTACGGTCGATTATTGGCAATGACAAAAGAAGCGTGGTTATCGGTCTGTTATACAGGGGATTTCACTCTCTCCGATGGTGTTGTCTCTTGGGTGTTCGACGGTGGGCTTGGTAATGGTAAGGTAATCCCATTTCTTGTTCCGAAAAACATTACTTATTTGGAGCTGTACCAGAAGCTTATCGAGAGGTTGAAAATCGATACATCCGTGTACGAAATGGTATTGCGATGTCATCGGCCGACGAAGAATAAAGACCCATTGTTCAATCTTCCGTATTCCATAAACGACGATGATAGTGTAGGTTGGTTGTTGTCGTGCTGTGATAAGACTCGTTTATGTGTAACGTTGAAATCGAAGGTGGTACCTGAGGTTGAAGAACTGGGTAAAGAGGTTGGCGAGTATGTTGAATCTGGTGGTGAGGGCAGGTCAGATGAAATGAATAGGGTGCAGTCACTTGGGTCCAGAACCAATGTTGTTGAGCTTGAACCAATGTTGAACTCAAATGATCAGATTCCAGAACAGCCGACAAATGAGACGGGTGCAGATTGTGATGCTATTCAGCCGTCGTCGGCAAATGAAACTGGTTCAGAAGTTCGTGATGATTTATGGTTGGCAATTGAGTCAAATGGGAATCAGATTATGGTGGTTCATGAGGCTCTTTGTTGGTGTATTCCTCTGGAAGATGACGTTAAAGTGAAAGAAGTGTTCCAAACAAAGGCGCTGTTGAAAGAAAAGTTGCAGATGCTTGGTTTGAAGCACCATTTTGAGTTTAAGACCGACAAGTCAGATAAATCCAGGTATGTTGTGATTTGTAAATCTGAGTTGTGCAAGTGGCGACTTCAGGCAGCTAATTTGGGAGGTTCACCATTGTTTATAGTTCGAAATTATGAACGTAGTCATAGCTGCTCACGTAGTCTGCCCAATAGATATCACAAACATGCTTCGTCTAAGTTGATTGGAAAATATTTATCATCGAATTTCCAAGATCCTAACCATGTTTCCAAGCCGAAGGATGTAATGATGAACTTTGCTAGAGATTATGGGTATGAATTAAAGTATTGTACGGCCTATAATGCTCAAAGACATGGGAAAGAATTAATACGAGGTAATCCTATCGATAGTTATAAGGAATTGTCAAAGTTTTTTCATTTGTTAGAGGAGCACAATCCAGGTACTTTAACATTTCTCCAAACTAACGATGTGGATGAATTTGAATGTTGCTTTATGGCACTCGGACAAAGTATTCGGGGGTACTCGTTAATGCGACAAGTTATTTCTGTGGATGGTACTTTTTTTAAAGGAAGGAAAGGGACTCTTCTTGTGGCAACATGCCAAGATGGAAATTATCAAATTTATCCACTCGCGTGGGCCGTTGTGGAATCGGAAAGCAACAAATCATGGACTTGGTTCTTTGAGAAGTTGAAAATAATAACAGGTAAGTACTTTGTCTATTTCTGATATTCTCTGCTCCCTTAATGTACAAATTACAAAATGCATAGATTGTTAATTATTTGAAAATGTATTTTGATACATGCTTATGGATTTTTGTTACATGCTTATGGATTTTCAACAGTATGTTACATACTATTTCAACAGTTAATTATTTCTGATACATGCTTATGGATTTTTGTTTGTCTGCCCCTAATGTACAGAGGTAATGTAATTAGATTTTTGTACAGACTGCTATTCTTATGTCTGCCCCAAATTATGGATTTTTGTTATATGCTATTCTTATGACTGCTATTCTTTTGTACAGATTTTTGTGCTATTCTTTTGTGCTAATTTATATGCTATTCTTATGACTGCTATTCTTTTGTACAGATTTTTGTTTGTCTGCCCCTAATGTACAGATTTATGCTCCAAGTACAGACTGCTATTCTTATGTTTTATGCTTCTAATGTAGGTGACACGCATGAACTTGCTATAATTTCTGATCGTTCCGAGAGGATCACACATGGATTTAAGCATGTATATAAGAATGCTTGTCATGGACATTGCACGTATCACTTGAAAAAGAATGTGAAATCTCATTTTCCAAGAGTTGATATTGATTTATTGTTTGAACGGGCTGCAAATGCATACACTGTTGGAGCATTTAAAAGGCATTTTGATGAACTTTGCTTGAAGCGTGAAGGAATTAGAGAATATTTGGAATCGGCAAATTTTCAATATTGGTCTAGAGCCCACTTTGATGGATTAAGATACAATATCATGACCTCCAATAATGCAGAAACATTGAATGGTTTGTTAGTGAAGCAAAGAGAGTTTCCAATTGTGGGGTTGCTTAAATCCATTTGTGACATAATGCAGAGATGGTTTGCCGAAAGACGAGTTTCAGCTAATTCATGGGGAAAGACTCTCACCCCTGCAATTGATAAGATTTTGTTAAAGAAGTTTGAGAAATTGGTTTCTCTTAATCCAATGGTTTCTGTTATTAGTCATCCTCATAAGTTTCAGGTACGCATCGGGAGTTCCAGCGGACGTATTGTGGACTTGGAAGCAGGCAAATGTTCATGTAGAAAATTTGATATACTTAGGTATCCTTGTCTTCATGCACTCGCAGCCGCAAAAAAAGCTGAATTGCAACCTAGCCGACTATGCACTAAATATTTTTATACTTCTTGTTGGAAAGATGCCTATGCAGAATGTATTATGCCTTTCCCAAATGAAGATGAGTATATTTATCCTGACCATGTGACAAATAGGAAGGTTAAGGCACCCCAGTGGACAAAACGTTCTGTTGGTCGACCAGAAATGCCTCGGAAAAAATCTGCTGGAGAAGCGAGAAGTCGTCAGGAGTCGAGGAGGGCACGTAAAAGGAGCAGACCTAATCAGCAGCCACCTGTTGATGTTGTCGAGGAGCAGACCGGAGGAGCAAGCCAAGATGAAGTTCCGATGGAGACCGGAGGTAATGGTTGTGAGCAGCACCCACCTGTGGTTGTCGAAGAGCAGACTAGAGGAGCAAGCCAAGATGAAGTTCAGCAGCAGCCTATTGATGTTGTCGAGGAGCAGACTAGAGGAGCAAGCCAAGAAAGCCAAGATGAAGTTCAGCAGCAGCCTATTGATGTTGTCGAGGAGCAGACTAGAGGAGCAAGCCAAGAAAGCCAAGATGAAGTTCAGCAGCAGCCTATTGATGTTGTCGAGGAGCAGACTAGAGGAGCAAGCCAAGAAAGCCAAGATGAAGTTCAGCTGCAGCCTATTGATGTTGTCGGGACAGTGAAAAGAAGTCGTAAGAAAATGCGCAAGGTGTTCGATTTATATTAGGTCAATGTTTCATGTTATTCAATTTAGTTGACTTTTATTCGTCTTTGTCGTTTCACTTGTTTTCGACATTGTTCGTTTGGCTTTTATTTGACATTGTTCGTTTAAATGTTTTTCGACATTGCTCGTTTAATTTTCATTTTAATTAACTTCTAAATTCTACTATAAAGTTAATTTTCATTTTACTTACATTATAATTACTAATATAAAGTTAATTTTCATTTTAATTAACTTATAAATTATATTATAAAGTTAATTTTCATTTTACTTACATTATAATTACTAATATAAAGTTAATTTTGCATTTTAATTAACTTATAAATTATATTATAAAGTTAATTTTCATTTTACTTACATTATAATTACTAATATAAAGTTAATTTTGCATTTTAATTAACTTATAAATTATATTATAAAGTTAATTTTCATTTTAATTACATTATAATTACTAATATAAAGTTAATTTTCATTTTAATTACATTATAATTACTAATATAAAGTTAATTTTGCATTTTAATTAACTTATAAATTATATTATAAAGTTAATTTTCATTTTAATTACATTATAATTACTAATATAAAGTTAATTTTCATTTTAATTACATTATAATTACTAATATAAAGTTAATTTTGCATTTTAATTAACTTATAAATTATATTATAAAGTTAATTTTCATTTTAATTACATTATAATTACTAATATAAAGTTAATTTTCATTTTAATTACATTATAATTACTAATATAAAGTTAATTTTGCATTTTAATTAACTTATAATTACTAATATAAAGTTAATTTTACTTTTAATTACATTATAATTACTGAGGTATGTGACATTCAATACTTAGGTATGTTGATATATGAGATGGACAATACGTTGATATAGAAGATGGTCAATCGATATACATGACTATTGCCCATGAAGTTCACTTCATTCTATAGAGTTTAGAATGCATAAGGTATATTAATTCTTTTCTTAGGTATGTATATCTTTAAATTTTCAAATTTTCAATTTTTTTTGAAATTTCAACTTCTCCGCCATTCAATTTTCCTCCCTCCCGCCTTCCAATTTTTCATTTTACTTTTCACCAATTCAAAGTTCATTCTACTTTTAATTGGTCGGCTGTGAGTTTTGAGAGAGAGCCAGAGAGATTTCACTAATGGCATACAAACCCTAATTCCCAATTCTAATTGGTCGACTGTGAGTTTCACGCAAACACTTCTTCAAATCGAAGGTAATGTATCCACTGCCTTCGTCTCGCTATACTTTTCGAAAGTTTTGGTTCATTTTCACAATCGAATTGGGGGTAATATCAGTTCTGTTCTAATGCGTTTTTGTCGAATTGGGGGTAATGTCAGTTCAGTTCTAACCGCGTTTTTTTCTTTGTCATATAGGGAATGAGTTCTTCGACGAGGTTTACGTTCGATGAAGACGAAAATGCTCCGGTACGAATTACGGCAAAACGATTTCAAAATCGTACTATCTGTGAGTCTTTTATTTCAGACTGGGAGAATAGAATAGTTTATCCTGAGCGTGATGATGATGGGAGACGTATGCTCTTAGATGACACGTATAATAAACTGAAACTGAGAGATTGGGGGGATTTTTTGAACATGCCTACTAAGTGTAACCAGTCGATTGTACGGGAATTTTATGCAAGTGTTGCCCATAACGAGTCTTTCGACACAGCTACTGTTAGAGGGGTTAAGATTCGTTACGACCCTGCTTTTATAAACTCGTACTTGAAATCATTTGACATGTCCTGTGATTTCTTTCAAAGTAATCCAATTTCCAAGCCAAAGTTTCTGAGGTCAGTAGCGCATAGCATTACACATGAGGGTGATTTTGTATCTGATTGTGCTGGGAATATCATTGGATTTCCCGTTGATCACCTTCGCCTAAATGCAAATTATCTGAGGTTAAGTGTTGTGCATCGTCTCCTACCACCGTTAGGGTCCTACATGCTAACTGTTGATCAAGGTTTGTTGCTATGTGCTCTATTGAATAATGATATGGTCAACATTGGAAAACTCATACACCGGGAAATCAAGAGAGTATCCAAGACCACTGATAATGAAGGACTGCCGTATGGGTGTTTGATCTCTAAGTTTGCTAGAAATGCAGAGATTAAGAGTGAATTTGAAGATGTTTGTTACGATTGAAGGTGCAACCTGAAAATGTAATTTGTTTTACACTAGCTTTAGTATGCATGTACTTTGTTCTAAATGGTTTATGGATGTACTTTGTTTTAAGTAGAAGAAGTGTACTTTGTTTTCATATCAGTGAATATTGGATCATTAATTATAAGAACTGTTCTTTGTTTTCATATCAGTGAATATTGGATCATTAATTATAAGAACTGTTCTTTGTTTTCATATCAGTGAATATTGGATCATTAACAAAATTTTGGTCATTGACAGAAGAACAATATAATTTCAGTTCTCATATCAAAAAGAACAATATAATATCAGAAGAACAAAATTTTGTTGGAAATGAGAAGAACTGTACATTATAATTCAAAAAGGAAAGATCATCAGATCAGTTCACCTAACAAAATAATATTAGTTCACAAAATAAGAGCAGCTGACATCAATGGTCTTCAGTTTCCAAACATCTACTTTCTAAAAACAAAAGCTTTCAGTTCACAAGCAAAAGCAAAATGTGAAATCCCAAATTTTTTTCAAAGTAATTACAAATAAACAAAAGGTCTGATCAGTCTTTGGTCATTGACACAAGCTCCGCGACAAGATTCTTTCTGATTTGATTCATGTCGATTGACTTCAATCTTCCAAGATCTTGCTTCGCGACCAAGAACTCGATAAACTTCAATGCATATAAACCGCAATCATTCCTAACAAATGACACAAGAATATATGTTATTAAAAACTCCCCAAACAGTAGAAACAAACATACAATGCATTTTACAAATTTAACACTTACCCATTGTCTTGTACAGCCAGTCCAGACACCTTTTGAACCTTTAAGGTCAGTTTGACACCTCCTGAAACATTAGAATATATAAGTGGTATGATCTCCAGGAAGGGCTTCATGATCTGATCAAACTCGGCCTTTCTGATGTGTTTGGGAAGACTATCATATATGTAGATGCATTGCTCTGTTACATCCACATTGCAAGCAAACCAATGCTTCGAAGAATCTGAACAAACTGTGAAGTATATATGCCTAGCCTCACGCCATGACTGCACACCTAATATACCTGGAAGACTAACTTTCTCAGATGGTTTACAGCTGGTCAATTTCATATACGATCTTTTGACATATCCCGGAAACCACGGGTCCATCACACATGCACCAATTTGGAATCTCTTCGATTGTTCTCGCATGCGCTCACGTAAAAGATCTAGACTAGTCTCCATGATCTATACAAACAAACATCAACAGTTCATGAAAAGTAGGAAATACATATATACAACTCACATTTAAATTGAAAGTATTAAAATTGAAACATTACCGAGCTTGAGATCCATCCTGTTGTCAACAAATTCATAAGCTCGTCTGAATTTAAAACTCTATCATGCAACACACTTACTTCATGTCTTTCTAGTGCATCAGTCATCAACCATTTATCAAGATACTCAATCTTCGCATTATCGATTTCCATCAAAGGATCATATTCAGCTACCTTTCGTCTTTTACCCCTTTTGGTTCGTTCCTCTCGTTCAACCCTCTTAACCTCCTTAACTGAAATCAGCATACATGAATTGTTAAATTGATTTTGAATTATTAAATACATCACAAAAATGAACTTACCTTCGACATTTTCAAGCTTTCGTTTCCCCCGTTTCTTTTTTTCTTCCCCAGACTTCACCTCCTTAACTGAAATGAGCAGATGAATTGTTAATTGATTTTGTATTATTAAATACATCACAAAAATGAACTTACCTTCGACATTTTCAAGCTTTCGTTTCCCCCGTTTCTTTCTTTCTTCCCCAGACTTCACCTCCTTAACTGAAATGAGCAGATGAATTGTTAATTGATTTTGTATTATTAAATACATCACAAAAATGAACTTACCTTCGACATTTTCAAGCTTTCGTTTCCCCCGTTTCTTTCTTTCTTCCCCAGACTTCACCAAGACATTGGGTTCCTCTTTTTCGGCTTCAACCTTGTCCAAGACATTGCATTCCTCAAATTCAGCATCATCCTCAAATGTATTGGATTCCTCAATTCCATTACCATTATTATCTGCAATGAATGAATCATGAAAAGAGGTCAAATCAACAAACTATAAATTGAAGAATTTAGTCGACATTACCTTCTGAACCTGACAATACAACATCGACCTCGATTTTCCTCTCCAGTCTATGTAGCATTTTAACAAACTCAGTCTTCTCGCCGGTAGATGCAGTTTCAATGAAGGCATCTATTTCCCCCTCCAATTGATGTAATATCGTAAGAATCTTGTTACCGACTTTTTCCTCCGGTTCTTTCTTCTCAGTCCCAGCATCTCCAAAAATACATGCGCGTTCAGCTTCGGTAATCACCAATTCAGAAATTAAAACCTACAAAAATATAAACTGATTATATGGACACATTACATTATACAAAAATATCATAATTAACTTATAAAATGACATACACATACCACTTCTTCATTTTCTAAGGCTTGCTCAATTTCACTCGACTGGAACCGTTGCCTGCTCAACTTCCAGTTAATCATCCTAGGGAACTTTTCACCATCAAGTCTGGTAGCATACTCAGAAATAGAAGAAATGGATTCAAACGCCCAGACCTGCAACGCAATACAAAATCAAGAATTAAAGAATGTCAGATTTGATAAATAATTTAAAAACAAAAACCAGTACACTATTCATACATACCATGATGGAAAGGGGAAATCCATGTACTACATATGCAACTTTCTCCGTATTAAACGGAACAGATAAGTCACGACGCAACACCTCCGTCGTCATCTTGTATGATAAATTTCCCCAAGGATAGTTGTTGAAACTTTTCAAATCATCCACCAAATCAAACCACCACAAACTAATGCCTTTCACATCATCCAAGCTAATTACAACATATGCTAATATCAAAATCAGTCCTAACTTGTATTTATCTTCGCGATTTTTACACTTTGTAAATGCTTGCATAACATCCTTTCTACGCACTGTTTTTTTACCTTTAAAATACTTTTGTACAAGGGGAGAATTTATTCCAACTGATTCATCTATGGACATATCAACGTTACCAATTTTCAATCCAGTAATCACAGCAAACTCAGTAATGCCGAATCGAAGGGACTGCCCCCCAATAATAAACCAACAGTCCTCCTCACTTATTGTATTCGATAAACGCATTATCAATTGATGAATAATGGTACCTGATACTTTCAGTTTAGGCATGGAAAATAGATGTTTAAAGCAGCCACCTTTCAACAAACGTCGACGATACGCGTCTAATCCTTCATAAACCGTACCTATCACTTCCAATTGGCTACGATTGCTTAATTTGAATTCCTTTTCTCTTTCGGCAGGGCTTAAGTTATATCTCAGCTCCATCTACACAATAGATAATACAAATATCATATACTCATTCATAAACAAGATCAACACTTCATTACAGCACCTTCTACAACCTAAGAGAAGAAAATATACAGAACAAAGCAGACAATAATTCAAGCTTTAAAACTTACAGTTTTGCTGAACTTCTCAATTGTTGTTAATGGTATAGTACCAAGTCCTATAATAAACAGAAAGTTCAAAACAAAACAAAACCTAAAATAAACTTTAATTTAAATGAAATCCCTCTACATGAAGCCTCAGCAAACTCAAATTCAAACAAAACTGAAAAAAAAAATCGAAATTGTTTCAGCAAGTCAAAAACAATAAAAAATGAGTTTAATTTCGAATAAAAACTTGTTTCAGCCTAACCTTTATTTCGAATAAAAAATGGACGATCCCCAAACCCAAAATCAAAATCAAAGAAAACTGGAAAAATAATTCAACCTAACCTTTATTTCGAATCGCCTTTTTCTTCTTGTTTCAGAGGATTTGACCGCCGGATTTGTTGAATTTAGCACAGTGGACCGCCGGAGTTGTGGAATTCAGCACTTCACCGTCGGCATTGTAGACTAGGGTTTGGCTCCCGCTCGTAGCTCGACAGCCTTGGGAATTCAGAATAGCAAATCGGGGAGAAAGTGATGTGGGCTAGGGTTTATGTAGAATTTCGACGGGTAAAAAACATAAAAAACGAGAGTTGAAACCAAGTTCTGTATTTCTCTGCGTGCGTCGAACTGAAGGAGCGAGAAGAGGAAGAGAAGTAATGAAAAGAAGAGAAATAAAAGAGGGCAAATATGACATTTCCAGTCTTTTTCCATTATTTAGCATGTATTTGTATATATTTTATTATGACCGAAATACAAGAAGTATACTAGGGTATGTCGTGAAATACATAACTCCTTAGTGGCACCCCATCAAATGTTCCTAGTATAAATTGGTTCTGTTCGTGTTATCGGATTTTGAAAATTTTGGTTTAACCGTATCATAATCTATACTGTCTTCTACATTTTAATTGAATTCCAATTATTTAAATAATTATTTTACATTTTAACTGAATTCCAATTATTTAAATAATTATTATAAGCTCTTTCTAATAACCTGGTCGGGCTTTTAAATTTGCTCACCTTTTCAAAGTTATTAATACTCATATTCTGGCTGGCTTTAAATTTGCTCACCTTTTCAAAGTTATTACGCACTTATTATGACTCATATTCTGGATGATTTGGACCATGATTTCTGAGGCCCATTAAATATCTTTCGGCCGACCCTATTCTGGAAACCAGTATAAATAGATATTCGATCGTTCTCAAGGACAAATAACCCAAATAACAGTTTCGTTCAATTCTTCAAACTTCTAAAGGCTAGGGTTTTACATTAGTTTCGTTCTCAAGGACAAATAACAATTTCGTTCAATTCTTCAAACATATACAGTAAAGGTTAGGGTTTTACGTCAGCTTCGTCATCGAAGATTCGAAAGTAATATTTGATTTATTGATTTAATCATCTTACAATTGAAAACCGTGTCTGAGATTTTTATGATCGATCGGACTGTTAATCATTCGCCATGTAATCGATATAGACAAAATCATGTTCGGATATGATTCGAGAGTTTTTTCTTTTCTCGTATGGATAATTTTTTTCTGTCAACACTTTAGTTTATATATATCAACTTATTGAAGATAGAAAATTCGTGGGTTAGTGGTGATTAGAAATTTTGAATATGTTGGAAGTTTTGAAATTGCTTTGAATTGTTAATTTTTGATTTTGTCACCACACGAAGCTCCATTCGGATTACCGGGGATTGTTTTAGTTTAAATGAATTGTTAGAGCATGCTTTATTTGATTTGCTTCTTAGAGTTTATTACTTTATTTGCAATGTAATATCACGTGTATTAAAACTTCAAATACTTTGGATGATAATGCCTGTGTTTTTGAATTCAGCTAAAGAGAAATATCCAAGAACAATCATGTCCAGGGATGAAAATCAAAATGCGGTGACGAAGGTTAAAGATGACTTATTTGATGTAAGTTTTTACCAACATATTAAAAATTGTTGTGCTATGAATTGGATGTCATCTGTTTTCTTAGTATTTCCCTCTCTTCTCGCAGTTCCAATTTTTTTATTAATTCAGAATTGTTCTGTCTTTTTAATTTAATTGTAGCTTAGTTTCTGATTGTTTTTTTTTTTTTGTGGAATTTGAAATTGAATGGATTTTTTCAGGAACATTATGCTCTTCTTATGAAAAGTGAATGGGATTGTCAACCTCATCTTACAAGAAATATCACTTTACTCCAATTCTTCATACAGGTATAATAATGTCGCATATATATATATATATATATATATATATATATATATATATATATATATATATATATATATATATATATATATATATATATATATATATATCGTGTTTGTACTCGGGTAGTCGAGTGTGTCTTTGCGAATTACACAAGTTAATATACATACAGGAAGAAAATTTAAAGAATTTGGTTCAACGACTAGAGCATAACTTCGAAGTTATGGCCTTCATTACTTCTCTTTTTTGTTACCTGCAAAGAGCTCACTATCTTCTCGAGTCCCCGAATAAAGCTCACGACGATGTTACCTGTGAAGATGCGTTTGAAAATTTTGATGCTACAGCGAAAAAGCTGTTTAATTGTCCAGAATTCAGTCGTGCCTTTTCGGACTTGTACTACGAGGTATATATATTTCGAGGTGCATAGTTAAAATATTAACTTCGTATTTTCTCAACATACTCATTGTGTATATACACCACATACATGTGGACAGGAAGATGAGTGGTACTCCATTGTTTCTTACCTAGTGATGTACAAAAATGAAAGACAACCTCGCGAACGAATGAAGAGACTCATGAAGGACCCTTTCATTGATATCTTTGTGGAAGAGACTACAAATTTATTCAAAGCAAGGTTCATTTGTTTTTTTATCAATAGCGAGTTGAATGTGATCCGGTCTCGTCTTGGAATTCTAATAAATTTGATCTTGTCTGCTTTGTTTTTCTAATTAAAGGGTTGTCCTGAGTGTTTTATTCGGTTGTTGGATTGATGAAGCAATTTGTCGAAAGTTGGCCAGATCGGTAATAGATGATCAAAGATTTCAACAAATGTTTTTAAATGATACTGATTGTTCGGATACTATTGAGGTATTGAAGAGACTTAATTTTACTACTTAAGCTTATTGTGTTTATGATTTCTTGCTTGTTAGTAGTTTTTTGGTGACTAACTGATTTTCAGGAAGAGGATGCAGAAGACACCCCGAGTTCTGAAGGAATGCAAGAGTCAGAGGATATCTATCCGCCACTGGATATTCTTCGTCCTACTAGAAGTGAATGCATCTATAATGTATGTTATCTTATATTTGTTTTTGCTTTATAACTTTTTTTTCTATCTTTGTATATATGTGTGTGCGTGTTTGTACAGAGAAAGTACTCTAAGGTTCTGGCTGAGCAAGTAAATGATCACGAAAAAATGAAGTCAATGATATATGACATCGTGCGTTCCCTTCGATATGCTTCTACTGATGGTGATGAGCTACCAGTAAAACGATTGTTTGAACCAATAAAACAACTGTTTAAGTGTCCCGACTTTATTAAGGCCTGTGTAGAAACGTGTTGTCAGGTATATTTATTTATTATTGTACATTTCTATAATATATTACAACATTATATTTGCCGGTTAATTTAATTCTCTCTCTCTCTCTCTCTCATATATATATACACACACACACAAAAACAGGAAGGTTGCTATACTCTGATTTATGACATTGATATTTACCAAAATGAACAATCAACTAAAAATCGAATCAAGTTTCTTTGGGAAGACGTATTCTTCAAGAAATTTATTTTGGGAGCAAATGAAAATCTTGATATTACGAGGTTTGTGAAATTCTTGATAAGTTATTTTTTTTATAATTTATGCGTATGAATGTTTATTTATCTCTAATGAGTGTATCCACCACCACACGCATATTTATTTATTTATGTCTAATAAGTGTATCCACCACACGTAGTGCTATCATTTTAGATGTATCTAAAGTATAATTTTCTTGTAGGAGAGCCTTGAGTGTTTTTCTGAGCTACTGGAGTGATGAGGTTCTTCATAATAATGTGTGTCGAGAACTAGGAAAACTCAAATTAAAAGGCAATCGTCTATCATCAGATGTGTCAAGGAGGGATGTGTCAAGGAGCCTTGAAGTAATTAAGGGTCTTAAAGTTTCTACTACTATTGAGGTAGATTCTTATATTTTTTGTACCGAATGTGTTCTAACGGTTCATTTGTTGTAGAGAGTTATTTTACTATTTGAGCATGCAAATACAATTTTTTGCCTTTCAATATTTTTTTGACATCTCACTGATTTTCAGCCTGGTATGCGTGCCCGAGATGGTGTTTTGAAGCCGCATGAATTTGAAGATCAAACTATAACTGAGTACATCTATAATGTATGTTATATCGTATGTTATTCTTTTATTTCCTTTTTCTTTTGTGCTTTATACTCCGTTTTATTTTCCTTTTCTTTTGTACTTTTCGATTAATGTTTTATGTGCTTGTGTGTGTGTCTGTACAGAGCAAGTACTCATGGATTTTGGCTATTGAAGTAAATAAACACAGGCATCTGAATAAAATGATACGTGAGATTATGCGTTCCCTTCTAATTCTAAAAGGTCGTAGAGGCGGAGTTGCGAAGCAAGATTTTGATTTAATATCAAAACAATTATTTAATTGTTCTGATTTTATGGAGGCCTGCGTTGAGACATCTTTTAAGGTATTTCTATTTCTATAATATTTTAGTAGTCGATAATATTTGCGGGTTTATTATTATTTCTAATAGCCTAACATCTCTCTCTCTCTCTCTCTCTCTCTCTCTCTCTCTCTCTCTCTCTCTCTCTCTCTCTCTCTCTCTCTCTCTCTCTCTCTCTCTCTCTCTCTCTCACACACACACACACACACACATTTACACACACAAACAGTTAGATTCCTTTCTTCTGGTTGATGACATTGATGCTTACAAAATTGAAGAAACAACTGAAAATCCAATCGAAGTTCTTTTGGAAAAAGACGACTTCTTGAAGAAATATTTAAAAGGCATCGACTTAGAGAATTTTTCCTGCGAAGCAGTTACGAGGTTTGTAAAATTTTTTAGGACATTTGTTTATAATTTATGCCACGTATGAAATATTTTTATATTTGTATCATACGAGTGTACACCATCACACTTACTGCTATGATTTTGGATGTGTCTAAAGTAAACATATTTTTCTTATAGGGGAGTATTGAGTGTTTTGCTGGGCTACCGGAGTGATCATACTCTTCACGAGAATGTGAGTAAATTACTACGTGATAATAAAAGAAAACCCCATTCATTGAATGGGCCAACGGGGCGTGCAAAAATTAAGAATATTAAAGTTTCTCCTACTATTGAGGTAGATTTCTTATTTTTTTGTAAACGGCTGTTTTCTCATGACTCATTTGTTGATAAACATATATTTAGTCCTGTTCAATGTTTCCTTGTGGATGAAATTATAGGGTTTGAAAGAAGCAATGGTTTTAGGATTCCCTGTGGATGAAGAAGCTAAACTCATGTGTGAACAGGTAATTAAATGACATAAATGTTTAATACACAGTTGTATAAAGCTTTCATATCTATGCGGTTTTATCTATGCTACACCCGGTGGAGTACACCATGCATTTAATAACTGTTGATTTAATATTATTATATACAAATGCACACCACACACACCGACGTGTATTGTGTATGCATCAACGGTTAAGATGACAGAAGAGTAATACACCAAGTGTAGCATCTAATAGACCATATCTATGCTTTACGTGTTCGACAATTGTTAATTATACTCTCTCCATATAGTTTCACAATTGTTATAGCTTTGGGTAATCTCTTATATTCAATATTTTTTGATATACTTTTTTCTCTAATGTGTCAGATTGAAAGACACAAGTTTGAATTCAAGCTCAGACTTTGGTATAGAGAAAAACACTTGATCACAGGGCTCGAAATTGTATGGTTTGGCAAGGAATTCAAGATTATGGATGTGAGCGAAGATTTTGAACCTTATGATTGGAAATAATAAACTTTAGGATTGTTTAGAGATCAAGGGATTCGAATGTTTGAAATTTTATTTTAACTTATTTCCTGAACAACCATTTGATCCTCCCTTTAACTCGATTTAGAGAACGAGGGTTAACTTTGCTCGGAAATGATTTATCTCTTGTCCCCTCCATATTGAAAAATGGAATCTGACACCGTATTATCATCAATATTGATTTAATTTGGTTTCTTACTCACTTTGGTTAATTTTGCATAGTATTAAGAAATTGTGGTGATTAATAAATAGGCTATTTTTCTCAGTTTTCTTATTTTGTTACAAACTGCACTTGAGAGATTTTGCATTCTTGTGCCCTTTCTTTTGCACACCCTCTCTTGAATTTCAGCTTGCCCACGGCTTCACTCTCAGACTCTCTGTTCAACACTGGTGAGATTCTCCCAGCTCTCCAATTTTACTATTGTATTTTTTTATAATGCATTTTTTTAATCTGAGTTTCTATGGCTTCGTCGTCGTCTTCTTTACGATTGTCGTTGGTTTTGATTATGTCAATTGCAGTAATTTCTTATTCCGAAGCTGTAATATCAGGTTTTAGCGAAATCCCAAAAGCCGAGGGCTTATTCGAAGCGGTTTCAGGTCAAGTTCAAACAAAGGAGAGGTATCAGTTTATTTCCTTTTTTTGATGCATTTTTTTCTTCTGATTACTTATTTTTACGATCAATGTCCGCAGCCGGAAAGACTGATTACAGGGCTAGGATTCGTCTGATCAACCAGGACAAGAACAAGTACAACACTCCCAAGTATCGTTTCATCGTGAGATTTGTATCCTCTTATTATATGCTAAACTTCATTTTTTGTTAATGTTGATGATATGTAGTGCTGTAATAGTTAATGCTCAACCTTAAAAAAACTTTTTGCGGGTCGTTAGCCTTTAATGTTATTACAAACCAACAAGGATATTATTGCTCAAGTATTGTCTTCCCATGAGTTGCCTGGCTATGGGCTTGAAGTTGGTCTGACAAATTATGCTGCAGGTATAATGGATGATGTATATGCAATTCTTATTATATAACTGGCTCCTAAATATAATGGCCAATCATTTAATATGATTCTTTTTTCTGGCATCAGGTTAAATCCAAAGAAGCCCACTTACTAAGGGAGGAAGACTCACTTGATTGAACGTATAAGTCGGACCAGTGAGAGTGAAGATGACTGCTTACTGCAGTTTTATTTGAAATTATCCACAATTCTCTTTTTTTTTGTAGCTTCTATTGCTCTTTCAGTCGAAAATACTTTTAAGCATCAAAATATAAATTTGTTCTGTTCGTTTTATCAGATTATGCAAATATTGCTTTAACGGTATCATAATCTATACTGTCTTTTACATTTAATTGAATTCCAATTATTTAAATAATTATTTGTAATTAAGAGAATTGAAGATAATATTCTGTTTTCAGTTTTCACAAACAATTCCATATTTGACAAATTTTATGAGATTAATTAAAGAATTTTCCAGAAATATCGGCTAGAAAATATTCTCTGTTCTATTGAAAACATTGGTATTCTACAATTTTTTTCCCACAATAAATTTTGGAAAAAAAACAAAACAAAACACAGTTCTCGTTAATGTAGCATGCTTGTCATTTTGAAGAAAAATTACTACATAAATTGTTTATGGAGTGAACATTATTTATACAGCCATCCAAAAGTGTAGAAGAATGAGTCAGAGCTGATTAACAGAGAAAAAAAAATTAAGTCTTAAACCGCAGTAAAAGAAGTGAAAAATATAAGGTTTAAAAGAAGCAATGGCTTTAAGTTTCCTTGTGGATGAAGCTAAACTCATGTGTGAACAGGTAAATGACATACATGTTTGATGTTGTATAATGCTTTCATATCTATGCTTTACGTGTTCGACAATTGTTGATTATATACTCCATGTAGTTTCACAATTGTTATAGCTTTGGATAATCTCTTATATTCAATAAAATACTTTTTTTCTCTTGTGTGTCAGATTGAAAGACACAAGTTTGAATTCAAGCTCGGACTTTGGTAGTTTGGAGAACACTTTTGGTTTAGGAAGGAATTCAAGATTAGGGGTGTGAGCGTGAACTATGAACCTTATTATTGGGAATAATAAACCTTTTGAATTGTCTAGGGATTTGTATGTTTGTAATTTTATTTTAACTTATTTCTTGAACAACCATTTGATCTACCTTTTAACTCGATTTAGAGAATTGAGTGTTAACTTTGCTTGGACATGATTTATCTCTCATCCCCTTGATATTGAAAAATGGTTTCTTACTCCCCCTTGGGTTAATTTTGCATAGTATATTATGAAATTCTGTTTACACTTATGCAGGTTAAAAAGAAAAGTGTAGTTATACTTATGAAAAAGAAATAATAATATAGTTAAGGTCCACACTTTAAATATCATAAAGTTAAGGTTCAATCTGGAGACACATGTTGACTATTTAAACAAATAAAATAGTACTACTCTCTCCCATAACAAGAGAACATTCTCCCATAACAAGAGAACATTGACAAGCTTGACAAAAAGTTGGGATGATATTTATATTCAATTTAATTGTTTAAAATTAAATTTGCTCAACATATGCAAGTTATTTGGAGTTTAGACTCATATTCTGGCCAATTCGGACTATAATTTTTTTTATTTAATTAGTTAAAATTTTTATATTCTCATCGTGTTTAATTCTTCTTTTCAGTTGTTAATACTATCGAGTTTCAGAAGCGTGGAAAGCCGCATGCTCATATTCTACTGTTCAAAAAAAATTTCCCCCAAACAGCAACTGCAGATGTCGTTGACGGTATTATATCTGCGGAGATTCCTGATTGCAAGGAAGATCGAGAATATCATTACGCGGTCAGTGAGTTCACGATTCATGATCCGTGTGGCCTATCAAATAAAAATTCACCGTGCATGGATGGATGTCGATGTACAAAAAAAATCCCGAAGAAATATGTTGATCGCACAACGGTAGATAATGATGGCTTTGTCGTTTACAAAAGAAGGGATGATGGCAGGACAATATTAAAGGGAGGAATTGAACTTGACAATAGGTATGCTTTTAGGATGTTTCGTTTTATTTATGCGTAGATAATAAAAAATAAAATTCATCTTTGTACACTTCGTCCAGAATGTCATTGTATAGAATTCATCTTCTAATAATCTCTTTTGGTTGACATTATTTTGCAGGTCTGTTGTTCCCTATAACCATTTTCTCGTGAAAAAATATAGAGCGCATATTAACGTGGAGTGGTGCAATCGTTCGCGATCTATTAAATATTTGTTCAAATATGTTCACAAAGGACACGATTGAGCAACTACTGTTTTTTATCAGTCTCACAATGACGCTGCTGGAAATAAAAATTGTTGATGAAATAAAGCAATATTTAGATTGCAGATATGTATCGGCGTCGGAAGCGGTGTGGCGGTTATATGGATATGAAATTCATTTCAACCAGCCTAACATTGTGAGATTGAAATTTCATCTGCCTGATGAGCAGATTGTTGTATTTAAGGAAGGGTCGTCTGTTACGAATTTTGTGTCCAGAGTAGCGGGTAAAAAGACTATGTTTACAGCCTGGATGATTGCAAACAAGAAATTTCAACGAACGAAAGAGATAACTTACGGTGATTTTCCTACAAAATTCGTTTGAGATGAGAAGGAAAGTGCTTGGCGGCCAAGGAAGAGAGGAATTGCTCTCTGGAGATTGAACTATGTACATCCAGGCAGGGGGAGGTGTATTATATGCGACTTCTGCTGAATGTTGTTCAAGATTGTGAATCGTATGATGATATTTATCGTTATAACGAGATACGATATGAAACCTTTAGAGAAACCTGTTTCGCCCGTGGTTTGATTGATGACGATAAGGAATTTGTTAAATCCATGGAAGAAGCTGCAGTTTGGGGTTCAGAAACAATGCTTCGATCTTTATTTGTGAATTTGGTAACTTCTGATTCCGTCAGTCGGCCAGAGTTTCTTTGGGAAAGTTGCAGTCATCTCCTCGCATGAGACATCTTAAATCAATATCGTATTCGTTTGGAACGCCCTGGTATAATTATTAACATCTTCAATTCAGTCTTTACAGTTTGTACCCGTGTCGACGACATAAATGCACTATACACCGGGTCTGAGAGTCCTTAATATGAGTTTTTATTTCTTCTCTTTTTTTTACAGATTTGATTCTCAGCGACGATCAAATTAAAAATTCGTGTTTGAGTGAAATTGAAGATGCAATGCAAAGAAAAGGTAAAACCCTTTTAGATTATCCCAAGATGCCGTATCCGCAGCACGATCAAGCTATCGGTAGAAATCGCCTTATAGCGGAAGAGATGAATTACGATCGAAAAAAACTTACGGAAGAGCACATCAGGCTGGTCGGAATGCTCAATCAGGATCAAAGCCAAGCATATGAATCGATAATGTCTGCTTTGCATGAAAACAAAGGACAAATTTTCTTTCTATATGGTTATGGAGGAACCGGTAAGACATTTGTTTGGAACTCTCTCTCTGCCGTTGTTCGTTCAATGGGACATATTGTGTTGAATGTTGCTTCTAGCGGAATAGCTTCTCTTATGTTACCCGGAGGCAGGACAACTCATTCAAAATTTGCAATTCCTTTGACCTTAACCGATGAGTTCATCTGCAATATAAACAAAAGAACCGAACTCGCAGAGTTGATTCAGAAAGCTAAAATGATTATATGGGACGAAGCTCCCATGACGCATAGGTAATAAAAGGCCTCTCATTCTCAGATTTCATATTTCACAGTGTTTGGATTTTCTTTTGCTGAAAATTATCTAACTGAAGTTGACTTTATATAATTTTGTAGGTATTGTTTTGAAGCACTTGATCGAAAAATGCGTGATATTATGCGAAGTTCTGATCCGCGAGCTGATGAAAAGCCCTTTGGGGAAAATGTTATTGTATTTGGAGGGGATTTCCGTCAAATTTTGTCGGTAATTGCTAAAGGTACGAGACATGATATTGTTCACGCGACAATTAAATTCCTCCAACATTTGGAGAGAATGCAAAGTCTTGAGGTTGACGACTAATATGAGATTGCAGAATTTTGTGGACGAAAATGATTTAATTACTTTAAGAGAATTTTCTAATTGGATGTCTTCGATTGACGATGGAACTATAGGAGACGACAATGATGGGGTTGCGGTTCTAGAAATTCCCAATGACCTTCTCATAACCTCTTCCGATGATTTCATTGGTTCAATGGTTCATGCAATTTATCCGGATTTCTCAAATCATATTGGAGATGTGGAATTCTTACAAAGTAGGGCCATTTTGGCACCGACTTTGGAAGAAGTTGATTCTATTAACGATTTTATGGTTTCGATGCACTCTACTGATGAAAGAATATATCTTAGTGTTTATTCGATTGAAAAGTCTGAGGGTGCAGATAATATGTTTGCAAACATGCATTCCGTTGAATTCTTGAATACCATCAAATGCTCAGTGTTGCCGAATCATCAGTTGAAGTTAAAGGTTATTTCTATCTTATTTGTAAAGTTTTTATGTTTGTTCGTAAAATAAAATATAAATGAATGTAATGCTACTTAATGTTTATATTAAATGGTATTTTCGTCATAAAATGAAAATGTAGATTATTTTATTTATTGTTTATGCTTGATGCATATGAACATGATGTTTAGTTATTGATGTGGACTGTTTATTTCTATGTGTAGGTTGGAGTTCCGGTGATGTTGATACGAAACATTGATCACTCGGCAAGACTGTGTAATGGAACTCGATTGGTGGTAACCGAACTTGGAACTTATGTTAGAGAGGCACGAGTCTTGGGAGGCAAAAACGCGAATGAAATTGTGTAGATTCTCAGGTAAATGACATTAATGTTTGATACACAGTTGTATAATGCTTTCATATCTATGCTTTACGTGTTCCGACAATTGTTGATTATATACTCCATATAGTTTCACAATTGTTATAGCTTTGGGTAATCTCTTATATTCAATATTTTTTGATACTTTTTTCTCTAATGTGATCAGATTGACAGACACAAGTTTGAATTCAAGCTCAAACTTTGGTATAAAGGAAATCACTTGATCACAGGGTTCGAAATTGTTTGGTTTGGCAAGGAATTCAAGATTCAGGATGTGAGGGAAGACCCTAAACCTTATGATTGGAAATAATGAACTTTAGGATTGTCTAGGGATCAAGGGATTCGAATGTTTGAAAATTTATTTTAACTTATTTCTTGAACAACCATATGATCCACCCTTTAATTCGATTTAAAGAACGAGGGTTAACTTTGCTCGGACATGATATATCTCCCTTCCCCTCCATTTTGAAAAATGGAATCTGACACCGTATTATCATCATTATTAATTTAATTTGATTTCTTACTCACTTGGGTTAATCATAGTATTAAGAAATTGTGTTGATTAATAGGCTAGTTTTCTCAATTTCCTATTTTGTTACAAACTGCACTTGAGAGATTTCGCATTCTTGTGCCCTTTCTTTTGCACACCCTCTCTTGAATTTAGCTTGCCCACGGCTTCACTCTCAGACTCCCTGCTCAACACTGGTGAGATTCTCCGAGCTCTCCAATTTTACTATTTTATTTTTTTATATAATGCATTTTTTTAATCTGAGTTTCTATCGCTTCGTCGTCTTCTTCTTTACGATTGTCGTTGGTTTTGATTATGTCAATTGCAGTAATTTCTTACTCCGAAGCTGTAATATCAGGTTTTAGCGAAATCCCAAAAGCCGAGGGCTTATTCGAAGCGGTTTCAGGTCAAGTTCAAACAAAGGAGAGGTATCAGTTTATTTCCTTTTTTTTTGATGCATTTTTTTCTTCTGATTACTTATTTTTACGATCAACGTCTGCAGCTGGAAAGACTGATTACAGGGCTAGGATTCGTCTGATCAACCAGGACAAGAACAAGTACAACACTCCCAAGTATCGGTTCGTCGTGAGATTTGTATCCTCTTATTATATGCTAAACTTCATTACTTGTTAATGTTGATGCTATGTAGTGCTGTAATAGTTAATGCTCAACAATAGAAAACTTTCCGTGGGGTCGTTAGCCTTAATTTTAATATAGACCAACAAGGATATTATTGCTCAAGTATTGTCTTCTAGTATAATAAGAGGTTTAAAAGAAGCTTTAAATTTCCTTGTGGATGAAGCTAAACTCATGTGTGAACAGGTAAATGAAATACATGTTTGATGTTGTATAATGCTTTCATTTCTATGCTTTAAGTGTTCGACAATTGTTGATTATATACTCCATGTAGTTTCACAATTGTTATAGCTTTGAATAATCTCTTATATTCAATAATATAGTACTTTTTTTTCTCTTGTGTGTCAGATTGAAAGACACAAGTTTGAATTCAAGATGGTATTTCGGAGAACACTGGATCTCAGAGCTCGAAATTGTTTGGTTTAGCAGAGAATTCAATATTAGGGGCGTGAGCGTGAACTATAAACCTTATTATTGGGAATAATAAACCTTTTGGATTGTCTAGGGATTGAGGGATTTGTATGTTTATAATTTTATTTTAACTTATTTCTGTTGGGAGATGTGGAGTCGAAATCCGGGCGAAAGAAGGACGAGGACAAGCCGAGGGAGTCGAGTAGGTGTTTCTGGACTGGTGTCGGCCGACACCGAGGACTGTCGGCCGACAGGATCGTCGAACACGGAACAGCTTGTACAGGAGCTTCCTGGCGAGCGGCTAGCGGGCTGGTCGCGACCGGGTAGCGACCAGGTAGCGGGCGCTACCTTGAGGTAGCGAGCGCTACCCATGCTGTCGGGCGACAGGATAAGCTGTCGGCCGACAGGTTCAGCGAATTCTAGCGCGGATTTTTTGGCTTGGGCGGAAAGTTACGCGATTTTGTGTCCTTTTTCGACGTGGACTCCTACCTTAATTATAATTAGGGTTGTGCATAGGTTTAGGCCTATAAAAAGGCTCTCCAACAATGTTATTTTGTACATCGAGAGAATTCTAGAATAGCGAGAGACGAGAGCGAGAATACTGAGAATACGTGTGTGTGCGTTTGTAATCTCCCGGAGTCGTCTATTATTCTAGTGAAATATCTGCAGCGGCGAGTGGACGTAGCCTTATTGGGTGAACCACTATAATTCCTTGTCTCGTATATTCTTTCGTTTTATTTCTCGTCTTGTGTTATTCGTCTCTTGCAGCGACGCGATTAGGCGCAATTCCTAACAACTGGTATCAGAGCTTCAAGGGAGGCGATTGAAGAGACGATGGGAGATCTTGCGAATTTCTCTGTGACGAAATTTGATGGAAAGAACTACAGGCACTGGAAGATGCAGATCGAGGATTACCTGTACGGGAGGAAGCTGTATCAACCATTGGGTCCGAAGCCGGAGAAGATGGAAGATGATAAATGGCTTGAGCTCGACAGACAGGTTGTGGGGATAATCCGATTATCTCTGTCGATGAGGGTGGCGGATGATGTGGCCGATGAGAAGACCACTCAAGGCTTGATGAAGGCCCTTGCCAACAAGTATGAGAAGCCCACTGCCAACAACAAGATACACCTGATGAAGAGCCTATTCAACTTGAGGATGAAAGACGGATTCGATGCTGCGGCTCATATCCATGAGATGAGTTCAAACCTGAACAAGCTGAAGGCGGTCGGAATTGCGTTCGACGACGAGGTGTGTGCACTGATCTTGTTGGCGTCTTTGCCGGACAGCTGGGAGCCCATGAGGGCTGCGATTAGTAACTCCATGGGGAAGGAAAATCTCAAATTTTCTGATGTCAGAGATAGCGTTCTGGCCGAGGAATTGCGAAAGAAGGATTTTCTGGAGACACCGTCGTCTGGTTCTGCCCTGAGTGCTGAGAGCCGAGGACGAGGTCGAGGGAGCAACACTAATCATGGCAGCGGAGGCAAGAAAGTGGTTTGTTGGAATTGCAAGAAGGAGGGACATATCAAGCGGCATTGTAGGGAGTCTGCGAGGGCTCAAACCAATGCGGTGACTGACGAGGATGAAGGAGATGTCTTGCTAACATCTTCTGAGAATCCTGAAGACTCCTGGGTGTTGGATTCGGGAGCGTCGTTTCACACCACGACGAGACGCGATTGCATGGAGGGTTTCTATGCTGGGAATCGTGGGAAAGTTCGCCTCGGGGACGGTCGAACTTTGAAGGTTGGTGGTGTTGGTAACGTGACTTTGAAGATGTCTCGTAGACAGACGTTGGAGCTTTCGAAGGTTAGGTATGTGCCGAAGCTGAACAGAAATATGATCTCGGTCAGTCAGCTTGCAAGAGACGGCCATAAGGTGACCTTCGATGATAGGTCTTGGAAAGTGACGAAGGGTGCGATGGTGATTGCTCGTGGTCGAAAGACGGGCACCCTTTACACTACGGCTGGAGGTCGTGACGAGATTGGTGGGGCCGAAAACACCAATGCGCCTGAGCATTGCGGACTGGGTCATGCGAGGGAGAGTTCGGGAAAGTCTCACATGGATCGGAGTTCGGTTCTCGAGAAGCAGAGCAGAGTTCGATTCTCGGTGTTCGAGGGAGAGTCGAAGAGTGGAAAGCTGAGAAGTGACGTGGAAGATTTTCCGGTGAGAGAAGACCAACCGGATGAGATCTTGAAGACCAATCACGAGCTTTCAAGTCGAGACGATGAGGCAATGTTGGCTGGAAAATCGAGCAAGTGGGAGCTGGCAATGAGAAACGAGGCGACCTCGTTATTGTCACACGGTGCCTTGTCCGGGGAAAACAAGGAGATGCATTCGGGTAAGCTTTCTTGTGTCTCTGCTGGAGGAAAGTTTATGAAAAAGTCGAAGAGCATGATGAAGAAGGTCTGGAAATACCTGAGAAGTCGTGATGCGTCGAAGTTGGTGGAAACTTCGACTGAGCGACGTTGGTAATGACCGGGGATGCCGCTGCAGTGGGAGGTGATCGGGATTCGCCTCCAAGTGGGAGATTGTTGGGAGATGTGGAGTCGAAATCCGGGCGAAAGAAGGACGAGGACAAGCCGAGGGAGTCGAGTAGGTGTTTCTGGACTGGTGTCGGCCGACACCGAGGACTGTCGGCCGACAGGATCGTCGAACACGGAACAGCTTGTACAGGAGCTTCCTGGCGAGCGGCTAGCGGGCTGGTCGCGACCGGGTAGCGACCAGGTAGCGGGCGCTACCTTGAGGTAGCGAGCGCTACCCATGCTGTCGGGCGACAGGATAAGCTGTCGGCCGACAGGTTCAGCGAATTCCAGCGCGGATTTTTTGGCTTGGGCGGAAAGTTACGCGATTTTGTGTCCTTTTTCGACGTGGACTCCTACCTTAATTATAATTAGGGTTGTGCATAGGTTTAGGCCTATAAAAAGGCTCTCCAACAATGTTATTTTGTACATCGAGAGAATTCTAGAATAGCGAGAGACGAGAGCGAGAATACTGAGAATACGTGTGTGTGCGTTTGTAATCTCCCGGAGTCGTCTATTATTCTAGTGAAATATCTGCAGCGGCGAGTGGACGTAGCCTTATTGGGTGAACCACTATAATTCCTTGTCTCGTATATTCTTTCGTTTTATTTCTCGTCTTGTGTTATTCGTCTCTTGCAGCGACGCGATTAGGCGCAATTCCTAACAATTTCTTGAACAACCATTTGATCTACCTTTTAACTCGATTTAGAGAAGTGAGTGTTAACTGTGCTCGGACATGATTTATCTCTCATTACCTTGATATTGAAAAATGGAACCCACGCCTTATTATAATCATTATTGATTTAATTTTGTTTCTTACTCACTTGGGTTAATTTTGCATAGTATTATGAAATTCTGTTTACACTTATGCAAGTTAAAAAGAAAAGTGTAGTTATAATTTTGAACAAGAAATAATAATATAGTCGTTAGCTCAGTTGACCACACTTGAATTGGGGAGCTTATGTAAATCGGAGACACCGTCTGTGTGAGTATTTAATAATAATAATAATAATAATAATAATAATAATAATAATAATAATAATAATATAATTGTGATATTTAATTGTTTAAAAGTAAATTTGCTCAACATATGCAAGTTATTAGGAGTTTAGACTCATATTCTGGCCAATTCGGACTATAATTTCTTAGGCCCATTAAAGAGATCCAATATATAGTCAGCCCAACATAAAATCTTTCGGCCAACCCAATTTTTGAAACAAGTATAAATAGATGTTCGATCCGTTCTCAAATGTGCAAATAACAAAATCGTTCAATTCTTCAAACTTCCAAGGCTAGGGTTATACATCAATTTCATCATCGAAGATTCGAAGGTACTATTTGATTAATTGATTTAATCATCTTAATATTCGAAACCGTGTCTGAGGTTTCTAAGATCGATCGGACTATTAATCATTCGCCGTGTAATCGATATAGACAAAATCATGTTCGAATATGATTTGCGTATTTTTTTTCTACGTTTGAAGTATTTGATTTTATGTTTTGAGTTGAGAGTATTTTATTTTCTCGCATGGATCGATTTTCTTGTCAAACTTAGTTTTATATATACTGTATATATCAACTTATTGAAGATAGGGAATTATTGCGTTGGTGGCGATTAGAATATGTTGGAAGTTTTGAATTTAATTTGAACTGTTAAAGTTTGATTGTCACCATACGAAGCCCCATTCGGATTACCGGGGATTTTTTTTAGTTTGAATGAATTGTTAGAGCATGTTTTATTTGATTTGCTAATTAGAGTTTATTTGCTAATATGACGTCTCGTCCCTATGTTTGTAATGTTTGTTATGTACAGTTTTTATGTTTTTTAAATAAAAATATCATGTGCATCAGTGCATTAAAACTTTAAATACTGTGAATGATCAATCCTGTGTTTTTGAAGTCAGCAATATCCAAGAACAATCATGGCCGGGGATGAAAATCAAAATGAGGTGATGGAGGTTAAAGATGTAAGTTTTAATCAAAGTATTAAAAATGTTGTTTTATGAATTGAATGGCATCTGTTTTCTTAGTATTTCCTTCTCTGCTAGTGTAATCTTATTGTCCTTCACTCCTTAATTTGTAGCTTTATAAAAAATAAAAAAATTATGTAGCAATGTTCTGTATTTTGATTTAGATTAATAAATTTGTGTTATTGTGTTATCATGATGTCTTAAAAATACTGCTATATTAGATATTCACAAGTTTACTGAAGACCAAATTTTATATGTTCGACATCTTGGAGATGATATCAAACTCAGCTCAAAGCTACTTGAAGTTAGTAAACCCCTTTAAAGTTATTGCTGATACTAATCGAGTTACGAATGGGTTGATGCTGTAATATTTGATGCTCTTGAAACTATACAAAGACTAACTTTGACTCAATTATTAGATTAGACAATTGAAAGCAATGATATATTAAATGCTTGATGGATGTCATGTTGATGTTAAATATGTTTGTTGTTACTGTTGCTTAAATTTATAACTGTTAGTGAAGCTCTTTTATTATAAATGTACGATATAACCAAATATTATATTGTTTATACATATTATTCCATGAACTAGATGGTCATGGACATTTTATCTGATCTTCATTATTATTATGTGTTTCAGATAGCTCCTTTTGATCCAACAAAAAAGAAGAAAAAGAAGAAACCAGTGCCTCAAGATCTAGCTGTAGAAGAGCCTGTTGGTGATTTAGTCGAGAAAACTGAGAGCTTAGCTGGTAAATATCTAATCAGTATTCCAGAAAGCATTGTCTTGAACAACTTTTTACTGTGCTACTATTACCTTTTCACATACTTTTACTCATTATTATTTATAACATCCTTGTGCAGTTACTGATTCTCTTGAAACTTCATTTGCTGGTCTAAAAAAGAAAAAGAAAAAGGCGGTCAGTAGAAATCAATTTTGTCACTGAATTGGTGTTAGTTGCTTAAACTTATAACGTTTATTTACATGAAATCACGTGACACTTTTTCAGGCGCATTCAGATCTTCTGAATGAAGAAACAGAGAACGTGGAGGACGCCTTGGATGGTAAGACTATCCTTATTTGAAACTCCATTTAATTTATGACATTTTGAACTTTGCTTTGGATCTTGTTAATTTTCTTCTATAATCTTTAGATACAATTAGAGAGGATGAGCAAGGAGAAGGAATTGCTTTGCAACAGTACCCATGGGAAGGAAGTGATAGGGATTATAAATATGAGGAGGTAAGTTATACACAGAATATTTAGGTCATTAGGTGGCCTAATTTGTTTATTTTTCCCTCCTGCGTACCATATATGTAAAAATAAACAAAAAGAGAGCAACTAGGGAGATCTTGATAATTTTTTTCCTGCATTAATTGAAAGTCATAAACTTCTTAATAGTTGAAGTTGACTCCTTTCCTTCCATGTGATGTATCTTCCA
Source organism: Euphrasia confusa (assembly GCA_954870475.1). Classification (NCBI taxonomy): domain Eukaryota; kingdom Viridiplantae; phylum Streptophyta; class Magnoliopsida; order Lamiales; family Orobanchaceae; genus Euphrasia; species Euphrasia confusa. Next base: position 41,539,664 of record OX940956.1, on the reverse strand, counting down.
CTGGTGGTTTTCATCTTTGGTTTGCTTTAACATGTGCAGCTTCTTGGGCGGGTCTTCAACATTCTTCGTGAGAATAATCCCGAGCTTGCTGGAGATCGGCGCAGGACAGTTATAAGACCTCCTCAAGTTCTTCGTGAAGGAACAAAGAAAACTGTCTTTGTGAATTTCATGGACTTGTGTAGAACGTAAGTAAGATTAACCTATTTTCAGAAAAAGATTCTTTAGATTAAGTTATTATGTCATTAATCTCTTGCTACCGTGAAAAAGCCAAATCTAGCGTCTTTTTGCTGTTTATTTTTCCATTTGATCTTTCACAAGCAAGACATATTATATGAAACATTTCACTCAAACTTGTTTTGACAGTTTCTCGTCTATTAGATATCTTGATTGTGTTCAAGTTGGCTCAACTTAATGTTGTTTTATGGATGTAAATCATGTAACTGATTCATTGTGTTCCCTTTTTATAGGATGCATAGACAACCTGAGCATGTCATGACTTTCTTGCTGGCTGAAATGGGAACAAGTGGGTCACTGGACGGACAACAAAGATTGGTTGTGAAAGGGAGGTTTGCTCCCAAGAATTTTGAGGGTATTCTGCGACGCTATATTAGTAAGTATTTATTCAATTTAAAGAATCTTGATGAAACTTGTGGCTATATCATAGTCTATGGGTTTGGAATGTCATTCATTTATTGTGCTACGAGTCTACGTTAGATACTAGATGACAATTCCAAATTTTATGCTTTTATACAACTTATTTTTTGTATTTATCTTCTTTTGGAATGTTATATGTATGACCTATGACTCCAAATACAGTATATACGCTGTCTTCCTAATACTTTTGTTCTTTTAAATGACAGATGAGTATGTCATATGCAATGGCTGCAAAAGTCCAGATACTATCCTGTCCAAGGAAAATCGTCTTTTCTTTCTCAGATGCGAGAAGGTATATTTATCCTATCTTTAAATTCAAATATCCTCGAGCATTGTCTTGCTTAAAATATACTCCTTTTTCTTGGAACAATTACAAAGTATTTGAAAATGAAACATTTACTAAATTTTATCTAGGCCCGTGATGATGGAACAATTTGCCTACATTGTCTGATTACTTATTCTGAGTGATACAGTTCAATATCTGAGGTCTCAGGTGTAATAAAAAATTAAAAATTGCTGCCATACCTTAATCTATTTAGAAATTATGACTAGACATAATCTATTTGACCTATCAGCCAGCTTCCCCTACCACTAATGTGGGTTGTAAATTATGGCGTGTACAGTATAAACAAGCAATGATATTGTATTATGACATTATGATAGTGCTCAACATTTTTTTGTTCTGAAATTGTTGTAGTGTGGTTCCGGGCGATCGGTTGCTCCAATCAAGGCTGGCTTTGTTGCTCGTGTTGGCCGTCGGAAAGCAGGGACATGATGAAAACCTATTGATCTTTTTGAATTTTGAATTTTGTTCCAAATAAAAACCTTCATTTATTTTTGGTATACCTATTGGTTTAGTTGGAGAAATTTTAAAACGTTGTGGATTTAGAGATATGATTAGCACTAATTACGCAACTAGTACTTATTTTTTCATATTATATCTGTCTATATTTTCTCTTTCTGCTCTAAACCCTTTTTTGAGTTTTTTCAGCAAGTACTCGAAAGGTTATTATAAATTGTGTTAAAAATACTGTTGACAAACATGTACAGTAGTATAAATATTTATTTGCTAAAATTTAAATGTATTTATACATTTATTAAATGTTGTGTAAACTTAGAATAAAACATAAGATTAATCAATTTTAATAATTGTAATTATAGGCATATTCAATTGAAACTTTTAAATAGTGATGCATATTAAAAGAATATTACTGTATATGGGATTAAATTAATATTTTTATAGTAATAATAATAATTTTTATAAATTTATATTATTATTCAAAATTATGAAATTTAATTCAACAAATGAAAATACTTATCTACTTTTGAAATGACGTAATTTGTAAGTACAGTAACTACAAATAAAATTAAGTTGAAAACAACTCACAACATAAAACCCGATTTTAGGCCTACGTTCACTCAGCCCATCTATTCATAGAATGGTATTTCCGTAATATGCTCATTTCAATTCACATCCTAGGGTTTAGCTATAAAATCCTCCCCTGATTTCCAGCTCGCCTGCGGCTCGCTCTCAGACTCTCTGTTCAACAATGGTGAGATTCTCCCAGCTCTCCAATTTTACTACTGTATTTTTTAATAATCCATTTTTTAAATCTGAATTTATATTTTTTCATCGTCTTCTTCCTAGTTATTGTCGTTGGTTTCGATTATGTTAATTGCAGTAATTTCTGATTCCGAAGCTGCAATTTCAGGTTTTCGCGAAAGCCCAAAAGCCGAGGGCTTACTCGAAGCGGTTTCAGGTCAAGTTCAAACGAAGGAGAGGTATCAGTTCATATGCATTTTATCCCTTTTTTTCCCGGTCTTTAACGTAGTTTTGCATTCGTGTGTTTTTTTCCTTTTCTGATTGCTTGTTTTTACGATCAATGTCCGAAGCTGGAAAAACTGATTACAGGGCTAGGATTCGTCTGATCAACCAGGACAAGAACAAGTACAACACTCCCAAGTATCGGTTCGTCGTGAGATTTGTATCCTCTTATTATATGCTAAACTTCATTACTTGTTAATGTTGATGCTATGTAGTGCTGTAATAGTTAATGCTCAACAATAGAAAACTTTCTGCGTGGTCGTTAGCCTTAATTTTAATATAGACCAACAAGGATATTATTGCTCAAGTATTGTCTTCTAGTATCACTGGAGATATGGTTTTGGCTTCGGCGTATTCCCATGAGTTGCCTGGCTATGGGCTTGAAGTTGGTCTGACAAATTATGCTGCAGGTATATTAATTATATGAAAATCGGGTCACGAATTTCTTCTTTAGATTCCGTGTGCTTGTGCTTCTAATCAGAGTGGTTTGACCAGCTTATTGCACTGGGCTTCTCCTGGCACGACGTGTTCTGAAAACCCTTGAGATGGATGACGAGTACCAAGGCAACCAAGAGGTATAGGAAATAATGTGTAGTAATGAGTATCTAGATTTTATTGTTCATTTGTGAAATGCTGCATGAATTTAACTCTGAATCTGTTTAATTAGGCTACTGGAGAGGATTACTCTGTTGAACCAGCTGAGACACGAAGGCCATTCCGTGCTTTACTTGATGTTGGCCTACTTAGAACAACCACTGGGAATCGTATATTTGGTGCTCTTAAGGTATTTATTCAATTGTCATTTTTTGCTTGGGTACTGTATAATATATGTTCTCTGGTAACATTTAAATGTGTGAATGGTAGCTGTCCTCGGGTATTCTGTTTTGTCATTATTTGATTTGAATATCAATCTATACATTGTGTTTTGAAGTATCGGTCTATGTTTAATAATTACAGGGTGCATTAGACGGTGGGCTGGATATACCTCACAGTGACAAAAGGTTTGCTGGCTTTTCAAAGGATTCTAAGCAACTTGATGCAGAAGTTCACAGGAAATACATTTACGGGGGCCATGTTGCATCATATATGACGGTATTTGCTTCTAATGCTATTACGCCTAGTAGTTTATAGGGAACAGTTTTGTTAAAATGGAATAGAGAAATGGTCCAATCTCAAACTGTTTCATCCATTTATTTATTATTTTCAGACTTTGTTGGAAGATGAACCAGAAAAGTTTCAAACCCACTTCAGTCTGTATGCCAAGAAAGGACTTGAGTCTGATGACCTAGAGGCACTATATAAGAAAGTACACGCTGCTATCCGTGCTGACCCGACTATTAAGAAGTCGGAAAAGTCAGAACTCAAGGAACACAAACGGTGAGTAATATGATATATAATGGATGATGTTTATGGGATTCTTATTATATTAGTGGCTCCTAGTTATAATTATATTGCTTTTCACTTATCTTGTTATATGCAGTGGCCAATCATTTAATATGATTCTTTTTTCTGGCATCAGGTTCAATCCGAAGAAACTCACTTACGAAGAGAGGAAGGCTAACTTGATTGAACGTTTGAATGCTCTCAACTCTGCTGCTGGGGCTGATGAAGATGATGAGCCTGATCAGTGAGAGTGAAGATGACTGCTTATTGCAGTTTTATTTTGAAATTATCGACATATCTCATTTTTGTAGCTTCTATTGCTCTTTTAGTCGAACATACTTTTAAGCATCATAGTATAAATTGGTTCTGTTCGTGTTATCGAGGGATTTTGAAAATATTGGTTTAACCGTATTATAATCTATACTGTCTTTTACATTTTAGTTGAATTTCAATTATTTAAATAATTATTATAAGCTCTTTCTAATAACTTGGTCGGGCTTTAAATTTGCTTACCTTTTCAAAGTTATTATGACTCATATTCTGGCTGATTTGGACCATGATTTCTGAGGCCCATTAAATATCTTTCGGCCAACCCTATTCTGGAAACCAGTATAACTAGATATTCGATCGTTCTCAAGGACAAATAACCCAAATAACGATTTCGTTCAATTCTTCAAACTTCTAAAGGCTAGGGTTTTACATTAGTTTCGTTCTCAAGGACAAATAACAATTTCGTTCAATTCTTCAAAAATATAAAGGCTAGGGTTTTACGTCAGTTTCGAAGATTCGAAAGTAATATTTGATTTATTGATTTAATCATCTTACAATTGAAAACCGTGTCTGAGATTTTTATGATCGATCGGACTGTTAATCGTTCGCCATGTAATCGATATAGACAAAATCATGTTCGGATATGATTCGAGGGTTTTTTCTTTTCTCGTATGGATAATTTTTTTCTGTCAACACTTTAGTTTATATATATCAACTTATTGAAGATAGAAAAATCGTGGGTTAGTTGTGATTAGACTATGTTGGAAGTTTTGAAATTGATTTGAATTGTTAATTTTTGATTGTCATATTACTTTATTTGCAATGTAATAATGACGTCTCGTCCCAATGTTCGTAACGTTTGTTATGTACAGTTTTAATGTTTCTTAAATAAAATAATATTACGTGTATTAAAACTTAAAATACTTTGGATGATAATGTCTGTGTTTTTTTAATTCAGCTAAGGAGAAATATCCAAGAACAATCATGGCCGGGGATGAAAATCAAAATGCGCAGGTTAAAGATGAAGTAGCAGATGTAAGTTTTAGTCAACGTATTTAAAATTGTTGTGCTATGAATTGGATGACACATCTGTTTTCTTTTTATTTCCCTCTATTCTAGAAGTTCCAAGTTTTTTTTTTATTAATTTCGAATTGTCCGTCCTTTTAATTTAATCGTAGATTAGTTTCTGATTTTTTTTGGAGGGGAATTTGAAATTGAATGGATTTTCAGGAAAATTATGCTCTTCTTATGGAGAGAGAATGGAATTATCCACCACATCTCACAAGAAAGACCACTTTGCTCAGATTTTTCATGGAGGTATAATAATGTCGTGTATGTATATATAGTGTTCGTACTCGGGTAGTCGGGTGGTATATTTCTACAATAACACAAGTTAATATACCTACTGCAGGATAAAAATTTAAAGAATTTGGTTCAACGATTAAAGCATAAGTCCCAAGTTATGAACATCCTGAATACTCTTTTCAATTCCCTGAAAAGAGCTCACCATCTTCTCGAGTCCCTAAAGAAATCTCACAACGATGTTACCTGTCTAAAAGTGATTGCATTTTTTGACGATAAAGCGAAAGAGCTGTTTAATTGTCCAGAATTCAGTTATGCCTTTTCGGACTTGTATTACGAGGTATATATTTCGAGGTTCATAGTTAAAATATTAACTTCATGATATTTTCTCAGCATACTCATTTTGTATATACACACATACATGTGGACAGGAAGAGGAGTTGTACTCCATTGTTTCTTACCTAGTGATGTACAAAAATGAAAGACAACCTCGCGAACGAATGATGAGACTCATGAATGACCCCTTCATTGATATCTTTGTGGAAGAGACTGCAATTTTACACAAAGCAAGGTTTTTTCTTCTATCAATAGCGAGTTGAATGTGACCCGGTCTCGTCTCGGAATTCCGTTATATTTTTTTATCTTGTCTCCTTTGTATTTTTATTAAAGGGTTGTCTTGAGTGTTTTATTCGGCTGTTGGATTGATGAAGCAATTTGTCGAAAGTTGGCCAGATCGATAATAGATGATGAAAGATTTCAGCAACTGTTTATGCTTGATACTGATTTTTCAGATACAGATCAGGTATTGAAGAGATTTATTTTACTACTTAAGCTTATTGCGTTTATAATTTTTTGCTTGTCAGTTGTTTTTTGGTGACTAAATGATGTTTAGGAAGAGGATGCAGAAGACACCTCAAGTCCCAAAGGAATGCAAACCACTGATAAAGTCATTTCGGAAGAAGAGTTGGAGGATATCTATCCGCCACTGGATATTCTTTGTCCTACTAGAAGTGAATGCATCTATAATGTATGTTATCCTATATTTTTTTTGCTTTATATCTCTCTTTTTCTATTTTTTTATATATGTGTGTGCGTGTTTGTACAGAGAAAGTACTCAAAGGTTCTGGCTGAGCAAGTAAATTATCACGAAGAACTTAAGTCAATGATAGATGACATCGTGCATTCCCTTCGATATGCTTCTACGGATGGTGATGGGCCAAAACTTAATCAATTGTTTAGTTGTTCTAACTTTATTAAGGCTTGTGTTGAGACGTGTCGTCAGGTATTTTTATTTATTACTGTACATTTCTATAATAATTTATACATGATATTTGTCGGTTAATTTATACTACAACTTCAAATAGCCGATTTTCTAATTCTCTTATATATATATACAAACAGGAAGGTTGCTATACTCTAATTTATGACATTGATATTTACAAAAATGAACAAACACCTGACAATCGAATCAAGTTTGTTTCGGAAGACGTCTTCTTCAAAAAATTTGTTTTGGGATCAAATGAAAATCTTGATATGACGAGGTTTGTGAAATTCTTTATAAGTCATTTGTTTATAACTTGTGTGTATGCATTTTTATTATGGTTGTATCCACCGACACACGGTAGTGCTATCATTTTAGATGTATCTAAAGTATTATTTTCTTATAGGAGAGTCTTGAGTGTTTTACTGAGCTACTGGAGTGATGAGGATCTTCATAGAAATGTGGGTCGAGGAGTACTCAAATTAAAAGACAATCATCTATCGGTGAATGTGTCAACGAGACCTTTAAAAATCAATGGTGTTAAAGTTTCTACTTCTATTGAGGTAGATAATTATATTTTTTTGTGCCGACTATGTTCTCATGATTCATTTGTTGAAGAGAGTTATTTTACTATTTGAGCTTTGCAAATACGATTTTTTGCTTGTCAGTATTTTTTTTGACAACTAACTGATTTTCAGCTTGAGAATATTTATCGAATGCGCAAAGCGAATAAGAGCAAGGACAGACTCAATGCATCAGATGCTGAAGACAGTCTGAGTTCGAAAAGGATACATGACACTGAGGATGTATTAGACGCAAAAGACACCTCAGATCTCAAAGGAGCTACTGAGGAAATTGATATGCTTGCCCGAGATGGTTTCTTGAAGCCGCATGAAATTCTGGATCGAACTATAACTGAGTGCATCTATTATGTATGTTATATCATATGTTTTATTGTTGCTTTATACTCCGGCCCTTTTTTTTTTTTTTTTTGTGTGTGTGCGCTTTATACTCCCTTTTATTTTCTTTTTCTTTTGACTTTTCAATTAATGTTTTCTATGCTTTTGTGTTCGTGTGTCTATACAGAGAAAGTACTCAGAGGTTTTGGCTCTTGAAGTAAATAAACATAGGCATCTGACTTCAATGATAGATGAGATTATGAGTTCTCTTCGAAAATGTTGTAAAGATGGAGATGGGTTGCATTATTTTAATTTAAAATTAAAACAATTATTTAATTGTTCTGATTTTAAGGATTCCTGCGTTGAGACATGTTTTCAGGTATTTATATATTTTTTTGTATTTCTATAATATTTTAGTACTTCATAATATTTGCGAGTTCATTATTATGTCTAATGGCTTAGCATTCTAATTCTCTCTTATATTTACACACACAAACAGGTGAATTCCTCTTGTCTGGTTTATGACATTGAGGTTTACAAAAATGAACAAACAACTGAAAATCAAATCAAAGTTCTTTTGGAAGACGTTTTTTTCAAGAAATTTGTCTTGGTAGCAAATGAAAGACTTACAATTACGAGGTTTGTGAAATTCTTTAGGGCACTTGTTTATAATTTATGCCGCGTATAAATGTTTTATATTTATATCTTATGGGTGTACACCATCACACCTAGTGCTATGATTTTGGATGTGTCTAAAGTATACATATTTTTCTTATAGAGGAGCTTTGAGTGTTTTACTAGGCTACTGGAGTGATTATGCTCTTCACAGAAATGTGTGTGGATTACTAAGTGATTATAAAAGAAAACGTCAATCATTGGATGGGCAAACGGGGCGTGCAAAAATTAAGGGTTTTAAAGTTTCTCCAACTATTGAGGTAGATTTATTATATTTTTTGTCTCGTCTGTTTTTTTCATAATTCATTTGTTGATAAACAACATTTAGTCTTGTTCAATGTTTCATTGTGAATGAAAATTATAGGGTTTGAAAGAAGCAATGATTTTAAGTTTCCGTATGGATGAAGCTAAACGCATGTGTGAACAGGTAAATTACATACATGTTTGATACATAGTTGTATATATAATGCTTTCATATCTATGCTTTACGTGTTCGACAATTGTTGATTATATACTTGCATAACTTTGAATAATCTTTTGTATTCAATATTTTTTGATTTTCTTTTTTCTCTTGCGTGTCAGATTGAAAGACACAAGTTCGAATTCAAGCTCAAACTTTTATATCGCGAAAAACACTGGATCTCAGGGCTCGAAATTGTTTGGTTTGGCAAGGAATTCAAGATTAGTGGTCTGAGCGTGACCAATGAACCTTATTATTGGGAATAATAAACTTTAGGATTAGCTAGAGATCGAGGGATTTGTATGTTTGGAATTTTATTTTAACTTATTTCATAACACCCTTGACTCGATTTAGAGAACGAGGGTTAACTTTGCTCGAACATGATTTATCTCACGTCCCCATGCTATTTAAAAATGGAATCCCGACACCTTATTATCATCTAAGATTGGTTTCACTTTGTTTCTTACTCACTTTGGTTAATTTTGTGAAATTGTGTTGATTACGTTTTTATTTTTTCTCAATTTTTCTATTTTGTTACAAATTGCACTTGAGAGATTTTGCATTCTTGTGCGCGTTCTTTTGCACACCCTCTCCTCAATTTCAGCTCGCCCGCGGCTTCGCTCTTAGGTTCTTTGTTCAACAAGGGTGAGATTCCCACAGCTCTCCAATTTTACTACTGTATTTTTTTATAAGTCATTTTTTTAATCTGAAGTTCAATTGCTTCGTCGACTTCTTCTGTGTGATTGTCGTTGGTTTTCGGTTACGTGAATTGCCGTCATTTCTGATTCTGAAGCTGTAATATCAGGTTTTCGCGAAAGCCCAAAAGCTGAGGGCTTACTCGAAGCGGTTTCAGGTCAAGTTCAAACGAAGGAGAGGTATCAGTTCATATGCATTTTTATTCTTTTTTTTCGATGCAATTTTTTTTCTGATTACTTATTTTTACGATCAATGTCCGCAGCTGGGAAGACTGATTACAGGGCTAGGATTCGTCTGATCAACCAGGACAAGAACAAGTGATGCTATGTAGTGCTGTGATAGTTAACTGTTGGGGGCTGATGAAGGAAAGGCTCACTTGATTGAACGTTTGAATGCTCTCAACTCTTCTGCTGGGGCTGATGAAGATGATGAGTCTGACCAGTGAGAGTGAAGATAATTGGTTACTGCAGTTTTATTTGAAATTATCCACAATTCTCATTTTTGTAGCTTCTGTTGCTCGTTTAGTCGAAAAAGTATAAATTTGTTCTGTTCGTTTTATCAAATTATTCTAATATTGCTTTAACATATCAAAATCTATGTTGCCTTTTACATTTTAATTTAATTCCAGTTATTTAAATTATCATTTTTTAATGAGATAAATTTTCTGTTTTCACAAGCAAATCCATATTCTTCAAACTTTCTCTTTTTAATTATTTACAGAATTTCTACTAGAAGAAAATAATCCCTGTTCTTTTCAAAAGCAAATAATTGCAATTTTTCACCACAATAAAGTTTTGAAAAATAAATTGCAGTTCTCATTAATGTAGCATGCTTGTTATATTGAAGAAATTATAACTACATAAATTGTTTATGGAGTCAACATTATTTATACAGCCATCCAAAAGTGAAGAAGAATCGAGTCAGGGCTGATTAAGAGAGAAAAAAAATAAAATAAAAATCAAGTCTTAAACCACAGTAAGAGATGTGAATTGAACCAAAGTCTCAGTCTTTTAGGCTCCCGAAGAATCTAGAGAGTGGCAAGGGTCCATCAGCCTCGTCATTTTGTTTCGATCTTGACCGATGCCTTTTATCTTTTTTCTTTCTCTTCAACCTTGACTTTGATCTTTTTGACTCTCTCTCGTCTTCATCACTGCTAGATGTTTCTGATGACGAACTTGAACTTGAACTAGGATCAGAAGATCTTCTTGAATGCTAAATACAAAATACAGAATGATTACTCAAGTTATTAGCATTTCACAATAACATTTTATTCAAGAAACATGCAAAACTTGTTTTTCACCTCGTACAACTGACATATGAAAATTACAAGATGGATCGATATATAGCAACAAGTATATTCATGTTATAACTCAATTACCCAATCACAAAACCTAAAGACAAGGGTCACTGACTCACTGGCATACTCCAGATACATATTTTGACCATCAAAACGGTGTCTACTAAAAACAAAGGGTAGTTTATTTTCAAATATGTTGGTAAAAGAAAATTAAAGAAATGCCTTAACATAACACTAACATATTAATCTCTTCATTCACAACTTTAACATAAGTAAAAATTATCCACTTAATTTACATAGATGGTTAACAGGGAAATGGTTTACACACCTTTCGCTTCTTGCTGCTATGTTTTCTCGAATCTTTCTCCTTTTTGTCTGCAATAATAATCAATGATATTAGAGCTTATTCACTAGAATTAGGCGAATTCCTCATTCACCCAATTCATTACCTTTTTTACGGCTGGATTTGCTGCTTGAGTGGTTTTTCCCATGGGCAAGCTTGCGTGCCCTTTCCGCATCAAGCTGGGCTCTATACTCTATCATCATCTTGTCTTTATCTGCTTCCAATTCCCCCTTTTTCATTTCTTCTTCCTAACAATTACAGCATTAGAATCTAGGTACACAAATAAAGGATAAACTATACTTTATAGAATTTAATATACTAAAAAGAAACTCAAAAATTAATATCCAGAGAACATGGAAAACACTATTCACAACCTACAGCTACACAAATAGATGAGATGGGCTTGTTTCTTGTTGGTAGCAATCTTTAATGCATTAATATATTTCCAGAGAAAAAATAGAGACTAATCCTTTCCATGATACAAATCTCAAGATTCAAACCAATAACAATTAACAGAAAAATAGTTATTTCTTGCGAATAGCAAGTGACAAAAAAAGGAAAAATAAAAGGTGGGAGGTTGCTACTAGTTTTCAAAAACCTTGATGACACCATAAACAAAAGCCTACTAGTTTTCAAATTAGCTTAGACAGGATTTGTTATGGTTGGGAGTAGGATCAATTTGCTAGCATTAAGCCTTAAAGTGGACATAAAACATAACACATATACACTAGACAGTATTTCACTTGAGCACTCTTATGTTAGATATTCCTTGGTTGTTCATCCGAGCACAACAGAACTGTGGGCATATATTCTCAAACGAAAAGGAGTTAACCACAAAGAATTTAAAGGAGGCATATTTAGCAATCTAGTAATGGAATGATTATCTCATCCACTAAGTCAATTATACTTTTCAAGATAATTTAAGTGAAGCAACTCTAGATTGAAAATAGGATATACCCAATTTGCAGATGCTAGGTACATTTCGACAATAATCTGTTACTCATCACAAACACTTCAAGGTGTAATAATTGACATGCGAAAATGAAATGAAAGTGTGCAGCAAGTTTACACCCAAAGAAAAGCAAATCATGATTAAAAGATTCTATATGAAACAAGAAGAGCAGATAAGAGAGTTGTGTAAGGAAATGAAAGCTAAGAGTGCAGTTTCATAAGTCACCTTTTGCTTCTTTTTGTACTCCTCCCACGTAATTGTATGAGAAGTCTTGAGACTTGCCAAACGAGCAGCATGCCATTCTGGTGAATGAAATGAACCATCCATCTGCGACAGTCCCATCAGAAGCAGCCATACAAGACATATGGGTGGAAAAAAACTCTATTCTAGAAGTCATTAAAATATCAAGTATACATTGATAAATTATACTATCTTTCTCCATGAACATGCTTACTAAATATATTATGTTTTGAGGTGTTCTACAGTGTATTTTGGGTACTGTATCTGTACCCATGAAATTAAATTCAGCATAGTACTTCAAGAATCTGAATCATTACATAATTAGATTAGAACACAGGTGTGGTACCAAAAACAAAAACCATATAATTTCACTATGCTATATTTCCTAACCGAAAACCTGATACCCGAGTTACTCAAGCAAAAGAAAACAACTTTTTGGCTCCAACAAATTAATCACTCTACATAAGAAATGAGCCCCGTCTAAACATGGATTAAGTAGTGGTTTATCTACGTATAAATACCAGCCATGAGATCAACAGCAATGACCATATCATGTGAAACTCATGTGAGAAACACAGAAAAACTATAACCAAGTATCGAAAACTCGGGTCCTAACACAAACTGCTATAGGTTTTCGAATCCCGATTCTAATACTATGAACCCTACAATCTAACTCAATTCTACTCCATAAACACACCTCACAACGACTTTCATACACAATTAGGGCATCCCAAGAACACAGCCAGAGCTCTAAATTCTCACCCCCATAAATGATAAATATAAATTCACATAAACAAGAAGCAAATTTATGTGCCCAATACAGTGTATCTCAGCATCTAACAATCTCTTATCCTTACAGCCCAACAAAATTCATACTAACATCCTAAAAATCAAAACGCACACACAGAGCATACATCCATAAAAGATAGCAAAAAGAAAACAGTATGAAAGGGTACAAACCATGCCATCCTCAACCTCGTCGGGCCCAGCTGAGCTCGACCCGAGGCGGGATCTCTGCATCGCTTTGTACGCTTGATTTTTCCCCATTTTTACTGTGTAATCTTTTTCAAAGACTAATGAAACCCAAATCGATATAGGGTTTCGGGAGAATTATGAGCTTGGGGATTGAACGAAAATTATTGGAAGGTTTAGGTCATGTATGGATGGAGGGTATGTTTGGAATGATATTTTTTCCTTTTAAAAAATAAAATAAAATATGATTTGATAGAAATTATTTTGAAAAAATAAAAAAGTTTTTATTTTTATTTGTATTTTTACGAGTGATTGTGGTTATTCTTCTATTTTCAGTTCACCCGAGTTGTGTACTGTGATTCAATCTCCAAATTTCGACCTTAATACAAATTTATCGTAGTCGGCTCGACCCGATTTTGAATTTGGTAACAAAGTATGGATGGATGGATGGAGGGGTCTGAGCACGTTTAAATTTAAGTAAATTTTAATCGATCAACTCAATACTCGACTCGACTCAACTTGATTACAACGCGGTTAGCATGTTAGAAATAAAGTAAACGGGATTAGTCGACAACGAAAATAACAACAAAGAAAGACGGAAAGTAAAACGGCAAGTTGCTGGCCGAAGCGTTTGCACTGTCTGCAAATCAGTAAAGCTCCGTGTATACTACGGTTACAGGCTCTTTGACCCCAAAGATATAACGGCTAGCGGGGATCGAACGATCGCACACTGAATCGAACCCTCGATTTGAATGAAAAAAGTTAGAACAGAGCACACTATGCAAATGATGATATGAAGGCTGTATTTTTTCTCGTGTGAAATGAATGCATGCTCTCGTCTATTTATAGACTGCACTTGAGGAGGAGTTACACACCACACCACTACCTGGTGGTTATTGGTAAGTGCATGGGCAGTTCCATGCGAGTCCCTAAAGAAAGCTCACGACGATTTACCTGTTTAAAAGTGATTGCATTTTTTGACGATAAAGCGAAAGAGCTGTTTAATTGTCCAGAATTCAATTATGCCTTTTTGGACTTGTATTACTAGGTATATATTTCGAGGTTCATATCGATAATAGATGATGAAAGATTTCAGCGAGTGTTTATGCTTGATATTGATTTTTCGGATACAGATCAGGTATTGAAGAGACTTATTTTACTATTTAATCTTATTGTGTATATGGTTTCTTGCTTGTCAGTAGGTCTTTGGCGACTAACTGATTTTTAGGAAGAGAATGTAGAAGACACCCCAGTCCCACAGGAGTGCAAGCCACTGAGAGGAAGTCATTTCGAAAGAGGAGTCAGAGGATATATATCTATCCGCCACTAGACATTTTCCGTCCTACTAGAACTTAATGCATCTATAATTTATGTTATATCTTATGTTTTTTGTGCTTTATACTCTCCTTTTAAATTTTTTATATATGTATGTGTGCGTTTCTGTACAGAGAAAGTACTCAAAAGTTCTGACGAGCAAACAACTTCAATGATAGATGAGATTGTGCATTTCCTTCGAAATGCTTCTACTGATAGTGATAGACTACAAGATTGTATTTTTAAAGTTTATCAATTGCTTAATTGTTCGGACTTTATTAAAGCTTGTGTTGAGACGTGTCTTCAAGTATTTCTATTTATTATTGTACATTTCTATAATGTTTTATTATATGATATATTTGTCCATTAATTAATATTACTTCAAATAGCGTAGGATTCTAATTCTCCTTTAATAACTCTTTCCCATATATATTGTATTGTACATACAAACAGTAAGGTTGCTCTACTCTAATTTATGATATTGATATTTACAAAAATGAACTAACAGCTGATAAACGAATCAAGTTTCTTTTGGAATACGTCTTCTTTAAGAAATTTATTTCAGGAGCAAATGAAAATCTTAAAATTACGAGGTTTAATTTGTGAAATTCTTCGTGACATTTATTTATAAATTATGCCTACGAATATTTATTTAATTATGTTTTAGGGGTGTATCAACCACCACACTCATCTATCACTTTAGATACATTTAAAGTATATATATTTTTCTTATAGGATAACCTTGACCTTGTTTTACTGAGCTACTGAACTTATGACGCTCTTCATAGAAATGTGGACCGAGGACGCTATTTAGAAGACAAATGTGAACCATTGGTTAATGCAACGAGGCATGTAAAATTAAGGGTTTTAAAATTTCTCCTACTATTGAGGTTGAATCTTATTTTATCTTTTCGATGTCTTCTCATGATTCATTTGTAGATAAACATACATTTAATATTGTTCATTTCCTTGTGAATGAAAATTATAGTGTTTGAAAGTAGCAATGATTTTAAGTTTCCTTATGGATGAAGCTAAACTCATGTGTTAACAGGTGAATGACATGCATGTTTGATACACAGTTGAATAATACGTTTACATATATATGCTTTAAGTGATCGAAAATTGTTGATTAATACTATATAGTTTCACTATTGTTATAATTTATTCTCTTGTATTCAATATTTTTGATATACTTTTTTTCTTTTGTGTTAGATTGAAAGACAAAATTTGAATTTAAGCTCATACTTTTGTATCACGAAGAACACTAGATCACATGCCTCAAAATTGTTTGGCTTATTATTGTGAATAATAATTTTTTGGATTGTCTAGAGATTCGTATGTTTGAAATTTTTTAACTTATTTCTTCAACAACCATTTGATCCACCTTTGACTCAATTTAGAGAACTATGGTTAACTTTGCTTGTGATTTATCTCTCGTCCCTCAAAATTGTTTTGTTTGGCAAGGAATTCAAGATAAGTGGTGTGAGCGTGACCCATGAACCTTATTATTGGAAATAATAAAATTTTGGATTGTTTAGGAATTAGTATGTTTGGAATTTTTTTAACTTATTTCTTGAACAAACCATTTGATCCACATTTGACTCGATTTAGAGAACTATGGTTAATTAACTTTGCTTGTTTTATCTCTCGTCCCCCGTGATATTGAAAAATGAAATGCACACTATATTAATAATTTTATTAATTTAATTTGGTTTCTTAAGCAATTGGGTTAATTTTGCATAGTATTATGAAAGTGTGTTATTACTGGCTATTTTTTTTTCAATTTTCCTACTTTAGAGATCTCCTTCTTTTGCTTACACATAATATTTTATTATATATATATTTTTTTTATGAATTCTCTTCATTTGTTTATTCTACATTCTCTTTATTTATTTTTCTCAATTTTCCTATTTTGATACAAATTGTAATTGAAATATTTTGCATTCTTGTGCGGTTGTTGGATAGATCGGACCACTTAAACTTGTTGTTGGATAAATCGGATCACTTAAACTCTACAAAGTTCAACGTCTGACGTGGGAAAAATTATCGTTAAAAAGAATGAATTAGAGACGTTGTGTTATGTTATTATTTCTCTTTGCTTTGTTTAAATTTAATATCCTATTAGAACCTACTCTGATTTATGACATTGATATTTACAAAAATAAACAAACAACTGAAAATCAAATCAAATCTCTTTTGGAAGACCTGGTCTTCTAAAAAACATTGTGGAGCGAAAATTTGTGGAGCATGTGAAAATCTTAATTCTTAAGGAAAAGCTTCTTCACCCTAAGTTTAAGAGGGGTAATTTTTGCTCCACAATGTGAAAATCTTAATTCTGAAGGAAAGGCTTCTTCACCCTAAGTTTAATCAAATTGAAGTGGTCTTGAAAATCAAAAAATCTAAGAATCCAAGAAGGATGACATATTTCTTTTGGATTTCTCGTGAACAACCTGGAATGGTGACAGCGACTCACTTGATAAGAAGTTTAGACACATACTGAGTGCATATATTCATAGGCTTATATCCTAATGGATTTAAGTTCCGAGAAATAATATTTGAAAAATTGAACCATCTAATCCGGTATTTTGAAAAAAGCATTGATGATCCTTACTCAGCACAATTCTTTCGGCACAAATAAATAAAAAATCTAAGAATCCAAGGAGGATGACATATTGCTTGGGATTTCTCGTGAACAACCTGTTCGACTCTCGAGTGCATATACCATGAATAATTCATAGGCTTATATCCTAAGGCTTATATCCTAATGGATTTAAGTTCCGAGAAATAATATTTGAAAAATTGAACCATCTAATCCGGTATTTTGAAAAAAGCATTGATGTTTCGGCCCAAATATTTTCACCCAAATAAATACTTGATAGATGGAAAATGAACATTGATATTTTGAACAAACAATTGAAAATCAAATCAAATCTCTTTTGAAAGACGTTGTTTCTTAAAAGAAATACAATTGAAAATCAAATCAAATCTCTTTTGAAAGACATTGAAAATCAAATCAAATCTCTTTTGAAAGACGTTGTTTCTTAAAAGAAATACAATTGAAAATCAAATCAAATTTCTTTTGAAAGACGTTGTTTCTTAAAAGAAATTTGTGGAGCAAATGAAAATCTTAATGGTGTGGAGTAGTACATGATTATAAAATAAAATGTTTGGATGAAACCGCGTACAAAAATAGTACGTGATTATAAAAGAAAATGTTTGGATGGGTGTCTTAAAAGTTTCTAATTCGTTTGATTTGACAAGAAATTCATAATTAAGGGTTTGAGTGTGTATTACGAATAATTGTTTGAATTGTTTAATAGTAATAGTAATATCGTATGTTTGAAAAAAAAATGAAATTCCTCCTAAACATTAGAGAATTCTATTAATTAATAAAAATTAAAAAATTGAGTAGGAATTGAATTATAAATATTTAGATAAATATAAAGAGTGTGAGTTGAAAATGAATTTCATCCCTCCAACATAATCAATAATAATTTATTATCAACTATAGCATTATTAATAAATATAAGAAGATAAAAAAAAATACATATTCTCAGCATATTTATTTAAATTAATTTAAGATTGTTATCACTTTAAAAACAAGGCCTAGTAAAAACAAAAAGTATCTGTCAATATTCTTTTTAAATAATAATAAAATTAAGCCACAAAAATCCTATTATAATTTAATTGAAAAGACAAAATATATCTCTTATAATATTACAAGAATTCAGTTTGAATAGATATAATATTATTTCAATAAATAAATTTACCCATCAAAATAAAATAAAAAATACACTCATCTTAATAGTCAAAAGTTAATGCAAGAATAAATAAAAATGCTGAAAATTGAGGTTAATTTAGTCTTTAATTAAAAGTGATATTTTTTACATGTTCTTATGAATGTTGTTATTTTTTCATTTTTGTGTTGGAAAAATTGGCATTTTTATGAATTAACTAACTCTATTATCCCTTTCTACTTTGTTTTTTGGTGAAAAATAATAATACCAACTTATATGAGCAATTGAGCATGCTTTTTCATTCATCATCATTATGAATGAACACTTTCTTTTTGAGAAAGTCTAAGAGTACACATATTACAAATCGATCCCTTTAAATATTCACATTTGTCCGTATAATACACAGCGCTTCTTTTCAAGATGAATGAATATTCAAATTTTCAGTAAAAATACCTCTCATTTCCTGCGAAAAAACAACCATTAATAGAGACCAAAAGAAAAAAGGGGGAAGTGAAAGTTGAGGATAGCCCGAGCATATATATACCAGGGGAGTTTAAAAGTGTCCTTCCACCATCCATGCTTAGCATAGTTTGTAGCAGTCTTATCCAATCGTACGATAATCTCAGAAAATGTCGGCCTTAGAGCACAATCCGGATGCCAGCATTCATCAATCAAGCTGGAATTATGCCACATTTGACTTTATATTAACTACACATACTACACTTTTCAGGTATCATCTGTGATCAAGAGAAATGATCTGACTCACTCTTTTAGTTCCGAAGGATAATATTTTGATTTTTTCGACTTGAACGTTGGTCGCTTTTCTTCCAAACAAATTATCTTTGCAGCCTCATCTGGAGAATTGGATGAAAATGGCGGTGCCCCCTCCATCATCTGAAGACAGACAACAATATTTGTGGCAAATCAGAAAATGCTAAATACTTGGTCTTAAGAAGTACAGAAATCAAGCATGTATACCTCATACAACATAACACCAAAAGAGTGCACATCCGCACTTCTGTCAAATATTTCATCTTTGTAAATTTCAGGGGCAACGTAGAAACCTAGACGATATATACAGAGAAACATTTCATATTAGTTTACAATAGCTATGCCCATTAGTTTAAGAAGCATTATGCTTTATGTCTAAACGACTCACTTGAATGATCTACTGACTCGGGCTCTACTAATTTTGCTTTGTCAGGTGAGATTGAGGACGTTCTAATGACACCAAACCCTGAAACCTTCAGCTGCCCTCCAAAATCGAGCAAAATATTTCTGCCACCTTACCGAAATTGTAATATTAAAAAGAGCGTATTCCGCAAGAAAACAGTCGATAGAACTAGAAGTAACGAATAATATAGATAATTCGACCAAATTAAGCATTAAGTTGCCTTACTTAGGCTTTAAGTCACAATGTATGATTGGTTCAGGCTTGCATTCGTGAAGATAATTCATGCCCCTGCATTAAAAATATAGTCTGCAATTTCAGAATGCAGCATACACAGAATCGAAGTAACCCACATAACCACCAATTCTGGTAAATGCAATTTTTATGGATAGGATTAATATGGTGATTACCTGGCAATTTCAAGAGCAAATCTTAATGCTTTAGATGGGGACAGGCGCCCTTTCTTTTGAAGGTAACAGGAAAGATCTCCCTGAAAATTAACTAAAAAAATAAGTATAGTTCGATAGACGAGTGTAACTATAGATGTTGTTTACGAAATAATTGTTCCACTCTTGAATGACAGATTACCCAAGTAGTATCAACGTCATTTCTTTAGGAGGCCAGAGAATGAAAACCCCATTGAGGTGTGTGTGTGTGTGTGTTGGCGTATTTGATTCGTATACCATTTTTTACAAAACAAATGAGTCCATACACACAATCATGTGCACTTAGATATAACCGATTGGCATATAATTATAAGGATAGACAGAGAGGAAGATGATTACTCTTGAATGATACTGCAAGACAATCATCATTGGTACGTTTTGGGTGACAGCACCAACAAACTGAACCACATTAGGATGTCGAACCTTTTCTAACAAAGTTAACTCATGCCGGAATACATTTCTGCAACAAAAAATAATAATTTAGTCAAGTTCATAATGTACCACATTAGGAAGAAAAGATCAAATAACTTCATCATACAAAAGCAAGCATGACCGATTAAACGATATCTGATTTTGCAGGTATGTATACTTGATAGTTGGCATTAAAATTTAGACAATACACGAAGGAAACAAGCAGAGGAAGTTTCAGTAATATACATAGATTCGGAGTCTGCATGGCCTTCCTTGTCGAGAATCTTAATGGAAACTTTTGTGCC
This sequence comes from Euphrasia confusa, assembly GCA_954870475.1. Lineage (NCBI taxonomy): Eukaryota > Viridiplantae > Streptophyta > Magnoliopsida > Lamiales > Orobanchaceae > Euphrasia > Euphrasia confusa. The sequence goes on along the minus strand of OX940956.1, from coordinate 41,519,051 downwards.
ATTCCACTTAGCAACTTGATAAGATCCCTGTCCACCAAAAACGCATTAAACCTTATCAGCGATAATCTAGATCTTAGCCCCATAAAAAAAAAAAAGTATGCATATAGAGCATACCTTGTAGATGCCATCACTTCTTCGTATTTGAATGTCCGACGGATTGAGCTCATACTCTGGAACTTCACGAGGATTCGCAACTGTCATCGGAGCCTTTCTGGTAGTCTAGGACCATCACATAAACTCACATGAGCATATCGAACAAAAAAAAAAGGAAATCAAGAAGCTTCCACACAAAAGTGATACTCGCACATACCGGAACCTTAGCCCCACGAGCCTTCAAAATATTGTAAACATCAATGTTCCCATAATACTTGGCATCGGCAGCAGCCTACCAACATACAACACATCCGATCAAAACTAGCTTTTCGACAAATTAAATTTTACACCCAAAAACTCAATATAATAACTCGTCTATCCCTAATGTACGTAGTTTAAGCACACAACCCGAATCACCATCCCTAACTTAATTAAATTTAACACCGAAAAACTCAATATAACCAGTCGTCTATCCCTACTTTTTTCGCGACAAAATAAGTAACAAATCAAAAACGAAAAAAAAGGCCTAACTAACCGTGCTTCCCCATCGATCTCGAGCATCGATGTTAGCCTTCCAGCTCAGCAAAAGCTTGACGACTTCCACGTGGCCCTCGCAAGCTCCGATGTGCAGAGCCGTTCTTCCGTCCAAATCGATGCTGTTGACGTCGACCCCTTCTTCGTCGATCAGATCCCTAACTCCATCGGCATCCCCCTGGCACGCCATGAACAGGAGCTGCATCGTCGAATCGAGGTTGTCCGGCACCGTGAGGTCCTCTCCGCCGCCGCCGGGGTCGCCTCCCGACGGCGACCGCCGGATGGGGTCGAGGGAGGACTGTCGGCCGAAGCTGAATCGGGAATTTTTCCGGCTCGGATCGAGCGAGTTCTGTCGGCCGATTGTGAACTTGCCGCTCTTCGTGAACGAGCCGGTCGACAGCTGCCGCGAGATCCCGCGCTTCAACTGCGAGGCCATCGCCGTCCGTCGAGGTTGGTTTATCCAGAATAATCGGAATGAAATTAATCGAAAAATTTAATCGGCGAAATTGGAGACGGAGAGTTCATTTATTATTAATAATAATTAATTAATTAATTAATTAGAGTCCGGCCCAGAATTTAGCTAGATCGAATTGGGTAGAAGAAAATCCCCGACATGGAAAATGGGGATGGAGAGAGAAGACGAAAAATGAATGGATGGAAAAATGGAGGGAAAGTATTGGGATGAATAATTGAGGAGGGGAAACGATGTTGCTAAATCTTCAACTAACTTTAAGGGGTCTAAATTCTACGGAGTACTATACTAATTACTAACTAACAAAAAATAATAATTCATTCTTCTCCCAAGTCACAACAAAATTATGCACCCTTACTAATATTAAAAAAAAATGTTAATTCTTCTCGTTGCAAGTGGTACATTTGTTGTTTGTGAGCGAATTAAAAAAATATATTATATGTTCCATTACGAATTACTCGCTAACATTTTTTGTGTCCCATAAAGTTTAAGCTTTTTTTTATTTATTACTATAAAATATTATTGACTAATTACTGCCACACAAACTTAATTTATTTACAATTTCATTCAAAATACATTATTTTTAAAATATTGTAATAGTAATTGAGTATAAATTATAGTGATAATTTAAGGTTACTTTTTACTATTATTTAAAAGAAATGCACCAAATGCAAAATATGATCATTTTCAACTAAGACAATGGAATACAGTAAAAAAAAATTAAAAATAGAAAATAAAAATATATAAGAAGTAAATAAATAAAATAAAAGTATAGTTTATACGTGAGACCAATTATCTAAGAGTCTATCAATGGAATGGTGCGCAACACCATACATATAGCCGTAGGCCATGCAAAAGACTTCTGTTGACTAATGCCGTTGATCTCATGTAGTAGTAGTATACAGTCGGAAAAAAATAAAAAAATAAAATAAAAATATACTCAATTTATTAATAATTTATACAGTACTAAATAGAATTATCTCTTTGTTTGTCCTCTGGCGGCCCACTGCATTTCTTTATTCAATAATCATTAAACAAAAATATCCCCTCTGTAGAAACTATTCGCAATGGATAACCATAAACAAACAAATCACAAAAGCAAGAAATAAAAGTCACTCTGTTATTACCATTTTCATGTTACTCCGCACCGCGCATGTGATTCGCGGCTCTCTAGTACCTCTCATAGATTTTATTTTTCTGGGCTTTCATTATCTTCAAAGAAAAATCCAATCTTTACTTTATCTTATGTTATTTTACTTGATGGGTTTTCAATATCTTTGAATAAAAATCCAATCTTTAGTTGTTTCTTGTTCAGGGTTAATCATGAACAAGAAAAATCTAGGGTTAATTTCAAAATTAGGTTTTGTAGTTGGATAATGATTGAGAATTGAGAAGTATCCCATTTAGGTATTTTCAAGAATCTATACCTTTTTTTGTGTGAATATGGAGAAACAGGGGAGCTTTAGGGGTTTGATTGAGAAGCAGAAAAGCTTCAGGTTGGCAATGGAGAGGAAAAGGGAAAATGACTCTCCGGGTAAACGAGGCGATACCCCTCTCCACCTCGCTGCTCGGGCGGGGAATTTGGGGAAGGCGAAGGAAGTTATCGACAAGTGCAGTGGTAATGGAGTGAGAGATTTGCTGACGAAGCAAAACCGAGAAGGCGAGACCCCTTTGTACTCGGCTGCCGAGCACGGGCACTCGCTCGTAGTGGCAGAGTTCTTGAAGCATTCTGATGCCGAGACCTCGGCCATCCCTGCCAACAACGGCCTCGACCCATTCCACGTGGCCGCCAAGCAGGGGCATCTCGGTAATTTCCGCGATTCTTGAAAAAATATGTGTGATCATCATTGTTTTGTCATGACTGTTTTTCTTGTTTGATTAGATGTTTTGAAGGAGCTTCTGAGGTGCTTCCCGAGCCTAGTGATGACGACGGATCCCACGAACTCGACTGCATTGCACACGGCGGCTGCTCAGGGGCACGTTGATGTCGTGAATCTGATTCTCGATTTTGATTTCAACTTGGCTAAGATTGCTCGGAACAACGGGAAGAATGTGCTTCACACTGCTGCGAGAATGGGGCACTTGGAAGTGGTGAAGTCTCTGTTAGCTAAAGATTCGAGCTTCGGGTTTAAGACGGATAGGAAAGGCCAAACGGCCCTTCACATGGCGGTGAAAGGGCAGAACACGGATATCATGAAGGAGCTCGTAAAACCCGACCCGACCCTATTGGGATTTGGAGATAACAAAGGAAACACCGCACTCCATATCGCGACGAGAAAGGGTCGAACTCAGATAGTGCAATGCTTGATATCCACCGAGGGCATTGATGTCAATTCGACTAACAACGATGGAGAGACGCCTCTGGACATCACGGAAAAAGTCGGGATTCCGGAGCTGTTAGCCGAGTTGAAGGAAGTAGGAGCTGTTCATTCGAAAGATCACGGGAAGCCCCGAAATGCAGCGAAACAGCTCAAGGAGACGGTTAGCGATATAAAACACAATGTCCATTCCCAGCTCCATCAGACGCGTCAGACGGGCTTCAAGGTGCGAAAGATCGCGAAGAAAGTCAAGAAGCTTCATCTCGAAGGTCTCAATAACGCCATCAATTCCGCCACTGTCGTCGCTGTCCTCATTGCTACTGTCGCCTTTGCAGCCATATTCACCTTGCCTGGTCAGTATGTGGAGGAGAAAATCGAAGGGTTCTCGATTGGGGAAGCCCACATAGCGAATAACCCGGCTTTCGTTATATTCTTTCTGTTCGACAGCATGGCCTTGTTCATCTCGTTAGCTGTTGTTGTCGTGCAAACGTCTGTGGTTGTTATAGAGCACGGGGCGAAGAAGAAGCTCATGTTTGTGATAAACAAGCTCATGTGGCTGGCTTGCTTATCTATCTCGATTGCGTTTATCTCGCTGACCTATATAGTAGTCGGGAGTGAGGAGCAGTGGCTTGCGATATGTGCGACTCTGATTGGGGGTTCTATAATGATGACCACAATCGGCTCCATGTGCTATTTTGTGGTTCGGCATAGGCTGGAAGACTCGAGGATGAGGAACATAAGGAAGGCCTCGACTCTTTCGTGTTCGCTTTCTCTGTCTATGGCGTCTGAGCCAGAGATGTATAGCGAAAGATATAAGCGGATGTATGCCGTCTAGGATCAAGAACTGTCGACCGAGGATTTTGTAATTGGTGTTTCTTGATATTTGATGCAACATATTTGTTGAAAGAAGGCAGCATATGTTGATCCTGTTATAGATATATTGATTCTGTATTACAAATGCAAAACTATGTACTTTTGTTTGTATATTGAATCCAAAAATTTACACACAATAAAGCTTTCTATTCTATGTTAGTGTTGACCTTTGTGAGAACTTGATCCATGTTTTCTAGAACTAGAAGAACTACCTTTCCTTTCAAGCTTAACTTGATTACCAGATAAACAATGCCGGACGTGTATTCTATGAGTTTTGGTCTCGGTCGAGCAGCTTCCTCTTACGAATACCAACAAAACCACTTCCTTTTCTTTGCTGTCTGACCACCAGTTCTGAGGAAACCCATCCACAAACTCATCGGACTGGAACTCCTCGTGGTGTATGGTTATATCCGCAATTTGATCCGGATCGATCATGCCTGCTGCCGGAGTGATCTGAAACCGCAATTTAGAATATTATTAAGAGATGGTACTTAACTCACAGAAAATGGGATGGAAAAGCTAAGAAAACTACCTCAAGCCAACGAGGGAAACCGAGCGAGCCTCTTTGACGGCACTCGGATGCCACGTCATCCTCGCTGATGGTGGATTGGCCTTCACATATGATTTGATAAAAGACCATATCTTGCCCACTTCGATTTGTGATTTTCAAACTGAACACGTCTTGGTCAGTGAGCGATATTCTGTTTGTATTGACAGTTGTTTCGGGAACAAATCGTAGTGCTTCAATACTCGATCTGATATCAGCATTCGATGCGAGAAGCTTTCCGAACTCCTGCCTCCTTACCGATCTATTCACACGAGCAATGTCCACATTGAACTTGCACCGTACGGGTTTATGATCACTCTCGGTAACATCCATACAAGCATCGTATCTTCGATAACAAAAAAAATGGTTAAGGTAAGTATAAACAAACAAAAGAATGTAAAGAGACTGGTGGAGAAACTGAGAGGGATGTGACCTACTGCAGTATGGAAGCAACCACAGGACACTCTAAACTACAGTCGTCTGAGGGAGTTGCCCTATTATCTCGATATAGTACTCTATCACACCAGGCTGGGATTCGTTTCTTCTCTCCAGAATCATAACCTTACATTCGGCAAAAAACAAATCATGGAACCTTTGAATCAAGTTACCAAGTAAGCGTATAAAATTACTGTTAGTACTCTTTATAATGGTTATGATTAAGATAAAATGATTTCTACTTGAGCATTTTGAAATGGAAGTAACCGAAAAGTTAATAGATACTATGAATTACCTCCTAATCCTGGTTTTCCCCTTTCAAACTTGTACGTGGGGGGAAATTTGATGAGTGCCTCGCGCATTCCTTGGAATACTTTACCAGCTTTCATTTCTGCTCTTAGTTGATCTTTCTCTCGAAGCCAGTCGAAGCTTCTTTGAGAAACGAAATCCCTTGCTTCATCATACGATATGCCAAATAGACGATAATTAAAATCTCCGCAGAAGATAACCATATCAGCTTCAGCAAGATCAGGCCTTCCTTCATCGGGGTTAACTTCTGTAGCCTTTTTATAATTAAATAAATCAGTTCTTTGAGAAGCCGGGAAAAGTGTTTTTAATTTTTTTCTGGTATTATAATATATATACACATACATTTGCACCACGAAGTGACTGAGCGGCTGATGAAACACCGGCTGCAATACAGAGGATCCAAGGCAAGCCACAAGAATAAAGCAGCCAAAATAAATACGTGGATAAGACAAGAGAGCAAGATAAGTACATGTATCGCAGCATACCAGCAGCATTATTGTTTAGCATGCTAGACGATCGTGTGAATGCCATTGTCCGGTATATATGATCATAATCGGCATTACGCTTATTAACCGCATCCAAATGTGCTGCCAAATGACTGTTTGTAAAGCACATTATCCGATCAAATACTCTCAGTCTCAAACCCACAGCTCCCTGCAAAGTGAAGTTGAGCCCCATCAAAAGAATGCTACTATTATTGAATGAAAGACAAACTTTTAAATGCATACCTTATTACCAATTGCTCTACCTAAACCACACGCAACTGCTGCAACATCCAGGTCCCCTACATGTGTTCTAAGAGTTTTTCTCACCCTGAAAGGATGATTCGTGTCTAATTTCAAAAATTATGTACTGTGGCTAATAGAATTATTAACATAATATTATTGTCAGGATTAGATTGAATATGTGAAACATATACCAGATAGCTATCATTAGGCCAGCCAGTTGTCTAGACCCCACACGTTCAAAAGTCGATTCTTCATCCAAAGCCTTGCCAATGTGATCTTGCCACCATTGCCCGATCGCACTTCCTTCTAGCCCTACCTAAAATGGATGGTAGCTCTCAGAACGATATAAAATCAAATGGAAAATGTAAGGACAGAACATTGTAGGAGGCACATGAAAAAAAATAACGGATATGAAAATGAATTAAAGTGCAAAACTTACTGCTGCATTTTTATTTCGTGTACTTTGGATAGAATGTTGGATTTATATAGACTATTACAGCGTACCCGTGAAATTAACACACTGTACTTTCAATGACAATATTTTATGGCTGCATGTATTCTAATTATTTTTAATGGAGAGAGTGGCAATAACGTCAATACACGTGTGTTAATGACTTACAGTTTCTTTTGCAGCTGACATTGCAAGAAAACCAGCTCCCATTTCGACCTCTTGTAGCCCAATAACTACAATCCCGACATCTGATACCGCAGAACCAAGCCATGCCATGAGAGCATCATGAGAGGCTCTCCCTTGGCCAACATTCCATGTCCCGGCTAAAATCTTGATATTCTCTAGCCAGGTACACTCGGTTTCTCTCCTGGCTAATTCCACCCGTATTATGTCATCAATAGGTGTTGGAGATGAAATGTTCCATCCACGTATACCACCATGAGTCGCCAAGCTAAAAACAGATCCATTCCCAATTACTAATCTTATAACAGGTCCGTTATGGGCAACCCAACCGGCAATCAGATTCCCGTCGAGGTCCATAACCTGGACCATGCCACTCACATATCCAACCCATATTCTCGACCCGTGGGAGCAAAAACAGAGAACACCACAAGGATGTTGAATGAAGTCCTGCAAATGGTTCCCATTTCCGTCCCACTGGATTAACACACCGTTGGAACATCCGGTCCAAATCATTCCATCGGCTGCAAGCACTATGGCCTCTGTTCTTTTACCGTCTTCGCCAAAAGCTCCAGCACCCTTTGATGCTGCTCTCCGAACAGCATCCGCAGCACCCATTATGGCATTTCGAGATCTCTGGAGAAACCCAGATTTCTCCTTTTTAGACTTGGACACAAGCTTAACATTCACCTCTTCCTCAACTGCTTGGTCTTGGGCTGATGATGAGTCAATAGATTTGTCAATCTGACCCTCTGTGTTGAATACTTTTAGAAGATCTCTTGTACGGGCATCCCTGTTGCACCAGCCATGTTATTAGGAAATGGCCGCAGAGACTAATGCCTTTTATTTAACAATTTGAGAACATGTGAATGAGAAACGTACCATAGTGAGAAGGATACGGACCCAACAGCCCAGATTCTGGCTCGCGCATTATCTGATAGCAAACACTTTACATCTGAAGAAGATATATTGCATGCACCATTAACTGTAGCTTGACTTTTCAAGTCAATAACTGATTTCTCCATTAACAGAATAGACATGTGTTTTTCTTCCGGTGACATAGACAGAGATTTGTCCACAGCTTCGTATGGCCAGACCCGTATAACCCCGTTTTCAGATCCTGACCAAATATCACCTAGATCCAAGCCATAAAGTTATTACGAGAAAACATAACGGATATTTTCGTTTTTTATACAATTTGGTCAGATAATGATTCGATTTTCTCTGGGGAAAAAAGTACCAAGAGGCAAGAGGGGAAGGATTTACCGTAAGAAGAAATCACTATGGAAAGAACTGGACATCGATGTGCCTGCCAAGAAAGACCTTCTTTGAAACCATTTTCATCAGATAATTGCTGATCCATCTTCCAGGACCTTATTTTACCATCTTTATGCCCACTCCAAACCAAATTAATCCCTAGATCAACAATAAGGCATATTGTAGGTGATGTGCTCGTCGACTCGTAAAATGGAGCAGCATCCTCGTCTCCTCTCCTAGCCCTTCCTCCTATCCCAGTTCCGGCCTCAAATGAATCTGAATAGTTCCATACTCTTACGCCCGATTCTTGTCCTGCCCACAGTTGGGTTTCCGTGCTGGCTATTGTTCTTAAAAATTTCCCAACCTGTTAAGGGAATGTATGGAATCATTCTCAAACATTTTTCTGATTTCCAACTATTCCAAAGAAAATAGGATTATAATCAATCAATCTCATTTCATTTTCCTCATAAATACAGAAATGTTTCGATTATAATCAAGCAAGCAAACACACACAAAATGTACTAAAACCACACGAATTCGTGTGAAAATGTACTTAAACTCAGACAACTTACCAAGCATATGTTTGTTTACTCACTCGAAAACCGATTATTCATAGTTGTTAATTCTGATTTTACCCAAGTGTTGATGTTATCAGTCCTTATTTTATCCCAGCAAAAGACGATGAAATAAAGAAAAAATTACTGCACCATGAAAATCTACCTGAGTTTCTCTCAAGGGGTGAGGCCGAAGCTCAACGCACGGCGGGCGGTTAGGGTTGACGGCCGCCCTATTCGGCACCTTAAATATCCCGACCCCTCCCCCGTTCCCCATGAACTCCGGCAACGGCTGCTGCGGCAATTCGTCGGCTCCGTCATCCGTCCGAGAGTAATCGACCTGGTGGTCGCTCACGGACCCAGCCGCGCCGCCGGCCCCGTTGGCCGTGACGGTCGAATAAGGGTAAAAATTCTCTTCCTCGGAGGAATCCGGGTTGCCGCCGTAGAAGATGCTGCCGTGGGAAGCGGGGTGGTTGCCCAGCATGCGGCTCTCGTCGAGGCTGTGCTTGCGGAGCTGGTGGTGGAGCCGCTTCTGGTGGGTTCCCGTGGCGCTGCGGAGCTGCTGGCTGTAAGCTTGCAGTTTCCGGTGCGGCGGCGGCGGCGAATCGGAGATCCCCGCGAGGACCGCCCTGTCGTCTTCCTCGAATCGTTCTTTCATCGGCCCGAATCGGGATGGTTGGATCAGAGAATGTTGAGGGGAAAGTGAGGGGAAAGAGGGAGAAAGTGAGAATAGGAGAAATGAGAGTGGGAGGAAGGAAAGCGTGGTGGTGGTTGTTGGAGGGCGGAGGGAACGGCGAAAGTTGCTGCGAATGTACGGTTGGTTCTCATTTTGCAACAGGAGACGATGAATTGAAAAGAGTCGTTTTCTTTTCTTTCTTTTTATTTCAATTCTTTAATATACAAAATCTTCATTTTAATAAATATTCTTTTCTGTCTTAAAAAAAGTGTGTTTATTTATATTTATAAAAGTGTTATTGTGAAATATTAATTAACTTTAAATAAATTTTAAAAAATGCTTTCTCTGTATCATAAAAAAAATTAATTAAATCTTATTTTAATTGGAAAAAACATTTTTTTTAATGTGGAGATTAGTGGAATTTAAAAACAAAAGTGTCAATAAATATATGAGACGAATTATATTCCAAAAAACAACCAAAACATTAGATGCAATCAGGTTGGTGATACGTGTTCTTTTGGATTCACAGTTTGCAGTAATTTATTATTATTATTATTATTATTATTATTATTATTATAATATTTTAAAATTAAACTTAATTAAATTTAATTTCAATTCAGTCACTTGTTTCAATCTCAATCTCATTTAAATATTTTTTACTATAATGATGTCCGAATTGTCCATCTATTTTTCAAACATAAAATAGTGACCGTTTAAAGCCAGCCTAAAACCCGTTTTAGAAAAAAAAAATTACTCCATCCGATAGTGTACGGTCCTCGTAATTGTAGATGGAGTTTAAAAAGTATGTGATTAAAATAAGTATAGTTGTGAGTAGAGTTTAAAAAATAAATGATTAAAGTAAAAATAAATTGTATTTTAATGTGAAAAAAGTTCGACAATTTTGTTTAATTTTGTTTTGTATCGCCTATTGTGAGACTTAAAAAAAGTGTTTGAAATTATTTTGTAGGAGAAATGGAGTACTAGTATTATACAGTAATTATGATTTTGGAAAATTACAAACGCACGCGCGTTCAATCAAATACAAATGAAATTGTTTCTGAAATTTAAAGCGAACGTTCGTATTTCGTATTTCGCGTGAAATTACTACAAATTATTTATTGGCATGCATGCACGCTAAATAGGGTACTTAGTCAGGGGAACAAAAAAACAAATGACATCACCTAATAATAAGGTGACATACACGACACGATCGAGTAAATGTAATGCTCGATCGATCAACGAGAAATCAAGAAGTACAACTGATCTTGGTGGTGCTAATTCATCGTTGTTTACGTACTGTGGGTTCAACGTTATAGATTGCAACTCAAATTCACCGCAACAGGTCAATGCCACTTATTTGAACTCCCAAACCCTAAGAGTTAATTGAAACAAATTGACCTGTTATTGTGAAATATTATTTAAATTTAAATAAAGTTAAATGAGTGATCTTCTTATTATGAAATTAAAATTATTATTATTTGTTGAAATGTACACTAAAAATCATCTCCAGAGGCAAAATCGACAAAATGCACTGCAGGGGCAAAATGGTAATTTTGTTCAGAATTCAAATTTCGCGTCTGGTGAAACGACGCCGTTTTGGCCTGTATTGGGGACGGGTGCAGCGGATTAGGGTGGTCGATTTCTCAGCCGATTCTATACCAAATCACATGGTTCTTGTTGCGTTGTGATCCTTGCCAGCTCACCTTTTGATCGCACTTGAAATTGCATGGAATGATCGCACGGTCGAGAATCGCGAGTCTGTTGCAGGTCGACGGCTTGGATTCGGTTTTCATTTTGTGCATTTTCGTTTTTGTATATAATCGCAAGTGTTAGCGATTGATATGCAATCCTTGAGCTACAGAGAACTTGTTGTAATCACTTTTGTGCCTCTTATAATCCCAGAACCACCCTCCCCTCCACCGTGCACGTAGATCGTCTTCCCGGCGATCGAAGCACGTAAAATCCTTGTGTTCATTTCGATTTTGCAGCGTGAGTGTGTTCTATATACTTGATTCGAACTTCGTGAGTGGTGAGATTTGAGTTTGAAGCTCGCGATCGAGTTTTGGTATTTTGTGTTCGATTGTTCGTTTGGAGGTTGAGTTTGTTTCTCGCCGGAGCTCGAGCTTGTTTCCGGCGTGTTTCTCAACAAGTGGCGCCGTCTGTGGGAAGGTGATTCATCGAACATGAAGACCGGATCTGCAAAGTTCGAGGTGGAGAAATTCACAGGGAAGAATGATTTCAGTCTATGGAGAATCAAGGTGCGAGCTGTTCTGGTTCAACAGGGGTTGATTGCAGCTCTTACTCCACCTGATTCTGAAGCTGAGAAGAAGGGGAAGACAAAAGTGAAGGACAAGGATGGATCTGCTTCTGGTACAGTTGATGAAGATGATTTGGAGGAGATATCAATGAAGGCTCACAGTGTCATCATACTCAGCCTTGGTGATAAGGTTCTGAGAGAGGTATGTAAAGAAACCACTGCATATGGCCTGTGGAAGAAGCTTGAATCTCTGTATATGACCAAGTCACTTGCAAATAGATTGTATATGAAGCAGAAACTGTATTCCTTTAAGATGTCAAGTGATAGGTCAGTGGTTGATCAAATGGATGAATTCATTAAGATTCTAGATGATTTGGAGAATATTGATAAGAAGCTTGATGATGAGGATCAAGCTCTATTGCTATTGAGTTCTCTGCCTTCACAGTTTGATCAGTTTAGAGATGCTATGATATATGGTAGAGAGCATGCTCTTACTCTTGATGAAGTTCAAATTGCATTGAGAACTAAGGAGTTGCATAAGAAAGAGTCATCATCTAAGAAGGATCATCCAAGTGCCCCTGAGGGATTGGTCACCACTGGGAAGAAACACTTCAAGAAAAAACAGCCACAGAACAAGCCAAATGCTAGTGGAGGTGGAGCTTCTACTTCTGGTGAAAGTAGGAAGTGTTATCACTGCAAGAAGGCTGGTCACCTCAAGAAGAACTGCTATGCTTGGAAAAAGCTCCAAGAGAATCAACCAACTCAACAACAAGCTGATGTCACAGTTGGAAATGATGACTGTGAGGATGCAGAGGTGTTGAATGTAACTTTGGGGAAAAAGGAGACTGAGTGGATCTTGGATTCAGGCTGTACCTTTCATATGAGCCCAAAGAAGGATTGGTTTGAGCAGTTTGAGGAGATTGATGGTGGTTGTGTTGTTCTGGGGAACAATGTCACTTGCAGGGTTCAAGGTGTTGGTGCAGTGAGGTTAAAACTTCATGATGGTTCCACAAAACTTCTTACTAAAGTCAGATATATTCCAGAGCTCAAGAGAAATCTCATTTCACTTGGTATGTTGGATAGCTTGGGATTCAGTTTTAGCTCACATGGTGGTTGTCTGCAAGTAAAGAAGGGGTCAATTGTTGTTCTTGAGGGATTCAAGAAAAATGACCTGTATTTTCTCAAAGGCAATGCAGTGATTGGAGAGTCTTCATATGCTGCAGAGAATGAGAAGGTTGAGTTATGGCATCAAAGGTTGGCTCATCTCAGTGGAAAGGGCTTGAATGAACTTGCTAAACAAGGGTTGTTTCAAAAGGACAAGTTGAATAAGTTGAGTTTCTGTCAAACTTGTGCTTTGGGAAAGGCAGTTAGAGCTTCTTTTGGAACTGGAAGACACACAACAAAGGGTGTACTGGATTATGTACATTCAGACCTTTGGGGACCTGCCAGGACAAATACTAAAAGTGGTGGTAGGTATTTTATGTCTATCATTGATGATTTTAGTAGAAAAGTATGGGTGATCATACTTAAAGCCAAATCTGAAGCTTTTGAAAAGTTCAGAGAATGGCTAGTTGAAGTTGAAAAGCAGTCAGGGAAGGTGGTGAAGCATTTAAGAACTGACAATGGCCTAGAGTTCCTCTCTGAAGAATTTAATGACTTGTGTAAAAGCAAGGGCATTGCTAGGCACATGACAGTTGCCTCTACTCCCCAGCAAAATGGAGTGGCTGAGAGGATGAATAGAACTCTATTGGATAGAGTGAGGTGTATGTTGTTGAGTTCTGGGCTTCATAAGTCATTCTGGGGTGAGGCTGTGAGTTCTGCAGCTTATCTAATTAACAGAAGCCCTGCAGCTGCTTTGAGTATGAAAACTCCTCAAGAGATATGGACTGGAGTTGTTCCAAATCTGGAAAACTTGAGGGTTTTTGGTAGTCTATGCTTTGCTCATGTAAGGGGTGATAAACTGGAGGCTAGAGCACTTAGGTGTGTGTTTCTGGGATACCCTAAAGGAGTCAAAGGGTATAGACTATGGTGTATTGAGCCTGGGTAGCAAAGGTGTGTCATAAGTAGAGATGTGACTTTTGATGAATACACTATGCCTATGCTCACTGATAAAAACTTGAAGGAAACTGAGTTATTTGAAATTGAGCTAACTGGTAGAGAGAATGTGTCTCTGGATGAAGGTGGAGTTGATGAGTATGATGAGCTTGAGCCTTCAGAAACTCAGGATGATCTCAGTGACTATCAACTAGCAAGAGATAGAGAAAGAAGGGTGATTCATCAACCACAGAGATATGCCCAAGCTGATGTGGTGTCATATGCTCTGTTGGTGGCTGATGAAGTTGATTCAAGTGAGCCAAATAGCTATTCTGAAGCTATATCATGTTCTGAGAAAGAGAAATGGATTATAGCTATGCAGGAGGAACTTCAATCTTTGGAGAAGAATCAAACCTGGACCATTGTTAAGAAGCCACCATCTCAGAGAGTTGTGGGGTGTAAATGGATTTTCAAGAAGAAACTGGAAGGCACCAATGCAAATGATGTTAGGTATAAAGCCAGGTTGGTTGCAAAGGGTTTTACACAAAAGGAGGGTGTGGATTTCAATGAAATATTTTCTCCTGTGGTCAAACATTGCACAATCAGGATTTTATTATCCATTGTAGCTCAGTTAGATCTTGAGTTACAGCAAATGGATGTGAAAACAGCATTTTTGCATGGTGAACTTGAGGAACAAATCTTTATGAGGATTCCAGAAGGTGTTGAGGGTGCTACCAGTGATAATAGGGTTTGTCTGCTCAGAAAATCTCTATATGGCTTGAAGCAAAGTCCTAGACAGTGGTACAAAAGGTTTGATAGCTATATGATTCATATTGGCTTTGTTAGATCCAAGTATGACTGCTGTGTATACTTGAAACTGAAGTCTGGCAAAGTGGTCACCTATTTGTTACTCTATGTTGATGACATGTTAATTGCTAGTTGCTCTAAAGTTGAGGTGGAGTCTCTGAAAAGGTTATTGAGGTCAGAGTTTGAAATGAAGGATTTGGGTGAAGCTAGGAGAATTCTGGGTATGGATATAATCAGAAACAGGAGTTCTGGTACTTTGAGTTTATCTCAAACTTCATATCTTGAAAAGGTTCTCAAGAGGTTTCATATGGATCAGGCTAAAACTTCAGCAACTCCCATGGCTCAACATATAAAACTTTCAGTTGATCAAAGTCCAAAATCACAGTCAGAGATCAATGCTATGAGTGGTGTTCCCTATGCTTCTGCAGTTGGGAGTATCATGTATGCTATGGTGTGTAGCAGACCTGATTTAGCTTATGGGATGTGTTGGAATAGGTGACCGGCGAGCCAACGGTTGGCCGAGCGGTTAACCGTATTCCGTTATATAACGGTTTATTTCGTTAATTAATGAAACCTATATTAATGGCATATACTATATCTGCTCCCAATGTTGAATCATAGATATAGTCCTGTACAGTTACACATGTTGTATGAATTCGGTTTTGTGGAAACCGAGAGATAATTCTGTTAACGCAACGTAACTGGTCAAACTCAGTTCCTAGTCGATGGGTTACGCCAATAACAAGGATACCCGGCCTTTCCCCCTTGAGACTAGCACTTAGTGTATGTGGGCTAATCTCGAGCCTCGGTGTTGGGACATCGACATACTTGAGTGGGTGCTCACTGTTGATGAGTTCACTGAACCCCCTCTCCCTGGAATCTCTAAGTGGTTATCACTGATCGAGTAGAGAATTCCATAATATAGTTGTACACAATTAATCCTTAAGACCCAGACATCACCGTGACTTCATCAGAGGACTAGCTGTATCGTGACATGTCTCTGATTCCCTGGAAAGGGAGTAAGTCGAAAAAGGAGACAATGTTCGTGCAGTTCGAAATCTGATGTGAAGTCTGTGCATGGTAGTAGGGGATCTGATCGCTTGATATAGATCATGGATGTCCTGTGTGTTCTGATGGTTCGTAGTCCCGGAATCTCTGGCCAGAGTTGAATAGTGAGGTGATTAGAGAAATGTGTTTCTCTGAATCAATCACGAATGGATTTTACGAAACCTAGAACGTACGCACAGTTATCAAACTCAACAAGAGATCTCGATTAACCAATATCTCTAGTTTGATCGGGACATATGTATCGGAGGGATCGTACTGTACGCTAACTATATTACAAGGTTCTTGCAGGCACTTCATTTGTATCTAGGGAATTAGTGAAGCGTGGCTGCTAGACGCTCGTCACTGATTCGTTGGGCACCGACTTGTTCGGAGATTAAATAATATGATTATTAATCTAAAACTCTTGGGAGTAGTTGAAATAAGAACAATATGTTGTTCGAATCACAATATGTTGTGAGCCCACGGCTAGTTATACACCTGAACCATTGAGGGTCACATTCTCGTGTAAACCGATCCTTGAATACGATCATGTATTAATTAACTGTTAATTAAGTACATATAGTCGGAGGTCAATATGATTGAATCCGAGATTCATAATTGTGATTATGAGTTGGAAATAATAATGAGCTAAAGAAAACGGACACAATGGTGTACACTTTCTATTTTGGGAAATTTCCCGATTTAGCAGTACCCCTGAAATGGGCTTTCCGATTTTGTGAAATTGGAAATTTTTATTTTTGTCTCATATTGATGAGAAAATTAAAACGAGAAAGAAAATATAATCGTTATATTTTTCGGAGATAAATTGATTGTCAATTTTGGAGAAACGTAATGACGGCTAATGTATTGGGCCGGCTAGGGTTAATGGATCCGATCCATTAGGGTTTGAGCCCAACAAGCTCCTTTCTTCACCTATAAAAGGAGCTCTATAGGCATGAGAATAAACACACCAAAGTGAAGAGCTCAAAACCCTAGCCTCACTTTCTCTCCTCTCCTTCTCCCTCTCGTCCGCCCCCTCGGCTCCTCCCTCGGAGGACTGCCGACAACCGGAGCCGCCACCCGCCGCCGCCTAGTGCCGCCGCCGGCAGCCGCCTCCCCTCGCCGGAATCCGATTCCGGCACCGTTTTTCCGGCCCGTTTTTCCCGTCGTATTCTCCCTTACGTGTTTCTAGTGCAATACGTAAGTTGAATTACCTATACGAGGTGAAACCTGATTAGACGAGAGACGCCGAAGGAACGCCCGAGCACAGCCCGAGTCGCGCCCGTGCACTCCAGCCGTGACACACGAGTCCAGCCGAGAGCCCCGCCACTCGCCCGGCTCTCCTCGCAAACGACCGTGCCGTCCCCGCGTCGCATCCGCGCGACTTCCGACGAACCTCGTTTCGTCTGATGAATCCCTGAGGTACTTACGATTAAATTTAGATTTAATTGTTTGCGTTAAATGTTTGCGCTATGTACTGTTAATGTTTGCACTATGGGATTTTTAATTGATATAGAAAAATTAATTGTGATTAATTTAAATGTCAATTAAAATTGATTCGAATTAAATAATATGATTATATTAATTGTCAATTTGACGCAAACTGATTATGTGCACATGTTTACGTAATTAATTATATATGTGTAATTAATTAATTTGATTAAATTAATTACAAAATTCAAGTTGATTAGAATTAAATAATATGATTATGTTAATTGTCAATCTGATGCAAATTAATTATGTACGGATGTTTACATAAACTAAGTTGATTAGAATTAAATAATAAGATTATGTTAATTGTCAATTTGACGCAAATTAATTATGTCTGTATGTTTACGTAATTAATTGTAATATATTAATATGATTAATATGATTGCGCTATAAGTAATATATTAATATGATTAATATAATTGCGCTATAATTGCGCTAGAAGTAATTATTTTATATGATAATATAATTGCGCTAGAAATAATTAATTTATATGATAAATTTAATTGCGCTAGATTTAATTTATGTAGTATGGGATGCATGAATTAAATATTTAATTATTTGATAATTAAATTAAATGGTGGATTATTTATTCTAATTAGATTTGAATTAAGTCAATTAATGCATGTAATATTGAAAATATGATTTTCAATAAAATAAAATAAATATAATGTAAAATGTTTACATTAATGAAAAACGGTTTTTCATAAAATTTTTGTTTTCCGCTGCGTATACATGCACGATCCCCAACAGTGGTATAAGTTCTGAAATTGATTAATTGTCTATGAATATAATCACCTAAAGCATGCTGTTTGTTGAATTGATTGATTTAATGTTGTTTAATTGGGACTTAGTTGTTTCTATTAAGATATTTATTTTTATCTAATAGATCCAAACAATGCCTAATTTGTTATCAAGTAACAATTCAATGTCGAACATGAATGCACCTCGGGGAGTGATTCATCTAGACTTGTTTTTGTTAAAACAAATTAGAGACATCGAGCCATATGATGGCATGATTCGATGGTCTGCTCGGCTCCCCCATTTATGGGAGATAGGGTCGCTCGCATGATGAATCGCTGGTTAGAAACCTCGAGTTTCACTTACGAGACATCACGTTTTGATTATTAAGATATTAATAAATTGAAATAGAAAGGAAGTATCAATATTTAATTTAGTGAAATTATTTATTGACCAATTAAATAATTGATTTAAATATTCCATCAACAAGGTGATAGATTAATTATTTGATTTAATTGTTAAATCAAGTTAATTAATAGAGCACCATTTAATTTGCATACCTCGTTTTAATTGTGATTTGTGATTAAATGCTATGTGAATTATGTGAGATATATATATTGTGATATATGTTATGATCGTATGTGCTCGTTAGGATGACCTATAGAGGACATAGTTGTTTAGAATCAACAATCGATCACTCACTTCATTCTCTCCTGAGAATGTACAACGATTATTCTGATGAGATAACAATCCTATACTCCTCCATTCTCTCCCAAGAATGTATATCAAGCCTTAAAGGAGAACCGATGTGTCGTTCTTTCTCCTTTCCTTCTACCGACAATAAATTATGTGAAAGCCACTTACAAGTAGTATGGTATGCCGTGTTAGCGGGGAGTACTGCTTGTGAGTTAAGCTGTAATTTATTGACATAAGATGGAGAGGTGTTAGCTACGATTCTTTTAAATGTGTGTGGTCGGATAGATTAACTATGGGCTTACACATGTTTACTAGAGTCCAACTTTCACTTCTCAGATCGGTAGGTCGGTCTTGACACATGGTTGACTTTGAAGGGTACGATTAACGTAGTTCATTGTCATGGTGAGGAAAAGTAATCTTTAGGGTCACATAGAGATGTGATTGAAAATGTTTCTACCTTTAGGTGAATGTAATCGGGCTAGATTAACTACGGGTTATATTCACGCTATTGGACCTAAAGCCCAACTAAGGAAAAATAAGTTTTCCCGTCTGTCTGCTAGAGGATAGCGGAATTCGAAAAATTTAGTGGGAGGCAATTAAATGATAAAGACCAAACATTTAATTGTAATCATTAATAACGAATTATCTCAATGTTAATCTTCTTCATATTTCTCAGTAATATTCTCTAAGATATCCCGTAACATCGATACTCGACCAATCCAAACTCACTGGCCCAAACCATTTGAATTGGAATCTCAATCTTGTGATTTAAAATGATGAGTGCCTCTATGTACTTGAGAATAGATTATTTGATAATCTCACTCAACCTTTGACTGCTGAGGAATGCCACTTATGAGAAGTGGATTTCTAGTTCTTATGAATCGTTCATTATGAACTACAACATGAACAAAGCTCGATCCTTCAATGGATAAGTTGTTCAAGATGTTGATCAAAGAGTCAACCATCAATACGAGAAATTTGTTCTCATTATTGCTTCTTCATGAAAGAAGTGTTCTTCTTGAATAAAATGACGGAAATGGTTTCCGGTCTAAGTGTAAAGATGGATAAAGGTGATACTAGAAGGGCGACTAAGAACAAGGTCAACAAATGAGTTGATGACGCTTGCCATCGTTGTGTGAATAAAGGCCATAGGGCCATAACTGCTAAAATACCTTGGGCAGAAACGTTCTGACAAAGGTTCGTATTGGGTTGTAGTTATTCTATTGTTTTGAACAATTGATTATTTGTTTCGTCTAAATTTAGAAACCTGCTATTAATAGAAATGTTCTATTATTAGATCTTACTTCTATATTTGATATAGAAGATAAAGGTTTTAATTTTGTTTTGGAAATCCGATTTCCTTTATACAAAAGAAAGCAAATATGATTTGCTAAAGACGATAAACAAATAAACAAGAATGAACTAAACCCAAATATCAGCAATGGATAGAAGTCAAAACCCCGCACAACTTTAGCACGCTAGTTGAGTGTGTTGAAGATCTATTGGATTTGATCCAAACGGAGATGTGTGATCCACTAATGTGTTACTGGTGGGGGTGGTTTTCAACTACCAAATGTACTTATGAAGTACACGTCTCTAATTTTGAAGTGTTCAATAATTTTAGACATCAAAGTAGGAAACCAACTTGGTTGCTATATTACGATATGATCGTGGTAATAAATATTTAAGCACCAAGCTTATTGACTATCTAAAAGAGAATACGATTCTCTGGCAATGGACTCCGTCTGGAACTCCTTAATTGTATTGAGTGTCCGAATGATGGAATCAAACTTTGTTGGACATGGTTCGATCCACAAAGGGGTTCACCAAATTGTCGACGAAACTGTAAAAGTCCTGCACTTTTGACAGTCGTCCATTTGCTGAATAGTGTTACCACCAAAGCAGTTAAAACCACACCATATGAACTTGGGCACTCCCGTATCCTGCTTGCGTGAAGCAGTGGCTAGTGGGAGATAAGTTGGATAGTAGATCCGGCTTATGCCATTTTGTGGGGTATCCTGAACATTCACAAGGATACCTGTTCTACTATATTTCTAAAACAAAATGTTTGTCTAAAGGAATGTTGCCTTCTTAGCGAAGAAGTTTCTATTCGATAGAAAAGGCAATATAGTAAATCTCGAAATAGTTCGAGAATATGAACCACACTATGAAGTTCAAACACAAATACTTGGAGATGAACCAATTCAACAAACCACTAATATACCTCTTCATCTATCGGTTCGTAAATCCGAAAGTGTTCGGAAGGTACCTGGTAGACGGTTCCAACTTGATAATGATCAAGATAAAGTTGACGATGGATATGATCCAATAAACTTCAACTGGTTCGTATTAGATATGAATGTGGGACATTGGCTTATTGCCATGAAATTCATAATGGACTGTATGTACTCCAACAAGGTTTGACCTTGGTAGATCAACCAAAGGGAATCGTTCCCAAAGGCTGCATATTGATCTATTAATTATGACGTGAGAGTATATATATAGAAAGGTGTGACCTTTAAAGCAAGGATGATGGCGAAAGAAGTTACTCAAAGACAATGTGTTGTTTATGAGGCAATCTTTCCATCAGTCGCTATGCTTAAGTCCATTACAATTTTGCTGGCCATTTCTGCATAGTACGACTATGAGATATGGAAAATAGATATGAGGTCTACTTTCCTTGAATGTGATATTATGGAAGAGTTGTAGCGCAGCCGGAAGGCTTCATATTTTCTGGAAAGGAGCAAAAGGTTTGCATACTCCAGCGATCCATTTATGGATTGAAACGAGCATCCCTAAAATGGAACATGTGTTTTAAATACAATAGTCAAAACGTTGACTTGGTATAAAACTTAAAGGTACCTTGTATTCAAGAAGGTTAGTGGGAGCGCAGTGAAATTTAAGTGTTGTACGTTGATGACATACTAATCATAGGGATGATTGAGTGATGTTGCAGTCAACGAAAGCACGGTTATCCACACGTTTCTCGAATAAAGGATTTGAGCAGAGGCATCCTACGTATTGTGATACGTCACTATAGATATAGATCTAGAAGGATGCAAAATCTTCTCAATCCTTGTACATAGAAACTGTTTCTGAAATGGTTTAGCATGGAAGAATCCTGAAGAGATTCTTGCCAATGTCCCATGGGGTTCATCTCTCGTAATTCGTGTGACTGTAATGTTGATGGAATTCGAGGAGATGAAATGGACAACACATATATCTCCGCACTAGGGAGCATTATGTATGGCATGCTGTGTACTAGACGTGATATTATAAATGTTGTGAGTGTCACAAGTGAATATCAGTCGAACCCAAGACCGGCTTATTTGAAGTCGTGAAGGACGAAATCCTTGAGCACTAGCAATCAAAAGCAATAAGGAATTGTTCTTAGTCTATGGGAGGTCCGAGTTGAATTTAGAGGTACTTACGAACTCTAGTTTTCAACCGGATGTGGATGACTAAAAGTCGATATCGGGATTCATATTCGAGCTTAGAGGTGGTGTCGCATGCTGGAATGGTTCCTGCAACGACTAATGATTCTACCACGAGAACCTGAATATGTTGCAGCATCTAAAGCTGTAAAAGAGACTGTTTTGGACACGGAACTTTATCCAAATGTTGGTTATAGTTCCGGACGCAAATAATCAAGTAACTTGTACTGTGATTATACGGTGTCCTGTAGCGAATGCTTAGGAACCGAGATCTCATCAGAAGTCCAAACATGTACTTGAGAGAATATCATGTGATCTAAGAGATCAATGACAGAGGTGACGTCTGAGTCGAGAGTGTCACTTCGGAAGATAACTTTGTAGATCCCTGTACCAGGCCTTTATCTGAATATGTCCGCGAGAAACATCGAGAGTCGATGGGACTAAGATTCATGGATAGTTGGCTCTAGGTCAAGTGGGAGATTGTTTTGGAATAGGTGACCGGCGAGCCAACGGTTGGCCGAGCGGTTAACCGTATTCCGTTATATAACGGTTTATTTCGTTAATTAATGAAACTTATATTAATGGCATATACTATATCTGCTCCCAATGTTGAATCATAGATATAGTCCTGTACAGTTACACATGTTGTATGAATTCGGTTTTGTGGAAACCGAGAGATAATTCTGTTAACGCAACGTAACTGGTCAAACTCAGTTCCTAGTCGATGGGTTACGCCAATAACAAGGATACCCGGCCTTTCCCCCTTGAGACTAGCACTTAGTGTATGTGGGCTAATCTCGAGCCTCGGTGTTGGGACATCGACATACTTGAGTGGGTGCTCACTGTTGATGAGTTCACTGAACCCCCTCTCCCTGGAATCTCTAAGTGGTTATCACTGATCGAGTAGAGAATTCCATAATATAGTTGTACACAATTAATCCTTAAGACCCAGACATCACCGTGACTTCATCAGAGGACTAGCTGTATCGTGACATGTCTCTGATTCCCTGGAAAGGGAGTAAGTCGAAAAAGGAGACAATGTTCGTGCAGTTCGAAATCTGATGTGAAGTCTGTGCATGGTAGTAGGGGATCTGATCGCTTGATATAGATCATGGATGTCCTGTGTGTTCTGATGGTTCGTAGTCCCGAAATCTCTGGCCAGAGTTGAATAGTGAGGTGATTAGAGAAATGTGTTTCTCTGAATCAATCACGAATGGATTTTACGAAACCTAGAACGTACTCACAGTTATCAAACTCAACAAGAGATCTCGATTAACCAATATCTCTAGTTTGATCGGGACATATGTATCGGAGGGATCGTACTGTACGCTAACTATATTACAAGGTTCTTGCAGGCACTTCATTTGTATCTAGGGAATTAGTGAAGCGTGGCTGCTAGACGCTCGTCACTGATTCGTTGGGCACCGACTTGTTCGGAGATTAAATAATATGATTATTAATCTAAAACTCTTTGGGAGTAGTTGAAATAAGAACAATATGTTGTTCGAATCACAATATGTTGTGAGCCCACGGCTAGTTATACACCTGAACCATTGAGGGTCACATTCTCGTGTAAACCGATCCTTGAATACGATCATGTATTAATTAACTGTTAATTAAGTACATATAGTCGGAGGTCAATATGATTGAATCCGAGATTCATAATTGTGATTATGAGTTGGAAATAATAATGAGCTAAAGAAAACGGACACAATGGTGTACACTTTCTATTTTGGGAAATTTCCCGATTTAGCAGTACCCCTGAAATGGGCTTTCCGATTTTGTGAAATTGGAAATTTTTATTTTTGTCTCATATTGATGAGAAAATTAAAACGAGAAAGAAAATATAATCGTTATATTTTTCGGAGATGAAATTGATTGTCAATTTTGGAGAAACGTAATGACGGCTAATGTATTGGGCCGGCTAGGGTTAATGGATCCGATCCATTAGGGTTTGAGCCCAATAGGCTCCTTTCTTCACCTATAAAAGGAGCTCTATAGGCATGAGAATAAACACACCAAAGTGAAGAGCTCAAAACCCTAGCCTCACTTTCTCTCCTCTCCTTCTCCCTCTCGTCCGCCCCCTCGGCTCCTCCCTCGGAGGACTGCCGACAACCGGAGCCGCCACCCGCCGCCGCCTAGTGCCGCCGCCGGCAGCCGCCTCCCCTCGCCGGAATCCGATTCCGGCACCGTTTTTCCGGCCCGTTTTTCCCGTCGTATTCTCCCTTACGTGTTTCTAGTGCAATACGTAAGTTGGATTACCTATACGAGGTGAAACCTGATTAGACGAGAGACGCCGAAGGAACGCCCGAGCACAGCCCGAGTCGCGCCCGTGCGCTCCAGCCGTGACACACGAGTCCAGCCGAGAGCCCCGCCACTCGCCCGGCTCTCCTCGCACACGACCCGTGCCGTCCCCGCGTCGCATCCGCGCGACTTCCGACGAACCTCGTTTCGTCTGATGAATCCCTGAGGTACTTACGATTAAATTTAGATTTAATTGTTTGCGTTAAATGTTTGCACTATGTACTGTTAATGTTTGCGCTATGGGATTTTTAATTGATATAGAAAAATTAATTGTGATTAATTTAAATATCAATTAAAATTGATTCGAATTAAATAATATGATTATATTAATTGTCAATTTGACGCAAACTGATTATGTGCACATGTTTACGTAATTAATTATATATGTGTAATTAATTAATTTGATTAAATTAATTACAAAATTCAAGTTGATTAGAATTAAATAATATGATTATGTTAATGGTCAATCTGATGCAAATTAATTATGTACATAAACTAAGTTGATTAGAATTAAATAATAAGATTATGTTAATTGTCAATTTGACGCAAATTAATTATTTTTGTATATTTACGTAATTAATTGTAATATATTAATATGATTAATATGATTGCGCTATAAGTAATATATTAATATGATTAATATAATTGCGCTAGAAGTAATTATTTTATATGATAATATAATTGCGCTAGAAATAATTAATTTATATGATAAATTTAATTGCGCTAGATTTAATTTATGTAGTATGGGATGCATGAATTAAATATTTAATTATTTGATAATTAAATTAAATGGTGGATTATTTATTCTAATTAGATTTGAATTAAGTCAATTAATGCATGTAATATTGAAAATATGATTTTCAATAAAATAAAATAAATATAATGTAAAATGTTTACATTAATGAAAAACGGTTTTTCATAAAATTTTTGTTTTCCGCTGCGTATACATGCACATCCCCAACAGGATGAGTACAGTCTCTAGGTTCATGTCAAATCCAGGAAGAATGCATTGGGATGCAGTGAGATGGCTGCTAAGATATGTAAAAGGGACTGTGAATCATGGCTTGATGTTTAAGAAGAATAATCTGAGTGGAGATTCTTTGATTGGTTATGTGGATTCTGATTTTGGAAGTAATTTGGACACAAGAAAATCCATAACAGGGTATGTATTTACCTTGTTTGGAACTGCAGTTGTGTGGAAGGCTTCTCATCAGGGTGTGGTTGCTTTGAGCACCACTGAGAGTGAGTATATGGCCATGACTGAGGCTATGTGGTTAAAAGGGATCCTACAGGAGTTGGGAATTGATCAAGACACAGTTAAAGTTAACTGTGATAGTCAAAGTGCCCTACACTTGGTCAAACATCAGGTGTTTCATGAAAGGTCCAAGCATATTGATGTGAGGATGCATTTTGTGAGGGATGTTGTGGAGAAAAAGATAGTCAAGATTGAGAAAATAGCAACTGAGGGAAATCCAGCAGATAGCTTCACCAAGGTGTTGCCTGTGGATAAGTTCAAGCTATGTCAGGATCTGGTCCAAATGGTGGACCTTTCACAATCTCAGTGAGGTTGTGGAACTTTTGACTGCAGTCTTTTGACTGCAGTTGAGGTGAGAAATCAGCTGTGGTTGTGGAGTTATACAACAAAATACTCATACTGGCAGTTTTGAGAATTTTTGAAGTATGACTCAGTGATTTTGTTGCTCAGTGGTTTTCTGAGTTGAGTGATTGTGGCTTGAGGTTCACAATCATGTATATGACTTGTGTAGATTGAGTTTTCTGCATGGATGTCAAGAATTCTTGAAGTCAATGGTGATGTTGACTTGACAGGTTTTCTGGTTTGAATTACCTTGGTGGTGATTCTGAGTTGGAGAGTTGTTTGTGGTGTATGAAATGTGCAGTGAAGTCACATTTCTGTGTACAAACTTGTTGGAGGTGGTTTGAGTCCAATTGGATCAGAATTACAGGATTTGAGTATGTGAGTTTTTCAACTCAGTACAATTCTGAAGGGGTTAGGCGCATTTGCAAAGTTCTGGAGTTGTGGTTAACTATTTGATGAGTTCTGGCTATGGATTTGAAGCTGAGACTATAAGGATCATGTTGGTACTGATTTGAGAGTCTGAATCCAGCTATGATGTGCAGGGTTTGGATTTGAAGTTGGTTCAGAAATCTGTTTCAGGTCAGTTATGAACTGAAATTTGATTTTGGTATTTTTTGGTGTGGTCTGTAGTGTTGTTGTGTTTTAGATGTTGCTGGGAGTTGATTTGTTGTGTAAGGTGGAGATTTGTTGAAATGTACACTAAAAATCATCTCCGGAGGCAAAATCGACAAAATGCACTGCAGGGGCAAAATGGTAATTCTGTTGGGGATCGTGCATGTATACGCAGCGGAAAACAAAAGTTTTATGAAAAACCGTTTTTCATTAATGTAAACATTTTACATTATATTTATTTTATTTTATTGAAAATCATATTTTCAATATTACATGCATTAATTGACTTAATTCAAATCTAATTAGAATAAATAATCCACCATTTAATTTAATTATCAAATAATTAAATATTTAATTCATGCATCCCATACTACATAAATTAAATCTAGCGCAATTAAATTTATCATATAAATTAATTGTTTCGAGCGCAATTATATTATCATATAAAATAATTACTTCTAGCGCAATTATATTAATCATGTTAATATATTACTTATAGCGCAATTATATTAATCATATTAATATATTACAATTAATTACGTAAACATACAACATAATTAATTTGCAATTTAACATAATCGTATTATTTAATTCTAATCAACTTGGAGTTTATGTAAACATCCGTACATAATTAATTTGTGACAATTAACGTAATCATATTATTTAATTCTAATCAACTTGAATTGTGCAATTATATTAATCAAATTAATTAATTACACATATATAATTAATTACGTAAACATGTGCACATAATCAGTTTGCGTCAAATTGACAATTAAGATAATCATATTATTTAATTCGAATCAATTTGAATTTAATTGACATTTAAATTAATCACAATTAATTTTTCTATATCAATTAAAAATCTCATAGCGCAAACATTTAACGCAAACAATTAAATCTAAATTTAATCGTAAGTACCTCAGGGATTCATCGGACGAAACGAGGTTCGTCGGAAGTCGCGCGGATGCGACGCGGGGACGGCACGGGTCGTGTGCGAGGAGAGCCGGGCGAGTGGCGGGGCTCTCGGCTGAACTCGTGTGTCACGGCTGGAGCGCACGGGCGCGACTCGGGCTGTGCTCGGGCGTTCCTTCGGCGTCTCTCGTCTAATCAGGTTTCACCTCGTATAGGTAATCCAACTTACGTATTGCACTAGAAACACGTAAGGGAGAATACGACGGGAAAAACGGGCCGGAAAAACGGTGCCGGAATCGGATTCCGGCGAGGGGAGGCGGCTGCCGGCGACGACACTAGGCGTCGGCGGGCGGCGGCTCCGGTGATCGGCGGTCCTCCGAGGGAGGAGCCGAGGGGGCGTACGAGAGGGAGAAGGAGAGGAGAGAAAGTGAGGCTAGGGTTTTGAGCTCTTCACTTTGGTGTGTGTATTCTCATGCCTATGAGGCTCCTTTTATAGGTGAAGAAAGGAGCTTGTTGGGCTCAAACCCTAATGGATCGGATCCATTAACCCTAGCCGGCCCAATACATTAGCCGTCATTACGTTTCTCCAAAATTGACAATCAATTTCATCTCCGAAAAATATAACGATTATATTTTCTTTCTCGTTTTAATTTTCTCATCAATATGAGATAAAAATAAAATTTTCCAATTTCACAAAATCGGAAAGCCCATTTCAGGGGTACTGCTAAATCGGGAAATTTCCCAAAATAGAAAGTGTACACCATCGTGTCCGTTTTCTTTAGCTCATTTTTATTTCCAACTCATAATCACAATTATGAATCTCGGATTCAATCATATTGACCTCCGACTATATGTACTTAATTAACAGTTAATTAATACATGATCGTATTCAAGGATCGGTTTACACGAGAATGTGACCCTCAATGGTTCAGGTGTATAACTAGCCGTGGGCTCACAACATATTGTGATTCGAACAACATATTGTTCTTATTTCAACTACTCCCAAGAGTTTTAGATTAATAATCATATTATTTAATCTCCGAACAAGTCGGTGCCCAACGAATCAGTGACGAGCGTCTAGCAGCCACGCTTCACTAATTCCCTAGATACAAATGAAGTGCCTGCAAGAACCTTGTAATATAGTTAGCGTACAGTACGATCCCTCCGATACATATGTCCCAATCAAACTAGAGATATTGGTTAATCGAGATCTCTTGTTGAGTTTGATAACTGTGCGTACGTTCTAGGTTTCGTAAAATCCATTCGTGATTGATTCAGAGAAACACATTTCTCTAATCACCTCACTATTCAACTCTGGCCAGAGATTCCGGGACTACGAACCATCAGAACACACAGGACATCCATGATCTATATCAAGCGATCAGATCCCCTACTACCATGCACAGACTTCACATCAGATTTCGAACTGCATGAACATTGTCTCCTTTTTCGACTTACTCCCTTTCCAGGGAATCAGAGACACGTCACGATACAGCTAGTCCTCTGATGAAGTCACGGTGATGTCTGGGTCTTAAGGATTAATTGTGTACAACTATATTATGGAATTCTCTACTCGATCAGTGATAACCACTTAGAGATTCCAGGGAGAGGGGGTTCAGTGAACTCATCAACAGTGAGCACCCACTCAAGTATGTCGATGTCCCAACACCGAGGCTCGAGATTAGCCCACATACATTAAGTGCTAGTCTCAAGGGGGAAAGGCCGGGTATCCTTGTTATTGGCGTAACCCATCGACTAGGAACTGAGTTTGACCAGTTACGTTGTGTTAACAGAATTATCTCTCGGTTTCCACAGAACCGAATTCATACAACATGTGTAACTGTACAGGACTATATCTATGATTCAACATTGGGAGCAGATATAGTATATGCCATTAATATAGGTTTCATTAATTAACGAAATAAACCGTTATATAACGGAATACGGTTAACCGCTCGGCCAACCGTTGGCTCGCCGGTCACCTATTCCAACAAATTTTTGCTCAGAATTCAAATTTCGCGTCTGGTGAAACGACGCCGTTTTGGCCTGTATTGGGGACGGGTGCAGCGGATTAGGGTGGTCGATTTCTGAGCCGATTCTATACCAAATCACATGGTTCTTGCTGCGTTTTGATCCTTGCCAGCTCACCTTTTGATCGCACTTGAAATTGCATGGAATGATCGCACGGTCGAGAATCGCGAGTCTGTTGCAGGTCGACGGCTTGGATTCGGTTTTCATTTTGTGCATTTTCATTTCTGTATATAATCGCAAGTGTTAGCGATTGATATGCAATCCTTGAGCTACAGAGAACTAATCACTTTTGTGCCTCTTATAATCCCAGAACCACCCTCCCCTCCACCGTGCACGTAGATCGTCTTCCCGGCGATCGAAGCACGTAAAATCCTTGTGTTCATTTCGATTTTGCAGCGTGAGTGTGTTCTATATACTTGATTCGAACTTCGTGAGTGGTGAGATTTGAGTTTGAAGCTCGCGATCGAGTTTTGGTATTTTGTGTTCGATTGTTCGTTTGGAGGTTGAGTTTGTTTCTCGCCGGAGCTCGAGCTTGTTTCCGGCGTGTTTCTCAACATTATTAAATAATTTTAGTTGGTAATTTTTTAATTAAAAAATAAGAATTTTAACATTGGCGACAACGATGTCCTTCGACATCTCAAAATGAGAGTATATTATTTAATATAAGTATTTTATATAATCTTGATCCAGTGAGACAATTCGAGAGGAAGTAAAACATTACAGTATTATTATTAATAGTATTATCATGAACGAAATTTGAGGTTCACATACCAACGGTATCGCATGTGAATAAATAGTGAGAAAATATTATGATTTGCTTTAGTTTTTTTTTCTCGCTTTTTTTAATAATTACAAAATGTTTTGACCATTAGTATAGTTAACAAAATTCTAAAACAAATGATTATGTGGCGGTGACGATTATGGGTGTGACTTGTGAGAAAGACTACCAGTTTAAAACTTTCCGTTTATTGTACCGCTAAAAACGTTAAATAGATTGGAGTGTTATATTTTAATTAATTACAAAAAAATGAAAAGATGAAAAATGGAAATTTCATAAATTGAAAGTATAAGCTTTTTGTAAGTTATAGAAATACCAAACAAAAAATAAATAAGTTGGTAAAAAACATAACATTTTAGTGTAGAACACCGGTTGAACCAAAATTCAAAATAAAATTTAATAACTTTTAAGAAGTTCTCTAAAAACAAATTAAAAATGGCCTAAAGTGTGTACTGCGCACCGACATTTTTATCTTCTCTTACGAACGCTGGATTCGGGGGTATGATGTTTGTATTGTCCAATCCGTCGAACTCTATACGTAAGTACGTATAAAATTAAATTTCCAGTAGTCATACTCCATATTGAAAATTATATTACTTTCCGTAAACTAAAAAAAGATGTGTCAACCTCGACAATTTTTGAATACATAAGAATCTCATATTAAGTAGTTCAATAGAAGCAAAAACTAAATAAATAATTAAATAAATAACTTACATTTACCCATTTTTTTGATACATAATAATTTCATATTAGTTCAATAAAAGCAAGAACTAAATAAATAAATAAAAACATACCTTTGCCCATTTTTTAGATCATGTCAATTAACAGTTTGGGTCATCTAAATATTACTATATCATGTTCATGTCTCTCAAGCCATTGAGTTGCATGCATGTCCAAGATAGTTTATATCAAATTTTGAGTTAAACTATAATTAAATGCATCTATTAAGGTATGTTATATCTTATGTTTTTTGTGTTTTATACACAAACAATATATATTACTCTCGTTTGTTTTATTACATTAATGTTTACAAAAATGAAAAAACACTTGAAAATCGAATCAATTTTCTTTTGGAAGACGTCTTCTTCAAGAACGTCTGGTTTATCACATTGATGTTTACAAAAATGAACAAACAACTAAAAATCAAATCAAATTTCTTTTAGAAAATGTATTCTTCAAGAAGTTTATTTTGGAGAAATGAAAGATTTTGTGAAACTTCTTAAGACATTTGTTTATAATTTACGTGTGAAAATGTTTTTTTATATTTATGTCTTATAAGTGTATTCACCCCACATTTAGTGTTATCATTTTAGAAGCGTCTAAAATATATTTTTCATATAGTGAGCCTTGAGTGTTTTAGTGGGATACTTGGATAGGCAAATGGAGCGAACAAAAATGTGTGTGGAGGACTAAGTAGTTATAAAAGTTGGGTAGACAAATGGAGCGAAAAAAAATGTGTGTAGCACTATGTGATTATAAAACAAAACGTCAATCATTAGATGGACAAATAGATCGATCAAAAGTGATTTACGAAATGAAAGACAAGAAGAACGAATGAAAAAACACATGAATAATCCCTTTATAAATATCTTTGTGGAAGAGACATCAATATTACACGACAAGTTTTTTTTTTCTATCAATAGCGAGTTGAATGTGACCTGTTCTCGTCTTGGAATTCTATTATATTTGATCGTGTCTCATTTGTTTTTCTAATTAAAAGGGTTGTCCTGATTGTTTTATTCGGCTGTTGGATTGATGAAACAATTTGTCGAAAGTTCGCCAGATAGATAATAGATGATATAGGAGTAACTCTCACCTTTCATGAGTTTAATTTTTGAACTTCAAGTATGTTAAAGTGAATGTTGATGTAGAATATATCAATTCTCAATTTACTGAGTTATTTTAGAATATGCATGTGTTGTATGTTTCCTTTTTTTTATTTTTCTTTTTTGTCGGCCAGTTTAATTACTTGTAATTTCATTATCTTATTTTAGGTATTATTAGGCATGTTGTGGCTCTTGGGCGATACTTCCAGAATTCGTTATCCATGGTTGACACATTATGTGGAGCAAGAAGAGAGATTCTATCTTTGAAATTACACCATATGGAGAGCTTTCTTAGTCATGACGAGAGGAATAACGTGATTGAACAAGTTATGGTAGATGTAACAAACCAAGTAGGGATTGGTCTTACTTTGATACTACTACTAGTCACAAATGGATGTTTGCTCCTCTCCAATTTATTTATGGGTTGAGACCCTGGAAAGCGGCTTCTTTGCAGTCATCTCTAGTTAGACATGGATCAATTTTTACTTGGGGCGAACTGTTGACATCCCATGGTTTGGGAAACAAAGTGGTTGCTTTCGAGTAATCAGTTCAATATTTTTGCACACGACACCCGAATTCATCCAAAATCTTACAACCTTGCACAAACTTTATGGAGAAACGTGGATATTGTTGAAACATATAAACCCCATCGACAAAAAAGAAACACTTGATAATATAAGACTAGAATTGAAGGAAGGTTTTCAAGATAAGTGGAGACTATTTGTAGATACAAGCTACGATGAACAGTTTCACTGCGCACCTGATCAACAATCTGAAGGAAGTATTGTACCAGCAAAAGTGTGTCGGGTGAAACTGATGGAGTAGTATACTTAATGTCTAGATTTGAGTATTCTGAACTCTGTATGCACTTTCATTTACCTATCTATTACAGACATTCATTTGCTTTTAATTATTGTTAATTAAATATATGCAAATTATAGTCCTGGATTTTATACGTTGTAGTTAGTATGGTGTTGCATGGGCACACAGAAGATCATACTATCGGTTACTCGTATTTAATCGAACAGTTGCTCACGACCTAGATGGACACGGACCAATCCATCGGTATAGTCGTTGTGTGAGAGAGAAAATAATTTATCTTAATTATTTTATCACACTTGTACACTTGGTGTATTGAGCGGATCGATTGAGACTCATCAATTAGGATTGCTCGGCGATAATTGATTTGAGACTCGGAGTATTTTATTCTTAATCCCTGAAACAATTGCGGGTGTGTATATTTAATATAAGTGACTTTGATTTACCAAAGGAATTAACCGGTTTAATTATTGGGTTAATTACCGGCTAAGTTGGGTCACTATATTTTATATATGGCATGCCGTGAATTCTTGAAGGGGCAGTGTATCCCGTAAGGGTTGATAATATCCCCGAGATGAGCTCATAAGGATTTATTATGTAAACCTCGCGAGTGGATTTGTTCCGCATAATAAATAAGGTTGAGTGGTACTATTCTCGGATATAAGAGATGAATAAATTTATTAAGCAATAAATAAATTTTATTCATGGATATTTAAATCTTAAATACACGGAATAAATAATACTAAGTTGGAGAAATATTATTTGGTATAATATGGAATAATATTGGGAGTTCAATTTTATTTATATAGTGGAAAATAAATAAAATTAATATTGATAAGAATTAATGGATTTGGGTTGGACCCAATTTAATTTTCAATATTAAAGCCCAATATTTATTCTCCTTTTGATCCCCTTCGTAGCCTATAAAAGCACTACATGGTCTTCACTTTTACTAACCTACGTTACGCCAACAATAAAGTTCCGAGAGTGAAGAGGATCCATAAGTTCGATAGCTCGTCGCCCACCCGACGTTCGAACGGAGTGCAAGGAATACGCGGGAAGATCACGAGGTCATCGATTTCGTTTCTCCGAACAACGAATCGTAGGTACAATTCTCAACGCACTTGTTAATTGTTCGATTTGTTTTTATCGAGAATACCGTAGGACGAAGATCCGAAGATCGAGGCCCGGAGTAGACGGACGAACGCGCGGTGGTGGCGAAGCCACCGGACCGCGGCGCACGCCCGCCTAGGGTTTCGGCGTGGGGGCGATGGGGGCCGAACCCTCGGCTGAGCCGAGGGTGTGCGATCGACCCGAGGGGATCGATCGCTGGGCACGGGCTGGTGCCGTGCCCTACCCCGCCGTGAAGGCGGGGGCCTCCTGGTGGCGGCGGGTCGCCGGACCCGCCGCGGGCGGCTGCTGGGCAGTCCACCCCGATCGATCGCCGCGTGCGATCGATCACTTGATTGGACGAACCCCGACTCGCGGGGGTTCGGGTGGGGGCGGGCTGTGCGTCTTCGGACGCATGGTCTCCAAAGCCTGGACCTCTGCGGATGAGTCGGCGTTCGTGTGATCTCCGGCGAAGGGTTCGTTCGGGTTATCGGTTCCGCAATTTTGATAACCCGGGATAGCGAATTCCAACAATTGGTATCAGAGCGTGGTTTACGTTCGCGGTATTTTCGATAAAATTGTTCTACCTTGCAGGGTTCCGACTATTATGGCTTGATGATTATTCGTTTGATTATTTTGTCATGTGATTGTTGGTTTTATTAAACTCTCGGACATGTCGAGATTCGTTTTTTGGTGGTGAATGCTTGTAATAGTAAAAATTCGGGGGTTGACCGAATTTAGGA
Source organism: Euphrasia confusa (assembly GCA_954870475.1). NCBI lineage: Eukaryota > Viridiplantae > Streptophyta > Magnoliopsida > Lamiales > Orobanchaceae > Euphrasia > Euphrasia confusa. The sequence continues at coordinate 41,484,385 of OX940956.1, read as the reverse complement.
TTTATTATTATGTTCGTTAATTTTCCGGAAAATGTATAGGGTCGATTTCGTGTATAGAATCGATACCGGAATTGTAATTTAGATTTTTGTAAATTTAATTTTGCGATTGGATCGACGTATCGAAGACCGCCGGAGAAGACGAAGTGACGGGGATGGACGAAGGGCTAGGGATCGATTGGATCGATCCCCATGGATGCCCGATCGAAGGCTATGGGCGATGGGGGCTGTTGCCCTAGCCGCGGCTGCCACCATCTCGGTGGTTGTCGGCTTGGCTTGGCGGCGGCGCTCCTCCCCGTGGCTGGCCGGTCGATCGAAGGTGGGGGTGGTTCGGGGTCTCCCAACCCGAGCTACTCCTACCGGAAATATTCTTTCCTAATTAATTCATTATTTCCTATTTTGAGTATTTCTTTATGGAATATTCTAGAAAAATAGAAAAAAAATTAATTTAGTACTAAATTTATTTTTCCTATTTGATTATTCCTACTCATGGGAATATTCATGGATTATGAATAAAAATAAATTTGGAAAAGTATAATAGTCCTAATTATTTTATTTCTTTATTTCATTATAGATATCATCTAGAATATTCCAAGTTTTACTTGGATGGATTATTCTAGAGATTTAATGAAGTGGAAAAAGAAAATAAAATAAATAAAAATATTAATAATATTTAATTTTATTTTTGATATATTCAATTGACTTAATTTTCGAATTAAGTAACTTTTGGATTAATTAAAAATAAATAGATTTAAATATTGGAAATTAATATTCGTCACATGGAGCATTCAAGAAACGAAGACTGAAGACTAGAAGATGCGTACGGGGATGTGATGAAGCCATAATAGTCGGAAAATAATATTCTAGTAATTATTTTGACTATGTGATAATACTATGTGCTTTATTACATGTATGCATGCTATATGTGTTTATTTTATGCACTAGATAGCGTATCCCTTTATTGTAAAAAGCTAAGTGGGAGAGGGTATGGAAACATACCCATGGTCTCCATTGCTGCTCTCTTGGTGACTTTTATATACCTTTGAGGTATATATAGATAAGTCATTGGAGGAGAGTTCTTGTAATTCCTCTTACAAGAAACATTGATTAAGTTTATCAAACAATGCCTAATTTGTCTTTCCAAAGCTGATTTCAAGTCGACTCATTCTCACCCCGGGGAGTGGAATGGAGCCAGAGCCACTTGGTCATGTAGAGGACACAAATTAGAGACTTTCGTGCCATTCTTTGATAGGTGGGTCGTTTGTCTGCTCGGCTCCCTCATTTATGAGAGATAGGGTTGTTCGCATGGTGAATCACTGGTTAGAAACTTCGAGTTTCACTTATGATTCTCCACGTCTTGATTTACGAGATTAAATGGATCAAGTAATTGGGAGTCAATTATAAAAGTCTCTTAGTGTAGTAAACGTCCACACCACGTGGCTTGCTATGCTGACGGACTTTGGATTAATTGATGTAGACAGTTGTAAGTAATTATGAAGAGTTGTGAAGTTATCGTAAACGTCCACACCACGTGGCTTGCGGTGATGTAGCGATTCCAAGTAATTTACTTTGGTACTGAGTAATGGTTTACACTTAGATACGCGTTATAGTATTCCTCCCCACGAGGTCACGCTATAATTGATGTATGACCGAAGAAAATCTAATTGCTAAATCATTTGGGTGGGTAAACGTCCACACCACGTGGCTTGCCTTACCTGATGGGATTTTAGATGTGATTAGTGATTTAATGATATTATTTAAGGGAGATAATATCGGATATTAAATTGTTTGTTTGTTTTATGTGCTTATAGGTTAAGAATGACTGTGACCCCACTTTGTGATATACTTAAGGATGAAAACTCACCGGTTCCATATGGTGATGATTGGGAACGAAATCTGGACATTGTCCAGACTGTTGAGCTTTCCGAATCCACTGTTGTCCCAACTGATGAGGACATTCGAAATGACCTCAGGATGATGTTGAGACATAGCGTGGAGGCCGGGCAAGAGGTGATTAACATACTCACAGAATTCTCTCTCAATGAGTCCCTTAAAAAGGAATCAACGAGAGCGGAGTTTGTGCGTAAGTTAAGAGAATCACAAGCTTTTGTGGCAAGGCTAGGGGAAAAGCATGCAAAGAAACCCAGTGGCTCAAAGCCACGGATTGGGAAAGGCAAGCCTTTGGGCAAGTGCTTTCGATGCAAGCAGTTTGGGCACTGGAGGTCTGATTGTCCTCTCATCAAAGGTACGAAATTTTCCTTAGTCACTGAAACATTGTCAGCGGTGATATCTACCAGCACCTGGTGTGTAGATACGGGTGCCACTGACCATGTCTGCAATTCATTGCAGGGGTTCCAGGAAACCCGGAGACTTAGAGAGGGAGAAATCGTAGTCTACATGGGCAATGCCGCGAAGGTGGCGGCTGTTGCAGTGGGAGACGTTCACTTACGTTTTAGTAGTGATAGGGTTTTGGTTTTACAAAATTGTCTTTATGTACCGAATTTTAGAAAGAATTTGATTTCAGTTTCTAAGTTAATTCTGAATGGATATTCTGTTTCTTTTGATCACTCTGTGGTCATAAGAAGAAATAGTGAGATTGTCTGTTCTGGTACATTGGTGGACGATTTGTATATTCTAAATCCTGAGTCTAACACGATGCAACTAACCGAGAGTAATAACACATCTACGAACACCAATAAGAGAAAGGAACCTTCTAAGATGAATCAATTATACTTGTGGCATCTAAGGCTAGGTCATATTAATTCGAATAGAATTCAAAAGTTGAAAGCTGATGGTCTCATTAGCGGTATAGAAGGAGAGGACCTTCCAACCTGCGAATCCTGTTTGGAGGGTAAAATGACCAAGCGTTCTTTTTCTGGTAAAGGACGTAGAGCTGAACAAGTATTGGATTTGATTCACTCTGATGTATGCGGACCTATGTCTACTCAGGCAAGGGGAGGGTACGAGTATTTCATCACCTTTACTGATGATTACTCAAGGTATGGATATATTTACCTGATGCGCCACAAGAGTGATTCTTTTGACAAGTTCAAGGAATTCAAGGCTCTTGTGGAGAACCTTCGTGGTAAATCCATAAAATGCCTGCGATCTGATCGCGGAGGCGAGTACCTGTCTGGAGAATTCAAGGCATACTTGGCAGAGAATGGGATTGAATCCCAGCTGACTTCACCATATACTCCTCAGCAGAATGGTGTGTCAGAAAGAAGGAATAGGACTCTTATGGAAATGGTGCGATCAATGATGAGTTACTCGGATTTACCTGTTATGTTCTGGGGACTTGCCTTGGAAACAGCGGCGTATATTCTGAATAGGGTTCCGACCAAAACGGTACCAACTACACCCATGGAATTGTGGAGTGGGCGTAAGCCTAACTTGGGACACATTCGGATCTGGGGATGTCCAGCACACGTGTTGCGACAAGGCGCCGATAAGTTAGAACCTAGATCAGAAATACGGCTGTTTGTAGGATACCCGAAAGGAACTAAGGGTGGCATGTTCTATAGTCCTACGGACCAGAAGATCGTTATAAGTACTAACGCTCGGTTCTTAGAGGAAGACTATGTCATGGACCACAAGCCCAAAAGTGACATAATACTTGATGAGTTGAGAGGTAATGAGGAAGACCTGGATACAGCCGAACCGAGTGTAGATACACCACTAGAACCTGCACCTAATACTGTCACTGTTAATACACCGGAACGCCGTCGTAGTGGGAGGGTTGTCAAACAACCGGACAGATGGATTGGACTGGGTGAGTCTTCGGACTCGGCACCCGGAGTTCATGAAGTCGATCCCTGGACCTATGATGAGGCGGTACAAGATATAGATGCGCCTTCTTGGAAGAAAGCAATGAAATCCGAAATAGAATCTATGGATTCTAATAAAGTCTGGGATCTTGTAGAACCACCAAGCGGCGTAAAGCCAATTGGGTGTAAATGGGTCTACAAGAGAAAGAGAGGATCTGACGGAAAGGTTGAAACCTTTAAAGCTCGGCTTGTTGCGAAAGGATATACTCATAAAGAGGGAATCGATTATGAGGAGACCTTCTCGCCGGTAGCCAAGATAAAGTCGATCCGGATTCTCTTATCCATAGCAGCTCATATGGATTATGAGGTGTGGCAAATGGATGTCAAGACAGCTTTCCTTAATGGAAGTCTTGACGAGACGATTTATATGAAACAACCAGAAGGATTCATTGCTAAGGGGCGAGATCATCTAGTGTGCAAGCTTAATCGATCCATTTATGGATTGAAACAAGCCTCGCGATCGTGGAACCTGCGGTTTGATGAAGTAGTCCAATCTTTTGGATTCATTCAAAGCATGGACGAATCGTGTGTGTATTGGAAACGTGATGGAAAGAAGGTGGTGTTCCTCGTGCTTTATGTAGACGACATACTTCTCATTGGCAACAGTGTGAAGATGTTATCAGACATAAAGGGATGGTTGTCTAGACAATTCGATATGAAAGATTTGGGAGAAGTCGGACATGTTCTAGGGATCAAAGTTATAAGGGATCGCCGGAATAGAACATTGTGTCTTTCCCAGCAATCTTACATAGACACGATTCTAGCTCGTTTTAACATGCAAGATTCCAAGAAGGGTGATCTGCCCTTCAGTAAAGGAACTTATCTTTCTAAGGAAATGTGTCCTCAGACACAGAAGGAGAAAGATGACATGAAAGCGGTTCCCTACGCTTCGGCTGTGGGAAGCTTAATGTATGCAATGTTATGCACGAGGCCTGATATTTGCTATGCCGTTGGCATAGTAGCGAGATATCAGAGTAACCCTGGAAAGGCTCATTGGACTGCCGTAAAGAGCATTTTCAAGTATTTGCGAAATACTAAGGATTATGTTCTGAGATACAGTGCAGACAATCTGATTCCTTTGGGTTACACAGATTCGGATTTCCAAGCTGATAAGGACCGGCGTAAGTCGACATCAGGCTATGTGTACACTTTGGGAGGTGGAGCCGTATCATGGAAGAGTGTTAAGCAAAAGTGCATTTCGGACTCTACCATGGAAGCTGAATATGTTGCAGCCTCAGAGGCAGCGAAAGAATCAGTGTGGTTCCTTAATTTCCTCCAGGACTTAGATGTGATTCCGAGTTTGCCTAAGGCTATGACAATTTATTGTGACAATAGCGGTGCAGTGGCAAACAGTAAGGAACCACGGTCCCATAGTGCTACAAAACACATAGAGCGCAAGTACCACCTGATTCGAGACATCGTCAAGAGGGGCGATGCGATAGTCACCAAGATAGCTTCGGAAGACAACCTAGCGGACCCTTTCACCAAGATACTTCCTAAGGAAGTATACTACAAGCACTTGGAGGGTTTGGGAGTCAGAAGTTTGGAGGATAAGACTAGACCTTAGTATAAGTGGGAGATTGATGGAGTAGTATACTTAATGTCTAGATTTGAGTATTCTGAACTCTGTATGCACTTTCATTTACCTATCTATTACAGACATTCATTTGCTTTTAATTATTGTTAATTAAATATATGCAAATTATAGTCCTGGATTTTATACGTTGTAGTTAGTATGGTGTTGCATGGGCACACAGAAGATCATACTATCGGTTACTCGTATTTAATCGAACAGTTGCTCACGACCTAGATGGACACGGACCAATCCATCGGTATAGTCGTTGTGTGAGAGAGAAAATAATTTATCTTAATTATTTTATCACACTTGTACACTTGGTGTATTGAGCGGATCGATTGAGACTCATCAATTAGGATTGCTCGGCGATAATTGATTTGAGACTCGGAGTATTTTATTCTTAATCCCTGAAACAATTGCGGGTGTGTATATTTAATATAAGTGACTTTGATTTACCAAAGGAATTAACCGGTTTAATTATTGGGTTAATTACCGGCTAAGTTGGGTCACTATATTTTATATATGGCATGCCGTGAATTCTTGAAGGGGCAGTGTATCCCGTAAGGGTTGATAATATCCCCGAGATGAGCTCATAAGGATTTATTATGTAAACCTCGCGAGTGGATTTGTTCCGCATAATAAATAAGGTTGAGTGGTACTATTCTCGGATATAAGAGATGAATAAATTTATTAAGCAATAAATAAATTTTATTCATGGATATTTAAATCTTAAATACACGGAATAAATAATACTAAGTTGGAGAAATATTATTTGGTATAATATGGAATAATATTGGGAGTTCAATTTTATTTATATAGTGGAAAATAAATAAAATTAATATTGATAAGAATTAATGGATTTGGGTTGGACCCAATTTAATTTTCAATATTAAAGCCCAATATTTATTCTCCTTTTGATCCCCTTCGTAGCCTATAAAAGCACTACATGGTCTTCACTTTTACTAACCTACGTTACGCCAACAATAAAGTTCCGAGAGTGAAGAGGATCCATAAGTTCGATAGCTCGTCGCCCACCCGACGTTCGAACGGAGTGCAAGGAATACGCGGGAAGATCACGAGGTCATCGATTTCGTTTCTCCGAACAACGAATCGTAGGTACAATTCTCAACGCACTTGTTAATTGTTCGATTTGTTTTTATCGAGAATACCGTAGGACGAAGATCCGAAGATCGAGGCCCGGAGTAGACGGACGAACGCGCGGTGGTGGCGAAGCCACCGGACCGCGGCGCACGCCCGCCTAGGGTTTCGGCGTGGGGGCGATGGGGGCCGAACCCTCGGCTGAGCCGAGGGTGTGCGATCGACCCGAGGGGATCGATCGCTGGGCACGGGCTGGTGCCGTGCCCTACCCCGCCGTGAAGGCGGGGGCCTCCTGGTGGCGGCGGGTCGCCGGACCCGCCGCGGGCGGCTGCTGGGCAGTCCACCCCGATCGATCGCCGCGTGCGATCGATCACTTGATTGGACGAACCCCGACTCGCGGGGGTTCGGGTGGGGGCGGGCTGTGCGTCTTCGGACGCATGGTCTCCAAAGCCTGGACCTCTGCGGATGAGTCGGCGTTCGTGTGATCTCCGGCGAAGGGTTCGTTCGGGTTATCGGTTCCGCAATTTTGATAACCCGGGATAGCGAATTCCAACAGAAACGTCACAGAGCACACTGCGTCCTTGAATCTGGATTGTATTGTATGATTAATAAGAAGGACTACAGTGATGATTGGATGGGTATCAACGATTTATCAAATAAGTTGCATTGATGTGATATTTTAACATGATAAATCAAATTAATCCAGAAAGTTTCGTATTATCAGATATCTTTAACTTGTAGAGAGAGTGAACTGAGGAATTATCGGCCCCAAAACAGTCGCTCTATTACGGATCCTTATTATCACGAAGAACGGAACATCTCACGCACCACACAAGAAAGATCTCGTAAAATGCATTTTCAGCGAAGGTTGATTTCGCATTATCATTTCAAGAATATAACAGCCAAAGAGGCAATCGAGGTGTGTGTTCTTCTTCAACACAGTTTGTGGGTAAACAATACGATATTTCTTTCAAACACAATTATTCTTCTTGATTGAGATCAGTTTTATTGAGAAAAGTAATTTAAGTATGTTTGCAATAAGCACCCTATTTAAATGTAAGAATAAAAAAAGTTGTTTATATTTGTTTTATTCTTGTTTTTTTGCAGTTTTTGTCTGACAAAAATCCTGGTGAATGTGTTGTGCACCCTAGTTCTAAAGGACTCTCCTGCTTTACTTTATCGCTAAAAGTTTATGACCGGATATGTGCTCACAAGGATATAATTGAAAGTGAAAAGGATCAAAAGAATGTCGCTAACATGCTTGGAATAAGTAAAACTCATAGGATTGAAGACGATGTATTTGAAGATCTTGATGAGGTAATTGTTTAGTGTTTTGGCGATATTACGTTTCATGAAATATAACTCGTCAAGTCTTGGCTCAAGATGAAAGTAATCAGCATAATTTTCCTAGCTAGAATATGTATACATAATTGCATGCCCCATGTTCTTCATGCAGGTAATGCATCGTTATGTGGATCCATTAGTAGTTCATCTGAAGGGAATGCTTCGTCAGCATAAGTTTAGGAGGGGTAGTAAAATTGAAGTGGATGAACTCCTGAAAATCGAAAAATCTGAGAATCCAAGGAGGATCGTATATTGCTTCCCATTAACAACCTAAAACGCTCACATTGACTTACATGATAAGAAGTTTCAATCCATACCATGAGTGCATAGACCTATATCCGAATTGATTTAAGTTACGGGAATTTTTTTTTTTGAAAATTTGAACCATTTAATCGGGTATTTTCAACAAAGCGCACTACTACGAAAAAGGCTTTTGTAGTCGTTATTGTGGGCTTTTAGCGACCACGTGTGGTCGCAAACTCATTCACTCGCTATTTGTTTAGAAAATAATCCCGCGTAACTATTAGCGACCACGACCGTGGTTGTTATTAGCAATTGTGGTCGCTAACGATGCCGAATTAGTGGCGCATTCTGCCCCGCCAAATAAAGTGGTCGTGAAAGACTATTAGCGAATAGCGACCACACATTTATCCGCTAAAATTTTTGTGATATTTCTGATTTTCCACGGTGGAAAATAGTTTTAATACTTGATACGTGAAAAGTCTTTTGCGATCACGCGTGGTCGCGAATCGTTAGCATACAACAACGGGCAAAGGGCTCTTTCTTACTCACTTTATCTTGCGCGATTTGAGAGCCGATTCTCTCCGATTTCTGGCGAGGCGATTTCTCTTCACTTGGACGCTCCGGCAGATTGCAGCGAGCATGACGACGGCAAATCTCAAGTGGTGCGGCCGTAGCTCAACGCATATCGGGCAGTTAGGGTTGACGGCCGCCCTATTCGGTTGGGGGCGGAGCGAACGGCAAAATTAGTTGCTGCCAATGGACGGTTCTCATTTTCCAACGGGAGGAGACGATGAATTGAAAAGTCATATTTTTTCTTTCTTTTTTCATTCTTTAATACAAAATCTTCAATTCAATAAATATTTTGTCTTACAAAATTTGTTATTTTTTATATTTTGAAAATATATTTTTTTAAATTAAAAAATAAATTAATTTTAATTAAAATTTAAAAAATACTCCTAAGAGTTAAGCTTTATTTTGATTGGATTTTCTTTTAATTGAGATCAAAAATTATTTTCACTAAGAAAAATTGTTAAACATTTATTGATTTTACTTATTGCATAAAAAATAGTACTAATTGTTAATTATCGACAATTAAAATCAATCAAGATCATCTTTCTTGAGACATTTGAAAATAATAAGTGAAAATCAATCAGAATCGTCTTTCTTGAAACATCTGAAAATCAGAAGTGAATTGTTTTTTTTTTAAATAAAAGTTATTCAAACCTAAAATAATGTACGGTCCCCATATAATTATCACGATTAGGGGTGGGAATGAGCCAAGCTACCCGACAGGGGCCTATGGCTCGGCCTACAAAAGCTCGGGCTCGGCTCGGCTCGTTTAATAAATAAGCCAGGCTCAAGCTTTTTTAAAAGCTCGTTTATATAAACAGGCGAGCTTGAGCTTTTTTTTAAGCCTTTTAAGCCTAGCAGGCCCGCCTATTTAATATATATATATATATATATATATATATATATATATATATATATATATATATATATTAAGTACTTCATATATAAATATTTAATAAGCTTATAAATTAAAATACATAAATATATTAATAAGGTATTTATCTAAATTAATGAAAAAATACAATCCATTTAGTTGTATTTTTTTGAGTACTTATTAATATATCATAGTTTAAAAAAATATATAATTAAAAAGTGAAATAGATTATTTTATATTGATTAGAGAATATTTTGAACTTTTTTTATTTATAAGAGGTTGTTCACTTGTTTTATTATTATTAATTACTTAAAATTAAAAATAGTTTTATGAAATGAATTAAATATAAGCAAATTTAATTAAAATATTTTTCATTGAATTTTTGACTAATTGTTGAATCTGAGTTGAAGTTCAAATTATATTTAAAAAGGCTTATAAAAGGCTTTCAGGCCGGGCCTATTTATTTGAAAGGCTCAGGCCGAACATTTAAAAAAAGCCTATAACAGGTAACAGGCCAGACTCAAGCCTAAAAATTTCACACCAGGCCCAAGCCTATTTAAGTAAAGTCCGGCTTGGCTCGGCTCGTTCCCACCCCTAATCACGATTACTATTATAAATATCAAAGGATTTTCAAACATAAAATAGTGTACCTTTGAAACGCACGCGTTCGAATGAAGCCAAATTTTACCAGAAGTATATAGTGCATTTTCGCTTCAAAGACAATATTTAAAGTGTTTGTGTAACAACCGTATTTAAAAAAAAAAAAAAGTTAATAATAATAACAATAACAATAACAAATAAATAAATACATAAATAAATATTAATAATATTAATAATAGAATTTTTTTTTCATGATAAAAACAAATAATTATATAATACATTATAATTATATATTTACAATAATTAAACTAAAAGTCTTAACAAATCAATTCGCGGAGAATTTTTCTCTCCACGTTCTGCTAATATTTAGGAACAGACTCCATCCCTAAACTCTTAAAAACCGTAGCCACCAAGTTCTACTAAAAAAAAAAAAAGACTCCATCCCTAAACTCTTAAAAACCGTAGCCACCAAGTTCTACTAAAAAAAAAAAGGGTATTCAGTATACTCAAAAAGTTCATAAACAAACGCCGGAAGATTGAAGTTCGTCTTCTCGAAGATCTAGTTGGCTTTTCCCTTTGTTTGTAGTCACGCAAGATCAGGAAACGAGGCGACGGGGAGTTAGGAGTTTTTCTCTCGGTTAAGGTTGTACTTGCACGGCAAGTTTACGAGGTAGGGGTTTCTTATCTTTTTCTCATGGTTTATGTTATCTCTATGTGCGTACGTGTAATTACGTGAATGAATGATTATGTGAGATCTACGTGTGCAATGCGATTATATGTTCATGATATGATATTATATGCCATGTGTATTGAAGGATGATAATGTATGCATGTTTAAAATGAAATGTAAACGAGGCGAGGTACTATATTTATATATACACGAGGTATACATATACACGAGGTACATATATATACGAGGCCCATGACGACGGTCTTGGGGTGAGGCCATGGCGACGGCCATGGGTATACATATATACGAGGTATACATATACACGAGGTACATATATACACGAGGCCCATGACGACGGTCTTGGGGTGAGGCCATGGCGACGGCCATGGGTATACATATATTCGAGGTATACATATATTCGAGGTATATATTATGTTCGAGGCATTACGATCTAGGTACAAGTATGAATGTTTTGAGAAAATGTTTATGTGATATGTTATGTTTGCGTTCTTTCATGTACTTATGTGTATGTCATATATTGATGATGTGATTCATGATATTAAAATAAGTTCCTCCTATTGAGCACGTTGAGCTCACCCCAATCAACGACATTTTTTTAGGTATGAACGGGGGACTTGACAGGCGTGACGAGGATGTGGCACAGTGACACGTGTTTCATTATTGCTAGTATTTATTTTTCACTTCTACGACTATGTTTCAATTGACTTAAAAGCTCGACTTCTGTTTTCAAGTAATTTTAGTTTGAACGACTATTCATTTTAGAAATTTTGACTCTAGTTTTGGAAAATTTAATTTATTTTACGTAACCCCCGATATTGATTTACATGTTATTTTATAAATTAAGTACTTTATTTTCTCACCTTCCGCTATAAGTTACAAAAACAAAAACGGGGCGTTACAGTTTGCAACAATATTTATTAAAATAAAATTCGAGTATGTTTGCAAGAAATTGATACTGATTAATCATGACTGAAATTTAATTATTTTCGAAATTCAAATTCGTCACACACATTGTGTAAATTGAAAGTCACATTTGTCTTTGGCATACGAAAACTATTACTCCTTCCTATTTTTTTTAATTGTCGTTCTTTATTTTTGTAAATTTTCATTTTAATTGTCGTCCTAGTGTTTTTATCCATTTATACCCTTCATTAATCATTATCTCATTAATTATTTATATTTATATTATATACATTAAAAAAAGAATGAGAAGATATAGAGATAAAATCAAATAAATAATAATATATTAATATGATTAAATAGGGTTATATTAAGTAAACAAAATATTTCTTAAAAACTGTAAAAATGATAAAACGACAATTAAAAAAGATTGGAGGGAGTACAAATTATTTAGTGGCATACATGCATGCATGCTAAATAGGGTACGTAGAACTTATAGCAAGGGGAGCCAAGAAAAACAAATGGCATCACCTAATAACATGACATACACGAGTAATGCTCGATCGATCGATGATCCATTCGATCAAGAAGTACAACTAATCTTGGGTTCAACCTTATCAATGGTGGTACAAACCGTATTGGAGCAGACTGTTTCAGCTGGTTCGTTGTTTACATATTGTAGCTTAATGTTTGTCAACGTTATATGATCACATGGATGTGAACCGCTGCAACCTAAATTCACCGCGACCTTAGTTGTGTTAGAGATATAAATACAAGGTTTAAATCCTAATTACAAGTTTATTCATTTTCTCATTTCCAGCTCATGCAGCAGTACGTGGGGACCATTTGCAGCTCATGCACCAGTACATGGTGCCTCATCTTTGTCATCTTGTTTCACCTATGGATGCCCTACACGTGGCTCTATCTAGTTCGTAGGATCTTCAGCTAGGGTTTGTTTGTAGTATATATAAACATTCTCTGCGCCTCTGTAATTGATCATTGAATGAATATCAGATGTTATCCATATATGGAATAATGCTTTTCAAAGCTTAAAGCTTTCTTTTCTCTTTCATATTTATATCATCAAAAGCTTTCATGGTATCAGAGCTGGGGTCATACCAATCACCTGTCACCATCAACACTAGCTTGTAGCTGAGCACGTGACAAACAAGATGAGCGGGGACAGATCTTCATCCAGTGGCTCTCAACACACAATACAGAGTCAGAATGGGAGTCTAATCCATCCACAGCATCAGCTTATTTCAATCAAACTGAATGAAGACAACTATCTTCTTTGGAAGATGCAGATTGCTACAGCCATTAGAGGATATGGACTGGAAAGTTACCTCAAGCAAGATGGAGCTCCAGAAAAGGTCACTTTCAATTCAGAGACAAATGAGGTAGAATCAAACCCTGACTTTGTTCATTGGAATAGGCAAGATCAGCTGCTAGCCTCTTGGATTCTATCATCACTTTCTGAACCCTTGCTCATCATGATGGTTGGTTTGGAAACCTCAGCACAGATCTGGGAAGCCCTAGATCTAAATTTTTCATCTCAGTCCGTTGCAAAGAAAATGCAATATAAGCTGCAACTGAGTTCAATCAAAAAGGGGTCTATGTCAGTTAGGGATTATTTAAACAAAATTAAAACCTGTTGTGATTTGCTTCAGTCAGCAGGTCAAAAAATCCCTGAAGAAGATCAAGTGCTTCAAATTCTTGCTGGATTAGGCACTGAGTTTGATCCCATAGTTGTAGCTATAACCTCAAGGCCTGAAAGTTGCAAACTAAGGGAGGTCTACTCTATGCTCATGAGTTATGAAACAAGATTGGAGAGTAACAACCCTACTGCTGTGAATGTAGATGGTTCTAATCCATCCGCAAATGCTGCCCAGTTTCAGAGGAAGTCAAGTAACAACAACAGCAACTCTTATGGTAGAGGAAGGGGCAGTAACAACTACAACAGTAACAGCAGCAATAACTCAAGAGGGAGGGGTAGATCACCTTATAGAGGAAGAGGTGGAAGAGGTGGAGTAGCAAGAGGCAGGGGTGTTGGACCTTGTCAAATTTGCAACTACTCCAATCATACTGCAGACAAATGCTACTACAGATTTGATAACTCTTTTGGCCCATCTGCTGAACCTACTCAGGGCAATACCACCAATAACAGTCAAAATGTCACTGCTTATAATGCAGGTCAAAATGGTTCTGGTTATTCTGAGAATGATGCTGCAGATGGAGCTTCTTGGTTTGCTGATTCAGGAGCTTCCAATCACCTCACAAATGAGTTCAACAACCTTACCACAGCATCAGAATACAATGGGAATAGCAGGGTGCAAATTGCAAACGGTGCAGGTATGTCTATCTCCCATATTGGTAAATCCACAGTTAAATCTCCCAATTCAAACAATTATTTTTCTCTTTCTGACCTGATGCTTGTACCTCAAATTGCCAAAAACCTACTTAGTGTGTCACAGTTTTCAAAAGATAACAAAGTGTATTTTGAATTTCACTCTCATACTTGCTTTGTTAAGGATCAGGTCACCCACAAAGTTCTACTTCAAGGCACCCTTGATCAAGGTCTGTATAAGTTTGATCTTCAACCTGTTTTGAAGCCCTTCTCACAGCCCACCTCATCCCTCAAATCTCCAGCTCAGATTCCCTCCTCAGCTTTTGTTGCAAATAAAGAGTCTGTCAAGCTTTCATTGTGGCATGGAAGACTTGGACATCCCTCAAATAAGATTGTCAAATTAGCTCTAGGGTCTGATTTTGATAAACATTGTAATGACTTTCATGATAATTCCAGTTCTATTTGTGATTCATGTCTTAAATCTAAATCTCATGCTCTCCCTTTTAATCTTTCTACCACTGTTTATCATAATCCTTTTGAGCTTATTCACACTGATGTGTGGGGCCCTTCTCCACAAAAATCCAGCAATGGCTTCATTTATTATGTTGCCTTTGTAGACCATTTTACCAGATTTACTTGGTTATATCTGCTTAAAGCCAAGTCAGAAGTCAAAACTGCCTTTTCTCATTTATTTAATCTGGTTCAAACACAATTTAAAACCAATATTAAAGCTGTTCAATCTGATGGAGGTGGAGAATTTATTGGCCTTACCAATTTCCTTCAAACTAATGGTATTGCGCATAGGATTTCCTGTCCATATACCCCCCAACAGAACGGGTTAGCCGAGAGAAAACATCGACATGTTGTTGAAGTTGGTCTTTCCCTTCTAGCTCACTCACATTTACCACTGAAATTTTGGGATGATGCCTTTGTCACTGCTGTTTATCTCATTAACAGATTACCCTCCAAAGTTCTTCAATTCAAATCACCCTTTGAGCTGTTATACCAGAAAAAGCCTGCTTATACACATCTCAGGATATTTGGTTGCTTGTGTTACCCCAACCTTAGACCATTCAACAAACACAAACTGGAATATAGATCTTTACCCTCCAGTTTTCTTGGCTATAGTAGCAGATACAAAGGGTATAAAACTCTTCTTCCATCAGGCAAAATAATAATATCCAGAAATGTTGTTTTTGATGAAACAACTTTTCCCTTTGCACCTATATCCAAACAACAACAAATACCTGCCATTCCAAGCTTACCTATTCCTGTTGGTCCACCTCCCACTATTGATATTCCATTATCTACATCTCCAACACCTCCATCATCCCCTTCCAGTGATCAACTACATTTTGGCCAGTTTAGCCCTTCTGATCACAATGATTCTTCTCCTTCAAACTCATCTCATCAGTCTGCCACTCCATCTAACACTCATGTGTCTTCATCTAGCTCTACTCCTTCTCATCATACACCTGTTTCTGTTCCTAATTCAGCCTCCAGTAATTCCACCATTCCCTTATATGTGGATTTACCAATATGCAATGATAATGTACCTGTTACTAATGCTGACCCTATTATTCCAAGTGTTCCCAATGATAATGCAGGTACACATCATATGGTAACAAGGTCCAGAACAGGTTCTTTGAAGCCTAGAGTGTTTAATGCTCAACCTCATGATCAAATACCCTCATCTTTTAAAGAAGCTTTACTTATACCACATTGGAAACAGGCTATGGAAGAGGAGTACATGGCTTTGATGAAAAACAAAACTTGGATTCTCTGTGATCCACCTTCCAACCAGAAACTCATCAGTTGTAGATGGATTTTTAAAGTAAAAACTAAAGCTGATGGTAGCTTAGCCAGATACAAAGCAAGACTAGTTGCTAGAGGTTATGATCAAGTGCAAGGGTTTGATTTTACAGAAACTTTTAGCCCAGTTGTGAAAGCCACAACGATTAGACTCATCATCTCCATTGCAGTAACTAAAGGGTGGCCTATCAAACAACTTGATGTCAACAATGCCTTCCTCAATGGTGAACTGCAGGAGCAAGTCTATATGGTTCAACCTCCTGGATTTGAGGTTAATTTCAACCATCCTCAACTGCCTGTGTGTAAGCTATCTAAAGCCATTTATGGCCTCAAACAGGCACCAAGGGCTTGGTCTGATAAGCTCAAGTCAACCCTTCTTAAACTTGGTTTTAGTTGCAGTAAATCAGATGCCTCTTTGTTCTACAAATCAACTTCTTCAGGCTGCATTTGGCTTCTAGTTTATGTTGATGATATACTGGTAACTGGAAGTGACTTTAATGGGATTCAATCTCTCATTAAAAACCTAGATACACAGTTCTCCCTTAAAGATCTTGGCACTCTTCATCATTTTCTAGGCATTGAGGTCAATCACACCTCTACTGGTCTGCACCTTCATCAAGGTCAATATATCAGGGACTTGCTTCATAGAGCAAACATGTCTAATGCCAAAAGCACACCTACTCCTATGGTTTCTTCTCTAAAGTTGTCAAAACTTCAGGGTGATCCAATTCTGGACAGTACCTTTTATAGAAGTATTGTAGGTGCGCTTCAATATGTTACATTGACAAGACCTGATATTGCTTTCTCGGTCAACAAGGTCTGTCAATTTATGCATCATCCCCTTGATACACATTGGCAGGCAGTCAAAAGGATACTCAGATATCTAGCAGGTACCATTGATCATGGTCTTCATGTTACTCCTGCTAAAGACTTTAATATTGTTGCTTATTGTGATGCTGACTGGGGATCTGACATTGATGATAGAAAGTCTATTTCTGGTTCTTGCACTTTCCTTGGCTCAAATGTCATTTCCTGGTTCTCAAAGAAGCAGAACTCTGTCTCCAGAAGTTCAACTGAAGCTGAGTACAGAAGCTTGGCCAATGCAGCTTCTGAGGTTGTTTGGCTAAAAGGTCTTTTGTCTGAACTCAAGGTAACATCATCTCAGTCTCCAACTATTTGGATAGACAATCAAAGTGCCATGTCAATGGCAGCAAATCCAGTTTTTCATGCTCGAACAAAACATGTTGAGTTGGATATGCACTTTATTAGAGATCTGGTTCAGAAGCGCATGTTCAAAGTCTATTTTGTTCCCTCCATAGATCAATCTGCAGATGTGCTCACCAAACCTCTAAGTCATCAATTGTTCACTCGGATGAGATACAAACTCACAATTTTGTCTCTATCCTCGCTTCAATTGAGGGGGGATGTTAGAGATATAAATACAAGGTTTAAATCCTAATTACAAGTTTATTCATTTTCTCATTTCCAGCTCATGCAGCAGTACGTGGGGACCATTTGCAGCTCATGCACCAGTACATGGTGCCTCATCTTTGTCATCTTGTTTCACCTATGGATGCCCTACACGTGGCTCTATCTAGTTCGTAGGATCTTCAGCTAGGGTTTGTTTGTAGTATATATAAACATTCTCTGCGCCTCTGTAATTGATCATTGAATGAATATCAGATGTTATCCATATATGGAATAATGCTTTTCAAAGCTTAAAGCTTTCTTTTCTCTTTCATATTTATATCATCAAAAGCTTTCAAGTTGCTGAGGTGCCTTGAATGTCTCGATAAGTAATGCTACTGATTTGAACTCCCGAACCCTGAATTAATCGAAAAATCAAGGTTTTAAAACAAAATTGACTCATTAAAAGTATATAGCTAGATATATCTAAATAATATCACGAAGAGCAAATTAGAATAAGATGAGAAGATCGACAAATTTGCACCTGTTGATCCTTATTGCATTTGTAGTTCGGGCAGTAGTTTTGGTCGATCAAAATTGGATTCTCCACATTGTTCATCTGTATTCCTTGGAACACAACGTTGCTCACAAACGCTTGGCTCTTTTGTGCAAACGTCTTTATCCTCACGCCGTTGGTTGTTCCGGTCAGTGTCACGTCGCTGACCGACACGTTCGTCACGCCTTCTTCCTTGTAGTTCTTGCCCAAACTTCCGATGCTGCAATCAATTTAATTATTAGCACGCAGTATTGGAGATTATATATTCGATTAACTAATATAATTGTTAGATATATATATCTCACATCGATTGAATAAATAACCTAGAGCTCATATACAAGTTGGATTACATTATCACTTTAACAATACTTTTTAAAGTGTTATCAGAGCAGCCAATACGACGTGGGTGCCCTAGTCGATGGAATTTTCGGCTTACTCGTGAGGGTGAGTGTTAGATATAGTCAATGGAATTTCCGGCTTACTCGTGAGGGGGAGTGTTAGATATCTCACGTATCGATTTGGATAAAGAATTTTGGATTCACATATAAGTTGGATTCCCTTATCACCATAACAAGTCTTTTTAAGTTATTATTGACTTAATTTTGACAATAACTGTCAAGTTGTCCAACTTTTCAACATATCAGACTATTAAATAACGCGGCTTCTAACAGTACTTATATATATACCTGATGCCGTGACCCGGGCCGCCCTCGACATTTCGGATAACCATGTTGCTTGTTCCGGGCCCGATCGAAACGCAATCATCCCCAGTACGAATTTTAACATTTGCGATGATGATGTCATTCGACATCTCAACATGGATCCCGTCCGTGTTCGGGCTCTGGCTCGGGTTCTCGACGCTCACGCCTCGTATAGTGACCCCTTTCGACCCGCAGACCCCCACGTTGAAAAGTTGACTGTTCTTCAATCTGATTTTACTTATTGACACTTGATTCGAATTCATGATTCCTAAAGTCTGCAAGAATATATATATAATTAATAATCATATATATATATATACATATGTAACAATTTAATTAATTACGTACGTTGCGACCAACGGGACAATTGCCACCGCGGCCCTTGCACTCCCACAGGTGGGCCCCACTGCCATCGAGGTGGGCCCCACCACTGGAGAGGGGCCCGCCGTGTATTGTTACACGGTCCACCTCATCGAAGAGCACCCAGTACTCGCCGTCGGAGTCGTCGTAGCCCGATGGTGCGACGAGGGTCCCGTCGATCAGGAAGGTGACGTGGCTGTTGCACGAGCCCTGAAAGACGACTCCGCTCAATAGGAACGTGCCAGCTGGCACGTAGACAGTGGGTGGATCGTCAGAGGATTTATCATCGCAAGCGACGGACCATGCTTTGGAGAGGGCGTTCGACGAGTCCGAGCTGCCATCGGATTTCGCGCCGTATTTTACGATGTCATATGTTGTTGCGGCTGCCGGTGGTGGTGGTAATTGGTGGTGGAGGAGTACTAATGCAATGGACAAAAATAACCCTAGAATCATCTCTAATTACGAGATGATTTGATTAGAGAGAAAAATTTTAATTAGTGACTTGTTGAGGGACATTAATTAATCATATTATATATATACAGTAGTTACATTTGAATCAACTTCGTGACTTGAAATTCATATGCACTTTAATTAAGCATGTCTATATGATACAGTAGTTACATTTGAATCAAATTCGTGTCTTGAAATTCATATGCACTTTAATTAAGCATGATTCGAGAGTGTGGGAATGAAACAATCAAGATTCAAAATTGTCAAAAAAACGTTGGCCTCGACTTCAATCATTACGTAGTATTACGTAACAATATTATTTGTACAGTTTCTAACTCACTTTTTTAAATAAATTAGTATAAAATAAAATTAGTTCTCTTTTTTGAAATTGACGATACTAATTATTACTTTATTAATGTGTGCATGTGAATAAATAGTGAGAAAATATTTTTGCTATTTGTATTTTAGTCTTCTCACTTAAAAAAAAGGTGTTGTAAAAATGTATTTTTTGACATTTTGTATAACAAAATTCTAGAACAAATGATTATGGTCCTGACATGTGACAAAGACTTTATTCCTTGCTGTGCGTTTATTGTGCCGCTTAAAACGTAAGATATGTACTCAGAGCGTGTTTGCAAAGCTCGTTAAATATCTTATAAGTTGTTCAAACCCTTATAAATTGTTTAAGAAAATTTAAGAGAAATTACTTTTTTAAAATAATTTAAACAATAAAAAATTAAAATATCATTAAAATTATTAATTTTTATATATATAAAAAAATATTTTATTATTTTATTTATACAATTATTATTTTAATTATTTTTTTTTGATAATTTTATTGATATAATATCTTAAATTGTTAAACAAGTTAACATTTTATATAAGTTTAAAAATCTATTTTATACAAACAGTTTAACAACAAATGTCACTGATTTGAACTCCTGAACCCTGAATAATTAATCGAAAAATCAAGGTAGGTTTTAAAACAAAATTGACTCATTAAATTCTAAATAATACAATATATCACAAATTAAAATAAGATGAAAAGACAAATTTGCACATGTTGATCCTGATTGCATTTGTTGTTCGGGCAGTAGTTTTGGTCGATCATAATAGGGTTGTCGACATTGCTCATCTGTATTCCTTGGAACACAACGTTGCTCACAAACGCTTGGCTCTTTTGTGCAAACGCCTTTATCCTCACGCCGTTGGTTGTTCCGGTCAGCGTCACGTCGCTGACCGACACGTTCGTCACGCCTTCTTCATTGTAGTTCTTGCCCAAGCTCCCGATACTGCAATCAATTTATTAGAGAATATATTTGACCCACTAATATAAATGTCAAGTTGTAACAGATCGAGCAATTAGATGATGCAGCTTATAACAAAATATTTCATTATCTGATGCCATGACCCGGTCCGCCCTGAACATTCCGGATAACCATATTGCTTGTTCCGGGCCGGCCCGATCGACACGCAATCATCCCTGGTACGGATTTTAACATTCGCGACGATGATGTCCTTCGACATCTCGACATGGATGTCGTCCGTGTTCGGGCTCTGGCTCGGGTTCTCGACGCTCACGCCTCGTATAGTGACGCCTTTCGACCCGTAGACTCCAACGTTGAACAATTGATTGTTCTTCAATCTGATTTTACTTATCGACACTTGATTCGAATTCATAATTCCTAATGTCTGCAAAAATATTGTAATATAATAATCATCAATTATATATATATTTTCTCTCTTTCCAAATTAATAGTCACACTTTCTTCACAAAATACAAAAGAGGTGTGACTATTGATCTGATTGGGAGAGAGTATGTAACAACTTAATTAATTAAATATTAATTATGTTACCACCGCGGCTCTTGCACTTCCACAGGGCAGGCCCACTGCCATCTAGGTGGAGCCTCCAGTGGAGTGTGGCCCGCCGTGTATTTGTTAGAGTGTCCCACATCGGTTAGATACCGAACTTTTGACTTACATATAAGTTGGACAACCTTATCACTTTAACAAGGCCTTTTAAGGTGAATATTGGCCCAATTTTGACATGGTATCAAAGCAGGCCCAACACGATGTGGGGCCCCGGTCGATGGAATTTCCGACTGTGGGCACCCTTGCCGATGCCGGCCACGAGTAATTCCGTTGAAATTTCCGGCTTACTCGTGAGGGGGAGTATTAGAGTATCCCACATCGTTGGATACCGAACCTTGGGCTCACATATAAGTTGGACAACCTTAACAAGGCCTTTTAAGGTGTATATTGGCCCAACTTTGACAGTATTGTTACACCGTCCACCTCATCAAAGAGCACCCAGTACTTGCGGTCGGAACCTAAGCCCAAAGGTGCGACGAGGGTCCCGTCGATCAGGAAGGTGACGTGGATGTTGCACGAGCCCTGAAAGAGGACTCCGCTCAATAGGAACGTGTCAGCTGGCACGTAGACAGTGGGTGGATCGTCAAAAGATTTATCATCGCAAGCGTCGGGCCATGCTTTGGAAAGGGTGTTCGACGAGTCTTCGCTGTCGTCGGATTTCGCGCCATACTTTACGATGTCGTATGTTGTTGCGGCTGCCGGGGATGATATTTGGTGGAGGAGTACTAATGCAAGGGACAAAAGTAACCCTAGGATCATCTCTAATTACGTACGTACGAGTTTAGAGAGAACTAATGTTGCGTTTAAAATTTAATTTCTCTTGCTTACGTGTCATGTTCCAACTCGGAAAACGGGAATCCTGTTTCGAGCAATAGAGCCTCAAAAGGAGTTGAGATTATTTGGCCCAAGGATCATCTCTAATTACGTACGTACGAGTTTAGAGAGAACTAATGTTGCGTTTAAAATTTAATTTCTCTTGCTTACGTGTCATGTTCCAACTCGGAAAACGGGAATCCTGTTTCGAGCAATAGAGCCTCAAAAGGAGTTGAGATTATTTGGCCCACTTTGACCAGCGCGGTGGACAAATGGACTCAACCCGATTTTTTAAGGCTAATGATGTTTACACTTCAATCTTTACTCAGTGAACCTCACTTATTTTTTATCTTTTATATGATAAAATGACTATATTGTCCTCTTTATAAAACATAATAAAAATAAATAAGTATGTCTCTTATCCGCTGTTCTTCGTTCTGTCAAATTCAAATGGGGGTGTTCAAGTGCGGTCCCACGCCTAGCGCACAAACGAGAGCGGGAGCTTAAATATGCACTAGAGAGCCTCAATCTATATCATAGGCTTATATCATAGACTCCCCTCTCACAATTATTCGATGTGGGACAACTCACAAGTGGGGGTTATAACCACTCACAAACAGGATCGAAACCTGCTCTGATACCATGTTAAATTCAAATGGGGGTGTTCAAGTGCGGTCCCACGCCTAGCGCACAAACGAGAGCGGGAGCTTGAATATGCACTAGAGAGCCTCAATCTATCTCAAAATGGGGGTGTTCAAGTGCGGTCCCACGCCTAGCGCACAAACGAGAGCGGGAGCTTGAATATGCACTAGATAGCCTCAATCTATCTCAAAACCATATGGTACTAAGTAGGAGAGCTCCCTAGGCTTATATCATAGACTCCCCTCTCACAATTATTCGATGTGAGTGGCCTTCAACACGTTCGTCGTCTTCAACAATTTAAAACTATCATCTGATTTCTGATATTGAATATTTTTCTCTTCGTAACATTGTTTTCTTCGTCCGCCGTAGAATTGTAGCAAGTGGGTTCTGCGGATAGTGAATTAATTTTTCTTTACTGTCTTATTCCTTTGTTGTTCACTGTCCCTCTTATTACTTGGAAGATAATGAATTATTTTTTTCTTATGTATTTTCCCCCATCTTTTTTTTTTGGCTTTTTTTTCAAGATAGTTATGCTTTAATTAAAAAAATAATATTGTTTCTTTTTCCTAAGATGTGCAGTGTTGATCGGGATAAATTAGGGGCAGGTGGCTGTTGGAAAACCTTCCGCCGCCAAGCGATGATGGCGCTTCTGCAGTCGACGAGCATCAAAAAGGTTCGCCTCTACGGCTCTACGTATTGTTTTTTAAACAATAAATTTTCATTATTTATAAAAAAAAATTCTTTAATAATATGTCTAATTAATAATTTTTATGATTTTAAATAAGAAAAATAAGGAGTATGTAATTTTTTTATTTCATAATGAGCTAATAAAGCTCAATGATAAGCGGCCCATCCAAGTCAAGTCAGGACATGGCCTCAAAATTCAGGGCTCATCGACTATTTGACACCTCTGACTAATTAATACCCATAGTAAAAATAAGATTAAAACAAATAAATTGTTATATAGATTGTTGGAATTATTATTAATTTGTATTTAATAATTCATGTATTTTGTCCAAAGTTTGTAATTTTTAATGGCTATTAAATGTATTCGATTTCGAGTTTAATCGTTACTATAATTATCTACGTGTTACGAGGTAATTATGAGTTTTTATTTCGTCAAAATCCGTTAATCGGTGAGTGAGAAATAAATGTGTAAAGATTGCCATAAATACTACTTTGGTAAATGGAAGCAATTATTATTTTATTGGGAAATATGCTATCCCACATAGAAAGAATACCAAAAGTCATTTCTCTTTAAAAGTGATAAGAGAGTATGAGTGTTCAACAAGTTGACTAAGTCCATGCACCCCTAGCGGTACATGGCAAGGGCCACACGCGCGCGCCCCGCCCCGCCCCGCCCCGCCCCGACCCGACCCGTCCCGTCCCGACCCGGGCCCGGGCCCGGGCTCGGGCTCGGGCTCGGGCCTGGGCCTGGGGCTCGGGCCTGGGCCTGGGCTTGGGCTTGGGCTTGGGCTTGGTCCTGGCTCCTTGGTGATTTGGTCAATTGGACTCTGGGCTGGACCTGGGCTTCCCGGGGCCCACTGGGCCACTTGGATCACTTGGGTTGGGCTGTACCTATCTTTTTGGACACGGTCCGAATGATTGTTTGGGCTCGTTTATTCGGTCCAGTTGAACACTTTGGAATATTAATTAATTGGGCTCGTTTATAAGGCCTGTGTTTAATTCGGTTTTAATTGCTGAACATGGGGCAGTTGGAGGTGGAGTGGTGCTTTCCTCCACTCGTCGTAACTGCTGCCCATCACCACACTGATAGTGGTGCATAACTTCCCTGGGTGAGGTCTATAAGTAGAAACGAGCATGCATCATTTTCACGCACGAAATTTCTGCCTTTCTCATCTCATCATACCATTCACATAAGTGCTCTGTTTTCCCAGTTTCTGTTCACCGAGGGTTCGATTCAGTGTGCGATCGTTCGAGCCCCGCTAGCCGTTGTATCTTTGGGGTCAGAGAGCCTGTAACCGTAGCATACACGGGGCTTTACTGACTTGCGGAAAGTGCAAGCTCCTCGGCAGCATCCTCTCAGTTTTACTTTCCGTTTTTTCTTTGCTTTATTCCGGTTTTGGACTAACCCGTCTACATTTTTTCTAACAATCGCAAGTCAGTAAATATGTCTACTGCCGGAAATGATGCCCAGAACAAGGATGCCCAGAAGAACAAGGAGATTCCTGTCATCAACGTCGAACAACCAGTCAACAACAATGAAGTCCTCATCGGTAAGATCCCAGTGGCGCTGCCCATCCACACCCAGACCATCCCTAATGCCGAGAAACCCGAGAAGTTCACCGGTGTTGATTTCAAAAGGTGGCAGTCCAAAATGATGTTCTACCAGACCACTCTCGGCCTTCAGAAGCATTTGACTGAGGACCCTATGACCATAACTGACACTGACACTGCTGAGAAGCGCTATGCTTTCGAGGCCTGGGGGCAGAGTGACTACCTCTGTCGGCACACCGTACTGAACGGCCTGTGCAACGAGCTGTACAATGTGTACAGCACGTACAAGTCTGCCAAAGCCCTCTGGGATGCTTTGGAGAAGAAGTACAAGACCGAGGACGCTGGTACAAAGAAGTACGTCGTCGGCAAGTTCCTGGACTACAAGATGGTCGACTCCAAGTCTGTGATCTCTCAAGTCCAGGAGTACCAACTGATCTTGCATGACATCGCCGCTGAAGGGATGAAGATCAGTGAGTCCTTTCAGGTGGCGGCTGCCATCGAGAAGCTGCCTCCCGGGTGGAAGGACTTCAAGAACTACCTGAAGCACAAGCGAAAGGAGATGAGCCTTGAAGACCTCATTGTCAAGCTTCGGATCGAAGAAGACAACCGTGATCGAGAGGTCAAGCCTGGGAAAGTTCCTATGGAGGCTCGGGTGAACTTGACTGAGCCACATTCTGCCAAAAGGAAGAACACTTCCAAGGGCAAAGAGCCAGCCAAAGTCTGGAAGTTCACTGGGAATTGCCATAACTGTGGCAAGCCGAACCACATGGCCAGAGACTGCAACAAGCCGAAGAAAAACGGGCAGAAAAAGAAGCGACCAAGTGCCAACGTGGTTCAACACGAGCTGACATGTGCTGATATGACTGCTGTGGTCTATGAGGCCAATCTGGTTAGCAACAACAAGCAGTGGTTCATCGATACCGGAGCCACTCGACATGTCTGCTCTGACAAGGATGCCTTTGCGTCTTATGCTCCTTGTACCGGTCGCAAGCTCCACATGGGAAACTCCGCATCGTCTGAAGTTGCTGGAGTTGGGAACGTCGTCCTCAAACTGTCTTCTGGAAAAGAGCTGAAGCTGACTGATGTGCTGCATGTCCCGGACATCCGAAAGAACCTGGTCTCCGGTTCTGTTCTTGTGGAGCATGGCTTCAAACTTGTCTTTGATGCTAAAAAATTTGTACTTTCTAAATTTGGACTGTTCCTAGGTAGGGGTTATCTTGATCAGGGTCTTTTCAAAATGTCTGTAATGGCTGTTCGCCCTCCTGTTGCCTCGAGCTCTAATGAAAAAGTTATTTCCTCTTACTTGATCGAGTGTTTTGATTTATGGCATTTTCGTTTAGGACATGTAAATAAAAATGCAATAAAAAGACTTATGAACTTGGAATTAATACCAACTTCTAAAATAAATTCACAACATAAGTGTGAAATTTGTGTTGAAGCCAAAATGGCTAAGTTACCGTTCCGATCAGTCGATCGTTGTACCGAACCTCTTGGACTTATACATACTGATATATGTGACTTAAAGTTTGCACCGACAAGAGGCGGTAAGAAATACTTTATCACATTTATTGATGATTGTACGAGGTTCTGTTATTTGTACTTATTAACTAGTAAAGACGAAGCCTTAGAGGCATTCACTAAGTACAAAACCGAAGTTGAAAATCAACTTGATAAACGGATTAAGATAGTCCGTAGTGACCGAGGTGGAGAGTACGTAGCTCCTTTTGAACAATTATGTTCTGAAAATGGGATTATACATCAAACAACAGCCCCGTATTCGCCTCAGTCAAATGGCGTTGCTGAACGAAAGAACCGAACATTAAAGGAAATGATGAACGCTATGTTAATCAATTCTGGATTACCCCAGAACATGTGGGGGGAAGCCGTTCTGACGGCAAACCACCTACTGAATAAGATTCCCCTTAAAGGGAAAAATGAAACTCCTCACGAACTTTGGAAAGGACGTAAACCATCTTACAATTACCTTAAAGTGTGGGGGTGTTTGGCTAAGGTGTCGGTTCCTGAGCCAAAACGAATGAAGATAGGACCTAAAACGGTCGACTGTATCTTCATTGGATATGCTTTGAATAGCATGGCATACCGTTTCCTAGTGCACTATTCTGAGAATCCAGAAGTGACTAAAGGAACGACCATTGAGTCGAGAAATGCCTCATTTTTCGAGAACATCTTTCCGAGCAAAGATGGAGCTGGTCCAAGTTCTTACAAAAGAACTCGTGAAGAGAGTCCTGTACCACCAAGTAATAAACCTGGTGATGATGTAGTTACAGAACAAAGACGTGGTAAAAGAGTCAAAAGAGCTAAGTCTTTTGGACCTGACTTTATTACGTACATGTTGGACGATGAGCCGAACTCTTATGGTGAAGCTCTAGCTAGCCCAGATGGACCACTATGGGAAGAAGCTATTAATAGCGAAATTGAGTCCATCATGCAAAATCACACGTGGGAATTAGTTGATCTTCCTCCCGGCTGTAAGCCTTTAGGATGTCGTTGGATTCTAAAGAAAAAATATAGAGCCGATGGAACGATCGATAAGTTTAAAGCCCGGCTGGTAGCCAAAGGCTTTAGACAAAAGGAAGGCTATGATTTCTTTGATACGTACTCACCTGTGACAAGGATTTCATCCATTCGAGTGTTAGTCTCGATTGCTGCATTGCATGATCTCGAAATTCACCAAATGGACGTTAAGACTGCGTTTCTGAATGGTGAATTAGAAGAAGAGATATACATGGATCAACCTGAAGGTTTTGTTGCACCTGGTGAAGAGAAAAAGGTGTGTAAACTGATAAGGTCGTTGTACGGACTTAAACAAGCTCCTAAGCAATGGCACTTAAAGTTTGACAATGTTATGTTGTCAAATGGTTTCAAAATCAACGAATGTGACAAATGCGTGTACATTAAAGGTACTCCGACAGAATTTGTGATAGTATGTCTCTATGTGGACGATATGCTAATCATGGGAAGTAGTCGTGATCAAATCACGAACACTAAGAACATGTTAAAAAGAAATTTTGACATGAAAGATTTAGGAGTAGCAGATCTAATCCTCGGGATTAAGATTAGCAAAACCGAAGAAGGAATAGTTTTGTCACAATCTCACTATGCTGAGAAAGTGCTCAAAAAGTTCAATGCCTTTGATGGTCCTGAATGTAGGACTCCGATTGACAGAAGTATCAACTTATCAGTCAATACGGGTGAACCGGTAGCTCAGTTGGATTACTCCCGAGTGATC
Source organism: Euphrasia confusa (assembly GCA_954870475.1). Taxonomy (NCBI): domain Eukaryota; kingdom Viridiplantae; phylum Streptophyta; class Magnoliopsida; order Lamiales; family Orobanchaceae; genus Euphrasia; species Euphrasia confusa. The sequence continues at coordinate 41,456,215 of OX940956.1, read as the reverse complement.
GGAAGTCTAATGTATCTAACGAATTGTACTCGTCCTGATTTGGCTTATTCTGTTAGCAAACTGAGTCGGTACACGAGCAATCCAAGTCATGAACATTGGGATGCTCTGAAAAGAGTATTAAAATACTTGAAACACACTCGAGATTATGGACTATACTACACAAGATATCCTAGTGTACTTGAAGGATATTGTGATGCTAGTTGGATCTCGGATTCAAAGGAATCAAATTCCACTAGCGGTTATGTCTTCTGTATAGGAGGCGGAGCAGTCTCGTGGAAATCCACGAAACAAACTTGTATAGCCAGATCCACCATGGAATCTGAGTTCATCGCTTTGGACAAAGCCGGTGAAGAAGCTGAATGGCTTCGAAACTTCTTAGAAGATATTCCATGCTGGAAAAAGCCTGTGTCCCCAGTGATGATGCACTGTGATAGCCAATCGGCTATAGCGAGAGCACAGAGCAATATGTATAACGGAAAATCTCGACACATACGTCGAAGACATAACACCGTTAGGCAATTGATCACAAATGGAGTGATTTCCTTAGACTATGTTAAGTCACAGGAAAACTTAGCCGACCCTTTGACGAAAGGGATGACTAGAGATCAATTAAGTGTGTTGCTAAAGGGAATGGGTTTGAAAAACCACAACTAAAGAATGACCATGGCGGTAACCCTACCATGCTGAGTGGAGATCCCACGAACTTGGTTCAAAGGGAAAACTAAGTCATGCTAGTTCAGTTAAGCACTTGGAAATAAAGATTTCCGTGTCCATTCCTATGAGCAAATAAGTGCTAGAACCTGAAATGTGGTAAAGGTTAAGTCGTTGAGACTTTTAATGAATCCCACACCTCGAAAAGGTGGAGTATTTCAGGGTACTCATGCTGGGAGGTCACCTATATAAATGTGAAGTGTAGGCCGCTTCAAAAGTAAACATTTATGAATCCAAAGAGTTGTCCAGGGCCTAAACGGACACAACAGAGAAATGGAAACTGATAGGGATTTGTTGTGTGACTATCATTGACTTGTTGTACACTTCGGAGGAATAGTTCAAGGCATCACGTCCACTAGGCCGCCAGTACATCCGATGATTTTCACTAAGGGAGGTTCAAGGCCACAAGCTACCTTTCCAGAAGCAATTGATCCTTCCGAGAACCGAGCGCAAGAGTCTGCATTCATGGCATTTGCATTGATTTCACTCATGTGGGGGATTGTTGGAATTATTATTAATTTGTATTTAATAATTCATGTATTTTGTCCAAAGTTTGTAATTTTTAATGGCTATTAAATGTATTCGATTTCGAGTTTAATCGTTACTATAATTATCTACGTGTTACGAGGTAATTATGAGTTTTTATTTCGTCAAAATCCGTTAATCGGTGAGTGAGAAATAAATGTGTAAAGATTGCCATAAATACTACTTTGGTAAATGGAAGCAATTATTATTTTATTGGGAAATATGCTATCCCACATAGAAAGAATACCAAAAGTCATTTCTCTTTAAAAGTGATAAGAGAGTATGAGTGTTCAACAAGTTGACTAAGTCCATGCACCCCTAGCGGTACATGGCAAGGGCCACACGCGCGCGCCCCGCCCCGCCCCGCCCCGCCCCGACCCGACCCGTCCCGTCCCGACCCGGGCCCGGGCCCGGGCTCGGGCTCGGGCTCGGGCCTGGGCCTGGGCCTGGGCTTGGGCTTGGGCTTGGGCTTGGTCCTGGCTCCTTGGTGATTTGGTCAATTGGACTCTGGGCTGGACCTGGGCTTCCCGGGGCCCACTGGGCCACTTGGATCACTTGGGTTGGGCTGTACCTATCTTTTTGGACACGGTCCGAATGATTGTTTGGGCTCGTTTATTCGGTCCAGTTGAACACTTTGGAATATTAATTAATTGGGCTCGTTTATAAGGCCTGTGTACATTAATTAATTGGGCTTGGGCTCGACTTTTGGATATTAATTAATTACAGAATTAATTAATTCGGTTTTAATTGCTGAACATGGGGCAGTTGGAGGTGGAGTGGTGCTTTCCTCCACTCGTCGTAACTGCTGCCCATCACCACACTGATAGTGGTGCATAACTTCCCTGGGTGAGGTCTATAAGTAGAAACGAGCATGCATCATTTTCACGCACGAAATTTCTGCCTTTCTCATCTCATCATACCATTCACATAAGTGCTCTGTTTTCCCAGTTTCTGTTCACCGAGGGTTCGATTCAGTGTGCGATCGTTCGAGCCCCGCTAGCCGTTGTATCTTTGGGGTCAGAGAGCCTGTAACCGTAGCATACACGGGGCTTTACTGACTTGCGGAAAGTGCAAGCTCCTCGGCAGCATCCTCTCAGTTTTACTTTCCGTTTTTTCTTTGCTTTATTCCGGTTTTGGACTAACCCGTCTACATTTTTTCTAACATAGATCATGTCTGTTTTTACTTTCTACACGCTCAGATACTCAATGCCTTTATGAATATACAGAAGTCACGGTACATAAATGTACTCAATGCCTTTTCGAATATACACAAGTCATGATACATAAATAGAGGGTGACCAACTGACCATAAAAAACAATCATACCAAAATATAAGTGTGATTATTATGTATTAATAAAATAATTAAATAATTTAGATTTGACGAAAGTAGTACAATCACTATTTAAAACATTCCTTTTTTACACTATTTATTATCATGAATTTAGAAAACAACCGAGGCTTGCTCGTTCGAATCACGGCGGTTTTGACCATAAATCAAGGTCTTGATCTTGAGTTTTATATATATAACACCATCTATTTTGTTTGATTTGTCAATTAATTTTTTCGTCAAATTCAACTCATCAACTTAAAACTGTTGGAATAGGTGACCGGCGAGCCAACGGTTGGCCGAGCGGTTAACCGTATTCCGTTATATAACGGTTTATATCGTTAATTAATGAAACCTATATTAATGGCATATACTATATCTGCTCCCAATGTTGAATCATAGATATAGTCCTGTACAGTTACACATGTTGTATGAATTCGGTTTTGTGGAAACCGAGAGATAATTCTGTTAACGCAACGTAACTGGTCAAATTCAGTTCCTAGTCGATGGGTTACGCCAATAACAAGGATACCCGGCCTTTCCCCCTTGAGACTAGCACTTAGTGTATGTGGGCTAATCTCGAGCCTCGGTGTTGGGACATCGACATACTTGAGTGGGTGCTCACTGTTGATGAGTTCACTGAACCCCCTCTCCCTGGAATCTCTAAGTGGTTATCACTGATCGAGTAGAGAATTCCATAATATAGTTGTACACAATTAATCCTTAAGACCCAGACATCACCGTGACTTCATCAGAGGACTAGCTGTATCGTGACATGTCTCTGATTCCCTGGAAAGGGAGTAAGTCGAAAAAGGAGACAATGTTCGTGCAGTTCGAAATCTGATGTGAAGTCTGTGCATGGTAGTAGGGGATCTGATCGCTTGATATAGATCATGGATGTCCTGTGTGTTCTGATGGTTCGTAGTCCCGGAATCTCTGGCCAGAGTTGAATAGTGAGGTGATTAGAGAAATGTGTTTCTCTGAATCAATCACGACTGGATTTTACGAAACCTAGAACGTACGCACAGTTATCAAACTCAACAAGAGATCTCGATTAACCAATATCTCTAGTTTGATCGGGACATATGTATCGGAGGGATCGTACTGTACGCTAACTATATTACAAGGTTCTTGCAGGCACTTCATTTGTATCTAGGGAGTTAGTGAAGCGTGGCTGCTAGACGCTCGTCACTGATTCGTTGGGCACCGACTTGTTCGGAGATTAAATAATATGATTATTAATCTAAAACTCTTGGGAGTAGTTGAAATAAGAACAATATGTTGTTCGAATCACAATATGTTGTGAGCCCACGGCTAGTTATACACCTGAACCATTGAGGGTCACATTCTCGTGTAAACCGATCCTTGAATACGATCATGTATTAATTAACTGTTAATTAAGTACATATAGTCGGAGGTCAATATGATTGAATCCGAGATTCATAATTGTGATTATGAGTTGGAAATAATAATGAGCTAAAGAAAACGGACACGATGGTGTACACTTTCTATTTTGGGAAATTTCCCGATTTAGCAGTACCCCTGAAATGGGCTTTCCGATTTTGTGAAATTGGAAATTTTTATTTTTATCTCATATTGATGAGAAAATTAAAACGAGAAAGAAAATATAATCGTTATATTTTTCGGAGATGAAATTGATTGTCAATTTTGGAGAAACGTAATGACGGCTAATGTATTGGGCCGGCTAGGGTTAATGGATCCGATCCATTAGGGTTTGAGCCCAACAAGCTCCTTTCTTCACCTATAAAAGGAGCTCCATAGGCATGAGAATAAACACACCAAAGTGAAGAGCTCAAAACCCTAGCCTCACTTTCTCTCCTCTCCTTCTCCCTCTCGTCCGCCCCCTCGGCTCCTCCCTCGGAGGACCGCCGATCACCGGAGCCGCCGCCCGCCGCCGCCTAGTGCCGCCGCCGGCAGCCGCCTCCCCTCGCCGGAATCCGATTCCGGCACCGTTTTTCCGGCCCGTTTTTCCCGTCGTATTCTCCCTTACGTGTTTCTAGTGCAATACGTAAGTTGGATTACCTATACGAGGTGAAACCTGATTAGACGAGAGACGCCGAAGGAACGCCCGAGCACAGCCCGAGTCGCGCCCGTGCGCTCCAGCCGTGACACACGAGTCCAGCCGAGAGCCCCGCCACTCGCCCGGCTCTCCCCGCACACGACCCGTGCCGTCCCCGCGTCGCATCCGCGCGACTTCCGACGAACCTCGTTTCGTCCGATGAATCCCTGAGGTACTTACGATTAAATTTAGATTTAATTGTTTGCGTTAAATGTTTGCGCTATGTACTGTTAATGTTTGCGCTATGGGATTTTTAATTGATATAGAAAAATTAATTGTGATTAATTTAAATGTCAATTAAATTCAAATTGATTCGAATTAAATAATATGATTATCTTAATTGTCAATTTGACGCAAACTGATTATGTGGACATGTTTACGTAATTAATTATATATGTGTAATAAATTAATTTGATTAATTTAATTGCACAATTCAAGTTGATTAGAATTAAATAATATGATTATGTTAATTGTCAATCTGATGCAAATTAATTATGTGCGGATGTTTACATAAACTCAAGTTGATTAGAATTAAATAATAAGATTATGTTAATTGTCAATTTGACGCAAATTAATTATGTTTGTATGTTTACGTAATTAATTGTAATATATTAATATGATTAATATAATTGCGCAATAAGTAATATATTAATATGATTAATATAATTGCGCTAGAAGTAATTATTTTATATGATAATATAATTGCGCTAGAAACAATTAATTTATATGATAAATTTAATTGCGCTAGATTTAATTTATGTAGTATGGGATGCATGAATTAAATATTTAATTATTTGATAATTAAATTAAATGGTGAATTATTGATTCTATTAGATTTGAATTAAATCAATTAATGCATGTAATATTGAAAATGGGATTTTCAATAAAATAAAATAAAATAATGTAAAATGTTTACATTAATGAAAAACGGTTTTTCATAAAAATTTTTGTTTTCCGCTGCGTATACATGCACGATCCCCAACAGTGGTATCAGAGCGTAGGTTCTGAAATTGATTAATTGTCTATGAATATAATCGCCTAAAGCATGCTGTTTGTTGAATTGATTGATTTAATGTTGTTTAATTGGGACTTAGTTGTTTCTATTAAGATATTTATTTTTATCTAATAGATCCAAACAATGCCTAATTTGTTATCAAGTAACAATTCAATGTCGAACATGAATGCACCTCGGGGAGTGATTCATCTAGACTCGTTTTTGTTAAAACAAATTAGTGACATCGAGCCATATGATGGCATGATTCGATGGTCTGCTCGGCTCCCCCATTTATGGGAGATAGGGTCGCTCGCATGATGAATCGCTGGTTAGAAACCTCGAGTTTCACTTACGAGACATCACGTTTTGATTATTAAGATATTAATAAATTGAAATAGAAAGGAAGTATCAATATTTAATTTAGTGAAATTATTTATTGACCAATTAAATAATTGATTTAAATATTCGATCAACAAGGTGATAGATTAATTATTTGATTTAATTGTTAAATCAAGTTAATTAATAGAGCACCATTTAATTTGCATACCTCGTTTTAATTGTGATTAAATGCTATGTGAATTATGTGAGATATATATTGTGATATATGTTATGATCGTATGTGCTCGTTAGGTTGACCTATAGAGGACATAGTTGTTAAGAATCAACAATCGATCACTCACTTCATTCTCTCCTGAGAATGTATAACGATTATTCTGATGAGATAACCAATCCTATGCTCCTCCATTCTCTCCCGAGAATGTATATCAAGCCTTAAAGGAGAACCGATGTGTCGTTCTTTCTCCTTTCCTTCTACCGACAATAAATTATGTGAAAGCCACTTACATGTAGTATGGTATGCCGTGTTAGCGGGGAGTACTGCTTGTGAGTTAAGCTGTAATTTATTGACATAAGATGGAGAGGTGTTAGCTACGATTCTTTTAAATGTGTGTGGTCGGATAGATTAACTATGGGCTTACACATGTTTACTGGAGTCCAACTTTCACTTCTCAGATCGGTAGGTCGGTCTTGACACATGGTTGACTTTGAAGGGTACGATTAACGTAGTTCATTGTCATGGTGAGGAAAAGTAATCTTTAGGGTCACATAGAGATGTGATTGAAAATGTTTCTACCTTTAGGTGAATGTAATCGGGCTAGATTAACTACGGGTTATATTCACGCTATTGGACCTAAAGCCCAACTAAGGAAAAACAAGTTTTCCCGTCTGTCTGCTAGAGGATAGCGGAATTCGAAAAATTTAGTGGGAGGCAATTAAATGATAAAGACCAAACATTTAATTGTAATCATTAATAACGAATTATCTCAATGTTAATCTTCTTAATATTTCTCGGTAATTTTCTCTAAGATATCCCGTCATCGATACTCGACCAATCCAAATCAAAACTCACTGGCCCAAACCATTTGAATTGGAATCTCAATCTTGTGATTTAAAATGATGAGTGCCTCTATGTACTTGAGAATAGATTATTTGATAATCTCACTCAACCTTTGACTGCTGAGGAATGCCACTTATGAGAAGTGTATTTCTAGTTCTTATAAATCGTTCATTATGAACTACAACATGAACAAAGCTCGATCCTTCAATGGATAAGTTGTTCAAGATGTTGATCAAAGAGTCAACCATCAATACGAGAAATTTGTTCTCATTATTGCTTCTTCATGAAAGAAGTGTTCTTCTTGAAGAAAATGACGGAAATGGTTTCCGGTCTAAGTGTAAAGATGGATAAAGGTGATACTAGAAGGGCGACTAAGAACAAGGTCAACAAATGAGTTGATGACGCTTGCCATCGTTGTGTGAATAAAGGCCATAGGGCCATAACTGCTAAAATACCTTGGGCAGAAACGTTCTGACAAAGGTTCGTATTGGGTTGTAGTTATTCTATTGTTTTGAACAATTGATTATTTGTTTCGTCTAAATTTAGAAACCTGCTATTAATAGAAATGTTCTATTATTAGATCTTACTTCTATATTTGATATAGAAGATAAAGGTTTTAATTTTGTTTTGGAAATCCGATTTCCTTTATACAAAAGAAAGCAAATATGATTTGCTAAAGACGATAAACAAATAAACAAGAATGAACTAAACCCAAATATCAGCAATGGATAGAAGTCAAAACCCCGCACAACTTTAGCACGCTAGTTGAGTGTGTTGAAGATCTATTGGATTTGATCCAAACGGAGATGTGTGATCCACTAATGTGTTACTGGTGGGGGTGGTTTTCAACTACCAAATGTACTTATGAAGTACACGTCTCTAATTTTGAAGTGTTCAATAATTTTAGACATCAAAGTAGGAAACCAACTTGGTTGCTATATTACGATATGATCGTGGTAATAAATATTTAAGCACCAAACTTATTGACTATCTAAAAGAGAATACGATTCTCTGGCAATGGACTCCGTCTGGAACTCCTTAATTGTATTGAGTGTCCGAATGATGGAATCAAACTTTGTTGGACATGGTTCGATCCACAAAGGGGTTCACCAAATTGTCGACGAAACTGTAAAAGTCCTGCACTTTTGACAGTCGTCCATTTGCTGAATAGTGTTACCACCAAAGCAGTTAAAACCACACCATATGAACTTGGGCACTCCCGTATCCTGCTTGCATGAAGCAGTGGCTAGTGGGAGATAAGTTGGATAGTAGATCCAGCTTGTGCCATTTTGTGGGGTATCCTGAACATTCACAAGGATACCTGTTCTACTATATTTCTAAAACAAAATGTTTGTCTAAAGGAATGTTGCCTTCTTAGCGAAGAAGTTTCTATTTGATAGAAAAGGCAATATAGTAAATCTCGAAATAGTTCGAGAATATGAACCACACTATGAAGTTCAAACACAAGTACTTGGAGATGAACCAATTCAACAAACCACTAATATACCTCTTCATCTATCGGTTCGTAAATCCGAAAGTGTTCGGAAGGTACCTGGTAGACGGTTCCAACTTGATAATGATCAAGATAAAGTTGACGATGGATATGATCCAATAAACTTCAACTGGTTCGTATTAGATATGAATATGGGACATTGGCTTATTGCCATGAAATTCATAATGGACTGTATGTACTCCAACAAGGTTTGACCTTGGTAGATCCACCAAAGGGAATCGTTCCCAAAGGCTGCATATTGATCTATTAATTATGACGTGAGAGTATATATATAGAAAGGTGTGACCTTTAAAGCAAGGATGATGGCGAAAGAAGTTACTCAAAGACAATGTGTTGTTTATGAGGCAATCTTTCCATCAATCGCTATGCTTGAGTCCATTACAATTTTGCTGGCCATTTCTGCATAGTACGACTGTGAGATATGGAAAATAGATATGAGGTCTACTTTCCTTAAATGTGATATTATGGAAGAGTTGTAGCGCAGCCGGAAGGCTTCATATCTTCTGGAAAGGAGCAAAAGGTTTGCATACTCCAGCGATCCATTTATGGATTGAAACGAGCATCCCTAAAATGGAACATGTGCTTTAAATACAATAGTCAAAGCGTTGACTTGGTATAAAACTTAAAGGTACCTTGTATTCAAGAAGGTTAGTGGGAGCGCAGTGAAATTTAAGTGTTGTACGTTGATGACATACTAATCATAGGGATGATTGAGTGATGTTGCAGTCAACGAAAGCACGGTTATCCACACGTTTCTCGAATAAAGGATTTGAGGAGAGGCATCCTACGTATTGTGATACGTCACTATAGATTTAGATCTAGAAGAATGCAAAATCTTCTCAATCCTTGTACATAGAAACTGTTTCTGAAATGGTTTAGCATGGAAGAATCATGAAGAGATTCTTGCCAATGTCCCATGGGGTTCATCTCTCGTAATTCGTGTGACTGTAATGTTGATGGAATTCGAGGAAATGAAATGGACAACACATATATCTCCGCACTAGGGAGCATTATGTATGGCATGCTGTGTACTAGACGTGATATTAAAAATGTTGTGAGTGTCACAAGTGAATATCAGTCGAACCCAAGACCGGCTTATTTGAAGTCGTGAAGGACGAAATCCTTGAGCACTAGCAATCAAAAGCATTAAGGAATTGTTCTTAGTCTATGGGAGGTCCGAGTTGAATTTAGAGGTACTTACGAACTCTAGTTTTCAATCGGATGTGGATGACTAAAAGTCGATATCGGGATTCATATTCAAGCTTAGAGGTGGTGTCGTATGCTGGAATGGTTCCTGCAAACGACTAATGATTCTACCACGAGAACCTGAATATGTTGCAGCATCTAAAGCTGTAAAAGAGACTGTTTTGGACACGGAAATTTATCCAAATGTTGGTTATAATTCCGGACACAAATAATCAAGTAACTTGTACTGTGATTATACGGTGTCCTGTAGCGAATGCTAAGGAACCGAGATCTCATCAGAAGTCCAAACATGTACTTGAGAGAATATCATGTGATCTAAGAGATCAATGACAAAGGTGACGTCTGAGTCGAGAGTGTCACTTCGGAAGATAACTTTGTAGATCCCTGTACCAGGCCTTTATCTGAATATGTCCGCGAGAAACATCGAGAGTCGATGGGACTAAGATTCATGGATAGTTGGCTCTAGGTCAAGTGGGAGATTGTTGGAATAGGTGACCGGCGAGCCAACGGTTGGCCGAGCGGTTAACCGTATTCCGTTATATAACGGTTTATATCGTTAATTAATGAAACCTATATTAATGGCATATACTATATCTGCTCCCAATGTTGAATCATAGATATAGTCCTGTACAGTTACACATGTTGTATGAATTCGGTTTTGTGGAAACCGAGAGATAATTCTGTTAACGCAACGTAACTGGTCAAATTCAGTTCCTAGTCGATGGGTTACGCCAATAACAAGGATACCCGGCCTTTCCCCCTTGAGACTAGCACTTAGTGTATGTGGGCTAATCTCGAGCCTCGGTGTTGGGACATCGACATACTTGAGTGGGTGCTCACTGTTGATGAGTTCACTGAACCCCCTCTCCCTGGAATCTCTAAGTGGTTATCACTGATCGAGTAGAGAATTCCATAATATAGTTGTACACAATTAATCCTTAAGACCCAGACATCACCGTGACTTCATCAGAGGACTAGCTGTATCGTGACATGTCTCTGATTCCCTGGAAAGGGAGTAAGTCGAAAAAGGAGACAATGTTCGTGCAGTTCGAAATCTGATGTGAAGTCTGTGCATGGTAGTAGGGGATCTGATCGCTTGATATAGATCATGGATGTCCTGTGTGTTCTGATGGTTCGTAGTCCCGGAATCTCTGGCCAGAGTTGAATAGTGAGGTGATTAGAGAAATGTGTTTCTCTGAATCAATCACGACTGGATTTTACGAAACCTAGAACGTACGCACAGTTATCAAACTCAACAAGAGATCTCGATTAACCAATATCTCTAGTTTGATCGGGACATATGTATCGGAGGGATCGTACTGTACGCTAACTATATTACAAGGTTCTTGCAGGCACTTCATTTGTATCTAGGGAGTTAGTGAAGCGTGGCTGCTAGACGCTCGTCACTGATTCGTTGGGCACCGACTTGTTCGGAGATTAAATAATATGATTATTAATCTAAAACTCTTGGGAGTAGTTGAAATAAGAACAATATGTTGTTCGAATCACAATATGTTGTGAGCCCACGGCTAGTTATACACCTGAACCATTGAGGGTCACATTCTCGTGTAAACCGATCCTTGAATACGATCATGTATTAATTAACTGTTAATTAAGTACATATAGTCGGAGGTCAATATGATTGAATCCGAGATTCATAATTGTGATTATGAGTTGGAAATAATAATGAGCTAAAGAAAACGGACACGATGGTGTACACTTTCTATTTTGGGAAATTTCCCGATTTAGCAGTACCCCTGAAATGGGCTTTCCGATTTTGTGAAATTGGAAATTTTTATTTTTATCTCATATTGATGAGAAAATTAAAACGAGAAAGAAAATATAATCGTTATATTTTTCGGAGATGAAATTGATTGTCAATTTTGGAGAAACGTAATGACGGCTAATGTATTGGGCCGGCTAGGGTTAATGGATCCGATCCATTAGGGTTTGAGCCCAACAAGCTCCTTTCTTCACCTATAAAAGGAGCTCTATAGGCATGAGAATAAACACACCAAAGTGAAGAGCTCAAAACCCTAGCCTCACTTTCTCTCCTCTCCTTCTCCCTCTCGTCCGCCCCCTCGGCTCCTCCCTCGGAGGACCGCCGATCACCGGAGCCGCCGCCCGCCGCCGCCTAGTGCCGCCGCCGGCAGCCGCCTCCCCTCGCCGGAATCCGATTCCGGCACCGTTTTTCCGGCCCGTTTTTCCCGTCGTATTCTCCCTTACGTGTTTCTAGTGCAATACGTAAGTTGGATTACCTATACGAGGTGAAACCTGATTAGACGAGAGACGCCGAAGGAACGCCCGAGCACAGCCCGAGTCGCGCCCGTGCGCTCCAGCCGTGACACACGAGTCCAGCCGAGAGCCCCGCCACTCGCCCGGCTCTCCCCGCACACGACCCGTGCCGTCCCCGCGTCGCATCCGCGCGACTTCCGACGAACCTCGTTTCGTCCGATGAATCCCTGAGGTACTTACGATTAAATTTAGATTTAATTGTTTGCGTTAAATGTTTGCGCTATGTACTGTTAATGTTTGCGCTATGGGATTTTTAATTGATATAGAAAAATTAATTGTGATTAATTTAAATGTCAATTAAATTCAAATTGATTCGAATTAAATAATATGATTATCTTAATTGTCAATTTGACGCAAACTGATTATGTGGACATGTTTACGTAATTAATTATATATGTGTAATAAATTAATTTGATTAATTTAATTGCACAATTCAAGTTGATTAGAATTAAATAATATGATTATGTTAATTGTCAATCTGATGCAAATTAATTATGTGCGGATGTTTACATAAACTCAAGTTGATTAGAATTAAATAATAAGATTATGTTAATTGTCAATTTGACGCAAATTAATTATGTCTGTATGTTTACGTAATTAATTGTAATATATTAATATGATTAATATAATTGCGCAATAAGTAATATATTAATATGATTAATATAATTGCGCTAGAAGTAATTATTTTATATGATAATATAATTGCGCTAGAAACAATTAATTTATATGATAAATTTAATTGCGCTAGATTTAATTTATGTAGTATGGGATGCATGAATTAAATATTTAATTATTTGATAATTAAATTAAATGGTGAATTATTGATTCTATTAGATTTGAATTAAATCAATTAATGCATGTAATATTGAAAATGGGATTTTCAATAAAATAAAATAAAATAATGTAAAATGTTTACATTAATGAAAAACGGTTTTTCATAAAAATTTTTGTTTTCCGCTGCGTATACATGCACGATCCCCAACAAAAACATCCAAACAGGTAAAACGAACCAAAAACAGCAAGTACTTTCAAAACAGCGCCAGAAATAATGTATTAATTTTCGCTTACATAGTGCATTAATCATGTATAAATGAAATTTAAATATTTTTGTAAATTCAAAATCGTCACACATTATGGAATTATTAAAAATTACTTAGTCTATGGCATGCTTAATTAAATTAGCTAGGGTACATAGTACTTATTTCCAAGGGGAGCTAGCTAGCCATCGATCACCTTATAATATATTGCTCTATATAAATTATATACTAGTATATAGGATGGACCTTGATGATAATTAAATTAATCATATATATCAACAACTGATCTTGGGTTCGACATTATCTATGCTGGTTCTAACTGCGTTGGAGCAGATTGTTTGAGCTGGTTCTTCGTCGTCCTTTACGTACTTTAGGTTAATGTTTGTCATCTTTATTTCACTGCAAGGCGTCGAATTGCTGCAACTTAATCTCATCACGACCTGACTCCATGAGGTGCCTGTAATGTCTTGATAAGTAATTTCACTGAGTTTCGCTCCGGATGATGATCCCTGCAGTACTTAGATACGATCAATTAAAGTGCGAAATTCAACTAAAAATCGTCAAGTATTATTTTTTTTTAAAATTAATTAAATGATTGAAAAGACAATTTTGCACCTCATCAGAATTCAGGCAGTTGTCATGCGGGCAGTATTGTTGGTCAATCAGAATTGGGTTGGAAACGTTCTTCATCTTTATGTGTTCGAACACAATATGTCTCGCAAACGATGTGGTTTCTAGTGTCGGAAATGTCTTCATCCTTACACCGTTTTGTGTTTCGGTGAGCTTGGAGTGACTCACCGTTACGTTCACGACACCGTCTTCGTCCTTGGACCTGCCCAAGCTTCCGATGCTGCCCCCCACATTCATTTTAATTATATATATTATTAAATTAATTAATTAATATATAATCGTGTGGTGTGTTAGAAGCTGCATCATCTGATCTGATTACCTGATGCCGTGTCCTGGGCCTCCCTGGACATGGCTGATGAGAACGTTTTTGGCTCCAGGTCCGATCGATACACAATCGTCGCCAGTAGCGATTTTAGCGTTGTAGACGCGGACATTGCACGACTTCTCGATGTGGATGCCGTCCGTGTTCGGACTGTCTTCCGGGGCCTTGATTTTCACGCCTCGGATTGTCACCGACTCGCTCTCGTCCACCGCGATGTGGAACAGTTGACTGTTCAGAAATTTCAGTTTACTTATCGACACGCTCTTCGAATGCATGATTCCTAACGTCTGGCAGCAGCAGCAGTAAAAATGTATTTTTAAATTAAAAAACAATATATTATATTGGAAAAAGATGAATTTATAAATAATTAATCAATTAACCACTTATTTATAGTAGTAATTTGTAAAAAGTAAAGGAAGTAGCTAATATAATCAAATTTTAATAAAAATGAAAAAAAATAAAAAAATTAAATTACCCTACGACCAATTGGACAGTTGTCACTTTGTTTCTTGCAATCCCACAGGTCAGGCCCATTGCCGTCGAAGTGGTAGTCGTCACCGCAGAGGGTCCCACCGCGTATGGTTACACGGTCCACGTCATCGAAAAGCACCCAAAACTCGAGGTCTAAGCCCAAGCCAGGTTGTGCCACGAGGGTGCCGTTGATTTGGAAGGTGACGTGGCTTTTGCACGAGCCCTTAAAGACTATCGAGCTTAACGTGAACTTGCCAGGTGGCACGAGGACAGTGGGTGAATCGTCGTCGGAAGATGATTCTTCATCACAAGCGGCGGACCATGCATCGGACAGGGCGCCTTTCGAGTCCTTGGTGCTGCTGCCGGATATCGCTCCGTATTCAACGATGTCGTATGTTTTTGCGACTGCCGGCGATGATATTTGGTGGAGGACTACTAATGTAATGGACAAAAATAACCCTAGGATCATCTCTGAGATTATTTACGAACGAGATAATTAATTACTATTTTTGTTTTGATTAATTAGAGAAAAGATTTTTAATTTGTGAGTTGTTTAGGGATTTTGAAGATTATATATATAGTTACATTTTAATCAAAATAAGTCCGTGTCTTAAAATTCATACGCACTTTAATTAAGCATGGCGAACAAAAAATAAATAAATGAAAAAAATCGTTGACGTTGATTTTCATCGTACTCGATCGCTTGTCTCTCTTTGAAATTGTATAAAATACACGTAAACGTCATCATGATATCAAATTGAGAGAGTATATTATTTAATATATGTATTTTATATAATCTTTTTTTTTTTGTTTAGTTCAATTAAGTAAATTTAAATACTCAAATACACATGTCTCGTTAACGAACATTGGATTTTACTGTCCTCAATTAACAACTCTCGATGTGTTATTGGTCCAAGTATAAGAGAAAGACCAACACTATGATGGAACCATGAAATTTTTTACTTGGCCAAAGATGAAATTATGTCCACTAGTAGAAATTGGATAATTTTATTATATTAACAAGATCTTTTAATGTGTTATTGGCCAACTTTAACATATTTTATATAATCTTTAATATTTAAAATGAGACAATTTGAGAGGGAGTAAAACATTATTATTATTAATAGTTTTATTGTGAACGAAATTTGAGGTTCACATACCAACGGTATCGCATGTGAATAAATAGTGAGAAAATAATATTATGATTTGCTGTAGTATTTTTTCTCACTTTTTTTTTTCTCAATTACAAAATGTTTTGACCATTAGTATAGTCCACAAAATTCTAAACCAAATGATTATGTGGCGGTGACGATTATGGGTGTGACTTGTGAGAAATACTACCGGTTTAAAACTTTCCGTTTATTGTGCCACTAAAAAACGTTAAATAGATTGGAATGTTATATTTTAATTAATTGCAAAAAATGATAAAAGAAAATTTTATAAATTGAAACTATAAGTACCAAACAAAAAACAAATAAAATATATTATTTCTAAATATTTTCTAAATACAATGAAATATATTATTTCTAAAAAATTTCGTCATAATTTTTTTAAATATTTTTAATGGAATAAAGAGAGTTATATAATTAAAAATCTTAATAAAAGTTAAAATGTACAAAAAAAGTTGACATATTTTTATGTATCAAAATTAATGATTGACATAGTCTAAAAAAATATTTAATATTTTAATTTTAAAATATAATTTTACTGTTATTTTATTCGAATAATTTTAAATGTTAGTCACAAAGTATGTTAATTTTGGTGGGACCATAACAAGTATAAAAGTAAATAAAGAAAATTGAAAAAAATATTTTAGAAATACCTTTATAAAGAAAAGTGTGATACTCCGTAGTAGTTATTGAATTTTGCTTACCACTCCATAAAAGAGCGACAGCCTTATTATTGAATTATTAGTGCAGTATTAAAAACTAATCACACCGAAAAAGTACAACTTTATAATAAATAGGTTTTGAAAGTCTTCAGTAATTTTTTTTTATCGTAATATTGAAATAGATAGTAAAATACTCATTAACAATTACGCATGAGTCATGACCATGAAAATATTTCACTTCATATTGACCGTGAAATAAAATATTATACATTTAGTAAAAGAGTAATAATATTATAAAGTATCTTATAAAAAATATATTTTACGTACATAAAATAATATCTTAACTTAGCATTTTATATTTTTGTAGTTGATCCAGTGTGTCCAAGACAAACTAAAATTTTAAAGATCATAAATAATCAATTTGTTTATATTTGCGTATCACCAACGTAACTAAAAATACGTCATAAAAAGCACAACGCTAAATTAAATTTTAATGTTATGCCACAAACATGATAAATTTGCAAATTTCAGTTAAAAATCGTCAAAACAATTGAATATTAATTTTTCAAAAAATAATAGACGGTTAAATATTAATTCAGTTATGAAATGGTATAATGAATATTTTTGTGATATTATGTTCTACACTAATATCATAAGATTTTAGAAATGAATAATGAAAATTAAGTTGATCATGGATATATAATTTCTAAATTAATATTTTATATTTTTATAATTTTATCATAAATTTAAAAGTAGTATAATTTTAGTATAGATTTTATTCAAATTGTTTAAAATGTTATAGGACGAACAAAAATACAAAATATTGTTCCCTTAATTTACAATATTTAATTTTTAGATATATGCATTGAGATAGAGATAAACATGTTAAGAAAATATCACTTTTCAACCAAAGAGGAAGAGGTAAAAAGTTATTTTAAATTATAAAGTAAGTTAGTTGTGAGTCGATTTTAATTTAAAAAATAATTAAAAAATATAAAGGTACAATTATATTTTATTTATTTTTTTAATGTGTGCATACTAAATTGAGACATTTAATTTTTTTAATATATTTTTTGGGACAATTATATATATGGTTTTTTCTATGCTACCCTATGTGTGTAGTACTCTCAACCATTGATCATTTAACATTTGTATTTATTTAAAAATGATAAATACAACGTGGGGTGAAGATTAAAAGTAATTTACACATGTCTTAATGTGTATGGAATTGGGTTACTACCCTCAAGCTAGCATAGAACTAACCTAATAAATAATAATAAAATAGTACAATTAAAAAAGGTTGTTTTTTGATTTTTTTTATTAAAAATTCTTGATAAAAAATTATTTTAAAGTTAAAAATTAAAATAGTTGTTAATAAAACTTAAAAAATAGATAAATAAAAGGGTTATTTTTATTTAAGGAGAGTTCTAATTATATTTATATAATTAGGAGATATTTATATAATTAGGAGTAGTAGTTTATCCTAATTATGAATAAGAGTAAACTTCCAAATTTAATCATTTTAATATATATACAGGGTAAAGGTATATTAGAAATTGTATAATTTTGTTTTTTATTTAATACTTTAAAATTCAAGATTTTTTTTTGTTAAAATTTAACAATTAAGTTGATACTACTTAATTTTGTTTTGTTAATTAACATTTTTTTGTTTTTTATTTTAAAATTTAACAATTAAGTTGATATTTGTAATTTTGTTTTGTTATTTAAAAATTTAAAATTCAGATTTATTGTCAAAATTTAACAGTTAATTTAATAATTGTAATTACATTTTTTTAAGTAGTTACATAGCAGTTACAATGGAATAATTTTGTTTTTTAATATTAAAGTTTAAAATTTTAGTATTATTTTGTAAGGGTAATATAGTAACTATATTTTTAAAAATATATCTTTTGTTTTAATTATTTAAATTATACTACCCTAATAAATAAATAATTTAAAAAATAATTACCCTTAAATATAAAGTTTATTTTATTTGGTTTAACTCGTAAATTAAAAAAACTAAATTACCCTTTATTCTAAATATACCTAAATAAAATAAGTGTAAAATTATATATTTTAAAGTAAAAAAGTAAAAAAAATAAAAAATTAATAGTATGCCTAATAAGTTGAGACATTAAAAAAAATGCATAATTATTTTAGAGTTTGGACATTGGAGTAGATTGAATAGTAAATTCAAAGCCAAAATAGTGATTATACTACATATTACGTACTCCTTTAGTCACCATTCATAATTTTCCGACGTATATATTTACAAAATAAAGTTTGTTTATAAATTTACTCTACAATTTATTAAAATCCTAATTGAACAAAATTACTATCAGCAATTATTTTAATTTCCCAATTATAATTAATGCACAAAGATTTATCTATTTTTTCATTAGGCCGACAAAAACATGCAAAATTTTGTTTAGAAATTGGTGTGGAATTAATCAAGTAGGGCAATTAATTAAATTAAAAACTGCAAGTTTGTTACAAGCAATACTACACTATTAGTTGGATAAACAGCTCGGGGGTTCGACCTTACCAGAAACGAAGACACCTTTGGCATTGGAGCACGACATCCGAGCTTTTGATCCATATATTTATAATAGCTCAGATGGATGTTTTCTATTTTTATTCTGGAGCACGGTTTCTCTCCGCTGCAATCGAAGTTTGCCGCAATTTCACTTGCAGAATGTCTTCATATATAAGTTATGTCACTAATTTGAACTCCTAAATCCTGCACTACTTTCATTTAGAAATAAATTGAAACAAGTTTTAATCTTTTTCTAGGATTAAACTTTATTAACCAAATTAATAACCAACTGACCAACTACTAAATTTTACTAACAAAAATTGGTCTTATAAGTTTATATATTAGGGCGGGCTATAGCCTATATAGCTATAGCTATTGCCCAAAAGTTAATCCAAACTGCACTCGAAGAATAGCACCAGCCAGTTTTTCCAAAAAAAAAAACATTTGTTCGATGGAACTTAATTTTGTGTATATATATATATAAAATGTGTATTAAAAATAATTTCTAACAAAAATACAATATAATATATACTTTCGCTTCAAACATCCATTTCACTAATTACAAACCTCATTTGTTTTAGAATGTGCATATTAAACTAAACTTAAGAGTAAATTTTAAAATATAAATTTACCGTAGCACCAACTCCACAAACATCGGTGTCGCTTCCTTTCTTGCAGTCCCACAGGTGGGACCCAGAGCCGTCAAGAGCCCCGCCGGTGATGGTTACACCGTCCACATTCTCGCTGAAATGGAGAACGTACGGTTATAAATGGAGGAGTATTAATATTGCAATGGACAAAAGTAACCCTAGGATCATCTCTAATTACGTACGTACTGTACTACGTGTTTAGAGAGAAATAAATTATATAGCTAATTAATTAGTGAAGAACTCATGCGTATTTATTTACTTATCGAAGTCGGTCTTGGTAGTTGCTTAGTGTTTGCAAACAGTGTGCTTCAATCATGTTTATTAATAATAATTATTATTGAAATAGTACTTTCGTGTTTTCAAGGAAGGGAAAAGTCTTATGTGAGATATGAAATGCATGCAATAACACCATATTTACAGTAGAAACTCCGTACAGTCATATCGTTGGGACCGGGAAAAAATATTACTATAGAGAGTTATTCTTATATAGGGTTTTAGAAAATAAAAATAATTTTTTTTATAAAAAATAATATAAATATAAAAATAATATACATACAATATTATCTATCTTTAAATTCACAAAATCAATTTAATAGTTTTGAATAATAAATTTTGACTATATATGTTTAAAAATTGTGTTTAAAAACATACAAATTAAATAAAATATTAATGAATCTAATGACTATAAACTTTGATCATATACTATATGTTATTAATTTTTATAAATATTTCAAGTAATCTTAAACATGTTATTGATTTTCATAAATAAAAACATTATTAATAAATATTTTTATTATATATTAATCATTTATTCTTATATAGAGGTATAAATCCTTAAGACGGACCTAAAAAATGTATGACTTATGACAATGTGGAGTTTATTCCTATTTATAACTGGTCTCAAGTTGAGACTTGCATTTTTTATTACTATATGGAGTTTATTCCTATATAGAGTATTACTATATAGAGTTTCTACTGTATTTAATTGATATTGTATTATTTAGATGTATTAAATTTTCGTGTTGAAAATATAATGTTAATATTGAGCTAATAATATGTTACAGAAAATCTTTTAAAGTGATGATTGCGCGCTTAATTTATATTTGAGTTGAGATTTTTTGTATAATATTCAACTGATGATAGTATCATTTTTCTTAATCTTATTATTGAAAAAAACATTGAAACAATGTTTTTGTTATTCAATTTTTTTTATTATAAATTTTGTTTAATAAATATTACTCCCTCCGGCCATTAATAGATGTCATACTTTGCTGGACACGGAGTTTAAGAAAATAGTTATTTTTTAATTTTTTTATTAAAAAATAAAAAGTAAAAATATATTTTAAAAGTGAAAAGTAAAGTAGTTGTGAGTAAAGTTTAAAAAGTAGGTGGGGTAAAGTAGAATAAAATTGAATATTAAAATAAAAAAGTTAGAATAATTATTTCCTTTTTTGGGGTGTGTCAACTATTGTTGTACACTCTAAAAAGGAAAGTATGACAACTGTCTTTGAACCGAGAGAGTAATACTCATATAGTTTCGATTTTTAGTTAGTGAGGATTAATAATTCAGTCAAATAAAAAAGCGTAGCTAGCTACTTAATTTAAATTCTACAGTAGTATCTTGATATTCAAAGCGCAGACCGGAGAAAAGATTTTTACAAAGAAAGAGTGATACTGTAGTAGGAAGTGATTCACTCCATGACGTACTAACATAATGAGAAGACCAATGAGGCGAGTATACCTGGAACTTTGGGCTCAGCCGACCAATGGTCCAGGTTATATAATGGCCCAACAACATCTGGGCTTTTTTTGACCCGACCCGATGGGTTGATGAGCCAATCTTCAAATTTGGCCCGACGGGCCGGGTCGACACTTTTTATATATTTATTTATTTATTTCATTATAGATTTTAATTAATATTATATTAATTATTTTTGTATAATTTTAGTTAAATTCAATAACATAAAATATTATTAGGTATTTATTGTATATTTTAATAATTATTTCATGTCAAAGTTTAAATAATATCGAATAATTATTATTTATGACGTCTATATACAATTATATATATTGTTCATATATAATTTTCAAAGTTAATATATTTTCTTGATTTAGTGCCAAATAAATTTAATTTTTAATTTATTCTCAAATATGTTAAATCAAGTCAATTTATTTTTTTGTTGCAAAAAAATTTCAAATTTCACTAGAAAGTTGTCAGGTGTCCATTTAATTTGGAATTTTTTCATGACTTAATTAAGCTAATTGGGCGCCACGTTTTATTTTATTTTGACGAAATATATAAAAATAATTTTAAATTTCAAATCAGATATTAAAATTAAATAAATTAACAATCAAGATTTAAAATAAAATAAAATTCAAATGAGAAATAAAAATAATGGCAATATATTAAAATTCATTAAATCGTTCCTAAATAAATAAAAATTCATTTGAATCATTTAATTCATTTTGATTAATGAACCAATATTAAAAAAAAAATCAATAAATTTCATGCAACGAAACCACACATAATATAAACACGGTTTTAAAATTGTAATTTATTTATCATTTTTTTTTTATACAAGATTTCGTTTATTAACAAATTAAACATCAATTTGAAAATTATTCATAATTTTATAATTTAAGTACTATCTCAATTTCACAAATCAATGAATACTTTTTTACTTTCTGAATTATCCCATAAAATTGTACACATCTATAAATAAATAAAAAATCACAATTTTATTAATTAGACTTATAACACTACTTTTTGATCAACTAACTAATTTATTCGATACCCTTATTACGCCCTTATTACGACTTTCTTTATGCATTTTTTTAGAAGATTGAAAGAGTATGCCCTAACATATAACCCACACAATAAATTTATTATTAATTTATTGTGTTTATTTTAAAGTAGGATCGAGTACATGATGAAGCTATATGTTCCGTCAAACTGCATTTGTGTTACAAAGCAATACTAGCACCGATACATATTGTATTAGTTAGTAGGAAATTTCTGAATATGAACAAAATACTACTATTTCAAACTATAAATTGTTTGAACAAACAATTTTTTATTTTGTTGATGATACTTAAGTTCAAGAAAAATGAGAAACATATTTGCTACAGATTGAGTTGAGTATATAATATATCCAAATTTGCATATTCAAATCTTTGAATCAAATTCTAATTCACAACGTCCATCACAAATTGTTGTGTTCGTTATATTATCACTTATACTCAGTATAATACTCACTGACTCAAAAGAACACAGACAAGAGAAAGTACATATACGTTATATATAGGAGTATCATTCATGGGTAATTAATAAAGTTTGTTTTTAAATTTACTCTACAATATATTAAAATCCTAATTGAACAAAATTATAATCAACAATTAGCTAGTTTAATTTCCCAATTATATTGAAAAACTTAACTTATATCTATTCTCATTAGGCGGAAAAAAACATGCAAAGTTTTGTTTAGAAAATTGTTGTACAATTAATTAGTTGAATAATTGAATTATTAAAAGAATTGAAATAAATAAAATAGGAACTAGTATATTAATTTTGATTTAATTAAAATTGATATAGTAGTATGTATATATATATATATATATATATATATATATATATATATATATATATATATATATATCCAGTAAATTAAACTCCAATATTTGTGTTACAAGCAATACGAGATAGTAGTAGAGTACTATTGCTCGATATATATCATCTTGTATCAGTTCGATAAACAGCTTGAGGGTTCGACATCCTCACCAGAAACGACACCACCTTTCGCATTAGAGCACATGTTGTAAAACGACGATATATAGTACGAACAATATGCGGAACCCCGAATATAACTCAACAATAAATAAAGAAGGAGACAAGAAAAGAAGACAAGGAATTTACGTGGAAACCCAAATCGGGAAAAACCACGGGAGGAACGACGAGAACTTTTACTATAATATTGTCGATGATTACAAGGATTGATATACACTCTAAAACCCTCTAATCTCACACAATATTATCTCTCTCTATGATGGTATTAACTTGTGTTAACTCGTGTCCTACACTCAAATAATTGTGTCTATGGAGATCCCTATTTATAGGTGTAGAAAACCCATAAATTAGGTAACCAATAGGAATAGGAATAAACCCTTTTTCCTAATATATGACTCCTAAATCCATAAGGAATAGAATTATATTATATTAAATATAATTCTAATTTTCCTAAATAAGGAAACAAAATTCCTACGGATTCGAGTCATATTTTAACAGCACACCATCTGAGCTTCTGACGATCCATAGTTCAGGTGAACGTTTCCCATTCTTATTCCGGAGCACGGTTTCTCTCCACTGCAATTGAAGTTTACGGCGATTTCACTCGCAGACGTGCCATGAATGTCTTCATATGTTATGTCACTAATTTCAACTCCTGATTCCTGTACTACTTTCATTTAATTTAGAAACAGAATATATGTGTACTACATATACTATACTATATGATCAATGGATTGTGAAATTGCTGTGTTACCCCTGACGTCGGCCGGGTTTAATTAATTAATTCGAACCTGCGTTGGGCAGTTATCGTAACGAGGGCAGTAGTGTTGGTCGATCAGGATCGGGTTCAGCACGTCGGTCATTACTACACCTTTGAACGTAACATGTTCCACATACCCTTTGCACGCTGTCGCCCATGTCTTTATCCTTAAACCATTTTTCGTTTTCTTCAAACGAACATCTTTAACCATCACGTTCTTCACGCCACCTTCGTCGGAATTCCACCCGAGGCTTCCAATGCTACATCCATCCATCAGAAATTACGTACAATTACAAAAAAAAAAAAAAAAAAAAAAAAAAAAACTAGAAAACAGTTGTGGAACGAAAGGACTCAAAGGAGTAATACATCTGTCCCAACTTAATATATATATATATATATATACCTCTACTTTATATTATTTAATACAAATTATACCTATACTTTATATTATTTAATACAAAATATACCTCTACTTTTTTCACAATACAAATTATACTTTTACTTTATATTATTTAATATATTAAATTGAGTATATATTACCTGATGCCGTGACCGGGGCCGCATCCGATGTTCTCGATCCACACGTCGAAGCTGGAAGGCCCTATCGACACGCAATCATCGCCAGTAGCGATATGGCCGCCGCCGTTGATGGTAACGTCAGTCGAGTACTGAATATGAATACCGTCGGTGTTTGGGCTATTTTCGAGGGCGATGATATTCACATTGTGTAGATGCACGTTGTAACAGCCATTGATCGCGATGTGGAAGAATTGACTGTCATAGGATTTCAATCCATCTATCTCTACGTTCATGCAATTCGTGATCCCCAATGACTGCAAGCGCCCACAACATGTAGTGTATACAAAAGGTATAGTAGTATATTAAAATAATTTCTAACAAAAATATACTAGTAGCTTGTTTCAACTATTTATGCATTATTTGATAAATAAGTAAAAAAGTTATTCACTTTTCCTTTTTTTGACCAAAAATATATTTTTTCTGTTCAAATTTATTAATTTATTATGAATATCTTTTTTTATGCTCCAACTAATTATATATATCATTAAAAGGCAAATAATTTTTTTTTATTTTAAATAATTTTACTCTTATTTTCTTTACTTATTTTTTTAATTTTATTTATAATTACTATACTTTTTAATTTAAAAATACATTCTTATCGCTTGCTTTATAATTAAAAAATAAAAAATTAACATTTTTCTTAATATACGTGCAAATCAAAACGATTGATAATATTTGGAATGAAGACAGTATTTAATTTCTAAGTTAAAGAGTAAAATATTTATAAGTAAAGTTTAAAAAGTACACCTCCGTGTTGATAATATTTGGAATGAAAACAATATTTATAAGTTAAAGAGTAAAATATTTGTAAGCATAAACACATATTATTTGTAAAATACAAAGGAAAAATCTCTATTTCTATAGAATGAGTGTATTAATAAAGTAGGAGTAAAATTTCAAATAAAAAAAAAAAAAAAAACTCAATTCTTTTTAAAGAGTGTGCATATTAAACCGATCTAGACATTGATCTAAAAGAGAAAGTGTGGTTAATTAGTTATAACATAAATTAATTAATAGTATTATCATAAAAAAAAAAAAAATTTAGGACAGTCTAAGTTAAAATTTTAAATTTACCGTAGCACCAACCCCACAACCATGGCTGCCGCTTCTTTTGCAGTTCCACATGTCGGACCCACGGCCGTCGAGGGCCCCGCCGAGGATGATTACACCGTTCACATTCTCGAGGAGGATCAAGTAGTCATCGTCGAACCCCGGTCGTGCCACGAGGGTGCCCTCGATTTCGATGGTGATGGCAAATTGGTTATTATTGCCTACAAAGTGCACCATGTTGCTTATCGAGAATCGGCCATCTGGCACGTGGATCGTGGGTTGATCGGAAGATCGACAAGCATCGAACCATGCAGCGGACAGGGCCTTCGACGAGTCGGTTTCGCCATCGGGTTTTGCTCCATAGCTAATGATATCGAATGTGCTCGCTGATATGGCAAACGGTGATTGGTGGAGGAGTATTAATATTGCAATGGACAAAAGTAACCCTAGGATCATCTCTAATTACGCACTAGTACGTGTTTAGAGAGAAAAAATATTATTTAGCTAATTAATTAGTGAAGAACTGATGCGTATTTATTTACTTATCGAAGTCGGTCCTGCTAGTTGCTATAGTGTTTAAAAACAGTGTGTGTGTGTGTGCTTAATTAAATCATGGCTAGTAATTATTATTATTATTATTATTGAAATACTAGTACTTTCGTGTTTTCAAGAAAAGGAAAAGTCTACGTACCCGTGGCCTAGTGTAAATAAAAGGCATGCAATAACACCATATTTATTCAATTGATATTATTTTAGTATTAAATTTTAAAAAATCTTATTAAAGTGATAATTTATATTAGAGTTGAAATTTTTTGTGAGATATTCAACCGATCAATAGTATATATATATTTTTTAATTTCCTTGTCGAAAAAAACATTGAAATGATATGTAATATGTTTTTGTTAATCAATTTTTTTTATTACAACATTGATTTAAAATTTATTAATACTCATTTCTTTAATATCAATCGTAAATTCGTAATATATAGTTTCCATTTTTAGTTAGCGAGGATTAATAATTCAGTCAAAAAGCGTAGCTACTTAATTTAAATTCTAGTATCTTGATATCCAAAGCGGAGACTGGAGAAAAGATTTTTACAACGAGAGAGTGATAGTAGGATGATGATGGATTCCATGACATGACGTACTAACGAAATGAGAAAGACCAATCAAATTTCTTCACTCCTACAATTATAACATTATGAAAATTAGAGGTACACCAAGGTATAGCTGGGACTTTGGGCTCGGTTAGGAATGGCCCATCATCCCATCGCATTGGGCCAAAAAAGCCCAAATGGTTTTGGGCCATTATATTTCAGCCCAACTTGAACCATTGGTCCCCGAGTCTCGGGCTGGGCTAGTTAAAATCCAGAGTAAATCGGACCGGGCCTATATAAATTAAGCAGGGCTGGGTTAGGCCGGCTCAAGTAGGGATGAATCGATTTTTTTTTTATGATTTGTATTCGAAAAAATAAATACGAATACGAATACAAATATTTTTATATACGAAAAAATATACGAATAATTCGATTATATATTAAATGAGCAATGTCTTGAGTTCTTTATTTTAAAGTTTTTTTTTGTCTAGGTCAATTGCAATGTTTTGGGTTCGAACCTTAAACCTTACGGTACTCAATTCAAGCGTTCAACCAACTGAGCTAATAACTCTCGATTTATTTTAAAGTTTATAATTGAGATTTTTAATGTTCTTTATGAAAAATAAAACAATATATATTATTTTTTTTATTTTTAATTGTATATTTGAATATTCGACGAATATAAATACGAATACTTGAATATATTTACGAAGAGTGAGATATTCGACTCGATTCAATTCGTTTAAAATCTGAGCCCAAGTCCCACCTCCGCACACAAGTGCGGGCCTGACCCGCCACACCCACTGCACGGTCCAATTTTTATCACAACACACGAAAGCACACATAGTTATGCGAGATTTCGTATATTAACAAATTAAACACCGATATATGAAAATTATTCATAATTTTATAATTGAATTATATATTTAATTAGTAACATATAAACCACACAATATATATATATATATATATATATATATATATATATATATATATATATATATATATATATATTATTAAGTTATTAAGTTTATTTTGAAGTATATCATATCATCATGAAGTATATATATAGTCCTGATAACACTGCAAATGTGTTACAAGCATGGTAATATGAAGCATTTTATGGTATGAAAGCTTGAATTTTCTTGTGTATTATTTTTTGTCAAGTAGTCTGCTACATATGTATCAAATCTTAAGAAGAAAAGAAGCTGAACTACTACTACCTAATCCCTCAATCAAGGGGAGTGCAAAATACACAGAAAGTTACGGTTGGAACAATGATGACAAATACCAACCACTATAGGACAAATACTATAGTATCTCACAATACGCCCCCTCAAGCGGGATCGAGCGAAAATCTTGATCCAAGCTTGGAAAGAAGAAGCTCAAATTGTGCAGATGGAAGTATCTTGGTAAAAAGATCAGCAAGTTGATCACATGACCTGGTATACACAGTCTGAATGATTTTAGCTTGAACTTGATTTCTGATAAAATGACAATCCACTTCAATGTGTTTGGTGCGCTCATGAAATACTGGATTAGCCGCAATGTGCATAGCGGCTTGATTATCACAGTATAACATAATAGGAGAATGGTGTGGAATACCAAGATCAAGCAACAAGCTTTTCAACCAAATGAGTTCGCAAGCTATAGATGCCATAGCCCTATATTCTGCTTCAGCGCTGCTTCTTGCCACAACCGATTGCTTCTTGCTCTTCCATGTAACAAGATTTCCACCAACAAAAGTACAATAACCTGTGGTTGATTTTCTATCCAAAACATTCCCTGCCCAATCTGAGTCCGAGTACCCAATAATCTGAAAATTATCATTTTTTTTCATTGATATGCCTTTACTCAGTGTGCCCTTTAGATAACGCAAAATTCTCTTCACAATCTGAAAATGAAATGTGGTTGGAGAATGCATAAATTGACTAACTAAGCTCACGGCATATGTGATATCTGGTCTTGTGATTGTGAGATAAATAAGTTTCCCCACGATGCGTTGATATAGGCTGATATTGGTAAGAGTAGTACCAGGAGTGTCTAGATCAATTTTGCTGCTTAAAGGAGTTCGAGCAGGCTTGCAATCTGATATTCCGACTTCATCCAGTAGATCAATAACATACTTCCGTTGATTTAAAAATAGGCAATGTTCAGTGTGATTCATCTCGATGCCTAAAAAATAATTTAGAGAGCCAAGATCTTTAATAGCAAAAGCATTATGAAGGGCGACCTTCAACTTTTGAATTTCACTTACATTATCTCCTGCCACAATAAGATCATCAACATACACAAGAACCACAAGTTTCGCATCGGTGTTGATTCTCACAAACATAGACGAATCTGCAGTACTTTTATGGAACCCAGATGAAATAAGAACGGAACTGAGTTTGGAATACCAAGCTCTTGGAGATTGTTTTAATCCATACAGTGCTTTGTGGAGCTTACAAACCATACCAACTTCATTTTCTCTTGGATGACCTGGAGGGATCTTCATATATACGTCTTCTTCGAGTTCTCCATGTAAAAATGCATTTTTTACATCCATCTGAGACAAAAACCAACCATAATTCATAGCAATAGATAATAGCACTCTTACGGTGTTCATCTTTGCAACGGGAGCAAACGTTTCTTTATAATCGACTCCAAATGTCTGTGTGAATCCTCTTGCTACCAATCGAGCTTTATGTCGTTCAAGAGAACCATCCGAGTTGTATTTTAGCTTGTAAATCCACCTAGAACCAACAACCTTATATCCTTTGGGAAGAGGAACGATACTCCATGTTTTATTGTCATCAAGAGCTTGAAGCTCATCTTGCATAGCTCTCTGCCACACTGGATAATTTATTGCATCAGAAAAACTTTTTGGTTCATGGTCAGCCAAAATTTTACTAATGAAGGCACAGTGATCAGAATCAAGTTTCTCAAGGCCAAGATCAACTGGATATTTAGAGGTATATGCAACAAAGTCCTTCAGCTTAGGAGGAGGGTTCCTAATTCTAGGAGGATTTCTTTTTGGTATAATAGGAGAAGATGAACCAGAAAATTCATTTTGAGTCGAAGTGGAAGGGAGTTGAGAAGCTTCATCTCCATTAATAATTTCAACTGGAGTTCGTTGAACATCGTGTGTGACCGTAGACTGTGGATCTTGAGTTGTGTGAGTATCTTCCTCGATGTCATTCAATTCTGAATACGCTGGAGGATGAAATAAATCATTGAGATACACCTCTTGAGGTTGATTGGCACTTGCACAATAAAAAGGAAAATCCTCATGAAATCGCACGTCTCTAGACACGATTATTTTCATAGTGACAGGATTGTAACACTTGTATCCCTTTTGAGTTGAAGAGTATCCAAGAAACATGCATTTCAACGCCTTTGGATCAAATTTATCCCTTTTTTCAGCCTGAATGTGCACAAAACAAATGCAACCAAAAGTTCTAAGATGACTAATGTCAATTTTCCTTCCTTTCAAGACTTCCAGCGGAGATTTAAAATCAAGTACTCTACTTGGTAATCTGTTTATCAAATAAACAGCAGTATGAACTGCTTGAGACCAAAATCTTTTCGGAACGTGATTTTGCAATAACAAAGCTCTGACCTTTTCAAGCATATCTCTATTTTTTCTCTCCGCAATTCCATTTTGTTGTGGTGTACCTACACAACTTGTTTGATGTATGATTGGGTTCACTTAGATAATTAGCCATGGTATTGGAAGTGTATTCAGTGCCATTATCAGATCTCAAGGTGGAGATTAATGAGTTAAATTGATTTTTAACAAGATTGTGAAAATTCTGGAAACTTTGAACAACCTCACTCTTGTACTTCAATAGATAGACAAAAGTAGAACGAGAATAATCATCGATAAATGTTACAAAAAAACGATATCCATCGAAGGAATTAACAGAGGCAGGACCCCATACATCCGAGTGAACAAGTTCAAAAGGTTTGGTTGCTCGAGAGTGTGAAAGCGAAAAAGAAGCTCTAGTTGGTTTCGACATAGGGCAAATTTCACACTCGTGTGCAACCTTACAAAAATCTGGAAATATTTTAGATAAAACAGAAAAGGATGGGTGCGCAAGTCGTTTGTGCCACAAAAGTTGTTGAGAAGATGACTTGGAAGTGGAAAGAAAACATTCTGGAAAACTTGGGCTGGTGGAAATATAGTACAGGCCATTTAAGAAGAACCCTTCACCAATCTCACAATCTTGGTTACTTGATCCTGGAATATAATTCTTAGCTAGGTATATATAGCTTGATAGATCTTGTATTAATTAGTTCGATAAACAGCTCGCGGGTACGACCTCCTCACCAGAAACGACACCACCTTTCGCATTGGAGCACATCCGAGCTTCTCCATATTCTTATTTCAGGTCGATCTTTCCCATTATTATTCCGGTGCAGGGTTTCACTCCGCTGCAATCGAATTTTGCCACGATTTCACTTGTTGACGAGCCATGAATGCCTTCATAAGTTATGTTAAAAATTTGAACTCCTGATTCCTGCATGTAGTACTTCATTTAATTTAGAAACAACAAAAAAATGATATTTGAAAAAATAATAATCCTTTTAGAAGAGAATTTTGAACCTTTCCCGGGCAGTTATCGTAACGAGGGCAGTAGTGTTGATCGATCAGGATCGGGTTGATCACGTCGATCATTTCTACACCTTGGAACAAAACATGATCCACAAACCCGTTGCAATCCGTAGCCCATGTCTTTATCCTTACACCGTTTTGCGTGTTATTGCAATGAACATCTTTAACCGTCACGTTCCTCACGCCGCCTTCGTCGGAACTCCACCCGAGGCTTCCGATGCTGCATCCATCGATTCATTTGAAATGATCGTTCACGTATTTGAAAATTACTACTTAGGTCAAAATTAAATTAATTACGTACTTCCTGTCTCACATCAATGATCACAATTTCTTTTTCGATTTGTCTAAATATCAATGGTCAGAATCCATTTAAAAAAATACTTATTTTTACATTTCATTTAAAAACATATATATACCTTTACTTTTTTACTAACTTTTGTAAACGACACTTTAAACTACTTTATTAATTTCAAAATACATTTTTACTCTCAACTTTTTGATAAAAAAGTTAATAACACTATATTTACCTAAAGCCGTGACCGGGCCCACATCCGATGTCCTCGATCCACACGTCAAAGCTGGAAGGCCCTATTGACACACAGTCATCGCCGGTAGAGATATGGCCACCGCCGGTGATGGTAACACCGGTCGAGTACTGAATATGAACGCCGTCAGTGTTGGGACTATTTCCGGGCGCGTTAATATTCACATTGTATAGATTCACGATTTTGCAGCCATTGATCGCGATGTGGAATAATTGACTGTCATAGGATGTCAATCCATTTATATCTACGTTATTGCAATTCGTGATCCCCAACGACTGCACAATGTATGTATAATTAATTGTATATTTAAACAACACTTTAAAAAAGATTGATGGAAAAGAAACAAACGTTAATATGGACTAATAAGTTATTTTTAATTTGGGTGCACAATATATACACTATAAATATATTATATATGCACATATATAAATTAAAATGGTTGATAAAAATAAATTAAAGTGTGGAAAAATATAAATAAAATGAATGAAGATTGAAATTTACCGTAGCACCAACTCCACAAACATCGGTGCCGCTTTGTTTCTTGCAGTCCCACATGTCGGACCCACGGCCGTCGAGAGCCCCGCCGAGGATGATTACACCGTTCACATTCTCGAGGAGGATCAAGTAGCCATCTTTGAAGCTCGACTGTGCCACGAGGGTGCCCTCGATTTTGATGGTGATGGCATATCCGTAATTCTTATTGTTACACGGCCCTAGAAAGTGGACTTTTTCGCTTATCGAGAATTGGCCGTCTGGCACGTAAATTGTGGGTTGATCGGAAGATCGACAAGCGTCGGACCATGCATCGGACAGGGCCTTCGACGAGTCGGTTTTGCCGTCGGGGTTTGCTCCATAGCGAGTGACGTCGTACGTGCTCGCTGAAATGGAGAACGGTGATTGGTGGAGGACTATTAATATTGCAATGGACAAAAGTAACCCTAGGATCATCTCTCTAGCTCCGTACTGTACGTCTTTAGAGAGAATAAATTAATGGATCGGAGTAGCTTAGTGAGTAATTGATGTTTGGTTAATCATATACTAATACTTATATATAGAGACTGATGGAGGGAGAGATAGAGAAATTAAATTCATGCTTTCAAATTTAAACTCTACTTAATTTCGAAATTGGAGATGCGTGAGCGTGGTCCCCGCCTAAGAAATATACATGTACTAGGTGAAGTAAGTCTTTTTTTACACAGATTCGATGTTGAATAACTCACAAGTGAACATTTCAAGCGTACAACTTTAACATCACCAGTTTCAAATTTTGTATACAATCAAATCAAATTATATCAAAAATACTAGTGAATTTTGTTTTCGTTGATTTTTTTTTTCATTAAAATTGAACCATAGGTCAATTTTGGACGGTAAGAACGGCCAACTATCTTTTCCTTTTTACTATATATTAATATAGTAGAATATTAAATTCAACTTTTTTGTATTTGAATTAAACTTATACTCCCCGCGGTGAACTTTTATGTAACAAAAAGAGAGAACTGCTATTTTAGTATGGTTCGATTTTCAGTCAAACATGCAAAAATTCTAACTTTGAAATCTTTCTTGCTTGAGTTCTTTTGAGAATTAATGATCCCATGTTTACCGTGACGGAACAAATTAAATGTAGGCAAATTTTGAGTTCGTGGCAATTAGTTCCACTAATCGAGCTTAATTAAGATCGTAACTAATAATTCAGTCATAAATTAAGCCTACAACATCAGATTACGATCCTCGGCCGATACAACCCACAAGAGTATCACTGCGTTATATCCAGCCGAAGGTTAATAATGGTACGGTTTTTGTACGACCATCCTGGAAAACAGCGTATGATGGAGGTAAGAGATGGGCTTGTACGCTTGTGAGATATTTTGTTGGTGCGAATGTGGGATTTCATACGACGAAGAGGTTTGTTACCCCCATCTGGAAAGGGTTAAAGGACATTAAAGCTAAAGAAAATGGATTTTTCTTTTTCTCCTTTAACACGGAAAAGGATTTGCAGACGGTTGTGGATATTTGCGGGGAGACCGTTGTTCCTACAGCGATGGCAGCAGGGTATGATGTTGGTACGACAGGTTCATCAGGAAGTCCCAATCTACCAATGGAGTGCGGTGGGAGTACCATTGTACCCGGACATTATTACTTCTACCATGGAGCGCCTGGATTATGCACGTGTATGTGTGATGATGAAGATTGACGGGGACTTTAAGGACTTTATCATGCTCCTTAAACCGACGGAACAGGAGGGCGGATATCAAGGCAGTTGCAAAATCAGTATCGATTACGAATGGAGACCAGATGTTTGTGGTATTTGCAACTCTTTTGGACAAAAAAAGAATGCATGTCCCACCTTGGCAAAAAAAATGGACTCAAGACCGATCACACGTTATGAACCGAGAGGGATAAGCAGAGGAATTTCTGGGTCAGTGAGTTCTGTGGGAGGGAAAACTGGTAATGCGACTAGTAATATTGTGGGAGAAATGGCTACACTGATTAAACAGGCCGAGGATTCTGGAAAACAAACCATAAGAGAAGAAAATTGGACTATGGTAAGAGCTAAAAATAAAAATAAAAATACAGATAAAGGAATTGGGGGATGATCAGTTGCTAACAATGCTAAAATTGGTAACGGGGTTGTGCCATTGAAGGCTGCACCACCGCTGGCAGGAGGGCGGCGACTGAGTGGTGGGCCATCACTGATTTCCCAGAAAGTTGCAGAACCCCCATTGCTCTTGATCAGGAATGTGAGTTCCAGCCCAGGTCGATCGACGAAGCAGATTACGAGCTCCACGATAGTTGGAGCAAAGTCACCGTCGGCCGACAACATTAAGGCGTCGACCGACATAACAACTTCAGCGGCTAACGGGAGCAAATTGAAGCCTGTTACACACCTTTTTGGCCAGCAGCTGTCGGGCTGTAACTCCTTCAGCGTCCTGAGTCAGTTTAGTGGTCGAGAGGATTTGGGCTCGGACGTGGACGTGGAGTCCGATGACCATATTGAGCCTACCAATCGTGGGGATGAGGTGCAGGGTATTGATGGAACGGAGGTTTCGGGTTTTCGAGTTGATGGTATGAGTAGACAGCTTGTTACGAATGTCATCACGCAGGGTCCTATAGCAGCCCTCCAAACAGGTTTCCATGTGTAGTACACGATGCTGGAATGTACGAGGACTGAATAAGCCGAATCATCAGCGGGTTGTCCGTGACCTTATTCAGGAACACTCGGTGTGCCTTATTCAGGAGGCTCGCTCGGTGACGTCTAGAGAGGCACGAGCACTGAAGAGGGTGTGGCATATTGCCTGGTGATTGTGTTTTTTTGTATATTTAGTGTTATATATTTCGTTTGGCTGTTTGGAGAGCTAGTCTGTTAGCTCGGTGATGCAGTAGAGTTTTCTTTCTCTATGCGCTGTAACGTACTACCATACCTTTTATTTTCTATGAAATTGACTTTTACCCAAAAAAAACATCATTTGGTAATTTAATAGAATATTTTTTTTTATGTTGAATAATATTGTATTTCACCTATTTCACCTTATGCATCAACTGATACATGGTGTGTTATATCCTATCATCAACGTCAAGTGCAAGAGATGTCAATCTAAGTTCAAGTGTTGATGATGTGTGAATGTGCTATTTACTACTTCAACTATCCACGACCATGAAGACGATGAAGTACTGAAGACTCAACGACAAGTGTTCATCACGATGAAGTTGAAGATGAAGTATTGAGACCGATGGAGTCTAGATGTGTTGAAGTCTGAAGTTTATAATTTTATAATTGAAGTATATATTTCATTAGTAACATATATAAACCACACACAAAAAAAAAATTATTATTAAGTTATTAAGTTTATTTTGAAGTATATCATATTATCATGAAGTATATATATAGTCCTGGTAACACTGCAAATGTGTTACAAGAATGTGGTAATATAATTCTTAGCTAGGTATATATAGCTTGCATAGATATTGTATTAATTAGTTGGATAAACAGCTCGGGGGTACGACCTCCTCACCAGAAACGACACCGCCTGTCGCATTGGAGCACCACATCCGAGCTTTTGATGATCCATAGTTCAGGTGGATATTTCCCATTAATATTCCAGTGCAGGGTTTCGCTCCGCTGCAATCGAATTTTGCCACGATTTCACTTGTAGACGAGCCGTGAATGTCTTCATAAGTTATGTTACTAATTTGAACTCCTGATTCCTGCAATTAGTACTTCATTTAATTTAATTAGAAACAAAAAATGAAATGATATTTGAAAAAATAATAATCCTAGCTTTTAGAAGAGAATTTTGAACCTTTCCCGGGCAGTTATTGTAATCAGGGCAGTAGTGTTGATCGATCAGGATCGGGTTGGTCACGTCGATCATTTCTACTCCTTTGAACAAAACATGTTCCACAAACCCGTCGCAATCTATTGCCCGTGTCTTTATCCTTACACCGTTTTGTGTGTTATTGCAATGAACATCTTTAACCGTCACGTTCTTCACGCCATCTTCGTGAGCACTCCACCCGAGGCTTCCAATGCTGCATCATCCATCGATTCATTAATTTGAAATGATACACTGTACATTGTCCACATATTTCAAAATTACTTAATTAATTAGGTCAAAGAATAATAATAATAATAATAATAATAATAATAATAATAATAATAATAATAATAACCTAAAGCCGTGACCGGGCCCGCATCCGACGCCCTCGATCCACACGCCGGTGGTGGAAGGCCCTATCGACACGCAATCATCGCCGGTGCCGATATAACCGCCGGTGATGGTAACGC
Organism: Euphrasia confusa; assembly: GCA_954870475.1. NCBI lineage: Eukaryota > Viridiplantae > Streptophyta > Magnoliopsida > Lamiales > Orobanchaceae > Euphrasia > Euphrasia confusa. The sequence continues at coordinate 41,419,496 of OX940956.1, read as the reverse complement.
CGGTCGAGTACTGAACATGAACGCCATCGGTGTTGGGACTATTTCCGGGCGCGTTAATATTCACATTGTATAGATTCACGATTTTGCAGCCATTGATCGCGATGTGGAATAATTGACTGTCATAGGATGTCAATCCATTTATATCTACGTTGTTGCAATTCGTGATCCCCAACGACTGCACAATGTATGTATAATTGTATATTTAAACAACACTTTTAAAAAAAGATTGATGGAAAATAACAAAAGTTAATATGACTAATAAGTATTTTTAATTTGGAAAAATATAAATAAAATGATGTAATAAGTTTGAAATTTAATTACCGTAGCCCCATCCCCACAACCACCGCTGCCGCTTCTTTTGCAGTCCCAGATGTGGGACCCAGAGCCGTCGAGGGCCCCGCCGGTGATGTTTATAGCGGTCACATTCTCGAGAAGGATCAAGTAGTCATCTTTGAAGCTCGGCTGTGCAACGAGGGTGCCCTCGATTTTGATTGTGATGGCATATTCGTTATTATTATTTTTACACGGCCCTAGAAAGTGGACCTTATTGGTTATGGAGAATTGGCCGTTCGGCACGTAAATTGTGGGTGGATCCAAAGATTGACAAGCGAGGGACCATACATAGGACAGGGCATTAGACGAGTTGTCGCCACCGGATTTTGCTCCGTAGCTAGTGATATCGAATGTGCTCGCTAAAATGTCGAGCCGTGATTGGTGGAGGAGTAGTAATGCAATGGACAAAAGTAACCCTAGGATCATCTCTCTAACTCCGTACTATACGTCTTTAGAGAGAATAAATTAATGGATCGGAGTAGCTTAGTGAGTAATTGATGTTTGGTTAATCATATACTACTACTTATATATAGAGACTGATGGAGGGAGAGAGAAATTAAATTCATGCTTTCAAATTTAAACTGTACTTAATTTCGAAATTGGAGATGCGTGAGCGTGGTCCCCGTCAAAAAGTCTGGAGAAGGAGACCCGAAACATACATGTACTAGGTGAAGTTATAAGTCTTTTTTTACACAAATTCGATGTTGAATAACTCACAAGTGAACATTTCAAGCTTACAACTTTAACATCACCAATTTCAATTTTTGTATACAATCAAATCAAATTATATCAAATTTTTGTATACAATCAAATCAAATTATATCAAAAATACTAGTGAATTTTGTTTTCGTTGATTTATTTTTTCATTAAAATTGAACCATAGGTCAGTTTTGGACGGTAAGAACTGTCAACTATCTTTTCCTTTTTACTATTAATATAGTAGTATATTAAATTCAACTTTTTTGTATTTGAATTAAACTTATACTCCCCGCGGTGAACTTTTATGTAACAAAAAGAGAGAACTACTATTTTAATTAAACTTATACTCCCCGCGGTGAACTTTTATGTAACAAAAAGAGAGAACTACTATTTTAGTATGGTTCGATTTTCAGTCAAACATGCAAAAATTCTAACTTTGAAATCTTTCTTGCTTGAGTTCTTTTGAGAATTAATGATCCCATGTTTACCGTGACGTGACGGAACAAATTAAATGTAGGCAAATTTTGAGTTCGTGACAATTAGTTCCACTAATCGAGCTTAATTAAGATCGTAACTAATAATTCAGTCATAAATTAAGCCTAGAACATCATTTGGTAATTTAATAGAATATTTTTTTTTGTGTTGAATAATATTGTATAAAATAAGAGTACAATGAGTATTGATTTTTAAGAAATATATAAATTTTTGTTGAAAAGTAGTGATATATGTTTAAATAAATGTGTATTGTCATTATAAATTAATTAAAAAAAACTTTTATTTTAGTTGAAAATGCTTTTATATCTTTAGAAAAAATATTTTAATATATTTCTTTATTAGTTTTGAATTTTAAGTAGAAAAAGAAAAAGAATGTCTATAATAATAGTAATAATTAATACTACTAAATACTAATAAATTGTGGAAGATCACTTAAGCTCAATTAGTAAACTAAAATATAATATTTTTATGCACATCAGTGGTGACGACGGATTGTATTAAATTGAAACTTGGGAGTCTATAAGATTTGATTTTCAAAGCTCAGGAATTTTCAATTCAGAATTTATACTCCCTCAGTTCAAAAACAGTTGTCTTACTTTCCTTTTTGGGGGTGTCCAACGATAGTTGACACACCCAAAAAAAGGAAATAATTATTCTAACTTGTTCATTTTAATATACAATTTTATTCTACTTTACCCCACATACTTTTTAAACTTACTCACAACTACTTTACTTTTCACTTTTAAAATATATTTTTACACTTTACTTTTTAATAAAAAAATCAAAAAATAACAATTTTCTTAAACTCCGTGTCCAGCAAAGTATGACATCTATTAATGGCCGGAGGGAATAAAATATTTAAAAATCTTGAGTTATTTAATTCAAATTTTAAAAATAAAATATAAAAATTTATATGTATTCAAAAATCAGTAATTTTAAAAGTATATGAATTTTCTTTGATTTTATCCTAAAATACAAAATGATTTCATCTTTTGAAAACTCTCTAAATAAATGAGAATTCTATGAAATTTTATTTTAATTGAAAAATAATACTACATAATAAATTACATATAATTATATAAATATATATTTAACAATTAATTCATTTTAAAAATTAACCATTAATTTGTAAACTAAAATTTATGGAGTATAAGTTAAAATACTATAAATCATATTACACTTTTTTTCTAAAAAGTTATAAATTAAATATATACTCCTACTATTTTTTTTTTTTACTAAAATCAAAATGAAAAAATTATTCACCCCTTCTCTTAGAAAAATAAGACTCTTTCGATGTTGAACACTAATTTAAATTATGTTGATGGAACAAATGTACTTCAAAATGAATTAATTCTAAGTAAAATTTCAAAAAATAATAAATAAAATAGAGTATTATTGTATTTTTAAAAGTCAATTTTTTTTAAGTGTACATAAACTAGGTCTTTAAAATTAAGGAACAATGTACATCTCTACTCACCTATAAATCTTTTTATATATTTTCTTAACTATCCTAAGAAAATCGTAGATAAGTATGAGACTTAAATTTGTGTACAGGGTCGCAGTTTCTTTTCATCATTATTTTGCTTTTTATCGATATTACTATATTTTAATAAATTTGACATTAATTATCGTACTTTTATAATTAAAAGTATAGTAGGTCTTTAAAATTTAGGAACAACTGTACATTTCTACTCACCTATAAATCTTTTTACATTTTCTTGACTATCCTAAGAAAATCGTCGATAAGTACTTTTGTATGTGACTAAAATTTGTGGATAGGTTCGCAGTTTCTTTTCATCATTATTTTACTTTTTTAAAAGTCTAGATAATTTAAGAACATTAAGCCGTAATTTATGAAGTTCAAAATAATTATTTTTTTTCGAATAAACTATATAGTACTATACATTTTTTATAATTCTTAGTGAATTGTGATCAGAGTTGATGTAATATTTATTTATTTTTTTACTCTCTATGCCAAACAAAGTGTGAATAGATGAATGGGACTAAAGAACTGTATAAGTCGATGCTTGTAACTAAAGTGGTACAACTAAATTCACTTACATGTTTAAATTCTAAGACATTCTGAGTTTGAATCTCAAGTTTGTCCTCAGAGCATAGTCGAGTGGTAAGGCATGTGATGATGTAGGTGTAATTCTCCGACGACGCAGGATTCAAATCTCGAGTGAGACAAATTTTCATTGAAATATAATAAAGGTTTGTCCTGAAGTTCGACCTGTTGGCTCTCTCGCAAGAGTGTCTGCTGGCTCTCTCGCACAAGTGTCTGCTACTCGGGCACATTCTTCGATTTACATCATACTCGATCGTGGAACCTCCGTTCGGGTGGGGTGGAGTTTCTCGTCTCCCCTCTTTATAAAACAAAAAAAAACATTCTGAGTTTGGTTGAGATTCATACATTTTAACCCCACCGGTCATAAATTTCCGTCGGGTTTTGCTCCGCAGCAGTGATGTCGTACGTGCTTGCTGAAATGGGGAAAGGTGATTGGTGGAGGAGTATTAATTAATATTGCAATGGACAAAATTAACCCTAGCATCATCTCTAATTAGGTACTAGCTATTTAGCTATTAGTTAGTACCTAATTAATCATAAATATAGAGAGAGCAGGAGAGAGCCAAACAAATTCATGATAAAAAAAATGGAAAAATTAAACTGGGCTCAGAAATCGAATTAAAATTGAAACTAATTTCACAAAGTTTCAATTTTTGTATACAAATCAAATTGTATTCCCCTCCTCCTCACAAAAGTTGAGAGATTTTTTGGATAAGGAGATTAAGAAAAATGTTAACTTTTGATTTTTTTATAAAAATGTAAAAGTTAAAAATGTATTTTTAAGTTAAAAAATAAGGTTTGTGTGAGTGAAATTTAAAAAATGTGTTGATAAAGTAAGAGTAACATAATATTTTAAAGTGAAAAAATTAAAATATTTTTTTAGGTGTATCAACAATTGTAAAACACCTAAAAAAATGTTGCAACTTTTATGGGAGAGAGTATCAAAATACTAGTGGTGTTTTGTTTTTCGTTATATTTTTATTATTATTAAACCAAAACGTTTTTTTTTAATATTGTATCGTGAAATCATTTTTTTTTTGTATTTGAACTAAACTGATACTTCTTCTAGTCAACTTTTATGTAACTTGTCAATGATTGCTAGTTTGGTTGAACACTTGAATTGAAAATGTAAAATTCAAACTTTAAACTCAAGACATTGCAATTGACCTAAAAAAAATTACTATGTAACAAAGAGAATACACTATTTTAGTACATATGGTTTGATTTTCAGTCAAATTAAACATGAAAAATTCTAACTTGAAATCTCCGCGCTTGAGTTCTTTTGAGAATTAATGATCCCATGTTTCGCGTGACCGAATAAAGTAAGTAAATTTAGAGTTAGTGACAATTAGATCCACTAATCGAGCTTAATTGAGATATTATATGCACATAATTCAAAGTCATAAAGCTTAGCTACTCTAAATTCTATCTTTAAACTTTGAGAATTCAATCAACACTCGGTTTTCTTTCTAGATTGTTTTAAAGAAATGGCCATATCTCATTTAAAAAATTTAATCACATTCAAATAATTTACATTTTATAGTATCTTAAATTTTAAGATAAAAATTAATAAAATAATATATATTTTTTAAATAATATTGGTATCCATACCGATCAAAAGAACTTTGCGCGTAGTTTAATTTTTTTTTGTGTTGAATAATATTGTATAAAATAAAGGTAAGTAAGTATTGATTTGTAAGTAATATATAAATTTTATTCGAAAAAATAGTGGTATATATTTAAATATATGTGTATTGTGAAGATAAAATTAAAAAAAAAACTTTTATTTTAGTTGAAAATGCTTTTATAAATATTATTTTAGAATTATATTTTTATATATTTTTTATTACTTTTGAATTTTCGGTAGAAAAAGAAAAAGAATGTCTATAATAATTAGTAATAATTAGTACATGCTTAAGCTTAATAATTAGAACAAATAAAAAAAATACCATAATATAATTTTTTTTATACAAATCAAATGATGACAGTACGTGACCAAAATTTAGCAACGTGCTCTTAGAATAAGTCATGACGTCATGAGTAAAAAACTGTATAAAGTTAAACAATCTTTTTATTACTCCTTTTATTTTCTAAATATCTTCATATTTTCAATGTATAAAATAAATATGAATATAGTTATGGGATATAAGAAATAGTTGTGGAATATAACAAATAAATCCCACATTTTATTAATACCAATACTAAACAATTAATTTCATAATTTAAATCTATTGAATAAAAAGCTATTGTTTCAAGTACTTGTTTGGTAGGCTAGACAAGTTATCTATACCTAATTCAAGATAACTATCTTGGTACTATTTAAGTAAGACAATATAATCTAACTAATGTTTGGTTACTATTTTGATATTCAAGATTGTATAATTTAACCCTTTGGAAATAAATACATAAATACTTATTTCCATGAAAAAATCTAAAAAGTATAAAAACTTACTAAAAATGCGTTTGACAAAAAAAGATGGAAATTTAAAAATTACTAACAAGTAACAACAGATTTTATTGGACTTAATCTTAAATTCAAATGTATTTTTTAACAAAAAATACCTATGAGCCTGAATAAATAAGATTATAAATAAATTTAAAAAAAAAATGCATATTACAAGTCGTCCATTAACAAAATAAATAAATAAGAGAAAATGAATTTGATAAATAAATTAAACATGGAGAAAAATAATAAAAGCAAAATATGAGGATTGTTTTTTTTTTTTTTAATATTATATACGTAATTAAATGCATTGCTTTTGGTTATTGTAGAAATGTGATAACTCGTCCGTATTTTATCTCACCCATGAAGAGAAACAGTATATTGGGGCGGGCCTTATATCTGTGCAGGACCTTATGAAAACAAACCAAACAAGTGACAATGTAAGTTAACGCAACTAACTCATCTTTATCTCACCAACCAAACGGGACCTCAAAGAATTTAAATTATGAAATTAATTATTAGTATTCAAAAGCACTATGCTTAAAGCATGTTTAATTTGAATATCTGTAATATTGGATTAGAAATTCGTGTTTTCATGGCTATAAATCTTATAGTATGTGAGATTATTATATCATTCATTTGATATATATAGTCATATAGATTACTACTCAAGATCGGAATCAATCTATTGTATTAAAAGTAAGACCAAGATAATCGACTAGTTCAATTCTTTGAAGAAATTGAAACGACGACAAGGAAGAAGAAAAAAATACTGAAGTAATTAAATACGTAGTATTTTTTTCCTTGTTAATTTTTTATGTTTTACTAAAATCAAATGAAAAAACTATTTACAGAATATTTTTTGGCTTTAGTCAGACATCAAATTATGCACGAGACACTGACACAAATATATTAGCCGGTTAGCTCGTTGATGCGGTAAGATCTTCTTATATGTTGTATTGTATCTCCGACTGTTAGCTCGACTTTTTTTATTTTTACTATTGTATTTCAAAAGTGATTTTTTTAAGAGTATTGATTTTAAATTAACATAAATAATAAACCCAGCTATTTAAAATTTAAGGACGACTAGTCGACTATACGTTTCTACCCAACGTATAATTCTTTTTATATTTTCTTACGTATCCTAAGAAAATTGTCGATAAGTACTCAACTTGTATGTGTGGACTGGTTCGCCCTCCGTCTTTTATTATTTTTCCTAATTTCTTCTTGGTAAATAACAAAAGGAGTTGGGACACTGCTACAGTGCTACTATTATTTTAGAAACAAGGTAATAAAATACTAGAATGATAAGAGTAATGAAAATCTAACCTTACTTTTTTTTCATTTAAAAAATGTTATATTCTTTCAATTATGTTAAAATAAATATTATTTTTTGACTTTTTTATCAAAAAATATCAAAGTAAAAATATATTTTTAAGTTAAAAATTAAAATAATTATTTGTAAAATCTAAAAATAAAACATCACTACATATCTAAATATGTTATTCAATTTATTCTTACCAAATAAAATATACTCCGTATTACTCATTAATTTACAGACCCCAATTTTCGGTGACATAATCAAAGGGATTAAGTCAATGCTTGTAACTAAAGAGGTACAACCAAATCCACTTGCATGTTTGGAGTCTAAGAACTTCTGAGTTTGGTTGAGATTCATACATTTTAACCTACCTTATTAAACAAAAAATTAGAACTACCATGTTTGATAAAATTTTGAACATTTTTAGGAAGTAGAAATTCGTTACAACAGAATACTAATGCTTCAGCAACCAAAAGATTTGAGCGTACCGACTATATGTCCCACCTCTTCTTCACGCGGAACATTATAGCCGATGATTTGATATCATCGTGTGGAACTTGAAGCATGACTTGCATTTTCATCTTCATGGGAGCAGTCTTGGCTTTGCCATCCTCATCTCCAACCTAATATAATAATACACATTTGGTTTCATCTCCACTTTCTCAAATTCATATCGAGAATAAATGCACATAACTTCACAAGTAAAAAATATCATAACAGAGGCTTATTCCCATCTTAATCGAAAATATTCAACCGAAAAGTAAGATGACTTACCCACAGAGATGCCCACCCAAGTCGCACCTCAGCATCATAACCGGCTTTAAGTTTGTAGTCGTTCCCAACTGTGTGTTTATATACCGTGCTCCAATTGTTTGTGTCGAAGTGGTACAAGAAGCTGACCGCGTAACCCATCAAATAAAATAATACTTTACGCAGTGTGATATAATTTCCAAGCACATCAAGAGAGACTCAATAAATAGAGTGATGGAGAGAGCGAGAGAACCTCAATTTGTCTGAAGGACTGAATCTCCGCTTAAATGCACACGACAACTCATTTGAAGGGAGAGAGATTCTTGGAATGAACGTCAGTTGCTCATCCTAAAAAAATGAATTTTTTAAAATTATTTTATCATCATTATTATTAAAATGATAACAGCAAATACTCGTTATCCACTCTCGGTTAAGAGTATTCAGGGCTCTGATGGCACTTAAATTGTGCATCTAGACAATGTGAGGTGAAAGAGATATCACTCTTGCAAATGCACTAATGTTGACATTTAGTTCGTCAGTCGAATGAACCAAGACATTAGACGGGCAGTGTTAAATAAATGAATTAAATACTAAATAAATAATTTCCATCAGAAATGTCACCTTGTATGCGTATCTTAAAGCCAAGTTTTCCTCAGTGTATTGGGCAGTACAAATTCCATTCAGCATATGACTTTTAACAATCCCATTCACCGACAAAGCTCTCTTTTGTTCCTCTTCTGGCTCCTCTTCTTTTTCCTCGAATGAAACTTCACCGAGAGGAAATTTCAAGGTTGCTTTTGGCTGCGGAAACATAAAAAAAATAGTACTAATTAAGATGTGAATGTCTGTGTAACATATGTGCTGATGTTGAACACTTGGTGTTTTAAGATCTATTAGGCAGACAAGTACAATAGTTTCTAAATGGTAAATAGAGCATAAACTATTTACAGATTCTTCGTAAAAGCCCGAAATTTGTCCTTCGTGGGTCAAATAATCCAGCCAATCTTTTTCTTTTTCAATCAGTCTCAATCAAAATCAGGAGATGATTAAACTAATTACATGACAATTCCACAATATGGTAACGATTATGAGCATTTTTTCCCGACTTTTAAACCAGCACTAGGTTGAAATTAAGAAGACGTGCTAAAGGTAATTTAACGGATTTCAATAACGATTACGAATATTTTCATATTTATTGCGCCCAAAATGAAGTTTCGGACCATAAATAATACGCATAACATTCTCACCAAGCCTATAGATGGAACAGCTGATGACAATTCAAATCGGTAGGCAGGACCTGCAAGGTCTTTAACCAATGCAACCTCACCTTGACGAGCCTGAAGTTTCACACAAGTATTGTAAGAAAAAGAGCACATATAAGATGGGATTTTACTCACAACACTGAATCTTTGCTTATCATTAGTGACATAAGTACCTGTACTGTGAAATCGAAAGAGATGGAAGTGTGATAACCGATAAAAAAAAAACAATGTTCTAATCATTCAACGCACAGAGTACTGACTATGGAAAATTTGCAACTCATTTTTAACCCCCAAATGCAGTCGGAGTTTAATCAATAACGACATCAGTAAACCAAGCAACCATCTAAAAATCGGCCTAACGAGCATTACCCACAGCAAACCATGTGCCAAACTTATGAAAAATCTTTTCTATGTTATATTTGGAGCCTTCGACACTATGTAGTGTTTAATCGAAAAGCAAGCATAGCCGAACTAACCTTCCCTTCTACTCAGGAGAAAACTCTTACAATTAAATATTAATCAACCTATCCAACTAGGTTCATTCACATCACTGAGCTCACAATACGAAGAAAAATTAGCATTGAAACGAAAATTCACTTCTAATCACTGCAAGCAATCAGAGAGGAACACGGAAATGAAAATACAAACAAACCCCAGAAAAATAATTCCCAATTTTTATCCTTAGATAGCAGTGCTAAAACCATAGAAATTAAAAGCTAAAAATAAAAAGGGAGAAATAGAAATCGAATACCTTGAATTCGTGGGCGGCTCTGAATTGTAATCCAGGGATGATTTCGAACGACGACTTGAGCAGGGCATCGCTCTCTACGACGTCGTACTGCAGAGAAAATATTTTCGAAGTGAGGAAAACCTGCGGCTCCGAAACTTCCCCTTTGCCGTTTCCCTGAAAACTGAGCTTGAGTTTCGCCAGATTATCGAATAATTTGCAAGAGATTTTGTTGAAGAAAACGGAGCGCTCGCTGTCGTACTCGGATGTTACTCGCAGCTTCGGCCGACTGATTTTACTGAGAAAACCGCCGAGTAATGGGGCGCCGCCGCCGTCGGCGACCGATGGCGGTGGAGGGATGGATTCGGGGTTGGAGTTTGGTTCGGCCATTATTGTTGAGTTTTTTCTTTGAGATAAAAATGGTAAGAGTACTAAAGAAACACCGTTCGATCGCGTTATAAAAAAATAGTAATGGTAAATTCAAAAAAATAAAAATAATTATATGTAAGAGTAAAAAAATACTGGTAACTAATGTATAATATTTTTTTTTTTGAGATGTAAATATACAAGAGAACAAAATAAATGAACAAAATACATATATGTTAGAAGAGAAAGTATAATATACACATCACACGTCAAAATACATAAACTGAATTAAAGTATAATCAAAATTTTGTTAAAATTATATTGTGTATGTTCAGTTCTTATATTAATGAAACCTTATTATACACCATATTGTAATTCCCTTCTACTTTGTGGGTCGAAACCCAACATTTATAAGTAAAAGCTTGATTTTTATTGATTGTTCATGTAATATTCTGATCTTATATAAATATTTACTTCTTATTTTTCATTCGTGGCTCGTGAGTATCTAAAACACTTCCGAAAGTCAATAATCATAATATTGCTTCAAAATAAGCATTTTCAATTTCGTCAGAAATGTATCAAATGCAAACAAGTAAAAATAAAGTGCACTAAAAATTATGAAGTACTGTATGTGTTTATTTGTGAGTTCAATATATTACACTCTAGATAACATTTTTTTTTTATTTTAACTTCTTGCCCAAAAATAAACATAATGCGGATCGAGGATGTAGTATTAATGTTATAATTATTTAATGATTCAAAATTAATATTGATGAGATGCAAGAGATGGGAACAAAATAAGAGTTGGAGTTTTAACGTTTATTGCTGGAGTCGAAAGTTAAATTATGAACAACCAAATAAATAAATATAGAGATTCTTTTAGTCCCCAATCTCCCCACATGTGTCGTGTACACAATTTCAAACCCAAACTAATACAAAAATAAACGAAAAAATCAATACATATAACGGCCGATCAATATTCAAAATGACTAAAATACTAATTGTTCGTCGACATTGAAAATAAATAAATTGATATATAATAAATCTCCAAGACTAAAATACTAATTGTTCGTCGACATTGAAAATAAATAAATTGATATATAATAAATCTCCAAGTCAACTTAAGCTGTCTATTCCAAACCAACGACTTCAATATTATACTACTACTACTACAATTAATTTTGCAATAGTAGGTTTGCTGCCGTGCCTTGAATCTCTCTCTCTCTCTATATATATATATAATTTGTATAATTGTGTATACACAAGAACAAAAACAAGAAAAAGAAAGAGAGAGGAAAAAAAAAAAAGATGTCAGCTCCGCAAAGCAACGGGAGTGCGATAAAGATTCCTCAAGTCAAGTTTACGAAGCTCTTCATTAACGGAGAGTTCGTCGACTCCATATCAGGTTCGATCACTTGTTAGATGTGTATGTATCAATCTATTCGTGTGTTAATTTCTCGATAACTTATATTGACGAAATATTGACAGTAAATTAATTGATCATGTTATTATACACTGTGTACTATTATTTTTATTTAATTTTCCCTTGGGATAAAAAAAATATGTAGGAAAAACCTTTGAAACCATTGATCCAAGAAATGAGGAGGTGATCGCAAAAGTGGCCGAAGGGGACAAGGAGGATGTCGATCTAGCTGTGAAGGCAGCTCGACAAGCCTTCGACCATGGCCAATGGCCTCGACTCCCCGGATCTGTAAGTAGTAATTTACGGCCGATTGTTTGTTATTATTTATAAGTTGATTACTTGGTTCAATTTTGTCGGTTTTACTGATGAGTTTATATGTTATCTTTTGGGACAAGTAAAAAAATTCATTGGCTGACGATCCATTCGGTACATCAATAATTTGTCTTATATTGATACTAGTATATATAATAAAGTTGGTCGGGTAGATATAGTACTCTCGTAAAATACAAAAGATATGGACACATTTTTTTTTGTAAAATACAAAAGATTTGTGTCTATAAGTTTGAGACATAAAAAGTATTATTTAAGAGATAAATTGCTCAATGGACATACAATATTTAACAAGTACATATTCTTGATATATATATATTTTTCTGGTAAAAGTCAATCATATAAAAAAGAAAAAGTGAATGAAACACGGGGGGTCCGCATCACCGAGCTAACAGTCTAGCTCTCCAACCAACCAACTAAACATATAACACTAAAATACTACGGTGACTATATAATCATTAGAGGTTGTTAGGCTATTTATTTTTTTAATATGATAGGGTTGACTATTCATGAAATAAAATACTATGGTTATGGGTTTTGGATTTAAATATATATTCATCGCACATGTCTCGATTGTACGTTCATCGGAAACGATAAACAAACGATATATCGATAATCGATGACACAAGTAATCGAAATTGCATAATTCGCTGATATATATTACGTGTTTCGTTCTCAGGAGAGACGAAGAATAATGCTGAAATTCGCAGACCTGATCGAGGAAAACCTCGAAGTGTTAGCCGGCTTGGACACTCTCGACGCTGCGAATCTGTATACCTTGACAAAGGGCATGCACGTACACAACGCGGCAGAACTTATCCGCTACTACGCGGGTGCAGCGGATAAAGTCCACGGGTCAACGCTTAAAATGTCTCGAGAGTTACAAGGCTACACACTCGTCGAGCCCATTGGCGTAGTGGGCCTGGTCATCCCATGGAACTTCCCGGCCCAAATGTTTGTCATGAAAGTCGGCCCAGCATTGGCTGCCGGTTGCACCATGGTCCTCAAACCAGCGGAACAAACCCCTCTCTCTGCACTTCATTATGCCCATCTGGCTAAGCAGGTGTACAATATATCTAACCCGAAATTTGCCTACTCACTAAAAAAATTATTGATTCAAATTATACAATCCATAATTTTTTACTTAATTTTTGTATTTTAAAAAGAAAACTGAATTAGTTTGAACTGAACTAATTATTAGTGTTGAAATTAAATGTATATTTCAGGCAGGTGTTCCGGATGGAGTGATCAATGTTGTGACCGGATACGGATCAACAGCAGGTGCTGCAATCAGCTCTCACATGGATATCGACATGGTAGTAACTAAACGACGAGATTAATCGATGAAGTTAATTACTATAATGCCCCTTCTCACCTCTCATGGTTCGTATCTTCAGGTGAGCTTCACAGGGTCGACAGAGACAGGGCATCGCATAATGCAGGCGGCAGCCACGAGCAACTTGAAAGTAGTGTCGCTCGAACTCGGAGGCAAGTCACCGTTCATCGTGTTCGACGATGCTGATGTGGACAAAGTCGCTCCTCTTGCTCTCGCCGCCTGTTTTTACAATCAGGGCCAGATATGTGTGGCTGGGAGCCGTGTTTTCGTTCAAGAAGGGATATACGATAAGTTTGTTGCTCAGATGTTGGAAGGCTTGAAAACATGGGTTGTCGGAGACCCTTTCGATCCAAATGCTAATCAAGGCCCTCAGGTATATATAAATATAACTTCCGGTTTTGATCAAAACCCTTTCGATCGACGTTTAATCATTTCAAACAGATCGACAGGAGACAATACGAGAAAGTACTCTCGTATATAGAGCATGGCAAGAGGGAGGGAGCCACACTGTTGACTGGTGGTAAGCCTCTCGATCGGAAGGGATACTACATCGAGCCAACGATATTCACTGATGTCACAGTAAGCTTAATTTCAAACAACGAACCTGTTTCAGGATCTCTATATATATAAGCTGTTGTTTTTTTACTTCGTTTCTGAAGGATGATATGAGCATTGCCAAGGAAGAGATTTTTGGACCTGTAATGTCAGTGATGAAATTCAAGTAAGTGTATGATATACTCCATGAAACAAACAACTTAATTTTTCATAGTAATATTTGCACAATGAAATTATTAATATACCGAATGCAGGACTGTGGAGGAGGTCGTCAAGAGAGCCAATAGTACAAAGTACGGATTAGCAGCAGGGGTTATGACGAACGACCTGAACATAGCAAACACGGTTTCAAGATCCATTCGGGCAGGCACAATTTGGATAAATTGTTACTTTGGGTTCGACAATGACTTACCAATCGGAGGATATAAGATGAGTGGGTTCGGGAAAGATCTGGGGATGGAAGCTCTTAACAAATACCTGACAGTCAAATCCATTGCTACTCCCATTTTCAATTCTCCATGGCTTTGAGTAGTGTTCTTTGATTTTTCAGGTTGTTTTTGGATGTGAACTCTCTTGTATTGTTACTGTATTCTAAAAAAAGGTCAGTTTACTTGGCCAAAAATAATGGATTGTGTTGTATCAATGTATCATTACTACACGGTTTAGAGTACTCAGTAATCATTCGTCTCGACTCGATCGCCCACTTCTGGAACGTTGCTACAACAAAATAGATTACAACTAAAAATTCACTGCAAGCAATCAGAGAGGAACACGGAAATGAAATTACGAACAAACCCCACAAAAATAATATTCCCAATCTTCATCCTTAGAGAGCAGTGCTAAAACCATAGAAATTAGAAGCTAAAAATAAAAAAAAAAATGGGAGAAATAGGAATCGATTACCTTGAATTCGTGGGCGGCTCTGAATTGTAATCAAGGGATGATTTCGAACGACAACTTGAGGAAAACCTGTGGCTCCGAAACTTGCAACTGACTCAATTGACTCATTTAACCCCAAATGCAGCCGGAGTTTAATCAATAACAACTACATCAGTAAACCAAGCAATCATCTAAAAATCAGCCTAAGGAGAGCATTACCCATAGCAAACCATTTGCTGAACTTATGAAAAATCCTTTCTATGTTATGTTTGGAGCTTTCGACACTGTGTAGTGTTTGATCGAGAAGCACGCATAGCCGAACTAACCTTCCCTTCTACTCAGGAAAAAAAACTCAACAATTAATCAACCTATCCAACTACATTCATTCACATTACTGGGCTCACAATACGACAGAAAAATCAGCATTGGTCACTGAAAGCAATCAGAGAAGAACACGGAAATGAAACTACGAACAAACCCCACAAAAATAATTCCCAATTTTCATCCTTAAAGAGCAGTGCTAAAACCATAGAAATTAAAAGATAAAAATAAAAAAGGGAGAAATAGGGCGTCGTTCTCTACGACGTCGTATTGCATAGAAAATAATTTCGAAGTGAGGAATTCCTGCGGCTCCGACACTTCCCCTTTGCCGTTTGGCTGAAAACTGAGCTTGAGTTTCGCCAGATTATCGAATAATTTGCAAGAGATTTTGTTGAAGAAAATGGAGCGCTCGCTGTCGTACTCGGATGTTACTCGCAGCTTCGGCAGACGGATTTTACTGAGAAAACCGCCGAGTAATGTGGCGGCGCCACCGTCGGCGACCGATGGCAGTGGAGGGAAGGATTCGGGGTCGGGGTTTTGGTTCGGCATTATTGTTCTGTTTTTTTTTCTGAAAAAAATGGTACAGGTACTTGGAAACACCGTTTGGTAATTTCACATATATTTAAAAATATATTTAGTAAAAAACTTTAAAAGTCCAAAAAAAAAAAGTTTAAAATCTTAATTCAGTACATTCTTTCCTCTAAAAGAATTGATAGTAAATCTCCATGTCAACTTAAGCTGCCTATTCCAAACCAACGACTTCAATATTATACGCGCGACTACGATTAATTTACCAATAATAGGTTTGATGCCTACATTTACATGCCCTATATATACATGTATGTCCGTATCATATATATATATAATTTGTATAATTGTGTATACACACAAGAATACACAAGAACACAAGAGAGAGAGAAAGATGGCATCTGCGCAAAGCAACGGGAGTGCGATAAAGATTCCTCAAGTCAAGTTTACGAAACTCTTCATTAACGGAGAGTTCATCGACTCCATATCAGGTTCGATCACTCGTTAGATGCATGCATCGTTAACTTTTGGACGAAATATTGGCAGTAAAATCCATGTTGTTATAATATACTGCATTATAATATTTTTATTTATTTTTTCTTTCAAATAAAAATTATGTAGGAAAAACCTTTGAAACCATTGATCCAAGAAATGAGGAGGTGATCGCAAAAGTGGCCGAAGGGGACAAGGAGGATGTCGATCTAGCTGTGAAGGCAGCTCGACAAGCCTTCGACCATGGCCAATGGCCTCGACTCCCCGGATCTGTAAGTGATGAAATTAGAGCAGAGAATTCCATGAATCGAGCCAAGGATTTACAGTATCGATTGAAGAAGAAGAGAAGGGAAATTGGGGAAAAATATGAGCGGGAGATTTTTCATTTCACAAAAACTCAAACTACAAAGTCAAGTACAAAGACTATTATATACTAACTAGTAATTGCAAAATAGTCCTCAAGACTTTATTAATAACAAAAACAACCAGAACAATATAAAAGGTGTTGCTGCAGCTCTTCATGCGCGTTTCTCTTCCATACTCCATAATGGCAACACCTCAACACTCCCCCTCAAGTTGGAACGCCTCTAGGTTGCAGTCCCAACTTGACAATCATCCTGTGAAAAAGATCAGCCCCCAAGGCTTTTGTGAATACATCAGCCACCTGTAGATGAGTAGGGATAAATAGAGTGTGGATTGTATTATCCTGTATCTTCTCTCTGATGAAATGACAATCCACATCAACATGTTTAGTGCGGCTATGATGTACAGGGTTAGCTGCTAAGGCAAGAGCTGCCTTGCTGTCACAGAACACACTTGTAGTTGGCAGATTAATGCCCAAATCAGTGAAAACCTGCTTTAACCAAACAAGTTCACACACAGTGAGTGCAAGTGCTCTGTATTCTGCCTCTGCTGAACTCCTGGCAACAACTGTTTGCTTCTTGGATCTCCAACAAATCAGTGAATCACCAAGATAGATAGCAAAGCCAGTGACTGACCTCCTAGTATCCACACATGTAGCCCAATCTGCATCACAGAATGCATTAAGTTTTATCTCAGCTGTTCTTGAATAAAATACACCTTGTGTCACTGTTCCTTTCAAGTATCTGAGAATTCTGTGTGCAGCTCCAAGATGGCATTGAGAAGGATTATTCATGAACTGAGTTAAAACATGCACTGCAAAAGTGATGTCTGGCCTGGTAATGGTTAAGTACAACAATTTTCCCACAAGCTTCCTGTAACCAGTGGCATCATCAAGTTTATTATCATCTAATATACTGAACCTGGCCTTTGTGTCCATAGGAAAAGCAGCAGGATTGCAATTGGAATACCCATATTCTTTAAGAATTTCTCTGACATATTTTTGCTGTCCAATATTGATCCCCTCAGAACTCTGAACAACTTCAAGCCCTAAGAAAAAACTCAACTGTCCCAAGTCTTTAATATGGAAAGCATCATCAAGGAACTGTTTCACCTTTGCAACTCTGTGAATATCATTGCTTGCAATGATCAAATCATCCACATAAACCAGTATAATAAGCACTATGAGTTGCAGACCACTATTAGTTCTCTCAGGCAAGGTAGTCTCTCTGTCACTGAGTATTTTAATAAGTTGGATGGTCTGTGGCATGAATGGGATCAGTTTATTAGAACTGCTCCATGCTCCTGTGTGAGCTATGAATTTCTGAGTGGGAAATATAGGATCATACAGTTTCTCATGGGATTGAATGAAAACTTTGCTGGTATTAGAAGTCAAATCTTAGCTATGAATCCTCTGCCTGATTTGCATCAAGTTTTTAGCTATGTGTTACAAGAGGAGACACATAAATCTGTGGTTCATAATAATTCTGAGGCATCTGCCTTGAATGTCAGTAGAGGAAAGGATGTTACTCCTGTTTCTGATTCTGTTAGTGGAGGACAGTCAGATGCTAGTGCTCAATATGCACATCAGCAAGGTAATAAAGGTAAATGGGGAACTGGAGGAAAGCCAGTCTGTAGTTATTGCAAACTTGAAGGTCATGTCAAGGATAAATGCTACAGGATTCATGGTTTTCCACCAAATTTCAAGTTCAGAAATCAGCAGGGTAATGCTGGTTCTAATGGAAGCAATAATGGGAATACTGGTAGTAATTCAGGCTATGGGAATACAGGAAGTGGCAATGGTTTTCCTGGCTCTCATATGGGATCTGGATCAGCTCAAATGGCATCTGGTTCAGTTAACAGTGATGGTTCTTATGTGGTTACTAAGGAGCAGTATGGGACTCTATTGCAGTTGTTTGGAAATTTGAAGCCTGCTTCCACTGGTTATCAGTCACATGGGAACTCTACTCACAGTGGTATCTTGCCAACACCTCCTTCACCATCATCATCTTCATCTAGCTGTATGGCATCTGGAGGTATACACTCTACTTTCACCACTTCTTTGCACCATTCCTTCATGGTTGGTGCTTCACCAGTGTGGATTATAGACACTGGTGCTACAGATCATATGATTAGCTCAGTATCTTTATATACACACAACATTGTTCCATATCACCTTCCTATTAATCTGCCAAATGGGGAAGTCACTTATACCAGTCATAAAGGTTCTGTGAAAATCAGTCATTTGCTCACCCTTGACAATGTGTTGTGTGTTCCCCAGTTCCATGTCAATCTTTTGTCTGTTAGCACTTTGCTTAGAACTACCAATTACCAAGTTTTGTTTTCTGAGTCAACTTGTCTCATACAGGATTCCCATACTCACCTAATGATTGGCATGGGTAGATATAATCAAGGCCTATACCTTCTTTCTCCATCTTCTCAAGCTCACACAGTGTCTACTTGTAAAAGTCTTTGGCATTCCAGGTTAGGTCATCCTTCTCTCTCCAGAATGTCTCTTTTAAAACCCTATATTTCTGGTGTTATTTCCTCTGATAATGTTGTTTGTGATATCTGTCCTATGGCCAAACAACATAAGTTGCCTTTTAATGAAAGTACTTCTGTTTCTTTGGCTCCTTTTGATCTTATTCATTGTGATCTTTGTGGACCTTTTCCTGAGTCAACCTTTGATGGTTTCAACTATTTCCTCACCATTGTTGATGATTACACTAAATACACTTGGATTTGTTTATTACAACATAAGTCAGATGTTAAAATCAAACTGCAGACATTCCATAAAATGGTTTTTACCCAATTTAATGTGTCCATTAAATCCATAAGGACTGACAGAGGCTCTGAGTTTATTCTTCCTGAGTTTTATGCTCTCAATGGGATCATTCATCAAACCTCATGCCCTTACACCCCACAACAAAATGGAATTGTTGAGAGAAGACAACAAACCATATTCACCATTGCTAGAGCCTTGAAATTTCAATCTGGGGTCCCACTATCTTTTTGGGGATATTGTGTTTCTACTGCTGTTCATTTAATGAATAGAGTCCCATCTCCCAATTTAGACAACACTTCTCCATATCAGAAATTATATCAACATCCTCCCACTTATGATCACCTCAAAGTTTTTGGTTGTGTTGCCTATATGTCCAATCCTCTACCTCACAAAAGAAAATTTGACCCCAGAGCAAGTAAATGTGTCTTTATTGGCTATCCAACTGGTTCTAAAGGTTACATCCTCTATGATTTAACCACTCACACTGTCCATGTTTCCAGAAATGTCTATTTTGTTGAAACAGAGTTTCCCTTTCTCATTTCTGAAACAGAGTCTCCACCTCACTTCATACACACTGATTCTGACTTCCTTTACACACCCAATATTTCAACTCCTGTGTCTCCTACATTACCTGTAACTCCTCATTCACCTACTCCCACATCACATATTCCATCTTCTCCAATTCAATCACCTTTACCCAACTCTCCACCTGTTCCAAATCCACCACCTTTGAGAATTCCCAGAATTAGAAATCCTCCTGCTCATCTCAGTGATTTTCACTGTTATCATATGACTGGTCCTATCACTTCTGAGCCCTCAAGTTACAAAGAGGCAGTTTTAGTACCTCAATGGCAGGAGGCCATGAAGGCAGAAATTCAGGCTCTTAATCAGAATAAAACCTGGATAATTTCTGATCTACCACCTGACAAGATTCCTATTGGATGTAAGTGGGTGTATAAGATCAAACATAAGGCAGATGGAAGTGTGGAAAGATACAAGGCCAGGCTAGTGGATAAAGGGTATACTCAGCAGGAGGGTTTGGATTATGAAGAAACCTTTGCTCCTGTTGTGAAGATGACAACTGTGAGGGCACTTTTGGCTTTGGCAGCCATTAAAGGTTGGACTCTCACTCAGTTAGATATCAATAATGCCTTTCTACATGGTGATCTCCAGGAGGAAGTTTACATGACTCTACCTGAAGGGCTTGCAAAACAGGGGGAGAACAAAGTTTGTAAGTTGTTGAAAAGTCTCTATGGCTTAAAGCAAGCTAGTAGACAGTGGTTTTGCAAGCTTTCAGGAGCTCTTCTACAGTATGGTTTCACTCAATCCAAGTCTGACACATCTCTGTTCACCTTTAATACTGCTGATCAAGTGCTTATTATACTGGTTTATGTGGATGATTTCTTCGTGGATTATCAATTCCTGCAGTAAAGAGGTTGCACCCTGTGTTCGTTATGCTGCTGATGCAGCTGAGATGTGGAAGGTGCTTGAACGCAGGTATGCACAAGGAAATGCTCTGATACCATGATGAAATTAGAGCAGAGAATTCCATGAATCGAGCCAAGGATTTACAGTATCGATTGAAGAAGAAGAGAAGGGAAATTGGGGAAAAATATGAGCGGGAGATTTTTCATTTCACAAAAACTCAAACTACAAAGTCAAGTACAAAGACTATTATATACTAACTAGTAATTGCAAAATAGTCCTCAAGACTTTATTAATAACAAAAACAACCAGAACAATATAAAAGGTGTTGCTGCAGCTCTTCATGCGCGTTTCTCTTCCATACTCCATAATGGCAACACCTCAACAGTAAGTAGTAATTTACGGTTTTTCTAATTAACTATCCGGGGTGTAATTATTTTTAAATACAATTCACTTTAATTTGTCAGTTCTACTCATGGAGCTTTTATATATATATATATATATATATATATATATATATATATATATATATATATATATATATATATATATATATATATATATATATATGTCACTTTCGGAAAAGTCAAAAAATTTCATCAGTTGAAAATCAATCGGTCATTATTTTGTAGTAGTATTTATACTACTGATCGCTCTTTCTTATAAAAAACAATTCACATTTATTGGTAATTCTAATATCTATATATATTTATTGTACATGTCTCAATTGTATGTTTCATCGATAAATTAATTAAACATACAATATTCGATGACATAAGTAATAAAAATTGCATGCATGATACATAATTCGTAGATGGTCATTTGTCAACAAAAACTATTTCCAATTCGCTGATAATATACGCGTTTTCGTTCTCAGGAGAGACGAAGAATAATGCTGAAATTCGCAGACCTGATCGAAGGAAACGTCGAAGTGTTAGCCGGCTTGGACACTCTCGACGCGGCGAATCTGTACACGTTGACAAAGGGCTTGCAGGTACACAACGCGGCCGAACTTATCCGCTACTACGCGGGTGCAGCGGATAAAATCCACGGGTCAACGTTGAAAATGTCTGGAGAGCTACAAGGCTACACACTCGTCGAGCCCATTGGCGTAGTGGGCCTGGTGATCCCTTGGAACTTCCCGGCCCAAATGTTTGGCATGAAAGTCGGCCCAGCACTTGCTGCCGGTTGTACCATGGTCGTCAAACCAGCGGAACAAACCCCTCTCTCTGCACTTCATTATGCCCATCTGGCTAAGCAGGTACATTAGTTCTTTATGATTTTTTTTGACAAAAATTAGTAATAAAAATATATTTTTAAGTTAAAAATTAAAATAAATTTGAGTACAGTTTTAAGAAAATAAATAAATAAAGTGAGATTAAAATTGTACATTTTTTGTAAAATGTAGTCTCAAGATAGTAGTCACGCATCATTAAGAAATAAATAAATATTTTTATTTTTTCATTATAAAATATAATTTTACTTTGATTTTTGTAATTTACAGATGTAAGTATGACCACTCATCTAATAAGTCAAGAAACTAATTACTAGTGTTGAAATTGAAATATGTATTTCAGGCAGGTATTCCGGATGGAGTGATCAATGTTGTGACCGGATATGGATCCACAGCAGGTGCTGCAATCAGCTCTCACATGGATATCGACATGGTAGTAACTAAACGACGAGATTCATCGATGAAGTTAAATTACTATAATGCCCCTTCTCACCTCTCATGGTTAATTATCATCGATCATCAGGTGAGCTTCACAGGGTCGACAGAGACGGGGCAACGTGTAATGCAGGCTGCAGCCATGAGCAACTTGAAAGTCGTGTCGCTCGAACTCGGAGGCAAGTCCCCGTTCATCGTGTTCGACGATGCTGATGTGGACAAAGTCGCTCCTCTCGCTCTCGCTGCCTGTTTTGTAAACCAGGTATAGGCTGATTTCTCTTTTTTAATTTCTTCATGTTTTGAACAAAAAAACTAAGTACTGATTTTCATGAGTCTTTCTGCAGGGCCAGATATGTGTGGCTGGTAGCCGTGTTTTCGTTCAAGAAGGGATATACGATAAGTTCGTTGCTCAGATGTTGGAAGGCCTGAAAACATGGGTTGTCGGAGACCCTTTCGATCCAAATGCTAATCAAGGCCCTCAGGTATAAAATATAACATCCGATTTTGATTAAATTCAAAACCCGATCAATGTTTAATGATCATTTGAAACAGATCGACAGGAGACAATACGAGAAAGTGCTCTCGTATATAGAGCATGGCAAGAGGGAGGGAGCCACGCTGTTGACAGGTGGCAAGCCGCTCGATCGGAAGGGATACTACATCGAGCCAACGATATTCACTGATGTCACAGTAAGCTTAATTTCAAACAACGAACCTTATTCATGCGAATGCAAGATCTATATGTATAAGCTATCGTTTTTTCCGTTTCTGAAGGATGATATGAGAATTGCCAAGGAAGAAATTTTCGGACCTGTTATGTCGGTGATGAAATTCACGACTGTGGATGAGGTCATCAAGAGAGCCAACAGCACGAAGTACGGATTAGCAGCAGGGGTGATGACGAACGACCTGAACATAGCAAACACGGTTTCAAGATCCATTCGGGCAGGCGTAATTTGGATAAATTGTTACTTTGCGTTCGACAACGACTTGCCAATCGGAGGAAAGAAGATGAGTGGGTTTGGGAAGGATATGGGGATGGAAGCTCTTAACAAATACACGACAGTCAAATCCATTGCTACTCCCATTTTCAATTCCCCATGGCTTTGAGTTGTGTTCTTTGATTTTTCAGGTTGTTTTTGGATATGAACTATTTTGTGTTGATTTCCATGTTTGAGTTGTGTTCTTTGATTATTAAGGTTGTTTTTGTTGATTTCCATGTTTGAGTTGTGCTCTTAGATTATTAAGGTTGTTTTGGGATGTGAACTATTGTGTTGATTTCCATGCTTTTGGTTGTAATCTTCATGTTACTGTATTTTAAAAATAGGTCAGTTTTACTTGGCCAAAAATAATGGATTGTGTTGTATCATGACTACACGGTTTAGAGTACTCGTAATCACTCATCTCCACCGCTCATCAAAAATAGGTTGTATTGATCCAGACATACCTGTGTGAGAGAGAGAGATGGATGGTATCAAGTGTTTCCATTCACTTCATTTTATGTATGATAAAATATGAATCCAGACAAGATGTTCACTATCTACAAATGCGAGAACCTCTGGCTACATCAATTCGACGAAAACCGACACTTAAACATCAATAGTTTCTTCAGAGGTTCTTAAAAATTACCACTCAATGAAAAGGCAGTCTCCAAAGCAAATTAGCAGGGTACCTATCTTTTAAGCTTAACTACTTATACTGTAGACAGTTTTCGACCAATTGGGTGTAGACAGCACAGTAAGAGAAAACCTCGACTGTTCGTTTAATAGGGCTGAAGCACTTGTTCACACAGCTACAGACTTTCCTCGGCCCACCGAGAAACCCTTAGTACCATCCGGCATGCGAGGAACAGGAGATGCTTTGGCTGTGCTCAGTTTCTCGGAAGAAATTTCTAAAGGCGGAGATCCCAAAACCCTTTCACCATTGGTCGGATGCTGAGGTCGTCCACGTCCCTGACCTCTTCCCTTGCCCTTGCCACCACCACCATTGCGCCCTTTCCTTGCCACATTGCCTTTTGCTTTATCATCCAACTGTCCAGCAATTCAATCAAACTATCAGCATTACTCGTATCATGAAAACTCAAACGAAAAGAAAACCTCCTCTGTCACAACTATAATTTACATTTTACACACTGAATACTGATTTGCAAAGAGGTGGTGATGGAAAAGATATTGATATCCATAATAATGTTGATATAAATAAAACAAAGTTTTTCCCTAAAAACATTATTTATTAACTACTAAAAGATAATCAAACCCCTACTAAAAATCTAATCAAAGTTCAAATCACCACTCTTTTTTATTATTTGACATTTTTCTAAAATGAGATATTTTCTCATTTAACCCCCCCCCCCCCCCCCCCCCCCTTTTTTTTTTTTTTAATAAATGATATTAATAATATTTAATATGTGCTATTGTGCTACATATTTTAAATGTTTTTTTTGAACTATTAGTATTATTAATAGTTATTGAGCTTCATTGAAGAAGGAGCACATTAAAGAGCTACATGAATGAAAATGTGTCTTTCATGAAATGAATTATTCAAATTGAGTTTACAGATGCAGAAGCTACATACTAAAGAATCAAGGTCAGTAAAATCACAGTGAGACTTACCTGAAGTTCATGGTTTTTTGCATCAGATTGTCGTAGTGAATCTTCCGATTGAATCTCATTGAAACTCTGCATCTCTGGCCCAGCTGCCTCGTCTTTCTTACCAGATGTCTGACCTTCATGACCAACTTTCTGTGGGCGAATGTGAGTGGATTTTACCTGCAAATATATAAAAGACAAACTTATTAATGAACATATGTTCATGTTTCAATCTCTTAAAAATTTCATTTATGATATTGCGGGTTCATTTTCATTTTGTTTTGGCTGAAAAGTGATACTATACCCAGATGACAGAAAGCGAGCATATGACAAAAACTAGATATCTCATGGGAAGAAATTGAAAATAAAAAAATAATTTATTTAATTAATAATGACAAATGTAAGTTATGTAACTGCTGAAAATCATCCACTTGAGCCTTGTTTGCATACTAGGACTAGGCATATATATAATGCTAGCTTTTGGCTGAAAATAATTTTTGCAGCAAGTGTTTCTTTATAGAAAAACTCCTTGTAGAAATAAATAAATAAATAAATAGCACATACCGCAGGTTTAAGCATCAAACTAACTTTTAGACTATTCCTCCAGCTGGCATCATCCATCAATTCAGTGACCTGCACAAATGCCGGAAGAATTACAAGCTGCAAATATCCCTAACTATTCGTGATGTTTGAAGATTTGGTAGGACATTTGAACAAAATTTGCTTGACATTAAAGAGAGATACGGATATGACCTACCGCTTTTTCTGCTACTTCAACAGATTCATACTCCACGAAAGCATGAAACTGCATGAATATAATATTCAGATATTAGGGGAATGTGCATCAAACAAACAATGAGCACCAAACATAAGCCTCAACAGTTCAATTATCTTTTCAGTTTTCACAAGGACTCCTTAATTTTAGCATGGCAAGCGTGTTGAGACACAAAACACGATTGTTATCCTTCAGAAGTATAAGCAAAACTGTCCATTTGCTCGTTAGAGTGGCAAAGATAAATATTTCACTCCCTTATACAGTTATACTTTCAAATCACTCATGTTTCTCATTTTCTTCTTGACCTCTTGAAGTGCACAAAATCATGAAGAAAATATGAGTTTTTTTAGAAATTTGAGTGGTTTCAAATGAGATTGAACTTGTTATATATTAAGAAGCAACAATGTTTGGTCCAGAACTATATAATATAAAAATTGAAAACATCTGTTTTAGATGAGAAGCACATTTAAAGTTCAAAGTAAGCAAAAAAAGAAAAGAAAAAAAGAAGGGTAAATGCATGCTATTCAAATATATACCTTGCCACTAATGTGCGATCCATCCCCTTTTCCAGTTTTAGATGCAGACAATGAATTTCCATTCTGAATTTGAGGTGGACAGGTACGAATTGATTTCACACTGGTAGATCCAATAGAACACACATAAGAAATAGAAATCCCACATCAATATGAATTCAATAGTTCACAAGAAGAACACCATGTACCTCCCCACAGACGAGAAAATCTTCATGAGTTTCTGATGAGAATGATCTTCAGGTAAATTTTCAGCAATTACTATGCGTGACTATAGACAGATGATACAGACAAAGAGGGAAAAAAAATTAAACTAAATATATGGGAAACATGTCAAACAACTTTAGTACAAATGGACAGGGTGCAGGAAAAGCCATATTGTTAAATCTATATTGACTTAGTCTAAAATATAAAATACAAAGGTAGGATGCGATTAATCTCACATGAAAGGATAAAGAAAGTAAACAAGACCTACCTGAAGCTCTTCCATATCTGATTCAGTCAATGGATGCTTACGTTTAACCATATTTTCATCTTCACTGACTAACTGGAGACCAAAAATTTAAACATGAAGCATAACAAAATTTAGCAAGATTTTCAAATCAACAACTAATGCAGACAGTATTACTGATAGTGTTGAAAATTTTCAGTGAGTGCAGAATTACCAGTTTATTTGAGCCCTGAAGGATACTAGCAAGCTGTGATAAATCAGTAATGGCATTTTTTATTTTCTTGAAAGAAGCAACAATAGATAGTGGCACTGCATAACAAGATGGTGGAAAGTCAATTAAGATGCTTCAATTTGTTTACTCATACACACAAACACAATTGGGTGACCCGAGGAATATTAAAAAAAAGTAGTCAATTGATTGAAAAATAAATGCTGTAAAAACTACTGCCGGTGAAGATATATCAGAAGTATAAAACCAATACTATCATTTTCTCAAATACATTCTCGAAATTTCTACTTTGCTTCAAGCCATGAAATTTGGATACACATTTTACACTAATAATATTATGTTATACGGGCCTAAGGAAATAAAATTGATGAGCGGTAAGAACCATGCACCCAGTTCATTATGCACCAAAACATTTAACCTGTAGGTTATTCAAAAGCAAACTAATTCATTAACCTACACGTCATCTTCATTTTCAACGGAACACTGTCAAAAAGGAAATGTATATTTTATTGGTTTGTCTCTTAACGGACTCAAAGCAAATATTAGACTCCAGAAACTTTTATTTACTGATTGGATCAAATGATCAATACAACAGAGTCTGTATTCAATTCCTCTGCCACTTGCTTGTACGCATTCGTTATATATTGCCCTACAGGAATGCCGGACTAAAACACATATTTTCAGGAGACAATTTTCACGACTAAAACACATTTTCAGTAAGTTGTAAGATTAAGTGAGGCATATGCCTCGTTCACCGTATATTGCACGGAAACTTAAGCTTAAGATTAAGTTGATTATATAACGGAAAATATGATGAGTTGAGAATTTCTCACCATATCCTTCAGGATCTTTACACATGAACCTAAATAACTGATCAGTTGTAGCAAGATTGATATCACTGAAGTAGAACTCAACCTGCGAAAAATACAGAAAAATATAATTACTAATAGAAAGTATAAGATTTGTTAAGACAAAACCCAATGACGACACTGATATTTTAAGATAATAAAGGTACATACTTAAAAAATCATTATCACCCTAAGAAACTCAAATGTGAGATTAAATTGACGAACTCGGAGATCAGCAACTTGAAAAACTACTCGATACAACGAAAAACAAAAATACAAATTCAATACAGAAATCATGAAACAAAAACTGAACATATTTAAAGAAGACACAACATCCAATCAATATATGCAAAAGAAAAAAAAAATCAGTAGTCAACTATAAAATTCAACTACTACGACAACTGAGTTCCACTACTGACAAAAGCAGCTCCAACAAAAGTTGGAAGCGGAGGAATATAAACCCACCTGATTGATAATTTTCTGATGAGCATCGGCCGACCCGTTTTTCCCGGCAGGCGCAGATGTAGTGCCACCGTTCCTCACATCAGCAACGAAGTCGACAGGACCCACTGGACTCACATTGTGCCCATAAAACGGCGCCACGTTCTGTTTGTAATAGTTCTCGTACGCATAGTAAGGAGGCGGCGGCGGTGGCAAGAAAGGCGGCGGCGGCGGCCTCACGTACACGGGTCGCAGAAACGGCAGAGGCGGAGGCGGTGGTGCGGGCGATGACGATCCGGATGCGCGGGGGACGAATTCAGGGGCCTTGGCGTTGAGCTTTTTGGCGGTGATTGAGCCCGATGGGTTTAGGGCTTCAGAAGCTTGCTCTTGATCCATGGATTTATGTACGGAGAGTTTTCCGATCTAAATCGAATCGTGGAATCGGTTGAGTGACTCGCTGATTGGGTGAGTTGAAATCGGCCTGATGTTTTCTTCTGCGGAAAGATTGAAATCTCCCCACAGAGAACAGTGAAGGGCGAGAGAGAGAAAAAGGGAATTTAGGGACTGAGGATTTCTCGGGTTTTAACTTTAGAGACAGTTTGTGTATGTATATACACACAACACTATATGCGCGTGTCGTAGGTGGGACCCATATTGATTTCTATGTTTAATTAAACTCCTTAAAATAAAATCAATATTTTAATCCTCCCTATTTATCTCAAAGTATATATATTTACTTGTTTTTCTTTTATAAAAGATTTCACCTCTACAAATAGTGATAAAAATAAAAAATAGTGCATTTTTTTGGAGTGAATATTTCACAAAATGAAAATTTAAAATATAAAATTTAAAATTATTTTTATTCATGTTTTTTACACCAAGATACAACATCGTTCAATTTCAAGATGAGTCATTAGTATGATCAACAGAACATTTGCCTAGTCAATCAACGTCCAGAATTCAATCGTGTGACCAGAACACAAGCAAGATGGAGAAGATATCTTTGAAAGATTATAGAGTTTTTCGTGTTCCCGAGCGATTCAAGAATGCATGAGCCTTTCCATCACCAATTTCACGACTGCAGGAGCATCGACAGTAACTGCAACCTTCACTGTGGGTTTATCCGACCATTCAGTAACTTCCCCAAACCTTGATACATAGAGAGAGGCAAAATGTGAATACATACTTCATTAGTAAGATGGAAATATCCAAGTCAAGTTATTTACTGGGATTTGGGATGAATACGAAAAAGTACCCTGAGGTTTAGCTTAATTACAAGATTATCCCTTATTATGGTATTTGATAGAAACAAAGAAATCGAGAAAGAGAAAAATCAAACACGAACACCAGTTCGGTTTGCCCAATAGCCTCCAGGCTCCAATTCAATTCAATAATCGATACCCTTAATCAACCTACGTGACACTTTAAATAAGAAGAGCAGAAATAAGAAATAAACCTAACCCTAAAGCCCAAAAGCCCATAAATAATTAAAAAGACATAATTAAAATACTCTTGCTCAATTAAATACGCCAGCTCTCGCTCTCTATCAATTCCATCCCTCTGCAAATCAACCTTGTCCCCAAGCTTGAAAAACGTCATCCTTATTCGTTACTTTCTCTTGGCTGGTGGGGTCGTAATATTCATGATTGTGTAGGTTTACTTCGTCATTCGGCTCCACGAGCAACACTCGTAGCTCCCGAAGATGACAGACTTTTTCGTGGCCCGGTGTGTAAGTTTTGCGACACTTGAAGCACAATCCCTTAGCTCGCAAGTCTGCCAGCTCGTTCGATGTGAGACGAGAGAAACTCGAGCGCGTAGTAGACTCCTCCGAGGCTGCTGAAGTAGCAGTCGTTGAGTGGTCAACTGGACGAGGCACGCGACTGGCAGAATCACCCCCCGCTGGACCAGTGAAGGTGCTAGCATGCACTCCGAACGGGCGCGAAAAACTGGGGAAGCGATGCCCTGAAGTATTCGATCCTTCGATCTTCACATGACCCTCGGCCCGCAAATTTTCTTCAATATCCCGCGATAGTTCCATTGCCGTTTCCAAGTCCTCTGGCCGGAGCAACCGCAATGAGTTGCTGATCGGAGTTTTGAGTCCAGACATGAAGTAGCCCAAATAATGGGCGTCCGTAAGCCCAGGAACCTGCCCGGCGTGTTGTACAAACACGTTCACATAGTCCTCCACTGTCCCGGTTTGTCGAACTCTCGCCAATTTTTCGTATGGGCTCCCTTTGAACCGAGAATCGAATCTCGCCACCAGGGCTTGCGAGAACTCTTTCCACGTCACAGTGGGCTTCCGCCCTCGAAACCAGGTGATCCAATGTAGTGCCGAGCCGTCCATTGCTACCACAGCGGCGGTCACTTTCGAACCTTCTGACGTGCCATGGAGTTCGAACTGTTGGTTGGCTCGGGCCAACCAGGCGATCGGGTCCACGCCCTCGAACGTTGGTAATTGCACTATCGCCGGTGTACCTCGCGAGGTCTGGACATCGTGTGACACAGATTCCTCCTCCTCCGAATGTGGTGTCAGAGGCTGCTCCTTGTCGGACTTCAAAATCGCACGGGAGAGCGCAGCCAAGGTGGTCGACATCTCCGTCAAGCCCGATTGCATCTCGGTGAGTTGTGTGGAATGTTCAGCCAGCTTGTTCATCACATTAACCTGCTCGCGTTCAAGGTTCTCGAGTCTTTCGGCAGTAGTACGGGTCGGCATAACGCTGGTTCAAGAAGGGGGAAAAAAATCTGGGAAGAAGGGGAGAATTTGAGATCCGGCAGATCGGACCAATTGATAGAAACAAAGAAATCGAGAAAGAGAAAAATCAAACACGAACACCAGTTCGGTTTGCCCAATAGCCTCCAGGCTCCAATTCAATTCAATAATCGATACCCTTAATCAACCTACGTGACACTTTAAATAAGAAGAGCAGAAATAAGAAATAAACCTAACCCTAAAGCCCAAAAGCCCATAAATAATTAAAAAGACATAATTAAAATACTCTTGCTCAATTAAATACGCCAGCTCTCGCTCTCTATCAGTATTACAAATATTTGATTACAAAGTTCAGGGCTTAATTACAAAAGCTACTCTCACAGTTTAGAATAGTAACTTCCCTGACATCGTATAAAGTATCTTACAAAACAATCTTTTGAGACAAATACCTTAAAATAGAAACAAATTAAATATCATAGGTAAAGATAGGTGGGCTTATACTAAACCTCGAGGGTACTTTTGTAACGAAAAGTCAAACTGTTGTTCCTGGATTCACATTTGGAAACCAACTGAATATAACGAATATTAAGCAGCGTTGCTGATCTTGTACCTTTTATTGCTATTAAGACGATTTCTCCCATTTTACAAATTATGTAGTATTGTGCGATAGCAAGACTAAATTTAAAGAGTACCTTTTCTGTTTGTTATAGAACAATGTTAGCCCTTTTGTGATCCCGACTGTCTGAACACGAACAACACCTTCTACATAGGTAATCAAAGAAGAATTCACAGCAGCAAGTATAGTTGTCGGGTCATGAAGATAAACACCTGCATAAGATAAAGAGTAAAAAAATGAGATCAATAAGCAGCACTCGTAAATCTTTTGTTATCGATCCAAATATCCAGATCACCAAACAAACCTTTTGTGCTGTAGGCATCATGATGATAAGAGAAGTACACATCTAAAATCTTGTTTATATACTGGGAAAACTTTCCAGTGGACTCTGCCAGCTTATCGCGATCAGCATCTGTACAAAAAAAGGAAAGGATATGATATCATTATTTTCTGGTCGAAGAAGATGAAAAGAAATATTCATGCAACATAAATTGAGCATTCAGATAAGCCCGTTGAAGATGTAATTGCAACAAAGTTCTCAAAACATATATTTCAAACACTAGAAAATGGAATTTGAACATAGAAATAAGCACTCCTACAATTTATTTACCAAACAACCTCAATTAATTACCACCAAACATTACGTATGTTTCCATCAGCCAATAACGTGATCATTACTTCCTATACTCGCCTTAATTAGCAAATGCTTCAATTCAAAGTCAAACTACCAGTTAAAACAACTTGATGTGTGACATTTATTCCTATCGCCAAGATATCAGCTCCACTTGTGAAAACAAGGTCCGCTGCATCTGGATCTCCGAATATCTAATCAAGCAAAATAAAAAGAAAAGTATTATACTATCAAGAGAAAACAAGTCAGGAAAAATGGTGGGATGCTCGACAGACAAATATGCATGCCAGTTGCAACTTACATTTGCTTCAGCTGCCGGATTCACATTTCCATTCACAGAAAATGCACCACCAAGGAGAACAATTTGCCCAACATTTTTTACAAAAGAAGGATCTGATTGTATAGCCTGCATAAATATTAAATCTCAAAGAAAATTAACCCAAGAACCAATACCTTATATATAACTGATTAAACCAAAAAAATACTAACCAATGCAATATTTGTTAGAGGGCCCAAGGCCACCACAGTGACCTTCCCTGGATAAAGACTAGCTTGCTGGATAAGAAAGTCAACTGCAGACTGCTCAATTGCATTCCCTTTCGGTGGAGGGAAGTTTTGATTTCCCAATCCATCCTTACCATGGACAAAATCGGCAATCCGAAGTTTTGTACCTTTCTTTACATGGAGGAAATCTTACAAATTATGTCAAAAATAATAAAATGCTTAACATGAATGCATCACAAAACATTTAACAAAAATGTCAGATTTAATAAAGTAGTATAGATACCCCTACTCATGAGATCATTAGTAGTTTCTCCGCACTTTCCATCATCTATAAATTCATCAGAAATACTTAATTTTGTCTTCACACTAATCTTCTTTCTTCTAAGAATTCAATACTACAACGGTTAAACCCCGAAACGGTTATCAGCTAATGATTAACTCACACTGAGAATGACCTCTTCCTGCACTGCCATGTACGGATTGGACGAATATTAATATCCGGCAATAATTTAAAACTTTTCTAAGCATACATTAATTCACACAAAAATTACTAGTTATCTTCATCAAAAGTAAAAAGGGGATATCGAATAGGCTAAATATGATGCAAAAACAAAAGGGGAAACATCACACAATAAAGACATACGTTAAGGGTAACATGAGATCCTTCAGCCACAGGAATATCCGTCCTCCCAGCAATCTCCAACTGCATCATGATTTACACATTAAAACATCTTAATGACAGAAAAATTACCCAAACACCAAACTAGCTGAAGAGCATGGGATTAATAACCAAGACCGTACAATGGGATATACGAATTTTGTCAAGTGTTTCACAGAAGAATCAATTCAATATATTATTTTTTACAATTACTTTCTCTCAATACCAAGTTTTCAAAAACCCAAAAGTTGTATCTATTCCCTCAATCCATGAATTTCAACTCCATCTGTCACTTCACACAGTTATTTGAGCGGATAATGTTTCCGGGATAAGAAGCAACTCGATCAAACAGTATTATCCTAAATAAAAAATAAAAATAGAGGAATTGATTTACCAAGTGCAATGCGTTTCTGGTGGCGAGAGTGGTGTAGACGTTTCCGTAAATAGTGGTGAGGCCGATCACTTCAACTTCCGGTGACTGCAAAGCCAGAAAAATCGCCATCGCATCATCTGATAAATCACAAATTAAATTGTTAACCATAAACCAATCGATACGAGAGTAAAATAAAGTAATGGATATCGATATGCATGTACCGATTCCGGGATCGGTGTCGATGATGATTTTCTTGCGTTCCGCCATTGATTTGATCTGCTACTACAGTTTTCCAGCTATTGACGAATGGGTTGAAAATATAATATTTGTTTTTTCTAAAGTGGGGTAAAACCGTATAAGTATAATGGAAAATTTCAAAGTGGTCCCGTGAGTTTGTGAATTAGCAAACTTGGCCCTTTCTTAATTTTTATGTTTCAGTTTTTTATGAACCATATGAATATACAGTATTCCCTTTTAACAATTTATTTTTTGTAAGAAATAAACGCTGTGAGAGGTATATGAAATAAACTCATTTAAGAGGATATGAAATACTTTTTGCATGGGATCTTGAAGTGGCATATTCAGGGTGAGCCGGAGTTCCAGTATCATTGGAGATGTGAGAGGACCCACACCTATATGCTGAGTTTTGCTGATGACCTACTACTTGCTTGTCACGCCGACCTTGTGTCTATCGCTACACTCAGACGGGGAGTGCAGCTTTTCTCGACTTACTCAGGTCTACATGAGAATGTAGATAAGAGTAATATCTATCTCTCCCTCCAGGCACAGGATGATGTGTCGATTCTCCAGCCAGTCTTTGATTTCCCGGTCGGGACCCTTCCGGTACGTTACTTGGGAGTTCCTCTGATCTCCTCTCAGTTGAGGCTGAGGGATTGTGCCCCTTGCTACAGAGGATTGATTCTAAACTGGGCTCTTGGACCTCTCGTACTCTATCTTATGCAGGGCGATTACAGCTGATCCGATCAGTCTTGGTACGCTACATATCTACTGGGCCAGTGTGTTCATACTCCCCCAGGGGATAATCGAGGAGATTGAGAAGAGGTTGAGGAGATTTCTATGGTTTGGGTTGAGCAACAAGGGGTATGCCAAGGTCCGATGGGTTGATATTTGCCGCCCTGCTAGCGAGGGTGGACTGGGTATCCGTGACCTCACTTCTCAGAATCGGACTCTTATGACCAGACACATCTGGGCTATTCTGAGTCAGGACCCGGAATCCGTTTGGGTCAGTTGGATTCAGGAGAATCGACTGAGGAGACATTCCTTTTGGAGTGCTAAGATGCCGAAGGTCATGCTCCTGGAGTTGGCGTCAGCTTCTTAAACTACGCCCAGCCGTGTTACCAGCTATACAGATGCGGGTCGGGGATGGATCACAGTTTTACCTTTGGAGGGACCCGTGGCATCCTCTAGGTCGATTGGAGGAGGTGTGTCAGTTGGGACCGTGACTTAGCAGGCTTCCTAGGGCTGCGTCGTTGAGTATGGTCATAGTTGATGGGGTGTGGAGGTGGCCTGCAGACTTTGCGGCGGAGTTCGTTGATCTGATGGATGGATTGCCGAGTATAGATGTGAGGACAGATACAGTGCGGTGGACATTGCATCGATCAGGGACCTACACCTCTGACTCGGCATATACACATTTCCGTCCGGAGAGGCCTAGGGTGCCATGGGCTGCCCTTTTGACTGGACCTGGACGTATCCCACGACATTGTTTCATTCTTTGGATGGCTATTCGTGGCCGGCTGCCGACTAGGGATAAGCGTTGGATTGGTCGGGGGGATGACTCGTGTGTGCTTTGTGGTGGGGAGAGCGTTGAGACACACTCTCACCTTTTCTTTGAGTGCCCCTTCTCACGAGATTGCTTGCGGAAACTAAAGGTGAAGGTGGGATTTCTATGGCCACGTGGTAGTTGGCATAGTGCTGTATTACGGGCATCTAGTCGATTGCGTGGGAAGCACTTGATATCTTGCGCGTATCGTGGACTTCTCGCTGCACTAATCTATTTCATTTGGCTCGAGAGAACACGAGGATTCATGAGGCTCGTTCGGTGTCGCCTGGAGGCGATTTCTATTATACAGGAGAGGATCCGCTCGTTGCGACTTCCAGATTCTCTTCAGGCACGTGCGCTGAAAAGGGTATGACATATAGCCTGGTGATTGTGTCTGTATTTTTTAGTGCTATATGTTTAGTTGGTTGGTTGGAAAGCTAGACTGTTAGCTCGGTGATGCAGTGGGGGTTTCATTCCTTATGCGATGTACTGTATCATACACTTTTTTTTTTTTATGTGATTGACTTTAAAAAAAAAAAAAACTTTTTAAATATTTGAAAATATTTTTTAAATAACTTGAAATAAATTTTAAACATGACAAGGCATAGTCATAATTATTGACACCACAATTAAAAGGCCAAATATAACTTGACAATTTGAATTCACAATCAACAATTGTATAGATATCTGAAATCAAATAGGTGTATTGATTCCATTAAGCACGTGTTTCTTTAATCCGGGGATATGAACATGTTGAAGGTAATGTCTCCAATCGATGCTCCTTGCGTTCACTTCGAACTCATCTCGTTCCTCTCTCGACATTTCTTTCATCATCTTCTCGGTGTTGCCCGTGTCGAACCTATTTATTATAGTTCTGTTATATAACGAAATCGAAGTGTGTAAATATATATGTGTATTAATTTATGTATAATTCATATATACCTTGCATTGAAAAATCCAATGAACTCATACATTTTGCACAAGTGCTCAGCATATGCAACCTTGGCCTTGCATCGGTTTCGGATCTTTCGACTCGTAACATCCACCCCACTACTGCCTCGTTGAATTTCCTCCAACGTGTATCGTGAGAAGTCAACTCCGACACTGTCAAAATACTTGACTCTAGAAACCCTACTGTGAGTTTCGAGAGGATTCGAGCTGAAGTGCTCATGAAGGTATTCGAAAAAGTCGCATAGTCGGAGAGGGTTTGCGATGCTCGATGCAACGTGGTAGACATTTAGTTGTGGCTTATGGATATAATTACTTCTTTGTCCCTCCTTAGCCATTGCTGCTATCGTCGTGTTCGCTACCATGTCGACCGGTACCTGCACGAGGAAATATTTTTTTATTAACAGTTAGAGAATGAAAATATTTTCTAGAAATATTCCACGATTAATTAATCTCGGATATATGTATATATATATGTGAACTTACGATATCGACGATCGCTTCAGGGTTTCCCGGAACGCCAGGAAGCTGCCCTTTCCCGTAAGCAATCATGACCGGGTCGCACATCCTATAGCATCCGTCACGCGTACAAAATTAAGTCGATATATATATATATATATATACAGAGAGAGAGAGAGAGAGAGAGAGAGAGAGAGAGATTAAAATATATATGTAGCTTCAAAGAATAAAAAAAAAAAAAAAAGTAACCTATATCCTTGTATCCATCCGGGTAAAGGCTCTTTGTAGCTGCTTTCGATGATCGTCGGCCTAATGATAACCAACGGGACATCGCCTCTGGTTTGATCGAGCACCATCTCACCCATCGCCTTGGTCAAGGTATATGCATTGTACCATCCGAGAGATGTAGCTCTGTGATATCGATAAAATAACATTCGAGTAATAGTCGAGAAAAATATTATAATAAAAAAAATATATCGACTTACGTACCTTTCTTGGGCAAGTCCTTTCAAGTTCTTGTCGACGTTATCGTCATTGGAGTCTCTGCATAACTTGAATGCCAGGTTGATCTCATCACCAACATCTATGCCTTGCTTTCTCATAATTAGTGGATCTTCCGATATTACCCCTTCCGTTATTCCGTTCACGTACGCTACCAACATAATCGATCAATATCGATCCCGACTCATTCAATTACAAAGTGACATGAATCATGAATGCATGCATTCATTTAATTTGATATGTAGTTGTTAATATTTACCAGTTGAAATATGAGCAAAGATCTTGAGGTTGGTGCACGACTTGGCGAAGCTCATCAATCGTCGAGGGGCATTCACATTCATATCGAGTAGCAAATCATACCTAGAGATCGATCGAAATATATGTAGCGAGAAATATACATCTAACATATATATATATATATATATATATATATATATATATATATAGTGATTCAAATAACTAAGCAGTTAAGCTAATGATCAACCTGTCATTAAAGGTTGTGCTGGCTGCGGACTCGACTATGATATCCACGTTACTTCTGACGTCGTTGACAGAAGCAGAGTCCATTCCCAAATTCGGTTCGCAGATGTTTCCGAGAATCGGTATCAGCTTATCCCTCAGAAACGATTGCCCGTGTTTTTCTCTCACACGTTCAAACAAGTCCGAGTTTATAATCTAAAACGTGCAAAACGTTTGAGTAACAAATACTAATTAACACCTATCAAATCTTGTGTTTCGGGAATCGTCAGATGACGATTCCCAAAACACAAGATGATCATGACCATCATGCAAATTTATATATACTCCTTCCATCTCTGAGAAGTTGCACTATTTTTTTTTTGTTGTAAATTTATAAAGGAAAATAGTGCCAACTTTTATATTTTGGAACCGAGGGAGTAATGGTCTAATAGATGATCCAAAACCGAAAAGATGCTTACTTCCTTATCTAGTCTGTCGCGAGCTTCCTCCTTATCCTTCGCCTTGATCAGTACATAAACTTTGCCCACCGGGGTCGACCTTAGTATCTTCTCAACCAGCACTACAAAAAACGGTATAACCAATATATATAATATGTCGCTCTCAACGTTAACCTAAACGACATGCAAGTGATCATATTATAGTGTTTTGCTAAAAAATTCGCTAACCGCATATGATTTATCGATTCAAAATAAACGAAAATCATCAAAAAATATTGTACTCGTAAGACGTCTTTTTATTTTTAATAATTGAATTGAAGTTTATATAACACACACCTTTTCCGAGGAATCCAGTTGCGCCGGTGATAAAAATATTTTTTCCTTGGAAAAAATTGATGATGCCGAGACCGTTAGTATCAACTTCCTCGTCGCCTGATGGATACATCGATGATTCGAGCTTGTTGCGGAAACATTTGGAATAGCCATAGCTAAGGCCTCGAGTTTTCGAACATACGAAACCATTCCTTCTTCGGTCGGGATGATGAGGACTACTAGTAAGCAACGAGAGTACTCTCGTTTCGGGACATTTTCCGAAACACAACTTTGTCGGGAGAAAGCATCCCAGAGAGCTTTGAGTCGACAACATTATTATTATTATTATTATTATGTTTGTGACTTGGTTTTACTATATATATATAGTTTATTTAAATAATAAACACGAGTACAATATTTTTATTTTTCATTTGTTAATTAAATAAGTAAATTACGTGGAGCGGAGTGGGGTCAATGATTAAGGTGTGTAATAAGTGGACTAGTACTAGTACATTTTTTTTTTATTTAAAAATAATTACTGATTAATTTAAGGTTGGTGGAGTACACAATCAATAAAATTATAGAACCAACTCAATATGCGTGGGGTTGACTATTAGTCTCAATGATTCGTAGTGAGTTGGCTATTTTTGGTACGAAACACATGTACCAATTAATATATATTGGGACATTTTTTTATTTAATTTTTACTCGTAACAATATTACTACATTAATTTACAATATAAGAAAAAAAAAATCAGGTCGATGGCCCATCGGACCAAAATCGGGTTGGCCCATCAAGCTAATCGGGCCGAGACAAAAAAAGTCGGATTGTTTTTAGTCAATTAATATCTGGCCATTCATCGGGCCAGACCGAAAATCCCAAGTACAGTAGAAACTTTATATAGTAATACTCTATATAGGAATAAACTCTCTATAGTAATAAAAAATTCAAGTCCCAACTTGGGACCAGTTATATTTAGGAATAAACTCCACATTGTCATAAGTCATACATTTTTTAGGTCCCGTCTTAAGGATTTATACCTCTACATAAGAATAAATGATTAATATATAATAAAAATATTTATTAATAATATTTTTATTTATTAAAATCAATAACATGTTTAAGATAACTTGAAATATTTATCAAAATCAATAACATATAGTATATGATCAAAGTTTATAGTTATTAGATTCATTAATATTTTATTCAATTTGTATGTTAAACACAATTTTTAGGTCAAATTTTATTATTTAAAACTATTAAATTGATTTTGTGAATTTAAAGATATATAATATTGTATTTATATTATTTTTATATTTATATTATTTTTTATAGAAAAAATTATTTTTATTTTGTAAAACTCTATATAAGAATAACTCTCTATAGTAATATTTTTTCTTGGTCCCAAGATTGTACGGAGTTTCTACTGTATAACCGAAAAATTAAAAACAATGACTATTTCCTTTTGAAAGGTACGATTATAATTCAAATATATCGTATACCTTGCATTGAAAATTCCTATGAACTGTTTTTTTTTTTTTTTTTTTTTGTATATCAGATCATAAATTTTCCAACATTTGTTTACATGTTTTTTTATTCAAATACTTTAACAATTTATTTATTTTTAATCAATTTAAATTGAATTGAAATGAATTTAATTGAATTAATTAAAATAAACTTTGATCTAAACTTAAATTTTAAATAACGAATTTCAAATCTTAAATTTAAGTAAGATTGTCAATTTGAGCCGAGAGCTTCCAAACGACTCAAACTCAGATTATATAATTTTAAGATGCTTCAATTAATATCCCATCTAAAAAATTGAATTTCACACCTAAATTCAAATTTGTTACTGTACAACTTATTTATATATATTATATTATATTATTCTATATATAATCACATTCATAATTATTTGATCAAATAGGTACGTAGCCTCAGCCCTTAAGTTTCATTGAGCACGTGTTTCTTTAGGCCGGGGACATGCACGTCGTGAAAATAATGTTTCCAATCGATGCTCCTTGCGTTCACTTCGAACTTATCTCGTTCCTCTCTCGACATTTCTTTCATCAACTTCTCCGTACGTGTTGCCCGTGTCGAATCTATATATTTCATTATTATTTATTATATACCAAGATAAAAATATAGATATAGAAGTTTGTATATACACGTACGTACCTTGCATTGAGAAACCCTGCGAACTCGTATACCTTGCATATTTGCTCGGCGTACGCAACCTTCGCCTTGCATTGCTTTTCTATCTTCCGAACCATCTCTTTATCTTTATCATCAGCTGTCGCACTCATCATCGTCTGCTCTAGCTCGGCACCTCGGGAAATTTCCTCTCGCGTGTATCGTGAAAAATCTTCAAAGTTGTCGAAAAACTTGACTCTAGCCATACTACTTTTTGATTCGATATTGAGAGGGTTCGACCTAAAATAGTCGTGAATGTACTCAAAAAAGTCGGAAAAAGTGATTGGGTTTACAACGCCCGACGCAGGATATCGTCGTCCCTCTTTCGCCATAGCCGCAATCGTTGTATTTGCTACCATGTCGACCGGTATCTGAGAAAATAAAAATTGCACGTGCACATCATGTTGAATTATATGATAAATTATTCTCTAAAATGCTACGATTTTTTCGGTACATATATATATGAACTTACGATATCCATAAGCACATTAGGGTTTGCTAGAAAGGCCGGAAGACGCCCTTTCCCGTAAAATATAATGAGCGGATCGGACTATATACCGCACATCATATATCAAAAACAAGTTGAAACCTAATACAATAAATCGTATACCTAGTTGTGATAACAAAAATGAAAGCCGATTATTATTTGTAAGAAATTTTAACCTATTTCCTTGTATCCATCCGGGGAAAGGCTCTTTGTAGCTACTTTCGATAATCGTCGGTCGGATGAAAACCATCGGCACATCACCTTTGATCTCGTCGAGCACCATCTCACCCATAGCTTTCGTCAAGGTGTATGCATTGTTCCATCCGAGAAATGCAGCTCTGTGGGTATATATATATATATATATATATATATATATATATATATATATATATATATATATATATATATATATATATATAGATCAAGTTAGCCAACTTGAGAATCGTATACCACTACAAAAAAGCAGCGAAATCCCTACGGCTATTCCCGTAGGGATCCCCGTAGGGAAGGTCATCCCCTACGACATCCCCTACGGGATTTGGACGTAGGGGTTAGCCTCGTAGGGAGCTTAACCCCTACGGGAAATAATCGCCGTAGGGGACATTCCCTACGGAGAGCTCGTAGGGAACCTCGTAGGGAGATACATTTTCCCCGCCCATCCTTCCCGTAGGGCATGTGAGGATGTCCCCTACGGCTCCTCCCGTAGGGGACCGTGAAGGAGTGTCCCCTACGGCTACTCCCGTAGGGGACCGTGAAGGAGTGTCCCCTACGGCTCCTCCCGTAGGGGACCGTGAAGGAGTGTCCCCTACGACTCCTCCCGTAGGGGACCGTGAAGGAGTGTCCCCTACGGCTCCTCCCGTAGGGGACCGTGAAGGAGTGTCCCCTACAGCTCCTCCCGTAGGGGACGTCTGGCATTGTTCCCTACGGCTCCTCCCGTAGGGAATTTCAAAAAAAAGGGCTAGGGCAAATCCTGTTTTTTTACCCCAAACCTGCACTCAATTTTCAGAAACATACAAATTCATTTAACAACACAAAATCATTCTGAATCATACAAAATCATTCAGAAGCACACAACATCATTCAACAACATTCAAAAACATCCAAAATCATTCAAACACAGCTAAAATATGAAGTTAAACAAACAAATCATAATAAACTACAATCAGGGAGGCGGTCGACCTAGCATCTCATCTCGCAAACGCTGCTCCATCTCTCTCAAGCTCGCAGCGAACCCCCTCTGTAACTCGGCACGATCAGCAGCGCGCT
The DNA here is from genome assembly GCA_954870475.1 of Euphrasia confusa. NCBI lineage: Eukaryota > Viridiplantae > Streptophyta > Magnoliopsida > Lamiales > Orobanchaceae > Euphrasia > Euphrasia confusa. The sequence goes on along the minus strand of OX940956.1, from coordinate 41,376,708 downwards.
CAGCCTCTCGCTCTCGAGCAAGTGCCTCGCGCTCAGCCTCTCGCTCTCGAGCAAGACGTTCCTCGGTCTCCTTCTGCCTCTGCTCGAACTCCTCTCTCAAAGTCTGTCTGATGCGCTCCTCCGACTCTGACGGGCCAGACGAGGAAGACACAGAAAATGAGGAGGAGCCGCTGCTAAAGACCTGAAGCAGACGGAAGCGTAAGTAAACAATTATAACTTGTTGATTCTATGAATAAAGAAAAAATTAACATCCAAACCTTCGCTAAGGTGCCCGTCCCGAAGATCCTATTCTTCTTCTTCGGGGCGACGCTCAGGTAGACCTCGTCCACATCGGGCTCCTCCTGCGTAGAGGCTCGACGCTCCTCAAGAGCCTGCTCCACCGAAGCCTAAAAGGAAAATCTTTAATTAGTTAAAAATAATTAAAACAAAAATTTAGAAATAGTCGAAAGAATAACGTTATAAACTTACAATGAGCTGATGTGCTCGCTGAGATGTCGGGGTCCCGTCCTTCTTCGTGTGGAGACGTTTTGCAACGTCCAAAGCTGTCGCAGGTCGACCTAACTCCTCAGCCTTCAAAATATGAAAACATATATAATTAAGTACATATATAATTTAAAATATAAAAATATATATAACTACAAAACTTACAATGTCCAAGGCATATCGGACGCCCGATCGAGATCCTCCAGCGGCCTTTGAAATGCCGGTGCCCGGCCCATCTGGCTCACTCATCCGGTTCTTCGTGTTACGCTCAGACCTCTCTTTATACTCGGCTGAGTCGAATATCACCAACCACCTCTTCCACACCTCATCGGGCACACAGCTCGGAGCCACTCTAGATTCCCTCCACTTGTGACGCCACTCGCTCACGCGGCTGCTGTACCTCCTCATCAACACTGCTCTGAACCATTTATAGATCTCAGCAACAGTGAACCTGCTCCTATCCCAAGTAAAGCGACGCTTCAAAACAGACAAAATAAATACAGTTAGTAAAATCAAAGAGTTAGATAAATATATACGAGCTACAATAAAATATCAACACACGTACCTGAAACTCGGTCCAATAAATCTCCTGATGACTCTTAGGGACCTTAGAAAGAGTGTATCCATCTGGGTGGATACGAGCCTCAATAATCTCTCGGAGCACCGATGCAATGATCGTCTTATTGCGAGCCACAAAACTACATTAAAAAGACATGATTAACAAAAGATATATAAAATCAACAGTTACTAACATTCAAATAAAATTATACTTACGTCCCTCCCTCTGGATAAATCTCGATAGGAGGGGGAGCAGCTGAAGAAGATGCATCTGCACTCGGAGGAGTAGCAACAGGTGACAGATCAGCATCAGGAGTAGGAGGAACACTCCCAGAAGGAGTCGGAGGCACACTCCCAGAAGAAGGAGTCGGCATGAGGGTGTCGTCATCGCCATCACGATCACTCAGTCTGCGAACACCTCCACCTCCACCTCCAACTCTTTCTCTATTTCGAAAACACAGAATGATTTCTGTTCTGCCAAGCCCGCTGTATAATAGCGGGCCCCTACGGGCTCCCCCTACGGGCCTAGCCGTAGGGCATAAGTATGTATCAAAACGGTGGCGTTTTGATATTCCCCTACGGGGACATTCCCGTAGGGGCCCCTACGGCATATATCCCGTAGGGGAGAAGGAATTGCCAAAACGCTGCGTTTTGATTCTCCCCTACGGGGAGGCATTCCCGTAGGGGACCCCTACGGGCGACGCCGTAGGGCTGGTCCAAATTATTGGAGGGAAATCAACGCGCCTCGTCCCCTACGGGGACAACAGCCGTAGGGCCATATGGCCTACGGCTACCCGTAGGGGCTCCCGTAGGTCCCGTTGGAGGGAAACGAGGCGCGGGCATTCCCGCCTAGGCCCCTACGGGAACCCCCTACGGGATTCGCCCCTACGTCTCCAGCCGTAGGGGTTCCCGTAGGGGATATCAATATGGTGTCTCCCGTAGGGGACGCCGTAGGGGCGTCCCTACGGGTTGCGAGCCGTAGGGGATCCCCGTAGGGGATCCGCGACATTTTTGTAGTGTACATGTCCAATGGTCACATTTCCTTTGTACAGTAATTCACTGAGGTAGAATATATTACCTTTGCTGGCCAAGTCTCTTCAAATTCTTGGTGACGTCATCGTGTTTAGAGGCAGCGATTGCCTTGAATGCCATGGCGATCTCATCAGCAACATCTATGACTTGCTTTCTTCGATCTCTTGTCACCCATCATGTGTGGCTCTTCCAATATTACCCCTTCCGCTCTTCCGTTTACATATGCTATATATATATATATACGTACGAATAAAACCAAATATCCCAAACGTATTCATTCATCATATATAAAATGCATACATTAATTATTTGATATGTGAAGTGTACTTATTTACCAGTTGAAATATGAGCAAAGATCTCGAGATTCTTGCATGACTTGGCGAACCTCATCAGTCGTTGAGGGGCATTCACATTCGTATCGAGCAACAAATCATACCTTGAGTTACAATATGTGTATACATATTATGTTGGAAATAGTACGAAGATACGATTGTGCGAAATTTGACTCAATTAAAATTCAAAAAATTGAACGTACGTAACAATATTTTTAAGTTGAAGAGAATTAATTAACCTGTCGTTAAAGTTTGTGTTGCCTGCGGAATTGATTATGAGATCCATGTTGTTTTTGACTTCATCAACAGAATTAAGTAGAGTCCATCCCCAAATTCGGTTCACATATGTTCCCGAGAATCGGTATTAGCTTCTCCCTGAGAAACGATTCACCGTGCGTTTCTCTCACATGTTTGAACAACTCCGACCTTATTATCTGAACAAAACATTTTTATGATCTGTATAAATAATATTCTGCCGAGATAGTATTGTACAATATGCATACTTCTTCATCTAGTCTGTCGAGAGCATCGTATTTATCCTTCGCCTTGATCAGTACATACACTTTGCCCACCGGAGTTGATCTTATTATCTTCTCCACAAGCACTGGAAGATTAATTACAAGTCATAAATGAATTTTGTAAGTAGTAGTGCAGTACTCTTTCATATTAATTTATATATGATTTCTGTCCTGAGTAATTAATTATGCACAATTATTGGAACAGAAGATGTAGTAGTATTTATTTTAATGAATTGAACTTTTTTTTTAAGTTCAAATTATTATTTTTTTATTTGATTCAATTGTATTATAACTTTAACAACAATTATACTAACATTTTTTTTTCTAAATAAACATTTTTTTTTTCAAAATATCAAAAAATAAAATAGAACTTTCAACAAAAACACTCTAGATTAAAAAAAATGAAACTTTATATTATTAAATTGTGTTGGTTTATAATTATATATGAACTATGACAACTGGTATTCCTCTGTCACAACAATGGTGACACAAGATTAAGAAATATTATTTTATTTTTTTATTTTTAAAAAAAGTTTAAGAGTAAACTATATTTTATAAAATTAATTAATAAAATAAATATTGGAGAGTAATATTTAAAAAAGTGAAAATAGAGGGGTTATATATATCTTTTAAAATGAAAGTAAGAATACTTATTTATTTAAATGAGATGTGTATATTGATACATGGGTAATTCAGTAAATGTGACCATTAATATAGAATAGAGAAAGTTACATTTTCCAAGGAGACCAGTAGCACCCTTAATAAAAACATTTTTTCCTTGAAAAAAATCGACGATCCCAACGCTGCCACTGCCTTCATTTTGGTCATGTGTGTATGTTATTGGTTCGGACAGGAGAGGGCTGGAGGGGGAAGAGCCTTCGGAATATCTATCGTAATCGACTCGGGTTTTCATATGTATAAAATGACGGCGACCATTATTTCGCTCGTGATCATGATGATCAGGATTTGGAATTAACGAATGTCTTGTTTGTTTGGGACGACAAAACTCGTTCGGGCGATATAAAAAAGAGCATTGAGTCGACAACATTATTGTTATGATTCTTATTATTTTGATAGTACTATATATATATATATATTGTTACTGATTTCGTTTGGTACATGATGCTCTGTCTATTTATACGTGGACAAACGGAACCCCTCCTCGATCCATCCAACTACCCTATTCTACGCGATATATTGTCTTGACATTAATGTTTAATAAAGTAGCTAGGTAAAAAAGAAATAAAAGTATAAAGACTATACTTTTAAACTTAATTTTAATCTAACTATTTTGGTTCAATTCAGTGTTTCATTCTTATTGTTTAAAAATAAATTTAAATAAAATAAATATAAAATAATTCAAATTAATAATTTTAAGTATACAATTTTAATTTAAAAAATATTTAACAAATATATAAACTTATAATTATTTTTATAAAAAAAAAAATCAATTTAATTTATTTAACTTCAATTCAAATTCATTCGCCATTCAATTCAGTTTCAGTCTAACATGAATTAAATGTTTATTTTAAAATGAAAAAAATATGAAAATTATTGTGTGACCATTGATTTTGAACAATTCAAAAACAAAAATGTGATCATTGACACAAAACGGACGACGACGATCGAGGGATAATCGAGTCTATTCGATCATATGCTAAAATCAATATTCTAAAAAGAGTTGGGTGTCATAGAGAGATTAGGCGAGAATTAGGTGGGAATTAATTAATAGTTTTGAATGAATGCATCTATTTTTGTATGTATCGCCCATACTCAAGCTCTATAGTATATTTAAGTGGAAGGGAGGGAACCATAGCTAAAAGTTAAAAAGGGTTATAATTAATAAAGCTTTTTTATTCAATAAAAATAAATATTTGCAAACACCTTCCAAGTTCCAAGTTCCATTTCCCTCTCTTTGCCAATTATATTATAATCACGTGCGTCAATTCCTCAAATACCATGTGCACTTGTTGTTGTCCCATTGAGCACGTGTTTCTTCAGCCCGGGGACATGAACATCTTGAAGATAATATTTCCAGTCTATAATCTTTGCATTCACTTCAAACTCATCTCGTTCCTCCCTCGACATTTCTTTCATCAACTTCTCGGTGTTGCCCGTGTCGAACCTATTATATATAGTTCGATTATACGACGGAATTGAACGAACAAATAGTACGTGTGTGTGTGTGTGTAAAATTCATACCTTGCATTGAAAAATCCAACAAACTCGTAGGTTTTGCATAGTTGCTCAGCATACGCGACCTTGGCCTTGCATTGGTTTTGGATCTTTTGAATCATCCTTTCGTCGGTTGTGACACTCATCATCTGATCCAACCCGGCGCCTCGAGAAATTTCCACCCGCGTGTATCGCAAAATATCGTCGATATTGTCAAAGTACTTGATTCTAGCACTAGTACTCGAGGATTCGATTAGGGGATTCGAACTAAAATGCTCATGAAGGTATTCAAAGAAGTCCGAATATTTGAGAGGATTTACGATGCTCGATCCAACATGGTAGACCCTCAGTCCAGCTCCTGGATTACGGACACTTCCCTCCTTCGCCATAGCTGCGATTGTTGTGTTCGCTACCATGTCGACCGGAATCTAGAGGAAAATTACACGTAAAATATATCATTAGGCTGTTAGGGTTTGAAGAAACTCAGATACCAGTTGTTGAAAGTAGAAAAAATAAAAATAAAAAATTACGTAGAAACTCAAATAAAAAAACCACGAAACTGCAGTATGAGAAACCACTGGCCGGAGGATTCGAGTCATATTTTAACATAGACAAAAATTTTGTTCTAACTTACAACATCCATAATCACTTCGGGATTTCCCAAAAAGGCCGGAAGCTGCCCTTTCCCGTAAGAGATAATAATCGGGTCGAACATCCTATAGCATTCGTGGCCGACGAAAAAACACAAGTGAAAATAGATCAAAATATAATACCAAACTAATAAATTGTAATAATAAAAATAGAAATATATTTTGGAACCTATTTCCGTGTATCCATCCGGGGAAAGGCTCTTTGTAGCTACTTTCTATAACCGCCGGCCTGATGATAACCATCGGCACATCGCCTTTGATCTCGTCGAGCACCATCTCACCCATCGCCTTGGTCAAGGTGTGTATGTATTATACCATCCGAGAGATGCAGCCCTGTGGAAAAAACATATATATATATAGTCATTCGTATAACATATTTTCGTATGCTGATCTAAATCTACGTAGTTGCATGGCTGCATGAATGGAATTTTGAATTATCCTACAACGAGTTATCGTGTTTAATAGTCGAAAATACTCTAAGAAAAAAGTGTTACAATATTCGACATACAACCAAATATCTACAACAATATTTACACATTATAATATACTCCATTATATGGCAATGCACAACCTTTGTAGGCCAAGTTTCTTCAAATTCTTGGTGAGATCAACGTCGGTAGAGGCGTTACATGACTTGAAAGCCATGTTGATTTCATCGGCTAAATCAAGTCGAGGAAATGTGTCTTGGCCCATTATAAGTGGCTCTTCCGATATTAGCCCTTCTGTTTTTCCGTTCACATACGCTACGAACAAAAAATTTCGATATCCCAACGTATACGTGATTTATTTTCGACATGTAAATTAAAGTAATTAATTACGTACCGGTTGAGATGTGAGCAAAGAGCTTGAGGTTGTTGCATGACTTGGCGAACCGCATCAGTCGTTGAGGGGCATTCACGTTTGCATCGAGTAGCAAATCATACCTAGATCGAAAATATATGTACTTCATTATATATTTTTTTCAATTAATTAAAACTTAATTAGTTTAATTACCTTTCGTTTAAGGTTGTGTTGGCTGCTGACTGGATTATGATGTCTACGTCCCGTCTGACATCATCGGCGGTACGAGAATCCATCCCCACATTTGGTTCACAAATATTTCCAGCAATCGGTATCAGCTTCTCCCACAAAAACGATTTTCCGTGTTTCTCTCTCATACATTTGAACAAGTCTGAGTTTATTATCTGTGGACAAAAGTATGAAACATAAGATGAAACAAAATATTACTAGAATTATATATCAAACACGAAAGCGCGCATATATACTTCTTTATCTAGTCTTTCAACCGCGTCTCCCTCGTCGTTTGCTTTGATGAGTACATAGACTTTGCCCACAGGAGTTGATCTTAATATCTTCTCGAGCGCTGAAAAATTGCTAATTAATCGATCAACATTAGAATTATTAATTTATACACGTATGGAGAGTACTACTTATTTGATCCTTTAATTAGTTTTTCAAAAAAATCAACTCTTATTTTATTTTAAAAAATTTAGTTGAATTTCAATGTTCACCGTACTTGACTGTGTTTTGTATTATTTGACTTGTGTACACTAGAGTCACTATCATGTTACTCCGTACAATACTTTTTTGCCTTAACGAGAAATCTCACAAATACTTTTTTTCATATGTTTTAAGAACTTGTTACTGATTAAATTGAAGTGAATTGATCTGAAATAGTGAATCTTAAACTTGAAACACAACCTTTTTACATAACCTCTGCCAAGATAATTGTGACCGATCGATATTCCGGAACAGATAGAGTACTTATAGAAAAATTCTTAAAAGTAATTTTGAAAAAAATTAAATAAGAGAATTTTCTAACTAACATGTATCGGAATTGTACCTTTTCCGAGTAGACCTGTAGCACCGGTAATAAAAATGTTTTTTCCTCGAAAGAATTCGGTGATCCCAAGGCCGACATCGTCGTATTTGGAGAGTTTGGATTGTAAGGGATGGGATGGGGAATTAAAATTGGAAGAGCCAACATCGATTTTCAAACCGTTGATTTTATCACGCCAAGGAAGCGACGACGAGATTCAATTCGTCTGGTTTCGGAACATTTTCCGAAACAAAACTTGATCGGAGGAGGGCAGAGCAAAGAGCTTTGAGTCGACATCATGATTAATTATTATTTAATTATTTTAGTGATCATATTCGGATATATATAATATACATATAGATGGATATATGGTCACATGCATGCAAATATATACTACTAAGTATATGCAACATATAATATATGGGGGCTACTACACCTACTTAATTATTAAGAGCTCGATCAATCGGGTTGAAGCTGAAACACGCGGTGGTTAATTATTATAAGTGATGACGTGTGATCAATTGAATACACCAAGTAATATTATTATATGGATTTTTATTTCATCGATTGCTTCCTCAACAAAAATAAAATACAAATAATAACATTATCACTTATCATGATAAGATATTTTAATGTGATATTAGTGAATGGAAATAAACTGAACATAATTTTTATATAATTAATATTAAATGTTTTTTAAATTATAAATAATATTTTAGCATAAATTATATTGTATTCTTGATTTATTTTAATTATTAATTAATTAAACTTAATTGAACTCAAATTAAATTCAAAATAACATGATTTAAATCCAAAATGATGAGCAGTGTATGATTTTTTTCATGGTCAAAGATGACAAATAAATCAAAAGTTGTTTTGATTTTGGATCTAAATCGCTGATAGCAAGTGTGTCAACTATTTATTTTATTTTTTTATTTTGACGTAATATATATGTAAAATTATAGTATATATTAAAAAAGTAATTAATTATTTTATTTCTCATGGATGTCCCAAACTCACAAAAGAGATGAATAGAGGTATTTATAATTGGAGTAATATTTCTATGAATCTAACATATACTCTCTCTCTCTTATTTATAACATCTAAATATTTCTTCAATCCGGGGATATGAACATCTTGAAGATAATATTTCCAGTCTATACTCTTTGCATTAACTTCAAACTCGTCTCGTTTCTCTCTCGACATTTTTTTCATCAACTTCTCGGTGTTGCCCGTGTCGAACCTATAATAGTAGGTTAAACGGTTAAACCCGGCCATATGCACTCATCGAGCACCATCTCACCCATAGCTTTCGTCAAGTTATATGCGTTATTCCATCCGAAAGATTCAGCTCTGTGAAATTAATACCTAGTATGAAGAATTTTGAATATAAACATATAAATCCAAAAGAAAAAAAAAAGATGGATTGATGTGCACAACCTTGCTTTCTTCGATCGGTTGTCACCCATCGTCATAGGCTCTTCCGGAATTACCCCTTCTAACATCCCGTTAACGTACGCTACGTACAAATAGATCGAATCTTAGCATAAGTCCGTTATGATACATTAATTATATTTGAAAAGTAAAGTAGTTATAAATTAATTACCGGTTGAATCATGAGCAAAGAGCTTGAGGTTCTTGCACGACTTGGCAAACCGCATCAGTCGTTGAGGGGCATTCACGTTTGTATCGAGTAGAAAATCATACCTTAAGATCGATCAAATTAATTATAAATCGATATACTAACAAAGAACAAAAATAAAAAATCAAAACAAGTATCAGCAAAGTTGATCACATACTTTGACGGAATAAAATTTTAAAAAAAATGTTTTTTTTACTTTTGGATCAAAAAACAAAGGTGAAGTAAAAAGTAGGTAAATAAAATAACTTTAAAATTAAAGTGAAAAAAAATTAGAATATTTATTTCTATTTTTGAAATACCTTTCATTTAAGTTTGTGTTGGCTGCAGAGTGGATTACGACGTCGACGTTGTTTCGGACGTCGTGAGCAGATGTAGAGTCCATTCCCATGTAAGGTATATTAATTAGCTTCTCCTTCAAGACCGATCTCCCGTGTTTTTCTCTCACGTGTTCGAACAACTTCGAGTTAATTATCTAAAACCAAAAGAAAAGTGTGTATAATTAGTTGAACGATATAGATAGATATCCACCGTCGATCGGCTTATTCACGAGATTAAAACAGACGATCCAAACACGAAAACACGCTCATACTTCCTTATCCATTCTGTCAAGAGCGTCTTCCAAGCTTGTCCTTGGACTTGATCAGTACATACACTTTGCCCACTGAAGTTGATCTCAAGATCTTCTCCACGAGCACTAAAAAAAAAGTGGTGTTATTATATTTTTGTTTATGTTGATAAATATATAAAAATAAAATTTAAATTAAATTTTAATATAGTAAAGTACTAGAAAATACTGTAATAATTAATACATATTTGAAGTGTAAAAATATATTTTAAAACAGATAGGAGTAAATACTCATTTAATTTTTATTTTTATTATTATTATTATTATTTTTTTTTTTTGCAAAAAAATTTACTTTATTTATAAAATAACAATTAAATACCTTTTAATTTCCAAGGAGACCCGTTGCACCGGTAAGAAAAATATTTTTTCCTTGAAAAAAGTTACCGATATCAATACTTGTTACCGTTGCTGTCGTCGGCTGATTGATCATCACGAGGCCGAGGTTCGAATTGAAGAGGGCGGGATGAGGAAGAAGAGATATAGGAATGGCCACGGCCGGTTTTTAAACTTATTTCCGTCGTGTTGAAGCAGCAAGACTCTTGTTTTAGGGCCTTTTCGAAACAGAACTTGCTAGGAGGACCCAAGAAAGAGCTTGGAATCGACAACATTATTAATTATATGATTATGATTATTAGTATATAGTATTTGAAGTTTGTGATTAAGATTATATAAGTTTATTTGTAGGAACAAATTAAATTAATTAATATATCTAGAGTAATAATTTCCCCTTGCAATTATAAGCAACATTATGCCCACCCTTATATATCAATAAAGAAAACTAGGGAATCCCTACGGGGATTTCTTACACCGTGCATCCGTGTGTCGGCAACATTATGCTCATAAGTTTGAGAGTTCAAACCCTGAACTGTTCAATACATATGAATAATTATTATGGGGGCCTGAGGTGCTGGGTGGATAGATGTTGTCCCATATTTTTAAATGGGGGCATTTAATTCAAAATTTATTTACAATTTATAAATAATTAATTAAGTAATTTGAAAATAAATAAACTCGTTTATTAAAATATTATTTCGTCCAACACACGAAAATTACACTGATGATCACTATTAGCAAAGCATATACTACATGTTTATGTTTGTGGGTGGCCTTGGACTTATTGGAGGTGTTGCATTTGAATTTTGAATGGGATTCGACCCCCACGGCACTTCCCACTTCGAGTCAGTAACCATCTGCAACATCCTTGCTCTTGTTCTTCGGTAATATGCAGACATTGTATTCCTGATATTAATAGTTTTCGATATTTGTTCAGACAAGAGACGCGCACTCGAGCTTGCCTGAAATATCATGAAGAAAATATTAATCATAACAAGAACTTGAACTCCTCTTATGCTAATTGCCATTGAAAATATTGCTAAATATTTTTTGAAACAAGGAGCAATGCACCATTTTAATATATTTGTTGAATAAGTACTTTTTATAGTAAATGTAATTTAATTCACTTAGATATTGTTAACTAGTCATATAGTGATTTCACCAATTTGAATTTGTGCTTCTATATGTATATATTTGTTGGATATCTAATTTTGTACGTACTAATTAGGAAGGTACTAATTAGGAAAATGCTACATTTATACTAAGAATTCACCATGTGGGATTTTTCATATAAATATATATATATATATATATATATATATATATATATATATATATATTTAAATTAAAAAATATTAATTGAAAATTTTATTGAGTAAATTCATCATATATATGATGCAACAAAAGATAATATAATAGTTACATAACTTTTTTTAACATAATAATATAATTTGAAATTTTCATATCGATATTTATTTAATATATAAATTTAAACTTTGTTGATCATAATATAAATACAAAAAAAAACATTATAAAAAATGAGTATGATAATTTTGCTTTTCTTTACCATTATTAATTATTTATGATCGTGCCGTTTAATTAAGTATGGTAATTGAGATTTTTTTATAATTATTAATTAATAAATCTTAATCTTAATCGGTCAATTAATTAACTATGCTTAAATATATATTTGTTTCCTATTATATAAATGGTAATAATAAATGGTAAAAACCTTATAATTCGGTCAAATATATATTTATTAACTCAAATATTATAGTATAAAGATTTTTAGACACAATATACTAGTCAAATTTTCCATAATTTGACATCTCATTTTTATTAATTATTATTAATATTATCAATCAATATTTTGAAACGTGATTTTTTTTAATATTACACGAATTTTAAATATGGAAAAATTAATTTAAAAATATTAAATGATCAATACAATTGAACTCAATATAATGTGATAATATGATAATATATATATATATATATATATATATATTAAATATTAAGTAATTCAAAATTATAATTATAATAAAATATTAAATTTTAATATGGAACTCAATTTATACAATTAATTTTAGAACTGATTTAAGAATATTCAATCTATTCTTAATTAATAATAGACTATATTCCTTAATTATGGTATTTTGACATTCAATATCAAATACTTCTTAATTATTATTGACTGATCAATCTTTCAATTTGATATAAGGTATCTATCATATTTTATATCTAATATAAATAATAATATTAATTCTATTTTACAAAAATTAAGTCATTAATTATAGTAAGAAATTATTAATTGATATTAACTATGATTAATTACACAAAAATTAAGAGCATTTTGAATTAATTTACCATAATTTAATTAAAATTTGACCGTTGACCGATGACTAAAGAATTATTAACATAAATATGTTATGATTCAAATTTTTACGTTTATTATTCAATTATTATTTATAAAATAAATAATCTCTATTTCAAATTTACCTATAAATAGGTCTTCATCTCTCGATCTCTACCTCTTCATTCCTATTCAATTATTATTTATAAAATAAATAAACCTTATTTCAAATTTATCTATATAAATAGATTTTCTTCTTCCTTCAATCTCTACCTCTTCATTCCGTCTCTACCACTTATGATTCAATTTTATTTATTTATTTATTTGCGTAATAATATTTATTTTGTTTCATGATAATTAATAATGATTCTTATTGTTTTATTTTTTTTATTTTGTTTCATGATAATTGATAATGATTCTTATTGTGTTATTTTTTAAGAACACACTGTAAATATTAATTTATTGTTTTTATATTTATATATTTTGTTTCATTTTTTATTAAATAATTATTTTTTTTTGTATTTTTGTGCAGCAAACACAGTAAGTTTAATATTTACTTTTTATAATTTTTATTAATTTCTATTGCTTTAGTTTGTTTCATAATAATGGATAATGATTATTAAACAAACAAGCAATTATGTAATTTAGTTATCAATTAGGCAAATTATGATGATCTATATTTTGGTATGATATAAGTATTAAATTTTTTTAAAAATAAATTAATTTATTTAAAATTTATAAATAATTAATTAAGTAATTTGATGATAAATAAGCTCGTCTAGTAAAATATTATTTCGTCCAACACACGAAAATTACACTGATGATCAGTATTAGCAAAGCATCCAAATATATTACACCTTTATGTTTGGGGGTAGCTTTGGACTTATCGGAGGTGTTTGCATTTAAATTTTGAATGGGATTCGGCCCAGACGGCACTTCCCACTTCGAGTCGTTAACCATCTGCAGCGTCCTTGCTCTTGTTCTTCGGTAATATGCAAATATTTGTTCAGACAAGAGACGCGCACTCGAGCTTGCCTGAAATATCATGAAGAAAATATAAATCATAACAAGAACTTGTACTCCTCTTATGCTAATTGCCATTGAAAATATTGCTAAATATTTTTTGAGACCAGGAGCAATGCACCATTTTAATATCTTTGTTGAATAAATACTTAGTAAATGGTAATTTAATTCATGTAGATATTGTTAACTATACATATAGTGATTTCACCAAATTTGTGCTTATATATATATATATATATATATATATATTTGTTGGATATCTAATTTTGTACCTAATAATTAGGAAGATGCTACATTTATACTGAGAATTCACCATGTGAGATTTTTCATATATATATTTAAATTAAAAAATATTAATTGAAAAAGTTATTGAGTAAATTCATCATATATATGTTGCAACAAAAGATAATATAATAGTTACATAATTTTTTTTAACATATTAATATAATTTGAAACTTTCATACCAATATTGAATAAATGCATTGCATTTTGAAAATGGTAAAATAAAAAAATATTTAAGAAAAAAGATATTTTGATTTTTTTAATTTACAGGTAAACCGCATAAAATCCACTTTATATTTAATAAAAATGATTTTTTAAATCATTTATTTATTAGAATAGTATAACTTAAATAATTAAAACAAAAGATAGATTTTTAAAAGGTTGATTACTATATTACTCTTACAAAAATAAAATAATTTTATTATTAAAATAAATTAATTTCTTTATCGCAGTTTATTTCTCAAATCAGTCGTAAACCTGATTCAATCATTCCCGCATCTCAAAATTCCTACCATCTCAGATTTCTCAAATAAAAAAAATCTCAATCTTGCCTAGAACCCTAATTGCGATTCAATTCATATATATCTTCGATTAATCCTTCATGAACCCTTGGAGATAGCCGCCTCGAGACCTTGTGGCTGTGGCTGTGGGAGGAAAGATGGTAGTTGTGGCTGGAATCCCGTGAGATGTCGCCGCCCCTCCACTGGCGTCTGGACTCACCGCCGCTCTTACGGTGAGGGAGAGCGGAGCTTCGTGAGGGCGAGCTTCATTTCTCGAAACGCAACAGATGCTATTCCATTGATTAGGAAGAAGCTTTGGCAAAATACTATATATTTTTATCAAATTTTATTTGATTGTTCGAATTTATGTGAGTTTTTTTTTGTTTGATTCATGTAATTTTTGCAAGAGTACAAATGTTGTTGATAATATTTTTTTTATTAATTTTTGTTTGTTAGATCAAATTATATAAAGATTTGATTTTGTTTTTCAATTTTTTTTTAAATTCAAAAAGGGTAAATGGGTAATCAACTGTTAAAAACAATAAAAATTACAAAAAGTAGATAAATGTAAAACAGAGAAAAAAATTGGTTGGCGGGTGTAATGCTTTTCGAGGTGAGGGTAAAAAAGTGAGTAAGTTTTTGTAATATATTAATATTACAATAGAAACTGTATATAGTAATAATAAACTTTCTAGAGTAATAAAAAATTCAGGTGTTATAAATAGGAATAAATTCCATATAAGTCATACATTTTTGCAGTCCCCCTTAAGGATTTATACCTCTGTATAGGAATAAATGATTAATATATAATAAAAATATTATTATCAAAATCAATAATATGTTTAAAATGACTTACAATATTTATTAAAATCAATAAGATATAGTATATGATCCAGATTTATAATCTTTAGATTTATTAGTATTTTATTCAATATATACATTAAACACAATGTTTACATATTTATGGTCAAATATTCATAGTCAACATTATTAAATTTGTTATATAAACTTTAAGATATATAAATAGGGAAAAATGGCAATAAGGTCAATTTTCAACATTTTTTGACCAATAAGGCTTTTGAGAAATTACGCGTGTCATTTAGGCCGGTTAAAATGTGTAAAGACCGTATTACCCTCTTCCATCATTTCTCTTCTGAAACGCACGCATAGCCGAAATCCCTAATTTTGTGTGCTTTTGCAAGTATCTGAAATCGGAGACAAGCATCGCCTTCTTCTCGCTAGTCAATTTTCGTCCGACAGGGC
This sequence comes from Euphrasia confusa, assembly GCA_954870475.1. NCBI lineage: Eukaryota > Viridiplantae > Streptophyta > Magnoliopsida > Lamiales > Orobanchaceae > Euphrasia > Euphrasia confusa. Next base: position 41,361,120 of record OX940956.1, on the reverse strand, counting down.
CAAGTACTCTGATGGCCAGAGCCCCGAGAGGTGACGACGGCGACGACGGCGGGCCACCACGAAATTCGAGCTTTGCCGGAGTCGAGCTTCTTCGACCCGCTCCGTTGCAGCCCAGACGACGACGCCCCACCTCCCCTGAAGTCGAGCTCCTGCTCCGTTCACCGCCGGCGGCCGCGAGGTAAATCCAGCTCCTTCCTCCTCCTTAATTGTTGATTTAGTAATTACTTAACTGTTGATTTAGGAATTTAGGGTTTAGGTTGAATGCATAATCAATATTCAGGCTTTTTTGCCTTAACTCAGTCGCTCACTCTCTATCTCAATATCCTGGAACTTTAAACTTCTTTTGCTTTCTTTTTGCTAAATGAACTTGATAATAGAGTTGACTAAATCTGTTTGGTTAAAAATGGCAAAATCATCAGCATATGTATTCTTCTTGTTTTCATAATTCTAATTTTTGTAACAGAGAACACCATCTTAGACATTTACATTTTATGGAATTATTCCTGTGTAGAGAAATTGTGATACTTATGGTTTGGATTATTTTTACTTCTCTTTTTGTGCCTTTTTTGTTGTTATTTTTTTTCGATTTGGGGATCATGTGATTTATCAATTGATAGAGTATATATGTATGGTCCAACTAAGAATGTGTCGATGAAAGGAACTATCGAGAAACTCGAACATTATTGTTCTTTACAGTTCACATTATATGTTTTAGATGAAAGAACTTGGAGAAGTCCAACACTTTTAGGTAATGAAGATGATTGAAAAAAGTTCGTTTTAAAATGCTTTGATTTTCTTACTAGAAAACAACTACTACTATGTAATTGGAAAATTAAGTTCTGGTTGATTGGCTGCTTGACGATGTCTCGATCTTTATGTAGGGTTTCTTTAAAAGTTGAATCGCCCAATCGCTCCGCCATATAAGACCTATAATCGAAAAAACAAAAGCTCGTATACGGTAACGTTTACGGTCCGAAGCAGCGATCACCATGGAGAAGAAGGGCACAGTAACTCAGATATCTTCCATTTTCCCGCCAGAAGAAGCTCAGAAAGCTTCGAAGCGCGTGCAGGACGCCATCGTCGAGCGCCAGCAGCAACTCAACCAGCCCAAGGTTCGACTATAGTATATTTATCGTGTAGTTTGTTGTTAACTTAAAGATAATTGTGTGATGTATTCTTGAATGCTTAGTGATCTGAGTAGTGTCAATGTGCATCTGGAATGATGTATTCTTTCCGGTAATATAGTCCAGCAGCCTGATTTTTGATTTTGCAGGGAGTCCTCTCTCGTCGTCTCAGTTGTCGAGATTCATCGGGTTGGACGGGTCCTTCGTTACCAATTTCAGCAGGTCGATTTCGTCGAGTGGATGGGTGAAGTCGTCTCTCGGGGTGATCGAGACGAGGTCGAGCCAAGAGTTTGGTTTCATTTTCACTCTTCAGTGTCTATATATTGATTATGTGTTGGCCCTACGAAGCACGAGATACCCGAAAGCCGAGAGCCGTTTGCACGCGCTGTGGGAAAATCACTTACGAAAATCCAAAAATAGTGAGAATGTCGTCTGAAGCTATCGAGCAACGTGAACCTACTTTCGAGCTAAATGTGGGTGGAGATGGGGACTTGCTTCCGTGGTCTGGTGTCACATGTTTTGCATTGTGATTCTTTCGCAAATGAATTTTAATTAGACTTCCAAATGTAATGTACTGTGTGGTTTGAATTCAGAATCTTGCTGCAATTGGATTTTAGGTTTGTCCAATGTTATGTGATGTGGAGGTTTTGCTTTAGTTACTAATGAAGTTTTTTGTGGTATTTCTAATTTGGAAAGAGATAAGGGTTTTTCTTTAATTAACACTGAATGTCATATTTTAACACTGAATGTCATAAAAACACACTACACTGAATGTCATAGTTTAACACTGAATGCCCCATTTTTACACTGAAGCATAATAACACTGAATGCCAGATTTTCACACTGAATGTTATAAAATTACACTGAATAACAATATACTGAATGTCATATTTTAACACTGAACATACTGAATGTCATATTTTAACACTGAACATACTGAATGTCAATTTTAACACTTAATGACATATTTTAACACTGAACATACTGAATGTCATATTTTAACACTGAATGACCTATTTTAACATTGAACATACTGAATGTCATATTTTATCACTGAATGACCTATTTTAACACTGAATGTCATATTCTAACACTGAACATACTGAATGTCATATTTTAACACACTGAATGACATATTTTAACACTGAATGTAATATTTTAACACTGAATGTCATATTTTAACACTGAACATACCGAATGTCATATTTTAACACTGAATGACATATTTTAACACTGAACATACTGAATGTCATATTTTAACACTGAATGTCATAAAAACACACTGAATATGACTTAACACACTGAATATGACTTATACACACTGAATATGATTAAAATACACTGAGTAGCACTTAAACACACTGAACATGACTGAAAGACACTGAATTGGAATGAAAAACACTGAATGTCACATGAATACACTATTTGATTAAAAAATACACTGAACAAGACTGAAACACACTGAATAGGAATGAAAAATACTGAATGTCACATGAATACACTATTTGATTAAAAAATACACTGAACAAGACTGAAACACACTGAATAGGAATGAAAAACACTTAATGTCACATGAATACACTGTTTGATTAAAAAATACACTGAACAAGACTGAAACACACTGAATAGGAATGAAAAACACTGAATGTCACATGAATACACTGTTTGATTAAAAAAATACACTGAACAGGACTGAAACACACTGAATAAGACTTAAATACCAGTTAATGAAAGCCAACACACACTGAATATGACTAAAAGACACTGAATATCCCATTTTTACACTGAATAGCATAAAAAAAGACTATGAATATGTTTCATTTTTACACTGACAGGGATTAATTGATGTATACAGGCGCGTACGTATGATGATATGGAAACAGTGATGCTGCAACAAAACAAAATAGATGTACATGAGCAATCATCCAATAACCATAATTAGGTACAAAGATACTACGGTCGGCAAACTAGGCACATCCATATCACATTGCCATAACACTCCTTTCAAATTTCATATATATATATATATATATATATATATATATGGGGCATTCGCAATACGAGTAAGTCGAAGATATTTTAATATATATAAATACCAATCTTTAGTCTAATTGTAAAAGAGTAAAATCTTCCGAAACTATCCCCTATTCTTTATGTTTTTAACAATTGAAAATCATGACCGATATATATATATATATATATATATATATATATATATATATATATATATATATATATATATATATATATATATATATATATATATATATATATTATGCGTTTATTTCTCGCACTATCCTAAACCTACAAAATCAAAACAATATCATCATACTACTTTCAAAATCTCTCGATCGGTGGCGGAGTGCTTCAAAATCATAGAACCATCCGCACTCAAGAAGTTCTTGATATCATCGGTGCGAAATAGATCCAGGCGCCTCTTCTCACAATCGCCCTATCCCGATCCAGAGCCCGCCGCCATCCACCACCAGATGGAGTTCGCATGTCAATTCGTCGATTGGGACGCTTCTTCATGGCATCGGTCTCCCTTGCCCAGATCCTCACCGCCTCCGTTTTCCCGATCCCCAACTCTGACCTGGGCCGACAACGGCCAGATTCAAAACCGGTCTCACCTCCCTCACCGCATCGCAATTCAGCGCCTCACCCTTTTAGATCTACGGGTGGTGTGACGTCACCTTTGTATGTTCCGGTAGTAGTTCTTCGAATTTTTTATGCCCAGCTTGTTTTAAAAAAGTAGTTTTCTGATGGTTTTAATGTTTAAACAACTTTATATATTAATTATTAACTAACTAGCTTATAAGATGTTATCCATCCCAGCCTCGAATTCGATCCCAGCCTCGAATTCGAGGTGCCTTTCGACCAGGGCCCCGTAAGTTACTACTGTCTTCAAAAAATTTAAATGAAACATTGAAACTAAAGAGTTGAAGTGCAGGTAAATGAATAGTCATCTCTCTGAAAGATGATACTTTCCCCTCATGGGGCCGGCTTGGGCCCCGAAACATTTTTATTCTTCGGCTCGGCGGGCTGTAGTTGGTCACTTTCACAGTCCTTGAAGTACCTATTGCAGCTGCAAGTTTCAATCATTCAATGGTTATTTTTATTGCATTATTTTCTTTACATATTTTGTAACAATTGGACCTTTTCGACCGTGCAGGATCCCTTGCGGTTCGTCTTAGCTGCTGGGATCGGAACGATGTTTCTCGTTTCGCTGATTGTCCCTAGAAGATCATCTTCATGCGAGAAGTAAAAAATTCATGATGTTTGTCTCAAATTTCATTTGCAGTAATAGCTTTTATTTTAAATTTTATGTGTGTTAAAGTAAGGAGAGGTATCTACAAATTTGTCTTAGAATTTTTGTTTTAAAAATAGTTTTGAAAATAGTTCATATAATGTAGTTAGTACTAATACTTGTCTCAGCAATATATTGCAGCATATTACAAAACTAGAAACTAAATTAGCATAAACATAACAATTGTATTACAAAATTTAAAACGAAACTAGCAAAAATTTAGTAATTGTATTACAAGAAATTGGTAATTACAAGGAACGAAACTATCAAAAAATTGATAATTTTTTTAATAAAAATTATTAATGTAACTAATAAAAAATGTTAAACAAAACTAGTAATTGTATTAGAAAAGGCTAATAAAAACTAACAAAAAAATTTTTTATTTAATAAAACTAAATTTCATTAAATAAAACTATGAACGAAACAAAACTAGTAATGGATAATTGTATTAAACAAAACTAAACTAGTAATTGTATTACAAAAAATTAAGAACAAATCTAGTAAAAAGTAAGAAAGAAACTAACGGAAAACTTATAATTTTATTAAACAAAACTAGAAACGAAAATATGATAAAACAAGAGAAAACATGTAATTGTATTACACAAAATTAGGAACGAAAAAAAAAATAGTAATTAACCAAGATGCGGCCAAACGATGAAGATTCATTTTATGTAACAATAGGAAAACAACATTCAGCCGTCAAATCAAAGCAACGATATCCGTCGAGGATGGATTTGAAAGTCTTGAATAATGAGATTTCAAGAGGTGCTTCTTCTCCCAACTTCTCAATATATATTGTCCTGGCCTTAAACTTGACCAAATCAAACTAGCTTGTATACATCCAGCTGCATGTGAGCATAGTGGGTGTATTTGCTTATCCCCGTTTCAAAATGCACACTGCCAAAAAAATTGCCATTTGTTCCGTAAAAAATTCTGAGTGTCACGCAGAGATTCCATTTTCAAATTCATCAGCAATGGGACTGTTACTTGGCCGAATCATAAAGTGGTGCTTTCAACCTAAGACTCATGTCAGCATAGTACCCATTATTCACGTGGCTGCGATCGAGAAGAAAAGTCGGAGCCGTAGAGACCTTAATTGGTTCATGTAACCCGTAAGCATGGGCGTGTCACAAATCACGTTAGTGTTCCGACATCAAGTCAAACACTCTCCTCGCGTACTCGACCCTCCTGCTCTTGATGTAGGAGTACTCGACCAAGTACGGAGTAACAGATGATCCTGACTACAATAAAATTAGGAAGCTTGACCCTAAACCAAAGCAAACAAGTAACGATTCATAGGCCCTCCAATCAGTTGAATGTTAGTTGTTTAGGAGCCTGACCGAAAAATCCCAATCAAACACTATAAAAAAGAACGGTGCAATGATGCCCAAATACAGTCGACCACTCACTCAGATCAGTGAAAAAAACATGGGGGCTAATTACACAAATTGAAAGTTTAATCAATAATTGAATTGAATTTCACAAAAATTCATTGGTGCAGACTGATTGCAAGTAAATTCATGAATCCCTTCCCTAATTTTTTTTCATATGTAAGAATTGTGAAAAAAATTCGAATTATCATGATCTCGGGTTCGATGTGAGCGAAGTTCTCGTCCATTGGGAGGAGAACAGAGGACCCCCGAGCTCGGGTAGTTCCGGGGGTCTTCCCCGGGGATGCTCAGGAACTCCCGGACGATGCGGTTCTACTTGTAGTCGAGCACGACGACTCTCGTGTTGGTGAATACGAACAGGTTCCCGTTCGACATCAAGTGAAGGAACTCATAGTTAGGCCCGTTGTCGTTGAGGTCGACCCTGCAGCGCCCGTTGGGCAGGGAGAGGTTGAAATGGCCCAAGTCAGTCCAATCGAAGATGACGACCTTGTTGTTTCTTACCGATTCTAAAATGTTTTATTCTTATATTAAATTAGACATAATTAATAATACATAAAGGCTATTTAGGACATTTTGAATTTGAAAACACTACTTAAATTATAATTATTAGTCTTTCAAGTCAATTAAATTAAGGTAAAAAATAAAATAATATACATTACTTACAATTATTCCATACTGTAGTATTTTATTATAGTATCAATACCTAAACTATTTTTTTCTCTAAAATTCTCTCTCTCTCTCTCTATATATATATATATATATATATATATATATAATTGTATCATCATCATCATTATTATTTTCATTATAAAATGTATAACTTTAAATTCCATATATACACACTAGATAATTAAACAGACAAATGACAAAGTGGATCCGAGGAAGACGAAGACGTCGAAGGCCGCCCGCCAAAGTTCCATAGATTGGTCGTATCATCATCCTTCGCTACGACCATCTTATAATCGGAATTATTATTATTATTATTATTATTATTATTATTATTATTATTATTATTATTATTATTATTATTATCATGATCATGATGGTCAAAGCAAAACGAGAAGTCTTCGTCATCAATCGAGAACTGCTTGCTGGGCTGCCCGTTAAGCTGCGAGGCCACGAGGCGGTCCATCGCCGCCCAATCCGAAGAGGCTGACATCAACAGGCCTCAGGGACCTCCTCGGGGACGGCATCTTCAATGCCGACGACGACAACTGGAAATTCCAACGCAAGGTCTCGAGCCACGAGTTCAACACCATGTCACTCAGGAATTTCATCGAACAAGTGGTGGACATGGAGATATCGAACCGCCTCAACCTAATCCTCGAAACAGCCCGACAAACGGCGACGATCATCGAATTTCAGGACATCATCCAGAGGTTCGCTTTCGAGAACATCTGCCGAATCGCGTTCGGAGCAGCAGTTGTTTAAAGCGGGGACTGTGTCGGGCGATTCGATCCCGGTGGTTTTTGGCGGAGCAGAGAAGTGCGAGAGGGCGGTGGCGTGAAAGGTGGTGGTCGGACTTCAGTGCGTGGTGGTCGGAGGAGCAGAGGCGGTTGACGGTGGCGTTGTCGGGCGAGATCGAATTGTTGATTCCATCTTCCCGTTGCTGCTGCTATGTGAATTTGGATTTGTGGAAGGTAGTGGGGTGGGGTGAGGGTAAGATAGAGTAAGGGTATTTACGTACTTTCAAATACATTTTTTTGGCCTAATTGGAACTAAAAGGCTTAATTGACACGAAAATTAGAAATTGGCCTTATTGGTCAAAAAATGTTGAAAATTAGCCTTATTGTCATTTTTCCCATATAAATACAATATATTTTATTTTTATATTTATATTATTTTTTATACGAAAAAATTATTTTTATTTTGTAAAACTCTATACATGGATAACTCTTTATCTTTATAGTAAAATTTATAGTAAAAGGACATTAGGAGTTTCTACTGTAAAATACAATGGACAAGTGTAAGGCGGTCTTCTCATAATCTCATCTTTGTCGGCAACACCTTATTCGTTTCGATCTCTCCACTCCGAGCATTTCCTGCACATCTCTCTCTTATCATTTCTTCCAGGTAAATTGATTCATCCTTATTTTTGTGACCTTTTAGGTTATCGAGCTGCTTCAATGTATACTCATCTTTCTTCGGAATTTACCAGATCTGTTTATTTACTTGTTTGTTTGTTATTGCGACTTTTATTTTTCAATAGAAAAATCAAAGTGATCGGTGAGCAATCGAATTATGTATGTACATTATCTGATGATCCTGATTTAGTGTTCTCGATCTAATCGTCATAATTTGTTTTTTGTTTTTTTTAATTATGAGGTAGATTCGATTCGAATGCATATAGTTAGAAATGGAGGAATATCTCGATCGATCTTTCTATTATTCGTTCGGAGTTATTCGAATCTCGAATCCTGATGATAAGCTTTGTGAGGGTTTGTTGTTGGACAGATAATGGCGACGTCTCACACTTCTGATGCATCCGAAAGGGAAGTCAAGGAAAAAGGAGAGAAGGAAGACGAAGAAGAAAAGGGTGGATTCCTGGGTAAGGTCAAGGACTTCATCCATGACATAGGCGAGAAAATCGAGGAGACTATCGGGTTCGGAAAGCCCACCGCTGATGTCACCGGAATCCACATTCCCCACATCAGCCTCGAAAAGGCCGACTTAGTAGTCGACATCCTCATCACAAACCCAAACCCTGTCCCCATCCCTCTCATCGACATCAACTACTCGATCGAGAGCGATGGGAGGAAGCTAGTCTCCGGATTGATCCCTGATGCCGGAACTATCCATGCCCATGGTTCAGAGACAGTCAAGATTCCTGTTTGTATCGTGTACGATGATATCAAGAGCACGTATGCAGATATCCAGCCTGGGAGTGTAATCCCTTACAAAGTCAAGGTTGACCTCATAGTCGATGTCCCTGTTTTCGGGCGGCTTACTCTGCCTCTCGAGAAGACTGGAGAGATCCCGATACCTCACAAGCCGGCGATCGATGTGGAGAAGATTAAGTTCGACAAGTTCTCGTTCGAGGAGACTGTGGCGACTCTGCATGTGAAGCTGGAGAACAAGAACGATTTTGACCTCGGGCTTAAGGATCTTGACTACGAGATTTGGCTGTGTGAGGTGAGCATCGGTAAGGCCGAGCTCGCGAAGTCTGCTAATCTCGAGAAGAATGGGATTAGCTATATCGATGTTCCGATCACGTTTAGGCCCAAAGACTGTGGGTCTGCGCTTTGGGACATGATGAGAGGGAGGGGGACGGGTTACAGCATGAAGGGGACTATTCATGTGGACACGCCTTTTGGGTCGATGAAGCTGCCGATATCGAAGGAAGGGGGGACCACCAGTCTGAAGAAGAATAAGGAAGATAGAGGTGAAGACGATGATGATGATGATGAGGTATGTTATGGCTTGCTATAATTAATATGTGATGATATTCGATTATTGTGCGTACATTATTACTTGTAGACTCGTGTGCATGAATTCGTTTTCTTTGTATTACTTGTTGTGGTACATGCAGCCCCATTGTTGATCTTCGGTTTTTCTTTTGCAGGATTGAGGAATATAGTTCATGGAAGAGTGATTGTGTTGTGTTTGGACTTCGACTTTTCAGTATTTTTCGCAATAATAAACTATAGAAACTCGAACACAAACATTATTTTTGAAATGTTGAAGGTTGTGATGTTTATGCACTTGTGCTTATGACTATATATTTGTATTGGTTGTGGAAACGCTTATTGTGGATGAGTAATGGATTCGTTTTGTGATATCTTGTTTCTGTTGCTAGGATTCGTTCCTTGTTATTTAGTTTATTAGTAATGTAAGAGATTATCAAATTAGAACTATAACATAACTACATCTCTTATTGATTAAATAAAATGGAGATTAAGAAATAGATATCTTCAGAAAGACAATATAAAAAAAAAGTTGAGACATTTTAAGTTGATCAGAGATAAAATATTTCTTTGGAATATAAATTGAAAAAGAAGAAGTATATTTTATGTGTAACTAAAATTATCATCTATTTTATTTATAAAATGTAAAAAAAAAGTCTTTTGAAAGAGGAGATGATGAAATATTCTTCAAGTAAAAAAATGAAAATACTAATCCAAAAAATTTGTTTCAAAACAAATTTAATCTTATAAATTCAAAGAAATGCAATGCATAGTTTTTATGTACAATTTTACTCGTGTTGTTTCATTTAATTTGCAATTATTTAATTTATTAATTTAAAAATACATAGTGTTTTTTTAAATTAAAAAATCAATAAAATATTAGTATTGCTTACGGAGTAGATAAGAGGAAAACATTTTTGTTCACACTTGAGGAGCAAATATCAGACGAAAATGGAGGAAGGAAATGGAGAAGTGAAGCACATATTGCTTGCGAAATTCAAAGAAGGAATCACCGAACAACAAATCGAAGAATACACCAAACAGTATGCCAATCTCGTCAATCACGTTCCTTCAATGAAGTCCTTCGTCTGGTAATTTTACAGTCTCTTTCTCTCTATCTGTACGCGCGACCACGATAAGCTGTGGTAGGGATTCAATTTCACGTATTTGCTGCATTATATATTTCTGCGCATGTAAGATCTTAATAGTGTTTCATCTCGATCGAAAGAATCTGAATTTAGGGAAATTGTTTCAGTGAAGGGTTTCAAATCATCGCTCAAAAATAGCTTGAAATTTAGTCTCCTATCCAAGCAACATCGTGAATTTGTGTTTAGGGATTTGAAAAAATTTCGACTTCGTGAAATGGGACCTAGGATTTTTTTCATTTTTTCTTCCTCTTGGAGAACATTAGTCTACTTGAGTTTGAGTGAGATAACATGATTTGAACGATTACGGCTTCGTCGTACAAATATCAAAATTTGTTGGTTTATACTTTCACCAGCTCTAGTAATATTAATAATTGAAAATTGTATATATGAATTGGATCGTGAAAATGTGGTCTCCTGGATTTGGTTTTGTGTAGCTCGATTTCTTGCAAGACTTTAGTGTGTTATTCCATGTAAGTACCCTATAGAAGTCCTTCAGTTTTATAACTACTACTGTATAATCTGTTGTTAATTATGGTGGTTTTATAATACCAACTATCATCCTCGGTTTTTGTTGATCAGGCATTCTTTTGTCTATGTATTTGGTTAGCTTGTCTTCTGGTCAATATTTTGATGTATTGGAAATTGTGATTCATGTGTCGGTTAAACGGGTGCACTTGTATGCATTGGATAATTCTAGTACAATTCCTTGTGGCAGAGTAGTAAAACATGTTTTAAGAAATAATGTATACACACAAGTTTTTTATTTTCATGTCAAATACCGTTTATCCTAGGTTTGGTCAGGTTCTTGTTTAGGCTCTCTACAAAGCTAACTCTATCATGAATTTGTACTATATTTAACAGGGGCAAAGATGTGAGTGCTGAAAACATGCATCAAGGTTTCACTCATGTCTTCGAATCAACATTTGAAAGCACAGAAGGGGTTGCTGAATATGTTTCTCATCCAGTTCATGTTGAATTCGCAAACTTATTACTTCCTCAATTAGAGAAAGTGATTGTATTCGATTACAAGCCGACAAAGGTCAAAGTTTGAATCAGCCAGAGGATTGCGTTCTACTTCTTGTATGACTGTGTTCCTTCTATTACTTGTACTATAACTGTGTGCTTTTTCTTCGCGACAATGTCCTGAATAATTGATTGTGGTGTATTTTCCATTAAAAAACATTAAATTTTGTTGTCAAAATTACGAACAACCATATACCTAGCCTTCAACTCATAGCTCTTTCTCCATTTATTCGCTAAAATTCAAAACAAATAAATAACAAGACTCGAATCAACATTAAGGTGTTAGTAGAGCACATCGAAAAGCTCTGTTTTACTTGTACATACAGCAACAACGGCAAAACACCTACCATAATATCTACCTATCAACATCTCTAACATTCCATTATTTGCTATCACACATAGACTCAAGAAAAAAAAAGAAAAAAAGGAAAAAAATCGATCGATATTCCATCTCACTCGCTCCAAACTACACCATCGATAAAAAACTGCGGCAGATGATGTTCCAAGACAGCTAGCAACTCCAGCCTCTGTCCAGGCCCATCCAGCACAACACCTCCGAGCCTACTCCCGGCCTCCACCAGCTGCCCCCTGTGACTCTGAGACAGCAACTGCCCTCCAACTCCGACACATTCCCTATACAGCGGCAGGTAAGCTACAGCCACTCTCAAAGGAGCCGGCAGATCCCTCAAACAGATCGGAGAGCATCCCCACTTCATAATCCTCACCAAATTCGAGTAGTGCAATCCCCCGCGCCTCAGCCCGTCGTAAAAAGCCGCCTCCGACCAGTTCTCTCGGAGAAACGCCCTCAGCTCAGGCGCAACCGCCTCGTCGTCAGACCTGGCGATGCTGTCGGCCACCGCGTAGGTGGCGGCAGGATCGCCCAGGAAATCGGAGCGGAGGAGGAAGGCCACCCCTTCGAGGGACCCGCCGCTCCTCTCTCCGGCGGCCTTGAGGATCTCGACGCTTAGGGCGGCAAGGACGTGGTGGGGCACGTGGGGGAGGAGGTAGGCGGCAACTCCGACCTGGCTGCTGGAGGTGGCGGCTGTCAGGGCGAGGCAGAGCTCCATGTCCCGGCAGCCTCGCTGGACGAACCACTGGACGACAGGCATGCAGCCTCGCTCGGCTGCTCTCATCAACGGGCCGAGGAAAGCAATGGCGTTGCCTTCCTCCACTAGGCACTCCATGGTGCCGATTTTTGCGTAGTGGGAGGCGAAGCCTAGGGCTAGGTCGACGTCCACGTCCAAGCTGTTCCTTTGAGCAATCTGAATGGAAACATGTAGGGTTAGTGATGAGTGAGAAACATTAGTGTCTGCAATCATGATTGTCAGTACCTGCAACAAAATACGAACAAGTTCTGTACTCCCAAAACGTGAAGCCTCGAGAAAACATTGGTTTACATTGTCAGCACCCCCTTCAACCAGCATGCTCAACAATCCCTGGATTGCAGTAGCTGATATACCTGATGCCCAACCAGGATCAAATGAACTGGAGAATAATGTAAGAGGGAAGCATGCAGCATCAAAGGCCTCAGTGAAATCCTTCCCGGTGAGATGATTGCCAGCAAGATCTAAGAATGTTTTGAAAGCAGATAGCTGTAGTTGGATCTCAACAGGAGAATTATGACCCACTCTGTCACTATTACCCTGGCAGCGGGAATGGAAACTTATGCATTTAAGAGCCCACTCAGTAAACTTCTGAACCTTAGCACCAGCTTCTGCCTTCAAGACTTCATCTCCATTGCATTCCTGAAGCCTTTCGTGTAACCTGCCAGTGTAGAGGGTAAGAATCAGTAATCATAATGCCAAAATTTCAGTAATAGGACCAAAAGTTGAGGGGATTGCAGCAGCCAAGATTGTAGTCACTGCTCACTATTTATTTCATCATACAACTACTCAAAGATATCGTTATCAAATTCTGCTATTTCAAAATTATACAGCTTTATCTCCCTATTTCAATTGATACATAAATCATTAAAGTAAAATTTACTTTCTCTCCACTCCCTTTTCCTTCACCAAAATAAAATACTGTAATAATTAATTGGTCATCCATCTCTTTTAGACTTGTAATTGCATTGTTAGGAGTATCTCTTCTCCAGTTTTTAATTTCACATATAATAACAAATTTCACTTGGATCATTATTCATCATTATCTGCTTCCTCTTAAAACACTTTTAAATATCTACAATTGTGAATTCAGGAAGCAGGCACTGATCATAAAAATGTAGAGTATACCAACAAAAACACTTTCAAACAAGAATAGCCATCGTACTAACTTTTTTTTCATCTCAATGAACTTGTATGAAGAGCTCAAATATTTTACAGAGTTTCTTTAAATAAAATTTAATAATTAGATCCATATAATTCAAATATTAAAATAATCTCTCAGTTTACCACTTTTTAGCAGGTTCTCATATAAAAAATAGTGAGATAACACTAACATATGGATTGAGAGGCCGGTCAATGTTTCAAACAGTAACTTATGAAAGGAACAGGAATGAAAGTCTAGCTACACACAAAAACAATAGAGCTCCACATGTCCATCTACTAAAGAAGAGAGTGAACTTACATCATACTGCGTACAAAAATAATGCATGTACCTTTGTGCCATCACAGTAACAGTATCAGCCAGGCTCATGGTTCGACTCTGACAAGCAGAAACACAGGAGGCGAGAAATGAAGTCCTAAGTGCGGCTCGAGTAAAGTCATATGCCCCATTAGTAATGATCTTCTTGATCAATCCCGTAATTCCATGCAACTCCTGTTGAGTGCTCAAGAACCAAATAGAGTCCAAAGAAATGCACAGTGCATCATTTAGAGTCTGGGGATCAGCCAACAAGATCAGACTCTCAGAAAGCTCCCAGTCATGAGAACTCACAGCACCCTGAAACAACCGACCTAACTCGATTCTATCTTGCCGACTGAGCTTTTTCTCATTTTCAGAAGCAGACAATCTCGACTTAAGTTTCTCAGCAACACAGCTACAAGAACTTATGCTAAAATCTTCCTTGATAACAAGTGGAGCTTCTCTTGAGAAAACCACATTTCCGTGGCTTCCTCCATCACCCTTCTCCGGAGTAAAATCCACAATATCAGTAACGTGTTTTCCCTCGGTGCTTACACTCGATATTTCAGCCTCGGCAGTTTCCATCATTTCAAGTTCAGAGCATTGAGGCTCTCCTATATTAATCTGATTATCCCCAATATCTAAGCCATGGGTTTCGATTTCAGATTCGCTCTGGCTCACCCCTCCCATTACACAAACCTCCTTCCTCTCCATCCTTAGTCCAAGCAACTAACCCAACTCCAGAATCAAAACAAAGGGGTAAAAATAGTTAATTTTAAAATTTCAAACTTCCACCCATTCCCATCCCCTACTAGAAAAAATCTCAACCCAATGTCATCCGTTGATTTCTCTTGGTCTTTATTTATGGACACACGGAAAACTGAAAAAGAACAACAAAAAAAAAGGTACCAAATCAAAGATCAAATCCCTAAAATTTAGAACAGCGAGAACCCACGAATCATGTAAAAGATAAAACTTAAATCCCTAAAATTTAGAACAGAGAGAACCCATGAATCATGTCAAAACCCTTTCACTTCCGAACCTCGAAAATCAAAATACAGCAGAATCGGATCAACTATCAAATCCCTAGAAACATCAAATTTATATTATCCATCAATATAAACAATATATATATATATATACGTATATTTCAACAGTGCAAAAACAACAACCAATACGATGGAGGAAACAACACACCCAAAATCTCATCCAACAAAACTCCCAGAAAAAATGAAACGGGAAATTCTACGGAGCAAAACGACTCGAAACAAAATAAATAGCGGAATCATTTTTATTTTTCTTCTTAAGAATCAGAGAAATAAAAAAAAAATTAAAAAATAAATAAATAAAAGAGAGATATGGAGTAGAGAGAGAAAAAACGCACCTAAATAATTACGAGTGGAGAGAGAAACCACGTTGGTGGTTGCCTCTGTCTTTCTGTGTATGGTTCTCACTCCTCAGCTCTTTAGTTTTTTCCCCTTATTATATAAAGGGATTACTCCCTCGGTCCAAAGACAGTTGTCATACTTTCCTTTTTGGGGTGTCCAACAATAGTTGACACACCCCAAAAAAGGAAATAATTATTCTAACTTTTTCATTTTAATATACAATTTTATTCTACTTTACCCCACCTACTTTTTAAACTTACTCACAACTACTTTACTTTTCACTTTTAAAATATATTTTAATCCTTACTTTTCAATTAAAAAATAAAACAACAACAATTTTCTTAAACTCCGTGTCCAGGAAAGTATGACATCTATTAATGGCCGGAGGTAGTATTATATAAAGGGATGATGCTATTTATTTATTTTATTTATTTCAACTTTTTCGATAATAATTAGGGTAGAGTACAATAATTTAAATTTTGGTAGTATAAACAAAATGAAAAAAATATATATATTTAAAAAAACCAATAAATTTAGTAAATTCCGTTGTGAATAATCGTATATCGAAAATTAAGTATATTAATTTTAACTAACGATTACTGTTACGTGTGAAATTAATATAAAACGACGAACCTTTCGAATGTGACACGTAATTGACCACTCGTCTTATTCTGAAATTCAATGATTTAAGTCTTTAATTTGGTTTGATTTGCGTATACAAGTTCATTTGATATGAATATCGTGAAGATATCGATTTTGAATTATATTTCATGAAAATTGAATTACTACTTACTTCATTTGCCATTTTGAATTAGTCTCGATTACTATATTCAACATCGTTTCAATAATAAAGTAATTTAAAATGAAGAATTAAATGATAAAAATGTTGAATTTCATATTCATAATTTTACTATAACTTTTTTCTTGCACTATAATAATCAATCATTATTGATTTTATATTCGTATATTAATTAATGACTCATTTTCCTCTAAGTAACACACACGTACTTGACAGGGATAGAACATCTTTTCAATTTTCAATATTTAATTTATTTTTCTTTTTTGTTTAATTTAATTGGCAGTGACAAAGAATTTTCTATTTTCAGTTTTTTGTTGTTGGGATCTGTTTCAGTGAAAAGTCGCAATCGCCCACTTGTTGTTATGAAACAACTGCAGCCATATGTGAGGGTAGAATGGTAAAATCATTCCTTTGCTGGGCAAAATAAAGGATATTTCACCTGGGCAGTCAAACAGTCATCCTTTAGTTGTGATCGGACGGGTAGTTCGAATAAATCAATCCTGCAAGATCACCATCATGATAATCGAAACATTTTTTTTAGTAATCAGACAAAATTTAGAATAATTTGATTCAATTTTCGAAAAATGCCAATTAATCGAATAGTTGAAATTATGCAGTGTCAAAGAGAATTACATGGTCAATTGTTTTTTCAATCGTATTTTTATGAAAAGTGATTTTTTGAGTAAAGAATTAAAAATTACGATTCAATATTTTTTAAGCAAGGTTGAAAAATTGTTTGAATCTTCACTTTAACAAAAAAGAATTACAAGTACTCTTTATATTTCTTTAGGATTAAAAAATTTTCAAGTAAGGTTAAAAAAATTGTTTGAATCTTCATCAAAAAAGAATTACAAATACTCTTTAGGCATATGAAGTGTTCAAAATGTATAGATTTTTTTGTCTCGATTCGTAATTTGATTAATGTATTTGAAAAAATAAATAAAAGTATGAATAAAAATATTTATTTATATTTGACTATAATAATATATAAATACATATGATCAAACTTTTACTTACTTTTAAGTTTTGAGCATAATTTAATACTCCAGTAAATGTTAATTTAAAAATACGTAATTTAAATGTTAATTACTTTTTATTTTCACTTAATAAATACTCCATACAAAACGATGGCTATTTTCATCATCGGCTCAAACACAATATATTCCTATTTATATTTATTTACTCACGCCGAGAGACATTACATTACATTTTCCACTGATCTGGTTCATCTGCGGGTTGTTCAGATTATTCCGATTCGGCGACGATGGATGAAGAATACGATGTGATAGTGCTCGGGACGGGTCTCAAGGAATGCATCCTCAGCGGCCTTCTTTCCGTCGACGGCCTTAAGGTTACATTCTCCTTTTCTTTTCCCTACGAATTCAAATGTTTTCCGATTAGGGTTATCGTTTTTATGCATTTCGATCGGCGTGTAATAGATTGAAATCCTTCGTGTTTTTTCATCTGGTTTTTGGTGTTCTGTAATAGATCGTTTGTTTTTTCCTCTGTGATCTTCTAGTTTTGTATGCATTCGGTTATCCCCGATGTGACTGATTCCTCAATGAAGCGTTGAGTGTAATGCGATCTTCTTGTATTAATGGGTTTTGAAGTATTGTGTTTTCATGATCATTCATTCACGTGCAGAGCATTCAATGAAACTATTGATTTTCCTATTATGTCGTTTTTCGGACGCTGGTCCGTTTCTGGTTGTCTTAGTATTTCTAGAAATCTTGTGACCTGAAAGCTGAAATGATTGGTAGATATTGGGTGTCATTAGCGATAGTCCGTATTTATGGTTTTTGACGTGAAGCGTTTGACTAGTTCCATGATTGACGTGAAGCCCTTGTTGCAATATTTTCCTATAAGTAGTTGTAAAACTTGTTTTGACATTACGATTTCATTGCACCCTTGTTTGGTCTGGATATTCTCGTCAACTAGGTACTGCACATGGATCGAAATGACTATTATGGTGGAGAGTCAACTTCGCTCTATCTTGTTCAGGTATGTTTTTTTAATAATAATTTATAATAATGAAAGAGGTCGATCCACTGATCACTATCGTCAATATGTCTTATTTTGTGGACGTTGTTTTTCTTAATTATTCAGATGTGGAAGAGGTTTAGAGGAAGCGACCAGCCTCCCGCTCAGTTGGGTACAAGTAGAGAATATAATGTCGACATGGTCCCTAAGGTTTTTGCTTTTTACTATTCTTAATTTCTTACATTGTGGAACGTCCTCTCGGAAAATTATATCTGTTGGTTGTTTTCTTACGATGCCACTTCAATTCATCTAGTATATTTTGGCAAATGGTGCCCTGGTGCGGGTCCTCATTCATACTGGTGTTACGAAGTATTTGAATTTCAAAGCTGTTGATGGAAGCTTTGTGTACAACAGATCAAAGGTATTGTTTTTGCTTATATATATTACTATATGTGTGCGTTTTCATAGAAGTGATCGATTCATTTTGAATTCTTTGGTAAATTTAATGCAACAGATACACAAGGTGCCTGCAACTGACATGGAGGCCCTCAAATCTCCTCTCATGGGTATCTTTGAAAAGAGGCGTGCCCGGAAATTTTTCATTTATGTCCAAGATTACAAGGAAAGCAATCCTAAATCACATGAAGGAATGGATTTGACCAAAGTTACGACTAAAGAACTCATTTCGTAAGTCCTCTAAATTTTCTCATCTTTATGACTCAAATGACTTGTATTTTTATTTTATGATCATTGCATTAACTTAATGTTTGTCAGAATGTCAGTTTGAGCAATATAAGCTTGCCTTCTAGTTCTAGTATGAAGAGCTTCTGGTGCACCTTTTATGCACATGCACCGATGCATTTGTATTATTCCAAACATACTTATGGAAGAATAGTTGCAGTCTTAGTATAAATTTAGAATTCGAATCTTAAACAGAGATGGTTTCACATATGTGCTTTGCTGTTTGCGGTTTCCCGAGAGATTTATTTTTTAAATCCATGGAAATGATAGTGAGGAAAAAATTCATTGCTACTTATGTGTGTTAAGTGTTATCTGATCATCCAGACTTTGGAATTTTGTTTTGAACTTTAAGCTAAATAATGCCAAATTCATGTTCATAATCATAATTACAGCTCCATATTTGGTATGATTTTAATTTTTTGTTTTAGGGTTTACCCTCTCTAAAACAAAGAAAGATAGCATAACCGTATATTAAGCTTTAGGCTGAGCCATCATCACCAAATATTTGATTGGGTTCCTGTTTACTATTATGTTATGTATCTGCTTGTTAATTCACATACCTATTAAATATCTTACATTTTGAAACCCACACAGAAAGTATGGTCTTGATGACAACACTGTGGATTTTATTGGTCACGCCTTGGCTCTGCACAGAGATGACCGTTACTTAAATGAACCAGCGTTGGACACTGTGAAAAGGATGAAGGTAATCTACCTTCCTTGAGCAAGTGCTATTTTTTTTAACTATTATTTATAAGGTGTATAAGAAATCTTATTAATATGCTCTTCTGAATGTAGCTTTATGCAGAGTCTTTAGCACGGTTTGCTGGAGGATCACCATACATCTACCCTATGTATGGCCTTGGAGAGCTTCCTCAAGTCTGCATCTCTTCTCTATCTCTCTTTTTTGATTTGTACATTCGCCTTCTTATTATTCGTTTACTGTATTAAATTGTTTTTTCTCCCGCCGTCATTACTTTAAAATATACTATATCTTTTAGTTCTTACTTCTTACTGACTTTGCACTTGTGTTTCTATTAGGCATTTGCTCGTCTTAGTGCCGTTTATGGTGGGACATACATGTTGAGCAAACCTGATTGCAAGGTACTAAATAAAGCTATATGGGGCTGTATTTAGTTTGCCCAAAATGAAAGAGGATATTATCATATTGGCATGTATGTACTTTCAAAATATATAAATTACGAAGAACAACCCCTCCTTCTCTGTATTGTCGTTTGTCAGGCCGTTTATTCTTTTCAGATTTTTTGTCCAAATTATAGCCTAAATAGATTGGTAACATCAGCTGTCACCTTGTGGTCTCTGATGGGTGCTTGTAATTGTTGTCATGTTTTATGACTTGGTCCTCTCATTTTTTCTTTTTCATAAATGTTATGCTCATGCTCTGAAATGAAGTTGTCAAAATGACAGGTAGAGTTCGACGAGGGTGGCAAGGTCTGTGGAGTTACATCAGAAGGGGAAACAGCCAAGTGCAAAAAGGTTGTCTGTGATCCTTCGTACCTTCCCGATAAGGTAGTTTTTTAATCTTCTCATTTTGAAAGTATACTTTTATTATGTTTATTTCAAAAATCACTCACGTACTTGTCGAACATGCAAATCCTGGAAGTCTTTCCTTTTGTACTCGTTACATTAAAAAAATTCATTGATGTTGTTAGTTGCACCAGGCGCATTAGACAGATCACAAACGTGATTCTCTGTGTTTTAAAACCCGTTAGTTTTCAGCCTTCACATTTGATAAACAATAACAATATGATATGTGTTAAAAAGGTGAAAAAAGTTGGCAAAGTCGCTAGAGCTATTGCTATCATGAGCCACCCGATTCCAAATACCAATGATTCCCATTCTGCACAAGTTATTCTACCTCAGAAGCAGTTGGGCCGCAAATCAGACATGTAAGTCACTAGCCTGACCTTGTATGTAGAATATAAAATTTTCATTGTCTTGGATAATGGTATAGAAGATATAAAATCTCGTAATGTATGAGGACATTAATATTTAGAAGGTCCATCAGACGATAGGAAGTTGCACATAAATGTTTTTTTTTTTTAGAGTGCAATGAACAATGATAAATTTATGTGCTACTTTATGGAGTAGGTTAAGCGAAGAATGGTAACCTCGGTTTATTATTTAGATATGTTGTTACTTTACTGACTTTCGCACTGGTCGGCTATAACTTTCAAGATTACAACTGGAAGCTTTCTTGACTTGGGATGTAACTTGTCGATTCTTTTAGGTACCTGTTTTGTTGCTCTTATTCTCACAATGTTGCTCCAAAAGGGAAGTTCATTGCCTTTGTCTCAACCGAGGCAGAGACCGATAACCCTGAGACTGAACTGAAGGCAGGCATTGATCTTCTTGGAGCCGTGGATGAGATATTTTTTGAGACACTCGACAGATTTGAACCAGTCAACGATTCTTCTGTGGACAATTGCTTCATATCAACTGTAAGTCTCTATAGAAATAAACATTCCGGTTTACAGTGGTTGACTATTTCCATTATATTTACTTCCATTATACCTCTTTACATGACAGAGTTATGATGCCACCACTCACTTTGAGTCGACTGTTGAGGATGTGCTGAAGATGTATACAAAGATCACTGGGAAGGCAAGAGATTGTCACTTAAAGATAACACGTCTATTTATATGAAGTTTTCAGATAGGATCAAAAATCTAGTTGGGTATCAAGATCGCTTGTACAGTCGAAACTCACCATACCATTTTTTTTGTTCCCATTTCAGGTTCTCGATCTGAATGTGGATTTAAGCGCAGCAAGTGCTGCTGAGGAATGAGGGAGGAGTTTGACACTTATTGTCGCACCTGACCGTGTTTCTATCCAATTTTAGTTAGTAAGGATGACCGTGTTTCTATCCAATTTTAGTTAGTAAGGATGAGCAATAATGGATCTTCCCTTTGTTAGATTGGTGAATGACTGATGATTTTTTGTTGGTTGTTTGGATTTATGTCTTATGCACATCACGTAGTAGAAATGTAGTGAGAACTATTAATAACGAACGTTTTCCATTTTTTTTTATTAAATGGTTATTTTACATTTTTTTGACATAATTTTGCTAATTAGTAATTATTGTATTTTAAAAGTATTCTTAAAATTATATTTTATCTAAAGTAATAATAATAATATTTTTTGATTTTTTTTTTAAGATTAGGGTCTAATCCACCCACACTACTTAAATTTCACATCAAAACCCACTCTCCTCTGCATACTACTTATCGGCATTCGGCCGAGCCAGCCATCTCCAAAGGCCATCTTCGTCTCCGATGGAACACCTCAGCCGGTTTGGCTAAGAATCATCCCAAAGAACAAGATTCAATACCATCTCCGTCTCCGATGGAACACCTCAGCCGATTTGACTAAGAATCATCCCAAAGAACAAGATTCAATGGTGTGCTGCCGCTGTCGGGATTGTCGTGCTTGGGTTGGTGGTGTACGTGGTGGTGAACACCTCAGCCGATTTGACTAAGAATCATCCCAAAGAACAAGATTCAATGGTGTGCTGCCGCTGTCGGGATTGTCGTGCTTGGGTTGGTGGTGTACGTGGTGGTATACGTGATCCAGTTATTTGTCTGAAGCTTCCGAGTCCCCTAAAACTTTCTGGCAGTTCTTCTCAATGGCAAAAGGTTGAACAGGTTAGCGTGGTTGAGCAGTGGCAAAAGGTTGAGCAGGTTAGCGTGGTTGAGAGCATGTGGTTAAGCAGTGGTGAGCAGGCAAAAGGTTGAGAGCAGGTGGTTGAGCAGTGAGCAGGCAAAAGGTTGAGCATAGTTGGAGTAGGGGAGCATATTAAGAAAAAAATTATTTTGTTTGTCTTATTTATGAACTAGGATAATTATAGGCATAGTATCATTTTTTCTATGAAAATCGACAACCTTTTAATTTTTATATATTAAGATAATTAATTATATCTTGTTTAAAAATAATTGTTATTTAATTAAAATATTGTTGAAATATTGATATTTCTTATTAAAAAAATAATATAATTAACTATTTGTTAAAAAATATTACTTTTTTAAATATTCAATCCAAGATTTAGAAAAAAAATAGAATATCAATATCAATGCTGATTATATTAGTACTGACAATTCCTATCCAAAACTGTATTACTGGTTTCTCCAATTTTCGGCCCACAACTGAGGTGTTATGTTGCTCCTTTTCATGTTATTGATTATGAATGTCATGGTGATAGCTTTTCCTCCCTCTCTGAAAGATTAGACTATATTATTACTTACATTTTTTACAAGCTGTTAAAACACATCAAATCTTTGTTAATTGCCTTTTAGATATTTGCTTGAGAAAAAAGTTTATCAAAGTTAAGGAGTCCACTTTCTTACTTGATTTAATTAAAATATTGTTGAAATATTGATATTTTTTTATCTAAAAAAAGATAATTAAGTATTTGTTAAAAAATATTATTTTTTTAAATACTCAATCCAAGATTTAGAAAGAATGTCTTGTTTACCAAGAAAGGGTAAACTAGTCATTCACTAATTAATATATTCATAACAGAAATTTAACTTAAATTATATAATTGTAATGTGTTTTTAACTACAGCGAAGCAAGGGGTTTTAGGGTTAAGCAACATCCATCCACCGAGGATGAAGTTCGCCCGACAATCCAAGGATAGGATTAGGGTTTATCAGTGACCACCCAACCACTCAACCAACGGTATACTGTCCACCCTTTCATTTTGCATCATTATTTGTTTTATTTTATATTTTTTTTCTGGATTTTGGAGGAAATAAGGATCTTGCAGAAAATCACATTGTGACGGAATTATTTAAAAACTGTCGGAGATGTTCCTAAATTTAATTATTTAATGGCCACCCAACCCAATTGCAAATATTGTATGATATTGTAAAAAGAATAAATTGTATATAGCAGCTAAATCCTTTTAACCGCTAAATTCATGAATTGATATTTATTTTTTAATTTTAAATATTGTATGAATAAGCTATCAATTTTGTTTTAAAAAATATTATTTTTTAAATTTTTTTTTTAAATACTCAATCCAAGATTTAGAAAAAAAAAAGAATATCAAGGTTGATTATTATTAGTAATTTTAATTTATCAATTAAAATTAAATCAATAAAAATATAATTTAATTGATTTAATTTTAAAAGTTTCACAATTCTCTTTTAAAAGTGTTATGTAATATGTGGAGCAGTTTATCAATTAAAATTTAATCAATAAAATTATAATTTAATTGATTTAATTTTAAAAGTTTGACCATTCTCTTTAAGAGTGTTCTTTTTCATAATTGTAATATGTGGAAGTTTATCAATTAAAATTTAATCAATAAAATTATAATTTAATTGATTTAATTTTAAAAGTTTGACCATTCTCTTTAAGAGTGTTCTTTTTCATAATTGTAATATGTGGAGCATAAAAAAAATATGAAGATTAATTAATTACTGAAATATAAAAAAACAAAAAATGACACATAAAATGAAAATTAATAAAATAACTAAAATGAAGATTAATTAATCACTTGAAATATGTGGAGTTAAATATGTGGAGCATATCTTTGTTTTGATGATTAATTAATTAGTGAAACAAAAAACCACAAAAAAGTGAAATAAAAATTAATTAATAAATATGTGTAGGATTATAAAAAATAAAAAAACCTTTAAATTAATTATTTTGAAAGAGTATCATTATATAATAATAAAATTTTAAATTAATTATTTTATGATTACTTAATTACTTAACATTATATAATAATAATTTTTTAAATTAATTATTTTATGATTACTTAATTAATTAACATTGGAGTATCATGGAAAAACAACAATGAGTATCATGGAAAATTTTGATAAAAATTTTCCAAATAAAAATTTTCCAAATAAAATTTTCATATTTAAAATTTCATATTTAAAATTAGATTTATATATTATTTTTTTAATTTGCGATATTTAAAATTTTCCAAATAAAAAAATAAAAAAATAACCTTGTGTAATCAAATATAATAAAAATACATGCAAAATCTCGTAACATGTTATGCTTATTAACACGAAATCTTTTTTTTTCTAAGTTTCAATTTAATTTATTATAGTATCATTTTGTAGGCTCAAATAATTAATGGTTTCTAACAATCTAAAAGTGTTATTTGTTCTAAGAGCATCCTCAATGGTAGGTACAATTCTTACATGGCATGGAATTGCACTTAGGTACACCATTGGGGACTTGAATACAAATAGGAGAGAGAATTTTGGAGTATCTAATATTAGATACTAGGTACAAATTAAAATGGTGTTTTATTTTATGGGTGATACATATTTGTACCTCAAACCATTAGGATGTTGAGGTATAAATTCATATGTACAAATTATTGATGATGTGTCAAATAAATTGTACCTATGTTGAGGTACACCATTGAAGATGCTCTAATGCGTTAATCTCATTCTACATGTTATGTACTTTCTTAACATTGGAAAGAGAGATAGGGTAATTTTTAAATAATAAAATTAAGGGGCGAATTTAAGAATAATCTCACCTTAAAAGTACTTTCTTAACATTGGAAAGAGAGATAGGGTATTGCCGTAAATACACAAGAGTAATTTTTATTTTTAAATAATAAAATTAAGGGGCGAATTTAAGAATAAACTCACCCTGCAAAAACAAGAATTAAAACACTTGCTTCATCACTCTCCTTCTCTCCCAGAGACGAACTGTGTGTACGTGTTTTTTCTGCTCATCCTTTTCTAATATCGCATTCATTCAATTTGAAGTATATGTGTGTATATTCATGTATCTATTTCATGGAATTGTATATGATTTATTGCTTTGAAACTGCTGCGATTCAAAAATATATTCGCTGAAATTGCCGCTATTTGATTCTTGTCGATCTCTGCAAATAGAGAGGTTGTACTGAAAAAATAACCAGGGTCATTTTCAATACATGGAACAAAATTGAGCTATTCGTCTTCGAGAAAGTCAGTCTTAGAAGTTAGAAATTTGGCTGCACCTGTAATTTCACACTTAAATACATATCAGTAAAATCTTCGGAAAATATTTTCTGATCAGTTTGTTATTTGGTTGCTTGACTCTGAAAATCTTGTATCTGTCTATGTTTTTGGTTTTTCTGAAGAGAGCTGATACTCTAAGTAGCGCCCAATACTATATTCACTAATTAAAGTAAAATGGGCCCGGATTCGAAACGGGGCATTTGGAGGAGTGAAAACTGGGGCGGGTGGAGTTGGGCTTTCTCGGCATTCTTGGGAATAATGCTGCTTCACGGTTTGGCCATTTTGTTGTTTACAAGAGGTTTCCTTCTCACTCGCACCGAGCTATCCCTGCACAGCAAGTGCAATGACGTTGCCGAGTCTCCTTGCTTTCCTCCAAATGATCAAAGTGCTAACAGAAGTTGTTGGACCAAACCTGTTGTCAATCGTCTTGTCATCGTTGTTCTCGATGCTATCAGGTTCACCGTAGGTTTATTTTTTATTCTTTTTTTATTACATATGATTCAATTCTAGTAAATGATCACTGAGTGTTTCTGGTGTATGTCCTGTTGCAGGTTTGATTTTGTTGCTCCAAGCTCATTTTTTCCAGGCAAGTATATCGATTTCCTTTGAAGTGGTTTTATTCTCCATTTTCATCTTGCCCAAATAATGTGCATATGAAATATTTTGCTTTACATTAGAGAATTTTTAGTCCCCTATTCCAAATTTCAGTTTATATTTATTTAATTACATTTTTTAATGTTTATTATTTTTGCTAGAGAAGAAACCTTGGATGGATAAATTACAAGTGTTCCACGACTTTGCAAGTCGGAAAAATTCATCATCTATGATTTTCAAAGCTATAGCGGATCCCCCTACAACTAGTTTGCAGCGGTTAAAGGTGAATATTATAGGTTTTACTTTTCCATTTATTTTTATGTAGTTGTTTCATGGCTATCTCAACTGCTTCAGTACACGAGGATTCACCTATCGTTCTCTATGGAAATCTGTTTTATTATCCAATAGGATAGTGATAGTGTCCATGTACATCAACGTTTTGGCTTGAAATCAGCTAATACATTCTATTTGATATAGATGTAATTTTGTCATTTCTTTCATTCAGTCATAGTCTTGGAAGCATTGGCTCAGTTCATGCATTCAGTAAACCAGTTCAGTTTCCCCGCATCATTTCATTCATCTCAAATCTCAATCAAAAAAGATTTATTTGGATTTATTGTTACATCGGAAACTGAATCCCTCCATTATTTTTTTATCTTTCAGGGTCTGACTACTGGTGGACTTCCGACATTTATTGATGTAGGAAATAGTTTTGGTGCTCCAGCAATTGTTGAAGATAACTTGATACATCAGGTCTACCCCTACATCTGACTGAATTTCGAAATATTGATTTACTAAATCAGACCTCTCATGCATTTTTAATCAAATCTTGCTTATAGTTGGTGCAAAGCGGAAAACGTGTGGTGATGATGGGGGATGACACGTGGTCACAACTGTTTCCGCATCATTTTGTTAGATCTCATCCTTTCCCGTCTTTTAATGTCAAAGACCTTGATACGGTATAAGTTCTTTCAAGTATTTTTCTTACTTATAATCATTTGTTATGGAAGAGCTATTCCTCTCCTCGTCAAAGTTAGTGAAGATGACTAGATTCCTAATTAATTTAATATGAAAGGGTTCTTACCTATATTTTTCCATTGGATTTTGAATCCTCAATGACATTTTGTTTGCCAGGTAGACAACGGGTGCATAACAAACTTATTCCCCACCCTGTACGAGGACGACTGGGATGTGCTAATAGCTCATTTTCTGGGTGTGGTGAGACTTCTTTTATTTACTATAGCTATTTTGTTTCATCTCTGATCTCTTGTTGTATCAGGTGAGATTCATATCAATTAGCCTTTTCAGCTATATATTAAAGCAAATGAACCTTTTCTCCTACCCATGTTTTGGAAGAAAAATGTGAATATAACCACTTTTAGGGAAAAAATCAGAACTTGAATGAAGGAATAAGTCATAGCTGCTACAAAAATGCTGTTTAAATAAATAATTCCCGTTAGCATTTATTTAACGTGGCCTGTAAAGCCTTCGTCTGTTTTTTCTTCATATACATATTATACTAAAGCAAGTTTTTTTCCTATTAGTATTTAACCTCAAGATTCCATTGCAACATTGTAAGCCTTCATTGTAACATGTAACATTACAGGAAAGATTTCACTAATTATGAATATGCGATGCAGGATCATGCTGGCCATATATTTGGTGTCGATTCTAACCCAATGATAGAAAAGTTGGAGCAATACAATGAAATAATAAAGGTATCTTTTGCTAGTACTAATAATCCAAGGGAAAACCCCTCTACTGTGGAATGAATGCCTATTTCTAATTGTATGTAAGGAGATGATACTTCTTATTAGAAAGTTATTGGAGTACTGGAGAGCAAAAGTGAGCCTGGTGGTATACATGAAAACACAATGCTTCTCGTTATGGGAGACCATGGTCAAACCCTCAATGGTGATCATGGAGGAGGCACTGCCGAGGAGGTGCCACCTCTCTCTGGTTTTCTTTGGGGTGTGAAATGTCTAATAAAAACCTTCTAACCAACGAGCTTCTGATGCAGGTGGAAACAGCACTGTTTGCGTTCAGTTCAAAGAAGCCTTCAACTCCTCTACTTACGACGGTTGATACTTTGTCTTGCCAACTAGATACGGTATTTTTCTTAAAGCAAGATTGCTAGAGTACATATTATGTTAATGCCAACTATGAAGAAAGTTTAAGTGGTCAGAGAGTAGTTTAAAGAATCAAGAATCTTACAAGATAAAAAATTGAATTTTGTGAAACGAAGATTGCAAGAGCTGATATACCGTTTGAGTGATCAACATTCTACACTACATTTTTTTATCAGAGCCACAACCAATACAAAAGAAACTTTCACTCCAATGACGTATATGTTTTTTAATGCTCCTTTGGTTGGGGTAAAGATTTCCATTTGATTTCTTTGTAATTTTAAAATATGACCCGTCCCTCCCTCTTCTTTCTTTATAACATTAGAAACTCATCAATTTGCAATAATTAAGTTGTTTTAGCAGAGACCTCACTATTCTGTGCTTATTTTGCTACCTTTTTTTGAACATCGATCAATATCTATAAGTTCTTTAAGACTTTGAATGTGCCAATCCTTCTGATTATGTGATTTTTTTAATCTACAGCATGGGAGGAGGATTTGCATTAACTCAATTCAACAGGTCTATTAAATTGAATCACCTGTAGATGCTCTAAAATCACTGGCTTAAGATTGCCAAGGAATTTTACTAAATTGGGCCTATATTTTCAGCTTGATTTTGCAGCCACTGTATCTGCTCTGTTAGGTATTCCATTTCCTTTCGGAAGGTATGTATTAAGAAACATGTGGAGAGCTGTACTATCCTTTTTTTTCTCTTAACTATTATTTTAGTGTTTATTATTAACTTAAAATTTTAAATTTTCAAAGAACTGGTAATTATCTCTCTTTGCTGTGAAGTTTCTTTTATACAACAATCGGAGCCACTGGGGCCTTAACAAATCTATAATGATAAATAAGATCTGCCATCACTTGTTTTTTACTGTGTTCGTATCTTGATTCATTTAGGCTCCCCCGAGTTAAGTAATCTTGGCTACCAAACTGTAGTTGGGTTTCTCATGTTTATTGCTTTAGGTTCTGAATTATAGTGTGTTTTGATCTCTACGTTAAGATTCTTATCCAAATATGAAACAGCAGTACAGTGCTTGCCATAAGTCTGTTGGAACACTGTTGATAGTTGTATATGTGTGTGTTTGTGTCTTTCAAATTTGTTTTGAACTCCATATTTGAAGTTTTTCTGGTGTGGCTAACCACATAGCCTATTTTTACAGTATTGGCCGTGTTAATCCTGAACTCTTCTCCTTAGCAAGTGGTACATTGAGTCAGGAAAAGTCGACCAATGGCGATGATCGAAGTCCATCAGAAGGTAAAAATTGGATGCAGAATTATGTCAATGTCCTCTGTATTAATTCTTGGCAGGTACATGGTTTTCTTGTTTTTTTTCTGTTTTTTCCCTGCTGTAAAGGCTTAACTCTTTTCTTTTTTCTAGATATATTCATTGTTTGTTATTTATTTCCAAAACATGACTGTAGAACTATGTTTTGGTTTATCTTATTTTCCGCTGCAAAATTTATGTTTGTGTTCTACTGCCAATGACTCAAGTGAACTTAATGTAAAGTTCACCTTGTACACATTTAGAGGAATGTTTAGTTATGTGGTTATTTTATGGAACGTTATTGGAGTAATTGAGTTCTGATGTGACATATCTGAAAATGTATACATTAATAGAGAAATACAATTGATAATACACGTTTGATTTTGTTTAAGGACTTGGAATTGAAAATAGTTGTATTTTATTGGAAAAGCAACAAACATTCCCAAAGTGACGTGGCCTGTGCCTGAACATTTACATTCTTTAACTTCTATTAATTTTTCAATCTTCCACTTGCCTTTTGGGTGGCTGCTTCTCTAACTTATTCTTTAGTTTGTTTTTGGGGTCGGCTTTATGAAGGAGTAGGTGATTTCCAACACTTTATGCACTTCTTGACCAATTTTGGAGAATATAAATGTGTATTGTGTAATTTGGGCCTGTGAGATGTGATGTGTATGTGAATGTGATGATCAGTTGAAAATAGTGTTTTTAATATTCTCCTTTAAAATGTGAGTTCTGATTTGTAAGGTATCTTGTAACTTGATTGTAGGCACTTGCATGGTTTTGAAATAAAAATATTGACCACGTATTTATTCCTTCACGAACTCTAACTGATTCTATGAGTTCGGATTTACTTATGCAGGTAAAGAAATACATTGATGTCTACTCGTCCTTGACATTAATTGGGTTTTCGGAGAAGGAATTGCTGCATGTATCAGAGTTGTATTCTAAGGCACATGAACTTTGGTCAACCACTTCGAAGATCTATTCAGGCAAAAGTCTAAGGGATTCCGCATTATCACCTTTACTAAAACAGCAACTTGATGCATACTCTGCATTTTTGGAAAGTGTTTCTATTCTAGCACGATCCAGCTGGACTGAATTTAATTTAAGGATGATGGGCATAGGCTTCTCCATCATGCTGAGTTCACTTTTTCTGCACGTATTTCTTATCAGGAGACTGGACAAGCTGTGTGGGGCTCATTCTAGCGTGCCTGAACATTCTTGGAAATTGTTTGCGTTAAGTTTTGCTTGTATTGTAGTGATGATACGTGCTTGGAGTTTCCTCTCTAACAGTTTTATTTGTAAGCACTTATCTATCTTTTTCCCCTTACTAAACACTCGTTAAATCTTCTTGTCTGTTCTTTGACTTTTGTCCTCATCCCTCACTCTGAGATGCAGTGGAAGAAGGGCGAGTGGCTAGTTTTCTTTTGGCCTCAACTGCCATAATTCAACTACGTTTTGCAATAACGAAGAAAATGATGCTACTTGAAGTAAGTTCCTTTTTTCTTTTTCTATCTTGAATCTTTATGCCTCTTGTTTATAATGGACTTACAATGTTCGTTGGAACCGCAGGCACTCGTGCTTTGCCTTATGGTTCCTTTGCTCAGATTCAGTATTGAACTTGGGCAATTGAAGCAAGCTGTGAATTCATTATTCCTGAAGGTTGACCCTTCAAGGACTTTAGGCATTGACAGTGGTTCTCACTTATGGGTATATGTTGCTGAGGTCCTGCCAATATTAGCTCTTATTCTTGTTGGTTTCTTGCTGTACAAGTGCATCTCTAATGCCTCCCAAGGAATCTTAAAGTATGTCGTCCTAGGAACTTTGCTTAATTACATGCTCATACCCTTGCATTGGGCCGCTGATAGCAGTCTATTGAGGGAGCACATGTTGCTTTGGGGTGTAACTGGTAACCTAATTCCTCGAGTGACCTATGCTGCTGGACTTCTACAACTGCTATTATTGGCTACATATCAAATGACTATTAGGAAGAAAATTTTGAATTTGGAAGAAAATACAGTTGCGAAAGCATTGGCCTTGTTATCTGCTTGGTGTCCAACAATCATTATTTTGTCTGGCAAACAAGGTCCCTTGGCTGTCTTGGCATTATTCATTGGAGGTACTTTGTCTTAATTGTGCTGAAAGATTTGAACTAGCATTTAATTGGTTAGTTAGAATTAAGACTAATATTGATATTATTCCTATTTAATCGCTCTCTTTCCTCGTAATCTTCTATCATATGTTTTCTCTTTAGTGTGAGTAACACAGGGTGGTGGTTAATTAGAAATTGGCTCTTTCAAATTACTAATGAGTAGTAATATACCGTCTCTGATTTTGTATCTCAACATAGGGTGGTGCTTAATTAGGTTAATGGCACTGGAGCAGGATGCCAAAAAAGACTCTTTCGGATCTTCTCACTCGTATGCACTTCCTGTAACTCAATGGAGCCTTCTGGCTGTGTGCATGTTTTTCTGCACAGGTCATTGGTAAGGATTTGCACCATTTTCAAGGTTTAAGCACATTGCTAAAGATATAAACTGCCCTGTGATATTGTCTGATTTGGTCTTGGAGGCATTAATAGTTTCTGCAACCATATATTATGATCCAATAAGATGCACAAGACAAAACACCTAAAATAATAGAAAACTACTTGGCTAGTATTTCTGGTTCATGGGTGTCACCGATTTTCAGCTCTCTTTTTGTGCTTTCCTCCATTTTGATCCTGATGTTTTTTGTAACTAAAAAATTATTGCAGGTGTGCTTTTGATGGTCTCAGATATGCAGCTGCATTTGTTGGGTGAGACAACGCGTCTTTCATTTTATTCTGTTTTCACTTTATTTGGGGAATGAACTTTGAAGCTCTTCTAAGTTCTACCTGTAAAAGGAGACCATTGGGATTAACACAAACGATATTTATTTATGTTCTGAAGTAACCTCTTTCTTTCAAGGCCAAAGATATGGTAACTAAGTGCATTCGAATGAAAATTTTGTTTTATGCATCTCAGGTTTGATGAATTCCACCTCGTCCGTCAAGCAATCCTTCTCACCATCGACACATTTGGCTTCTCTCACATTCTCCCTATATTTGGGCTTCCATTACTTGTTGCATGCTGTTATCCTCTGAGCCAGAACCAAAAAATATTTTCTATGAGATTATGTCAAGTAAGTTTCTTTCTGAGATCATCTCATAACTTGAGTTGTGATTTACTAATCTCCAACCTTGTGCTTTCAGGTGTACCTGATGTATGGATTCATTGCAGCGATAACTGTCACGTTCACACTACTTTGTGTTACAATACAAAGACGACATTTGATGGTACGTACCTTCCTATCTTTGGTCTTACTTCCATTTGAGTTCACGTGTCGAGAAAATACAGTGTATAACATGCTTCGACTGTATTTTTCGGTACAGGTCTGGGGATTATTTGCGCCGAAGTTTGTTTTCGATGTCGTGGGTCTTGTTCTAGGTGACATCTTGATACTTGTGTCAGCAATGTATTATATCTCATGAACGCTGCAAAATGAGTTTTGGCAATTAGAATATTTAGGGAATTAACAAAGCATGGTTTCTGATCCTCAAATTGATCAACTATTTTTTCTTCATATTTTGATGTACATAATATTTTTAATATAAAAATCATGAGATGCACCTCTCAAGAGTTGAAAATTTATTATTACAGTACATCTAAATTGTTAGAAACCATTATTATAATTGTGTTTATGAAAATAAAAAAGAATTATATTTTTATTTAATTAAATTTCAATGGTCCAAGAAAAAAATAAAATTTGAATAATAATAAGGAAAACAAAAATACTTGTAACAATTTAATTCTTCAATGGAAATACTCTATAAAAAATGTGGAGATTTGTCGAGCAAAAGCTTTTTGGATTTTTGCGAGTGTACGACCCTTTCTGGGGGTTTTATATATGAAGGGTTTTATAAATGAAGCCGTAAAAATAAATAATTGTTATGAATATTATTATATTATAGTGAATGACTTGTTGGCTAAGTCAGAAACCCTAGTTTGTATCCTATATAAAGGGGTCTCCCCATATGAATGAATACAACAATTCATAAGAATTCTATTCTCCTCTCATATTGTTTCTCTTTCTACTATATTATTCTTTCTCAATTCTCTTGAGTTTATAACACGTTATCAGCACGAAAGCTCAACCGCGTTCTTCATCGAAGTTCTACTTATCCAAGATCCGAACTCCAAGGCAAGAATTTATATGTTTGTTTATATTCATTAATAATTATAAATATATCTACTTCTACTCCCTTCTTCTTAAATTCATATGTTCCCGAAGAACATTATAACCTGATATTCCTGAAGTAATATCATATGTTCCCGAAGAACATTATAATCTGATATTCTTGAAGTAATATCATATGTTCTCGAAGAACATTGTAATCTGATATTCTTGAAGTAATATCAAATTAATTATGCTTAGTAAATCGATTAAATTTTTAATGTTCATGAAGAACAGTGTGACATGATATTCCCGAAATTAATATTAAAAATTAAATGTTCTTGAAGAACATGATATGATAATCCTGACCAAATATTAAAATTAAATCTTCCTGAAGAAAGATCGTGATATGATATTCCTGTAGAAATATCAATATCAAATTGATTAGGATTATTTACTAATAATCTCGAATAATATTTTTGAAACTTCACCGTGAAAGATCCACTAGTCTTGTGGAAAGATTTAAAAGAAAGATACGATCACCCGAAGTTGGTCGTACTACCAAAACGTGGTATGTTTTACTCCATATTCGATTACAAGATTTGAAATTTGTCGAGGCATTCTGAATAAATTGATTGTGGACAAATCATGAAGTCCGACTCACAAGTTTGAGTCGCATTGTAATTTGATATTCCTGAAGAAATATCAAATCAATTATTCTTAATATATCAATTAAATTGAATGTTCCTGAAGAACGTAAACTTTATTTTAAATATTATATTGATCGTTCTGGAAGAACATCATGATTTGATATTATTCGATAAATATCAAATTAAATTGCTCCCGTAGTAGCAATTATGTTTTAAATGTCCTGAAGAACATTAACAAAATTAAATTTTAAATGTTCTTGAATAATATCATGATATGATATTCCCGCAGAAATATCAAATCAAATTGCTTCTGGTGTAGCAATTAAACTTTATATTTTAAATCGATATTGATATAATACAAAATATTCTTGAAAGAATATTTTTATTGATTGCTCCCGAAGAAGCAAAGTTCAA
The DNA here is from genome assembly GCA_954870475.1 of Euphrasia confusa. Taxonomy (NCBI): domain Eukaryota; kingdom Viridiplantae; phylum Streptophyta; class Magnoliopsida; order Lamiales; family Orobanchaceae; genus Euphrasia; species Euphrasia confusa. The sequence continues at coordinate 41,326,008 of OX940956.1, read as the reverse complement.
ACATTAAATGTTTTTAATAAGGTCACAACATAATACTCATAATAGCCAAGTTCGATTGTTCTCGTCATATGAATTATCCCTGAAGGATATATTTTGGAAATCGAGAACAAATGTAGCTTATTATGTGAGTACTCATGGAAGAAAGTCGATTTCAATTAAATTTAATTTCTGAGAAAATTATATATTGAAATTTATTTTGATCCCGAAGGATCATTGATTGGTAAAGATACTGTATCCCCGAAGGATCGTTGGTAAAGTTATGCAAATGATAACATATTAAGAGTGAGCTCCGGAAGAGTTTTACTAATTATCCCCACGAGTACTAAAAATGTACTTAAAAATGAAAATGATGCATATCATGATTAAGTGCGTGGAAATGAATCAAACATTTCTCATCTGCGAAAATAAAAAATAAGGTATATTAAATATCTCGAGCCCACGATCCAGAAGATCACGATCCAGAAGATCGATTTATAGCAATTACGCTGATTTGCATATTTAAGGAAGATCATTTCTCGGCATTATGAGAGATAAGAATATAAAAGATATAAATGCCGAAAAATTTCATTGAATGAAAAAGATCTTCAATTCTTGATCCACGCACGAATCAATTGAACCCGAAGTTCATTAAAATAAGTGACTTGCAATATTCAGCAAGTAATCTGCCAAATTAATGAAGGTGTGACAAAATCACATATATTTGTGATAAATGAACTATAAGAGTTCAAATACAAAAGAGATCAACTCAAATGTTGATTCTAATATACGCCTGAAGCGTAGTAGATCGATCTTAAGATATAAAATAAATCCGCGGAAATACAAAGAAATTAAGTCACCCTCAGAATCTCCTGAAGAGAGTTAGATGGAAATCCCATTGAAAAAGTATGTGCACATGATAAGAGAAAATTGTGGGATTGCGGAACAACCAAATTAAATATTTTGGGAAATGATGAAAGATTTGGTTTATAGAATGAATTGTCATCAACATGGAAAAAGTCGCCAACGACATATTTGCCTCAAGAAGTTGCTCTAGAAAATTTGGATCCAAAGCTTAAATCAATGATAGTGTGCCAGCAGCACTCAGAAAATAAGAAACGAGCAATTGAGGCTGAGCATGACTCGCTAAATAGAAGAAATATTTTGACTCTATAATACACACCTCAAAATATTATCCCAGAAGGATATATGTGGGTTTTCGTACGAAAAACGAGCAATGATGTGGTGAGATATAAAAGCGAGATTAGTTGCTCAAGAGTTTTTCGCAGAAACTCGATGTTAATCAAATATTTTGAAAGATGACATTAAGTTCCGCTACCTTATACTTCTGGCAGCAACAACGATAAATATAGATATGCATAAATGTATGATTTGACCATGTAGAAGTCATTAGAAAGATACATACATGAAAATTCTGGATGGATTTTAAAATTCCTGAAATGAAAGGAAATGAAAATCAGAATATGTACAATATCATATTACTATGTCATTATGGACACAAATGATATTGAAGACAAGGTCCCGAAGATCAGTGATTTTGGTCCCGAAGACCAGTGAATCAGTGATTGCACTCTTTTTCCCTCTACTAAGTTTTTCCCACGGGGTTTTCTTAGTTAAAGGTTTTTAACGAGACAATCAACACAATATAAATGTGAATGTCGTGTACTCTTTTCCTCGAGTATTTTTTCCTACAAGGTTTTATAACGAGGTTTTTAACGAGGCATGTACGTCACTCGATATGAGTTTCTTTTCAAAATAAACTGACATATTGAACCTGAAGTTCAAAAGAAAAATATAATCTTCTAGATGATTGTGAATTGAAGTTCACATTATTCATTTGTTAAGGATTGTATATTCGACATTAGACGCATCTTATATACTCCTGAAGAGTTACCGTCCGGTTATAGCAATTGCGAATGCTCTAGTCAATATAGATGTCTGGTAAAGGCATGTCCCAAAAGGACGAAAAATATACAATGATACAAATGAACGTGAAACTCGACAATTCGAAGATTGTGTCCTGAAGACCAAAATGTATACTTGAATAACTAAGTTTTTCCTATGTGGTTTTATTAGTTACATGTTTTAATGAGACTGGTTGATCACCAATAACTACGTTCAAATAAATCAAAGATCTTCGGTGATTACAATCAGGGGGAGCAAGCTGTACTCTTTTTCCTTCGTCGAGGTTTTATCCCACTGGGTTTTCCTGGCAAGGTTTTAACGAGGCAGCAATCCTGTAAATAGTCATTCAAGGGGGAGTGTTATGAATATTATTATATTATAGTGAATGACTTGTTGGCTAAGTCAGAAACCCTAGTTTGTATCCTATATAAAGGGGTCTCCCCATATGAATGAATACAACAATTCATAAGAATTCTATTCTCCTCTCATATTGTTTCTCTTTCTACTATATTATTCTTTCTACTAACAATAATGAAGTACTTGAGTACCAATACCTATATCATGCTCCTAGGAGTACATTTAAAATCGTACTCCCACCCTTTAAAATATAAAAGCCCAATAAAATTATCATTTAATAATTAAGAAATCTTCATTTCAAAAAATAATTATTATATTCTTTAAATTAGCATACTAATGAATATATTACCATACACAATGAATATTTATCAATAAATAAATGAAGATATAATGCTGGGTGTACAATTAGAATCGTACTCCTAGGAACAAGGTATAAATTGCCCTTGAGTACTATATTTTTATCCAATTAATTTCCGATTTCAACCCTACACAAAAATGTATATACACAATGAAACAACATTTCTTAGTTATATCTCCAAATATTCTATAAAAAAATGTTAGGGTGAATGATATATTAATATCTATATATTACACATTTATTTTTACATACATTTCTAAAATTTAATATTATTGTTTTTTTAATCGATTAAGAGGTTGATTAATTAAAATAATAATATACATATTTTATAATATTATTTAAAATAAATAAATGAATATAAGAGATCATATACAGATATGTTGATAATTTATCTAAATTAGTAAAATTTTCTGGTTCTACTTAGTTTCATAAATAAAAAAAATACTCATAAATTAATAACTTTTTTAAATTAATAAAATTTTACTGTCCCAATGCTATTAATTTATAGAAGTTTTAAGATTAGCATTCGTAAATTATAAAATCAATTTCAAAAAATTGTCGCGCATGTGTTGTGCTTTTGCGTCCCATCCTGTTCGTTCCATGGATGGGCCTGGGCTTATATTAAATCTTCGTAACATCCACTTACCATTCTATTGGGCCTGATTATGGCCCTCATATTCATAATTGGGCCTGTATATATATAGACTTTGACATTCGCAAACTCTCCTTCGAATTCCCGTCGCCGTATCTCTCTCAAAAAACCTGGCCGTTCAGTGAAGATGAAATTGGACGTGAATGCTCTGCGATATCTATCCAAAGATGATTTTTGGGTTCTTACTGCCGTCGAAATGGGCATGCGAAATGTTCGTCCTTCTTCCTTCTTCTTTTTTCAGCACTAAAAAAAATCATTTTGTTCGTATAAAAATTGATTTTTGCTGTTGTTTTTGTTTCCTGTTCGACGCTCTTAGCACGAAATTGTTCCGTCGGAACTGATATCCCGAATCGCGTCTCTCAAGTGAGTTTTTTTTTCTCTTTCAGCGATGCGTTAATTGTTAATACTATGCTTCAGTTTCTGATTTTTGTGTGTATTGACATATTTAGGCATGGCGGCACTTATAAAGTGTTGAAGAACTTGCTCAAGTACAAGCTCTTGCATCACGACTCTTCAAAATGTTAGTCATTATTGCTATGTTTAGTTGTCTTTAATACGACTGAAATTAATAGCTTTGCTGCCTTATTGGTATCTTGATCGTTGAGTTTTACGAGTGTCTGAATACTATGTATTCTTGTTATAGATGATGGTTTCAGGCTCACGTACTTGGGCTACGATTTTCTTGCAATTAAGACGTTGGTGAACCGTGGGGTTTTCGTCTCCGTTGGTCGTCAAATTGGTGTTGGGAAGGAGTCTGGTATACTTCCCTCGTACTTTTGAAATTCTGTTGCATTATAGTTCCAGGATCCGCGACTTGCTCCTAATCTAAGTTTCTGTGTTTTCAAGATATATTTGAAGTTGCTACAGAAGATGGCACTATTCTTGCCATGAAGTTACACAGACTTGGTAGGACGTCTTTTAGGGCAGTCAAGACCAAACGTGACTATTTGAGGCACCGTAGTAGCTTTAGCTGGCTGTACTTGTCACGGCTTGCTGCACTCAAAGAATTTGCATTTATGAAGGTTTGGTTACTATAGATTTTTCTTCAGTTGCCGACTGACTTATATTAATGGGAGAAAGAGTGGTGCCTTTTTCTCAGTCAAGTAGCTTTACTGATGTTGATTCTTTTGGGCAGGCTTTGGGTGAACATGATTTTCCTGTCCCTGATGCCGTGGATTGCAATCGTCATTGTGTTATCATGTCACTCATCCAAGGATATCCACTGTAAGTTTTAAGCTCTATATGCCTTTTTAGTATGTTTGTTTCTGTCACACTACCATGTGATGATGTTCTCAAACTCTTCCATGATATGTTACAAAAAATGATCAGTTAATTTCCACATTCTCTATGATTTCTCTTTAAATTGCACTTTTTCTAGATATGCAAATTTATGAATTTTCAATGTCTTATGTATCTTAGTTGTTTATCTCAGACGTCATGAATGATACTTAGATTACAACTGTGCAATATCATCTTGTTTTCATTCAGTGTACAGGTTCAGAAAGTGGCAAACCCAGAACCAGTATTTGAGACAATACTTGGTCTTGTTGTTCGTCTGGCAGAGCATGGGCTCATTCACTGTGATTTCAATGAATTCAACATTATGGTATGTCACTGTGGCTCTTCTGACCACGACACTGTAAAAATATTAAAATGTTAGTCATAGTTGCTACACCAAACCCAGTATACCTGGAATTTCGGCATCTGTTCTATAACCATCATACATGCTCACTTTGCTGAATAACTATTTTTAGCTGCCACCAAAAGATGTCAAGTTTACACATACTTTTATGCACTTTGGAATCTATATATCTATAATTAATTTTCTTGTTGTAGATTGATGATGATGAAAAGATCACCATGATTGATTTTCCACAAATGGTTTCAGTTTCTCATCGAAATGCAAAGATGTATGCTTTATTACCCTTTCTACCTCTTTGTTTACATTTTTCCTAGTCTTGGTACTAATTTCTGTTTCTTCAGGTACTTCGACCGTGATATTGAATGCGTCTATAAGTTCTTTAGAAAGAGGTTAGTGGATTATTTCATTAGCAAATGACTGATATTGACATAGAAAGATGAGTAAATTGTTGAGTTTGTTTGTTTTCTTTCTTTCTTCCGTACCTCCAATCAATATGTTAGCTTATCCTGGAGATTTTGTGAAGTTCCTTTGAAATGGCTCAGTTCTTCCAAAATTCCCGAAAAATCTGATCAGTGTATTACTATAATCAATTCTGCATGTAGTATCTTCATGATTCCACCTGCATTATCTGATATAATTATATGACTATGGTGTTTGCTTGGTGTTCTTTGTTGTATTTCCGTTAGGTTCAACCTCACTTTTGATGACAATGAAATTGAGCTTGATGACTCAGAAGTAGAACCAGAAGAAGGTTGCCGTCCACAGTTTTCTCACATAAAGAAAGTTACTGGTGTTCTGGACAAGGAACTTGAAGCCAGTGGATTTACAAGGAAGGATCAAGATGACATACAAAAGGTATGTTATTAAATCTTTCTTCTGCCAAATTATCTCTTGATAGGAGGCTTTTGCTACACTTTAGCAAGAATCTGTATTTGCTTCTCCTAAACATAAATTTAAATGCACTTAGTCGGAACATCAATTTATTATCTTCCAGACTTCCACTGCTGTATAAGAGTCATTTTCAAAAGCAATGGCTTAAATATTGATTGCAGACAGTTTTCTGATATACGTATTATGATGTATTGCAATCCACTGCCAATCTCAGTGATTATTTCTTTCAATTAGCTCAACGCCTATATTGTCTTTGCATCTATTTTTGTTACACCTCATATAATCTTCTCAAAATGGATATACTTCCTTATAATAAGTATCATGTTGGTGTTATATCATGAAGTTTTAGCTGCTGAAGTGGCTACTGTTTTGTTCCTTGTTACTCAGTTTATTGAGGGGGGTGAACAGAAAGATGAAGGATCTGATAGTGAAGGATCTGAAGACGAAGAAGATATTGTTGATCCAGTAGATGCTGCATGTATGCAAAAATTAGACTCCTTGAGCCTTGTTAAAGAGGTAAGCAACATCTTCTTGCATTGCCTTTAGGTCGGAACTCTGTTAATTGTATATTTATTGAAAGCGTGGAGATTTGCTAAGTTTTATAAAAGTCATAAACATCTCAGTGTTTTTATTTCTTCTTGATCGATTAGATATTGAAATGATTTAGAGTGGATTAAGAACACCTCTGGCTTTAAATAACGAACTAGATATTTGAATCTCTAGTGATTATGTAGCAAACTTCATCTTTATGGCCAAATTAACTGGAATTTTGATAATGATACAAGTGGTAACCTCTCTTAAAATACTTCATCGGGCATCGACCCTATGTCAGTTTCAACATATATTTTTATTTTCTGTAATTTTATCACATTATTGTATTTTGAATTTTTTTTGATGACCTGAAAGAATGAAAAAATGTGCTGGCAGGAAGAAGACAATGTACTTGAAGCGTTGTCCGATCGTAATGATACACAAGAAGATGCTCATAAGCACCTTGAGAGTGGACAGGTTGAGCCTGAGGATAATGCTACGGAGGATGATGATACACGTAATCCTGGAGTAGAAGAAGAGGAGGATGAGCAAAATAACCCTGAACTTATGAAGAGTCTAAGTAAACAACGGAAACGAGCTATTCGAGTTACCCATGGGAGTAAGAGGAATATGACCTCTAGAAATACTTACAAGGACAAAGGCTCCCGGTCATCTAATAAATCGAAGATCCAGAATCTCTTCTGATGAAAATATGTTGTGAGAAAAGAGTACCCTAATGTTGTTGGATTGTGTCCCATACTGAAATTTTGATTTAAAGATATTGACTTTTACCTGTACCAAGGAGGCTCTGAAGTATACTAAGGGCTTCACTGTTTTTCGTTATTGTTTCCGTTACATGAAGCATATTTCGCCGTGTGCTTAAATTGCGTCAATTTTGAATCTTTGATCAACTTTATGAAGGTTGTATTCGAGTAAAAGATGTTTTAAACTCTAATGTAATATGTTAGTGATTATGTTATGCTATGAATTTTCTTGAAAAAATCATTATTATGAATTATGATTATTTTATTTTATTACGAGTACATTATTTTACAAGTTCAATAATGTACATGTTTGATTATATAAAATGAAACTTAGCTGAACTCAATTTAGGAGAATTAGAATAATTTTGAGTAGATTCAAATTCATTTCTTTAAAGTCAATATCTTGTTTCAGTATGGGACAAATTCTGTAGCTGAAATTTCAAGTACAGTATTAGCCTATGGCAAAACCCATGTCTTGTTTCTCAACAGCTACACTAAATAACCACTGGTATGGTAGCAGATAATCTTGAATTGAATTGGCCAGCAAACGAAAAAGAAAAAAAAATTGTGAGGATCAAGCGTCCTCCAAATAGTCTGAATCATTCTTTCGAAGCAGCCGCAAGAATATGTTCACGCCTAGTTTCCAGAAAATTTAGGCGAAATTCTTCAAACGTCCCTTGTCTAATTGCATCTCTAATAGCTCTGAAGAATCCTAGATAGTGATGCGTGTTATGGCTGGAAAAAAATCGGCAGAAAGCTTTCGTTAATATTACACAGCACCGGCAAACAAATAAGAAATTGAATGAACGAATGGATAAAGGAAACCACTACTTACATTTCTAATAAAATATGGGCCAACATCTCATGAACGTTAAACAAGTGGTTTATATAAGCCTTGGTATGATTCTGACATGTGTAACACTTACAGCCCTCGATAATCGGGGACGTGTCTTTCCTGTACAAAAACAAATTACGCGAAATAAATAGCTATAATCCTTCAACACTACCAGCAATTTCAGAGAATGGGAAACACACAAATAACAGGAGAAAAATCTTGGCTACCAAGAAATGAGCCACCGAAACTTCAAAAAAAATTACTAAATATTTGAATATAGAGAAGTAGCAATAATGACCTGTAAATGGTTGCTTTTAAGTTGGTTTTTGTGCCATCTCTACCAGTATTGCACACCTGATCATCATAACAATTTCTGCCGAATTCCTCTAAAGGGAATGTAAGTGCAAAGCCCCCAAGTGTGAGGTGGTAAATATATCTGTCAAAACATTTTGGAAGAACAATAGTAATATAATAAATAAAAATAAAATTCTGTCAAACACGTGTGTATATTATATAGAGAGACTGAGAGGTAAGGATGGTTTAGTCAAAACTAGGCACCATACGTTGAATCAAATAAGTCGACGCCAGCAGCAACACCTTGCAAGACTTCCTCTGCAAAGTTGGGAAATAGACAAGATTTACTACTGAAAACAGAAAGGCACTCAAGAGTCCAAAAACTAGAAAAGTGAACCCATGCAGAAAAATTATCTCATCCCAAAGAAAAAAAAATACAGCTGCCTCCGAATCCATTTGGTTGATCAAACACAAGTTACACAACATCATATACCACAGACCAATTTCAATCATCAGGTAATTGGGCACTTAAATATCAAACATAAATGTATCTTCTATCAAACAGTTACAAAACACTTAAGCTGCAAAAGGTTGAAACATATCAATATGAATACCTGGAAGTCCAAGACCACATATCTGGCGAGGCTTATCCTCTGGTAAATTATCCTGAAGTTACAAGTGAAACAACAACTAAACACATACAAAGTACGCCAATTAATAATATGTATTAAAATAAAAATGGTAACTTTTTGAATCAAAATTTCAAAGGTCAATGTTAATATGAACACTCTTCTCGTTATTATTATTATAATACTTTAAAAATCAGACAAATAACCAGTTTCCAATGAAAAAATAACACCATACAATAATAGCACTGAGAAGAGAAGGGCGTTCATCCATACTCTCTCCAAGTCCAAAACCACCTAAGCAAAAGCCTGCATAATACAATAATAGCCTCACAGTAAAAATTGAGAAGGTAAAATTAAAAGCAAAATGTTATAAACAAACTCTAAAAATACTTGGTATGTTCTCAATGAATGGTGGCATTCAAATATCAGTGGAACTGAAAGAAGATAATTTCCTACCACGTTAAATTAGAGTTCAAAATTAAATTAATATTCATTACATTTTGCTTATATATTTCACATTCTTAAAATCCCAAATAGTGATAGAAGTATCTGTTTAAGCTTTCTTTAAGTAGTCAAACATAACTTCCAAGCTTATATGTTTGTAATTGTAAACGAAAAAGGTTTACGGTTTTCAAACTATAACAGCCACCCCAAAAACTATTGTATTATTGCATTGAATGAATAAAAAACCATTCATTTTTCATGTTGCTCGAGGGCTTTATATTTTTAACTGTGGATCGAATTTTCTTCATATGAAAATGACATTATATAGAAAACAAAGCCAAAATATCTTCAAAATTTTATTTGATACTTGAATAATGCTGGAATCAATTCAAAAAATGCATCATCATATATAATATCCGAACACAAAATTTGCTTTCTGATAAACTAGCTATAAATAATATACGGCACATACCTAACACATCTCGCTTGGAAACTTCCTGTGCACAGCGTTTCCGCTCTTCAATTTTAGAGCCTCCTACAATGGTCCCAAATACTGCAGCACCTGTCTGTATTGATGTGATGTCGTTAATATATGAAAAAAGAACCTACTCAAGAATTCATAAGACGAGTCACTCATAGAAAAATAAACCATGAGATAGGTATCATTTCCCTATAATTGATATAGTTACTTCAGTAATGATTAATAAGGGACATTAGGCTATGACACAGTTATGGAATAATCGACTAATCGTGGCATGTATTTATTTCTTCGATGGACCACAATTTTGTTCAGTGGATACACCACTAACCTTTTTGCTAATAAAGTTTGTATAAATATAAGATGATACCCAGGATAATCATCACAGTGTTTCATTAAAAAAAGTAGACTCTGATCTACAAGTACGAGTCACTAGCTAGATAATACTGTACTACTGTTAATCCAACCAGAACAAGAATAATTACGTACACTGTTAGCATTCGATGAACCTAAACAATCGTCAAGCCATCTCAAGGTACGGTCAACTGACGCTCTGTTTCTCTTCTCAGAAACCCAAGCAGGCACTTCGTCTGCCAACGTAGCCCACATATTGGGCTTCAACGAATAAATCATCTCCATGTACTGCGGTGGTTTTACCTGTCATAAAAAAAACAGATCATAAACTACTCCAATAAGAAGAGAACAAACATGATAAAGATACCGAAGCATTTATTACCAGAACCCGACCACACGGAGTCTCGAAAGAAGCTCCCAACTTATTACTACTCTGATAATCCGGTAGGGATATAATGGAGTCCCTAGGGATGGCCGCAAACACGTGTTCGTGCAAGCCGAGCATCTGGTGCAACCCTCCCAATTCAGATATTGTTTTCATGGAGATGCCTTCCGAACTGAAACACACACACACACACGGATTAACACTAACTAGTAAAATTGTTCACATGGACAAAAACACAAACACCTAATCTGCATCAATAAAAAAACTTCCGATATATATGAGAAGAAAAGATTATGATGATGAGAACGTACAAGTGGAGAGGGCTGAACTGGAAGAGGCGAGAATCGGGGGTAGGGAGAGAGGCGAGAAGGTCAGGGGAGATGAAAGCGGGCAGGCCCTTGCGAGTGTTGATGAGGAGAGCAGGAGTTTCGATCGGGCAGCTGCCCAGCTGCAGCACTCCTGCCCGAGCTCCGCCCTTGCGAGTCAATGCCGTCACGCTGAATTTCATATTTCTCCTCTGCTATCTTCCTTCCCGCCGTTGGCGGCTACTTTACGGAGATGTTCTGCAAATTACTTATTTTTACCTAATTCAAAAGTTAGCCCTTTATTTCAAGTTATTTATATATTTGGTCCCCAGAGTATTCAAAATGTCCAATACTCCAATGTTGTGAAGTGGGTAGGGTTTGATAATGTTGCCTTATATCAACTTATATCAAGCCGATTTCTATTTTTATGTACTCCTTCGGCCATTAATAGATGTCATACTTTGCGGAGTTTAAGAAAATTGTTATTTTTTATTTTTTTATTAAAAAATAAAAAGTAAAAATATATTATAAAAGTAAAAAGTAAATTAGTTGTGAGTAGAGTTTAAAAAGTAGGTGGGATATAGTAGAATAAAATTGTATATTAAAATGAAAAAATTAGAATAATTATTTCCTTTTTTGGGGTGTGTCAACTATTGTTGGACACCCCAAAAAGGAAAGTATGACAACTGTCTTTGGACCGATGGAATAGTATTTACTTAAAAATATAATTTTACATTTACAGTATTTTTTATCAACATAATAAGAATAATTTTTTGATCTTGATTTGTGTGTAAAAATATTTTCGAACCAAGAAAGTACATTTAAATAAATTTTGGAAATTACATCCAAAAATATATACTCCCATCCATCCCTCAACATACTCCATCCTTCAACATAATGCATAGAGAAACTTGCGCGTGGATTAAAAAAATTTGATTTTTTATGTGTTTTATAATATAAAGTAGGGTTATAATGGGTATTGATGGGTAAGTAATAATAAATTTAGTTGAAAAAATAGTGGTATAAGAGTAAATAAATATTTATTAAGAGAATAAAGTTGTGAAAAACATTCCATTTATGGAATGTGCACTATTTTAATGAATGAACTAAAAAAGAAAATATATATTATTTTAAGGGATAGAGGAGTAGTGGAGTACTGCATATGCTTATAATAATAAAATTTTAATTTAAAATTTAAAGACATTTTTTTGGAAATATTAATTTTTTTCAATGCTAAGATTGCAATTAGTCAAAGTTTTCAATATCATGCTTCAAACAAAAATCTCTCATAACTAACATTAGTACTCATTCATTAATTTCTCCTTGACTTGACTTATATTGTCTCTACACCCGTCTACACAAAACCTATTGGTTGCTATTAATTGTATATTTACTGGTTGTTTTACCAATTCAAATATTGTGGAGTACAGTAGATGGATGTAGGTTCTTAATTTACGGAATAATAATTACGTAACAGTCTAAAACAAGTCATTGTAGAATAAAATGTGATTTTTTTTAATGAACACAATAGATAAAATTTACTACAAACTATTTAATGACATTTTAATGGTATTTTTAAGTTTACCTACAAATAATGTTAAAACGCTTTAAAATGTTAATATTTTTATTAATTTTAAAACTATATAATGATAATTCAATGTTTATAATTTAATAAAAATTATTTTAATTTACTTGAAAATATTTGAAATGTATTTTAAATTATACACTTTTAAAACATTTTAACATTTTTGTAAATTATTTAAAATCACCTAAAAATAACTTTAAAAATAATTTAAATTTGAAATTACTTTAAATTATTTAAAAATTATTTCAAATGCCTTTAAAATTATTTAAAAATATTTTAAAATGTTTTAAAGATATTTCATAATTACATAGAAATTGTTTCAAAATTATTTAATGACATTTTAATATGTTTTTTTTGTTTTTTAATTCAGTTTAAAATGTATTTAAAATCTATTTAAAATTATTTTAAAACACACTAAAAATTAAAATTTTAATGTAGCTCAAATATTATATTAATAATTTTAATACACTTTAAAATATTTGAAATAATTTTAAAATATTTTTAAAACAATTTAAAATATTTATTACTATTTTCACTTATTGTAAAATTAATTTAATTCATTTTTTATATTAAAAAAAACAATTGCATAATTTTTTGAGATAAAAAGAATATAAAAATTTTAATTATTTGTGAAACTGAAATGATAGTGATTTTATTTACTCATCTTATTTTAATACACACGCCACATTTTTTAATTTATTTATCTTATTTGTTATTATTAATTAAAAATATATATATTTTTTAAATAAATGGTGTGTTTAGTATAATAAGAGGTGCAAATCCCTTTTTAGAGCTCGTTTGATGGGCTTATTTAAAAGAGTTTATAAGAGCTTATATAAGTTGTTTTTGTTGGAAATCGATATCTCGGGTTATCAAAATATGCGGAACCGACAATCCGACCGAAATTCCATCGCCGGAAATACGCGAACCACCGTACGACGCCGGAGCTTGACACGAGCATCGCCGCGGGATAAACCCGCGGCCGAAACCCTAGCCGAGCCCCCGCCGCAAGGGGGCTCGCGATCGCACTTCGCGATCGCTGGGGCTGCCCAGCAGCCCCCGACGGTGAGTCCGGCGACTCACTGCCACCGCCGGAGGAGGGCAGTCAGCCTCCAGCTGACCCGCCGCGGCCCAGCCGCGGCCTCCCTCGCGATCGACCTCACGGTCGATCGCACGCCCCGGCTTCCAGCCGGGTCCTCCCGTGCGCCATGCTGCCGGCGAGGGTGGCCGGGATCCACCGTGGCACCAGCCCACGGAATCCCGGCGGTCGATCAAGGATCGATCGTATGCCCCGGCATCAGTCGGGGCTTCCCTCATCGCGTGCATGCCGCGATCGAACCCTAGGGTTCGATTGCCCCCTCGGCTTCAAGCCGAGGCTTTTCTCGATCTCCGCCGGGGATCTCGAATCCCCATCCCCGAAGTTCGTCGTTTTCCCGGATCGTGCGTTCATGTATGTATTACAATTTAATACGCATAAATCATAAAAGAGGGTTTATGATTTTACCTTTGATTCGTTGTGCGGAGAAACGAAATCGAATTGAAGACCCTTGGATCTTCCCACGTATTCCTTGCACTAGCTTGAACGTTGGGTGGACGACGATCCTCCAAGCTTATGGATCTCCTTCACGAACTCTCTAGACTAATCAAGTATGATTATCTTGTCTTGTCTAATTGTGAAGATCATGTAGTGCTTTTATAGGCTACGTAGGGGATCTAAAGGAGGTGGAATATTGGTCTTCCAATATTAATGATTAAATTAAGCCAGAATATTACCATTCAACCTTAATTATATTATTATGCGGAATAAATCCACATGCAGGTTTACATAATAATTCCTTATGAACTCATCTCGGCGATATTATCAACCCTTACGGAACTTTCCCGTCAAGTATTCACGGCATGCCATATATAAAATATAGTGACCCAATTTTACCGGTAATTAACCCAATAATTAAATCGGTTAATTCCTTTGGAAAATCAAAGTCACTTATATCAAATATACACACCCGCAATAGTATCGGGGATTAAGAATAAAATACTTTGAGACTTAAATCAATTATCAACGGCAATCCTAATTGATAAATTTTAAGCGATCCGCCCAATACACCAAGTGTACAAGTGTGATAAAATAATTAAGACAAATTATTTTCTCTCTCACACAACGACTATACCGATGGATTGGTCCGTGTCCATCTAGGTCGTGAGCAACCGTTTGATTAAATACGAGTAACCGATAGTATGATCTTCTGTATGACGTCGCACACCATACTAACTACGTATATAATCTACGACTATATTTTGCATATATTTCATTAATAATAATTAAATGCAAACAATTGTTTATTAATTAAATGGATTAATGGCAATGGATGGGAGTTAATATCACTTAAATCTAGACAAGTATACAACTCCAACAGTTTTAAGAGCTAATAAGTTGTTTACGTGTTACTTAACAAATAAATAAGTTGATAAACCGTTTGGATAAAATAGATATATAAATTTGTGTTATTTAACAAATAAGTTGTTAAACCGTTTAGATAAAATAGATATATAAATTTATAAGATGTTAATTTGTTTGACAATTTAAGATCTTATATAAATAAAATTACAAAAAATAAATTGTTATATAAGAAAAAAAAACAATTAAAAATATTTATATTAATTAAATAATAAATTTGGAATTTTTTATATATATAAAAGTTAATAATTTTAGGGTAGTTTGATATTTTATTGTTTAAGTTACAAAAACTTATAAGTTGTTGAAAAAAAATACCTCTCCTCTTACAATTTTTTGAACAACTAGTTGGTAAACAACTTATTTTTAAGTTTTGTAAAATCTCTTTTTATTAAAAATTTATCAAACAAATTTTAAGAGCTTATAAGCTCTTAATTAGCTTATAAGTCGTTTTGTATCATACACTTTTTATCACGTGATTGACCTTTAAAAAAAATTAAAATTAAATTCTTTTAGATAAAATTGAATATTTTTAGGTAGCATTTTATTTAATAATAATAATAATAATAATAATAATAATAATAATAATAATAATAATAATAATAATGAGCATCTTCTATGAAAGATTGAAGACGTTTTCCTATATATTGACGCATTTCGGCATCTTTGATTTGTATAGATTTCGACACAAGAATTTCGCTTCGCACTCCCCCCTCTCCAAGTCTTTACACAGGTTCGTCTTCCTTCTTCATCAAAAAAAAAGGGTTAGTGGGAATCGTACTGGATCTGCCTGATCTGTGTGCGGCTTCATAATCAATCGTTAAATTTTTCACAGATCGTTGAATCTGAACTCAGGCATCAGCTACCATGGATGAAGAGTACGATGTCATAGTTCTCGGGACTGGTCTCAAGGAATGCATCCTCAGCGGCCTTCTTTCCGTCGATGGCCTTAAGGTTTGCTTCTGCTTTTTTATTTTTTCAATTTTGCGACGATTCAGATAGGGGTTTGGGGTTCTCTTGGTAAATCTGATTTTCACGGTTACCTGTAAATTTTCTGATTTGATTCAACTTTAGTACTGCTTTTAGTATATATATATATATATATATATATATATATATATATATATATATATATATATATATATATATATATATTTTTTTGGATGATCTTGAATGATTCAATTTGGTTATATTATATACTATGGATTCGGAGTTTCCGGAAGTGGTAAGGTTATAATTTCAAGTGATGAGTAGGTTTTGTTTCATTGGGAGTAGTGTGTTTGCATAGTAAGTATGTGTTCTTAAGTAGGAGTAATCCTTTTTGCAGTTCTAATATATTTGTGTTTAGTTCATTTCAATTCAAGAGCTTCCAATTTATAGGTGCTGATCATTTGTATGCATATTCAGGTGTCCTTGTTGTGGTTGTCGTATCTATTATACTCCATGAATTATCACGTTCAATAGAGATACATGGGTAAACTTTATCATTAGTGCAAGGTTTAGAAAGATGAGGTTTAGTACATGATGTATGTCATCAGGACTACTCATAAGATCTCTGGACATATTGCCATGAACTAAAATTACGAATTAAATTTCTATCATACTCCATGTTTTGAGTCATTTTTCAATTTGTCGATATGAATTAAAATCCATAAATTTTTCATTGGGTCATTGTAAGCATTTTCTTGACATCTCTAACATATTTCATTGTTTATTTTATTTTATTTCGGTATGCTTGACCTTGTATTGTCCTTGAAATTAGGTTTTGCACATGGACCGCAATGACTATTACGGCGGTGAATCAACTTCACTCAATCTTGTTCAGGTATTAGTTTTGTACATATTGGACTGTAAGTGTTTATGGTCCTCTTTTATATATATTATGTACTGATGGATATCTATTTGTGATTCAGCTGTGGAAGAGGTTTAGAGGAAGTGACAAGCCTCCAGCTCACTTGGGTTCAAGTAGAGACTATAATGTTGACATGATCCCCAAGGTCTTCATTATGTGTAACTCGTTGGATATGTGCCTTTAGTTCCATTCATAATTCTAATGCTTCTTTTGTTTATTGCAGTACATTATGGCGAATGGTGAACTTGTGCGGGTCCTTATTCACACTGATGTTACTAAGTACTTGTCTTTCAAAGCCGTTGATGGGAGCTTTGTGTTCAACAAGGGAAAGGTACTATAAGTTCCTTTTAATTTATGTTTGCGATGTTCCTTTTGCTACATGGTTTCTTCCCTTCCCTGAAATCATGATTGTTTAATAGTATAGTTTTGTGAACATGCATTTTTTATTAACTCTGGATTTTGTGGTAAATATAATTATACAGATTCACAAGGTGCCTGCAACTGACATGGAGGCCCTGAAATCACCTCTCATGGGCATCTTTGAAAAGAGACGGGCCCGGAAGTTTTTCATTTACGTACAAGATTACAAGGAAAGTGATCCTAAAACGCATGAAGGAATGGATTTGACTAGAGTTACGACCAGAGAACTCATCGCGTATGCCCTTTGTTTAGTCTCTCTTTTTTAAGTTTAGCTGTTTGTAACCAATTGAATAAGGTTCAATTCTACTACTACATACTTCTGCAGAAAGTATGGTCTTGATGCCAACACCGTGGATTTTATCGGCCACGCATTAGCTCTGCACCGAGATGACCGTTACTTGGACGAACCAGCCGTGGATACTGTAAAAAGGATGAAGGTAAGTTTGTATTACCTTTTAAAAGCAAGTTAGTTCACTTTATGTATTTGCTAAGTGGTTTATTTTTTTCTTTCACAGCTTTATGCAGAGTCCTTGGCACGTTTTGCTGGAGGATCACCTTATATTTACCCCCTTTATGGCCTTGGAGAGCTTCCTCAGGTCTGCCCTTTTTATCATCATATTTTCACCCTCCATTCTTATTATATGCTTGTTAGATTAATTTCTCACTTATTCTGAAGGTCTCCGACCCGATATCTCTTGTTCTCATTGTAGTGTTTTTTTATTTCACCAGTCATTTGCCCGTCTTAGTGCTGTATATGGCGGGACGTACATGTTGAACAAACCTGAGTGCAAGGTATGAAATATATCTAATTTTCTTGCCTCTTCCCCTCCAAACCCTAATAGGAAATAAATTTAAAAAAATCATAAATGTTCTCTCTTCAGTAACACATAAAAGTGAATATAGATCATGTTCAATTTTTCCGTTCATCAAAAGAGATCTTCCTATTCATACTAATTGAGTTGTTGGTGTAATCTTGTAATGTTGACTGTTATTGTGCTTTTGATAATATCAATTTATCATTATGATGACTGATGAGACTATTCCTTTTGTTGCTGGTGTAATTCTTGACTTGCTTTAGCCTTTAGTCGGTTTTTATTGATGAAGTACTATTAAAAGTTTGTCCTGACATGAATAACTAAAATGTCAGGTAGAATTTGACGAGGAAGGCAAGGTGTGTGGTGTTACATCAGAAGGGGAAACAGCCAAATGCAAGAAAGTTGTATGCGATCCTTCTTATCTTCCTAGCAAGGTAATTCTTTCAATTTGGACTTCATTCTTATTTTATTATTAACCTGATATTTCCATACATCTGAAGGCACGTAGAGAGTGTTTTTGTACTCAATACATGTTAGTGTGCATCTGTTATCGGTTCAGTTGCTAGCTTATTTGTTTCTTTTTTAAGGCACATTGTATTCAGGTTGAATTACAACAGGTCTAAAAAAAGGAGGATTTTGAAATGTGTTTTTTTTGAAGTAAAATAAATAAAATCTCAATTCTCAATTTATTTTTTTGTTTGTTTGTAATACTAAAATAAAAAAATTGTTGTTAGGCTAAACCTCGGTTGTCGCTTGTTGCAATACACCTTTATTTTTTTTCTGGAAAATCAAAATTTCTATAGTCTAACATATCTCTCTCAATTGGGCCATTTTTTACAGATTAGGAAGGTTGGTAAGGTTGCCAGAGCCATTGCTATCATGAGTCACCCTATTCCTAATACCAATGACTCGCATTCAGCACAAGTTATTTTACCACAGAAGCAATTGGGTCGCAAATCTGACATGTTAGTAATTTATCCGATCTTTGCTCAACAGATTTTTTTCCCCCATGTGACAATACAGACGATAGAAATAGTTTGGTATTCGTGGTCTTGTTAATACTAATTGTACTGCTCAGAAATTTCTTTATAATTCAAGATTTCAAATTTGCATCAGAAAATTTCTTAAGATCTGATGCTATTTGTTGCTTCTGCAGGTATTTGTTTTGTTGCTCTTATTCTCACAATGTTGCTCCAAAAGGGAAATTCATCGCATTTGTCTCAACAGAAGCAGAAACCGATCAACCTGAGACCGAACTAAAGGCGGGCATTGATCTTCTTGGACCAGTGGACGAGATTTTCTTTGAGACTTACGATAGATATGAACCAGTCAACGAGCCTTCTCTGGACAATTGCTTTATATCGACTGTAAGTTCCAAATTCAAACACACACTTTTGGCCTTTTATGCTTTTCCTATATTTTATGTATGCATGCACTCACTATGCTCTACATGACACAGAGTTATGATGCCACAACTCACTTTGAGTCGACTGTCGTGGACGTGCTGAATATATATACCTTGATTACTGGAAAGGTGAGAATCGAAATTCCCACTTGATATATCATCTTAAACTCACTGTTTATTTGGATTTATTTATTTATTCATTTGTTATATTTCAGGTTCTCGACCTGAATGTCGATTTAAGTGCTGCCAGTGCAGCTGAAGAATGAGTAAACTCTGTTAACAGTGGCTTGTAAGACTGAATATCAACTTTGTGTTACAGACAAATCTTTGTTTTGTTGCTGCATGATCTTCGTATCTATCTGTATCATCATCTTGACAATGCGTTTTTTAAGTTATCTTTTGATGTTTGTTGGATTAAATCTGGAATGCAACAAAACAAGTTGTACTTGATTGCAATTTTCAAGGAATTATGATTCCCTTATGACGCTAAAAACTACTACGTACTCATTAAGTACTTGAATTGTTTGTGAGATTCTTTGTAAATTGCAAAAAACTTACAAATAGTTGAGAGAGGGAGAGAGTATTACTAATTTAGTTCGTGCTAGCTAAATAGTATTTTTTCTGTTCGATAGAAACAAAATTATTATTTTTACAAAATACAAGACATCGTCATCAAGTTCTATATCCCTGGGACGGGATAACACTTTTTTTAAACATACCGTTGGTGACTTGGTGTTACTATATCCCTGGGACGGGATAACACTTTTTTTAAACATACCGTTGGTGACTTGGTGTTACGCTAGTTTGAATTCACACATTATGTTTCTTGTTCAAAACAAACGATGGATTCACACATTATGTTTCTTGTTCAAAACAAACGATTTATTAATGGACTCATTGTTGCGAATTACGATTAAGAAAGAGAAAAGAACACAATACCAAAATAATATATTAATTGCACTCAAATATTTTGTAAAATCTCTCAATTTTTAAGACAACATTAATTGAATATAATAACAATAATAGATCATAATTTTATTTTAAATCAAATGAATTGAGGAACTTGTGATGGCTTTGCATCATCAATTGGGAAATTCCAATGGCAGTGAACATTTCAAATGTCCTTAAAGACAGCAAACACATCTCCACTGATGTAATCATTATCAACCAAGCTAACCAAGTAATAGGTTCTCTCCACCTGCACACACACAAGAAAAACAAAATGCAATAAGCTACAAATGAAATGAAATGAAATGGAAGGAAATGCAGAAAATGTAAGAAGTTATCGAATTCTGACCTCCTCGAGTATTTTTCCGGATAGGTCTGTTTCTGGGTAGAGCTTGGCCCATCCCTTCGACCATATCTCGAAAGCTTCATCCTTCCACGCGAGAAAGCTAGCAGGGTCCACAACAGTAGGCTGAGCTATCTCCCTTGCAGGGAAAACTCCCCAAGTCACAGCATTCACGTCAGTATTTTTCACGTTGGATATCCAACTTCCTTGTTTAGTCACAGCCATGTACGTCAGATATGGGAAGGCTTTGCATTTATCGACCAGAGCAGTCAACTTCTCCGGTGAACAGAAAAACTCCAGGTAAGCCTTCTGGTATACATATCCGCCTGGCCCACCCCATCCTGTAACACCATAAATGATAGGAAATCAATGACGATCAGATTCTTCTTTTTTCTCTTTTTAAATCACACCAAAGAAGAAAAAAATTGCTAACCAACAGATGAAGATTCGGACGGTACTCCATTAACAGATGGTTGGCTGTTAATAGTGAGAAAACCTTTTGAATTAATACTACCAAGCTGTTCATTGATGACTTGGGTCTCTGGCTGAAGTCCGTCTAGGTCAGACCACGGACTGCTTTTAAGTTTCCCAAGGCAGAACTTCACAAAATTCTGATACATTTACAATTCCTTAAGGACCGGTTTTGTAAACATCAAAATCATTTTTTGTGTTGAGTTTCAAGTGAAAGACCAAACCTCATAAATATCTTCAACGGTGTTCAAAGGAAGAGCCCATTCTTCACGAAGTTTCTTATCACGTGAACGTGGCCGCATGAACTGCAAGAAAGATTCTAATCATATTTAAAATGACAGTTCCCTTTCGGAAAAGGTAGAACAAGAAGATCAAAGGGAAAATTTGTTATTAGTTATGCAAACAGCACATAAACATTAAATGATGTCTTCTCAGAATTCAGAAGAGCTATGACTGGAAAACTTCACAAAGGACCAATGCAGGGACAGAAAGAAAAAACAACAAAAGAGAATCGAACATGGACGATGTGCGTTTACTGATTAAGATTTATGCAACAAGTCAAGGTGGATTTAGAATAAAACAGAAACATTTGAACTTTTGTAACAATATCAAATTAAGGAAATAATCATAATTGGTTGTGAAGAAATAACCAATTCCCACGGTTGTTTGGTCAATTTTGCAGTGTCATGCCCCAGAATATTATGGTACTAGCATTATTCATTATTCTTCCATCTATCAGTCTCATGATCTTAAGAGTCATACAAAGGCTTCTACTTATTATGCCACGACATTAAAAGTCCATTGCGCCAAAGAAGAGTAAAAACAGCAGATTTAATGCTATAAAAGGTAATTAAGCAGCAATAACACAGAACAGACAGTGAATCACGAGAAAAAATACATGCCTGATAATCAGTGAGTGCTCCATATGATGCATTTCGAGAATCTCCCCATCGACCCTGTGGGAACTGGTCCCAACCAACAGTCCGTGAGATGTAGCTCTTAGGACGATTAGCCCTAACATCATAGGCGAAAATAGATCATCTGTTTATAAAATACAATGCAGGCAAAATGATGAAATCCAAAATCTGGAAATAACTTTGCTTACCAGAATATTGGACGAACATCTTCTTTTACACGGAAAACATTTGTCGGCCGTCTCCACGGCAAGGACCTTGAAATTTTAGACTCCTCAATCAGTCCAAGGCTCTGCATGTCAATGTCCGAATAAGAGTCAGACAAAGATCTGTAGTGCTGGAGCTACAAAAACTTTACACGTGAAGAAAACGAAC
Source organism: Euphrasia confusa (assembly GCA_954870475.1). NCBI lineage: Eukaryota > Viridiplantae > Streptophyta > Magnoliopsida > Lamiales > Orobanchaceae > Euphrasia > Euphrasia confusa. Next base: position 41,303,604 of record OX940956.1, on the reverse strand, counting down.
CATCAATATTGCCAATGCAGATTTCTCCATGTTTAACGTATATAGATGTATAGTTCTGATTCCACTAGCCATAATCTTCTTGCACATTTCGGCTCCTAGATGAACTCCATAGGCCCTGACAGCTTCTTCATTGTCCTTGATTGGTTCCAAAGCAGCCATAATCTCAGGTGGAATCTAAGCAAAACATGAGACATTGGATTAATACTTAAAAATGGGTCTTTGAATAGCAAAATCATAGAAAGAAAAGGGAACAGAAGCGAGACATCATAACCACTTTTGTTGACAACAGATGCACAAACATGAACACATGCCGTAAAACCAGATGATGGTATGAACTGCAAACAGACTAATTTATCATTCGTCATGTATGGGACTTATAGCTTTCTACATTGCACAAATTAAATTGGAAGCAATGTCAATTATCTCTGCTGTTCTAGGCCATTGATCAGTCGCTAAGAGTCATAACCACTTAGTGAATTTATCGTTAATGTGTTGCTATTTTTGTTTCTTGAAACAATGCTTCTCGTCTGGGGGTCAATAGGCGATCATGACATTAGGTTAACTGAATTCTAAAAGTTTAGTCGTCAGTATAAAAACAAAGCAACCATAGAAGTGTCATAGAGAGTAAATAATCAAGCTCTCACCTTAGTTTTGCAGAAACCAGTCATACGGATGAAGCCCTTGTAATTATTAATGGGCATAATACCAGGTACGATGGTACAGGTAATTCCAATTTGACGACAGTCGTTCACAAATTTCAGGAAGATGTCAGTGTCGTAGAATAGTTGGGTTACAATAACATCAGCTCCAGCATCAACCTGAACAGAAAACAACACCAGCTTCTGTGTAAACTCAAGGGATAATAAACCAAAATCGATAATAGCCAGATAAATTCCATAGTAGCAAGTGACCTTTCTCTTAAGATAAGCAAGGTCACTCTGATATGCCCCTGGCGGTGCCACTCCATCCTGAATAACATCGGGATGTCCCTCTGAATAATTGATGAAAGGGTGCAGTCAGTGAGCATTTTACAACTTATAATAAATGCCACATAGAACAAATGTTAAGAGCTATATCATACACAATTAATCACTGGGCAAGAATATCAATTACCAAAATTCTGGAAGGTAGCAATAAGAAAAATCATAGATCTAAATATTCCAGTCAAAATTCATGTATATTCTTCTGGCACCGACAAAATAAACCAAGCAATCAAAACAATATACAGTACATCATTAGCACCTGGATATCCGGCAACTGTAATCCCAAAGTAATCCCCATACTTCGAACGCATATGCTCAACCTGAAAACGAACACCGACACCAACAATCAGCAGCACGACAGCTTAAACAAAAAAAATCATCGATCACGGATCGGGTGAGGTCAGTACTCACGAGGTCAAGGGCGCAGGCGAATCCCCCTTCGACCTGGACGAACTTTTCCTGGCCGTGCGGGGGGTCTCCGCGGAGAGCCAGGACATTCTGAATCCCGTTGGACTTGATGGTGTTGAGCGCGTGGTCGATCTTCTCGACGGGCATGTTGGTGCAGGTGAGGTGCATCATCGTCTCCACGCACACGGTGTTCTGCATTCGGTTGGCGATCTCCAGGGTCACATCCGCCGTGGATCCGCCGGCTCCCCACGTGATGTCGCAGAAGGTAGGGTTGTGCGCCACCATCCGCTCCATCCTCTCGAACAGGTTTTCGACGCCGTCCTCCGTCTTCGGCGGGAAGAATTCGAACGAGAACACCACACGATTGTCGTTGGCGGCGGTCGCCTCCTGGATCTTCTCCAGCACCTTCATCTTCTTCGACCTGCACAAACACAATTTGTACGGTTTCCCCTGTTATAAAACTACCGAGAAATGCGGAACGCGAGCTGCTGGCGATTGAGCTTCGCTCCGTAACTGACCTTGATTGAATTCCCGGAATGTGATTGTCGGACCAGATCTGCAAGGTGTGGAGTAATATAGTGCGGGTCACTTGGATTTGATTGTTATTTATGGAGGCGAGGAAAAAAAATGTCATTTTAGATATAGAAGTGTGGAGGACAACAATGACATTTCACTTGTGAGGTAGTACCAACTACCAACCAATTAGACATTTTCAAATTTAAATTTTGATTGTACTATATGGTTTGTAATTTGTTTTGTTTTTTATGTTGTAATTTTATTTTATTTTTCTTTTTATAATTTGGTTTTTCTTTGGATCAGTAATTTGAGTTGACACGAATTTTCTATTTTTTGAGTTGAGACTTGAGAGTAGTGTTTAAATTAACTTACTGGGAACTTCATAATTTAATTAACACGAACTTATTTGTGTCTTTATGAACACATTCTTGTATCTAGAACCATTTTAATTCAAACACACTTTGATTCATAAAAATCAATAAAATAATAGAAATACACTTAAACAAAACAATAACTACACATACTTATAGTCATATTTATGAGACTAAATAACAGAACAACTTTAATTATCAGTGTCATATCTTCATATTTGTTCCGCAAATTCTTTAATTCCTTGAGTATCTTCATCTTGTTGGCTTTGAAATCCATCTCAATCGGATCATGATCAATTTCTTCCTCATTTATCGGGTGACACCATGAAACAAACTTGTGATGATCACAATAGTAATACAATTTTTGATAGTTGAAAGCGGACGAAACGATGCGGATTCGCAGTTCCTTCGAACAAAATCGGCAAAGTTTATCTTCGTACTCCAGTTTGCTAGGACGACCAAATTTTACAGATTCCATAGGCGTGCTAAACATGATCACAAGACACGAGCAAAAATAATTCACGGCTTTGAAACAAAAGAAAAAATCTGGAAATAACTTTGCTTACCAGAAGAACATTGGACAAACATCTTCTTTCACCCGAAAAACATTTGTCGGGGGCCTTGAAATTTTAGACTCTTCAATCAGTCCAAGGCTCTGCATAGAATCAGACAAAGATTTGTGTAGTTACTGGTGCTACAAAAACGTAACAAGTGAAGAAAGCAAACCATCAATATTGCCAATGCAGATTTCTCCATGTTCAACGTATAGAGATGTATGGTTCTGATTCCACTAGCCATGATCTTCCTGCACATCTCTGCTCCTAGATGAACTCCGTAGGCCATGACCGCTTCTTCATCATCCTTGATTGATTCCAAAGCAGCCATAATCTCAGGTGGAATCTAAGCAAAACATTAGTCGACATTTGATAAATTAATACTTGAAAACGGGTCTTTTGAATATCATAATCGTAGACAACAGATGCACAAATACGAACACATGTCGAACAACCAGATCATGCATGATCAATCGCCAAGAGTCGTAACCACTTAGTGAATTTATCGTTAATGTGTTGTTATTTTTTTCTTCTTCAAACAATGCTTCTCTTCCAGAGGTCAATAGGCGATCATGACATTAATCTAGAGACTAGAGAGGAAATAATCAAGCTCTCACCTTAGTTTTGTTGAAATCAGTCATACGGATGAAGCCCTTGTAATTATGAATGGGCATAATACCAGGTACGATAGGGCAGGTTATTCCGATTTGACGACAGTCGTAGACGAATTTTAGGAAGATATCAACGTCGTAAAAGAGTTGAGTTACAATAACATCAGCTCCAGCATCAACCTGAACATAAAAAACAACCAAAATCGATATATACTAAGCAAATAAATAAATTCCACATATAGTAGCAAGCAACCTTTCTCTTGAGATAAGCAAGGTCACTCTGATACGCCTCTGACGACACCACCCCGTCCTGAATAACATCGGGATGTCCCTCTGAATAATCGATGAAAGAGGTGTCAATCGGTAAAGCATTTTCATAGGGCAAACAATTTCAGAGAGAAGTATTAGCACCTGGATAACCGGCAACGGTAATCCCAAAGTAATCCCCATGCTTAGAACGAATATGCTCAACCTGAAAACGAATAATCAGTAGCAAGTCACCTTAGACGAATATGTTAAAAGTCGCATCATCCAAAAACTCTTATATTAGCCAGTACTTTTTCCTAACTCTTATAACAGTGATCGAATATATTCTCCAATTGAATATATTCTCGAATATAATCCCCAATTGAAGAAATTGAAGAAATGGAACACGGATTAATTAGGGTCAATCGGCACTCACGAGGTCTAGGGCGCAGGCGAATCCGCCTTCTACCTGGCCGAGCGGGGGGTCGCCGCGGAGGGCCAGGACATTCTGGATTCCGCTGGACTTGATGGTGGTGAGCGCGTGGTCGATCTTCTCGAGGGGCGCGTTGGTGCAGGTGAGGTGGACCATGGTCTCCACGCGCACCGTGTTCTGCATGCGGTCGGCGATCTCCAGGGTCACATCCGCCGTGGATCCGCCGGATCCCCACGTGATGTCGCAGAACGCGGGGCCGTGCGACACCATCCGCTGCATTCTCTCGAACAGGTTGTGGACGCCGCCGTCCGTCTTCGGCGGGAAGAATTCGAAAGAGAACACTGCCCGATCGTCGTTGGCGGCGGTCGCCGCCTGGATCTTCTCCAGCACCTTCATCTTCGACGTCGGTGCTATTGCGTTGCTATGGAGTGTGGAGTATGGCGGATCATTTGGATTTCATTTTTACATGTGGAAGGCTGAGAGAGAAAATAAAATAAAATAAAATGTTATTATGTAGGCGAGAGAGGCCAACAGAAACCGTACCTTCGTAATATTTGAATGAAAATTTGTCCCACTCGAGATTCGAACCATGCTTTATTTACCATTCGGCTATGCTCCTGAGACAAAATATTATTATGTATTATAGCATACTTAGTATAGATAACAAGAGTGTCAATGTTTAGATTCAAGGTACAATTTGTATGTGTTTTGTATATTGGGACTCACGTGGATAAAGAAATTGTATCTCAAAGCTATTGGAATGATGATGTACAAATTGATGAATAAAAATAATGTATTATGTGTCAATTAATTTATTCCTAAAGAGAGGTACATGTTGGAGTCTTGGAGATGATCTTAGTACAAATTGTTTAAGAGCTGATTAGCTGTCTTATTTAATAAATAAATTGTTATTCGGTTAAAACATTTGAATACAATAAATATATATAAAATGTTAATTTGTTAATTAAAATATTTAGATAAAATAGATATATATAAAATGTTAATTTGTTAACTTGCGTTTTGTGTAAAATACTAAATATATATATATATATATATATATATATATATATATATATATAATGTTAATTTGTTAATTTATTTGGCAATTTAAGAAAATAAAATTACCAAAAAGACTTGTTACATATAAAAAATAATTTAAAATAATTAAATTAACAAAATAATAGATTTGGAATATATATATATATATATATATATATATATATATAATGTTAATAATATTTTGGTTTTTTATTTTTTAAGCTAGAGCTCATAAATTGTTTAAAAAATATATATTTATTATCGTTAAACAATTTATTTTTAAATTTTATAAAATGTTTTTTAAAATTTATTTTAAAAAAATTTAAACTTATTTTTACGTTTTATAAACTTATAATTCAGTTTTATAAGATGTTTTTTTACAACTTATTTTTAAGTTTTATAAGATGTTTTTAATGGTTTTTTACTAAACTGTTTTAAAGAACGCCAAACACCTCTTTATTTTTAAAAAGGATTATCTTGTTTTTTAATAAATATATTAATTTATCATTTTTTATATTAATTTAATTAAACAAACCTATTAACATAATTTTTATTTATAATATTGAATAAACAAACCTTTTTCGATAGAATGTTTCGATCGAATAGTTGTAATTCATATTCTAAAATTATTTCATTTAATATATATACTTTAAAACACTCTCTAAATATGTCTCACATCAATTTTACTTTCTATTTTTATTATATCATTTTTTTCATATTTATTCAATTCACATCAATTCTTAATAAGTAACCCATAAATCCTTAATCAGTAACTCATAAAAAAGTATACTTCTTCCGATCTTAAGAAATGGTCACAGGTGGTCAACGTTGATTTTTTTCGTTCGTTCAATACGTATGATAAATAATGTACAAAATTATGAAAAAAATATTAAAATAAAATTTAATAGTTAAATTTTATTTTAGTAATTTTTTTATAATTTTTTAACACTGTTTATAGTATGTATTGGACGGACAAAAAAAATCAACGTTGACCACATGTGACAATTTCTTAGGGTCGGAGTGAGTAGTTTTTTAATAATCCTTAAATGGCATACTCCTTTCTCTCAATCAGTTATTCAAGTTTTTTAATTTATGTACATAAATAAATGGTGCATAATAATTGTATGTAGGATAGAAATATTACATTATACATAGATTATAAATTAAAGTATAACATCTTGGCATGAGCCACTTATTATCTTCAATCTTCATTATTAATAATATTCAATATTTTGCTAGTTACTTATAACATGTTTTAAAGAATTTATAAACTCTGTCAAAACATGTTTATAAAAATGCGAAGGGCAAAAATGTGGTTAGATTGTATGCAACTTGGGCAAAACTGTAATTTCAGAGTACAAATTTCATAATTACAAAAATTAGGATTTTTTGTCCATAAAATAATAATTTAATGATACAATCCTTGTTTAAAATAACATTATTTTTTCACTATTTCAAAATATAATTGTTTTGAAATAATATATATTATTTTGATACAATCAAAAAATAAAATAAAAAATGTATTGACAATTGTGGCAGGACTTACCAAAAGTTAAAATTGTATCTTGCATATTGTTAAAATTAAACATATATAAGTACAAAATTTTGCATTGTTAAAAATTATAAATATAAATTAATATGTACAAATTATTTTTAATGTGACAAATAAAATATTGATTGGGTACATGTAATGAAAATGCAATACTAATTTGGCAATTATAAAATTGTACTCGTGTACTAATCGGTATTTTGGAGTTCCTATATCTTACACCCAAGGTGTAAGAAGCCCATCTTACACCAAGCCCAGTATATAAAAAAATTTGACCCAGCCCAATTAACTCGCTGACGTCATCACAACACAACACGATGCCTACAATCTGTGAATTTCCTCTCTTACGCTACCTTTTTCTTTCTCCGCCGCCCTACACCGCAAATCTCCCCCGCCGTCCACCGTCCACCGTCCACCGTCGAAAGCAACAATTATCGCCGCCGTCAAGCTTAGATTGCCGTCGCCTTCAAGCATCTATTCTCCCCGCCGCTTTCAATCATCGATCCTTGAAAGCATATATTCTCCCCGCCGCCTTCAATCATCGATCCTTGAAGCATCGATTACATTCTACAAATCTCAACGCCTTCAAGCATAGATTCTTCATCCTCGCCTTGCCGCCTCCAAGGTTCTCTGGAAATTATTCAATTAAAACCCTAGGTAAAATTTCAATTTCTGTTAGGTTTGCGATTTTCCCCTTTCTTCAGTTTCAGTTTTGCATGTTTGAGATATTATGATTCTACAGTTCTCCTCCAAGTCTCTAACCCTAGGTAATTTAGTTTTCTGATTTCTGATGAATTTGAGGTGTTAACTTATCCTCCAACCCTAGGTAGTTTCTGATTTCTTATCCTCCATAGTGTAGCTTCTTCATGTTTGTTTTTATTGTGTTTATGTTTGTATGATGTTTCATCCATTAAATTTATGTTTCATGTTTCCTGTATCCAACAACTTGAGTGTGTGTGTGTGTGTGTGTGTGTGTGTGAATTTTTGATAACATGTGTGTGTGTGTTTATATCTTCCCTTTAGTGTCCCTGTGTGTGTGTGTGTTTGTATCTGTTTATGTGTGTGTGTATGTGTGTGTGTACATTCATGTTATATTTGTGAACATTCATGTTATATGTGTACATTCATGTTATATGTGTGTGTGTATGTGTGTTTGTACATTCATGTTATATGTGTGTGTGTGTGTGTGTGTGTGTCCTATGGTTCAGCCATCTGTGTACATTCATGTTATATCTGTTCCAACATGTGTTATCTGTTCCAACATGTGTACATTCATGTTATATCTGTGTGTACATTCATGTTGTATCTGTTCCAACATGAACTTTCATCTTGTTCATCTTGTTTCAGTTTCATGTATTTGAGTTTGCTCTTGTTTCAGTTTCATCTTGTTCATCTTGTTTCAGTTCCAGCATTTTTGTGCAATGGATACATCAGAAGATCCAGAGAGACATAATAGAAATCGAAAAGTAAGTTTCTATTAAAAAATATTACGAGTTTTATTGATTGATTCTTATATTTCTGAAAATTTATTACTTATTCTTCAGGAATTGATTCATATGCTAGCCAAAGGAACCATAGGACAGCATGGTTCTCCACAAAAACAGGTAAAGTTCTTTAAATGTCTCACACTTCATATACATACTACTCATCCTTCACTTAAAAACAGCTCATACTTCAGTTTACTATTGCATACTTCTTCTGATCCTTTGTCATAACATGTAGTCAACTGATTATATCTCATACTTAATCTGTATATTGCATCATCTTTCCAAATAATTAGACTTCAGCCTACAATTTAAACTATTATTATTATTATTATTTTCAGCAAGAAGAAAAAGATTTACACAAAGAGGTGGAAGGACAAAAGGCCTCAAAAACTTCTATCCCTGGACAAAAGACTATTCCTCAGGTTAGTTCCTCTTACTTCAGTTTAATATTACAATATATCTGATCCTTTGTCATAAATATGTACTTCACTGATCAAAACTCATACTTCATATGGATATTGCATCAGCTTTCAATAAAAATAGACTTCATCCTTCATTCTAAAATTTCATGCTATTTTTTTTTTCAGCAAGTAAAATATGCTACAAAGGAAAGCATAAGACAAAACATGTACAAGTTAGGGCAAGGACAAAAGACTATTCCTCATACACCACAGGATGTGGAAAAGATGACTTCTGATCCTAAAGAAAAATCAACAGATGTAAGTATGACTGAACTTATTTAATATAGCAATATCTTCTTTAGGTAATATTGTAAGTATGACTGAAATTAGTTTAATATTTAAATACATTTTACATCCTTTAGGTAATAATTTACTTCATATTTATGTAATTCATATTTCATTTTATTGGTGTGAAATCAGAAAAAAAGTGTTACTCCATCTGAAGTTGTCATAATAAATAATCCAAAAATGAAGATAGGACTTGGGCAAAGTCGTCTGAAGGTTTAAATTTAAATAAAAAATAATTTTCATTCATTATAATTTCAATACATAGGTTTCATCCATTTTCATTTACATTTTTTTAGAAAATTGAAATTCTGAAGAGAACACAAGGACAGAAGACAACAACAGCAAAGACCTCGGAGACTGTTATTCCTAACACACCAGAGGTAACTTCCTTTATTTTATTTTTAATTGTTTCATTTTGAAGTATTCTCAGCATTAATCCTTTTTTCGTGTGAAATGACAGGAAATCCAAGGAAAAATAAACATCAGTCAAAGCATACAAGATGTTGTCAACACAAGAAAAACACGCTCAAAGAAAACAGAACTTGCTGCTCAAAGAAATGAGGTACAACAGAAGCAAGATGCAGTGGGCACGTTGACAAAGACGATTGATGTTCAAAGAGAGAAAAAAAGAGATGTAAGTTGTTACTATTCAACAATTTTCTTTCTAGTAATATTTTTTTCATGAAGTTTAATTACCAATATTAATTTTGTGAAGTCTGATACAATACTCAAGGCTCTCAAACATCCTGTTGCTGCTGTTCTTCCCAAGGGAAAAAGAAAGGTACAATTATAGTTTTCATTTGTTTCTCTAAAATAAAATTTTGCAAATATGCTTAAACAAAAAAAGGTTTAATAATTTACTAAATACACTTTTCAGGGAATGGATTCAGTAGATGATGATTTTGAATCATCAAAGAAGGTGAAGCCGACTTCAATTGCAACTTCTCAGAAAGTGAAACCAGCTACAATTGAACCTACTCAGAAGGTTGATCATATTGTACCTACAAAAAAGCAGAAGATAGTTGCAATTGTAGATGAAAAGAAGAAGAAGAAGAAAATGAAGGTACATCAATACATTTATTGTAGTACATTTGGATAAATAAAAGTGTTTTAACAAAATTCAATAAATACTTTGCAGGGGTCAACTTCTGAAGTTGAGGATGTTGTAGCTCCAAAGAAGCAGAAGACAATTGCAAATCCCACGACTCAAAACATACAAAAGGGCAGTGACAATGAAAAGAAGAAGAAGATCAAGGTATAATTACTATTATTACTTTATACACTGTAATAAGTACATATACTTAAATTAGATGAATAAGGCAGTGACAATGATTTTCAGGGGATAGTTTCTGAAAATCAAGATGATGATTTTGTAACTTCAGAGAAGCAGAAGATTACTGAACTTCGAACTTCTGAAAAGGTACAATCTAATTACTATTTTAATTTTATACACTGGATATTATATTACATTTATAGACACTTACATATATTAAAATATGTGAAGCCTGAATCTCTGAAGAAGAAGAATACAAATTCAGAAGCCTCGAAAAGGAAGAAGACAAAGTCAGAAGCCCAGGAGGACAAGGAAAAGGAGGTATATTTTTTACATTACTAATAAATGATTGTAGTCTAGTTGCATTTTTGTTCTAAGTAGTAATTTATAAATTTGTTTATTGTATTCAGGTAAAGAATAACGACAGCACCGACACACTTCGCTTCAAAACACGCATGAGTCCACTGCCTATTGTAAAGCTGTGTGAATCGCTTTCTGAAGAGCAAAAGGATGCTGTTAGAGAAATAGGATTTGGTGGGATCCTAGAACTGCAAATGAGATCAAACAACATGGAGCTTCTTCGATATATTATGGATAACTTCGACTATGCTCGGGCTTCAATAAAGCTTGTTGAAGATGAAATCCTGATTGACGAAGATGATGTAGAAGCCGTGTTTGGCCTACCGAGGGGCCCAGGTGACGTAGTCGAGGAAGTTGGTAAGTTTAACATCAATTCCTTTTATTTAAAAATGCAATGTTTGTTACAGTGTATAATATTTAAATGGATGCAGGGAGATATAGCAGGAATGAACAATCCGGCTACGTTTCATTTCTGAAGGCATGGAGGCAAAGATGGCACGTGACAAAGGGTGGACCAAGTGCCAAAGATATGTCGACTGAACTCTCTACAAGAAAAGATTTTGGAAGAAATTTCAAAATAGATTTTGCTGCACTTGCTGTTGGGTCCTTGTTATCTGGGATCCAAGAATATTTCATAAATTTCAAAATTCTATATTCGTTGAAAAATGTAGATGAAATTGTGAATAAGAATTGGTGTAGGTACACCTTCAAAAAATTGATTTCTTCCATTACTGAATGGAAGAATGAAAATAAAGCTTGGTTTACAGGATCTTGCACACTCTTAACTGTAAGAATAATCAGTTAAATTTCCTTCTCAATTCTGTGGAATGTTTTAACATTTGTTTTTTGTTTCGTTTTTTTCCAGATTATCTACCTGGATAGGATGGTATACAAGTTTCGCAGTGTGGAAAGGCGATTTCCCATTTGCTCGAACTGGACACAAGCTGCAATATCAAAAAGAGTTGAAGAAGAGAAGTCAAGTTTTGGAAGAGGAAAAGTAGAGCCAGCATTCAAAAGAACACATCATTTGGAGAACGAAAAGGTATAAAAATTATTTGTACTTTTGAATTTGTGTAGAAAAATAACAATATAATACATTAACTGTATAATAAATTGCATGGTATAGGATGAAAATGAAGAATATGAAGAACAAAAGGTGGACTGCCCTGCTGCACCACATTGTGAGAAGAAAAAGGTATAAACATAATCATACTTCATTTACATATCTGTCATACTTCATTTACATATCTGTCATACTTCATATATATGTATGTCATACTTCATATATCTGAGTTTAATGTGTCTTTTGTTTTTTGAATTTAACAGCCTAGCTATGACAATGATTTTGCCATGAGGATGACTATGGGGTTGAAAGACATTACAACCGCCATAGAAAACTTTGGTAAAATCATGTTCGAGGGAGGGAAGGAGGATGCCACGGCAAGCATCCTAAAACAAACCTTCCGAGAACCAGAAATGGCAGAAGAAATGGTGGAACCTTCTGCCAGACCCTCAAAAGAAAAATGGTATGGCTTAGAAGACGATGCATTCGAGGAACCCTCTTTCTTGGCAGCCTTAGAAGAACTTGAGCGGACTTATCAAATAACAGCTAAGATCAAGAATGCAAAAGGCTTAACTCCAAGCTTTGATCTTGGAATTTCTAGCCCATCTGATAATGAAGCAACTGAAAATTTGGAAAGAAATGAGGTGGCTCAACATGAGGTTGGAACCCCAATACCTGATAAAGATTTCTACGAGTAAGTATCGTTTAGTTTAATTAATGTTATGATATTGTTTATATAATTAATCTGTTTTTCTGTATTATTCACTTAGTAATATGTTTTTTTTAAAACAGAATTGTATACGAGCCTGATGATGTTCAAGATTACCAAATTCAGAAAAGAGAGCCAAGAATGGTGAATAATCTGCCTCTGAATTTGAGGTCTCCTTTTTGGGTCTCGAATAAGAACAAGATGATGAGAGTGTCGAGAACAGAACAATTGATCTCAGATTATGCACTCATTCAGCATGATGAATCAAACAAGTGGTACTACTCATACTCACTAATAATTCAAGTTCTTTAATGTACTTTTCAATCTCATATTGCCTTTTTAATATATATTTAGGGAGAGGCTGTTCCAATGTAAAGATTTGTTCGCAACCAGAGATGACTTTGCAGCTTTAAATGAGGAACAGTGGTTGACGAATAATTTCATCGACATATTCTGTCACAAACTGAACCTTGAGAATCTAAGAAGGGCAGTTGGACAGCCGAAAAGGATCTTCTTCTCAACACTCATATATGTAAGTATTTCTATTCACATTGTGAATTCTCAATATTTTGATTCTACATTACTGTAATACTTAGTTTTGTGTAAAATTTTCAGCTGCAAATGAAGCACAAGGTTGATGTAGAATCCAAAAAGAAATGTTTTCATAATTTCATTGATAATGAGCTCTCACGAGCAAACCATTCGACTCTCAAAGATGTCGACTTGGTAAGTTAGTTCCACAAATATTAATTTGATAATTCAAAAATTGAATCAGTAACAGTGTGTGCATAATAATTGTTAAAATGCAGGTTTTCTTTGTTATCCTAGAAGATTCCCATTTCTGGCTGGTGTGTGTGAACTTCAAAGCACAAACGATTGATATAATTGACAACAAACACGTAGAGCCACACAAATTGAGGAATACAGGCCTCTACACAAAAATTGCCTTAACCATGGTAAGACAACTTTGAAAATATCACTGTATAATTTTCCAAATATTAACACATGTGTTGTATTTTTCCTTAATATACTTTGTTAGGGAGAATTTCTTGGAGATTATATATCAGAGAAGAACATAAGCACAAAGCACTCTGCTAATCAGTTTGTAAAAAGACAATTGAAAATGCCGTGGAGATGCCCGTCAAATAATAATGATTGTGGAGTCTATGCTATTAGGCATATGGAGACCTACAAAGGGGAGGGAGATGATTGGGAGAGTGGATTCGAGAAAGACAAGGTATTCTTAATTAATTTCAGAAACTCAATACTGGTCACTATAAATTGTTTTGGTTATAACTATGGTTTGTTTGTTTTTTTTTTGCAGGACAAAACTTTCTTGAAAGAACTTAGAGCTAGATATGCAACTTCTGTGATACTAATGGACATCAATGAAATCAAGACTGAAGTCTTGGATAAAGCCAGAAGATTCACAACTGTATTGAAGATGGATGACTGATGGTAGAGATCACTGATGGTAGAGACAGTAGAGATGACTAATGGTAGATGAGTAAAACTTATTTGTTATCATTTGGTATCTTGCATTAATTCTGATTCAGTATTGTAAAAATACTTAAGTAGCATATTTTGTTCTAATCCAAATTGAAGGTTCATAATCTGCAATTTGAAGTATCAGATATTTAAAAATGTAGTATTGTAAAAATGTAGTATTTCTAAAAATGAAGTATCTGGAAATGAAGATGCAGGTTTATTCTAAGGAAAATGAAGGTCCATAAGCTGCAATTTAAAGTATCAAGAACTTAAAAATGAAGTATTGAAAAAATTAGTAACAACCAAAAAACCTAAACCCTAAACCCTGAACCCTAAACCATAAGCACTAAACACTAAACCCTAAACCCTAAAACCCTAAACCCTAAACCCTAAACCCTAAACCTAAAAACCCTAACCCTAAACCCTAAAACCCTAAACCCTTAACCCTAAACACTAAACCATAAATCAAAAACCCAAAACACTAAAAACCCTAAACCCTAAACCCTAAACCATGAACCCTAAACCCCTAAACAATAATACAAAAATAAAGGTTTATACTCACTTAAATATGAAGCATTAGTATTTAAAAACTGAAGGATCAGCACTTAACAACTGAAGTATCACACCTTTAAAAATGAATAATGAATATGTCAGAGAACAACAAACAATCTGATTGTCAAATGATTAAATTAGAAAGCAGGAAATCCAAAGTACTGTAATTCAAATTTCTTACAATAATCAAAATCCAAAATCTCAACAAACCAATATTATTTCAAATGACTAAAGTAGAAACCAACAAATCTAAAGTCTTGTAGTCTTCAATCATCCAAATCTCCATCTCAACTACAAGGCCTATTTATTTTCCATAAAACAACACAAAAAAAATGAAAGTTAATTAGTAATCAATAACTTAAAAATAACAAACATAATGTGGTTACCTAAAATACTTACCTAGTAGAATCTCTCAAGGGAACAAACAACGAACTTGTTTCTTCATGAACAACATGTAAAGAACCACTCCCTGAACTTGGGTGAACAATATATGCATCCTTCTGAACCTACAAAATAATAAAAATATAAGAAATATTAGCAATTTGAATGCAGCCTTGTCTCCTTTAGTAATAGTATATTGAAATATGCAGCCCTGCCTCCATAGTAATACCTGCATATTTTGAACAGCTTTCTTACTTTGAACCTTTGCACTCTCAGCTCGTTTCCTCTTCCCCTGAGCTTTATTATTTACTTTCTCAATCGTGGTTTTTGGCCTCTTCTCGCGTCGACCTTGAGAGCTCTTGCTTGGAGGATTCTGAATGACATTACTAGACACAGAAACTTCATCGTTATCACCAAAGAAAATAGGTCCAACCTCTGCATTCAGCCTATTCATAGCATATTCAAAAGCTTCTTCACAAATCTGCCGAGCAGAAGCATTATCTTCACTAGAAGAAATCAGCCTATAAAATTTTCTAGAAATCTGCATGGTCCAGAGAGAAGCAGCCATAGAATTTGAAGAAACATGACTAGTGTCAACCAACTCATTCCCCACAATACGATTAGCAACAACATCCTTGCGCCACCTCCTCAAAATAAATGCTTCCGGGATGGCAGAAACACAGTGAATATCATATATACGAAGACAATGACAGCACAATATCCCCACCTCTTCAAACAGTTTGCAAGTACAAGTAATGTACTTTTGAGTTTCAGAAAAACAAACCTCATGCCTTATTTGTTCATAGCCCTGAACCCACACATAATATTTTAACATTCCAGTATCACACGGGACAAAAGACTGATGGCATTGGTTCCCTTTCAAGTACTGCTTCTCAAACATAGAATATACCAAAGGAGTGTACACATTTCTAGCATGTATAAGAAGTCCAGCCTCAGTCAAAGCCATAGAAGGTTTACCTTCAATACTACGCACATCTTCACTAAACTCCTTGCTTCTCCACTCAGAAATAACGGAGACAAAGCAATGGTAGAAATCACAAAGACTGGCTGTCTTGGATAACCTCCTGGAAATTGAGTGGTTCGTGCTCTCGCTCCTTTGAGAAGACAATATACCTCCAGAAAACCACATTTTGTTGTATGCAGGACACCACTTCTCCCTCAACTCATACAACTTCACAAGCCATTTGTCATTTTGACAGTGAAACTTAGTAGTCATCTTGCAGTAAAGTAAATGATGTATGAAGCATGAATAAACTGAAGCATGACATTAGAGTATAATGAAGCATGAAACACAAGGATAATGAAGGACAATGAAACAGAATAAAGAAACAACACAAATTAAGACATGAAAATAGAATGATACTTACTCTCCCCAATATAGCTCGAATTCAGCAATTGTATCAGCATCCTTGAGCACATGATTGAACAAGGACAGAAACTCGCTTTTTTCTCTCAAAGCCCTGATATGCTTCTTAGAATTTTGTATAATGTGCCAAATACAAAGACGATGTCGTGATGTAGGAAAGATCACAGAAATGGCAGCAGACATGGAAGGACATTGATCAGTCATAATAGTCACAGGATGCTTATTATTCATCGACCTCAGAAAAGTAGAAAATAGCCACTCAAAGGACTCAACTTTCTCATTCACCATAAAGCCACAACCAAACATGATATTATTGCCATGGTGATTCATGCCGACAAAAGGGGCGCAAATCATGCCGTATTTGTTTGTCCGATACGTAGTGTCGTGCACCACCAAATCACCAAAAGTCAGGTAATCCTCCTTCATACGACCATCCCTCCAAAAGAAACTAGTCAATCTTCCTTCATTGTCAACTTCAAAATCAAAGAAGAAGTCCTTCTCATTAGATTGTCGATTTCTGAAAATCTGAATCAAAGTGTTACATTCGGTACCATCAACAGCCTTTGACTTACCTAAGGCATTATACGCATCTCGAGGGCCAAAACCGAGAAAAGGTGACCCCCCGGATTGGGTTTTCAAAACCCTCACAGCATCAGCCACACCAACACCACTTTTGTGAAGCTCTCTCAAATAGGCAAGTTGGTTTTTAGAAACTCTCCTATGAGACCTAAGAAGATAACTACCGGACGGTGGACATAGGTCATGGTTGTGGCCTTTTACATGTTTACTAACAACCCACACTCCATTAATATCAACATCATATTGAACTAGGGCTGGACATTCACAACGCACAACCATTTTTGTATACAAAGGATCACCATGCGCTTTTTTCGGTTTTAGTCCAGCATGAGAACAGACATATCGTTTCATTGAAATACTTTTATCAACACGGAGCCTTTGTTTGCACTTTTGGACACTAAAACCAACATTAAATGCATAGGTGTTGTAGATATCATATGCCTCACTCTCAGAATTCACAACAACTCCTACCAAGTCACTATCAGGACCATAAGCAATATCATCTACAAGCCAAAATGAACCACAATAATCAACTATAAACTTAAAAATGAGAGCAAAATTAAAGTAAGCATTAATATGAGAATAACCTGAAGTATGAACATCCAGATTTCCATCATCAAGATCAATAATATGATTCAACTCCATGGCATCTAACAGAAATGAAATATTAATTAAACCGAGGCACAGACAAAATGCAGGTTGACATGTAACTTAATTGAAGGTTGACAAAATACTAAATGAAGGTCAGGTCAGAAATCTAGGGTTTGATCATCACCAGCAACAACATGATTCAACATTTAAAAACATGATTCAACAACTCAAAACAGATGAACTCATAACAGAACATGCAATTCGAACAGAAGATGGATAGAATCGACATACCTTGGACCATAATCGATGACAAATCCAATAAATCATCCATGGTTAAGATTCAATTCAGATTTGGAAGAGGATAATGCCGTTGATGAAGACAGAAAAACGCCCGACTGAAGAGGCGCAGATGAATCGACGGCGAACGGCAGCGGCGATGTCAGGAAAACACGGAATTGGAGAGGAAAAGGCGGTGGTGAACAGAGACGATGAATCGTGTGTGTACGCAATCGTGGATGTTATTCACCGGAGGTAGTCGCTGATGGAGCTGATGATGACGAAGAGTGACGCTGACGATGACGGCGGCGATTGGGCTGATGATGACGGCGGCGATTGGAGGTGATGATGACGGTGGCGAACAGCGCTGATGATGACGGCGGCGAACGGCGAAGAAGGTTCAGCCGAGCTTCGTGAATTTTGGTAGCGTGAGAACAGAGAGAAGGAGAGAGTGCGAGCTGAGAAGGAGAGAGTGCGAGCTGAGGGGAAAAAAATGGGGAAAGAAAGGTTGGTTAATTTTGACCGAGTCTTTTATTAGGTTGACCGGGAGCAAGATGCTCATCTTACACAAGGGAGTAAGATATAAATTGCCGGTATTTTGGCCCCGGCCGCCAACCAGACAATTCGCGAGGTGTAGCTTTTAGGACCATTATGCCTAACACCACGTGCCCAAAATAGACGAGCTGAAAATAACTTTGCTCAGAACTTAAGGATGGCGCATGAGTCATGTCGTTCACATTTCACACAGCCCACCGACGCAACAAATAACGGGAACGATCAAGTATAGTAATTACTTGATGTACAAGTCGCCCTGATCTCACTATGGGAAAATGTCACATAGACACCACTTCATAGACACCGGGCGCCTTTGGGAACGGTGTTAAAAATGTTTATAACACCGGTCGCCAAAAAATAGAAGGTTAAACGTTTTTTAACACCGAAATTTGTACAAACTGGTGTTAAATGTTCCATTTTAAATTTCAATTTTTATTTATAACACCATTTTTGCTTTCGACCGATGTTAATAGTATTTCAATTTTTTTAATAAAATTATAAGTTTCTTTAACACCGGTCATATTAGCCGGGACCGGTGTTAAAACTACTTATAATATTTTTTAGTTAAGCGGATAATACCCCACTCCTCTCGTTTCAACATTACAATACACAAGCACTTGTGAAAAACATAAGGTCATTCCTCCCACCTTCAATCAATCGCAGCGGCAATATTGAAGCAGAAATCTTCAATTTCTTCGGTAGATTCAGGTTTCTTTCTGTCGATTCGGGTTTGCCACCTTCAATTCAGGTATTTCTCCAAACCTTTAATACAGGTATTTCTCCAAACTGTCGATTCGGGTTTCCCTTCGATTCACGGTTTCTTTCCTTCACTTTTCCCTTCGATTAGGGTTTCTCATCCGGGGATAATGGGTTCTTTTCTTTCCTTCTTCATTTTTCCTGTTCGATTAAGGTTCATATGGGAAATAGGGTCGGTCGATGACAGCGTCGGTCTCCCGGTGTCGATTGACACTCTTCTCCACAAACTCCGCGCCGTCGAGGCGTCAAACGTTTTCCTCCGGCGCCAATATATCTCCCTGTGCAGCAAGCTTAAAGAAATTGATGAACTCGTCGAACGATCTAGGGTTTGTTATGTTTTTTTCCTTCGATTTTACTACTGGATTTGGGATCCAATCTTATTCGTTTGTTCTTTCGAACTATTTTTGTGTTCGATTTGAAGTAATTTTTTGTTTATTTTTTTGTAAACAAATTAGGCAGAGGCAAGTATGAATTCGGTGGCGTTGAAGATTTCGTCGAGGAAAATCAGAAATTGGCTATGGAGTGTTCGAATTTGTTGTCTGCGTGCTACAAATCTTGAGCAAACCCGAGACCATACCTGCGACATTAGTTGGTATTCATATGGTCATCGACTGTGCTACTGTTCGTCCGGAGGAACCCGTCAAAACTGTGAGGAAACTAATCCAACTATATCATTTTTTTTTTGTGTGTGATGTTTTTGTTTCTGTTGAATTAAAAAATTCCCCTTTAGGTTGATTGGGAAGGAAAAGTTTCTCTTGTACAATGAGCAAAGGCCATGTGTGTTCAGAAATATGTATTTTTCTCCATCCACAACTGAGATCAAGTACTACACTGAGAGGTTTATTCGTGATTCGGGCCTCAACCACATAACCATTCGGCTGTGTGGTTTCATGCAGGTGAATTCCATGCTATGCTTTTTTTTTATGTCTTTTGCTTTTCTTATTCACCAGAGAATGGTTTTTGTGATATCATATTCTTGTATGACTGTTTTTTCTCACGCTGGGATCAGACATTTCCATTAGGTTTAATAGAAAGGTTTCTATTTGAAATTAATTATGATTATACTATGCAGTGTTAAGTTTGTTTGCTTTTGCCCATTAACTTGGATTGTAATATTTGCATCTTATAATATATCTCTTGAGATGCTTAACTGTGTTGCAATTTGAGTTAATCGAAAAGTTAGGCTGATGAATTGATTGAGATGCTTAACTGTGTAGCAATATTATGTAATGCTTAACTCTCCTTTTTTGGGGATTGAAAAGGGTGTTGTATTACAAAGACATGGGTTTTGGAAGGATGGTTTATCTAATAATTAAGGAGCTTTCACCCTCTGCAGATGAGGTAACCCTGTACATATTTTCTCTTTCTTTTGTTCATATAGTGATTGGTGCTCATAAGGTGTTTGTATATATGCTTCCTCCATGTTAGATTTTTTTTCGGGAATTAATGGATGTTCATTTCTTTGGATTTTTTTAGTTCTGCGCTTTGAGGTTTGTTCTGGAGGTTCAAGCCCATCTTCGACGCTACTGCCATGTCTAAGGTTTTTTGGCTTTATCTTATTCGCAAATATTTTTCTATTTCATTTCTCGATACTGTGGTGTTTCAGAATGAATCTTTTCCTTGTGTACCTCACCACAAGGATACTCTTGGTTATGTATTTTACCAAAAGAATTTAAATAGATACATTTGATTTGACTTGAGGTTAAGTATATATATTGTTTTATATTTTTTAATAAAAAATAAAATATCCTTCTTAGCGGTAGATACTTTAATCAGTGGTGAATGAAATATATAATTTAATTTGAATTTGTTTTCGAAATTAAAATGTGTGAATTCATTATTATTTAGTATGCTCTTTTCAATTGTTAACTATTGGGATGGTGGTGAAACTGCTTCTTATATATGGTAGAAACAATAAGTGCATTTGTTGTAATTCGGAAAGTTAGATTCCCCCAGGATCAGAAAGTAGTGTGAATATTTTATGCTGTTGGAGACATAAGCTTGCTGTCACAGATGATCAAAATGTTTTTTCATGGGGAAGGGGTACAAACGGTCAACTCGGGCATGGTGATTCCGTTGATCGGTAATATGTTGTTGATTATTCACAGGTCTTCGTAGCCTTACGTGGCCATGATATGATCTGAAGGCATCACCATCTTCGACCGTGGACTGTTACCATTTTTATTCTTTTTTTTCAAAGTGATTTAAGTATTTTGATTATTGTGTTTGGAGTTCATGAAAATTGTAAGGATTTGAGTATTTTGAATATTGTATTTGGATTCCATTAATTTAATATAATTTCAATTAGTGGCAATTTATAAATTTTTATATATATTTTTTTATTTTAATTATTATCAACGACACCGTTTTTAGAGCTTAAAACTGATGTTAAAAACAATTATAGACACCGGTCCTAGAGTTAAAAATTGATTTCAAAAACTATTATAGACATCGGTTATATATGTAAAAACCGGTGTTATTAATTTTCACACCGGTCGATTTTCTTAGTTTCTATGAAATTGACCGGTGTCTTTAATAATATAGACATCGGTCCAGGTCACAAAACCCGGTGTTATAAATTATTTTTAACACCGGTCAATGACTGGTGTTAAAACATAGCTGATCTTTAACACCATGCACAAAGACACCAGACAAATTTTTTTTTAACACCAGTCAATGCCCGGTGTCTATGAAACATTTTCCCATAGTGTGATTACGATGAACGATTTTCATATGGTGATTCAAACGATCCAAACCTTTGGTGGAACTTAAAGGTTGTCAAGATGAAATCATAAATCACTTGGTTCAGATTGACCTGAATTAATGTTCGACACAATTCGTCCACCTTAAATGGGTACGGGTACATAGTATAGAACACTTGAAGACTCAAGTGTGCCTGATTTATTTTTTATTATTTTGGGACTTATGAGTCAACATAGGCTTTTAATTAGTACTCGTATTAAATTGTTACTTTGGTATGACATCACAAGTGATTTAAAATTAATTAAAAATGTACTTAATTTACTATAGTAGTATAGTATATTTTGACCAAAAAATCGACCCGGCTTGACCAAAATTTTTAAAGTTGCAATTTGAATTTCTAAACAGTAATACAAAATCTTCTTATTAAATTGAAAAATCTTAAAACGAAATCCAATTTTTTAAAATTGAAAAACATGTAAAAATTAATACTATTTTAAAATAAAATGTTCAGATATTATTCCAATTGAATATAAGATCTCATTTATATATTTTTATTAAATTCAAAATTTTCAAAAATTAATTAATATACTAATCTTAATTACTAGCAAATATAGGAATAATTTTTAATTATGAGAGGCTATTTTGAACTTCCTTTATATCTATAATATAAATGAGAAAAAAAAGAGTAAATTACAGAATATTCCAAAGTGTGTAAAATTCCTCAAATAAATTCTCCTTCATCTTCACTCCACGAATCGACACCCAGATCTGCTTTTCCCCTCCATAGGAGACGCAGAAGAAAACAAAAGGAGCACAGCCCATTCCCGCTGTCATCAATTGATCGCCATCATCACAATCGGTGGCGGTGGCAGCGGCGACTGGTTTACTTATCTGTGATTCCACTATTAGGCGGCGGCGGATCTGTGTTCGATAACCAGCAGGTGTGAGCGCTTTTGCTTTTTTTCACTTGCTCCGGGAGATAGTTGAGGTGGGCGGTCGGCAAACAAAATGGAGGCGGAGAAGAAATCGCCGTCGGCGGCCGTGTCCGATATGGGCGCGTGGGCCATGAACGTCATCAGCTCCGTCGGTATCATCATGGTGAACAAGCAGCTGATGTCCTCCAACGGATACGGCTTCACCTTCGGTTAGTTCTTCCCCTATTTATCCTCATTTTACGTGCGCGCGCGTTGCTGATTTTTCTGTGATAATTACTGCGGGAGATACTTCAATTGCTCTGTAATTAATTTGATTTTATGGGTAATCTATCTTCGAAGATTTTACCTAGATTGTATTTCAATCACCTTATCTAGTTCCGTTTTTATGCTCTCTGCAGCCACATCATTGACTGGGTTTCACTTTGCCGTCACCGCCCTCGTTGGCATGATATCGAATGCCACAGGCCTCTCCGCATCGAAGCACGTGCCCTTCTGGGAACTTCTATGGTTCTCAATTGTAGCGAATATGTCTATCACAGGGATGAATTTCAGCCTCATGCTAAACTCAGTCGGATTTTACCAAGTATGGTTTCGATGAAACTCTACATATATGTATATGAAATTCGTCATTTACATTAATAATTTTAAGTATAACAACAGTCGTTGCACATTTAAATTTATATTTGTCCTGATGAATCTGTGTGTTGGTTTGATTTCGGTGTAGATCTCGAAGCTGAGCATGATTCCGGTGGTGTGTGTATTGGAATGGATAATTCACAGTAAGAAGTTCACAAAAGAGGTTAAATTGGCTGTTGTGGTTGTAGTTATAGGGGTTGGCGTTTGCACCGTGACCGATGTCAAAGTGAATCTCAAAGGGTTCGTATGTGCTTGCGTGGCAGTTCTTGCGACATCTTTTCAGCAAATCGTAAGTAGGCTATTCGCCTTTTTCATATTGTTCATATCATGGAATTCAGAGGTTTGGATTCAATCTAACGTTTCTAGCTAGCATAGTAGGAAGTTAAATTTCATCATCTTCCGTTTCCGTTGTTATAGCTGAGAAGTGAGAACTGTATACCACTTTCGTAGTTAGACATGTATATTATCAATGAATAATTCTTTGGGTGCAGTCCATAGGCTCCTTGCAGAAGAAGTACTCCATTGGCTCATTTGAATTATTGAGCAAAACAGCTCCGATTCAAGCTTGCTCTCTCCTCGTGCTAGGCCCGATAATCGACTACTACCTCTCTGGGAAATTAATCTTCAACTACAATTTCGGCGGTGGAGTCATTGTAAGCACCCATTCAATTCCCATATGACTACACGAATAATCATAAATATTTTTCAGTTATGCCTAACTTTGATGTATATCGTTCATAATCTCCAGCTGTTCATACTCTTGTCGTGTTCTCTAGCTGTGTTCTGCAACGTGAGCCAGTACCTTTGCATCGGGCGTTTTTCGGCCGTCTCGTTCCAAGTGCTGGGCCACATGAAGACTGTATGCGTCCTCACTTTGGGATGGCTGCTGTTTGACTCAGAGTTGACTTTCAAGAACATATTGGGCATGGTGGTTGCGGTTGTTGGGATGGTGATTTACAGCTGGGCTGCGGAAGTCGAGAAGCACGCAAACAAGTTAACGTCCCATGCAAAGAGCAGCCTGACAGAAGAGGAGTTTAGGCTGCTCAAGGAGGGAATCGAGACGACTCCTCTTAAGGATGCCGAGCTTGGTGAGTCCAAGTAGCAGGTATCGTGTGTAGTGTTTATTCCATTTGTTATTAAAACACATAGATTGTTTGGTATTTTAGTGTGTAGGAAAGTGGAGGGAGGAAGTGTGGAATTGTCATATTTATTTATGTCGGAATTTTTTTATATGAATTTTGGTTGATTTTTCGAGTGAGGCGGAATATTTATCTATTTATATATTAATATTGTATTTATTTGATCATGTATGATAAAATACTTGTGAACGTAGTACCAATCGGTGTATATTTTTCTTTACACTCTTTTCTTTTGTACCATTTGCTAAACAAACAAGTTATAGTAGTATCTAATTAAGTAGTAGTAATAAATTATTCTCCTACAAATTAAAAGTTTATTCTTATATATTTATTTTCTAATATTGATAATTTTTATCTCGAGACGAAGAGAGTATATTATTATATACTACCTCTATCTCGAACTAATGATCATCAATTTTTTGTACAATATTTGTGAGTTAGAAAGAACTTGAGATAGAGAGAGTATCTCTCATATAAATAGTCACACTTTTATTAATAAACTAATTTCATTTAACTAAATAGTCACACTTTTATTAATAAACTAATTTCATTCAAAGTTGTGTAAGGCATTCATTTTTCACTCGTAAGGACTCGCCTCTAAAGTAGGCTGTTGCCTGAACCTGCAATGAAGATTAGGGTGCTCCTAAAATTCAAATAAACCAAGGTATCTTCCTCGCACAACATCTTATTTGACATCTCAGATCTTTCACCACCACTATAACTTATAAAACAAACTAAGCTTTTAAGTAAATGGAAAAGACTCCCACAAGTGTCGAACATTGGCCACCTTGTAGTATCTTTTGGATTGAGATGCAATGTGAGGCTGCAAGATTGGAAGATTTGCAAGTGGTTTCAAGGGCCATTTTTTTTTTTTTGCTTTTATACTTCTTAAGCCCAGTCCTTGGAATCTAATGCAGCTTAATCTTCCCTCTCTATCTGTCGCTCAAATCATATTTCTTGCTTTTAGAAGTCCAAATTTCCGATAACTGAAATTTGAACAATCCTATATTTATTCCTATATTTAATTTCATTTAATTTCAGGAATTGTTTTGCCCATTTAAACATTTTTGTATTTTAATATTGTAGGCTAAGCAAGTTCGTCCAGATAGAAACCCCGATGACCCGTTGGCTGCACAAAAATTTCAGGTGAGCTCACTATATTTCACTTAAGAATGTCTTTTTTTTGGTTTTATTTTAAACTCATTGGAGAAAGTTGAGACACATCATACTTGTCCTTAAACAGATTGGATATGATCTTTCTAGGATAATAAAGGAAATTTTAGGGTTAATGAAAAATAAAACATAAATATTTGAACTGTTAAGCTTCTTATGTCCTTTTCACATTAACATTTCTTGCTACTGGAAGCTTTAAGTCCTGTAATAAGACAAATAGCTGAGCAAGAAGAGTACTGGCTAGTTCACTGATGCATAGTGAGAGTGGTCTCTGATTTTCATTTTTCAATCAGATTTTGGGTGAGGCTTATCAAGTGCTGAGTGATCCTACACAAATACAAGCTTATGATGCTTATGGGAAATCGGGAATTTCAGCGTCAGTTTATTTTATTATATATATATATATATATATATATATGTGTGTGTGTGTGTGTGTGTGTGTGTGTGTGTGTGAGTGAGTGATATGTAGGCTTTTTCATAATCATGTTACTTTGTTGTAAAGATTCAAGGTTAAAGCCATATCTGATAATGCTTTATGTTTTTATTGATGTTTTCTTTCAGAGATTCAATTATTGAACCTGCAGCAATCTTTGCAATGCTATTCGGAAGTGAGCTTTTTTAGGAATATATTGGCCGGCTTGCTGATAGAGTGAAGAAGGTTGAAAACTAAAGAATACGATATATTAATAAAAGAAAGCCAAAATACCTCAAAGAGATCTCTCCACAGAGAATATCTCTGCTGCCACAGCCTAAGCTGCAAACCCTAGTAATTCTCATATATCTTCCTTAATGAAAGACATACGCTTATATAGATATTAATTAAACCCTAATTAAAGCCCAAGAACAAAGCCCATTAATTAAATATAATAACTTAAGCCTAGTAAACTAAATTAGATAATCAACTATCATCCAACTCTATCCAACTCCAGCAAGTCTGATGCTATCAATTGCTCCTCTCGGTGAAACAGCCTTGTCCTCAAGGCTGACCTCGGGATACTGCCCTCGAAAATCCGCTTGAATCCTCCCTGTTCCAGTTGAAACGGGAACTCGAAGGGGACGTGGCCGACAATAATCCACCTCGAAAAGTGTCGTGCCTGCTCCAAAACTAAACGAACTCATATGTAAAGTTGTGGCTGCTGTTTTAAAAAGTACCCTCCAGGATGGATTCAAGAAGTAATGACCGCGACCAGAAATCATCCAACTCCAATCCATCCACCCTGGAATGGATATTGCTGTAAACTCCAACTCATCGTCTCTTCGTGAGAGATTTTTCAAGGAACAGTGAGTCTGACTAATTGCCAAATATTGAGCCGTCGGCTGCTCGGGAAATTGCGCGACACACTCTTCAAAGGGTGAGAGGTAACCCTCCGAGGACAATATAGTGGTTGCTGGAGTCTCAATCTTGTTTCTTGTGACTTGAGTGTTGTTTTCGGTCATGTCCTGGTTTCCGCTTACGGCCGCTAATGGTGGGGTAGGTGTTATCATTGATAATTTTTCCATAATGGCTTCGAACATCGCCTTGTGCTCCACCATCGTCTTCTGAATGTCTCCAACCGATTTCTGCAGCCCGGAAAACTTCTCTTCGAAGTCGGCTTGCATCCCCACAACCCTCTTCTCTATCTCAACAACCCTCTTCTCTATCTCATCGATTCTTCCATCTCTCGTCATCATCCACGCTCACCGCACCAATTGATAGAGTGAAGAAGGTTGAAAACTAAAGAATACGATATATTAATAAAAGAAAGCCAAAATACCTCAAAGAGGTCTCTCCACAGAGAATATCTCTGCTGCCACAGCCTAAGCTGCAAACCCTAGTAATTCTCATATATCTTCCTTAATGAAAGACATATGCTTATATAGATATTAATTAAACCCTAATTAAAGCCCAAGAACAAAGCCCATTAATTAAATATAATAACTTAAGCCTAGTAAACTAAATTAGATAATCAACTATCATCCAACTCTATCCAACTCCAGCAAGTCTGATGCTATCACTTGCCATGGCTTCGATGGCTGGCTTGGATATAGCCACGGAAGAAGATGCTGATGTCAAGAAGTTACAGGAAAAATTACGGGTAGGGCTTCTTATATCCTACTTTATTGTTTTAAACTACCTTCCAGTTGAGTGTTTTTAGCTCAGTTGACATGGTAAATGAAAGTTCAGTGTCTGTAGTGAAGGATTATGGGAAGGTGGTATCATAATGGTCAATATCTAAGTCTGGTTTCTGTTTTCAAGTACTGCCTGGTAAAGTATTAGATGTATCTTTCCTTTTTGATAATGGTGTTTATTTTCCTTTTTAACTTAGACTGTACAAAAGGAACGGGAAGAGAAGCTTGCGGGTATACTTAAAGATAGACTCAACCTGTATGTCCAAGGAAATAAAGAAGAATTCATTTGTCATGCTGAGGCTGAAGTGGCACGGCTTTCCAATGCTGGTTAGATATCTGTCTCATTACACTTTTATTTACTTCTTATCTTGTAGCTTTGTTGTACAGACTCTCTTCTTGGGGGCAAAGACACTACAAAACGTGGCTCCCAAAAGGGCATGTTTACCGAGATAAAAATAGTTTTTTATATAAGTAAAAGAAGATAGTCCCTTGTACATGGAATTATAACTTCTTAAGATATGAAAGTAATATTAACTCAAAAGATGATTTTAAACGTATGTTTAAATGTCTACTGAACCCTAATTAATATGTATGGAATTCAGTTGAAACAAACCATTTTTATCCTTGAATGATAGGCATATGTAAAACATGACTACCTCTGAAGCCACAGACATCCACAGGTGAAGGACCCAACCTGGTTGATCTTAATGCTGAAATCTAGTATAGATCTTAGATAGTTATTGGGATTTGGGATTAGGGTGAACTGACTTTGTAAGTCAACTATATCTTATATAGTGGATTCTCATAATAGTCATATTTTATCTCTTATTGTTCGTACCCTGTTAAGACCATCGAATCTGGATTCAACAAATCGTACATAGTTTTTTTGCAATTTGTTTTTGTGCTTGATACTTGATAGCTTCTATGATGCTGTGGACCTTTCATACATATGTTAAGATAACATTTTCTGATGTATTTTGTCAAATACAATGCGAGCCCCACGCAGACCTCGCTCCAATGAATAAAATAAAATAATTCACAAGAAACTATATAAATATGGAATCATTTGGTTGCTCAATATATGAATTTCCAGAGAATTCCATCTGTGCAGTTTCTCAGATAACTTTATACATTCTTCATTCTAAAGGCGTCATGTTCCTACACTAACACCAATGGATACTAAGGCCTCTTTCTTTGTGGGAACCGAGAATCATATACATATTCCACATTTTTTATAGTTGCAAGGATAAAATGCTCTTCCACTAACTTATTTGAGTATTTCCCATACTAAAAGCAGGCTATTCAGGCAGGAAATTGCCGCACGAGTGCGGCAGAAATTTATTGACTTTTAGCTTGGAAAAGAGGACAATGGATTCTTCTTCTTTTGTTGTCTCACAATGATCACATTGTGTTTTCTTATAGTCATTTTCCAACACTTTTGTTGCCCTTTTGTAGAATCTCTTTTTTTCTCTTAATTTCTCAGTATTTCTATTACAGCTTATGGTATGGATATGTTGAGTACCATTGGTTATATATACGCAAGGCAGTCAGCAAAAGAACTTGGGAAGAAGGTGATGTACTTGGGCGTGCCATTTGTTGCTGAGTGGCTCAGAAATAAAGGACACTGTATCAAGTCCCAAGTAACTGCTGCAACAGGTTAGTACTTAGTACTGTAGTTAGTATTAACTATTAACAAGGAAGTGTCTTTGTTTGGTCTTGCATTGCTCAGGTTATACATCTTAGTTGGTGAGTTCTAGAAATATTTTATTCAGAATTGTAAGCTCATTTTCTAATATACGAGTTCATCCAAGGAAGACTGAGGATATGGAATATAAAAACTTGTCGCCTTGGTGGTGCAGTGAGCTTACATCAACCGACTTCTCTTTTGTCTCTCATAGCTTACGAATATTAATTCTCATGGAGTAAAACCCTGGCATTGGGGAATAAAATATCACAATTGAATAATCATTAGGTTATGACACGAGAAATACAAGTTGCATTAAAGATAATTCGTGGTTAATTTATATATTTTCTTTTCTTTCTGTTTTAATTAGGTTACGTCACTCTTACGGTAATCTGAGTAATCGTGCAATCCAGTTATATTTTTATGGGTTTAGAGTTTTATTCAGCCTTGTTACATTCCTCTTTGAGCAGGAATTAGTCACGGATTAATTACTCTTAAGTTACGGAAGGTAGATACTTATTAGGTATCAAAGAGTTTATAATGTCATAAAACCTCACACGATTCAATTCTTTCTCCCAGACTCCATTAACTTCTAGGAAACTATGAATGCAAATTTAATACTATACTTTCTCGGTATCAGTGATAAACCGACCAAGAAGGGGAAATTCTTCATGTAAAATGTAAATGATGGATCTAAGCCTCTTTACATTTTTTTATGAGAAACACACATGATTTTACATTTTTTTATTGCTTTGTTTTCACCATTTAATTCAAAATGATACTTCCTATATTGCAGTTCGCATTTTCAGTTATTTCAAAGGGGAAACAAGCAACTGTAACTAACCTGTAGTTTGAACTTTGAACCTATTATATCTGTTTCTTGCTTTAGGTGCAATTGCTTTGATCCAGCTTCAAGAAGACATGAAGAGACAGCTTAGTGCTGAAGGAAACTACACAGAAGAAGAACTCGAGGTGTACATGCAATCGCACAAGAACATAATGATAGACTCCCTCTGGAAGCTCAACGTGGCTGATATAGAAAATACCCTCTCCCGCGTTTGTCAGATGGTTGTCTACATTTTTTTAATTTTTTTTTCTTTTTTGGTTTGACGCTATAATTTATTCATTTTTTGATGATTTATTTTCTCATTAGGTTCTACAAGATAGCAATGCAAAGAAAGAGGAACTCCGTTTGCGCGCAAAGGGTTTGAAAACCCTTGGGAAGATATTTCAGGTAAGGCAAAGAAGCCCTTATTCCTAATTTAATTCCCCAGCTATATGTTTCTGTTGGATATGCAAATTTGAAAGAAAAAAACTTGTGTTTCAGAGAGTGAAGTCAGTTAATGACCCTGAAATTATATCAAGTGATCCAAATCCAAGCAACAAATTGGATGGATGCGAACCGAGTAAAAATAGTGCTCCTTCTGACACATCTGCAAGATCTTTGAACGGAGAAGAATCGAACAATCCATTAGCAACTCAGGTATGGACCTCCCCTGTACAAAAATAATTATAAAATAAAAATTGCTCATTAACATGTTATTTCGGCTGAATTTTTTTAGAGCCCATACGTGGAGGCTCCCCTGTTCACTGGAGCTCAATTCAACTTCCCAATGCCAGCTCCACCTCCTGGTGTTCACAAACAACCATAAAAACTGCATGTGAACAATTTGAGAAACATTTGAATTTAGTATTTTTTGTTTACTTTTGGAGTGATCCAATGATGTGATTATCTCTTCATTGTTGTGATTGTATTATTGTAGAATCTAGAATGTTGTGCCTACCAATTTCTAGGTGTTGTGATGTTATGTGTATTTCAGAAGCAGTACTGCTTTAAACCATGACACTCATGGTCTACAATATTATGAAACTGCTTAACATTATTGTTCCCGTTTTTTTTTCTTCTAAATTGTAATATGAAAGATTTGTCGTCCGGTGGTGTTATAGACCACGTAAATTGCAAGTTTTTTTGACAAATGACACAAAAGCACCACCACAACGACTGTACTGTTTAGGTCAATGAGGCGATTCTAATTACAAACAACCAAAATTTCAAATTTACAAAAACTAACATTATTGAGGTTTTATTTTCTCTATCATTTAACACTTAAGCAACAAACATTTACCCCAAATCAATAAATAAAAATACAAAAACCACACCAAATTAATATATGGAAGCTTTAATTATGATTATGAAAATGGATTTGGCATTATTTTGCTTAACGTTCAGAACAATATATCCAAGTCTTGAATAGATGATCAGTTAACATAAGATCCTCTGATTCCTTAATCTTCACCACCGGCCCACCGGCTTTTTTCGGGCCACACACCGGCGGGAGAAGGCCAAATGGCGATTAGGCTAACACCGATTTTTTGGCTTTTTTCGGGCCACACACCGGCGGGAGAAGGCCAAATGGCGATTAGGCTAACACCGATTTTTTGGCTTCTCACATGGTAATATTGCGTTAGACTAATGCCGAAGTCCTTTGTTCGATTCTCGGCAAATGCAACTCCATCCGATTTAATTATCTTCTTGTGAAGTCCTTTGTTCGATTCTCGGCAAATGCAACTCCATCCGATTTAATTATCTTCTTGTTGAGTTTGAGATTAGCTCATAAATAAACATAAATAAAGGGATGGAATGAATATTGAATAATGTAGTACAATATATTTAATCAATTTAAAGGTCAAAATTATTTTTATTTTTATTTCAATTATCTCACTTTTTAATTTTTGTTATTAAGTAATTTGTATTAATAATTATAGGAAAAATAAAAAATATTGGAAGTGTATGAAAAAATTTAGAAAAAAATATTACAAAACAACAACAAATAGAAATGAAATCATTAATAAAAGAAATTATAACTAAAACATTAATACAACAAAAAAATATAATATTGGTTATAATAATTTAGGAAGATTTGAACAATTTATTCCATAAATATATAATAATATTTTGAATGATTTCCATAATCATTTAAAAGTTAGTACGAAGCATTATTTTTGAAGAAAAATTAATTATAAAATAAAAGTAAATGAAAGAGTAAAAAAGATAAAATAAAATTATTTAACATTGTTTTGTTTTTATTTAAAATATTTCATTTCTAAATTTGTTTTAATAAATTTTATAAAGATACAAAACATAAAAAAAAAAAAAAATCAAGTGTTTTTCAATTATAATTATCACTGTTATGATTGAAATTTATACTCTTGAAACATATAATCGGTGTGAATCTTTATATTAACATTATATTATATAGATGTGAATCTTTATATTAACATCATATTATTGAATAATTGTATTATTTGTATTTCAACAATATCATTTTTCAATAACACCATATGATTAATTTATTTATATTTATAATAATTTAGAAATTTTAAAAATATGCCTTTAAGTGTTTTCTAATTATAAATTTAGAGGTTCGTATTGGACATTTGAATGATTTAACCCGTGTAAATAATAGAGGATGAATAGTTGCAAAATTAATATCATTAAATTATTTTAATATAAGTAAATTTATAAGTAAATTTAAATAAAATTTTCTGAATATTTATCTGTTATAATAATAGATGATGAATAGTTATAAAATTAATATTATTAAATTATTTTAATATAAGTAAATTTATAAGTAAATTTAAATAAAATTTTCTGAATATTTTTCTGTTATTTTTAATTAATAAAAGAATTTTTTTTTATCATATAAAATTTTAAATTGTTAAAAGAGCTTATAAGATGTTACGTGTTTTAAGAGCTGCCTTTGAATAAAATAGATATATAAACTTTTTTTTGGTCTATGTCAATTGCAATGTCTTGGGATTCGAACCAAGGACCTCAAGTCCTCAATTCAAGTGCTCAATTAACTGAGCTAACAACCCTTGACAAATATATAAACTTATAAGATGTTAATTTGTTTGACAATTTAAGATCTTATATAAATAAATTTACCAAAAATAAATTTTTATATATAAAAAAATATTTCAAAATAATTATATTAACTAAATAATAAATTTGGAATTTTTGTATATATATAAAAAGTAATAATTTTAAGGGTAATTTGGTCTTTTATTATTTAAGTTGCAAGAGCTTATAAGCTCTTTAAAAAAAGTACCTCCCCCAATAAGGATCCGATATGTGAGCATTAGGTGGTATGTAAGAGATGAAAATGGGACATGCAAACTTGTATTTTAATAATGAATTCTAAGTATGAATATATGAATGAATGGAGCCTTTGAGCTTCCATGTTCCATACTTGTGATTTCTGCAAAAACTTAATCTTCTTGCTATCTTACTTATAACAAATAGGTGTTTGTGTTGTTAGCAATCCCTCCGTTACCAGCAAATATTACCCTCAAAGCTAAAAACAACCCAAAACATATTAGTATTAGTAATATATAAGCTACATTTTAGTATTGAACAATTTAAGAAAATTGAACTGAATGGCTTCTGTTTTGGATTGTTTTGAGCTTTGACGGTGAAATGCGCTAGAATTGGAGGGTTAGCTAACAACACAAACTATAATTTATAATGAAAGAACGCAACTAGATCAAGCTTTAAAGTGCACAAAATAACAAGTAAATAACAAGTAATGGACATGTAAGCTCAAGGCTCCACTTTATTTATATATCCATACTTAAACATTTTGTAAATATAATTTTGCATGTCCTCTTTTCTCTCCTTTAGCCCTCTATTTATACTAGTACATGCATGCCATTTTTATGACACCTAATGCCCACTTATCAGCTTCTAATTGGACCCTTAGTCCACTAACTTCATGCATAAAAAACCCATTTAGTCTTGTAATCTCGATCGGAAATCTTCCCGGTGAAGTAGTTTTTCACCGCCTGTTACCTTGTTGTTATCCCTTGATCCAATTCTGCCCCGAGAATTAAATCTTTCTTTTCCCGTGCGATCCGTTCCCGTTTGATTTCTTCTCTCTTCTTGGTTGATGACTTTGTTCTCGGACTTTGACTGGTCTTTGATGACTCTTCTTCTGATGACGGGGTTGCGATATTCAGGACACGTGTCGGTAGTAGTTTTATTGGGTACAACAGCGTCGATTTTGATTTGTACAGTTTTAGAAGATAGTTCATGGTAACCGTTTAATACGTATTTAAATTATTTTAATATATAAATAATATATTATAACTATAAAAATGGTAAAAATGTCAAGGAGTCCTTAATTTTTATGTTGGAGAAGTATTGAAGGTGGATATTATATTTGTATAATATTTACCCCTATAAAAAATTACCCCTAATTATAATTTAGGTGATAAATGCCAAATTACCCTTTTGATTTTAACAATTAAAATTATATTTTAATTTGGTAAATAAATAAAAACGTTAAGTGCTGCACAAACACGTGAGAAGAAAAATAATAAATCTGCAAAAAAAATGAAGTTACAACTTAAACTAATTAATTTTAATAAAAAAAATTATTTTTTTAGTAAGGGCAATAGAGTTATTAAAATTTTTAAGTTGTACTTTATATTATAATTTCACAAATAATAATATCTTAATAAATAAATAAAGTAAAATATTTTATAACTTAAATACAAAGTGTATTTTATAAAATTTATATTCTAAATTCAAAAACTAAAGTACACTTTTTTTTTGTTAATACTCCTATTCTTTACTTAGTTTTTAATTTGTTTTTTTATTAGTTTTCAAAGTGTAATTAACAAAACAATTGAAATATTATTTAATTTGTTTCGTGGGCCAGCAATTTCCAGCGATGGATCTAAGTATCTAACCAGCCCAAATCAAACCGACTCCTCTCCTCCCATATAAAAAAGACGGAAGGGTATTTTTCCGTAGTATCATCATCGATCTGAAATTAGGGTTAGGGTTGCTTCGCGCGGAACAAGGAAATCTTCTCGTCAGGAGGATTACGAACATGATCAATCGATCATCTCCCGGTAAGAATTAATTAATCAGAATTAATAATATACTGTACAAATTAAGTTTGTGATCGATCGGCCGGGTGTTTTAATTAATTTTTTCTTAATTATCAGCATCGCAAAAATATTCAAGAACATCGTCGGCCGGATCTTCATCTGTTGGTATGATTATTATTTCTTTCTTTCGCATGTCATTAATTTTGAATAATTATTGTGTTGTTGCTAATTTAACTTATACTACTATTTATGTTGGTAAATATGTCTGTATATTTATGGATGGGTTGGGCAATTCTTTCAGATCTTGTGCTTTCCACCTTGGACAAGAGTCTTGTAATTGTTTGCCATGACTGCGGCAACGAGCACTTACGTTTACGGACTCAAGAGTGCCCTGCTAAGCCCGTATTCTGCGACGAGTGTGGTAAGAAGCACATTCGTATTCCCGATTGCCCTTATATACCTTGTAAAATTTGCTATAAAGAAGACCACTACAAAGGAAATTGCCCCTTTCTACACTCCTACACACGCGGTGAGGATTTCGACAAGGACAAATACGAAATAGTTTGTCATTGTGGCATGCCATTTGATGCCGATAAGTGGATGTGTACCTATTCTCCCCATTCGCCATTTGCAAAGCTTCAGCTCAAGCATTGTGAAATTTGTCAAATTTCCGGAGACCACATCACTTTTGAATGCCAAAAGGACACGGAACTTGTTGCTGCTCATAAATTGAAATTTGAAGCCATGTATGCTCACCAAAAATTCAGAAAAGATGAAGATACAGGGGATTGGTCTTATTGTTATTAGCTGGATTATGGTTGGGAGTAGACTATTTCATGAGTAGTATTGCTTTTTACTAAGTACTGTTACTACCTTTATTCTTCCATGTATTTGCCTTATTACCTGGATTATGGTTGGGAGTAGACTATTTCATGAGAATTGTATTGCTTTTTTACTAAGTACTGTTACTACCTTTATTCTTTGTTGTATTTGCCTTATTAGCTGGATTATTAGCTGGATTATGGTTGGGAGTAGACTATGTCATGAGTATTGTATTGCTTTTTACCAAGTACTTTCGTCGATTTATTTGCCTTCAATTTAATATGTATTGAAATTTACTGCAATGCTTTCCAATTATCAATAAAATCCTTTTGATTTATTTGCCTATGTGTGTATTGCCATGGCCTTGGAAATGACTTATTCCAAGTTAAGCCATAAAAGTTTTGATGCGACAAACATGGCTTGTCATAGTAGTCAAAGTTTAAGAAAAGCTAAGGCCAATGTAATACCAGGGATTGACACTATGTTAATAATTCATAGTAGTCAAAGTTTAAGAAAAGCTAAGGCCAATGTAATACCAGGGGATTGACACACAGTGTTAATAATAATTAGTAATATTTCCGATTTTCTATTAATGCCCATTGAACTTTAGATAATATAAGTCTTGTCTCGTGTATATTAGTAGGAAATGTAAATTAGTAGGAAATGTAAATAACTGTTATTGCAAAATGGAACATTGTCTGAATGTGGCTTATGAGCTGCCTATTGCATCATCCTTGTAACTCACTTTGGATATTAATTTTGGGATTTCTGAAGGTGTTGATTTTATTACTGTATCATTCTTTAGGTCTACTGAAGTTATAAACATCTTAAGAGCTAGTACTAGATTAGTAAGGCAAGTAAGACCGCATGATAGCCTATAGATGAGTTGTTGGTCAATAACCACACTAATAATCGGCTAATTACAAATTTACCCCAATCAACTATTGGTCAATTATTACTACTTTTCAAACAAATGTGTGCACTTTCTTTTTAACTAATTATTGACATTTTTTTTTTAGATTTCTCGATTAATATTAAATCTCTAAAAAAAATGGTAACATCGAGTGAGTTTAGGAAAGCCAACAATTACCACCTCTTAAAACACACCCGCCCCCTGGCGCGCTTTCACCTGGGCCAATAATCCTTCCTCGGCCACCGACGTCGTCGAACATGGATGGTCGAGATTTGCTTCGCGACCTCATCATCTTCTTCCATCAAACTCGCTAGGGTCCAGTTCGGCTCGTGCGCTGTCGTCGACGACAAACCGGGTGTGGAAGTTGACCGGGATGAGCGCGAAGGGGGTCGATTTTATGCAAAAATTCAAATTAAATTCAGAATTAAAAAAAAAAGATTTGTAATAATAATAAATATATTTGTGATCAGGATGTATTGCTTAGCAGTCTGTATGATTTTAATAGATGTTTAAAGTATGGAATAGTCTGTATGATTTTAATAGATTTTTAAAGTATGGAATTATTCAATTCGGACTTTTAAAAGTTCATTAATAGGGTTTTAATAAACTTTTAAAGTATATAGTATTCGATTCGAATTTTTAAAAGTTCATTAAAATCCAAAAATATCTATTATAATTTTAAAAAGTTTTAAAGTATAGTATTATTCAATTCGGACTTTTAAAAGTTCATTAATAGGGTTTTAATGAACTTTTAAATATAGTATTCCATTCGAATTTTTAAAAGTTCATTAAAATCCGAAGATATCTATTATGATTTTAAAAAGTTTTAAAAAATCTATATGTATCGATTGGTTATTGATTTAAATAGATTTTAATAATTTATGGATTTTAATGAATTCTCTATAAAAATATAATTAAATTTGACTTTTCAAAATCTCTAATAAGGAGAGATTTCGACATAATGTTTTCAATATAAAAACTTAAACATGAAAAGTAAAAAATGAAAACAATTGTTGGTCATTTAACAAGAGTATTACACGAATCAATCTATATAAAATAATCAAATTTCTTTTAGAGAAATTGATCACACACACCATATTTTCGTTAAAAATATTAATAATAAATTAATTTATGTTTATTATATACAATAACACATGTTTCTCAATAATAATACAAATATAATAAATTTATATTATTAATATTAAATTTAATTTTATTAAAAAATATTAATGATCATTATTCTTTAATATTCGATAGAATATGATTAAAATTCACCACATCTCCGATGAAATATTTATTTTAAATTTGATATTTCAAAATCAACTAAAACAAATAATGAAAGTTGATAAATAAAGAACAAGTATTGCTAATGCGAAAAAAACGAGTTCCAAGTATAATTGTGATAAAAATAAAAATTAAAATACTATGTTATTTTCTAAAAAAAATTGATTTTTGATATTATGTTTATATACATTTGTATCAATAGTTGAAGTTTTAATTTGAAAGTATACGTAAATCAATAAAAAATGTATTTTACAATTCTTTACCATCTATGAAAATCCGGTAGAACCTCTATAAATTAATACTCAAATAATCTCTCTAAATTAATAAAATCTTCTAATCCCAAATTAGTCTTTTAAATTAAAAAAAATCGATAAATTAATAAACTATCGAAATTAATGAAACTAGTTGATTCGGCCCGTGCGTTGCACTGGAAGTACAACTCAAAGTTTTACCCAATTTATTTTAATCTTAATATAAGTAAATATGTTTAAATTTTTGTACAATATTTTTATTTGTGTACGTTTTTTGAAATAAATAAAACTAAAATTTTAAGAAACATAGAAAAAAAATTATAAATAGAATTTAAATTTACTGCAAATTTCTGAAAACCTCTTTGTACACAACATTTGTAGTCTTACTCGTCAAGTTTCTATCTTTGTCACATATTAAGAATTCCAATCTTGCTCGGTTAGTGACCCTTAAAACTGCAACATACAATTTTACGTGTGTGAAAACAGGTCTTCTCAACAGAATCTCCACTTTTGACAAAGATTGCCCTCAATTTTTGTTTATAGTCATAGCATACGAAATCATAATTGGAAATTAAAGCGAAAAGGCAATTTTGAATCTGAAAAGAAAGTGACAACCATGGAATTTAGACGATTTCATCGTTTTGTTCACCTCCTAATACATTCGCTTCAATAACATAGGTTCTTAATTTGGTCAAAATTAATCGAGTTCCGTTACATAATCCGGCTGTGTGGTCGATATTGCGTGAATAATTGTATAATTAATATTATTAAATTATTTTAATACAAGTATATTTATAAATAAATTTAAATAAAATTTTAAATATATATTGGATAAAATGATGAAAGATATGTGACCATTGCTTGAGACAATGTAGTATAACTCGTACTTGTTAATAATAAAGTATGAATGATTGTATAATTAATAGTAGTATAATTTAATGGTCAAAATTATTTTTATTTTTATTTTAATTATCTCACTTTTCAATTTTTGTTATTAAGTAATTTGTATTAATAATTATAGGAAAAATAAAAAAATATTGGAAGTGTATGAAAAAATTTAGAAAAAAATATTACAAAACAACAACAAATAAGAATGAAATCATTAATAAAAGAAATTATAACTAAAACATTAATACAACAACAAAATATAATATTGGTTATAATAATTTAGAAAGATTTGAACAATTTATTCCGTAAATATGTAATAATATTTTGAATGATTTCCATAATCATTTAAAAGTTAGTACGAAGCATTATTTTTGAAGAAAAATTAATTATAAAATAAAAGTAAATGAAAGAGTAAAAAAGATAACATAAAATTATTTAACATTGTTTTGTTTTTTTTTAAAATATCTCATTTCTCAATTTGTTTTAATAAGTTTTATAAATATACAAAACATAAAAAAAATCAAGTGTTTTTCAATTATAATTATCACTGTTATGATTGAAATTTATACTCTTGAAACATATAATCGGTGTGAATCTTTATATTAACATTATATTATATCGATGTGAATCTTTATATTAACATTATATTATTGAATAATTGTATTATTTGTATTTCAACAATATCATTTTTCAATAACACCGATTAATTTATTTATATTTATAATAATTTAGAAAATATAAAAATATGCCTTTAAGTGTTTTCTAATTATAAATAAAAGAATTTTTTTTATCATATAAAATTTTAAATTGTTACGTCTTATAAGTTGTTTTAAGAGCTAGTTTTAAGAGCTATTGTTACGTCTTATAAGTTGTTTTTAAATAGTTTTAAGAGTTAATAAGCTCTTATGTCCCGTTTGGATAAAATATAATATATATATAAACTTTTTTTTTGGTCTATGTCAATTGCAATGTATTGGGATTCGATCCAAGGACCTCAAGTCCCCAATTCAAGTGCTAAACCAATTGAGCTAACAACCCTTGACAAATATATAAACTTATAAGATGTTAATTTGTTTGGCAATTTAAGATCTTATATAAATAAATTTACCAAAAATAAATTGTTATATATAAAAAAATATTTCAAAATAATTATATTAACTAAATAATAAATTTGGAATTTTTGTATATATATAAAAAGTAATAATTTTAAGGGTGTTGTGCCCCATTTTCGTTCATCATTATTATTTACTATTTCTCGACATATATATATATATATATATTCATCATGATAATCGTTAATTACGGTGGGCCCCATTCTCACGGACCCCACGACGAAAGCCGCCCACGATGATCGGGAGAAGACCGACCAGAGGATTGCACCAAGCAAGCAAGAGTCAGCCGAGCAGACGACAAGATGCCGGTCAGGGGGTATATATTCCCGAGAACAAGCCTGCTCGCCCGGATGTCGACAGATTAGAGTGCCACAAAAGGAAGGCTAGAGGTCGGTCTCCCCGGCTCAGCAAAGGCGGTGCAATAAAGGGTTCAACAGTCTTTTTACCATTTTAGGTTTATGAGCTGTCACATGTCAAGGCCCAATAAGGAAAGGCCCAATACCTTTTTGTAAACCCTAATGGTAGCCCTATAAATAGGGGGAGCTGTAATAGGAAATATATACACATTCTTCAAGAAAGATTCCAACCCAAAAAATACTCTCTCTCTCTCGTTTTTTCCATTTTCAGCTAAAGTCACATTTAATCTTCACCAAACTAGTCCTCGAAAATCCCAGAAAATAGTTAACGAATTTTAGACCCGTTAACAATTGGCGCTAGAAGGAGGGGGCCACCTCGAGCGCTAGTTTCGGTGTCGAGTTTTCCTTTTTTCTTGTTTTTCTTGCGATGAAATCTGCAGGTACTTCCAGCAGCGCCGCCGTCGCCCTCGCCGGCGAAGTCGATGGACAAAGAGACGGCGCGGAAAGAACACCTCTGC
Source organism: Euphrasia confusa (assembly GCA_954870475.1). Lineage (NCBI taxonomy): Eukaryota > Viridiplantae > Streptophyta > Magnoliopsida > Lamiales > Orobanchaceae > Euphrasia > Euphrasia confusa. The sequence continues at coordinate 41,262,268 of OX940956.1, read as the reverse complement.
TAAAAGACGGCGTCGGGACGGCCTCTCCAGAACTCCCAGACGAAATCGCTCGCCAAATGGCGATGATAGAGACATTACGCGCCGAGGAGGCCGAGATCAGGGAGAGACAGAGGGCCCTCCGCGAAGAGCTGGCGGAGGCCGAGAAGCTGTTGTCCCCGACCCTGGAAGAGGAGCCAGATCTAGATCTGGGGCAGGTCAACACCCCCGAAGAGATTAAGCGCACTATACAGAAGTTGGAAGCTCGGTCTCGTTTTTTGGAGAAAAGACCTGTTGTCGAGAATCCAAACCCTAACCGCCGCTGCCTGGAGAAGGAGTTTGAGGAGGAAGCACATGAAGGATCCGCCCGATCCGCTTTTCAGCAAAAACAGACAGTAAATCCGCAAGCAGTCATGGTGACCGATACCGGCCTCGCAAAACGGCTAGAGGAAGTAGAGAAGAGATTAGCCGAACGAGACTGCGACCCCAGGAAGAGATCTGCTCTCGCCGAGCCTCTGAGTCTAAGGATCGAGCAGGCCAGGTCACAACCCGACGTCGCTCCATTGCTGACTCTCATCTATGACGGAGCGTCCGACCCCAATGTTCACCTGAACAAATACCACACATACATGGTCGGCCGAGGAGCAACAGAAGCCACGAAGTGCCGCCTTTTCCCTCTGACTCTCGGCGATATGGCCCACCGTTGGTACACTAGCCTACCGCCGAGGTCGATTGATAGTTTCGGGGAACTAGGGGACGAGTTCGTTTCTTACTTCGCATCCAAAGTGAGTTATTCGGAGGGCCGTCAGCGTTTAATGGGGGTCAAGCAGGGCAAAGATGAATCTGATGAGATGTACATAGACCGAGTAGAACGAATTGCCAAGCAGGGAGACCGGGTAAGCGACGAGATCCTCGTCCACTCTGTGTTGGGCGGTCTGCGACCAACGTCCAGTCTGTTCAAACCGATGATGAAGGACTATCCAAAGACATACGCTGAGTTCCGCAGGAGGGCAGGCGAGGAAATAGCCCAACAACGCATATACGACCAGCGGATGAAAGAACTAGAGCCCGAGAAGGAAGAGAGATCCCCCGCCGAGAAGAAGCCCGCAAGCCCGGCAACGGTTGAGTACTGGACGGAGCCACCTCCAACGGTGAAATACCATGAAAGTGGTAAGAAGAATCCCAACTACAAGATATACCAGGGAACTTTCCAGGCACCGCGGAAGGTCGAGATCATCGATGAGTGTACCGAAGAAGGAACGTTCCTTGGGCAAACCCCAACTCAGATTCTACAAATCTTCTACGAGCGGGATATCAATATCCTCACTCCCCCACAGGCCATGAGAAGCCGCCCTGACGAGAGGAACCCACGTAAATGGTGCTCTTTCCATCAGGAGAACGGACACAGGACTGACGAGTGTCGTGACTTGATCGCCCAACTCCGACAGTTGTATGAAGATGGGAGCCTGACCGAACTCCTCCGGGCACCGAAGCGGGGCCGCCCGATGGCCGGTCGGGGAGCCACCGGGCGTGGAGGCGCCGGCCGTGGAAGAGGGGGTAGAGGCCGAGGCCGAGGATACTAAGGCGACCAGAATCGCCGACCTCATCAGCAGCCGAGACTCGAGTAGGGTCCAGCCGGCCAAAACCCTTTGGCTCTGCCTCCTCCCCCGGTCGTAAGGCCAGAGGATCAGAATCCACCTGTCCGCGACGGAGCTCGGGTAAATATGATCGGTGGACTGACGCCGATCATTCATAAATCTAAGAGACAGAGGAAGGAGGAGCTCCGCGAGTTCAAGGGGGTGAACGTCGTGGTCCCGCATACAGAGTCAACTATCTCTCGAGGAATCGTTATCTCTTTCTCAGAAAAGGACCGGGAGGGGATAAAATATCCCAAGGAAGATGCTTTGGTAGTCACCGCTCGGATCCTCGGCATCGAGGTGGCCAGGGTCCTGGTGGATAATGGAGCTCATTGCAACCTGATCTTCAAATCGGCGCTTGACCAGCTCGGCGACCTCACAAGATATGTTCGACCCTATGAAGGAGTTTTGAAAGGGTTTGGAGACGTGGTGGTCCGCCCCAGGGGACGGATCAGGATGGCTGTGGAATTAAAGGACTGGCAGGATCCCGCCATCAATATGACCAGGCTGATTGAGTTTGTTATTGTGGATGCTGAAAACATTTATAATGCTTTTTTCGGGAGGCCGTTCCTCGATGCCTTCGAGGCCGTGGCGTCCTCCCATTACTATTGTATTAAGTTTCCCACCTTGAGTGGCGCGGTCGGCACCCTTCGGGGTGACCAGTATATGGCCAGGAAATGTTTTAATTATCCTTTGTGTTCTAGTACAAACAATCACGTAAACGATATCGGCAACACCGACACTGGGGCATTTGGGGGAGGTGACCCCCAAATGATCGACCATGAGTCATTCCCGGAGGGAGACAACCCCAGAGATATGATAACCCAAAATGACACGATTGTATTGAAGGAGATCGACCCCACAGGGGAGATGGATGTAGACGATGAAGAGTATTTGACCGCTCTATGGGAAGAAGGCGAGCCCGGACAGTCAGGGGCTCGCGAAGCCAAGACCCAAGGGGCGCAAGAATCAGAGACTGTCCTGCCCGAGCTCGAGGCACAATTTTTGCACATCCTCATCGATGAACTACCGATCGGCCAAGATAACGATCCGATCCAAAATATGCAGTGCGCAAGCACCGAGGATCCTGACCCCCGGATCGGTTTCGAACCGAACGAGATCCCCGACCCCCGAGGACCTTCAGCCTGTTCGGCAGTAGACGAAGTCGAGAAAGTATGCCTGGATCCGGATAGGCCCGAACTGGAAGTCTTCATCGGAAAAAAGATCCCCGAGCGATTGAGGGAAGAATTAATCGATTTTTTGAAACAGAATACCGACGCGTTCGCCTGGTCGCACAAGGACTGCTGGGATTCGATGTCCCGGGCTATCAAAATTAATGCGGAACCGATAACCCGACCGAAAACCCGTCGCTGGAAAACGCACGAACACCAACTCATCCGCAGGAGTCCGACCTTTGGAGACTACGCGCCCGAAGACACGCAGCCCGCCCCCAGTCGAAATCCCCCGCGAGTCGGAGATCACGAACGCGAACACCACGAAGAACCGGGCTCGACGAGAGCATCGCCGCGGGATGAACCCGCGGCTAAACCCTAGCCGAACCCCATCGCGGGGTTCGCGATCGCCGTGCATGGCGATCGCCGGGGATGCGCGGCATCCCCGTGGGGCTGTTCGGAACAGCCCCCTGGCGGTGAGTCCGGCGACTCACCGCCGCCATCCGACGGGAGGAGGGCATCCAGTCGCGGCACCAGCCCGCGACTGCCCTCCGCGATCGACTACGGTCGATCGCTTGCTCCGGCTTCAGCCGGAGCTTTCCCGTGCGTGCGCCGCCGGCAGGGAGGACGGGGAGGTCGTCCGCCGTGGCACCAGCCCACGGCGACTTCCCCAGCGATCGACCCTTGGTCGATCGCATGCCCCGGCGTCCAGCCGGGGCTTCTCCTTGCCGCGGTACCGGCGGTCGAAACCCTAGGGTTCGACCGCCCCTCTCGATCCCGACGGGGATCGCGAGATCCCCGTATCCCGGTCTCGACGTTCCCGGATCGTCTTGTTCATGTACATATTACGATTAAACAACACAAATAATCAAAGAGGGGTTTTATCGATTATTACCTCGATTCGTTGTACGGAGAAACGAATCTTGTTGATGACCTTGCGATCTTCCTACGTATTCCTCGCACTTCGTCCGAACGTCGTGTGGGCGACGATCTATCGAACTCTATGGATCTTCCTCACTCTCAAGACTTTATGATTGGCGTAGGTCAATTATTCTCTCTTGAAAAGTGAAGACCATGTAGTGCTTATATAGGCTACGTAGGGGATCATAAGGAGATTAAATATTGGGCTTCTAATATTGAAAATTAAATTGGGTCCAACCCAAATCTATTAATTCTTATCAATATTAATTTTATTTATTTTCCACTATATAAATAAAATTGCACTCCCAATATTAACCATATTATACCAAATAATATTTCTCCGATTAGTATTATTTATTCCGTGTATTTAAGATTTAAATATCCATGAATAAATTTATTTATTGCTCAATAAATAATATTCATATCTTATATCCGAGACTAGTACCGTTCAACCTTTATTATTGTGCGGAACAAATCCACTCATGAGGTTTACACTATAATTCCTTATGAACTCATCTCGGGGATATTATCAACCCTTCCGGGATACACTTTCCCGTCAAGTATTCACGGCATGTCATATATAAAATATAGCGACCCAATTTTACCGGTAATTAACCCAATAATCAAATCGGTTAATTCCTTTGGAAAATCAAAGTCTCTAGTATTAAATATACACACCCGCAATAATATCGGGGATTAAGAATAAAATACTCCGAGATTTAAATTGATTATCCAAGGCAATCCTAATCAATAAATCTCAAGCTGATCCGCCCAATACACCAAGTGTACAAGTGTGATAAAATAATTAAGATAAATTATTTTCTCTCTCACACAACGACTATACCGATGGATTGGTCCGTGTCCATCTAGGTCGTGAGCAACTGTTCGATTAAATACGAGTAACCGATAGTATGATCTTCTGTGCGCCCATGCGCACCATACTAACTACAACGTATAAAATCCAGGACTATATTTTGCATAAATAATTAATAATAATTAATTGCAAATAATTGTTTATTATTTAAATAGGTTAAATGCCATGACCGGGAGTTTACCGGTACTTAAATCTAGACATTAAGTACACAACTCCAACAATCTCCCACTTGTACTAAGGTCTAGTCATTTCCTCCAAACTCCCGACTCCCATACTCATCACGTGCTTAATTTATACTTCCCAGAAGTATTATGTGAATGAGCAATCTAGGTTGCCGCTCTGAAGTTATCTTGGTGACTACTGCGTCGTCTCTCTGACGATGACTCGTATCAGGTGGTACTGGCTCTATGTGTTATCATCACTTTTCGAACTTATGACTTCTTCCTATTCTCCACGCACCGCTATGTACATAGCCTTTGGTGAACCAAGAATCATATCCAAGTTCAGAGGTCATTCCGGAACCTAACCAAAACTTCCGCTGCCTCTGAGGCTGCTATTCGGTTTATGATAGAGTCTGAGAAGCATCATGCTTATCACTCTTTCATCTTTAGGTTCCACCTTTTCTAAAAGTGAACACATAGCCTGATATCGACTTACACTGGTCTTTCTCCGATTTTTTGATCTGAGAAACTGTAATCTAAGAAGATTTCGTTTTGCCAGTAATCCAGTACTTCCAAGTACTTTACAGCATTCGAATATTTCTTATCCAGATTACTTTGATATCCTCCCACTACGCTAACCGCATAGTTGATATCAGGTTCTTGTTTTTCAACATTGCATCTACAAAGCTCTCCACACTCGAAGTGTAGGTAACTGCTTTGTCCATATCTATCTCCTTCATGTGTTCGAAACACATACCTTTAGATAGATGTATTCTGTTCTAGAAAGGCAATAACCTTTCTCAGAATTGTGCATGTTTAAAACAAATCATAATCGTATAAGATATCTTAAGAGAAATACAAATGTTCTTATCTAGAGATCGAAAAGATTTCTAAGAACATGATCCAATTTCATCTTAATCTCATATCTTGATTTAGACAACCTCTATTTTATGTCTGACAACACTTTTACATTGTTGCCAACGATGAAGTGTTATCTACAAAAAATTCCGAGAAACACCACCTTTGTTTCCATTACGTCTCTAACACACCTTTCTCGCAAATCTATGCAGACCTAGGGATCGATTTCATGTCTACTAGATCCAGAGTTTAAAACTCCTCCAGTCTTATGAACATCCCTGGTTGCTTAACAACCTCCCACTGCAATGGCGTTCCGGTGTATAACAGTAATAACATTAGGTGCAATTAGTGGTGTACCGCTACTCGGTCAGGCTGGTTCTCAGTCTTTCCTTTCCTCATTTTAAAGTACTTTGTCAATTAGGGCATTGTTGTTCATCTAATAGTCTTCCTCTAAGAACCGGGCGAGGACACCCTTCTGGTTCATAGTACTATTGAACATACAATTACTTGTTCTCCTAGGATATTCTACAATCACATTGAATGTGCCGTTGTATCCAGAAATATCCATAGAACATAGGTAGTTCCGAACAAACTTGTTCTTTTACTATTAGAATCCCATTTCTTATTCTTGACACACCATGTCTACACATCAGTGTATGGTGTAGTCGCTTGAGACTTAATCTCAATCTTTGATCTATGCCATGTGTCATTTAGATAGGTGATAGCCTCCGCGAACAAGTCGCAGGCTTTCAATGGATATACTTGGAGAGATCCCCATAATGGCTTTGTGTTAAAAACACTCCGCTTTTATGGCACAACAAGTAGTCTAATCCATCTTCGAGTATTCTTGGAAGAATGACTCGTACCTTCTCTAATTACACATACCGCATTAATCATAAGTCATTTTCTATACTTGTCCGAATTCCATCCTTTGTCCAGAAAGGTTAACTCAGTTGTATCATCTTTCAAGATTAATTCTTAGTTCGGGAGGTCCATTCCTCCAACTATAATTGATCAAATCAATTTCGACCTTTTGAATCCATTTTGAATAGATACTACCAAGTTAAAGAATTCACAAGTATAATGATCGATAAAGAAATACATCCAATAAGTAAAACAAGTTATACATAACGGTTTGTTGCATCGTGGTAGACTAAGGATTCATTATTCATATATCGCTATCTAATGTACCATAATAGATATCACCATTATTTCTTATCCAAACCATCAAATGATTAAAGAAATAAAATATCCATTAATAATAAAGAAAACCAGAACGAAGTTCTTTTTCAAAATAAAGGGGTACATAAGCAATAACTGAAATGAAAACTTAAAACAGATAAATGTCTTCCACTGCAACCGCTGCTACCCCAACAGCTTCGCCCATGTAGACTCGAACTCTTCTTCTCTAAGTCGCCGGGTTTTCTGGAACCCCTGCATTTGAAATAATGCACATACCGTCAGTGGTTCCATATCTACACACCAGAATTCTGGTAGATAATACCGCTGACTATGTTTTTACGACTAAAGAAAAATTCGTACCTCTGAGAGGACATTCAGACTTCCAGTGTCCAGACTTCTTGCATCGGAAGCACAAGCCCTTTGGCTTGCTAGCCCCCACTCGTGGTCCATTCCTCTTGGCACCACTGGGTTTCATGGCTTGCTTCCTTTTCTTGCCCCTACCTCCAATAGCTTTCAAGCTTTTGGACTTGGTAGCCACAAGCGCTTGAGACTTGCCCTTCTTGTAGATCCCCTCTGCCGCCTTTAGTTCAGTCAGGAGTTGCGCAAGAGTATAAGATAGTTTACCCATATTATAGCTCATACGAAACTGCTCAAAACTAGGGGTCAGACACTGGAGTATGATGTCGACTTGCGTCTCACCATCAATCATAGCTCCTAGGACCTCCAATTCATTCAACAGACTCATCATCTTGAGAACGTGCTCCTCAACGGGCGTTCCTTCAGACTGAGTAGTCGACATGAGGACTCTCATGGCTTCTTGCCTACCCGCACATTTGACATGGAAGCCAAAATATAGCACCTAGCCATTTCATCAGCCTTTTTCCACTTCCGATATGCTTCTTTTTCCTCATCAGTTGAGGCGGCCGTGGGTTCAGCAGGGCATTGCTCATAGAGTACAAACTTGTACTCTTCAGCAGTCAGGACAATGTCCAAATTTCTCTTCCAATCAATGTAATTGGGACCAGTGAGTTTATGTTCCTTGAGTATCACAGAAAGTGGATTCATAGCTATTCTCTAAACCTATAAGCACATGTAAACAAACAATCAATTTAATGTCCGATATTATCTCCCTCAAATAATATCATTAAATTACTAATTGCGTCTAAAATCCCATCAGGTAAAGCAAGCCACGTGGTGTGGACGTTTACCCACCCAAATGATTTAGCAATTAGTTTTTCTTTGGTCATACATCAATCATAGCGTAACTTCGTGGGGAAGAATACTATAACGTGTATCTAAGTGTAAACCATCACTCAGCACTAAAGTACATCGCTTGGAATTGCTACGTCACCGCAAGCCACGTGGTGTGGACGTTTACGACAATTTCACAACTCTTCACAATCACTTATAATTGTCTACATCAATTAATCCAAAATCCGTTAGTATAGCAAGCCACGTGGTGTGGACGTTTACTACACCAAGAGACTTTTATAATTGACTCCCAATTACAAGATCCATTCGATTTCGTAAATCAAGACTCGGAGAATCATAAGTGAAACTCGAAGTTTCTAACCAGTGATTCACCATGCGAGCGACCCTATGAGGGATCCGAGCAGACAATCGACCCACCTATAAAAGAATGGTACGAAGGTCTCTAATTTGTGTCATCCACATGACCAAGTGGCTCTGGCTCCATTCCACTCCCCGGGGTGAGAATGAGTCGACTTGAAGTCAGTTTCAGAAAGACAAATTAGGCATTGTTTGATAAACTTGATCAATGTTTCTTGTAAGAGGAATTACAAGAATTCTCCTCTAATGACTTGTCTATATGAACTTCGAAAGTCCATAAAAGTCACCAAGAGAACAGTGATGGAGACCATGGGAATGTTTCCATCCCCTCTCCCACTTAGCTTTTTACGATAAAGGGATACGCTATCTAGTGCATAAAATAAATACATATAGCATGCATGAAAGCAATAAAGCACATAGATCACATAGTCAAAATAATGCTAGAGAATTATTTTCCCGACTATCATGGCTTTATCTTCATATGCATCCTCTAGTCTTCAGTCTTCGTTTCTTGAATGCTCCATGTGACGAGAATATTAATTTCCAATATTTAAATCTATTTATTTTCAATTAATCCAAAAGTTACTTAATTCGAAAATTAAGTCAATTGAATATATCAAAAATTAAATTAAATATTATTAATATTTTTATTTATTTATTTTCCTATCTATTTCATATTAAATCTTTAGAATAATCTATCCAAGTAAAACTTGGAATATTCTAGAAGATATCTATAATAGAACAAGGAAATAAAATAAATTAGGACTCACTTATTTCCAAATTTATTTTTATTCCTAATCCATGAATATTCCCATGTAGGAATAATCAAATAGGAAAAATAAATTTAGTACTAAATTAATTAAATTCCCAATCTATGAATATCTCAATAAGGAAATAAATCAATAGGAATAAAATTAATTAAAATTAATTCTTTTCCTAATCCATGAGAGTTTCCAGAAGGAGAACACTCAAATAGGAAAAATCCGAATTAATTAGGAAAGTGGATCTTGGTAGGAATAGCATGGGATTGGGAGATCCCACGCCATCCTCACCATGATCGACCGTCGGCCACCAGGGAGGGGTGTTGGAATTCGATATCCCGGGTTATTTAAATTTGCGGAAACCAATAACCCGAACGAACCCTTCACCGGAGATCACATGAACGCCGACTCATCCGCCGGAGTCCGGCCTTTGGAGACCACGCGCCCGAAGGCACGCAACCCGCCCCCAGCCGAACCCCCGCGAGCCGGGGTTCACGCGATCGAAATCGCGTTCGATCTTCACGATCGATGGGGCTGCCCAGCAGCCCCCCGCGGCGAGTTCGGCGACTCGCCGCCGCCTGGAGGAGCCCCGCCTTCACGGCGGGTGGGGTGCGGCACCAGCCCGCGCCCCACGGCGATCGATCCCCGTGATCGATCGCGAGCCCTCGGCCCAGCCGAGGGTTACTTTCCTCCGCGCGCCGCCAAACCCTAGCGGGCGATCCCGCGGTCCGGTGGCTTCGCCACCACCGCGTGATCGTTCGTCTAATCCGGGTTCGACTCTTGGATCTTTGTTCTTCGATAATTGATCAATAAACTAGAATTAAATTGCGGAAATTTAATTCACCTTTCGATTCGTTGTGCGGATAAACGAGATCTTATGATGACCTTGAGATCTTCCCACGTATTCCTTGCACTTGTTCGAACGTCGGGTGGGCGACGATCCTCCGAACACTATGGATCTCCTTCTCTCCTTTCTCTCTCTAGAATTGTGATCTTCAAGTTATGAGAATAGAGAAGACCATGTAGTGCTTTTATAGGCTACGTAGGGGATCTTAAGGAGGTGGAATATTGGGCTTCCAATAATAGTGATTAAATTGAGCCCAAGCCCAAATCTATTAATCCTTACTATTATTAATTAATTTATTTTCCACTATATAAATTAATTGCAGTTCCAATATTAAACCATATTATATCAAATAATATTTCTCCGGTAGTATTATTTATTCCGTGTATTTAAGATATAAATATCCATGAATAAAATTAATTTATTGCTAATTAATTTATTCATCTCTTATATCCGAGACTAGTACCATTCAACCTTAATTATTATGCGGAACAAATCCACCTGCAGGGTTTACATAATAATTCCTTATGAACTCATCTCGGGGATATTATCAACCCTTACGGGATACACTTTCCCGTCAAGTATTCACGGCATGTCATATATAAAATATAGTGACCCAACTTAACCGGTAATTGACCCAGTAATTAAACCGGTCAATTCCTTTGGAAAATCAAAGTCACTTATATTAAATATACACACCCGCAATAGTATCGGGGATTAAGAATAAAATACACTGAGACTTAAATCGATTATCGCCGGCAATCCTAATCGATAAATCTCAAACGATCCGCCCAATACACCAAGTGTACAAGTGTGATAAAATAATTAAGATAAATTATTTTCTCTCTCACACAACGACTATACCGATGGATTGGTCCGTGTCCATCTAGGTCGTGAGCAACTGTTTGATTAAATACGAGTAACCGATAGTATGATCTTCTGTGTGCCCATGCACACCATACTAACTACAACGTATAAAATCCAGGATTATAATTTGCATATATTTAATTATAAATAATTAAACGCAAATAATTGTTTATTTAATTAAATAGATTAATGGCAATGGATCATGAGTTTCCGTTACTTAAATCTAGACATTAAGTACACAACTCCAACAATCTCCCACTTGTACTAAGGTCTAGTCATTTCCTCCAAACTCCCGACTCCCATACTCATCACGTGCTTAAGTTGTACTTCCAAGAAGTACTATGTGAATGAGCAATCTAGGTTGCCGCTCTGAAGTTATCTTGGTGACTACAGCGTCGTCTCCCTCGACGATGACTCGTATCAGGTGGTACTTGCACTATGTGTTATCTTACACTTATGGACTTGTGATTTCTTACCATTTGCCATCGCACCGCTATTTACATAGCCTTTGACAAATTAAGAATCACATCTAAGTCCCAGAGATTCCCGGAGCTATACCAAAACTTCCGCTGCCTCTGAGGCCGCTATTTGGTTACCCATGGTAGAGTCCGAAAAGCGTCGTGCTTATCACTCTTCCATGTTAAAACTCCTTCTCCTTCAATAGTGAAACACATAGCCTGATATCGACTTACACCGGTCCTCATTCGATTAGAAATCTAAGAGAATGTAATCCAAAGGAAATGTTTGTCTGCTCCGTAATGCAGAACATAGTTTCCAGTACTTCGAAAGTACTTAAAATGTTCATTACAGCAGTCAAGTATTCCTTTCCAGGATTACCTTGATATCCTCCCACTATGCTAACCGCATAGCCGATATCAGGTTCTTGTTTTCAACAATGCATTTATTATTGCTTCTATCTCCTTTTGTGTTCCAAAACACATATCCTTAGATAGATGCATTCCGTCTCTGAAAGGTAACGAACCTTTCTCGGAATCTTGCATGTTAAAACGAACCATAATCGTATAAGATATCTAGAGAAGTACAATGTTCTTTTCTTGAGATCCTAGATCTTAAGAACATGCTCTAACTTCTTCTTTATCTCATATATCGATTTTTCTAGACAACCATCATCTTATGTCTGACAACATCTTTACATTGTTGCCAATGATAAAATGTTATCTACATAAAACCCGAGAAACACCACCTTGTTTTCCATCACGTTTCCAATACACACAATTCGTCTATGCTTTTGATGAATCCATAAAATGGACTATCTCATCAATTTGCAAGTACCACGAACTCAATGCTTTGTTCCAATCCATAAATGGATCAACTAAGCTTGTACTCTAAATGATCTTGCCTCTTAGCAATAATCCTTATTGCTTTCCAAGAAGGCACATTTAGATCTAGTACCGCCTTCATGTAGATCCAGGGATTGATTTCATGTATACTAGGTCCAGAGTTCAAAACTCTCCTAGTCTTATGAACATCTCTGGTTGTCAAACAACCTCCCACTACAATGGCATTCCGGTGTATAAACAGTAATAACAGTAGGTGCAGTTAGTGGTGTACCGCTACTCGGTTCGGCTGGTTCTAAGTCTTAATCGTTTTCTCTCTCTTCAGAAGTATCATGTCATTTTGGGCTTGTGGTTCATCTAATAGTCTTCCTCTAAGAACCGGGCGTTAGAACTTATAACGTCCTTCTGGTTCATAGTACTATCGAACACAATCCTTTTGTTCTTCTAGGATATTCTACAACCACATTTGAATGTGCCGTTGTTTCCAAGACATATCCATAGAACATAGGTAGTTCCGTTTAACTCATGCTTTTACTATTTCTATAAGAGTTCCATTTCTTATTTCCGACACACCAATCCTACAGAGGACTGTATGATGTAGTCACTTGGGATCCAATCCCGAACTCTGATCATAAATCAAAGTCAATCAATTCTAATACTTGTCCGGATCTTACATCTTATATCCATAAAGGATTGCTTAGTCATATCATCTTCCAAATTAGATTCTTAGGTCGGAAGGTCCACTCCTTCAACTTAATTGATCTTACAATCAATTTTCGACCTTTGAACTTCTTATTTGAATAAATATGACTTAGCATAAGAATCCACAAGTATAAATGATTAAATAAAGAAATCTCTTATTAGTAAAACGAGTTATATATAAAACGGTTCGTTGCATCGTGGTGGACTCAGGATTCATCATTTATATATTGCTAGCTAATGTACCAGAATAGATAATATCATTATTTCTTCTTATAACCATCAGGTGATTAAAAGAAATAAAATATTCATTCATTAGAAATCCAGAACAAACTTCTTTCTAAAATGAAAGGTACATAAAAGCAATAACTAAAATGAAATCCTATAATAATGTCCTCCACTGCAACCGCTGCCTCCTCTACAGCATTGCCCATGTAGACTACGATTTCTTCTTTTCTAAGTCGTTGGGTTTCCTGGAACCCTTGCATTTAAAATGCACATACCGTCAGTGGTTTTATATCTACACACCAGGTTCCGGCAGATAATACCACTGACTATGTTTTACGACTAAAGAAGATTTCGTACTTTCTTTGAGAGGATAACCAGACTTCCAGTACCCAGACTGTTTGCATCGAGAATACTTGCCTCATGGCTTTCTCGTCCCATCTAGTGGTTCAAGAAGAACCACTGGGTTTCTTTGCTTTCTTGTCCTTTCCCCCGATTCATGCATTTAGGTTCAAAACCTTTGGCATTGGCTACAAGAGCTCGCGATTTCCGTCTCAACTCGTCTAAAAGGTCAATCATCTCAAAAACGTGTTTAAGCGTTTCCTCGAAGCGACTGGCCTTTATAAGTATCCTCATCGCTTCTTGTCTAGCCGCCTATGTCATGTCTAAACATCTCCTTGAGTTTGAACATGATAAAATCAGTTCTTTCCTCAAGAGTCGAGACATTAGTAGGTTCGGGAGAACAAAGCTCACTGAGTACAACCTTGTACTCTTTAACAGTCTAGGCAACGTCTAGATCTCTATTCCAATCAATACATTTAGGGACCAGTGAGTTAAATTCCTCAAGTATCACATAAAGTGGGTTCAAAGCCATATCTTAATCTATGAGCACATATAACAACAAACAATCGATTTAATCTCCGATACTATCTCCCTCAAATAATATCATTAAACCACTAATCACATCTAAAATCCCATCAGGTAAGGCAAGCCACGTGGTGTGGACGTTTACCCACCCAAATGATTTAGCAATTAGATTTGCTTCGGTCATACATCACTTATAGCGGAACCTCGTGGGGAGGAATACTATAATGCGTATCTAAGTGTAAACCATTACTTAGTACCAAAGTAAATTACTTGGAATTGCTACATCACCGCAAGCCACGTGGTGTGGACGTTTACGATAACTTCACAACTCTTCATAATTACTTACAACTGTCTACATCAATTAATCCAAAGTCCGTCAGTATAGCAAGCCACGTGGTGTGGACGTTTACTACACTAAGAGACTTTTATAATTGACTCCCAATTACTTGATCCATTTAATCTTGTAAATCAAGACGTGGAGAATCATAAGTGAAACTCGAAGTTTCTAACCAGTGATTCACCATGCGAACAACCCTATCTCTCATAAATGAGGGAGCCGAGCAGACAATCGACCCATCTATCAAAGAATGGCACGAAGGTCTCTAATTTGTGTCCTCTACATGACCAAGTGGCTTTGGCTCCATTCCACTCCCCGGGGTGAGAATGAGTCGACTTGAAATCAGCTTTGGAAAGACAAATTAGGCATTGTTTGATAAACTTAATTAATGTTTCTCGTAAAAGGAATTACAAGAATTCTCCTCCAGTGACTTATCTATATGAACTTCAGAAGTCCATAAAAGTCACCAAGAGAACAGCAATGGAGACCATGGCAATGTTTCCATTCCCTCTCCCACTTAGCTTTTTACAATAAAGGGATACGCTATCTAATGCATAATTAAATACACATAAGCATAATAACAAACATACATTTCATGCAAGTACGTACACAAATAATCAAATAATTGCTCAAGTAAAAATTATTTCTCGACTATTCGTACCTTGATGAATTCCAGCATGCTTTCCTTGAGTCTTCATTCCACGTCTTGAATACTTTGCCGAGTGACGGAAAAATTCTTTGATTCTCATATTTAATTTATTTTAAATAAAATCCAAGATTACAATTCAAAATAAATTTGAATCAATCTAATGATTTTAAATGAAATACTCCAATTAAATAAAATCAATTCCATTGATTTCCATATTTAATTCTATTTTAAATAAAATCCAAGATTTTCCAATCCAAAATAAATTTTGAATTAATCTAATGATTTTAAATAAAATACTTAAATTAAATAAAATCAACATTATTAAAATCCATTGATCTCCATATTTAATTATATTCTAAATAAAATCCAAGATTTTCCAATCCAAAATAAATTTTGAATTAATCTAATGATTTTAAATAAAATACTTAAATTAAATAAAATCAACATTATTAAAATCCATTGATCTCCATATTTAATTCTATTCTAAATAAAATCCAAGATTTTCCAATCCAAAATAAATTTTGAATTAATCTAATGATTTTAAATAAAATACTTAAATTAAATAAAATCAATATTTTAATAATTTCTCAATCCTATTTAGATTAGATCTCAAGAATCCTAATCAAAATCGAATTTTGATTCTTCTTAAGACTTCTAATCCAAGTAGGTATAGGATATCTAGAGAAATTAGGATTTTCTTTCCTAATTTAACTCTCCATCTAATTCCATTATTTAATTCCATAATTAAGAAATCTAATCCAAATAGAATTTGATTTAATTCCAAAATTAAATTAAATAAAATTAGAAAGATTAAATTATTTTCGGAAAGATCGGATTTACCGGGACGAACCAAAAACGAGACCCGCTCGAATCATCTAGGTTCGTGCCCAATCGAACCCATCGAAGCCATGCATCATGCATGTGGACATGCACATCAACATGCGCACTTGACTAGTGCATCAAAGAATGAATCAAATTCATTCAGCGTAGCCATTAGTTGGTTCCATGCATGTAAAACCATGCACACCAACGTACATGCAGGACCATGCATAATGAATCAAATTCAAATTACGCACCTGGCCAATTGCACAGAACCATGAATCAAAACACACAGCAGCCCGCACAGCAGCACAGCAGCCCGCGCTGCCCCGGCTGTGCTCATAGCCGCGCCGCCGACTGCCCCGACTTCCGGCGAGCCATCCCGCGATGGTGATCACCAAGTCGAGCAGCCCAGCATGTGCGATCAGCCGCTGCCCCAGCAGCCCGCTACCGTCCGAGCTCGAATTCGAAGCCGCGTTCAACCGCCGCCAACATGATTGCTGAGCACAACCGCCGGCTGCCGGCGAACCACCACCACTGGTGGCACACGCCGGCACGCCCAGCCATGCCCCTACTCACGTTCAGCAACACACACAGCCCTCACCCGAGCCCACGGTCGATCGACAAGGTTCGATATTCCGAAAAACCCTCGATTTTTAATATTTAATTTTTTCCGACAAACACAATTCATACAAAAGAAAAAACATAGACGTAGAACAATATAGCACAATAATTTAACAATTTAAATTAATCTATGGCTATAAACAACGATAATCGATTATCGAAACAATTAACGAAAAACGTAACCGTACGCTCTGATACCAATTGTTGGAATTCGATATCCCGGGTTATTTAAATTTGCGGAAACCAATAACCCGAACGAACCCTTCACCGGAGATCACATGAACGCCGACTCATCCGCCGGAGTCCGGCCTTTGGAGACCACGCGCCCGAAGGCACGCAGCCCGCCCCCAGCCGAACCCCCGCGAGCCGGGGTTCACGCGATCGAAATCGCGTTCGATCTTCACGATCGATGGGGCTGCCCAGCAGCCCCCCGCGGCAAGTTTGGCGACTCGCCGCCGCCTGGAGGAGCCCCGCCTTCACGGCGGGTGGGGTGCGGCACCAGCCCGCGCCCCACGGCGATCGATCCCCGTGATCGATCGCGAGCCCTCGGCCCAGCCGAGGGTTCCTTTCCTCCGCGCGCCGCCAAACCCTAGCGGGCGATCCCGCGGTCCGGTGGCTTCGCCACCACCGCGTGATCGTTCGTCTAATCCGGGTTCGACTCTTGGATCTTTGTTCTTCGATAATTGATCAATAAACTAGAATTAAATTGCGGAAATTTAATTCACCTTTCGATTCGTTGTGCGGATAAACGAGATCTTATGATGACCTTGAGATCTTCCCACGTATTCCTTGCACTTGTTCGAACGTCGGGTGGACGACGATCCTCCGAACACTATGGATCTCCTTCTCTCCTTTCTCTCTCTAGAATTGTGATCTTCAAGTTATGAGAATAGAGAAGACCATGTAGTGCTTTTATAGGCTACGTAGGGGATCTTAAGGAGGTGGAATATTGGGCTTCCAATAATAGTGATTAAATTGAGCCCAAGCCCAAATCTATTAATCCTTACTATTATTAATTAATTTATTTTCCACTATATAAATTAATTGCAGTTCCAATATTAAACCATATTATATCAAATAATATTTCTCCGGTAGTATTATTTATTCCGTGTATTTAAGATATAAATATCCATGAATAAAATTAATTTATTGCTAATTAATTTATTCATCTCTTATATCCGAGACTAGTACCATTCAACCTTAATTATTATGCGGAACAAATCCACCTGCAGGGTTTACATAATAATTCCTTATGAACTCATCTCGGGGATATTATCAACCCTTACGGGATACACTTTCCCGTCAAGTATTCACGGCATGTCATATATAAAATATAGTGACCCAACTTAACCGGTAATTGACCCAGTAATTAAACCGGTCAATTCCTTTGGAAAATCAAAGTCACTTATATTAAATATACACACCCGCAATAGTATCGGGGATTAAGAATAAAATACACTGAGACTTAAATCGATTATCGCCGGCAATCCTAATCGATAAATCTCAAACGATCCGCCCAATACACCAAGTGTACAAGTGTGATAAAATAATTAAGATAAATTATTTTCTCTCTCACACAACGACTATACCGATGGATTGGTCCGTGTCCATCTAGGTCGTGAACAACTGTTTGATTAAATACGAGTAACCGATAGTATGATCTTCTGTGTGCCCATGCACACCATACTAACTACAACGTATAAAATCCAGGATTATAATTTGCATATATTTAATTATAAATAATTAAACGCAAATAATTGTTTATTTAATTAAATAGATTAATGGCAATGGATCATGAGTTTCCGTTACTTAAATCTAGACATTAAGTACACAACTCCAACAATCTCCCACTTGTACTAAGGTCTAGTCATTTCCTCCAAACTCCCGACTCCCATACTCATCACGTGCTTAAGTTGTACTTCCAAGAAGTACTATGTGAATGAGCAATCTAGGTTGCCGCTCTGAAGTTATCTTGGTGACTACAGCGTCGTCTCCCTCGACGATGACTCGTATCAGGTGGTACTTGCACTATGTGTTATCTTACACTTATGGACTTGTGATTTCTTACCATTTGCCATCGCACCGCTATTTACATAGCCTTTGACAAATTAAGAATCACATCTAAGTCCCAGAGATTCCCGGAGCTATACCAAAACTTCCGCTGCCTCTGAGGCCGCTATTTGGTTACCCATGGTAGAGTCCGAAAAGCGTCGTGCTTATCACTCTTCCATGTTAAAACTCCTTCTCCTTCAATAGTGAAACACATAGCCTGATATCGACTTACACCGGTCCTCATTCGATTAGAAATCTAAGAGAATGTAATCCAAAGGAAATGTTTGTCTGCTCCGTAATGCAGAACATAGTTTCCAGTACTTCGAAAGTACTTAAAATGTTCATTACAGCAGTCAAGTATTCCTTTCCAGGATTACCTTGATATCCTCCCACTATGCTAACCGCATAGCCGATATCAGGTTCTTGTTTTCAACAATGCATTTATTATTGCTTCTATCTCCTTTTGTGTTCCAAAACACATATCCTTAGATAGATGCATTCCGTCTCTGAAAGGTAACGAACCTTTCTCGGAATCTTGCATGTTAAAACGAACCATAATCGTATAAGATATCTAGAGAAGTACAATGTTCTTTTCTTGAGATCCTAGATCTTAAGAACATGCTCTAACTTCTTCTTTATCTCATATATCGATTTTTCTAGACAACCATCATCTTATGTCTGACAACATCTTTACATTGTTGCCAATGATAAAATGTTATCTACATAAAACCCGAGAAACACCACCTTGTTTTCCATCACGTTTCCAATACACACAATTCGTCTATGCTTTTGATGAATCCATAAAATGGACTATCTCATCAATTTGCAAGTACCACGAACTCAATGCTTTGTTCCAATCCATAAATGGATCAACTAAGCTTGTACTCTAAATGATCTTGCCTCTTAGCAATAATCCTTATTGCTTTCCAAGAAGGCACATTTAGATCTAGTACCGCCTTCATGTAGATCCAGGGATTGATTTCATGTATACTAGGTCCAGAGTTCAAAACTCTCCTAGTCTTATGAACATCTCTGGTTGTCAAACAACCTCCCACTACAATGGCATTCCGGTGTATAAACAGTAATAACAGTAGGTGCAGTTAGTGGTGTACCGCTACTCGGTTCGGCTGGTTCTAAGTCTTAATCGTTTTCTCTCTCTTCAGAAGTATCATGTCATTTTGGGCTTGTGGTTCATCTAATAGTCTTCCTCTAAGAACCGGGCGTTAGAACTTATAACGTCCTTCTGGTTCATAGTACTATCGAACACAATCCTTTTGTTCTTCTAGGATATTCTACAACCACATTTGAATGTGCCGTTGTTTCCAAGACATATCCATAGAACATAGGTAGTTCCGTTTAACTCATGCTTTTACTATTTCTATAAGAGTTCCATTTCTTATTTCCGACACACCAATCCTACAGAGGACTGTATGATGTAGTCACTTGGGATCCAATCCCGAACTCTGATCATAAATCAAAGTCAATCAATTCTAATACTTGTCCGGATCTTACATCTTATATCCATAAAGGATTGCTTAGTCATATCATCTTCCAAATTAGATTCTTAGGTCGGAAGGTCCACTCCTTCAACTTAATTGATCTTACAATCAATTTTCGACCTTTGAACTTCTTATTTGAATAAATATGACTTAGCATAAGAATCCACAAGTATAAATGATTAAATAAAGAAATCTCTTATTAGTAAAACGAGTTATATATAAAACGGTTCGTTGCATCGTGGTGGACTCAGGATTCATCATTTATATATTGCTAGCTAATGTACCAGAATAGATAATATCATTATTTCTTCTTATAACCATCAGGTGATTAAAAGAAATAAAATATTCATTCATTAGAAATCCAGAACAAACTTCTTTCTAAAATGAAAGGTACATAAAAGCAATAACTAAAATGAAATCCTATAATAATGTCCTCCACTGCAACCGCTGCCTCCTCTACAGCATTGCCCATGTAGACTACGATTTCTTCTTTTCTAAGTCGTTGGGTTTCCTGGAACCCTTGCATTTAAAATGCACATACCGTCAGTGGTTTTATATCTACACACCAGGTTCCGGCAGATAATACCACTGACTATGTTTTACGACTAAAGAAGATTTCGTACTTTCTTTGAGAGGATAACCAGACTTCCAGTACCCAGACTGTTTGCATCGAGAATACTTGCCTCATGGCTTTCTCGTCCCATCTAGTGGTTCAAGAAGAACCACTGGGTTTCTTTGCTTTCTTGTCCTTTCCCCCGATTCATGCATTTAGGTTCAAAACCTTTGGCATTGGCTACAAGAGCTCGCGATTTCCGTCTCAACTCGTCTAAAAGGTCAATCATCTCAAAAACGTGTTTAAGCGTTTCCTCGAAGCGACTGGCCTTTATGAGTATCCTCATCGCTTCTTGTCTAGCCGCCTATGTCATGTCTAAACATCTCCTTGAGTTTGAACATGATAAAATCAGTTCTTTCCTCAAGAGTCGAGACATTAGTAGGTTCGGGAGAACAAAGCTCACTGAGTACAACCTTGTACTCTTTAACAGTCTAGGCAACGTCTAGATCTCTATTCCAATCAATACATTTAGGGACCAGTGAGTTAAATTCCTCAAGTATCACATAAAGTGGGTTCAAAGCCATATCTTAATCTATGAGCACATATAACAACAAACAATCGATTTAATCTCCGATACTATCTCCCTCAAATAATATCATTAAACCACTAATCACATCTAAAATCCCATCAGGTAAGGCAAGCCACGTGGTGTGGACGTTTACCCACCCAAATGATTTAGCAATTAGATTTGCTTCGGTCATACATCACTTATAGCGGAACCTCGTGGGGAGGAATACTATAATGCGTATCTAAGTGTAAACCATTACTTAGTACCAAAGTAAATTACTTGGAATTGCTACATCACCGCAAGCCACGTGGTGTGGACGTTTACGATAACTTCACAACTCTTCATAATTACTTACAACTGTCTACATCAATTAATCCAAAGTCCGTCAGTATAGCAAGCCACGTGGTGTGGACGTTTACTACACTAAGAGACTTTTATAATTGACTCCCAATTACTTGATCCATTTAATCTTGTAAATCAAGACGTGGAGAATCATAAGTGAAACTCGAAGTTTCTAACCAGTGATTCACCATGCGAACAACCCTATCTCTCATAAATGAGGGAGCCGAGCAGACAATCGACCCATCTATCAAAGAATGGCACGAAGGTCTCTAATTTGTGTCCTCTACATGACCAAGTGGCTTTGGCTCCATTCCACTCCCCGGGGTGAGAATGAGTCGACTTGAAATCAGCTTTGGAAAGACAAATTAGGCATTGTTTGATAAACTTAATTAATGTTTCTCGTAAAAGGAATTACAAGAATTCTCCTCCAGTGACTTATCTATATGAACTTCAGAAGTCCATAAAAGTCACCAAGAGAACAGCAATGGAGACCATGGCAATGTTTCCATTCCCTCTCCCACTTAGCTTTTTACAATAAAGGGATACGCTATCTAATGCATAATTAAATACACATAAGCATAATAACAAACATACATTTCATGCAAGTACGTACACAAATAATCAAATAATTGCTCAAGTAAAAATTATTTCTCGACTATTCGTACCTTGATGAATTCCAGCATGCTTTCCTTGAGTCTTCATTCCACGTCTTGAATACTTTGCCGAGTGACGGAAAAATTCTTTGATTCTCATATTTAATTTATTTTAAATAAAATCCAAGATTACAATTCAAAATAAATTTGAATCAATCTAATGATTTTAAATGAAATACTCCAATTAAATAAAATCAATTCCATTGATTTCCATATTTAATTCTATTTTAAATAAAATCCAAGATTTTCCAATCCAAAATAAATTTTGAATTAATCTAATGATTTTAAATAAAATACTTAAATTAAATAAAATCAACATTATTAAAATCCATTGATCTCCATATTTAATTATATTCTAAATAAAATCCAAGATTTTCCAATCCAAAATAAATTTTGAATTAATCTAATGATTTTAAATAAAATACTTAAATTAAATAAAATCAACATTATTAAAATCCATTGATCTCCATATTTAATTCTATTCTAAATAAAATCCAAGATTTTCCAATCCAAAATAAATTTTGAATTAATCTAATGATTTTAAATAAAATACTTAAATTAAATAAAATCAATATTTTAATAATTTCTCAATCCTATTTAGATTAGATCTCAAGAATCCTAATCAAAATCGAATTTTGATTCTTCTTAAGACTTCTAATCCAAGTAGGTATAGGATATCTAGAGAAATTAGGATTTTCTTTCCTAATTTAACTCTCCATCTAATTCCATTATTTAATTCCATAATTAAGAAATCTAATCCAAATAGAATTTGATTTAATTCCAAAATTAAATTAAATAAAATTAGAAAGATTAAATTATTTTCGGAAAGATCGGATTTACCGGGACGAACCAAAAACGAGACCCGCTCGAATCATCTAGGTTCGTGCCCAATCGAACCCATCGAAGCCATGCATCATGCATGTGGACATGCACATCAACATGCGCACTTGACTAGTGCATCAAAGAATGAATCAAATTCATTCAGCGTAGCCATTAGTTGGTTCCATGCATGTAAAACCATGCACACCAACGTACATGCAGGACCATGCATAATGAATCAAATTCAAATTACGCACCTGGCCAATTGCACAGAACCATGAATCAAAACACACAGCAGCCCGCACAGCAGCACAGCAGCCCGCGCTGCCCCGGCTGTGCTCATAGCCGCGCCGCCGACTGCCCCGACTTCCGGCGAGCCATCCCGCGATGGTGATCACCAAGTCGAGCAGCCCAGCATGTGCGATCAGCCGCTGCCCCAGCAGCCCGCTACCGTCCGAGCTCGAATTCGAAGCCGCGTTCAACCGCCGCCAACATGATTGCTGAGCACAACCGCCGGCTGCCGGCGAACCACCACCACTGGTGGCACACGCCGGCACGCCCAGCCATGCCCCTACTCACGTTCAGCAACACACACAGCCCTCACCCGAGCCCACGGTCGATCGACAAGGTTCGATATTCCAAAAAACCCTCGATTTTTAATATTTAATTTTTTCCGACAAACACAATTCATACAAAAGAAAAAACATAGACGTAGAACAATATAGCACAATAATTTAACAATTTAAATTAATCTATGGCTATAAACAACGATAATCGATTATCGAAACAATTAACGAAAAACGTAACCGTACGCTCTGATACCAATTGTTGGAATTCGATATCCCGGGTTATTTAAATTTGCGGAAACCAATAACCCGAACGAACCCTTCACCGGAGATCACATGAACGCCGACTCATCCGCCGGAGTCCGGCCTTTGGAGACCACGCGCCCGAAGGCACGCAGCCCGCCCCCAGCCGAACCCCCGCGAGCCGGGGTTCACGCGATCGAAATCGCGTTCGATCTTCACGATCGATGGGGCTGCCCAGCAGCCCCCCGCGGCAAGTTTGGCGACTCGCCGCCGACTGGAGGAGCCCCGCCTTCACGGCGGGTGGGGTGCGGCACCAGCCCGCGCCCCACGGCGATCGATCCCCGTGATCGATCGCGAGCCCTCGGCCCAGCCGAGGGTTCCTTTCCTCCGCGCGCCGCCAAACCCTAGCGGGCGATCCCGCGGTCCGGTGGCTTCGCCACCACCGCGTGATCGTTCGTCTAATCCGGGTTCGACTCTTGGATCTTTGTTCTTCGATAATTGATCAATAAACTAGAATTAAATTGCGGAAATTTAATTCACCTTTCGATTCGTTGTGCGGAGAAACGAGATCTTATGATGACCTTGAGATCTTCCCACGTATTCCTTGCACTTGTTCGAACGTCGGGTGGGCGACGATCCTCCGAACACTATGGATCTCCTTCTCTCCTTTCTCTCTCTAGAATTGTGATCTTCAAGTTATGAGAATAGAGAAGACCATGTAGTGCTTTTATAGGCTACGTAGAGGATCTTAAGGAGGTGGAATATTGGGCTTCCAATAATAGTGATTAAATTGAGCCCAAGCCCAAATCTATTAATCCTTACTATTATTAATTAATTTATTTTCCACTATATAAATTAATTGCACTCCCAATATTAAACCATATTATATCAAATAATATTTCTCCGGTAGTATTATTTATTCCGTGTATTTAAGATATAAATATCCATGAATAAAATTAATTTATTGCTAATTAATTTATTCATCTCTTATATCCGAGACTAGTACCATTCAACCTTAATTATTATGCGGAACAAATCCACCTGCAGGGTTTACATAATAATTCCTTATGAACTCATCTCGGGGATATTATCAACCCTTACGGGATACACTTTCCCGTCAAGTATTCACGGCATGTCATATATAAAATATAGTGACCCAACTTAACCGGTAATTGACCCAGTAATTAAACCGGTCAATTCCTTTGGAAAATCAAAGTCACTTATATTAAATATACACACCCGCAATAGTATCGGGGATTAAGAATAAAATACACTGAGACTTAAATCGATTATCGCCGGCAATCCTAATCGATAAATCTCAAACGATCCGCCCAATACACCAAGTGTACAAGTGTGATAAAATAATTAAGATAAATTATTTTCTCTCTCACACAACGACTATATCGATGGATTGGTCCGTGTCCATCTAGGTCGTGAGCAACTGTTCGATTAAATACGAGTAACCGATAGTATGATCTTCTGTGTGCCCATGCACACCATACTAACTACAACGTATAAAATCCAGGACTATAATTTGCATATATTTAATTATAAATAATTAAACGCAAATAATTGTTTATTTAATTAAATAGATTAATGGCAATGGATCATGAGTTTCCGTTACTTAAATCTAGACATTAAGTACACAACTCCAACAAGGGGCGCCGCCGCCTTGCCACGCCGGCAAGGCTTCGATCGATCACCATCCTCATGGGATCGATCCATCGATCCCCAGTCCTATTCGTCTTCGTCACACGTCTTCGTCTTCCGGCGATCGTCTCATCATCGAACCAACGTAAAATAAATTACAATAATCTAAATTACAATTCCGGTATCGATTCTATACATGAAATCGACCCTATACATTTTCCGGAAAATAAAGTGCGTAATAATAAATCCTAAATTCGGTCAACCCCCGAATTTTTACTATTACAAACATTCAACCACACAAAACGAATCTCGACATGTCCGAGAGTTTAATCATGATAATTAATTAAAAACAATAATTAATTAAATCCAACCATGATAGCCGGAAATCCTGCAAGGTAGAACAATAATCGAACATATACATGAACACGAAACCAAACGCTCTGATACCAATTGCTGGGATTCGATGTCCCGGGCTATCAAAATTAATGCGGAACCGATAACCCGACCGAAAACCCGTCGCCGGAAAACGCACGAACACCAACTCATCCGCAGGAGTCCGACCTTTGGAGACTACGCGCCCGAAGACACGCAGCCCGCCCCCAGTCGAAATCCCCCGCGAGTCGGAGATCACGAACGCGAACACCACGAAGAACCGGGCTCGACGAGAGCATCGCCGCGGGATGAACCCGCGACTAAACCCTAGCCAAACCCCATCACGGGGTTCGCGATCGCCGTGCATGGCGATCGCCGGGGATGCGCGGCATCCCCGTGGGGCTGTTCGGAACAGCCCCCTGGCGGTGAGTCCGGCGACTCACCGCCGCCATCCGACGGAAGGAGGGCATCCAGTCGCGGCACCAGCCCGCGTCTGCCCTCCGCGATCGACTACGGTCGATCGCTTGCTCCGGCTTCAGCCGGAGCTTTCCCGTGCGTGCGCCGCCGGCAGGGAGGACGGGGAGGTCGTCCGCCGTGGCACCAGCCCACGGCGACTTCCCCAGCGATCGACCCTTGGTCGATCGCGTGCCCCGGCGTCCAGCCGGGGCTTCTCCTTGCCGCGGTACCGGCGGTCGAAACCCTAGGGTTCGACCGCCTCTCTCGATCCCGACGGGGATCGCGAGATCCCCGTATCCCGGTCTCGACGTTCCCGGATCGTCTTGTTCATGTACATATTACGATTAAACAACACAAATAATCAAAGAGGGGTTTTCTCGATTATTACCTCGATTCGTTGTACGGAGAAACGAATCTTGTTGATGACCTTGCGATCTTCCTACGTATTCCTCGCACTTCGTCCGAACGTCGTGTGGGCGACGATCTATCGAACTCTATGGATCTTCCTCACTCTCAAGACTTTATGATTGGCGTAGGTCAATTATTCTCTCTTGAAAAGTGAAGACCATGTAGTGCTTATATAGGCTACGTAGGGGATCATAAGGAGATTAAATATTGGGCTTCTAATATTGAAAATTAAATTGGGTCCAACCCAAATCTATTAATTCTTATCAATATTAATTTTATTTATTTTCCACTATATAAATA
The DNA here is from genome assembly GCA_954870475.1 of Euphrasia confusa. Lineage (NCBI taxonomy): Eukaryota > Viridiplantae > Streptophyta > Magnoliopsida > Lamiales > Orobanchaceae > Euphrasia > Euphrasia confusa. Next base: position 41,235,447 of record OX940956.1, on the reverse strand, counting down.
AAATTGCACTCCCAATATTAACCATATTATACCAAATAATATTTCTCCGATTAGTATTATTTATTCCGTGTATTTAAGATTTAAATATCCATGAATAAATTTATTTATTGCTCAATAAATAATATTCATATCTTATATCCGAGACTAGTACCGTTCAACCTTTATTATTGTGCGGAACGAATCCACTCATGAGGTTTACACAATAATTCCTTATGAACTCATCTCGGGGATATTATCAACCCTTCCGGGATACACTTTCCCGTCAAGTATTCACGGCATGTCATATATAAAATATAGCGACCCAATTTTACCGGTAATTAACCCAATAATCAAATCGGTTAATTCCTTTGGAAAATCAAAGTCTCTAGTATTAAATATACACACCCGCAATAATATCGGGGATTAAGAATAAAATACTCCGAGATTTAAATTGATTATCCAAGGCAATCCTAATCAATAAATCTCAAGCTGATCCGCCCAATACACCAAGTGTACAAGTGTGATAAAATAATTAAGATAAATTATTTTCTCTCTCACACAACGACTATACCGATGGATTGGTCCGTGTCCATCTAGGTCGTGAGCAACTGTTCGATTAAATACGAGTAACCGATAGTATGATCTTCTGTGCGCCCATGCGCACCATACTAACTACAACGTATAAAATCCAGGACTATATTTTGCATAAATAATTAATAATAATTAATTGCAAATAATTGTTTATTATTTAAATAGGTTAAATGCCATGACCGGGAGTTTACCGGTACTTAAATCTAGACATTAAGTACACAACTCCAACAAGGACATGGTGGGGATAGACCCCAAGCACGCTTGCCACCACCTGAAGATTGATCCCGGAAAGAAACCTATTGCCCAGAAGCGTAGAAAGATGGGGCCGGAGAAGTATGCAGCTTTGGCGGTCGAAGTCAAAAAGTTGGTAGAGAATGACCTCGTAAGAGAAGCCGAGGAGGAGCCCCAATGGATAGCAAATGTCGTCCTGGTGAAAAAATCGAACGACGCCTGGCGTTTGTGTATTGATTTCACCGACCTCAACAGAGCCTGCCCGAAAGATCATTTCCCATTACCTCACATCGACCACCTGGTCGATAGCGTCGCCGGGCATGCAATTTTTTCTAACTGTGATTGTTTCGCAGGATACCACCAGATTCCTATGGCAGAGGAAGACATAGAGCATACCTCATTTTACTCGGAGAAAGGAGTGTTGTGTTGGAAACGAATGCCGTTCGGTTTAAAAAACGCAGGGGCAACCTATCAAAGGTTAGTGAACAAAATGTTCGCCGATCAGATCGGAGAGACGATGGAGGTTTACGGCGACGACATCATTATAAAAAGTAAGTCCGAGGAGGACCACATCAAGGATTTGATGACTACTTTTGAGATCCTCAGAGCTTTCAACATGAAGTTGAACCCGAAGAAGTGCCACTTTGGAGTATACGCCACCAAGTTCCTCGGCCATATCGTGAGCCAGAGAGGAATCGAAGTCAACCCAGAAAAGATCAGGGCCATTCAAAATTTGAGGGAACCCCGGAGTCTGAAGGACGTGCAAAAATTAACTGGTTGTCTGGCCGCACTTAGTCGTTTTATCCCTCGGCTTGGGGATAAAAGCCGCCCATTTTTCAGATCGATAAAAGACCAGAAATTCAAATGGGGGAAGGAGAGTCAGGAGGCTTTCTTACGCCTGAAGGAGCACCTCGGGAACCCCATCATCCTTTCTAAGCCGGTCCCCGGGGAGACGCTTTTCCTCTATTTAGCTGCATCCGAGCATGCAATGAGTTCGGTCCTTGTCCGGGCAGAGGGACAACTGCACAAACCAATCTATTTCGTCAGCCAGGTCCTCCACGACGCCGAGACACGATATACACCCCTGGAAAAGCTGGAGTACGCCCTTGTGATGAGCGTGCGGAAATTGAGGTCTTATTTTTTCGATCATCCCGTAGAAGTTCTAACTACCATGCCATTACGGCAGGTTTTGCAGAGACCGGATACGAATGGCCGATTACTGAAATGGAGCCTAGAGGTGGGTCAGTACGACATCACTTATGCTCCCAGGACGGCGATCAAGGGGCAAGCTTTAGCAGACTTCATAGTGGAGCTGACCTTCCCGGAATCCACCCCGTCGACCAGGATCCCGGCATGGAAGTTATACGTCGACGGTTCATCCAATTCCTCCCATGCCGGGGCTGGAATAGTGTTGGTCGGATCGGGCGGACAGTCTTTCACACACGCGGTGAAATTCGAATTTGCCGCAACAAACAATGAAGCGGAGTATGAAGCACTGATCGCCGGACTGAACCTGGCTCTGGCAGTGGGCGCCGAACATTTACAGATCTTCATGGACTCTCTACTGGTAGTTAATCAAATCAAAGGAGATTACGAGACCCGATGCGACCGGATGGCGAAATATTATGAACACGTAATGGCGCTGTGCGAGAAGATACCAAAAACTCTCATCGAGCAAATTCCCAGAGAAATGAACTCCCAGGCCGACGGGCTGTCCAAGCTCGCATCCTCTCAAGGAGAAGCTTCGATCACGGTCATCGATCGTGGTGAGACTTGGATGGACCCTATCCGCTCCTATCTCTTGGACGGGACGTTACCCAGGGATAAGACAGAAGCCAGGCAACTCCGGATACGGGCGGCCAGGTATACCCTGATCGGGGATGTTTTGTACAGGAGGAGTCTGTATCTTCCTCTTTTGAAATGCATTACCCCGCTAGAGGGCCACAAAGTCCATTACCCCGCTAGAGGGCCACAAAGTCTTTAGCGAAATTCATGACGGCGTCTGCGGGAACCACGTGGGAGGGCAATCGCTGGCCCATAAGACGGTGCGCCAAGGTTTCTACTGGCCTACACTCAGGAGAGATGCGATAAATTATGCCCGGAGATGCCACAGATGATGGAGTTATATTCTAAATGTCTAGTTTAGTGACAATATGGAACTCCTTATCTGTGTTTTACATTATCTATTAATCAAACAGTCTGCATTTTGTTTATTATAACTCTGTGCTCTATAGTCCTAGATATATACGTTGTAGATAGTATGGCGTGAGGAGACACGCGGAAGATCATACTGTCGGTTACTCGTATATTATCGAACAGTGGCTCACGACTTAGATGGACAGGGACAATCCATCGGTACGTCGTTGTGTGACTGGTAGATAGTCGGTCTTGACTATCATGTTACACTCGTACACTTGGTGTATTGAGCAGGACCACGGGAGGGCGTTCGATTTATACTAATCGCAGTAATCGAACTAGACCTCAGATATTACGGATATACGAATTCCTAATCCCTATATAATTATAGGTGCGTGTGTCCAATTCTCGGTTCTTTAACTTACCAATGAGTGAGACTAATTGATTAGTCGAGATCCTCGGTAAATTGGGAATCGTAATTGTACGCACGGCATGCTATAGATTATAGACAGGAAACCGTGTCCCGTTTATTGGGTTGATTACGTCCCCGAGATGAGCTCATAAAGTTTATCATGTAAACCCTGCAGGTGGATTTGTTCCACATGATAATAAGGATGAGTGGTACTAGTCTCGGATAATAAGAAACGAATTAATTTAATTATTAGTAATTAAATAAATTCGTGGACGTTCGATATCTTAAACACGGGGAAAGTCGTATATGTAATTTCGGCGGAATTATTATTGTTGAAATAATATTAAAATTAATTTCGGGAATTCAATTATTATTTTATAGTGGAGTTAATAATAATTAAAATTGAAATCGATTAATTAAAGAATTGCTTTTACGTATTCCAAGTTAATTAATATTTCAATTTAGCCCTTAATTAATTTATCCTAAGGTCCCTAACGTAACTCTATAAATATCCTACCTTGCCTATCCTAAACCTACATTCCGCAGCTTTTTATTTTTCTGAGAAAACATTATTGCGTTAGCGCAATTAAGTTTTTCTCTGCAAAAATAAATCAGTGTAGCGCAATTATTTTTCTCTCATCAGAGAATAGAAAATATAACGCTGGTAGAAAAAGGAGAAAGCAGAAAAGGAGACCCAACGGATCGTTGCCCACACAACGGTTGGAGTCAAAGGATCTGAGGCATACGTTAGAAGCATCTAAGGTCTCAACAATCGACCGAGAAGGTATGAGATCGATTCTCTTTTCCGCAATTTATTCGATCTCATATTTCGTTAATCATATTTTGAACGTAGATCGGATCTCGTGGCTTGGATGTGACATTCTCGGACTGCTGGGAGGTTTCTGACCCCTGGCATGGCGGTCGGATCGAGAAAATCACATCGGAACAGCCAGAACGGGCGAATCCCGCCGCTGTTCGCGACGGGTGTCGGACGACAGGTTCTACTGTCGGCCGACAGGCTTGTCGGACGACACCTTCTGGTGTCGGACGACATTGGACGGTCTTGTCGGACGACACCTTCTAGTGTCGGACGACAGAGAGGCCATAAGCCTCTCGTTTTGCGCGGTCGTACCTCGGGTGCGATGGCTGGGTGCATTTCGGGTCAGGGGCTTCGTCGTGAACACCTTGGGCAGACCGGAGGTCGACTGGGCTTGTCCGGAAGTTCGAGTAGTCGAACGGACTTGTCCCGGGTAGTCGATTTCCATCAAATGGTATCAGAGCCGGTTTTGTGCGTTCTTTGTATGTTTTGCGAAATTGGTTTTGCAGGTTGAACCCGATTATTATGGCCAATTTATTTTGTGCTGTTTGATTAAACTCTCAGGCTTGTCGAGATCGTTTTATTTTTGGAAAGTCGCTTGTTTGTAATAGATAAAAACGACGGGTTGAGTCGTTAGGTTTATTTATTTTTTCGTTGCATCCGGGACTTGTATAGGATCGATCAAAATGTATAGGATCGATACCGGACTTAGTAGAATAATTTTGTAATTAATTTCTGCTATTGGATCGAGACGAGATCGAAGCCCGGAGGAACGAGAATCGAAGTTGAGACGAGCAACGAGTTCGAGTTCCAAGAGACGTGCATTCAAGATTTTAAGGCCATAATAATCGGGCCACGTTAATTGCCTTTTGTGTGATTTACGTGTTTTATTATGCTTATTATTTTATGCATGTATATCCCTAAATCGTAAAATACTAAGTGGGAGAGGGATTGGAAACAATCCCGCGGTCTCCATTCTCTGTTTCGAGAGTGATGTGTATTGACTTACGAGTTGGCTTTAGTGTCATCCTCCCTATCGGATAAAGTCGATACACGGAAATCACTTTGATCGAAATTCGAATTCAATTCCATTTATAGAATTGAACACTTAAGTTTTTCAAAGCAAATGCCTAATCTGTTTTTCAAAGACTAAGTTCAACTCGACTCATTCTCACCCCGGGGAGTGGAATGGAGCCAAAGCGCTTGCTTATGTCGATGACACAGATTAGAGACATTCGAGTCATTCGATGACTAGATCGATTGTCTGGTTGGCTCCCTCACTTAGTGAGAGATAGGGCTCAATTGCATGATTGATCGCTGGTTAGAAACTTCGAGTTTCACTTACGAGATATCAAGCTTTGATTAACAAAATTGTGAAATTTATTAAATGGAATTCAATTAACAAAGTTGTTTGTTTAGTAAACGTCCACACTATCGTGGCTTACTAGACGGAAACGGAACTTTGGGTTAATTGAGGCTCGACAGTTATAGGAAATCGTAAAGGGACCGCATGTCAACGTAAACGTCCACACTAACGTGGCTTGCGGTGGATATGTAGTTCCCGAGCGGTTAACTTAGTACTGAGAAATGGTGTACACTTAGGTACGCTTTACAGTATCCTTCCCATCGGAGTCACTGCTGTAATGATGTACGACCGAAGTAAAAGTCCAATTATAAAATCGTTTGGACTAGTATACGTCCACATGAACGTGGCATGCTGGTCTGATGGGATTTTAGGATTGATTGGTAAATTTAATGATATTAATTAAGGGAGTTAATATCGAATTAAATTTGACGGTTTGATTTGTCTCTTTTATAGATATGGCACTCAACCCGCTGTCTGTGATACTAAAAGAAAACAAACTCACTGGTCCAAACTATGTTGATTGGAAACGAAACTTGGACATTGTCCTAACTGCTGAGGAGTACAAGTATGTACTCCAGATCGAATGTCCTGTTGCACCTACTGAAACATCCTCTCCTGAGGAAAAGGAAGCTCATCGGAAGTGGGTCAAGGCTGATCAGATGGCGCGGTGCTACATTTTGGCATCTATGTCAAATGTGCTGCAACATCAGCATGAAGCCATGGACACTGCCTATGATATGATGCTTAACCTTAAGGAGATGTTTGGTAGTCAGGACAGGGCAGCCAGACAAGATGCTATGAGGAAACTCATGACGGCCACTATGTCCGAAGGAACGCCCGTGAGGGATCACGTTCTTAGGATGATAGGCTATCTGAATGAGATAGAGATTATGGGAGGAGCTATCGATGGGGAAACCCAGATCGATATAGTTCTCCAATCTCTGCCTAGGAGTTTTGAGCAGTTCCACCTGAACTATAACATGAACAAGAGGTTATATACGTTGGCGGAACTCCTGACTGAACTCCAGGCGGCAGAGGGAATCTTCAAGAACTCTCAAGCACTTGTGGCTGTGAAATCGACTCTTCCTCGCCCTTCGGGGATTAAGAAGAAGAAAAATCAAGGACGGAAACCCAGTGGGCCCAGAGTTGGTGGACCACAGAATGGAGTGAACAGGCCTAAGGGCAAGTGTTTCCGTTGCAAGCAGTCTGGACATTGGAAGTCTAATTGTCCTCTCAGACAAGGAGGTATGAACTTTTCCTTAGTCACTGAAACATGTTTAGCGGTGTTATCCACCGGTACCTGGTGTGTGGATACGGGAGCCACTGATCATGTCTGCAATTCTTTGCAGGGGTTCCAGGAAACCCGGCGGCTTAGAGAGGGAGAGATCACCATCTACATGGGCAATGCTACGAAAGTGGCGGCGGTTGCAGTGGGAGATGTTCATTTATCTTTTAATAATAATGTTTTGGTATTGAATAATTGTCTTTATGTACCGGATTTTAGAAAGAACCTTGTTTCGGTTTCTAAGTTGGTTTTGAATGGATATTCAGTTTCTTTTGATAACTCTGTTATTGTCAAAAAGAATGGTGATTATATCTGTTCTGGTACATTGATAGGCAACTTATATATACTGAATCCTAATTATTCCACGATGCAACGAGTAGAGTCTTATAACACATCTAGTACCAATAAGAGAAAGGAGCCTTCTAGGATGAATCAAAAGTACTTATGGCATCTTAGGCTAGGTCATATTAACTTGGGCAGGATTCAAAGGTTGATAACTGATGGAATACTCAGTGATGTGAAAGATGAGGACTTTCCAACCTGCGAATCATGCCTGGAAGGAAAAATGACTAAGCGACCCTTTAGTGATAAGGGGTATAGATCCAAGGAAGTACTGGAATTGATTCACTCTGATTTGTGCGGGCCTTTATCTGTCCAAGCGAGAGGAGGTTACGAATATTTTGTAACCTTCACTGATGATTACTCAAGGTATGGTTTTATATACCTGATGCGCCGCAAGAGCGAGTGCTTTGACAAGTTCAAGGAGTACAAAGCTCTTGTGGAGAACCTTCATGGTAAGACCATAAAGACTCTACGATCTGATCGTGGAGGAGAGTACCTCTCGGGAGAGTTTAAAGCGTACTTATTAGAGAATGGGATTGACTCCCAGATGACTGCACCATACACGCCCCAGCAGAATGGTGTAGCAGAAAGAAGGAATAGGACTCTTATGGAAATGGTAAGATCTATGATGAGTTATTCAGAACTACCAGTTTCGTTCTGGGGATATGCCTTGGAAACAGCGGCTTATATCTTGAACTTAGTTCCATCCAAATCAGTCCCTAAGACACCCTCGGAATTGTGGACCGGGCGTAAGCCAAACTTGAAACACATTCGGATCTGGGGTTGTCCAGCACATGTGCTGAAGCACGGGGCTGATAAGTTGGAGTTGATGGAGTTGTATTCTAAATGTCTAGTTTAGTGCAAATACGGAACTCCTTATCTATACCTTAATTCAAGATATGATTAAAGCATGGTTGCATTTAATGCAATAGTCCTTGATGTATATGTTGTAGACAGTATGGCGTGAGGAGACACGCGGAAGATCATACTGTCGGTTACTCGTATACTATCGAACAGTAGCTCACGACTTAGATGGACAGGGACAATCCATCGGTACGTCGTAGTGTGACTGGTAGATAGTCGGTCTTGACTATCATGTTACACTCGTACACTTGGTGTATTGAGCAGGACCACGGGAGGGCGTTCGATTTATACTAATCGCAGTAATCGAACTAGACCTCAGAAATTACGGATATACGAATTCTTAATCCCTATATAATTATAGGTGCGTGTGTCCAATTCTCGGTTCTTTAATATGCCAATGAGTGAGACTAAATGATTGGTCGAGATTCTCGGTAAATTGGGGATCGTAATTGTACGCACGACATGCTATAGATTATAGACAGGAAACCGTGTCCCGTTTATCGGGTTGATGACGTCCCCGAGATGAGCTCATAAAGTTTATCATGTAAACCCTGCAGGTGGATTCGTTCCACATGATAATAAGGATGAGTGGTACTAGTCTCGGATAATAAGAAACGAATTAATTTAATTATTAGTAATTAAATAAATTCGTGGACGTTCGATATCTTAAACACGGGGAAAGTCGTATATGTAATTTCGGCGGAAATATTATTGTTGATATAATATTAAATTAATTTCGGGAATTCAATTATAATTTTATAGTGGAATTAATTATAATTAAAATTGTGGAATTTAATCAAAGGTTTTCTTTTAAGGACACCGGTTTAATTAAATTGCAATTTAGCCCGGGATTTATTTACCTAAGAGGTCCCTAGTGTAACTCTATTTAAACCCCCCTTGCCCTCTCTTAAACCTAAGAAACGCCGCAACTATTATTTCAGCAGGGAAATTAAAATGCTTAGCGCAATTATATTTTTCTCTGTTTAAATAAAAGAGTTAACGCAGTTATTTTTTTCTGATGAAATTAATTGCTTAGCGCAATTATATTTCAGATAAAGAAAAAGTATTCTTGCGCTGGTTTTGAGAAGAGAGAGCAGAAAAGGAGAATCCAGCAGATCGTTGCCCACACAACGACTGGAATCGGGAAGAGGCATACGCTAGAAACGTCTAAGGTCTCAACAATTCGGCTCCTCCGAATCACGCGACAAAGGTATGAGATCGAACTTAATTCCGCGTTTTTCGATCTCTAATTTCGTTAAAAATACATCGGACGTACGATCGGGTTCCGGGTATCGTGGATCGCATTCCTCGACTACTGGGGGTTCTAGGACCTTCGGATCGGTAGTCGGATGAGGAAAAACGACCCGGAAACGAGCCCGGAACAGCAACGTCGCGTTGCTGTTCGCGGACAAACGGCGGTCGCCAAAGGGCAAACGCCGGTCGCCGTTTCCCTGTTTTTCGGGCAGCCCGATCTGGTTCGCGCGGTTGTCCTTCGGGGCAATGGCTGGGCGTGAATCGGGATACGAGCTGGCACGTGAACGGAGTAACGGACGAGGAGGTCGACTAGGGATCGTTCGGATGTTCGAGTGATCGAACGAACGCATCCCGGGTAGTCGATTTCCAACAATTGGTATCAGAGCCGGTTTTGTCGATTCGTTGTATTTTTGCGAGAATTGTTTTGCAGGTTCGAACCCGATTATTATGGCCATGTGTTTGTGCTGTATGTTTGTGGTTTGTTAAACTCTCGGGCTTGTCGAGATCGTTTTGGTTTTAAATCGTTGCATGTATGTAATAGTTAAAACGACGGGTTGAGTCGTTTAGGTTTTATTTTCGTTTTTCGTTTATCCGGATGTATAGGATCGATCAACCTGTATAGGATCGATGCCGGAAGTAGTATGTTTTACCTTGTAATGTTACTGCTACTTGGTGGATCGAGAGAAGATCGGAGGCCGGACGAACGAGGGTCGAGAAGTCGAACCCGCGAGCTGCTGAAGGGCAAATGGTGGTCGCCGTTTCGCTGGATACTTGGCAACAGCGGCGCGGGGGTTCGACGGACACCACGGGTCACTCGTCGAGGCCTAGGATGATACTCCAGTGGGAGGGGTTCGTCTCTTGGCACTCAGACGAGTCGGTGGTGGATCGAGACCGAGACGAGCAACGAGACGAAGATCCGAGAAGACGTGCATCGAAGATATTTAAAGGCCATAATAATCGGGATCACGTTAAATGCTTATTGTGTGTTTACGTGCTTTTATTGTGCTTTACTTATTTGTGCATGTTATCCCTATCGTAAAATACTAAGTGGGAGAGGGATTGGAAACAATCTCGCGGTCTCCATTCTCTGTTTTGAAAGTGTTGTGTATCGACTTACGAGTTGGCTTTAGTGTCATACTCCCTATCGGATAAAGTCGGTACACGGACATCACTTGATCAAAATTCGAATTAAAATTCCACTTATAAAATTGAACAATTATATTTCTCAAAAAGCAGTGCCTAATCTTTTTCTCAAAGACTAATTTCAACTCGACTCATTCTCACCCCGGGGAGTGGAATGGAGCCAAAGCGCTTGGTTATGTCGATGACACAGATTAGAGACTTTCGAGTCATTCGATGACTAGATCGATTGTCTGATTGGCTCCCTCACTTTGTGAGAGATAGGGCTCAATTGCATGATTGATCGCTGGTTAGAAACTTCGAGTTTCACTTACGAGATATCAAGCTTTGATTAATAAATTGTGAAATTTAATAAACGTAAGAATCAATTAACAAAGTTGTTTGTTTTAGTAAACGTCCACACTATCGTGGCTTGCTGAATGGAAACGGTACTTTGGGTTAATTAAGATTCTATGACATTTAAATAAGTGAGATTCAATTAATAAAGTTGTTTGTTTTAGTAAACGTCCACAAGAACGTGGCTTGCTAAATGGGAACGGAACTTTGGGACTAATTGAGGTTCGACAGTTATAGAAAGTCGTGGAGGACCGCATGTCAACGTAAACGTCCACAAGAACGTGGCTTGCGGTGGGCATGTAGTTCCCGAGCGGTGGACTTAGTACTGAGAAATGGTATACACTTAGGTACGCTTTATAGTATCCTCCCCATCGGAGTCACTGCTATGATGATGTACGACCGAAGTGAAATCCAATCATAAAATCATTTAGACTGGTAAACGTCCACAAGAACGTGGCTTGCTATGTCTGATGGGATTTTGGAAATGATTGGTAGTTTAATGATATCACTTGAGGGAAATGATATCGAATTAAACTCATTGTTTGTTTTATATGGTATTATTCCCATTAAAAGTCAACAAACTCACCGACCCTGTTTGTATGGATTGGAGAAAAAACTTGGACATTGTCCTAACTGCAGAAGAGTACAAATATGTACTCCAAGTCAATTGACCTGCTGAACCAAATGATGCTTCCACTACTGAGGAAAGGAAGCTCATTGGAAATGGATCAAGGCTATGAGATGACGCAGAGCAACATTATGGTTTTCATGTCAAATGTGCTGCGACATCGGGATCATGCCATGACCATTACCTATGATATGATGCTTAACCTCAAGAAGTTTTTGGTTATCAGGACAGGACAGCCGGGCAAAGTGAAATGAGGCAACTCATGACGGCCATCATGTCGGAAAGAACGCCCGTGAGGGATCACGTTCTTAGAATGATGAGCTATCTTAATGAGATAGAGATTCTGGGAGAAATTATCGATGGGGTAACCCAAGTCGATATTGTGCTCCAGTCTCTGCCAGGAAGTTTTGAGCAGTTCCGCCTGAACTATAATATGAATAAGGGGTCTTACTCATTGGCGGAGCCCCTGATTGAACTTCTAGCGGCTGAGAGAATCTTTAAGGATCCTCAAAGCACTTATGGCTGAGAAGTTGACTCTTCCTAGGCCTTCGGGCGGCAAAAGGAAGAAGAAGCAAATACGGAAACCCAGTGGGCCTAATATATCTGGACCACGGAATGGGACAAGCAAGCCCAAGGGGCAAGTGCTTCCGTTGTAAGCAGTTTGGATACTGGGAGTTTTGATTGTCCTCTCAAGCAACAAGAAGTTGACTTTTCCTTAGTCACCGAAACATGCTCAGTGGTGTTATCCACCAGTACCTGGTGTGTGGATACGGGAACCACTAATCATGTCTGCACCTAAATGCAGGGGTTCCAGGAAACCCGGAGACTTAGAAAGGAAGAAGTTATAACCTACATGGGCAATACTGTTAAGGTAACAGCCATTGCAGTGGGAGATGTTAAATGTTTTAACGGTAGGATTTTAGTTCTAATAAATTGTCTTTATGTGCCGGCATTTAGAAAGAATTTTCATTTCGGATTTCTAAATTGGCTTAGAATGGATATTCCGTTTCTTCTGATAGTTTCATACTTATCGAAGTAGGAAACGGGGATATTAACTATTCTGGTATATTGATAGACAATACTAAATCCGTGTTCTTCCACGATGCAACACACCAGAGCTAATAACACATTGTCGAACCCCAATAAGAGTAAAGATCCTTCTAGGATGAATCAAATGTACTTATGGAATCTTAGGATAGATCATTTTAACTTGAGTACGATTCAAAGGGTGAAAGCTGATGGACTACTCAGCTAGGTTGAAGGAAAGGACCTTCCAACCTTCGAATCATACTTGGAAGTTTAAATGACCAAGCAACCCTTTACGGTTAAAGGGAAAAGATCCAAGAAAGTACTAGAGTTGATTCGCTCTGATATATGCAGACCTCTTTGAGGAGTAAGTCATACTTATCAGAAAATGGGATTAACTCCCGACAGACTACACCATTTATGCCTCGGCAAAATAATGTGTTGTAAAGAAGGAATAGGACTCTTATAGATATGGGAAAGTAGACAATGAGTTATTCGGAGTTACCTAATTCGGTTTTGGGATATGGCTTGGAAACAACGGCGTTTATCCTGAACTTGATTCCTTTGGAAACTTGTACAGATATTCGGCTGTTTATAGGATACCCTAAGAAAACGAATTGAGATATGTAATATAGTCCAAAGGACCAGATGTTCGTTGATTGCATCAATGTTCGGTTCTTAGACATGGACTATATATATGCAATATCACAAGCCCAAGAGTAGGGTAATACTTAATGTGCTTAGAAGGACTGATCAAGACTTAGAACCAGCCTAACTGAGTAGTTCACTACTGTAATCTTTATTCACTAAAGACACACCGGAGCGTCGTCGTAGTGGGAGGGTTGTTAGACAACCCGACAGGTTCATGTTTATAGGAGAGTCTTCGAACTTGTTACCTGGAGAACATGAAGCCGACCCCTAGATCTATGACGAGACGCTGGAAGATCAAGATGCTCAGTCTTGGAAAAAGACGATGAAATCTGAGATTGAATCTATGGATTCAAATCATGTCTGGGATCTTGTAGCACCGCCCAAAGGTGTAAAAGCCATTGGTTGCAAGTAGGTGTACAAGATGAAAAGAGGGTCTGACGGGAAGGTGTAAACCTTCAAGGCTAGGCTTGTTGCGAGAGGGTGCACTCAGAAAGAAAGGGATCGATTATGAGTAAACCTTTTCGCCGGTAGCTATGCTAAAGTCGATCCGGATTCTTTTGTCTTCACATGGAAGATGGAAGTCAAGACGGATTTCTAAATCGAAGTCTTGACGGGACCATCTATGTGGGACAGCCAGAGGGATTCATCGAAAAGAGCCAAGAGCATTCGGTAAGCAAGCTTAATCAATCTTAGGATTGAAGGAAGCTTCAAGATCTTGGACACATGCGGACCTATGAGAAAATCCATTTCATGGATTCATTCAAGGCATGTTTAGGTCCTGTGTGTAATAAAGAAGTGACAGAAAAGATGTGGTGTTTTCTCATTCTTTATGTAGACGACATCCTTCTAAATTGGCAACAATATGAAAGATGTTATCGGACATAAAGGGATGGTTGTCCGAGTAATTCAATGTAAGAGACTTAGGAGAAGTCAGGAATGTTCTTGGGATCAAAGTATTAAATGATCGCCAGAAAAGAACATAGAACTTATCTCGAGCCTCATACATAAATACAATTCTTACTCGTTGCAGCATACAGAATTCCAAGAAAGGTCTTCACCTTTTAGATGTGAAATTCATCTATCTAAAGTTTTGTGTCCGACACAATAAAGGAGATAGATGAAGATTAAGCAGTTCCCTACACCTTAATGGTGGGAAGCTTAATGTATGTAATGCTATGCACGAGACTGATATCTACTATGCCGTGGGCATGGTGGTAAGATATCATAGTAATCCTGGAAAGGATCACTCGACTGATGTAAAGAACATGTTTAGGCTCCTGCAGAGGACCAGGAATTATGTTCTGAGTTACAAAGCAGTCAAGTTGTTTCCTTTGGATTACATAGAATTGGATTTCCAAATCAAACAGGGACAGTCGAAAGTCGAAGTCAGGCTATGTGTTCTCACTGTGAAGTGGAGCAGTCACATGGAAGAATGTAAAACAGCGATGCATTACGGACTCTACCATGGAAACTGAAAGGATAACGACCTGTGAGGCAGTTAAAAGGTCAGTGTGGCTCCAGAACTTCCTAAGGGACTTAGATGTGGTTTCTAGTTCACCCAAAGCTATTTTGAATAGCGGTATTGGAAAACTTGAAATGCCACGAGTCCACAGTGGGAGATAACATGTAGAGCGCAAGTACCACCTGATTCGAGAGATCGTCTAGTAAGACGATGCAGTTGTCACCTAGATAGCATCGAGAGGATTGCCTGGTTAAACCCGTTCACAGAGGCACTTCCAGTGAAAGCGTTGGGTAGGCGTGATGAGGTTATGGGAATCTGATGTTTGGGAGAGGGCGACTAGACTTTTAGTATAAGTGGGAGATTGATGGAGCTGTATTCTAAATGTCTAGTTTAGTGCAAATACGGAACTCCTTATCTATACCTTAATTCAAGATATGATTAAAGCATGGTTGCATTTAATGCAATAGTCCTTGATGTATATGTTGTAGACAGTATGGCGTGAGGAGACACGCGGAAGATCATACTGTCGGTTACTCGTATACTATCGAACAGTAGCTCA
Source organism: Euphrasia confusa (assembly GCA_954870475.1). Classification (NCBI taxonomy): domain Eukaryota; kingdom Viridiplantae; phylum Streptophyta; class Magnoliopsida; order Lamiales; family Orobanchaceae; genus Euphrasia; species Euphrasia confusa. The sequence goes on along the minus strand of OX940956.1, from coordinate 41,220,368 downwards.
CGACTTAGATGGACAGGGACAATCCATCGGTACGTCGTAGTGTGACTGGTAGATAGTCGGTCTTGACTATCATGTTACACTCGTACACTTGGTGTATTGAGCAGGACCACGGGAGGGCGTTCGATTTATACTAATCGCAGTAATCGAACTAGACCTCAGAAATTACGGATATACGAATTCTTAATCCCTATATAATTATAGGTGCGTGTGTCCAATTCTCGGTTCTTTAATATGCCAATGAGTGAGACTAAATGATTGGTCGAGATTCTCGGTAAATTGGGGATCGTAATTGTACGCACGGCATGCTATAGATTATAGACAGGAAACCGTGTCCCGTTTATCGGGTTGATGACGTCCCCGAGATGAGCTCATAAAGTTTATCATGTAAACCCTGCAGGTGGATTCGTTCCACATGATAATAAGGATGAGTGGTACTAGTCTCGGATAATAAGAAACGAATTAATTTAATTATTAGTAATTAAATAAATTCGTGGACGTTCGATATCTTAAACACGGGGAAAGTCGTATATGTAATTTCGGCGGAAATATTATTGTTGATATAATATTAAATTAATTTCGGGAATTCAATTATAATTTTATAGTGGAATTAATTATAATTAAAATTGTGGAATTTAATCAAAGGTTTTCTTTTAAGGACACCGGTTTAATTAAATTGCAATTTAGCCCGGGATTTATTTACCTAAGAGGTCCCTAGTGTAACTCTATTTAAACCCCCCTTTCCCTCTCTTAAACCTAAGAAACGCCGCAACTATTATTTCAGCAGGGAAATTAAAATGCTTAGCGCAATTATATTTTTCTCTGTTTAAATAAAAGAGTTAACGCAGTTATTTTTTTCTGATGAAATTAATTGCTTAGCGCAATTATATTTCAGAGAAAGAAAAATTATTCTTGCGCTGGTTTTGAGAAGAGAGAGCAGAAAAGGAGAATCCAGCAGATCGTTGCCCACACAACGACTGGAATCGGGAAGAGGCATACGCTAGAAACGTCTAAGGTCTCAACAATTCGGCTCCTCCGAATCACGCGACAAAGGTATGAGATCGAACTTAATTCCGCGTTTTTCGATCTCTAATTTCGTTAAAAATACATCGGACGTACGATCGGGTTCCGGGTATCGTGGATCGCATTCCTCGACTACTGGGGGTTCTAGGACCTTCAGATCGGTAGTCGGATGAGGAAAAACGACCCGGAAACGAGCCCGGAACAGCAACGTCGCGTTGCTGTTCGCGGACAAACGGCGGTCGCCAGAGGGCAAACGCCGGTCGCCGTTTCCCTGTTTTTCGGGCAGCCCGATCTGGTTCGCGCGGTTGTCCTTCGGGGCAATGGCTGGGCGTGAATCGGGATACGAGCTGGCACGTGAACGGAGTAACGGACGAGGAGGTCGACTAGGGATCGTTCGGATGTTCGAGTGATCGAACGAACGCATCCCGGGTAGTCGATTTCCAACAGGAGTCACGTTCAGATATTCGGTTGTTTATAGGATATCCTAGAGGAACGAAAGGTGGTCTATTTTATAGTCCTAAGGACCAGAAGATCGTTGTTAGCACCAACGCTCGGTTCTTGGAAGAGGATTATATAATGGACCACAAGCCCAATAGTGAGATAATACTTAACGAACTGAGAGGGAACGATCAAGGCTTAGATCCAACCCAACCGGGTGATACGCCACCACAGTCTGCACCTGTAGTTACTGAGGTTACACCGGAGCGTCGTCGTAGTGGGAGGGTTGTTCGACAACCTGACAGGTTCATGTTTATAGGTGAGTCTTCGGACTTGTTACCTGGAGAACATGAAGCCGATCCCTGGACCTACGGCGAGGCGCTTAAAGATCAAGATGCGCCATCTTGGCAAAAGGCGATGAAATCTGAGATTGAATCAATGGATTCAAATCAGGTCTGGGATCTTGTAGCACCGCCCAAAGGTGTAAAAGCCATTGGTTGCAAGTGGGTGTACAAGAGGAAAAGAGGGTCTGACGGGAAGGTGGAAACCTTCAAAGCTAGGCTTGTTGCGAAAGGGTACACTCAGAAAGAAGGGATCGATTTTGAGGAAACCTTTTCGCCGGTAGCTATGCTAAAGTCGATCCGGATTCTTTTGTCTATAGCATCTCATATGGATTATGAGGTGTGGCAAATGGACGTCAAGACGGCATTCTTGAATGGGAATCTTGACGAGACCATTTATATGAGACAACCAGAGGGTTTCATCGAGAAAGGCCAAGAGCATCTAGTGTGTAAGCTAAAGCGATCCATTTATGGATTGAAGCAAGCTTCTAGATCTTGGAACATGCGGTTTGATGAGGTTATCCAGTCGTATGGATTCATTCAAAGCATGGACGAGTCGTGTGTATATCGGAGAAGTGACGGAAACAGCGTGGCGTTTCTCGTGCTTTATGTAGACGACATTCTTCTAATTGGCAACAATGTGAAGATGTTGTCGGACATAAAAGGATGGTTGTCCAAGCAGTTCGATATGAAAGACTTAGGACAAGTAGGGCATGTTCTTGGGATCAAGGTTATACGAGATCGCCAGAAAAGAACATTGAGCTTGTCCCAGGCATCATATATTGATACGATTCTAGCTCGTTTCAACATGCAGAATTCCAGGAGAGGTTCTCAACCTTTCTGCCATGGAATTCATCTATCTAAGGATATGTGTCCCAAGACACAAAAGGAGATAGATTACATGAAGACAGTTCCTTATGCTTCGGCAGTGGGTAGTCTAATGTATGCTATGTTGTGCACGAGACCTGATATCTGCTATGCCGTAGGCATGGTAGCTAGATATCAGAGTAACCCTGGACAGGGTCACTGGACTGCTGTAAAGAACATACTTAAGTACCTGCGAAGGACTAGGAATTATGTTCTGAGTTACAAAGCGTCCGAGCTGATTCCTATTGGTTACACAGACTCGGATTTCCAATCTGATAAGGAACAGCGAAAGTCTACATCAGGCTATGTGTTCACATTGGGAGGTGGAGCAGTTTTATGGAGGAGTGTTAAGCAGAAATGCATTTCGGACTCCACCATGGAAGCCGAATATGTAGCAGCCTCTGAGGCAGCTAAAGAATCGGTGTGGCTCCGGAACTTCATAATGGACTTGGATGTGATTCCTGATTTGCCTAGAGCTATCACAATTTATTGTGACAATAGCGGTGCAGTGGCAAATGCGAAGGAACCACGAGCCCACAATGCGAGTAAACAAATAGATCGCAAGTACCACCTGATTAGAGACATCGTCAAGAGAGGCGATGCGGTTGTCACCAAGATTGCATCAGCGGATAACCTGGCAGACCCCTTTACGAAGGCACTTCCAGCGGAAGCGTTCAAGAGACACGTGAAGGGGATGGGTATCGGATGTATGGGAGAGGGCAACTAGACTTTTAGTATAAGTGGGAGATTGATGGAGTTATATTCTAAATGTCTAGTTTAGTGACAATATGGAACTCCTTATCTGTGTTTTACATTATCTATTAATCAAACAGCCTGGATTTTGTTTATTATAACTCTGTGCTCTATAGTCCTAGATATATACGTTGTAGACAGTATGGCGTGAGGAGACACGCGGAAGATCATACTGTCGGTTACTCGTATATTATCGAACAGTGGCTCACGACTTAGATGGACAGGGACAATCCATCGGTACGTCGTTGTGTGACTGGTAGATAGTCGGTCTTGACTATCATGTTACACTCGTACACTTGGTGTATTGAGCAGGACCACGGGAGGGCGTTCGATTTATACTAATCGCAGTAATCGAACTAGACCTCAGATATTACGGATATACGAATTCCTAATCCCTATATAATTATAGGTGCGTGTGTCCAATTCTCGGTTCTTTAACTTACCAATGAGTGAGACTAATTGATTAGTCGAGATCCTCGGTAAATTGGGAATCGTAATTGTACGCACGGCATGCTATAGATTATAGACAGGAAACCGTGTCCCGTTTATTGGGTTGATTACGTCCCCGAGATGAGCTCATAAAGTTTATCATGTAAACCCTGCAGGTGGATTTGTTCCACATGATAATAAGGATGAGTGGTACTAGTCTCGGATAATAAGAAACGAATTAATTTAATTATTAGTAATTAAATAAATTCGTGGACGTTCGATATCTTAAACACGGGGAAAGTCGTATATGTAATTTCGGCGGAATTATTATTGTTGAAATAATATTAAAATTAATTTCGGGAATTCAATTATTATTTTATAGTGGAGTTAATAATAATTAAAATTGAAATCGATTAATTAAGGAATTGCTTTTACGTATTCCAAGTTAATTAATATTTCAATTTAGCCCTTAATTAATTTATCCTAAGGTCCCTAACGTAACTCTATAAATATCCTACCTTGCCTATCCTAAACCTACATTCCGCAGCTTTTTATTTTTCTGAGAAAACATTATTGCGTTAGCGCAATTAAGTTTTTCTCTGCAAAAATAAATCAGTGTAGCGCAATTATTTTTCTCTCATCAGAGAATAGAAAATATAACGCTGGTAGAAAAAGGAGAAAGCAGAAAAGGAGACCCAACGGATCGTTGCCCACACAACGGTTGGAGTCAAAGGATCTGAGGCATACGTTAGAAGCATCTAATGGTCTGTTTGTTTTGGGGTGAACTAGGGTGAGGGTAAATTTTTAAATTTACCCCAGGGAAAGGTAATCGAGGTGAATCGAAGTAAATGTTTTAAATGTTTGTGTTTGGATACAAAATTTTTTTACTAGGGTAATCTATTTAAATTTTGTGTTTTAAAATTTTATTTTTCATTGATTCACCTCCATTCATCCCCAATTCGGGGGGTAAAAATTAGAGGGGGAATCAGTGTAAATAAATTCCCCTTCATTCACCCCGATTCACCCCGATCTACTCTGATTCACATTCTGTTTTTTGGTCCCAAACAAGATTAATGATTAAATTACCCTTGATTTACTCTGATTCACCCCAAAACAAACGGACCATAAGGTCTCAACAATCGACCGAGAAGGTATGAGATCGATTCTCTTTTCCGCAATTTATTCGATCTCATATTTCGTTAATCATATTTTGAACGTAGATCGGATCCCGTGGCTTGGATTTGACATTCTCGGACTGCTGGGAGGTTTCTGACCTCCGGCATGGCGGTCGGATCGAGAAAATCACATCGGAACAGCCAGAACGGGCGAATCCCGCCGCTGTTCGCGACGGGTGTCGGACGACAGGTTCTACTGTCGGCCGACAGGCTTGTCGGACGACACCTTCTGGTGTCGGACGACATTGGACGGTCTTGTCGGACGACACCTTCTGGTGTCGGACGACAGAGAGGCCAGAAGCCTCTCGTTTTGTGCGGTCGTGCCTCGGGTGCGATGGCTGGGTGCATTTCGGGTCAGGGGCTTCGTCGTGAACACCTTGGGCAGACCGGAGGTCGACTGGGCTTGTCCGGAAGTTCGAGTAGTCGAACGGACTTGTCCCGGGTAGTCGATTTCCATCAACAGATGCCAGGTGACCGCCCCCATCATCCGGACGGCGCCAGAATATCTCAACTCAATATACAGTCCTTGGCCTTTCGCGTCATGGGGGATTGATCTGATCGGACCTTTACCGACCGGACCAGGTGGGGTTAAGTACGCGGTGGTGGCCGTGGATTATTTTACGAAATGGGCCGAGGCCGAGCCGCTGAAAACCATTGACCAAAAGGCAATCATAAAATTCATCTGGAAGAATATCATATGCCGTTTTGGGATCCCGTACATCATTACCTCTGAAATTGGGAAACAGTTCGACGGTCAGGAAGTCATGAATTTCTTTGACAAATGGAAGATTAAGAAGGCTTTCTCCACCCCCTATCATCCGCAAACGAACGGCCAGGTGGAGGCGGTGAACAAAATTTTGAAACATACCATCAAGGCTAAGCTTGAAGAAAGACAAGGAAGGTGGGCGGTCGAGCTGCCCGACGTGTTGTGGTCTTATAGAACGACCAGCAAGGCCGCCACCGGGGAGACCCCTTTCGCTTTGGCTTTTGGTGCGGAAGCAGTGATACCCTCCGAGATCGAGGTTACAAGCCATAGGACTTCCCAGGAACTGAATGAAAACAATGACAAGGCTTTGCGCCTCGAGCTGGATTTCCTGGAGGAGAGGCGTCTGAACTCGGTTTTCCAGAATGCGACGGCCAAACAGAGAGCGGAGCGCTACTATAATTCTAAGGCCAAAATCAGGAAATTTAAAGCCGGGGATCTAGTTCTCAAACGCCTGCTCGGGCCAAGCACTGGGGCATTGGGCCCGAACTGGGAAGGCCCAATGCGAGTAAGGAAACACGTGGAAAAAGGATCGTACGAGTTGGAGCACTTGAACGGCGTAGCTGATCAGTATCTTTGGAACGCACTCCATTTGAAAAAGTATCATCAGTAATCTTTTGTATCTCTAAACTCTTTACGATCAGAATAAAAATTTGTTTGGCAGAAACTGAATGTCTTGACCATCTCCAAATGAAAATTTAATAAGTCCGAGGACCGGACAAGTCCCATCCTCGGCCATGTCACCCCGATCCGTCGGGGGACATGAATATTTGACCGGGGATAGAGTCCGCTCTCCCCGAGCCTGAGATGAGTCGGGCGATCCGTCGCCCGACCGATCGAACAGGAAAATTTAATAAGTCCGAGGACCGGACAAGTCCCATCCTCGGCCATGTCACCCCGATCCGTCGGGGGACATGAATATTTGACCGGGGATAGAGTCCGCTCTCCCCGAGCCTGAGATGAGTCGGGCGATCCGTCGCCCGACCGATCGAACAGGAAAATTTAATAAGTCCGAGGACCGGACAAGTCCCATCCTCGGCCATGTCACCCCGATCCGTCGGGGGACATGAATATTTGACCGGGGATAGAGTCCGCTCTCCCCGAGCCTGAGATGAGTCGGGCGATCCGTCGCCCGACCGATCGAACAGGAAAATTTAATAAGTCCGAGGACCGGACAAGTCCCATCCTCGGCCATGTCACCCCGATCCGTCGGGGGGCATGAATATTTGACCGGGGATAGAGTCCGCTCTCCCCGAGCCTGAGATGAGTCGGGCGATCCGTCGCCCGACCGATCGAACAGGAAAACTTAATAAGTCCGAGGACCGGACAAGTCCCATCCTCGGCCATGTCACCCCGATCCGTCGGGGGGCATGAATATTTGATCAGCATTTCATCGAAGACACAAAGGTTTCAAAAAGCTTCAAATTTCACAAAGGAAAACATGAAGCGAATAAAGAAAAAAGACAACACAAACATCGCGAGTTTAAAGAACACCGCGTAAAACGAAACATCAACGAAGAGGGCGACCCCTACGATCATGAGTCGGCCGGGGAGGCCAGGGACTGATCCTGGGTCCACGCGCTCCACGAGGGGACGGCCAGGGTCGATTCCTAACCGGACGCACCGCCGAGCGGTAATCCTGATCAAAGACGTCAATCGAGAAGCCCGTCCCATCGGTCCAAATAATTCGAACGGTCCAACCTTCTTGTATCTCGAACTCGCTTACAAGTCGTTCCCACTCCGGCCCGTGAATCGCAGTCTGGTTGCGGAAGCGAGTAAAGGAAACACACCATTCTTGATCCAAGGGATCTATCATTCGTAACCCGTTTGTCGCCCCGCCTTTGATCGGGCGGAGGAACGCCGCAGGGACCGGAAAGATCTCTCTATGCCAGGCGCCGTTGAACGCGCGCTCGAAAAAATGCGAGCCATCCAAAAATTCGACTCTAGCCGACATACCTCAAGAAGTGATACCCTTTGTTTAATTACAGCAATACGCAAACGCAAGGACAACTTATTTATAGGGGTTTTTTCTTTTTTCGGAAATTGAAGAGCAGTTAAGGCGATAAGTTGACTACATTAAAGACGAATGACGGTTTCAAGGAGTCCGCATTAAATAAAAAGCAAAAGAGATCAGAGCCAACAGAACATAATTATTCATCACCGAACGGGTTTAATTAGAGACGCACTAATCCACATAGGGATGGCCGAGGGAGTCAGTTTCACCGTGCGCCCAGATTTGTTTGGGGAAGGAAACGTTGAGACGCTCCCGGTCGAAAAGGCTGACACGAAACCCAAACCCGGGTTTCCAAATCACCCAGACCTCCCATCCTGCTTGAATGCCCGCGTGTTGAACGAAGTCAGCCCAACCCGGGCCCCCGAACGCCACCTGACGCCTGAGTTTCGTCTTCACAGCAACCCAGGCTTGCTCATTGGAGTCATGGAAAGGAATCTCTTCGCCCAAAAATTTCTCCAGTGGTTGTACAAACGCGTTGGGAAGAGGGAAGTTATTGCGATGTCATTTACCATCGAACCTTTGGATTAGCTTGCGCCACCCATCGGAATGGATGGAAATGGCATAGTAGCTCTCCGAAATCGCAGACGTGCCATGAAAGACTTGTTTCCCCTTATTGGGACGCATTTTCTTGCTTTGACTCATCTCTTTTCCTCTCTTTATTCCTATCCTCTGTTGCGATTTCTTTCTTTAAAAAGAGAGATCGCAAAAATGGAAGGATCTAATGAGATCACATTTATACACGGAGGAGCATCTGAAGGGACCCCACTAAGGGCCGTTTTGGAGGGAGTTTTCCCGCCAAAAGTCCTTTGGGAGTGGGAAAACCTGTACAAATTCCGTACGTTACAAACATTAAAAGTAAAGGAATAAATGTGATGGGAATGGATTAATAAAGACAAAAGTTTCCTGTCCCAAAGGCAGCCAGAGGATAAAGTAACAAAAAGCAGCAGATATTGTCAGAAACATTGTTTGAGCCCGCACGGGCAAAAATCCAAGAAAATAAAGAAAGGAGCGGGAAAGAAGATAAGCGCAAATTTCTTCGACAATCGGACAAACCCTAGTACCAAACGCCATCATTTCTGATCCCCGGGAACCGATTCTTCACCGTCGTGATCTTTGAGTACCGAGTCCGCAAATTTAATGGCCGGATCCACCTCGGTCGTATTAACCGGCTCCGCGGAATCCTGAACGACCGACTTATCCGGCTGAGGCATCTTAAGCTGCGATTTTAGGGGCCACCAGGACAGATCCAACTTGAATTTCTGCTCCAGGTCGAGCACATACAAGTGAAAATGAGCGTGAAGAGGATGCTGTTCGGCGTACTGGCGAAGACAACCCATCAAAACGTCCACGGACTGACCGGCCTCCAAGAGTGCCCGGACACCATCAAAGTAAGCACAGTAGTAAGAATAATTACTGTACAAGTCGATGTCCTCATCGGGGTCAGCTCGGCGCGCAGCTTCAGCAGTCTGCATGCCCTCCAGCTCTTTTAAAATCCGTCGGTTCAACTCATCCAGTTCTTTCATGCGCTTCTCGGCATAACCATAGGATTTGCTGAGTTGTTCCACCTGAACTTTGAACTCCCCTAGCTCCTTTTCCTGCTCGGTCAGCTTGAGGATCACGGCCATCTTATCTTTCTTCTCCTCGTCCAATTCGCTGCTCAGGGAGGCCTTCATTCCGGACTCAAGGTTGTAGTCTTCCTGCAGTTTGGTATACCGGGTCCGCAACTCTAAATAGACGTCGGGCAGGTTAGGCGGACACTTAGCAGCTTTATCCTCCTGCTCGGCACGGATTTGAGCCAAGCGATTCACTATAATCAGATTGCGGGCGGCATTGACTCGCAGTAATTTCTCCAAGAAGTCCGGTCGAGACGCCGCAGCCTCCATCTCTTGGGACCAAGAGTGGTTAACGTCCTCGATGGACTGAGCAATATGAGCCGGCAAGGGGTCCTCGTCATAGGAATTCTGCTCGGCCGTCAGGTGAGCAACGGCCAAAGGAAGTTCGGGGTCCTCTTTGAAAGCCCTGCAGCTCACGGCCCATTTTTTGTAAGAACCTGAGTGGTAAAATGCAATCAAGAAAACCAGCAAGAGAATACCTGGAGAAATCCTCATCATCGGCGCCGAAGATAGACTCCAACTCGCCCGAACGGTCGTCATCTCCTGATCCAGCTGATCGGGATTCTTTCCTCTGGGGAGTCTTACCCTTCCTCGGGGCCGTGGGAGGTTTCCCGCTTTTCTTTGCCCCGGACGTGCCGGAACCATCCGCTCGAGATCTTTTGACCGGTCGGTAGAGAGGCTCTTCATCGGAAGAAGATTGCTCGGCGTCGATCTGGCTGATCGGTTGAGGCATGGGGAAGGTGGTCGAGGGGTGGGCAGCTACGGTCACTTTGGCCGCCAACTCCTGGCGCTCTGCCTCCGCTTTCTCCGCTGCAAGCTCCCTTTTCCTCCGTTCGCGAGGGGTCTCTAGCTTCGGCATCCCGATCGGCCGGACGATCCGAAAATATCTACGAGCTGCAAATAAAGAGAACATTAAAAACAAAGGGAGGGCAAAATCCAAATGAATTATAAAAACCACTCACGCGGAAATATATCCTCGGCGTCCCGGGGAGTAACTATAAACCGAGCACGAAGACGTCTCTCCTTGCCTTTCCAATTCTCATGTTTCCTTTGATTATACGAGAGGGACTTTATCCTTTCCAGGATCACCAGGAAGTCCCATCCTAATAGCCCGGCATCTGGAGCTTTAGGGCCTAAAAAAGGACAAAAATGGGAGAATTCCCACAAGGCAGGTTAGGGATGAAAAAAGGCTAACTGGGATAAAAAGTGCTAAGGTCAGAGAAACTAACGATCTGAAGTTATTCGGTACTCGGCACTCAGGGGAAAATCTTTAGAATTCCATTCTCCCGCTACGAAGAACCATTTTTCGGTCCACTTGGCTTGTTTGCTCGTCAGATCGGTGATTATGGTATCTCGCTGTTTTAGGTAATAGTCACCCTTGTCGGCGTCACATATGCACAGCAGGAACAACAATTCAAGGCCAGTTAAGCCTCGATACAACCCGTAATAGCCGAATATGACGGTCAAGTCATACATGGTCGCCCAGGCATTCGGCACCAGCTGCATGGGGGCAACCCCAAAGATCTGCACTAAGTGGGCGAAAGAGTTCGGGATGGGAAAGCGAAGACCGCTCGACATCATCGAGTAGTTCACCGCAACCATACCCGTAGGAGGGCAGTCTGCCCGCTCGCCTTCGATAGGGGCGTATATATGAACGTCCGAAGGTATCTCCCATTCAACCCTTTTCTCTTGGAGAGCGGACTCCGTGATTGTGCTCGGCCTCCGGCTAGCCTCGAACAACCCCGGCCGATCTCCGACTACCCTAAAGATTTCGCGAGGGACGTAGCGATATGGCCGCTCAAGAAGATAAGCCTCATACGTATACGGGGAGGGTGGACCCCGACTATCGGCGATGATTTCGCAGAGACGGCGGTAGGTTTCACTGACATCGCCTCTCAGCATCTCGCGGCTCTCGTCGTCCGAGAAAGGGTATTTCAGTGAGCGCCCGGACGACGGCGAGGCATCAGGGGACGAACCCTCACGAGGAGAAGAAGTAGAGGGTAATTTAGAAGGATTTACAGGGGTTTGAGCGGGCGAAGCGCTCGAAGATTCGCGACGAGGGGATCCCTCTTCACTCATCACCAGTTTCTGGTTTCTAACGAGGAGGTACGCCCACGGCCGAAAATTTAATAGACGATGAAAATATCAGAAGGGTCGCCGGAAAAAATGGCGACTCACCAGAAAATTTTAAAACCCTAGAAAGAAGGCGAGAACAGGTGCCCTATGAAAGCCCCGGAAAGAGAAACTCACTCGACACCAAGAGAGAGGAGAATGCGTACCTGAAGAGAAGGAAGTATTCGCCGGAAGTAGTCGCCGGATTTCAGGGGGAAAGTCAGCCGCCGGATGATTTTCGAGGAGAAAAGGTTTCGAAAAGTGGAAAAGTCCCTTTTTGGAGGATACTTATAGTATGTGAAAAGGCGGCGGTTTTTTCTTTTTTAATTTTTGAATTTCAAAATCGAAGGGACAACTGAAAGGACAGCTGTAGGCGGGAGATGAAAGGGTCCTCACGACACGTGTCGTCAACGTGTCAGTATGGCCAAAACCCTATCTTTAAATATGGAAAATGGAGCGACTACGGCCACGAAGAACCCGGCCGCCTTCCGCCGACCAGATCCTTCGCGGGGGGCATTTGTTGTGCCCCATTTTCGTTCATCATTATTATTTATTATTTCTCGACATATATATATATATATTCATCATGATAATCGTTAATTACGGTGGGCCCCATTCTCACGGACCCCACGACGAAAGCCGCCCACGATGATCGGGAGAAGACCGACCAGAGGATTGCACCAAGCAAGCAAGAGTCAGCCGAGCAGACGACAAGATGCCGGTCAGGGGGTATATATTCCCGAGAACAAGCCTGCTCGCCCGGATGTCGACAGATTAGAGTGCCACAAAAGGAAGGCTAGAGGTCGGTCTCCCCGGCTCAGCAAAGGCGGTGCAATAAAGGGTTCAACAGTCTTTTTACCATTTTAGGTTTATGAGCTGTCACATGTCAAGGCCCAATAAGGAAAGGCCCAATACCTTTTTGTAAACCCTAATGGTAGCCCTATAAATAGGGGGAGCTGTGTTTTGGTGTGTTTTTGCTCTTAGTTGGGGATATTTGCTGGTAACAGAGGGTTTTGGCAACAACACCAAAATGCAAATTTGTTATAGGTAAGAAAGCAAAGGGTAATAGTTTATACAGAAATCATAAGTAGAAAATGGATGCTCATGGCACCTCTTTATTCAAATATTCATACTTAGAATTCATTTTGAAATACAATGTTTGCATGTCCCCTTTTCTCTCCTCTAATACCCTATATTTACACTAACCCATGCATGGCAAGATTATGCCACCTAATGCCCACTTATCGGCTCCTGATTGGACCACAACTCCACTAATGTCTAGCATTAAAAACCCACTTATCTCTAAACAAAGACTTTATCCTCTTCTCCCGTCAAATGTCTTTTGACCACCTGTTGACTCTGACACCTCCCCCACTGATATTCCCGTGTAATAAGTCTGACACTACCGAGCGGTCGTTCCCGTCCAAGCTCTTTTCTGACTTCTGTTGGTTGCCTTTCTAGGTCTTTTTCCATAGATTAATTCTGACTTGCACATCTGATGACGTGGCTATCTCATTGTTGACACGTGTCGGTGACCGTTTTATCGGGTATAACATAGGCCCCCAGGAAAATTGGAGTTTTCAACTTCGATTTCCCTGAAGATTGTGTTTGAATACCTCGGTTTGTACGCCTTGGAATCTGCATTCTGACTTTCTGTCGGCGGTTGACTCTTCATTTAATGTTGTTTTTACGCCTTTAAAGGCTCTTCATGTAGTATTACGGCTTCATATCATGGCTTTCATTTGGAATAGAGAAGTGTACCCGAATAATATCACGAGTTTCTCCTTCAGGATTAGAAATCGGTCGATGAAGGCTAAGCTGCCTTTGTCTTTATCTTTTTCACAGAAGTTTCCGGAGCTTGCTGGACAGGACGTCGCTTTGGTAGATGCTTTTGAAAGAATCTGGACGGTGAAAGTGGAGAAGGATGGTCGGCGGCTGGTACTGACTGACGGTTGGAGTAAGTTTTGTGAGCGTCGGTTGGTTTCAGTGAGCGGAATCATCTTTCTGGAGTTGCGTGGGCAAAAGTCTTTCAGCATTGGTGTATTTGGAAAGGATAGAGAGGAGATCATTGATCTGGGAACTGATTCTGAAGATAGCTCTATCAATTCCGAGCTGGAAAATTTTCCTGCAAAAGATAACTGGGATTTCTTCTCCCCGTGAAATCTGTTCGAGAAGTATTTTTGGCATTTTCTTATGTAAGATTACCTTTCCTGGGTTTATCTCCCAGGTTTCTTTTCTTGGGATTTTTCCCGGTGAAATAAATCAGAGTTTCGATCCTCAAAGGATTCTATGTATTTATATGAATGAGATAAGTATTCTGATACTTATCCATAAATAACCGTAATAAAATAATAATAAATTTGAAAAATAGGATAGCTTTTTCAACTTACCTTGTCAGGAGACGATTGCCACGTGGCATTATCTTGGCCAAGTATTTTTAGGGTTTGATGGGTAGTGGAGACGTACTCGAGTGCGTTTTTCCTCGGTAACTGCTATCTCTTCCCCTCCTTCAATCCTCACCGTTGGATGGAAAAACGGCAGAAATTTGGTTTTCGAAGTCAATAAACATATAGGAGTTTAGAATTTTGAAATTCACTCCAAGTTTTTCGACCTTTCAGATCCAGAATTAGGTAAGAACCTTCTTTCTTTCTCTGTAATTTTTCTTTGTTTATTTACTGTGTAAATCCCTTTTTACCAACCCGACAATATGCCGAAAATCTCCAAAGTCGTTCGACCGAAAATTGAAGCACCAGAAGTTCTCCTCGCACGTCAATACAAAAAGTTCATGGAAGAGGCCGCGCCGGCTCTGCCGGCGTTCCGTCTAGATGAATTGGAGGAGGCCCACCCTTACGTACCTGTCGAGAGGATCGTCACAGCGGTTCAACCAGACCCGAACCACCAGGAGTGGGGTGCACACGGCCGAGAAAGCACGGTGACGGCGGCACAACTAGCCGACTGGAGGGACGATTGGCGGATTCCCTACAACGTGCATTTGCATGCGCCAGAAGAGGGTGAATCTGCATGTTGTCCACCTCCGGGCATGGTGGCCATCGGCGTCGACGCAATGGATCAAGGGCTGCGGTTTCCCCTCCATCCTTCAGTTTCAGGCTTGTTGAACCGGTGGGGTTTGGCTCCGCATCAGATTCATCCGAATGGATGGGCACAGATCTATGGAGTTTTGATTGTATTGGGGCAAGTGGGACTCTCTCGACCCATTTCTGGGGATGAGTTCCATCTTTTCTTCAGTCCGGTCAACTTCAACAAGAATTCGCTGGGAGACTATACCGTCCGCCACAGGAAATATATGTTGAAAATTCGAGAGCCTGAGGAGAAAGATCCGACTTGTTGGGATAGATGGTTTTTTGTTTCGGGGAGATGGCGAACTCAGACCCGAGAAGGGGAGATCACCGTCCCCCTTACTTATGGTGTTAAGGAAGAAAGTAAGCATTTAAAGCTTTAATATTTTACAGTTTAACTGATCTAAACTCGTTGGTATTTTGTAGGTGCGCGGCTTAAGCGGGCGACCTGCTCCTTCCCGTGGGATTTGGAGACTGCAAATCTTTTGGCACAGTGTATCCCGGCCGAAGAAAGAGATTCAGATTATCTGAACGACGATAGCATTCGTGACGCAGCAGGCTTGTTTTGCCCTCCGTTTGTTGAGGATCAACCCTGTTTTGGTATTTCTCCTTTATATTTTATAAGTTTATTTTATTTCCTGGGAGTATATTTCCCGGGGAAATTATGATATTTTTTGTCGGGAGTAATTGTATTACTTTTCCCGTACAGAGTTTTTCTCTACTGTTTTTGAATTGAAACCTACCGAGATGGCAGATAATAAGTTGTTTGATCGCCTGGGACTCCCAAACCCAGCCCTGGCCGCTAAGGCTCGTAGGGCCAAAACCAGTTCCACCAGTGTCGGTGGACGGGGATCTGCAAAAACTCGGGGCGGCACACCTGGTGCTCCGGCTTCCCGTACCAGATCCCACACGGTTTCGGCTCAGGGCGGTGAGACAGATCCTCTGGGGATTATGGATGTTGTGGACTCGTATAAGGAGAGCTCCCAGCCATCAGACGCGGTGATGACTGATGCTACTCCAAGTCATAGCTTACCCCCTTCTGGGTCATCAACTCTTTTGCAAGTCAAGCTCGAAGGCGACAAGAAAAGGAAAAAGATTGATGAGGGTATTATTGAGGTGACAGATTCCCCCCCCCCCCCCCCCCCCCCTCGTGCTGACAAAAATCAGTCTGTTTTTGGAGTTGAAAAAATACTTTTCACCAAGTAAGTTTTTGTTCATTTACACACTTATCATATTACATGGTTCACTCAATTAACTCTTCTGTTTTATTTCTTGGTAGGTTTTCCCAGGAAAATCTCCCCTCAGCTCTGCTTCCCTTCTTCTCTGGAAAAGGCCCCATTGACCCTGTCACTACCCTGGCCAATCCAGTAGGTGACTCAATTGATGCCGTTGGTAGGTGCTGGACTTCAGAGCTCAATGATATGATGGACCATGAGGAGCATGCCTTTTCCCTGGCCCTAAAGTTGGCCAGTCAAAGTGCAGTCGCCATTTCTGGGGCTCACAACATGGCCGAAAAGATCAGAGCTGAAGTGTCCAAGCTCAAAACTACCAGCAGCAAGCAAGAGGCACAGGTACAGGAGCTCAAAGCGGCATATACTGCCACAGCAGGGGACAGGGATAGGTGGAAGAAGGCTGCCGATATTGCACGGGCCGAGGTAGGGAAGCTGAAGTCTGAGATGCAGGAGGCCTTGAAGACCATAAAAGAAAACGAAGAAGAGATTGAGGATGCCCAGGACAGCTTTACCAGGGAGAAGAAAGAGCTCAAGGAGGAGGTGGCCAAAGTTACCAGGGAGCTGAAACAGGCCAAAGATGACTTTGGACAGTCCATGGAGAGGGTCTCAGAGCTTGAAGCCCTGTTAGATTCTCCTGCTCACAATCCCCGGGTATTGGCTAACCTACTCTATGTCACTGCTTATGCTGATCTCATCAGGTCTGCAGCAAAGGAGAAGAATGATGGGGCCAGAGACTATGGTGTTCAACTCCTCAAAGCTCACATGCAAGGGTGTACTCTGGATTCCAGAGTTCCACAACCCTTTAAGGATCTGGAGGTTGTCCACGGCATAGATATGAAATGGTGGCCCACATACAGTCTTCTCTCAATGCCTGGTGAGCCTGCTAAACCCCCTGTAGAAGCGTCTGATGATGAAGGTGTTGATGAAGGGGAGGAGATGGATACTCTTGGTGTCGGGCCTGATGGCAAGCCAAAAGATTCCCTCACTACTCCCCCAGGTGATGGTGGTTCTACCTCCTGAGTATAACTGCTCAGGAGTCTGCAAAATTTGATGACTACCCTGAGTGTGAAAAGCTCAGGGATTTTAATCTTTATTTTCTGTTTAGTTTGGGCTTAATTGCCAAAAAACAATATTTGCTTAATTCGCATTTGGATTCTACAGACAGTTTTTGCCTGGAACAAGTATTTATATTTTGCTGGTGTGTAATAACTTAGCCCTTTCACCATTTTATTCAGGGTTTATTTTCTCATTATTATCTATCACTTTTTACAAGTCATTTTAGCTTGTTTGATGAATAATTATTCTTGTGAATATATAACATTTGGCTCACGCCCAAGTTTTATCAAACTTTGTTGGGTTTCTCTGTGAGTTCTTTTTGCTCTGTGAAAGTGATTTTTTGGATTTAGTTACCTCTCTGAATCATTATGATTCTAAGTAACATTTTTTCTCTTTAAATCTCTCCTTTCAACAGAACTGACCGATCCAGTGGTTTTAGTATGAATACTTTACCTTTTAGGATTTTCTCGGACCAGTATTTTCTTTAGGGCGATTCTTGAGTTTCTTTTCACTCTATTGAATCTGTGCCTTTAAAGAAATGATCGGCCCCTGATCGATGGATCTTATGGGTATTTACCGAACCTTAGTATTTCTAGAATACTCAATATTTTTATCGCACCGGGGAATTCATGTGATTTCCCGGGGAAATTATATTTCTGTTATACAGACGAGATGTGAGAGTTCACATATATATTTTAAAAGATAGAAAATGCATTTGCTAAAAACTGCATAGATATACTTTAATAAGTACAAAAGGTTTTACAAAATATATTTTCGCAAGAAGTTTTAAGAAATAACTTTTATTCCGATAGTTTCTCAGTGGTAGAACTTCTTTAGGTGCAACGCATTCCATCGATACTGATCCTTGGTCCCGTCGAGGAGTTCCAGCTCGTACGCTCCATTCTGGAGGCAGTGGCTCACTCTAAACGGTCCCTCCCAGTTCGGTCCTAATGCTCCTTGGTGCGTTCCTAAGATTTTCTTCATCACCAAGTCTCCTTCTCGGAATTCTCGTGCTTTTACTTTTGAGTTGAATAGTTTAGCAATTCTTTGCTTATTCATGGCATTCAGAGAGTCAGAAGCTAACCTCCTTTCTTCAAGGAGATCCAATTCTTTTCGAATGGTTGCTTCATTCTCCGGGGAAATTTCCTGAGCGGTACGATGTGATAACTCCGATATCTCCGTTGGAATCACCGCTTCCATTCCAAAAGCCAAAGAATAGGGGGTCTCACCAGTGGCGTTTCTAGCTGTGGTTCGATATGACCACAGTACCTCTGGGAGTTCATCCGCCCATTTTCCTTTGCGGCTTTCCAATTTTGATTTGATGGTGTGTTTCAGTATCTTATTGACCGCTTCAACCTGACCATTCGTCTGGGGGTGGTAGGGAGTAGAGAATAACCTCCTTATTTTCCATTTTTCACAGAATTCCTCTACCTCCGCCCCATCGAATTGTTTTCCGTTGTCGGAAATGATTGATTCGGGAAGACCGAAACGACATATAATGTTTTTCCATATGAATTTGATGACCTGGGGTTGATCAATCTTATTCAACGGTTCCGCTTCAACCCATTTGGTGAAATAGTCGACTGCTACAATCGCGAATTTCACCCCGCCTCGGGCGGTTGCTAGTGGTCCGATCAAGTCGATACCCCACCGAGCAAATGGCCACGGGCTGTAAATGGATTTCAGGGTCTCCGGGGATATATGGATATTAGGCCCATTCGTCTGGCACTTGACACATTTACGTGCATAGCCGACGGCATCCTTTCTCAGGGTTGGCCAATAATATCCTTGTCCCATGGTTTTGTGTGCCAGGGATCTTCCACCCGCGTGGTTTCCACACACACCATCATGTATCTCTTCAAGGATTTTGAATCCTTCTTCCTTCGACACACACCTAAGTAGTGGAAGGGAGTAACTTCTTCTGTACAGTTGTGAATTTATCAAAGTATACTTTGCCGCTCGAGTACGAAGTTGTCTTGCTTCGGTTTTATCTGCTGGTACTTCCCCGGTATCTATGTACCGTTGAATTGAAATTCGCCAGTCTTCCCCGGCCCCGGCAAGTACTTGTATTTGTGCTTCTCTTTGTTCCACTGATGGGATTATTAGTTTTGTCAAAACTATATTTGAGAAGTTTGCTGAGCCCTCAGCTGATGCTAGCTTTGACAGGGCGTCAGCTTGTGAATTGTGTTCCCGTGGGATTTGTTCGATTAGAACTTCTGGGATTTTTTCGCAAAGTTCCCATACCAATTTCAGGTATTTTATCATTTGTTCGCCTCTGGCTTCATAATCCCCACTTACATGGTTCACTACTAACTGCGAGTCCATGAACACATGAAGTTTTCTTGCCCCGACGGCAACGGCCAGTTCCAACCCTGAAATGAGAGCTTCGTACTCTGCTTCATTGTTGGACGCAAGAAATTCAAACTTCACCGCATGGGTTACTGAATCTCCGTCGGGACTGAGTAATACCACACCTGCCCCCGAGCACGCGGTGGTAGATGATCCATCTACGAACAGCTGCCAGGCGCGTGGTTGACTCTGGGATTTCTCAGGGAAAGTTAATTCCACAATAAAATCTGCCAGGGCTTGTGCTTTGATTGCTGTCCTCGGGGCGAAAGTTATGTCATACTGACTAATTTCTAATGCCCAGCGTAGGAGTCTCCCGGTGATATCCGACCGGTGCAATACTTGCCTTAGAGGCATAGTTGTCAAGACCTCAACGGGGTGCTCAAATAGGTACGCCCGGAGTTTTCTGATTGACACTATTAAAGCATATGTTAATTTCTCCAGTGGAGTATATTTTATTTCTGCCTCGTGTAGTACTTGGCTTACGAAATATATCGGAAAATGCACCATCCCTTCTGCCCTGGTCAACACAGCACTGATGGCGTGTTCTGACGCGGCTAGGTATAGGTACAGTTTTTCTTCTGGTTTAGGGGCCACAACTACTTTGGGATTGGACAAATATTCCTTTATCCGTACAAAAGCTTGTTGGGCCTCCTTTTTCCAGTGAAATTTCTGTCCTTTGATGGTAGCAAAGAACGGACGAGTTTTATCCCCCAGACAAGAAATGTACCGATTCAGGGCGGCTAAACGACCCGTGAGTCGTTGTACGCCTTTTATGTCCCGGGGCTCTTGCATGTCCAGAATTGCTTGGACTTTGGTAGGGTTGGGCTCAATACCTTTCTCGCTAACCACATGCCCCAGGATCATCCCTTTTTTAATTCCAAAGTTACATTTCTTGGGGTTCAATTTCATGTTATAATGCCCCAGTATTTTGAATACTTCTTCGAGGTCTTTGATGTGATCTGATTCATTTTTACTTTTAACGATTATATCATCAATGTATACTTCCATGGTTACACCAATTAAATCAGAAAACATCAGATTTACCAACCTTTGATAGGTGGCCCCGGCATTCTTCAGGCCAAAAGGCATTCTTTCCCAGCAATAGATTCCTTTCTCTGAGTAGAACGCCGTATGCTCGACGTCATCTGGATGCATGGGGATTTGATGATATCCTGCCTTGGCGTCCAGTGTTGAAAATATTGCGTGACCTGTCAAATTGTCAACGACATGGTCGATGTGCGGCATGGGAAAAAGATCTTTCGGGCAGGCGTTGTTTAGATCTGAAAAGTCTATACACAAACGCCACGCAGCCGTTGTTTTTGTCACCATAACCGCATTGGAAAGCCAAGTGACATCACTCGAAGCTTTCCTGACCAATTTGTTTTCTATTAGTTTGTCTACTTCCCCGGCGAGTGCTTGACACTTCTCGGGGCCCATTTTTCTACGCTTCTGCGCGATTGGTTTCTTGCAGGGATCTATTTTCAATCGATGGCAGGCATGTTTAAGATCTATCTTTCCTAAATCGGCACTGGACCATGAGAAAGTAGAGATGTTCTCTTTAAGGAAATTTATAATCCCGATCCGGGTATTTGATTCCATATGAGATCCCACAAGTATTTGCTTTTCAGCTTGTTCTGGATCTAAAACTATAGAGTCCAGATTTTCGATCATTTCTACCACTCGTACCTTTTTAGATTGATATTCACCCTTTGAACCCCAATCATCCATTTCTGGTTTTGATGGGGGAAGCTTCTGGTTAGTAGAAACTGTGTCTACGCCAGTTCCTTCTTTGGGGGGACAAATCTTGTCCGAGGGAATATCCGCTATTTCCCCGGTAGGTTTTTCCTGAGAAGGATTCAGTTGGGAATTTTGATCGTTTATTTTGATTACATCTTTTATATGATCGATTTGTTTTATCTTTGTTCCTCTCAGATTTATCTGGGGAATGTTTACGTTTACTTTGGTTTTGGAGTTATTGAGATCGTGAAAGTACATCAAAGTCTTCTTAGCCATTACTAGATCACCTCTGACGGTGCCAACTGCACCGGAGGGAGTAGGGAACTTAATATAGTAGTAGTAGGACGAGGCGATAGCTTCAAAAGCGTCTAGAAAGGGCCTGCCTAACAGAGCATTATAGCCACTAACCTTATCAACTATTACAAACTTTAGATTCCTGACCATCATGACTTCGGGATTCTTCACATCCATCAGTTCCACCGGGAGTATGATCTCACCGTAAGGAATGACTACATCATCTCCAAAACCTTTCAACACCATATCGCACGGGTTGACATAGCGCGCCAAGTTCCCCATCAGATCTAGAGTCCTCTTGTAGAGAACATTGAGATGCGCGCCATTGTCCACCAGCGTGCGAGACACATCCAAACCGAGGAGTTTGGCCTTTATCACTAAGGGCACATCCTTCGGGAATTTTGTCACGGTTCGATCTTCCGGGGTGAAAGTTATCACCGCCGTGTCTGAAATTGATGACCCCTGGCTCGGGGCCGTTTCATACCACACTTCCCACATCTGGAAATCTCTCTTCCTCTTGCGGTGGCTTTCTTCATTCACCGGCCTCAACCCACCGATCATCATAATCTGGCCCACGCGTGGTGGGCCTCCTGCCGGGGGAGGCGCTGGTGGCGCCGGTGCGGGTACTTCCTGGGGAGGTGGCCCCTGCGGATTTCCCCCTGCACCGGGCCTTGGTAAGAATTGCCATAACTTGCCATCCTGGAAAAGTTTCCACAACATTTTAACCAGCTGTCTGCACTGGCTGGTGTTGTGACCTATCTTTTCATGATAGGCACACCATTTGTTGGGATCCAACTTCTCCGGGGCAGTCAGAATTGGTGGTGGTTTCTCAATCAGATCTGATTTATGCATGAGCATTATATTCAGAATATTTGCTGGTGTATGACCAGTCTGAGTAGTTATTTTTTCTTCTAACTCACGGATCTCGTCTATCCGTGGGTCAGCTGGCTTTGGGCCTGGTTTTTTGCCAATGTAATTTGGCCTTCGATCGGAGGAAAAAGGAGGTTTTTTCTTTTGCTCGGGGGGATGTTCCCCGCCGGCGACAAGACGCTGGTAGGCAACTTGGGCCCCAGCTTTCCTCCTGAAATCCTCATACGATCGGGGATAATTCAACATTGCAGATTTAAACAACTTAGAATTTCTCCGCAAACCTGCCAACACGGTGTGAAGTTTGAGGTTGTCACCAATCTCTTCACCACCGGCCAAAAGTAGTTCTTCAACATGATCTACGTAAGATTCGTCAGATTCCGTGTTACCCTATTTGACCCCCAAAAGCTTCTGACTATATTCCATATAGGAGGCTTTGGAGGCAAAATACGATACAAACCTCTGCACCAAATCGTCAAAACACTTGATCGAATGTGTGGGTAAGCTGACGTACCATTGGTGGGGAATATCGCCCAGGGTAAGGGGAAACAGTTTGCACCGAGTAGCATCTGTGGCTCCTCGGCCGGACATGTATGTCCTGAACCTGCTCAGGTGAGCTTCTGGATCCGTTTTGCCACTGTACAAAGTAGTTTGCATGGGCTGGATCTCTAGCTGCATGGGAGCCTGTTCGACCTCTGGGGCCAAAGGATCGTTATGACGACCAGCCGGAGCAGCGAGAATTTGATGTTCATTCAATCGCTTTTCCAGTTCAGAGTACTTTTGCCTCAAATCGGCCAGTTCAGAATTAGTACCGGGGGCTCCAGTGGCCCTCTCCGGTGGAAAGTTTGCATGGCGGCCATGCATGTCACTTTGACTAATCTGCCGACGAGGCTCAGTAGAAGTGGCCATAGATTCGGCTCTTTTGTTCAGATCTAACGCTCGACGCATTCTGCGGTTCTTTTTGGGAACGCGGCCAGATTGCTCGGGAGCTACATTCAGATTTGCCCCGGTGGCTGCATGCGTGCCCCTCACCGGGATCACAGGAGTCGTCATGACGTATTTCAACGTCATAAGTTCTGCAACTGCTTCATCTATTTTTTGTGGAGTATCAAGACTTCCAAATCTAATCGGAGGCGGGCCTTTCGGCGTCGACGGCCCTCCGAGATCATAGGGGTGCAGACGGCGATTCCGACGTTGTGACCGAAGTCGACGTCGTCGTACATCAGCCTGACTGTCTGTGGGCTCATCGGCCCCTGCATGTTTGCTATTCTGCTCATCAGAGCTGATCTGGGTAAGCGGCGGCGGCGGCTCCTTATTTTCAGGTTCTGGGTTCTTAGGCGGAGATGAAACCTCAGGTTCCACCATCACGGCCTTACCCATCACCGCCCGCCAACGACCACTCGTACCAGACCCAGTTGATATCGTAGTACCTTCGGTTTCGTTAACCATTTCAGATTTCAGATCGAGATTTTCTGTAACTAAATTACCTGATGCTCGATCCTTCTAGCGCCAGCTGTTTTGGTGTGTTTTTGCTCTTAGTTGGGGATATTTGCTGGTAACAGAGGGTTTTGGCAACAACACCAAAATGCAAATTTGTTATAGGTAAGAAAGCAAAGGGTAATAGTTTATACAGAAATCGTAAGTAGAAAATGGATGCTCATGGCACCTCTTTATTCAAATATTCATACTTAGAATTCATTTTGAAATACAATGGTTTGCATGTCCCCTTTTCTCTCCTCTAATACCCTATATTTATACTAACCCATGCATGGCAAGATTATGCCACCTAATGCCCACTTATCGGCTCCTGATTGGACAACAACTCCACTAATGTCTAGCATTAAAAACCCACTTATCTCTAAACAAAGACTTTATCCTCTTCTCCCGTCAAATGTCTTTTGACCACCTGTTGACTCTGACACCTCCCCCACTGATATTCCCGTGTAATAAGTCTGACACTACCGAGCGGTCGTTCCCGTCCAAGCTCTTTTCTGACTTCTGTTGGTTGCCTTTCTAAGCCTTTTTCCATAGATTAATTCTGACTTGCACATCTGATGACGTGGCTATCTCATTGTTGACACGTGTCGGTGACCGTTTTATCGGGTATAACAAGCTGTAATAGGAAATATATACACATTCTTCAAGAAAGATTCCAGCCCAAAAAATACTCTCTCTCTCTCTCTCTCTCTCTCTCGTTTTTTCCATTTTCAGCTAAGGTCACATTTAATCTTCACCAAACTAGTCCTCGAAAATCCCAGAAAATAGTTAACGAATTTTAGACCCGTTAACAAAGGGTAATTTGGTCTTTTATTATTTAAGTTGCAAGAGCTTATAAGCTCTTTAAAAAAAATACCTTCCCCAATAAGGATCCGATATGTGAGCATTAGGTGGCATAATCTAGCCATGCATGGATTAGTATATATAGAGGGTATGTAAGAGATGAAAAGGGGACATGCAAACTTGTATTTTAATAATGAATTCTAAGTATGAATATATGAATGAATGGAGCCTTTGAGCTTCCATGTTCCATACTTGTGATTTCTGCAAAAACTTAATCTTCTTGCTATCTTACTTATAACAAATAGGTGTTTGTGTTGTTAGCAATCCCTCCGTTACCAGCAAATATTACCCTCAAAGCTAAAAACAACCCAAAACATATTAGTATTAGTAATATATAAGCTACATTTTAGTATTGAACAATTTAAGAAAATTGAACTGAATGGCGTCTGTTTTGGATTGTTTTGAGCTTTGACGGTGAAATGCGCTAGAATTGGAGGGTTAGCTAACAACACAAACTATTATTTATAATGAAAGAACGCAACTAGATCAAGCTTTAAAGTGCAGCAAATAACAAGTAAATAACAAGTAAATAACAAATAACAAGTAAATAACAAGAAAATAACAAGAAAATAACAAAACAATCTTTTCTATCATCCATACCCAAAAGAAAAATGGGTCGTACTACCCAACAATGCCCCATCAAGACGGTCGTAGTCCTAGTCCAAGAAAACTGATCCTTCGACCACATGCTCGGATGGATGAAGTCCCTCAACCCCCCCGAGATCGACGGCATCACCGGGAAAGAATCCAACCTACTATCCACCTCCAAGCCCAACTCCAACCGCATGTACCTATGAAGTCCCTCACCGGCCCCTCCTTCGAGGCCGTGCACGAGCAAATCTACGGAGTCCCGTGGACCGAAGAAGACGATCACGATCTGACCCCACGATGGAAAGCGCTCAGCAAGCCTAGAGCATACATAAAGGGATGTCCGAGATAGTGATGTGCAACCACTAACAGGCTTTTCGTCGGCCACAACGACTAACGAGAATAAGATGCTGATCCAAGGTTGTCCGTCGAAGACGAGGGTGCAATCAGAGAGGGTGCTCTCTGGATCACCCTCGTCGCAACTCGATTTCTTCTTCTTTGTCGCGAACCTTTTCCGTCTCCAAGGAGGTGATGTCGCTGTCATCGACTCCTATTAACATTCATTGTACCTGCCATTGTGAAACCATCTACCGAGAACACTAGCCAACAAAACAAAAAACACAAACCCACAAAGACACATGTACGATTTTAGCAACTACCGCAACCCAACAACCGAAAAAAAAAACAAGGTTTCAACAACACCAGCTACCAATTTAAAAGGGGAAAAATAACAAGGTTTCAAAAACCGAAATTCTAATTGATCAATACAAAGTTAAATCAAAACCAATTTCAACAAATATTGTTGAAATCAAATCTTCACAACGGCTTCATTTGAACGAGACGGAAGAAATCAAAAATTCAAAAAGATAATTCCCACCGAAGTCAGGAAGATTTTTGGTATTTTCTCAAAAAATAGCTGAGATACTAAAATATTTTATTCGTATATTAAATTAGACATTAACAACACATAAAGGTTATTTAGGACATTTTTAATTTGAAAAAGATACTTCGATTATAATTATTAATCTTTAAAGTGAATTAATTTGAGGTATAAAGTAATATAAAATACATTACTTGCAATTATTCCAAACTATAGTATTTTATTATAGTATCAATACCTAAATTATTTTTTTCTCTAAAATTCTCTAAAAATTACCCCTAATTATAATTTAGGTGATACATGCCAAATTGCCCTTTTTATTTTAACAATTAAAATTATATTTTAATTTGGTAAATAAATAAAAACGTTAAGTGCTGCACAAACACGTGAGAAGAAAAATAATAAATCTGCAAAAAAAAATGAAGTTACAACTTAAACTAATTAATTTTAATAAAAAAAATTATTTTTTTAGTAAGGGCAATAGAGTTATTAAAATTTTTAAGTTGTACTTTATATTATAATTTCACAAATAATAATATCTTAATAAATAAATAAAGTAAAATATTTTATAACTTAAATACAAAGTGTATTTTATAAAATTTATATTCTAAATTCAAAAACTAAAGTACACTTTTTTTTTTGTTAATACTCCTATTCTTTACTTAGTTTTTAATTTGTTTTTTATTAGTTTTCAAAGTGTAATTAACAAAACAATTGAAATATTATTTAATTTGTTTCGTGGGCCAGCAATTTCCGGCGATGGATCTAAGTATCTAACCAGCCCAAATCAAACCGACTCCTCTCCTCCCATATAAAAAAGACGGAAGGGTATTTTTCCGTAGTATCATCATCGATCTGAAATTAGGGTTAGGGTTGCTTCGCGCGGAACAAGGAAATCTTCTCGTCAGGAGGATTACGAACATGATCAATCGATCATCTCCCGGTAAGAATTAATTAATCAGAATTAATAATATACTGTACAAATTAAGTTTGTGATCGATCGGCCGGGTGTTTTAATTAATTTTTTCTTAATTATCAGCATCGCAAAAATATTCAAGAACATCGTCGGCCGGATCTTCATCTGTTGGTATGATTATTATTTCTTTCTTTCGCATGTCATTAATTTTGAATAATTATTGTGTTGTTGCTAATTTAACTTATACTACTATTTATGTTGGTAAATATGTCTGTATATTTATGGATGGGTTGGGCAATTCTTTCAGATCTTGTGCTTTCCACCTTGGACAAGAGTCTTGTAATTGTTTGCCATGACTGCGGCAACGAGCACTTACGTTTACGGACTCAAGAGTGCCCTGCTAAGCCCGTATTCTGCGACGAGTGTGGTAAGAAGCACATTCGTATTCCCGATTGCCCTTATATACCTTGTAAAATTTGCTATAAAGAAGACCACTACAAAGGAAATTGCCCCTTTCTACACTCCTACACACGCGGTGAGGATTTCGACAAGGACAAATACGAAATAGTTTGTCATTGTGGCATGCCATTTGATGCCGATAAGTGGATGTGTACCTATTCTCCCCATTCGCCATTTGCAAAGCTTCAGCTCAAGCATTGTGAAATTTGTCAAATTTCCGGAGACCACATCACTTTTGAATGCCAAAAGGACACGGAACTTGTTGCTGCTCATAAATTGAAATTTGAAGCCATGTATGCTCACCAAAAATTCAGAAAAGATGAAGATACAGGGGATTGGTCTTATTGTTATTAGCTGGATTATGGTTGGGAGTAGACTATTTCATGAGTAGTATTGCTTTTTACTAAGTACTGTTACTACCTTTATTCTTCCATGTATTTGCCTTATTACCTGGATTATGGTTGGGAGTAGACTATTTCATGAGAATTGTATTGCTTTTTTACTAAGTACTGTTACTACCTTTATTCTTTGTTGTATTTGCCTTATTAGCTGGATTATTAGCTGGATTATGGTTGGGAGTAGACTATGTCATGAGTATTGTATTGCTTTTTACCAAGTACTTTCGTCGATTTATTTGCCTTCAATTTAATATGTATTGAAATTTACTGCAATGCTTTCCAATTATCAATAAAATCCTTTTGATTTATTTGCCTATGTTACGTACCTGGAATGTATTGCCATGGCCTTGGAAATGACTTATTCCAAGTTAAGCCATAAAAGTTTTGATGCGACAAACATGGCTTGTCATAGTAGTCAAAGTTTAAGAAAAGCTAAGGCCAATGTAATACCAGGGATAGACACTATGTTAATAATTCAAAGTTTAAGAAAAGCTAAGGCCAATGTAATACCAGGGATAGACACTATGTTAATAATTCATAGTAGTCAAATAAGAAAAGCTAAGGCCAATGTAATACCAGGGGATTGACACACTGTTAATAATTCACAAAGTTTAAGAAAAGCTAAGGCCAATGTAATACTAGGGATTGACACAATGTTAATAATTCATAGTAGTCAAAGTTTAAGAAAAGCTAAGGCCAATGTAATACCAGGGGATTGACACACAGTGTTAATAATTATGTAGTAATATTTCCGATTTGCTATTAATGCCCATTGAACTTTAGATAATATAAGTCTTGTCTCGTGTATATTAGTAGGAAATGTAAATAACTGTTATTGCAAAATGGAACATTGTCTGAATGTGGCTTATGAGCTGCCTATTGCATCATCCCTGTAACTCACTTTGGATATTAATTTTGGGATTTCTGAAGGTGTTGATTTTATTACTGTATCATTCTTTAGGTCTACTGAAGTTATAAACATCTTAAGAGCTAGTACTATATTAGTAAGGCAAGTAAGACCGCATGATAGCCTATAGATGAGTTGTTGGTCAATAACCACACTAATAATCGGCTAATTACAAATTTACCCCAATCAACTATTGGTCAATTATTACTACTTTTCAAACAAATGATGTACACTTTCTTTTTAACTAATTATTGACATTTTTTTTTAGATTTCTCGATTAATATAACATCTCTAAAAAAAATGGTAACATCGAGTGAGCTTAGGAAAGCCAACAATTACCACCTCTTAAAAGTTAAAACACACCCACCCCTGGCGCGCTTTCACCTGGGCCAATAATCCTTCCTCGGCCACCGACGTCGTCGAACATGGATGGTCGAGATTTGCTTCGCGACCTCATCGTCTTCTTCCATCAAACTCGCTAGGGTCCAGTTCGGCTCGTGCGCTGTCGTCGACGACAAACCGGGTGTGGAAATTGACCGGGATGAGCGCGAAGGGAGTCGATTTTATGCAAAAATTCAAATTAAATTCAGAATTAAAAAAAAAGATTTGTAATAATAATAAATATATTTGTGATCAGGATGTATTGCTTAGCAGTCTGTATGATTTTAATAGATTTTTAAAGTATGGAATTATTCAATTCGACTTTTAAAAGTTCATTAATAGAGTTTTAATAAACTTTTAAAGTATATAGTACTCGATTCGAATTTTTAAAAGTTTATTAAAATCCAAAAATATCTATTATGATTTTAAAAAGTCTTAAAAAATCTATATGTATCAATTGGTTATTGATTTAAATAGATTTTAATAATTTATGGATTTTAATAAATTCTCTATAAAAATATAATTAAATTTGACTTTTCAAAATCTCTAATAAGGAGAGATTTCGACATAATGTTTTCAATATAAAAACTTAAACATGAAAAGTAAAAAATGAAAACAATTGTTGGTCATTTAACAAGAGTATTACACGAATCAATCTATATAAAATAATCAAATTATTTTTAAAGAAATTGATCACACACACTATATTTTCGTTAAAAATATTAATATTAAATTAATTTATGTTTATTATATACAATAACATATTTTTCTCAATAATAATACAAATATAATAAATTTATATTATTAATATTAAATTTAATTTTATTTAAAAATATTAATGATCATTATTCTTTAATATTCGATAGAATATGATTAAAATTCACCACATCTCTAATGAAAAAATTTATTTTAAATTTGATATTTCAAAGTCAACTAAAACAAATAATGAAAGTTGATAAATAGAGAACAAGTATTGCTAATCCGAAAAAAAAGAGTTCCAAGTATAACTGTGATAAAAATAAAAATTAAAATACTATGTTTTTTTCTAAAAAAAATTGAATTTTGATATTATGTTTATATTCATTTGTATCAATAGTTGAAGTTTTAATTTGAAAGTCTACGTAAATCAATAAAAAATGTATTTTACAATTCTTTACCATCTATGAAAATCCGGTAGAACCTCTATAAATTAATACTCAAATAATCTCTCTAAATTAATAAAATCTTCTAATCCCAAATTAGTCTTTTAAATTAAAAAAATCGATAAATTAATAAACTATCGAAATTAATGAAACTAGTTGATTCGGCCCGTGCGTTGCACTGGAAGTACAACTCAAAGTTTTACCCGATTTATTTTAATCTTAATATAAGTAAATATGTTTAAATTTTTGTACAATATTTTTATTTGTGTACGTTTTTTGAAATAAATAAAATTAAATTTTAAGAAACATAGAAAAAAAAAATTATAAATAGAATTTAAATTTACTGCAAATTTCTGAAAACCTCTTTGTACACAACATTTGTAGTCTTACTCGTCAAGTTTCTATCTTCGTCACATACTAAGAATTTCAATCTTGCTCGGTTAGTGACCCTTAAAACTGCAACATACAATTTTCCGTTTGTGAAAACAGGTCTTTTCAACAGAATCCCCACTTTTGACAAAGATTGCCCTCAATTTTTGTTTATGGTCATAACATACGAAATCATAATTGGAAATTAAAGCGAAAAGGCAATTTTGAATCTGAAAAGAAAGTGACAACCATGGAATTTAGACGATTTCATCGTTTTGTTCACCTCCTAATACTTTCGCTTCAATAACGTAGGTTCTCAATTTGGTCAAAACTAATCGAGTTCCGTTACATAATCCGACTGTGTGGTCGATATTGCGTGAATAGTTGTATAATTAATATTGTTAAATTATTTTAATATAAGTATATTTATAAATAAATTTAAATAAAATTTTAAATATATATTTGATAAAATGATGAAGGATATGTGACCATTGTTTGGGACAATGTTGTATAACTCGTACTTGTTAATAATAATGTATGAATGATTGTATAATTAATAGTAGTATAATTTAAAGGTCAAAATTATTTTTATTTTTATTTCAATTATATCACTTTTTAATTTTTCTTATTAAGTAATTTGTATTAATAATTATAGGAAAAATAAAAAATATTGAAAGTGTATGAAAAAATTTAGAAAAAAATATTGCAAAACAACAACAAATAGGAATGAAATCATTAATAAAAGAAATTATAACTAAAACATTAATACAACAAAAAAATATAATATTGGTTATAATAATTTAGGAAGATTTGAACAATTTATTCCATAAATATATAATAATATTTTGAATGATTTCCATAATCATTTAAAAGTTAGTACGAAGCATTATTTTTTGAAGAAAAATTAATTATATAATAAAAGTAAATGAAAGAGTAAAAAAGATAAAATAAAATTATTTAACATTGTTTTGTTTTTATTTAAAATATTTCATTTCTAAATTTGTTTTAATAAATTTTATAAAGATACAAAACATAAAAATAAAAAAAAATCAAGTGTTTTTCAATTATAATTATCACTGTTATGATTGAAATTTATACTCTTGAAACATATAATCGGTGTGAATCTTTATATTAACATTATATTATATCGATGTGAATCTTTATATT
Organism: Euphrasia confusa; assembly: GCA_954870475.1. NCBI lineage: Eukaryota > Viridiplantae > Streptophyta > Magnoliopsida > Lamiales > Orobanchaceae > Euphrasia > Euphrasia confusa. The sequence goes on along the minus strand of OX940956.1, from coordinate 41,188,684 downwards.
AACATCATATTATTGAATAATTGTATTATTTGTATTTCAACAATTTTATTTTTCAATAACACCGTATGATTAATTTATTTATATTTATAATAATTTAGAAAATTTAAAAATATGCCTTTAAGTGTTTTCTAATTATAAATTTAGAGGTTCGTATTGGACATTTGAATGATTTAACCCGTGTAAAAGAGCTTATAAGATGTTACGTGTTTTAAGAGCTGCCTTTGAATAAAATAGATATATAAACTTTTTTTTTTGGTCTATGTCAATTGCAATGTCTTGGGATTCGAACCAAGGACCTCAAGTCCTCAATTCAAGTGCTCAATCAACCGAGCTAACAACCCTTGACAAATATATAAACTTATAAGATGTTAATTTGTTTGACAATTTAAGATCTTATATAAATAAATTTACCAAAAATAAATTGTTATATATAAAAAAATATTTCAAAATAATTATATTAACTAAATAATAAATTTGGAATTTTTGTATATATATAAAAAATAATAATTTTAAGGGTAATTTGGTCTTTTATTATTTAAGTTGCAAGAGCTGATAAGCTCTTTAAAAAAAGTACCTCCCCCAATAAGGATCCGATATGTGAGCATTAGGTGGCATAATCTAGCCATGCATGGATTAGTATATATAGAGGGTATGTATAGAGCTGGGAATTCCAGCCCGGCCTGATGGGCCGGCCCGGCCGGCCCGACCAATGGGCCAGGCTGGGCCATGAATTTTGAGGCCCAAAATATTTCGGGCCTCTTTGGCCCGGCCCGATGGGCTGATGGGCCAAATGGGCCAACCCCATTTTTGGCCCGATGGGCTGGGCCGGCCCGAATATTTTTAATTATTTTTTTAAATTTTAATATTTATATTTTTTAAATATTATTTGTTTAATATATTAATTTAATATTGATTTTATTATTAATTTAACTAATATTATAATTATATTTTATATAAATTTTATTATATTTTTTAATATTAATTTTTTTATACATTTATTTTATATTTTTAGTAAATTTAATAATTAATTTGTATTAAAAATATAAATAATTTTATTTTAAATTATTATTTTATTATTTTTTATTTAAAATTACCGGGCCAATTCGGCCCGGTGGCCCGGCAGCCCAGTAGGGGCTGGGCTGGGCCTTAAAAATTCAGGCCCGAATATTTCGGGCCGGGCTGGGCTGGGTCCATAAATTTGTAGTGGCCCGATGGGTCGGGCCGGGCTGGCCCGGCCCAGCCCAAGTCCCAGCTCTAGGTATGTAAGAGATGAAAAGGGGACATGCAAACTTGTATTTTAATAATGAATTCTAAGTATGAATATATGAATGAATGGAGCCTTTGAGCTTCCATGTTCCATACTTGTGATTTCTGCAAAAACTTAATCTTCTTGCTATCTTACTTATAACAAATAGGTGTTTGTGTTGTTAGCAATCCCTCCGTTACCAGCAAATATTACCCTCAAAGCTAAAAACAACCCAAAACATATTAGTATTAGTAATATATAAGCTACATTTTAGTATTGAACAATTTAAGAAAATTGAACTGAATGGCGTCTGTTTTGGATTGTTTTGAGCTTTGACGGTGAAATGCGCTAGAATTGGAGGGTTAGCTAACAACACAAACTATTATTTATAATGAAAGAACGCAACTAGATCAAGCTTTAAAGTGCAGAAAATAACAAGTAAATAACAAGTAATGGACATGTAAGCTCAAGGCTTGATTTATGTCGTTTTTGTGTTATTTTTCGTTTACGTTTTGTTTCGTTTGAGAGTCGTGTGTTGTTTGTTTTTATCGTTTTAGTTGATGTTTGATGTGTTAGTGTGATTTGATCTCACGAGGTGTGTTGGAGTGGTTTGAGTTTGTTTTGTAGGTCAAAAGTTGAAGAAAGTCGAAGAAACGAGAAGGAACCGAAGAAACCATAAATGGAGAGCGCCAAAATGGAAACGACGGTCGCAGGATGCGAATGGCGGTCGCCGGAGACAGAATGGCGACCGCCGAAAGGGCCAAAAAGAGGCAGCCGTCCAGCCAAGTTTTTTTGACGAAACGGCGGTCGCCGTTTTGTAAACGGCGGTCGCCGAAATGATTCGGCGGGCGCCGAAATGAATCGGCGGTCGCCGAACGAGGCTGGACAGGTGCGCCATCGGCGGTTACGGGGCAGTTTCTTGGGCGTTTGAAGTCCGATTTAAGTTATTCTTTTTGCGTTGGAAAGCTAACTTCCGCCTTCTGAACTTGGGGAAAAGATCGGGGACGAAGCCATTGACAACGGCAACGTTCACGAGTCGAGAAGCACGATCGAAGTTCTACGGCCACAACTTTTTCTAGTTTGAACTTTAAACTTGATTTCGATTATGTGTTTTAGTTTTCTTTGCTTCTTTTCATGCTTTTAACTTCTTGTAATAAACATCTAGATTTCTAATTGCTTTGATGTTATTTTTATTAATGCTTTATCTTATTTTAATTCTTGATCATGTCTCTTTTGATTATCGTTGTTAAATATTTTGTCAAGATGTTGAACTAAATTTTCATCTTGGATGATGATATGATGAACGAACGAGAATAACTAGCAATTACTTGATTGATCTCAATACGTCAACATAATCTTAGAATCGTAACCCGATCGGGAGCGAACCTCTAAGTGGATTAAACGTGTGACGACGAGTGAAGTAACCCGACCGGGAGCTAGACTTTCGTGTGTTGGTTGAATTGATTTAATTGAGTGTTTGTGAAATTATCTTTAATGTTTTGATTGTCATCGTCCAAGTCGTTTTCTCATATTTGTATTTTCATTTTTGCTATTTTTATTTGTCGAACAACTTGAATTTAGGATTTAGAATTATGTCATATGCTTCTAACACGAACATTCACTTGTATATTACTCTTCCGTTTCCTTGGATTGATACCGAGTCAAACTACAACTGACCTCGGATTTTGACGAGAGACGCACCAAAATCGTCTAATCAAAATTGGCGCCGTTGCCGGGGAAACGGATAGTTTTGTTTAAGTGTTTGTTAGTATTAGTTTCATATTTCATTTAGTTTAGCTAGTGTAATTGTCTTGTTATTTTCTAACCATTTACTTGAGCGTGCATGGTTAACACAAGAAGCAAGGAATTTGAAGAGCTCTATCAACGCAAACTACGTAAAAGATGTATTCACCGATTATGAATCATTATGCTCAAGATCAAATGATGCATCCTCAACCATTTGGACATTCTTTCCAACAACAAGGTGTACATGGAGTAGGTCAACGACAAGGGAAATTCATGATGTCAAATATGATGTTGCAAGGAGGGTATGGAATGCAATACGATGAATATGTATGGAATCCTCAAATAAACGCCCCATTAAAGGTTGAAGAGCAGCAAATGATGGGTGAACAACAATACCAATCTCATGATTCGAGTTCTCAATTCGAAGAATGGATGATGAAGTATGTGGAAAAAAATGATTTGAGGATGAACAACCTTGAAGTGGAAATTGGAAGCTTTGATGCGGTGTTGGAAGACATTAGTACACAACTTGGGCAAATGGCTACGACACTTGGGAAGCTACAAGCAAAATATGAAGTCGAAATCTTTCCAAATAAACCATCACATGCTAAGGCCCTTACGGTTTTAAGAGCAGAGAAAGTTGAGGATAACAAAGTGCAAATACCGGAAGACAGGAAAGATGATAACCTTGCTAAAGAGGAGAAAAACGAGGAGAGTGAAGTTGAGGAGGTAGAGGATGAGAAGAAGAAGAGGAGGAGAGATGCAGAAGATGAAACGAAAAAGGGCTGGTTGCACGAGTTTGAAAAGTTATATCATCCGCCTTTTCAGTTTCCAAGCAACCTCTTAAGCAAGAAGCAAGACCAACATTTTCAGCACATGTATAATTTGTGGGCGGAAGTTGATTTTAAGGATGTAGTCAAGGCGGAGAACATCCTATTATATGGAAGTGGACCGAAAGTGGGAGCAACGGAGGATGATTGGGTGCCTCCGATTCATTTGATTCCAAAGAAAAGAGTAGGCAAGGAAGAAGAGAAGAAGAAGAAGAGAGGCTTCGAAAGTAAGTCGCATGTAGAAGACGACAAGGATTGGCGACTTGATAAGAAGAAGGGCTGATGTGAGAAGAGAAATAAGTCAAGCTCTCGACATAAAATTGAGCAAGAATAAAGGCTAGGAACGAGATCGTGTTTCAAGAAGTACTTGGCAGCCCACGAACCAAAACTTCCCACCACCCGACATGTGAGAGAGGTCGTGCTAGGCACGACTTTGGTACGTTTTTATTTTCTTTTTATGTCTTTGTATATATGTGTGGTGCTTTATTGTTTTGTGTGGTTTAGTTATGTTTCTTTTCATTGTTAGTTTGTTTGATTTATGTGAATTGCTTTTCTATGCTAAAAAATTTGATTTGTCCCGAATGTGGTGTGTTTGCATGTGGATATGGTCAAGTTGTTGCTTGAACTCACTTGGTTGAAGGTTGAACCACTTGTTAAGTGTCGAGAAAATGAGTCTATGTTATTCATGAGTTTCTTTCCTAGCTATATATACATGTGAGCTTTTGAGCCTATTTTCCTTGGAGCGAAATTATAATTATTTTCTCGAGTTGTGAGCATGAGATGATTGAGAATGCATGATTGGAGTAGTTATTGACATCATTTGTTATATGAAGTTACTTTGACTTTGTTAATGAGAATATGACGTATGAGATTGCTAGGATTTAACTCCACATTTTTAAAATTTCCCAAAAATGACCGTGCCCGTCGAGGGACTCCCTAGTTAACCTTTTGAGCTTACATGGTTCCTTTTCTTGTAACCGAGAGTTCCACGAGCGATGTGAGATTTTGAGAGGTGTTGCAAGATTGTTTTGAAAGTTAATACGGGATTGTGATGATTGTAAACGTGTTTTCTCGTATAAAGGCAAGCTATAATAAGAAAAAGCTTACTCCCTATAAAAAAAGCAAAAAAAAAAAAAAGAAAAAAAATCGAATACTCTTTGGTTGTGAGAACAATTGATGAGGGATGAAAAAAAAAGCAAAAAGCAATAAGAGAAAAAACAAAAAAAAAAAAAGTAAAAAGCGGGGAGTACTAAGACTAAAAGCCTAACGAGACATGATTTTATTGACGTGTATTAATGTTATAAGGGGGGTTGTGATGATTTACATTTGGTGATGGAGGGGGTTGTGTGAGTACATTTGGTGTAGGAGGTTGACGAGAGCGGTTAATTGATCTCTTATTTTTCTTTCGATTACTACCTATTACCCGAGCCTACCATATTGCAATCTCGTACCGATTCTTGGTTCTTCTTTGTCAAAGTATGCGGATTTTCTTGTGATGTATTGATTTATATATTCTCGATGTGCTTGATGAGTGGTGACCATTTCATGTTTCGAGGGATACATTTTGAGAAATGAGGTGAGCTTGAGTGACATGATATCATTATTCTCATTTTTCTCGTTTTTGACAAGTGGTTGGTTTGTGGTTTGTTAGTGAGTTCAAAGTACGTGATTTGTGCAAACATGTTGTTGATGATTTTACCTTGCTCGGGACTAGCAAGGATTTGAGCGTGGGGGGGTGATTTATGTCGTTTTTGTGTTATTTTTCGTTTACGTTTTGTTTCGTTTGAGAGTCGTGTGTTGTTTGTTTTTATCGTTTTAGTTGATGTTTGATGTGTTAGTGTGATTTGATCTCACGAGGTGTGTTGGAGTGGTTTGAGTTTGTTTTGTAGGTCAAAAGTTGAAGAAAGTCGAAGAAACGAGAAGGAACCGAAGAAACCATAAATGGAGAGCGCCAAAATGGAAACGACGGTCGCAGGATGCGAATGGCGGTCGCCGGAGACAGAATGGCGACCGCCGAAAGGGCCAAAAAGAGGCAGCCGTCCAGCCAAGTTTTTTTGACGAAACGGCGGTCGCCGTTTTGTAAACGGCGGTCGCCGAAATGATTCGGCGGGCGCCGAAATGAATCGGCGGTCGCCGAACGAGGCTGGACAGGTGCGCCATCGGCGGTTACGGGGCAGTTTCTTGGGCGTTTGAAGTCCGATTTAAGTTATTCTTTTTGCGTTGGAAAGCTAACTTCCGCCTTCTGAACTTGGGGAAAAGATCGGGGACGAAGCCATTGACAACGGCAACGTTCACGAGTCGAGAAGCACGATCGAAGTTCTACGGCCACAACTTTTTCTAGTTTGAACTTTAAACTTGATTTCGATTATGTGTTTTAGTTTTCTTTGCTTCTTTTCATGCTTTTAACTTCTTGTAATAAACATCTAGATTTCTAATTGCTTTGATGTTATTTTTATTAATGCTTTATCTTATTTTAATTCTTGATCATGTCTCTTTTGATTATCGTTGTTAAATATTTTGTCAAGATGTTGAACTAAATTTTCATCTTGGATGATGATATGATGAACGAACGAGAATAACTAGCAATTACTTGATTGATCTCAATACGTCAACATAATCTTAGAATCGTAACCCGATCGGGAGCGAACCTCTAAGTGGATTAAACGTGTGACGACGAGTGAAGTAACCCGACCGGAAGCTTGACTTTCGTGTGTTGGTTGAATTGATTTAATTGAGTGTTTGTGAAATTATCTTTAATGTTTTGATTGTCATCGTCCAAGTCGTTTTCTCATATTTGTATTTTCATTTTTGCTATTTTTATTTGTCGAACAACTCGAATTTAGGATTTAGAATTATGTCATATGCTTCTAACACGAACATTCACTTGTATATTACTCTTCCGTTTCCTTGGATTGATATCGAGTCAAACTACAACTGACCTTGGATTTTGACGAGAGACGCACCAAAATCGTCTAATCAAGGCTCCACTTTATTTATATATCCATACTTAAACATTTTGTAAATATAATTTTGCATGTCCTCTTTTCTCTCCTTTAGCCCTCTATTTATACTAGTACATGCATGCCATTTTTATGACACCTAATGCCCACTTATCAGCTTCTAATTGGACCCTTAGTCCACTAACTTCATGCATAAAAAACCCATTTAGTCTTGTAATCTCGATCGGAAATCTTCCCGGTGAAGTAGTTTTTCACCGCCTGGTACCTTGTTGTTATCCCTTGATCCAATTCTGCCCCGAGAATAAAATCTTTCTTTTCCCGTGCGATCCGTTCCCGTTTGATTTCTTCTCTCTTCTTGGTTGATGACTTTGTTCTCGGACTTTGACTGGTCTTTGATTACTCTTCTTCTGGTGACGTGGTTGCGATATTCAGGACATGTGTCGGTAGTAGTTTTATTGGGTACAACAACGTCGATTTTGATTTGTACAGTTTTAGAAGAAAGTTCATGGTAACCGTTTAATACGTATTTAAATTATTTTAATATATAAATAATATATTATAACTATAAAAAGGGTAAAAATGTCAAGGAGTCCTTAATTTTTATGTTGGAGAAGTATTGAAGGTGGATATAATATTTGTATAATATTTACCCCTATAAAAATTACCCCTAATTATAATTTAGGTGATACATGCCAAATTGCCCTTTTTATTTTAACAATTAAAATTATATTTTAATTTGGTAAATAAATAAAAACGTTAAGTGCTTCACAAACACGTGAGAAGAAAAATAATAAATCTGCAAAAAAAAATGAAGTTACAACTTAAACTAATTAATTTTAATAAAAAAAAATTTATTTTTTTAGTAAGGGCAATAGAGTTATTAAAATTTTTAAGTTGTACTTTATATTATAATTTCACAAATAATAATATCTTAATAAATAAATAAAGTAAAATATTTTATAACTTAAATACAAAGTGTATTTTATAAAATTTATATTCTAAATTCAAAAACTAAAGTACACTTTTTTTTTGTTAATACTCCTATTCTTTACTTAGTTTTTATTGAAATTTGAAGCCATGTATGCTCACCAAAAATTCAGAAAAGATGAAGATACAGGGGATTGGTCTTATTGTTATTAGCTGGATTATGGTTGGGAGTAGACTATTTCATGAGTAGTATTGCTTTTTACTAAGTACTGTTACTACCTTTATTCTTCCATGTATTTGCCTTATTACCTGGATTATGGTTGGGAGTAGACTATTTCATGAGAATTGTATTGCTTTTTTACCAAGTACTGTTACTAGCTTTATTCTTTGTTGTATTTGCCTTATTAGCTGGATTATGGTTGGGAGTAGACTATGTCATGAGTATTGTATTGCTTTTTACCAAGTACTTTCGTCGATTTATTTGCCTTCAATTTAATATGTATTGAAATTTACTGCAATGCTTTCCAATTATCAATAAAATCCTTTTGATTTATTTGCCTATGTGTGTATTGCCATGGCCTTGGAAATGACTTATTCCAAGTTAAGCCATAAAAGTTTTGATGCGACAAACATGGCTTGTCATAGTAGTCAAAGTTTAAGAAAAGCTAAGGCCAATGTAATACCAGGGATTGACACTATGTTAATAATTCATAGTAGTCAAAGTTTAAGAAAAGCTAAGGCCAATGTAATACCAGGGGATTGACACACAGTGTTAATAATAATTAGTAATATTTCCGATTTTCTATTAATGCCCATTGAACTTTAGATAATATAAGTCTTGTCTCGTGTATATTAGTAGGAAATGTAAATTAGTAGGAAATGTAAATAACTGTTATTGCAAAATGGAACATTGTCTGAATGTGGCTTATGAGCTGCCTATTGCATCATCCTTGTAACTCACTTTGGATATTAATTTTGGGATTTCTGAAGGTGTTGATTTTATTACTGTATCATTCTTTAGGTCTACTGAAGTTATAAACATCTTAAGAGCTAGTACTAGATTAGTAAGGCAAGTAAGACCGCATGATAGCCTATAGATGAGTTGTTGGTCAATAACCACACTAATAATCGGCTAATTACAAATTTACCCCAATCAACTATTGGTCAATTATTACTACTTTTCAAACAAATGTGTGCACTTTCTTTTTAACTAATTATTGACATTTTTTTTTTAGATTTCTCGATTAATATTAAATCTCTAAAAAAAATGGTAACATCGAGTGAGTTTAGGAAAGCCAACAATTACCACCTCTTAAAACACACCCGCCCCCTGGCGCGCTTTCACCTGGGCCAATAATCCTTCCTCGGCCACCGACGTCGTCGAACATGGATGGTCGAGATTTGCTTCGCGACCTCATCATCTTCTTCCATCAAACTCGCTAGGGTCCAGTTCGGCTCGTGCGCTGTCGTCGACGACAAACCGGGTGTGGAAGTTGACCGGGATGAGCGCGAAGGGGGTCGATTTTATGCAAAAATTCAAATTAAATTCAGAATTAAAAAAAAAAGATTTGTAATAATAATAAATATATTTGTGATCAGGATGTATTGCTTAGCAGTCTGTATGATTTTAATAGATGTTTAAAGTATGGAATAGTCTGTATGATTTTAATAGATTTTTAAAGTATGGAATTATTCAATTCGGACTTTTAAAAGTTCATTAATAGGGTTTTAATAAACTTTTAAAGTATATAGTATTCGATTCGAATTTTTAAAAGTTCATTAAAATCCAAAAATATCTATTATAATTTTAAAAAGTTTTAAAGTATAGTATTATTCAATTCGGACTTTTAAAAGTTCATTAATAGGGTTTTAATGAACTTTTAAATATAGTATTCCATTCGAATTTTTAAAAGTTCATTAAAATTCGAAGATATCTGTTATGATTTTAAAAAGTTTTAAAAAATCTATATGTATCGATTGGTTATTGATTTAAATAGATTTTAATAATTTATGGATTTTAATGATTTCTCTATAAAAATATAATTAAATTTGACTTTTCAAAATCTCTAATAAGGAGAGATTTCGACATAATGTTTTCAATATAAAAACTTAAACATGAAAAGTAAAAAATGAAAACAATTGTTGGTCATTTAACAAGAGTATTACACGAATCAATCTATATAAAATAATCAAATTTCTTTTAGAGAAATTGATCACACACACCATATTTTCGTTAAAAATATTAATAATAAATTAATTTATGTTTATTATATACAATAACACATGTTTCTCAATAATAATACAAATATAATAAATTTATATTATTAATATTAAATTTAATTTTATTAAAAAATATTAATGATCATTATTCTTTAATATTCGATAGAATATGATTAAAATTCACCACATCTCCGATGAAATATTTATTTTAAATTTGATATTTAAAAATCAACTAAAACAAATAATGAAAGTTGATAAATAAAGAACAAGTATTGCTAATGCGAAAAAAACGAGTTCCAAGTATAATTGTGATAAAAAAAAAATTAAAATACTATGTTTTTTTCTTAAAAAAATTGATTTTTGATATTATGTTTATATACATTTGTATCAATAGTTGAAGTTTTAATTTGAAAGTTTACGTAAATCAATAAAAAATGTATTTTACAATTCTTTACCATCTATGAAAATCCGGTAGAACCTCTATAAATTAATACTCAAATAATCTCTCTAAATTAATAAAATCTTATAATCCCAAATTAGTCTTTTAAATTAAAAAAAATCGATAAATTAATAAACTATCGAAATTAATGAAACTAGTTGATTCGGCCCGTGCGTTGCACTGGAAGTACAACTCAAAGTTTTACCCGATTTATTTTAATCTTAATATAAGTAAATATGTTTAAATTTTTGTACAATATTTTTATTTGTGTACGTTTTTTGAAATAAATAAAACTAAAATTTTAAGAAACATAGAAAAAAAATTATAAATAGAATTTAAATTTACTGCAAATTTCTGAAAACCTCTTTGTACACATTATTTGTAGTCTTACTCGTCAAGTTTCTATCTTTGTCACATATTAAGAATTCCAATCTTGCTCGGTTAGTGACCCTTAAAACTGCAACATACAATTTTACGTGTGTGAAAACAGGTCTTCTCAACAGAATCCCCACTTTTGACAAAGATTGCCCTCAATTTTTGTTTATAGTCATAGCATACGAAATCATAATTGGAAATTAAAGCGAAAAGGCAATTTTGAATCTGAAAAGAAAGTGACAACCATGGAATTTAAACGATTTCATCGTTTTGTTCACCTCCTAATACCTTTGCTTCAATAACATAGGTTCTTAATTTGGTCAAAATTAATCGAGTTCCGTTACATAATCCGGCTGTGTGGTCGATATTGCGTGAATAATTGTATAATTAATATTATTAAATTATTTTAATACAAGTATATTTATAAATAAATTTAAATAAAATTTTAAATATATATTGGATAAAATGATGAAAGATATGTGACCATTGCTTGGGACAATGTAGTATAACTCGTACTTGTTAATAATAAAGTATGAATGATTGTATAATTAATAGTAGTATAATTTAATGGTCAAAATTATTTTTATTTTTATTTCAATTATCTCACTTTTCAATTTTTGTTATTAAGTAATTTGTATTAATAATTATAGGAAAAATAAAAAAATATTGGAAGTGTATGAAAAAATTTAGAAAAAAATATTACAAAACAACAACAAATAAGAATGAAATCATTAATAAAAGAAATTATAACTAAAACATTAATACAACAAAAAAATATAATATTGGTTATAATAATTTAGGAAGATTTGAACAATTTATTCCGTAAATATGTAATAATATTTTGAATGATTTCCATAATCATTTAAAAGTTAGTACGAAGCATTATTTTTGAAGAAAAATTAATTATAAAATAAAAGTAAATGAAAGAGTAAAAAAGATAAAATAAAATTATTTAACATTGTTTTATTTTTTTTAAATATCTCATTTCTCAATTTGTTTTAATAAGTTTTATAAATATACAAAACATAAAAAAAATCAAGTGTTTTTCAATTATAATTATCACTGTTATGATTGAAATTTATACTCTTGAAACATATAATCGGTGTGAATCTTTATATTAACATTATATTATTGAATAATTGTATTATTTGTATTTCAACAATATCATTTTTCAATAACACCGATTAATTTATTTATATTTATAATAATTTAGAAAATATAAAAATATGCCTTTAAGTGTTTTCTAATTATAAATAAAAGAATTTTTTTTTATCATATAAAATTTTAAATTGTTACGTCTTATAAGTTGTTTTAAGAGCTAGTTTTAAGAGCTATTGTTACGTCTTATAAGTTGTTTTTAAATAGTTTTAAGAGTTAATAAGCTGTTATGTCCCGTTTGGATAAAATATATATATAAACTTTTTTTAAGAGCTAGTTTTAAGAGTTATTGTTACGTCTTATAAGTTGTTTTTAAATAGTTTTAAGAGTTAATAAGCTGTTATGTCCCGTTTGGATAAAATATATATATAAACTTTTTTTTTTGGTCTATGTCAATTGCAATGTATTGGGATTCGAACCAAGGACCTCAAGTCCCCAATTCAAGTGCTAAACCAACTGAGCTAACAACCTTTGACAAATATATAAACTTATAAGATGTTAATTTGTTTGGCAATTTAAGATCTTATATAAATAAATTTACCAAAAATAAATTGTTATATATATAAAAATATTTCAAAATAATTATATTAACTAAATAATAAATTTGGAATTTTTGTATATATATAAAAAGTAATAATTTTAAGGGTAATTTGGTCTTTTATTATTTAAGTTGCAAGAGCTTATAAGCTCTTTAAAAAAAGTACCTTACCCAATAAGGATCCGATATGTGAGCATTAGGTGGCATAATCTAGCCATGCATGGATTAGTATATATAGAGTGTATGTAAGAGAGTAAAAGGAGACATGCAAACTTGTATTTTAATAATAAATTCTAAGTATGAATATATGAATGAAGAGGAGCCTTTGAGCTTCCATGTTCTATACTTGTGATTTCTGTAAAAACTTAATCTTCTTGCTATCTTACTTATAACAAATAGGTATTTGTGTTGTTAGCAATCCCTCCGTTACCAGCAAATATTACCCTCAAAGCTAAAAACAACCCAAAACATAGTAGTATTAGTAATATATAAGCTACATTTTAGTATTAAACAATTTTAAAAAATTGAACTGAAGGGCGTCTGTTTTGGATTGTTTTGAGCTTTGACGGTGAAATGCGCTGGAATTGGAGGGTTAGCTAACAACACAAACTATTATTTATAATGAAAGAAAGCAACTAGATCAAGCTTTAAAGTGCAGGAAATAACAAGTAATGGACATGGAAGCTCAAGGCTCCACTTTATTTATATATCCATACTTAAACATTTTGTAAATATAATTTTGCATGTCCTCTTTTCTCTCCTCTAGCCTTCTATTTATACTAGTACATGCATGCCATTTTTATGTCACCTAATGCCCACTTATCAGCTTCTAATTGGACCCATAGTCCACTAACTTCATGCATTAAAAACCCATTTAGTCTTGTAATCTTGATCGGAAATCTTCCCGGTGAAGTAGTTTTTCATCGCCTGGTACCTTGTTGTTATCCCTTGATCCAATTCTGCCCCGAGAAATAAATCTTTCTTTTCCCGTGCGATCCGTTCTCGTTTGATTTCTTCTCTCTTCTTGGTTGATGACTTTGTTCTCGGACTTTGACTGGTCTTTGATGACTCTTCTTCTGGTGACGGGGTTGCGATATTCAGGACACGTGTCGGTAGTAGTTTTATTGGGTACAACAGCGTCGATTTTGATTTGTACAGTTTTAGAAGATAGTTCATGGTAACCGTTTAATACGTATTTAAATTATTTTAATATATAAATAATATATTATAACTATAAAAATGGTAAAAATGTCAAGGAGTCCTTAATTTTTATGTTGGAGAAGTATTGAAGGTGGATATTATATTTGTATAATATTTACCCCTATAAAAAATTACCCCTAATTATAATTTAGGTGATACATGCCAAATTACCCTTTTGATTTTAACAATTAAAATTATATTTTAATTTGTTAAATAAATAAAAACGATAAGTGCTGCACAAACACGTGAGAAGAAAAATAATAAATCTGCAAAAAAAAAATGAAATTACAACTTAAACTAATTAATTTTAATAAAAAAAAATTATTTTTTTAATAAAGGCAATAGAGTTATTAAAATTTTTAAGTTGTACTTTTTATTATAATTTCACAAATAATAATATCTTAATAAATAAATAAAGTAAAATATTTTATAACTTAAATACAAAGTGTATTTTATAAAATTTATATTCTAAATTCAAAAACTAAAGTACACTTTTTTTTTTGTTAATACTCCTATTCTTTACTTAGTTTTTAATTTGTTTTTTTATTAGTTTTCAAAGTGTAATTAACAAAACAATTGAAATATTATTTAATTTGTTTCGTGGGCCAGCAATTTCCAGCGATGGATCTAAGTATCTAACCAGCCCAAATCAAACCGACTCCTCTCCTCCCATATAAAAAAGACGGAAGGGTATTTTTCCGTAGTATCATCATCGATCTGAAATTAGGGTTAGGGTTGCTTCGCGCGGAACAAGGAAATCTTCTCGTCAGGAGGATTACGAACATGATCAATCGATCATCTCCCGGTAAGAATTAATTAATCAGAATTAATAATATACTGTACAAATTAAGTTTGTGATCGATCGGCCGGGTGTTTTAATTAATTTTTTCTTAATTATCAGCATCGCAAAAATATTCAAGAACATCGTCGGCCGGATCTTCATCTGTTGGTATGATTATTATTTCTTTCTTTCGCATGTCATTAATTTTGAATAATTATTGTGTTGTTGCTAATTTAACTTATACTACTATTTATGTTGGTAAATATGTCTGTATATTTATGGATGGGTTGGGCAATTCTTTCAGATCTTGTGCTTTCCACCTTGGACAAGAGTCTTGTAATTGTTTGCCATGACTGTGGCAACGAGCACTTACGTTTACGGACTCAAGAGTGCCCTGCTAAGCCCGTATTCTGCGACGAGTGTGGTAAGAAGCACATTCGTATTCCCGATTGCCCTTATATACCTTGTAAAATTTGCTATAAAGAAGACCACTACAAAGGAAATTGCCCCTTTCTACACTCCTACACACGCGGTGAGGATTTCGACAAGGACAAATACGAAATAGTTTGTCATTGTGGCATGCCATTTGATGCCGATAAGTGGATGTGTACCTATTCTCCCCATTCGCCATTTGCAAAGCTTCAGCTCAAGCATTGTGAAATTTGTCAAATTTCCGGAGACCACATCACTTTTGAATGCCAAAAGGACACGGAACTTGTTGCTGCTCATAAATTGAAATTTGAAGCCATGTATGCTCACCAAAAATTCAGAAAAGATGAAGATACAGGGGATTGGTCTTATTGTTATTAGCTTGATTATGGTTGGGAGTAGACTATTTCATGAGTAGTATTGCTTTTTACTAAGTACTGTTACTACCTTTATTCTTCCATGTATTTGCCTTATTACCTGGATTATGGTTGGGAGTAGACTATTTCATGAGAATTGTATTGCTTTTTTACCAAGTACTGTTACTAGCTTTATTCTTTGTTGTATTTGCCTTATTAGCTGGATTATGGTTGGGAGTAGACTATGTCATGAGTATTGTATTGCTTTTTACCAAGTACTTTCGTCGATTTATTTGCCTTCAATTTAATATGTATTGAAATTTACTGCAATGCTTTCCAATTATCAATAAAATCCTTTTGATTTATTTGCCTATGTGTGTATTGCCATGGCCTTGGAAATGACTTATTCCAAGTTAAGCCATAAAAGTTTTGATGCGACAAACATGGCTTGTCATAGTAGTCAGCCAATGTAATACCAGGGATAGACACTATGTTAATAATTCATAGTAGTCAAAGTTTAAGAAAAGCTAAGGCCAATGTAATACCAGGGGATTGACACACTGTTAATAATTCACAAAGTTTAAGAAAAGCTAAGGCCAATGTAATACCAGGGATTGACACAATGTTAATAATTCATAGTAGTCAAAGTTTAAGAAAAGCTAAGGCCAATGTAATACCAGGGGATTGACACACAGTGTTAATAATTATGTAGTAATATTTCCGATTTGCTATTAATGCCCATTGAACTTTAGATAATATAAGTCTTGTCTCGTGTATATTAGTAGGAAATGTAAATAACTGTTATTGCAAAATGGAACATTGTCTGAATGTGGCTTATGAGCTGCCTATTGCATCATCCCTGTAACTCACTTTGGATATTAATTTTGGGATTTCTGAAGGTGTTGATTTTATTACTGTATCATTCTTTAGGTCTACTGAAGTTATAAACATCTTAAGAGCTAGTACTATATTAGTAAGGCAAGTAAGACCGCAAGATAGCCTATAGATGAGTTGTTGGTCAATAACCACACTAATAATCGGCTAATTACAAATTTACCCCAATCAACTATTGGTCAATTATTACTACTTTTCAAACAAATGATGTACACTTTCTTTTTAACTAATTATTGACATTTTTTTTTAGATTTCTCGATTAATATAACATCTCTAAAAAAAATGGTAACATCGAGTGAGCTTAGGAAAGCCAACAATTACCACCTCTTAAAACACACCCACCCCCTGGCGCGCTTTCACCTGGGCCAATAATCTTTCCTCGGCCACCGACGTCGTCGAACATGGATGGTCGAGATTTGCTTCGCGACCTCATCGTCTTCTTCCATCAAACTCGCTAGGGTCCAGTTCGGCTCGTGCGCTGTCGTCGACGACAAACCGGGTGTGGAAATTGACCGGGATGAGCGCGAAGGGAGTCGATTTTATGCAAAAATTCAAATTAAATTCAGAATTAAAAAAAAAGATTTGTAATAATAATAAATATATTTGTGATCAGGATGTATTGCTTAGCAGTCTGTATGATTTTAATAGATTTTTAAAGTATGGAATTATTCAATTCGGACTTTTAAAAGTTCATTAATAGAGTTTTAATAAACTTTTAAAGTATATAGTACTCGATTCGAATTTTTAAAAGTTTATTAAAATCCAAAAATAACTATTATGATTTTAAAAAGTCTTAAAAAATTTATATGTATCAATTGGTTATTGATTTAAATAGATTTTAATAATTTATGGATTTTAATAAATTCTCTATAAAAATATAATTAAATTTGACTTTTCAAAATCTCTAATAAGGAGAGATTTCGACATAATGTTTTCAATATAAAAACTTAAACATGAAAAGTAAAAAATGAAAACAATTGTTGGTCATTTAACAAGAGTATTACACGAATCAATCTATATAAAATAATCAAATTATTTTTAAAGAAATTGATCACACACACTATATTTTCGTTAAAAATATTAATATTAAATTAATTTATGTTTATTATATACAATAACATATTTTTCTCAATAATAATACAAATATAATAAATTTATATTATTAATATTAAATTTAATTTTATTTTAAAAATATTAATGATCATTATTCTTTAATATTCGATAGAATATGATTAAAATTCACCACATCTCCAATGAAAAAATTTATTTTAAATTTGATATTTCAAAGTCAACTAAAACAAATAATGAAAGTTGATAAATAAAGAACAAGTATTGCTAATGCGAAAAAAACGAGTTCCAAGTATAATTGTGATAAAAAAAAAATTAAAATACTATGTTTTTTTCTTAAAAAAATTGATTTTTGATATTATGTTTATATACATTTGTATCAATAGTTGAAGTTTTAATTTGAAAGTTTACGTAAATCAATAAAAAATGTATTTTACAATTCTTTACCATCTATGAAAATCCGGTAGAACCTCTATAAATTAATACTCAAATAATCTCTCTAAATTAATAAAATCTTATAATCCCAAATTAGTCTTTTAAATTAAAAAAAATCGATAAATTAATAAACTATCGAAATTAATGAAACTAGTTGATTCGGCCCGTGCGTTGCACTGGAAGTACAACTCAAAGTTTTACCCGATTTATTTTAATCTTAATATAAGTAAATATGTTTAAATTTTTGTACAATATTTTTATTTGTGTACGTTTTTTGAAATAAATAAAACTAAAATTTTAAGAAACATAGAAAAAAAATTATAAATAGAATTTAAATTTACTGCAAATTTCTGAAAACCTCTTTGTACACATTATTTGTAGTCTTACTCGTCAAGTTTCTATCTTTGTCACATATTAAGAATTCCAATCTTGCTCGGTTAGTGACCCTTAAAACTGCAACATACAATTTTACGTGTGTGAAAACAGGTCTTCTCAACAGAATCCCCACTTTTGACAAAGATTGCCCTCAATTTTTGTTTATAGTCATAGCATACGAAATCATAATTGGAAATTAAAGCGAAAAGGCAATTTTGAATCTGAAAAGAAAGTGACAACCATGGAATTTTAAATTTTTTTATCGTTTTGTTCACCTCCTAATACCTTTGCTTCAATAACATAGGTTCTTAATTTGGTCAAAATTAATCGAGTTCCGTTACATAATCCGGCTGTGTGGTCGATATTGCGTGAATAATTGTATAATTAATATTATTAAATTATTTTAATACAAGTATATTTATAAATAAATTTAAATAAAATTTTAAATATATATTGGATAAAATGATGAAAGATATGTGACCATTGCTTGGGACAATGTAGTATAACTCGTACTTGTTAATAATAAAGTATGAATGATTGTATAATTAATAGTAGTATAATTTAATGGTCAAAATTATTTTTATTTTTATTTCAATTATCTCACTTTTCAATTTTTGTTATTAAGTAATTTGTATTAATAATTATAGGAAAAATAAAAAAATATTGGAAGTGTATGAAAAAATTTAGAAAAAAATATTACAAAACAACAACAAATAAGAATGAAATCATTAATAAAAGAAATTATAACTAAAACATTAATACAACAAAAAAATATAATATTGGTTATAATAATTTAGGAAGATTTGAACAATTTATTCCGTAAATATGTAATAATATTTTGAATGATTTCCATAATCATTTAAAAGTTAGTACGAAGCATTATTTTTGAAGAAAAATTAATTATAAAATAAAAATAAATGAAAGAGTAAAAAAGATAAAATAAAATTATTTAACATTGTTTTGTTTTTTTTAAATATCTCATTTCTCAATTTGTTTTAATAAATTTTATAAATATACAAAACATAAAAAAAAAAATCAAGTGTTTTTCAATTATAATTATCACTGTTATGATTGAAATTTATACTCTTGAAACATATAATCGGTGTGAATCTTTATATTAACATTATATTATATCGATGTGAATCTTTATATTAACATTATATTATTGAATAATTGTATTATTTGTATTTCAACAATATCATTTTTCAATAACACCGATTAATTTATTTATATTTATAATAATTTAGAAAATATAAAAATATGCCTTTAAGTGTTTTCTAATTATAAATAAAAGAATTTTTTTTTATCATATAAAATTTTAAATTGTTACGTCTTATAAGTTGTTTTAAGAGCTAGTTTTAAGAGCTATTGTTACGTCTTATAAGTTGTTTTGAAATAGTTTTAAGAGTTAATAAGCTGTTGTTTTAAGAGCTAGTTTTAAGAGCTATTGTTACGTCTTATAAGTTGTTTTTAAATAGTTTTAAGAGTTAATAAGCTGTTATGTCCCGTTTGGATAAAATATATATATAAACTTTTTTTTTGGTCTATGTCAATTGCAATGTATTGGGATTCGAACCAAGGACCTCAAGTCCCCAATTCAAGTGCTAAACCAACTGAGCTAGCAACCTTTGACAAATATATAAACTTATAAGATGTTAATTTGTTTGGCAATTTAAGATCTTATATAAATAAATTTACCAAAAATAAATTGTTATATATAAAAAAATATTTCAAAATAATTATATTAACTAAATAATAAATTTGGAATTTTTGTATATATATAAAAAGTAATAATTTTAAGGGTAATTTGGTCTTTTATTATTTAAGTTGCAAGAGCTTATAAGCTCTTTAAAAAAAGTACCTTATCCAATAAGGATCCGATATGTGAGCATTAGGTGGCATAATCTAGCCATGCATGGATTAGTATATATAGAGTGTATGTAAGAGAGTAAAAGGAGACATGCAAACTTGTATTTTAATAATAAATTCTAAGTATGAATATATGAATGAAGAGGAGCCTTTGAGCTTCTGAAAGAGTAAATACGATATCACCGAATGAGTTTGTTATTGATGAATAACTCAAATAAATAAGTACAGTACAACAGACCTAGCGAAATATAAGTACAACAGACTTAGCGAAAAATAAGGAATCCTAACTATGATACTACTGCATACAAATTATACACATGCATATTTATCTAATATTATTATTTTTTCATAACACCCCCCGTCAAGCGTTGCGTGGGATGTAAGCAAACGCATAGCTTGGTACGTAAGAGTTCAAAGGCCGGGCGGGGAAGGCTCTTTGTAAATATGTCGGCGAGCTGGAGATTTGACGGGACGAACTGAGTGTTGAGCTTGCCGGCGGAGACGAGTTCCCTAATAAAGTGACAATCAAGGTCGATATGTTTAGCGCGTTTGTGTGAGATCGGATTCTGACTAAGGAAGATTGCGCTTTTATTGTCACATAGGAGAAGTGGACAAGAGCGAGGGAGTTGGTGGAGTTCCCGGAGAAGATTTGTGAGCCATATGGTTTCCGAAGCGGTG
This sequence comes from Euphrasia confusa, assembly GCA_954870475.1. Classification (NCBI taxonomy): domain Eukaryota; kingdom Viridiplantae; phylum Streptophyta; class Magnoliopsida; order Lamiales; family Orobanchaceae; genus Euphrasia; species Euphrasia confusa. The sequence goes on along the minus strand of OX940956.1, from coordinate 41,168,160 downwards.
TTGGCTAAAGCCCTGTACTCTGATTCGCAGCTGGAGCGAGCGACGGTGGGTTGTTTCTTAGCACTCCAAGAGACAAGGTTGCCACCGAGAAAAATAGAGTATCCGTACGTCGAGCGGCGGGTGTCTGGGCAGCGTGCCCAATCGGCGTCAGAATAGCTTATGATGGAAGGATCAGGAGAGTGAGTGAAGGAAAGCCCATAGTTGAGGGTGCCTTTGACGTAGCGAAGAATACGTTTAACGGCAGAGAAATGATCATTAGTAGGAGCGTGAAGGAATTGACTGACCGTATTGACGGCATAGGATAAGTCAGGCCGAGTAATAGTGAGATACTGAAGAGCACCGACCAAAGAACGATATAAAGTTGGGTCATGAAATGCGGAGCCGGCACTTACCAAGGAGACGCCAGGGACCAGAGGTGTAGTGATAGGTTTAGAGTCTAGAAGTTGGGCACGCTCAAGTATGTCATGGGCATATTTAGCTTGCCCTATAAAGAGTCCAGTGGGCGTGTAAGAAATCTCAAGGCCTAGAAAATAGTTCAGCTTGCCGAGGTCTTTGATAGCAAATTCAGAATGGGTGCGATCGATGAAGCGACGAATCCAGGTGGGGTCATTCCCTGTGAGAATGATGTCGTCAACATACAAAAGAAGATAAAGCACCGAGGGACCACGGATGAAGTAGAACAGCGAGGAGTCCGACTTAGATTGACAAAATCCAAGTGAGAGCAAGTATGATTTGAATCGTTGAAACCAAGCCAAAGGAGCTTGGCGAAGACCGTATAGAGCCTTCTTGAGACGACAGACGTGTTTCGGGCGAGATGGGTCGACAAATCCTGGTGGTTGTGCCATGAAGACAGGTGTGTCGAGAACACCGTTGAGAAAGGCGTTCTTGACATCCAGCTGATGGAGTGACCATTTATGATGAACCGAAAGAGCTAACAGAGTACGAACGGTGGTTGCTTTAACGACGGGGCTGAAGGTATGATGAAAATCCGAGCCGGGGACTTGAGTGAAACCTTGAGCCACAAGCCTTGCTTTATAACGCTCGATGGAGCCGTCTGATCGAAACTTAGTGCGAAATACCCATTTTGAACCGACGATATTTGTGTTGGGAGGAGGAGGAACTAAATCCCATGTGGTATTTGATTTTATAGCATCAATTTCATCCTGCATGGCACGGACCCAATGAGGGTGTTTAGAAGCTGACTTAAATCCCTTAGGTACAGATTCAGTAGCAATAGATGTGAGAAGGGCAGTGGACGCGAGATAGGTGGGATACTTTGGTTTAAAGATGCCTGCGCGGGACCGAGTAGTCATTGGGTGTGTAGAGGGCGCGGAGGCAGGCACTGTGAGCGGGAGGGCCGAAGCAGATGGTGCTGCAGGCGGAGATGGTGCCGGAGCCGGAGAGGCTGGCGGCACGGGCAGCGGAGTCATAGGGTCTGGTGCGAGAACCGAGGGCTGTTGCGATGCAGTGGGAGACTCTATCTCGGTGTCGAAGCGAAGGTGACAGGGCCTCGGCCAAGAGGGTGTGCTGGAGGAGGCGAGGGGAGCTGATGGTGTGGTGTTGAAATCAACTTCTAAGAAGGAAGATAGTGGCAACGTGGGTGGTGAGGAGGCAGTGCTACCATCAAACGGAAATATTTGCTCATCAAATTGGGCGTGGCGAGAGAGAAATATTCTGCCGGAGGTAGGATCATAACATCGAAAACCCTTGTATATACTACTGTAGCCCAAGAAGATGCAAGCACGACTTCGAGGCGACAGTTTATTAGAAGCGTAGTCCCGTAGATAGGGAAACACGCGACAACCAAATGGCTTGAAGAGAGCGTAATTTGGCGACGAGTGAAACAACAGCTCGTAGGGAGATTTGTTTGTTAAGGTCGCGGATGGAAGACGATTGATGACGAAGGCAGCCGTGGCAAAGGCATCGAACCAGTAAGAGGCTGGAGCAGATGCGTGAAAGAGCATGGAGAGGCCGGTTTCAGTGATGTGACGGTGCTTTCGTTCGGCACGACCATTTTGTTGTGGGGTGTGAGGACAAGAAAGACGATGAAGAATACCATGAGTGAACATGAAGTCCTGGACACGTTTGTTAACAAACTCGGTACCACCGTCGGTCTGAAGCACCTTTAACTTTCTCGAGAATTGAGTACATGCAAATGTGTAAAAACGAACAAAGATATCGTAGAAATCTGATTTTGCATACATAGGATAGAGCCAAGAGAAGCGAGAATAGTCGTCAACAAAAACAACATAGTAACGATAACCTGCAGATGACGTAACAGGAGCAGGACCCCATAAATCACAATGTACCATATCAAGAACAGAAGAAGCACGTTTATCATTCAAAGGAAACGACAATCTTTTGCTTTTAGCCAACTGACAAGACGAGCAAATAGTAGGGCTCGGTAATAAAGATGTCACCGATAAGTGTCCCAATTTATTAAGCAAAGATAAAATATCAAACGAAACATGACCAAGACGTAGATGCCATAAAGAGTAACTGGCTCGGAGATCCTTTGGGCGGAGGGCAGCAACAAGAGCCGAATTGCATTGCTCCAGAACATAAAGCCCGTTGTCACTCCGACCGCGGGCGAGAAGAGCCTTGGTCTCCCGGTGCTGGATGACAAAAGATTTATCAGAAAATATAACATCGACAGGACAATCTGATGTGAGTTTACTGATGGATAAAAGGTTCTTGGTCAAATGAGGCACAACTAACACATCCAGTAAGTCAAGATTAGAAATATGACGAGAGCCAATATGGGAGATGGGAAGAGCGTGGCCATTGCCAATAATAACCGAACCATTACCCGTATAAGGAGCCAAGGAGTCGAGATGATCAGCTTGAGGCGTCATATGAGAGGATGCACCCGAGTCAACATACCAATCCGAAGGAGGAGGGGTGGTATCGGTGATCGAGCACGCGGCTTGAAAGGCCTGAGCAAGATGAGCAGAACCAGCATGGGTCGCGGCTGGTGCACCATGAGAAGAACCTGCACGAGACTGAAGCTGCAAATATTTAGGACATTTGTCGGCATAGTGCTCACCTCGGCAAAGTTGACATCGCGGCACGTATGTTCGACGAGCTCCTGCTCCTGTTCCACTCCCTCCAGTAGTGGTGATGCGACCTTGAGATGATGAAGTATTTCGAGAAGCATTAGGCTGGTCGGATGAGCGGGGCGCACGGGACCGTGAGGGGTTACTGGAGGCATAGAATGCAGCCTGAGTGGCGGGTGGTCCTTCCATGGCAGCGGTAATAAGCTCGAACTGGATAGCCTGGTGGAGGAGATCACGAAGCGGAGGGACGGGTGTCATAGCCATTCGAGTGTCGGCAAAATTGGCAAATTTGGGGCCAAGACCGCGGAGAAACCAATGGCTTTTGTCGCTTTCGTCAACGGGTTTTCCGATGGCAGAGAGTTGGGCGCACAAAGATTTAAAACTCTTACCGTAGTCAGCGACAGTGAGAGAGCCACGACGAAGAGACAGCAGCGCCTCGCGAAGTTGGTTGACGCGGGAGGTGGATGTGTTGGCAAAGATGGACTCAAGTGTGAGCCAAGCCGATCGAGACGAAGTACAGTCCAGAACTTCGGCCATGGCCTCCGGTTCAAGAGTTGCAAATAGGACACCGAGTAATTTTTGATCCCGGAGATACCAAGCAGAATACGCAGGATTGCGAGTAATTTCACCGGCGTCGGAGGTGACGGTGGGTGAAGGGGCAGGTGACGATCCATCGATGATATCCATCATCTCAAAAGTTGTGGCCATAGAGAGGAACTGTCGTTTCCACATTAGGAACGTAGCAGAGGAGAGTTTAATTTGAACGAGATTAATCATCGCCGTGGTGGAGAGAGGAGCGGCGGGAGTAGTGGCAGCCATGACGGATGGTTGCAAGCGGCGGCGAAGGGGACCAGTTCGCACGCAGAAAAAAATAAAAAAAAAATATTAGGGTTTATTCGATGATTTGCTCTGATACCATGAAAGAGTAAATACGATATCACCGAATGAGTTTGTTATTGATGAATAACTCAAATAAATAAGTACAGTACAACAGACCTAGCGAAATATAAGTACAACAGACTTAACGAAAAATAAGAAATCCTAACTATGATACTACTGCATACAAATTATACACATGCATATTTATCTAATATTATTATTTTCTCGTAACAGCTTCCATGTTCTATACTTGTGATTTCTGTAAAAACTTAATCTTCTTGCTATCTTACTTATAACAAATAGGTATTTGTGTTGTTAGCAATCCCTCCGTTACCAGCAAATATTACCCTCAAAGCTAAAAACAACCCAAAACATAGTAGTATTAGTAATATATAAGCTACATTTTAGTATTAAACAATTTTAAAAAATTGAACTGAAGGGCGTCTGTTTTGGATTGTTTTGAGCTTTGACGGTGAAATGCGCTGGAATTGGAGGGTTAGCTAACAACACAAACTATTATTTATAATGAAAGAAAGCAACTAGATCAAGCTTTAAAGTGCAGGAAATAACTAGTAAATAACAAGTAATGGACATGGAAGCTCAAGGCTCCACTTTATTTATATATCCATACTTAAACATTTTGTAAATATAATTTTGCATGTCCTCTTTTCTCTCCTCTAGCCTTCTATTTATACTAGTACATGCATGCCATTTTTATGTCACCTAATGCCCACTTATCAGCTTCTAATTGGACCCATAGTCCACTAACTTCATGCATTAAAAACCCATTTAGTCTTGTAATCTTGATCGGAAATCTTCCCGGTGAAGTAGTTTTTCATCGCCTGGTACCTTGTTGTTATCCCTTGATCCAATTCTGTCCCGAGAAATAAATCTTTCTTTTCCCGTGCGATCCGTTCTCGTTTGATTTCTTCTCTCTTCTTGGTTGATGACTTTGTTCTCGGACTTTGACTGGTCTTTGATGACTCTTCTTCTGGTGACGGGGTTGCGATATTCAGGACACGTGTCGGTAGTAGTTTTATTGGGTACAACAGCGTCGATTTTGATTTGTACAGTTTTAGAAGATAGTTCATGGTAACCGTTTAATACGTATTTAAATTATTTTAATATATAAATAATATATTATAACTATAAAAATGGTAAAAATGTCAAGGAGTCCTTAATTTTTATGTTGGAGAAGTATTGAAGGTGGATATTATATTTGTATAATATTTACCCCTATAAAAAATTACCCCTAATTATAATTTAGGTGATACATGCCAAATTACCCTTTTGATTTTAACAATTAAAATTATATTTTAATTTGTTAAATAAATAAAAACGATAAGTGCTGCACAAACACGTGAGAAGAAAAATAATAAATCTGCAAAAAAAAAAATGAAATTACAACTTAAACTAATTAATTTTAATAAAAAAAAATTATTTTTTTAATAAAGGCAATAGAGTTATTAAAATTTTTAAGTTGTACTTTTTATTATAATTTCACAAATAATAATATCTTAATAAATAAATAAAGTAAAATATTTTATAACTTAAATACAAAGTGTATTTTATAAAATTTATATTCTAAATTCAAAAACTAAAGTACACTTTTTTTTTGTTAATACTCCTATTCTTTACTTAGTTTTTAATTTGTTTTTTATTAGTTTTCAAAGTGTAATTAACAAAACAATTGAAATATTATTTAATTTGTTTCGTGGGCCAGCAATTTCCGGCGATGGATCTAAGTATCTAACCAGCCCAAATCAAACCGACTCCTCTCCTCCCATATAAAAAAGACGGAAGGGTATTTTTCCGTAGTATCATCATCGATCTGAAATTAGGGTTAGGGTTGCTTCGCGCGGAACAAGGAAATCTTCTCGTCAGGAGGATTACGAACATGATCAATCGATCATCTCCCGGTAAGAATTAATTAATCAGAATTAATAATATACTGTACAAATTAAGTTTGTGATCGATCGGCCGGGTGTTTTAATTAATTTTTTCTTAATTATCAGCATCGCAAAAATATTCAAGAACATCGTCGGCCGGATCTTCATCTGTTGGTATGATTATTATTTCTTTCTTTCGCATGTCATTAATTTTGAATAATTATTGTGTTGTTGCTAATTTAACTTATACTACTATTTATGTTGGTAAATATGTCTGTATATTTATGGATGGGTTGGGCAATTCTTTCAGATCTTGTGCTTTCCACCTTGGACAAGAGTCTTGTAATTGTTTGCCATGACTGTGGCAACGAGCACTTACGTTTACGGACTCAAGAGTGCCCTGCTAAGCCCGTATTCTGCGACGAGTGTGGTAAGAAGCACATTCGTATTCCCGATTGCCCTTATATACCTTGTAAAATTTGCTATAAAGAAGACCACTACAAAGGAAATTGCCCCTTTCTACACTCCTACACACGCGGTGAGGATTTCGACAAGGACAAATACGAAATAGTTTGTCATTGTGGCATGCCATTTGATGCCGATAAGTGGATGTGTACCTATTCTCCCCATTCGCCATTTGCAAAGCTTCAGCTCAAGCATTGTGAAATTTGTCAAATTTCCGGAGACCACATCACTTTTGAATGCCAAAAGGACACGGAACTTGTTGCTGCTCATAAATTGAAATTTGAAGCCATGTATGCTCACCAAAAATTCAGAAAAGATGAAGATACAGGGGATTGGTCTTATTGTTATTAGCTGGATTATGGTTGGGAGTAGACTATTTCATGAGTAGTATTGCTTTTTACTAAGTACTGTTACTACCTTTATTCTTCCATGTATTTGCCTTATTACCTGGATTATGGTTGGGAGTAGACTATTTCATGAGAATTGTATTGCTTTTTTACCAAGTACTGTTACTAGCTTTATTCTTTGTTGTATTTGCCTTATTAGCTGGATTATGGTTGGGAGTAGACTATGTCATGAGTATTGTATTGCTTTTTACCAAGTACTTTCGTCGATTTATTTGCCTTCAATTTAATATGTATTGAAATTTACTGCAATGCTTTCCAATTATCAATAAAATCCTTTTGATTTATTTGCCTATGTGTGTATTGCCATGGCCTTGGAAATGACTTATTCCAAGTTAAGCCATAAAAGTTTTGATGCGACAAACATGGCTTGTCATAGTAGTCAAAGTTTAAGAAAAGCTAAGGCCAATGTAATACCAGGGATAGACACTATGTTAATAATTCAAAGTTTAAGAAAAGCTAAGGCCAATGTAATACCAGGGATAGACACTATGTTAATAATTCATAGTAGTCAAAGTTTAAGAAAAGCTAAGGCCAATGTAATACCAGGGGGTTGACACACTGTTAATAATTCACAAAGTTTAAGAAAAGCTAAGGCCAATGTAATACCAGGGATTGACACAATGTTAATAATTCATAGTAGTCAAAGTTTAAGAAAAGCTAAGGCCAATGTAATACCAGGGGATTGACACACAGTGTTAATAATTATGTAGTAATATTTCCGATTTGCTATTAATGTCCATTGAACTTTAGATAATATAAGTCTTGTCTCGTGTATATTAGTAGGAAATGTAAATAACTGTTATTGCAAAATGGAACATTGTCTGAATGTGGCTTATGAGCTGCCTATTGCATCATCCCTGTAACTCACTTTGGATATTAATTTTGGGATTTCTGAAGGTGTTGATTTTATTACTGTATCATTCTTTAGGTCTACTGAAGTTATAAAATCTTAAGAGCTAGTACTATATTAGTAAGGCAAGTAAGACCGCATGATAGCCTATAGATGAGTTGTTGGTCAATAACCACACTAATAATCGGCTAATTACAAATTTACCCCAATCAACTATTGGTCAATTATTACTACTTTTCAAACAAATGATGTACACTTTCTTTTTAACTAATTATTGACATTTTTTTTTAGATTTCTCGATTAATATAACATCTCTAAAAAAATGGTAACATCGAGTGAGCTTAGGAAAGCCAACAATTACCACCTCTTAAAACACACCCACCCCCTGGCGCGCTTTCACCTGGGCCAATAATCCTTCCTCGGCCACCGACGTCGTCGAACATGGATGGTCGAGATTTGCTTCGCGACCTCATCGTCTTCTTCCATCAAACTCGCTAGGGTCCAGTTCGGCTCGTGCGCTGTCGTCGACGACAAACCGGGTGTGGAAATTGACCGGGATGAGCGCGAAGGGAGTCGATTTTATGCAAAAATTCAAATTAAATTCAGAATTAAAAAAAAAAAGATTTGTAATAATAATAAATATATTTGTGATCAGGATGTATTGCTTAGCAGTCTGTATGATTTTAATAGATTTTTAAAGTATGGAATTATTCAATTCGGACTTTTAAAAGTTCATTAATAGAGTTTTAATAAACTTTTAAAGTATATAGTACTCGATTCGAATTTTTAAAAGTTTATTAAAATCCAAAAATATCTATTATGATTTTAAAAAGTCTTAAAAAATCTATATGTATCAATTGGTTATTGATTTAAATAGATTTTAATAATTTATGGATTTTAATAAATTCTCTATAAAAATATAATTAAATTTGACTTTTCAAAATCTCTAATAAGGAGAGATTTCGACATAATGTTTTCAATATAAAAACTTAAACATGAAAAGTAAAAAATGAAAACAATTGTTGGTCATTTAACAAGAGTATTACACGAATCAATCTATATAAAATAATCAAATTATTTTTAAAGAAATTGATCACACACACTATATTTTCGTTAAAAATATTAATATTAAATTAATTTATGTTTATTATATACAATAACATATTTTTCTCAATAATAATACAAATATAATAAATTTATATTATTAATATTAAATTTAATTTTATTTAAAAATATTAATGATCATTATTCTTTAATATTCGATAGAATATGATTAAAATTCACCACATCTCTAATGAAAAAATTTATTTTAAATTTGATATTTCAAAGTCAACTAAAACAAATAATGAAAGTTGATAAATAGAGAACAAGTATTGCTAATCCGAAAAAAAAGAGTTCCAAGTATAACTGTGATAAAAATAAAAATTAAAATACTATGTTTTTTTCTAAAAAAAATTGAATTTTGATATTATGTTTATATTCATTTGTATCAATAGTTGAAGTTTTAATTTGAAAGTCTACGTAAATCAATAAAAAATGTATTTTACAATTCTTTACCATCTATGAAAATCCGGTAGAACCTCTATAAATTAATACTCAAATAATCTCTCTAAATTAATAAAATCTTCTAATCCCAAATTAGTCTTTTAAATTAAAAAAATCGATAAATTAATAAACTATCGAAATTAATGAAACTAGTTGATTCGGCCCGTGCGTTGCACTGGAAGTACAACTCAAAGTTTTACCCGATTTATTTTAATCTTAATATAAGTAAATATGTTTAAATTTTTGTACAATATTTTTATTTGTGTACGTTTTTTGAAATAAATAAAATTAAATTTTAAGAAACATAGAAAAAAAAAATTATAAATAGAATTTAAATTTACTGCAAATTTCTGAAAACCTCTTTGTACACAACATTTGTAGTCTTACTCGTCAAGTTTCTATCTTCGTCACATACTAAGAATTTCAATCTTGCTCGGTTAGTGACCCTTAAAACTGCAACATACAATTTTCCGTTTGTGAAAACAGGTCTTTTCAACAGAATCCCCACTTTTGACAAAGATTGCCCTCAATTTTTGTTTATGGTCATAACATACGAAATCATAATTGGAAATTAAAGCGAAAAGGCAATTTTGAATCTGAAAAGAAAGTGACAACCATGGAATTTAGACGATTTCATCGTTTTGTTCACCTCCTAATACTTTCGCTTCAATAACGTAGGTTCTCAATTTGGTCAAAACTAATCGAGTTCCGTTACATAATCCGACTGTGTGGTCGATATTGCGTGAATAGTTGTATAATTAATATTGTTAAATTATTTTAATATAAGTATATTTATAAATAAATTTAAATAAAATTTTAAATATATATTTGATAAAATGATGAAGGATATGTGACCATTGTTTGGGACAATGTTGTATAACTCGTACTTGTTAATAATAATGTATGAATGATTGTATAATTAATAGTAGTATAATTTAAAGGTCAAAATTATTTTTATTTTTATTTCAATTATATCACTTTTTAATTTTTCTTATTAAGTAATTTGTATTAATAATTATAGGAAAAATAAAAAATATTGGAAGTGTATGAAAAAATTTAGAAAAAAATATTGCAAAACAACAACAAATAGGAATGAAATCATTAATAAAAGAAATTATAACTAAAACATTAATACAACAAAAAAATATAATATTGGTTATAATAATTTAGGAAGATTTGAACAATTTATTCCATAAATATATAATAATATTTTGAATGATTTCCATAATCATTTAAAAGTTAGTACGAAGCATTATTTTTTGAAGAAAAATTAATTATATAATAAAAGTAAATGAAAGAGTAAAAAAGATAAAATAAAATTATTTAACATTGTTTTGTTTTTATTTAAAATATATCATTTCTAAATTTGTTTTAATAAATTTTATAAAGATACAAAACATAAAAATAAAAAAAAATCAAGTGTTTTTCAATTATAATTATCACTGTTATGATTGAAATTTATACTCTTGAAACATATAATCGGTGTGAATCTTTATATTAACATTATATTATATCGATGTGAATCTTTATATTAACATCATATTATTGAATAATTGTATTATTTGTATTTCAACAATTTTATTTTTCAATAACACTGTATGATTAATTTATTTATATTTATAATAATTTAGAAAATTTAAAAATATGCCTTTAAGTGTTTTCTAATTATAAATTTAGAGGTTCGTATTGGACATTTGAATGATTTAACCCGTGTAAAAGAGCTTATAAGATGTTACGTGTTTTAACAGCTGCATTTGAATAAAATAGATATATAAACTTTTTTTTTGGTCTATGTCAATTGCAATGTCTTGGGATTCGAACCAAGGACCTCAAGTCCTCAATTCAAGTGCTCAACCAACCGAGCTAACAACCCTTGACAAATATATAAACTTATAAGATGTTAATTTGTTTGACAATTTAAGATCTTATATAAATAAATTTACCAAAAATAAATTGTTATATATAAAAAAATATTTCAAAATAATTATATTAACTAAATAATAAATTTGGAATTTTTGTATATATATAAAAAATAATAATTTTAAGGGTAATTTGGTCTTTTATTATTTAAGTTGCAAGAGCTTATAAGCTCTTTAAAAAAAGTACCTCCCCCAATAAGGATCCGATATGTGAGCATTAGGTGGCATAATCTAGCCATGCATGGATTAGTATATATAGAGGGTATGTAAGAGATGAAAAGGGGACATGCAAACTTGTATTTTAATAATGAATTCTAAGTATGAATATATGAATGAATGGAGCCTTTGAGCTTCCATGTTCCATACTTGTGATTTCTGCAAAAACTTAATCTTCTTGCTATCTTACTTATAACAAATAGGTGTTTGTGTTGTTAGCAATCCCTCCGTTACCAGCAAATATTACCCTCAAAGCTAAAAACAACCCAAAACATATTAGTATTAGTAATATATAAGCTACATTTTAGTATTGAACAATTTAAGAAAATTGAACTGAATGGCGTCTGTTTTGGATTGTTTTGAGCTTTGACGGTGAAATGCGCTAGAATTGGAGGGTTTGCTAACAACACAAACTATTATTTATAATGAAAGAACGCAACTAGATCAAGCTTTAAAGTGCAGAAAATAACAAGTAAATAACAAGTAATGGACATGTAAGCTCAAGGCTCCACTTTATTTATATATCCATACTTAAACATTTTGTAAATATAATTTTGCATGTCCTCTTTTCTCTCCTTTAGCCCTCTATTTATACTAGTACATGCATGCCATTTTTATGACACCTAATGCCCACTTATCAGCTTCTAATTGGACCCTTAGTCCACTAACTTCATGCATAAAAAACCCATTTAGTCTTGTAATCTCGATCGGAAATCTTCCCGGTGAAGTAGTTTTTCACCGCCTGGTACCTTGTTGTTATCCCTTGATCCAATTCTGCCCCGAGAATAATATCTTTCTTTTCCCGTGCGATCCGTTCCCGTTTGATTTCTTCTCTCTTCTTGGTTGATGACTTTGTTCTCGGACTTTGACTGGTCTTTGATTACTCTTCTTCTGGTGACGTGGTTGCGATATTCAGGACATGTGTCGGTAGTAGTTTTATTGGGTACAACAACGTCGATTTTGATTTGTACAGTTTTAGAAGATAGTTCATGGTAACCGTTTAATACGTATTTAAATTATTTTAATATATAAATAATATATTATAACTATAAAAAGGGTAAAAATGTCAAGGAGTCCTTAATTTTTATGTTGGAGAAGTATTGAAGGTGGATATAATATTTGTATAATATTTACCCCTATAAAAATTAGGGGGTTTCATGAAAAGAGTAAGTCTATAGTGTTTTATTATATGTAAATACTAATCTTTAGTCTAATTTTAAAAGAGTCAACACTTCCGGAACTACCCTTTCTTTTGTATTTTTTTATCAATTAACAATCATAATCTTCCATAATTTCCATATAATATTTACATTAATAACGCATCAGGTTTGTGAATACTCAAATAATTTTCACATCCTCTCCTTAAATTAGCTTCTCCATTATTTTCTACAAAATCCTAACCCTACCAGAAACTAAATTCGTTGGAATTCATATCACCCGAAACTAAACTAGTGCGTTAGATGAATTGAATCACCCGAAACGCCAAATCACTGTGTCTCCTGCTTGAAGGAGTTCTCGAGGGCTGTATCACCCGCTTGAATCGAAACAACCTGTAAGTTTCTCCTCTGATGTGTTACCTTGTACAAATCTTTGCATAATATGTTGGATCTGAATCTAATTTCGAAGAATTGGAGAAATGCAAGTATTTAATTTCAAAATTTAGGAACTAATTTGTTTTGGGAATTATCAGATTAATCCACTTTATTTATTTGGAACAACAGAGAATTACTTTTGAAGCTTTTTTCTATGGTGGGTTTATTTAATTTGATTCGTGATTTGATGGTGTTGTCTATCTATTTGTTTTTTTTCCAGAAATTCATTCATGTTTTGAAACACTGAATTTTTTTTTTTTTACAATTTGTCTACTTTAGGTCATATTATATGCGCATCCTCCTGAAATTTTTATAAATATTGAGGTGTGTACTTGATTCACTATGTGTTTTCATGAAACCCCTTTTTGATAAAGACTTGTTTTTTCACAAATGTACAGCCACATATGTTATTGTTTGATCAGGTTACGTTGAGTTTTACTTAGTTCCCAACACTGTTCCATGAGAAGACTTAACAATGAAGTTTACTTAGTTGTTGTATATAGATCCCAAAATAGTTCTAGTGCCAACATCACAACAATATTGTTTTAAATGCTTCGTTGAAACTGTTTTTGAATGATATTGTCTTCCCATCTGTTTTTGAAAATATTTTATTCCCATCTTGAGTCTTATCATGTACTTTGAGTCTTCTCGGTGAGGCTAAAGTATTTTAGTATATACATATAGTAAAACACTAGGCTCAAGTAAGTTAGATAGTGAAACACTAGGCTCAAGTAAGTTAGATACTGAAATTTGTATAAATCTTTAGATGAGTGTGTGTACTTGATTTACTAACTGTTATTTAGGTGTATTTTGATAAAGACTTGTGCTTGCACAAATGTGCAGACAAGTATGTTATCAATTAATCAGGATATGTAGAATTCTATGTAGTTCCCTACACTGTTCCTGTTGCTATGAATATAGAGATTAAATTATGTAAAATTGTTTCATTACCTGTTTTGTTGTTTCACCTTGAATTGATGAGAATAGTAATGCAAATTAGCACTATCTTATAAGTTGTTCTTATGTATTGTGTATTTTTTTTAGTTTCATTTGCTTTTTTGTTATGATTAAAACAGTAATTGAGTTTTTGATTAATGACATTTAAATAATGAAGTGTTGGTGTTGTATATAGTTCCCAAAACAGTTCTAGTGCCAAAATCCCAACAATAATGTTTTTATGACGAATTAAAACTGTTTTTGAAAATATTATCTATGCGCCGATATTTATTTACAAATTATATTCAAAAGTTTTTATGATGTATCTGCTCTTGGTATCTAGTTGTATATTTTGTTTGAAATATTTAGTTGTACACATTTATATTCTGAAATAGATCCTGAATAAATCTTGTTTCTTAACATGTTTTAAGTAAAATATCTACAGTTCTTTTTGTAGCTATTTTGAAATAGTTCCAATGTGACTATATTAATGTCTTTATACTTATTTGAAACTGTTTTTAAAAAGTTTCTCTATATACAAATATTTATTTACAAAATATTTTCCAAATTAGCTATGCTGTATAGATCTTGGAATCTACTTGTAAATTTCTGTTTGAAACCTTAATTTTTATACAGAAACTTCATATGAGATGCTGAAATGTAATTAGTACCTTAACAAGTTTAAATGAAGATAAATATAGTTCCTGTTAGATCAAATTTCAAAAAAGTATTGGAATTTTTGAAATAGTGTGGGGAAGTAAATTCTTTGTTGATATATTGTTGTTTATAAGCCTGTTTCAAATAATGTGTATTTAATCATTTTAATTGTTAATGTGATTAGAGATGAAATTTAGCTTTCTGAATATTGTCAGTTAACTTGGTGGTAATTTACGATTTCATAAAGCTAATATTGTCGCAAACCATGTCACAGTATTTTACCTAATTGCATCTATTAGATTAGTCTTTAATTCTATATTTGGAAATATCGTTTTTTGTGTAGTTTTGATTTAGATAAACTCATGTATCTATAATGTATTTGTTAAGTGGCAGTAATTGACTTAACATTCCTGCTCCTTGACAGATAATCTTAGGTACAACAAAAAATGAGTCCATCCACCCGATCCGAGACTCGGAAAATTATGTTGGAAGCACGTGCTGAATGCTCTCGTTCTTCAAAGAGGAAGTTGGACAATGAGTTTGCGGCCACAATTGTTTCGCCGGTGGTCAAAGGCAAAAAGGTAGTTGGAGCATGTTCTACGATAATGCCTTGAGCAACATATAAGATGAGAACACAACATAATCTTTGAAATATACATACCCCACAGCAGGAGCAGTTCGAGTTCGCCGCGCCGCCCTCACTCGAAAACCGCGGTGAGCAATCCTCACACATGTCTCGTGACTGGCCAACTTCCAATGTTTCGAGCAGTAGCACAGCTCAGTAATCTGCCTGGCGTGGAATTCACAGAGAAGATCACGTGGACTTTTTCGATATATAGTGTAGTTCTTTGTATAGATTTTTTCCTCAAATTTGAGAATTTTGATTTGTTGTACTCGACTTCTGTTCGTCTTGCTTTATGGAAACGAGTTTTTGTTCACTTTGTAATAATAAATGAGACAAACACAAGTAGCTTTAAGCTCTATATAGTGTTGATTAAATTGAGAACGGCATAAGTCCAAAAGGAGCAAACAGAAACAAAGATTTCAATTCTTTCTTCTCATCATCAAAACACAAAACAATCTTTTCTATCATCCATACCCAAAAGAAAAATGGGTCGTACTACCCAACAATGCCCCATCAAGACGGTCGTAGTCCTAGTCCAAGAAAACTGATCCTTCGACCACATGCTCGGATGGATGAAGTCCCTCAACCCCCCGAGATCGACGGCATCACCGGGAAAGAATCCAACCTACTATCCACCTCCAAGCCCAACTCCAACCGCATGTACCTATGAAGTCCCTCACCGGCCCCTCCTTCGAGGCCGTGCACGAGCAAATCTACGGAGTCCCGTGGACCGAAGAAGACGATCACGATCTGACCCCACGATGGAAAGCGCTCAGCAAGCCTAGAGCATACATAAAGGGATGTCCGAGATAGTGATGTGCAACCACTAACAGGCTTTTCGTCGGCCACAACGACTAACGAGAATAAGATGCTGATCCAAGGTTGTCCGTCGAAGACGAGGGTGCAATCAGAGAGGGTGCTCTCTGGATCACCCTCGTCGCAACTCGATTTCTTCTTCTTTGTCGCGAACCTTTTCCGTCTCCAAGGAGGTGATGTCGCTGTCATCGACTCCTATTAACATTCATTGTACCTGCCATTGTGAAACCATCTACCGAGAACACTAGCCAACAAAACAAAAAACACAAACCCACAAAGACACATGTACGATTTTAGCAACTACCGCAACCCAACAACCGAAAAAAAAAACAAGGTTTCAACAACACCAGCTACCAATTTAAAAGGGGAAAAATAACAAGGTTTCAAAAACCGAAATTCTAATTGATCAATACAAAGTTAAATCAAAACCAATTTCAACAAATATTGTTGAAATCAAATCTTCACAACGGCTTCATTTGAACGAGACGGAAGAAATCAAAAATTCAAAAAGATAATTCCCACCGAAGTCAGGAAGATTTTTGGTATTTTCTCAAAAAATAGCTGAGATACTAAAATATTTTATTCGTATATTAAATTAGACATTAACAACACATAAAGGTTATTTAGGACATTTTTAATTTGAAAAAGATACTTCGATTATAATTATTAATCTTTAAAGTGAATTAATTTGAGGTATAAAGTAATATAAAATACATTACTTGCAATTATTCCAAACTATAGTATTTTATTATAGTATCAATACCTAAATTATTTTTTTCTCTAAAATTCTCTAAAAATTACCCCTAATTATAATTTAGGTGATACATGCCAAATTGCCCTTTTTATTTTAACAATTAAAATTATATTTTAATTTGGTAAATAAATAAAAACGTTAAGTGCTGCACAAACACGTGAGAAGAAAAAAAAAATGAAGTTACAACTTAAACTAATTAATTTTAATAAAAAAAATTATTTTTTTAGTAAGGGCAATAGAGTTATTAAAATTTTTAAGTTGTACTTTATATTATAATTTCACAAATAATAATATCTTAATAAATAAATAAAGTAAAATATTTTATAACTTAAATACAAAGTGTATTTTATAAAATTTATATTCTAAATTCAAAAACTAAAGTACACTTTTTTTTTTTGTTAATACTCCTATTCTTTACTTAGTTTTTAATTTGTTTTTTATTAGTTTTCAAAGTGTAATTAACAAAACAATTGAAATATTATTTAATTTGTTTCGTGGGCCAGCAATTTCCGGCGATGGATCTAAGTATCTAACCAGCCCAAATCAAACCGACTCCTCTCCTCCCATATAAAAAAGACGGAAGGGTATTTTTCCGTAGTATCATCATCGATCTGAAATTAGGGTTAGGGTTGCTTCGCGCGGAACAAGGAAATCTTCTCGTCAGGAGGATTACGAACATGATCAATCGATCATCTCCCGGTAAGAATTAATTAATCAGAATTAATAATATACTGTACAAATTAAGTTTGTGATCGATCGGCCGGGTGTTTTAATTAATTTTTTCTTAATTATCAGCATCGCAAAAATATTCAAGAACATCGTCGGCCGGATCTTCATCTGTTGGTATGATTATTATTTCTTTCTTTCGCATGTCATTAATTTTGAATAATTATTGTGTTGTTGCTAATTTAACTTATACTACTATTTATGTTGGTAAATATGTCTGTATATTTATGGATGGGTTGGGCAATTCTTTCAGATCTTGTGCTTTCCACCTTGGACAAGAGTCTTGTAATTGTTTGCCATGACTGTGGCAACGAGCACTTACGTTTACGGACTCAAGAGTGCCCTGCTAAGCCCGTATTCTGCGACGAGTGTGGTAAGAAGCACATTCGTATTCCCGATTGCCCTTATATACCTTGTAAAATTTGCTATAAAGAAGACCACTACAAAGGAAATTGCCCCTTTCTACACTCCTACACACGCGGTGAGGATTTCGACAAGGACAAATACGAAATAGTTTGTCATTGTGGCATGCCATTTGATGCCGATAAGTGGATGTGTACCTATTCTCCCCATTCGCCATTTGCAAAGCTTCAGCTCAAGCATTGTGAAATTTGTCAAATTTCCGGAGACCACATCACTTTTGAATGCCAAAAGGACACGGAACTTGTTGCTGCTCATAAATTGAAATTTGAAGCCATGTATGCTCACCAAAAATTCAGAAAAGATGAAGATACAGGGGATTGGTCTTATTGTTATTAGCTGGATTATGGTTGGGAGTAGACTATTTCATGAGTAGTATTGCTTTTTACTAAGTACTGTTACTACCTTTATTCTTCCATGTATTTGCCTTATTACCTGGATTATGGTTGGGAGTAGACTATTTCATGAGAATTGTATTGCTTTTTTACTAAGTACTGTTACTACCTTTATTCTTTGTTGTATTTGCCTTATTAGCTGGATTATTAGCTGGATTATGGTTGGGAGTAGACTATGTCATGAGTATTGTATTGCTTTTTACCAAGTACTTTCGTCGATTTATTTGCCTTCAATTTAATATGTATTGAAATTTACTGCAATGCTTTCCAATTATCAATAAAATCCTTTTGATTTATTTGCCTATGTTACGTACCTGGAATGTATTGCCATGGCCTTGGAAATGACTTATTCCAAGTTAAGCCATAAAAGTTTTGATGCGACAAACATGGCTTGTCATAGTAGTCAAAGTTTAAGAAAAGCTAAGGCCAATGTAATACCAGGGATAGACACTATGTTAATAATTCAAAGTTTAAGAAAAGCTAAGGCCAATGTAATACCAGGGATAGACACTATGTTAATAATTCATAGTAGTCAAAGTTTAAGAAAAGCTAAGGCCAATGTAATACCAGGGGGTTGACACACTGTTAATAATTCACAAAGTTTAAGAAAAGCTAAGGCCAATGTAATACCAGGGATTGACACAATGTTAATAATTCATAGTAGTCAAAGTTTAAGAAAAGCTAAGGCCAATGTAATACCAGGGGATTGACACACAGTGTTAATAATTATGTAGTAATATTTCCGATTTGCTATTAATGTCCATTGAACTTTAGATAATATAAGTCTTGTCTCGTGTATATTAGTAGGAAATGTAAATAACTGTTATTGCAAAATGGAACATTGTCTGAATGTGGCTTATGAGCTGCCTATTGCATCATCCCTGTAACTCACTTTGGATATTAATTTTGGGATTTCTGAAGGTGTTGATTTTATTACTGTATCATTCTTTAGGTCTACTGAAGTTATAAAATCTTAAGAGCTAGTACTATATTAGTAAGGCAAGTAAGACCGCATGATAGCCTATAGATGAGTTGTTGGTCAATAACCACACTAATAATCGGCTAATTACAAATTTACCCCAATCAACTATTGGTCAATTATTACTACTTTTCAAACAAATGATGTACACTTTCTTTTTAACTAATTATTGACATTTTTTTTTAGATTTCTCGATTAATATAACATCTCTAAAAAAATGGTAACATCGAGTGAGCTTAGGAAAGCCAACAATTACCACCTCTTAAAACACACCCACCCCCTGGCGCGCTTTCACCTGGGCCAATAATCCTTCCTCGGCCACCGACGTCGTCGAACATGGATGGTCGAGATTTGCTTCGCGACCTCATCGTCTTCTTCCATCAAACTCGCTAGGGTCCAGTTCGGCTCGTGCGCTGTCGTCGACGACAAACCGGGTGTGGAAATTGACCGGGATGAGCGCGAAGGGAGTCGATTTTATGCAAAAATTCAAATTAAATTCAGAATTAAAAAAAAAAAGATTTGTAATAATAATAAATATATTTGTGATCAGGATGTATTGCTTAGCAGTCTGTATGATTTTAATAGATTTTTAAAGTATGGAATTATTCAATTCGGACTTTTAAAAGTTCATTAATAGAGTTTTAATAAACTTTTAAAGTATATAGTACTCGATTCGAATTTTTAAAAGTTTATTAAAATCCAAAAATATCTATTATGATTTTAAAAAGTCTTAAAAAATCTATATGTATCAATTGGTTATTGATTTAAATAGATTTTAATAATTTATGGATTTTAATAAATTCTCTATAAAAATATAATTAAATTTGACTTTTCAAAATCTCTAATAAGGAGAGATTTCGACATAATGTTTTCAATATAAAAACTTAAACATGAAAAGTAAAAAATGAAAACAATTGTTGGTCATTTAACAAGAGTATTACACGAATCAATCTATATAAAATAATCAAATTATTTTTAAAGAAATTGATCACACACACTATATTTTCGTTAAAAATATTAATATTAAATTAATTTATGTTTATTATATACAATAACATATTTTTCTCAATAATAATACAAATATAATAAATTTATATTATTAATATTAAATTTAATTTTATTTAAAAATATTAATGATCATTATTCTTTAATATTCGATAGAATATGATTAAAATTCACCACATCTCTAATGAAAAAATTTATTTTAAATTTGATATTTCAAAGTCAACTAAAACAAATAATGAAAGTTGATAAATAGAGAACAAGTATTGCTAATCCGAAAAAAAAGAGTTCCAAGTATAACTGTGATAAAAATAAAAATTAAAATACTATGTTTTTTTCTAAAAAAAATTGAATTTTGATATTATGTTTATATTCATTTGTATCAATAGTTGAAGTTTTAATTTGAAAGTCTACGTAAATCAATAAAAAATGTATTTTACAATTCTTTACCATCTATGAAAATCCGGTAGAACCTCTATAAATTAATACTCAAATAATCTCTCTAAATTAATAAAATCTTCTAATCCCAAATTAGTCTTTTAAATTAAAAAAATCGATAAATTAATAAACTATCGAAATTAATGAAACTAGTTGATTCGGCCCGTGCGTTGCACTGGAAGTACAACTCAAAGTTTTACCCGATTTATTTTAATCTTAATATAAGTAAATATGTTTAAATTTTTGTACAATATTTTTATTTGTGTACGTTTTTTGAAATAAATAAAATTAAATTTTAAGAAACATAGAAAAAAAAAATTATAAATAGAATTTAAATTTACTGCAAATTTCTGAAAACCTCTTTGTACACAACATTTGTAGTCTTACTCGTCAAGTTTCTATCTTCGTCACATACTAAGAATTTCAATCTTGCTCGGTTAGTGACCCTTAAAACTGCAACATACAATTTTCCGTTTGTGAAAACAGGTCTTTTCAACAGAATCCCCACTTTTGACAAAGATTGCCCTCAATTTTTGTTTATGGTCATAACATACGAAATCATAATTGGAAATTAAAGCGAAAAGGCAATTTTGAATCTGAAAAGAAAGTGACAACCATGGAATTTAGACGATTTCATCGTTTTGTTCACCTCCTAATACTTTCGCTTCAATAACGTAGGTTCTCAATTTGGTCAAAACTAATCGAGTTCCGTTACATAATCCGACTGTGTGGTCGATATTGCGTGAATAGTTGTATAATTAATATTGTTAAATTATTTTAATATAAGTATATTTATAAATAAATTTAAATAAAATTTTAAATATATATTTGATAAAATGATGAAGGATATGTGACCATTGTTTGGGACAATGTTGTATAACTCGTACTTGTTAATAATAATGTATGAATGATTGTATAATTAATAGTAGTATAATTTAAAGGTCAAAATTATTTTTATTTTTATTTCAATTATATCACTTTTTAATTTTTCTTATTAAGTAATTTGTATTAATAATTATAGGAAAAATAAAAAATATTGGAAGTGTATGAAAAAATTTAGAAAAAAATATTGCAAAACAACAACAAATAGGAATGAAATCATTAATAAAAGAAATTATAACTAAAACATTAATACAACAAAAAAATATAATATTGGTTATAATAATTTAGGAAGATTTGAACAATTTATTCCATAAATATATAATAATATTTTGAATGATTTCCATAATCATTTAAAAGTTAGTACGAAGCATTATTTTTTGAAGAAAAATTAATTATATAATAAAAGTAAATGAAAGAGTAAAAAAGATAAAATAAAATTATTTAACATTGTTTTGTTTTTATTTAAAATATATCATTTCTAAATTTGTTTTAATAAATTTTATAAAGATACAAAACATAAAAATAAAAAAAAATCAAGTGTTTTTCAATTATAATTATCACTGTTATGATTGAAATTTATACTCTTGAAACATATAATCGGTGTGAATCTTTATATTAACATTATATTATATCGATGTGAATCTTTATATTAACATCATATTATTGAATAATTGTATTATTTGTATTTCAACAATTTTATTTTTCAATAACACTGTATGATTAATTTATTTATATTTATAATAATTTAGAAAATTTAAAAATATGCCTTTAAGTGTTTTCTAATTATAAATTTAGAGGTTCGTATTGGACATTTGAATGATTTAACCCGTGTAAAAGAGCTTATAAGATGTTACGTGTTTTAACAGCTGCATTTGAATAAAATAGATATATAAACTTTTTTTTTGGTCTATGTCAATTGCAATGTCTTGGGATTCGAACCAAGGACCTCAAGTCCTCAATTCAAGTGCTCAACCAACCGAGCTAACAACCCTTGACAAATATATAAACTTATAAGATGTTAATTTGTTTGACAATTTAAGATCTTATATAAATAAATTTACCAAAAATAAATTGTTATATATAAAAAAATATTTCAAAATAATTATATTAACTAAATAATAAATTTGGAATTTTTGTATATATATAAAAAATAATAATTTTAAGGGTAATTTGGTCTTTTATTATTTAAGTTGCAAGAGCTTATAAGCTCTTTAAAAAAAGTACCTCCCCCAATAAGGATCCGATATGTGAGCATTAGGTGGCATAATCTAGCCATGCATGGATTAGTATATATAGAGGGTATGTAAGAGATGAAAAGGGGACATGCAAACTTGTATTTTAATAATGAATTCTAAGTATGAATATATGAATGAATGGAGCCTTTGAGCTTCCATGTTCCATACTTGTGATTTCTGCAAAAACTTAATCTTCTTGCTATCTTACTTATAACAAATAGGTGTTTGTGTTGTTAGCAATCCCTCCGTTACCAGCAAATATTACCCTCAAAGCTAAAAACAACCCAAAACATATTAGTATTAGTAATATATAAGCTACATTTTAGTATTGAACAATTTAAGAAAATTGAACTGAATGGCGTCTGTTTTGGATTGTTTTGAGCTTTGACGGTGAAATGCGCTAGAATTGGAGGGTTTGCTAACAACACAAACTATTATTTATAATGAAAGAACGCAACTAGATCAAGCTTTAAAGTGCAGAAAATAACAAGTAAATAACAAGTAATGGACATGTAAGCTCAAGGCTCCACTTTATTTATATATCCATACTTAAACATTTTGTAAATATAATTTTGCATGTCCTCTTTTCTCTCCTTTAGCCCTCTATTTATACTAGTACATGCATGCCATTTTTATGACACCTAATGCCCACTTATCAGCTTCTAATTGGACCCTTAGTCCACTAACTTCATGCATAAAAAACCCATTTAGTCTTGTAATCTCGATCGGAAATCTTCCCGGTGAAGTAGTTTTTCACCGCCTGGTACCTTGTTGTTATCCCTTGATCCAATTCTGCCCCGAGAATAATATCTTTCTTTTCCCGTGCGATCCGTTCCCGTTTGATTTCTTCTCTCTTCTTGGTTGATGACTTTGTTCTCGGACTTTGACTGGTCTTTGATTACTCTTCTTCTGGTGACGTGGTTGCGATATTCAGGACATGTGTCGGTAGTAGTTTTATTGGGTACAACAACGTCGATTTTGATTTGTACAGTTTTAGAAGATAGTTCATGGTAACCGTTTAATACGTATTTAAATTATTTTAATATATAAATAATATATTATAACTATAAAAAGGGTAAAAATGTCAAGGAGTCCTTAATTTTTATGTTGGAGAAGTATTGAAGGTGGATATAATATTTGTATAATATTTACCCCTATAAAAATTAGGGGGTTTCATGAAAAGAGTAAGTCTATAGTGTTTTATTATATGTAAATACTAATCTTTAGTCTAATTTTAAAAGAGTCAACACTTCCGGAACTACCCTTTCTTTTGTATTTTTTTATCAATTAACAATCATAATCTTCCATAATTTCCATATAATATTTACATTAATAACGCATCAGGTTTGTGAATACTCAAATAATTTTCACATCCTCTCCTTAAATTAGCTTCTCCATTATTTTCTACAAAATCCTAACCCTACCAGAAACTAAATTCGTTGGAATTCATATCACCCGAAACTAAACTAGTGCGTTAGATGAATTGAATCACCCGAAACGCCAAATCACTGTGTCTCCTGCTTGAAGGAGTTCTCGAGGGCTGTATCACCCGCTTGAATCGAAACAACCTGTAAGTTTCTCCTCTGATGTGTTACCTTGTACAAATCTTTGCATAATATGTTGGATCTGAATCTAATTTCGAAGAATTGGAGAAATGCAAGTATTTAATTTCAAAATTTAGGAACTAATTTGTTTTGGGAATTATCAGATTAATCCACTTTATTTATTTGGAACAACAGAGAATTACTTTTGAAGCTTTTTTCTATGGTGGGTTTATTTAATTTGATTCGTGATTTGATGGTGTTGTCTATCTATTTGTTTTTTTTCCAGAAATTCATTCATGTTTTGAAACACTGAATTTTTTTTTTTTTACAATTTGTCTACTTTAGGTCATATTATATGCGCATCCTCCTGAAATTTTTATAAATATTGAGGTGTGTACTTGATTCACTATGTGTTTTCATGAAACCCCTTTTTGATAAAGACTTGTTTTTTCACAAATGTACAGCCACATATGTTATTGTTTGATCAGGTTACGTTGAGTTTTACTTAGTTCCCAACACTGTTCCATGAGAAGACTTAACAATGAAGTTTACTTAGTTGTTGTATATAGATCCCAAAATAGTTCTAGTGCCAACATCACAACAATATTGTTTTAAATGCTTCGTTGAAACTGTTTTTGAATGATATTGTCTTCCCATCTGTTTTTGAAAATATTTTATTCCCATCTTGAGTCTTATCATGTACTTTGAGTCTTCTCGGTGAGGCTAAAGTATTTTAGTATATACATATAGTAAAACACTAGGCTCAAGTAAGTTAGATAGTGAAACACTAGGCTCAAGTAAGTTAGATACTGAAATTTGTATAAATCTTTAGATGAGTGTGTGTACTTGATTTACTAACTGTTATTTAGGTGTATTTTGATAAAGACTTGTGCTTGCACAAATGTGCAGACAAGTATGTTATCAATTAATCAGGATATGTAGAATTCTATGTAGTTCCCTACACTGTTCCTGTTGCTATGAATATAGAGATTAAATTATGTAAAATTGTTTCATTACCTGTTTTGTTGTTTCACCTTGAATTGATGAGAATAGTAATGCAAATTAGCACTATCTTATAAGTTGTTCTTATGTATTGTGTATTTTTTTTAGTTTCATTTGCTTTTTTGTTATGATTAAAACAGTAATTGAGTTTTTGATTAATGACATTTAAATAATGAAGTGTTGGTGTTGTATATAGTTCCCAAAACAGTTCTAGTGCCAAAATCCCAACAATAATGTTTTTATGACGAATTAAAACTGTTTTTGAAAATATTATCTATGCGCCGATATTTATTTACAAATTATATTCAAAAGTTTTTATGATGTATCTGCTCTTGGTATCTAGTTGTATATTTTGTTTGAAATATTTAGTTGTACACATTTATATTCTGAAATAGATCCTGAATAAATCTTGTTTCTTAACATGTTTTAAGTAAAATATCTACAGTTCTTTTTGTAGCTATTTTGAAATAGTTCCAATGTGACTATATTAATGTCTTTATACTTATTTGAAACTGTTTTTAAAAAGTTTCTCTATATACAAATATTTATTTACAAAATATTTTCCAAATTAGCTATGCTGTATAGATCTTGGAATCTACTTGTAAATTTCTGTTTGAAACCTTAATTTTTATACAGAAACTTCATATGAGATGCTGAAATGTAATTAGTACCTTAACAAGTTTAAATGAAGATAAATATAGTTCCTGTTAGATCAAATTTCAAAAAAGTATTGGAATTTTTGAAATAGTGTGGGGAAGTAAATTCTTTGTTGATATATTGTTGTTTATAAGCCTGTTTCAAATAATGTGTATTTAATCATTTTAATTGTTAATGTGATTAGAGATGAAATTTAGCTTTCTGAATATTGTCAGTTAACTTGGTGGTAATTTACGATTTCATAAAGCTAATATTGTCGCAAACCATGTCACAGTATTTTACCTAATTGCATCTATTAGATTAGTCTTTAATTCTATATTTGGAAATATCGTTTTTTGTGTAGTTTTGATTTAGATAAACTCATGTATCTATAATGTATTTGTTAAGTGGCAGTAATTGACTTAACATTCCTGCTCCTTGACAGATAATCTTAGGTACAACAAAAAATGAGTCCATCCACCCGATCCGAGACTCGGAAAATTATGTTGGAAGCACGTGCTGAATGCTCTCGTTCTTCAAAGAGGAAGTTGGACAATGAGTTTGCGGCCACAATTGTTTCGCCGGTGGTCAAAGGCAAAAAGGTAGTTGGAGCATGTTCTACGATAATGCCTTGAGCAACATATAAGATGAGAACACAACATAATCTTTGAAATATACATACCCCACAGCAGGAGCAGTTCGAGTTCGCCGCGCCGCCCTCACTCGAAAACCGCGGTGAGCAATCCTCACACATGTCTCGTGACTGGCCAACTTCCAATGTTTCGAGCAGTAGCACAGCTCAGTAATCTGCCTGGCGTGGAATTCACAGAGAAGATCACGTGGACTTTTTCGATATATAGTGTAGTTCTTTGTATAGATTTTTTCCTCAAATTTGAGAATTTTGATTTGTTGTACTCGACTTCTGTTCGTCTTGCTTTATGGAAACGAGTTTTTGTTCACTTTGTAATAATAAATGAGACAAACACAAGTAGCTTTAAGCTCTATATAGTGTTGATTAAATTGAGAACGGCATAAGTCCAAAAGGAGCAAACAGAAACAAAGATTTCAATTCTTTCTTCTCATCATCAAAACACAAAACAATCTTTTCTATCATCCATACCCAAAAGAAAAATGGGTCGTACTACCCAACAATGCCCCATCAAGACGGTCGTAGTCCTAGTCCAAGAAAACTGATCCTTCGACCACATGCTCGGATGGATGAAGTCCCTCAACCCCCCGAGATCGACGGCATCACCGGGAAAGAATCCAACCTACTATCCACCTCCAAGCCCAACTCCAACCGCATGTACCTATGAAGTCCCTCACCGGCCCCTCCTTCGAGGCCGTGCACGAGCAAATCTACGGAGTCCCGTGGACCGAAGAAGACGATCACGATCTGACCCCACGATGGAAAGCGCTCAGCAAGCCTAGAGCATACATAAAGGGATGTCCGAGATAGTGATGTGCAACCACTAACAGGCTTTTCGTCGGCCACAACGACTAACGAGAATAAGATGCTGATCCAAGGTTGTCCGTCGAAGACGAGGGTGCAATCAGAGAGGGTGCTCTCTGGATCACCCTCGTCGCAACTCGATTTCTTCTTCTTTGTCGCGAACCTTTTCCGTCTCCAAGGAGGTGATGTCGCTGTCATCGACTCCTATTAACATTCATTGTACCTGCCATTGTGAAACCATCTACCGAGAACACTAGCCAACAAAACAAAAAACACAAACCCACAAAGACACATGTACGATTTTAGCAACTACCGCAACCCAACAACCGAAAAAAAAAACAAGGTTTCAACAACACCAGCTACCAATTTAAAAGGGGAAAAATAACAAGGTTTCAAAAACCGAAATTCTAATTGATCAATACAAAGTTAAATCAAAACCAATTTCAACAAATATTGTTGAAATCAAATCTTCACAACGGCTTCATTTGAACGAGACGGAAGAAATCAAAAATTCAAAAAGATAATTCCCACCGAAGTCAGGAAGATTTTTGGTATTTTCTCAAAAAATAGCTGAGATACTAAAATATTTTATTCGTATATTAAATTAGACATTAACAACACATAAAGGTTATTTAGGACATTTTTAATTTGAAAAAGATACTTCGATTATAATTATTAATCTTTAAAGTGAATTAATTTGAGGTATAAAGTAATATAAAATACATTACTTGCAATTATTCCAAACTATAGTATTTTATTATAGTATCAATACCTAAATTATTTTTTTCTCTAAAATTCTCTAAAAATTACCCCTAATTATAATTTAGGTGATACATGCCAAATTGCCCTTTTTATTTTAACAATTAAAATTATATTTTAATTTGGTAAATAAATAAAAACGTTAAGTGCTGCACAAACACGTGAGAAGAAAAAAAAAATGAAGTTACAACTTAAACTAATTAATTTTAATAAAAAAAATTATTTTTTTAGTAAGGGCAATAGAGTTATTAAAATTTTTAAGTTGTACTTTATATTATAATTTCACAAATAATAATATCTTAATAAATAAATAAAGTAAAATATTTTATAACTTAAATACAAAGTGTATTTTATAAAATTTATATTCTAAATTCAAAAACTAAAGTACACTTTTTTTTTTTGTTAATACTCCTATTCTTTACTTAGTTTTTAATTTGTTTTTTATTAGTTTTCAAAGTGTAATTAACAAAACAATTGAAATATTATTTAATTTGTTTCGTGGGCCAGCAATTTCCGGCGATGGATCTAAGTATCTAACCAGCCCAAATCAAACCGACTCCTCTCCTCCCATATAAAAAAGACGGAAGGGTATTTTTCCGTAGTATCATCATCGATCTGAAATTAGGGTTAGGGTTGCTTCGCGCGGAACAAGGAAATCTTCTCGTCAGGAGGATTACGAACATGATCAATCGATCATCTCCCGGTAAGAATTAATTAATCAGAATTAATAATATACTGTACAAATTAAGTTTGTGATCGATCGGCCGGGTGTTTTAATTAATTTTTTCTTAATTATCAGCATCGCAAAAATATTCAAGAACATCGTCGGCCGGATCTTCATCTGTTGGTATGATTATTATTTCTTTCTTTCGCATGTCATTAATTTTGAATAATTATTGTGTTGTTGCTAATTTAACTTATACTACTATTTATGTTGGTAAATATGTCTGTATATTTATGGATGGGTTGGGCAATTCTTTCAGATCTTGTGCTTTCCACCTTGGACAAGAGTCTTGTAATTGTTTGCCATGACTGCGGCAACGAGCACTTACGTTTACGGACTCAAGAGTGCCCTGCTAAGCCCGTATTCTGCGACGAGTGTGGTAAGAAGCACATTCGTATTCCCGATTGCCCTTATATACCTTGTAAAATTTGCTATAAAGAAGACCACTACAAAGGAAATTGCCCCTTTCTACACTCCTACACACGCGGTGAGGATTTCGACAAGGACAAATACGAAATAGTTTGTCATTGTGGCATGCCATTTGATGCCGATAAGTGGATGTGTACCTATTCTCCCCATTCGCCATTTGCAAAGCTTCAGCTCAAGCATTGTGAAATTTGTCAAATTTCCGGAGACCACATCACTTTTGAATGCCAAAAGGACACGGAACTTGTTGCTGCTCATAAATTGAAATTTGAAGCCATGTATGCTCACCAAAAATTCAGAAAAGATGAAGATACAGGGGATTGGTCTTATTGTTATTAGCTGGATTATGGTTGGGAGTAGACTATTTCATGAGTAGTATTGCTTTTTACTAAGTACTGTTACTACCTTTATTCTTCCATGTATTTGCCTTATTACCTGGATTATGGTTGGGAGTAGACTATTTCATGAGAATTGTATTGCTTTTTTACCAAGTACTGTTACTACCTTTATTCTTTGTTGTATTTGCCTTATTAGCTGGATTATGGTTGGGAGTAGACTATGTCATGAGTATTGTATTGCTTTTTACCAAGTACTTTCGTCGATTTATTTGCCTTCAATTTAATATGTATTGAAATTTACTGCAATGCTTTCCAATTATCAATAAAATCCTTTTGATTTATTTGCCTATGTGTGTATTGCCATGGCCTTGGAAATGACTTATTCCAAGTTAAGCCATAAAAGTTTTGATGCGACAAACATGGCTCATAGTAGTCAAAGTTTAAGAAAAGCTAAGGCCAATGTAATACCAGGGATTGACACTATGTTAATAATTCATAGTAGTCAAAGTTTAAGAAAAGCTAAGGCCAATGTAATACCAGGGGATTGACACACAGTGTTAATAATATGTAGTAATATTTTCGATTTTCTATTAATGCCCATTGAACTTTAGATAATATAAGTCTTGTCTCGTGTATATTAGTAGGAAATGTAAATTAGTAGGAAATGTAAATAACTGTTATTGCAAAATGGAACATTGTCTGAATGTGGCTTATGAGCTGCCTATTGCATCATCCCTGTAACTCACTTTGGATATTAATTTTGGGATTTCTGAAGGTGTTGATTTTATTACTGTATCACTCTTTAGGTCTACTGAAGTTATAAACATCTTAAGAGCTAGTACTATATTAGTAAGGCAAGTAAGACCGCACGATAGCCTATAGATGAGTTGTTGGTCAATAACCACACTAATAATCGGCTAATTACAAATTTACCCCAATCAACTATTGGTCAATTATTACTACTTTTCAAACAAATGTGTACACTTTCTTTTTAACTAATTATTGACATTTTTTTTTAGATTTCTCGATTAATATAACATCTCTAAAAAAAATGGTAACATCGAGTGAGTTTAGGAAAGCCAACAATTACCACCTCTTAAAACACACCCGCCCCCTGGCGCGCTTTCACCTGGGCCAATAATCCTTCCTCGGCCACCGACGTCGTCGAACATGGATGGTCGAGATTTGCTTCGCGACCTCATCATCTTCTTCCATCAAACTCGCTAGGGTCCAGTTCGGCTCGTGCGCTGTCGTCGACGACAAACCGGGTGTGGAAATTGACCGGGATGAGCGCGAAGGGGGTCGATTTTATGCAAAAATTCAAATTAAATTCAGAATTAAAAAAAAAAGATTTGTAATAATAATAAATATATTTGTGATCAGGATGTATTGCTTAGCAGTCTGTATGATTTTAATAGATTTTTAAAGTATGGAATAGTCTGTATGATTTTAATAGATTTTTAAAGTATGGAATTATTCAATTCGGACTTTTAAAAGTTCATTAATAGGGTTTTAATAAACTTTTAAAGTATATAGTATTCGATTCGAATTTTTAAAAGTTCATTAAAATCCAAAAATATCTATTATAATTTTAAAAAGTTTTAAAGTATAGTATTATTCAATTCGGACTTTTAAAAGTTCATTAATAGGGTTTTAATGAACTTTTAAATATAGTATTCCATTCGAATTTTTAAAAGTTCATTAAAATCCGAAGATATGTATTATGATTTAAAAAATTTTAAAAAATCTATATGTATCTATTGGTTATTGTTTTAAATAGATTTTAATAATTTATGGATTTTAATGAATTTTCTATAAAAATATAATTAAATTTGACTTTTCAAAATCTCTAATAAGGAGAGATTTCGACATAATGATTTCAATATAAAAACTTAAACATGAAAAGTAAAAAATGAAAACAATTGTTGGTCATTTAACAAGAGTATTACACGAATCAATCTATATAAAATAATCAAATTTCTTTTAGAGAAATTGATCACACACACCATATTTTCGTTAAAAATATTAATAATAAATTAATTTATGTTTATTATATACAATAACACATGTTTCTCAATAATAATACAAATATAATAAATTTATATTATTAATATTAAATTTAATTTTATTAAAAAAATATTAATGATCATTATTCTTTAATATTCGATAGAATATGATTAAAATTCACCACATCTCCGATGAAATATTTATTTTAAATTTGATATTTCAAAATCAACTAAAACAAATAATGAAAGTTGATAAATAAAGAACAAGTATTGCTAATGCGAAAAAACGAGTTCCAAGTATAATTGTGATAAAAATAAAAATTAAAATACTATATTTTTGATATTATGTTTATATACATTTGTATCAATAGTTGAAGTTTTAATTTGAAAGTCTACGTAAATCAATAAAAAAATGTATTTTACAATTCTTTACCATCTATGAAAATCCGGTAGAACCTCTATAAATTAATACTCAAATAATCTCTCTAAATTAATAAAATCTTATAATCCCAAATTAGTCTTTTAAATTAAAAAAAATCGATAAATTAATAAACTATTGAAATTAATGAAACTAGTTGATTCGGCCTGTGCGTTGCACTGGAAGTACAACTCAAAGTTTTACCCGATTTATTTTAATCTTAATATAAGTAAATATGTTTAAATTTTTGTACAATATTTTTATTTGTGTACGTTTTTTGAAATAAATAAAACTAAAATTTTAAGAAACATAGAAAAAAAATTATAAATAGAATTTAAATTTACTGCAAATTTCTGAAAACTTTTTTGTACACAACATTTGTAGTCTTACTCGTCAAGTTTCTATCTTTGTCACATATTAAGAATTCCAATCTTGCTCGGTTAGTGACCCTTAAAACTGCAACATACAATTTTACGTGTGTGAAAACAGGTCTTCTCAACAGAATCTCCACTTTTGACAAAGATTGCCCTCAATTTTTGTTTATAGTCATAGCATACGAAATTATAATTGGAAATTAAAGCGAAAAAGCAATTTTGAATCTGAAAAGAAAGTGAAAACCATGGAATTTAGACGATTTCATCGTTTTGTTCACCTCCGAATACCTTCGCTTCAATAACATAGGTTCTTAATTTGGTCAAAATTAATCGAGTTCCGTTACATAATCCGGTTGTGTGGTCGATATTGCGTGAATAATTGTATAATTAATATTATTAAATTATTTTAATACAAGTATATTTATAAATAAATTTAAATAAAATTTTAAATATATATTGGATAAAATGATGAAAGATATATATGTGACCATTGCTTGGGACAATGTAGTATAACTCGTACTTGTTAATAATAAAGTATGAATGATTGTATAATTAATAGTAGTATAATTTAATGGTCAAAATTATTTTTATTTTTATTTCAATTATCTCACTTTTCAATTTTTGTTATTAAGTAATTTGTATTAATAATTATAGGAAAAATAAAAAAATATTGGAAGTGTATGAAAAAATTTAGAAAAAAATATTACAAAACAACAACAAATAAGAATGAAATCATTAATAAAAGAAATTATAACTAAAACATTAATACAACAACAAAATATAATATTGGTTATAATAATTTAGGAAGATTTGAACAATTTATTCCGTAAATATGTAATAATATTTTGAATGATTTCCATAATCATTTAAAAGTTAGTACGAAGCATTATTTTTGAAGAAAAATTAATTATAAAATAAAAGTAAATGAAAGAGTAAAAAAGATAAAATAAAATTATTTAACATTGTTTTGTTTTTTTTTAAAATATCTCATTTCTCAATTTGTTTTAATAAGTTTTATAAATATACAAAACATAAAAAAAATCAAGTGTTTTTCAATTATAATTATCACTGTTATGATTGAAATTTATACTCTTGAAACATATAATCGGTGTGAATCTTTATATTAACATTATATTATATCGATGTGAATCTTTATATTAACATTATATTATTGAATAATTGTATTATTTGTATTTCAACAATATCATTTTTCAATAACACCGATTAATTTATTTATATTTATAATAATTTAGAAAATATAAAAATATGCCTTTAAGTGTTTTCTAATTATAAATAAAAGAATTTTTTTTTATCATATAAAATTTTAAATTGTTACGTCTTATAAGTTGTTTTAAGAGCTAGTTTTAAGAGCTATTGTTACGTCTTATAAGTTGTTTTTAAATAGTTTTAAGAGTTAATAAGCTGTTATGTCCCGTTTGGATAAAATATATATATAAACTTTTTTTAAGAGCTAGTTTTAAGAGCTATTGTTACGTCTTATAAGTTGTTTTTAAATAGTTTTAAGAGTTAATAAGCTGTTATGTCCCGTTTGGATAAAATATATATATAAACTTTTTTTTTGGTCTATGTCAATTGCAATGTATTGGGATTCGAACCAAGGACCTCAAGTCCCCAATTCAAGTGCTAAACCAACTGAGCTAACAACCTTTGACAAATATATAAACTTATAAAATGTTAATTTGTTTGGCAATTTAAGATCTTATATAAATAAATTTACCAAAAATAAATTGTTATATATATAAAAATATTTCAAAATAATTATATTAACTAAATAATAAATTTGGAATTTTTGTATATATATAAAAAGTAATAATTTTAAGGGTAATTTGGTCTTTTATTATTTAAGTTGCAAGAGCTTATAAGCTCTTTAAAAAAAGTACCTTACCCAATAAGGATCCGATATGTGAGCATTAGGTGGCATAATCTAACCATGCATGGATTAGTATATATAGAGTGTATGTAAGAGAGTAAAAGGAGACATGCAAACTTGTATTTTAATAATAAATTCTAAGTATGAATATATGAATGAAGAGGAGCCTTTGAGCTTCCATGTTCTATACTTGTGATTTCTGTAAAAACTTAATCTTCTTGCTATCTTACTTATAACAAATAGGTATTTGTGTTGTTAGCAATCCCTCCGTTACCAGCAAATATTACCCTCAAAGCTAAAAACAACCCAAAACATAGTAGTATTAGTAATATATAAGCTACATTTTAGTATTAAACAATTTTAAAAAATTGAACTGAAGGGCGTCTGTTTTGGATTGTTTTGAGCTTTGACGGTGAAATGCGCTGGAATTGGAGGGTTAGCTAACAACACAAACTATTATTTATAATGAAAGAAAGCAACTAGATCAAGCTTTAAAGTGCAGGAAATAACAAGTAAATAACAAGTAATGGACATGGAAGCTCAAGGCTCCACTTTATTTATATATCCTCGGCCACCGACGTCGTCGAACATGGATGGTCGAGATTTGCTTCGCGACCTCATCATCTTCTTCCATCAAACTCGCTAGGGTCCAGTTCGGCTCGTGCGCTGTCGTCGACGACAAACCGGGTGTGGAAATTGACCGGGATGAGCGCGAAGGGGGTCGATTTTATGCAAAAATTCAAATTAAATTCAGAATTAAAAAAAAAAAAGATTTGTAATAATAATAAATATATTTGTGATCAGGATGTATTGCTTAGCAGTCTGTATGATTTTAATAGATTTTTAAAGTATGGAATAGTCTGTATGATTTTAATAGATTTTTAAAGTATGGAATTATTCAATTCGGACTTTTAAAAGTTCATTAATAGGGTTTTAATAAACTTTTAAAGTATATAGTATTCGATTCGAATTTTTAAAAGTTCATTAAAATCCAAAAATATCTATTATAATTTTAAAAAGTTTTAAAGTATAGTATTATTCAATTCGGACTTTTAAAAGTTCATTAATAGGGTTTTAATGAACTTTTAAATATAGTATTCCATTCGAATTTTTAAAAGTTCATTAAAATCCGAAGATATCTGTTATGATTTTAAAAAGTTTTAAAAAATTTATATGTATCGATTGGTTATTGATTTAAATAGATTTTAATAATTTATAGATTTTAATGAATTCTCTATAAAAATATAATTAAATTTGACTTTTCAAAATCTCTAATAAGGAGAGATTTCGACATAATGTTTTCAATATAAAAACTTAAACATGAAAAGTAAAAAATGAAAACAATTATTGGTCATTTAACAAGAGTATTACACAAATCAATCTATATAAAATAATCAAATTTCTTTTAGAGAAATTGATCACACACACCATATTTTCGTTAAAAATATTAATAATAAATTAATTTATGTTTATTATATACAATAACACATGTTTCTCAATAATAATACAAATATAATAAATTTATATTATTAATATTAAATTTAATTTTATTAAAAAATATTAATGATCATTATTCTTTAATATTCGATAGAATATGATTAAAATTCACCACATCTCCGATGAAATATTTATTTTAAATTTGATATTTAAAAATCAACTAAAACAAATAATGAAAGTTGATAAATAAAGAACAAGTATTGCTAATGCGAAAAAAACGAGTTCCAAGTATAATTGTGATAAAAAAAAAATTAAAATACTATGTTTTTTTCTTAAAAAAATTGATTTTTGATATTATGTTTATATACATTTGTATCAATAGTTGAAGTTTTAATTTGAAAGTTTACGTAAATCAATAAAAAATGTATTTTACAATTCTTTACCATCTATGAAAATCCGGTAGAACCTCTATAAATTAATACTCAAATAATCTCTCTAAATTAATAAAATCTTCTAATCCCAAATTAGTCTTTTAAATTAAAAAAAATCGATAAGTTAATAAACTATCGAAATTAATGAAACTAGTTGATTCGGCCCGTGCGTTGCACTGGAAGTACAACTCAAAGTTTTACCCGATTTATTTTAATCTTAATATAAGTAAATATGTTTAAATTTTTGTACAATATTTTTATTTGTGTACGTTTTTTGAAATAAATAAAATTAAATTTTAAGAAACATAGAAAAAAAAATTATAAATAGAATTTAAATTTACTGCAAATTTCTGAAACCTCTTTGTACACAACATTTGAAGTCTTACTCGTCAAGTTTCTATCTTCGTCACATACTAAGAATTTCAATCTTGCTCGGTTAGTGACCCTTAAAACTGCAACATACAATTTTCCGTTTGTGAAAACAGGTCTTTTCAACAGAATCCCCACTTTTGACAAAGATTGCCCTCAATTTTTGTTTATGGTCATAACATACAAAATCATAATTGGAAATTAAAGCGAAAAGGCAATTTTGAATCTGAAAAGAAAGTGACAACCATGGAATTTAGACGATTTCATCGTTTTGTTCACCTCCTAATACTTTCGCTTCAATAACGTAGGTTCTCAATTTGGTCAAAACTAATCGAGTTCCGTTACATAATCCGACTGTGTGGTCGATATTGCGTGAATAGTTGTATAATTAATATTGTTAAATTATTTTAATATAAGTATATTTATAAATAAATTTAAATAAAATTTTAAATATATATTTGATAAAATGATGAAGGATATGTGACCATTGTTTGGGACAATGTTGTATAACTCGTACTTGTTAATAATAATGTATGAATGATTGTATAATTAATAGTAGTATAATTTAAAGGTCAAAATTATTTTTATTTTTATTTCAATTATATCACTTTTTAATTTTTGTTATTAAGTAATTTGTATTAATAATTATAGGAAAAATAAAAAATATTGGAAGTGTATGAAAAAATTTAGAAAAAAATATTGCAAAACAACAACAAATAGGAATGAAATCATTAATAAAAGAAATTATAACTAAAACATTAATACAACAAAAAAATATAATATTGGTTATAATAAT
The DNA here is from genome assembly GCA_954870475.1 of Euphrasia confusa. Lineage (NCBI taxonomy): Eukaryota > Viridiplantae > Streptophyta > Magnoliopsida > Lamiales > Orobanchaceae > Euphrasia > Euphrasia confusa. The sequence continues at coordinate 41,130,873 of OX940956.1, read as the reverse complement.
TTAGGAAGATTTGAACAATTTATTCCATAAATATATAATAATATTTTGAATGATTTCCATAATCATTTAAAAGTTAGTACGAAGCATTATTTTTTGAAGAAAAATTAATTATATAATAAAAGTAAATGAAAGAGTAAAAAAGATAAAATAAAATTATTTAACATTGTTTTGTTTTTATTTAAAATATTTCATTTCTAAATTTGTTTTAATAAATTTTATAAAGATACAAAACATAAAAATAAAAAAAAATCAAGTGTTTTTCAATTATAATTATCACTGTTATGATTGAAATTTATACTCTTGAAACATATAATCGGTGTGAATCTTTATATTAACATTATATTATATCGATGTGAATCTTTATATTAACATCATATTATTGAATAATTGTATTATTTGTATTTCAACAATTTTATTTTTCAATAACACCGTATGATTAATTTATTTATATTTATAATAATTTAGAAAATTTAAAAATATGCCTTTAAGTGTTTTCTAATTATAAATTTAGAGGTTCGTATTGGACATTTGAATGATTTAACCCGTGTAAAAGAGCTTATAAGATGTTACGTGTTTTAAGAGCTGCCTTTGAATAAAATAGATATATAAACTTTTTTTTTGGTCTATGTCAATTGCAATGTCTTGGGATTCGAACCAAGGACCTCAAGTCCTCAATTCAAGTGCTCAATCAACCGAGCTAACAACCCTTGACAAATATATAAACTTATAAGATGTTAATTTGTTTGACAATTTAAGATCTTATATAAATAAATTTACCAAAAATAAATTGTTATATATAAAAAAATATTTCAAAATAATTATATTAACTAAATAATAAATTTGAAATTTTTGTATATATATAAAAAATAATAATTTTAAGGGTAATTTGGTCTTTTATTATTTAAGTTGCAAGAGCTGATAAGCTCTTTAAAAAAAGTACCTCCCCCAATAAGGATCCGATATGTGAGCCTTAGGTGGCATAATCTAGCCATGCATGGATTAGTATATATAGAGGGTATGTAAGAGATGAAAAGGGGACATGCAAACTTGTATTTTAATAATGAATTCTAAGTATGAATATATGAATGAATGGAGCCTTTGAGCTTCCATGTTCCATACTTGTGATTTCTGCAAAAACTTAATCTTCTTGCTATCTTACTTATAACAAATAGGTGTTTGTGTTGTTAGCAATCCCTCCGTTACCAGCAAATATTACCCTCAAAGCTAAAAACAACCCAAAACGTATTAGTATTAGTAATATATAAGCTACATTTTAGTATTGAACAATTTAAGAAAATTGAACTGAATGGCGTCTGTTTTGGATTGTTTTGAGCTTTGACGGTGAAATGCGCTAGAATTGGAGGGTTAGCTAACAACACAAACTATTATTTATAATGAAAGAACGCAACCAGATCAAGCTTTAAAGTGCAGAAAATAACAAGTAAATAACAAGTAATGGACATGTAAGCTCAAGGCTTGATTTATGTCGTTTTTGTGTTATTTTTCGTTTACGTTTTGTTTCGTTTGAGAGTCGTGTGTTGTTTGTTTTTATCGTTTTAGTTGATGTTTGATGTGTTAGTGTGATTTGATCTCACGAGGTGTGTTGGAGTGGTTTGAGTTTGTTTTGTAGGTCAAAAGTTGAAGAAAGTCGAAGAAACGAGAAGGAACCGAAGAAACCATAAATGGAGAGCGCCAAAATGGAAACGACGGTCGCAGGATGCGAATGGCGGTCGCCGGAGACAGAATGGCGACCGCCGAAAGGGCCAAAAAGAGGCAGCCGTCCAGCCAAGTTTTTTTGACGAAACGGCGGTCGCCGTTTTGTAAACGGCGGTCGCCGAAATGATTCGGCGGGCGCCGAAATGAATCGGCGGTCGCCGAACGAGGCTGGACAGGTGCGCCATCGGCGGTTACGGGACAGTTTCTTGGGCGTTTGAAGTCCGATTTAAGTTATTCTTTTTGCGTTGGAAAGCTAACTTCCGCCTTCTGAACTTGGGGAAAAGATCGGGGACGAAGTCATTGACAACGGCAACGTTCACGAGTCGAGAAGCACGATCGAAGTTCTACGGCCACAACTTTTTCTAGTTTGAACTTTAAACTTGATTTCGATTATGTGTTTTAGTTTTCTTTGCTTCTTTTCATGCTTTTAACTTCTTGTAATAAACATCTAGATTTCTAATTGCTTTGATGTTATTTTTATTAATGCTTTATCTTATTTTAATTCTTGATCATGTCTCTATTGATTATCGTTGTTAAATATTTTGTCAAGATGTTGAACTAAATTTTCATCTTGGATGATGATATGATGAACGAACGAGAATAACTAGCAATTACTTGATTGATCTCAATACGTCAACATAATCTTAGAATCGTAACCCGATCGGGAGCGAACCTCTAAGTGGATTAAACGTGTGACGACGAGTGAAGTAACCCGACCGGGAGCTTGACTTTCGTGTGTTGGTTGAATTGATTTAATTGAGTGTTTGTGAAATTATCTTTAATGTTTTGATTGTCATCGTCCAAGTCGTTTTCTCATATTTGTATTTTCATTTTTGCTATTTTTATTTGTCGAACAACTCGAATTTAGGATTTAGAATTATGTCATATGCTTCTAACACGAACATTCACTTGTATATTACTCTTCCGTTTCCTTGGATTGATACCGAGTCAAACTACAACTGACCTCGGATTTTGACGAGAGACGCACCAAAATCGTCTAATCAAGGCTCCACTTTATTTATATATCCATACTTAAACATTTTGTAAATATAATTTTGCATGTCCTCTTTTCTCTCCTTTAGCCCTCTAATTATACTAGTACATGCATGCCATTTTTATGACACCTAATGCCCACTTATCAGCTTCTAATTGGACCCTTAGTCCACTAACTTCATGCATAAAAAACCCATTTAGTCTTGTAATCTCGATCGGAAATCTTCCCGGTGAAGTAGTTTTTCACCGCCTGGTACCTTGTTGTTATCCCTTGATCCAATTCTGCCCCGAGAATAAAATCTTTCTTTTCCCGTGCGATCCGTTCCCGTTTGATTTCTTCTCTCTTCTTGGTTGATGACTTTGTTCTCGGACTTTGACTGGTCTTTGATTACTCTTCTTCTGGTGACGTGGTTGCGATATTCAGGACATGTGTCGGTAGTAGTTTTATTGGGTACAACAACGTCGATTTTGATTTGTACAGTTTTAGAAGATAGTTCATGGTAACCGTTTAATACGTATTTAAATTATTTTAATATATAAATAATATATTATAACTATAAAAATGGTAAAAATGTCAAGGAGTCCTTAATTTTTATGTTGGAGAAGTATTGAAGGTGGATATTATATTTGTATAATATTTACCCCTATAAAAAATTACCCCTAATTATAATTTAGGTGATACATGCCAAATTACCCTTTTGATTTTAACAATTAAAATTATATTTTAATTTGTTAAATAAATAAAAACGATAAGTGCTGCACAAACACGTGAGAAGAAAAATAATAAATCTGCAAAAAAAAAAATGAAATTACAACTTAAACTAATTAATTTTAATAAAAAAAAATTATTTTTTTAATAAAGGCAATAGAGTTATTAAAATTTTTAAGTTGTACTTTTTATTATAATTTCACAAATAATAATATCTTAATAAATAAATAAAGTAAAATATTTTATAACTTAAATACAAAGTGTATTTTATAAAATTTATATTCTAAATTCAAAAACTAAAGTACACTTTTTTTTTGTTAATACTCCTATTCTTTACTTAGTTTTTAATTTGTTTTTTATTAGTTTTCAAAGTGTAATTAACAAAACAATTGAAATATTATTTAATTTGTTTCGTGGGCCAGCAATTTCCGGCGATGGATCTAAGTATCTAACCAGCCCAAATCAAACCGACTCCTCTCCTCCCATATAAAAAAGACGGAAGGGTATTTTTCCGTAGTATCATCATCGATCTGAAATTAGGGTTAGGGTTGCTTCGCGCGGAACAAGGAAATCTTCTCGTCAGGAGGATTACGAACATGATCAATCGATCATCTCCCGGTAAGAATTAATTAATCAGAATTAATAATATACTGTACAAATTAAGTTTGTGATCGATCGGCCGGGTGTTTTAATTAATTTTTTCTTAATTATCAGCATCGCAAAAATATTCAAGAACATCGTCGGCCGGATCTTCATCTGTTGGTATGATTATTATTTCTTTCTTTCGCATGTCATTAATTTTGAATAATTATTGTGTTGTTGCTAATTTAACTTATACTACTATTTATGTTGGTAAATATGTCTGTATATTTATGGATGGGTTGGGCAATTCTTTCAGATCTTGTGCTTTCCACCTTGGACAAGAGTCTTGTAATTGTTTGCCATGACTGTGGCAACGAGCACTTACGTTTACGGACTCAAGAGTGCCCTGCTAAGCCCGTATTCTGCGACGAGTGTGGTAAGAAGCACATTCGTATTCCCGATTGCCCTTATATACCTTGTAAAATTTGCTATAAAGAAGACCACTACAAAGGAAATTGCCCCTTTCTACACTCCTACACACGCGGTGAGGATTTCGACAAGGACAAATACGAAATAGTTTGTCATTGTGGCATGCCATTTGATGCCGATAAGTGGATGTGTACCTATTCTCCCCATTCGCCATTTGCAAAGCTTCAGCTCAAGCATTGTGAAATTTGTCAAATTTCCGGAGACCACATCACTTTTGAATGCCAAAAGGACACGGAACTTGTTGCTGCTCATAAATTGAAATTTGAAGCCATGTATGCTCACCAAAAATTCAGAAAAGATGAAGATACAGGGGATTGGTCTTATTGTTATTAGCTGGATTATGGTTGGGAGTAGACTATTTCATGAGTAGTATTGCTTTTTACTAAGTACTGTTACTACCTTTATTCTTCCATGTATTTGCCTTATTACCTGGATTATGGTTGGGAGTAGACTATTTCATGAGAATTGTATTGCTTTTTTACTAAGTACTGTTACTACCTTTATTCTTTGTTGTATTTGCCTTATTAGCTGGATTATTAGCTGGATTATGGTTGGGAGTAGACTATGTCATGAGTATTGTATTGCTTTTTACCAAGTACTTTCGTCGATTTATTTGCCTTCAATTTAATATGTATTGAAATTTACTGCAATGCTTTCCAATTATCAATAAAATCCTTTTGATTTATTTGCCTATGTGTGTATTGCCATGGCCTTGGAAATGACTTATTCCAAGTTAAGCCATAAAAGTTTTGATGCGACAAACATGGCTTGTCATAGTAGTCAAAGTTTAAGAAAAGCTAAGGCCAATGTAATACCAGGGATTGACACTATGTTAATAATTCATAGTAGTCAAAGTTTAAGAAAAGCTAAGGCCAATGTAATACCAGGGGATTGACACACAGTGTTAATAATAATTAGTAATATTTCCGATTTTCTATTAATGCCCATTGAACTTTAGATAATATAAGTCTTGTCTCGTGTATATTAGTAGGAAATGTAAATTAGTAGGAAATGTAAATAACTGTTATTGCAAAATGGAACATTGTCTGAATGTGGCTTATGAGCTGCCTATTGCATCATCCTTGTAACTCACTTTGGATATTAATTTTGGGATTTCTGAAGGTGTTGATTTTATTACTGTATCATTCTTTAGGTCTACTGAAGTTATAAACATCTTAAGAGCTAGTACTAGATTAGTAAGGCAAGTAAGACCGCATGATAGCCTATAGATGAGTTGTTGGTCAATAACCACACTAATAATCGGCTAATTACAAATTTACCCCAATCAACTATTGGTCAATTATTACTACTTTTCAAACAAATGTGTGCACTTTCTTTTTAACTAATTATTGACATTTTTTTTTAGATTTCTCGATTAATATTAAATCTCTAAAAAAAATGGTAACATCGAGTGAGTTTAGGAAAGCCTACAATTACCACCTCTTAAAACACACCCGCCCCCTGGCGCGCTTTCACCTGGGCCAATAATCCTTCCTCGGCCACCGACGTCGTCGAACATGGATGGTCGAGATTTGCTTCGCGACCTCATCATCTTCTTCCATCAAACTCGCTAGGGTCCAGTTCGGCTCGTGCGCTGTCGTCGACGACAAACCGGGTGTGGAAATTGACCGGGATGAGCGCGAAGGGGGTCGATTTTATGCAAAAATTCAAATTAAATTCAGAATTAAAAAAAAAAGATTTGTAATAATAATAAATATATTTGTGATCAGGATGTATTGCTTAGCAGTCTGTATGATTTTAATAGATTTTTAAAGTATGGAATAGTCTCTATGATTTTAATAGATTTTTAAAGTATGGAATTATTCAATTCGGACTTTTAAAAGTTCATTAATAGGGTTTTAATAAACTTTTAAAGTATATAGTATTCGATTCGAATTTTTAAAAGTTCATTAAAATCCAAAAATATCTATTATAATTTTAAAAAGTTTTAAAGTATAGTATTATTCAATTCGGACTTTTAAAAGTTCATTAATAGGGTTTTAATGAACTTTTAAATATAGTATTCCATTCGAATTTTTAAAAGTTCATTAAAATCCGAAGATATCTGTTATGATTTTAAAAAGTTTTAAAAAATCTATATGTATCGATTGGTTATTGATTTAAATAGATTTTAATAATTTATGGATTTTAATGAATTCTCTATAAAAATATAATTAAATTTGACTTTTCAAAATCTCTAATAAGGAGAGATTTCGACATAATGTTTTCAATATAAAAACTTAAACATGAAAAGTAAAAAATGAAAACAATTGTTGGTCATTTAACAAGAGTATTACACGAATCAATCTATATAAAATAATCAAATTTCTTTTAGAGAAATTGATCACACACACCATATTTTCGTTAAAAATATTAATAATAAATTAATTTATGTTTATTATATACAATAACACATGTTTCTCAATAATAATACAAATATAATAAATTTATATTATTAATATTAAATTTAATTTTATTAAAAAATATTAATGATCATTATTCTTTAATATTCGATAGAATATGATTAAAATTCACCACATCTCCGATGAAATATTTATTTTAAATTTGATATTTAAAAATCAACTAAAACAAATAATGAAAGTTGATAAATAAAGAACAAGTATTGCTAATGCGAAAAAATTGAGTTCCAAGTATAATTGTGATAAAAAAAAAATTAAAATACTATGTTTTTTTCTTAAAAAAATTGATTTTTGATATTATGTTTATATACATTTGTATCAATAGTTGAAGTTTTAATTTGAAAGTTTACGTAAATCAATAAAAAATGTATTTTACAATTCTTTACCATCTATGAAAATCCGGTAGAACCTCTATAAATTAATACTCAAATAATCTCTCTAAATTAATAAAATCTTATAATCCCAAATTAGTCTTTTAAATTAAAAAAAAATGATAAATTAATAAACTATCGAAATTAATGAAACTAGTTGATTCGGCCCGTGCGTTGCACTGGAAGTACAACTCAAAGTTTTACCCGATTTATTTTAATCTTAATATAAGTAAATATGTTTAAATTTTTGTACAATATTTTTATTTGTGTACGTTTTTTGAAATAAATAAAACTAAAATTTTAAGAAACATAGAAAAAAAATTATAAATAGAATTTAAATTTACTGCAAATTTCTGAAAACCTCTTTGTACACATTATTTGTAGTCTTACTCGTCAAGTTTCTATCTTTGTCACATATTAAGAATTCCAATCTTGCTCGGTTAGTGACCCTTAAAACTGCAACATACAATTTTACGTGTGTGAAAACAGGTCTTCTCAACAGAATCCCCACTTTTGACAAAGATTGCCCTCAATTTTTGTTTATAGTCATAGCATACGAAATCATAATTGGAAATTAAAGCGAAAAGACAATTTTGAATCTGAAAAGAAAGTGACAACCATGGAATTTAAACGATTTCATCGTTTTGTTCACCTCCTAATACCTTTGCTTCAATAACATAGGTTCTTAATTTGGTCAAAATTAATCGAGTTCCGTTACATAATCCGGCTGTGTGGTCGATATTGCGTGAATAATTGTATAATTAATATTATTAAATTATTTTAATACAAGTATATTTATAAATAAATTTAAATAAAATTTTAAATATATATTGGATAAAATGATGAAAGATATGTGACCATTGCTTGGGACAATGTAGTATAACTCGTACTTGTTAATAATAAAGTATGAATGATTGTATAATTAATAGTAGTATAATGTAGTATAACTCGTACTTGTTAATAATAAAGTATGAATGATTGTATAATTAATAGTAGTATAATTTAATGGTCAAAATTATTTTTATTTTTATTTCAATTATCTCACTTTTGAATTTTTGTTATTAAGTAATTTGTATTAATAATTATAGGAAAAATAAAAAAATATTGGAAGTGTATGAAAAAATTTAGAAAAAAATATTACAAAACAACAACAAATAAGAATGAAATCATTAATAAAAGAAATTATAACTAAAACATTAATACAACAAAAAAATATAATATTGGTTATAATAATTTAGGAAGATTTGAACAATTTATTCCGTAAATATGTAATAATATTTTGAAAAAATTTAGAAAAAAATATTACAAAACAACAACAAATAAGAATGAAATCATTAATAAAAGAAATTATAACTAAAACATTAATACAACAAAAAAATATAATATTGGTTATAATAATTTAGGAAGATTTGAACAATTTATTCCGTAAATATGTAATAATATTTTGAATGATTTCCATAATCATTTAAAAGTTAGTACGAAGCATTATTTTTGAAGAAAAATTAATTATAAAATAAAAGTAAATGAAAGAGTAAAAAAGATAAAATAAAATTATTTAACATTGTTTTGTTTTTTTAAATATCTCATTTCTCAATTTGTTTTAATAAGTTTTATAAATATACAAAACATAAAAAAAATCAAGTGTTTTTCAATTATAATTATCACTGTTATGATTGAAATTTATACTCTTGAAACATATAATCGGTGTGAATCTTTATATTAACATTATATTATATCGATGTGAATCTTTATATTAACATTATATTATTGAATAATTGTATTATTTGTATTTCAACAATATCATTTTTCAATAACACCGATTAATTTATTTATATTTATAATAATTTAGAAAATATAAAAATATGCCTTTAAGTGTTTTCTAATTATAAATAAAAGAATTTTTTTTTATCATATAAAATTTTAAATTGTTACGTCTTATAAGTTGTTTTAAGAGCTAGTTTTAAGAGCTATTGTTACGTCTTATAAGTTGTTTTTAAATAGTTTTAAGAGTTAATAAGCTGTTATGTCCCGTTTGGATAAAATATATATATAAACTTTTTTTTTGGTCTATGTCAATTGCAATGTATTGGGATTCTTCGAACCAAGGACCTCAAGTCCCCAATTCAAGTGCTAAACCAACTGAGCTAGCAACCTTTGACAAATATATAAACTTATAAGATGTTAATTTGTTTGGCAATTTAAGATCTTATATAAATAAATTTACCAAAAATAAATTGTTATATATATAAAAATATTTCAAAATAATTATATTAACTAAATAATAAATTTGGAATTTTTGTATATATATAAAAAGTAATAATTTTAAGGGTAATTTGGTCTTTTATTATTTAAGTTGCAAGAGCTTATAAGCTCTTTAAAAAAAGTACCTTACCCAATAAGGATCCGATATGTGAGCATTAGGTGGCATAATCTAGCCATGCATGGATTAGTATATATAGAGTGTATGTAAGAGAGTAAAAGGAGACATGCAAACTTGTATTTTAATAATAAATTCTAAGTATGAATATATGAATGAAGAGGAGCCTTTGAGCTTCTGAAAGAGTAAATACGATATCACCGAATGAGTTTGTTATTGATGAATAACTCAAATAAATAAGTACAGTACAACAGACCTAGCGAAATATAAGTACAACAGACTTAGCGAAAAATAAGGAATCCTAACTATGATACTACTGCATACAAATTATACACATGCATATTTATCTAATATTATTATTTTCTCGTAACACCCCCCGTCAAGCGTTGCGTGGGATGTAAGCAAACGCATAGCTTGGTACGTAAGAGTTCAAAGGCCGGGCGGGGAAGGCTCTTTGTAAATATGTCGGCGAGCTGGAGATTTGACGGGACGAACTGAGTGCTGAGCTTGCCGGCGGAGACGAGTTCCCTAATAAAGTGACAATCAAGGTCGATATGTTTAGCGCGTTTGTGTGAGATCGGATTCTGACTGAGGAAGATTGCGCTTTTATTGTCACATAGGAGAAGTGGACAAGAGCGAGGGAGTTGGTGGAGTTCCCGGAGAAGATTTGTGAGCCATATGGTTTCCGAAGCGGTGTTGGCTAAAGCCCTGTACTCTGATTCGCAGCTGGAGCGAGCGACGGTGGGTTGTTTCTTAGCACTCCAAGAGACAAGGTTGCCACCGAGAAAAATAGAGTATCCGTACGTCGAGCGGCGGGTGTCTGGGCAGCGTGCCCAATCGGCGTCAGAATAGCTTATGATGGAAGGATCAGGAGAGTGAGTGAAGGAAAGCCCATAGTTGAGGGTGCCTTTGACGTAGCGAAGAATACGTTTAACGGCAGAGAAATGATCATTAGTAGGAGCGTGAAGGAATTGACTGACCGTATTGACGGCATAGGATAAGTCAGGCCGAGTAATAGTGAGATACTGAAGAGCACCGACCAAAGAACGATATAAAGTTGGGTCATGAAATGCGGAGCCGGCACTTACCAAGGAGACGCCAGGGACCAGAGGTGTAGCGATAGGTTTAGAGTCTAGAAGTTGGGCACGCTCAAGTATGTCATGGGCATATTTAGCTTGCCCTATAAAGAGTCCAGTGGGCGTGTAAGAAATCTCAAGGCCTAGAAAATAGTTCAGCTTGCCGAGGTCTTTGATAGCAAATTCAGAATGGGTGCGATCGATGAAGCGACGAATCCAGGTGGGGTCATTCCCTGTGAGAATGATGTCGTCAACATACAAAAGAAGATAAAGCACCGAGGGACCACGGATGAAGTAGAACAGCGAGGAGTCCGACTTAGATTGACAAAATCCAAGTGAGAGCAAGTATGATTTGAATCGTTGAAACCAAGCCAAAGGAGCTTGGCGAAGACCGTATAGAGCCTTCTTGAGACGACAGACGTGTTTCGGGCGAGATGGGTCGACAAATCCTGGTGGTTGTGCCATGAAGACAGGTGTGTCGAGAACACCGTTGAGAAAGGCGTTCTTGACATCCAGCTGATGGAGTGACCATTTATGATGAACCGAAAGAGCTAACAGAGTACGAACGGTGGTTGCTTTAACGACGGGGCTGAAGGTATGATGAAAATCCGAGCCGGGGACTTGAGTGAAACCTTGAGCCACAAGCCTTGCTTTATAACGCTCGATGGAGCTGTCTGATCGAAACTTAGTGCGAAATACCCATTTTGAACCGACGATATTTGTGTTGGGAGGAGGAGGAACTAAATCCCATGTGGTATTTGATTTTATAGCATCAATTTCATCCTGCATGGCACGGACCCAATGAGGGTGTTTAGAAGCTGACTTAAATCCCTTAGGTACAGATTCAGTAGCAATAGATGTGAGAAGGGCAGTGGACGCGAGATAGGTGGGATACTTTGGTTTAAAGATGCCTGCGCGGGACCGAGTAGTCATTGGGTGTGTAGAGGGCGCGGAGGCAGGCACTGTGAGCGGGAGGGCCGAAGCAGATGGTGCTGCAGGCGGAGATGGTGCCGGAGCCGGAGAGGCTGGCGGCACGGGCAGCGGAGTCATAGGGTCTGGTGCGAGAACCGAGGGCTGTTGCGATGCAGTGGGAGACTCTATCTCGGTGTCGAAGCGAAGGTGACAGGGCCTCGGCCAAGAGGGTGTGCTGGAGGAGGCGAGGGGAGCTGATGGTGTGGTGTTGAAATCAACTTCTAAGAAGGAAGATAGTGGCAACGTGGGTGGTGAGGAGGCAGTGCTACCATCAAACGGAAATATTTGCTCATCAAATTGGGCGTGGCGAGAGAGAAATATTCTGCCGGAGGTAGGATCATAACATCGAAAACCCTTGTATATACTACTGTAGCCCAAGAAGATGCAAGCACGACTTCGAGGCGACAGTTTATGAGAAGCGTAGTCCCGTAGATAGGGAAACACGCGACAACCAAATGGCTTGAAGAGAGCGTAATTTGGCGACGAGTGAAACAACAGCTCGTAGGGAGATTTGTTTGTTAAGGTCGCGGATGGAAGACGATTGATGACGAAGGCAGCCGTGGCAAAGGCATCGAACCAGTAAGAGGCTGGAGCAGATGCGTGAAAGAGCATGGAGAGGCCGGTTTCAGTGATGTGACGGTGCTTTCGTTCGGCACGACCATTTTGTTGTGGGGTGTGAGGACAAGAAAGACGATGAAGAATACCATGAGTGAACATGAAGTCCTGGACACGTTTGTTAACAAACTCGGTACCACCGTCGGTCTGAAGCACCTTTAACTTTCTCGAGAATTGAGTACATGCAAATGTGTAAAAACGAACAAAGATATCGTAGAAATCTGATTTTGCATACATAGGATAGAGCCAAGAGAAGCGAGAATAGTCGTCAACAAAAACAACATAGTAACGATAACCTGCAGATGACGTAACAGGAGCAGGACCCCATAAATCACAATGTACCATATCAAGAACAGAAGAAGCACGTTTATCATTCAAAGGAAACGACAATCTTTTGCTTTTAGCCAACTGACAAGACGAGCAAATAGTAGGGCTCGGTAATAAAGATGTCACCGATAAGTGTCCCAATTTATTAAGCAAAGATAAAATATCAAACGAAACATGACCAAGACGTAGATGCCATAAAGAGTAACTGGCTCGGAGATCCTTTGGGCGGAGGGCAGCAACAAGAGCCGAATTGCATTGCTCCAGAACATAAAGCCCGTTGTCACTCCGACCGCGGGCGAGAAGAGCCTTGGTCTCCCGGTGCTGGATGACAAAAGATTTATCAGAAAATATAACATCGACAGGACAATCTGATGTGAGTTTACTGATGGATAAAAGGTTCTTGGTCAAATGAGGCACAACTAACACATCCAGTAAGTCAAGATTAGAAATATGACGAGAGCCAATATGGGAGATGGGAAGAGCGTGGCCATTGCCAATAATAACCGAACCATTACCCGTATAAGGAGCCAAGGAGTCGAGATGATCAGCTTGAGGCGTCATATGAGAGGATGCACCCGAGTCAACATACCAATCCGAAGGAGGAGGGGTGGTATCGGTGATCGAGCACGCGGCTTGAAAGGCCTGAGCAAGATGAGCAGAACCAGCATGGGTCGCGGCTGGTGCACCATGAGAAGAACCTGCACGAGACTGAAGCTGCAAATATTTAGGACATTTGTCGGCATAGTGCTCACCTCGGCAAAGTTGACATCGCGGCACGTATGTTCGACGAGCTCCTGCACCTGTTCCACTCCCTCCAGTAGTGGTGATGCGACCTTGAGATGATGAAGTATTTCGAGAAGCATTAGGCTGGTCGGATGAGCGGGGCGCACGGGACCGTGAGGGGTTACTGGAGGCATAGAATGCAGCCTGAGTGGCGGGTGGTCCTTCCATGGCAGCGGTAATAAGCTCGAACTGGATAGCCTGGTGGAGGAGATCACGAAGCGGAGGGACGGGTGTCATAGCCATTCGAGTGTCGGCAAAATTGGAAAATTTGGGGCCAAGACCGCGGAGAAACCAATGGCTTTTGTCGCTTTCGTCAACGGGTTTTCCGATGGCAGAGAGTTGGGCGCACAAAGATTTAAAACTCTTACCGTAGTCAGCGACAGTGAGAGAGCCACGACGAAGAGACAGCAGCGCCTCGCGAAGTTGGTTGACGCGGGAGGTGGATGTGTTGGCAAAGATGGACTCAAGTGTGAGCCAAGCCGATCGAGACGAAGTACAGTCCAGAACTTCGGCCATGGCCTCCGGTTCAAGAGTTGCAAATAGGACACCGAGTAATTTTTGATCCCGGAGATACCAAGCAGAATACGCAGGATTGCGAGTAATTTCACCGGCGTCGGAGGTGACGGTGGGTGAAGGGGCAGGTGATGATCCATCGATGATATCCATCATCTCAAAAGTTGTGGCCATAGAGAGGAACTGTCGTTTCCACATTAGGAACGTAGCAGAGGAGAGTTTAATTTGAACGAGATTAATCATCGCCGTGGTGGAGAGAGGAGCGGCGGGAGTAGTGGCAGCCATGACGGATGGTTGCAAGCGGCGGCGAAGGGGACCAGTTCGCACGCAGAAAAAAATAAAAAAAAAATATTAGGGTTTATTCGATGATTTGCTCTGATACCATGAAAGAGTAAATACGATATCACCGAATGAGTTTGTTATTGATGAATAACTCAAATAAATAAGTACAGTACAACAGACCTAGCGAAATATAAGTACAACAGACTTAACGAAAAATAAGGAATCCTAACTATGATACTACTGCATACAAATTATACACATGCATATTTATCTAATATTATTATTTTCTCGTAACAGCTTCCATGTTCTATACTTGTGATCAGGGGCGGACCCAGCCCTTGAGGTGAGGGGGGGCCAAAATATAGTACCTCTTCAGTTCTAAAAAAATATTTATTCTGTTCTAAAAAATTATTTAAGAGACTTTTTTCTGACACAAAGATTAAAAAAGTTAATTTAAAAAAAAACTAAAAGGTTAAAATATATTTTTAAGTTAAAAAAAATTAAAAGATTAAAATATATTTTTAAGTTCAAAAATAAAGTAATTGTGAGTGAAATTTAAAAAATAAATGTATAAGGTAAGAACAAAAATGTATTTTAAAGTAAAACTATATATTTTTTAGTGTATCAACTACAGTTGAATAATTCAAAAAAAAAATTGTTGAAACTAAAATTTTAATTGAATTTTTGAACAAAAAATGTTATTTGAACAAAAATAATTATTTTTAATATTAATTTTCCTAATTATACCTTAAAAACTAAATTTTACATATAATATATTTAATTATTAAAATTTCTAATATATACGGAATAAAAATTAAAAATTTCAAGTATATAATTATTATTTGTGCAAAAGAAACTTAAAATTAGAAATATATTACATACATTATACATACATAAATAAATACATATTCAAATAATAATACACAAAATAAATTTCGACGCACAAAATAAATCTAGACGTACAAACAAGCACGTATGCATAATAAGAATACATACTCCTTATATGAATACATACGTAGACATGAATAAATAATTTCAGTGTGGGCCATGGTAAACATACATGCATAAACATAGACTTATATACACATATATACCACATACTATATATATAATACTAGAAATTTTAAAATTTTCAGTGTGGGCCAAGGCCCACCCTCAGCCCAACGTAGGTCCGCCCCTGCTTGTGATTTCTGTAAAAACTTAATCTTCTTGCTATCTTACTTATAACAAATAGGTATTTGTGTTGTTAGCAATCCCTCCGTTACCAGCAAATATTACCCTCAAAGCTAAAAACAACCCAAAACATAGTAGTATTAGTAATATATAAGCTACATTTTAGTATTAAACAATTTTAAAAAATTGAACTGAAGGGCGTCTGTTTTGGATTGTTTTGAGCTTTGACGGTGAAATGCGCTGGAATTGGAGGGTTAGCTAACAACACAAACTATTATTTATAATGAAAGAAAGCAACTAGATCAAGCTTTAAAGTGCAGGAAATAACAAGTAAATAACAAGTAATGGACATGGAAGCTCAAAGCTCCACTTTATTTATATATCCATACTTAAACATTTTGTAAATATAATTTTGCATGTCCTCTTTTCTCTCCTCTAGCCTTCTATTTATACTAGTACATGCATGCCATTTTTATGTCACCTAATGCCCACTTATCAGCTTCTAATTGGACTCATAGTCCACTAACTTCATACATTAAAAACCCATTTAGTCTTGTAATCTTGATCGGAAATCTTCCCGGTGAAGTAGTTTTTCATCGCCTGGTACCTTGTTGTTATCCCTTGATCCAATTCTGCCCCGAGAAATAAATCTTTCTTTTCCCGTGCGATCCGTTCTCGTTTGATTTCTTCTCTCTTCTTGGTTGATGACTTTGTTCTCGGACTTTGACTGGTCTTTGATGACTCTTCTTCTGGTGACGGGGTTGCGATATTCAGGACACGTGTCGGTAGTAGTTTTATTGGGTACAACAGCGTCGATTTTGATTTGTACAGTTTTAGAAGATAGTTCATGGTAACCGTTTAATACGTATTTAAATTATTTTAATATATAAATAATATATTATAACTATAAAAATGGTAAAAATGTCAAGGAGTCCTTAATTTTTATGTTGGAGAAGTATTGAAGGTGGATATTATATTTGTATAATATTTACCCCTATAAAAAATTACCCCTAATTATAATTTAGGTGATAAATGCCAAATTACCCTTTTGATTTTAACAATTAAAATTATATTTTAATTTGTTAAATAAATAAAAACGATAAGTGCTACACAAACACGTGAGAAGAAAAATAATAAATCTGCAAAAAAAAAAAATGAAATTACAACTTAAACTAATTAATTTTAATAAAAAAAATTATTTTTTTAATAAAGGCAATAGAGTTATTAAAATTTTTAAGTTGTACTTTTTATTATAATTTCACAAATAATAATATCTTAATAAATAAATAAAGTAAAATATTTTATAACTTAAATACAAAGTGTATTTTATAAAATTTATATTCTAAATTCAAAAACTAAAGTACACTTTTTTTTTGTTAATACTCCTATTCTTTACTTAGTTTTTAATTTGTTTTTTATTAGTTTTCAAAGTGTAATTAACAAAACAATTGAAATATTATTTAATTTGTTTCGTGGGCCAGCAATTTCCGGCGATGGATCTAAGTATCTAACCAGCCCAAATCAAACCGACTCCTCTCCTCCCATATAAAAAAGACGGAAGGGTATTTTTCCGTAGTATCATCATCGATCTGAAATTAGGGTTAGGGTTGCTTCGCGCGGAACAAGGAAATCTTCTCGTCAGGAGGATTACGAACATGATCAATCGATCATCTCCCGGTAAGAATTAATTAATCAGAATTAATAATATACTGTACAAATTAAGTTTGTGATCGATCGGCCGGGTGTTTTAATTAATTTTTTCTTAATTATCAGCATCGCAAAAATATTCAAGAACATCGTCGGCCGGATCTTCATCTGTTGGTATGATTATTATTTCTTTCTTTCGCATGTCATTAATTTTGAATAATTATTGTGTTGTTGCTAATTTAACTTATACTACTATTTATGTTGGTAAATATGTCTGTATATTTATGGATGGGTTGGGCAATTCTTTCAGATCTTGTGCTTTCCACCTTGGACAAGAGTCTTGTAATTGTTTGCCATGACTGCGGCAACGAGCACTTACGTTTACGGACTCAAGAGTGCCCTGCTAAGCCCGTATTCTGCGACGAGTGTGGTAAGAAGCACATTCGTATTCCCGATTGCCCTTATATACCTTGTAAAATTTGCTATAAAGAAGACCACTACAAAGGAAATTGCCCCTTTCTACACTCCTACACACGCGGTGAGGATTTCGACAAGGACAAATACGAAATAGTTTGTCATTGTGGCATGCCATTTGATGCCGATAAGTGGATGTGTACCTATTCTCCCCATTCGCCATTTGCAAAGCTTCAGCTCAAGCATTGTGAAATTTGTCAAATTTCCGGAGACCACATCACTTTTGAATGCCAAAAGGACACGGAACTTGTTGCTGCTCATAAATTGAAATTTGAAGCCATGTATGCTCACCAAAAATTCAGAAAAGATGAAGATACAGGGGATTGGTCTTATTGTTATTAGCTGGATTATGGTTGGGAGTAGACTATTTCATGAGTAGTATTGCTTTTTACTAAGTACTGTTACTACCTTTATTCTTCCATGTATTTGCCTTATTACCTGGATTATGGTTGGGAGTAGACTATTTCATGAGAATTGTATTGCTTTTTTACCAAGTACTGTTACTAGCTTTATTCTTTGTTGTATTTGCCTTATTAGCTGGATTATGGTTGGGAGTAGACTATGTCATGAGTATTGTATTGCTTTTTACCAAGTACTTTCGTCGATTTATTTGCCTTCAATTTAATATGTATTGAAATTTACTGCAATGCTTTCCAATTATCAATAAAATCCTTTTGATTTATTTGCCTATGTGTGTATTGCCATGGCCTTGGAAATGACTTATTCCAAGTTAAGCCATAAAAGTTTTGATGCGACAAACATGGCTTGTCATAGTAGTCAAAGTTTAAGAAAAGCTAAGGCCAATGTAATACCAGGGATAGACACTATGTTAATAATTCATAGTAGTCAAAGTTTAAGAAAAGCTAAGGCCAATGTAATACCAGGGGATTGACACACTGTTAATAATTCACAAAGTTTAAGAAAAGCTAAGGCCAATGTAATACCAGGGATTGACACAATGTTAATAATTCATAGTAGTCAAAGTTTAAGAAAAGCTAAGGCCAATGTAATACCAGGGGATTGACACACAGTGTTAATAATTATGTAGTAATATTTCCGATTTGCTATTAATGCCCATTGAACTTTAGATAATATAAGTCTTGTCTCGTGTATATTAGTAGGAAATGTAAATAACTGTTATTGCAAAATGGAACATTGTCTGAATGTGGCTTATGAGCTGCCTATTGCATCATCCCTGTAACTCACTTTGGATATTAATTTTGGGATTTCTGACGGTGTTGATTTTATTACTGTATCATTCTTTAGGTCTACTGAAGTTATAAACATCTTAAGAGCTAGTACTATATTAGTAAGGCAAGTAAGACCGCATGATAGCCTATAGATGAGTTGTTGGTCAATAACCACACTAATAATCGGCTAATTACAAATTTACCCCAATCAACTATTGGTCAATTATTACTACTTTTCAAACAAATGATGTACACTTTCTTTTTAACTAATTATTGACATTTTTTTTTAGATTTCTCGATTAATATAACATCTCTAAAAAAAATGGTAACATCGAGTGAGCTTAGGAAAGCCAACAATTACCACCTCTTAAAAGTTAAAACACACCCACCCCTGGCGCGCTTTCACCTGGGCCAATAATCCTTTCTCGGCCACCGACGTCGTCGAACATGGATGGTCGAGATTTGCTTCGCGACCTCATCGTCTTCTTCCATCAAACTCGCTAGGGTCCAGTTCGGCTCGTGCGCTGTCGTCGACGACAAACCGGGTGTGGAAATTGACCGGGATGAGCGCGAAGGGAGTCGATTTTATGCAAAAATTCAAATTAAATTCAGAATTAAAAAAAAAAGATTTGTAATAATAATAAATATATTTGTGATCAGGATGTATTGCTTAGCAGTCTGTATGATTTTAATAGATTTTTAAAGTATGGAATTATTCAATTCAGACTTTTAAAAGTTCATTAATAGAGTTTTAATAAACTTTTAAAGTATATAGTACTCGATTCGAATTTTTAAAAGTTTATTAAAATCCAAAAATATCTATTATGATTTTAAAAAGTCTTAAAAAATCTATATGTATCAATTGGTTATTGATTTAAATAGATTTTAATAATTTATGGATTTTAATAAATTCTCTATAAAAATATAATTAAATTTGACTTTTCAAAATCTCTAATAAGGAGAGATTTCGACATAATGTTTTCAATATAAAAACTTAAACATGAAAAGTAAAAAATGAAAACAATTGTTGGTCATTTAACAAGAGTATTACACGAATCAATCTATATAAAATAATCAAATTATTTTTAAAGAAATTGATCACACACACTATATTTTCGTTAAAAATATTAATATTAAATTAATTTATGTTTATTATATACAATAACATATTTTTCTCAATAATAATACAAATATAATAAATTTATATTATTAATATTAAATTTAATTTTATTTAAAAAATATTAATGATCATTATTCTTTAATATTCGATAGAATATGATTAAAATTCACCACATCTCCAATGAAAAAATTTATTTTAAATTTGATATTTCAAAGTCAACTAAAACAAATAATGAAAGTTGATAAATAGAGAACAAGTATTGCTAATCCGAAAAAAAAGAGTTCCAAGTATAACTGTGATAAAAATAAAAATTAAAATACTATGTTTTTTTCTAAAAAAAATTGAATTTTGATATTATGTTTATATTCATTTGTATCAATAGTTGAAGTTTTAATTTGAAAGTCTACGTAAATCAATAAAAAATGTATTTTACAATTCTTTACCATCTATGAAAATCCGGTAGAACCTCTATAAATTAATACTCAAATAATCTCTCTAAATTAATAAAATCTTCTAATCCCAAATTAGTCTTTTAAATTAAAAAAAAATCGATAAATTAATAAACTATCGAAATTAATGAAACTAGTTGATTCGGCCCGTGCGTTGCACTAGAAGTACAACTCAAAGTTTTACCCGATTTATTTTAATCTTAATATAAGTAAATATGTTTAAATTTTTGTACAATATTTTTATTTGTGTACGTTTTTTGAAATAAATAAAATTAAATTTTAAGAAACATAGAAAAAAAAATTATAAATAGAATTTAAATTTACTGCAAATTTCTGAAAACCTCTTTGTACACAACATTTGTAGTCTTACTCGTCAAGTTTCTATCTTCGTCACATACTAAGAATTTCAATCTTGCTCGGTTAGTGACCCTTAAAACTGCAACATACAATTTTCCGTTTGTGAAAACAGATCTTCTCAACAGAATCCCCACTTTTGACAAAGATTGCCCTCAATTTTTGTTTATGGTCATAGCATACGAAATCATAATTGGAAATTAAAGCGAAAAGGCAATTTTGAATCTGAAAAGAAAGTGACAACCATGGAATTTAGATGATTTCATCGTTTTGTTCACCTCCTAATACTTTCGCTTCAATAACGTAGGTTCTCAATTTGGTCAAAACTAATCGAGTTCCGTTACATAATCCGACTGTGTGGTCGATATTGCGTGAATAGTTGTATAATTAATATTGTTAAATTATTTTAATATAAGTATATTTATAAATCAATTTAAATAAAATTTTAAATATATATTGGATAAAATGATGAAGGATATGTGACCATTGCTTGGGACAATGTAGTATAACTCGTACTTGTTAATAATAATGTATGAATGATTGTATAATTAATAGTAGTATAATTTAAAGGTCAAAATTATTTTTATTTTTATTTCAATTATATCACTTTTTAATTTTTGTTATTAAGTAATTTGTATTAATAATTATAGGAAAAATAAAAAATATTGGAAGTGTATGAAAAAATTTAGAAAAAAATATTACAAAACAACAACAAATAGGAATGAAATCATTAATAAAAGAAATTATAACTAAAACATTAATACAAAAAAAAAATATAATATTGGTTATAATAATTTAGGAAGATTTGAACAATTTATTCCATAAATATATAATAATATTTTGAATGATTTCCATAATCATTTAAAAGTTAGTACGAACCAAGGGATTCGAACCAAGGACCTCAAGTCCTCAATGTCTTGGGATTCGAACCAAGGACCTCAAGTCCTCAATTCAAGTGCTCAACCAACCGAGCTAACAACCCTTGACAAATATATAAACTTATAAGATGTTAATTTGTTTGACAATTTAAGATCTTATATAAATAAATTTACCAAACCTGCCAACACGGTGTGAAGTTTGAGGTTGTCACCAATCTCTTCACCACCGGCCAAAAGTAGTTCTTCAACATGATCTACGTAAGATTCGTCAGATTCCGTGTTACCCTGTTTGACCCCCAAAAGCTTCTGACTATATTCCATATAGGAGGCTTTGGAGGCAAAATACGATACAAACCTCTGCACCAAATCGTCAAAACACTTGATCGAATGTGTGGGTAAGCTGACGTACCATTGGTGGGGAATATCGCCCAGGGTAAGGGGAAACAGTTTGCACCGAGTAGCATCAGTGGCTCCTCGGCCGGACACGTATGTCCTGAACCTGCTCAGGTGAGCTTCTGGATCCGTTTTGCCACTGTACAAAGTAGTTTGCATGGGCTGGATCTCTAGCTGCATGGGAGCCTGTTCGACCTCTGGGGCCAAAGGATCGTTATGACGACCAGCCGGAGTAGCGAGAATTTGATGTTCATTCAATCGCTTTTCCAGTTCAGAGTACTTTTGCCTCAAATCGGCCAGTTCAGAATTAGTACCGGGGGCTCCAGTGGCCCTCTCCGGTGGAAAGTTTGCATGGCGGCCATGCATGTCACTTTGACTAATCTGCCGACGAGGCTCAGTAGAAGTGGCCATAGATTCGGCTCTTTTGTTCAGATCTAACGCTCGACGCATTCTGCGGTTCTTTTTGGGAACGCGGCCAGATTGCTCGGGAGCTACATTCAGATTTGCCCCGGTGGCTGCATGCGTGCCCCTCACCGGGATCACAGGAGTCGTCATGACGTATTTCAACGTCATAAGTTCTGCAACTGCTTCATCTATTTTTTGTGGAGTATCAAGACTTCCAAATCTAATCGGAGGCGGGCCTTTCGGCGTCGACGGCCCTCCGAGATCATAGGGGTGCAGACGGCGATTCCGACGTTGTGACCGAAGTCGACGTCGTCGTACATCAGCCTGACTGTCTGTGGGCTCATCGGCCCCTGCATGTTTGCTATTCTGCTCATCAGAGCTGATCTGGGTAAGCGGCGGCGGCGGCTCCTTATTTTCAGGTTCTGGGTTCTTAGGCGGAGATGAAACCTCAGGTTCCACCATCACAGCCTTACCCATCACCGCCCGCCAACGACCACTCGTACCAGACCCAGTTGATATCGTAGTACCTTCGGTTTCGTTAACCATTTCAGATTTCAGATCGAGATTTTCTGTAACTAAATTACCTGATGCTCGATCCTTCTAGCGCCAGCTGTTTTGGTGTGTTTTTGCTCTTAGTTGGGGATATTTGCTGGTAACAGAGGGTTTTGGCAACAACACCAAAATGCAAATTTGTTATAGGTAAGAAAGCAAAGGGTAATAGTTTATACAGAAATCGTAAGCAGAAAATGGATGCTCATGGCACCTCTTTATTCAAATATTCATACTTAGAATTCATTTTGAAATACAATGGTTTGCATGTCCCCTTTTCTCTCCTCTAATACCCTATATTTATACTAACCCATGCATGGCAAGATTATGCCACCTAATGCCCACTTATCGGCTCCTGATTGGACCACAACTCCACTAATGTCTAGCATTAAAAACCCACTTATCTCTAAACAAAGACTTTATCCTCTTCTCCCGTCAAATGTCTTTTGACCACCTGTTGACTCTGACACCTCCCCCACTGATATTCCCGTGTAATAAGTCTGACACTACCGAGCGGTCGTTCCCGTCCAAGCTCTTTTCTGACTTCTGTTGGTTGCCTTTCTAGGCCTTTTTCCATAGATTAATTCTGACTTGCACATCTGATGACGTGGCTATCTCATTGTTGACACGTGTCGGTGACCGTTTTATCGGGTATAACAAGCTGTAATAGGAAATATATACACATTCTTCAAGAAAGATTCCAGCCCAAAAAATACTCTCTCTCTCTCTCTCTCTCTCTCTCTCGTTTTTTCCATTTTCAGCTAAGGTCACATTTAATCTTCACCAAACTAGTCCTCGAAAATCCCAGAAAATAGTTAACGAATTTTAGACCCGTTAACAAAGGGTAATTTGGTCTTTTATTATTTAAGTTGCAAGAGCTTATAAGCTCTTTAAAAAAAATACCTTCCCCAATAAGGATCCGATATGTGAGCATTAGGTGGCATAATCTAGCCATGCATAGATTAGTATATATAGAGGGTATGTAAGAGATGAAAAGGGGACATGCAAACTTGTATTTTAATAATGAATTCTAAGTATGAATATATGAATGAATGGAGCCTTTGAGCTTCCATGTTCCATACTTGTGATTTCTGCAAAAACTTAATCTTCTTGCTATCTTACTTATAACAAATAGGTGTTTGTGTTGTTAGCAATCCCTCCGTTACCAGCAAATATTACCCTCAAAGCTAAAAACAACCCAAAACATATTAGTATTAGTAATATATAAGCTACATTTTAGTATTGAACAATTTAAGAAAATTGAACTGAATGGCGTCTGTTTTGGATTGTTTTGAGCTTTGACGGTGAAATGCGCTAGAATTGGAGGGTTAGCTAACAACACAAACTATTATTTATAATGAAAGAACGCAACTAGATCAAGCTTTAAAGTGCAGAATATAACAAGTAAATAACAAGTAATGGACATGTAAGCTCAAGGCTCCACTTTATTTATATATCCATACTTAAACATTTTGTAAATATAATTTTGCATGTCCTCTTTTCTCTCCTTTAGCCCTCTATTTATACTAGTACATGCATGCCATTTTTATGACACCTAATGCCCACTTATCAGCTTCTAATTGGACCCTTAGTCCACTAACTTCATGCATAAAAAACCCATTTAGTCTTGTAATCTCGATCGGAAATCTTCCCGGTGAAGTAGTTTTTCACCGCCTGGTACCTTGTTGTTATCCCTTGATCCAATTCTGCCCCGAGAATAAAATCTTTCTTTTCCCGTGCGATCCGTTCCCGTTTGATTTCTTCTCTCTTCTTGGTTGATGACTTTGTTCTCGGACTTTGACTGGTCTTTGATTACTCTTCTTCTGGTGACGTGGTTGCGATATTCAGGACATGTGTCGGTAGTAGTTTTATTGGGTACAACATCGTCGATTTTGATTTGTACAGTTTTAGAAGATAGTTCATGGTAACCGTTTAATACGTATTTAAATTATTTTAATATATAAATAATATATTATAACTATAAAAAGGGTAAAAATGTCAAGGAGTCCTTAATTTTTATGTTGGAGAAGTATTGAAGGTGGATATAATATTTGTATAATATTTACCCCTATAAAAATTAGGGGGTTTCATGAAAAGAGTAAGTCTATAGTGTTTTATTATATGTAAATACTATTCTTTAGTCTAATTTTAAAAGAGTCAACACTTCCGGAACTACCCTTTCTTTTGTATTTTTTTATCAATTAACAATCATAATCTTCCATAATTTCCATATAATATTTACATTAATAACGCATCAGGTTTGTGAATACTCAAATAATTTTCACATCCTCTCCTTAAATTAGCTTCTCCATTATTTTCTACAAAATCCTAACCCTACCAGAAACTAAATTCATTGGAATTCATATCACCCGAAACTAAACTAGTGCGTTAGATGAATTGAATCACCCGAAACGCCAAATCACTGTGTCTCCTGCTTGAAGGAGTTCTCGAGGGCTGTATCACCCGCTTGAATCGAAACAACCTGTAAGTTTCTCCTCTGATGTGTTACCTTGTACAAATCTTTGCATAATATGTTGGATCTGAATCTAATTTCGAAGAATTGGAGAAATGCAAGTATTTAATTTCAAAATTTAGGAACTAATTTGTTTTGGGAATTATCAGATTAATCCACTTTATTTATTTGGAACAACAGAGAATTACTTTTGAAGCTTTTTTCTATGGTGGGTTTATTTAATTTGATTCGTGATTTGATGGTGTTGTCTATCTATTTGTTTTTTTTTCCAGAAATTCATTCATGTTTTGAAACACTGAATTTTTTTTTTTACAATTTGTCTACTTTAGGTCATATTATATGCGCATCCTCCTGAAATTTTTATAAATATTGAGGTGTGTACTTGATTCACTATGTGTTTTCATGAAACCCCTTTTTGATAAAGACTTGTTTTTTCACAAATGTACAGCCACATATGTTATTGTTTGATCAGGTTACGTTGAGTTTTACTTAGTTCCCAACACTGCTCCATGAGAAGACTTAACAATGAAGTTTACTTAGTTGTTGTATATAGATCCCAAAATAGTTCTAGTGCCAACATCACAACAATATTGTTTTAAATGCTTCGTTGAAACTGTTTTTGAATGATATTGTCTTCCCATCTGTTTTTTAAAATATTTTATTCCCATCTTGAGTCTTATCATGTACTTTGAGTCTTCTCGGTGAGGCTAAAGTATTTTAGTATATACATATAGTAAAACACTAGGCTCAAGTAAGTTAGATAGTGAAACACTAGGCTCAAGTAAGTTAGATACTGAAATTTGTATAAATCTTTAGATGAGTGTGTGTACTTGATTTACTAACTGTTATTTAGGTGTATTTTGATAAAGACTTGTGCTTGCACAAATGTGCAGACAAGTATGTTATCAATTAATCAGGATATGTAGAATTCTATGTAGTTCCATACACTGTTCCTGTTGCTATGAATATAGAGATTAAATTATGTAAAATTGTTTCATTACCTGTTTTGTTGTTTCACCTTGAATTGATGAGAATAGTAATGCAAATTAGCACTATCTTATAAGTTGTTCTTATGTATTGTGTATTTTTTTTAGTTTCATTTGCTTTTTTGTTATGATTAAAACAGTAATTGAGTTTTTGATTAATGACATTTAAATAATGAAGTGTTGGTGTTGTATATAGTTCCCAAAACAGTTCTAGTGCCAAAATCCCAACAATAATGTTTTTATGACGAATTAAAACTGTTTTTGAAAATATTATCTATGCGCCGATATTTATTTACAAATTATATTCAAAAGTTTTTATGATGTATCTGCTCTTGGTATCTAGTTGTATATTTTGTTTGAAATATTTAGTTGTACACATTTATATTCTGAAATAGATCCTGAATAAATCTTGTTTCTTAACATGTTTTAAGTAAAATATCTACAGTTCTTTTTGTAGCTATTTTGAAATAGTTCCAATGTGACTATATTAATGTCTTTATACTTATTTGAAACTGTTTTTAAAAAGTTTCTCTATATACAAATATTTATTTACAAAATATTTTCCAAATTAGCTATGCTGTATAGATCTTGGAATCTACTTGTAAATTTCTGTTTGAAACCTTAATTTTTATACAGAAACTTCATATGAGATGCTGAAATGTAATTAGTACCTTAACAAGTTTAAATGAAGATAAATATAGTTCCTGTTAGATCAAATTTCAAAAAAGTATTGGAATTTTTGAAATAGTGTGGGGAAGTAAATTCTTTGTTGATATATTGTTGTTTATAAGCCTGTTTCAAATAATGTGTATTTAATCATTTTAATTGTTAATGTGATTAGAGATGAAATTTAGCTTTCTGAATATTGTCAGTTAACTTGGTGGTAATTTACGATTTCATAAAGCTAATATTGTCGCAAACCATGTCACAGTATTTTACCTAATTGCATCTATTAGATTAGTCTTTAATTCTATATTTGGAAATATCGTTTTTTGTGTAGTTTTGATTTAGATAAACTCATGTATCTATAATGTATTTGTTAAGTGAAATTACGTCTTCGACGTATGATACCAACTTTTCGCGAAGTTGGACTTAAACAATGAACACCAGCTTCAGTCAAGGTAACAGTCACACAAGTTCGTGGAATGAAAGACGGAAGACAAAGACAAAGTTATGTAATATGTTTTCATTCCATTGAAACAACGAAACTAAACTATTACACTGAGTATGGTAGGCAAAACGATTACAAGAAGTTTCCCGAGTGTCGCAACAACTCCCACTAACTTGCAATCTAGCACACAAGTACCTAGAGCTAAATCTCCTAACTCTAATCTTGGCACAAGGCGCAAACGCTACTACACAAACTCGAAGCTCGAAGCTGTCGGTCACGATTCTAAAAATCAGATTTCGTTCTCTCAAAATCGTCAATGGTGAAATCGAACTCCATGGGTTTATATAGGCAGCCCGCACATGTGAGATGATGACGTGGCACGTTCTGGTTGGTCACATGCATGGCTGATGTCACTTCTCCATGGATGACATCACTCTTGTAGAACTTGGATTCTTGAATCTTGGAATCTTGAATCTTCGATTCTTGAATCTTCGAATCTTGAATCTTCAATTTCAAAGTTAGAACTTCAAATCAATCTTGACTCCGTCGATCTCAATTCTTCATCTTCAAACTCTCGTGAAAATCTCTAAGTGTTGAAGCCTCGGAATTTCATCGTCTTCATGGTCGTCGATATCATTGAAGTAGAAAAAACACGGAACCATTCTTCATTCCTTGATATGAATACTTGGTGAAAGAAATCACGTTGAAAGTACTTAGTGAAAATCGTCGTTGAAGAATGTCATAGTCGCTGGCACCGTGCCTTGAGGACAAGCGTCAACGAAACCGTGCCATAGCCAAAACCGGCGACGCCAGTCGCCGATTCCGTGACAATGTCAAGTGCCAAAACCAGCGACAGGAGTCGCCGATTCCATGTCAATGCACATGCCAAAAGCGGCGACTGGAGTCGCCGATTCCATGTCCAAACCAAATGTCACAAACGGCGACTCCAGTCGCCGTTCCATGGAACGCCACAAACGGCGACGCCAGTCGCCGTTCCATGCAAGGTGCAAATCCGGAGACTGCTGTCTCCATTCCTAGCCACGCACCAAAATCGGCGACGCCAGTCGCCGTTCCACCTCATTTCCATATGTGCCCGAAATCGGCGACGCCTGTCGCCGTTCCTGTCATGCCATAAGCGGCGACGCTGGTCGCCGTTCCATGCACATTCCAACGTGCCAAAACCGGAGACCCTAGTATCCTTTTCCATGCACCTGCAAACCTGAAAATCAACAAAAACACAAGTACAAAAACGTTGTCGCCAAAATCAACATTTACAATCTCCCCCTTTTTGGCACAACTCATGAAAACGAAGTTAAGTAAAAACGAGATAAACGTATCTCCCCCTCAAATGAATATCAACACAAAATAAGCTAAGTAAAAGATGGAAAAACATCAATCAAACAATCAATGAAAAACCATAAAAACTTAGCCAAATATCAAACCAATAACATCAAAAATACTTAGATAAAAATTCAATCCAAAAACATTATCCAAGAGATAGAGTGATATGAAAAACATATGCATGGACGAATTCAGAGTTTGATGCATGCAATAACCAAATATGAAAAACGAATTCCAGAGTTATGAAAAACAGAAATGAAAAAAAAAACTTGAGATGAAAACTTGAACTTGGATTTTGAACTTAAGATCTTCAATGTCTTCATTCCTTTGGCGAGCCAGCTGGAGTGGGTTCACGTTCCGGACTCTCGATCACGTCTTCTTCATCTTCGCCATAGATGAAGCCGTCATCAGAACTGGAGTCCTCTTTCTCGTCATCGTCGGTCTCACCACCCAGACCAAAGATCTCGTACTCGCCGAAGTCGTTACCACCTTCATCTTCGACGTCAATAATGTTGACATCAGCGTCGTCATCCTGATCCTTCAGTCCATCTGACGGCATCGCCCTCGAAGACTCGCCAACCTTCGCCTTACCCTTATCGCGAATATCCATGCAGCCTTCAAAGATATCATCGTCCGTCTTCTCGCCGTCATCAGCTCGGGGTACCTGTTCAACTTCAATGTTATTACCTTTGGCAAGCTGAGCATGCGCCTTTTGGATAGCGTCCCGAATCATCTTCAGAAGGAACGTGTCCTTCAAACTTGCATCGGGGGCTCCAACATCACCGAGTCCTCCCCCTTGTTGGATCTCACGCTGAAGTTTGTCAAACGAAGATTTCTGTTTCTTCTGCGCGTCGATCATCCTGTTATAGGCCAAAGCATGTTCTTCTTGACATTGTTCCAGGCCAGGGTGTCGGCATAAAATTCTTTGACGCAAGCTGATGGCACCACAGCACGATGACTGTGGATAGGATGATAAGGATTTCTGTATGACGGAACTTTAGAGTAAGGCCCAAACTCGCGAGGAACGATTCTGGGCTCTTGTTTGGTTTGAGGTTCCGGCTCTTCAGCTGCAGCAGTGGATTCATTCTTTTGGCGCTTGGCCGAGGGAGACTTGTCTTTCTTGACGATCGACTTTCTCTTTCGTTTCAGTGGCGATGGCGGAGGAGTTAGAATCTCAGGAAGTGCATTCCTGTTAACAAAGTCAAACCAAGGCAGGTCGATGACACGCTTGGACGGATTCAGGTACGTGCCAGTGATCTTGACAGCACCATTTTTCTTTAACTTTTTCTCAAAGTCATCATCTGGTGTAAAGCCTTGGGCATGCAGCATGCCGTAGATCAGACACGGATGCGTTAGTTGAAGTTTCTTAGCCTCTGGCCAGTCAGCTTGGCGAAGAATGGTCTCGTCAGTCGTCCTGGCGATCTTGCATAAGTCATTGAAAATAATTTTGCCGAGGTTGATTTGCTCGCCGCAACCAAGGCGGAAAATGATATGCATCAATTCTGGGGTCAAGACAGATTCGTCCTTGTATGCTGTCCAGTTGGACATGCCAAGGCGCTGCAGGATGCCGTAAAAGGCAGACAGTTTGTTCGGCGGCGGCAGTTCGGACTTAACTTTCTTTTGGGTGACGAAAGTGCCGATGGTGAGATCTTCAGCCCGTTCCTCAGCTGAGGGCGAAGTCCAGTTAGAATTAACTTCCAACCTCTCTAGAAATTTGTTGATGGAGAAGGGGCGGAATTTGTACAACTTCTCACGGAAAACAAAACAGCCATACAGACGGCTCTTCGGGTTTGCAAAATCAGGAGACAAGCTGGCGTAAAATTTGTTAAGGATGGGAATCGAGTAACGGTAGGTCAAGCTCACGGATTTGAGCATATGCATCTTTGACAGGAAATCAGTTATGCCGTGACGGTCATAGTCTTCCTTCAGGATAGTTCGATCGGTAAGGATCGGTAGAGTCTGGATGATTTTGTGGCGACGTTCAGCAGTCGCAGTGAAGAAGTCACGAGAGTGTGGTTTAGGACACTCGGAAAAATCCGAGATATATCGGAAGGTATCAGTCGACCGTTGGGATCCAGCTGACCCCGAAGAAAGTGGCGGTTTCTGCGAACTGTGAGTTCGAGACTTGGTGACTTGTTCACCAGAGTTTTTCACACTACCTCCGCTGGCGGAAGGTTTCTTGCCTTCGGCACTCCCAGCTGGAGTCGCCGACTTCTTTCCAGAGCCAGAAGGTTTTGTCTTTGGATCTGTGTCCGCCGTTACAGTGACAGTCGAAGGAATTTTCACTATCTTCTTTCCTTCCTTAGTAATCTCGCCAGCCGCGAGCAAACGATGATATTCTTCCCTACTCACGACACCCGAGTAAATACGGTGTGCCGTCACCTTTTCCTTTCCCGTCTGACGGGCAGATGAGTGTGCCGGTTTGGCAGTAGTAGTCAAGTCAGCTGACGGTTCAGTGGACGCAGCCTTGCGTTTCTCAACCTTTTCCAAGTGAGCCTTAAGCTCTTCATATGCCGCCTTCTTAGACGTGGGCGACGGAGCCTGTTCAAACTGTTCATTCAGATAGACAGTCATATCGGCGAGCATGTCATCCAAATTCTTAGAAGCACACATATCGAAAAATATTCTAACACTTGGAAGAAAACACAATCACGGAAACAAGGACGGGGCGCCGGGTGCGCGAAGCTAGAGTTCCCGGATGCAACTAAGTATGGAAAAACTAAGAACCTAAGAACGATGGACAAGCAGTCAGCAGCTGAGAGTCGAGAGTTCGAGAGTTCTAAAATGCGATGTAAGCGTAGCCACGATGGAATCACCCCAGGGGCTATATATAGGAAAATTTTGGGCCGCCCGTCCGGATTTAAAATACACAGCTCAAGACCTGTAAAAAGCCCATCTCAAGAAGAAAATTTGAGCCCATTAGACGAACAAAATTTTATTAATTTGAAAATATTATTAAAATAATAATTTCAAAAATAATAAATAAAAATAAAAAATAATAAAAAAAAATATGAAAAATCGAAGATCAAACCGAGGGTTGGAATGACGAAGTTCAGTGCCATAGGTTTGAGTCTCCGGAAATGGTCGTGGCGTTGGACAGGCGCTGGATCAAGAACAAGGGAGTTGTGTCGCCGAAACCAGCGACTAGAGTCGCCGAAAATCCGGCGACAGCGATCTCCGTTTTTATGTGGAGACTTGAGTCTCCGGAATTGGCGAGTCGCCGGGTTTGGCAGGAGCAAGTCTCCGTTTTTGACACTGGGCACGAGTCGCCGCATTTTCGGCGACAGGAGTCTCCGGAAATGGTACATTTTGAGTCTCCGATTTTTGTTGTCCAATGTCGCCCACTGTTGAATAATGTCGTCGTTGCACTCAATGTTTAGACATCCGAGATGGTAAACCACATAGCCTGGATATGAACTACAGAAATGCCAAAACAAAAACAACACATCCCGAGTAAGTCATTCAAGAGTTCAACACACGCAAACATTCAAACACATTTTAGTGGAGATTCGAGGGGTGATATTAGGCAATGAAGAGCAAATATTTTCCCAGAAAAGAGACACTTCCATCATTTTTCCAAAACCAAAAATTTCACACGAGGTGAATAGAACTTTGAGGTAATGAAAGATCTCTCATATTAAAAACCGGTGAGATGGACCGAAGTATGTGATAGACATGTTTACTTGTCCTTCGTCTCAGTCACAAGGAAGCAGTCGTGTTTCGTCGAAACATATTGGCAGAGTTAGCGCCGCACAAGAGATTTTAATTCATGAATGCAAGGTGAACACTTAAGGCACTCCGATCAGGAACTAGCATTACTTCAATCAGAGGGGAGCCGGGGTAACCGGCGTCCTCCAGACGAGTTTTTAGCTTTAAATGAAATGCAACAGACACTCATTACAGCAGTCAGAGGGGAGCAAGGTTCACTTGCGTCCTCCAAAGTGTGATAGGAGAGTGTCTTAAAGTTCAGCGTCCATGTACAACCTTTCGAAGAGGGGAGCCGGGGGAACCGGCGTCCTCCGTTACTTGGCTTTATGGATCTATGCAAATGAAGCGAGGAGTTTAAGCCATGTTCACATGTTCGCATTCAGCGGAATAAATACTCTTGTGTCCGAAGACTAGAAGCGGCCTCGAATCCATGTTTGTCTGACTAGACTAATCCACGACGATTCCGAGTGCGTATTCAGAAGTAAAGAAACTACTCTTTCAGACTTCAAAATTTTTCGTGAACTCTTAGAGAGAACACATGCAGAGAGAATTCCTTAAGGTTTTGAATCTCTCAAAGTCAAGAGGTTTGGTAAAGATGTCAGCAAGCTGTTTTTCCGTTGAAATATGCTGTAGACTGACTATATCACGATCAACCAAATCTCTAATGAAATGATGCCGAATGTCGATGTGTTTAGTTCTTGAATGCTGGACAGGATTTTCGCTGATTTTGATAGCACTCTGGTTATCACAATACAGCACTAATGGAGCACTCTCAAGAAGATAGTCATTCAACATCTGTTTCAACCAAAGTAGTTGAGTGCAGCAACTTCCAGCCGCAACGTACTCCGACTCAGCCGTGGACAGTGCGATACAGTTTTGCTTGCGACTATGCCAAGACACAATGTTATTGCCAAGGAAGCAACAGCAGCCAGAGGTACTTTTTCGTTCGTCCGTGTCCGTCGCCCAGTCGGCATCAGAAAAGCCGACAAGGTTGGATGAAGTGTCGCGCGCATACCACAGACCTAGCTGAGAAGTTCCAGAGATGTAGCGGAGAATCCGTTTCACAGCTCTTAGATGGTCCTCCTTTGGATCAGCTTGGTACCTGGCACACATACAAACACTAAACATAATGTCAGGACGAGTGGCAGTTAAATAAAGTAAACTCCCAATCATGGAACGATAAAGAGTTTGGTTTACACTCCGGCTTTTTGTTGACATAGACAAGCGTTCGGTAGTTGCCATTGGAGTGTTAGCTGGCTTGGCATGATGCATCTCAAACCTCTCAACCATATTTTTAGCATACTTACTTTGAGATACAAATATCCTATTTGGTCGTTGAGAAATTTGAAGGCCAAGAAATTGATGCAACTCCCCCTCAAGACTCATCTGAAATGTTGAGGACATAGCTTCTGTGAATGCAGTCACGAGTTTGGAACAAGTCGCTCCGAAGACAATGTCGTCAACGTAAATTTGGGCAACAATCATGTGTTTGCCATCTCGCTTGATGAATAGAGTTTTGTCCACTGATCCACGCTCAAAACCGAACTTTAGAAGAAAATCCGTGAGGCATCCATACCAGGCGCGAGGCGCTTGTTTCAAGCCGTAAAGAGCTTTGTGAAGCTTGTAGACATGGTTTGGCTTTTTCGGATCCTCAAAGCCCTTAGGTTGGGCAACGTAGACTTCTTCTTCCAGAACACCATTCAAGAAAGCAGCTTTGACATCCATCTGTCTGAGTTTGATGCCAAGATGGCATGCAATAGCAATTAGTAGTCTGATGGACTCAATTCGTGCGACCGGAGCAAACGTTTCATCAAAATCTATGCCTTCCACTTGGGCATATCCTTGGGCAACAAGACGAGCTTTGTTTCGGACAACTTGGTTATGCTCATCTGTTTTATTCTTGAAAATCCATTTAGTTCCAACAACATTGATGTTTGAAGTTCGGGGAACTAAGGACCAAACATTATTCCGTGTGAACTCATTCAACTCTTCTTGCATGGCCATGATCCAAAAGTCATCTTGCATGGCTTCCTTGTAAGTTTTCGGCTCATTTTCGGAGAGAAAGCAAGTGATGCCGATTTCATTACACACTGCTGAAGTATATATGTTGTAGAGTTCGTCGGGAGAGTTCATTGGTTTCTTTGAGCGTGTAGTTCGCTCATTCAAACTTCCGATCATCTGGTTCGGCGGATGACGTTTTTGAATATGACCAGGTGCCTCTCTTGGAGCGTCAGCTGGGTTGTCAACATGATCATCATCGTCATCCTCAGTGACCGAAGTGTCATCATTTCCGTTGCTAGATTCTCCAACTTCAGGTGAAGTATTAGGAGTAGCATTTTCGGAAGTCACAGTAGTGGGTGTTGAAGGAAATGTTCGAACTTCAAGGATCCCTTCCTTAACCCAATCAGCCTCTGCATCTTTTCCAAGAAAGTCTTGTTCATCAAAGTTGATGTTCACAGTCTCAATGACTTTCCTAGTGCGAAGATTGTAGGCACGATAGGCATGACTATTTTGGCTATAGCCAACAAAAATTCCACGATCAGCTTTGGCTTCAAATTTCTTTAGAGGATCACGATCCTTCAAAATATAGCAAGTACAGCCAAAAACACGAAAGTGTGCCACCGAAGGTTTCTTCCCATTGACAAGTTCATAGGCAGTGGCAGTAGTGCCAGATCGAATACTTATTCGATTCAAAATGTAGCCAGCTGTAGAGACGGCTTCTGCCCAAAAAGTTCGAGCCAGATTTTTGGAGATCAACATCACACGCGCCATCTCTTGCAGTGTTCGATTCTTTCGTTCGGCGATCCCATTTTGTTGAGGCGTTTTTGGGGCCGAGTATTCGTGGTGAATACCTTTCATCAAACAAAATTCATTGAAGCTGGAATTTTCAAATTCGGTTCCATGATCACTCCTGATCCTTTTAACCTTAGCTTCATGATTTGTTCGTATCCATTTTACAATACCCTTAAAGGCATTGAAAGTTTCATCCTTGGATGCCAGAAATCTCGTCCATGTGTATCGAGAAAAATCATCGACAACAACCAACACATATTCTTTCTTTGCCAAGCTCTTCACCTCCATTGGACCCATCAAGTCCATGTGCAGAAGTTCAAAGGGGGTTGAAGTGCTCATTAGAGTTGGAAGTGCCGGATGAGGAGTTCTTGTCAACTTGCCCTTCTGACAGTCACCACATACTCGCTTCTCGATTTTGGGGAGTTGAGAGATTCCTCGAACTATCTCCCCCTTAACCAGTTTGCTCAGATTGCGAGTGCTAGTGTGGCCAAGTCGTTGGTGCCACAAGTCAACTTCATCAGGAACGGTCACGGAGAAGCAACTATACTCAGTTGTATAGCAATTGTTTTTAGCACGTGGACCTTCCATTATACACTTTCCCTCAACATCAAAAACACGGCAAGACTCCTTATCAAAGCTAACATTAAATCCTTCATCACACAGCTGACTGATAGAGATGAGGTTGGCAACAAGTCCCTTGACGTGGACAACATTTCTGATTGGAGGCAATCCTTTGATTTGTAGCGTCCCTTTTCCCTTGACAACACCTTTTGCTCCCCCTCCAAACACCACGGGGGAACCAGTCATCGGCTCATATTCTTTCAAGAATTTCTTAGTGCCGGTCATATGTCGGGAGCAGCCACTGTCAAAGTACCAAATGCCTTTGTTGCCAGCTTCAGAAGCATTTAGAGCAACATGGCAGAAAATCAGTTCTCTTGGTTGCCAACAGCTGGTTTTAGAGTTAAGTTCAACTTTACTCTTTTGAGACTTAGGCACCCATTTCTTCTTTCCATTCATTTGGACATGTCTCTCAGTCACAGCTTTCAGAGTTGTCTTAGCTTTCGGATTTGGAGAATTGGGTTTCTTCATTTCCTTAGCCACTTCGGACTTTTTCTTCAGGGTCATCAACTCTCTGTTCGCGTCATCCTTCATCTTATAACAAAATGGTCGAATGTGTCCAGGTTGGTCACAGTAGTGACATACATACTTTCTCCTTTGACGAGTTTCAACCTTCGAGGACGTCTTGACCAAGATGGTTTTAGTGCTAGAGGTTTGTCCATTTTTCTTCACGTTCTGAGATTTCTCTAAGTTCTTCAGCAACGTCTTCTCATAAGGTAGGATACCACGAGGATGTTTGACAATATTCTTAGGAAACTGATATGTCTCAGATTCAGATTTTGAAGTCGAGATCGACTTTTGAGTTTTAGGTTCTGGAGACTTAGCTATCTTCTTCCCTTCAGCAATCTCCTTTCGTTTAGATGATTCAACGTCATCCTTACTTTTATCCTCAGGCAAATCCAATGCCTTAACAAAACTCACTTCCTTCTTCTTTTCAGATGTCGAGTATATAGACTCAAAAACTTTTTGAAATCCAAGGCCGTAACGATTAGGATTCATATATGAAGCAGCATTGTCAAACACGGAAGAATTCGTGTTCATCTTCCTTAACAGCTCGTCAGTCATATGAAGTTTTTCTTTCAATACATATCGTTCCTTGTCAGTCATGGCAAGGTCAGTTTGAGTTTTCATCAGTGATGACTTCAGTTCATCATTCTCAGCATCCGAGTTTTTAAACAGAGTCTGCAGCTTCTTAACTTCAGTTGACTCCTTTTTCAGTGACGTCTTCAGTTTAGAGTTTTCAGAACTCATTTTGTCACACATCTCTCTCAGTTCGACAACTTCCTTGAAATACTTATGTTTTTCCTCGAAAAGGTCATCAAATTTTACTTTGAGAATTGTCAAGGAGTTGTTCAACTTCTTCTTCTCATCCTCAGTCTTCTCAACTGAGTTTCTCAACACAACCACTTCGTCACACATCTTGAGTTGTTCATTCGAGAGTTCATAAAAGGATTCAGTCAAGCACTTCAGAGACACTTCAAGTGTGCTATTTTCAGTGATAGCTGTGTCACACAATTTTTCGAGTTTAGAATAACTCTCTTTCAGATCAGCCAGTTCAGCAGACTCGGTCACACTTTGATGGACATCAGGTGTCATCTCTTCCCTTTCAGTTTCAGACTCAGATTCATCATCCGAGAAAATGTTATCATCACAATAATTTCGGTTCGTCGATGCCACACGGAAAATGTTGTCTGCAGTTGCAGTGTCTTTCAGAAATGCATCAAAAACAAAGTTTTCGACCTCCACATTTTCGAGGTCAAACGATTCACCGAAAGTAACAACTAGAGCGTGTTGGAATTCGCTATCCCGGGTTATCAAAATTGCGGAACCGATAACCCGAACGAACCCTTCGCCGGAGATCGTACGTACACCGACTCATCCGCCGGAGTCCGGGCTTTGGAGACCACGCACCCGAAGGCACGTAATCCGCCCCCACCCGAAAACCCGCGAGCCGAGGTTCATACAATCAAACCCTTCGCCGGAGAATGCGCGAGCACCACGCACGAGCTGGAGCGCGAGCCGAACGCACGACGCGACCGAAGCCGCGCGCACGCCCAGCCCGAGCCCCCGTACGCGGGGCTCGCGATCGATTTGCATCGATCGCATGGGCGATCGCTGGGGCTGCATCCGGCAGCCCCCGGCAACAGGTCCGGCGACCTGCTGCCCGCCGTGGAGGGGCGGCTCGATCGACGAGCCGCTGCGGGCGCACCAGCCGCCCGCCCGGCGATCGAGCCCTAGGCGTCGATCGCCCCCTCGGCTGAAGCCGAGGGCTCCCCATGCTCACGCCCGAACCCTAGCCGGGCGATCCCACGCGGTCCGGTGGCTTCGCCACCACCGCGTGATCGTTCGTCTAATCCGGGTTCGAACTTTCGGATCTTCGTTCTACGGTATTCTCAATAATCGAAATCGAATAATATCAAGTTAGTTTAGATATTGTACCTTCGATTCGTTGTTCGGAGAAACGAAATCGATGACCTCGTGATCTTCCCGCGTATTCCTTGCACTCCGTTCGAACGTCGGGTGGGCGACGAGCTATCGAACTTATGGATCCTCTTCACTCTCGAACTTTATTGTAGGCGTTACGTAGGTTAAGAAGTGAAGACCATGTAGTGCTTTTATAGGCTACGAAGGGGATCAAAAGGAGAATAAATATTGGGCTTTAATATTGAAAATTAAATTGGGTCCAACCCAAATCCATTAATTCTTATCAATATTAATTTTATTTATTTTCCACTATATAAATAAAATTGACCTCCCAATATTATTCCATATTATACCAAATAATATTTCTCCAACTTAGTATTATTTATTCCGTGTATTTAAGATTTAAATATCCATGAATAAAATTTATTTATTGCTTAATAAATTTATTCATCTCTTATATCCGAGACTAGTACCACTCAACCTTATTTATTGTGTGGAACAAATCCACTCGCGAGGTTTACACAATAAATCCTTATGAGCTCATCTCGGGGATATTATCAACCCTTCCGGGATACACTGCCCCTTCAAGAATTCACGGCATGCCATATATAAAATATAGTGACCCAACTTAACCGGTAATTAACCCAATAATTAAATCGGTTAATTCCTTTGGAAAATCAAAGTCACTAATATTAAATATACACACCCGCAATTATTTTAGGGATTAAGAATAAAATACTCCGAGTCTCAAATCAATTATCGCCGAGCAATCCTAATTGATGAGTCTCAATCGATCCGCTCAATACACCAAGTGTACAAGTGTGATAAGATAATCAAGACAAATTATCTTCTCTCTCACACAACGACTATACCGATGGATTGGTCCGTGTCCATCTAGGTCATGAGCAACTGTTCGATTAAATACGAGTAACCGATAGTATGATCTTCTGTGCGGGCCCGACACACCATACTAACTACAACGTATAAAATCCAGGACTATAATTTGCATATATTTAATTATAAATAATTAAACGCAAATGATTGTTTATTTAATTAAATAGATTAATGGCAATGGATCGTGAGTTTCCGTTACTTAAATCTAGACATTAAGTACACAACTCCAACAATCTCCCACTTGTACTAAGGTCTAGTCATTTCCTCCAAACTCCCGACTCCCATACTCATCACGTGCTTAAGTTGTACTTCCAAGAAGTACTATGTGAATGAGCACTCTAGGTTGCCGCTCTGAAGTTATCTTGGTGACTACAGCGTCGTCTCCCTCGACGATGACTCGTATCAGGTGGTACTTGCTCTATGTGTTATCTTACACTTATGGACTTGTGATTTCTTACCATTTGCCATCGCACCGCTATTGACATAGCCTTTGGCAAATTAAGAATCACATCTAAGTCCCAGAGATTATCCCGGAGCTATACCAAAACTTCCGCTGCCTCTGAGGCCGCTTATTTGGTTTCCCATGGTAGAGTCCGAAAAGCATCGTGCTTATCACTCTTCCATGTTAAAACTCCTTCTCCTTTAATAGTGAAACACATAGCCTGACATCGACTTACACCGGTCCTTATTCGATTAGAAATCTAAGAGAATGTAATCCAAAGGAAATGTTTGTCTGCTCCGTAATCCAGAACATAGTTTCCAGTACTTCGAAAGTACTTAAAATGTTCATTACAGCAGTCAAGTATTCCTTTCCAGGATTACCTTGATATCCTCCCACTATGCTAACCGCATAGCCGATATCAGGTTCTTGTTTTCAACAATGCATTCATTGAGCTTTCCACACTTAAAGTGTAGGAAACTGCTTTCATTGCTTCTATCTCCTTCTGTGTTCCAAA
Source organism: Euphrasia confusa (assembly GCA_954870475.1). Lineage (NCBI taxonomy): Eukaryota > Viridiplantae > Streptophyta > Magnoliopsida > Lamiales > Orobanchaceae > Euphrasia > Euphrasia confusa. The sequence goes on along the minus strand of OX940956.1, from coordinate 41,090,712 downwards.
ACACATATCCTTAGATAGATGCATTCCGTATCTGAAAGGTAACGAACCTTTCTGGGAATCTTGCATGTTAAAACGAACCACAATCATATATATGTAAGATGTCCAGGAGAAGTACAATGTTCTCTCCTAGAGATCCAAGATCTCAAGAACAGGTCCAACTTCTTCCTATATCTTTCATAATGATTTATCCAGACAACCATCATTTCATGTCTGATTACATCTTTACATTGTTGCCAATGATAAAATGTTATCTACATAAAACCCGAGAAACACCACCTTGTTTCCATCACGTTTCCCATACACACGATTCGTCTATGCTTTGATGAATCCATAAAATGGACTATCTCATCAATTTGCAAGTACCACGAACTCGAGGCTTGTTTCAATCCATAAATGGATCGATTAAGCTTGCACATTAGATGATCTCGCCCCTTAGCAATGAATCCTTCTGGTTGTTTGTCTCGTCAAGACTTCCATTAAGGAAAGCTGTCTTGACATCCATTTGCCACACCTCATAATCCATATGAGCTGCTATGGATAAGAGAATCCGGATCGACTTTATCTTGGCTACCGGCGAGAAGGTCTCCTCATAATCGATTCCCTCTTTCTGAGTATATCCTTTCGCAACAAGCCGAGCTTTAAAGGTTTCAACCTTTCCGTCAGATCCTCTCTTTCTCTTGTAGACCCATTTACCCAATTGGCTTTACCCCGCTTGGTGGTTCTACAAGATCCCAGACTTTATTAGAATCCATAGATTCTATTTCGGATTTCATCGCTTTCTTCCAAGAAGGCGCATCTATATCTTGTACCGCCTCATCATAGGTCCAGGGATCGATTTCATGAACTCCGGGTGCCGAGTCCGAAGACTCACCCAGTCCAATCCATCTGTCCGGTTGTTTAACAACCCTCCCACTACGACGGCGTTCCGGTGTATTAACAGTGACAGTATTAGGTGCAGGTTCTAGTGGTGTATCTATACTCGGTTCGGCTGTATCCAGGTCTTATCGTTCTCTCTCATTCAAAGTATTACGTCACTTTGGGCTTGTGGTTCATATAATAGTCTTCCTCTAAGAACCGGGCGTTAGAACTTATAACGTCCTTCTGGTTTATAGTACTATTTGAACACACATCTTTTGTTCTTCTAGGATATTCTACAACCGCATTTGAATGCGCCGTTGTTTCCAGACATATCCATAGAACACAGGTAGTTCCGTATAACTCATGCCTTTACTATTTCTATAAGAGTTCCATTTCTTAATTTTCGACACACCATTCCTACACAAGAGTGTATGGTGTAGTCATTTGGGATCAAATCCCAATCTCTGATCAGTATGCCATGCATTCCTCAGACAGGCACTTGCCTCCGCGATTAGATCGCAGGCTTTCAATGGATATACCATGATGGTTCCCCACAATAGCTTTGTGTCCATTGACTTGTCAAAACACTTTGCTTTTGTGGCACATCAGGTATGCTAACCCATTTTTCCGAGTAATCATAAAATGAAGTACTCGTATCTTATTGTCTGAGTAGACAAAGGTCTGCATACATCAGAGTTAATCAATTCTAATACTTGTCCGGATCTTATACCTTATATCCATAAAGGATTGCTTAGTTATGTTATCTTCCAAATTAGATTCTTGGGTCGGAAGGTCCACTCCTTCAACTTAATTGATCAAAAATATCAATTTTCGACCTTTGAACTTCTTATTTGAATAAACATGACTTAGCATAAGAATCCACAAGTATAAATGATTAATTAAAGAAATCTCTTATTAGTAAAACGAGTTATAAAACGGTTCGTTGCATCGTGGTGGACTCAGGATTCATCATTTATATATTGCTAGCTAATGTACCAATATAGATAATACCATTATTTCTTCTTATAACCATCAAATGATTAAAAGAAATAAAATATCCATTCATTAGAAATCCAGAACAAAGTTCTTTCTAAAAGGTACATAAAAGCAATAACTCAAAATGAAATCCTATAGAATGTCCTCCACTGCAACTGCTGCCTCCTCTACAACATTGCCCATGTAGACTACGATTTCTTCTTTTCTAAGTCGTCGGGTTTCCTGGAACCCTTGCATTTAGAATGCTCATACCGTCAGTGGTTCTATATCTACACACCAGGTTCCGGCAGATAATACCACTGACTATGTTTTACGACTAAAGAAGATTTCGTACTTTTGATGAGAGGACAATCAGACCTCCAGTGCCCAAACTGCTTGCATCGAAAGCACTTGCTAGAAGGCTTGCTTTTCCCAATCCGTGGCTTTGAGCCACTGGGTTTCTTTGCACGCTTTTCCTCTAGCCTTGCCACAAAAGATTGTGATTCTCTTAACTTACGCACAAACTCCGCTTTCGCCGAATCCTTTTTAAGGGACTCATTGAGAGAGAACTCTGTGAGTATGTTAATCACCTCTTGTCCGGCTTCCACGCTATGTCTCAACATCATCCTGAGGTCATTTCGAATGTCCTCATCAGTTGGGACAACAGTGAATTCGGAAAGCTCAACAGTCTGAACAATGTCTAGATTTCGTTCCCAATCATCACCATATGGAACCGGTGAGTTTTCATCCTTAAGTATATCACAAAGTGGGGTCACAGTCATTCTTAACCTATAAGCACATAAAACAAACAAACAATTTAATATCCGATATTATCTCCCTCAAATAATATCATTAAATCACTAATCACATCTAAAATCCCATCAGGTAAGGCAAGCCACGTTCGTGTGGACGTTTACCCACCCAAATGATTTAGCAATTAGATTTTACTTCGGTCATACATCACTTATAGCGTAACCTCGTTGGGAGGAATACTATAACGCGTATCTAAGTGTAAACCATTACTCAGTACTAAGGTGAATTGTTTAGAATTGTTATGTCGCCGCAAGCCACGTTCGTGTGGACGTTTACGACAACTCGCAACTCTTCACAATTCCCTATAACTGTCTACATCAATTATTCTAAAATCCCATTTAGTATAGCAAGCCACGTTCGTGTGGACGTTTACTACACCAAAATGATTTATATAATTGAAATCCAATTACTAGATCCATTCAATCTCGTAAATCAAGACGTGGAGAATCATAAGTGAAACTCGAAGTTTCTAACCAGTGATCCACCATGCGAACAGCCCTATCTCTCATAAATGAGGGAGCCGAGCAGACAAACGACCCATCTATCAAAGAATGGTACGAAAGTCTCTAATTTGTGTCCTCTACATGACCAAGTGGCTCTGGCTCCATTCCACTCCCCGGGGTGAGAATGAGTCGACTTGAAATCAGCTTCGGAAAGACAAATTAGGCATTGTTTGATAAACTCAATCAATGTTTCTTGTAAGAGGAATTACAAGAACTCTCCTCCAATGACTTATCTATATATACCTCAAAGGTATATAAAAGTCACCAAGAGAGCAGCAATGGAGACCATGGGCATGTTTCCATACCCTCTCCCACTTAGCTTTTTATAATAAAGGGATACGCTATCTAGTGCATAAAATAAACACATATAGCATGCATACATGTAATAAAGCACATAGTATTATCACATAGTCAAAATAATTACTAGAATATTATTTTCCGACTATTATGGCTTTATCACATCCCCGTACGCATCTTCTAGTCTTTAGTCTTCGTTTCTTGAATGCTCCATGTGACGAATATTAATTTCCAATATTTAAATCTATTTATTTTCAATTAATCCAAAAGTTACTTAATTCGAAAATTAAGTCAATTGAATATATCAAAAATAAAATTAAATATTATTAATATTTTTATTTATTTTATTTTCTTTTTCCACTTCATTAAATCACTAGAATAATCTATCCAAGATATTCTCGGAATATTCTAGACGATGTCCATAATGAAATAAAGAAATAAAATAATTAGGACTATTATACTTTTCCAAATTTATTTTATTCCTAATCCATGAATATTCCCATGAGTAGGAATAATCAAATAGGAAAAATAAATTTAGTACTAAATTAATTCTTTTTCTATTTTCTAGACTATTCCATAAAGAAATAATCAAAATAGGAAGTGAATTAATTAGGAAAGTATATTTCCGGTAGGAGTAGTCCGGGTTGGGAGACCCCGAACCACCCCCACTTTGATCGTCCGGCCAGCCACGGGGAGGACCGCCGCCGCCCAGCCAAGCCGACAACCACCGAGGTGGTGGCAGCCGCGGCTAGGGCAACCAGCCGCCCCGCGCCACGCCTTCGATCGGGCGTCCATGGGGATCGATCCAATCGATCCCTAGCCCTTTCCCTCTCGTCACTTCGTTTTCTCCGGCGGTCTTCGATTCGTCGATCCAATCGCAAAATAAATTTACAAAAATCTAAATTACAATTCCGGTATCGATTCTATACACGAAATCGACCCTATACATTTTCCGGAAAAACATGAACATAATAATAAATCCTAAATTCGGTCAACCCCCGAATTTTTACTATTACAAGCATTCACCACCAAAAACGAATCTCGACATGTCCGAGAGTTTAATAAAACCAACAATCACATGACAAAATAATTAAACGAATAATCATCAAGCCATAATAGTCGGAACCCTGCAAGGTAGAACAACATTTATCGAAAATACCGCGAACGTAAACCACGCTCTGATACCAGTTGTTGGAATTCGCTATCCCGGGTTATCAAAATTGCGGAACCGATAACCCGAACGAACCCTTCGCCGGAGATCGTACGTACACCGACTCATCCGCCGGAGTCCGGGCTTTGGAGACCACGCACCCGAAGGCACGTAATCCGCCCCCACCCGAAAACCCGCGAGCCGAGGTTCATACAATCAAACCCTTCGCCGGAGAATGCGCGAGCACCACGCACGAGCTGGAGCGCGAGCCGAACGCACGACGCGACCGAAGCCGCGCGCACGCCCAGCCCGAGCCCCCGTACGCGGGGCTCGCGATCGATTTGCATCGATCGCATGGGCGATCGCTGGGGCTGCATCCGGCAGCCCCCGGCAACAGGTCCGGCGACCTGCTGCCCGCCGTGGAGGGGCGGCTCGATCGACGAGCCGCTGCGGGCGCACCAGCCGCCCGCCCGGCGATCGAGCCCTAGGCGTCGATCGCCCCCTCGGCTGAAGCCGAGGGCTCCCCATGCTCACGCCCGAACCCTAGCCGGGCGATCCCACGCGGTCCGGTGGCTTCGCCACCACCGCGTGATCGTTCGTCTAATCCGGGTTCGAACTTTCGGATCTTCGTTCTACGGTATTCTCAATAATCGAAATCGAATAATATCAAGTTAGTTTAGATATTGTACCTTCGATTCGTTGTTCGGAGAAACGAAATCGATGACCTCGTGATCTTCCCGCGTATTCCTTGCACTCCGTTCGAACGTCGGGTGGGCGACGAGCTATCGAACTTATGGATCCTCTTCACTCTCGAACTTTATTGTAGGCGTTACGTAGGTTAAGAAGTGAAGACCATGTAGTGCTTTTATAGGCTACGAAGGGGATCAAAAGGAGAATAAATATTGGGCTTTAATATTGAAAATTAAATTGGGTCCAACCCAAATCCATTAATTCTTATCAATATTAATTTTATTTATTTTCCACTATATAAATAAAATTGACCTCCCAATATTATTCCATATTATACCAAATAATATTTCTCCAACTTAGTATTATTTATTCCGTGTATTTAAGATTTAAATATCCATGAATAAAATTTATTTATTGCTTAATAAATTTATTCATCTCTTATATCCGAGACTAGTACCACTCAACCTTATTTATTGTGTGGAACAAATCCACTCGCGAGGTTTACACAATAAATCCTTATGAGCTCATCTCGGGGATATTATCAACCCTTCCGGGATACACTGCCCCTTCAAGAATTCACGGCATGCCATATATAAAATATAGTGACCCAACTTAACCGGTAATTAACCCAATAATTAAATCGGTTAATTCCTTTGGAAAATCAAAGTCACTAATATTAAATATACACACCCGCAATTATTTTAGGGATTAAGAATAAAATACTCCGAGTCTCAAATCAATTATCGCCGAGCAATCCTAATTGATGAGTCTCAATCGATCCGCTCAATACACCAAGTGTACAAGTGTGATAAGATAATCAAGACAAATTATCTTCTCTCTCACACAACGACTATACCGATGGATTGGTCCGTGTCCATCTAGGTCGTGAGCAACTGTTCGATTAAATACGAGTAACCGATAGTATGATCTTCTGTGCGGGCCCGACACACCATACTAACTACAACGTATAAAATCCAGGACTATAATTTGCATATATTTAATTATAAATAATTAAACGCAAATGATTGTTTATTTAATTAAATAGATTAATGGCAATGGATCGTGAGTTTCCGTTACTTAAATCTAGACATTAAGTACACAACTCCAACAGAGCGTTGTCTTCATCATCATCAGAATCGTTGTCCTCAGACTTGTCGTTCTCAGAAATGACATCCTCATCGTCAATCACAACATAGCTAACTGGTAGCTTCTTCTTTCGATGTAAGTTCGGGCATTCGTTTTTGACATGCCCATACCCTTTGCACTCGTAGCATTGCATTTTGGAAACATCTTTGCTAGCAGAGGAGTACGGCGAGAGTTTAGTCCCCTTGAACTTTTTGTCAGACGACGATCCCTGATTTCGGTTGTCAGGAGTGTTCGGATACGAGTTAGAACTTTTCTGAAATTTTCGAAAGTTTCGAGCACGGTTCTTCCTCTTAAATTCTTGTTTCACGAGATAGGTGACTATCTCAGTCAGTGCAGCCAGTTTGTCCGGATTATTTGAGTTCATCAGTTTTTCAATTTCTTCAGCTTCCTCATCATCGGATTCACCCAGATCAGCAGAAAAACTACTTTCAGTTTTCTCATTTTTCGAATGAGTCTTTCGAGAGTTAGAGCTTCTTGAACTCTTTCCTTTCTCTGAGATTTTGAGAGCAGTCATCGGTTCGTAGACAAGAGACATGTCTGGGTTGCTTCGAACTTTGAGAGTCAGGTCATAGTTTCTCAAATCAGCCATCAAGTCGGCATAGTCCCAGTTTTGGTTCTCGTCATTGCGTGCTTCGATAGTCAGCACCTTGCTTTCGAACCTAGTGCTAACACTGGAGAGAACTTTCTCATATACCATGGGAGCAGGAAAAATTTCACCAAGTTCAAAAGCTTCATTCACATATCTCATGATCTTGTCCAAGTAGTCATTGATGTCTTCATCTTCCCTCATTCGGAGTTGATGGAATTGAGCAGTAATAGTTCGGATTTTCGATCGCTTAACAGCATGACTTCCCTCACAAGTTCTTTGTAACGTTTCCCATGCATCTCTGGCAGATGTGCAATTCTTGACCAGCTGATACATACTGAGGTCTAGCCATTCACAGATGATAAGTAAGGCTTTGCTGTTAGCCGTGGACAAGTCATGTTCCTCTCTCGTCCAACTACGTTCCGGTTTCGGAATTCTCACGCCATCGGCGTCTTCCGTATATGGGCGTTCCCATCCTTCTAACACTGCCATCCAAGATCTGGAATCAAAACCCTTAATCCTAGCAGAAACTTTGGCCTTCCAATTTGAGTAGTTCTGATGAGTAAGCATAATCGGTTTCTGGACAAACATGGACGACTCCATTGTAGCGGAATTATGAAGTCAAGTAACGGATCACGTCTTATACGTATGACGTCCCTCTCTGATACCAATTGAAATTACATCTTCGACGTATGATACCAACTTTTCGCGAAGTTGGACTTAAACAATGAACACCAGCTTCAGTCAAGGTAACAATCACACAAGTTCGTGGAATGAAAGACGGAAGACAAAGACAAAGTTATGTAATATGTTTTCATTCCATTGAAACAACGAAACTAAACTATTACACTGAGTATGGTAGGCAAAACGATTACAAGAAGTTTCCCGAGTGTCGCAACAACTCCCACTAACTTGCAATCTAGCACACAAGTACCTAGAGCTAAATCTCCTAACTCTAATCTTGGCACAAGGCGCAAACGCTACTACACAAACTCGAAGCTCGAAGCTGTCGGTCACGATTCTAAAAATCAGATTTCGTTCTCTCAAAATCGTCAATGGTGAAATCGAACTCCATGGGTTTATATAGGCAGCCCGCACATGTGAGATGATGACGTGGCACGTTCTGGTTGGTCACATGCATGGCTGATGTCACTTCTCCATGGATGACATCACTCTTGTAGAACTTGGATTCTTGAATCTTGGAATCTTGAATCTTCGATTCTTGAATCTTCGAATCTTGAATCTTCAATTTCAAAGTTAGAACTTCAAATCAATCTTGACTCCGTCGATCTCAATTCTTCATCTTCAAACTCTCGTGAAAATCTCTAAGTGTTGAAGCCTCGGAATTTCATCGTCTTCATGGTCGTCGATACCATTGAAGTAGAAAAAACACGGAACCATTCTTCATTCCTTGATATGAATACTTGGTGAAAGAAATCACGTTGAAAGTACTTAGTGAAAATCGTCGTTGAAGAATGTCATAGTCGCTGGCACCGTGCCTTGAGGACAAGCGTCAACGAAACCGTGCCATAGCCAAAACCGGCGACGCCAGTCGCCGATTCCGTGACAATGTCAAGTGCCAAAACCAGCGACAGGAGTCGCCGATTCCATGTCAATGCACATGCCAAAAGCGGCGACTGGAGTCGCCGATTCCATGTCCAAACCAAATGTCACAAACGGCGACTCCAGTCGCCGTTCCATGGAACGCCACAAACGGCGACGCCAGTCGCCGTTCCATGCAAGGTGCAAATCCGGAGACTGCTGTCTCCATTCCTAGCCACGCACCAAAATCGGCGACGCCAGTCGCCGTTCCACCTCATTTCCATATGTGCCCGAAATCGGCGACGCCTGTCGCCGTTCCTGTCATGCCATAAGCGGCGACGCTGGTCGCCGTTCCATGCACATTCCATCGTGCCAAAACCGGAGACCCTAGTCTCCTTTTCCATGCACCTGCAAACCTGAAAATCAACAAAAACACAAGTACAAAAACGTTGTCGCCAAAATCAACATTTACATTAAGTGGTAGTAATTAGTGGCAGTAATTGACTTAACATTCCTGCTCCTTGACAGATAATCTTAGGTACAACAAAAAATGAGTCCATCCACCCGATCCGAGACTCGGAAAATTATGTTGGAAGCACGTGCTGAATGCTCTCGTTCTTCAAAGAGGAAGTTGGACAATGAGTTTGCGGCCACAATTGTTTCGCCGGTGGTCAAAGGCAAAAAGGTAGTTGGAGCATGTTCTACGATAATGCCTTGAGCAACATATAAGATGAGAACACAACATAATCTTTGAAATATACATACCCCACAGCAGGAGCAGTTCGAGTTCGCCGCGCCGCCCTCACTCGAAAACCGCGGTGAGCAATCCTCACACATGTCGCGTGACTGGCCAACTTCCAATGTTTCGAGCAGTAGCACAGCTCAGTAATCTGCCTGGCGTGGAATTCACAGAGAAGATCACGTGGACTTTTTCGATATATAGTGTAGTTCTTTGTATAGATTTTTTCCTCAAATTTGAGAATTTTGATTTGTTGTACTCGGCTTCTGTTCGTCTTGCTTTATGGAAACGAGTTTTTGTTCACTTTGTAATAATAAATGAGACAAACACAAGTAGCTTTAAGCTCTATATAGTGTTGATTAAATTGAGAACGGCATAAGTCCAAAAGGAGCAAACAGAAACAAAGATTTCAATTCTTTCTTCTCATCATCAAAACACAAAACAATCTTTTCTATCATCCATACCCAAAAGAAAAATGGGTCGTACTACCCAACAATGCCCCATCAAGACGGTCGTAGTCCTAGTCCAAGAAAACTGATCCTTCGACCACATGCTCGGATGGATGAAGTCCCTCAACCCCCCGAGATCGACGGCATCACCGGGAAAGAATCCAACCTACTATCCACCTCCAAGCCCAACTCCAACCGCATGTACCTATGAAGTCCCTCACCGGCCCCTCCTTCGAGGCCGTGCACGAGCAAATCTACGGAGTCCCCTAAATTATTTTTTTCTCTAAAATTCTCTAAAAATTACCCCTAATTATAATTTAGGTGATACATGCCAAATTGCCCTTTTTATTTTAACAATTAAAATTATATTTTAATTTGGTAAATAAATAAAAACGTTAAGTGCTGCACAAACACGTGAGAAGAAAAATAATAAATCTGCAAAAAAAAAATGAAGTTACAATTTAAACTAATTAATTTTAATAAAAAAATTATTTTTTTAGTAAGGGCAATAGAGTTATTAAAATTTTTAAGTTGTACTTTATATTATAATTTCACAAATAATAATATCTTAATAAATAAATAAAGTAAAATATTTTATAACTTAAATACAAAGTGTATTTTATAAAATTTATATTCTAAATTCAAAAACTAAAGTACACTTTTTTTTTGTTAATACTCCTATTCTTTACTTAGTTTTTATTGAAATTTGAAGCCATGTATGCTCACCAAAAATTCAGAAAAGATGAAGATACAGGGGATTGGTCTTATTGTTATTAGCTTGATTATGGTTGGGAGTAGACTATTTCATGAGTAGTATTGCTTTTTACTAAGTACTGTTACTACCTTTATTCTTCCATGTATTTGCCTTATTACCTGGATTATGGTTGGGAGTAGACTATTTCATGAGAATTGTATTGCTTTTTTACCAAGTACTGTTACTACCTTTATTCTTTGTTGTATTTGCCTTATTAGCTGGATTATGGTTGGGAGTAGACTATGTCATGAGTATTGTATTGCTTTTTACCAAGTACTTTCGTCGATTTATTTGCCTTCAATTTAATATGTATTGAAATTTACTGCAATGCTTTCCAATTATCAATAAAATCCTTTTGATTTATTTGCCTATGTGTGTATTGCCATGGCCTTGGAAATGACTTATTCCAAGTTAAGCCATAAAAGTTTTGATGCGACAAACATGGCTTGTCATAGTAGTCAAAGTTTAAGAAAAGCTAAGGCCAATGTAATACCAGGGATTGACACTTTGTTAATAATTCATAGTAGTCAAAGTTTAAGAAAAGCTAAGGCCAATGTAATACCAGGGGATTGACACACAGTGTTAATAATATGTAGTAATATTTCCGATTTTCTATTAATGCCCATTGAACTTTAGATAATATAAGTCTTGTGTCGTGTATATTAGTAGGAAATGTAAATTAGTAGGAAATGTAAATAACTGTTATTGCAAAATGGAACATTGTCTGAATGTGGCTTATGAGCTGCCTACTGCATCATCCCTGTAACTCACTTTGGATATTAATTTTGGGATTTCTGAAGGTGTTGATTTTATTACTGTATCACTCTTTAGGTTTACTGAAGTTATAAACATCTTAAGAGCTAGTACTATATTAGTAAGGCAAGTAAGACCGCACGATAGCCTATAGATGAGTTGTTGGTCAATAACCACACTAATAATTGGCTAATTATAAATTTACCTCAATCAACTATTGGTCAATTATTATTACTTTTCAAACAAATGTGTACACTTTCTTTTTAACTAATTATTGACATTTTTTTTTTAGATTTCTCGATTAATATAACATCTCTAAAAAAAATGGTAACATCGAGTGAGTTTAGGAAAGCCAACAATTACCACCTCTTAAAACACACCCGCCCCCTGGCGCGCTTTCACCTGGGCCAATAATCCTTCCTCGGCCACCGACGTCGTCGAACATGGATGGTCGAGATTTGCTTCGCGACCTCATCATCTTCTTCCATCAAACTCGCTAGGGTCCAGTTCGGCTCGTGCGCTGTCGTCGACGACAAACCGGGTGTGGAAATTGACCGGGATGAGCGCGAAGGGGGTCGATTTTATGCAAAAATTCAAATTAAATTCAGAATTAAAAAAAAAGATTTGTAATAATAATAAATATATTTGTGATCAGGATGTATTGCTTAGCAGTCTGTATGATTTTAATAGATTTTTAAAGTATGGAATAGTCTGTATGATTTTAATAGATTTTTAAAGTATGGAATTATTCAATTCGGACTTTTAAAAGTTCATTAATAGGGTTTTAATAAACTTTTAAAGTATATAGTATTCGATTCGAATTTTTAAAAGTTCATTAAAATCCAAAAATATCTATTATAATTTTAAAAAGTTTTAAAGTATAGTATTATTCAATTCGGACTTTTAAAAGTTCATTAATAGGGTTTTAATGAACTTTTAAATATAGTATTCCATTCGAATTTTTAAAAGTTCATTAAAATCCGAAGATATGTATTATGATTTAAAAAATTTTAAAAAATCTATATGTATCTATTGGTTATTGATTTAAATAGATTTTAATAATTTATGGATTTTAATGAATTTTCTATAAAAATATAATTAAATTTGACTTTTCAAAATCTCTAATAAGGAGAGATTTCGACATAATGATTTCAATATAAAAACTTAAACATGAAAAGTAAAAAATGAAAACAATTGTTGGTCATTTAACAAGAGTATTACACGAATCAATCTATATAAAATAATCAAATTTCTTTTAGAGAAATTGATCACACACACCATATTTTCGTTAAAAATATTAATAATAAATTAATTTATGTTTATTATATACAATAACACATGTTTCTCAATAATAATACAAATATAATAAATTTATATTATTAATATTAAATTTAATTTTATTAAAAAAATATTAATGATCATTATTCTTTAATATTCGATAGAATATGATTAAAATTCACCACATCTCCGATGAAATATTTATTTTAAATTTGATATTTCAAAATCAACTAAAACAAATAATGAAAGTTGATAAATAAAGAACAAGTATTGCTAATGCGAAAAAACGAGTTCCAAGTATAATTGTGATAAAAATAAAAATTAAAATACTATATTTTTGATATTATGTTTATATACATTTGTATCAATAGTTGAAGTTTTAATTTGAAAGTCTACGTAAATCAATAAAAAAATGTATTTTACAATTCTTTACCATCTATGAAAATCCGGTAGAACCTCTATAAATTAATACTCAAATAATCTCTCTAAATTAATAAAATCTTATAATCCCAAATTAGTCTTTTAAATTAAAAAAAATCGATAAATTAATAAACTATTGAAATTAATGAAACTAGTTGATTCGGCCCGTGCGTTGCACTGGAAGTACAACTCAAAGTTTTATCCGATTTATTTTAATCTTAATATAAGTAAATATGTTTAAATTTTTGTACAATATTTTTATTTGTGTACGTTTTTTGAAATAAATAAAACTAAAATTTTAAGAAACATAGAAAAAAAATTATAAATAGAATTTAAATTTACTGCAAATTTCTGAAAACCTTTTTGTACACAACATTTGTAGTCTTACTCGTCAAGTTTCTATCTTTGTCACATATTAAGAATTCCAATCTTGCTCGGTTAGTGACCCTTAAAACTGCAACATACAATTTTACGTGTGTGAAAACAGGTCTTCTCAACAGAATCTCCACTTTTGACAAAGATTGCCCTCAATTTTTGTTTATAGTCATAGCATACGAAATTATAATTGGAAATTAAAGCGAAAAAGCAATTTTGAATCTGAAAAGAAAGTGACAACCATGGAATTTAGACGATTTCATCGTTTTGTTCACCTCCTAATACCTTCGCTTCAATAACATAGGTTCTTAATTTGGTCAAAATTAATCGAGTTCCGTTACATAATCCGGTTGTGTGGTCGATATTGCGTGAATAATTGTATAATTAATATTATTAAATTATTTTAATACAAGTATATTTATAAATAAATTTAAATAAAATTTTAAATATATATTGGATAAAATGATGAAAGATATATATGTGACCATTGCTTGGGACAATGTAGTATAACTCGTACTTGTTAATAATAAAGTATGAATGATTGTATAATTAATAGTAGTATAATTTAATGGTCAAAATTATTTTTATTTTTATTTCAATTATCTCACTTTTCAATTTTTGTTATTAAGTAATTTGTATTAATAATTATAGGAAAAATAAAAAAATATTGGAAGTGTATGAAAAAATTTAGAAAAAAATATTACAAAACAACAACAAATAAGAATGAAATCATTAATAAAAGAAATTATAACTAAAACATTAATACAACAACAAAATATAATATTGGTTATAATAATTTAGGAAGATTTGAACAATTTATTCCGTAAATATGTAATAATATTTTGAATGATTTCCATAATCATTTAAAAGTTAGTACGAAGCATTATTTTTGAAGAAAAATTAATTATAAAATAAAAGTAAATGAAAGAGTAAAAACGATAAAATAAAATTATTTAACATTGTTTTGTTTTTTTTTAAAATATCTCATTTCTCAATTTGTTTTAATAAGTTTTATAAATATACAAAACATAAAAAAAATCAAGTGTTTTTCAATTATAATTATCACTGTTATGATTGAAATTTATACTCTTGAAACATATAATCGGTGTGAATCTTTATATTAACATTATATTATATCGATGTGAATCTTTATATTAACATTATATTATTGAATAATTGTATTATTTGTATTTCAACAATATCATAAATATAAAAATATGCCTTTAAGTGTTTTCTAATTATAAATAAAAGAATTTTTTTTTATCATATAAAATTTTAAATTGTTACGTCTTATAAGTTGTTTTAAGAGCTAGTTTTAAGAGCTATTGTTACGTCTTATAAGTTGTTTTTAAATAGTTTTAAGAGTTAATAAGCTGTTATGTCCCGTTTGGATAAAATATATATATAAACTTTTTTTTTGGTCTATGTTAATTGCAATGTATTGGGATTCGAACCAAGGACCTCAAGTCCCCAATTCAAGTGCTAAACCAACTGAGCTAACAACCTTTGACAGATATATAAACTTATAAGATGTTAATTTGTTTGGCAATTTAAGATCTTATATAAATAAATTTACCAAAAATAAATTGTTATATATAAAAATATTTCAAAATAATTATATTAACTAAATAATAAATTTGGAATTTTTGTATATATATAAAAAGTAATAATTTTAAGGGTAATTTGGTCTTTTATTATTTAAGTTGCAAGAGCTTATAAGCTCTTTAAAAAAAGTACCTTACCCAATAAGGATCCGATATGTGAGCATTAGGTGGCATAATCTAGCCATGCATGGATTAGTATATATAGAGTGTATGTAAGAGAGTAAAAAGAGACATGCAAACTTGTATTTTAATAATAAATTCTAAGTATGAATATATGAATGAAGAGGAGCCTTTGAACTTCCATGTTCTATACTTGTGATTTCTGTAAAAACTTAATCTTCTTGCTATCTTACTTATAACAAATAGGTATTTGTGTTGTTAGCAATCCCTCCGTTACCAGCAAATATTACCCTCAAAGCTAAAAACAACCCAAAACATAGTAGTATTAGTAATATATAAGCTACATTTTAGTATTAAACAATTTTAAAAAATTGAACTGAAGGGCGTCTGTTTTGGATTGTTTTGAGCTTTGACGGTGAAATGCGCTGGAATTGGAGGGTTAGCTAACAACACAAACTATTATTTATAATGAAAGAAAGCAACTAGATCAAGCTTTAAAGTGCAGGAAATAACAAGTAAATAACAAGTAATGGACATGGAAGCTCAAGGCTCCACTTTATTTATATATCCATACTTAAACATTTTGTAAATATAATTTTGCATGTCCTCTTTTCTCTCCTCTAGCCTTCTATTTATATTAGTACATGCATGCCATTTTTATGTCACCTAATGCCCACTTATCAGCTTCTAATTGGACCCATAGTCCACTAACTTCATGCATTAAAAACCCATTTAGTCTTGTAATCTTGATCGGAAATCTTCCCGGTGAAGTAGTTTTTCATCGCCTGGTACCTTGTTGTTATCCCTTGATCCAATTCTGCCCCGAGAAATAAATCTTTCTTTTCCCGTGCGATCCGTTCTCGTTTGATTTCTTCTCTCTTCTTGGTTGATGACTTTGTTCTCGGACTTTGACTGGTCTTTGATGACTCTTCTTCTGGTGACGGGGTTGCGATATTCAGGACACGTGTCGGTAGTAGTTTTATTGGGTACAACAGCGTTGATTTTGATTTGTACAGTTTTAGAAGATAGTTCATGGTAACCGTTTAATACGTATTTAAATTATTTTAATATATAAATAATATATTATAACTATAAAAATGGTAAAAATGTCAAGGAGTCCTTAATTTTTATGTTGGAGAAATATTGAAGGTGGATATTATATTTGTATAATATTTACCCCTATAAAAAATTACCCCTAATTATAATTTAGGTGATAAATGCCAAATTACCCTTTTGATTTTAACAATTAAAATTATATTTTAATTTGGTAAATAAATAAAAACGTTAAGTGCTGCACAAACACGTGAGAAGAAAAATAATAAATCTGCAAAAAAAATGAAGTTACAACTTAAACTAATTAATTTTAATAAAAAAAATTATTTTTTTAGTAAGGGCAATAGAGTTATTAAAATTTTTAAGTTGTACTTTATATTATAATTTCACAAATAATAATATCTTAATAAATAAATAAAGTAAAATATTTTATAACTTAAATACAAAGTGTATTTTATAAAATTTATATTCTAAATTCAAAAACTAAAGTACACTTTTTTTTTGTTAATACTCCTATTCTTTACTTAGTTTTTAATTTGTTTTTTATTAGTTTTTAAAGTGTAATTAACAAAACAATTGAAATATTATTTAATTTGTTTCGTGGGCCAGCAATTTCCGGCGATGGATCTAAGTATCTAACCAGCCCAAATCAAACCGACTCCTCTCCTCCCATATAAAAAAGACGGAAGGGTATTTTTCCGTAGTATCATCATCGATCTGAAATTAGGGTTAGGGTTGCTTCGCGCGGAACAAGGAAATCTTCTCGTCAGGAGGATTACGAACATGATCAATCGATCATCTCCCGGTAAGAATTAATTAATCAGAATTAATAATATACTGTACAAATTAAGTTTGTGATCGATCGGCCGGGTGTTTTAATTAATTTTTTCTTAATTATCAGCATCGCAAAAATATTCAAGAACATCGTCGGCCGGATCTTCATCTGTTGGTATGATTATTATTTCTTTCTTTCGCATGTCATTAATTTTGAATAATTATTGTGTTGTTGCTAATTTAACTTATACTACTATTTATGTTGGTAAATATGTCTGTATATTTATGGATGGGTTGGGCAATTCTTTCAGATCTTGTGCTTTCCACCTTGGACAAGAGTCTTGTAATTGTTTGCCATGACTGTGGCAACGAGCACTTACGTTTACGGACTCAAGAGTGCCCTGCTAAGCCCGTATTCTGCGACGAGTGTGGTAAGAAGCACATTCGTATTCCCGATTGCCCTTATATACCTTGTAAAATTTGCTATAAAGAAGACCACTACAAAGGAAATTGCCCCTTTCTACACTCCTACACACGCGGTGAGGATTTCGACAAGGACAAATACGAAATAGTTTGTCATTGTGGCATGCCATTTGATGCCGATAAGTGGATGTGTACCTATTCTCCCCATTCGCCATTTGCAAAGCTTCAGCTCAAGCATTGTGAAATTTGTCAAATTTCCGGAGACCACATCACTTTTGAATGCCAAAAGGACACGGAACTTGTTGCTGCTCATAAATTGAAATTTGAAGCCATGTATGCTCACCAAAAATTCAGAAAAGATGAAGATACAGGGGATTGGTCTTATTGTTATTAGCTGGATTATGGTTGGGAGTAGACTATTTCATGAGTAGTATTGCTTTTTACTAAGTACTGTTACTACCTTTATTCTTCCATGTATTTGCCTTATTACCTGGATTATGGTTGGGAGTAGACTATTTCATGAGAATTGTATTGCTTTTTTACCAAGTACTGTTACTAGCTTTATTCTTTGTTGTATTTGCCTTATTAGCTGGATTATGGTTGGGAGTAGACTATGTCATGAGTATTGTATTGCTTTTTACCAAGTACTTTCGTCGATTTATTTGCCTTCAATTTAATATGTATTGAAATTTACTGCAATGCTTTCCAATTATCAATAAAATCCTTTTGATTTATTTGCCTATGTGTGTATTGCCATGGCCTTGGAAATGACTTATTCCAAGTTAAGCCATAAAAGTTTTGATGCGACAAACATGGCTTGTCATAGTAGTCAAAGTTTAAGAAAAGCTAAGGCCAATGTAATACCAGGGATAGACACTATGTTAATAATTCATAGTAGTCAAAGTTTAAGAAAAGCTAAGGCCAATGTAATACCAGGGGATTGACACACAGTGTTAATAATATGTAGTAATATTTCCGATTTTCTATTAATGCCCATTGAACTTTAGATAATATAAGTCTTGTCTCGTGTATATTAGTAGGAAATGTAAATTAGTAGGAAATGTAAATAACTGTTATTGCAAAATGGAACATTGTCTGAATGTGGCTTATGAGCTGCCTATTGCATCATCCTTGTAACTCACTTTGGATATTAATTTTGGGATTTCTGAAGGTGTTGATTTTATTACTGTATCACTCTTTAGGTCTACTGAAGTTATAAACATCTTAAGAGCTAGTACTATATTAGTAAGGCAAGTAAGACCGCACGATAGCCTATAGATGAGTTGTTGGTCAATAACCACACTAATAATCGGCTAATTACAAATTTACCCCAATCAACTATTGGTCAATTATTACTACTTTTCAAACAAATGTGTACACTTTCTTTTTAACTAATTATTGACATTTTTTTTTAGATTTCTCGATTAATATAACATCTCTAAAAAAAATGGTAACATCGAGTGAGTTTAGGAAAGCCAACAATTACCACCTCTTAAAACACACCCGCCCCCTGGCGCTCTTTCACCTGGGCCAATAATCCTTCCTCGGCCACCGACGTCGTCGAACATGGATGGTCGAAATTTGCTTCGCGACCTCATCATCTTCTTCCATCAAACTCGCTAGGGTCCAGTTCGGCTCGTGCGCTGTCGTCGACGACAAACCGGGTGTGGAAATTGACCGGGATGAGCGCGAAGGGGGTCGATTTTATGCAAAAATTCAAATTAAATTCAGAATTAAAAAAAAAGATTTGTAATAATAATAAATATATTTGTGATCAGGATGTATTGCTTAGCAGTCTGTATGATTTTAATAGATTTTTAAAGTATGGAATTATTCAATTCGGACTTTTAAAAGTTCATTAATAGAGTTTTAATAAACTATTAAAGTATATAGTACTCAATTCGAATTTTTAAAAGTTTATTAAAATCCAAAAATATCTATTATGATTTTAAAAAGTCTTAAAAAATCTATATGTATCAATTGGTTATTGATTTAAATAGATTTTAATAATTTATGGATTTTAATAAATTCTCTATAAAAATATAATTAAATTTGACTTTTCAAAATCTCTAATAAGGAGAGATTTCGACATAATGTTTTCAATATAAAAACTTAAACATGAAAAGTAAAAAATGAAAACAATTGTTGGTCATTTAACAAGACTATTACACGAATCAATCTATATAAAATAATCAAATTATTTTTAAAGAAATTGATCACACACACTATATTTTCGTTAAAAATATTAATATTAAATTAATTTATGTTTATTATATACAATAACATATGTTTCTCAATAATAATACAAATATAATAAATTTATATTATTAATATTAAATTTAATTTTATTTAAAAAATATTAATGATCATTATTCTTTAATATTCGATAGAATATGATTAAAATTCACCACATCTCCAATGAAAAATTTTATTTTAAATTTGATATTTCAAAGTCAACTAAAACAAATAATGAAAGTTGATAAATAGAGAACAAGTATTGCTAATCCGAAAAAAAAAGAGTTCCAATTATAACTGTGATAAAAATAAAAATTAAAATACTATGTTTTTTTCTAAAAAAAATTGATTTTTGATATTATGTTTATATACATTTGTATCAATAGTTGAATTTTTAATTTGAAAGTCTACGTAAATCAATAAAAAATGTATTTTACAATTCTTTACCATCTATGAAAATCCGGTAGAACCTCTATAAATTAATACTCAAATAATCTCTCTAAATTAATAAAATCTTCTAATCCCAAATTAGTCTTTTAAATTAAAAAAAATCGATAAATTAATAAACTATCGAAATTAATGAAACTAGTTGATTCGGCCGTGCGTTGCACTTGAAGTACAACTCAAAGTTTTACCCGATTTATTTTAAACTTAATATAAGTAAATATATTTAAATTTTTGTACAATATTTTTATTTGTATATGCTTTTTTGATATAAATAAAACTAAAATTTTAAGAAACATAGAAAAAAAATTATAAATAGAATTTAAATTTACTGCAAATTTCTGAAAACCTCTTTGTACACAACATTTGTAGTCTTACTCGTCAAGTTTCTATCTTCGTCACATACTAAGAATTTCAATCTTGCTCGGTTAGTGACCCTTAAAACTGCAACATACAATTTTCCGTTTGTGAAAACAGGTCTTCTCAACAGAATCTCCACTTTTGACAAAGATTGCCCTCAATTTTTGTTTATGGTCATAGCATACGAAATCATAATTGGAAATTAAAGCGAAAAGGCAATTTTGAATCTGAAAAGAAAGTGACAACCATGGAATTTAGACGATTTCATCGTTTTGTTCACCTCCTAATACTTTCGCTTCAATAACGTAGGTTCTCAATTTGGTCAAAACTAATCGAGTTCCGTTACATAATCCGACTGTGTGGTCGATATTGCGTGAATAGTTGTATAATTAATATTATTAAATTATTTTAATATAAGTATATTTATAAATAAATTTAAATAAAATTTAAATATATATTAGATAAAATGATGAAGGATATGTGACCATTGCTTGGGACAATGTAGTATAACTCGTACTTGTTAATAATAATGTATGAATGATTGTATAATTAATAGTAGTATAATTTAAAGGTCAAAATTATTTTTATTTTTATTTCAATTATCTCACTTTTTAATTTTTGTTATTAAGTAATTTGTATTAATAATTATAGGAAAAATAAAAAATATTGGAAGTGTATGAAAAAATTTAGAAAAAAATATTACAAAACAACAACAAATAGGAATGAAATCATTAATAAAAGAAATTATAACTAAAACATTAATACAACAAAAAAATATAATATTGGTTATAATAATTTAGGAAGATTTGAACAATTTATTCCATAAATATATAATAATATTTTGAATGATTTCCATAATCATTTAAAAGTTAGTACGAAGCATTATTTTTGAATAAAAATTAATTATAAAATAAAAGTAAATGAAAGAGTAAAAAAGATAAAATAAAATTATTTAACATTGTTTTGTTTTTATTTAAAATATTTCATTTCTAAATTTGTTTTAATAAATTTTATAAAGATACAAAACATAAAATAAAAAAAAAATCAAGTGTTTTTCAATTATAATTATCACTGTTATGATTGAAATTTATACTCTTGAAACATATAATCGGTGTGAATCTTTATATTAACATTATATTTTATCGATGTGAATCTTTATATTAACATCATATTATTGAATAATTGTATTATTTGTATTTCAACAATATCATTTTTCAATAACACCGTATGATTAATTTATTTATATTTATAATAATTTAGAAAATTTAAAAATATGCCTTTAAGTGTTTTCTAATTATAAATTTAGAGGTTCGTATTGGACATTTGAATGATTTAACCCGTGTAAATAATAGAGGATGAATAGTTGTAAAATTAATATCATTAAATTATTTTAATATAAGTAAATTTATAAGTAAATTTAAATAAAATTTTCTGAATATTTATCTGTTATAATAATAGATGATGAATAGTTGTAAAATTAATATTATTAAATTATTTTAATATAAGTAAATTTATAAGTAAATTTAAATAAAGTTTTCTGAATATTTTTCTGTTATTTTTAATTAATAAAAGAATTTTTTTTATCATATAAAATTTTAAATTGTTAAAAGAGCTTATAAGATGTTACGTGTTTTAAGAGCTGCCTTTGAATAAAATAGATATATAAACTTTTTTTTTGGTCTATGTCAATTGCAATGTCTTGGGATTCGAACAAAGGACCTCAAGTCCTCAATTCAAGTGCTCAACCAACTAAGCTAACAACCCTTGACAAATATATAAACTTATAAGATGTTAATTTGTTTGACAATTTAAGATCTTATATAAATAAATTTACCAAAAATAAATTGTTATATATAAAAAAATATTTCAAAATAATTATATTAACTAAATAATAAATTTGGACTTTTTGTATATATATAAAAAGTAATAATTTTAAGGGTAATTTGGTCTTTTATTATTTAAGTTGCAAGAGCTTATAAGCTCTTTAAAAAAAGTACCTCCTCCAATAAGGATCCGATATGTGAGCATTAGGTGGCATAATCTAGCCATGCATGGATTAATATATATAGAGGGTATGTAAGAGATGAAAAGGGGACATGCAAACTTGTATTTTAATAATGAATTCTAAGTATGAATATATGAATGAATGGAGCCTTTGAGCTTCCATGTTCCATACTTGTGATTTCTGCAAAAACTTAATCTTCTTGCTATCTTACTTATAACAAATATGTGTTTGTGTTGTTAGCAATCCCTCCGTTACCAGCAAATATTACCCTCAAAGCTAAAAACAACCCAAAACATATTAATATTAGTAATATATAAGCTACATTTTAGTATTGAACAATTTAAGAAAATTGAACTGAATGGCGTCTGTTTTGGATTGTTTTGAGCTTTGACGGTGAAATGCGCTGGAATTGGAGGGTTAGCTAACAACACAAACTATTATTTATAATGAAAGAACGCAACTAGATCAAGCTTTAAAGTGCAGAAAATAACAAGTAAATAACAAGTAATGGACATGTAAGCTCAAGGCTCCACTTTATTTATATATCCATACTTAAACATTTTGTAAATATAATTTTGCATGTCCTCTTTTCTCTCCTTTAGCCCTCTATTTATACTAGTACATGCATGCCATTTTTATGACACCTAATGCCCACTTATCAGCTTCTAATTGGACCCTTAGTCCACTAACTTCATGCATAAAAAACCCATTTAGTCTTGTAATCTCGATCGGAAATCTTCCCGGTGAAGTAGTTTTTCACCGCCTGGTACCTTGTTGTTATTTCTTGATCTAATTCTGCCCCGAGAATTAAATCTTTCTTTTCCTGTGCGATCCGTTGTCGTTTGATTTCTTCTCTCTTCTTGGTTGATGACTTTGTTCTCGGACTTTGACTGGTCTTTGATTACTCTTCTTCTGGTGACGTGGTTGCGATATTCTGGACATGTGTCGGTAGTAGTTTTATTGGGTACAACAACGTCGATTTTGATTTGTACAGTTTTAGAAGATAGTTCTGTTGGTATTACGTAGCTATTACAGTGCTCGTTTCTAGACTAGTAAACAGTACTACTGAATACTTTACACGTTTCCAGAAACTATAATAAAATAAAAGAAATGAAGAAGAAGAGAAATAATCGAACAGGTCTTCAACTTCAATGGATCGTCTGGACACGAACTTCGATCAGAGATTTGTTGCGGGTAGTCTAGGCGATTTCGCTATCCGCAAGACAAATACGTCCCGTGTTTGCTACGGTTTTCAGACGTAATGTCCCCAAAGATACAACGACTGTCAACGTTCTTATTCTGAAGCAACCAGAAAAGAACCACTATCGAACAGGAAAAAGCGAGGAGTATGAACTGTATGATATGCTGGGAATTTCTTTTGCGTTTTTTGCTGTATTTGAAATGCAGACTAGGACTCACTATTTATAGCTGAGCTCCATGCATGTGAAGGGTCAAGTCAAGGCATTCAATCTGGTGAGTAATGCAGCCCATTACCACCTCCATAATCATCCATGTAACTGCCCATGCATGTGAAGGGTCTTGTAATCTCGATCGGAAATCTTCCCGGTGAAGTAGTTTTTCACCGCCTGGTACCTTGTTGTTATTTCTTGATCCAATTCTGCCCCGAGAATTAAATCTTTCTTTTCCCGTGCGATCCGTTCCCGTTTGATTTCTTCTCTCTTCTTGGTTGATGACTTTGTTCTCGGACTTTGACTGGTCTTTGATTACTCTTCTTCTGGTGACTTGGTTGCGATATTCAGGACATGTGTCGGTTGTAGTTTCGTTCAGCAACACCATTTGATTGTGGTGAATAAGGAGCCGTCGTTTGATGAATTATCCCATTTTCAGAACATAACTTCTCAAACGGAGCTACATATTCTCCACCTCTATCACTTCGAATTATTTTAATTCGTTTATCAAGTTGATTTTCAACCTCAGCTTTATACTTGGTAAAAGCCTCTAAGGCTTCGTCTTTGCTACTTAATAAATATAAGTAACAATATCTAGTACAATCATCAATAAACGTGATGAAGTACTTTTTACCACCTCTTGTTTGTACAAACTTTAAATCGCATATATCTGTATGGATTAAACCAAGAGGTTCAGTACACCTTTCAATCGATGGAAAAGGTAACTTAGCCATTTTGGCTTCAACACAAATTTCACATTTCTTTTGTGAATCAATTTTTGAAGTTGGTAATAATTCCAAATTCATTAATCTTTTAATCGCATTTAGATTTACATGTCCTAATCTAATATGCCACAATTCAGAACACTCAAGCAAGTAAACCGAAACAGAATTATTTTTATTAATGCTCGAGGCAACATTGGGTACACGGCGCACAGCCATTACATTCATCTTGAACAGTCCATTGTCGAGATAGCCCCGACCAAGGAAAGTTCCAAACTTAGTCAAACTAAACTTCTTAGCATCAAATACAAGTTTAAAACCATGCTCAACTAGGAGAGACCCAGAGACTAAGTTCTTGCGGATGTCCGGGACATGCATCACATCCTTCAACAGCAGCTCCTTTCCAGATGTGAGCTTCAGGGTCACGTTCCCAACTCCAGCAACAACAGACGAGGAAGAGTTCCCCATGTGGAGCTTTCGGCCAGTCGAAGGAGCATAAGTAGAAAATGCATCCTTATCAGAACAGACATGGCGAGTGGCTCCAGTGTCAATGAACCACTCCTTGGGATTACCAACCATGTTGGCTTCAAACACCATTGCTGACATATCCATTTCAGTCAGCTCCTGCCCAGAGGTTTCAACAAGGTTAGCAGATTGCTTCCCTTTCCCCTTGTATTGTGCAATAGGCTGTTTAGGCTTCTTGCAATCTTTAGCCATGTGGTCAGTTATCCCACAGTTATGGCATTTTCCCATGAACTTCCAGACCTTGGTGGCAGGCTCTTTCCCTTTAGAGGTATTCTGAGGAGTAGGCAGCTTCCTTTTGGGTTGCTCCATCAGATTCACACGAGGCTCCTCAGGCACACTCCCAGGATTAAACCTCTTACGGTTTTCCTCTTCGATACGAAGTTTGACAACCAGCTTGTCAATAGTCATTTCCTTGGTCTTATGCTTGAGATAGTTTTGATAAGCCCTCTAACTCGGGGGTAACTTCTCAATAGCAGCAGCCACCAGAAAAGACTCGCTGATTTTCATGCCTTCATTCTCAAGGTCATGCAAGATCAGCTGGAAGTGTTGGAATTGAGATATCACCGACTTAGAGTCGACCATCTTAAAATCCAAAAACTTCCCGACGACGAACTTCTTAGTTCCGGCGTCCTCAGTTTTGTACTTCTTCTCCAAAGCATCCCAGAGTGCTTTGGCCGAAGGCATATTCCCATACACATTGTACAGGTCATTGCTCAGACCGTTCAAAACGGTATTCCGGCACAGGTAATCACCCTGGCCCCAAGCTTCATAAGCTGCACGCTTATTTCCATCAGTTTCATTCTCATCCATGGCCAGATGCTCATCCTTGAGAAACTTTGCCAAACCCAACGTGGTCTGGTAAAACATCATCTTTTGTTGCCACCTTTTGAAGTCAGTTCCACTGAACTTCTCAGGTTTCTCAGCATGAACAACCGATGATGGCATGATCGGAACGTTCAAGTTCATCGTTGGGTTAGGTCCAGTTTGGGCGGTCTTTGCAGCACCAGAATTGTCTTCGGTTGACATATCTTTTTAGTACGGATATTTGTCTTGCGTTGTTGGTATTACGTAGCTATTACAGTGCTCGTTTCTGTTGGAGTTGTGTACTTAATGTCTAGATTTAAGTACCGGTAAACTCCCGGTCATGGCATTTAACCTATTTAAATAATAAACAATTATTTGCAATTAATTATTATTAATTATTTATGCAAAATATAGTCTTGGATTTTATACGTTGTAGTTAGTATGGTGCGAATGGGCGCACAGAAGATTATACTATCGGTTACTCGTATTTAATCGAACAGTTGCTCACGACCTAGATGGACACGGACCAATCCATCGGTATAGTCGTTGTGTGAGAGAGAAAATAATTTATCTTAATTATTTTATCACACTTGTACACTTGGTGTATTGGGCGGATCAGCTTGAGATTTATTGATTAGGATTGCCTTGGATAATCAATTTAAATCTCAGAGTATTTTATTCTTAATCCCCGATATTATTGCGGGTGTGTATATTTAATACTAGAGACTTTGATTTTCCAAAGGAATTAACCGATTTGATTATTGGGTTAATTACCGGTAAAATTGGGTCGCTATATTTTATATATGACATGCCGTGAATACTTGACGGGAAAGTGTATCCCGGAAGGGTTGATAATATCCCCGAGATGAGTTCATAAGGAATTATTGTGTAAACCTCATGAGTGGATTCGTTCCGCACAATAATAAAGGTTGAACGGTACTAGTCTCGGATATAAGATATGAATATTATTTATTGAGCAATAAATAAATTTATTCATGGATATTTAAATCTTAAATACACGGAATAAATAATACTAATCGGAGAAATATTATTTGATATAATATGATTAATATTGGGAGTGCAATTTTATTTATATAGTGGAAAATAAATAAAATTAATATTGATAAGAATTAATAGATTTGGGTTGAACCCAATTTAATTTTCAATATTAGAAGCCCAATATTTAATCTCCTTATGATCCCCTACGTAGCCTATATAAGCACTACATGGTCTTCACTTTTCAAGAGATAATAATTGACCTACGCCAATCATAAAGTCTTGAGAGTGAGGAAGATCCATAGAGTTCGATAGATCGTCGCCCACACGACGTTCGGACGAAGTGCGAGGAATACGTAGGAAGATCGCAAGGTCATCAACAAGATTCGTTTCTCCGTACAACGAATCGAGGTAATAATCGAGAAAACCCCCTCTTTGATTATTTGTGTTGTTTAATCGTAATATGTACATGAACAAGACGATCCGGGAAAGCGTCGAAACCGGGATACGGGGATCGAGAGGGGCGGCCGAACCCTAGGGTTCGACCGCCGGTACCGCGCGCCAAAAGGGGAGCCCCGGCTGGACGCCGGGGCACGCGATCGACTTAGGTCGATCGCTGGGGTGCCACGGGCTGGTGCCGTGGCGGACCCCAGCCGCCCCTTCGACGGCGGCGCGTCGGAAGCAAAGCCCTCGGCCGAAGCCGAGGGGCGATCGAGCCCGTGAGCTCGATCGCGGGTCGCTGCGGGGATGACCCGCAGCTGCCTCGTGCGCGCTACGGGTGTTCCCGTAGCGGATGCGCACGGGGCTGACCCCATGCGAGCAGCGAGTCCGTGACTCGCTGCGGGGCTGCTACGAGCAGCCCCGGGGATCGCTACGAGCGATCCCAGCGATCGTCCGAGGACGATCGCGAGCCCCTCGCGGGGGCTCGGCTGGGCGCACGCAGCCTTCGGGCTTCGCTGGGCGTTCGGTCGGGCCCCGGCTCGTGAGGTGGTTCGCGTTCGTGGATCCGACTCGCGGGGGATTTCGGCTGGGGGCGGACTGCGTGTCTTCGGGCGCGTAGTCTCCAAAGGTCGGACTCCTGCGGTTGAGTCGGGATTCAATCTTCGGTGATCGAGGGTTTTTGATCGGGTTATCGGTTCCGCAATTTTTTGATAGCCCGGGACATCGAATCCCAGCAGTTTCTGGACTAGTAAACAGTACTACTGAATACTTTACACGTTTCCAGAAACTATAATAAAATAAAAGAAATGAAGAAGAAGAGAAATAATCGAACAGGTCTTCAATTTCAATGGATCGCCTGGACACGAACTTCGATCAGAGATTTGTTGCGGGTAGTCGAGGCGCTTTCGCTATCCGCAAGACAAATACGTCCCGTGTTTGCTACAGTTTTCAGACGTAATGTCCCCAAAGATACAACGACTGTCAACGTTCTTATTCTGAAGCAACCAGAAAAGAACCACTATCGAACAGGAAAAAGCGAGGAGTATGAACTGTATGATATGCTGGGAATTTCTTTTGCGTTTTTTGCTGTATTTGAAATGCAGCCTAGGACTCACTATTTATAGCTGAGCTCCATGCATGTGAAGGGTCAAGTCAAGGCATTCAATCTGGTGAGTAATGCAGCCCATTACCACCTCCATAATCATCCATGTAACTGCCCAGCAGTAATGGACATGGCCAGTAGTATTCTGACCGTTGAGGATTTTCAGAAATAATAATAATAATATAATTATTAAATATTATTTCAATCAGGCCTGCCTTTTCACCTTCAGCCCAATTGTGTTCAACATTAGCCCAATATAATTGAGCCCAATAAAAACATAGTTCAGCCCGACAGTAAAACTATTACGCTGGCCAGGCCCAGAAGCCCCAGGAGGCCCAAGGAGGCCCAAGGAAGCCCAAGTCCAGCCCAAAGTCCAATTGCCAAGATCCAAGTCCAAGTCCAAGGACGAGTCGGGTCGGGTCGGGTCGGGACGGGACGGGACGGGACGGGCCGAGCCGAGCCGAGCACGAGCACGAGCACGAGCACGAGCACGAGCACGGGCACGGGCACGGGCACGAGCCAAGACAAGCCGAGCCGAGCGGACGGACGGACGGACGCGCGTGTGGCGATTGCCATGTACCTTAACGGTCCATGGTCTTACTCACTTGTTGAACACATTAATCCTCCAACCATTTATTAAGTGTAATCATTTTATTACATCTTTCAATGTGGGATGTAATAAATATTACACATTTCAATGTAATAAATCTTTACACTTTATTACATATTCAATTAAATGCCTTTTTAATTGGCTATCTTTAACCATTTATTTCTCACTCACCGAAAATCGGTTTTTGACGAAATAAAATTCTATAATTATCTACGAACGACGTAGAAAATTATCGTACAATTTAATCCCCAATCGGAATTAATTTTATAGCCAGTCAACTCAGTCAAACATTGGATAAAACCAATTTTGACTTTTTTCCAACAATCCCCCACATG
Source organism: Euphrasia confusa (assembly GCA_954870475.1). Classification (NCBI taxonomy): domain Eukaryota; kingdom Viridiplantae; phylum Streptophyta; class Magnoliopsida; order Lamiales; family Orobanchaceae; genus Euphrasia; species Euphrasia confusa. Next base: position 41,061,422 of record OX940956.1, on the reverse strand, counting down.
AGTGGAAATCAATGCATGCATGTATGCAGACTCTTCGTTCAATTCCCCAAAAGAATCTATCGCTTCCGGAAAGGTAGTTTGCGGCTTTGAACCTTCCGTAGTGAACAACATCGGAAGTCTAGGAGGCCTAGTGGACACGATGCCTTGAAATATTCCCCCACAACGTACAACGAGTCAATGCTATTCACGCAATAAATTCCGTTCAATTTCCCGTTCTATGTTGTGTCCGTTTTGGCCATGGACAACACTTTGGATTCATAAATGTTTACATTTGAAGCGGCCCTCACTTCACATTTATATATGTGACCTCCCATTATAAGTATCCTGACATACTTAACCTTTTCAAGGTAGGGATTCATTAAAAGTCTCCTCGAGAACTTAACCTATTACCACACGTCAGGAAACAGCACTTGAATTGCCTTTAGGGATGAGTACAAGTGCTCGATTGAACTTTCAAAACTTAGTTTTCCCTTTGAACCAAGTTCATGGGATCTCCATTCATCAAGGTAGGGTTACCGTTATGATCGTTCGATGGATTGTGGTTTTTCAAACCCATTCCCTCTAGCAACACGCCCAATTGATCTCGATTCATTCCTTTTGTCAAAGGATCAGCCAGATTTTCCTTAGATTTTACATACTCTAAGGAAATTACTCCATTTGAGATCAATTGTCGAACGGTATTATGTCTCCGACGAATTTGTCGAGACTTACCGTTATACATAATGCTCTGTGCTCTCCCTATAGCTGCTTGGCTATCACAGTGAATCATCACGGGAGACACAGGCTTTTTCCAACATGGAATATCTTCCAAAAAATGACGAAGCCACTCTGCTTCTTCACTAGCTTTATCTAAAGCTATAAACTCAGATTCCATGGTGGATCTGGCTATACACGTTTGTTTCGTTGACTTCCACGAAACTGCTCCGCCCCCGATACAGAAGACGTAACCACTAGTGGAATGTGAACTTTTAGAATCAGATATCCAACTAGCATCACAATATCCATCAAGTACATATTAGGATATCTCGTATAGTATAGCCCATACTCTCGGGTGTATTTCAAATACTTTAAAACCCGATTCAAAGCATTCCAGTGCTCAACACCTGGATTGCTCGTATACCTGCTCAGTTTATTCACAGGATAGGCCAAGTCTGGACGTGTACAATTTGTTAAGTACATCAGACTGCCTATAACTTGAGAATACTCTACCTTTATGCACGTCTGGATTATCAGACTTGTGTACCAAAAATCGGTAAGCCATACTATTGTATGCATATCCGATAAAAATGCAATCGACCGTCTTAGGTCCGATTCTCATTTGCTTTGGTTCAGGAACTGATACCTTAGCCAAACACCCCCACACTTTAAGATATTTATAAGACGGCTTATGATTTTTCCACAATTCGTACGGCGTCTCATTTTTACCTTTAAGTGGGATTTTATTTAAAATGTGGTTAGCTGTCAAAATAGCTTCCCCCCACATGTTCTGAGGTAAACCCGAATTTATCAACATGGCGTTCATCATCTCTTTAAGAGTTCTAATTTTTCGTTCCGCAACACCATTTGATTGTGGTGAATAAGGAGCCGTCGTTTGATGAATTATCCCATTTTCAGAACATAACTTCTCAAACGGAGCTACATATTCTCCACCTCTATCACTTCGAATTATTTTAATTCGTTTATCAAGTTGATTTTCAACCTCAGCTTTATACTTGGTAAAAGCCTCTAAGGCTTCGTCTTTGCTACTTAATAAATATAAGTAACAATATCTAGTACAATCATCAATAAACGTGATGAAGTACTTTTTACCACCTCTTGTTTGTACAAACTTTAAATCGCATATATCTGTATGGATTAAACCAAGAGGTTCAGTACACCTTTCAATCGATGGAAAAGGTAACTTAGCCATTTTGGCTTCAACACAAATTTCACATTTCTTTTGTGAATCAATTTTTGAAGTTGGTAATAATTCCAAATTCATTAATCTTTTAATCGCATTTAGATTTACATGTCCTAATCTAATATGCCACAATTCAGAACACTCAAGCAAGTAAACCGAAACAGAATTATTTTTATTAATGCTCGAGGCAACATTGGGTACACGGCGCACAGCCATTACATTCATCTTGAACAGTCCATTGTCGAGATAGCCCCGACCAAGGTGTAGGTACCGGTATACCGATCCGATCGATAGACCGTGTGTGCGGAAGCGTGTAAAGCAATAGATCTACTATGCCATGATCTTAGTGCACACTTAATGTGTATAAGAACACATATAAACATATATATATACACATCCAATATATATATATATATAAGGTTCAACGATTACTTACTTTTTGTGATCGTTGATTTCGGTTAAGGTGGTGTTGAGTCGATTGAACCACCTTAATAGATCAGCAACTCAAAGATCTCCTTGTGAATGAACTCTTCACTCCTTTGGATCGTCCGGATGTTGAAGCCGCACAAATGGCCCGGCCTCTACGTGTTGCACACGAACCCGGATAATGAACACCTTGATTGCTTGAGAATGGATCTCCAAGATCACCTCTTTTCTCTCTATTTTGTGTGGATTTTCGTGGCTGATGCTTGTGTGTGATGAAAATCATATTTTCATCTATATAAACACACCATTATTCACACCTTTACTCCTCTATGTAACCTCCATCTTAATGTGCATAAAGATGCACCATTAACACACAAAAGAGGTTACAAAGGAGGTGAAAGGTCATGCCACATACACATGCCACTATGCATTGTATGTGGTCCCACTTGCTTGTGTGGCATGCCATGTCACACTATGTGACATGCATCCATGCAAGCCATGCATCCCATGCATGGGAATTAAATCCACGTAAATATTGATTCTAAATCAATATATATTTCAATCATCGTACATTATCTTCGAGTCCGTGTGTGACCCTGTAGGTATGATTTAATTGATCAATATTATATTGTTCCCAACAATTAATATTATCAAATAATCATTTAACATCCATAGACGACCTTATGACTTTATCGATTGCACACGTAGGATCGAAGGACATATCCCAACAATCTCCCACTTGGCCTTCAGAGCCAGTGTGCTGCCAACTTCCTGTTGTCACTTTATGTCTAAGTTTGAACTTGAGGCAAGACTCGAGTCATCCTCAATCGGTTCAAACCTTTCTTGGACTTTGAGACAGACTGTAAAACCAGATTTATCACTATGATACGAATCTGGACGTGGCCACGTATTTTCCACAGTCTCGACTCTCCAAGTGGCCGTTAAGACATGTATCCCATTATAAAATGGAGGACAATCCCATCTTGTCAATCCAAGCTCTCCCACTTGCTTCCTGATATACCCAATAATAAGTTTTATAACCTCCTTTTACGAAAGGCGTTTACTTGTATCAAAGTACACCATTTCACAATGGAATCACTCTGGACTACTCAGGTCAGAGGAAATTGCTCGACAGTCAATGAAATAGTATTATGACTCGAAATCTTAAATACTATTCCAGTCGGGTCTGTTCGATCATTAGCTCCCAGCTAATATCTATGTAATTGTACTTGATGTCCCACATCAATAGCCCATGAAGCGGCGCTATAGTACACATTACAATCTAGTTCTTTGTATTATCGGTTTGTCCGTACTCGATTATACGAACCAGGAACAGCTATATGATTCAAGTATATCAGTTCAACCATTGGGACTTCATTATGCGGTAAGTCGACCTCATAACCCAATTGATATAACTTAATCATTTGGACAATTCATATAAATTAAACCATATTTATATGAAGAATTATGTATTATACATATGAGTGAATGTTTACCAAATCTCCAAAAGTATCTAATACAGTAATAGAAATCACAACCCATCTCTAATATGTCTGATCTCTATTGCAGTCGTGAAAGCCTCAAGCTTAGACTGCTGGAGAGGTTTAGAAAATGGGTTTGCAACTTTACCAAAAGTTGCAACTTTATTATCTCGATGTCTCCACAAAACTATCTCCCAGATAATGTGGAACTTCCTGAGCACTAGTTTTAGACTTGCGGTGCTTCCTAGCTCATTGGCTTGCGCGATAACTCTACTATAAATAGAGAACTATCGGATGGGCTGAGCTAGTTACGCCACCTAGTTCATTCAAGAACTTTCAAATCTTAACTGCCAACATTATTGCATCCAATGCAATACTGTACTCAGCTTATGTAGTTTAATCAGCTATATTGCATTGCATGGAACTATTCCAGCAAATTTCACCTCTAACCAGACAAAAGATATAACCAGATTAAAATCGGAAATTATCTTAGTCTGTTTTGAAGTTAGCATTCAAACAACTTTGTTAATATCAACTCTTTTTGTCTTCCAAAGACAACAAAATGTTCTTTTGTCCATCTGAGGTACATAAGAATATTCTTGGTCGCAGTCTAACGCGCCTCACCTGGATTTCCTTGAAACTGACTCGTCATGCTCAAAGCATACGATACGTCTGGTCGTGTACATATCATGGCGTACATTATAGACCCTATTGCCGAAGCATAAGTAATGTTTTTCATCCTCTTTTGCTCATCAAGTCCCGTAGGGCCTTGCATCTTGCTAAGAGATGTGCCATGACTCATTGGAATGAGACCCTTTTTGGCGTCTTTCATTCTGAACTTATCAAGTACCTTATCAATATAGGTCACTTGACTAAGTCCAAACATCATTTTCGATCTGTTCCGACAGATCTTGATGCCCAATATGTACTGTGCTTCTCCAAGATCATTTATTGAAAACAATTTCCAAGCCATTCTTTAATAGAATTAAGCATAGAAACATTGTTTCCAATAAGGAGTATGTCATCGACATACAACACAATGTATACAACGTAACTCCCACTGTTCTTCTTGTAAAACAAGATTCTTACGAGTTCCTCTGAAATCCAAAACCCAGTATGGATTCATTGAACTGAAGACTGCTACTCCGATATGCTTTGCTTTATTCCATAAATGGAATTATAAGATTGCATAATTTCTCAGCCTTATTAGGATCGATAAAACTCTTTGGTTGTGTCAAAACACATTCTATTCTAGAATCCAATTCAAGAAGTTAGTTTTAACATCCAATATTACCATACCTCATTATCAAGATGAGTAGCAATGGCTAAGATGATCTGAATGATTTAATCAAAGCAACAGGTGAAAGTTTTTCCATAATCCACCTCGTGAATAAAACTTTTACCATCAACCTTGCTTTGAAAACCCTAGGTTTTCCATCTGTCTGTTTAGATCTTAAAGATCTATTAGCATTCATTGGGTCTAACCCCGTGATGCAAATATATCAAGTTCCAAACTTGATTATCAGATATTGATATCATCTAGATTTCATGGCATCATGCCAATTTTCAGTAGCTGGACTCGTCATAGCTTGGAATTAGGTCAAAGGTTCACCACTTTCCAAAAGCATGAATTCATATCTCTCATTGGTCACAATATCTAAGTATTTGAATAATAGAGATAGATTTATGTCTTTCGGACCTACGAGGGCTGGTATGGCTTCCAAAACCATAAGAATACTCTCAACCCAGTCTTGAGTATTCATTATTGGTTGTTTCACTTGAACCTCGTTCAAGATAACCGAGCTCCCACTGACTTTCTAGGAAAGATTACTCTTTTCAAGAAAATCACTATCTCGAGCAACAAAATATTGTTCTCAGATAGATCGTAGAAGTTGTACCCTCGAGTTTCTTATGGATACATTAAAGAAACTTTTATCCCATTTGAGTTCAAGCTCTATAGAGATAAATCTCGTCAGAGAAGCTTTTAGAACCTCAAATTTTGATGAAAACAATGTAGGGACCCTCCCTTTCCATACCTAGTATGGTGTCTTATCAACAGCTTTTGACAGCGTCCTATTCAGTGTATAAGTTGAAGTCAAGAATTGTGTGTTCCCAAAAGAGACCAGTAGTTCATTTAGACCTCTCATCGAATGGTCGAACTATATCTAATATAGTTTGTTTTCTCTTTTCTGAAACATAACCTTCATGTGCTTGTGAACTGATAGGTTCCACATACATCAGTATGGATCATCCCTAATCACTCACATGTTCTCCTTTCTCCAAGAAAGATGACATTGCTATCTTTTAAATCACACATCATTCACATGTATCAAATGACTCCAAGTCAAATGATTCTAAAATTCCTTCTAAAAGAATTCGTTACATGTTTAGATTTTGATTTGATCTAATCAACAATGTTTCAGTTATGTCTCATTGATACTTATTCGATTTGGCCTTTGGTCTTAATGATATATGTGATTTTGTCAAGTTAAAGTATACATAAACAATATAATAATCGTACCAAAACAAGGAATAATTCACAATTAAAATAGTTACCAAACTATTTAATAGTGAAAAACTAATCCATCAGTATCCTATACTGAACCAATATTCATTGTTTATTGAAGGTACGAAATTATATAGTTATAATACTAAAACAAGGCCCTAAGGCAAAACAACATCATATGATCATACGGCTAATGCAGCGATCTTCGCTCCATTTCTCGCCCGTAGATCGACATCTCTACTCACCAAACTTATACTTCTATGTAGTTCCTCCACATACAAATGTGAGAACTACGTTTGGCATCCAATACCCAAGAAGTAGAATTTGTGAATTTTAATGTCTATATCATTAATACCTGAAGATGAAGCAACCCCGTTATTCACATCTTCTTTGAACTTTGGACAAATTCAATTATTCCCAATAATTGAGTCTCATTCAAATTTCTCATTCAAAATTATCCCAATATCAAAACGTGATAAATCGTAAGTGAAAACTCGAAGTTTTCTAACCAGCGATAATATCATGCAATTGAAGCCCTATCTCTCATAAAATATGAGGGAGCCAACCAGACAATCCACTAACACCATCCCATGGCTCGAAAGTCTCTAATTTGTGTCATTTATGAACTAAGTGTTTTGGATTAAATCACTCCCCGAGGTGAAAATAATCCTAACTTTAGAATCCATCATATGAAAGACAAATTAGGCATTTGTTTTGAATTTGAATAAAATATGAACTTCTACATATTTGCAAGTAGTGTCCAACACCTTTGCAGTAGACGCATTCAGATTCCCTAGGAACCCTAGTAGCCTTCTTGCCCATGCTCTTTTGATTACCTCATCCTTTATCACAAGAACATCCCTCTTAGGGTCCATTTTTAATTGACGACTCATCATCTTAGAAAAATTTAGGAGATCACTTAAAGCAAATAATCCAATCATTTGCTGTACATGTGGTCCTTATAGATTTTTCTTATTCAGCCTAGCTGAAGCGATGACCCTGGTCATTCAGAACTACTCAATCTTGGCATATTCCCCGAACATGCTATTGAGTTGTTCAAAGATATCTTAGGATGTGGTTATCTAACACATTTTCCTTGTCTTCGTGTTTGAGGACCATCCTCAAATTACGTTGTGAATCAAGAAAATTTGTTCAATTTTTCATAATCAAGAATTGAACCAAACTTGAATTGAGTTGATATTTGACATGATAAACTATAAAAGAAAGATAACTAAAGTATGTAAACATCCACAAAACGGAAAACAAATAAGGTTGTCTAACAAGCTACTTATTTATTCCATTTTGTTCAATCGATATCTAATATCTTTGTTCCCTTGAACAAAACAATCCCAAGACCCTCATCTTGCAAATTCTTAAGTCGACTGAGTCCGCACTTAAGAAGTCCAAGATAGGTAGACATCCCATGTCAATGACATCTAATGTCACTCTCGGTCGATGAGAGTCCCATTCTCATCTCATGTCTCGATAGCCACGCCTGCAGTGGATCTATCGATGAGAAAACCAAACTCACGTGTAAAGGTCTAACCTTTACTCCCACTTATCCCAAGATAACAAGTAGTACCCCGCTGAGGCGGACCTACCAACTTATGATCGAGGGCTTCATGAGTGTGATGTTTTTGGACAAGACATTATACTCATTATTTTGGGAACTTGCATGCATAGGTGTTTATATGTAAGTTGAACATTTATAACATAAAACATCCTATAACTAGCAAAGCAATTAAATACGTAATCGAAAGGCTCCTAGAACCTCACAACTCTCAAGAGAAAAGAATTAAAGTAACAACAAAAGCCTTGAACATCTTCTGGACTGGTCCTCGCCCGCCGTTTCAGTTCCGTGCCCTTCGATTTTGGTTAAATCTATTCCGTACCCAAAAAACCACGAACGGCGCCCGCCGTTTCACAATCAGCGGTCGCCGAACACCACCGGCGGTCGCCGTTTCCAAAACGGCGCCCGCCGAAAGGGTTTGAAAAAAATCTGACCCAAAATCAGCATTTCGACGGTTGTCGTTTCCAAAACGACGGTCGTCGTTTTTCTCTGACAGCCCCGGTTTCACCCGTTTTGCTTCGTTTTGCTTCGTTTCTTCTCGTTTTCGTCGGAGAGCCGAGATCCTCCATCGAACCATGGACCAAGTCCATCGCTTACAAGTAGTACAATACAAATATAATAGAAAAACCTATCTATTACAAATGATTCCAAGGGACGCAGCCCTCAAATACTACGGCCAATCGAAACGTAAAAAATGACGAAATCATTCACCCGACCACTAACGGTGGCCGGCCTTACATCTAATCACATAATCACAATTAAACAAATAATCCAATTATGTTGATTTAACCTTCGTGTCCAACACAAAAGTGTGCACGAGCCCTAGGCTCTGATACCAATTGTAGGTACCGGTATACCGATCCGATCGATAGACCGTGTGTGCGGAAGCGTGTAAAGCAATAGATCTACTATGCCATGATCTTAGTGCACACTTAATGTGTATAAGAACACATATAAACATATATATATACACATCCAATATATATATATATATAAGGTTCAACGATTACTTACTTTTTGTGATCGTTGATTTCGGTTAAGGTGGTGTTGAGTCGATTGAACCACCTTAATAGATCAGCAACTCAAAGATCTCCTTGTGAATGAACTCTTCACTCCTTTGGATCGTCCGGATGTTGAAGCCGCACAAATGGCCCGGCCTCTACGTGTTGCACACGAACCCGGATAATGAACACCTTGATTGCTTGAGAATGGATCTCCAAGATCACCTCTTTTCTCTCTATTTTGTGTGGATTTTCGTGGCTGATGCTTGTGTGTGATGAAAATCATATTTTCATCTATATAAACACACCATTATTCACACCTTTACTCCTCTATGTAACCTCCATCTTAATGTGCATAAAGATGCACCATTAACACACAAAAGAGGTTACAAAGGAGGTGAAAGGTCATGCCACATACACATGCCACTATGCATTGTATGTGGTCCCACTTGCTTGTGTGGCATGCCATGTCACACTATGTGACATGCATCCATGCAAGCCATGCATCCCATGCATGGGAATTAAATCCACGTAAATATTGATTCTAAATCAATATATATTTCAATCATCGTACATTATCTTCGAGTCCGTGTGTGACCCTGTAGGTATGATTTAATTGATCAATATTATATTGTTCCCAACAATTAATATTATCAAATAATCATTTAACATCCATAGACGACCTTATGACTTTATCGATTGCACACGTAGGATCGAAGGACATATCCCAACACAAGGAAAGTTCCAAACTTAGTCAAACTAAACTTCTTAGCATCAAATACAAGTTTAAAACCATGCTCAACTAGGAGAGACCCAGAGACTAAGTTCTTGCGGATGTCCGGGACATGCATCACATCCTTCAACAGCAGCTCCTTTCCAGATGTGAGCTTCAGGGTCACGTTCCCAACTCCAGCAACAACAGACGAGGAAGAGTTCCCCATGTGGAGCTTTCGGCCAGTCGAAGGAGCATAAGTAGAAAATGCATCCTTATCAGAACAGACATGGCGAGTGGCTCCAGTGTCAATGAACCACTCCTTGGGATTACCAACCATGTTGGCTTCAAACACCATTGCTGACATATCCATTTCAGTCAGCTCCTGCCCAGAGGTTTCAACAAGGTTAGCAGATTGCTTCCCTTTCCCCTTGTATTGTGCAATAGGCTGTTTAGGCTTCTTGCAATCTTTAGCCATGTGGTCAGTTATCCCACAGTTATGGCATTTTCCCATGAACTTCCAGACCTTGGTGGCAGGCTCTTTCCCTTTAGAGGTATTCTGAGGAGTAGGCAGCTTCCTTTTGGGTTGCTCCATCAGATTCACACGAGGCTCCTCAGGCACACTCCCAGGATTAAACCTCTTACGGTTTTCCTCTTCGATACGAAGTTTGACAACCAGCTTGTCAATAGTCATTTCCTTGGTCTTATGCTTGAGATAGTTTTGATAAGCCCTCCAACTCGGGGGTAACTTCTCAATAGCAGCAGCCACCAGAAAAGACTCGCTGATTTTCATGCCTTCATTCTCAAGGTCATGCAAGATCAGCTGGAAGTGTTGGAATTGAGATATCACCGACTTAGAGTCGACCATCTTAAAATCCAAAAACTTCCCGACGACGAACTTCTTAGTTCCGGCGTCCTCAGTTTTGTACTTCTTCTCCAAAGCATCCCAGAGTGCTTTGGCCGAAGGCATATTCCCATACACATTGTACAGGTCATTGCTCAGACCGTTCAAAACGGTATTCCGGCACAGGTAATCACCCTGGCCCCAAGCTTCATAAGCTGCACACTTATTTCCATCAGTTTCATTCTCATCCATGGCCAGAGGCTCATCCTTGAGAAACTTTGCCAAACCCAACGTGGTCTGGTAAAACATCATCTTTTGTTGCCACCTTTTGAAGTCAGTTCCACTGAACTTCTCAGGTTTCACAGCATGAACAACCGATGATGGCATGAACAACATGCTGAGATAAAAACATTTATTTGATACCTAACTAATAAAACAAAAACAAGTTAAACTAAGTAAGCCTCTAAATAACACACCAATTTTTTCTAAAGGAAATAAATAATACTTAAATTAAACATTGTTCAAACCAAATAAAAACTTAAACAAATTGTTCAAAAACAAATAACCAAATAACAGAAATTAAATAAATTGTTCAGAGCAAATAAAAATTAAACATCAAAAGAAGAAATAATATTTCTTCAAGGTCTTCAGAACTGCAGTCCTTCAAGTTCTTCAATCATCGTGCTCGGGAGACGATCCGCGCTCTTCACCATCAATCTCTACTGCAGTGTCTGCGGCAGCCTTCTCTGATGCGGCAGCTTCCTTCTCTGCAGCAGCTTCTTCAGCATCAGCTTCCTTAATATCCTCATCAATGCGTTTCTTCAACTTCCTCAGAATCGTGCTCCTTGCCGTTTTGCGCGCAGCTGCTGGTACTCCCCCCTTTTGTGAAGGAAATCCCTCATCTTCAAGAAAATGAGAAATTCCATCCACAATGGCTTCGGCCATGAATTCCTTCATGATTACCAGATGATGTTCAGCACATAGCTCTGCAAATGCTTGGGCGCGAGCATGAATATTCGGCAGTGCAGAGGAACTGGGGGCATCAGCCTGCTTCTTGTGAACCTTCTTTGGGGGTGGAGTTGGTGGCACTGCGGCAGAGGCATGCAGAACAGTCCATGGCAAGTCATTGTTCTCACGAACATACAGCTTGTAAGCATTTGGGACAACGGTCAGGAGATCAGCAGTATTGTACGAGAGCCCTTGGATTTTCAGCATCTCCCAAATAAGTGAAGGGAATGCAAGGCTCTGCGTCTGAGAAATGTTCTCTGCCTGGGACTCGATTTTTTCAAAGATGAGCTCTCCAAAATTCACTTGCCTACCTGCACCAAGGTGAAACAAGACTTCCCCCATTTGGGTATGCACAAAATGCACATTGGATGTGGGAATCCAGTTGTGCCTAGCAATGGTAAACAGAAAATAGTAAAAAGAAGTAAGTTTGGAGGCAGGAATATTGTTGGCTGCATCAGGAGGTGATCGAGTCAGTCTGTGAGATACTGCGGCAGTAGTGGGTTCAGCAATTGCGACAGGATACTCGATATCATCACGCTCCAAAAAGGCATTAATGGCAGCAGGGGTGAAGTTAAAGATCATTTCCCGGAGATACACCTTGCCATAGCCACGAGAGCCGTCATCACCAAAGCATGGGAGCAAGTTAGCATAAAAATCGCGCACTAAATCCTCGCAGTAGGGTGCGGCGTAGGTGACTGCCTTGATCAACTTCATCTTTTTCAAGAATTTGTCAACTTTGTGTTTGGCACAAATTGACAAATCGACACTGCGGTCTGGGAGAAGAGACTTGTTGGAGTAAAATTGTGGTCCAATCACAGAGCGACGTTCTGACCAGAACCTCTTCGAGTAACCCTTTCCGGGTTTCATGTCAGAATCAGAGTCCTCCTTCGGAGCATCAACTTTCGGTGCCTTGCTTTTCTTCGCAGCAGGTATGACTGCGGCATCACCACTATGAGAGCTGTCGGGTTTGGATGCGGCAGCTTTCTCCTTCCCTTTTTGGGATTTCTTGGCAGTGGCAGTCTCCAAATCAATTGGATTTTCCCTTTAGGTTGGTGGCACTTCAGGGCCTTTGCCTTTGGCATAGGCAGTGGTAGATCGAGTTGATGGACGGCGAGAAGTAATGGGCACTTGCTCAGTCTTGCGCTTTCTCGAAAAAAGTTCACTCAGTGGTGGATCAGACTCCGTCTCAGATCCTGCGGCATCATGATGCTGCTGACTTGAGTGGCCAGAATCCTCCGCATCAGAGGGTGGATTTGCCGAAGGATAAGGAGTCGGCTTGCGATCCTTGGTCTTTTTCTGAGAAGGGTAGTTGTCGTAGAGCTCGTGGTAGTCAAAATCATCAGCATCATCCCTCCTGTTGTAAGGCATGCTCTTGCCTTGCTGCTGCACTTCAGTGTCTGCCTGTGGAATGGCAGATGATGCGGCAGTAGCAGAGGGCTCAGGAGTGTAAAGGCCCTTAAAAGCAGAAGTGTTGAGGGATCTTTCATTCTGGGCAGCCTCGTATGCAAGCACATCATCAACTCCTGGAATGACCACCGATGATCGTGGAGTTTGGGATGGCTCAGAATGGCTGAAACTAGGGAGTATGATCTGGAGAGGAATATGATCATCCTCTGCGGCAAGTTCTTCTTCTGCGGCAGTTTCTCCCCCTGCATCATGATCCGGGGAGATGTTCATGGGAGAGGCCTTACCTGGTCCTTCACCGACGTCGATCGGCGGCGATTCTGGAGAGAGAGATGGCTGTTGCGACGCTGCGGCAGTGGCGGCGGCGGCGTTGAGAGCCTTGAGGCGGTTGATGGCGTGCATCGAATCACCTTCGTTAAGGTCATCCATCGTTGCGTTGGGGCGAACTTCCCTGAACAGCTCCAGAAATCGAGGATCCTCGAAGTAGCGAGCGAACGGATTTGGAATCGGAGATGCACCAGCCATTGAATTTTGAGTTCGTGAGGAGAAAAAGAAATTAGGGTTCAAGGATAAAAACAGAGCACAACCACAATCGACGCAAGAGATGGGTAATTTATATTGTGCGTTCGATAGGAAAAACTAGGGTTGAAGAATTTTAGTAAAATCAAACTCTTAATCGGATTTGGATAAAGAGAGATAGAGTTTGAGAAGGTTTAGGACTTTTGATTTTCAGTAAATATTAAAAATAAAATGTGAAAGAGTTTTAAGAGAAGGAAACGGACGGCAGTTGATGGGATGGGCAACTAGGCAACGGTTACTTTTTGAAGTTGAACCGTCGCCTGCCGCACACTCGAGTGCTGCCCAACGGTCAAGTGGGGCATTGCTCTGCGGCAGGTCGTTGCCAGAAAATGAAACACAAAAAAAATCCCTTTTTTTTTAATATATTCTTTTTCTGTTTTTAATATTCTCTTTTTCTATTTTTCATATGTATATTTTTTTATTTTTTTTTAAAAAAAAAACAAGTAAAATATTTTTGTGGTGTGAAACATAAAGGCTTACAAAGCAAAATTAGGAAAAGATTAACAACTATCTAATCCTAATGGAACATCATGCTGCATCATAAGTACTTATACTCTACTTGGGCATAATGCCATGTCAAAAATGAAATTATTAAATACTTAGTTCACCTAGTACATAGTATCTCAACCCATTGAGTATTAATTACATGTATATGGGTTTGACCATGTTGCCTAAAGTGGTTTGGGTATTTTCTCTTCCTTCGGAAAATTTTAATCTCATAAATTGGCTAAGGCAGAATGCTGTGGCAGAGGTTCAGTAGGCATGACAATGCGGCAGCATGATGTAGATCAGCATCTAAGGCATGGTGCACATGCACAAAGAATTTCTTAGAGCAATGAACCGTTCTGAGTCCAATGGCTTGGTGAAGATGTCAGCTATTTGCTTCTCTGTTGGGATGTGATCAATCTTTAAAAGGCGTTTTTCCACCAAGTCTCGTATGAAATGATGCCTTATGCTGATGTGTTTGGTTCTTGAGTGCTGCACTGGATTATGACTGAGATTTATGGCACTCGTATTGTCGCAGTAGAGTGTAAGAACATTGCTATCCAGGTGGTAGTCATCAAGCATGTGCTTCAACCAAATCAGTTGGGTACAGCAACTCCCTGCGGCAATATATTCTGATTCGGCAGTGGATAGAGAAATGCAGTTTTGCTTGCGGCTTTTGTTGGGATATGTCCTTCGATCCTGCTGGAAATCGATATCCCGGGGTATCAAAAATTGCGGAACCGATAACCCCGAACGAAATCCCGTCGCCGGAAACCGATCACGAACACCGCGAAGAACCGGGCTCGACAAGAGCATCGCCGCGGGATGAACCCGCGGCTAAACCCTAGCCGAACCCCGACGCGGGGTTCGCGATCGCTGCCCTAGCGATCGCCGGGGATGCACGCGCATCCCCGTGGGGCTGTTCCGAACAGCCCCCGACGGTGAGTCCGGCGACTCACCGCCATCGCCGAGGAGGGCGGTGCGCCCAGCGCACCCGCCGCGGCCCAGCCGCGGCTCTCCCGGCGATCGACCACGCGGTCGATCGCATGCCCCGGCTCCAGCCGGGGCGTCCTCGTGTGGGCCCCGCGATCGACGCCCCTAGGGCTCGATCGCACCCCTCGGCTCCCAGCCGAGGGTCCTTCGAACGTTCGCCGGGGATCTCGAATCCCCGTCCCTGAAGTTCGTCGTTTTCCCGGATCTTGTGTTCATGCATGTATCACAATCAATTCACATAAAATCACACAAGGAGTTTTATGAATATACCTTTGATTCGTGGTGCGGAGAAACGAAATCAATTGAAGACCTTTGAATCTTCCCACGTATTCCTTGCACTTCGTTCGAACGTCGGGTGGGCGACGATCTATCGAACTCCTATGGATCTCCTTCAACTCTCTAGAATATCAAGTATGATAATCTTGTCTTATGATTTATGAAGGCCATGTAGTGCTTTTATAGGCTACGTAGGGGATCTAAAGGAGGTGGAATATTGGGCTTCCAATATTGAAGATTAAATTGAGCCCACTGCCCAAGTCCATTAATCCTTATCAATATTAATTAATTTATTTTCCACTATATAAATTAATTGCACTCCCAATATTAAACCATATTATATCAAATAATATTTCTCTGGTAGTATTATTTATTCCGTGTATTTAAGATTTAAATATCCATGAATAAAATTAATTTATTGCTAATTAATTTATTCATCTCTTTAATCCGAGACTAGTACCATTCAACCTTAATTATTGTGCGGAACGAATCCACTCATGAGGTTTACACAATAATTCCTTATGAACTCATCTCGGGGATATTATCAACCCTTACGGGATACACTGTCCGGTCAATTATTCACGGCATGTCATATATGAAATATAGTGACCCAACTTAACCGGAAATTAACCCAATAATTAAATCGGTTAATTCCTTTGGTAAATCAAAGTTACTTATATTAAATATACACACCCGCAATAATATCAGGGATTAAGAATAAAATACACTGAGACTCGAATCGATTATCGCCGGCAATCCTAATCGATGAATCTCAACGATCCGCTCAATACACCAAGTGTACAAGTGTGATAAAATAATTAAGATAAATTATTTTCTCTCTCACACAACGACTATACCGATGGATTGGTCCGTGTCCATCTAGGTCGTGAGCAACTGTTTGATTAAATACGAGTAACCGGTAGTATGATCTTCTGTGCGCCCATGCTTGCACCATACTAACTACAACGTATAAAATCCAGGACTATAATTTGCATATATTTAATTAATAATAATTAAACGCAAAACAATTGTTGGTTAATTTAATAGATTAAATGCTATGATCGGGAGTTTACCGTTACTCAAATCTAGACATTAAGTACACAACTCCAACAATCTCCCACTTGTACTAAGGTCTAGTCATTTCCTCCAAACTCCCGGTTCCCATACTCATCACGTGCTTAAGGTGTACTTCTGAGAAGTACTATGTGAATGAGCACTCTAGGTTGCCGCTCTGAAGTTATCTTGGTGACTACTACGTCGTCTCCCTCGACGATGATTCGTATCAGGTGGTACTTGCACTATGTGTTATCATCACTTTTAGACTTATGACTTCTTCCGGTTTACCATGCACCGCTATAAAATAGCCTTTGATAAACTAAGAGTCATTTCCAAGCCTTAGAGGTTATCCCGGAACCTAACCAAAAACTTCCGCTGCCTCTGAGGCTGCTGTTCGGTTATGAGAGAGCCTGAGAAGCATCCTGCTTATCACTCTTACATATTAAAGGTTCCACCTTTTCCAAAAGTGAACACATAGCCTGATATCGACTTACACTGGTCCTTCTTTGATTTGACATCTGAGAAACTGTAATCTAAGAGGATTTCGTCCTGCTCAGTAATCTAGTACATCCAAGTACTCTTACAGCATTCGAATATCTCTTATCCTGATTACTTTGATATCCTCCCACTACGCTAACCGCATAGTTGATATCAGGTTCTTGTTTTCTAACATTGCATTCAAGCTTTCCATACTAGGTGTAGGAAACTGCTTAGTATCATCTATCTCCTTTATGTGTTCGAAACACATGACCTTAGATAGATATACATGTTCTGCTTCTGAAAAGCAACAACCTTTCTCAGAACTATGCATGTTAAAACAAACCATAATCGTATAGGATATCCAGGAGAAGTACAATGTTCTTATCCCTAGATCATAAGATCTCAAGAACATGCTCTAACTTCTACTTAATCTTATATCCCGATTTATTTAGACAACCATTATTTTATGTCTAACAATATCTTTACATTGTTGCCAATGATAAAATGTTATCTACATAAAATCTCCGAGAAACACCACCTTGTTTCCATTACGTCTCCAATACACCCATCGTCTTTGCCCTTTGATGAATCCATTAAATGGATTATCTCATCAATTCGCAAGTTCCACGACTCATAGCTTTGTAACCATCCATAAATGGATTTACTAAGCTCGTACTCTAAATGATCTAGCCTCTTAACAATAATCCTTATTGTTTTCCAAGCAGGCTCATTTAGATCTAGTACCGCCCTTATGCAGAGCTAGGGATCGATTTCATGTTTACTAGATCCAGAGTCCGAACTCTTCTAGTCTTATGAATATCTCTGGTTTCTAAACAACCTCCCACTGCAATGGCGTCCCGGTGTATAACAGTAATAACAATAGGTGCAGTGTGTGGTGTACATCTACTCGGTTTGGCTGGTTCCCAGTCTTTTGTCCTTTTCTCATTCCAAGGTATTAATTCAGTTCAGGCTTTGTGGTTCATCTAATAGTCTTTCTCTATGAACCGAACGATAGACGTCCCTCTGGTTCACAGTACTATAGAATACACAATACTTCGTTCATCTAGGATATCCTACAACCATGCTTGTATCCAGGAATATCCATAGAACATAGGTAGTTCCGAACAACTTGTTCTCCTTTACTTTTAAATTTCCATTTCTTATTTTCAACGCACCATCTCTACACGCAAGTGTATGGCGCGGCCCTTTGGGATTGAATCCCAATCTTTGATTATGCCATGTGTTATTTAGATAGGTGATGGCCTCCGCGACCAAGTCGCAGGCTTCTAATGGATATACTTTAATGGTTCCCCATAATAGCTTTGCGTCCATTGACTAGTCAAAACACTTTGCTTTTATGGCACATTTAAGTACTCTAATCCATCATTGAGTATTCTTGAAAGAACTACTCGTGTCTTTCTAATTCACACATGTGTCTGCACATCTAATCATTTCCAATACTAGTCCGAATTCTATCCTTTATGAAGAAAGGTTTGCTTAGATGTATTATCCTTCAAATTCAATTCTCAGGTCGGAAGGTCCATTCCTTCAACTATAATTGATCAAATCAATTTCGACCTTTTGAATCTTATTTGAAAATACTACTAAGTACAAGAATTCACAAGTATAATGATTTAATAAAGAAATATATCTATTCAAGTAAAACAAGTTATAGAACGGTTTGTTGCATCGTGGTAGACTTAGGATTTATCATTCATATATTGCTATCTAATGTACCAGAATAGATAATACCCATTATTTCAAAATCATTCAATGATTAAAGAAATAAAATATCCATTCATAAATAATAGAAATCCAGAACAAAATGTTCTTTCTAAAATAAAGGGTACATAAAGCAATAAACTTGAAATGAAATCCTATTTAACTACTAAAGCAGATAAATGTCTTTCACCGCAACAGCTGCCTCCTCTACAGCTTTTTCCCGTGTAGACTCGAACTCTCCTTCTCTAAGTCGCCGGGTTTTCTGGAACCCCTGCATTCAAAATGCACATACCGTCAGTGGTTCCATATCTACACACCAGATTTCTGGTAGATAATACCGCTGACTATGTTTTTACGACTAAAGAAAAATTCGTACCTCTGAGAGGACATAGTGTAGACCCCCAGTACTCAGACTGCTTCCCTTGGGGATATTTGCCCGAAGGCTTCTTTATCCCACCCTTTGGTCCAAGTCCCTTAGGACCACCGGACCCCCTTGTCTTCTTCTCCTTTCCCTTGCCTTTAGGTCCGAAACCTTTGGCTTTGGCTATAAGAGCTTGCGATTGTTTCAACTCGTCTAAAAGATCCATCATCTCAAAAACATGATCAAGTGTTTCCTCGAAGTAACAGATCTTTATGAGTATCCTCATCGCCTCTTTTCTAGCCTCCCCATCATGTCCAAACAACAACTTGAGTTTAAGCATGACATCATGATTAGCGGCTAATGCACGAGCACTACCCCACTTTTCAAAGTCAAAAATCTCCTCCTCAGTTGATTTAATGGTGAGTCCAGGAGGACAAGTTTCACTGAGTACGTCTTTGTACTCCTTTACAGTCTGAGCAATGTCTAACTCTTCTTTCCATTCAACACAGTATGGAACCAGTGCGTTAAATTCCTCGAGTATCATAGAAAGTGGGTTCATAGCTATTCTCTAAACCTATAAGCACATTTAAACAAACAATTAATTTAATATCCGATATTATCTCCCTATAATAATATCATTAAATCACTAATTACATCTAAAATCCCATCAGATAAGGCAAGCCACGATAGTGTGGACGTTTACCCATCCAAATGATTTAGCAATTAGATTTGCTTTGGTCGTACATCACTATAGCGTTACTTCGATGGGAAGAATACTATAGAGCGTACCTAAGTGTAAACCATTACTCAGTATCTAAGAAGATTGTTTGGGACTCGCATATCACCGCAAGCCACGATAGTGTGGACGTTTACGTTAACACACGATCCTTCACTTTCTTCTATAACTGTCTACATCAATCGTTCCAAAATCCCATTCAATGCAGCAAGCCACGATAGTGTGGACGTTTACTACACCAAAAGATTTTTACAATTGACATCCAATTACTTGAAGCATTCGATTTCGTAAATCAAGACGCGGGGAATCATAAGTGAAACTCGAAGTTTCTAACCAGTGATTCACCATGCGAACAACCCTATCTCTCATTAGATGAGGGAGCCGAGCAGACAATCGATCCACCTTAAAAGGATGGTACGAATGTCTCTAATTTGTGTCATCCACATGACCAAGTGGCTCTGGCTCCATTCCACTCCCCGGGGTGAGAATGAGTCGACTTGAAGTCAGTTTCAGAAAGACAAATTAGGCATTGTTTGATAAACTTAATCAATGTTTCTTGTAAAAGGAATTACAAGAATTCTCCTACAATGACACATCTATACGAACTTCAAAAGTCCATAAGAGTCACCAAGAGAACAGTAATGGAGACCATGGGAATGTTTCCATCCCCTCTCCCACTTAGCTTTTTATAACAAAGGGATACGCTATCTAATGCATAATTAAACACATAAGCATGCATACAAGCAATAAAGCATATAGCACATAGTCAAAATAATGCTAGAAAAATTATTTTCCGACTATCATGGCTTTATTCCATCTCCGTATGCTTCTTCTAGTCTTCAGTCTTCGTTTTTGAATGCTCCATGTGACGAGAATATTAATCCCAATATTTAAATCTATTTATTTTTAATAAATCCAAAAGATACTTAATTCGAAAATTGTTGGAGTTGTGTACTTAATGTCTAGATTTAAGTAACGGAAACTCCCGATCCATTGCCATTAATCTATTTAATTAAATAAACAATTATTTGCGTTTAATTATTTATAATTAAATATATGCAAATTATAGTCCTGGATTTCATACATTGTAGTTAGTATGGTGTGCATGGGCACACAGAAGATCATACTATCGGTTACTCGTATTTAATCGAACAGTTGCTCACGACCTAGATGGACACGGACCAATCCATCGGTATAGTCGTTGTGTGAGAGAGAAAATAATTTATCTTAATTATTTTATCACACTTGTACACTTGGTGTATTGGGCGGATCGTTTGAGATTTATCGATTAGGATTGCCGGCGATAATCGATTTAAGTCTCAGTGTATTTTATTCTTAATCCCCGATACTATTGCGGGTGTGTATATTTAATATAAGTGACTTTGATTTTCCAAAGGAATTAACCGATTTAATTATTGGGTTAATTACCGGTTAAGTTGGGTCGCTATATTTTATATATGACATGCCGTGAATACTTGACGGGAAAGTGTATCCCGTAAGGGTTGATAATATCCCCGAGATGAGTTCATAAGGAATTATTATGTAAACCCTGCAGGTGGATTCGTTCCGCATAATAATTAAGGTTGAATGGTACTAATCTCGGATATAAGAGATGAATAAATTAATTAGCAATAAATTAATTTTATTCATGGATATTTATATCTTAAATACACGGAATAAATAATACTACCGGAGAAATATTATTTGATATAATATGGTTTAATATTGGGAGTGCAATTAATTTATATAGTGGAAAATAAATTAATTAATAATAGTAAGGATTAATAGATTTGGGCTTGGACTCAATTTAATCACTATTATTGGAAGCCCAATATTCCACCTCCTTAAGATCCCCTACGTAGCCTATAAAAGCACTACATGGTCTTCTCTATTCTCATAACTTGAAGATCACAATTCTAGAGAGAGAAAGTAGAGAGGAGGATCCATGGAGTTCGGTAGATCGTCGCCCACACGACGTCCGGGCTAGTGCAAGGAATACGTGGGAAGATCTCAAGGTCATCATAAGATCTCGTTTCTCCGCACAACGAATCGAGAGGTGAATTAAATATTTCCGCTATTTAATTCTTATTGAAATCAATTATCGAAAAACAAGATCCAAGGGTCGAACCCGGAGTAGACGGACGATCGCGTGGTGGTGGCGAAGCCACCGGACCACGCCAATCGCCCGCTAGGGTTTCGGCGGGGGCAAGAGGGTCGAACCCTCGGCTGGAGCCGAGGGGATGCGATCGATCGCTTGGATCGATCGCGGAGGGCGCGGGCTGGTGCCGCCCCTCCCCACCGTGAAGGTGGCTGACCTCCAGGCGGCGGCGAGTCGCCGGACTCGCCGCGGGGGCTGCATGGGCAGCCCCACCCGATCGATCACATGAGCCCCGCGGACGGGGGCTCGGGCTGGGCGTGCGCGCGGCTTCGGCCGTGT
The DNA here is from genome assembly GCA_954870475.1 of Euphrasia confusa. Taxonomy (NCBI): domain Eukaryota; kingdom Viridiplantae; phylum Streptophyta; class Magnoliopsida; order Lamiales; family Orobanchaceae; genus Euphrasia; species Euphrasia confusa. The sequence goes on along the minus strand of OX940956.1, from coordinate 41,039,444 downwards.
CGTGCGTTCGGCTCGTGCTCCGGCTCGTACGCGGCGTTCGTGTTATCTCCGGCGAAGGTTTTTGATCGGAGTTGTCATGTTCCGCAATTCCGGCAACTCCGGGATATCGAATTCCAACAATTGGTATCAGAGCGTACGGTTACGTTTTTTCGTTAATTGTTTCGATAATCGATTATCGTTGTTTATAGCCATAGATTAATTTAAATTGTTAAATTATTGCGCTATATTGTTCTACGTACTTGATTTTATCTCTCGTATGAATTGTGTTTGTCGGAAAAATTAATTATTAAAAATCGAGGGTTTTCGGAAATCGAACCGGATCGATCGTTCGTGGGCTCGGTGCGGGCTGCCGGGGAGGTGGCTGGTAGCACGGGCTATGCGGGCTGCTGGAAGCGGGCTGAACGCAGCTGGGCGTGTCGGCGTGTGCCACCAGTGGTGGTGGTTCGCCGGCAGCCGGCGGCAGCGTTAGGTTCGCGGCATCGGCTTCGGTTCGTGGCTTCGGCTTCGGATCGTGGGCTGCTGGTGCGCCAAGGCTCGGAGCTGTTGGTGCTGGGTTGCTCGACTTGGTGATTACCATTGCGTGATGGCTCACCGGAAGTCGGCGGAAGTCGGCGGCAGTCGCCGGAGAAGACGATCGAAATTGCGCGCTGCTGTAAATTGCAAAGGGTGTCGGCCGACATGGTTTTTGTCTTTGGCCGACACCATGTGATTTTTGGATGCACGTGCGAGGTCTTGCATGTGAATGCATGGCTGGTAGTTGGTGTGCATGTGTTCATGCATGGAACCAATTCGTGTGGGTTCGATTGGGCACGGACCTAGTTGATACGAGCGGGTCTCGTTTTTGGTTCGTCCCAGTAAATCCGATCTTTCCGGAAATAATTTAATCTTTCTAATATTATTTAATTTAATTTTGGAATTAATTCAAATTCTATTTGGATTAGATTTCTTAATTATGGAATTAAATAATAGAATTAGATGGAGAGTTAAATTAGGAAAGAAAATCCTAGTTTCTCTAGATATCCTATACCTACTTGGATTAGAAGTCTTAAGAAGAATCAAAATTCATTTTGATTAGGATTCTTGAGATCTAATCTAAATAGGATTGAGAAATTATTAAAATATTGATTTTATTTAATTTAAGTATTTTATTTAAAATCATTAGATTAATTCAAAATTTATTTTGGATTGGAAAATCTTGGATTTTATTTAGAATAGAATTAAATATGGAGATCAATGGATTTTAATAATATTGATTTTATTTAATTTAAGTATTTTATTTAAAATCATTAGATTAATTCAAAATTTATTTTGGATTGGAAAATATTGGATTTTATTTAAAATAGAATTAAATATGGAGATCAATGGATTTTAATAATATTGATTTTATTTAATTTAAGTATTTTATTTAAAATCATTAGATTAATTCAAAATTTATTTTGGATTGGAAAATCTTGGATTTTATTTAAAATAGAATTAAATATGGAAATCAATGGAATTGATTTTATTTAATTGGAGTATTTTATTTAAAATCATTAGATTGATTCAAATTTATTTTGAATTGGAATCTTGGATTTTATTTAAAATAAATTAAATATGAGAATCAAAGAATTTTTCCGTCGCTCGGCAAAGTATTCAAGACGTAGAATGAAGACTCAAGACAAGCATGCTGGAATTCATCAAGGTACGAATAGTCGAGAAATAATTTTTACTTGAGCAATTATTTGATTATTTGTGTACGTACTTGCATGAAATGTATGTTTGTTATTATGCTTATGTGTATTTAATTATGCATTAGATAGCGTATCCCTTTATTGTAAAAAGCTTAGTGGGAGAGGGAATGGAAACATTGCCATGGTCTCCATTGTTGTTCTCTTGGTGACTTTTATGGACTTCTGAAGTTCATATAGATAAGTCATTGGAGGAGAATTCTTGTAATTCCTTTTACGAGAAACATTAATTAAGTTTATCAAACAATGCCTAATTTGTCTTTCCAAAGCTGATTTCAAGTCGACTCATTCTCACCCCGGGGAGTGGAATGGAGCCAAAGCCACTTGGTCATGTAGAGGACACAAATTAGAGACCTTCGTGCCATTCTTTGATAGATGGGTCGATTGTCTGCTCGGCTCCCTCATTTATGAGAGATAGGGTTGTTCGCATGGTGAATCACTGGTTAGAAACTTCGAGTTTCACTTATGATTCTCCACGTCTTGATTTACAAGATTAAATGGATCAAGTAATTGGGAGTCAATTATAAAAGTCTCTTAGTGTAGTAAACGTCCACACCACGTGGCTTGCTATACTGACGGACTTTGGATTAATTGATGTAGACAGTTGTAAGTAATTATGAAGAGTTGTGAAGTTATCGTAAACGTCCACACCACGTGGCTTGCGGTGATGTAGCAATTCCAAGTAATTTACTTTGGTACTGAGTAATGGTTTACACTTAGATACGCATTATAGTATTCCTCCCCACGAGGTTCCGCTATAAGTGATGTATGACCGAAGCAAATCTAATTGCTAAATCATTTGGGTGGGTAAACGTCCACACCACGTGGCTTGCCTTACCTGATGGGATTTTAGATGTGATTAGTGGTTTAATGATATTATTTGAGGGAGATAATATCGGAGATTAAATCGATTGTTTGTTGTTATATGTGCTCATAGATTAGGAAATGGCCTTGAACCCACTTTATGTGATACGTAAGGATTTTAACTCACTGGTCCCTGAATGTAATGATTGGAATAGAGATCTAGACATTGCCCGGACTGTTAAAGAGTACAAGTTTGTACTCAGTGAGCTTTGTCCTCCCGAGCCTATTGACATAGGCGGCTAGACAAGAAGCGATGAGGATACTCATAAAGGCCAGTTGCTTCGAGGAAACGCTTAAAAACGTTTTTGAGATGATTGACCTTTTAGACGAGTTGAGACGGAAATCGCAAGCTCTTGTAGCCAATGCCAAAGGTTTCGAACCTAAAGGCATGAATCGGGGGAAAGGACAAGAAAGCAAAGAAACCCAGTGGTTCCTTTTGGACCACTAGATGGGACGAGAAAGCCATGAGGCAAGTGTTCTCGATGCAAACAGTCTGGGTACTGGAAGTCTGATTATCCTCTCAAAGAAAGTACGAAATTTTCTTTAGTCGTGAAACATAGTCAGTGGTATTATCTATAGACCTGTAAATGGGGCGGATCCGGAGCGGATCAGTGTCGATCCGTACCCGTTTAATAATTTAAATTTTAGATCCGTACCCGCTCCGTGACCCGCCGGATCATCGAAAACTCAATCCAAATCCGTATCCGACGGATCAACGGGTATCCAACGGGTTTTTTCGACCCGTTCTAAAATTGAAAAAAAAAAGAAATTCCTAACTCTTAGTCTCTTACTTATCGGATGAGAAAATTAAATGGAAAATATTTTGTTCTTTCTTTACCTTATATGAATCCTAACTCTTAGTCTCTTACTTATCGGATGAGGAGATTGAATGGAAAATATTTGTTCTTTCTTTACCTTATATGAGAGTGATATGGTGTGAGTTGTGTTGGTATTGATAATTATTAGCCTTAATAAAAATTGGGAAAACAAACGTCTTCTTAATTGTTTAGATTATAAAAATATAATTAATATATATATATATATATATATATATATATATATATATATATATATTAATTTTTTAGAGGGTCGGGTCATTAACGGATCGGGTCGGCCTTGATCCGTATCCGATCCGTTTATAAAACGGGTAAACGGGTCGGGTCGTAAAACGGGTAAACGGGTCAAATCCAGAACCTGGTGTGTAGATATGGAACCACTGACGGTATGTGCATTTTAAATGCAAGGGTTCCAGGAAACCCGACGACTTAGAAAAGAAAAGATCGTAGTCTACATGGGCAATGCTGTAAGGAGGCGGCTGTTGCAGTGGAGGACATTTTATAGGATTTCATTTTGAGTTATTGCTTTTATGTACCTTTCATATTAGAAAGAACTTTGTTCTGGGTTTCTAATGAATGGATATTTTATTTCTTTTAATCATTTGATGGTTATAAGAAGAAATAATGATATTATCTATTTTGGTACATTAGCTAGCAATATATAAATGATGAATCCTGAGTCTACCACGATGCGACGAACCGTTTTATACAACTCGTTTTACTAATAAGAGATTTCTTTATTAAATCATTTATACTTGTGGAATCTTATGCTAAGTCATATTTATTCAAATAAGAAGTTCAAAGGTCGAAAATTGATTGTAAGATCAATTAAGTTGAAGGAGTGGACCTTCCGACCTAAGAATCTAATTTGGAAGATAATACGACTAAGCAATCCTTTTGGATATAAGATATAAGATCCGGACAAGTATTAGAATTGATTGACTCTGATTTATGATCAGAGCTTGGGATTGGATCCCAAGTGACTACACCATACAGTCTTCTGTAGGATTGGTGTGTCGGAAATAAGAAATGAAACTCTTATAGAAATAGTAAAAGATGAGTTAAACGGAACTACCTATGTTCTATGGATATGTCTGGAAACAACAGCGCATTCAAATGCGGTTGTAGAATATCCTAGAAGAACAAAAGATGTGTGTTCGATAGTACTATGAACCAGAAGGACGTTATAAGTTCTAACGCCCGGTTCTTAGAGTAAGACTATTAGATGAACCACGAGCCCAAAGTGACGTAATACTTTTGAAAGAGAGAAAACGATAAAAGACTTAGAACCAGCCGAACCGAGTAGCGGTACACCACTAACTGCACCTACTGTTATTACTGTTTATACACCGGAATACCGTTGTAGTGGGAGGTTGTGTGACAACCGGAGATATTCATAAAACTAGGTGAGTCTTCGGACTCTGGACCTAGTATACGTGAAATCGATCCCTAGATCTACATAGAGGCGGTACTAGATCTAAATGTGCCTCCTTAGAAAGCAATAAGGATTATTGTTAAGAGGCGAGATCATTTAGAGTACAAGCTTAGTTGATCCATTTATGGATTGTAACAAAGCTAGAGTTCGTGGAACTTGCGCATTGATGAGATAGTCAATTTGATGGATTCATCAAAAGGCATTGACGAATCGTGTGTATGGGAAACGTGATGATAACAAGGTGGTGTTTCTCGGAGGTTTTATGTAGATAACATTTTATCATTGGTAACAATGTAAAGATGTTGTCAGACATAAAATGATGGTTGTCTAGAAAAATCGATATATAAGATAAAGAAGAAGTTAGAGCATGTTCTTAAGATCTAGGATCTCAAGAAAAGAACATTGTACTTCTCTAGACATCTTATACGATTATGGTTCGTTTTAACATGCAAGATTCTGAGAAAGGTTCGTTACCTTTCAGAGACGGAATGCATCTATCTAAGGATATGTGTTTTGGAACACAAAAGGAGATAGAAGCAATGAAAGCGGTTTCCTACACTTCGAGTGTGGAAAGCTTGATAAATGCGATGTTGAAAACAAGAACCTGATATCTGCTATGCGGCTAGTATAGTGGGAGGATATCAAGGTAATCCTGGAAAGGAATACTCGACTGCTGTAATGAACATTTTAAGTACTTTCTAAGTACTGGAAACTATGTTCTGGATTACGGAGCAGACAAGCTTTTCCTTTGGATTACATTCTCTTAGATTTCTAATCGAATAAGGACCGGTGTAAGTCGATATCAGGCTATGTGTTTCACTATTAAAGGAGAAGGAGTTTTAACATGGAAGAGTGATAAGCACGATGCTTTTCGGACTCTGCCATGGGTAACCAAATAGCGGCCTCAGAGGCAGCGGAAGTTTTGGTATAGCTCCGGTAATCTCTGGGACTTAGATGTGATTCTTAATTTGCCAAAGGCTATGTAAATAGCGGTGCGATAGCAAATGGTAAGAAATCACAAGTCCATAAGTGTAAGATAACACATAGTGCAAGTACCACCTGATACGAGTCATCGTCGAGGGAGACGACGCTGTAGTCACCAAGATAACTTCAGAGCGGCAACCTAGATTGCTCATTCACATAGTACTTCTTGGAAGTACAACTTAAGCACGTGATGAGTATGGGAGTCGGGAGTTTGGAGGAAATGACTAGACCTTAGTACAAGTGGGAGATTGTTGGAGTTGTGTACTTAATGTCTAGATTTAAGTAACGGAAACTCCCGATCCATTGCCATTAATCTATTTAATTAAATAAACAATTATTTGCGTTTAATTATTTATAATTAAATATATGCAAATTATAGTCCTGGATTTCATACGTTGTAGTTAGTATGGTGTGCATGGGCACACAGAAGATCATACTATCGGTTACTCGTATTTAATCGAACAGTTGCTCACGACCTAGATGGACACGGACCAATCCATCGGTATAGTCGTTGTGTGAGAGAGAAAATAATTTATCTTAATTATTTTATCACACTTGTACACTTGGTGTATTGGGCGGATCGTTTGAGATTTATCGATTAGGATTGCCGGCGATAATCGATTTAAGTCTCAGTGTATTTTATTCTTAATCCCCGATACTATTGCGGGTGTGTATATTTAATATAAGTGACTTTGATTTTCCAAAGGAATTAACCGATTTAATTATTGGGTTAATTACCGGTTAAGTTGGGTCGCTATATTTTATATATGACATGCCGTGAATACTTGACGGGAAAGTGTATCCCGTAAGGGTTGATAATATCCCGAGATGAGTTCATAAGGAATTATTATGTAAACCCTGCAGGTGGATTCGTTCCGCATAATAATTAAGGTTGAATGGTACTAGTCTCGGATATAAGAGATGAATAAATTAATTAGCAATAAATTAATTTTATTCATGGATATTTATATCTTAAATACACGGAATAAATAATACTACCGGAGAAATATTATTTGATATAATATGGTTTAATATTGGGAGTGCAATTAATTTATATAGTGGAAAATAAATTAATTAATAATAGTAAGGATTAATAGATTTGGGCTTGGGCTCAATTTAATCACTATTATTGGAAGCCCAATATTCCACCTCCTTAAGATCCCCTACGTAGCCTATAAAAGCACTACATGGTTGATTAGAACGTTGTAGTGCGTCAAAAATCAAATAAAAATAACCGAACTTATTGCCGAAGCAATTTGCCCGAGTCGATCTCTCGAGGAACACTACTATCGGTACTCGTATTAATATTCAAGTGGTTGCAAAAGAAGAGAGGTAGGAATATAGCATAATGCGGTGAATTGGTTTTTGTTTTTAAACTAGAAATTAACTAAGAAATATTAATCTAAAATAATCAAGTAACAAAGAACAAGAATTAACTAGGTGTAATGAATAAGGAGAAAAGCTAGGATTTCGGGTTCATCAAACATAAACGTCGGGTCGTGAATTTACGAAATACAAATCTCCTAAAACGTCCGTCGCCGGTAGATTTTAGCGTATTCGATTATCCTATGTCATGTACTTGCTCCTAAGCCTCATACAATTATTTGAAATCAAATTAAGCATTTAATCGAACACCTTGTATGCGTGTGTAATTTTCAAGCCCTAGTTCATGTTCAAATCTCCCTAATCCTAGTTAGATGTTTAGCTACTCATGAATTTAATCAAGGAAGAACAATTATAGAAAAGAGAATTCATATGGATCATCTAACAAACAAGATAAAACAATAATTAAAAAGTAAAAATAGACAAGAGCTATTAAAAGGAAAAAATTAAACTTACTAATAAGAACCCAGAAAAATCAAGAACAAGTGATCCAATGTTGTAGATTAATTGAGATCCAAAAGCCACCAATTGAAAGCAAGAACGATGTTTTAAAACCTATGGTAGGAGTCTCCAAAAACGTGCGTAGAGAAGTGTGTGTTCAATTAGGGTCAAAACCCTTATAAGTAGTACACAAAAACGTCGGTCAAATTGGTCAACTGCCCCAAAAAAATGCGTCTAGCGCCCGCTAGGATTGTAGCAGGCGCTAGGTGAGGGGAACAGGACTTGCTGGAATTTGGACCTAGCAGGTGCTAGGTTATGTAGCGGGTGCTAGATAGCAGCTTCGGTCCTCTACTCCGTCTTGACTCGTTCAAACTTGTTTCTTAGCTCGTTTCACTCCAATAAAGTCTACAAGCCTGCACACTTCACATAAAGGTCAAACATACCAACGCCAAGAGAATGAAACAAAATACGACACAAAACGACACGAGACGACACAAAATAACACAAGAAAAATGACACAAAAACATATAAATCAACTCCCCCACACTTAGCTTTTTGCTTGTCCTCAAGCAAACAATCACGGTACACAATACGAACCAAGCATCGACTAAGCTCAAGACAAACAATCAACCATAAGGGAATTCAAGGCATTCACATTTGAGAAATCAAAATCAACTAACGAGTGTCCCTCAAATATTCAAATCCCCACAGTTCGAATCATAACTCCACTCCACCAATTTCAACAACGAGCACAAGTAAACAAAACCATCGAAATGTCTAGCCGAGTCAATCAAGTGAGGCAATATTCACTAGGTGTAAACAGTCGAGGGCCACTCTCGAGTATCCTAGCGTGGTTTCCCATACTCATCGTTCTCGTACAAGCAGTGTGGCTGCTCTACTAATATTAATACTTATACTATTTTTTTTTATAATATTTTGTTTTCTTTATTTTTTTATTTTTTTTTTCTTTTTTTTATAATCTTTTTTTTTCTTTATTTTTTATTTTTTTTCTCTCGGCAACGGGATTTTTCGAACCATTTATTTTTTTCTTACTAGTTCGGCTGCCGGCCCTTTTTCACATACGCAACTAGCTTATTCGAACGTCTTCTGTTTTTGCGTCCGATTGCGAATAATACCTATATATAGCTAAGCCACACTTCTAATAAGAGAGACGATCAAAGTAGAATCCTCGTATATAACTCGACCAAACAATCAATGAACTCGATCCACTTAATACTCGTGCCTAACCGATTTCATGAAAAACACAGCTCTCCCTATGTAGCAAATCCTAAGTGTAGGACCCACAATTAATCAACTCGTCATTATCATCATTATGAAGCCCTGAATTCAACTATGTGTAAACCGAAACCTATATTGCCTAGTACATGCTTATAACAACTATACCGCAATTGGGCTAAATGGGGAGGGTGATCAACACGAAAAAAAACATACCAAAAGACACAACATAAGCGACGTTTGAAGACTACTATAACCCCAACAAACCTCGCGAAACAACGAGTTACCCTAAGAACACGCAAAGCTACCCCCACACTTGAAATACACATTGTCCTCAATGTAAAACACATAAGCAAGCAAATTTCAGGCAAGGAAGTACAAAACATGTCCAAACGAAAAATAACAAACTAAAGAAACATAATACATATAACAAGCATAAAAAGAAGAAGGGTAAGAAGGTGCAAACAGTGGTGTCGACTCCTTCGGTCTTCTCGATCCAGCCCGTATGAAATCGTGGGAAGGCCCCCACGTGGCGCTTATTTTGGGAACCGAAAGAGCAGCACGGTCTGTGGATTAGCCTCCACGCGGCGCTCATTTATAGTCAAAAGCTCGACTTTTCCTTCTTCATCCAAGGTGCATTTAATCCATGTAGACATACTTCCATTGTTTCGATAATCCCTTGATCTCTAATTTTGGTGGAGGTGATTCTTTTTCTCCGTCGCTCTCGAATACCTCAATCACCCTCACACTATCTTTTACATGCACGTCTTGTTTGGCTTCAACACCGAGAAATATCGAGCTACTTTTCTGCAAAAACACCATCTCGGCCAAGAGATCAATAGCATACATGTAAATATAATTTATAGCACATGGGGAAGAATCAGTAATCCCTACCTCAAATACCGTATCATCCGCTCTTCTTTCATTCACTCCCAAAACACAATTAAATTTTAAAATACCTGGATCATGCGGCTTGGGTGGGTGATGATCACTCGGAGAGGAAGAAGGTGATTCGGTCATACATCCATGCAACGGAAAAATATCCTCAACCTCCATCCCCTCGTCTCTCGTGTCATCGGTATTTGAGTTTTGAGACTCAAAAGCGATATCTAGCATCGATGACTCCTCTTCTTGTAATTGCACTCCCTCTTGATTGTCGACCACTATATTAATACTCAATGTCTCTTGCTCTAGGTCTCTAGGGGATGGAATGAATGACTTGTATGGGTCTTCGTCTCGATGCGACACTTTAGGTGTAATCTCCTCCAACACCATTCTCTCAATCGTCTCTTTTTCATCATCTTCCTCCAAATGTAATTCATCGAGGTACACATGCTCCACTGTGGACTCGACCTCATTCGGTTCTACATCCTCATCTTCGTAGTCACCTTGGAGAATCGCGAGGGCCTGGACTTCCTTCAGATGGCGCGTATGATTTTCTTCATCTTGTTCCCACTCGCGCATTGGAGTAGATAACATACATATCTCATCATCGAAAACAATTGACATTTTCTCTGCTTCTTCCCTTTTTGCCATTGCCTCTTCATTTGCTTTCATTATCTGTTCTGTCGATTGCATGAAATCGTGAAAAATTTCATCAAAAGATAGATTGCACGGCGGCTCCGGTTGCATCGAATATGGTGGAGGGTAGGCAAAATTTTCTTCAACATTTTTGGCCATTGCCACTTCATTCGCTCTCATCGCCGCTTCATTTGATTTTATTATCTGGTTGGTCGTCTTCATGAAATCCTGAAAAACGTCATCCAATGAGGGCTTGTATGGCGGCTCTGGTTGCATTGAATATTGTGGAGGGTACACCATATTCTGAGGAGTCCATTGTTGTTGAGGCCATTGTTGGTGAGGTGGATCAAAATGATAGCTCGATTGAGTATCCCACTCCGGATTGTATGCCTGAGACTGAGAGCCAAAATGTGTTGTCGCGTCATATTGAGAAGGCTCGTAGTAAGTGCTCGTCTGAGGCCTTGTGAACTCCCACGGATAGTTGTTATATGTATTCATCACTGCTAACACAAACACTTGACAAAAACATTAAACGCACCAGTGGGAAAAATAATACTCATATCAAAAAAAGGAAAAAGAAAAAAGAAAGTTGCAAACACTCAAACACTAATACTAGTGGCTAAAGTGTTCCCCGGCAACGGCGCCAATTTGATTAGAACGTTGTAGTGCGTCAAAAATCAAATAAAAATAACCGAACTTATTGCCGAAGCAATTTGCCCGAGTCGATCTCTCGAGGAACACTACTATCGGTACTCGTATTAATATTCAAGTGGTTGCAAAAGAAGAGAGGTAGGAATATAGCATAATGCGGTGAATTGGTTTTTGTTTTTAAACTAGAAATTAACTAAGAAATATTAATCTAAAATAATCAAGTAACAAAGAACAAGAATTAACTAGGTGTAATGAATAAGGAGAAAAGCTAGGATTTCGGGTTCATCAAACATAAACGTCGGGTCGTGAATTTACGAAATACAAATCTCCTAAAACGTCCGTCGCCGGTAGATTTTAGCGTATTCGATTATCCTATGTCATGTACTTGCTCCTAAGCCTCATACAATTATTTGAAATCAAATTAAGCATTTAATCGAACACCTTGTATGCGTGTGTAATTTTCAAGCCCTAGTTCATGTTCAAATCTCCCTAATCCTAGTTAGATGTTTAGCTACTCATGAATTTAATCAAGGAAGAACAATTATAGAAAAGAGAATTCATATGGATCATCTAACAAACAAGATAAAACAATAATTAAAAAGTAAAAATAGACAAGAGCTATTAAAAGGAAAAAATTAAACTTACTAATAAGAACCCAGAAAAATCAAGAACAAGTGATCCAATGTTGTAGATTAATTGAGATCCAAAAGCCACCAATTGAAAGCAAGAACGATGTTTTAAAACCTATGGTAGGAGTCTCCAAAAACGTGCGTAGAGAAGTGTGTGTTCAATTAGGGTCAAAACCCTTATAAGTAGTACACAAAAACGTCGGTCAAATTGGTCAACTGCCCCAAAAAAATGCGTCTAGCGCCCGCTAGGATTGTAGCAGGCGCTAGGTGAGGGGAACAGGACTTGCTGGAATTTGGACCTAGCAGGTGCTAGGTTATGTAGCGGGTGCTAGATAGCAGCTTCGGTCCTCTACTCCGTCTTGACTCGTTCAAACTTGTTTCTTAGCTCGTTTCACTCCAATAAAGTCTACAAGCCTGCACACTTCACATAAAGGTCAAACATACCAACGCCAAGAGAATGAAACAAAATACGACACAAAACGACACGAGACGACACAAAATAACACAAGAAAAATGACACAAAAACATATAAATCAATGGTCTTCTCTATTCTCATAACTTGAAGATCACAATTCTAGAGAGAGAAAGTAGAGAGGAGGATCCATGGAGTTCGGTAGATCGTCGCCCACACGACGTCCGGGCTAGTGCAAGGAATACGTGGGAAGATCTCAAGGTCATCATAAGATCTCGTTTCTCCTCACAACGAATCGAGAGGTGAATTAAATATTTCCGCTATTTAATTCTTATTGAAATCAATTATCGAAAAACAAGATCCAAGGGTCGAACCCGGAGTAGACGGACGATCGCGTGGTGGTGGCGAAGCCACCGGACCACGCCAATCGCCCGCTAGGGTTTCGGCGGGGGCGAGAGGGTCGAACCCTCGGCTGGAGCCGAGGGGATGCGATCGATCGCTTGGATCGATCGCGGAGGGCGCGGGCTGGTGCCGCCCCTCCCCACCGTGAAGGTGGCTGACCTCCAGGCGGCGGCGAGTCGCCGGACTCGCCGCGGGGGCTGCATGGGCAGCCCCACCCGATCGATCACATGAGCCCCGCGGACGGGGGCTCGGGCTGGGCGTGCGCGCGGCTTCGGCCGTGTCGTGCGTTCGGCTCGTGCTCCGGCTCGTACGCGGCGTTCGTGTTATCTCCGGCGAACGTTTTTGATCGGAGTTGTCATGTTCCGCAATTCCGGCAACTCCGGGATATCGAATTCCAACAAAAATCAAGTCAATCGAATAAATCAAAAATAAAATTAAATATTATTAATATTTTTATTTATTTATTTTCCCATCTAATTCTATTAAATCTCTAGAATAATATATCCAAGTAAAACTTGAAATATTCTAGAAGACTTCTATAATAGAATAAGGAAATAAAATAAATTAGGACTCTTCTCCTTTCCAAGATTAATTAATTTCCATTACTATGAAAATTCCCATAAAATAGGAATAATCAATTAGGAAATAAATCAATCCTAAATTAACTATTATTCCTTTCTAATTCTATTAAATCTCTAGGATCCTATTCCAAGTAGAACTCGGAATACTTTAGAAGACTTCCATAATAGAATAAGAAATAAAATTAATATCAATTAATTCTTTTCCTAATCCATGAGAATTCCCAAAAAAAAGGAAAAACTCAATTAGGAAAACCGAATCAATTAGGAAAGTGAATCTTTGGTAGGAGTAGCACGGGATGGGGATTCCCGCACCACCCCACCATCATCGGCCGACCACCGGGAGGGAGCACCCGCCGCCGCCACTCCAGCCGGCCAGCCGCCACCGTCGCCGGCGACAGCCCACGGCCGAAGGGGCGCGACGCCCCCTTCCCTTGGGTCGATCGATTGGGGTCGATCAAGGGGTTTGATCGATCCCCGGTCCTTCGTCCTCTTCATCTTCTTCGTCACACGTGTTCTCCGGCGGTCGTCTCGGCATCGATCCAACGTAAATAAATTACAAGAAATAAATTTACAATTCCGGTATCGATTCTATACATGAAATCGACCCTATACACTTTCCGGAAAACATAGAACAATAATAATAAATCTAAATTCGGTCAACCCCCGAATTTTTACTATTACAAGCATTCATCCACACAAAACGAATCTCGACATGTCCGAGAGTTTAATAAACGAACAATCATGGTAAATTAAATAGCAATTAATTAAACGAATAATTAACAATTAATTAAACCATGATAGTCGGAATCCCTGCAAGGTAGAACACAATTGAATACATACATGAACACGAAACCAAACGCTCTGATACCAATTGCTGGAAATCGATATCCCGGGGTATCAAAAATTGCGGAACCGATAACCCCGAACGAAATCCCGTCGCCGGAAACCGATCACAAACACCGCGAAGAACCGGGCTCGACAAGAGCATCGCCGCGGGATGAACCCGCGGCTAAACCCTAGCCGAACCCCGACGCGGGGTTCGCGATCGCTGCCCTAGCGATCGCCGGGGATGCACGTGCATCCCCGTGGGGCTGTTCCGAACAGCCCCCGACGGTGAGTCCGGCGACTCACCGCCATCGCCGAGGAGGGCGGTGCGCCCAGCGCACCCGCCGCGGCCCAGCCGCGGCTCGCCCGGCGATCGACCACGCGGTCGATCGCATGCCCCTTCTCCAGCCGGGGCGTCCTCGTGTGGGCCCCGCGATCGACGCCCCTAGGGCTCGATCGCACCCCTCGGCTCCCAGCCGAGGGTCCTTCGAACTTTCGCCGGGGATCTCGAATCCCCGTCCCCGAAGTTCGTCGTTTTCCCGGATCTTGTGTTCATGCATGTATCACAATCAATTCACATAAAATCACACAAGGAGTTTTATGAATATACCTTTGATTTGTTGTGCGGAGAAACGAAATCAATTGAAGACCTTTGAATCTTCCCACGTATTCCTTGCACTTCGTTCGAACGTCGGGTGGGCGACGATCTATCGAACTCCTATGGATCTCCTTCAACTCTCTAGAATATCAAGTATGATAATCTTGTCTTATGATTTATGAAGGCCATGTAGTGCTTTTATAGGCTACGTAGGGGATCTAAAGGAGGTGGAATATTGGGCTTCCAATATTGAAGATTAAATTGAGCCCACTGCCCAAGTCCATTAATCCTTATCAATATTAATTAATTTATTTTCCACTATATAAATTAATTGCACTCCCAATATTAAACCATATTATATCAAATAATATTTCTCCGGTAGTATTATTTATTCCGTGTATTTAAGATTTAAATATCCATGAATAAAATTAATTTATTGCTAATTAATTTATTCATCTCTTTAATCCGAGACTAGTACCATTCAACCTTAATTATTGTGCGGAACGAATCCACTCATGAGGTTTACACAATAATTCCTTATGAACTCATCTCGGGGATATTATCAACCCTTACGGGATACACTGTCCGGTCAATTATTCACGGCATGTCATATATGAAATATAGTGACCCAACTTAACCGGAAATTAACCCAATAATTAAATCGGTTAATTCCTTTGGTAAATCAAAGTTACTTATATTAAATATACACACCCGCAATAATATCAGGGATTAAGAATAAAATACACTGAGACTCGAATCGATTATCGCCGGCAATCCTAATCGATGAATCTCAACGATCCGCTCAATACACCAAGTGTACAAGTGTGATAAAATAATTAAGATAAATTATTTTCTCTCTCACACAACGACTATACCGATGGATTGGTCCGTGTCCATCTAGGTCGTGAGCAACTGTTTGATTAAATACGAGTAACCGATAGTATGATCTTCTGTGCGCCCATGCTTGCACCATACTAACTACAACGTATAAAATCCAGGACTATAATTTGCATATATTTAATTAATAATAATTAAACGCAAAACAATTGTTGGTTAATTTAATAGATTAAATGCTATGATCGGGAGTTTACCGTTACTCAAATCTAGACATTAAGTACACAACTCCAACAGATCCTACATGTGCAATCGATAAATTCATAAGGTCGTCTATGGATGTTAAATGATTATTTGATAATATTAATTGTTGGAAACAATATAATATTGATCAATTAAATCATACCTACAGGGTCACACATGAACTCGAAGATAATGTACGATGCTTGATATATATATTGATTTAGAATCAATATTTACGTGAAATTAATATACATGCATGGGATGCATGGCTTGCATGGATGCATGTCACATAGTGTGACATGGCATGCCACGCAAGCAAGTGGGACCACATACAATGCATTGTGGCATGTGTATGTGGCATGACCTTTCACCTCCTTTGTAACCCCTTTTGTGTGTTAAATGGGGCATCTTTATGCACATTATGATGGAGGTTACAAAGAGGTGTAATGGTGTGCATAATGAAGTGATTATATAGATGAAAATCTGATTTTCATCAAACACAATATTCAGCCACGAAATTCCACACAAATAGAGAAAAAAGAGGTGATCTTGGAGATCCATTCTCAAGCAAGCAAAGGTGTTCATTATCCGGGTTCGTGTGCAACACGTAGAGGCCGGGCCATTTGTGCGGATTCAACATCCGGACGATCCAAAGGAGTGACGAGTTCATTCACAAGGAGATCTTTGAGTTGCTGATCTATTAAGGTGATTCAATCGACTCAACACCACCTTAACCAAAGTCAACGATCACCAAAAGTAAGTAATCGTTGAACCTTATATATATATATATATTGGATGTGTATATATATATGTTTATATGTGTTCTTATACACATTAAGTGTGCACTAAGATCTATTGCTTTACACGCTTCCGCACACACAGTATATCGATCGGATCAGTATATTGATACCTACAATTGGTATCAGAGCTTAGGGCTCGTGCACACTTTTGTGTTGGACACAAGAAGTTTAAATCAACATAATTGGATTATATGTTTAACTGTGATTATGTGATTAGATGTAAGGCCGGCCACCGTTAGTGGTCGGGTGAATGATTTCGTCGTTTTTTACGTATCGATTGACCGTAGTATTTGAGGGTTGCGTCCCTTGGAATCAATTGTAATAGATAGGTTTTTCTATTATATTTGTATTGTACTACTTGTAAGCGATGGACTTGGTCCATGGTTCGATGGAGGATCTCGGCTCTCCGGCGAAAACGAGAAGAAACGAAGCGAAACGAAGCAAAACGAAGCAAATCGGGGCTGCTGGAGCCAAACGGCGGGCGCCGTTTTAGCTCCGGCGGGCGCCGTTTTGATTCGGCGGGCGCCGTTTTGGAAACGGCGACCGCCGAAAGGCCTGATTCTTGGCAGATTTTTTTCGTGCCCTTTCGGCGGGCGCCGTTTTGGAAACGGCGACCGCCGGTGGTGTTCGGCGACCGCCGTTTGTGAAACGGCGGGCGCCGTTCGTGGTTTTTGGGGTACGGACTAAGGTTGACCTAAATCGACGGGCGCGGAACTGAAACGGCGGGAGTGGACCAGTCCAGAAGATGTTCAATGCCTATTTTGTTCCTTTTAATCTTTTCGTTTGAGAGTTGTGAGGTTCTAGGGGCCTTTCGATTACGTATTTAATTGCTTTGCTAGTTATAGGATGTTTTATGTTATAAATGTTCAACTTACATATAAACACCTATGCATGCAAGTTCCCAAAATAATGAGTATAATGTCTTGTCCAAAAAAATCACACTCATGAAGACCTCGATCATAAGTTGGTAGGTCCGCCTCAGCGGGGTACTACTTGTTATCTTGGGATAAGTGGGAGTAAAGGTTAGACCTTTACACGTGAGTTTGGTTTTCTCATCGATAGATCCACTGCAGGCGTGGCTATCGAGACATGAGATGAGAATGGGACTCTCATCGACCGAGAGTGACATTAGATGTCATTGACATGGGATGTCTACCTATCTTGGAGTTCTTAAGTGCGGACTCAGTCGGCTTAATGATTCGCAAGATGAGGGTCTTGAGATCGTTTTGTTCTAATTTATTAAAATTTCAAAAACAAATGCGTACTTTGTCTTTCATTTGGTGGATTATAAGGTTAGGATTATTTACACCTCGGGGAGTGATTTAATCCAAAACACTTAAGTTCATCAATGACACAAATTAGAGACTTTCGAGCCATTGGATGGCGTGAATCGATTGTCTGGTTGACTCCCTCATTTTAATGAGAGATAGGGCTTCAATTGCATGATAAGATCGCTGGTTAGAAAACCTCGAGTTTTCACTTACGATTTATCACGTTTTTTGATATTGAGAATTGGGAACGACGATATTAGATATCGAATGAACAAAATGAAACAAATAAAGTAGTTATGCTAGACAACCTTATTTGTTTAACGCTTTGTGGATGTTTACTTACTTAATTTATCTTTCTTCTGTAGTTTAATATGTCTGTCTCAACTCAATTCAAGTTCAGCTCTATCTTGGATAGAGAAAAGTTGAACAACACCAATTTCCTTGATTGGCAACGTAACTTGAGGATAGTCCTCAAATACGAAGAAAAGGAAAGTGTGTTGGACAAACCCCTTCCCGTGCTTCCCACTGATGGGGGCACGGATGTCCAAAAGGCATCATATGCCCTTGCTAAGAAAGCCTCGAATGAGGTGACATGTTTGATGTTGGCATCCATGGTACCCGAGTTGCAAAAACAATTCGAGTTCATGGAAGCCTATGACATCATAGAAGAGCTCAAGAGCATGTTCGGGGAACAGGCTAGGATTGAGCGCTTCGGTGTCACCCGGGCTATAGCAACAGCTAGGCTGGAAAAGGGTAAACCCGTGGGACCACATGTGCAGCAAATGATTGGATTATTTGCTTCAAGTGCTCGCCTCGGTTTTGCATATGATGACGAGTTGGCTACCGATTTCATTCTTCATTCTCTTCATGATGGTTATGACGCCTTTAGGTTGAATTTCCACATGAATGGACTGAATAAATCGCTTCATGAGCTCCATGGGATGCTTAAGGCTGCTGAGCCGGCGATTAAGAAGGACCCTAGGAGGGAAGTTCTTATGATTCGGGAAGGAGGTACCAAAAAGTTCAAGGGGATTAAGAAACCGGAAGTGAAAGGCAAAGGGAAAGGGAAAGTTGTAGCAACTCCTTCCAAAAGGTTCTTGAAAGCTTCTAAGGTTCCTGGGGAATCTGAGTGTTTCTACTGCAAGGGTGTTGGACACTACAAGCGGGATTGCCCCAAGTTCAAAGAGGATGTGAAGAACGGGGTCGTTCCTTCATCTTCAGGTATTTATGGCATAGACATAAACTTTACAAATTCTTCTTCTTGGGTATTGGATACCGGATGCGGTGCTCACATTGTTTCACATGTGCAGGGACTGCAAAGAAGTAGAAGTTTGGTAAAGGGAGATGTCGATCTGCGGGTTGGAAATGGAGCGAGGGTCGCTGCATTAGCCGTAGGATCTTATGATTTGTGTTTGCCTTCGGGCCTTGTTTTAGTATTGAATAATGTTTATTTCGTACCAAGTATTTGTTGGAAATCGATATCCCGGAATTAATAAATTTAAATAAATAAATTATCTAATTAATTCCGACCGAAATCCTTTGGAGATCGAATATCCGGAATTGTCAAATAGCGGAACGACAATTCCAATCGACTCCCGGTTTCCGGAACCCCACCACGAACCTCCACGGGGATAGAACCCAACCGAAACCCTAACCGCGGGGATAGCCCGCGGCTGTCCGGTCGAGCCCCCGTGTGGGGCTCGCGGCTGTTCGTAGCAGCCATAGGGGGCTGCCCAGCCATGCCCTAGGTGATCTCACATCCGCCACGATCAAAATCGTGGCATGCGATCACCACAGCCCGCCACCGCGCGAGCGGTGGCCCAGCCGCGCGAGCGGCGATCAGCCCGCGCAAGCGGCGATCGCGCCGTGCAAGCGGCGCTGAGCAATCGTACGGGCTGCTCCCAGCAGCCCACTGGTCGTCCCCGGACGAGGCTCGCATCGCACGCGAGTCCGCTGCGGGAGAACCCGCAGCTCGCGTCGAGCCCATCCGGACGATCGAGCACGCGCTCGATCGAGTCTCGGCGTCCAGCCGAGGCTCGCCCCTCTCGACCCTCTCTTGCTCGAGCCGTTGAGCCGCCGGCGGTCCGGTGATCTTCGATCACCACCGCCCGGTTCAACCTCGACAAAGGTCGCGTTCTCGGATCTTGCGTTCACGTTATTTTCACGATAATAATTTAAAATCATCAAAGGGGGTTCAACGATTTTACCTTTGTTCTCGTTGTACGGAGAAACGAGATCTATGAAGACCTTGAGACCTTCCCACGTATTCCTTTCACTAGCTCGAACGTCGGGTGGGCGACGATCTTCCGAACTCCATGGATCTCCCTCTCTACTTTCTCTCTCTAGAATTGTGTTCTTCAAGTTATGAGAATAGAGAAGACCATGTAGTGCTTTTATAGGCTACGTAGGGGATCTTAAGGAGGTGGAATATTGAGCTTCCAATATTAATGATTAAATTGAGCCCAAGCCCAAATCTATTAATCCATTAATATTAATTAATTCTATTTTCCACTATATAAAATTAATTGCACTCCCAATATTAAACCATATTATATCAAATAATATTTCTCCGGTAGTATTATTTATTCCGTGTATTTAAGATATAAATATCCATGAATAAAATTAATTTATTGCTAATTAATTTATTCATCTCTTGTATCCGAGACTAGTACCATTCAACCTTAATTATTATGCGGAACAAATCCACCTGCAGGGTTTACATAATAATTCCTTATGAACTCATCTCGGGGATATTATCAACCCTTACGGGATACACTTTCCCGTCAAGTATTCACGGCATGTCATATATAAAATATAGCGACCCAACTTAACCGGTAATTGACCCAGTAATTAAACCGGTCAATTCCTTTGGAAAATCAAAGTCACTTATATTAAATATACACACCCGCAATAGTATCGGGGATTAAGAATAAAATACACTGAGATTTAAATCGATTATCCAAGGCAATCCTAATCGATAAATCTCAAACGATCCGCCCAATACACCAAGTGTACAAGTGTGATAAAATAATTAAGACAAATTATTTTCTCTCTCACACAACGACTATACCGATGGATTGGTCCGTGTCCATCTAGGTCGTGAGCAACTGTTCGATTAAATACGAGTAACCGATAGTATGATCTTCTGTGTGCCCATGCACACCATACTAACTACAACGTATAAAATCCAGGACTATAATTTGCATATATTTAATTATAAATAATTAAACGCAAATAATTGTTTATTTAATTAAATAAATTAATGGCAATGGATCGTGAGTTTCCGTTACTTAAATCTAGACATTAAGTACACAACTCCAACAGTATTACCAAGAACATCATTTCTATTTCAGTATTGGATACTGAAGGATTTTCCTTCACTATAATAAATGGTTTATTTACTATTTCAAAAAGTGGAGTGTTCTATGGTTCGGCACGATTAGAACATGGTTTATATATACTTCAACTTGACAATCATATATATAACATTGATACCAAAAAGGCCAAATCGAATGAATTCAATGAAACATACCTTTGGCATTGTCGATTAGGCCACGTCAACATTAAACGTGTAGAGAAACTTCTTAAGGAAGGTATTCTCAAATCTTTTGACTTGGAGTCATTTGATACATGTGAAGGATGTTTGATGGGCAAAATGACAAAGTCACCTTTTCTGGGAAAAGGAGAACGTGCAAATGATCTATTGGGTTTAATCCATACTGATGTATGTGGTCCAATGAGCTCACAAGCACGTGGAGGTTATTTCTACTTCATAACTTTTACCGATGACTTAAGTAGATATGGTTATGTCTATTTAATGAGGCATAAGTCGGAAGCCTTTGAAAAGTTCAAAGAATTCCAAAATGAAGTTGAGAATCAACTTGGTAAGAAGATAAAAGCCATTCGATCGGATCGAGGTGGTGAATATCTTAGCCAAGAGTTCGATGATCATCTTATGAGTTGTGGTATTCTATATCAACTCACTCCTCCTGGAACACCCCAGATGAATGGTGTTTCCGAAAGGAGGAATAGAACCTTATTGGATATGGTTCGATCGATGATGAGACTTAGTGAACTACCAAAATCTTTTTGGGGACACGCACTTTTAACAGCGGCCTATACACTGAATAGGACACCGTCAAAAGCTGTTGATAAAACACCATACGAGATATGGAAAGGGAAGGTCCCTAACTTGTCTTATATCAAGGTTTGGGGATGTGAAGCTTATGTGAAGAGAAATATCTCTACAAAGCTTGAACCCAAATCGGATAAATGTTTCTTTGTGGGTTATCCCAGTTGATAAATCAGATATTCGATGCAATTGAATCAGAACGATGCAATTTTCACTTCGACCACTGGGAACGACCGCACCCAAACGGGAGCGACCGCTCCCTGCTCGCGATGGCTTGCCCTGTTCTGTGCAGTTGAAGTAAAATAGTCACCACGCCTTCGTTAACCGTCGGATCGACCTGAGTTTTGGACAGCACCTTCACAACATCAGGATCTTCATATTCAACGGTCGGATTGGACAAATTCCTTTCTGTCAAGAAGCTATCGGCTCCAGAACGCACCAGCAATGTTAAAGGAGAAATTAAAAAGATTAAATTGTTGACTTGGGTTGACTTGGCTTATGGGACATTTTAAGGGCATTTGGGTCATTTTAATTGGTATGGATGTGTATCTATAAATAGAGGATAGTGACTCATTTGTGTGACTCATTTTGTGTGAATAATTTTGAGAACAATAGTAGAGAGAGAAAGTCACCACATGTAAATAATTAAAATAGTACTCTAGATATTTTTATTTCTTGTTCTTCAAGTTCTTCATTTCAAGCATTTTAATTCTTAGATCTTTCATTTCTCGTTAGTTTTCTCGTATTTTTACATTCACGTTTTGTTCTCGAATCGTCGAGCCCGTTCTATTCATCGGATCAATTTTCGTTGGGTGACACATCGAAGATCGACTCCTCGTTTGATCGGTAGCTTCGTTCCTTTTAATTGTTACTTCATTTATGCATGCTCTTTATTTGATTTGTTTGTTTATTAGCTTTATTATCATGTTAGGCTAGATTATTTGGTTTGGTAATTGGTGATTTGATCAAAGGATGAATGGTTGATTTATCTTGATTGTTGGCCATGTTGATTGGGTTAATTTGTTTATTTGTTATTGGACTTGATCGATTGTTGAAACCGAGACCTACCCAGAGATGTTTCACTTTGTGATTTTGGTTGATTACTCGATTTTTTAGAGGTGAGACCTACCCGGTAATCCTCCTTGAACATTAATCTAATCAACCATAGTTTGACCTTAACCGAGGGACTAGTCGGCCCGCTCTAAAACCGCGAAAGCACTTGAGCAAGCCTATGGCCCGGTTTTTATTGTTATTGACCCGATTCCGAGGTGAAATGATCCAAATACCAAACCTCCGTTTTTATTATTGTTTTCCCATTTATTTGCTATTACATGTTTTCTTGTCTTTCATTTAGTAGTTGTTAGCATATATCTTCTTCTCTTTCCCCCCATTTATTGAGATAATTTGTACCCAAAGCAAACGTTGAACGCACTAATTAAACGAACACTCCGAGCCTACACTCCTCGAGAGAATGACTTGGGTTGTCCTTGCCAACTTATACTACGAAGAGCCTCGTCCTCTTGCGAGTCGAGACCCCGAGTAATTATTTTTAGCGCACTCGGGGGCGAGTCAAGAGGCATGTTTCTCCAATGGAGTAGCAGTTGTTTGCCTTGGAACGCTCCCCCTGAATGAGTGGGTTCCCTGCATTATCAAACACTTCACACATTTGGTGAGTAAACTTTACATTCATGCCTTCATCGCATAGTTGACTTATGCTTATGAGATTCGTGATGAGGCCTTCAACATGAAGCACTTGTTGTAGCTTCGGCAGCCCTTTCACATTTAATGTGCCTCGGCCAATTATTGAAACGCTGGACCCTCCTCCAAATGTGACCTCTCCTCCGTGAAAAACTTTGTAGTTGATGAGGTGATCACTATTTCCGGTCATGTGCCGCGAGCATCCGCTATCGAAGTACCACTTATCATCTTTGGTAGCTTTGAGAGCAGTGAAGATAACATTGCATGTTTCAACACTTTGGATGGCATTTGATGCGACAGAGGAGTCATTGGAGGGATCTGTAAAACAAACATTAGAAGAGAGTTTAGTTTTGGGCACCCATTTGCGTATAGTCGTTGCCTTCTTTTTGATAGAATATCGTGAAGACATAGAATGTGCGAAGTATTTGGGATGCCGTGGTCCAATGTTGGAGTGAGAATAAAATCCTCTTGCTTGATCCTCTTCGCGTCTCCAACAAAAAGGTCGAATGTGACCAGGTACAAGGCAGTAGTGGCAAACATATCGTCTTTTCGATTTAAAATGTTGCTTAGGCAGGGGCTTCCTTGTCTTCATCCTGCCTGATGATGTCTGCCTTTGTTTTGGCCGTCTGCGGCAGTCTCTGGCTGAGGCAGTGGCTTTGCTTTCGGTTTGGTCATCCCTTTTTGGAGTTAAGGATTGTGCGGCAGTTGTTGAAACGTCATTTGATGCCTTTACAAATGCCATGTCTGTTGGGTTTTTCTTTGGAAAAACGGCATCTACAACCTTTTGATGTCCGAGGCCTTCCCTTTCAACTTGTGAAATACTCATTACGGCATCTAGTTTTGTTGTTGCCGTTTTAAGTTTTAAAAAAGTATTGTTAGCAACTTCGAGTTTTGCATTTACACGATTAAAGTCAATTTTTAGTTTTTCGGCCTCCATATCTTTTCTGGTAAGTTGGACATCAAGTTTCTTTAATCGTTCTTCAAAGGTGTTCTTTTCTACGAGCATTTGTTCAATTGCCATGGCCTGCTTCTTCACTTTTTCTTCATATCCGGCTTTGGTTGAAGTAAGCATCTTCATCATCTTGGTCTGCCGAGCAAAGTTCATGCGTAGCTCATCGAAACTTTCTTTGAGCTCAATGAAAATATCAATGGGAATGGTCTCCTCTTCAGATTCATATCCATTGATTGAGGCAGTGAGACACAGGCAGTTCTCTGCGGCAGGACTTTCTGTCGTTTCTGCGGCAGAGGCAAAGAATGCAACATGCCGTCGTGCATTCATATTGGATGGACCGTCATCTTCAACGTCAGATAGGGTTGTGCCTTCGAATTGAGCAGCAAGCGCAGTGGTTGAGTCTTCAAGGCAATATTGTTCCCTATCTTCTTGTGCAACCATGGAATTCAAAATTCCAATGCCTCGATCTTTTGAGGGGCATTCGGTTGAGTAGTGTCCAATCCCTTGACGAACGTGGCAATTGACTCTCGACCAGTCCTTTGAATTTGGACTTGATGTTGATCCCGTGCTTGGTTGACGAATCACAAGGCGTCGATCTTGAGTTTGTGGTGACCTTGCTGGAAACTTCCTTCGTCGGGGATCGTAGGACTTCTTCAGCGAGCGAACAAGTACAACATCCATTTTCCGGGCGAGTAATGCAAACTGGTCATCTCCACCATCAGATCCAAGCAGCTAGTAGATCTCTTCATCGGTCAAGTCATTGGTAGAGGTGGGGCTGCTGCCTTGAGAGCTATTGCCTTGTTCTCTGCCGTCGGGCTCTGCCACGGTGTAGGCAATATTTCTCTCGTCGCTTCGTGAACGTGATTTCCCGTGAGTTTCACGATCCTCATGGTTCAGTTCATAATTCTTGAAGATCGCCATTAATGAAACATAATCTTCTTCAGACATTTCGTTGTCTTCTATGGCAGTGACCTTCGGCAGGAACTTTTTGCTCATCGATCGCATAATCTTACTACACACTGCCGGGTTGCTAATGGGTGAACCAAGGTCAGCACATTCAGTAACAATGGACATTAATTCTCCAAAGTACTGAAGGCAAGTCTCGTCCTCGTTCATACGCAAGTTCTCAAAACGAGACATAAGCATACGGACCTTGGTTTTCTTCACTGTGTTGTTACCTTCACAATGAAGAGCCAGCAAATCCCACACTTGTTTGGCAGTAGTACATTGTTTGACAATTCTGTACATATTGCAATCGATGGATTCAAGGATGGCACACCTTGCCCTATCGTTGGCCGTAGCTGCGGCAGTCTCTTCGATAGACCACTTCTCCGGAGCTTTTTCAAGCTTGCCGCCCTCAGGGATTTCCTCCTGAGGTGGTTTCCATCCTCGAAGTACGGATAGCCACGCACTGCGATCAATTGATTTGATCCTTGCTTCAATGCGGGTTTTCCAAAATCCATAATTACTACCGTCAAGAACAACCGGTGTTCGTACGATGTAAGATGGATCTGCCATTGTAAGTGTGCGTGATCAGACGGACCTTAAACACTAAGTAAGTCTAGTGCCCGCTCTGATACCACTTGAAAGTCGTAGGCAGTAAATAAAACGCAGTGAAATGCGCTGCCTAGGCAAGGCAGTGTTCTGCGGCAGAACAGCGTTTGCCGCAGCACGATGCCTTGTACAGAAAACATTCGTTTTTCGTGATTTAATTGAGATTAAGTATTTTATCCAGATTAACCAAGTTGTTTAATTGATAAAATTATATGTGATATA
This sequence comes from Euphrasia confusa, assembly GCA_954870475.1. Lineage (NCBI taxonomy): Eukaryota > Viridiplantae > Streptophyta > Magnoliopsida > Lamiales > Orobanchaceae > Euphrasia > Euphrasia confusa. Next base: position 41,013,213 of record OX940956.1, on the reverse strand, counting down.
TGTATATAAGTTGCAGCGGAATTAATTAAAAATAAATCACACGAACGAACACACACACACGTACGGAAATGTAAAGAACACGAATTTAATCTTTGTATGTGTATTTAAATTATACACATACGAAACGGCTTTACGGCCAGAAACTTTATTAAAGAAACGAGTCTTTACAAAAGAATACTCTTGGATTTACAAATGATATTACCAAAGGCTATACACATGTATGCCTTCGTATTAATCGTATCCGAAGAGTATGAACAATCAACAACAAAAAAACTAGCTACTGAAATGAACACCTATACTAAGCTATCGAATCATCAGCTGACCAAACGAACTCTCTTAGGAACGAGAGAACACACGGCACGACGAGCTTCACGAATGAAGTCGCGGCTCTAAAAGCTCGATGATCGATTCCCGAAGGAAATGTGTTTCTGGAGGTGTTAATGTGTTGTATGAGTGTTGAGTAAATGCAGCTCGGTCGTCCTCTATTTATAGGTGAGAGTCTCCAACTGATTTCCTCATTTTGCTAGGTCAACAATCGGTTGAGAGAAACCAGGGCAGGCTGCTTTGACTGCTGCCGCAGGATGCCTTCTGAAGTTCTTCTGGAATTCACTGCCACACTGCACTGCCTTCCATACTATCTGGGCTTCAGCATTCCCTTGCCCTTATATCATGCTTTGCTTGATTCTCTGAACTCAACCTCTTGTCCAAGCCTTGCACTGCTTGCGGCATAACACTGCCTGGCTGTGCTGCGGCAGAAATCTTCTATGTTGATTGTTTTTCAAGCACGTTCAAACTAATGAACTATGCTAAATCAAATCACCAATATGACAAGTGATTACAACAGTTTAAATTGTGAAGAAAGAAGAAAACAAATAAATATGTTAGCAAAACAACTTCTGCCTAGATCCTTTAAGGCATTGTAATGTCCTAACATATTTATCCTTACAACGTTATCAGCACGAAAGCTCGTTCTTCATCGAAGTTTTACTCATCTAAGATCCGAACTCCAAGATCGAAGTTATACTCATCCAAGATCCGAACTTCAAGGCAAGAATTTATATGTTTGTTTATATTTATTAATAATTATAAATATATCTACTTCTCCCTTTTTCTTAAATTCAAATGTTCCCTTAGAACATTATAATTTGATATTCCTAAAGTAATATCATATGTTTCAGAAGAACATTATAATATGATATTTATGAAGTAATATCAAATGTTCCCGAAGAAAATTGTAATCTGATATTCATGATTTTCTTCATAAATTGCTCATCTTGAAGCAAGTAAATGTCTAATGTTCCTGAAGAACATTCTAATATGATATTATTGAAGTAATATCAAATTAATTATGTTTAAGTTCCTAAGAATATTATAATATTATGATATTCTTGAAGTAATATCAAATTAGTTATGTCTAGTAAATCAATTAAAATTTTAATGTTCCTGAAGAACACTGTGACATGTGTTATACCCGATAAAAAGGTCACCGACACGTGTCAACAATGAGGTAGCCACGTCATCAGATGTGCAAGTCAGGAACAACCTGTGGAAAAAGACATAGAAAGGCAACTAACAGAAGTCAGAAAAGAGTTTGGACGGGAACGATCGCACGGTAGTGTCAGACTTATTACACGGGAATATCCGTGGGGGAGGTGTCAGAGTCAACAGGCGGTCAAACGGGACTTGACGGGAGAAGGAGATAAAGTCTTTGTTAAGAGCTAAGTGGGTTTTTAATGCTAGATATTAGTGGAGTTGTGGTCCAATAGGAAGCCGATAAGTGGGCAATAGGTGGCATAATCTTGCCATGCATGAGTTAGTATAAATAAAAGGGATGTAAGAGAGGAAGAGGGACATGCAAACCTTGATTTCTAAAATGATTTCTAAGTATGAATATTTGAATAAAGAGGTGCCTTGAGCATCCATTTTCTACTTATGATTTCTGCTATAAACTATTACCCTTTGCTAGCTTACCTATAACAAATTTACCATTTTGTGTTGTTGCCAAAATCCTCTGTTACCAGCAAATTACACCATCAAAGAGCAAAAACAACCCAAAACAGTTGGCGCTAGAAGGATCGAGCATCAGGTAATTTAGTTGCAGAAAAGCTCGATTTAAAAATCAAAAATGGTTAACGAAACCGAAGGTACTACGGTATCTACTGGGTCAGGTACGAGTGGTCGTTGGCGGGCGGTAATGGGTAAGGCCGTGATGGTGGAACCTGAGGTTTCATCTCCGCCTAAGAACCCAGAACCTGAAAATAAGGAGCCCCCGCCGCCGCTTACCCAGATCAGCTCTGATGAGCAAAATAGCAAACATGCAGGGGCCGATGAGCCTACTGACAGTCAGGCAGATCAACGACAACGTCGACTTCGGTCACTGACGCTACCGTCGTGGAGTAGCGCAAAATAATATTTATAAGTCCTAAACTATTCACTAGCACAAGTACTAGTAGCAAGTATAGGGTCGATCCCACGAGGAGGCGATTTAGCTTATAGTTTTCCCGGCTTTGAATGCTCAATTGGGTTGTCACGTTTAAAAAGTTTGTTTTGGGAAGCAGTTGGGCACTGCCGAACCGTGGTCACCTTTACTACTTGACTGGAAATAAACAAATAAACTATATAAATTAAACAGGAAATAAAACTACTACCAGATTGCTCAATTAACAGAATCGAGTGAAATAAATATAAAACAAATAATGAAAAGTGTATCTAGGCATTGACTTCCCCTGATCTCCCTGATCAAGTAACTACTGTTCATTGGCACATATGATTTTGCTAACAGCCTCGTCAATTGGTTATAGGTTGTCCAATTAAAGTGAAAACGTCCCTAAGATGTCACGCACGTAACCACCCCAACCCTTATCCGCTCTTTCACTGTAAAATCCTACAAGTTACTTTATGCAAAACTTCTGGCGTTGACCAATTCAATTCTATGTGACCGCATGAATCTAAGTTGACCAACCCGCATTAACATCTAAGCAGACCCAAAACGGCCAATAGCATGCCCGGGACACCCGAGTCATACGACCGCAACTCCAGCAATACGTAATACTATGTGGATGCAAATTACTTTATGCACTGAGCCCACGTATGTGTGTGTTGAGTGAAAAGGGTTTCCTACTGGTCACTGTAAGTTGCCCAAGTCCCCAACCCCTGGATCTACTACCCTATTGCATCGGGAACGAGACTAAGTTAGTTGCTTTATCCCAAGAAACCTCACAGCAGTCTACTTCACAGGTTGATCAGGATCTGTCGTTGCCCAGACACAAGACAGATTAGCTACTCATAATTAAATAAATAAAACAATAAATATGCTGAACTATGAACTTCATATTAAAAGGGAAATTGTTTGAACGAAATTAAAACTTAAAAACTGAATTCAAAACCATGAAACATTAAAGAAATTGTTTTTGGCCCGTAGGCAATGATCACAACTCATCGACGAGGAGTTTTGGTTCTCTCCACATCGACTTCTTCTTCCGTCTTTCTCGCTGGTCAGGTAGGGTTTCTTGCGTGCGTCTTGTATATTTCGGTCCTCCCCTTCTCTCTTCACGTTTTTCTCATATTTATAGGACTCAAATCTGATGGAGAGGCGTGCAGGAGAATACCTATAAGATAGGACGAGAGTCCATCTTTTCTTTATCTCTGAACCTGGTCGCTTTTGTAGAGTCCAGAAATTTCAGGATTCCAGGTACACTGCTTGCCCAACGTTTCGCCTCTGGTCAATTGTCGCTCTTGCCCAATTGCTTTATCTCCGATAGCCTTCTTTATTTACGAGGTAGCAGATCATGTGTCGTACTTGGTCGTGCGTCAATCTTGCTCCACTTTCTGACTCTGTCCCAACTTGCTCAACTCCACTTGGACGCTCCAGTCAGATCAGCTTGCTCAACTTGCACTCTTGACCACGGAGATGATTTTCTTGCCTTTTTCACACAATTTGCTCCTCTTTCGCTGCCCACCTGCATCACTTGACCACAGACCCAAAACGTGCCCTCCCAGACACAAGTAAAGTAAAAACAAACTAAAGACTCTATTTACTTGACTCAAAAGAACTAAAAATGAGCCAAAAAATATGGCTCATCACACGCACACACTTTACTACGCTTGTCCTCAAGCGTGCAGTATGACTTGCCTGCTCAATTAGAAATCAAAGGGAGGTAGAGATAGAAAAAATAACAGAAGACTCAAGCATGCTTATCAAAATACAGAAGTTGATCAAGTGAACAGACAGTCAAAATCATAGTCAATGTAATGCATAAAAAACGGTCAAGAGTTTGCAACAGGATTTTGGGATATTCTCACTAAGTGTTTCTCTCTATAGTGTATGGGAAGTGTTTCGCTCAATGCTGTTTTAAAAAGAAGTTCTGCTTTGGGCTTGACCAAGTTCTATCCTGTGACATTTTCAATTGAGTTGGGCAATATCATTAGGGCTTTCTAGGGATGACTGTATAGGCTGTCTTGGGCAATGCCCAGAATTGATCTTAGGTAGGATATGCATTTTACTTAGCAACTTTCCTCCTACTTTTTTCTCTTTATTACGGGCCTTAGCACACCCTTTTATTCATGGATTTTTTTTTTTTTATTATTATTATTTTTTTTTGGAGAAGAAGACTTTGCCCTGACCTGCTCTTTTTATGTAATTGAGCATATCGGCAGGTTGGCCAGTGCAGTGGGAATTTTCCCCCAGGTGATCAAGAAAAAATAGGCTCGGCTCAAGGGGCTAACAAGGGTCTTCTTTTTATTTGCAGTACAGAACAAAATGCCTAAATCATTTACTACATCAACTCAATTTCAATTATCACAATGGTCAGAACTTGGGCAAGCTTCAGCATTACAAACTTTGTAAACAACTACTCTCAAGAAAGAAATATAACACACAAATGTAGGCTCAAATCCTCACAGCTTACCTAGTTGCAATTCCATCGTCCCTAATATTTTTCATGCATAGACTATTAATTTTGAAAATTGTTCAACTTGGTCAGGTATTCATCAAGCATGCGACTCGATCAGACTATGGGGTTGCTCTTGCCGTTCCCCCACTCACACACTTTGCCTCCGGCAAAGTGTGCAAATAGTAATAAGTTGGGCAAGCATCTCCCCTGACTCTATACTCCGACTCCCAACGATGTTGGCGCACCTTTCCACATACACACTTTGCCTTAGGCAAAGTGTGCAAAAGGAGGTCGACCCCATCAACAAGAGTTTTCAAACTCAAAACAACAAAGGGAGGGTACATTTAAAGGGTTGGATCAGGTGGGTACCTGAAACCGACGTGGGAAAAGTATGCTAGTAGGGCTATATAGGTCTCTTCCTACTTCTCTTCGAGCAAGTTCAGCTGTTCCGTGATCTCCTTCTTTTGGGACTCAACTCGAGCATATGCTCGACTTCCAGGCTCAGCTATTGCTCACTCAATTTTCCTTCTTCCTGAAAACACAAACAGACCAAAACCCTTTCCTGCCCAAGGCTACTGATTGACGTGCAGTGATCAAATTTATTAACTGAAAATTAAATAAATGGAAATAACATAATATACATACCGAGGTCACGTCTCGGTCTTGCCCTATTTATTGTCATGGGCCTGACTTATTTTAATTCCACTTGGTCAAGCAGCGGGATCGGGGGGTACTGCCCCCTTGAGGTCTTCATTACCATAATATGCTTTAACTCTCTGTCCATTTACTTTGAAAATATGATCATCGTTTGGCCAAGATAGCTCAACCGAACCAGTTGGGCATACTGCATGCACCTTGAATGGTCCTTCCCATTTAGTGGACAGCTTGCTCCCTTTGAAGCGATACTTGGTCTGGTAAACCAGAACCAATTGCCCAGGTTCAAAACTCTTCTTTTTGATGATCTTGTCATGGGCCCTCTTTGTCCGCTCTTTATAGTTGACCGCGTTGTCATAAGCTTCTATCCTTATCTCCTCCAGCTCGGTCAGGTCAAGTTTGTGCCCTTCTACGGATGCGTCCCAATCGTAATTGACCTTGTTCACTGCCCAATGCGCCTTATGTTCAATTTCCACGGGCAAGTGGCATGACTTTCCAAACACCATGCGGTAGGGGGATATCCCTGATGGTGTTTTGTAGGCAGTTCTGTATGCCCAAAGTGCATCATCGAGCTTGTCACTCCAATCCTTTCCTTCTGGCCTGACCGTCTTCCTCAAGATGGTTTTTATTATGCGATTGGATAGCTCTGCTTGCCCATTGGCTTGGGGGTGATATGCTGTGGAGATCTTGTGGTGGACTCCATACTTCCTGAGCAACCTTTCTATGATAGAGTTACAGAAATGCGTACCTTGATCACTGATCAATGCTCTGGGCACACCAAATCGGCTGAATATATCGCCCTTGAGGAAGTTAGCCACTACCTTTGAGTCATTCGTTGATGTAGCCTTGGCCTCCACCCATTTTGATACGTAGTCAACTGCTAAGAGTATGTACTCTTTGCCTCTGGAGTTGGGCAATGGCCCCATGAAGTCTATTCCCCATACGTCGAATACTTCTATGGGCATGATGGGTACCATGGGCATCTCATCCCTCTTGGTCACGTTCCCTTCTCTTTGGCACTTGTCACATTTCCTGCACCACTCAAAGCAATCTTTGATAAGGGTTAGCTAATAAAAACCACAGTCAAGTACCTTCCTCGCTGTACGCTTGTGCCCAAAGTGTCCTCCACATGCTTGCTCATGGCAATGCTTCAAGATGTCAGCTTGCTCAGCTTCAGGAATGCAACGTCTCAGAACTTGATCCTCTCCCCTTTTCCACATGTAGGGGTCATCCCATATGTACTTCTTGCTCTCCCTCTTGAGCTTGTTCCTTGCATAGAGAGTCATATCTTCCCTGATGTGTCCCGTCACTATGTAGTTGGCCAAGTCTGCATACCATGGTTCTCCTATGTAAGTGGAGGTCTTGTACAAGTGTTCATCTGGGAAAGTCTCAATGATGGGCATGCCTTCTTCTTTTTGTATAATCTTGCTCAAGTGGTCAGCCACAAAGTTTTTATTACTTGACTTGTCTCTGATTTCGATGTCGAACTCTTGCAGCAGCAAGATCCATCTTATCAGTCGTGGCTTGGTCTCCTTATTGGCCATTAGATACTTCAGAGCGGCATGGTCAGTGTAGACTATGATTTTGCTCCCGAGCAAGTATGATCTGAATTTCTCGAATGCGAAGACCACGGCCAGTAGTTCTTTCTCAGTGGTCGAGTAGTTGCATTGGGCAGCATTTAATGTCTTAGAAGCGTAGTAGATTACATGTCGCTCCTTTCCCTTCATTTGCCCAAGTGCCACTCCCACGGCATATCCGCTCGCATCGCACTCAAGCTCAAATGGCCTTCCCCATTCCGGGGGTTGGATTATGGGGGCACTGACTAACCTGTCCTTGAGATTGTTGAAGGCTGCTTGACAATCTTTATCGAAGTTCCAGTCAACTTCGTTTTGTAGTAGCCTGGTCAAGGGTTGGGCAATCCTCGCAAAGTCTTTCACGAACCTTCTATAGAATCCTGCATGCCCAAGGAATCCTCGTACTTGCTTGACGTTCCTGGGGTAAGGAAGTTTGGATATGGTCTCTATTTTTGCTCGGTCAACTTCAATACCCTTGGCTGAGATAACATGCCCAAGTACTATTCCTTCCTCGACCATAAAGTGGCATTTCTCGTAGTTGAGCACCAAACTTTTCTCCACACATCTGCTGAGGGCCAACTCCAGGTTGGTCAAGCACGTTTCGAACGAGTTGCCGTATACAGTAAAGTCATCCATGAATACTTCTATTCCTTGCTCGAGCAGATCAGCGAAAATGCTCATCATGCATCTCTGAAAGGTCCCAGGGGCGTTGCATAGACCAAAGGGCATGCGTCTATAGGCGAAAGTACCATATGGGCAAGTAAACGTGGTCTTGTCTTGGTCTTCCGGGGCCACCCAAATTTGCATATATCCTGAGTATCCATCGAGAAAGCAGAAGTGTGTCTTTCCAGCTAGTCTCTCGAGCATTTCGTCAATGAAGGGTAAGGGGAAGTGATCTTTCTTTGTTACCTTGTTCAATTTCCTATAGTCGATGCATACCCTCCATCCGGTTTGAAGTCTAGTTGCTATCTGCTCCTTTTTCTCGTTCTCTATTACTTGAATCCCTGATTTCTTGGGCACCACGTGCACTGGGCTTACCCATTTGCTGTCTGATATTGGGTATATAATGCCCAAGTTGAGTAACTTGAGTATCTCCTTGAGCACTACCTCCTTCATGTCAGGGTTCAATTTCCTTTGCGGTTCTCGGACTGGATTTGACTCTTCCTCGAGCAGTATATGGTGTTGGCATATGGTGGGGCTGATTCCCTTGATGTCGGCTAGAGTCCATCCAATGGCTTGCTTGTACTGGTCAAGAATTTCCCTTAGCCTCTTTTCTTCTTCCTTCTTCAGTTTCGAGCTTATGATCACGGGCAATGTGTCATTTTGCCCAAGAAACATATACTTGAGATGTGCAAGTAGTTTCTTCAACTCCAGTATTGGTGGTTTCTCTAAAGATGGCACCATAATAGTTGTCTCCTGTGGTGGGAGCTTGCTCATTCCTCCAGGATAATTTTCCAATGCTCCCAGTTGCTCAACTAACTCTCTGATTTCAAGTTGCTCATCTTCAGCGTCAGCTATTGTCATTCCTCTTTGAATTACCAGATTGGTCTGGTCAGAAACGCCGTACCCCAAAATTTGTTCCTCGATCATCTCATCGAATTGGTCAACAACGTGTACTTGCTCAGTATCCTCTGGGTGTTTCATTGATTTGAAGAGGTCAAAAATGACCGTCTCTCCTTCGAATTTGCAGGTTAATCTTCCAGTCTCGCAGTCAATATTTGTTCTAGCTGTCTTCAAAAATGGTCTGCCCAAGATCATTACCGGATTCTTGCTTGACCTCCCCATATCTAGAACATAGAAATCTGCAGGAAAGATTAGTTCCTCCACCTTGACCAATACATCTTCCAGAATTCCTTCAGGGTAGACACTTGACCTGTCTGCCAACTGGATCACTACTCTTGTGGGTTTTATTGGTCCTATGCCCAAGTCTTCGTACATGGACTTGGGCATGACATTGATTGAAGCTCCAAGGTCGAGCATGGCCTTCTCTATTTTCATGCTGCCTATTATGCATGGGATATAGAACATCCCAGGATCTGCGCATTTCGTGGGCACCTTTCTCTGGAGTACCGCTGAAACATTCTCTCCTACCTCAAACTTGGCATCGTCTTGGTACTTGACCTTTTTTGTGCACAACTCCTTGAGGAATTTGGCGCATCTGGGCATGGATTTCAGAATGGTCAATAGAGGCATGTTGATCTCCACCTTTTTGAACATTTGGAACATATCATTGGTGTCTTCCCTCTCTTTCTTCTTGCTCAATCTGCCTGGAAAAGGAGGGTAGATTTTTGGTGGTGTTCCTGCTTGGGCAGGTGCGGATGTTTCCTTCTGCTTGGGTAGGGGTTGATCAGGTTCATCCTCTGACTTCTCCTCCTCGTTGACATCCTCAACGATTCCTTCCACAAATGGTGCTGGAGTTGGCTTCTTGGGCACTTCAGATAGGGCTTTTCCGCTTTTCAGCTTGATGGCGTTCAGTTGAGCCATGTTCAACTCAATTTGAGATGGCAGTTCATTGGTCTTTTTCTCCAACATGGTCATAGCTTGGGCAAGATGTGCTAGTTGAGCATTTATATTCTGTAATTGCCCACGTGTCTCAAGCTTGTACTTCTCGTTCTCCTGTTTGTACTTATCATTCTCTTGTTGGGATTTGATATTCTCAGCGACCAAGGTCTGCATCATGTCTGCCAAAGTTGGGCCATTGATCTGGTTTTGCTGGTTGCCTTGTCCTTGGTAGTTATTGCTCTGTTGACTGCCTTGCCCATGGTACTGTTGATTTTGATTACCTTGGTTTCCTCCTTCTTGGTAATTATTGTTCCCATGGCGGAGATTTTCATGATTTTTCCATGATGGGTTGTACGTGTTGGAGTTTGGATCGTACATCGATCTCCTCTCTTGCCCATTCCCGTTTGGTTGCATGATTGCCTTGACTTCTTCATCAAACAATTCTGGGCATTCGACAGTTGCGTGGTTGCTCTCCTTGCATATTCGGCACGCCTTGATTGCCCTTTTGTGTCCTGGGTTACCGTTGAGCACCAGTTGCTCAACTATATTGCAAAGTTTGTCAAGCTTGACTTCTGTTGCTGAGGGCACTGGCAAGTTGCTCATGGGTAGATCATTGACATCCTCTCTTAATGCTTCTGCCATCTCCTTGAACAATTTGAACGCTTCCTCGGTGCTTTTGTTCAGAATTGATCCGCCACTGGCTACGTTGATCAAGGTCCTTTCTGAAGTCCTCAATCCAGAAATGAAGTACTGGATCAAGTCATGATCACGGATCTGATGTTGTGGGCATTTGGACAACATCTGTTTGAACCTGACCCAGTAGTCATGGAAGTTCTCTCCAGTCCCCATCTTGATGCTATTGATCTTTGTCCTCATTTGCTGGATGCGTGCAGCTGGGAAGTACTTCTCGAGGAACTTCTGTTGAAGTTGACTCCAGGTGGTCACTTCTCCAGCAGGTAGAGTGTAGAGCCACTCTCGGGCACTTTCGGCCAAGGAGAATGGGAAGGCCAGGAGCCTTATGTACTCCCCTAGTTCCTCACTTGCTCGAATGGTACCACATGCCAGTTCGAAATCTTGGAGGTGTCTCTGGGGATCCTCCAATGGCATGTCACTGAACTTGGGCAAGATCTGGATGAAGTCGTGCCTCATCTCCCAAGTGTTGTTTTCTACCGTGGGCAAGGTGATGCCCAGCGGCTTCAGATTCAGATTCTCTGGGAACATCCTTTCCCTTAGCGTTTTTGGTGCTGTATCTCCCATCCTTGATCCCGTTGGTGACCTGGATGTGTTCGGTGGGTCCTCTCTCGGTATTTCTGAGATTGGCTCCCTGGTCTCATTCTTGGTCAACTGAGATGCTTGAGCAGCACGTGCTGGTTCTTGTTTCTGCTTTGTTGCTTTTCGATTCTTCCTTGCGGTTCGCTCGATTTCAGGATCGTAGAGTAGATCTTTATCTTTGCTTCCCACTGAGTAAAAATCCTGCATACAAAGTAGGTCAAAGCATTAGCACGGAAAACTAATGGCTTGGAATATTGCCTCCCCGGCAACGGCGCCAATTTTGACGCTACCGTCGTGGAGTAGCGCAAAATAATATTTATAAGTCCTAAACTATTCACTAGCACAAGTACTAGTAGCAAGTATAGGGTCGATCCCACGAGGAGGCGATTTAGCTTATAGTTTTCCCGGCTTTGAATGCTCAATTGGGTTGTCACGTTTAAAAAGTTTGTTTTGGGAAGCAGTTGGGCACTGCCGAACCGTGGTCACCTTTACTACTTGACTGGAAATAAACAAATAAACTATATAAATTAAACAGGAAATAAAACTACTACCAGATTGCTCAATTAACAGAATCGAGTGAAATAAATATAAAACAAATAATGAAAAGTGTATCTAGGCATTGACTTCCCCTGATCTCCCTGATCAAGTAACTACTGTTCATTGGCACATATGATTTTGCTAACAGCCTCGTCAATTGGTTATAGGTTGTCCAATTAAAGTGAAAACGTCCCTAAGATGTCACGCACGTAACCACCCCAACCCTTATCCGCTCTTTCACTGTAAAATCCTACAAGTTACTTTATGCAAAACTTCTGGCGTTGACCAATTCAATTCTATGTGACCGCATGAATCTAAGTTGACCAACCCGCATTAACATCTAAGCAGACCCAAAACGGCCAATAGCATGCCCGGGACACCCGAGTCATACGACCGCAACTCCAGCAATACGTAATACTATGTGGATGCAAATTACTTTATGCACTGAGCCCACGTATGTGTGTGTTGAGTGAAAAGGGTTTCCTACTGGTCACTGTAAGTTGCCCAAGTCCCCAACCCCTGGATCTACTACCCTATTGCATCGGGAACGAGACTAAGTTAGTTGCTTTATCCCAAGAAACCTCACAGCAGTCTACTTCACAGGTTGATCAGGATCTGTCGTTGCCCAGACACAAGACAGATTAGCTACTCATAATTAAATAAATAAAACAATAAATATGCTGAACTATGAACTTCATATTAAAAGGGAAATTGTTTGAACGAAATTAAAACTTAAAAACTGAATTCAAAACCATGAAACATTAAAGAAATTGTTTTTGGCCCGTAGGCAATGATCACAACTCATCGACGAGGAGTTTTGGTTCTCTCCACATCGACTTCTTCTTCCGTCTTTCTCGCTGGTCAGGTAGGGTTTCTTGCGTGCGTCTTGTATATTTCGGTCCTCCCCTTCTCTCTTCACGTTTTTCTCATATTTATAGGACTCAAATCTGATGGAGAGGCGTGCAGGAGAATACCTATAAGATAGGACGAGAGTCCATCTTTTCTTTATCTCTGAACCTGGTCGCTTTTGTAGAGTCCAGAAATTTCAGGATTCCAGGTACACTGCTTGCCCAACGTTTCGCCTCTGGTCAATTGTCGCTCTTGCCCAATTGCTTTATCTCCGATAGCCTTCTTTATTTACGAGGTAGCAGATCATGTGTCGTACTTGGTCGTGCGTCAATCTTGCTCCACTTTCTGACTCTGTCCCAACTTGCTCAACTCCACTTGGACGCTCCAGTCAGATCAGCTTGCTCAACTTGCACTCTTGACCACGGAGATGATTTTCTTGCCTTTTTCACACAATTTGCTCCTCTTTCGCTGCCCACCTGCATCACTTGACCACAGACCCAAAACGTGCCCTCCCAGACACAAGTAAAGTAAAAACAAACTAAAGACTCTATTTACTTGACTCAAAAGAACTAAAAATGAGCCAAAAAATATGGCTCATCAGTCACGACGTCGTAATCGCCGTCTGCACCCCTATGATCTCGGAGGGTCGTCGACGCCGAAAGGCCCGCCTCCGATTAGATTTGGAAGTCTCGATACTCCACAAAAAATAGATGAAGCAGTTGCAGAACTTATGACGATGAAATACGTCATGACGACTCCTGTGATCCCAGTGAAGGGCATGCATGCAGCCACCGGGGCAAATCTGAATGTAGCTCCCGAGCAATCTGGCCGTGTTCCCAAAAAGAACCGCAGAATGCGCCGAGCAATAGATCTGAACAAAAGAGCCGAATCTATGGCCACCTCTACTGAGCCTCGTCGGCAGGTTAGGAAAAGTGACATGCATGGCCGCCATGCAAACTTTCCACCGGGTGGGGCCACTGGAGCCCCCGGTACTAATTCTGAACTGGCCGATTTGAGGCGGAAGTACTCTGAAGTGGAAAAGCGATTGAATGAACATCAAATTCTCGCTGCCCCGGCAGGTCGTCATAACGATCCTTTGGCCCCAAAGGTCGAACAAGCTCCCATGCAACTGGAAATTCAGCCCATGCAAACTACTTTGTATAGCGGCAAAACTGATCCAGAAGCTCACTTGAGCAGATTCAGGACATACATGTCCGGCCGAGGAGCCACAGATGTTACTCGGTGCAAACTGTTTCCCCTTACCCTGGGCGATATTCCCCACCAATGGTACGTCAGCTTACCCACACATTCGATCAAATGTTTTGACGATTTGGTGCAGAGGTTTGTGTCGTATTTTGCCTCCAAAGCCTCCTATATGGAATATAGTCAGAAGCTGTTGGGGGTCAAACAGGGTAACATGGAATCAGACGAATCTTACGTCGATCGAGTTGAAGAACTACTTTTGGCATGTGGTGAAGAGATTGGTGACAACCTCAAACTTCACACCGTATTGGCAGGTTTGCGGAGAAATTCTAAGTTGTTTAAATTTGCAATGTTGAATTATCCCCGATCGTATGAGGATTTCAGGAGGAAAGCTGGGGCCCAAGTGGCCTACCAACGTCTTGTCGCCGGCGGGGAACATCCCCCCGAGCAAAAGAAAAAACCTCATTTTTCCTCCGATCGAAGGCCAAATTATATTGGCAAAAAACCAGGCCCAAAGCCAGCTGACCCACGGATGGAAGAGATCCGTGAGTTAGAAGAAAAAATAACTACCCAGACTGGTCATACACCAACAAATATTCTGAATATTATGCTCATGCACAAATCTGATTTGATTGAGAAACCACCACCAATTCTGACTGCCCTGGAGAAGTTGGATCCCAACAAATGGTGTGCCTATCATGAAAAGATAGGTCACAACACCAGCCAGTGCAGGCAACTGGTTAAACTGTTGTGGAAACTTTTCCAAGATGGCAAGTTATGGCAATTCTTGCCCAGGCCCGGTGCAGGGGGAAATCCGCAGGGGCCTCCTCCCCAGGAAATACCCGCACCGGCGCCACCACCGCCTCCCCCGGCACAGGGCCCACCACGTGTGGGTCAGATTATGATGATCGTTGGGTTGAGGCCGGTGAATGAAGAAAGCCACCGCAAAAGGAAGAGAGATTTCCAGATGTGGGAAGTGTGGTATGAAACGGCCCCGAGCCAGGGGTCATCAATTTCCGACACGGCGGTGATAACTTTCACCCCGGAAGATCGAACCATGACAAAATTCCCGAAGGATGTGCCCTTGGTTATAAGGGTCAGAATCCTCGGTTTGGATGTGTCTCGCACGCTGGTGGACAATGGCGCGCATCTCAATGTTCTCTACAAGAGGACTCTAGATCTGATGGGGAACTTGGCGCGCTATGTCAACCCGTGCGATATGGTGTTGAAAGGTTTTGGAGATGATGTAGTCATTCCTTACGGTGAGATCATACTCCCGGTGGAATTGATGGATGTGAAGAATCCCGAAGTCATGATGGTCAGGAATCTAAAGTTTGTAATAGTTGATAAGGTTAGTGGCTATAATGCTTTGTTAGGAAGGCCCTTTCTGGACGCTTTTGAAGTTGTCGCCTCGTCCTACTACTACTGTATTAAGTTCCCTACTCCCTCCGGTGCAGTTGGCACCGTCAGAGGTGATCTAGTAATGGCTAAGAAAACTTTGATGTATTTTCGCGATCTTGATAACTCCAAAACCAAAGTAAACGTAAACATTCCCCATATTAATCTTAGAGGAACAAAGATAGAACAAATCGATCATATAAAAAATGTAATCAAAATAAACGATCAAAATTCACAACTGAATCCTTCTCAGGAAAAACCTACCGGGGAAATAACTGAAATTCCCCCGGACAAGATTAGTCCCCCCAAAGAAGGAACTAGCGTAGACAAGGTTTCTACCAGCCAGAAGCTTCCCCCGACAAAACCAGAAATGGACGATTGGGGTTCGAGGGGTGGATATCAATCTAAAAAGGTACCAGTTGTAGAAATGGTCGAAAACCTGGACTCTATAGTCTTAGATCCAGAACAGGCTGAAAAGCAAATACTTGTGGGATCTCATATGGAATCAAGTACCCGGAACGGTATCATAAATTTCCTTAGAGAGAACATCTCTACTTTCTCGTGGTCCAGTGCCGATTTAGGAAAGATAGATCCTAAACATGCCTGCCATCGATTGAAAATAAATCCCTGCAAGAAACCAATTGCGCAGAAGCGAAGAAAAATGGGCCCCGAGAAGTGTCAAGCACTCGCCGGGGAAGTAGACAAACTAATAGAAAACAAATTGGTCAGGAAAGCTTCGAGTGATGTCACTTGGCTTTCCAATGCGGTTATGGTGACTAAAAAAACGGCTGCGTGACGTTTGTGTATAGATTTTACAGATCTAAACAACACATGCCCGAAAGATCTTTTTCCCATGCCGCACATCGACCATGTCGTTGACAATTTGACAGGTCACGCGATATTTTCAACACTGGACGCCAAGGCAAGATATCACCAAATCCCCATGCATCCAGATGACGTCGAGCATACGGCGTTCTACTCAGAAAAAGGAATCTATTGCTGGGAAAGAATGCCTTTTGGCCTGAAGAATGCCGGGGCCACCTATCAAAGGTTGGTGAATCTGATGTTTTCTGATTTAATTGGTGTAACCATGGAAGTATACATTGATGATATAATCGTAAAAAGCAAAAATGAATCAGATCACATCAAAGACCTCGAAGAAGTTTTCAAAATTCTGGGGCATTATAACATGAAATTGAACCCCAAGAAATGTAACTTTGGAATTAAAAAAGGGATGATCCTGGGGCATGTGGTTAGCGAGAAAGGCATTGAGCCCAACCCTACCAAAGTCCAAGCAATTCTGGACATGCAAGAGCCCCGGGACATAAAAGGCGTACAACGACTCACGGGTCGTTTAGCCGCCCTGAATCGGTACATTTCTTGCCTGGGGGATAAAACTCGTACGTTCTTTGCTTCCATCAAAGGACAGGAATTTCACTGGGAAAAGGAGGCCCAACAAGCTTTTGTACGGATAAAGGAATATTTGTCCAATCCCAAAGTAGTTGTGGCCCCTAAACCAGAAGAAAAACTGTACTTGTACCTGGCCGCTTCAGAACACGCCATCAGTGCAGTTCTGACAAGGGTAGAAGGGATGGTGCATTTTCCGATTTATTTCGTAAGCCAAGTACTACACGAGGCAGAAATTAAATATACTCCACTGGAGAAATTAACATATGCTTTAATAGTGTCAATCAGAAAACTCCGGGCGTACTTATTTGAGCACCCCGTTGAGGTCTTGACAACTATGCCTTTAAGGCAAGTATTGCACCGGTCGGATATCACCGGGAGACTCCTACGCTGGGTGTTAGAAATTAGTCAGTATGACATAACTTTCGCCCCGAGGACAGCAATCAAAGCACAAGCCCTGGCAGATTTTATTATGGAATTAACTTTCCTTGAGAAATCCTAGAGTCAACCACGCGCATGGCAGCTGTTCGTAGATGGATCATCTACCACCGCGTGCTCGGGGGCAGGTGTGGTATTACTCAGTCCCGACGGAGATTCAGTAACCCATGCGGTGAAGTTTGAATTTCCTGCGTCCAACAATGAAGCAGAGTACGAAGCTCTCATTTCAGGGTTGGAAATGGCCATTGCCGTCGGGGCAAGAAAACTTCATGTGTTCATGGACTCACAGTTAGTAGTGAACCATGTAAGTGGGGATTATGAAGCCAGAGGCGAACAAATGATAAAATACCTGAAACTGGTATGGGAACTTTGCGAAAAAATCCCAGAAGTTCTAATCGAACAAATCCCACGGGAACACAATTCACAAGCTGACGCCCTGTCAAAATTAGCATCAGCTGAGGGCTCAGCAGACTTCTCAAATATTGTTTTGACAAAACTAATAATCCCATCAGTGGAACAAAGAGAAGCACAAATACAAGTACTTTCCGGGGCCGGGGAAGACTGGCGAATTCCCATTCAACGGTACATAGATACCGGGGAAGTACCAGCAGATAAAACCGAAGCAAGACAACTTCGTACCCGAGCGGCAAAGTATACTTTGATAAATTCACAACTGTACAGAAGAAGTTATTCCCTTCCACTACTTAGGTGTGTGTCGAGGGAAGAAGGATTCAAAATCCTGGAAGAAATACATGATGGTGTGTGTGGAAACCACGCGGGTGGAAGATCCCTGGCACACAAAACCATGGGACAAGGATATTACTGGCCAACCCTGAGAAAGGATGCCGTCGGCTATGCACGTAAATGTGTCAAGTGCCAGACGAATGGGCCTAATATCCATGTATCCCCGGAGATCCTGAAATCCATTTACAGCCCGTGGCCATTTGCTCGGTGGGGTATCGACTTGATCGGACCACTAGCAACCGCCCGAGGCGGGGTGAAATTTGCGATTGTAGCAGTCGACTATTTCACCAAATGGGTTGAAGCGGAACCGTTGAATAAGACTGATCAACCCCAGGTCATCAAATTCATATGGAAAAACATAATATGTCGTTTTGGTCTACCCGAGTCAATCATTTCCGACAACGGAAAACAGTTCGATGGGGCGGAGGTAGAGGAATTCTGTGAAAGATGGAAGATTAGGAGGTTATTCTCTACTCCCTACCACCCCCAGACGAATGGTCAGGTTGAAACGGTCAATAAAATACTGAAACACACCATCAAATCAAAATTGGAAAGCCGCAAAGGAAAATGGGCGGATGAACTCCCAGAGGTGTTGTGGTCATATCGAACCACAGCTAGAAACGCCACTGGTGAGACCCCCTATTCTTTGGCTTTTGGAACGGAAGCGGTGATTCCAGCGGAAATAACGGTGTTATCACATCGTACCGCTCAGGAAATCTCCCCGGAGAATGAAGCAACCATTCGAAAAGAATTGGATCTCCTTGAAGAAAGGAGGTTAGCTTCTGATTCTCTGAATGCCATGAATAAGCAAAGAATTGCTAAACTATTCGACTCAAAAGTAAAAGCACGAGAATTCCGAGAGGGAGACTTGGTGATGAAGAAAATCTTAGGAACGCACCAAGGAGCATTGGGACCGAACTGGGAGGGACCGTTTAGAGTGAGCCACTGCCTCCAGAATGGAGCGTACGAGTTGGAGCTACTCGACGGGACCAAGGATCAGTATCGATGGAATGTGTTGCACCTAAAGAAGTTCTACCACTGAGAAACTCTTGGGATAAAAGTTATTTCTTAACTTCGTACGAAGATGGTATTTTTGTAAACCTTTTCTAAACTATCTTTTGTAAAACCTTTTTGTACTTATTAAAGTATATCTACGCAGTTTTCAACAAAAGCATTTTCTATTCTTTAAAAAATAAATGTATGTGATTTCTCACATTTTGTCTGTATAACAGAAATATATTACCCCGGGAAATCACATGAACTCCCCGGTGCGATAAAAATATTGAGTATTCTTGAAATACTAAGGTTCGGTAAATACCCATGAGATCTATTGATCAGGGGCCGATCATTTCTTTAAGGGCACAGATTCAATATAGTAAAAGAAACTCAAGAATCGCCCTAAAGAAAATACTGGATCGGCCAGTTCATACTAAAACCACCGAGCAAATGGCCACGGGCTGTAAATGGATTTCAGGGTCGATACCTCTATAATACGTCAGCACGAGGGGGAGAATCCGTCACCTCTATAATACCCTCATCAATCTTTTTCCTTTTCTTGTCGCCTTCGAGCTTGACTTGCAAAAGAGTTGATGACCCAGAAGGGGGTAAGCCTTGACTTGGAGTAGAATCAGTCATCACCACGTCTGATGGCTGAGAAGCTTCCTTGTACGAGTCAACAACATCCATAATCCCTGAAGGTTTTGTCTCACTGCCCTGAGCCGAAACCGTGTGGAATCTGGTACGGGAAGCCGGAGCACCAGGTGTGCCGCCCCGAGTTTTTGCAGATCCCCGTCCACCAACACTGGTGGAACTGGTTTTGGCCCTGCGAGCCGTAGCGGCCAGGGCTAGGTTTGGGAGTCCCAGGCGATCAAACAACTTATTATTTGCCATCTCGGTAGGTTTTAATTCAAAAACAGTAGAGAAGAACTCTGCACGGGAAAAGTAAAACAATTACTCCGGACAAAAATATTATAATTTCCCCGGGAAATATACTCCCAGAAAATAAGAGAAACTTATAAGAAAAATGTGTTGGAAATCGACTACCCGGGATGCGTTCGTTCGATCACTCGAACATCCGAACGATCCCAGTCGACCTCCAGGTCCGTTACTCCGTTCACGTGCCAGCCCGTGTCCCGATTCACGCCCAGCCATTGCCCCGAAGGACAACCGCGCGAACCAGAGCTGGCTGCCCGAAAAACAGCGAAACGGCGACCGCCGTTTGTCCGCGAACAGCAGCGCGACCTGCTGTTCCGAGTGAGTTTCCGGGTCGATTTTCCTCTTCCGACTACCGATCCGGAGGTCCTTGACCCCCAGTAGTCGAGGAACATGATCCACGACGCCCGGAACCCGATCTTAGATCCGATGTATTTTTAACGAAATAGAAAACGAAACGTATGCGGAATAAGGGTTTCGATTTCTTATACCTTTGTCGCGTGATTCGGAGAAGCCGAATTGTTGAGACCACGAAGCCTTCCGGTGTATGTCTCTATCCCCGACGTTCAGCCGTTGAGTGGGCAACGATCCGCTGAACCTTCCTCTTCTCCTTTCTCTCTTGAACCCACCGTAGGAATAATATCCTCTGTCTCAGAAATATATTTGCGCAAGCAAAATTATTTCTACAGAATTATTACTGCGCTAATCTGAATTAATTAAGCAGCGGAAAATTAATTGCGCAAGCTATAGCGGCGTAAGTAAGGAATATAATTGCGCTAGCAATCAATTTCTTCAGAAAATAATAACAGCGCTAATCTATTTATTTTTACAGAAAAATAATTGCGCAACAATTTATTTTTCTCCGCAAAAATAAAATAGCGGCGTTTCTTAGGTTTAGAGAAAGAGGTTTAGAGAAAGAGAGGGTGAGGTATTTATAGAGCTACACCAGGGACCTTATGAAAATTAATTATTAGGCTAAATTGCAATTTAATTAACTCGGCGTCCTAAAAGTCAAACCTTAATTAAATTCCACAATTTTAATTATAATTAATTCCACTATAAAATTATAATTGAATTCCCAATAATTAATTTATATTATTTCAACAATAATAATTCCGCCGAATTACATATACGACTTTCCCCGTGTTTAAGATATCGTATGTCCACGAATTAACTTTAATTACTAATAATTAAATTAACTCGTTTCTTGTTATCCGAGACTAGTACCACTCATCCTTATTATCATGTGGAACGAATCCACCTGCAGGGTTTACATGATAAACTTTATGAGCTCATCTCGGGGACATCATCAACCCAATAAATGGGACACGGATTCCTGTCTATAATCTATAGCATGCCGTGTGTACAATTCCGATTCCCAATTTACCGAGAATCTCGACTAATCAATTAGTCTCACTCATTGGCAAGTCAAAGAACCGAGAATTGGACACACGCACCTATAATTATATAGGGATTAAGAATTCGTATATCCGTAATATCTGAGGTCTAGTTCGATTACTGCGATTAGTATAAATCGAACGCCCTCCTGTGGTCCTGCTCAATACACCAAGTGTACGAGTGTAACATGATAGTCAAGACCGACTATCTACCAGTCACACTACGACGTACCGATGGATTGTCCCTGTCCATCTAAGTCGTGAGCTACTGTTCGATAGTATACGAGTAACCGAAAGTATGATCTTCCGCGTGTCTCCTCACGCCATACTGTCTACAACGTATACATCAAGGACTATTGCATTAAATGCAATCATGCTTGAATCATATCTCGAATTAAGGTATAGATAAGGAGTTCCGTATTTGCACTAAACTAGACATTTAGAATACAACTCCATCAATCTCCCACTTATACTAAAAGTCTAGTCGCCCTCTCCCAAACATCAGATTCCCATAACCTCATCACGCCTACCCAACGCTTTCGCTGGAAGTGCCTCTGTGAACGGGTTTACCAGGCAATCCTCTCGATGCTATCTAGGTGACAACTGCATCGTCTTACTAGACGATCTCTCGAATAAGGTGGTACTTGCGCTCTACGTGTTATCTCCCACTGTGGACTCGTGGCATTTCAAGTTTGCCAATACCGCTATTCAAAATAGCTTTGGGTAAACTAGAAACCACATCTAAGTCCCTTAGGAAGTTCTGGAGCCACACTGACCTTTTAACTGCCTCAGAGGCCGTTATCCTTTCCGTTTCCATGGCAGAGTCCGTAATGGATCGCTGCTTTACATTCTTCCATGTGACTGCTCCACTTCACAGTGAGAACACATAGCCTGAATTCGACTTTCGACTGTCCCTGTTTGATTTGTAAATCCAATTCTATGTAATCCAAAGGAAACAACTTGACTGCTTTGTAACTCAGAACATAATTCCTGGTCCTCTGCAGGAACCTAAACATGTTCTTTACATCAGTCGAGTGATCCTTTCCAGGATTACTATGATATCTCACCACCATGCCCACGGCATAGTAGATATCAGTCTCGTGCATAGCATTACATACATTAAGCTTCCCACCATTAAGGTGCAGGGAACTGCTTACTCTTCATCTATCTCCTTTATTGTGTCGGACACAAAACCTTAGATAGACGAATTCCACATCTAAAAGGTGAAGACCTTTCTTGGAATTATGTATGCTGCAACGAGTAAGAATTGTATTTATGTATGAGGCTCGAGATAAGTTCTATGTTCTTTTCTGGCGATCATTTATTACTTTGATCCCGAGAACATTCCCGACTTCTCCTAAGTCTCTTACATTGAATTACTCGGACAACCATCCCTTTATGTCCGATAACATCTTTCATATTGTTGCCAATTTAGAAGGATGTCGTCTACATAAAGAATGAGAAAACACCACATCTTTTCTGTCACTTCTTTATTACACTCAGGACCTAAACATGCCTTGAATGAATCCATGAAATGGATTTTCTCATAGGTCTGCATGTGTCCAAGATCTTGAAGCTTCCTTCAATCCTAAGATTGATTAAGCTTGCTTACCGAATGCTCTTGGCTCTTTTCGATGAATCTCTCTGGCTGTCCCACACAGATGGCCCCGTCAAGACATCGATTTAGGAAATCTGTCTTGACTTCCATCTTCCATGTGAAGACAAAAGAATCCGGATCGACTTTTGCCAAAACTGAGCATCTTGATCTTTCAGCGTCTCGTCATAGATCCAGGGTTCGGCTTCATGTTCTCCAGGTAACAAGTCCGAAGACTCACCTATAAACATGAACCTGTTGGGTTGTCTAACAACCCTCCCACTACGACGACGCTCCGGTGTATCTTTAGTGACTAAAGATTATAGTAGTGAACTACTCAGTTAGGCTGGTTCTAAGTCTTGATCAGTCCCTCTAAGCACATTAAGTATTACTCTACTCTTGGCTTGTGAACTTGCATATATATAGTCCATGTCTAAGAACCGAACATTGATGCAATCAATGAACATCTTGTCCTTTGGACTATATTACATATCTCAATTCGTTTTCTTAGGGTATCCTATAAACAGCCGAATATCAGTACATGTTTCCAAAGGAATCAAGTTCAGGATAAACGCCGCTGTTTCCAAGCCATATCCCAAAAACGATTTAGGTAACTCCGACTGTCTACTTTCCCATATCTATAAGAGTGCTATTCCTTCTTTACAACACATTATTTTGCCGAGGCATAAATGGTGTAGTCTGTTGGGAGTTAATCCCATTTTCTGATAAGTATGCCTTACTCCTCAAAGAGGTCTGCATATATCAGAGCGAATCAACTCTAGTACTTTCTTGGATCTTTTCCCTTTAACCGTAAAGGGTTGCTCGGTCATTAAAACTTCCAAGTATGATTCGAAGGTTTGAAGGTCCTTTCCTTCAACCTGGCTGAGTAGTCCATCAGCTTTCACCCTTTGAATCGTACTCAAGTTAAAATGATCTAGCCTAAGATTCCATAAGTACATTTGATTTATCCTAGAAGGATTTTACTCTTATTGGGGTTCGACATTGTGTTATTAGCTCCGGTCTGTTGCATCGTGGAAGAATACGGATTTAGTATTAAATTGTCTATCAATATACCAGAATAGATAATATCCCTGTTTCCTAAAGAAACGAAATATCTATTCTAAGCCAACTTAGAAATCCGAAATGAAATTTCTTTCTAAATGCCGGCACATAAAGACAATTTATTAGAACTAAAATCCTACCGTTAAAACATTTAACATCTCCCACTGCAACGGCTGTTACCTTAACATTATTGCCCATGTAGGTTACTACTTCTTCCTTTCTAAGTCTCCGGGTTTCCTGGAACCCCCGCATTTAAATGCAGACATGATTAGTGGTTTTCGTATCCACAAACCAGGTACTGGTAGATAACACCACTAAACATGTTTCGGTGACTAAGGAGAAGTTATCTTCTAGTTGCTTTGAGAGGACAATCAAACTCCCAGTATCCAAACTGCTTACAACGGAAGCACTTACCCCTTGGGCTTGCTTTTCCCATTCCGTGGTCCAGATATATTAGGCCCACTGGGTTTCCGTATTTTCTTCTTCTTTCTTTTGCCGCCCGAAGGCCTAGGAAGAGCCAATTTCTCAGCCACAAGTGTTTTGAGAGCCATTAAAGATTCCCTCAGTCGCTTGAAGTTCAACCAGGAGCTCCGCCATTGAATAAGACCTCTTATCCATGTTATATTTTAGGCGGAACTGCTCAAAACTTCTCGGCAGAGACTGGAGCACAAAATCAACCTGGGTTACCCCATTGATAATTGTTCCCAGAATCTCTATCTCATTAAGATAGCCCATCATTCTAAGAACGTGATCCCTCACAGGCATTCTTTCCGACATGATGGCCTTCATGAGTTGCCTCATTTCACTTTGTCTGGCTGTCCTGTCCTGATAACCAAAAACTTCTTGAGGTTAAGCATCATATCATAGGTAATAGTCATGGCATGATCCTGATGTCGCAGCACATTTGACATGAAAGTCATAATGTTGCTCCGCGTCATCTCATAGCCTTGATCCATTTCCAATGAGCTTCCTTTCCTCAGTAGTGGAAGCATCATTTGGTTCAGCAGGTCAATTGACTTGGAGTACATATTTGTACTCCTCTGCAGTTAGGACAATGTCCAAGTTTCTTCTCTTATCCATACAATCAGGTTCAGTGAGTTTGTTGACTTTTAATGGGAATAATACCATATAAAACAAACAATGAGTTTAATTCGATATCATTTCCCTTAAGTGATATCATTAAACTACCAATCATTTCCAAAATCCCATCAGACATAGCAAGCCACGTTCTTGTGGACGTTTACCAGTCCAAATGATTTTATGATTGGATTTCACTTCGGTCGTACATCATTATAGCAGTGACTCCGATGGGGAGGATACTATAAAGCGTACCTAAGTGTATACCATTTCTCAGTACTAAGTCCACCGCTCGGGAACTACATGTCCACCGCAAGCCACGTTCTTGTGGACGTTTACGTTGACATGCGGTCCTCCACGACTTTCTATAACTGTCGAGCCTCAATTAATCCCAAAGTTCTGTTTCCATTTAGCAAGCCACGTTCTTGTGGACGTTTACTAAAACAAACAACTTTATTAATTGAATCTTACTTATTTAAATGTCATAGAATCTTAATTAACCCAAAGTACCGTTCCCATTTAGCAAGCCACGATAGTGTGGACGTTTACTAAAACAAACAACTTTGTTAATTGACTCTTACATTTATTAAATTTCACAATTTTATTAATCAAAGCTTGATATCTCGTAAGTGAAACTCGAAGTTTCTAACCAGCGATCAATCATGCAATTGAGCCCTATCTCTCACTAGGTGAGGGAGCCA
Source organism: Euphrasia confusa (assembly GCA_954870475.1). Taxonomy (NCBI): domain Eukaryota; kingdom Viridiplantae; phylum Streptophyta; class Magnoliopsida; order Lamiales; family Orobanchaceae; genus Euphrasia; species Euphrasia confusa. The sequence continues at coordinate 40,987,980 of OX940956.1, read as the reverse complement.
ATCAGACAATCGATCTAGTCATCGAATGGCTCGAAAGTCTCTAATTTGTGTCATTGACATAACCAAGTGGCTCTGGCTCCATTCCACTCCCCGGGGTGAGAATGAGTCGACTTGAAATTAGTCTTTGAAAAACAAATTAGGCATTGCTTTTGAAAAATATAATTATTAAATTCTATAAGTGGAATTAATTTCGAATTTTGATCCAGTGATATCCGTGTATCAACTTTATCCGATAGGGAGGATGACACTAAAGTCAACTCGTAAGTCAATACACATCACATTCAAAACAGAGAATGGAGACCGCGGGATTGTTTTTTCCAATCCCTCTCCCACTTAGTATTTTACGATAAGGGATAACATGCATAAATAATTTAAGCATAATAATAAACACGTAAATCACATAAGAAGCAATTAACGTGGCCCCGATTATTATGGCCTTAAATATTTTCCAATGCACGTCTCTTGGAACTTCATCTCGTTGCTCGTCTCGATCTCGGTCCACCACCGACTCGCTCGAGGGTCAAGAGACGAAATCCTCCCACTGGAGCCTCGTCTCGAGCCTCGTTGAGTCGTCCGTGGGGTCGAACAAACCCCAGCCCCGCTGCTGCCCGTCGCGATCACGGGGTGTGTTCGATGGCTGCCCGTTGCCGGTTCGCTCTCCTCGATCCTCGTTTCTCCGGGTTTTGATCTCGTCTCGATCCACCAAAATTAGTAAGAAAAATTACAAGAATAAACTTACTAAATCCGGCATCGATCCTATACAAGGTGATCGACCCTATACATGTCCCGGATACAACGAAAAATAAATAAACCTAACGACTCAACCCGTCGTTTTTATCTATTACAAACAAGCATCGTTTTTCCAAAACAAAAACAATCTCGACAAGCCCGAGAGTTTAATCAAAACCACAAATTAAAGCACAACATACAATCACAACGTTGGCCATAACAACCGGGTTCGAACCTGCAAAACAAATCTCGCAAAAATACAACGAATCGAAAAAACCGGCTCTCATACCAATTGTTGGAAATCGACTACCCGGGATGCGTTCGTTCGATCACTCGAACATCCGAACGATCCCAGTCGACCTCCAGGTCCGTTACTCCGTTCACGTGCCAGCCCGTGTCCCGATTCACGCCCAGCCATTGCCCCGAAGGACAACCGCGCGAACCAGAGCTGGCTGCCCGAAAAACAGCGAAACGGCGACCGCCGTTTGTCCGCGAACAGCAGCGCGACCTGCTGTTCCGAGCGAGTTTCCGGGTCGATTTTCCTCTTCCGACTACCGATCCGGAGGTCCTTGACCCCCAGTAGTCGAGGAACATGATCCACGACGCCCGGAACCCGATCTTAGATCCGATGTATTTTTAACGAAATAGAAAACGAAACGTATGCGGAATAAGGGTTTCGATTTCTTATACCTTTGTCGCGTGATTCGGAGAAGCCGAATTGTTGAGACCACGAAGCCTTCCGGTGTATGTCTCTATCCCCGACGTTCAGCCGTTGAGTGGGCAACGATCCGCTGAACCTTCCTCTTCTCCTTTCTCTCTTGAACCCACCGTAGGAATAATATCCTCTGTCTCAGAAATATATTTGCGCAAGCAAAATTATTTCTACAGAATTATTACTGCGCTAATCTGAATTAATTAAGCAGCGGAAAATTAATTGCGCAAGCTATAGCGGCGTAAGTAAGGAATATAATTGCGCTAGCAATCAATTTCTTCAGAAAATAATAACAGCGCTAATCTATTTATTTTTACAGAAAAATAATTGCGCAACAATTTATTTTTCTCCGCAAAAATAAAATAGCGGCGTTTCTTAGGTTTAGAGAAAGAGGTTTAGAGAAAGAGAGGGTGAGGTATTTATAGAGCTACACCAGAGACCTTATGAAAATTAATTATTAGGCTAAATTGCAATTTAATTAACTCGGCGTCCTAAAAGTCAAACCTTAATTAAATTCCACAATTTTAATTATAATTAATTCCACTATAAAATTATAATTGAATTCCCAATAATTAATTTATATTATTTCAACAATAATAATTCCGCCGAATTACATATACGACTTTCCCCGTGTTTAAGATATCGTATGTCCACGAATTAACTTTAATTACTAATAATTAAATTAACTCGTTTCTTGTTATCCGAGACTAGTACCACTCATCCTTATTATCATGTGGAACGAATCCACCTGCAGGGTTTACATGATAAACTTTATGAGCTCATCTCGGGGACATCATCAACCCAATAAATGGGACACGGATTCCTGTCTATAATCTATAGCATGCCGTGTGTACAATTCCGATTCCCAATTTACCGAGAATCTCGACTAATCAATTAGTCTCACTCATTGGCAAGTCAAAGAACCGAGAATTGGACACACGCACCTATAATTATATAGGGATTAAGAATTCGTATATCCGTAATATCTGAGGTCTAGTTCGATTACTGCGATTAGTATAAATCGAACGCCCTCCTGTGGTCCTGCTCAATACACCAAGTGTACGAGTGTAACATGATAGTCAAGACCGACTATCTACCAGTCACACTACGACGTACCGATGGATTGTCCCTGTCCATCTAAGTCGTGAGCTACTGTTCGATAGTATACGAGTAACCGAAAGTATGATCTTCCGCGTGTCTCCTCACGCCATACTGTCTACAACGTATACATCAAAGACTATTGCATTAAATGCAATCATGCTTGAATCATATCTCGAATTAAGGTATAGATAAGGAGTTCCGTATTTGCACTAAACTAGACATTTAGAATACAACTCCATCAAAATGAATAAAGGAAAAATACCAAAACAAGGTTGATCCTGAACGAACGGGGGGAAAAACAAGCCTGCTGCGTCACGAATACTGTCGTCGTTTAGATAATCCGAATCTCTTTCTTCGGCCGGGATACACTATGCCAAAAGATTTGCAGTCTCCAAATCCCACGGGAAGGAGCAGGTCGCCCGCTTAAGCCGCGCACCTACAAAATACCAACGAGTTTAGATCAGTTAAACTGTAAAATATTAAAGCTTTAAATACTTACTTTCTTCCTTAACACCATAAGTCAGGGGGATGTCGATCTCCCCTTCTCGGGTTTGAGTTCTCCATCTCCCCGAAACAAAAAACCACCTATCCCAACAAGTCGAATCCTTTTCCTCAGGCTCTCGAATTTTCAACATATACTTTCTGTGGCGGACGGTATAGTCTCCCAGCGAATTCTTGTTGAAGTTGACTGGACTGAAGAAAAGATGGAACTCATCCCCAGTAATGGGTCGAGAGAGTCCCACTTGCCCCAATACAGTCAAAACTCCATAGATTTGTGCCCATCCATTCGGATGAATCTGATGAGGAGCCAAACCCCACCGGTTCAACAGGCCTGAAACTGAAGGATGCAGGGGGAACCGCAACCCTTGATCCATTGCGTCGACGCCGATGGTCACCATGCCCGGAGGTGGACAACATGTGGATTCACCCTCTTCTGGCGCATGCAAATGCACGTTGTAGGGAATCCGCCAATCGTCCCTCCAGTCGGCTAGTTGGGCCGCCGTCACCGTGCTTTCTCGGCCGTGAGCACCCCACTCCAAGTGGTTCGGGTCTGGTTGAACCGCTGTAACGGTTCTCTCGACAGGTACGTAAGGGTGGGCCTCCTCCAGTTCATCTAGACGGAACGCCGGCAGAGCCGGTGCGGCCTCTTCCATGAATTTCTTGTATTGGCGTGCGAGGAGAACTTCCGGTGCTTCAACTTTCGGTCGAACGACTTTGGAGATTTTCGGCATAGTGTCGGGTTGGTAAAAAGGGATTTACACAGTAAATAAACAAAGAAAAATTACAGAGGAAGAAAGAAAATTCTTACCTAATTCTGGATCTGAAAGGTCGAAAAAACTTGGAGTGAATTTTGAAATTCAAAACTCCAAATATGTTTATTGGTTTCTGAAAACCTATCTCTGCCGTTTTTCCATCTAACGGTGAGGATTGAAGGAGGTGAAGAGATAGCGGTTATCGAGGAAAAACGCACTCGAGTACGTCTCCACTACCCATCAAACCCTAAAAATACTTGGCCAGGATAATGCCACGTGGCAATCGTCTCCTGACAAGGTAAGTTGAAAAAGTTACCTTCTTTTTCAAATTTATTATTATTTTATTACGGTTAATTATGGATAAGTATCAGAATACTTATCTCATCCAAATAAAAACATAGAATCCTTGAAGGATCGAAACTCTGATTTATTTCACCGGGAAAAATCCCAAGAAATGAAACCTGGAAGATAAACCCAGGAAAGGTAATCTTACATAAGAAAATACAAAATACTTCTCGAATAGATTTCACGGGGAAAGAAACCCCCAATTATCTTTTGCAGGAGAATTTTCCAGCTCGGAATTGATAGAGCTATCTTCAGAATCAGTTCCCAGATCAATGATCTCCTCTCCTCTCCATCCCTTCCAAATACTCCAATGCTGAAAGACTTTTGCCCACGCAACTCCAGAAAGATGATTCCGCTCACTGAAACCAACCGACGCTCACAAAACTTACTCCAACCGTTAGTCAGTACCAGACGCCGACCATCCTTCTCCATTTTCACCGTCCAGATTCTTTCAAAAGCATCTACCAAAGCGACTTCCTGTCCAGCAAGCTCCGGAAACTTCTGTGAAAAAGATAAAGACAAAGGCAGTTTAGCCTTCATCGACCGATTTCTAATCCTGAAGGAGAAACTCGTGATATTATTCGGGTACACTTCTCTATTCCAAGTGAAAACCATGATATGAAGTCGTGATACCATTTGAAGAGCCTTTAAAGGCGTAAAAACAGCATTAAATGAAGAATCAACCACCGGCAGAAAGTCAGAATGCAGATTCCAAGACGCGAAGACCAAGGTATTCAAACACAATCTTCAGGGAAATCGAAGTTGAAAACTCCAATTTTCCTGGGGGCCTATGTTATACCCGATAAAAAGGTCACCGACACGTGTTAACAATGAGGTAGCCACGTCATCAGATATGCAAGTCAGGAACAACCTGTGGAAAAAGACCTAGAAAGGCAACTAACAGAAGTCAGAAAAGAGTTTGGACGGGAACGATCGCACGGTAGTGTCAGACTTATTACACGGGAATATCCGTGGGGGATGTGTCAGAGTCAACAGGCGGTCAAACGGGACTTGACGGGAGAAGGAGATAAAGTCTTTGTTAAGAGCTAAGTGGGTTTTTAATGCTAGATATTAGTGGAGTTGTGGTCCAATAGGAAGCCGATAAGTGGGCATTAGGTGGCATAATCTTGCCATGCATGTGTTAGTATAAATAAAGGGGATGTAAGAGAGGAAGAGGGACATGCAAACCTTGATTTCTAAAATGATTTCTAAGTATGAATATTTGAATAAAGAGGTGCCTTGAGCATCCATTTTCTACTTATGATTTCTGCTATAAACTATTACCCTTTGCTAGCTTACCTATAACAAATTTACCATTTTGTGTTGTTGCCAAAACCCTCTGTTACCAGCAAATTACACCATCAAAGAGCAAAAACAACCCAAAACAACATGATATTCCCGAAAAAAAATATCAAAACTAATTGATCCTGAAGAACATAATATGATATCATGAAAAAATATCAAAATTAAATGTTCCTAAAGAACATCGTGCGAGTTTTTCGTGGTCAAGTCATGTATGTGCGAACTCGACCCAGGAATCAATTGAGGTACTTCCTTAATTCCAAAGTGGGTGAAACTTTAGGAAAAGTTAATCCAAACCTTGTTGAATAGCCCGATGGTTATTTACTTGAATATTGGGATACCCCACATGAGTTTGAATCCCTATGAAAAATTGATATTCTTGAAATATTATCAAATCAAATCAATTATTTTTAATATATCAATTAAAATGAATGTTCTGAAGAACATATACTCCGGTTTAAAATATTATATATTTATATTGAGAAAATCATGATTTGATATTAATCGATAAATATAAAATTTAGTTGCTCCCGTAGTAGCAATTAGTTTGGAAATATCAAATTAAATTGTTCTCGTAGTAGCAATAAATTTTAAATGTTCCTGAAGAACATTATGATATGATATTCCCGCAGAAATATCAAATAAAATTGTTTGTCGTGCAATTAAACTTTAAATATTTTAAAAACCGATATTGATATTCATAAGAAATAAAGTAAAATATTCTTGAAATAATATTTTTATTGATTACTCTCGAGGAAGCAAAGTTCAAACATTAAATATTTTTGAATAAAGTTAAATCATGATACTTATATTGAAACGTCAAATTCGACTGTTCTCGTTGAAACAATGATTACATATGAATTAAATATTTTTTGAAAATCGAGAACAAATGTATCTTATTATGTGGGTGTTCATGGAAATGTCGAAAAAGTCGAATTTTTTTTATTAGTTTGGAAAGTGTAATTAAAAAAAAAATTGAAATAATATTTAATTTGTTTCGTGGGCCAGCCCAAATCAAACCGACTCCTCTCCTACAATATAAAAGAGACGGAAGGGTATTTTTCCGTAGTATCATCATCGATCTGAAATTAGGGTAGGGCTGCTGCGCGCGGAACAAGGAAAGAGGATTACGAACATGATCAATCGATCATCTCCCGGTAAGAATTAATTAATCAGAATTAATAATATACTGTATCAATTAAGTTTGTGATCGATCGGCCGGGTGTTTTAATTAATTTTTTCTTAATTATCAGCATCGCAAAAATATTCAAGAACATCGTCGGCCGGATCTTCATCTGTTGGTATGATTATTATTTATTTTTTTCGCTTGTCATTAATTTTGAATAATTATTGTGTTGTTGCTAATTTAACTTATACTATTTATGTTGGTAAATATGTCTGTATATATATGGATGGGTCGGGCAATTCTTTCAGATCGTGCGCTTTCCACCTTGGACAAGAGTTTGATAACTGTTTGCCATGACTGCAGCAACGAGCATTTACGTTTCCGGTTTCAAGAGTGCCCTGCTAAGCCCGTATTCTGCGACGAGTGTGGTAAGAAGCACATTCGTATTCCCGATTGCCCTAATATACCTTGTAAAATTTGCTATAATGAAAACCACTACCGAGGAAATTGCTCCTTTCTACACTCCTACCCACGCGGTGAGAATTTCGACAAGGACAAATACGAAATAGTTTGTCATTGTGGCATGCCATTTGATGCCGATAAGTGGATGTGTACCTATTCTCCCCATTTGCCATTTCCAAAGCTTCAGCTCAAGCGTTGTGAAATTTGTCAAACTTTCGGAGACCACATCACCTTTGAATGCCCAGAGAACAGGGAACTTGCTGCTGCTCATAAATTGGAATTCGAAGCCAGGCATGCTCACCGAAAATTCCGAAAAGATGAAGATACAGGGGATTGGTGTTATTGTTATTAGCTGGATTATGGTTGAGAGTAGACTATTTCATGAGAATTGTATTGCTTTTTACTGAGTACTGTTACTACATTTATTCTTCGATTTATTTGCCTTATTACCTGGATTATGGTTGGGAGTAGACTATTTCATGAGTATTGTATTGCTTTTTTTTTACTAAGTATTGGAAATGCATGTTTAGTTCATTTCAATTCAACTATTACTACTATTTTCATTTTGCTATCCTCTTAAATGAGGAAGGTTTAGTTTATTAGTATTAATTGTTGGCCCAATTTTTGTTAGATTTGGAATTCACCCAAACTTTAACAAATAGGAGTAACCGAGTAATGAGGAACGAGCATTGTAATTTCAGGGAACTGTGGGGTCAATTTGAGTTAAAACCGGCTAATTTTATTGAATGGTAATTTAAAACATGAAAATAATCCAACAGTGATATAAACCTCATGATTACTTTCATTCCATCTAAACAGAGAGATTAGAATTATGATTCGAATCGTAATAAAAATCAGTGGTCCGTTTTACCCCGGAACCTCTCCCAACAGTTTACTTTCATCTTTTAGTTACACAATACTTGAAAATTAATTTCAGGTTATACTAGAAACCAGACATGCTGATATGAGCGAAACGGTAATATCCTAATTTCAAATTGATATTTCTCCTTTTATCAAGCAACTGTTGGAAAATGAGTGTCTGATTGGATATCTCATACGCTCAATTTCGAGTAGTATGAATGAAAAATTAATTTTCAAATATGTAACTATTGGAAGAGAATTCCAAAGGTGGGAAAAAAAAATATATGCAAAGTGTAAATATAGGGGAGTACCCTATTATACACACTTTTTGCTATATTTTTTTATGTGATATTTGTCAATTATTGACAAAATAATAATATAATAATAATAATAATGTGATATTATTATTTAAGTTACATAATTGGATTTTAATTTGTGAATAATGGTCTTTTAAGTGACCATTAGTATGGTTTTAAATGACGAGACGTTACACATGGTGGTTTGACTGTCCACGTTCATCGAACATTCGACTCCAACATCTCTATATAAGTGCAATCGACTTTGCATGAAAAAAAACGTCGAGAATACTCGAAAAGAAACGAGAAAGAATGAAATTGTTTGAGAAATATACAGACGCATTCCGAGCAATCGCTCTCGTCTTTCTTTTGTTTAGCCCGTTTCTTTGACCCTCCGGTGATATTTCTTAGGCAACATCTCAGTTCGCCGTAAACAAATGTTTTGCTTAATAATCCTTGTATCCTGGGAAACAATCGTACCCGTAGAGGACGAATTTGTTTTAAGGAAATCGTGTTGAACACGAGCCTCGATTATTCGTTTTTTTTTTCATTTCTTCCATCTTCCTCTAATGGATACACAACCTATACACAAAAATTACTACAAACTTAAAACAAATTAGTTTGATGGTTGAAATGATTATTTGTGCTTACACCCGGAGATGGTTCAAACTCGATTGAGTGAACGAACATGTATTATCCCTCGGGACCTAGTGATGGTGCGCCACACTAGATGATATTTTGGTTAATCATCGTGATAAACCAAGGAAAAATTCAACGACGTTGTTGAAGTCAGAAAAAAAAAATTTGTTCAATGATGAACTAATTAGTTCGAGCGAACATTATTGATAATGAGAAATCAATAGAGGTAGATGTATATATCTTTTGATATAACTAAGTAATAACAATTTGCATTTTATGCATATTTTATTATTTTATATGATAAAAATAATAATATGGCGATTATTATTATTTATGTGATAATGATGTAATCATTATTTGATAATTATGGTGAAATTTATCATTACCATTAAAATATAATAAATAGTGAAATTTATTATATTATTATTAGTTGAAAATAATAAATAATGAAATTTATTATTGGTTGAATATAATAAATAATGAAATTTATTATATTATTAGTAGTTCAAATAAAATCTTTGAAATTCATATAGACTTATGAATGTGGTATAAAGATTGATTGAAAAGAAGTAAATAAATTATTAAAATTCATATAATGATATGAATGAGATAATAATTATTATACTCACAATTAATATTTACTTAATGAAAAGTAAATAAATGAGAAGAGATAAAAATTCATATTGAGATATGAATATTTGTGCAAAATAAAACTATTGAAGAATTATTTACTTAATGAGAAGTAAATATGAAACTTTTGAAATTCATATTGAAATATGAATTACTTGTACAATAAAAAAAACCGGAAGTTAAAAAGAACATCTGAAGTAGACGAAGCATTTGTATCCAATTAATTGTGATTGTCAATTTGAAATTGGAAGAACACAATGTATGACAACTACTCTCAACAGGAGTTATCTCAATAGACTATGTAAGATCTAAAGATAATATCGCAATCCACTAACCAAAGAAATGGTTAAATTGAGAGTCAGTAAGTCGTCATCTAAAGGATTGGGCTAAAAGCCTTAAAGAAAGTGAGTAAGATGAAGGAAAACCTTACCTATATGACTGGAGATCCCAAGAACTAGGTTCAAAAGGACAACCTAATTGTCTAACTCCGTTATCACTGTTATGTGGGGGAATTTAATTTCCATAAAAGTCCATTGCCTAAGAGATGTTACAGTGATATGTTGTGAGGATTAGCATATAGCTATTAATGATTCAAAAGAAATCACCTATGTAAGAGAGAAGTGGGGCCGCTTCGAAGAGAATATAGTAAGGCATATTTTTAAACACTCTAACAGAACCAGGCAGATGTTCAGGGCCAAAATGAACATAACTATGAGAACTGAGAGTTGTTAGAAAGAACGTGAGTGGAGTATACCATTGTTTACACAAATGGTGAATAGTTCAAAGACATCGTGTCTACTATTTAGCTAGTAAAATAAGTATGCTTTCACAAGGAAAGGTTCAAAGGGTAACACCTACCTATTCTATGCACGTTTCTAACGTTGAGTTATATCACCAAACTTCTTTATGGTGTCTGTATAATTTTCATTCATGTGGGGGATTGTTGGAAAATGAGTGTCTGATTGGATATCTCATACGCTCAATTTCGAGTAGTATGAATGAAAAATTAATTTTCAAATATGTAACTATTGGAAGAGAATTCCAAAGGTGGGAAAAAAAATATATGCAAAGTGTAAATATAGGGGAGTACCCTATTATACACACTTTTTGCTATATTTTTTTATGTGATATTTGTCAATTATTGACAAAATAATAATATAATAATAATAATAATGTGATATTATTATTTAAGTTACATAATTGGATTTTAATTTGTGAATAATGGTCTTTTAAGTGACCATTAGTATGGTTTTAAATGACGAGACGTTACACATGGTGGTTTGACTGTCCACGTTCAACGAACCTTCGACTCCAACATCTCTATATAAGTGCAATCGACTTTGCATGAAAAAAAACGTCGAGAATACTCGAAAAGAAACGAGAAAGAATGAAATTGTTTGAGAAATATACAGACGCATTCCGAGCAATCGCTCTCGTCTTTCTTTTGTTTAGCCCGTTTCTTTGACCCTCCGGTGATATTTCTTAGGCAACATCTCAGTTCGCCGTAAACAAATGTTTTGCTTAATAATCCTTGTATCCTGGGAAACAATCGTACCCGTAGAGGACGAATTTGTTTTAAGGAAATCGTGTTGAACACGAGCCTCGATTATTCGTTTTTTTTCATTTCTTCCATCTTCATCTAATGGATACACAACCTATACACAAAAATTACTACAGCAACTACTTCCAGCTTGATCCTGGACACAGAAATAGTACTACATATCAGTAAAATGTCAGATATCAATTATAGTCTTCAATTGAGTAAAATGTCAGATATCAATTATAGTCTTCAATTGAGTATTTCTTTGAACTCTTGATTCTGAGTCTTATTTTTTTTTTCTTTTCAGTATTCCTGTTTACTGTAAAAATCAGGTTAACATACTGTAAAATTCCCCCAATTCAAATGAAATGAAACCAATACACCATTATAACATCAAAGATATGTAGAAGCTCCCTACTACATCATCCACACATATATCAATCACCCAATATATATGCCTGCTAATTCACATCAGAATTACTACTACATTACACATAAACCTGCTACATCAGCTACAACATCATCACTAGTTCCTTTTAGCAGCATCGTCAGCTTGTTTTGCTCCAACCGCAAAGAACTCCGTGATGACTTCCAACGGCATGCCTTTAGTCTCCGGAACTTTCAAGTAAACGAAAAAGAAAGATATCGTGCACACAACAACAAATATTCCGAATACGCCAGCTAAGCCGATGGAGCCGAGCATCACGGGCATCATGTAAGTGACGATGAAATCACTTATCCAGAAAACGAGGGCGCATATGGCAATGCAGACCCCTCGAACTCTGGTCGGGAATATTTCAGAGCAGAGAAGGTTTGGGATGGGCCCGTATGCCATCACGAAGAAGCAGAAGTAGGTCACGACACAGAGGGTCGAGATTACGGCGTGAGCTAAAAATCCATTGGAGATGCTCTAATGAAAGCAAATTAAATTTATCTTATATGTAAATTTAAATTGAATATTGATATGTACATAAATAAATTTAAATATTCTATCTACATATATATTTTATATTTTAAATAAATTTTATATACATATATATTTTATCTAATTAAATAAATATTATATCTACTTATATATTTTATATTCAAATTAAAAATCCATCTAAATTTATTTTCAATGGATTTTTAGATAGAATATTCAATCTAAATTTACAAGAGAGCTCAATCTATTCAATTTTTTTTTAATTTATCTATCTACACATATATTTTAAAATGGTTAATAAAATTTATTAATCAATTAAACTATATTTTTATTTTTATTTATATTTATATTAATATTTAGATCTAGAAGATGAGACAAATATGTTCAAGATGATATGATTTGTTAAAAGGTCAATGATATATATATAATAATTTCATTTTCGATAATCTTCAAACACCAACTTCTTATCAAATACTCCTTAATCATAATTTAAAACAAAATAAAACAAAAATAAACTAGAATTTACTAATATATTATATATATATATATATATATATATATATATATATATATATATATATATATATATATATATATATATGTTTACAACATACTAAAGATAAAAAATATATGATACACAATAAGAATAAAATAAATTAATATAAATAATATATAATATCAATATTAATTAATTATACGTTTAGTTTATATTATAAAATTTATTAATGAATTAAACTATATTTTTATTTTTATTTATATTTATATTAATATTTAGATCTAGAAGATGAGACATTCATGATTTGTGAAAAGGTCAATGATATATATATAATAATTTCATTTTCGATAATCTTCAAACACAAACTTCTTATCAAATACTCCTTAATCATAATTTAAAACAAAATAAAACAAAAATAAACTAGAATTTACTAATATATTATATATATGTTTACAAATTGAAAGAATCAAATTAAATAACTAAAAAATTTATACTAAAATTTTATAAGTTAATATAAAATAAAGTATTGTATAAAAATATATATACCAATCCGGCGATACTTGGATCCTCCTGGTCACCCTCCCGCCCGAGAAAAAACTCAGTCATCGTAATCTTCTATTGCATCTGAACAACTTGAAAAAACTCAAACATATGTCCATATGCAAACTTTTGTTGATTTCGAAGAATACGAAATCTGATAAAAACCTCAACAAACCTCAACAGAGGAAATCTTTTTATTTCATATCAAAACAACTAATTAACTTAATGAAAAGAGAACATATAAATAGTACTCCCTCGGTCCAAAGACAGTTGTCATACTTTCCATTTTTGAGTGTCCAACAATAGTTGACACACCCCAAAAAAGGAAATAATTATTCTAACTTTTTCATTTTAATATACAATTTTATTCTACTTTACCCCACCTATTTTATAAACTTTACTCACACTACTTTACTTTTCACTTTTAAAATATATATTTACTCTTTACTTTTTAATTAAAAAATTAAAAAATAACAATTTTCTTAAACTCCGTGTCCAGCAAAGTATGACATCTATTAATGGCCGGAGGGAGTACTAAAAACCCTAATAAAATAAATAAATACAATAATTATAGATTGGGGAGTAAGATACGGTCTTTTCCTTATCCACATCATTCTCTCCCTCTAGGAGAAGGTTCGACCGCGAACCTGAAAGATCGAGCACATCCGCCGGGATCAAACACCAGCCAACTATCCTTAGTAGGGGTGACCTTGTACACTATTGTGGAAGCAGCCAACTGGTCATGTTCAACACGGTAGGAACTATAGAAGGCCGCAACATGACAATAAGGCGTTGGGGCAGCAACTTCATGATTCAACTTCGGGGCAGCGACTTGATGAAGCGACGTAGGGGTAGCGACAACAGGGAGAGTCGGCTCATAGGTAGTGGATTGATAAAGTGGCTCGGCGTCCCAAATCAGCTCAACGGGCTTGGCGTCCCTGGTCAGCTCGACCGGTATGGCGTCCCACATCGGCTCGACGGGCTCGGCGTCCCACATCGGCCCGACTAGCTCGGCGGGCTCGACATCCCAGATTGGATCGATGGGCTCGGCATCCCAAATTGGCTCGGCGGGCTCGGCAGGCTCGATGTCCCAGATTGGCTCGGCATCCCAAATTGACTCGTCAACCCATATAGGTTCATCATCCCAGATCGAGGCCGATTCGTCTTCCAAATCATCATATGGATCGAGTTCATCAACAAGGGTGCGCCCAAGCGCGGGGATTGGTAAGTGTTGAGATTTCGGTAGACCACCGGTGATAGCAAGACGGAGTTCCTCGAGTTCGACGGCAAGAGCTGCGATCTGACGGCTTAAAGCGGCGACGTCAGCGCGACGACGGGCTGCGGCCTCAGCGGCGGGGTCGAGGATCGTCTGACGACGAGAAGGCATCGTAGCTGGTTCTGATACCAACTGACGCAGGGAAGCGATAAACAAACAAATTAAAACTCGTTGATTCTGAGAATACCCGAGAATTAAAACATCAAACTTTCGTTGATTCCGAAGAATACCGAAATCTGATAAAAACCTCAACAGAGGAAAGCTTTTTATTTCATATCAAAACAACTAATTAACTTAATGAAAAGAGAACATATAAATAGTACTAAAAACCCTAATAAAATAAATAAATAAAATAATGATAGATTAGGGAGTAAAATACGGTCTTTTCCTTATCCACATCACGGGAGTACATGACCCTTAACAACGAGTCGGAACAGAGTGTTCCCAGCCCGTCAAGAAAATTCGCCCAGAGTCGACGGGAACGAATACAAACACGATTACGTTTGCAGGTGCTATTTCTTAAACAAATCAGGCGACACAAGACGAACTAATTAATGAATAATTAGTGGTTGAGATTTATTTTCAATTTGCATTGTTCAGATGAAATATGTTTATTATTTTTATAAGGTTTATACAAAGGGTAATTTAGACTTTCTATAATATTAATTAGGGATAATTATAGTTTACTACCTGACCTTTAGACACTTTTTTATGTTCATACCCGACCTTTAAAACATTGTCGATCAGTATCTGAGCTTTGGAGAAATTGCATTTTACTACCTCAATTGGCTAAATTCCGGCGTACGTGCAAAAAATGTGCTATTTTAAGGGCATAATGGTCTTTTCTCGTGGGTGAATGTATATAATTACCTTTTTGCCATAAATTTCATTATTTTCTTTAAAATGAACCTGAAAATACGTATATCGATTCTCCAAAATCCTAATTTCATAAATCTCCTGTGCGACCTTAAAATTCTTCGGTTCTGAAAGCATGAACTGAGAAGAACAATGTGGTTGTGGGGCTCTCTTGTGAGACGAACCAAATTTAATTCTTAAGAATTAAAATGAGGTTAACGAAATGTGAAAAAAAAAGGGATTAAGTCCTCTGTTTCTCGGCCTCGACCGCGAAGACAGCACCTTCACCGACAAACTCCCCACCACCCACGACGTGATCGTCGGGGTCCTCGACACCGCCATCTGGCCCGAGAACCCGAGCTTCAACGACACTGGCATGGCCCGAGTCCCGGCCCGCTGGAAGGGAGCCTGCGAAACTGGACGCGGCTTCCAAAAGCACCACTGCAACCGAAAGATCGTCGGAGCCAGATCCACGTACAAAGGATACGAAGCGTCCTCCGGCAAAATAAACTAGCGGGCCGCGTCTCCGACCTATCTTGAACCTCATCCACCTGCCTCACGAATTCACCAGAGGAATGAATATGCTTATTTCGTGAATTTATTGACATGAATTCGAGATGAGAGATGAGATCGAGAGAGTTGAGTGCTGGATATGAAAATTAGGTTTTTTTTTATCGAATTGGGATTTTGCAATCTATTGTGAGCGCACCGGATATTTAGGTGTAATGGTGAAATGACATTTTTACCCTTTTCAACCAAAAAAAATGAATTAGGCCCCTTAAATGTCACGTGACTTGCACATGCGCCAGATTCCGGCCAATTTAGGTAGTTAAATGCAATTTTTTCAAAGTTCAGGTACTGATCGGTGATGTTTTAAAGGTCGGGTCTGAAAATAAAAAAGTGTCTAAAGGTTAGGTAGTAAACTATAATTATCCCTATTAATTAAAAAGAAAAAATTAAATGAGTTGTACAAAGTAAAGCGTAAATATCATCCCCTAAAGTTAACTTATCTATCTTAGAGTTAACATAGTCACCAAACAGGGCCCTAATATATTAGTGTTAGTTGAAATGTGACTCAAAACCACTTAAAGATTAGAGCCGGAGTCAAACGGGATACAATTTCGAGTTCGTAACATTGTCAAATATTGGCTGGTATAGCTTCCAGATCAGGTTAACATACTGTAAAAATACCATTACTACATCATCCACACATATATCGATCACCCAATATATATATATATATATATATATATATATATATATATATATATACTACCTCTGTTCCAAGGCAATAGTCACACTTTCTTCACAAATAACAAAGGAAAGTGTGACCATTAATATGGAACAGAGGTAGTATATATATATATATGCTGCTGCTAATTCACATCAGAATTACTACATTGCACGTAATAAACCTGCTACAACATCATCACCGGGCCTCGAACGGGCTCTTCCCGATCACTAGCTAGTTCCTCTTAGCAGCATCGTCAGCTTGTTTGGCTCCAACCGCAAAGAACTCCGTGATGACTTCCAACGGCATGCCTTTAGTCTCCGGAACCTTCAAGTAAACAAAAAAGAATGATATCGTGCACACAACAGCAAATATCCCGAACACGCCAGCTAAGCCGATGGAGCCGAGCATCACGGGCATCATGTAAGTGACGATGACATCACTTATCCAGAAAACGAGGGCGCATATTGCGATGCAGACCCCTCGAACTCTGGTCGGGAATATTTCAGAGCAGAGAAGGTTTGGGATGGGCCCGTATGCCATCACGAAGAAGCAGAAGTAGGTCACGATACAGAGGGTCGAGATTATGGCATGAGCTAAAGAACCGAAATCAAAAACATTTCCGATCACCGCTACAACGAGGGATACTATCAAGACAGGAATAGTCCAGAGCAAAAGTGACCTGGATGGATTTAAGGGATGATTACAAAACTACCCTTTTGGTTTGAACTAATTACGAAAAGAAGAAAAAAGAGGAATTTTAGTTACCTTCTACCGGCGACATCCATGAACCTCATTGCGACAGCGATGCTAGGAAGCATCAAGAGATTTGTGATGGCGCTAATGAGAAACGAGGCAGAGTCCGGGCCAATACCAAGGTTTGAAAGCAAATCTCCCACGCCCGCCTGATCGAGAATCTGAGGCGTGTAGAACAGAACTCCACTGATACCAGAAAACTGAACAAACGAATCAAAACAGTTAGTCTCATTCGATCAGTCCAAACCATTAAACTGTTTTATTACTTAACTTTTCAGCAATACAAATATTCTATATTTATCTTGAAAGTAAATGTTACTCCCTCCGATTCCACGGAAATGATCCTATTTTAGTATTTTGAATGTCTCGTTGATATTGTCTTACTTCGTTTACAACCACACAAACTTACTATACAACTCCAATCTTAAAAAACAAGAGAATTATGACATGTTCTTTTGGACTTAATTTCAATCATTTTCAGTCAGTCCAGACTCGTTCAGTTCAACTCGATAAAGTTCATTTCAAAATAAATTAAAATAAATAAAAAATAATTTGAATCAATAATTTCAAGCATACAATCTAATTAATTCTGATTTCTGAAATGTTATTAATATTTTTTTTTAAATATTTAACAATTCATAAAAAGTATTATTATTTTTATAAAAAAATCAATTTAGTTTATTTCTCTTCAAATTCATTCAATTAGGTTCAAATCCATTCAATTCAATTCATCTGGTTTCAATTCAAAACAACAATAATTTAATTTTATTTTTGGAATTTATAAAACAAAGAGTGAAATTAGACTTGCAAATCTCACATTGTAGTTCAAACAAAAGGACATAAACGTAAATTACCTGCTGCAGCATTTGAATCCCGATCCCAACAACCAACGCCTGCTTCACCCCCGGCTCGAGAAGAGCAGCCAGGCCCGGACCCTTCACAGCCTTCCGCGAAGACGGGTGCACCATCGCGGCCCCCACCGGATGCTGGCCCACTAGCAGCTCCTTCGAGTAAAGAGCTGGATGGCTCACAACAGCCGCCGCCTGTATAAACTCACTCTCCACATTCACATCACCTTCCTGATGCAAATAAACCCTCTTGAACTCCTTATTCCCATCTTCACCTTCCCTTCCAGACGAGCTCACTTTCCACGCCAGCTGCCAACCTCCACCTATTCCAGTGCAATTACTATCTTCACCATAATTCCCTCCCATGAGACTACTGCCTCGTCTCATGTTCGACTGAGGAGGGATCAAGTCCTTCTCCATGCTCGTGGCCTGACGCGAAATCAGCGGGGTCCGCAAATTCCCGTCTGAGTCAGACGCTTCACATCCCCCCGTCTCGCTTTCTCTCTGGAGGCTCTCTTCGTCCCAGTCATCGTCTTTCTTATTGGGGTCCGCAGTGCTGAACATGCTCCCGAAGTTGGGGAACAATGTGCTCCCTGATTCCGGAAGCTTCTCGTGGACGCTTCCGAAGAGGGCAACGAGAGGGTCCATGAGGGGCACGTTGCTCTGATTGGCTAAGCTGCCTTGTCGAGAGACTATGCTGAGCCGGCTTTGTCCCAATACGGGCTTTGCGAACCACGAGAGGCCCTCTTCGGGCCCGTACAGCCTGATGCGTTCGTGTTCGGAGGGCGGCTCGTGGTCCCCGTCTCGAGGCTCGTCGGCCGGACCGATGATGTACTCTTCTATCGATGTGTCTCCACCTACTGCAAGGCCTTCGACTAGTAAAGCCATCTCACCTGCAAAATGTAACAGTTGAAGGATATGAAAAGAGTATAAAAAACTCGACTCAATATGATAGTATATCACTGAGACATGTTCTTTTGGACTGAAATCGAGTGAACTGAATTTAATGGATTTGAATTGAACTGAACTAAACTAAACGGGTGTGTACATTGTAAATTTGTTTTGAAACGAACTTAATCAAACTTAACTGAATGTGTTTGAACTGAACTGAAGGAATCTGATCTGAACTGAAATTAAGTCTAAAACAACATGTTCTAAGTAACTAATCATAACATATATAGAGAATGTAACATATATGAACCATCAGCAATTATATAGCAACTAATCACATATTGAGTAAGGAAGCATAGCATATATCGAGAATGTACCGGAAACATCTTCTCTCCCCCTCAGTCTCTGCAACACACGTTTCGCCTCCATCATCTTCCCTTTACTAACCAGCCACCGAGGAGACTCCGGGAGGTAAAAAACCGCCACCACGAAATACACGAGAGAAGGAATCGAGATAACTCCCAGCATCAACCGCCAGCCGGGCGAGGGCAAAAGGGACATTCCGAAGATCATACAGTAAGCCAAGAACGTCCCGCTGTTGCTAGTAAACTGTGGGAGGGTATTCAACGAGCCTCGTATCTCAGAAGGGGCGGTCTCGGAAATGTAGAGCGGGACGAGAGTGACTGCGAGCCCGATCCCGAACCCGTCCAAGAGCCGGGCCGCGAGGAGCACGTAGACGTTGGGGGCCCACATCATGATGAGGCCTCCGACGAAGTAGAAGACGGAGGACATGATGAGCATCGGGCGGCGGCCGATCAGGTCGGAGATGGTGCCGGAGCAGGTGGTGATGGCGGTGGCTCCGATGAGGGACATGGCCACGATCAGCCCTTCGACGGAAGCTCCAAGCTCCATCTCCCTCTTGATGTACACAACAGATCCTGGATCGAAAATCAGGGGATTTTATTCACTCAGAAAAAGATCAAGTGGTGGGGCCCACTTCGTAAAAATTGAATCTTGAAAAGAAAAACGAAGATAAGAGTTGAAGAAGGAAGAACCTCCGATGGTGGCATTATCCCAACCCTGCAAGAAGGTTCCGATCGTGGCGGCAATGGCCACCAGCACAGCTCCATTCATCTTAATTTCTCACCAAATAACTGATTTTTTTTTAGAGAGAGTGAAAACAAAGGGGAAAAAATTGCAGAGAAAAAAGAAACAGAGATCTCGGAAACAGAGTTTTCTGACCTGGCAATTTATAGTCAAAATGGAAGTATGTATACACACATGGTGGTAGTACAGCTAAGAACAACGATTTGTTATTTTTCCTTTTTAAGGAGCAGCAAAATAGGAAGATAACCGTATGCTGGAAAGATCAGGAAGTGGGTTTTGAGGGAATCTGAAAGTCGTAGGCAGTAAATAAACGCAGTGAGATGCGCTGCCTAGACAAGGCAGTGTTCTGCGGCAGAACAGCGTATGCGCAGCACGATGCCTTGTACAGAAAAATCGTTCGTTTTACGTGATTTACTTGATTTAAGTATTTTATCCAGATAAATCAGATTGTTTAAGTGATAAAATTATATATGATATATGTATATGAATAGCAGCGGAATTAATAAAAATAAATCACTTCGAACGAACACACACACACGTACGAAAAAGTAAAGAACACGAATTTAAATCTTTGTATGTGTATTTAAATTATACACATACGAAACGGCCTTACGGCCAGAAACTTTATTAAGAAACGAGTCTTTACAAAACGATACTCTTGGATTTACAATGATATTACCAAAGGCTATACACATGTATGCCTTCGTATTAATCGTATCCGAAGAGTATGAACAATCAACAACAATAACTAGCTACTGAATTGAACACCTATTCTAAGCCTTCGATCATCAGCCGAACAAAAGGACACTCCCAGAAATGAGAGATACACGGCACGAAGAACTTCACGTTTGAAGTCTTCGGCTCTAAAGGCTGATCGATCGAACTAGAGTGGAAATGAAGTGTATAAGGTGTTGTGTTGTATTCTGGATTGTTGAGGAATGCAGCTGTAGACGTCCTCTATTTATAGGTGAGAGTCTTCAACTAATTCCCTTGAAAAGCTAGGTCAACAAGCGGTTGAGAGAAACCAGGGCAGGCTGCTTTGACTGCTGCCGCAGGATGCCTTCTGAAGTTCTTCTGGAATTCACTGCCACACTGCACTGCCTTCCATACTATCTGGACTTCAGCATTCCCTTGCCCTTATATCATGCTTCGCTTGATTCTCTGAACTCAACCTCTTGTCCAAGCCTTGCACTGCTTGCGGCATAACTCTGCCTGGCTGTGCTGCGGCAGAAACCTTCTATGTTGATTGTTTTTCAAGCACGTTCCAACTAATGAACTGTGCTAAATCAAATCACCAATATGACAAGTGATTACAACAGTTTAAATTGTGAAGAAAGAAATAAAACAAATAAATATGTTAGCAAAACAACTTCTGCCTAGATACATTTAAGGCATTGTAATGCCCAAACATATTTATCCTTACAAACTCCCCCTTTTTATCTTTCTTCACAAAACCATGAGGCAGCAGCGCAATGGAGCACTCCCCCTCAATGAAATACATCTGACTTAGAAGTATATGAAATTTATCTTGACAAACAACTAAGGCAATGAAACTCCCCCTTAGTTGATACTTCCTAAGTAGAACAAAAACATTTATTTGATACCTAACTAATAAAACAAAAACAAGTAAAACTAAGTAAGCCTCTAAATAACACACCAATTTTTTCTAAAGGAAATAAATACTTAAATTAAACATTGTTCAAACCAAATAAAAACTTAAACAAATTGTTCAAAAACAAATAACCAAATAGCAGAAATTAAAATAAATTGTTCAGAGCTAATAAAAATTAAATCAAAGGAAGAAATAATATTTCTTCGGGTCTTGAGAACTGCAATCCTTCAGGTTCTTCAGTCATCGTGCTCGGGTGACGATCCACGCTCTTCTCCATCAATCTCTGCTGCAGTGTCTGCGGCAGCCTTCTCTGCTGCGGCAACTTCCATCTCTGCAGCTTCTTCAGCTTCCACCTCCTTGATGTCTTCATCAATGCGCTTCTTCAACATCTTTAAAACAGTGCTCCTTGCCACTTTAGCCTCGGCTGCTGGTACTCCCCCTTTTTGTGGAGAAATGCCCTCTTCTTCAAGGAAGAAAGTGATAGCATCCACAAGTGCCTTGGCCATGTAATCCTGCATAATGACCATATGACTTGCAGCAGTTTGTTCTGCAAATGCCTGGACACGAGCATGAATATTAGGCTGTGGGGCAGATGAGCTTGGGGCAGCAGTTTGCGGCAGCTTGGATGTCTTCTTTTGAGCTGGAGTGGGAGGCACTGCGGCAGTAGCATGAAAACCAGTCCAGGGCAGATCATTGTACTCCCGAACAGAAAACTTGTAAGGTTGCGGCACGGAGGTCAGGAGATCAGCACTATTGTGTGGGAGCCCTTGGATCTTCAACATTTCCCAGATCAGTGATGGGAACGCAAGGCTCTGCGTCTGGGTAATGTTTTCTGCCTGTGATGCTATTTTCTAAAAAATGAGCTCTCCCAAGTTCACCTGCCTACCAGCACCAAGGTGAAACAAGACTTCCCCCATTTGGGTGTGCACGAAATGCACATTCGTAGTGGGAATCCAGTTGTGCCTGGCAACAGTGAACAATGGGATTTTCCATTGAGGTAGGGGGCAGAGTCGGGCCTTTGCCTTTGGCAGTGGCGGATCTGGTGGACGGCCGGCGAGGAGGAAGGGGCACCTGCTTCTTCTTGCGCTTCCTTGAGGCAAGATCCTGCAGCAGTGGGTCAGATTCTGTTTCAGAGCCATCTGCGGCATCAAGCTGCTGTTGGCTGGAGTGGCCGGAATCTTCCTCGTCAGAGGGTGGATTTGCAGAAGGGTAAGGGGTCGGCTTGCGATCCTTGGTCTTTTTCTGAGAAGGGTAGTTGTCATAGAGCTCGCTGTAGTCAAAATCATCAGCATCATCCCTCCTGTTGTAAGGCATGCTCTTGCCTTGCTGCTGCACTTCAGTGTCTGCCTGTGGAATGGCAGATGATGCGGCAGTAGCAGAGGGCTCAGGAGTGTAAAGGCCCTTAAAATCAGAAGTGTTGAGGGATCTTTCATTCTGGGCAGCCTCGTAGTCAAGCACATTGTCGATCCCTGAAATAACCACCGCCGGGTGAGGAGTTTGAGAAGGCTCAGTGTCGCCGGAGATGTCTACATCTTCAGGATGGATGATGGCCAGAGGGGCAGGTTCAGGGAACACTCGTTCTTGAAGGAGTGGATCCTCTGCGGCAGGGATGTCCTCTGCGGCAGTGTCTCCCCCTGCAGGAGAGATGTTCATCGGAGAATCCTTACCTGAACCTTCACTGGCGTCGGTGTGCGGCGGCGAATCTGGAGAGAGAGATGGCTGTTGCGACGCGGCGGCAGTGGCGGCGGCGGCGTTGAGAG
This sequence comes from Euphrasia confusa, assembly GCA_954870475.1. Lineage (NCBI taxonomy): Eukaryota > Viridiplantae > Streptophyta > Magnoliopsida > Lamiales > Orobanchaceae > Euphrasia > Euphrasia confusa. The sequence goes on along the minus strand of OX940956.1, from coordinate 40,964,690 downwards.
CCTTGAGGCGGTTGATGGCATCCATCGATTCACCTTCATCTAGGTTGTCCATCGTTGCGTTTGGACGAACCTCCCTGATCAGCTCCAGAAAGCGAGGGTCCTCGAAGTAGCGGGCGAACGGATTTGGGATTGGAGATGCGCCAGCCATTGAATTTCGAGTTCGTGAGGAGAAAAAGAAATTAGGGTTCAAGAAAAAACAGAGCACAACCACAATCGACGCAAGAGATGGGTAATTTGTATTGTGCGTTCGATAGAAAGAAAATCTAGGGTTGAAGAATTTCAGAAAAATCAAACTCTTGATCGGATTTGAATAGAGAGAATTAGAGTTTGAGAAGGATTAGGGCTTTTGAATTTCAGTAAATATTAAAAGATAATATTTGAAAGAGTTTTATGTCAAGTGAAAAACGTATGGCAGTTGATGGGATGGGCAACGGTTACTTTTCTGAAGTTGAACCGTCGCCTGCCGCACACTCGAGTGCTGCCCAACGGTCAAGTGGGGCATTGCTCTGCGGCAGGTCGTTGCCAATAAAATTGAAACATAAAATTCCCCTTTTTTTTTTTTTTAATATATTCTTTTTCTGTTTTTAATATTCTTTTTTTCTGTTTTTAGAATATTTTCTTTTTCTATTTTTCATTTTTCATTTTTTTTTTTTTTTTTTTTTTATTAATAAAAGAAGTAAAATATTTTTGTGGTGTGAAACATCAAAGCTTACAAAGCAAAATTAGGAAAAGATTAACAACTATCTAATCCTAATGAACATCATGCTGCATCAAAATTACTTCTACTCTACTTAGGTATAATGTCATGTCAACAATGAGATTATTAAATACTTAGGTCACCTAGTACATAGTATCTCAACCCATTTCGTATTAATTACATGTATATGGGTTTGACCATGTTGCCTAAAGTGGTTTGGGTATTTTCTCTTCCTTCGGAAAATTTTAAACTCATAAATTGACTAAGGCAGAATGCTGTGGCAGAGGTTCAGTAGGCATGACAATGCGGCAGCATGATGCAGATCAGCATCTAAGGCATAGTGCACATGCACAAAGAATTTCTTAGAGCAATGAACCGTTCTGAGTCCAATGGCTTGGTGAAGATGTCAGCTATTTGCTTCTCTGTTGGGATGTGATCCATCCTTAAAAGGCGTTTTTCCACCAAGTCTCGTATGAAATGATGCCTTATGCTGATGTGTTTGGTTCTTGAGTGTTGCACTGGATTATGACTGATATTTATGGCACTCGTATTGTCGCAGTAGAGTGTAAGAACATTGCTATCCAGGTGGTAGTCATCAAGCATGTGCTTCAACCAAATCAGTTGGGTACAGCAACTCCCTGCGGCAATATATTCTGATTCGGCAGTAGATAGAGAAATGCAGTTTTGCTTGCGGCTATGCCATGAAATGATGTTGTTTCCAAGAAAGCAACATCCTCCGCTTGTACTCTTGCGTTCCTCCGTGTCTCCTGCCCATTCGACATCTGAAAATCCGACTAAATCGGTGGTGGTATCTTTGGTATACCATATGCCTAACTCGACTGATGCGGCAACGTAGCGTATGATGCGTTTGACTGCCTTCAAGTGTTCTTCCCTTGGATCAGCTTGAAACCTGGCATACAAACAAACGCTATACATGATATCTGGTCTAGTTGCCGTAAGATAAAGCAAACTCCCTATCATGGATCGGTAGAGTGTCTGATCCACTGCGGCAGTGTCAGTGCCTCGGGAGATTTTGTCCGTTGAGCCCATAGGTGTTTTCATGGGCTTGGATCCTTCAAATTGGAATCTTTTGATGAGATTCTTAGCATATGAAGCTTGTGAGATGAAAGTTCCAGTTGATGATTGCTTGATATGGAGCCCTAAAAAATGAGTTAGTTCTCCTACCATGCTCATCTCAAATTTTGATGCCATGGCAGAGGTAAATGCCTTAAGCATGTTCTCACATGTGGATCCAAAAACAATATCATCTACATAGATTTGAGCTATTAAAATTTTGGAAGAGTTGAATTTAACAAACAGGGTCTTGTCGGCAGTGCCTCGGGTGAATCCAAAACTGAGTAGAAAATCAGTTAGGCAGCCATACCAAGCTCTAGGAGCTTGTTTTAGGCCGTACAATGCCTTGTGCAGTTGATACACATGGTCAGGACGTTTTGGATCTTCGAAACCCTTTGGTTGTGCAACGTATGCCTCCTCTTCAAGTATGCCGTTGAGGAATGCTGCCTTCACATCCATTTGATGTAAGGTGATGTTGAGGTGGCATGCAATGGCAACGAGTAGACGAATGGACTCCATGCGTGCTACGAGGGCAAAAGTTTCATCGAAATCGATGCCTTCAACTTGCGTATAGCCTTGCGCCACCAGCCTTGCCTTGTTGCGTACAACCTGTCCATGCTCATTCGACTTATTCTTAAATATCCACTTTGTCCCGATGATATTCTTGTTTTGGGGACGAGGAATGAGCTTCCAAACTTTGTTTCTTTCAAACTCGTTCATCTCTTCTTGCATTGCCATAAACCAAAATTCGTCGGTCAATGCTTCTTTGGCATTCTTCGGTTCGATCGTTGAGAGATACGAGGAAATGCCTATTTCAACGCATGTGGAAGACATGCTTATGTTCTTGGTCATGTTGCGGTAGTTGATATACGGATGAACTCTCATGCGTCTGGCCAGCATTTGACTCGAAGGGTGGTTTCGGACAACATGTCTTGGGGGATCCCTTCGTCGTTGGTTTGATTCCTCTTCACCATCAGATGAATCTGATTGATGTGGGGTGCTATCGTCGTCTGATTGCTCAGGAGATGATGTTGAAGGTTGAGCATCATCATTCGAGCCAGTAGGTGCGGCAGTAGGCTGTGCAGGTGTGATACTGCCTTCAACTTCTGCTACTGCGGCAGGCTCGAGCAAACCTTTCACATCTTCTTCTTTAGGTTTCCTGAGTCGACTAAGATCATCAAAATCAACATTCACAGATTCAATGATGGTTCTAGTTTGTATGATAAAAATACGATAGGCATGACTATTCCTAGAGTATCCAACAAATAATCCTTTAAGGGATTTTGGATCAAGTTTCGATCTAGGTTCCCTATCATTTAAAACATAACAAACAGAGCCAAAAACATGAAAGTATTTCAAATTAGGCTTTCTATTGTTCAGAATTTCGTAGACCGTCTTTGATGTTCCTGAACGTATGCTGATGCGGTTCAGGATATGGCATGCGGCATTGAATGCTTCTGCCCAAAATTGCTTGCTTAGGCCCTTGGCGATCAGCATGGTACACGCCATTTCCTTGAGGGTTCGGTTCTTCCTTTCAGCCACGCCGTTTTGTTGCGGCGTTATGGGGGCAGAAAATTCTTGGGCAATGCCATGCGCGTCACAAAAACGAGAAAGCCGTTGGTTTTCAAACTCGGTGCCATGGTCACTTCTTATTCTCTTTACTGAGGCTTCATGGTTGGTCTTTATCCACCTGATTAGCTTGGACACCTCCTCAAATGTCTCACTCTTGTCTTGGAGAAAACGCACCCAAGAATATCTTGAGAAATCATCCACTACGACAAGTACGTAGCGTTTTCCAGAGTGACTCCTCGTCTCGATTGGTCCCATTAAATCCATGTGGAGGAGATCAAAGCATTTGGTTTGCTTTTGATACAGTTCTGCCTTGGAGTTGGCAGGTCCTGCGGCAGAGGCATCAGACTGTCCTGCGGCAGGTATTGCTGGATGACTTGTACGAGTCATTTTTCCTTGTTTGCAATATCCACATGTTGTCTTCTGGATTTTTGGGAGAGCTGGAAGTCCACGAACAGCATTTAGCTTGATTAGACGCTCTAAATTCCCAAGACTTGTGTGTCCAAGTTTTTGATGCCATAGGTCAATGTCATCTTTGACTTGTGCAGTGAGGCATGTTTCTCCAATGGAGTAGCAGTTGTTTGCCTTGGAACGCTCCCCCTGAATGAGTGGGTTCCCTGCACTATCAAACACTTCACACATTTGGTGAGTAAACTTTACATTCATGCCTTCATCGCATAGTTGACTTATGCTTATGAGATTCGTGATGAGGCCTTCAACATGAAGCACTTGTTGTAGCTTTGGCAGCCCTTTCACATTTAATGTGCCTCGGCCAATTATTGAACCACTGGACCCTTCTCCAAATGTGACCTCTCCTCCGTGAAAAACTTTGTAGTTGATGAGGTGATCACTATTTCCGGTCATGTGCCGCGAGCATCCGCTATCGAAGTACCACTTATCATCTTTGGTAGCTTTGAGGGCAGTGAAGACAACATTGCATGTTTCAGCACTTTGGATGGCATTTGATGCGGCAGAGGAGTCATTGGAGGGATCTGTAAAACAAACACTAGAAGAGAGTTTAGTTTTGGGCACCCATTTGCGTATCGTCGTTGCCTTCTTTTTGATAGAAAATCGTGAAGACATAGAGTGTGCGAAACATTTGGGATGCCGTGGTCCAGTGTTGGAGTGAAAGTAAAATCCTCTTGCTTGGTCCTCTTCGCGTCTCCAACAGAAAGGTCGAATGTGACCAGGTACAAGGCAGTAGTGGCAAACATATCGTCTCTTCGATTTAAAATGTTGCTTAGGCAGGGGCTTCCTTGTCTTCATCCTGCCTGATGATGTCTGCCTTTGTTTTGGCCGTCTGCGGCAGTCTCTGGCTGAGGCAGTGGCTTTGCTTTCGGTTTGGTCATCCCTTTTTGGAGTTGAGGATTGTGCGGCAGTTGTTGAATCGTCATTTGATGCCTTTACAAATGCCATGTCCGTTGGGTTTTTCTTTGGAAAAATGGCATCTACAACCTTTTGATGTCCGAGGCCTTCCCGTTCAACATGTGAAATACTCATTATTGCATCTAATTTTGTTGTTGCCGTGTTCAGTTTTACAAAAGTATTGTTTGCAACTTCGAGTTTTTCATTTACACGATTAAAATCAATTTTTAGTTTTTCGGCCTCTAAATCTTTTCTAGTGAGCTGGACATCTAGCTTCTTCAATCGTTCTTCAAAGGTGTTCTTTTCTACGAGCATTTGTTCAATTGCCATGGCCTGCTTCTTCACTTCTTCTTCATATCCGGCTTTGGTTGATGTAAGCATCTTCATCATCTTGGTCTGCCGGGCAAATTTCATGTGTAGCTCATCGAAACTTTCTTTGAGCTCGATGAAAATATCAATGGGAATGGTCTCCTCTTCGGATTCATAGCCATTGACTGAGGCAGTGAGGCACCGGCAGGTCTCTGCGGCAGGGCTTTCTGTCGTTTTTGCGGCAGAGGCAAAGAATGCAACATGCCGTCGTGCATTCACATTGGATGGACTGTCGTCTTCATTGTCAGATGGGTTGTGCCTTCGAGTTGAGCAGTAAGCGCAGTGGTTGAGTCTTCAAGGCAACATTGTTCCATATCTCCTTGCGCAACCATGGAATTCAAAATTCCAATGCCTCGATCTTTTGAAGGGCATTCGGTTGAGAAGTGTCCAATCCCTTGACATACGTGGCACTTGATCCTCGACCAGTCCTTTGAATTTGGACTTGAACTTGAGGTGGATCCCGTGCTTGGTTGGCGGATCACAAGTCGTCGATCTTGAGTTTGTGGTGACCTTGCCGGGAACTTCCTTCGTCGGGGATCGTACGGCTTCTTCAGCGAGCGGACAAGTACAGCATCCATTTTCCGGGCGAGAAACGCAAACTGGTCATCGCCACCATCAGATCCAAGTAGCTCGTAGATCTCTTCATCGGTCAAGTCATTGGTAGAGGTGGGGCTGCTGCCTTGAGAACTATTGCCTTGTTCTCTGCCGTCGGGCTCTGCCACGGTGTAGGCAATGTTCCTCTCGTCGCTTCGTGGACGTGGTTTCCCGTGAGTTTCACGATCTTCATGGTTCAGTTCATAGTTCTTGAAGATCGCCATTAATGAAACAAAATCTTCTTCAGACATTTCGCTGTCTTCTATGGCAGTGACCTTCGGCAGGAACTTTTTACTCATCGATCGCATTATCTTACTACACACTGCCGGGTTGCTAATAGGTGAACCAAGGTCAGCACATTCAGTAACAATGGACATTAATTCTCCAAAGTACTGAAGGCACGTCTCGTCCTCGTTCATACGCAAGTTCTCGAAACGAGACATAAGCATACGGACCTTGGTTTTCTTCACTGTGTTGTTACCTTCACAATGAAGAGCCAGCAAATCCCACACTTGTTTGGCAGTAGTACATTGTTTGACAATTCTGTACATATTGCAATCGATGGATTCAAGGATGGCACACCTTGCCCTATCGTTGGCAGTAGCTGCGGCAGTCTCTTCGATAGACCACTTCTCCGGAGCTTTTTCAAGCTTGCCGCCTTCAGGGATTTTCTCCTGAGGTGGTTTCCATCCTCGAAGTACGGATAGCCACGCACTGCGATCAATTGATTTGATCCTTGCTTCAATGCGGGTTTTCCAAAATCCATAATTACTACCGTCAAGAACAACCGGTGTTCGTACGATGTAAGATGGATCTGCCATTGTAAGTGTGCGTGATCAGACGGACCTTAAACACTAAGTAAGTCTAGTGCCCGCTCTGATACCACTTGAAAGTCGTAGGCAGTAAATAAACGCAGTGAAATGCGCTGCCTAGACAAGGCAGTGTTCTGCGGCAGAACAGCGTATGCCGCAGCACGATGCCTTGTACAGAAAAATCGTTCGTTTTACGTGATTTACTTGATTTAAGTATTTTATCCAGATAAATCAGATTGTTTAAGTGATAAAATTATATATGATATATGTATATGAATAGCAGCGGAATTAATAAAAATAAATCACTTCGAACGAACACACACACACGTACGAAAAAGTAAAGAACACGAATTTAAATCTTTGTATGTGTATTTAAATTATACACATACGAAACGGCCTTACGGCCAGAAACTTTATTAAGAAACGAGTCTTTACAAAACGATACTCTTGGATTTACAATGATATTACCAAAGGCTATACACATGTATGCCTTCGTATTAATCGTATCCGAAGAGTATGAACAATCAACAACAATAACTAGCTACTGAATTGAACACCTATTCTAAGCCTTCGATCATCAGCCGAACAAAAGGACACTCCCAGAAATGAGAGATACACGGCACGAAGAACTTCACGTTTGAAGTCTTCGGCTCTAAAGGCTGATCGATCGAACTAGAGTGGAAATGAAGTGTATAAGGTGTTGTGTTGTATTCTGGATTGTTGAGGAATGCAGCTGTAGACGTCCTCTATTTATAGGTGAGAGTCTTCAACTAATTCCCTTGAAAAGCTAGGTCAACAAGCGGTTGAGAGAAACCAGGGCAGGCTGCTTTGACTGCTGCCGCAGGATGCCTTCTGAAGTTCTTCTGGAATTCACTGCCACACTGCACTGCCTTCCATACTATCTGGACTTCAGCATTCCCTTGCCCTTATATCATGCTTCGCTTGATTCTCTGAACTCAACCTCTTGTCCAAGCCTTGCACTGCTTGCGGCATAACTCTGCCTGGCTGTGCTGCGGCAGAAACCTTCTATGTTGATTGTTTTTCAAGCACGTTCCAACTAATGAACTGTGCTAAATCAAATCACCAATATGACAAGTGATTACAACAGTTTAAATTGTGAAGAAAGAAATAAAACAAATAAATATGTTAGCAAAACAACTTCTGCCTAGATACATTTAAGGTATTGTAATGCCCAAACATATTTATCTTTACAGAATCGCAATTATTGACGGTGGGCGGTGAAAAAAATTGAATCTTTTTTTTACAGTGGGTGTGGTAATGGAGGATTCAAGAAAAATGAGAGGGTGGGGTTTGGTGGAAGTTGAAGATGTGATGACGATGGATAACAACACTAAACCCTTGTGGAAGGAGACAAGGAAATCGTCGTCACGATAGGATGAATCATATGATGAATCATATGGGTTGGCATTGAATATATTAATTAACAATTCAAGATTATACGTCATATCTTTCTTGGATGGATCGGAATATTCGATTTTTTTAAATTATTTTTGGAATTATTTCATTTATTTGTGGAACTTATTTATTGATCGTGTAGTGTTTCGATCAAATAAGATAAATATTTGTAGAAAAAAGAGATTCAACTCAACATTTAAAAAAAGAAAATTTTACATAAATCGGATATTTTTTTTACTAGATTTTGATTAGTAGTATAATAAAGAAAATAAGTAACAAAATTATAATAGTTTAAAGGAAATAATTAAAGAGGTTATCACAAAATTTAAAATAAAGTCAAAAATAAGTTTATTTCTAGTTTCATAAAAATGAGTAACAAAAATTGAATAGTTTTAAGGAAATAATTAAAATTTTATAAAAACGGTAACAAAATTTGAATAGTTTTAAGGAAATAATTAAACTATTAAAGCTTTAAAATAAAGTTAAAAACAAGTTACTTCATTGTTTGTATGATCTATTTTTTTGAACTTAACTTAACTTTATAGATTTAGAATGAACTAAATTTAACTTAATACTATGCATGAATGGAGAATAAACTCAAAAGAATAAGATCTTTATTTAAAGATTTGTTCTTTAAAACTTATTTTTAGTCAATTTGAGTTAGTTCAATTCATTTGGTCATTTTAAATTGTTTTTTTAGTTAATTTCAGATTCATTAATTTAGTTTAATACTTAAAATATTATTAATATTTTTTAAAAATATTTAACAATTAATAAAAAAATATTATTATTTTTATAAAAAAATCAATTTAATTCATAGTATAATGAAATCCAATAAGTTTAATTTAGTTCATTCAATCTTTCAGTTCAAAAAACAAGTGTTTTCCAATTTTTTTTGTAAGTGATACAAAAATAGTTTAAAATCAAATAATAATTTGTAAATTTTATAATTTTTCAATATATTTTACTTTAAAATATTATGATTTATGTCTCTTTATCCGGTATTTATAGGCATATTTGTATTGTAATTTACAAATGAAATATGACTAAAGATACCGAATAGTCATATTTATATTATGATTTATGTCTCTCTGTGTCTTAACACAATGATCACACTTCCTTTGTAATTACAAAAAAAGTGTAACCGCTACAAATGAAATGTGACAATTTTGTTGAGATAGAGAGGCAGTAATGTTTTTTTTTTGATAAAAAAGTAAAAATAAAAATATATTTTGAAATTAAAAAATTAATTAATTGTGAATAAAATTGAAAAAGTATATAAATAAAATAAGAGTTAAATTGTATTTGAAAGTGATAAAATAGAACAAAAAAAGTATTTTTTTAATAGTTTGCATATTAAGATGAAAAATATAAAAAGATGTAAAATGTACATAATTAATTTGAGACATATAAACGTAACTTACTCTTTCAAGAAAAAGGCAAAAATCAACGACTTTTGAACAATACAATTCTTTTTAAACTGATTGAATAGTCATCAATTGATAATCAATTCAGATTATGAGTCACTAATGAACTATACGACCTTACAAATCATATCAATTAACATCAAGCTATTTCAATTGAGAGAATAAACTCTACTTTTAGAGCATTTCCATTGATAGGTACAATTCCTAGTTGGCACATATTTGTACCTAAGTACACTAATGGTGAGAGAGGTACAATTTAAGAGAGAAAATTTTGAGTATCAAATATTAAATACTAGGTACAAATTAGTTTTGTGTCTTAGTTTGTGGGTCCTACATGAATAAGAGTGAATAATTGTACCTAAACCATTGTGCTGGTGAGGTACAAATTGTCAATGTATAAATAATATGTGATGTGTCTAATGACATGTCAATAATTTTTACTTATGTTTAGATATTCCATTGGAAATGCTCTTAAAGTAATTTAACATATGAGTGACTAATAAATTAACATTGCTCTTAAAGTAATTTAACATATGAGTGACTAATAAATTAACATTGCAATTGATACTTCCAATAGTTTTTTTTTTTTGTTGTTTTTTTTAATAGAGAAGAGTCGAAAAAGTCCAACTCACTCTATCGTTGGCATGTTCAGGTCGGAGTTCTAATGGATAACTAACCTATTAAAACTCGATTTAAACAATTGCTTAAATTTTGATCATCAATTAAAAAAATTATCGATCTCAAATGTTGATTAAATTTACCGAGCACAACCTTAAACTAACAATTAATGAATTGATCAAGTCATAGTCAAAATTTATGAAATTTTAAGACAAAATTAAAAGTTTATTTAAAAATATATTAAATTTTTTACACATGTTCTTTAGACTTAAATAGAATTATTTAAAAACTGAACTGATCTAAATCGATTTTTTATAATAATAATTATTATTATTATAAATTATTAAATATTTTTTAAAAAACATCTTAACCGTAAACTCATAGCTAGCTCATCGAACCGAAAATAATTGCGGCAAAAGCCCATTAATAGTTTAATAAATTGCGGTAAAAGTCCATTAATAGTTTAATATTGTCAGAGGGCCTTTGCCCTTTAGTTGGCCTGATTTAGGATTGGGGTTTTTCTAAGAAAGAAAGAGAGCGCGTGGAGAGGCAATGGCACTCGGAGGTCTATTGAGAGGGGAACCGCTGATCACGAAGCTTGCGGCGGTGGCGAGGTACGGCGTTCTTCCGGCAGCCATGATCGCCTCCGTCGTCCGCTCGCCGCCCGATTATGTTAAAGCAGCTGAACCAGGATCTTCAATTTAGGCACAAAGGTAACTTTCTTATCGCGATTGGTGTTCAGTATTTTTCAATCATGGATTAGGGTTATATTTTCATTTTTCGACTTGGATCGATTTGACGTGGAATTTAGTTTAATTGCTTTTAATTCGACGATATTGTTAAATATGATATTGACTATTGAGTGTCTGGATTTGAAGAATGGTGAACTTGCAGAGATAAGTTTTGTGTTAATATTGAACTCATGGTTATTTGAGGCAATGGTTTGATTGAATTAGTTGATTGGGAAAGATAATATTTAAGAGCTAGATCGAGTTTACAAAACAAGGTTCGAAAAATCCTACATTCTCCGGAAAAGATTAACGAACCAGTCGTGGCCCATGGGTGTGCACAAGAAGAAAATAAGGCACAGTATGAGATGGTGAAAATTGTTTTTAAACAAATAGTAGTAATTAATTGTTGGATTCTTGTACTTGTCACTTGAAAAAAAGGCATTCGTTCTAAACCTTCTCATTTTGATGTGGAGTGTGGACCAATCTACATGATTATTGTTGACATGATACTACTAAGCTCAGCTTAATTAGATCTTGGTTTTTTTTGGTTATGAAGATTAGAAATGAAATGACTCGGGGATGTTTTTTTTTATGCAGACCTTTTTCGATTAAAGGTTGCATCTTCCCGTTGGTTCCCATGATATTTTGAATGCATATATATGGATTGTAATAATTTTTAGTGGCACGCCGTTGTTGTAAAACTTGTTCACATTTGGTGTGGAAACTTTGAAGTCTCTTGAAGGAATTGTGGTTTCTTGCATAATCAGTTCGCCTCACATATTGATAGAATTCGATCAATGCTGCTCGTATGGCTCTAGTGATATTTTGTGTACGTTCCATGTGTTGTATTGATATGGAAAAGAACAAAAAAAAACTAAGTAGTCCATATTTCTTTGTAGCTACGGTTTTAAGGAGTTTTATGACCGGTTATTTTGGACTAAATTTTAATTTATTTCAATTCAAACTCATTTAGAGCTTTCAAAATACATTAAAAAAAATCAATAATTTCATGTATACAATTTAATTAATGGTATATAATTATTAGTATTTTATTAAAAATATTTAATAATTTATAAAAATTATTACTCCAGTGCAGGTATTGAAAAAATATTTTTAGTCTCTATCATACAATGACACTAAACAAAAGTACTTACTAGATAGTCCCACCAGCTTCAATCACACATTTCATACTCAGAATCTTGTCTTAAATGTAGAACTGTAGAAGTACAAGATATTTTAACTTGACTTTGTTGTACATTTTACAAGGATTGGGCTTTTCATTAGAGTTGGGGAAATATCAAAATATCTAACTCATGGTATCGAAAATTACTTAAAAATATTGAATCTTTGGTATAATTGAAAATTTTGATATTAAAAATGTTGAATCTTTGGTATAATTAGAAATTTTGATATAATATTATACGGTATCTATAATACTATTTGTTATAATATTATACCATATCAATATGCAAAGTTTAATATTTCTGTACATACATATTGAACACAATCGATATAATTTTGGCATATGCAAGAAAATTAAAATATGGTATAGTTTGTATATGGACATATTTGATATAATTCAATATTAAATTTTTTGATTTAATTCGATATATATCGATATTTTTAGTATATATAAAGTTCAGTACAACTATATAAAAAAAACTGTTAGTAAAAACTTTGATCTAATTCGATATATCGACATTGTAGTATATCGAAAGTTCAGTTATACAAAAATTCGATATATTTTATAAATTTCAACATTCATCGATCAAACGAAACCCATGAACGAACGAATGAACGAACACCTAATGATCGGCCAAAACATTCTTGAGAATCAAGACTTTCTCCATGTAGCTAGCAAGGTAATATCATCACGTGCCGGTGCCAATGTGCCATCCTCACGAATTGTGTTTAGAACTCGACTTTCAAACAAAGCCTTGCCCGAAAAGAACATCCCTTCAAGATTCCGACAACTTCACTTCAAAGCAAAAACCACCCCACACAACTATATATAGTTATATATATATATATATGTGTGTATGCACAAGTCCACAACTATAAAAACCCTTCCAATTCCAAACACAATATATTCATCCATCACCTTACCAACATGGCATTCCCATCACTTCCCAAGCTACTCATTCTCTCGACTCTCATGTTGCTCTCCTCGTCCATCCCCGCCTCGTGGGCCCGCGATTTCTCGATCGTCGGCTACTCACCAGACGACCTCACCTGCATCGACAAGCTCATAAACCTCTTCGAGTCATGGATACACAAGCACGGCAAGGCGTACGAGACAATCGAGGAGAAGCTTCACAGGTTCGAGATCTTCAAGGACAACTTGAACCACATCGACGAGACCAACAAGGCCGCAACCGACTACTGGCTCGGCCTCAACGAGTTCGCCGACTTGAGCCACGACGAGTTCAAGCAGAACTACTTGGGGCTCAAGAAGGATAAACACCCGAAGAGGAACGAGGAGGAGTCTTCTAAGGAATTCAAATACCGGGACTTCGAAAAGGTTCCGAGCTCCGTTGACTGGAGAAAGAAAGGAGCCGTTACTCCGATCAAGAATCAGGGTTCATGCGGTACGTACTTTTCTCGTGCTTTGTGTTTGAAATCGCTTCATCTAAAAACTTAAACTATTAGAGATCGAAGTTAGACAACATATTTTCCAATACTCCCCCACTTGTGGGCCGATTTCAACCTCTTTGGGTAGGCCCGACAAGTGGATAGTTAATTCCCATGTTAGAAACTGCTTCATGTAAAAGCTCAAACTATTAGAGAAGTCATGCAACTTAACATTTATAGTGGGTTGAATATATTTTTCAATACATTGTTCACTTAACTATGAAATATGTAGGGAGTTGCTGGGCATTCTCGACTGTGGCGGCAGTGGAGGGCGTGAACCAAATCACGACGGGGAAGTTGGTGGAGCTGTCAGAGCAAGAGCTGGTCGACTGCGACACGGGTTTCAACAACGGGTGCAACGGAGGACTAATGGATTACGCCTTTCAATACATTGTTTCCAAGGGTGGGCTCCACAAGGCGGAGGACTATCCTTACCTTATGGAAAAAGGAACCTGCCAAGAAAACAGGGTAAGAATCTCTTCTTTTGGACTGAAACTGATTGAACTTAATGGATTTGAACGATTCAAAACTGAACTGAGGTGAGTTGATTTTTTTATAAAAATAATAATAAATTATGAGTAAACTGAATTGATTTTTTGATTACCGATTTCAGGAAGAGACGACGGAAGTAGTAACGATCAGCGGTTACCATGATGTCCCCGCGAACAACGAGACGAGCCTTTTGAAAGCGCTGGCCAACCAGCCTCTGAGTGTGGCCATCGATGCTTCCGGAAGAGACTTCCAGTTCTACGGAGGGGTAAGAAAGTAACTTCATTCGGTTCATTGATCCTCTTTTAACTTTGTGTTTGAATATTAATTTGGTTGAATGGTTGATGCAGGGTGTTTTTAATGGGAAGTGTGGGACTGAGCTCGATCATGGAGTGGCGGCCGTTGGGTACGGGTCGGAGAAGGGGAAGGAGTACATCATTGTGAAGAACTCGTGGGGGGCAAAATGGGGAGAAAAGGGATACATAAGGCTGAAGAGGAATACGGGCAAGGTTGAAGGAATGTGTGGCATTAACAAAATGGCTTCTTTTCCCACCAAAACAAAGTGAAATGTTTATGCTTTCTTTTTCATCTTTTTTATTTGTCTTTGTATTCATGAAAAATTTGGTTGAACATTGGAATATCAAATAACTTGTTGGACTTTATTTATTTAGTAAATAGGTCAAGCCCTAAATCATATGGGTTGTATATATATCGATTAAACGCTAATAAAAAAACACGAAACACTACTCTAGTTTGTCATGGTATCAGAGAGAGAAAAATTCTAAAAACCCTAAAACCACATTTTTTTTCTTTTCTCTCTACTGTTCTCTCTATCATGGGGAATGACGGCAAACTCAATCCTTCATCTCCTTTCTACCTTGGTACCGGTGATCAACCCGGGAACCTAATCACTCACGTCCTATTAAAGGGCGAAAACTACGTGGCTTGGTCTAGGGCGTTCACTTTGTCCTTGAAATCTCGCCGAAAATTCGGTTTTGTTGATGGCACCATCTCCAAACAGAAGGAGCAGAAGAAATTACTTGACTGGGAAACCGTGAATTCCATGTTGGTCTCATGGATTTTACGCACTATCGATCCATCTCTCGCTGCCTCGTTTCCCTACTTTGAAGAAGCCAAGAAACTTTGGGATTACCTTGCGAAGCGATTTTGTGTTGCGAGCGGCCCAAGGATTCAGCAATTACGTGCATCTATCACTAATTGCAAGCAAACGAATGATATGTCGGTTCAAAAATATTACACCACGTTGATGGGGTTCTTTGATGATTTACTTCGGTTAAAGCCCCCCCATGGCTGTGAGTGTGGTAAGTGCGATTGTAATGTTGCTACCAAATACGAATTGGATAGAGAAGAAGAAAAGTTGCACCAATTTTTTATCGGAATTGATGATGCCAAGTATGCTGTTGTGCGTACGAATCTTTTATCTCAACAACCCCCTGCAGATCTCGAGAGGGCCTATCAAGCTTTACTCCAAGAAGAACGATCTCGTACTATAGCCCAAGCAAAGTCCAAGCCTGACGATGCCCATATTTTTGCTCTCCCCCTTGATCGACGTTCTGCTGCGCCACCGTCTCGTGTGGACAAATCAAAACTTTATTGTTCTCATTGCAAGCGCTCGGGTCATGATAACTTGGGGTGCTTTATACTCCACGGGTACCCTACCTGGTGGCTCGAGAAATATGGCAAAAAGGGTGGAGCTTCCTCCGGCCAGCACCCGTCGACGGTCGCTACTGCTGTTCACCGGCCGACTGCCCCGCACCAGCATATTGGAGAATATATTCGACCCACTATAAATGTCTAGTTGCCCAACTTCTCTAACAGTTCGAGCTGTTGGATGATGCGGCATCTAACATGGCTATAGAGCCTTGGGATAACCCGAGGTCCTGGGTTCGACTCCCGCCAGTGGCGACTCCACCCGATTTAATTATCCACTTGTTGGGCCTCCCCAAAGAGGTTGAAATCGGCCCACAAGTGAGGGGGAGTATTGGAGATATATTCGACCCATTAATATAAGTGTAAAGAAGTCCAACTTCTCTACCAGTTCGAGCTTTTAGATGAAGCGGTTTCTAACACAGCAGCCCCAGCCTGCTGCCTCTGTGCGTGCTCATGCTGTGGCAGGTGCTGTTGCTGACTCGCCTTTGTCTGCGACTCTCTCGGCTCTATCTGAGCTCCAGCCTGAGCACGTTCGTATTCTTCTTAACATGATTAACAATAGGCATCAAGATAATATGGGTGGTGAGTCTCTTTCCTTATCTTGGATTATTGACACTGGCGCTTCTCATCACGTTACGGGTGATGAGTCATGTTTGTTCGATGTGCACTCCATCTCACCATGTCCCGTTGGTCTACCGGATGGTGCTCAAGCCATGGCTACGAAGAAGGGTCGTGTCACTTTGGCGGCGGATATTATTCTTGAGCATGTTCTATTTGTTCCGAAATTGAATTGCAATTTAATTTCGGTCTCTAAATTGATTGATGATTCACAATGTGTTTTACGATTCTCTGATTCTCTATGTGCTGTACAGGACCAACATTCGGGGAGGCTGATTGGCGGCGGTGAACGAATAGATGGACTCTACTATTTCTGGCGGATTCCTAAAGTATGTGCGGTAACTAATCAGGGCAGTTCTACATTCGAGCTCTGGCATCGTCGTCTGGGTCATCCGTCTGATAATATTGTCAAGTTAGTTCCTGCTCTGAGTAAGAGTTCTGGTAGCAGTTTTTTGAATAAAGCATGTGAGATCTGTCCACAGGCAAAACAACCTCGGGCCGTCTTTCATGATAGTGATAGTAGGGCTAGTAGTATTTTTGAGATGATACACTGTGATTTATGGGGGTCCTATAGGACACCTTCTACTTGTGGTGCTCATTATTTTTTGACCATTGTCGATGATTTTTCGCGAGGTGTTTGGATTTATTTATTGAATAACAAAACTGAAGTTTATTCCTCTTTTCGTTCCTTCTTTGCTATGGTTAACCGACAGTTTAATGCACATGTTAAATATGTGCGGAGTGATAATGGCACGGAATTCAAGCCCTTGCTACCATATTTTAATGAAAATGGCATCATTTTTCAAACATCTTGTGTTGGCACTCCTCAGCAAAATGGAAGGGTAGAACGTAAGCACCAACACATTTTAAATGTGAGTCGGGCGTTGATGTTTCAGGGCAATTTGCCAATTAATTTGTGGGGAGAATGCGTTCTTGGGGCAGTTTATTTAATTAATCGCACACCCTCACGTTTACTCGCCAATAAAACTCCTTTTGAATGTCTTTTTGGTAAGCCACCTAACTTTGATGAGTTGCGTGTTTTTGGGTGTCTTTGTTTTGCTCACAATCAAAATACAAAGGGTGACAAATTTGCTCCTCGCAGTAGGAAATTTGTGTTTGTGGGTTATCCTCATAGTCAGAAGGGTTGGAAGTTGTATGATTAGGAAATAGGAGATATTTTTGTATCCCGCGATGTCAAATTCTATGAGTATGAATTTCCTTTTGTGGACCTTGGGGGATCGGTTTCTACACATGTGGATACAGAAGGCATGTCTAATGAGCATATTGGGGTGGATCATGCCCTCATTGATGATTCGGAGTTGGTTTGGGAGGAGGGGGATGAGCTCCATGTAACCGACACTACTACCCACACCCCGCCTATCCCTCTCGGCAGCCAGCCCCACGGCTCCCAGGCTACTGTCAGCCCCTCGAGCAGCAGCCCCACGGCTGACCCGTGCCCCTCTACTTCTCCCTCAAATGACTTGGGTCGTGGACAGAGGGTCCGTCGTCCCCCTGTTTGGCATCATGACTACGTCGCACATACTATTTCTCTCCCGAGTCCATCTATTTCTTCTAGTTCATCGCCTCCTTCCAGCTCCTCAGGTACTCCTTATCCTTTAGCAGATTATGTGAATTGTGATAAATTTTCTATGCGACACCGTGTCTTTATTGCAGCTTTAGATACGGTAGTTGAGCCTCGTAATTTCAAGGAGGCAATGCAGAACGAGGGTTGGCGCGAGGCAATGCAAAAGGAAATATCTGCTTTAGAAAGTAATCAAACTTGGGTGATTGAAAAATTACCGCCGGGTAAGAAAGCTCTTGGGTGTCGTTGGGTCTACAAGGTCAAACTTAATTTGATGGCTCGGTTGAACGCTTGAAGGCTCGTCTTGTCATATTCGGTAACCATCAAGTGGAGGGTATCGATTATAATGAGACATTTGCTCCTGTTGCGAAAATGGTCACTGTTCGTGTTTTTCTGGCTGTGGCATCCGCGAAGAACTGGGAACTACATCAGATGGATGTTCATAATGCCTTCTTGCACGGAAATCTCGATGAAGAGGTTTATATGAAGCCTCCTCCTGGTTTTCTTGACATTCAAGATGGTATGGTGTGTAAGCTACACAAGTCTTTATATGGACTACGACAGGCGCCTCGCTGTTGGTTTTCTAAATTGGCCACTTCTCTAAAACGGTATGGCTTCACGCAATCGCTCTCTGATTATTCTCTGTTTAATATGCATCGCGGTGATACTCATCTAAGTATTCTGGTCTATGTTGATGATTTAATAATTTCTGGGAATGATTCTTCCGCAATTTCCAACTTCAAGTCTTATTTGAGTCAATGTTTCCATATGAAAGATTTGGGTTTGTTGAAATATTTTTCTGGGCATTGAGGTTGCACGGAGTCCAGAGGGTATTTATCTATGTCAGCGGAAATATGCTCTTGATATCATTGCCGAGTCTGGTTTGCTAGGGGCTTGTCCGGCTGGTACTCCGATTGAGCATAATCATATGCTGGCTCGGTCAGAGTCCGCTCTTCTTTCAGATCCTGAAATGTATCGTCGTCTTGTGGGGCATTTAATCTATTTGTCTTTCACTAGACCTGACTTGGCCTACACGGTTCATGTCCTATCACAATTTATGCAACAACCTCTTCAAGACCATTGGGAGGCCGCCCTTCGTACGGTTCGTTACTTGAAAGGGAGCCCGGGGCAAGGAATTCTATTGCGTTCGGATTGCAATTTGCACTTGACCGGGTGGTGTGATTCGGACTGGGCTAGTTGCCCAGTGATACGGAGGTCGATCTCTGGTTGGTTGGTGTTTTTGGGTGATTCCCCTATCTCTTGGAAAACTAAAAAGCAACATACGGTTTCCAAGTCATCTGCGGAGGCGGAGTATCGCTCCATGTCTAAAGTTACTGATGAGCTAAAATGGTTGAAAGCACTTCTCGCCAGCTTGGGCGTTTCCCATCCGCGTCCGATGAGTTTGTTTTGTAACAGTCAATCAGCTTTATATATTGCGCGAAATCCGGTGTTCCACGAGCGTACTAAGCATATTGAGGTTGATTGTCATTACGTTCGAGATGCGATTCAGGAAGGGGTTCTTAGTCCGTCCTATGTCAAAACGACGGATCAATTGGCTGATATTTTTACTAAAGCTTTGAGCAAGAATCAATTCTTGTATTTACTTAGCAAGTTGGGCATTTGTGATTTGCATGCTCCAACTTGAGGGAGGGTGTTGGACTTTATTTATTTAGTAAATAGGTCAAGCCCTAAATCATATGGGTTGTATATATATCGATTAAACGCTAATGAAAAAACACGAAACACTACTCTAGTTTGTCATAACTCATAAATGTATGTTTGAAGAAAATTTTATTTGCACCAAGATGCTCATGCCGTCTTACGTAAGACGACATAACGTACTGTTTTAGACTTTAGTGATTGCAAACACTACACTATTGAGCTTAACATTTTTACCACAAATTAAGTAAGTAGTCGTATATATAATCTACAAAATATCACAAGCAATTAAAAAAATAAATTAATAAGACATCGAGTACTAAATTAATACTCCCTCTGTCTCAGAACTATAGTCAAATGTGATCAAAATTGATTTTTTTTTACCGTCCAATACGTATGATAAAAAATCGAACATAAATGTTTTTATTTGAACTAACTAAAAATAAAAAATATATATAATATTAAAATAGTATACTTTAATTAAGAGTTACTACTATATTGTATAGTCTTAATTGAATCAAGAAATCAAATTGTAAAATCAAAGAATAAAATATGATTTGATTTGGTCTCCTAGTAAGTCTCGCGCAGCAACATCTGAAGTCCCCTCCCTCGCTTCCCACTCAGATTTGCATTTCAAGATGCATTTGAGCGAGAACGAAGGGATTGAGAACAAATCCTTCGTGGTCACAGGTGGGCTGGGCTTCGTGGGCTCGGCCCTCTGCCTCGAGCTGATCAGAAGAGGGGCCCATCAAGTTCGGGCCTTTGACTTCCGGCCCGACTCTCCCTGGTCTAACGATCTCCGCCGTCACGGCGTTTCCTGCATTCAAGGTCTCCGTTTTTTATGTGTTTTTTCATCAGTAATGTTTGACCTAATCGGATCATGAAATCAAAATATGTGAAATTAATTTCGATTTTATTTTATTTTACTTTTTGTTCTGTAAAAGGGTTTAGGATTTTCATGATTTATTTGGTTTATTGGAATTGACATATCATGATTAAACTTAGCTTTGGTTATCCGGATATTTTGTCGGATGTTAGTTTCGTTTTGAAGTATTTCTCTATGTGAAATTAATTTCGATTTCATTTTATTATTTCTTGTTCTGTAAAAGGGTTTTGGATTTTCACGATTTATGTGGTATATTTGAATCTTCATATCATGATTAAACTTAGCTTTGTATCTTCGGATGTTAGTTTCGTTTTGAAGTGTTTCTATTTGAAAACATGGCTGTGAAAAGTGAGAGTCTTGCTATGTTGTTTCTTTAGGTGATGTATCAAATAAGCGAGATGTCGAGAAGGCCCTCCGCGGGTCGGATTGCGTTTTCCACCTCGCCTCTTTCGGCATGTCGGGCAAAGAAATGCTTCAGTATAGTCGAGTGGACGAGGTTAACATAAACGGAACCCTCCATGTTTTGGATGCTTGCCTCGAGCATGGGGTCAAGAGACTCGTCTATGTTAGCACCCACAACGTCATATTTGGTGGAAAAGAAATCGTGAATGGGAATGAAGCCCTGCCTTACTTTCCCATCGACGATCATGTAGACACATATGGTCGCAGTAAATCAATAGCCGAACAGCTAGTTCTCAAGAGCAATGGTCGACCCTTCAAGTGAGCTTTTCTATTTATTTGTTAGTACAGTATTATTTTCTTGAACAAGAAGAATAGTAAATTTATACTTTTTCGATTGTTTATGGCTGTGTACAGAAAGAAGAAAGGGAAACTATACTCATGTGCTATCCGCCCTGCAGCTATATACGGGCCGGGTGAAGAAAGGCACTTTCCGAGGATCGTAAAACTTGCAAAGTTGGGCCTCGTTCCGTTCAAAATTGGGCCGGAAAATGTGAAATCGGACTGGGTCTACATTGATAACCTTGTTTTGGCTTTGCTACTAGCAAGCATGGGACTTTTGGATGATATTCCCGGTAGAGTCGGAGAGCCAGTTGCTGCCGGACAACCCTATTTCATATCAGACGGTAAAATATAACTTGGTCTTATTTTTACTTGAATGTCATATTGCCTATTGGAATTCCTCGAATATAATCTTCAATGCCTTTTGCACAGGTTGTCCAGTAAACAGTTTCGAGTTCATCCGGCCACTACTCAAGGGTTTGGACTATGACTTGCCGAACTCAACATTGGATGTGCCGAAGGCGCTTATGTTAGGAAAGTTTTTCTGGGTCGTTTACTCGTTTCTGTATCCATTGCTTAGCCGGAAGTGGCTTCCTCAGCCTCTAATCCTTCCTGCTGAAGTGTACAAGGTTCGATTTCACTAATGACTTGCTGAAGTGTAATATGTTTTACGAATGATGATTAGTGAAAAATCGATGTTTCTTTTACGTTATCTGCAGGTTGGTGTGACCCATTACTTCTCGATTCTCAAAGCGAAGGAGGAACTGGGGTATCGGCCTCTGGTCAGCCTTCAGGAGGGCATGGCTGCAACTACCGAGTACTGGAAGGATAGAAAACGGAGAACACTAGACGGGCCCACTTTACTCGTGTGGATTTTTGTCGTGATTGGAATGACGATAATATTCTGTGCTGCTTACATGCCCGATTTCGGGCCTGTTCCCTTTTGCCGAGCAATTAGCCTTTTCTTTATGCGATCGATCCAAACGGTGAGAGTCGTGTTCATTGCTTCCGTTGCTGCCCATGTTGGGGAGGCCGTATACGCATGGAATCTTGCGAGGAAGTTCGACCCTGCGAATGCGAGAGGTTGGTTTTGGCAGACGTTTGCTTTGGGATATTTTTCGTTGCGTTATCTGTTGAGAAGGGTTAAGTAAAAAGTAGGCATGTTTTACTGCCTTTGACTGTTATCTGTTGTAAGAAGGGTTGAGAAGAAAGTAGGCAAGTTTTACTGCCTTTGACTAGTTACTGTTTTACTGGGAAATCTGAGTATGAACTACTCTGAATCATTTGTCTGATGGAAGATATAACTGACTCGAATAAACTCAGACTTGATCTTTATACGAAAGAGCATACTCTTATCAGATAGTACAGTAGATATGAAGCAAATTCTTCCTTTCAAAGGACAATTAAGAGTTACAGCGACTACAGATTAAGCTCAGTCGATAAAACACCTAACTCGTTAACACTACAAAGATACACTTAAAACATACAGATACTACAAAAGAGAGCGAAAGGATAAAGACAGTTCGTGGTCCTCGATGTACCAGTAGGATTACACAACATTTAAACATACATAGACGAAGAAACTCTAGAGAAAACATTTCTTGTCGTTTATTTCCATGGCATTGCTGACATGGCATGAGGGTGGTGGTTATTGCTGAGATTGAGAGGGCTAGCAGGCTCACCAGATGACTCACTGAACGTACCTCGTGAAGGTGAGCTGCTGCCACCGGTCATTTTTGGTGGGGCTGCTAAAGGGTTCCGAGTATATTTCGGCGATTTTGGTTCTTTCTGACAGTTTGATCTGAAGCTTCCAACTATTACCTGCAGTTAAAAAAAGGCTCGTTGAAAGAGTGATAATCGAACATGAATTTCAATCATTACAAGTGTATGTATTATGTTGTAGTTGTAAATACCAGCACAGGGGATGAAGCAATCAGTAAACCAGCCACACACCCACCAAAAACTCGTCCATCGGGCCCAGATAATGTCGTGCTTATGGTGCCCGTTCTGGTTTTCTGGCCGCCGATATCTGATAGCATAAATGATCCTGACAGGGACAAGATATCAAACCGTCCCTACGCGAATACAGGAAACACTATTTTCAATTTTCATGACTGCATATATACAGAGACTTCTAATAATCCGACCGGAAAACTTCTTTGAGTACCAAGTGGAGGAGGGTTGAAATTTCATTTACTTATAGAGGGGTAAAAGTAAGACAATTAAATCTCAGGGGCTGTTTCGTAAATTTTTAAAGTTTTTTTTTTTAGCTAACCTTGTTTAAAAGAACCCAGGAATTAGAGTTTTTAAAATAAAATAAAAAATATATATTAAAAGGAAAACCTGGTAAGTTGCAGTTCCACCGGATGAAGCTTGGCGGAAAGAAACGCTCGATATGGCGCCACTGGCGGATAAAATACAAACAATCCTCGGACCATTTTGAGAAAATGCCAATATTTTTGAAGATACATCCTGAAACTCGAGAGTCAAGACCTAAAATTTATCAACACAAGCTAAACACCTTCTTCGTGAAAAAAGGTTAAATCGAGTAAAATTTAAACATGACATCAAAAGAGAATCAAGTAAAAGCAGCCCAGCAGAAAAAAAATTCCGGTATAGGAAAAAAATGTTTCAGTTGGTAACCTCTCCCGGCTTCACGTCGATAACATGAGGTACGAATCCAATTCCAGTAGAACCTATAATAATGAACATGTAACAATATGAAAACATATAAAAACATAAAATAAAATCGAAAAAAAATCAGTGTTACTTGGAAACAAGAACCACAGAAGTAAGCAAGATTATAAATTTAATACAACACACAGGGGGTATGCTGGTAAATTCCCCTAATTAGATCCACCATAAAATCAAATATCCATAAAAAATCACACCACATAAAATACTATATTTTTCCATCACCATATAAAGAAACAATCAATACCTTTAGGAGAAAAACTGGTTTCCATTTTACCTACAGCTTCAAGCTGCCTTTTCTTGTTGACTGAGCCAGGGGGTCTGCCCCTGGCTTTCTTGGCGGTGGGCGAGGCTGAGCCAGCGGCCGCCGGAGGAGAAAAGGACTGCATCTGCGGCGGCATACCTGGGTTTACGGCCGACATGTTTCCATCGGGGCCGTACTTCCTGGGCCGACCCCTCTTCCGTTTTTGCTCACCGGAGTTCAGATTCATCGCCGCCGGAGCGCCGCCGGGCATCTGAGGGTACGGAGGCGGCGAGCCCACAGATCTGTACGCGCCGTCGGCGGTGGTGTAGGACGCGCGCATTTGCTGGTCCAGCTGAGGGTTTTGAGGCGGCCCCGGAGAAACTGCGGCGAACGGTTCGCGGCTGCCCATGGCGAGTGCTGTCTCCGGTAACCCCGACAAATCCGCCGGGTTCCGAATTCACCTGATTTTTTTTTGGGAGGAAAATAGAGTGAGAGATTTAGCAGATCTTCTGTAGTAGGGAGAAGAAGCTCTGGCTGACTGTGGTTTTTGAGGTTAATTAATGACGCCATTTTTGAATGGTAGAAGATATGAAAGAAGCTTTTTTTTCCTACTGTAAAAGCTTGAAATTTTGGGAATTTTTTACAGGGATCGAGCAGAAAACAACGAAAAATCTCGAAATTAAAAGCTGGAAAAGATAATCAGCTGTAAATGCATAATTTTCATATAATTTACTTAAATAATAGTATACCCTAATATTTATTCACCGATAAATCAAGAAAATTCAGGAAATTTTTACCAATAAACAGGGGAGATTTTGTGCATTAGCGTTGGATCAAGATGATGTAAGCGATGAGCGAGAGAAATTTGATTTTTGTTAGGGATTGTGAAAAGGCAAAAGAAAAAAAAAATAATAAGGGCTTTTTGATTTTCGTAAATGCTGAGCACGCAACTTTTCTTTTTCTCTGTTCTTTTTTCTTTTTTCCTGAAAAATCATTTTATTAAATGTAGAATTGATAATAACTAGTACTACTGTGTGATTTTTTTCTCGCAATGTTACCGACTATTTGATATTGAGTGTTGAAACGGTCGTTTCGACAGTCGGAGTTGCGCGACAGTCAATTTAACACTTTATCTACAATTTTCCGCAATAGATAATTTCAGTCGGTGTTTGCCCGTTTTTTTAGTGTTGGTGATGTATAAATTTTATCTGCTCGTATTTTTTTAAATTAGTGCTTATGAAATAATTTATAAATTTATGAAAATTAGTGGATATGAAATAACCTATAAATTTTATGTATTCCACCGAAACTTTATTAATGAACTAATAATTTATTTTATTTAATAATCGAACCTCCATCTAAATTTGTAAATTCATATTGATATTATTATTAATTTTTATCTCAAACATTTAAATTTTATTAAAATTGAAAAGTTATGAATGTTCCAATTAAACCCTAGTATGTAAAAATTATGATTTTTTTAAGAAAATCAAAAAATTAAATATATTGTTATTGCAAAAGCACATAAAACATTTTTGAAGTTTAATACATATGAAATAATTTATTTAATTAATCTAAAAAAAATTGCACATAGTTTAATAATTTATTCACCTTCCTACATACAATTGTAAATGTACTAAATTAATCATTGTTTCTTGAAATTGTAGTATTCAACTACTCAATTCAAATTTGTATTACATTAATCATTACTATATCATAAATAAAAAATATATATTGAAATTCAATAGTTTTCTCCATTTAAAATCAAAGTATTATACTCACAAAAAAAAGTAGATGAATTAAAAGATATTTAGATGAGCTTATTTAAAATAACTTATAAGATGTTAATGTAATTGTTAAAAGAAATAAGTGTTATCTAATTTGAAAAATAATTGTGAAAAAAAATTGAATTACTCTAAATAAGTTAACTAATTTGATCAGTATTTATTAAAATTATATTTCACAATCGATTATATTATTAATCATTATCTAATAAATTAAATATTCAATCGATTATATTATTAATCATTATCTAATAAATTAAATATTCTCTTCGTCCCAAACTTTTTTTGTAAAATACAGAAGAAAAATGTCTAAATCTCAAACACAGAGGAGTATCTAATAAAATTCAATAGTTATCTTAATTTAAATTAAAATATTATTGAAAAAAAAGATGAATAAGAAATATAATAAATTAAATGCACTATCATTGTAAATTATAAAATACTTCTTTTTAAATTCGGTTAAAAATATATTGTTGGGTAATTGTTTACAATTTTGAAATAATAAAATTATATTATTTTATAATTGTTTTGTTCTTGAAACTGTTTTTCAATAATAAATTTCTCTTAAAAACACTCCTTATGTCCTGTTATACCACTATTTTTATTTCTTTATTTATTCACCCAGATAGCAGCTCGGAGGTGTCCGCGAGCAGAAAATGCGCGTCATGTCGTCTCACCACGGAGATCCGAGGAGCGAGACATCGTCGAAACGCCTAGGAGCTCCCACCGAGCAGTCCGACCATCACCTACCGAAGACGCCCAAGACACGCCCCGGAAGTCGAAGACACCTATCCCCGAGAAAGACAAGTCTGAGGACTGCCGGGGATGAAGAGAACCAGCCAAAGCCGTGGAACCAGGCCGAGCCGAGCAAGGGCCGGTTGATTAAGCTGGGAGTTCTTCGTTAGACGAATTGGTTTGCTCGGCTGGGAAGGCGGCGAAATTTTGGGCCGGACCATATACAAGGCCCATGTAATACTGTTAATAGGCCCATTAGGTCAAAAGAAGAAAAAACCCTAATTGTAACCCTATAAATACACTGAGATCCATACCAAAAAAGGCAGATCTTCAGCCTCCAAAAATAGAGATATTTCCTTTTCTAGCTTAAGCTTTATTTCCTTTTTTAAAGAAGAATTTGTTGGCTCAATCCTCAAAAAATCTCTTTTGTGTTTACGGAACGGTTTAGACCATCCTGCTCGGTTTTTTCCACCCGTTAACATGTCCCATATTAATGGTGACATTTTGTTATTTATGAAGGAACCGTGATCATTGTTTTGAGACAGAAGTAGTATAGCAATATTTACAATTGCTACAATAGCAAATGCACAAAGCATCAAAAAAGTTATTCAAAACACAATTGTAATCACATAATGAAAAAAATTATAAGATGTTACACAAATTCGATTAGACTATATAAACAGGATAAAAATCGTAAGATAGTTATTAACAACAGTATAATAGAAAAATTAAAACAATAAAATAATGGAAATCATACTATTATAATAAATCATGATAAATACAAATAATAAAAATCCCTGCAAAAATAAATTCCTTAATAGAGAAGCTCGTGAAATAATTGGACATTTTTATGGTTTTTTATCAACTACATATATAAACATTGATACATATACATGTAGGCTATAGCATATTGCACACATTATTATTTCTACCCCACACACATAAATACACAAACACGCATATGTTATGGGGTACGTGATTGCTTACTGAAGGTTCCCAAGTAGAAGTCTTTGTTTCCGGAGACTCGACCGATTCGTGCTTGCCACCTGCCGTACTGATGATGCTCACATAATGAGAATTACATGATATCATACTATGAGTGAGTTTGGAACAATAATTAAAATGATATTAGAAATATGTATATATTGATCACCTTAATCGTTACACCACGATACATGGATGCACCTCTGGAAAACCCACCGCCCCTCGATCCGGCGTCGTTTGGGGAAAACTTTCTCGATCCCATCGCTACAGCGAGCCCGAGAAGCTGCTGGTGGAGGACTCCCTGGAGTGACGACCAACGAAAAAGGATGAGTGCGGAGGGGAGCCCATCGGGCTGCCCATCACCGGCGTCAAGTGAAACCGACGTCGAGTGAAACTGATAAAATCAAACAATCAATTGAAACATATATATATATATATATATATATAGGTTCAGGGAAGAGGACGGAAGAAAGGGTCATACGATCAAGTTTAAATCTGGATGGAAGAAAGGGCGAGATGATAGGCTGAAGAAGAAACCGGGCGACTGTTTCTCTCGTATAATAGGGATTTGGGAAGAAAGACAAATTAATTGTTGATAGTAGTAATTACTACTACCAAAAATAAATAAATGTAAATAAGCTAATTATGAAAATATAAATAAGCTAATTATGAAATTTTATATAATTTATAGTGTGAACACAACATTATTGGTGCTTTGTTATTGGTTACTGGGATTAAGAGATTCAAAAATTATATATGTATAGATAGATAGATGTTTTTTTCTTTAATTTTCGTCCTAAAAAGAGCGAGTTTATTATTTTTGATATAAAGATAATAATAATAATATAGTTAGAGATAATATCACAAAATTGTTGTATGTCAATTTCATGTTGTGTTTAATTTTTTTTTAAATAACCTGATTTTATTTTAAGAGATTTTTAGTTGACTTACCCTAGTGTTATATCTTGTGTGACTTTTACTAAATAAAATTACTATCTAGAAAACATGATTTTAAAGAAAGAATAACATTTTTCTTTTCATGTTAGCATGATATTGACTCAACGGAATATACCTCATATAAGAAAATGTTACATTACCTTACGTTGTCACGAATCATGTAGATCTCACATATAACCAACGTGTGCAATCAATTAAAATCGTTACAATGTTAATTTAAAAAAAATGTAAAATTGACCTAGGTAAGAAACTTTTTTTTTTTATCTTTCGATTGTCAATTTTCAGATTAAGAACTACTGTGTCTGTAGGATAAAATGTGAGCCACATCAATGATCTTTCCATCAGTATAATCGGACATGAAAGTTGAAAGTAACCATGGTCACGATCGTATCATTCGAGAGCTACTTCAACGGTATTATCCAATATCAGACAAAAAATCGAGGGTCGACAATTAGTGTCATAGGAAAACCACTTCAACGAGAGATTCATGCACATATAGCTCTTTCCCAAACTCGAATTATTTAAGGAGAAATGCGCCCGGAAAGTCACGAGGCGAAGCCGAAAAAGTGGAAATAAAAACAGAAAAGAAGTTGAGCTTCTTTCATATTTTGAAGTCAGGCTCTTAATCCTAACCCAAATAACATGCCAACCAAATGTCCAGTAAAACCTACCAAGGAAAAACGTTTTTTGTCTATACACAAGATGCTGACCCGATTTTCTTTCTTTTTTCTTTTTCTTCACAAATACACGCCACATACCTATTCATCGACATACCTATTTACATGGTTTTCGTTATTTCCCAGATCGGGAGGGGAGGGCCAGAAACCGATTCCAGCCACCATTGGTCCAAGGACCCTTCTCTTCTCTTCAATTCTCTGCCAGACATCCAGAAAGCTGACGGAAAATTACAAGGAGTTTACGTACAGGGAAGTTACAAGGAGTCGTGCAATTCGCACACTCCATTTCCTCTCTCCACCATCAGGAGACTCGGAATTTGACTTCTCTGGTGAGCTTGACAATTTTAAGACCTACATGTCACAATAACATCAGATAATCGAACGAAAACTCATAGTAACGAATAAAAGCTAGTAAGGTACCTCTAAAATGCAAAACAAATCATTGCAAGGCTAAATTAGAAGCCCGCCAATCAAGTGGCAGTACCGCTGTTCTTAGTCCTGCTGCAATCTAAGGGAACCTGAAAAACGGTAAACAATAACAGTAATAAATTAGTAATATAACTATTAACACACAATCCAATTTATATATATATTATGGAGTATAAATAAAGAAGAAAAAATATACCTAGATCGAACCTCACCCGGCATTTTGTTCAGAGCCGCTACCTGGAATGAATTGAGGAGAATGGGTAGGTAGCATGAATTGTGGCTGTTGAGGAATAGGTGTTGCGACACCTGATACAACAGATACACAAGCTTTCAAAGAGCCTATATACATAATGAAATGAGTAACATAGCACTACACTGCATATGGTTCCTCCAACAGAAGGAAGAAACTAAAATGAATTCACATAAAAGGGAGGAAAAACAATTTTGTTAGGGAACACACCCCTCTCAGAAAATGACACTGATAAAAATCACTATTTGACATGTCAACTATGCACCTTTCAGTTTTTGAAATATTCCAACAAACAAGTAACATCAAACACCCAAAAACAATTATTCAATGTGCATGCAATAACTTCATTCGGAGGTATCAAAAGATACGATTTCTGATTGATTCAATGTGTAAGGCTAAAATAACAATTAAAGGATAAATGGGAAAAATGAGATTAATAAGTAATAGAGAACATGCTAATACTGCGAAATTATCTTCCAGTAGAGTAAACTTCTTCTCAAAGCTATGAATCTTGTATTCTGAATACAAAAAGCATGCATTCTCTTTGAGGAGAAGTTTGAATAATATAGCATATAACAACGTGTAAATACAGTAAACATCAAACAAATAATTATCCAATCCCTAATTCGTCTACTCCAGATCTGGGCTTTGATTATGAGAATTCACTAATCATGTGCCTTATTGTTATCTGTAGTTATTAGATTGAAAAATAGCTATCTACTATAAACTAATGACATGGTTATAATGACAAAAGATACGCTAAATAAATAAGGCACATGATTAGAGAGAACCGCATGCTCAGAAAATAAGCATGAGACAAATTACTTAAACTTCACATACATATTCTCAGAGTTGATCTATCGAAAACCAAAGATATTTTACCTGCATGATATGGTGATGGAATAGTTGGAACAGAAGACGTCGTCATTACATTGGCACCAGGGCCACCAAACTGCACTATCTGATGACCAGGCATAGCATAACCTCCTCCCATTGCCGTAAAATTATTACTTCCTGGAACAGCTTGGCTGATCTGGTTATACGGATACATAGTTGTGCCAACTGTTCCAGGGACACCATATATCTGAAGGTATTGCTGACTTCCGTACGGGTTGTAAAAACCCTAAACGACAAAACGAAGGCAGTGTCAAAAATGACATGAAAAATATAGGTAAGAGGAACATTCAGTAGTAAGTTTCTCCACGTTGACCTGAGGCTGAGGCTGAGGATAAGCAAATTCTGGACTGTATGCAGCATACCTGTTTCTCAAAGAGATCAACATATACTTTCGAGGAAAATTATTGAGATAGATATGACATTAACAAAAGCACTCAAGTAATATAAGAATATTGCAGTATAACAAAAGCTTTTCATAAATCCGCAGTAGCCTTAAGGCGTCCAAGAAAGGAAAGAATAATGTTAACTTTACATGGGATCTCATTTGCTTTCAACAAACCAAATACAACAACCAAAAGAATGACGAGACTAGTAACTTGTAACAACTGAGCCAAAATTACTTTTTCACTATTTCCTTTATTTTTCTTAAGATGAATGAGAAACAAAATGTAATCCAATAGAACAATGATAAGATTCACTGAAATGACGAAGAATATAGATTCTGTCAACACTGTACAAATATCGACAATTCATAACGCCCAACAAATATAATCTCAGAGAATGTAGCTCACCCATATGGAGAATACATCATGTTTTGTTGGAATCCATAAGGTACGGGTTGTTGGTAGCCAAAACTCCCAGGATAAGCACCCCTAGCAGTTAATAAGCCTCCAACATACCGTGTCGGAGATATATGGAACCCTAAGATCAATAAACATAAGACATATATAAATTATAATGTCAGATTGAGATAAACCTAGAAAAGTTATTTATGGGTTGATGATATTCTACACTTGTTTACACAACCCAACCGAGGGCATCCGATATAAGCTGAATTCGAGCCAAAAATCGGGGAAAAAAATAAAAATAAAATAGAGGAACTGGTGGCCTACGGATGGAATATAATACCAAAAGATACTGGAGGCCTAGGTCTACCCAGTGATGCCAAATTACAATTTGCTCGCCTCCCATCAATAATTGGAGTTGGATCAGCACAAGCTCTTCTGGCTGATTCGGGATCCTGGAAAGTCACCTAAACCATCCACACAAACGCAATTTAGGGACCCACGAAACATTCAACTATCCACATTTCTATCTCAAATCCAATAATTTAAGAAATCTTATTAGCATATCAAAATTTACAACGTGGCAGCCAAAATGGGAACTGAACAGATTTATTTGATAACTAACAACACTTCAGAATATTGAAGGAACATAGATACTACAGGACTACACAAACATAAAACGATTAAATTTCTGAATCGAGTTAATTTGAACTCACAAAGCCATATCCTTTGGATCGGCCAGTATTCTTATCAGCGATGACCACGGCCTCAAGTATCTCCCCAAACGGCTCGAAATGGCGCTTCATGGTCTCACTCTGGGTTTCCCACGCCAACCCTCCGACAAAAACCTTGGTGAAAGTTGTGTCCCCGAATGGAGAATTCATATATTGGAAACCACCCGGACCCGAGCCGGAGCTTGGACCTGGTATCTGGTGCTGCTGATGCTGCTGGTAAGCCATAACCACTCAATTCAGCCAATTCAATAGAAACAGAAAAGGAAGTGAGAACCAGAGAAGGCAATTCAAGTGATACTAAAGTTGATCCAATGCGGAGACATAACCATTTTTCTATAGGTTAATAGATCACTGAACACAAATATCAAGAGAGCATGAACTAAAAGAGTAACTAAACACAACCCAAAAGAAAGATAGCAATTAAAAGAAGAAAAAACAGAAACCCTAATGTTTTTTTTCTATGGAAAGTGAAAAAAGAGGGTGGGGGCGTATGGGCTATTATGATTGAAAAAACAAAACAAAACAAAAAAGGAAAAGGTGAAATCAACCAACGGAGTTTATTTGAAACTCTGTTTTCTCCAATTTTGAAGGAGGAAATTACAATGAAAAATAAACGGGGTTCATTAATTTTAAAAGGGGGTTAGGGAGTAGGAAAAGCTCGGGGTTTGGGTTTGAAATTCTGGTTCGGGAGAGGGTGGTGATGATGAAGGGAGATGATCTGGAACAGGGTCGTCATGATTTCTTCTCTCTTTCTACAGTAGCTATCACTTTTATTTTTTCTTCTTTTCAATCAAAACACACACACACAAACACAAAGAGAGATGACGATGATGATGACGATGATGTGAAAACGAAATGCGAATGAATTTAGAAGATAGGTATACCGACAGTTTCTCCGTATTTCCAATCACGGAAGGTGTAGAACAATTACAGCTCGAGATGGCCCGCTTGTGGGCCCGTTTTCTTTCTTCTCAGACCCACCATTAAAACTTGAGAAAAAAACAAATAACCTGTTTCTTCGCAATTTTTTCCTTCTTTTCCCTGCTTGTTTACAGTATATCTCTTGTTCGGCGTATGTATCGGAGAGGGAAGAGCCTCCGGAGAAGAAGAAGAAGCCTCCGAAGTGCGTGTGTGTGGGTGAAATGCGTGTGGCGTGTACATTGTGTGTACAGTGCGTGCAGTTCGTGAAATATGTACATTTTGTGTGCGTGTTTGTTGTGTGCAGGTGAAATGTAAATAGTGTGAATTTTGTGTAGTGTATATCTCGTGTACAAATTCATTTCATATTAATTACTTGGTTTTAATTCTTTAAAAAAAATGATTTTAAGTAACACAATAAAATATTATTTATAAATTTTTCGAAAATAATTATTAATAATATTATTAAAAAAAATCAATGTATTTAATAATTAAAAATAAGAATAAATTTAGATGAGAGGTAAATATTTAAGTTTGTTTATAATTAAATAATTTAATTTTTCTTAATTATAAAAATAAGTCATTTGCTTATTTTACCTTTTTAATATATTAGATAGTTATTTTTTAACAAAAGTAAAATAGCAATTAACTATACACTTGATTATAATTATATTATAGTTACTACCCTAAAAATTAAATAAAATAAAACTCTAAAACACTTAATTATAAAAAGTATAATTTATGGAGTATAATAGTTAGATACATAAATCAATCAAAGTATGTACCTTTTTTCTTAAATATACTACAAAATGTGTACTTAATACATATTTTTTGAAAATACTTACTCACTCAATTCAATAATAAATATCATATGTTCTTTGTAATTTACAAAAGAACATATATGACCTCTATTATTTGACACATTTGCATCTATTATTTGACAGAGAGAATTGGACTTAATGAATAGAAAATATTTTTAAATGCAAGACGACTATGATTTAAAATTGATTTATAATAATAAAAAGTAAAATAAGAAAGAAAATTAATATTAATAAATTAAAAGGTAAAATAAAATTTTAATTTTTAAATTAAAAATAAAAAATTGTAAAAAAATCATAACTTTAGTATAAAAAATGTTTATTTTTTTAAAAATAGTAAGTAATTTAAAATGGACAGAAAAGTCAGGCAGTAGCACATGGCGGGCTCACTCTCTCATTCCGCTCCACTATAAAATAACCACCTCCCGCAACCACCGCTCCTCCGCCGCCACCTCCGCCTCCATTTCCAATGCGCTAGCTCTTTTATTTTCACTATATTCCCTTTTTTTTTAATTCTCTCTCTCTCTCTATCTCTACACCCCGCCCCCTTTTCATTATGGACATTCGCCGGAGGCCTCCCATGCATTCATCGCCGACCAATCGCCCTCCTTCCCCGGCCTCCGGCTCTCCTTCCCCCAAAGCCTCCGACGCGCTGCCTCTCCCCCTCCACCTAACCAACGCCGTCTTCTTCACGCTCTTCTTCTCCGTCGCGTATTTCCTCCTCAACCGCTGGCGAGATAAGATCCGCAATTCGACCCCCCTCCACGCCCTCACCTTCTCCGAGCTCGCCGCCGTCGTCTCCCTTATCGCCTCCTTCATCTACCTCCTCGGATTCTTCGGGATCGATTTCGTCCAGTCCTTCGTCTCCAAACCCGAGATCGATGACCGATTCATCGTCCACGCCCCCGTGCCGACAATCCCCAAATCGACGGACCTCCTCCCCGAGGACGACGAAAACCTAATCAATCTCGTCGTCTCCGGCGAATTCCCGTCGTATTCCCTCGAATCGAAGCTCGGCGACTGCTTCAAAGCCGCCCGAATCAGGCGCCGGGCGGTCCAGAATCTGACCGGGAGGTCCCTCGAGGGTTTGCCCCTTGAAGGATTCGATTACAATTCGATTTTGGGGCAGTGCTGTGAGATGCCGGTGGGGTTCGTCCAGATCCCGGTCGGAATCGCCGGACCTCTGCTGCTGAACGGCCGCGAGTATTCCGTGCCCATGGCCACCACGGAAGGGTGTTTGGTGGCGAGCACCAACAGAGGATGCAAGGCCATCCACGTGTCAGGTGGGGCCACGTGCGTGCTTCTCAGAGACGGGATGACCCGAGCCCCCGTCGTCAGGTTCTCGTCGGCAAAGAGAGCTTCCGACCTCAAGTTCTTCCTCGAGGACCCTCTCAATTTCGACACATTGTCTGTTGTTTTCAACAAGTAAGGTTTTCGTACGACTTATCGTTTGTTCATCGTTCTCGATTCATTAACAATCGTTAATCACAGGTCGAGTAGATTCGCGCGTCTGCAAAACGTGAAATGCGCGATCGCGGGGAAGAATCTGTACACGAGATTCACCTGCAGCACGGGCGACGCCATGGGAATGAACATGGTTTCGAAAGGCGTTCAGAACGTTTTGGATTTCCTCAGGGTCGATTTTCCTGATATGGATGTTATCGGCATTTCAGGGAATTTCTGCTCCGATAAGAAACCTGCGGCAGTCAATTGGATCGAGGGCCGCGGAAAGTCTGTTGTCTGCGAGGCTACGATTTCCGGGGACACTGTGAAAAAGGTGTTGAAAACTAGTGTGCACTCTCTTGTCGAGCTCAACATGCTAAAGAACCTAACGGGGTCCGCTGTTGCCGGAGCTCTCGGGGGCTTCAATGCACATGCAGCCAACATTGTCTCGGCTATCTTCATAGCCACAGGGCAGGATCCAGCTCAGAACATAGAGAGCTCTCACTGTATTACTCTGATGGAGGCTGTGAACGGTGGGAAGGATCTTCACGTCTCCGTAACCATGCCATCCATCGAGGTATCTGACACATCCAATTCAGCTTCAAATTATTGAACGGGAATCTTTCTTGGTATATCCAGATAAGATAATAGGTAGGATCATAAACTGAAACATTCTGGAGTTACAAAGAAAGTAAAAACATTCCTCCTAGAGTAGTTGTTAATACGAATAAGAGAAACTCTGTTATATCCATTTATGTACATTGAATACATAGAGTTGAACGCAACGTAACAATAACATATCAACAGGTTGGAACGGTTGGAGGCGGAACTCAGTTGGCATCACAATCTGCTTGCCTTAACCTTCTCGGTGTGAAGGGTGCGAGCAAAGAGTCACCAGGGTCGAACTCGCAGCTACTGGCTAGCATAGTTGCAGGGTCAGTCTTGGCAGGAGAGTTGTCCCTTATGTCGGCTATTGCAGCTGGACAGCTGGTCAAGAGTCACATGAAGTACAACCGGTCGAGCAGGGACATCACGAAAATCGGGTCCTAGAAGAACTTGTAAGAGAAAGATACACATCGCCTTTAGTCGATCTGGCGGGTAGCATGCATGTGGCCCATGTTTAACAGCTTCAAAGTTGGTCCTGCATCATGTGAGGTTTAAAGAAGAAAATGGGTCTAACATGTCTGAATCTAGAGCGAGTGTTTGTTTGTCTGTACCTGTTATTAGTCTTCGTTTTAGGAGATGGAGATTACATGTGTAATGGTTTGTAAGCTTGTAAACAAGTTTTGTTTAAGATGTGTGTAAATCATGGAGTTTGTTTACATCTTTAAGGAAAATAATTAGAAAAAAAAGTGATTTGTAATGGAAGAGCTAAGAGTCTAAACAAGTGACTGACGGATAATACTCCTTTTGTCTCGTTGAAAATGGTTGTCAAACTTTCTTTTATTGGTTATTTAAAAAATCATAAGAACATTGTTCTTTTCTTTTAGTTTCTAGATGAGCAAAAGGAAATCATTTCACCTCAAGTTATTAGAGGACACGGAAAAATCCATATTATTCGCCTAAACCTTACAACCAAGAGGACCTAATAAAGCTAATGGGGCGGCCGAAGCCGAAAAAGCCTCCATAGTTGGTGGTTTCACTACATAGCTTGCTCTAAACTACTACGACATCTAATCAGTAGAGAATAATAAAAGCTTAATGAAATATAGTATATATCTTCAGGAATTATTTGGACTGCTCAAAAGGAACACGGACAAAGAGACGCCCATGCAGGCTAACCACAGCTGAAGTCTCAAGAGGATCGATTCTTGTGGGTAAGCTGATCACCTGAAAACAAAAACAGCTTCATGTCTCTTTCCCTTCCACTAAAATAGACTATTTAAAAAGAAGAAAAGACAGATCGAGGAGGTACCTTTTTGAATGGTGTGATCCCCCAAGGATTATCACCTTGCTCAGGCTGGCCTGTTATGACAACACGTCCAGCAGGGTCCGATTGAACTCGTACCTGATCAGAGATGCCAATTAGTGCAGAAAATCATGGGTCCTCTACTTGCAAATCTCCCATTGAGAAATGCAACTACATTTTGTGCAATACCAGAATAGAGAAACAAAACACACACAACATCAGTGATGAAAGTCTCAATCAAATAATTTGATATCATTTTTCTCTCCAATTATAATTATTACTGCATAATAATACGGATCACATCATTTTCCTTTTGTTTTTTTTGATTTTTTTCCCTTGGTGGGGATAAGGAGGTTGGAGGAATTAAACACCAAGGGAAGACAGAATATCTTGTGACAAAAGTCAAGGGGAGCAAACCTCTTCACGTAAAAGACCTGGAACTAGGGCATAAATCTCGAAACACTCTTTCTGCGCATAAAAATTCATTAGAGTTACTGCCAGTTCTTTTGTGCTTGATTTTTGTGAAGTTTGCGAAAAGGCATAATTGAAGATTTTGATGCAAAACTTACAGTCTGACGAACGTTAATCTTCACCCAGTCAGCTGGGGGGCCAACATCAACAACAGATGTTGCCAGCCTACAAACAAAAAATGGCAACTCAATAAAGACTATACATCCCAAATCAATAACTAACTCTATCCTATAGTTGATCTTATCATATGAAAACCTTTGAGTCTTTGACTGTATAGATTGCAAGCAAGGCGAAATGGACAGATACGTCAATCAGCTTACATTATTAGTATAATCAAAAAACATTTTACACATATTTATGACCGACATTCATAACCTAACAATAATCCTAGTGTGACAAGCATCCTCAAAACAAAAAATGAAACATAATTATTCCTAACAATTAACCTCAAAGACTGTCTCACTAGTAAGGCACTTGAAATTTCAGGCACAAGTCTAAGCTCAAGGAAATAAGTGAAGGGAAAATGTTAGGTGGGCTACTTGGCTTGATCTTGATGGATAAAAACTCATCCACATTATCAGTCAAATAATACAATAAATTTGGGCTGATCTATATTCCACACACATTTGTCACTCCTAAAAGAAAATGAAGTATATATTCTACGCAGGAAATGGAACATCAGCCACACCCCCTAACAGAACCAAAGAAAGTAATGATTCAATTGAAACAAGACTTAACTGTTTAAATATTTCAGTTCGAGCAACTTTATTTGAGTGCTCCACCTCATTTGGCCTCTTCTGTTTGAGTGAGCCTGCTAATAATATTAAAA
Organism: Euphrasia confusa; assembly: GCA_954870475.1. NCBI lineage: Eukaryota > Viridiplantae > Streptophyta > Magnoliopsida > Lamiales > Orobanchaceae > Euphrasia > Euphrasia confusa. The sequence continues at coordinate 40,926,183 of OX940956.1, read as the reverse complement.
TACAGATAAGCCAACGAAATAAAACAAAGAGATACTAATGCTTAAAGTGAAACGGACCCTTCTACACTTTTGAAGAGGATTATCTGAGGAATATTATACATAGAACATTCTAACAAAAAATAGCTTACTAATGCTTTTGAGATTTTTCTCACGCTTGCCAAGATTCTTGTCCTATAAAAATACAAGTAACAGAATAATGTCATAAAAAGTTGATTATGCTGTGGAATGTCTGCGAAAGTGATATTAAAATGTAAGTTCCTACAAACCTTCATAATTGGCTCGCCAATCTCACCCTGACCAGAAAGGCGTTGGACATGCCAGCCCTGCATAGCACGAGAAGCAGAATCTCTTCTAGCCCTTCCGGATCCTGAACCTTGATAAGAACTTCCCTGCGTAATCATATATTCAAGTTTTTTTGTCATGCTCGTATTTTTTGCTGAAATATTATTCACAGTTGGAGTAACACATGCACACCACCCCTTCGCCCAAAACTCATGCAAACACAAAACAGAAAACTAAAATACATATAAAACAACAACAATAACAAAAAGGACATACACACAAATTGTTGTATAAAGTATCTAAACCTAATCCATTATCCTCTCTTCCCATACAGTTTAAAGTGTGTCCTATAATAATACATTTAAACCTAATCCAATATCCTCTCTTCCTATTCAGATTAAGTGTGTCCTATAATATTATAAATTCCCTAATTCCATGCAAAATAAATTACAGGCATTAAAATATAAGGCAGCAGTAAAGGCTTAAATATCTCCACATAATATCCATTCTAAATGTACAACAAAATTATTGTACTCCGTATATTAATCAGGAATGTTCTAGCTCAGTCCAGAGCCACAGGCCCACAACATTGGAATTCTGAAAAACCTTGGGATAAATATTCGAAAAATGAATATATTCATAATGAAATCTTTGAAATTCTATTGTCCTCAAATATAAAAATTACTATCATTCTCAGGCTTTAGAAGTACAATAGGAAATCCGTAATCTCTATTAATGCACCTAATTTTATTTGATCAATAACACATAAACTGAGCAAAGTCTATTAAGAAAGTTACTTAGACCGGCAACTACAGTAAATATTAAGTATTATAAGCAAACTAACCTCACCGACACCATCAATACTAGAAGCTTCAGGGTGTGTAGGTACTGGGAGCTGAATCTCACCAATTCTTGTCTTGTGCCTTTCATATTCCAGAAGAGACTAAAGCAAGAAGAATAATTAGTGGATGTAAATAAGATTAATCACCTAATTATTAATAAAACTAAAAAATGAAGTACAAGATTAACATATTAATCCTTAAGATGTTCCAGTTTCAATTATTTCATAAATGAGAAGTACATAGTAGAAGTCCATGGCATATAGCCTTCTTGACCACAGAAAAAGGAAATAATAATATACTACCAAAAAGTATACATCATCTCCATTTCACTCACTAATTACAAATATATAGGCAAAGTGGGCCAAGGTCCATGCAGTAGGGTTACTAAACTGCAGTTGATAAGAAACCAAATGACTGTCAGAAGCAAGAAAAGGTTGGACTGAAATTGTCACCTTCTCATAGAAAATACGGAACGTCCAAGAAACTGTTGTACAAGTCCTGCAGTTATGAAAAAAAGGAACCCAGAATCAACTTCGAAGCTCACTGCAATTTATATAAATTTTGTTGATATGGCTATAAACAAGTATTACCTACGCAATTTAGATAATCTATTCAAAATAGGTTTTTCCAAAAAACAATTAAAAATCACCCAACAATAAAATACATTTTTTTTAATTGATCGATACAAAGATTATATGCCACGTGTCAATCAAAGCTAATCCAATAGGATACAGACACAACATTTGTTGAAAACGTTACAGCCAAGAACACCAACAATTCAACAGAGAATGAGTTCAGAAAATTACTTCATATGTTTGATGTTTCAATAAACCCAGACCAAGGAATAATAACAACAACAACAATAATCGTAAATAATGACTCCAAATGAAAAAATCCTTACTTTGGTGGATGGAATGACTCTCCCACCTGCCTCCACAACTTAGCTCCAGTTACCTATTAAAATATCCATACAATTAAAAAATATATAAACAGAAACTGAAAATCCTCTATAAAATAAGTAAATTGTCTATGTGATTTAAATAGCTGATGGATGCATGAACTTAAATCAGAGACAATATATATGTTTGAAGCTTTTTTTGCCGCAAATTGCATAACATAATTTATTGCACCTCATAAGATGATTGGAACTCAGGTTTTGCACGACTAAAAAGCAAGAAGGTACTAAACTGCAGAGCTAGTTACTGAAAATGCTCCGTAAGGTTTCCACTACTTAAAAGTATAGCCACAAAAACTAAAAATCCAGCTCAAATTTCAATGTAAGAAGACAGAAGCAAATATATAGCTGATTTAATTCTTCCCTTTATCATATTCAATCAACCAAGAAGTATTAATGCTTATCCATTGAGTTGTGTTTCCAATCATAATTATGAGATAGGAAAAAACGAAAAAAGCATAATGCATTGTGGAGACCTCTTATAAGCATTAACTTTATATTTTTTTCCAGAAGTTTAGGCAACAAAATTAAAATATGCCAAGTATGAAAACACGCTTGCATTTTTAATTTTATAAATACGTAACGGAGATGCACACATGCACGCCATACTCCATAGAACTACAAAACATTAATATTTAGACATTAAAGTCATACAATAGTGAGATTAAGTACACAACAAAAGCAAAAGATTATAAGGAAAATCAGGATATTAAGGAAAATCAGGATATTATTACCGTGTCATAGCCTCCCAACCTAATAACAGCCCTCCATAACCTAGAAGCCAAAAAGGTAACAAAAATATAAACATATAACCGAACACAGAGTCATAACAAAATTAACTGCACGGCATGCTTACTTCAGGCAATTTAGAGGCTGCCCGTAAAATTTGGGGGGTTTGAATTCCAGTGCCTTCTCCTGGTGAAAACTATCAAGTTCCTTCATGAATGCTATTTGATCTTCTAGTGTTCCATCATCACCTTCTCCTATCTAATAAAAAAATAAATGCATATGTTAGCACTGTAAATTTGCAGTGGTCACTGTTTGATATCTACATTTGTTCTGAAACCAGTATTAGCATTTATTACCGGAGGCAGTGTTGCCAGGGTAGAAGCAGTCTTAAATGTTTCTCCACTGTGGTCTCCAGCCTTTAGAGTAGAACATTTGACAAGGACATTGGGTGTAACAGCTTCATGCTGGTTCGCAATTATAGTATCCTCGTCATCACGTTTGGAAGCAACTACGACTGCCTGATTATTTCCATCAGTTTCATGGTGTAGAACTGTTTCTGCACCTTGTTCTATCGGATCATCTTTAACTGGTTCATTCTTGTCCAAATTATCTGTGGTTTTTATTTCTACATCCTCACTCTGCCGAACCACATCCAGGTCCACTTTCTCCCTTTGAGGGTCCTCATTTGTTGGAAGTTGCCTACTCTCTACATCAGCATCCTCTCTTGTCTTTCCACCTAGCACCATATGCTCACCATCATCTGGATTCGACTGTACTATTATTTCAGGATTTTCTACTGTAACATCTTCAGAAGTATTTTCCTTCACATATTCCATATGATTTCCATCTTCTGTAAAGTACTCCTTTTTCATCCCACCGTTAGCAGCTTTCTGATCAACCACTACATTTTCAGCATCGGTTTCTTTCTCCACTGCACTTATGGGACCAGGTGGATCTTCATCAGCGTTACCTTCTGTGTTGATTAGATCTTCAATCCCATTTTTCGCACTGATTTTCTCATGAACAATTACCTCCTCATTGCCCTCATTCTTTTGGTATGTTTGGCCTTCAGCCTCTGTAATATCTTTGGTATCATTTTTTTCGTCCTTCCTACATTCATTTAGGTTTTCTCCACCGTTCTCCTTTTCATTTACATCTTCCGAGGCAGCAGCTGCAAATAGAGATTCTTCTCCTTTGCTTTCAACATTATCACCAACCACTTTACTTTGCGACTCTTGAACAAAATTTTCTGAATTGTCGGGGAGCTTTTCGGGATCCTCCATCTCCAATTCACTTTTGCTCATTTTTGGTATCTACTGAAAAAATCAAAGTGTGCACCCATCAAGAAATTATCTTACAGATACTTAAGATCGGACAAGATACGAATTAAAAAACTAAAATAAAATAAAGAAACAAAAAACAATCTACTTGGATTCTATCCCGATAGAACAACCGCTACCACTTTAAAACCCTAATTCCGTTGAAAAATTGAGAACCTGATTTATCCATGCACAAAAACACAAAGCACCACAGGGCCAAAACAAAAAGGGTAAGAAAGAACTAAATTAAAATTTTGCATTCAAGATTAACCTAAAGGGGGAAAAAATCAAGTTGAATTTCACACAGCGAGCAACCGCCGTATAGATAAGAACGGCACGCTTACCTGAAGAAAAAATACGCGACGGCCGCAGCGGCCAGGCCTTTGAAATAAGCAGCAAACGAATCTACGATTTTCCGGTCGGAGAAAAACAATGTGCGAGTGTTGCGCGTGCGGCGGATTCAACAGCAGTAAACAAAACAAAACAAAAAATCGAGTGTTCGCTTACTCTACAAGGTAGCGATAGGTTCTTAAGATGTGAAAACCGGAGAAAACTCGTCGGCGAGAGAGAAAGTAAAAAAGCTCTGCAAAGCACCGCCGGAGAGAGAGAGATGGGGAAAGGCCTCTCTGCTTATGCGGTTTCTTAGTTGAAAACGAATTTGGCTCAACGATGTAACAAATCTTGAACTTGTGAATTGCCTATTTTACCCTTATGCCGATTTTTTTGTCTATTTTACCCTTACGCCGAATTTGGAAGTGATGGATTGCATGGAGGGTTGAAAAGTCTATAAACAATTTTGTCCCAATTTTATCTCGAGATTTTGTTGGTTATAGCTGGGGTCAATATTGCTTTTCATGACTTTGAGGTAATTAATATGCAAAATTTTAATACTCTGTAATTAAATAAGATTTTCATTAAATTTTCAATTTTTTAAAACTCTTACTATAAAATTGTTAATCAAGTAGGAGATGATTAAAATACTTGGATCCGTAATTAAATAAGATTTTCATTAAATTTTCATTTTTTTAAAACTCTTACTATAAAATTGTTAATCAAGTAGGAGATGATTAAAATACTTGGAGGTAATTAATATGCAAATTTTTAATCGTTTAAAAATAAGATTTTCATCAAATTTCCAATTTTTTAAATTTGGAACTATAAAAATAGAAAATTGTTAATTAGATGATTAAATAATTTTTTAAATTTGGAACTATAAAAATAGAAAATTGTTAATTAGATGATTAAATAATTTTTTAAATTTGGAACTATAAAAATAGAAAATTGTTAATTAGATGATTAAATAATTTTTTAAATTTGGAACTATAAAAATAGAAAATTGTTAATTAGATGATTAAATAAAAATATAAACGGTTAATTACGCTAACAATCTTTGACAAAAACACAATCTTTAGGATTGATCTTATTACAGTATATGTTATATGATAATGAAAAATACAATTCCTTTAAAAATATTATTTTAAAATAAAATTTTAATTACTTTATTATTTACTTTCTAAATTTTACTAAAAAATGAATGAAAAGTAATACTCGGAGTATAATAAGTTAAATTGTAACACAAAAGTTTGCAACCCAAAAACAACAATTCAAAAACACCCCTATTACCAGTTAATTTTTGTTGTACATGACAAACTACTGCTCCGAGAATTCAGATTTCCACTTATGCAGAATGCAGTAAGAAACCTTAACTTCATTCTTGATCTTGAAGATCTGCACCTCTTACCCAACATAAACGAATGGAATACAACCCTACGAACTTTGTTTTCTTCCCTTCTTGGGCTCACCAGATTTTCCCACTCTCCGCTGCCTTCGTTTTCCAGAAGACTTGCTTCCAGAATCGGGAGGATTAGAAGGTATACGATGCCCAAGCACCCAAGCAGGGAACCCAACAGCAGGGATTCTGCAAGAATATTAATAAAGTAAATCACCATAACCCTAATTGATTATTTAGTTTTGTTATACAAAACCAAATGCAAGGCTTGTAGATATCATATTTCTAACATCTAGAAATCTCGCGATTCTGATCAATTGAGCCTTTCTACAAAAAAGGGCTGACACAAAGTAGCAAAGAGAGACTAGGATCAAAGCAAGGCCATTAACAAATCTAATTCATACGGATAGTCGCTAAAATTAATTATTGTATTAAAGAAGTCGTATAGTTTTTTCCTGTGAAAAACATAGCAACAAACGTAGATAAGATAAAGAGTTCTGAAGTCGTTACCCAAAAAGAGCACAGCAGACTCCTGCTCGGTCATGGAAACATCAGATGCCTTACTACTTCTACTAGTATTATTACTGAACATGGAAAGCCGTAATGCTTGGTTCTCAGCAAGGCAGCACTGGAGCACAAACCCCAGCCTCTTGCACTCAGCTTCGTAATACTTGCTCTTCATCTCGAGATCCCTCACGTACATCTTCTTCCTCTCTCGAGATCTTACGGCTGCATCCCTATTCCTTATTTTCCTGGAATCGTGAGACATCATCATGCAAAAACCTAATTAATTTGGACAAAGCCGAAGGCAATTCCTAAAGACAGAGTGACAAACCAATGCAGTAAACCAAATAACATGATTTGTATCTAACTTCATGTCACCGGCATTCAAGAATTCAAATAATAATCATATATAGTATATTTTTTAATTCAATCACCAGCAAGTATATGTTACTCAATAACTCACAGAAAAACTCAGAAATAATTTATACCTTTTTCGATTTTCCGCTAGGGGGTCATCGTCATCATCTTCGTCAGCATCGATAACAACAGCGCTACTCTCTTTCGTCTGCAACAAAGCATTCACACAGCTCTCTTTTTCTTTCTCCTCTCCCTCCGTCTCGTTTTCAACCGCCGATTCCGGAGTAGCCGAAGAGTCCTTAGAGTGATCCGACCCAAACCCGGACCCGGGAGACGAATCCAGGAGCACGTCTGAGAAAAACTCGCCGGCTAAGATATCCCGATCTATCTCCTCCGGGATATTCGAGTCGTCGTCCTCCATAAGATACTGCTCGATGTCGGTGATCGACAACGAAAACGCGGTATCGGTGGAGGCTGAGAGCCCGCCGGCGACGGGCACGTCGCAGAAATCGAGATTCGGATCATCGGGTATGTCGTCCAACAGACGATCCCAATCGATGTTTAATCCACCTTCCTCATCAACCATTAATTACCTTCTCAATTGAAGCGCTGCAATTAGGAAAAAATTGGTTTGGGATTTTTGCAGGTTTTGTAGAGCGGTTGGAAAGAAACTCTATGGCGTCATTCAGCCAATCAAAACTCTCTAAATTGACCAAAGAAAATTCGGTAAAATTATACTGATATTTATAGAATTATGAGTATTTAAATAAATTGCAATAATTAGCTGGTGCTAGATTAATTTGAAAAATAGTTTGTAAAGGAAAATAAATTAAAGGGTTGAATAGTTTTTCATTTTTTGAATAGTTTTTCATTTTTCATTATTAGCTGGTGCTAGATTAATTTGAAAAATAGTTTGTAAAGGAAAATAAATTAAAGGGTTGAATAACAACAATTTTCCAGCCAACTTGAAAATTACAAAAAAACACTACAACTCTTGTAGCAAAATATAATTAACCTTAAATTGAAATAACCATTTGAGATTTTCTACAAAAGAGAAGTATGAGTATATTCAAATAGGTGATGGAGTAGTATACTTAATGTCTAGATTTGAGTATTCTGAACTCTGTATGCACTTTCATTTACCTATCTATTACAGACATTCATTTGCTTTTAATTATTGTTAATTAAATATATGCAAATTATAGTCCTGGATTTTATACGTTGTAGTTAGTATGGTGTTGCATGGGCACACAGAAGATCATACTATCGGTTACTCGTATTTAATCGAACAGTTGCTCACGACCTAGATGGACACGGACCAATCCATCGGTATAGTCGTTGTGTGAGAGAGAAAATAATTTATCTTAATTATTTTATCACACTTGTACACTTGGTGTATTGAGCGGATCGATTGAGACTCATCAATTAGGATTGCTCGGCGATAATTGATTTGAGACTCGGAGTATTTTATTCTTAATCCCTGAAACAATTGCGGGTGTGTATATTTAATATAAGTGACTTTGATTTACCAAAGGAATTAACCGATTTAATTATTGGGTTAATTACCGGTTAAGTTGGGTCACTATATTTTATATATGGCATGCCGTGAATTCTTGAAGGGACAGTGTATCCCGGAAGGGTTGATAATATCCCCGAGATGAGCTCATAAGGATTTATTATGTAAACCTCGCGAGTGGATTTGTTCCGCATAATAAATAAGGTTGAGTGGTACTATTCTCTCGGATATAAGAGATGAATAAATTTATTAAGCAATAAATAAATTTTATTCATGGATATTTAAATCTTAAATACACGGAATAAATAATACTAAGTTGGAGAAATATTATTTGGTATAATATGGATTAATATTGGGAGTGCAATTTTATTTATATAGTGGAAAATAAATAAAATTAATATTGATAAGAATTAATGGATTTGGGTTGGACCCAATTTAATTTTCAATATTGAAGCCCAATATTTAATCTCATTTTGATCCCCTACGTAGCCTATAAAAGCACTACATGGTCTTCACTTTTCACAACCTAAGATACGCCAATCATAAAGTCTTGAAGAGTGAAGAGGATCCATAGAGTTCGATAGCTCGTCGCCCACCCGACGTTCGAACGGAGTGCAAGGAATACGCGGGAAGATCACGAGGTCATCGATTTCGTTTCTCCGAACAACGAATCGTAGGTACAATTCTCAACTAACTTGATTATTGTTCGATTTTGATTTATCGAGAATACCGTAGGACGAACATCCGAGATACGAAACCATGAACGGGGGACGATCGCGTGGTGGTGGCGAAGCCACCGGACCACGGGCGATCGCCCGGACTAGGGTTTCGCGGGGCATGGAGCGAACCCTCGGCTGGGCCGAGGGTGTGCGATCGACCCGAAGGGATCGATCGCTGGGCACGGGCTGGTGCCGTGCCCTACCCCGCCGTGAAGGCGGGGGCCTCCTGGTGGTGGCGGGTCGCCGGACCCGCCGCGGGGGCTGCTGGGCAGCCCCACCCCGATCGGTCGCCTTGTGCGATCGATCCACGCGATCGCGCGGTGGCGCGATCCTTCGATTGTACGAACCCCGGCTCGCGGGGGTTCGGGTGGGGGCGGGCTGTGCGTCTTCGGACGTATGGTCTCCAAAGCCCGGACTCCGGCGGATGAGTCGGCGTTCGCATGATCTCCGGCGAAGGGTTCGTTCGGGTTATCGGTTCCGCAATTTTGATAACCCGGGATATCGAATTCCAACAATTGGTATCAGAGCGTGGTTTACGTTCGCGGTATTTTCGATAAAATTGTTCTACCTTGCAGGGTTCCGACTATTATGGCTTAATTTATTATTCGCTTAATTTATTTTGTCATGATTGTTGGTTTTATTAAACTCTCGGACATGTCGAGATTCGTTTTTTGGTGGTGAATGCTTGTAATAGTAAAAATTCGGGGGTTGACCGAATTTAGGATTTATTATTATGTTCGTTGTTTTTCCGGAAAATGTATAGGGTCGATTTCGTGTATAGAATCGATACCGGAATTGTAATTTAGATTTTGTAAATTTATTTTGCGTTTGGATCGACGAATCGAAGACCGCCGGAGAAGACGAAGTGACGGGATGGACGAAGGGCTAGGGATCGATTGGATCGATCCCCATGGATGCCCGATCGAAGGCGTGGGGCGGGGGGTTGTTGCCCTAGCCGCGGCTGCCGCCGGTCTGGTGGCTTGTCGGCGTGCTGGGCGGCGGCGGCCCTCCCCGTGGCTGGTGGTCGGACGTGGTGGGGGTGGCTCGGGGTCTCCCAACCCGGGCTACTCCTACCGGAAATATACTTTCCTAATTAATTCATTATTTCCTATTTTGATTATTTCCTTATGGAATATTCTAGAAAAATAGAAAAAGAATTAATTTAGTACTAAATTTATTTTTCCTATTTGATTATTCCTACTCATGGGAATATTCATGGATTAGGAATAAAATAAATTTGGAAAAGTATAATAGTCCTAATTATTTTATTTCTTTATTTCATTATGGATATCATCTAGAATATTCCAAGAATATCTTGGATAGATTATTCTAGAGATTTAATGAAATGGATAAAGAAAATAAAATAAATAAAAATATTAATAATATTTAATTTTATTTTTGATATATTCAATTGACTTAATTTTCGAATTAAGTAACTTTTGGATTAATTGAAAATAAATAGATTTAAATATTGGAAATTAATATTCTCGTCACATGGAGCATTCAAGAAACGAAGACTAAAGACTAGAAGATGCGTACGGGGATGTGATGAAGCCATAATAGTCGGAAAATAATATTCTAGTAATTATTTTGACTATGTGATAATACTATGTGCTTTATTACACGTATGCATGCTATATGTGTTTATTTTATGCACTAGATAGCGTATCCCTTTATTGTAAAAAGCTAAGTGGGAGAGGGTATGGAAACATACCCATGGTCTCCATTGCTGCTCTCTTGGTGACTTTTATAAACTTTTGAAGTTTATATAGATAAGTCATTAGAGGAGAGTTCTTGTAATTCCTTTTATGAGAAACATTGATTAAGTTTATCAAACAATGCCTAATTTGTCTTTCCAAAGCTGATTTCAAGTCGACTCATTCTCACCCCGGGGAGTGGAATGGAGACAGAGCCACTTGGTCATGTAGAGGACACAAATTAGAGACTTTCGTACCATTCTTTGATAGGTGGGTCGTTTGTCTGCTCGGCTCCCTCATTTATGAGAGATAGGGTTGTTCGCATGGTGAATCACTGGTTAGAAACTTCGAGTTTCACTTATGATTCTCCGCGTCTTGATTTACAAGATTAAATGGATCAAGTAATTGGGAGTCAATTATAAAAGTCTCTTAGTGTGGTAAACGTCCACACCACGTGGCTTGCTATGCTGACGGACTTTGGATTAATTGATGTAGACAGTTGTAAGTAATTATGAAGAGTTGTGAAGTTATCGTAAACGTCCACACCACGTGGCTTGCGGTGATGTAGCAGTTCCAAGTAACTTACTTTGGTACTGAGTAATGGTTTACACTTAGATACGCGTTATAGTATTCCTCCCCACGAGGTCACGCTATAATTGATGTATGGCCAAAGAAAATCTAATTGCTAAATCATTTGGGTGGGTAAACGTCCACACCACGTGGCTTGCCTTACCTGATGGGATTTTAGATATGATTAGTGATTTAATGATATTATTTAGGGAGATAATATCGGATATTAAATTGTTTGTTTGTTTTATGTGCTTATAGGTTAAGAATGACTGTGACCCCACTTTGTGATATACTTAAGGATGAAAACTCACCGGTTCCATATGGTGATGATTGGGAACGAAATCTGGACATTGTCCAGACTGTTGAGCTTTCCGAATCCACTGTTGTCCCAACTGATGAGGACATTCGAAATGACCTCAGAATGATGTTGAGACATAGCGTGGAAGCCGGACAAGAGGTGATTAACATACTCACAGAATTCTCTCTCAATGAGTCCCTTAAAAAGGATTCAACGAGAGCGGAGTTTGTGCGTAAGTTAAGAGAATCACAAGCTTTTGTGGCAAGGCTAGAGGAAAAGCGTGCAAAGAAACCCAGTGGCTCAAAGTCACGGATTGGGAAAGGCAAGCCTTCTGGCAAGTGCTTTCGATGCAAGCAGTTTGGGCACTGGAGGTCTGATTGTCCTCTCATCAAAGGTACGAAATTTTCCTTAATCACTGAAACATTGTCAGCGGTGATATCTACCAGCACCTGGTGTGTAGATACGGGCGCCACTGACCATGTCTGCAATTCATTGCAGGGGTTCCAGGAAACCCGGAGACTTAGAGAGGGAGAGATCGTGGTCTACATGGGAAATGCCGCGAAGGTGGCGGCTGTTGCAGTGGGAGACGTTCACTTACGCTTTAGTAGTGATAGGGTTTTGGTTTTACAAAATTGTCTTTATGTACCGAATTTTAGAAAGAATTTAATTTCAGTTTCTAAGTTAATTCTGAATGGATATTCTGTTTCTTTTGATCACTCTGTGGTCATAAGAAGAAATAGTGAGATTGTCTGTTCTTGTACATTGGTAGACGATTTGTATATTCTGAATCCTGAGTCTAACACGGTGCAACTAACCGAGAGTAATAACACATCTACGAACACCAATAAGAGAAAGGAACCTTCTAAAATGAATCAATTATACTTGTGGCATCTAAAGCTAGGTCATATTAATTCGAATAGAATTCAAAGGTTGAAAGCTGATGGTCTCATTAGCGGCATAGAAGGAGAGGACCTTCCAACCTGCGAATCCTGTTTGGAGGGTAAAATGACCAAGCGTTCTTTTTCTGGTAAAGGACGTAGAGCTGAACAAGTATTGGATTTGATTCACTCTGATGTATGCGGACCTATGTCTACTCAGGCAAGGGGAGGGTACGAGTATTTCATCACCTTTACTGATGATTACTCAAGGTATGGATATATTTACCTGATGCGCCACAAGAGTGATTCTTTTGACAAGTTCAGGGAATTCAAGGCTCTTGTGGAGAACCTTCGTGGTAAATCCATAAAATGCCTGCGATCTGATCGCGGAGGCGAGTACCTGTCTGGAGAATTCAAGGCATACTTGGCAGAGAATGGGATTGAATCCCAGCTGACTTCACCATATACTCCTCAGCAGAATGGTGTGTCAGAAAGAAGGAATAGGACTCTTATGGAGATGGTGCGATCGATGATGAGTTACTCGGATTTACCTGTTATGTTCTGGGGACTTGCCTTGGAAACAGCGGCGTACATTCTGAACAGGGTTCCGACCAAAACGGTACCAACTACACCCATGGAATTGTGGATTGGGCGTAAGCCTAACTTGAAACACATTCGGATCTGGGGATGTCCAGCACATGTGTTGCGACATGGCGCCGATAAGTTAGAACCTAGATCAGAAATACGGCTGTTTGTAGGATACCCGAAAGGAACTAAGGGTGGCATGTTCTATAGTCCTACGGACCAGAAGATCGTTATAATTACTAACGCTCGGTTCTTAGAGGAAGACTATGTCATGGACCACAAGCCCAAAAGTGACATAATACTTGATGAGTTGAGAGGTAACGAGGAAGACCTGGATACAGCCGAACCGAGTATAGATACACCACTAGAACCTGCACCTAATACTGTCACTGTTAATACACCGGAACGCCGTCGTAGTGGGAGGGTTGTTAAACAACCGGACAGATGGATTGGACTGGGTGAGTCTTCGGACTCGGCACCCGGAGTTCATGAAGTCGATCCCTGGACCTATGATGAGGCGGTACAAGATATAGATGCGCCTTCTTGGAAGAAAGCGATGAAATCCGAAATAGAATCTATGGATTCTAATAAGGTCTGGGATCTTGTAGAACCACCAAGCGGCGTAAAGTCAATTGGGTGTAAATGGGTCTACAAGAGAAAGAGAGGATCTGACGGAAAGGTTGAAACCTTTAAAGCTCGGCTTGTTGCGAAAGGATATACTCAGAAAGAGGGAATCGATTATGAGGAGACCTTCTTGCCGGTAGCCAAGATAAAGTCAATCCGGATTCTCTTATCCATAGCAGCTCATATGGATTATGAGGTGTGGCAAATGGATGTCAAGACAGCTTTCCTTAATGGAAGTCTTGACGAGACGATTTATATGAAACAACCAGAAGGATTCATTGCTAAGGGGCGAGATCATCTAGTGTGCAAGCTTAATCGATCCATTTATGGATTGAAACAAGCCTCGAGATCGTGGAACCTGCGGTTTGATGAAGTAGTCCAATCTTTTGGATTCATTCAAAGCATGGACGAATCGTGTGTGTATTGGAAACGTGATGGAAAGAAGGTGGTGTTTCTCGTGCTTTATGTAGACGACATACTTCTCATTGGCAACAGTGTAAAGATGTTATCAGACATAAAGGGATGGTTGTCTAGACAATTCGATATGAAAGATTTGGGAGAAGTTGGACATGTTCTAGGGATCAAAGTTATAAGGGATCGCCGGAATAGAACATTGTGTCTTTCCCAGCAATCTTACATAGACACGATTCTAGCTCGTTTTAACATGCAAGATTCCAAGAAGGGTGATCTGCCCTTCAGTAAAGGAACTTATCTTTCTAAGGAAATGTGTCCTCAGACACAGAAGGAGAAAGATGACATGAAAGCGATTCCCTATGCTTCGGCTGTGGGAAGCTTAATGTATGCAATGTTATGCACGAGGCCTGATATCTGTTATGCCGTTGGCATAGTAGCGAGATATCAGAGTAACCCTGGAAAGGCTCATTGGACTGCCGTAAAGAGCATTTTCAAGTATTTGCGAAATACTAAGGATTATGTTCTGAGATACAGTGCAGACAATCTGATTCCTTTGGGTTACACAGATTCGGATTTCCAAGCTGATAAGGACCGGCGTAAGTCGACATCAGGCTATGTGTACACTTTGGGAGGTGGAGCCGTATCATGGAAGAGTGTTAAGCAAAAGTGCATTTCGGACTCTACCATGGAAGCTGAATATGTTGCAGCCTCAGAGGCAGCGAAAGAATCAGTGTGGTTCCTTAATTTCCTCCAGGACTTAGATGTGATTCCGAGTTTGCCTAAGGCTATGACAATTTATTGTGACAATAGCGGTGCAGTGGCAAACAGTAAGGAACCACGGTCCCATAGTGCTACAAAACACATAGAGCGCAAGTACCACCTGATTCGAGACATCGTCAAGAGGGGCGATGCGATAGTCACCAAGATAGCTTCGGAAGACAACCTAGCGGACCCTTTCACCAAGATACTTCCTAAGGAAGTATACTACAAGCACTTGGAGGGTTTGGGAGTCAGAAGTTTGGAAGATAAGACTAGACCTTAGTATAAGTGGGAGATTGATGGAGTAGTATACTTAATGTCTAGATTTGAGTATTCTGAACTCTGTATGCACTTTCATTTACCTATCTATTACAGACATTCATTTGCTTTTAATTATTGTTAATTAAATATATGCAAATTATAGTCCTGGATTTTATACGTTGTAGTTAGTATGGTGTTGCATGGGCACACAGAAGATCATACTATCGGTTACTCGTATTTAATCGAACAGTTGCTCACGACCTAGATGGACACGGACCAATCCATCGGTATAGTCGTTGTGTGAGAGAGAAAATAATTTATCTTAATTATTTTATCACACTTGTACACTTGGTGTATTGAGCGGATCGATTGAGACTCATCAATTAGGATTGCTCGGCGATAATTGATTTGAGACTCGGAGTATTTTATTCTTAATCCCTGAAACAATTGCGGGTGTGTATATTTAATATAAGTGACTTTGATTTACCAAAGGAATTAACCGATTTAATTATTGGGTTAATTACCGGTTAAGTTGGGTCACTATATTTTATATATGGCATGCCGTGAATTCTTGAAGGGACAGTGTATCCCGGAAGGGTTGATAATATCCCCGAGATGAGCTCATAAGGATTTATTATGTAAACCTCGCGAGTGGATTTGTTCCGCATAATAAATAAGGTTGAGTGGTAATATTCTCGGATATAAGAGATGAATAAATTTATTAAGCAATAAATAAATTTTATTCATGGATATTTAAATCTTAAATACACGGAATAAATAATACTAAGTTGGAGAAATATTATTTGGTATAATATGGATTAATATTGGGAGTGCAATTTTATTTATATAGTGGAAAATAAATAAAATTAATATTGATAAGAATTAATGGATTTGGGTTGGACCCAATTTAATTTTCAATATTGAAGCCCAATATTTAATCTCATTTTGATCCCCTACGTAGCCTATAAAAGCACTACATGGTCTTCACTTTTCACAACCTAAAATACGCCAATCATAAAGTCTTGAAGAGTGAAGAGGATCCATAGAGTTCGATAGCTCGTCGCCCACCCGACGTTCGAACGGAGTGCAAGGAATACGCGGGAAGATCACGAGGTCATCGATTTCGTTTCTCCGAACAACGAATCGTAGGTACAATTCTCAACTAACTTGATTATTGTTCGATTTTGATTTATCGAGAATACCGTAGGACGAACATCCGAGATACGAAACCATGAACGGGGGACGATCGCGTGGTGGTGGCGAAGCCACCGGACCACGGGCGATCGCCCGGACTAGGGTTTCGCGGGGCATGGAGCGAACCCTCGGCTGGGCCGAGGGTGTGCGATCGACCCGAAGGGATCGATCGCTGGGCACGGGCTGGTGCCGTGCCCTACCCCGCCGTGAAGGCGGGGGCCTCCTGGTGGTGGCGGGTCGCCGGACCCGCCGCGGGGGCTGCTGGGCAGCCCCACCCCGATCGGTCGCCTTGTGCGATCGATCCACGCGATCGCGCGGTGGCGCGATCCTTCGATTGTACGAACCCCGGCTCGCGGGGGTTCGGGTGGGGGCGGGCTGTGCGTCTTCGGACGTATGATTTCCAAAGCCCGGACTCCGGCGGATGAGTCGGCGTTCGCATGATCTCCGGCGAAGGGTTCGTTCGGGTTATCGGTTCCGCAATTTTGATAACCCGGGATATCGAATTCCAACAATAGGAACCATCTTATTTAATCAAAAAATACACAAAAAGATAAAATGGATTCTGTGTGAATACAGATAAAATCTTTTCAGCTAGAATCTGATATACAAACATAAGCTGCTTGAACACTATATTCACAAGGAAATTACATTAAGGTGTCAAAACAACGAAGAAAAAAAGAGGGCACGGTCAAATTGAACGAAAGCTACCAATGTGTGATCTTAATGGAACCAAACATACTTTCAACCTGCAAATGTATTATACCTAATGCCAATATGAGCCAACACTAACTCTTCTCGATCAAGAGCTACTTTCCCAGATCTTCTCCTTTCATCTCCAGATCTACTATCCCCACCTCGGTAACCTCGCCTTTCATAATCCCTTTCTCTGCCTCTGTCACTATCCCTATCTCGCCTATTGGATTTTCGAGAGGGGCTAGGGCTTCGGCTCCTAGTCCCCCAATACCTCCCATGTTGGTTGTTCCTACCAAACAGCTTCCTCCTCAGAGCCCTTCCGATCATCTTCACGTGCATGAAATTGCAATATCCGCCTCGATTACAGGTGCCCTCCTCGTACTGCTTGCAGGTGGCCTCGCGGAAGTCGGTGACGGGGGAAAAGTCGGCGATGATTGGGCGGCTGGAGTAGAACCTTCCCTGGAGGGCGGCGAGGGCGGCGGCGGCCTGGTCCTCCTCCTTGAACTGGGCGTAGACGTTTCCGATCATGTGGTCGGCGAGGTTGTCGCAGACGTTGAGGCTCTCGACGTCGCCGAACTTGCGGAGCTCATCGTAGAAGTCCTCGAAGTGCTCCTGGATCTCGGCCGGGTCGATCGGCTGGCCCTGCGGGTCGACGCCGGGGGTGATCATGTCCGGCCGCTGGTACATGTTGGAGAGGAGGAGGGTCGGGGAGATGGTGGGCCGGTTGTGGAGGCGGGAGCAGCGGTCGCCGTGGCGGCACGCGCCGATCTTGAAATAGAACGGGCAGTTCACGCGATCCTTCTCGGTACCGAAGATGGAGGCCAGGTGCTCCGCCATTGTTGAGATTTGCTTGGGTGAATTTGTATTAGGGTTTGGTAAAGTGACAGAACCCTAATTTTTTTATTGCTAACTGTGGAATGGAAATTGAATTGGATTGGGATGCATATTTGCATATGCCCCTTCCTTCCTTCCTTTCCCTTTTGATGTGCAGTATACATTTTTAAGTTTTAATACCAAAAAAATAAAATATTTTAGAAACATAAATAATGTTCCATAAATAATTTTTTGAAACAATTGTCATACTTTTTTATTTGCATATAAAGAAAAATTATTACTCAAACAAAACTTTCTTGTATAATGAAATTTGTATAATTGTAATTATTTTAATACTGTTTTTTTTTTAAATAATTATAAGAAAATTGTGACATTTTTGTTGATCAATATAGAAAGTGTAATTATTTCTTGTTCTTTCTAGCTTATCTTTCCGCCTCTTAAAATGTCACTCCACACATGGTAAAAAAAAACTCCAAATACCCCTCATATACTTTTAGGGAGATTCCAAATACCCCTCATATACTTTTAGGGAGATTTTGAAAATGTGGATTTTTTATTTAAATTTAAAAAGGTTTCAATCAATTCATTGAAGGGTGTTTGCATTTTTATAGTTATAGCCCAGAACAACATTTTATCATTGAAGGACAATTGTATTCATATTCTGCAAGAACATCATAGCCATCAGTAGAAGAAAGATGCATGCCTTAAACAACTCAAACAAGATCATTAAAAAAAATCGTAGCAGCAACGGTACATTTTCCACACACCAAAGAAACAGAATAATATTTTAGGAGTCGTAACGACGACACTAGGGATACAAATCAAGCTTAGGAGTTGTAAGCTGATCCATCATTGCTTCATCGGGTGTCTAGGTTTATTATCTCGGCAGAGATCTTGGAGGGAAATTACGCAACGGGTTCTCCCTCAGAAGCTCTGTTTCTCTGGAAAAAAAGACAAAAGGTAAGAATCAATTAAGTAAAAAAAGTTAGTGTAAACAAAACAATATGTGCAAACTGCAAACAATACTGCTGCTCCTTACTTTTTGAGATCTCTACCATCCCCACGTCGGAGCTGCAGAACCGAAGACTTTTCCCCCTCTTTTTCTTGTTTATGTTGTCTATATACAAAATAAAATCAAAGCGACACCCGTGATTAATAAACGACAATGAAACTCTATAAGCTAATGATGCCTCATCAAATATGCTTACTCAGAGGATTCTTCGTCAACAAAGATCTCAATGCATGGGCCGGGAGGTGGTCGTCTAATTAATCTTTGGCCAGGCCTCTGAGGAATCTGTCGAAAAGTTAACTTGAGCATAAGAAATCATCACCCCACGATACAATGGTGTAGAAGTTAAGAAACATAATACTAAATTTATACCTTAGCCGATGTCCACTTGGAAGGAATTGCACTATTTTCTTTATTTCTTTCTGCTCGGGATCCAAGCGAGTGCCATGGTTTTAAGTCCGACTTTGACATTTCTGACGGGTGATCCATTAACGAACCGCTGCCACTGTCTTTAAAAATGGACAATGCAGCTCCAGTAGATCTAAAAGAAAGAGATTTCACCGATTAAGAGATAAATTACAAGTTATGCATACCTCGTAACATCAAAAGTTCAAAACTGAACTAACCTGTCAGGCTTCAGTTTTTTCTTAAAAATATCAGAGCTATCGGAAACTTGGTTTCCTGCTATCAAAAGTGAGTGTTAGCCAACGCAATCTTCCTAAGTCGTCTTTAAGATAATTAAAAATCAATAATGTAAATTAGATAGCAGTGTATATAGCACACACTTGTTTGTGTAGTCAACAATGTTCCAAAGCTTCGAGCCGGTAAGTGGTTCTCCGTCACATCCTCCTGTTAAACGGAAGAAGTAGATTCTCCAAATATGAAACCAAAAAAGGAATAAAAAACATCAAAATGGGCAAAAAAATCTGCTTACATCTGTAGCTTTCACTTGTCTCATCGAACGCGTGAGGAACTTCTTGAACGCCGTTGCCAATTTTTCAGACGGTTGAGCGTTCCTAGTATCGATAAATAAAAGATGATTATGCCGACTGCATTCCAAGAACTATGAAAACTACAGGCACTAACTAACTCAAGGTTCTCTACATATATATACCTTAATATCATCTTAAGTTTATCAGACTTAAATCGAGCTTCTATACATAATAACATCCAAAGTAAAATCGATAAATTGCAACCTACTGTAACCCTCTATTATCAAACCATCGGTAACAAGACAAGGGTGCGGAGGCTTACATAGATAGCCCGCGATTGAAGATCTCGTTCGCGGCTCTCGTTTTGTTCTTGTGCTCCATGTGCAACGCATAGGAGACGTAGAACGACGCGTGCGTCACTCCGATTTTGTTCGACTCCAAGAAGCTATAAATAACCTCAGCATCAGCACAGTTCTCAGCCTGTCATCATCACATTTTCACACATCATCCAATATCATTAGCATCGACTTGATTTCAATCCATGAAAAACGAGAAAAATCAAAGAAGTCGGATCACTCACATATTCCAACCATACTTTCAGGTACCGAAGATCGTCCTTGTAACGGTCGTCGTGCCAGAACGCCCGCACGCATTGCTCGTAAATCACGACTAACCCCGATGAGTCGCCACCGGGCGGAAACGCCTCCTGAACCCATTTGATGCACCTTTTTCAAAAAAAAAAAAGAAAACTCAGTAAATTGAAAAAAAATTGCGATTCAATTGACAGCGAATGTGCAAACTCACTCGATCCACGGGTGAAGCGGGTCGTCTCCGGTGTAATTTTCGATCGCCTCGATCAACCGCCTAATTAGGTTAAA
Source organism: Euphrasia confusa (assembly GCA_954870475.1). Classification (NCBI taxonomy): domain Eukaryota; kingdom Viridiplantae; phylum Streptophyta; class Magnoliopsida; order Lamiales; family Orobanchaceae; genus Euphrasia; species Euphrasia confusa. The sequence continues at coordinate 40,905,605 of OX940956.1, read as the reverse complement.
ATCGAAGAATCAGGGCTCTGTAAAATTGAATTTGGGGGAAATAAGAAAAAAAGAAAGGGGATTGAAAATTTAACCTTCGGTGGTGGAGGAGTGAATTCCTGAGATGGGAATCGGAAGCGGATTTGAGGGCGGAGTTGAGGAGTTGAACGTTGCGGCCGCGCTTCAATGGGCGGACGTTCTCCTTGAAGAGTTCCCACTCGTTGCCGGTCTCTTGCTTCGTCGCGAGAAACGCGGACTCTGGATCTAGCATCAATTGAACCGTCTCTTCCGATTTGCAACCCTCCATTTTTTCCGATTAATTCTTCTCCTTTTTTTCTTACGTGTGTTTTGTGTGTTTGAAATTTGAATGTTGAAGGGCTCTCAACAGATAGTTAAAAACAAACACATTTAACGGTAATGTGATCGGTTTTGAATAAAAAATCAATGTATAAAAATTGGGGAAATACATATTACTCCGTATTTGACTAATCAATATGTATATTTGACCATTCAATATTGAGAACCATTGGAATATTAGTTAATGCAAAGTACAAACATTTAATTTTACTTGTTTAATAAACGTGACACTGAAATCTTTTCTTTATTTCATAACGATGAAATCAAGTTTTATTTATCATCGTGATACAACATTGATCGATTAATTCAAAATCATTTGTGTGAGTTGATGTGGTTTCTTTAATTACATACTTTTTTAAATAAATTTTGTAACTTCATTTGTGTTTAATCTCCATGAAGAAGATATTTATTTGTAAAATATTATGCATAAAAGATAATTTTTAATAATATTTAAAAAATATACATAAAAAATGTTAAAATAATAAAGTTATCAAACGTATATTTAAATTAAAATTTTATATTTTAATATATTTATATCATCCATCACGGGTATCTTTCTCAAATCTACACACGTGAGTGTGACTTGTCGGCATTATCCAGAAAGGTAATTTATGTCGTGTGTGTGTGTTTTTCGTTTATGTTTTTATGTCGTATGTTAGTCGTGTTTTGTTATGTTCGTGTTGTTTTACTTATATTTGATGTTTTTGTGTGTGCCGGATCTCACGAGGGGATGGAAGTGTGTTTGATGCATTTTGTAGGTCATTTGTTGAAGAGAGTCGAAAAGTCGAGTAAAAGAACTAAGAAATTGAGCAAATGGCTGAAAAATGGAATTGGCAGGCGGCGAAGGTCACCAGCTGTCGCAGCTGATGAATGGCGGGCGCCGAAGACAAAGTCGCGACCGCCGAAAGGGCGAAACGCCTGAATGGCGGTCGCCAAATTCGTCTGGCGGTCGCGGAAATTGAATGGCGGGCGCCGATTTGCGGCAGTTCCATGGCGGTTATGAGGGAGTTGGACGAAGTATATAGACGAGGATTCACGGGATGATACACAACTTTGGCATGAGATTGAAGTCTGTTGTATATTTAGGGTGTTACTAAAAGATGGTATGTGCTTGGATAAATATTGAATCGCGTGAACCGCTTTTCTTAAAGAATATTTCGACCCTATAAGTCTGGGTATCACGAAATCCCTCGCAGGATAAGACAATATCGACACTCGAGTCTTAGGCTTAGAACACGAGCAACTTATGGAATATTCCGCTTTATTTGTTGCTTCAAAGCTTCTTATGTTTGTAGGTATTTTCAAGTGTATTCAACAAATGAATTTCACTTCCTTATATAGGTATTAGGTACCTTTTCATTTAGATATAAACACCTTTTGCTCGAATAGGTACCTTTTAGAAAAAGTATCTTTTCACTTTGCACCTATTCATGTATAGGTACCTTTTAGTGAACATACATTTTCACTTTGACACCTATTCATGTTGTTTTACATGGGAAGACATGCAATTTCGAATTTGCATCAATTGTATGACATAATATCATCTCCCATCCATGCAACCATGCAACCACGAGATCACACTCGACATGCATTATTATGCTTATCCAAATACTTAAACCATATCAATTTTATATAATCGTGTACTCCACACTTCTCCAAAGTTATATTATATTGACTAGGTTTAATCTGAAGCCTTGAATGATTCCAATTACATTAAATGAATAGCGATTTCACTTAAATCACCAACAATCCTCCCCCATTTAAGTACAATCCTTGAATCATACAAATTCAACAAATAAAATCAAACTCGTGCGTAAGATGAAAATGTCTTAAAGATTGAATTTTCATCGTAGTGAATTATACTTTACATATATTCGAGAATCACGGTGTCTTAAAGATTGAACCGTTCAACCCATCTGAATACATGAAGATAAAACACACACAAGTTTAAACAATTCCATAAGGAAATCCGACACAAAATAGGCCTTGTGTCCCTATCCATTCATGAGTGTTTATAGAGCTCAGCCACGACTCTTGAAGTTGCCACACTTTCCACTCATATAGGTGAATCTTTTCTTCGTGCACCTGTACAATGCACTTTTTCAAAAGACTCATTAAGAATTAACTTCAACCTTTTCATGCAGGTTCAAACACATTCCTTTGGGATAATTCCCATGTGTTTCAATCTCAAATATAGGCTTCCCAATTGAATTCTGGTTCTAATACAATTAGAAATGAATTTGGTATCCCATATTTGAAGATTCAAAGAGGCTTAAGACTCATCCCAATTACCGACATTGCTACCAAGTCCCTCGCTAATCCATTGGTCAAATGATCAGCGAGATTATGTTGAGATCTCACAAAATCTATTGAGATTACTCCATGAGTGATCAACTCACGGATCGCGCTATGTCTAACACTCAAGTGATTTGTTTCAATCCATTCAAGGATTTAACGAGTTTACACACTTTATGCTCATTACCAGACATAACGAACTCTTCAGATTGTTTCATTTAAATCTCTCCCTCTAACTCACCGTTAAGGAATGTCGTTTTTACATCCATTTGATGGATCACTAGATTATTTATTGCAGTCAAAGCTATCAATAATCTAATCGTAGTTATTCTCGCAACAAGGGCATATGTATCGAAATAATCAATGCCTTCCTTTTGCCTAAAGCCTTGAATAACCAATCGGGCTTTATACTTGTCGATTGAACCATCGAATTTCATCTTCTTCTTGAAGATCCACTTGCATTCTAATGGTTTACAACCGTTAGGTAAATCAGCAAGCACCCAAGTGTTGTTTCCCATGATGGAATTCATCTCATCATTGATGACTTCTTTCCAAAATGCAACATCTTGCGATTTCATGACTTCCTCGTAAGTTTTAGGCTCATCATCAACATGATAGCAATACGAGTATTGGAAGACAACTTCGTCCCTTGATCCTTCAACCAGAAAGATCTGGAAATCGGGACCGAACGATTTCTTAGTCCTTATCCTCGTGCCTCGATGAGGTTCAAGCGACTCAGGCTGGGGCACGGTTAAGTCCGAATTTTCAGTCACCTCAGGCACAAGATCCTTGGGACTAACCATTGATGTAAATCGAGTTTCATCAAATATTGCGTTCCTCGATTCTATGATAGAATGAATCGCCACTGAATCATTCAGCTCAATCACGTAGAATCAATACTTCTTGGAATGCACAACATATCCAACAAAAATGCAATAAATGCCTCTTTCTCTTAAAGTTTTCCTTTTGGGATCCGGTAGTCTTACGACTGCCCGACAACCCCAAACCTTTAGGTAATTCAGGTTAGGCTTCTTTTTGTACCAAAGTTCATAGAGAGTAACCTTGTTCCTTTTGTTAGGAACCCTATTTAATAAATAGCAAGCCGTTAACACGAATTTCCCCCAGAATCCACTATTCAAACCCGAATAGTATAACATGGAATTCACCATTTTTTTTAGTACTCGGTTCTTCCTTTCGGATATACCGTTTTGTTGAGGAGTATAGGGCGCAGTTATTTCATGAATAATACCACATGATTCAAACAAAACAGGATCATAATATTCGTCTCCCCTATCGGTTCTCAACATTTTAATCATGCATTCTTGTTGTAGTTCAACTTCAGTATTAAATACTTTAAATTTTTTTAGCGCTTCATCTTTAGTACTTAGCAGAAATACATAGCAAAATCTAGAATAATCATCTATGAAATTTACTAAGTATTTCTTATTTCCAAATGAAGGTGTAGCATGGAAATCACATAAGCCGCTATGCACAAGTTCAAGCATACAAGATTCACGTTGAACGTCTATAAAAGGCTGCCTAACAATTTTAGTTAGCATGCATGTATTACACTTATCTTCTTCTAAGTTCATGACAAAAATTAAATATAGTTTTGACATTTCAATCATACGCTTATAAAAACATGTCTTAATCTAGCATGCCACAATCATGAATCATTTAAGTTCGAAGAAGTCATAAGCACATAATCATTATTTTATTAATAATATTAAGCATGAACATCTCATAATACTTAAGCAGATTCAACATTTTGATAAATGTAAAAATGAGAGTTCGATCAGAGATACCGTTCAATATATGCCCATGACATATATAGTCGTCGTTGTCCCACTTGCACCATTTCCGAGTTGCCTCTGGTATTTTGTTTTCCACTTGCTCTGGTTGAGGAGTGCTTAGAACATACACCTTCCAAAATTCACGCTTCAAATTTTTCCAACTTGCCAAACTTGATGTTCATCTCTCGAACGGACTTCATCTTTCAGTATGTGAAAATACTCTTTAAGATTGTTGTATATTTAGGGTGTTACTGAAAGATAGTAGGTGCTTGGATAAATATTGAATCGCGTGAACCGCTTTTCTTAAAGATTATTTTGACCCTATAAGCCTTGGTATCACGAAATCCCTCGCAGAATAAGACAATATCGACACTCGAGTCTTAGGCTTTGAACACGAGCAACTTATGGAATATTCCGCTTGTAGGTATTTTCGAGTGTATTCAACAAATGAATTTCACTTCCTTATATAGGTATTAGGTATCTTTTCATTTGGATATAAACACCCTTTGGTCGAATATGTACCTTACAGAAAATGTATATTTTCACTTTGCACCTATTCATGTATAGGTACCTTTTAGTGAACATACTTTTTCACTTTGACACCTATTCATGTTGTTTTACATGGGAAGACATGCAATTTTGAATTTGCATTAATTGTATGACATAATATCATCTCCCATCAATGCAACCATGTAACCACGAGATCACACTCGACATGCATTATTATGCTTATCCAAATACTTAAACCATATCAATTTTATATAACCGTGTACTACACACTTCTCCAAAATTATATTATATTGACTAGGTTTAATCCGAAGCCTTGAATGATTCCAATTACATTAAATGAACATCGATTTCACTTAAATCACCAACAAAGTCGGGGAAAACGGAGAGATCCACTCGTAGTCGACAACTTCGAGATTCACGTCCAAAGTCACGAGCCATTGCAAGAATCATAATCTTCGTTATATCTCCATTTCTTAAACTTCTAGTTAATTAGATTTTCATGTAATAATAATTTTTAGTTAAATTTTTTTAAAATGACAAAATTTAATTTAATTAATTTGAAAAAAGGAAATAACTTTCCATTTACTAAATAACCAAAGAGATTTAATTCAATTGGAAAATATTATTTAAATTAAATTATTTTGATAAAAACTAATTTAATTAAGTATATTTTTAATTTTTAAATAACCTTTATAATAAAATGAAAATGTTAGTATTTTTTTAAAATTATTTTTTTAAAATTACTTATTTTTGTTTGAAATGACTTTTTAGTGTGTGTTATTTGAATTAATGGTTTCTAACAATCTAAGAGTGCTATTTGTTCTGATGCGTAATCTCATTCTATATGTAAGTACTCTCTTAACATTGGAAAGTGATAAATTTGTTTGACGGGTCGATTAGCCGACCCTAATCTTAACAATTTTTTTCACAATGTCCACACGTTCATTGATCGATCAACAAATATATTGATCAATATATTTATAAACATAAAATATTAACTAAAAATGGTTTTTTTTTTTTTTGAATAATTTATAAAACAAATTAAAATGAAACAATAAATAATTAGTTTATTTATAAATTTAATATTTAGTAATTAATTAATTTACATTTATTATTTAATTATCACTAAAAATAAAAAATATAACACAAATACAATTAATTACACATCAAAAATAGATTAATTTTTATTTAAAAATAAACCAAGAATAATTTAAGAAAAAACCCCAGAGAAATCCGGAAAAATGAATTCCAGTGTTATTTTCCGGTCACAAACAATTAAACGGGCTGCCTACTCAACCGCATCGTCCACATTCAGCCACCGAGCAGTGCAAATTTAAAAAAAATATAATATAAAAAAATAACAATGGTGATTTGTGAAAAACTACGTGAGGATAAAATTTAATCGGAGAATTACATATAAATATCAAAAGAGAAATTTTTGAAGAACAACTGTAAAATTAAATCATAATTTTATTGATTTAAATTAAAAATAAATATTAAAAGAGAACTTTGTGTAAAATTAAATTATAATTTTATCAACTTAATTTTAATGATAAAATAGATGGCTAATAATTGATCAATATTAATATTCTAATTTTTTTTCCTGAGATTGAGTAAAATAATAATTTTTTAATAATTCATTATATTTTTTTAATAAGTCATATCAATATTTTAACAAAATTTAAATTATTTTTAAACAAATTATACTTAACATCCAAGCATTCATCCACGTCCCCCAAACATCCATCTAAGGACATTGGCAATGACCAGCCGGGAAAATTCCTTCTTGTGCTGCCTCTAAATCCTCTGAAAATGCGGAGTCCTCTAATGTTTTCAAGTGGTTATGGGCAGAAACTATGTGAAATTTTGGGTAATATTTGGCGGTACTTCTTCCCGAAGATTAAGACGGAGCAAGTTAACATACTTCTCGTCCCCGTTCTGAAAAGGAGGCAGAAACTATGTGAAATTTTGGATAATTTTTGGCGGTACTTCTTCCCGAAGACTAAGACGGAGCAAGTTAACATACTTCTCGTCCCCGTTCCGAAAAGGAGGGAGCAGCAACAGTTATTTTAATTCTTTGGATTCGTAGAGCTAGTAGGATAACGGCATTTTAAATAAAAATTTATTTGTTATGACTACTATACGAATTCGGATTTTCCGCATCGTTCTAGGAGAAAGTTCTAGGAGAAATTTGTATGGGTCTCATATTTGATGGCATTTTGTTTGGCAAAAATCAAGGAAGCCGAGCATTTTTTATCTTTAATTTTGCTTTAATCAAAAGTGTTGGGTACTTCGGTCTTGAATTCTGGATTGGAGACTTGGATAGATAATTGAATCACGTTGAACACGTTTTCCTTAAAGAGTATTTCGACCCTATAAGTCTGGGTATCACGAAATCCCTCGCAGGATAAGACAATATCGACACTCGAGTCTTAGGCTTAGAACACGAGCAACTTATGGAATATTCCGCTTTATGTGTTGCTTCAAAGCTTCTTATATTTGTAGGTATTTTCAAGTGTGTTCAAGTGTATTCAACAAATGAATTTTCACTTCCTTATATAGGTATTAGATACCCTTTCATTTGGACTTAAGCACCCTTTGGTCGAATAGGTACCTTTTGGAAAAAGTACCTTTTCATTTTGCACCTATTCATGTATAGGTACCTTTTAGTGAAGACACCCTTTCACTTTGACACCTATTCATGTTGTCTTGCATGGCAAGCCATGCAATTTCGAATTTGCATCATATTAATGATGTAATATCATCATCTAGCCATGCAACCACGAGATCACACTCGACATGCATTATTATGCTTATCCAAATACTTAAATCGTATCAATTTTATATAACCGTGTACTCCACACTTCTCCAAAGTTATTTTATATTGACTAGATTTAATCCGAAGCCTTGAATGATTCCAATTACATTAAATGGACAGCGATTTCACTTAAATCACCAACAATCCTCCCCCATTTAAGTGCAATCCTTGAATCATACAAATTCAACAAATAAAACCAAACTCGTGCTTAAGATGAAAATGTCTTAAAGATTGAATTTTCATCGTAGTGAATTATACTTAACATATATTCGAGAATCACGGTGTCTTAAAGATTGAACCGTTCAACCCATCTGAATACATGAAGATAAAACACACACATGTTTAATACAATTCCATAAGGAAATCCGACACAAAATAGGCCATGTGTCCTTATCCATTCGTGAGTGCATATAAAGCTTAGCCACAGCTCCGAAGTTGCCACACTTCGCACTCATATAGGTAAATCCTTTTATCGTGCCTGCAATTGCACTTTTTCAAAAGATTTATTAAGATAAACTTCAACCTATGACATGCAGGTTCAAACACAAACTTTTGGGACATATACATGTGTTTCAATTTCAAATATAGGCTTTCCACATTGAATTCATGTTCTAATATCATTAGAAGTGAATTGGGTATCCCATATTTGAATATTAAAATTGCTTTAAACTCATCCCAATAACTGACTTTACAACCAAGTCACTAACTAATCACTTCGTCAAATGATTAGTTAAATTACTTTTGATCTCATCAAATCTATAAAGATTTCTCCATGAGTGATCAGTTCATGAACCACGTTTAATTATAACGTCAAAGTACTTTGACTTTTCATGACTATATACTTTAGTCAAAGTCATTACACTGTTAAACATAAAACAGATGAGATCATCATAGGTCGCATGCCTATGTGCATCCTCGAGTCGCAATGCCCCTGCGATTCACGAGTTATCCGAGACACTTGTCTCAACCAGCCAATATGCCTCATTTACAAGGTTCCATATTATTGATTTCCTCCGAGTACACCCTATTACAAGGTACGCCTCGATGTCTCATTCATGAGACATAATTATGTTGCACATAATATCCATAGTATAATCACTATGTCCAAATCATTCGAGTCAACTCGCGGATATTCGTTTCATCTCAATTGCATTGCACAACGGACACCAACCAGTCCAGACTCTTTAGCGTTTCATGCTTGAAATACGCACCTCGCTCTGACCTTTGAGACACCTTGGTGTTCCTTAACCGAAACACACACCGCGCTCTTTACCGGTCAAAATTACTCGGCGTTTCCTTTCCAGAACGCACCTTAGTCTTGACTAGTCGAGACTCGTTGCAATTTATGCCCACAACACAACCGCGCCCCGATTGATCGAGATTACTTGGAATTTCATACATAATTAATACATTAATGAAAATGTGTTACCTTTTTCACGAGCGTTAGCACTTGTTCTTTTAAGTACCGCACCTTACTCTCTATTTACTCGCGCCTTTAAGCCATTAGGGTTTTGCCCCGCAAACTCTCTTGTCTTCATGCATTACTCAATCGAAATTGATCAAGCCATCATATCTAAGCATTCTCCATATTTCCAGAAAATGAAAATACTCTTTAAGATTGTTGGGTACTTCGGTCTTGAATTCTGGATTGGAGACTTGGATAGATAATTGAATCACGTTGAACACGTTTTCCTTAAAGAGTATTTCGACCCTATAAGCCTGGGTATCACGAAATCCCTCGCAGGATAAGACAATATCGACACTCGAGTCTTAGGCTTAGAACACGAGCAACTTATGGAATATTCCGCTTTATTTGTTGCTTCAAAGCTTCTTATATTTGTAGGTATTTTCAAGTGTGTTCAAGTGTATTCAACAAATGAATTTTCACTTCCTTATATAGGTATTAGATACCCTTTCATTTGGACTTAAGCACCCCTTGGTCGAATATGTACCTTTTGGAAAAGGTACCTTTTCATTTTGCACATATTCATGTATAGGTACATTTTAGTGAAGACACCCTTTCACTTTGACACCTATTCATGTTGTCTTGCATGGCAAGCCATGCAATTTCGAATTTGCATCATATTAATGATGTAATATCATCATCTAGCCATGCAACCACGAGATCACACATATTAAATATATGTTTAAAATAATGATTCCAATTACACTATCCATGTATCACACATATTTATTACTTTTGTCTCTTTATTTTAAACATATTTATTAGTTTTGTGCTCCACACGTAATAATTTTTTTTATATAAAAATTGAATATAATTTATTCGCATAAAATTATTAAATATGTGTGTTTTACAAATAATAATTTATTTTTATATAAATATTGAATATAATTTATCATCCGCATAAAATGAGCTCTCAGTAGCTATTGTTATTGTATATTGTATAGAATTTTATGTTTTATAGTATACAACATCTTCTATACTTTATACAACATGCATATCTTAATCTTGTATATTATATACAACATGCCTATAACATCTTTTTATAGTCTTGTATACTCTCCCGCCCAATAAATAAATAAATTTATAAAAAATACATACCTTTGCCTTTCTTTTTTGGCATCATGTTCAAAATTGAAGAAGCTAAGAGTGAAAAGTTGAATGAAGGCTAACTTGAATGTTCATTGCTGCTAACATGATCTACAATTGATTTGTTAGGTGAGGTTTTAATTTTAACAAACATTTAGGTAAAATCTACAACATCATACAAAAGATACGAATGCATTCTAACTTACTAATTATAGAAGTTATTGGTCTCTTTTCTTCTAACAGGATCCTTTAATATCCAAAATAATATCCAAATTCTTACAAAAACAAATAATTATTTTAAATTTTCACTTAAAATAATATTACTACTTTTTTCATATATTTTTTAAACATAATATATATTATTTTTACCTCTTATTCTTTGATAAAAAATCAAAAATATATATATTTTCTCTAAATCAGTTTGCACATTTGTTATTTTTGTTTTCTTAAAAATTTCCACACCCATAAATAAAAATGTTTTTTATAATTTTATTTTTCTAATTTATTCATTGTTAGAGAACAAAAATATTTATCTATCCAAACTCTTAAGAATTAAGATATAAGAGAGTAATATTTTTTTAAGTTAATTTATTTATGCAAACTCTTAAAATACAAGAGAGTAATATTTTTTTAGTTTGACGTGATAGTAATATTTTTTTAGTTAATTTATTTACGGAAATTCTTAAAATACAAAAAAGTACTGTAATATTTTTTTAGTTTACAATCAAGAGTGAATAAATAGTTGACACTGATTTAGTATTTATTTTAAATATGATTAAAGTTATTATTTAAATGAAATCAATTATTTAAAGGATAATTACATTTTGTTATATGAGGTTTGAGTGAGTGTTCTTGAAGTTTGCTACTCAACTGGGAAATTTAATCCGATAACTAGATTACTAAATGAATTTGATGGTTTTGCAATTTACCAAATTAACAAATATAAATAAAAAATCTAAATCACAACCACCGCAAAGCCGTCTCTCATCTGCCCAACAGCCCCTCACCCAACTTTCTCCACCCAACAACGCCGTCAGTTGTCTCAGGTTGCAACCAATCAAATCGCCGCCCCTGCAACTCAAACGACCACCATTTTCACCTCCTCCATTCGTCAAACTTGGGACAAATCTAGAAAAAATAGTTTTTTTTCAAATTTAAATATTTTGAAACTTAAAAAAATAAAAAAAATATTGTTTTTTTTTTGTTTTTTTGTTAAAGGTTAATCACATAATAAAGAAAAAAAGTATGATAAAGCGCATGGGAAATGAAAATCCCACCGCATCACCGAGCTAATAGTCTAGCTCTCCAACCAACCAACCAACCTAAACATACAGCACTAAAAGAAACATACACAATCACCAGGCTATATGTCAAACTCTCTTCAGAGCACGTGCCTGAAGAGAATCAGGAAGTCGTAACGAACGGATCCTCTCCTGAATGATAGAGATCGTCTGAGATGCTACCACTCCAGGCGTTACCGAACGAGCCTCAAGAATCCTCGTGTTCCTCTCGAGCCAAATAAAGTAGATCAGAGCAGCCAGAAGTCCACGATACGCGCAAGATATCAAGTGTTTTCCACGTCATCGACTAGAAAGCCGTAATACAGCACTGTGCCAACTACCCCGTGGCCATAGAAATCCAACCTCCACCTTCCGTGAGAAGGGGCACTCAAAGAAAAGGTGATAGTGTGTCTCTGCGCTCTCCCCACCACATAGCACACACGAATCATCCCCTCGACCAATCCAAGGCTTATACCTAGTCGGCAACCGACCTCGGATAGCCATCCAAAGAATGAAGCAATATTGTGGTATATATTAAGAGAATCTGCTGCTCTCCCACATCGAGTATAGTTTAAATTATATTCCCAGAATACATGTATATATATACTTGTGTAAAGCACTGTTAATATTATCTTGAAACAATCTTTATATGGTATCAAGAGCAATATAAGGCTAACGCCTCTTTTTTTTTTCCGATCCTCACAATCCTATATATATATAGATATATATATATTTCTTCTTTTTTTTTCTCTTCTCAGATTTGGTCAATATTGCCATATCTCAGTTACCATTATTCACGTCAATCACTCATTCACAATGGCTGAATCCAACTCTGTGCCCTCCTCCAATGGCGTACCAACTCTAGTCGTCTTCAACATCACTGCACAAGCTCCTCTCAAATTAACTTCTGTCAATTATCCAGCATGGAGTTTTCAACTCCGAACATTGTTGATCGGGTATGATTTACTTGGTTTTATTGATGGGTCTTACTTGTGCCCTTCGCCCACTATTTCCACCGCCAGTGCAACTGCTGCACAACCAAATCCCCTTTATGCATATTGGATCCGTCAAGATCATCTGATTCTCAGTGCCATCATTGGTTCGATTACTCCATCTCTCATCTCGTTTATAACTGCGTCCAAAACCTCGCGTCAGGCCTGGGATGTTCTAGCCTCTACGTATGGAAAACCCTCGCGAGGACGTATTCTCGCTCTAAAGAATCGACTTCACAACCCGTCTAAGGGATCTAAATCAATCACTGAATTCATGATTGAGATTAAAAGTATTGTTGATGAACTATCCATGCTTGGAGTTTCCACGGATCCGGAAGATTTGGCACTCAAGGTTTTAAATGGCCTCGACGATTCATACAAGGAACTTGCAAACGCCATTCAAGCTCGAGAGAATCCCATTTTGTTTGATGAACTCCATGAAAAATTGTTGAGCGCTGAAGCCCAACTACAATCTCGCTCGTTTTCTGTCTCAAACTCTCCAACCACTGCCTTCCCAGCAACTTCTCAACAGCGCAACCAAAATCGATCAAAGTATTCGAAGTCAAGTTCGCTTCAGCCTAATGCCCAATCGATGCAACCGCAGCCCAACCCTATCTTCAATCAGGCCGTGCAGTCCCATGTCCGACCTCCGTACCCGCAGCCCGGTTCGTCCTCATCTCAGCCGCGTCTCGGGTACCAAGGCAAGTGTCAACTTTGTGGCGTTCAAGGCCACTCTGCTCGGCGATGTCCCGAACTTCAAACCCATGCTACACACCACAATCAACCACGTCCTTCTCATGGGCAATCATTCTCCACTCCCACGGCACACACAGCTGCTTCGGCTCCGACTTCCTCGAGTTGGATTCTCGATTCCGGGGCTTCACACCATATTGCTAGTGATTTAGCCAATTTATCTCTACATTCTCCTTACGAGGGTACCGATGATGTGGTGATCGGTGATGGTAATTGTTTGCGCATAACTCACATTGGAACTCTAAAATTCTCTGGTTTAAATCATCTTGACTTCTCCAACACTTTGCTTGTACCATCAATGTCCAAGAATTTAATTTCGGTTGCTCAATTGTGCAAATCAAATAACGTGATTGTTGTTTTCTCTGATTCTGGTTTTCAGGTGAAGGACAGTACTACGGGGGGCGTTCTCCTTCAGGGACCACGCGTTAATGGGCTTTACTTATGGCCGACGAATGTGCATACATCTCATACTCCATCTGCCTTATCCTCCGTCCGACAATCCCAGTCCGTTTGGCATGCTCGTCTTGGCCATCCTTCTCTTAAAATCTTAGATTATGCTCTGTCCATGCATAAATTACCATTTCATAAAACAAATAACTTCAGTTGTGAGTCTTGCAAATGTGTAAAGAGTCACAAACTTCCATTTGCTGAGTCCTCCCTATCCTCCTCTATACCCTTGGAAATAATTTATTCGGATGTATGGACTTCACCTGTTTTGTCGATCGATGGATTTAAATACTATGTTATTTTCATTGATCATTTCACAAAATATGTTTGGCTTTATCCACTCAAACGAAAATCTGACGTGCTCTCCACGTTCATTGCATTTAAGTCCATAGTCGAAAATTTTTTCAAAACCAAAATTACTACACTTTACTCGGATAATGGGGGTGAATTTCTAGCCCTCCGACCTCTCCTTGCGTCAAGTGGAATCAACCACCTCACCACACCACCCCACACTCCTGAACATAATGGTACCTCAGAGAGACGTCATCGTCATATTGTAGACACTGGCCTTGCTTTATTGCACCGCGCTTCCATGCCTCTCACTTATTGGTCCTACGTTATCACAACCGCTGCCTACCTTATAAATCGTCTACCCAAGGTTCACCTTTCCATGTCTTCTTCTTACGAAAAACTCTTCTCACAACCTCCAAATTTACTTAAACTCCGTGTGTTTGGATGTCAATGTTTTCCATGGCTGCGCCCATACGGCACACATAAACTTGATGATCGCTCTCGTCCTTGTATCTTTATAGGTTACTCCCTCACCCAAAGTGCATATCTCTGCTTGGATCCTATTTCTAATAAAATTTTTACCTCTCGCCATGTTAATTTTGTTGAAACTATTTTTCCATTTTCCACTCCTAAATCTCTTACACCTCCTGTTGTTAACCTGGAAGCATCAGAAATTGTGAATGTTCCCCAACCACCACCAATATCACCCACTCCACTACCTGTTATTCCCACTAACCCCGGGCCACTGCCTACGCCGTCGCCCCCCCGAACGACTCCTTCACCGCAAGTGGATCCAATTATAGCTCCACCGTTGCGTCACCAGATAACGACCAGATCGCGGAATAATATCTCCAAACCAAATCCGAGGTATTGTCTTACATCTTTAGTTTCCACTGATATTGAGCCCACTACAGTTACACAGGCTCTTTCTGACCCTAAGTGGCGTGCTGCTATGTCGTCTGAATTTAATGCCTTGGTAAATAATGGAACTTGGGATCTTGTTCCTACTAATCCTTCCCACAACATTGTTGGTTGTAAGTGGGTATTTCGCATCAAGCGCAAACCGGATGGCTCAGTTGATAAATTTAAAGCCCGACTAGTTGCTAAGGGCTTCCATCAACGCCCTGGTATTGATTTTTCTGAGACATTCAGTCCCGTTGTTAAACCTACTACTGTTCGTATTGTACTTAGCATTGCCGTTGCTCGGGGTTGGCCACTTCGGCAGTTCGACGTCAACAATGCCTTCTTGCATGGAACTTTATCTGATGATGTATACATGACTCAACCTCCCGGGTTTGTTGACACGAACTATCCTTCTTTTGTGTGTAAGCTTCACAAGTCTCTATATGAACTGAAACAGGCTCCTCGCACATGGTATAATGCTCTGCGTGAATTTTTGGTATCACTTGGCTTTATTTGCACCAAGTCGGACGAGTCCCTCTTCGTCTACAACCATCGTAATATCATTGCCTATTTCTTGGTATATGTTGACGACCTCATCCTCACAGGTAATAATATTAGCTTTCTTGAGCGTGTTGTTGCTGAGTTAGCCTCTAAATTCTCTATTAAGGACCTTGGGTCTTTATCCTACTTTCTTGGCGTTGAAGTTCTTCGTTCACCCTCTACTTGTTTCCTCTCGCAAAGAAAGTATATCACTGATATTTTGTCCAACCACAACATGCTGAATGCTAAGCCGGCCAAAACGCCGCTAGCCATGGGTTCTTCCCTTACCCTTGTTGATGGGAGTAAACCATATGATGCTTCTACCTATCGCCGAGTTCTTGGTAGTCTTCAATACCTTCTTCTCACGAGACCTGACATTGCTTATGCCGTCAACAAGCTATCACAATTCATGCATGCTCCTACTGAGACTCACTGGGGCGCTGTCAAGCGCCTCCTTCGATACTTGAATGGTACGCGTTACTTCGGACTCAATTTACGCAAAGACTCTCCTCTTTCCATTCATTGTTTCACTGATGCTGATTGGGCGGGCAATAATGACGATCGTACCTCCACCAGTGCATTCGTGGTTTTTCTTGGTGCAAATCCTATCTCCTGGAGTTCTCGAAAACAACGATCGGTAGCTCGTTCATCTACTGAGGCTGAGTATCGAGCCATTGCCGCTGCTACTGCTGAGTTACAATGGACACGTTCTATCCTCTCGGAACTTGCTATTATTCCATCCACGTGTCCCACTATTTATACTGATAATATTGGCGCTACGTACCTTTGCTCGAATCCGGTCTTCCACTCTCGCATGAAGCACATCGCAATTGATTATCATTTTGTTCGAGATCTGGTTAAAACATCCCAACTTCGAGTATCTCATGTCTCCTCCTCCGATCAACTTGCTGATGCCCTCACCAAACCCCTTTCTAATAATCGTTTTTCACTACTAATGTCCCAGATTGGTGTTGTCAACCGACCACCATCTTGAGGGGGCGTATTAAGAGAATCTGCTGTTCTCCCACATCGAGTATAGTTTAAATTATATTCCCAGAATACATGTATATATATACTTGTGTAAAGCACTGTTAATATTATCTTGAAACAATCTTTATAGTATACGTCCTGGTCCAGTCAAAAGGGCAGCCTACGGCACTCTGGGACCCTCTGGGCAGAAAAGAGTATATGCCGAATCGGATGTGTAGGTCCCTGATCGATGCAATGTCCACCGCAATGTATCTGTCCTCACATCTATACTCGGCAAGCCATCCATAATATCAACAAACTCCGCCGCAAAGTCTGCTGGCCACCGCCATACCCCATCAACAATGACCATACTCAACGACGTAGCCCTAGGAAGTCTCCTAAGCCATGATCCCAACTGACACACCTCCTCCAAACGACCTAGGGGATGCCACGGGTCCCTCCAAAGGTAAAATTGCGATCCATCTCTGACCCGCATCTGTATAGCAGGTAACACAGCTGGGCGTAGTTTAAGAAGCTGACGCCAACTCCAATAGCATGCCTTTGGAACCTTAGCACTCCAAAAGGAATGTCTCCTCAATCGATTCTCCTGAATCCAACTGACCCAAACAGATTCTGGATCCTGCCTCAGAATAGCCCAGATGTGTCTGGTCATAAGGCCTCGATTCTGAGCAGTGAGGTCACGGATACCCAGACTACCTTCACTAGCAGGCCGACAAATATCAATCCATCGGACCTTGGCATACCCCTTGTTGCCCAACCCAAACCAAAGAAATCTCCTCAACCTCATAAAAATATTATAACACCAAAGAGATTCACTCTGAAAACCAATGACCATGGATGACGTCACCCCTCCCCATTTTCAATTTGATTCTAGAAAAAGACATTTTTTTCATTTTTCAATGGTATAATCAACACCCGAAAAACCACGGAACCGACTTATATCATGAATAATTTCAGAGCAAGATTCAAATGGAATTTGAATACCACCACAGCCAAAGGTAAATTTATATACTATACAATGGCCACAATCCTGAATTGCTCCTGCAATACGCCATATTTCACATTAAAAATCCTTTGGATAGGTAAATTTAAGCATAAAACCTGAACTTGTAAGAGATCGTTTGTCATTTTGTTTCCAGGACAACCCTCGGTTTTTCTCCAGGAACCGACATGCAACAACAAAGTGTAATATCAACGAAAACATGATTATAACTAACAATCCATCCACACTTGGCAAACTGCATGGCCTACGAAAACATGTCACAAAGCATGAAAAAAAACATAAGTGTAGTCTTAAATAACATACATCTGTTCACGCGCAGGATTTGGTAGCAGTTTTGGCTTCGACTTCACTTCTACTTCATTCACACTGCGGACAAATCATATAAAAATCTCTAAGAGGGGTTTGTAATTTGAAAAATAATTCTGTTCGCATAAGAAGATCGTCGCTTTCTTACTGTTCATCTCCTTCTTCATAAGTATATAGCTTAGATGCAACTGCCAAGAGCCTTCCGACTCTGCTAAAGGACAACGCTGCAATGCTTGTTGGGTACTTAGCGTACTACACTGTAAAATGATTTAAGAAAATCAGCATGTATTGAACAAGAATCAGTGATCATTCACGAGTGCTATCTTATCTCACCTGATATAACCACTTTGTATTGTTCCCAATTCCAATCCCACACATTCACATAAACCATCACAGCCTCTAGTAGCGTAAGTACAGTAGATACAAAAATATTTAAAAAAAAAACAATTTTAAGGAGAATTAAATTCAAATTTCTCGATAGAATCCATCTAATCTAGAATGGGTTCCCCCCATTTAACCGGGTACACAATATCCCTTCCTGCTTCGAATTTCCGATGGTATTTAAATGCATACCGCATTAAAGGCTGTGAAATAGTACATGGTTGAAATGTATTTGCCTCAAACTCAAACAAACAAATTACAACTTAATACAAAACCTAAATTATTAACTCATATTACTCATTAATCAGTTGAAATATGAATTAGTTCATGGGATTATTAGCACATGAAATAATAAATGAAACAAAAATAAATAAATTGCAGCACTAATACATATTTTTTTGTTTGACCAGCCTCTGACAGATCGAAAACTCCATTGCAGCGCTACCCTCAATAGAACTAAGAGCATACCCTGCGAATCACATATATACATTATTCAGGAACATAATTCCACACACAAGATAAAAAAAGAACAATAATAAGACGAAAAAGTAGCACCTATCCCATTAGGATAACACCGGACGCATGATACTTCAAAGAAGACTCCCTTCTGTTGATGATTTAAGTGAAATCATTGTCCATTTAATGTAATTGGATTCATACAAAGTTTCGGTAATGATCCTAAAGCACTACAATATGATTTAGGCGAAGTGCGGAGTGCACGGTTGTATAAAAGTGATAACGGATCATTGTTTGGTTAAGTGAATGTTGGTGTTGATTTATTGTGTGTAAATTAGCATGAAATATATGTTAATTTCATGGTTTACATGGTTGTAATATGCAGCCACGAAATTGCATGCATGGCACCTAAAGAAAGTGATTTCGAAGAGGTGTGACCATTCTTAAAGGGTGCAACTCTTCCCAAAGGGTGCAGCCCTTCATGAAAGGGTATTTTCACTATCCAAAGGGGTGTTTCAACACAAGACCCACGAAAATTAAGAGCTCTGTGTTAACGAAGTATAGCGAATAAACATTCTATAGTATACTTGTTTCTACGCCAAAGAACAAGTGCGGTATTGTCTTATCCTAGAAGAAGTTTCGTGATACCTGGCTGTTATAGGGTCGAAATATTCTTTAAGGAAAACGTGTAAACGTGATTCAATATTTTCCAAAGCCTCCACATTCAGAAACACACAAAAGAAACAACACCTTCTTTGCTCGGGTTGTGATATATATGTTCCGGATATACGCTTGCACCTGTAGAATTATAACACTTAATAGTTTTGTCCCAAATTCCAGTAAGTACTTGGCCTAAAAATAACACGAGAACACGATTTCAAAAATGGAACATGAAAATATCATATACACATTACCTTGTAAAACAAGTAACAACAACCAATAAGTGTAGCCGCATTATTACAATTGCCAGACATAATCTGCGGTTATCACGATTCTCATGAAGATTTAAAATGCACATACAGATAAACAAAAATAAGCCGTAATTTGAAAAGGGAAACAAACCCACCAGTCGCATACGAGTATTCAACGCACCGAACAGGGGCATCGTGATTTCCCAATATATCCTCTCTGTTGTAGTTGAAAACAAGCCTGTAGCCAGAAAACAAAGCCCATTCGCATAATTTAGGATTACTGCGTGCAAAATGTGTAACCAAACACCATCATAAGCAAAATGAAATCACCTTTTAACAGTGTGGTCAGCAGAAGCATTGAACCCGGAGGAGTCGTCGTGAAAGCAGCAATCGAGCACGGCTCTGCCGTGCATAAACTCCCCCTGAGCGCGTTGGCACTCGCAGCGTACAATCATCGGACGGTCTAAGGCCATCTCCAATAGTTCACTTTAAATTGCTACTAAAATCTTCAAATTGCCACCAAATTTGAGTTCAAACAGTAAATCATCTCCAATCATTAAATTCAAATTTTTACTCAAATAAATAAAACTTTAATTAATTTTATTATAAATATAATTTTATATAAAATATTTTTTATAATATTACATATAAATTAAATTAAAAATTTACAATAAAAATTTAAATAATAAAATATTATATTAATAATTAAAAACACATATTATTACAACAAATACAATATATAAATTACATTTATGTTTAATTTTATGGTGTATTGTGTAATATAATTTATAATACTAGTCCTCTTGCCCGTGCAATGTCCACGATGATCACAAAGCAGAAGCTTCAACCCGGCCGTGTTGGTTACTCTAGACAACGCAACGTACAATTGACAATGGGTAAATACTGGATTCTTCAAATATATTGCAACATTCGTCAACGACTGACCTTGACTCTTATTAATAGTCATGACATACGATATCATAATCGTAAATTGTCTTCGTTGAAAAGCAAATGGAAATTTTTGTATCGGAGGGCATCAAGGCAATATTGAATTGTATTTAGAGTTATTTTTTTATCTCGACATAATTAAATATAATTAAATTAATATCATATAAAGTTGCGCATACATAATTTTTTAGTTTCCAAAAATTGTTCCAAAATAAACAATGTTTCAATTCTACAAAGACTGAAAAGTACTAATAGAAACATATATTGACTTATAACCGAGTTTTGAACCTTAGTCAAGAACTGGTTTGACGCACAATGTTGTTGAAGCACAATAGTAGGAGAAAACTAAAGTCATTCCAACTGTGAAATTAATCTGATCGCAAAATGCTCTCCAATATTGTCTGAGGAAAACACGATTTTTATCCTTTCCTTTTCCTTTTCTCACTTTGACACGTATTTTTTATCCTTTTGAATTGACCAAATTCAGTTCTACGCATTTACCTATATCATTATCCACAACAAACTGACTTGGGATCGTCTGAAAAAGAAACACGAAAACATTAAAAAGATAAATTAATCAATTACAGAACTGAAAAACTCAAGGAATGTCAAGTACGACTTACCATACGATAATAGCGATGACTTTTCATAATTAGAATAAAACTGGTAGAAAGAGCTGAAACATCATATTGAAATGGAATATTTCGGATGACATCGACTGCATAATAATTATTGTTTATTGCTTATACTGTTGAAGATAGACGCCGGAATAGAAGCCGGAAAATAACTCAGAACAGTGAGCTTGAGCTCAAGGTGTTTGAGTAAATGTGTGTTTCACATGTAAAGGGTGAAGGAGGAGAAGGAGGGAAAATAAACGTGAGCTGGGAAAATCAGAATGATTCAATTAATTCAAATGACAAATACATTGTTTCATTTATACCCTAAAAGGTATAAAAAGACTGGAATGCCCTTCAAGCTTAAAACATAACTAACAATAACAACTTATTTAAAGATCAAAGTTAAAACACTTAAATCTCCAAAAGTGCGCAAACATCAACACTCCCCCTCAAGTTGAGAATCTGATTCCCAACTTGCACAACAACTGGTGGAACTGGTCAGTCCCAAGTGCCTTAGTCAAAACATCAGCCACCTGCAGCTTAGAGGGTACAAACATCATCTGGATCAACCCCTGTTGCACCTTTTCTCTAACAAAATGACAATCAATCTCCACATGCTTGGTTCTGTCATGGAGAACTGGATTAGCTGCCATTGCCAGAGCTGACTTGCTGTCACTGTAGAGATTAGCAGCAGGTAACTTGACTCCCAAGTCCATCATCACCTGCTTCAACCAAACCAACTCACAAATGGTGAGGGCCATTGCCCTATATTCTGATTCAGCAGAACTCCTGGAAACAATTGACTGTTTCTTTGACCTCCAACTCACCAATGAATCCCCCAAAAACACAGCATAACCTGTTACAGATCTTCTAGTGTCCACACAGGCTCCCCAGTCTGCATCACAAAAGGCATTGAGCTTCATTTCACTGGTACTAGGATAAAAAATACACTGATCAGTAGTACCTTTCAAATATCTCAATACCCTGTGAGCTGCACCAAGATGGGAATGAGCAGGTTTGTTCATAAACTGACTAAGCACATGTACAACAAATGATATATCAGGCCTGGTTATGGTCAGATACAACAATTTGCCAACCAATCTCCTATAGACTGTAGGATCATCCAGTAAATCAGGTGCATGTGTACTGAATTTTGCCTTAGTATCCATGGGAAAAACAGTAGATTTGCAGTCATGATAACCTGCTTCTTTGAGCAGTTCCATAGTGTACCTCTTTTGACAAAGTGTAATACCACTGCTATCCCTTCCAATCTCCAATCCAAGACAATATTTCAAACATCCAAGATCTTTAATAAGAAACTTATCATTCAGAAAACTTTTGATCCTTTTAATCTCCCCTTGATCATTACTTGCTATAATGAGATCATCAACATATATTAAGAGGATCAAACTGTAAGTATTGGTATGTAATGTAAACAAAGAGTGATCCACCAGTGACTGAGTGAAGCCATACTCTAGCAAGGCACCTGTAAGCTTGCAAAACCATTGCCTACTGGCCTGTTTTAAGCCATATAAACTCTTCAAAAGCTTACATACCTTCTGCTCCCCCTGTTTTGCAAAGCCAGGTGGCATCTCCATATAAACTTCCTCAGTTAAATCTCCATGCAAAAAGGCATTATTCACATCACATTGCTCCAAAAACCAGGATTTTGTGACAGCCAAAGCTAGAAGAGTTCTAATTGTGGTCATTTTGACCGCTGGAGCAAATGTCTCCTCATAATCCAAACCTTCTCTTTGGTTGTACCCCTTTGCCACTAGCCTGGCTTTAAACCTTTTCAGAGAGCCATCTGACTGATACTTCACCTTATAAACCCACTTACATCCAATTGCAGATTTGTGTGGAGGAAGATCAGTGATCAACCAAGTATTATTTGCTTCCAAAGCTTCAGACTCTTTCTTCATTGCCTCCTGCCAGTGTGGGTATTTGGCTGCCTCTTTATAAGAATTAGGTTCAATATGAGTTTCAGGAACCAAAACAGCATTACAATGATAATCTGCCAGATATGCAGGTGGTCTTCTATTTCTGGAATGTGGCACACACTGACTTGGAATCTCTGGAGCAGTGTCAGCAGGATCAACCTGTGGATTGCCAACATTCATTATATCCTCATCATCTGTAGGCTCAGAATCAGGAGATGGAATAGCTGGCTCAGAATTTGGAGAGAAAATTCTAAAAGAAGTATTGTCAGCCTCAGAAGATGACTCAGATGTTAAGAAAGGAAAAACATTCTCAGCAAATTGAACATCCATAGAAGTCACCACTGCATGAGTATTTAGGTTATATACCAAATACCCCTTTGACTGAAAAGAATATCCAGAAAAACTCCTTTGAAAGCTCTAGCATCAAACTTCCTTTTATGGGGTATAGTTTCAGTCACATAACAAAGGCAACCAAATACTCTGAGATGATCATATGTGGGAGGGACAACATGAAGAAGTTGATATGGTGTCATATTATCCAAGGATGGAACAGGTAACCTGTTGATTAGATAAGCAGCTGTGTAAATACAATAACTCACAGATTCAAAGGAACCCCAGATTGAAACCTCAATGATCTGGCCACATTGAGTAGGATTTGATGTCTTCTTTCTACTATCCCATTCTGTTGAGGTGTATAAACACAGCTTGTCTGATGAAGAATACCATGAGCTGCATAGAAATCATGAGCCAAGAATTCAGAACCATTATCTGTTCTGATTATCTTCACAGTAGCATTAAACTGAGTGGAAGCAAAGGTCACAAAGTTAGCAAGTTGACTCCTTGTTTCTGACTTACTTTTCAACATACAAATCCAGGTAAACCTGGAGTAATCATCCACAATGGTCAAGAAATACAAATGACCATCAACTGTAGCCTCAGGAAAGGGTCCACATAAATCACAGTGGATCAACTCAAAAACTTGAGAAGCTCTACTTGAACTACTGGGAAAAGGAAGCCTGTGTTGTTTTGCTAATGGACAGATGTCACAAATTCCTTCAGAATTTGCAAAAACTTCTGGTATCATTTCTTTCAAAAGATGCATTCTGCCTTGAGAGGCATGTCCAAGCCTAGAATGCCAGACATTCTTGCAAGTAGTTAATGTATTAACTACAATAGATTTTTCTGAATGAAGTAAGAACAAACCTTGTTGTTTATATCCAATTCCCAAAACCTTCTTACTTCCCTCTTCTTGAATAATACAGTTGAACTCAGTGAATGTAATAGAACATGGCTGAGTTCTAAGAAGGGCACTAACAGAAATAAGGTTTACTGTGAAGGCAGGAACACACAATACTTCTTGTAACAGCAGATTACCAGTGACTTGAACAGAGCCCTTATGTGTGGTTACTGTCTTGCTTCCATCTGTTAAATGAACTTCAATGATCCAGGGAACAATATCAGAGGTAAACTGGGAAGGTGAACTGATCATGTGATCAGTTGCACCTGTATCAATTATCCAGCTCTTAGACTGTGGTGCAACAGCCAAAGAAGTAAATGCACTACTAATTCCAGCAAAAGAAAAATTGCTTGAACTGGAACTAGTAGCAGAACCTGATCCAGGGCCTGGAAATCCCCTCATTAGCTGCATAAGTTGAGTAAGTTGTTCCTGTGTAAAGGCTGAATTACTGGGAGCTGAAGAAGGTGTAACTCCAGCAGATGAACTACTTCCTTCTGGTTGAGAAGTAGTTAGATTAGCAGAACTAGAAGGTCCTTCATTAGGTCTCTGTTTGAACTTGAAGTTTGGTGGAAATCCATGAAGTTGAAAGCATTTATCCTTAATGTGACCTTCTTTTCCACAATGACTGCAAATAGGTTGCCCACTATTATTCCATTTGTGCTGAGTTTTGCCTTTGTTAGAAGCAAAATTAGCACTGCTGTTACTCCCATTACCACCATCATTGGCTGCTGTGGAAGAATTGCCAGAGGCATTACCAACATTACCAGAAGGTGAATTGAAGCTCCTGTTAACTTGCATAGCAGCTGATTCACCAACAACAGGCATGTTCCCATATACTGTAGTCCTATGACTTTCCTCTTGCACAACATAGCTAAAACAGTCATCCATATTTGGAAAAGGCTTCATAGCTAAAATCTGACTCCTTATATTAAAGTAACTCTCATTTAGCCCCATGAGAAATTTCATGACCTTGTTATCCTGATGCATTTCATACATACCACAATTGCAAGGCACCATAGTACAATACTATTCATACTCACACCACAATACATCCAGTTGATTGTAATAATCAGTCACAGAAAGAGAACCTTGAAACAGTGAATAAATTTGTTGTTGTAACTCAAATTTCTTAGGTGCATTTCCTTTACCATACCTGCACCCCAATATTCTCCACATCTCTGCAGCTGAATGAGCAAACAACACACAGCGTGAGATCTCTTTGTGACAAGAGTTTATGATCCATGTCTGCACCAGCATATTGCATTGACACCACTGTGGATAACTTGGATCTGTAATAGCAGGTTGAGATATGGATCCATCAACAATACTGAGCTTTTTCCTTGATCCAAGGGCAAGCTCCATGGACCGTCGCCACGACTGATAATTCTTCCCATCTAACAGAGGGGAAACCAGAGCAATATTCGAATTCTCAGACGGATGCACATAAAACGGGCTTCCAATATCCTCAATCAATTGATTCGCACCCGACGAAGAAGTACTCATGATTCAAGCACAAACTCAGAACGGAAATCCAGAAACAAAAATCCCCAATCGATACAACACGCCGTAATCCGAGAGAGAAGCTACCTACGCTCACCGTCGTAGCTCTGATACCATGTTGAAGATAGACGCCGGAAATTAACTCAGAACAGTGAGCTTGAGCTCAAGGTGTTTGAGTAAATGTGTGTTTCACATGTAAAGGGTGAAGGAGGAGAAGGAGGGAAAATAAACGTGAGCTGGGAAAATCAGAATGATTCAATTAATTCAAATGACAAATACATTGTTTCCTTTATACCCTAAAAGGTATAAAAAGACTGGAATGCCCTTCAAGCTTAAAACATAACTAACAACAACAACTTATTTAAAGAGCAAAGTTAAAACACTTAAATCTCCAAAAGTGCGCAAACATCAACATATACGAATTGTTAAAAATAGTTTCTTGAAGAAGGTGAAATAAGATTTCGTCGAGGATGGATTTGTTTCTATACTGATAACGCCATAGCCCACAGGAACAGGTTAGTTTCTAGTGTTTAATTACTTCTAAATTACTAATAATATGACTGAACAAATTATGATTTTCGATTAAGTAATCAAAATATTAAATATGAAAAATCTTATATCTGATAGTACTATAAATATGCAGACTATAAATACTATTTCGTTTTTATTTAATTTAATAGTATAATAAATTACAATAAACAAACGGTTGTAATATTAGAAAAGAAAACAAAGACAATGAACTATTAATAAAATTATAATTATTTAAACAATAAATATAAATTACTTAGTTCAAATAGATATTTGTTCAAAAAAATTGGCCGAAATTTTTAAATGATTAATCAAAATAAAATATAAAAGAAGATTTGTAATCAAATGAAAGTATTGATAACATTCCGATGCATTTTATATTGAAAATAACGCAAATGTCGTTCAAGCTGAATCCATTTCAAGAAGATCACGAACGGTACTTCAATTTTCTTGAAACCTGTTATACATGAAAATTTTGTTTTTATTTAGAATCTTGAAAAGTTAGGATAAGAAAAGGGTATATAATATTTAGAGTAAAAAAATTCGCATTCGCAAATTAGTGTTTTACCGTCGATGGTATGCAACTGTCTCGTCAATATGATGATAAATCTTAACCTTTGTAGCATTTTTGTCTTACACAAAACAAAATCACCTACAAACAGTATACAATATGAAAATATAAAAATGATTTAACACATTTTTAAATATAAATTTTAAATTGCACGTAATTAGCTTATTTACCGTTGAAAATCATGGTGCTTGCAAGCTGAATAATAATAACAGCAAGACCCATTCTATTATCTCTTGCCATATCGACAACTTCAATTATTTTCGGTTGAAAATGATTCAAAATATAAGAACTCAACGATAGCAAAACTGTTTATCCACATGAAATAGTTATTGTATGTAATACATATATTTTTATTGTATAATCAAAATTTGATTATTGAATGAAACCAATTAAAACTTACTGTAAATCTCCAACACGAAGACGTATAAATCTATGCCCTTGACCGCGTATACCATTCATCCTTTCAGAATCAACGTCAATAATGTGACCAACGATGTCTTGTAAAAAATAAAGTAACACGTGAGTCAAAAACAAATGTAAACATATTAAACGTTGTATTTTTATATTGTATAAAATATAAGTTTGTTATAATTGTTAAGTTATTTTTTAAAATAACAAAACATACACAATAGAGGACCCTCAGATGTAAAGTTATGCTCGTTGATACACCAAAAAAGTCTGAAATTATAGATTGATTTAGGAAAATCTAAATACCATGTAGGTTCACAATTGTTCTTGTTTGGAGAATTATCATATATTTATTGTCAGCAACCATATATTTCACAGGTAACGCAATAACTTGAAACTTCTTGAAGTTGCAGAGTTCACCCTCAACGATCTTACTGTGGAACTGGTCGAATAGATCTGTCTTTACAAATGCATGAATTTGATCACTGATTGGCTCATTTTTGGTGCGTAGTTCGGGTCGTTTATAGTTCATTATGCCTCTCTTTGGTGCTCGATTTTCTCGTATTTTAAGCTTATGGTATTACTTTGATGAAATAGTATGACCGAGACAAGTTTTGTTGCATGTAGGTAAAAAAGGCATCAAAATTGAGCTTTTGGAGTAGAGAATGAGAGACGAAGAAGCGCGGTTGGCGACCAGCACTGTGCAGCTTCGGGAGACTTGTCGTTACGACTTCGTTAACCGTCGGATCAGCCCCGAATTTGGACTGTGTGTTCCTAACTTCAACCTCTACAAGATCAACGGTCAAGATCGTGTTTGAATGCTCGAGCAAGGAGTTATGGATCGACGAAGGCACCAGCAATTTCCTTTGGCGAATTTGAGTAGGAATTAAATTGTTTGAGTAGCAATTAAATTCGTTATCCATTGGATTCCCGCAACAAAAAAGGAAGTCGAAATCTATAACAGCAAGAAATTGCAATGGCGAGCTCTCTGTGTTTTGCACCTCTCATTTCCTCGAGCGCCATCGACAGACCAGGACTCGTTACTCACAAATGCACTGCCAGGAAGGTCAATTGGATCATCGACCACGCTACTCGCACTAATAAAACTGTTGCTTTCGATGCTTTAAAAGTTCATGCTACCGACAAGAACTCAAGCACCAAAGTAAACAGCATACTCTGTGGTGATTGTGAGGGAAATGGTGCTAAACAATGCGCTCAATGCGAAGGTACTGGAGTCAATATAGTTGATCACTTTAATGGTCAGTTCAAAGCTGGAGGCTTGTGTTGGCTCTGCAGGGGCAAAAAGGAGGTTCTTTGCGGGAACTGCAATGGGGCTGGATTTATGGGCGGTTTCATGAGCACATGCGATGACTGATTAGTACTACTACTTTGCGCTGTAATTTTGTTGTATCAATTTTGTACTTGGATTTGGCAAGTTCTATTCTTTTGTTGAAAAAAATAAATAAATAAATAAATAATAAAAAATAAAAAATTCAGAAATTAAAAATTTTGGGGACGAGTTAGGTTTTCAACCAATTTCATCCGCCCCTTTTTCTCTTCTCCACCCTCGTCCCTCATCATCGCCACCCACCACCACCCTGCAAATTCCGGCGAGCCACCACCGCAGCGGACCACCATCTCCGTCCAACACCGACCTGAATCACCACCTCCGTGCGCCACCGCACTCCGCTTCTCGACCTCGACGACACCACCGCTGCCCCGACGTCGTCACCGTCGACCACCGCATCTCCGCACCAGAACCACCGCACCACGCCGGCGACTCCTTCTCCGTCCAATCCCGACCTCGATCTCTGCCCGTTCCAGCCCAGAACAACCGCCGCCTCTCCGCCCGACCTCGCACACCACCGCCATCGTCAAGCTCGACCCGAAACCGCCCATCAAGTACCATCTCTTCCGCTCTCAGCCCGTCTCCTCCGCGACTCGAAACTCGATTCCGCCCAGACCACTCGACCGAGCTCGCTGCCCGCCTCTGTCCGAGCTCAGAACCACCGCACGCCGCCGCCGAGCTCATCTTCGTCCGAATCCGACTCAGAACCGCTGTACACCTTAGCCCGACGACGTCTCCGCCGTTGCTCAGTCCAATTCCTGCCGAGAACCGCCACCATCGCTGACCTCCGACGACCTCGACGTCACCACTGCTACTCCGACACTCAACCTCTAACTCGAGCGCTCCAGCCACCACCGCGACTCCGTCGCACCACAGCCCGCTCGACCTCATCTCCGGCAGTCTTCATTCAAGTCGACTCCTCCGCGTCGTCAGCCCTTTCGAAAAATCTCCGTCTTCGTCGGCTCTCGTTCGGTCTCCTCTCCGTTTCAGGGAGTTAGAATCACAAATGGTCCCATTGAAAAAAGTCATTCTCACAAAAGCTCCATAAGTCAGCACTTTCCAACTGTTCATCCTTTTTGACACTGTTTCGGCAGAAATCTCACTGTTCCGGCAGAAACCTCGCCAATCCACGTCAGCATTCCGGCGCCACGTCAGCAGTCACGTGACTTTCACGTGCGATTCCTGTCGGAACAGTGTAAAAAAGGATGAACAGTTGAAAAATGTTGACTTATGGGGCTTTTGTGAGAATGACTTTTTTCAATGGGACCATTTGTGATTCTAACTCCCGTTTCAGGTTTCTCGACTTTTCTTTCTCCGATCATTAACTGTGGGCTCTCCGTTGTATACTGTTAGTAAGGTGTGTGAAATTGTCGTGGGTAATCGTCGTTTGGTTTTTCCGGTTTGAGCTGTTGTGACTCTGTGGATAATGTTGAGCTGTTGTGACTCTGTGGATATTGTTTGATCGCACAGGACGACCGAAATTTCAGTTGTTACCTTGCTGCCTCCTGCTTTTGAATTTCTGGTATTACTCGGCAGCCCCGTCTCCGACTATCATTCTCCGTTAAGGTATGCGTCAACCAAGAAAAGCTCGTGGAGGTAAAGATACCGGGACATCGAAAGCTATTGTACTTCATACGGATGATGCACCTCCAGGCCCGAAAAATCTTCGGCAATATAAAGCGCCTTTTGATATTTTTTCCGAGAAAGAGGGAGAAGCTTACACTAGTTTCAAGAACTTGAAGATGACTACAGGTAGACCGTTTGATTGGCAACTTATTTCGAATTTGCGCCTTAAGGAACAAGTGGAGTTGTATTTAACTCGGTTGGGACTCCTCGACTACGCTCAAATGGATTTCACTTATCAAATGCCGTTTGCCTTGGAGTTTCTTTCTACTATTGAGCATAAAGATGTGATGATGGATAGTGAGCATATACGATGTCGAATTAAGAACAAGGAAGTTAAGGTCTATAGTGACGATATGGCACGTATCTTCAAATTCTCACCGCATGGACCAAGATGCCGATCCTCTGATTTTAACGATGCCGAGGCATGGAAGGATCTCACGACTTGCGATAATTGGAAGCCTAGTGACAGTAAGAGTATTTTCCTTCAAGATCCGGCACTTTTCCTCGTACACAAGTTCCTTTCTTTCAACATATTTGGGAAGTCGGACTGCAGCAAGGTAAATGCTAGTGAGCTTTTTCTACTACACAGTGCCAAACACTCGAAGAGGGTCGCCGTGGTATTTTTCGTTTTTGCAGCCCTTGCCTACCAAACAACGCATAATGTTCGACCCTCCCTTCCACACTTGGCTACTCACATTGCCCTGGGTGAACTTAATCCGAATTTTGTGGTTGGGGCTGGACATAAGAGTGTACTGGTACGAGCCCTAGACTACAAACAACTTGCTAATGGAGGATTTCTTAAAGATGAGTACACGGTGAAGCCGTGGGGAGAGCGCCTAGTTGTAAAGGAATATTTAGAACGTATGAATAGACCGACCTTGTTGACAACAAAAGGGAAGGAGCCGATGACAAACTTCGATAAAGATGCCGCGGAAGAAGAGTGTGAATTAGATCGTGCCGACGAGGGTACCAATGACGATAGGGAGGAGACCGGTGCCGAACTTCCCCGTAGAGCTACTATTTCCCGTATGCATCCGGACGACCTTCGTGAGATATTGGAGCACATCGACACTCGGATGGCCGAAAATCGAAAGTGGTACGAGGCCATGAATGCAAGCCTTGTTGCTATGGAGACCCGCGAGAACGAGAGAGACGCCCACCGCGCCGACTTTGAAGCTCAAGTCCTCGCTCTGCTCCGACCACCGCACCCCCCGGGACCTTGATGATTTGGTGATTTCTATCCTTTTGCTTACCTCGGTGCACTTTTATTTGATGTTTGTTATTTTGGTGGTGTTTCTAGACTTTCTTTTATTATTTTGGTTTGTTGAATATTGTGTTTGGGTCTTATTTTCTTCATGTGATGTTGAATTTGGTGTTATGTTAGTTTATTTTTGTTTTTTTTGTGGATGTGTTGGTTTTTGGTGGTTTATAATTGGAATGCGTTTGTATATTCTTGTTGTGTGGTTTTGGTTGTTCCCCCGGTTTCGTTATATACGATGCGGTCATGCCCGATTTTTCATTGCATATGCATGTTATTTGTTTGCATGGGGACATGCTCTATTTCTAAGTGTGGGGGGATTTTCCGAAACCTCGATGAGTTTGAAATGATCGATAATTGAAGTTCTTTCCGGTATAACTAAAAGTTTTTGAGAAAAGGTTGGATATTTCAAAGTTGAATGTTGGGTGAGTGAGTACGTAATTTGGTTGCTTTGACAAATTCGAATTTTTCAAAAGCCGACTTGTGAGTTTTGAGCCTTGTTAGCTTCTTTCTTTGAGCGAACTTCTAAAATCTCGTTGCTTCTTTGAGACTCATGCTTTATTGTTCTTTAACTTGGTGTGTTTGAGGATATGAGATAACTAGAACACGTGTATTTTGGTTTTCAAAGCTCTATATCATAACCATCATGATCTTGGAAATGAAGGGATTTAATCGCTTAGGATCAAACCTTTTTAAGGAGATTTTATAACCCCGAGCCCGTCGAGGGACACCTTAGAAAACCCCTTTGAGACTACGTCTTTCCCTTTTGTTCATCACCCCTATGCCGATGTTGGAGTGTGTGTACAATGATATAAGTG
Organism: Euphrasia confusa; assembly: GCA_954870475.1. Classification (NCBI taxonomy): domain Eukaryota; kingdom Viridiplantae; phylum Streptophyta; class Magnoliopsida; order Lamiales; family Orobanchaceae; genus Euphrasia; species Euphrasia confusa. Next base: position 40,873,250 of record OX940956.1, on the reverse strand, counting down.
TGAGAAAAACTCCGTGTTGTGTGATGAGTGCTTCGTACCTCGAGGTGTTGCTAGTAGCCGCCATAATTTTGATATTTCCATTTCCTATGCGTGCGAATAGCCGCTTGTACTCCCCACATATTGCTCTATGCTATTATATCCTCTCTTTAAAAAAAAACAAAAATTATATATCCATGAAAAGAGAGTGAATTGTTGTGTAAATACAAAAGAGAGAGTCACCATATACAAAGTGTGAGTACTTGTGTTCTTTGTTCCTTGATAACCCAAAATTTGGGGTAATGTTCATGATATTAAAAGTTGATCTTGAGTGACATTTGTGAAATGAGAGTGAAGATGAGGGTGAGGAGATAAGGAGAAATAAGGTTGGGGCCACAATGGCCAGTGAGTCCACTATTCCAAATATTACCCGAATCTCCCTTAACCTAGCCCCATTACAACCTTGCATCGATTAGAGATCCCCGATTCTTGAGATTGATAAATTTGATGAGTGGAGTCTTCCTTGTACACGTGCTTATGGTTGTTATCTTTTGCACATTTTGGTTATTACATGAGTTCTCTCCTTGATAATGCTCTTGTGATCTATCCTTTCTTAAATATGCAAGTTCATCTTGATTTGATTCATTTCGCTTGCATATGACTATTTGGAGTGTTCCCATGCTTCGAGAGGTAAAAGAAATGAGTGCATCATTTGTGAGGAAAAAGCCGGTTTGTTGAAGTAGCACGATTGCTTATGAACTTGCTCGATTTGATCTTTGTGGTGTTTGAACTTTTCTCGGTAGTACATGCTTTTGATCGATAGCCGGAATTAACTTCTAGACTCTTTTGGGGAGAACTTGCCTTGTTTTCGTTTTTCTTTGTGTGCTTTTGTTTGCTCGAGGACGAGCAAAGGTGTAAGTGTGGGGGGGTTGATTGGCTCATTTTTGGTGCGTAGTTCGGGTCGTTTATAGTTCATTATGCCTCTCTTTGGTGCTCGATTTTCTCGTATTTTAAGCTTATGGTATTACTTTGATGAAATAGTATGACCGAGACAAGTTTTGTTGCATGTAGGTAAAAAAGGCATCAAAATTGAGCTTTTGGAGTAGAGAATGAGAGACGAAGAAGCGCGGTTGGCGACCAGCACTGTGCAGCTTCGGGAGACTTGTCGTTACGACTTCGCTAACCGTCGGATCAGCTCCGAATTTGGACTGTGTGTTCCTAACTTCAACCTCTACAAGATCAACGGTCAAGATCGTGTTTGAATGCTCGAGCAAGGAGTTATGGATCGACGAAGGCACCAGCAATTTCCTTTGGCGAATTTGAGTAGGAATTAAATTGTTTGACTTTTGTTGACCCTTTTACTAAGGGTATAAATAGCCTTTTGGCTTGTATTTTGTAACTAACACTTTCACAACTTTCATTTCCCCAATTTTATGAGATTGCATTTAGCTTCTTCTCCAAGCTTTCTATACCTCATTTTGTGTTCTTCAATTTCTCTACACTAATTCACGATCTAAATTCCGTACGTCGAGAATCCGACAAAATCTCATTCACAAACGTTGTTCACCTCATCGAGACGGACGTTTCCATCAGATTAGTTTCTTCGTGTGACAAGTTGAAGCTCGGTCCCGATTTTGGAAGCTTTTCTCGATCTACTCCTTCATCCATCGATTCCATAACCACCGTGGTGAGATTCTCTTCGTTTCCTCTCGATTATGGATTATTCGATTGTGGATTGTGATGTTGAGTGCTTGATTATGGCTAGCTAAACTTGTGTGAGGGTGTTTGATGAAATTCCTCAATGAATTAGAGTTGATCTTCTAAAGTAACTCGATTTCTATTAATTGGACGATTACACATCTCGATTTGTGGTCTCGTGTCGAACAACTTCGTAGTATATCGCTAGTGGACCATACGGTCGATGTGTAATTAGACGATCATTGGTGAGGGGGCACGTGACAACACCGTGATCTCTTTAGTCCGATTAATAATTAATTGGGAGTTTATAAATCTAATTCAACTCTAGTTCGTTAGGAAGAGTAATCGGAACACCCTTGCTTTACCAACTCATTTGTTACAAAAAGATCTTTGATTACTCGCTTTTAATTACTCGTTCGTAGTTGTTAAACAATCACTCATTGCGACCCCCCCTTTTAGTGTAATGATTTTCTTCTCTATTTTGGAACTTGTACTTAGCATATACAAAGTGAAATTCACAAGCCGATAGCATTGCTCCTTGAGATCGACTCGGGGGATTTACGTACGTAAATCTTTCGGTTTTATAAATAGTTTTTGAGCAATCAATCACGCTGGTCAAAAAATATAAAAAAAAATCATAATCACGGGTATATTGTATTGTCAAGAGAATTTATTAAACAAAAAACACACAATATTAATTAAAAAATGAATTAGCTTACCATGAGATCCATCATTACAATATGCATCGCCCGCTTATATGGATAATCTCCTGATGAGAACCATTATCGACAGATTCGTACAACAATATTCTAGTTTGTCGCAGTCTTATTTAAATCGCAAAGCAAATCGTGACTCGTCATTAATGAATCTTGGTAGTGTCTCAAGAAAAGAGAATTGATGTTTTGTGATTTACGTGAAGAATAATTATGTGAAGAAAAAGAAAAAACCAATTGAAAAGTCTAATTCTAAAGGGATAATATATAGAAACATAATATTAAACGTCAATCACCTATAGATTACTCTTAATATTTATAGATAGATTTTTTGAACGGATACAAACTTCTCGTGAACCGATACATCTTATTAATTACACGTTTGAACATATATAAATTCCTTTTTTGTGTAATTTAAAAAGGTTAGAATATATATATATATATATATCTATATATTATGGTTAATCATTATCTTTTCTAAAAATAAATTAAGTAAATTTCGTCCATTAAGTTGAATAATTATATTAAGTAAGTGTAAATATATTATATTGTAGTTGAATACTTTTATTACCCGTGTATATACAAAACACAATGGTCAACCATTTCCTACATATCCGAATAGATAGAATCGATTCGATGTTGGATGGGTTGATTTCAGCCAAAGAAGAATAAAAATTAGATATTTTTGCTTAGGAATAAGATTATGAATGTTTTTGAAAACTACTGAAGTATGTTCACTTCTTTTATAGCATAAATCCAAAAATTAGGGTTAGAGAAAGATATGAGAATCCGTATGATTTACAAAAACCAATAAATATGTCTATTAATTATGATTGTACGTCTACATAACCTTATGTATTCGTGTTATACACGATTCCAATTATTAAACGACACCCGAAAAAATTGGTCAAGAAACCATGATAAGTTTATTGTACTTAACATAACATTAATCGGCATATACATGTTTATTTACCACGTATTTTATTTTACTCGAGGATTAATTTCATTAATCGGATGATAATTGAATAAACCTTTTTAATAAGTTAACATGTTCATAAGTCTCCGAGTTCCAATCATCTGAGATTATCATATTTCAATCTTTTGAATTGTAAGTTGTTGTTATAATATCGGGAAAGTAATATTAAGCAAAGTAAAAGATGTAAATAAAGTGAATATGATAATGATAAACTTACTTATAATTAGACGTTTCTAATATATGGCAAAATCAAATTACATTGAATTCAATAATAAATAATCTAATCAAAAAACTTTGCAACACAAACAACAAACGGGGTTAAATATCTAACTCAAACAGGTCAGTTGGTTCTGGAATATATTCTGTTAACCTTCATAACACAAATAAATATATATAAGTATATAAATAATAAAAACCCTAATATGATAATATTAATGTATAACACAAAGAATATAAAGGAACATATAACATACTTCTTTCTATATGCAATGGCTTCTTCGACGTGATGATAAAACAACACTCGAGTAGCATCTGAGATATTATGAATAACAAACTCACCTGCAAAATGTTAGAATTCAAATGAGAACAATATTAAAAAAATAAACGGCAGAATCAAGTCAACTCTTAAAGTAATTGAAAATTCATTTACCTTTGTATTTGGCCGTAGAACAAAGATTGACAATAATAATCGGATTAATGTCGGTAAAACTGTACATTGAAGAAAAGTAGAATGGTTTAATTAATTAGAAATGCATAAGTAAAAATTCATTCAAACTAAATTATAACACTTACTTAACATTACAGATCACAAAACGAATGTACGCATCGCCTCCATTACTATCTCCATGCATGGTGTAATCAATGTCAATAACATGTCCAATTACATTTGTAAAAATAGAAAATCAATATAAGAAGCCAAACAACATTAAATCAATAATAGATAAAATATAGAAGATGCAAATAAACTTCGTGTCAGTTGTAACATACCAAACAATGGACATGTATCAGGATATGCTGCTTCTGTAATTTTCTCAAGAGGAATAAACTTGTAAGGAGAGAGTGAAATTTCAAGATCTACAGCAATAGTGATAAATGTATCTTCAAGAAATAGAATCATCCTCGAATTATCCAAAATTGGATTAATAGCAGGGCTAGCGATAACCTCAAAATTTTTGACAACATAAGCAAGGCCTTCACGAATTTCCTCATCGAAAGTATTGATCAATGATTTGCTTACGAATGCATGAATGCGTGAGCCCTAGAACGAAAAGTGTCATGTTATTTATTGTCTAATAAATAAAACACATATTAGAATTCCTAACAAATAATGGGATATTGCTTCTGGATTAAAATCGTCGTTTGGTTTAACAGATTTAAGAAGTCACGGTTTGAATTATATAGGAGTAATTAGATTAAAAATAGAATCAAAATGACTAAATTGTATCATAGACGGCGATATTGAAAGTTCTAACCTGCATATCCATAAGTACAACTTCAATAGACAACGGAGTACCATTCAAAATCTTTAGTAAACTACTTTCTTGTGCATCGAACAACAATTTTCTAACCTGTGAATCTTGTCAAGATTAGTTGGGATATACGATCGGGTGCATCCATGGTTTTGTTTTCAATACACATAACTTTGATTTTGTTTTCAATACACAGAACTTCGGATAATGAGTTAGGAGTATTTTTATTTTACATTTTTTGAAGCGGCGCATTTGTAACTTCGCATTTGTAACTTCGGATAATGAGTTAGGAGTATTTTTATTTTATAATTTTTGAAGCGCGCATTTGTAGATGGAAGGTTACGTGAATATTAATATTTAATAATATCATAAAACTACATAAGTTTGTTATATGAATCAAATTCGATTTGAAATAAATCTTATAACGAAAGTGATTATTATACACGTTAACTTTTTAAATTTTACAAATACAATATTATTACATTCATCATACAATAATATAAGACATAATCGTATGTGATAAACTATACGATGCATCTCAAGAAAGACTCCAAAAAGACTCCATCTTCCAAACCTTCTGGAAAATCAGATGCATCAAGGAAGCGGGAGAGAATACATGGCGGAGGACACTATTTATCACCACAATATATTTCACACAAAAACCCTCTCGAAAAAAACACCTACAATGCACAAAACATAAAAAATAATTATATAAATAAAAAAAATTAACGCAAAAAATAAATAAAAATTATTAAATAATTAATAAGATAACGCAAAATCCTTTAATCATTAATTGCTAAAAAATAAAAAATAAAATAAAAAATAAAGAAATCAATTAAATCGCTGCAAAAAAATATTCGTAAGTAAAAACACAAAAAAATATTCGTAAGTAAAAACACAATTATCGTAGATCCCACTACGTACAAAATGCTTCCCAATATTCCTAAGTTTCGCAGTTTCTCTTTCAGTAAGAAATGAGCTAAAATAGCACTGTCAAAATGAAATAAATAGTCGTATAGTATTTGTTTTTACTACATAGGTCAGTGTCACTGCTAACTATTTAAAGTATAGAGGATTAGGAAGGATAAAGATGGTTAAAAGCTCATTTACCTGACGATTATGCTTAATGCTCCGAGCGGTGTCACAAGGACAGCGGGAGCATACATATACGCAACAAAATTGGCAAACTCCCCAATGATCACTGAGAAAAAAAATGCTCAATTTTGATTGTACCAAAAGAAGAAGACATGTGTGCATTGTTGTTTCTTCAAATACGCAAAGACTTACAAGTGAGCATTCCAATCCACCAAAGTGGTTCCACCAAATATGCATATTCTCTGGAACCTCCGGTTAATAAAAAAGAGTAACATTAGAAATGTATACGAATGCGTAAATAGGTTAAATTTAAAAGAATTATCCAATAATGAAACTCCCTAACATAACTTCAAATGTAGCCCTTGAAACGAACACTTGAGTAGCTAACTAATTTCTACTCCACTGAATTCTAAGGCACGAATTCAGAAAATTAGATTCCGAATTCTATTTGAAAATTCTCAGATTCGTAATCCTCGTTGCATCAATAACAGCAGCAGCAAAAATTGAAAGCCCAGGCAATAGAGAAATACGGAGTGCTCAATAAGACATTTCAAGGTTCACGAGGACTGAAGAAAAGAGAGCTTACCACTTACCAGCACGAGAACCGGACGCCCCGGCTCTCTGTAAACCCTTCTTCTTGATGATAAAGCTCGATCAAATAAACGCGCTCGAGCCCACCGTCAATCCAAATCCAATCAAATTGGCCCTAAACACAACCCGACCCGATCGAAATCTGCCGACGACTATCCTGGTCGATATGCCACCGAAAATTAATTCTCATCTGCTGGATCCAATTTTTCCAAAAAAGGTAAATCAAAGAAACGAACAGATACACCAGCATGACGAGGTGAGCTGATGGAAATAATTGTGAAATTTAGGGCTTTGGATTTGGGGATGATTTCGTGGCCGGGGCCCGTGGGTCAACCAGAGGTGAACATGGTACTTATAGTGGGACCCACCTGATTTTCAATTGGAGGGAATTTCAAAAGATTTATTTCATAAATAGATTTAAAGGCTTGTATTATACTCCCACAAAATGGATTCCATAAGAATCTTTTATAGTAGTAGTATATTATTTCACTCTTTTCGATTTAAATGATCATGTATGATAATTAGGAGCTCTAAAAGATTTTTTTTATAAAAATTAGAGACGATAAACTTCATTCCACCCGATCGTAACCTATTCGATCGAGTAGAATGTAAATCGAAAATGTGCCCGAGTAGTAGACATATGGTAAACGATAGGGTATGATGTAAATCGAGAAATTTGCGAATAGAATAATGTGCCTGGAGTCAACAGGTCTTACTCGTGATTAACTTTATAATATTTTAATGAAAATTTATCTCACTCTTAATTCAAACCTTGCCGTCATGAGTAATTACACCTATATCGTTACACACCTTACCACTAGACTCGACTATGAATTGGGCGGGAGCTCTAAAAGATTGGAATCGACATATGTCATCACGAATTTGTATCGATTTTTGAAGAATCTGAGTGAATTTACTTTTGTGTATCAACTTCACAATAATGTGTAGAGCAAACAAGTGAATTAACTTTATTTGGTTTGTATATGTTCTTTTGAGATAATGTTTACCATTGATGAAAAAAATATATTAAAAATATTAAATTGTTCTTGTAGATATTATAAGATGCTTAGTCTTTAATCTTAGATTATGTTTAATAATCAATACACAGATTTTTATTGGGATGGGAATAGTGGAATACACGCACAACACTCACAAACTAGAAAGAAATGAATGGGTGTCGTCTGCAAATCTATGGATTTATCTGCCCGACGAAAGACGACCCTATTTATGGCAACTCCAACACCTCCATCTCTTCCAGCAAGTTATCGAGCCTCGGATATATTTCCGCAATACGAGGATGCGTTCTTTCCCCGACCATAAAAGAATGAACTTTGTCTTTCCCCAACACCGAGTAAGATTGCTCGATGCTCCCGCATTTCGCGTACAAATCCACGAGCGAAGAGGCAACGTAATCGTTTGATCCGAAACCCGTTTTACACACGACCGATGCGAAGTTGTTTCCCTTCGATTAATGCAGTCAAGGCAGAGCAAGAACTGAGAACCGAAGAGACGTACGATTCCACTTCACTCTGTGGGCTCCGAAACAAACTCAGAGCCTCCTCTTAAAGATCGTTTTGCACGAACCCAGCGATCATCGAGCTCCACGCCACGTCACTCTTTCCCGGAGTCGACTCGAACACTCGGAAAGCATCCTCGATGAAACGATTCCTGAACCCATTTGATGCACCTTATTCAAAAAAAAAAAAAAAATTGAACTCAGTAAATTGAAAAATAAAAAAGCGATTCAATTGACAGCGAATGTGCGAACTCACTCGATCCACGGGTGAAGCGGATCGTCTCCGGTGTAGTTGTCGATCGCCTCGATCAACCGCCTAATTAGGTTAAAATCGAAAAATCAGGGGTCTGTAAAATTGAATTGGGGAAAATAAGAAAAAAGGAAGGGGATTAAAAATAGAACCTTCGGTGGTGGAGGAGTGAATTCCTGAGATGGGAATCGGAAGCGGATTTGAGGGCGGAGTTGAGGAGGCGGACGTTACGGCCGCGCTTCAACGGGCGGACGTTCTCCTTGAAGAGTTCCCACTCGTGGCCTGTCTCTTGCTTCGTCGCGAGAAACGCGGATTCTGGATCTAGCATCAATTGAACCGTCTCTTCCGATTTGCAACCCTCCATTTTTTTCCGATTAATTCTTCTCCTTTTTTTTTTTTACTCTCTCTGTGTGTTTTGTGTGTTTGAAAATTTGAATGTTGAAGGGCTCTCAACGGATACTTAAAAACAAACACATTTAACGGTAATGTGATAGGTTTTGAATAAAAAAGCAATGTATAAAAATTGGGGAAATACATATACTCCGTATTTGACTAATCAATATGTATGTTTGACTATTCAATTGAGAACCATTGGAATATTAGTTAATGCAAAGTACAAACATTTAATTTCACAGAGTTTAATAAACGTGAAATCTTTTCAAAATATAACTTTATTTCATAACGATGAAATCAAGTTTTATTTATGATTTCATCGTGCGTGATACAACATTGATCGATTAATTCAAAATCATTTGTGGGAGTTGATGTGGTTTCTTTAATTACATACTTTTTCAAATGAATTTTGTAACTTCATTTGTGTTTAATTTCCATGAAGAAGATAATTGTTTGTAAAATATTATACATAAAAAATAATTTTTAATAATATTTAAAATATATATATAATTTTTTTAGAATAATAAAGTTATCAAAAGTATATTTAAATTAAAATTTTATATTTTAATATATTTATATAACCGTGTCCCTCTCAAATCTACACGCGCGAGTGTGACTTGTCAGTATTATCCTGAAAGGGCTTACAAGTAATTTCGCACTCATCATTCGGGGCCCATCCCACACCCATACTCTCGTGACGTCGTCTCTCGATAAACATCGCACCGAATGCAAATCAGAAATCAAAACCCAAAATCCCCATTCTAATCAGATCGAACCTTCTCCCATGGCTTCGCCGTCTTTCGCACTAACATCTACCCTGAACTTCAAGCGATCGCCCCCGTGTTTATCCTCTCCTTCGTTCTCGCTGCCAGTTCGCCGGCAAGCGCCGCCGCCGGCGGCCTTCATCAGATCGGAGATGAAGATGTACAAAGGGACGCAGATGAGAGAGCGGCGGCTGGCGGAGATGATCGAGAAGAAAGTGACGGAGGCGAAAAAAGCGTGCGAGGGAGAGGATGAGATATCGGACGAGTGCAAGGTCGCGTGGGACGAGGTGGAGGAGATCAGCCAGGCGAAGGCCGATCTCCGGCTGAAGATCCACCACTTGCACCAGGACCCTCTTGAGCACTTCTGCGGAGAGAATCCAGAGACGGAGGAGTGTGAGGTTTATGAGGATTAATCTACTGCTACCTTGTATGTTGTTGTTGATCCAAATTAAAATAAACTAAAGATGTTTTTATGATTTTTGTTCATAATTCATGTTTATATATTGCCTAACTAAATTAAAATTAACAGAACATGTTTTTATTATTTTTGTTCATAATTCATGTTTATATACTGCTTAACTAATTTTTATATAAGACCAATAACTCTGATAAATATGACCAATAAATCTGATAAATAATACGAATAAATCTGAAAATTCAATCGATATCAACATTGTCAACGAAATAAGACGATTTGGGTTTTCGTTTCTTCACCATGTTCTAAAGTTAATGTTAATGTTACATCTTGAGGTAACTAAACATAAAAACACTGTATGCCCAAGTTAAAAAAAATATAAGCAATCCATCTTCTATCGACCTGTAACAAAACAAAAGACGAACAAGCTAAAAATATGAATCCAAACTTGGTGTGAAGCAAAACAGAAAAAACTCTCAAAAGAGCATTGTATTCACCAACGTACATAATTTGTCTGATTTCAATGGTTTCCATCTGAACTTAACTTAGGTATATCGAAATCCAAAACTAAAACAAGTTAAACTTTAATCGCGAATTTCCTCAATGGGAAGTATGTTTCCTTCTTCTTCTGCTTCTCTGTCTTCAAAGATGCCTGAAAAAGGTATAACAGAAACAATTTAAACCTGAGTGTGTATATTCAGCAATTACACAGGTTATACGAAAAGAGATTGGTGTAGGAAAGAATATCCCACTTGAACTGCATAGTCTGTTCTGTAGTAGGATAATCACATTCGTACAAACCCAATGGTACAATAATCATTCACTCTTTCGATCAAGGTTAGTGCATAGCAGCATCTGTATGCACCTAAGGTTTCTTTTCCAGTATTGCTCAACACTAAAAATAATGTCGTTTAAAATTGTTTTTTTATGACGATCGTCTAATACTGCTATAGAACAAGGAAGTGATTCTGTAAGGTTTTTAACCATTACTGAAAGAAGTACAGTAGCTCTAATCACTTGTAGATGTATGTAATTAACATTTCAAGCCAACAGAAAATATAATGCAGAAACATCAATCCATGATAGAATCAGAGTTATTAGTAAAACCCTAATAGCAGGGTTTATAAATTATAATTCCATGTTTGGATTAATTTTGAAATCCGAACAAAATCACACACCCTACTAACCAAGCCACATAGATGAGTAGATAACACAATTCCTTAATTAATAAAATCAAATATTTAAGGGAGAAAAATAAAAGTACCATAAAGTGGATAGTGGACATGCTTTTATGCCATCCCATATGGTACTAAGTAGGAGAGCTCCCTAGGCTTATATCATAGACTCCTGTTAAATTCAAATGGGGGTGTTCAAGTGCGGTCCCACGCCTAGCGCACACACGAGAGTGGGAGCTTGAATATGCACTAGAGAGCCTCAATCTATCTCAAAACCATATGGTACTAAGTAGGAGAGCTCCCTAGGCTTATATCATAGACTCCCCTCTCACAATTATTCGATGTGGGACAACTCACAAGTGGCCTTCAACACACCCCCTCCACTTGTGAGTCCTAGTCAAAGGGTGGTTATAACCACTCACGAACAGGATCGAAACCTGCTCTGATACCATGTCAAATTCAAATGAGGGTGTTCAAGTGCGGTCCCACGCCTAGCGCACACACGAGAGCGGGAACTCGAATATGCACTAGAGAGTCTCAACCTAACTCAAAACCATATGGTTTTGAGTTAGATTGAGACTCTCTAGTGCATATTCGAGCTCCCGCTCTCGTGTGTGCGCTAGGCGTGGGACCGCACTTGAACACCCTCATTTGAATTTGACAAAAACATGCTTTTTTGCACTAAAAAGCAGTGATACACCCAAACTACCCTCACATGGGATCGAATCTTACATCCTTACCTGAATTCGACAAGTACTACTTGTCGAATTAATATAATCGACAAGGTACTACTAAGCGAATTAATATTAGCTAATGTACTAATAATTATTTGGCAAGAAGGTATTACTTGTCGAATGCTTGTCAAAAGTATGTTTACTGTATAGCGAATTGTTTTTCGAATACATGTTTAGCGAATGTTTTGATTTTTATATTTTTATGAATACAATACTCATGTATGTCGAATGGTTGTCGAAATACATTAAATATTAGCTAATGTAATAATAATTGTTTGGCGAATACATGCTTGTCGAATGTCTGTTTACTGTAGGGCGAATGTGTTGTCGAATCCTTATAGGGCGAATTGTTTTTCGAATATATGTATGGCGAATGTTTTGATTTTTATATTTTTGTCGGATACATTACTCATGTATGTCGAATGGTTGTCGAATACATTAAATATTAGTTAATGTACTAATAATTGTTTGGCGAATACATGTTTGTCGAATGTCTGTTTAGTGTAGGGCGAATGTGTTGTCGAATCCTTATAGGGCGAATTGTTTGTCGAATACATGTATGTCGAATGTTTTGATTTTTATATTTTTGTCGAATATATGTATGGCGAATGTTTTGATTTTTATATTTTTGTCGAATACATTACTCATGTATGTCCAATGGTTGTCGAATACATTAAATATTAGCTAATGTACTAATAATTGTTTGGTGAATAAATGCTTGATTTTTATATTTTTGTCGAATACATTACTCATGTATGTCCAATGGTTGTCGAATACATTAAATATTAGCTAATGTACTAATAATTGTTTGGTGAATAAATGCTTGTCGAATGTCTGTAATGTGTTATCGAATAATTGTTTAGAATGTAGGGCATGTTTGTGGAATCCTTATATTTGTGAATATTTTATCGAATGAATTTGTAATGAATATCGAATTTATTTGTGTTTGTCGAATTATATCAGTATTAGTTGCGTTAAATATAAAAAATAAAATAAAATTTCATGGGTGTGTGTTGGTAACGCTATGGAATGAGTTTTTTCAGTATTAATTTATTGTTTCTTTAGATAAAAAAAATGTTTTTATCAAGTAATATTTGTATTAGTTGCGTCAAATATAAAAAAAACATATCAAATTGTCTTGTTTTTATCCAATTATATCTAGTTATGTCAAATATATAAAAAAACATATGAATTTTTTTTGTATTTGTCCAAAGTGTGAATATTTTATCAGTTTGTAGAAAGAATGTCAAATTGAAAATGAATGTGTTTGTAAAATGTGTAACTTTGTAAAAATAATGTCCTATTAAAAATGACTGTGTTTGTGTTTGTAATGTGTATGGAATGTACAAATTTGTTTAGTCTGAATTTATTATTTTTATAAAAAAATCAAGAGAATACGATTTGATATTTTATATATTTAAACGCAACTATTACAGATATAATTGGATAAAAATATGTTTTTTTAATTAAAAAAACAATAAATTGATACTATAAAAAATACAAACCCATGATTTTAATTCGACAATGTTCCGACAAACTCATTCCAAACAATAAATTCATACTAAAAAACTTGCGCATTAGATAGGGTTAAAACAAACTCATTCGACACAAATTCATTCATTCTACAAACTCATTCGATAAATTCGACAAACACAAGATAATTCAATATGTACTCATTCGACACAAACCCATTGAATTTTAATCTCGTTGGAGAAACTCATTCTATAAATTCGACAAATACAAGACAATTCGATATGTTTTTTTTTATATATTTGACGCAACTAATACGAAATAATTAGATAAAAATAAGAGAAATACATTTGATTTTTTTTATATATTTAACGCAAATAATACAGATATAAAAATATCTTTTTTTTAATTTAATAAAACAATAAATTGATACTAAAAAACACAACCCATGATTTTATATTTTTATATTTAACGCAACTATGACAATTCAATATGTTTTTTTATATATATTATGCAATATAATTCCATAAAAATATTGTTTTTTAAATCCAAAGAAATAATAAATTCAGACTAAAAAAACTCCCCCATTCGATACACATTCGACACACATTCAACAAACTCAAACACGTTCATTTTTAATTCAACATTCTTTCTACAAAGTTACACATTCGACAAACACGTTCATTTTTAATTAATACAGCTAATACACATATAATTAATACAACTAATACAGATATAATTTTATAAAAATATGTTTTTTTAAATTTAATGAAACAATAGATTGATACTAAAAAACACAAACCCATAATTTTATAATTTTACATTTAACGCAACTATGACAATTCAATGTGTTTTTTTATATATTTGACGCAATATAATTCGATAAAAATAATTTTTCTTTAAATTCAAAGAAATAATAAATTCAAACTAAAAAAAATCGAGCATTCCATATATATTCGACAAACACAAACACGTTCATTTTTAATTCGACATTATTTCTACAAAGTTACACATTCCACAAACACATTCATTTTTTATTCGACATTCGTTCTACAAACTAATAATTGATAAAATATTCGACAAACACAAGACAATTCGATATGTTTTTTTATATGTTTTTTTATATATTTGACACAACTAATACAGACATAATTGGATAAATATAAAACAATTCAATATGAGTTTTTTTTTTAAATTTGACGCAACAAATACAAATATAATTCCATAAAAACAACAATTTTTTTTAATCTAAAAAAATAATAAATTAATACTAAAAAAACTAATGCATTAGATAGCGTTACAAATTCGACAAACACAAATTCATTCAATTTTATTTTATTACACATTCGATAAACACAAACTCATTCGATTTTATTTTTTTACATTTAACGCAACTAATAATATATAATTCGACAAACCCAAACGAATTTGATGTTCGTTCGACAAGCTCATTTATAAATATTAGGATTCGACAAAGATTGAGTAGAATTCAATCTACTAAATGGAATACCGGCAAAAAGTTATAACAAGGGTATTTTCGTCCTTTAGTGCAAGAAAGCATGTCTTTTATCTAGGATGGCAAATAAGTATGTTGATTATATGTATAATGGTATTTTTTTAACATTTTCACAATATTTAAATATAATTAAAAAAAATACATTTGAGAAAGTGAAAATGTTAAAAAATGCCATTATGCATATAGTGTACATGCTTATTTGCCATCCCAAATAAAAAATATGCTTTCTTGCACTAATGGACGAAAATACCCTTACTTCAAGTTTTTGTTGGTATTCCCATGAGTAGGTCTATTGTTTGTCGAATGATAATATTTGTTTGTCGAATAAATAAAATTGTGTCGAATGTTTGTCGAATAAATGAAATTGTGTCGAATGTTTGTTGAATAAATAAAATCGTGTCGAATGTTTGTCGAATAAATTAAATCATGTCGAATATTTGTTAAATAAATAAATGTATGTCGAATGTTTGTCGAATAAATGAAATTGTGTCGAATGTTTGTCGAATAAATTGTAACGCCCCAGAAAATTCAAAGGCTTAAAAGGATTGAATATGCTACTCATACCAACAAGATGCATCTTCTTTTCTGGGCATCCTCCTATAAGAACTCCAAAGTTAAGCGTGCTGACTCTGGAGTAATTTTAGGATGGGTGACCCCCTGGGAAGTCTCCCGGGTGCGCACGAGTGAGGACAAAGTGCGCTGGAAAAGACAAGTGTTGGTACAGTGGCTCTGGAGTAATTCTAGGATGGGTGACCCCCTGGGAAGTCTCCCGGGTGCGCACGAGTGAGGACAAAGTGCGCTGGAAAAGACAAGTGTTGGTACAGTGGGGCCAGGATATCACTCCCGCAAGCAGTCATTGGTAACCGAGCCGGCCCATTAGGGTCGGGCTTCGACCCCTCAACGGGCCGGGGCGTTACAAATGGTGTCAGAGCCGGTGCCGACCGGAATTGTGGGAACTAAGTGTCTTGCGGGGTCAAGTGCTCCACCCATAAGTTGGTGAGAGTACCCGTAAGGGGCATTCCTGCACGGATGGTTGGTCCTGGGCAAGTAAGGCAAGTAAGGCACGCAACGAGGACGTTGCGCAGGGTGATTGTAACGCCCCAGAAAATTCAAAGGCTTAAAAGGATTGAATATGCTACTCATACCAACAAGATGCATCTTCTTTTCTGAGCATCCTCCTATAAGAACTCCAAAGTTAAGCGTGCTGACTCTGGAGTAATTCTAGGATGGGTGACCCCCTGGGAAGTCTCCCGGGTGCGCACGAGTGAGGACAAAGTGCGCTGGAAAAGACAAGTGTTGGTACAGTGGGGCCAGGATATCACTCCCGCAAGCAGTCATTGGTAACCGAGCCGGCCCATTAGGGTCGGGCTTCGACCCCTCAACGGGCCGGGGCGTTACAAATGGTGTCAGAGCCGGTGCCGACCGGAATTGTGGGAACTAAGTGTCTTGCGGGGTCAAGTGCTCCACCCATAAGTTGGTGAGAGTACCCGTAAGGGGCATTCCTGCACGGATGGTTGGTCCTGGGCAAGTAAGGCAAGTAAGGCACGCAACGAGGACGTTGCGCAGGGTGATTGTAACGCCCCAGAAAATTCAAAGGCTTAAAAGGATTGAATATGCTACTCATACCAACAAGATGCATCTTCTTTTCTGAGCATCCTCCTATAAGAACTCCAAAGTTAAGCGTGCTGACTCTGGAGTAATTCTAGGATGGGTGACCCCCTGGGAAGTCTCCCGGGTGCGCACGAGTGAGGACAAAGTGCGCTGGAAAAGACAAGTGTTGGTACAGTGGGGCCAGGATATCACTCCCGCAAGCAGTCATTGGTAACCGAGCCGGCCCATTAGGGTCGGGCTTCGACCCCTCAACGGGCCGGGGCGTTACATAAATGAAATCATGTCGAATGTTTGTCAAATAAATTAAATCATGTCGAATATTTGTTAAATAAATAAATGTATATCGAATGTTTGTCGAATAAATGAAATTGTGTCGAATGTTTATCGAATAAATAAAATCATGTCGAATATTTGTCGGAAAAGACAAGTGTTGGTACAGTGGGGCCAGGATATCACTCCCGCAAGCAGTCATTGGTAACCGAGCCGGCCCATTAGGGTCGGGCTTCGACCCCTCAACGGGCCGGGGCGTTACATAAATGAAATCATGTCGAATGTTTGTCAAATAAATTAAATCATGTCGAATATTTGTTAAATAAATAAATGTATATCGAATGTTTGTCGAATAAATGAAATTGTGTCGAATGTTTATCGAATAAATAAAATCATGTCGAATATTTGTCGAATAACTAAATGTATGTGGAATAAATAAAATCGTGTCGAATGTTTGTCGAATAAATTAAATCATGTTGAATATTTGTTAAATAAATAAATGTATGTCGAATGTTTGTCGAATAAATGAAATTGTGTCGAATGTTTGTCGAATAAATGAAATCATGTCGAATATTTGTCAAATAAATAAAATTGTGTTGAATGTAAGGCGAATTAAAATTCAATACAAGTCAATGTCGAATCATTGGCGAATCTTTTTTTGATAAAAGTCGAATGTTAAATTAAGAAATCTATTTTTTGAGTCTTTATTTGACAAAGTCAAATTCTAAATTAAATTCGGAAATCTATTTAATGTATTGTCTAATGCTAAATTAAATATTATTTTGGCGAATCCATTTTAATAAATGTCGATTGTTAAACTAAGTGAATCTATATTTATTCTTTTGTCGAATACATGGCGAATCTATTTATTTTGTTATCGAATGTTTAATATTAAAAACTTTTGTGAATCCATGTATGAAAATGTTGAATATGGTAAATATAAGTGCGAAGCTCGGCCACAGACTCGACGGCTTCTTACCGTGAAAAGGCGATTCGATTTTTTTCTGGGACACGCAAACTTCTGCTTGAAAAAGAAATTAGAAAAGATAGAGATGGGACTGGAGGGGCAGTATCTATATTCCTCCCACGCGACCCATGAGATCTTGTGACCAAACTCAGAAATAGGCGATGAGATGGGTTTTCTTTCTCGATCTGCGAGAAACACAATTTCAAGGTGGGGTGGGGGAATAAATCGACTCTGGTTGAGAGATTGAAGGAGCCCATATTTCGATTAGGAAATCGGACCGTATACTTTTGTCTCTCCATTTTGAAAGGCTCTGGTTGTCACATCAAAGTCGAGAGGGACGAGCTACCCGCATTTGCTGGACTCCATGGACGGTTTTATTGGTGCGATGACGACGAATTTGGCGAGTTTGCGGTGCAGATCTGTGCAGATCTGGTCGGTCTTGGTGTAGATCTGGTCGTTTTACTGGTGCGACAGCGGATTTGGCGAGTTTGTGGTGCAGATCTGGTAAGTCTTGTTGTAGTTCTGATGAGCGCTGAGGTTGAGAGAGAAATGAGTTTCGATGGCTAGAAAATTGTGTAAAATAAATTTGACTATTTATTCAAAAAAAATTAGGTTAAAATCAAAGTCGAATTGTTGTGTCGAATTGTTGTGTCGAATTATTGAGAGTAATTTCGGTAAGATACCATCTTTTTGTGTAGAAAACCAGGTTTTTTAAGTCGCATGGTAGAATAGCAGGTCTCTTATATGCTTTTGTGTAGTTATATTTTTCTCCCTTTGAGAAATGCGTTAAATACCTGGTGCTTGGTGAGGCGGCGGCGGATGGCGCGCGTCTTATACACAGGTTATACGAAAAGAGATTGGTGTAGGAAAGAAATATCCCACTTGAGCTGATAGTCTGTTCTGTAGTAGGATAATCACTACGAACCCAATGGTACGATAACCATTCAGTCTTTGGATCAGGAATAGTGCATATGTATGCACCTAAGGTTTTTTTCCAGTATTGCTCAACACCAAAAATTAATGTCGATTAAAACTGTTTTTTATGAGGATCCTCTAATATAAAACAAGAAAGTGATTTTGTAAGGTTTTTAACCATCACTAAAAGAAGTACAGTAGCTCTAAGATAAAGGGATTTAGGGTTTACCAATCACTTGTAGCTGTAATTAACATTTCAAGCCAACAGAAAATATAATGCCGAAAAATCAATCCAAGATAGAATCAGAGTTATTAGTAAAACCTAATGGCAGGTTTATCAATTATCATTCCCTGTTTGGCTTTCATAATTAAAAGAAATTCATACCCAACTAAACAAGCTACAATTGATTAATGAATAAAAGCAAACATTTAAATATAATTAAAAAAAAATACATTTGAGAAATGCGTTATATACCTGGTGCTTGGTGAGGCGGCGGCGGATGGCGCGCGTCTTCTTCGGGCGGAGATCGAGAGGCAAGTACTTCTTGTTCCTGTAAGCTTCCCTGAGGGCGGTTTTCTGCTTCTGCGAGATGACGGTGAGCACCTGCGCGACCGACAGCCTAACGAGCTTGATCTTCGAGAGCTTGTTCGGCGCGCCGCCGGTGACTTTGGCCACGCGCAGCAGCGAGAGCTCCGTCTTCAGATCATTGAGCTGCGACTGCAGATCGGCCTTGCTCTTCTGACGAAGCTCGTGCACCTTGATCCGAGCTACAGAAAATGAAGGTTTCAGTACAAACAATATAAAATTAAATAATATACGATAGCAGGATTGATTTTACGCGCGCATTACCCATTTTTGTCGTCCTCTAGGTTCTCAGTTTTCTGCAGCGAGGAGGAAGTGAAACCCTAATTGCGTGTGATTTTATTCGCCTATTTGGGCTCAATCCTCCTATTGGGCTGAAACTGTTTATTCAAATGCCCATCATACTTTAATTTTTTTTATTTACTGTTAGGAATATTTAAATGGATAGAAAAAAAAAGTACTACGAAATTATGAATATCAGAATATATTTGAAAATTAAGAAGAATAAATCTGAAAAATAAGACCAATAAATCTGATAAATAAGACGAATAAATCTGAAAATTCAATCGATATCAACATTGTCAACGAATTAAGACGATTGGGGTTTTCGTTTCTTCACCTTGTTCTAAAGATATGATAATGTTACATCGGTAACTAAACATAAAAACATTGTATGCCCAAGTTAAAAAAAAAAGGAAGGAAAAAATGTTTATTTATTTGGCTAGGAAAATTCTATTCACAACGTATACGGGGAGGGCATAAGCTGGATCTATAGCTTTCAAGCCTGGATATTCAAGAAGCGACAGACCTGCAATCACCATACAACAAAAAATCGATGGAAGCTTGAAGATGGTAATGAAGACGTTGAAAAAACAAGAGGTATTGTGTTTAAAGGTTAAGGTTGAGAAGGGCAAGCTTTGCGATTTCAAACTTACCGGCAACACCAAAATAGGTGTGGAAAACATCGACCGCATCATCTTGCCTATCTGAAATCCCTCCATTCTCTTCGTCCTGCATCACCATCACAGCACACATGCAACACATTTTTTTAACTTCGTATGGAGTTAAATAACACAATGATCTTTTACTATAGGAGAAGCACTAGCAAATGTCACCTGACAATCCAAGATGAACTTAACAAGCTTTTCCTTGTCAATCCAGTGAACTCTATCGATCATGATCAAACTAGAAAGGACCCACCACGAGTAGCATACCTATAGTCGCAAAGAATAATAAATAATAAATCATAAATGCATAAACACAAAGAAACAACCGTCACCTACATCAGGAAGCTTTTCGGGACGCCCATTTAGACCTCCAGTTTTCACTTGTCGTTCGCATAACCACCACCCGAGGAGGTCCTTGTCTACGTGATCTAGGGAACCAGTGATAGCAAGGGCTCCTACACAACAAAAAACTGCAAAAACAGTGACGTGCATAAGCTGGATCGCACAACAAGCTCTAGGTGCTTGTGAGAAATTTGTCTTATTTATGCTCTTATTATAGAGTGTCAGCGTGTTTTCATTGAAACATAAAGTCGTCTATTTTTTTCAAAGTTTAGTTAGTGTATGTTTGCTAATTCTTTCGTCTTGAAAAAAACAAATTGGAACAATGTATGACATTACACATACTTTGTCCTGCATGAGATTCTGCTCCTGGTGTGCATCCGAACCCACCATCCAAATTCTTGCAACTTAAAATGTAGTTTACAGCTCTTTCAACGTTTATTTTTTCCAAGCGATGTAATAATGCAAGAGAGCTTATAGCAATATAAGAAAACCTGAACAAGAAGTTAGCTTATGTTATTATCTTACGGAGACGTAACATAAAGATGATATCAGTTTCCTTTCTAGAGGGTATTGCAGGAGAGAAGCATGGAAAAAGAATACCTTGTATCGATTTCACCCCATATGTCACCATTAAAGGAACCGTCTTCATTTTGTAGGCTGGCAATATCTAGTAAGTTAGTTAAGTTCTTTTTTTCTTCTTCTTTTTCTTTTTCATATCACGTCTTATCTAAATTTGTACGCATTAATTTAAAGAAGAAAAAAAAACTTTACACAGTTATGACTAGTGACATTTTAGCATGGGCTTTTAGACGTTAGAATCAAGAAAATCAAGTTTTGAAATCGAAGAACCATTATGAATAATAAAAAAAAAAAAACGTCTGAAAGATACAATTTGCAACCTTCTCAACGTCTAGAACATCCATCTTGTCAAATAGTGCTAAAACCTGAATAGCACTGAGTGTATACAATACATGGGGGTCATGTCCAATATTACCACCAAAACCGCCTGCATAAATAAATACATGAAAAAGAAAATGTAAATACTAAATTAATCAGAAAACATTACCCATAATCAGCAGCCAAAATCAATACACCAAGAAGAAATGAAAGGAAATCGGAACAGTCAAGTAAACCCGTGAAATACAGGACACGAATACAAACCAGATTCATGCTGACACTGCATGATCCATGAAATAACTTCATCTTGATCCACTGCATCAAGCTTTCCTAAAACGTCAAGAGTTGTTAACCCCCAGTAAGCACCATTCATTCTTAGGTGCTCCATAACCACTGACTCAAAATCATCCTTTTTCTGGAAAATGACAAGTACCGAATACTATTATTTAGTAAAAAACGAACCAAACCACTGAACATTTTACAACTCGCTATAAGATGACACTCTAAACAAGTAAATACGGGAAAAGGAATGTCAGAACCAGTAATGACACTCTTCGTTTGCAGCAAGCAAATACTCCGGCACACATTAAACACGTGCAATTCAAGTTGCATTCGGGAATAAATCCAGGAACCAAGTACAGTGAGAAACCTTCAAGTGACAATAAAGAATCTAAAAGACAATTGTTTTTTCTTACTAGTGGCTCGGGTTTGTTTAATACATCGATGTTTCCTATCCTCATTTGCAAGATGAAACGAGCGCTTGCGGTTTATCGACCACAACAATAAAGCTCAACGCAGAAAAGCAATGACTTTGTAAAACACTCAAAGTAAGACAAGGTTTATTACATTTGAATCAAATTAACAAAATAAAACGAATACGAGGATTCTTACTTTTTCAATCGTTAAGATGTATTTAACGTGCTTTTCAATCTTCAGCTCTCCCATTCTGCCATAAATCAACAAATCAAAATTACTTAAAAATACAAAATGAAAAAAAAATTAGAAGAACCCCACAAACACTCTTACACACATATAAATTCAGAAAGTAGAAACTATGGATTTTCTGAATAAAAAAAAAGTTAGTTGAAGCCACTATGAAATCAATAGACCACAAAAAAAAAATCGTTTGAATTATCTGATACAGATCTTGAGAATAGATCTAGAAAGAAGAGTGTCTGCAGAAAGAAAACTACTTGTCACGACGGCGCCGGAGAAGAAGAAGAAGTGTCTTCAAAGCTCGTTCGTCGAATCGCCGGCGGGAAGACCCCTCGTCGCTGCCGTGATTCTTCTTTCTCCGTATGTGTGTGTTTTATTATTTATTTTTACTACTAGGAGTATTTTCTACTTTTGCGTTTTGATGAATACTTGTTTGATTTAGGTCAGCAATTAATTACACAAATTTGTTCACCTTTTAAATAATTGATATTTTTTTATTGATGAATATAAAATCACTGTAATATTTAAATAACATTGAATAATAATGAAATAATTGTACGATCTTCTTATTTTTATTTTGGTTTTGGCTGCGTTTTGCATCTCGGATTACAAATTTTTCCTAAAGATTTTAAGGTCGAAAGGCTTGGTTAAATTATCGTCGACCATCGTTTCTTTGTATAAAGTCTTACTCTGCCGTAGTTATTTAATTTCTTCAGTTTCTCTGATTAGGTGTGGTCTGTACAGCGAACGAGACGAGATCGAGAGTTCCGGCCGGAGAAGAAATCTAAAGGCTGCATCATTTGTCGATAAAACCTGCAAATTTGCGTGGTCTATAACACCACTGGATCGTAGAATCAGTACACATGAAATTTAGAGGAAAAAAGTGAACAATTAGTCAATACTATTGTTAAGCAGTTTCATAATATTATAGACTAAGGTTTTCATGGATTAAAAACCGTCTGCTTCTCAAATACGAGTACTACATAGCATCACAACACCTAGAATTCGGTAGCACAACATTCTAGATTCTACAATAATACAATCGCAACAATGAAGAGATAATTACATCACTGGATCACTCCACAAGCAAACAGAAAAAAAAATACTAAATTCAAATGTTTCTCAAATTGTTCACAAGCGGTTTTTATGGTTTGTTAACACCAGGAGGTGCAGCTGGCATTGGGAAGTTGAATTGAGCTCCAGTGAATTGGGGAGCTTCCACTTATGGGCTCTGAAAAAAAAAATCAGCCACAATAACATCATGTCAATGAGCTATTTTTATTTTATAATTATTTTGTACGGTGGAGGAGGTCCATACCTGAGCTGCTAATGAATTGTTCGATTTTTCTCCGTTCATAGATCTTGCAGATGTGTCAGAAGGAACACTATTTTTACTTGGTTCGCATCCATCCAATTTGTTGCTTGGATTTGGATCACTTGATATAATTTCAGGGTCATTAACTGATTTCACTCTCTGAAACACAAGTTTCGTTTTGTTTTTCAAATTTTCATATCCAACAGAAACATATAGCTGGAATTAAATTAGGAATAAGGGCTTCTCTGCCTTACCTGAAATATCTTCCCAAGGGTTTTCAAACCCTTTGCGCGCAAACGGAGTTCCTCTTTCTTTGCATTGCTATCTTGTAGAACCTAATGAGAAAATAAATGCATAAAAAAATTAATACATTATGACGTTAAACCAAAAAAAAAACTTGAAAAAAATGTTGTAAACAACCATCTGACAAACGCGGGAGAGGGTATTTTCTATATCAGCCACATTGAGCTTCCAAAGGGAGTCTATCATTATGTTCTTGTGTGATTGCATGTACGCCTCGAGTTCTTCTTCTGTGTAACCTTCAGCACTAAGCTGTCTTTTCATGTCCTCTTGAAGCTGGATCAAAGCAATTGCACCTAAAGCAAGAAACAGATATAATAGGTTCAAACTACAGGTTAGTTACATTTGCTTGTTTCCCCTTTGAAATAACTGAAAAGGCGAACTACAATATAGGAGTATCATAAGACTGTAAGAGCGTCGTAACCTAATTAAAACAGAAATAAAAGAAAATATATTAACCACGAGTTATCTTTAATGCAACTTGTATTTCTCGTGTCATAAGACTCATAACCTAATGATTATTCAATTGTGATATTTTATTCCTCAATGCAAGGGTTTTACTCCATGAGAATTAATATTCGTAAGCTATGAGAAAAAAAAGAGAAGTCGGTTGATGTAAGCTCACTGCACCACCAAGGCGACAAGTTTTTATATTCCATATCCTCAGTCTTCCTTGGGATGAACTCGTATATTATAAAATGAGCTTACAATTCTGAATAAAATATTTCTAGAACTCACCGACTAAGATGTATAACCTGAGCAATGTAAGACCAAACAAAGACACCTCCTTGTTAATACTAACTACAGTACTAAGTACTAACCTGTTGCAGCAGTTACTTGGGACTTGATAAAGTGTCCTTTATTTCTGAACCACTCAGCAACAAATGGCACGCCCAAGTACATCACCTTCTTCCCAAGCTCTTTTGCTGACTGCCTTGCGTATATATAACCAATGGTACTCAGCATATCCACTCCATAAGCTGTAATAGAAATACTGAAAAATTAAGAAAAAAGAGTGTTTCTACAAAAGGGCAACAAAAGTGTTAGAAAATGACTACAATAAAAAAACACAATGTGATCATTGTGAGACAACTAAAGAAGAAGAATCCATTATCTTCTTCCCCAAGCTAAAAGCCAATTAATTTCTGTCGCACTCGTGCATGCAATTTCCTGTCTGAATAGCCTACTTCTAGTATGGAAAATACTCAAATAAGCTAGTGTAAAGTGCATTTTATCCTTGCAACCATACAAAATGTGGTATATGTATATGGTTCTCAGTTCCCACAAAAAAAGATGCCTTAATAAGTTAATATTCATTGGTTTTACACTGTTAGTGTAGGAATATGATGCCATTAAAATTAAGAATGTATCAAGTTATCTGAGAAACTGAACAGATGGAATTCTCTGGAAATTCACATATTAAGCAACCAGATGTTTTCCATATTTTTATAGTTTCTTGTGAATTTATTTTATTTTATTCATTGGAGTAAGCTCGGCGAGGGGCCCGCATGGTATTTGAGTAATTTGACAAAATACAGCAGAAAATATGTGTGAAAGGTCCACAGTGTCATAGAAGTTATCAAACACAAAAATAAATTGCAAAAAACTATGTACGATTCGTTGATTCCAGTTTCAATAGTCTTAACAGGGTCTGAACAATAAGAGATAAAATATGACTATATGATAATCCACTACATAAGATATAGTTGACTTACAATGTCAGGTCACCCTAATCCCAATATCTAAGATCTATACTAGATTTCAGCGTTAAGACCATCCAGGTTGGGTCCTTCACCTGTTGATATCCGTGGTTTCAGAGGTAGTCGTGTTTCACATATGCCTATCATTCAAGGATAAAAATGGTTTCTTTCAACTGAATTCCAAACATATTAATTAGGGGACATTCAAACATACGTTTAAGGTCATCTTTTGAGTTAAGCTTATTTCCATATCTTTAGAAGTTATAATTCCATGTACAAGGGACTATCTTCTTTTACTTCAACTGAATTCCAAACATATTAATTAGGGTACATTCAAACATACGTTTAAGGTCATCTTTTGAGTTAAGCTTATTTCCATATCTTTAGAAGTTATAATTCCATGTACAAGGGACTATCTTCTTTTACTTCTTATCTAAAATATTATTTTTATTTTGGTAAACATGCCCCTTTGGGAGCCACGTTGTAGCGTCTTTGCCCCCAAGAAAAGAGTCTGTACAACAAAGCTACAAGATAAGAAGTAAAAAAAGTGTAATGAGACAGATATCTTACCAGCATTGGAAAGCCGTGCCACTTCAGCCTCAGCATGACGAATGAAGTCTTCCTTATTTCCTTGGACATAAAGGTTGAGTCTATCTTTAAGTATACCCGCAAGCTTCTCTTCCCTTTCCTTTTGTACAGTCTAAGTTAAAAAGGAAAATAAAAATCATTATCAGAAAGAAAAGGTACGTCTAATACTTTACCAGGCACTACTTGAAAACAGAAACCAGACATAGACACTGACCATTATGATACCACCTTCCCATAATCCTTCACTACAGACACTGAACTTTCATTTACCATGTCAACTGAGCTAAAAACACTTGAGTGGAAGGTAGTTTAAAACAATAAAGTAGGATATAAGAAGTCCTACCCGTAATTTTTCCTGTAACTTCTTGACATCAGCATCTTCTTCCGTGGATATATCCAAGCCAGCCATTGAAGCCATGGCAAGCTGGCCAATGTATTCCTCAAAAAGCTCACTTCCGAACAGCATTGCAAAGATTGCTGCAGGTTCGATAATCGAATCTCTGAAAGAAAACATTGATAACAACATAAAGCATTATCAGATATGGCTTTAACCTTGAATCTTTACTACAAAGTAACATGTATAAAAAGGCTACATATCTCACACTCACACACACACACACACAGATATATATATATATAAATAAACTGACGCTGAAATTCCCGATTTCCCATAAGCATCATAAGCTTGTCTTTGTGTTGGATCACTCAGCACTTGATAAGCCTCACCCAAAATCTGATTCAGAAATCAAAATCAGAGAACCACTCTCACTATGCATCAGAACTAGTCATTACTCTTCTTGCTCAGTTATTTGTCTTATTACAGGACTTGAAGCTTCCAGTAACAAGAAATGTAAATTTGAAAAGTATATAAGAAGTTTAACAGTGCACAAAGAATGTACATCTAAAAAAGAAACCCGTAGTTTTCTACAGAATTTTCTTGAAATCACAGTATACAGTTTGCTCACCATAATAAAACAAGTTTTTTGAAATATATACGTGTGCAATCAAATTGCAGTTTCATCTACAATGTTTTATCACGATTTTTTAGTCAATTACAGGTGACAAAGGGATTTGTAAGCAATTTTAGTTAAGTTCGGGATTTGAATTGATTATCTTGACACAATATATATGTAACAATATAAGAAGCAAGGTCACGTATTTTTTATTCCTTCAAAAATTACATTCTCAATTTTCTTTTCTAAAACGCCCTCTATATAGTTCAAATATTTATGTTTTTTTTATTAACCCTAAAATTTCCTTTATTATCCTAGCAAGATCATATACAATTTTTTCACAGACAAATATGATATGTGTTTCAACTTTCCCCTATGAGTTTAACATAAAAAATAAAAAAAGACATTCTTAAAATAGTGAAATATAGTGAGGTCACCTGAAATTTTTGTGCAGCCAGCGGGTCATTTGGGTTTCTATCTGGATGAACTTGCTTAGCCTACAATATTAAAACACAACAGTTAAATAGGCAAAACAATTCCTTAAATTAAACAAAATTAAATATAGCATTGTTCAAATTTCAGTTATCGGAAATTTGGACTTCTAAAAGCAAAAAAGATGAATTGAGTGACAGTTAGAGAGGGAAGACTAAGCTGCATTGGATTCCAAGGACTGCTGAGTAAATATAAAAAAGGCCCTCGAAACCACTTGCAAATATGCAGCCTCACATTGCATCTCATTCCAAAAGATACTACTACAAGGTGGCCAATTTTCGACACCTGCCGGAGTCTTTTCTATTTACTTCAAAAACGTACTTTTTTATACGTTTTAGTGGTGGTGAAAGATCTGAGATGTCAAATAAGATGTTCAACCGTGAAGATAACTAACTGGGTTTTATTTGAAATGAAGATAATTTTAGGAGCGTCCTAGTCGTCATTGCAGGTTCAGGCAGCAGTCTATTTTAGAGGCGAGTACTTACTGGTGAAAAACGAATCCCTTACAAAGACTTGCGATGGTGATTGAAATGAAACCCACAGTTTATATTACTTTCAAGAGTTGTCCTATCAGTTGCTGGTGACAAAAGACCGAAATGAAACCCACAGTTTATATTACTTTCAAGAGTTGTCCTATCAGTTGCTGGTGACAAAAGACCATAGGAATATCTCTATAAGGCAGATGAGACATTTACCCGAATGTCTCTATTCCAAATTCGGAAACTAATTCCACCCTTCGGACCACCCATCCTAATTGCTTCAAAGAGGGATTTCTTTACCACTATTTGTTAAGTGTCACGCCCCAAAACCAATTTCAATTTAACGTAATTCTTTTGATTTTAGGAAAAAAATAACCTAATTATCTCTACTTCTAGTTCTAGTATCCATTCAAATATGTCAAAACATATCAAAAGAAAAAAATCGGAAAACAATGACTGATCCAAACCGAAGTTGCTCAACCCCCAAAAAGCGAGGTCTTACCTTAACATAATAAGCCTTTTTAATCTCGGACTCAGTGGCTGTGGGGTTGACGCCCAGCTCATCGTAGTATTCCATCTCCTTCACCATCGTTTCTAACCCTAGTTTTCCGATTGATGATTCCGAAAAGGTCCGCAACAAGATACGTACGATCCGAAGAGATTGCTGCGGGAAGATGTGTACGGTTGGAAATTTACACCCAATCACAACAACAACAAATAAAAAAACATAACGATTGTTTGTTTACCTTGTGATTTTGCTATGGCGTTGAGAGTTCGAGGTCCGCCGAGATCTTGCTACCACCTCCAATGGCGTTGACTCGACTACAGGAGTAAGATGACTAAATGGCACGAATGTCTGTAAAAAAGATAAGTAGTACAGTATCGTCCAAATATATGAAGATTATTATGTTTTTGCTATAACGACCACTCATGTTCCATTATACAAATTCGAATTAAATAAATAAAAATAGAAACTTCTTTGTTTATAAATAAAAAAAAATACTCTCTCTCATTAGATTTATTTTTATTTATTCTATATTTATATGAATATACATATATTATTTAAAATAAAATCATAGTAAAAATATAATTTTATTAATAATTATTTTTAATTATCAAAATAAATTATAAACATTATTCGTCAAAACATATTCAAAATTACACAAATAAGTCCAAAAAATAAATGAAAAATTCCATTTTCAACTTTAGCAATAGTAGAAATTTTGAATCTGTTCTTGAAGGTCAACTCGGAGTCAAACAACAGCCATCCCAACGTGAGGACGCATACCGTCTTCATGTGGCCCAGCACTTGGAAGGAGACGGCCGAAAAACGTCGATGCAAAGGTACCGTCTTCATGCTAGAGAACAAGACAAGAATATGAAATACAAAGTTAGACATAACTGAAAACTATTCAAGACTGCTTGTGTAGTTAGGTGAACTGAATAGATGCTTACTACGACTCCACCCACAGAGATAGAAGTCGATTATCAGGCCCAGCACAAGCAGAGAGCAAAGCTTGAATCGAAGCTGTTTTGCTCAGTAATTCAAATGAGCCAATGGAGTACTTCTGATATATTATTACCAAAATTCTCCGCAGGAACAATAACCATCCTTAAAATGGTGAAACCGATTATTGTCCCTGACAATGATTTCCCTCGCCGTGGCAATCGAAGCGACCATCATAAATTCATGACAATCCCCACAGATCCTCAGGTTTTTCATAATTCTTATAGGCGCATAAGAAGGTAAGCACATGAGCCCGAAAGTAAAGGCTAGCTTCTCACTATGGTGCTTCAGAAGTTCCCTTTTATAATCATCTTCGACATCGTGAAGGTCGTGTTCGACCTGACCTTTAAAACCCAACACCTCCATCTCTTCCAGCAACTTATCGAGCCTCGGATATATTTCCGCAATACGAGGATGCGTTCTTTCCCCAACCATAAAAGAGTGAACTTTGTCTTTAATTTCAATCCAACTTTTACCTCTCTCCTTCTTAGCTTCACTCGTCTTCAGAAGCCTCCTCGCATCCGCAACATCCTTCCACCTTCCGTTCGCAGCATATATGTTCGAAAGCAAAACGTGATTCCCTGCATTGTGAGGTTCGATCTCAAACAGCTTCCTAGCTGCAACCTCTGCCAAATCCACATCTCGATAAACCTTGCAACAAGCTAAAATCGAACCCCAAATTGAGGCTGTAGCCTCGAACGGCATTTTCTCGATTAACTCCTTCGCTTCGTTCATATGTCCGGTTCTACCAAGAATGTCGACCATGCATGAATAGTGAAATACATTAGGGGACACATCATGTTCTTTCTTCATCAAGTCGAAATAAGTTCGTCCCTCTTCAGCCAACCCCATGTGAGCACACGCGGATAACACAGAAACGTAAGTTACTTCATTCGGGTACAAATACGTCTGTTGCATTTTCTCGAATAAAACCCTCGCCTCTAAAGGCCTAGCGTGTCTAGCAAACCCAGATATCATCGTGTTCCACATAACGACATTCTTCTCCTTTGCATCGGAAAACACAGCGTAAGATTCCTTGATACTCCCGCATTTCGCGTACAAATCCACGAGCGAAGAAGCAACGTAATCGTTCGATCCAAAACCCGTTTTACACACGACTGCGTGCAGTTGCTTCCCTTCGATCAAAGCAGCTAAAGCAGAGCAAGAACTGAGAACCGAAGAAACTATGAACGCGTTCGATTCCACACCACTCCTCTGTGCACTCAGAAACAACCTCAAAGCCTCCTCGTAAAGATCGTTTCGAACGAACCCAGCTATCATCGAGCTCCACGCCACGTCACTCTTTCCCGGGGTCGACTCGAACACTCGGAAAGCGTCCTCGATGAAACCGGACTTGGCGTAGACATCGAGCAGGGCAGTGCCCACGTAGGCGTTCGACTCCATCGAGGCCTTGATCGAAAAGGCGTGCAACTGCTTGCCCTCGAACGATAGATTCCTGGAAGCACAAGCGCAGAGCACGCTCGACAGGGCGAACTCGCTGCACCCGGACCCTTCTCTCAGCATCGCCACGAAGAGTTTGAAAGTCGTTCCTTCCTCGTTCGTGGTTTTGCTGTAAGCGCTGATGATGGTGTTCCAGGAAGTCAAGCTTCTTGCGGGCATTTCGTCGAACACCTTGCGGGCGTAGTCGACGGCGCCGCATTTCGAATAGAGGTTTATGAGCATGTTCGAGGTCAGAGTGTCGGATCGGAAACCCGAGTGGATGACCTGAGCGTGACAGCACATCCCCGGCGTGATCGATCTCTGTCTCGCGCATTTTTGAATGAAGGTCTGGTGAATTTGCAGAAGCGTTCTTCTGGAATATACCTGATCAACATGCAGTGGGTCGAACTGAGGAGCGCATATCGACCAAATGCTTCTGCAATTCGTGGCATGAGCTGTATTGATCTTACGCAAAGCTTTCATAAAAATGTTTATCGACTGACACTCCAAGTCCCAACGGACTAGAACTACGAAATTCAATACTCCAAAATAAACCTACCAAAACGAAATTAATTTTAATTGTTTTTTTCTCAATTACAATGTTTTGGGTTTGAATACAATGACCTGTAATTCTCAACCAACTAGCAACCCTTGACCTGGAAGCCAAGTTGCATCACATGAGTGACATTGCTACGATGTATTGTAGCTAAAAATAAACCTTAATTTTGATGGTACTTTATACTATTATCTCCGTTAAATTTAATTATGATAATTATGCATATAGTTGAGATAAAAAGTATTAAG
Organism: Euphrasia confusa; assembly: GCA_954870475.1. NCBI lineage: Eukaryota > Viridiplantae > Streptophyta > Magnoliopsida > Lamiales > Orobanchaceae > Euphrasia > Euphrasia confusa. Next base: position 40,841,453 of record OX940956.1, on the reverse strand, counting down.
TATTTTATCACACAAGATAAAATAAGTAAAATATTATTAAATAAATAAATATTCCGCCTCATTTGAAAAATCAGCAAAAATTCATATATAAAAAATCTGAAATAAATAAATATGACAATTCCACACTTCCTTTCTCCACTTTCCTACACACTAAAATACCGAACAATTTATGTGTTTTAATAACAACAAAATAATGTATGGTGTCCCGCAGAAACAAAAGTAATAAACACTATAAACTACACCAGACCCTATAGGCTACACAGGATGCCTGCTACTTGGACTCACCAAGCTCGGCATCCTTGAGAGGAATCGTCTCAATTCCCTCCTTGAGCAGCCTAAACTCCTCTTCTGTCAGGCTGCTCTTTGCATGAGACGTTAACTTGTTTGCGTGCTTCTCGACTTCCGCAGCCCAGCTGTAAATCACCATTCCGACCACCGCAACCACCATGCCCAATATGTTCTTGAAAGTCAACTCTGAGTCAAACAGCAGCCATCCCAAAGTGAGGACGCATACAGTCTTCATGTGGCCCAGCACTTGGAACGAGACGGCCGAAAAACGCCCGATGCAAAGGTACTGGCTCACGTTGCAGAACACAGCTAGAGAACACGACAAGAGTATGAACAGCTGGAGATTATGAACGATATACATCAAAGTTAGGCATAACTGAAAAATATTTATGATTATTCGTGTAGTCATATGGGAATTGAATGGGTGCTTACAATGACTCCACCGCCGAAATTGTAGTTGAAGATTAATTTCCCAGAGAGGTAGTAGTCGATTATCGGGCCTAGCACGAGGAGAGAGCAAGCTTGAAGCGGAGCTGTTTTGCTCAATAATTCAAATGAGCCAATGGAGTACTTCTTCTGCAAGGAGCCTATGGACTGCACCCAAAGAATTATTCATTGATAACATACATGTCTAACTACAAAAGAGGTATACAGTTCTCACTTATCAGCTATAACAACGGAAACGGAAGATGATGAAATTTAACTTCCTACTATGCTAGCTAGAAACGTTAGATGTCGAATAGCCTACTTACGATTTGCTGAAAAGATGTCGCAAGAACTGCCACGCAAGCACATACGAACCCTTTGAGATTCACTTTGACATCGGTCACGGTGCAAACGCCAACCCCTATAACTACAACCACAACAGCCAATTTAACCTCTTTTGTGAACTTCTTACTGTGAATTATCCATTCCAATACACACACCACTGGAATCATGCTCAGCTTCGAGATCTACACCGAAATCAAACCAACACACAGATTCATCAGGACAAATATAAATTTAAATGTGCAACGACTGTTGTTATACTTAAAATTATTAATGTAAATGACGAATTTCATATACATGTATGTAGAGTTTCATCGAAACCATACTTGGTAAAATCCGACTGAATTTAGCATGAGGCTGAAATTCATCCCTGTGATAGACATATTCGCTACAATTGAGAACCATAGAAGTTCCCAGAAGGGCACGTGCTTCGATGCGGAGAGGCCCGTGGCATTCGATATCATGCCAACGAGGGCGGTGACGGCAAAGTGAAACCCAGTCAATGATGTGGCTGCAGAGAGCATAAAAACGGAACTAGATAAGGTGATTGAAATACAATCTAGGTGAAATCTTCGAAGATAGATTACCCATAAAATCAAATTAATTACAGAGCAATTGAAGTATCTCCCGCAGTAATTATCACAGAAAAATCAGCAACGCGCGCTCACGCAAAATGAGGATAAATAGGGGAAGAACTAACCGAAGGTGAAGCCGTATCCGTTGGAGGACATCAGCTGCTTGTTCGCCATGATGATACCGACGGAGCTGATGACGTTCATGGCCCACGCGCCCATATCGGACACCGCCGCCGACGGCGATTTCTTCTCCGCCTCCATTTTGTTTGCCGACCGCCCACCTCAACTATCTCCCGGAGCAAGTGAAAAAAAGCAAAAGCGCTCACACCTGCTGGTTATCGAACACAGATCCGCCGCCGCCTAATAGTGGAATCACAGATAAGTAAACCAGTCGCCGCTGCCACCGCCACCGATTGTGATGATGGCGATCAATTGATGACAGCGGGAATGGGCTGTGCTCCTTTTGTTTTCTTCTGCGTCTCCTATGGAGGGGAAAAGCAGATCTGGGTGTCGATTCGTGGAGTGAAGATGAAGGAGAATTTATTTGAGGAATTTACACACTTTGGTAACAACGGAATATTCTCTTTTTTTCTCATTTATATTATAGATATAAAAGAAGTTCAAAATAGCCTCTCATAATTAAAAATTATTCCTATATTTGCTAGTAATTAAGATTAGTATATTAATTAATTTTTGAAAATTTTGAATTTAATAAAAATATATAAATGAGATCTTATATTCAATTGGAATAATATTTTAATATTTCCACGAATTAAAGCAGCAACCTATATCGGGCATTCGTAGATTTTTGAAACAGATGTGATTAACTCAAGACTACCGATAAACACTACGAGCCCATGAGGATGTTTGCATAATTCAAATCAACACTAGGCAATTTACCAAATCAATCATAGTATCTCTGTCTAGATCCAGAAAACATAAAGTTCAGATCAAATATATTTCGCCTGTGCTTTCACGATTAAACATGGAGCTAGAATTCATCAAGATTTCACATATCAAACAATCCTAAACAAATGAAACATCTACATGAGCGATCCAGCTGGGCTTAACTTTGACCCACCTCCATCTCCACTGATCAAAATCGGAGCCGAGAAAGGGATATACCTATAGATATATATATAAAGTAAATAATATTAGAATTTAAATAATGAATATATTAAAGAATATTTAGATATTAGATGTCGGTATAAAATATTTACTTGCGTATTCATTGCGGTAGATCATCCCCTGCCTATATATAAAGTAAATAATATTAGAATTTAAATAATGTTATATATTTAGATGTCGGTATAAAATATTTACTTACTTCGTTGACAGAATCCTGCGGTAGATCATCCCCTGCCTATATATAAAGTAAATAATATTAGAATTTAAATAATGTTATATATTTAGATGTCGGTATAAAATATTTACTTACTTCGTTGACAGAATCCGAATCCTGCGGTAGATCATCCCCTGCCTATATATAAAGTAAATAATATTAGAATTTAAATAATGTTATATATTTAGATGTCGGTATAAAATATTTACTTACTTCGTTGACAGAATCCTGCGGTAGATCATCCCATGTCTATATACAAAGTAAATAATATTAGAATTTAAATAATGTTATATATTAAAGAATATTTAGATATTAAATGTCGTATAAAATATTTACTTACTTCGTTGACAGAATCCTGGACGCATCGCAACTGCTTTGCCCTTAAAAAATTAGGGGTAGTGCCGGCCACTATTGCGTAAGAGAACATGACTCCATCTACATTAGTGTGCAGACACGTTCCTAGGGACCCTATCGAACCTATTGGCGCATGGCAGTTTTGAAACCAGGTATCGACAGATATCCGCGATGGCATGTAAACTAGATAGATGGTGATCGTATTGGACTCGTGAAGCCATAATATGGACTTCCGAGTGATTGATTGATCAATGTACCTGTATAAATAAATAATAAAATTAAGTAAATAAATAAATAATAAAATTTAGTAAATAAATAAATAAAAGAAATAAAACTACTTACCAGTATAAATACTGGCCGAGATCGTAAGGACAGAAAACATGTGTCTTGTTCATAATGAAAATGACACTGTTACTTTGAAAAAGTAGGGCTTGATATTCAAGATCATCCGTGATAGAATTGTTGTATATTCGTGTACATCGTCCCTTCCAAAGATCGTATACTGTAATTATTTAAAAAAATAAAAGTGAAATTAAAATTAATTTAAAGTGAAATTAAAATATTTTAAAAAGTAATTTCATTATTAATACTTACCTTTTACTGGACCTCCGCTATAGGGATCATTACGGCAGCACGTCATCATTGCTTCCTCAACTATATCCTTGTCCCATTTCATCGATCTAAATTTAAATATAAATAAAATTATATTTAATTAATTAATAAATCTTAAAATATATTTTTTTACTTACCCTCTTATATGTTGTAACCCAGCGAGGTGCCCTGATCCGTGGCCTATCAGGTTCTGTGTAAGTAAATTTTTGGGTTTAGTATACCCATCCATTATTTCAATAACGTGAAACACCTGAAAAAAACAATTTCAAATTAAATCAAAACTCAAATTAAATCAAATCTCATGAGTAAAATTAATGTAAATAATAAGTTATATAGAGTACCTCTTCCTGCTCTACCCAAGCGATTATATTTATCGAGCACTTGAAGTCTACGTGGGCAAGTGGATTGAGTACTTTTAAGTAATCAAGACCAATTTTCCCTATCTCGATTATATCCATACCTTTAAGTTTTTTCTTGTGAATTTGGTTCCTGAGATAAAATACCAAATCACCACACCTCTGTGCATCACCGCATAATGTAGCATATATTCCGGCGGTGGAGAGGGGAAGAAACTTCTCTTCATCTCTTGACCATAATATCTCATGGTATGTTCTGAAACTGAAAGTTGGATCCACTGCACAAAGCACAAAAAATAATACATTAATAATATAATTAAGAATAAACCATGTAAAAATTATATATATATCACACCTTTGTATACTATGGTGCTTTGTGAATCCGCCCCAATAATCAGTCTATCACCTGATAGGCGATATATTATGATGGATGTGCCTTTCGTGGGTAGTTTTTCACCTAGGGGCGAGGTTAAAATAGGCCTGCACAAAGTAAGAGGTGTTAACAATTCAACAAGAAGTATCAAATTAAAACTGCTCTAGAATAAAAGGAGATTACTTTAGTTGTGGTGAGTCCAAGTAAGGTATGTCACTCTTGGAAGAGCCTGACCCTTTTGCATGTATCAAATCATAACAATGTTATTTAATTATGTCACATGCATTGTATATCATATGATAAGAGAACTTAATTGATATATATTACCTGTGTCAGTCGTAAAATACGGTTGTTCGTTTAAGAGCATAGGAAGTAGTCCTGCTCCAAGCCTTTTTACCTGGTAATACAGAAAAAGATGCCAGATCAGTCAAGGGTTTTGGACCCTTAGCGATAAAATAACTAAGTTAAACAAGTACCGACGGATACTTTTGAGGTTAGATTATCACGAACCTCGGACAAATTTAAATGTCCAGACATGAAACCATTATGAGGCTCCACCACAGCTTCCAATCCTCCATTATCGACAATATTGGCATCAAATGTCCCTGCTCCAAGCCTTTGTATCTGCAGGTAATACAGAAAAAAGATGCCAGATCAGTCGAGGGTTTTGGACCCTTAGCGATAAAATAACTAAGTTAAACAAGTACCGACGGATACTTTTGATGTTAGATTATCACGAACCTCGGACAAATGTGAATGTACAGACATGAAACCATTATGAGGCTCCACCACAGCTTCCAATCCTCCATTATCGACAATATTGGCATCAAATGTCCCTGCTCCAAGCCTTTGTATCTGCAGGTAATACAGAAAAAAGATGCCAGATCAGTCGAGGGTTTTGGACCCTTAGCGATAAAATAACTAAGTTAAACAAGTACCGACGGATACTTTTGATGTTAGATTATCACGAACCTCGGACAAATGTGAATGTACAGACATGAAACCATTATGAGGCTCCACCACAGCTTCCAATCCTCCATTATCGACAATATTGGCATCAAATGTCCCTGCTCCAAGCCTTTTTACCTGCAGGTAATACAAAAAAAAGATGCCAGATCAGTCGAGGGTTTTGGACCCTTAGCGATAAAATAACTAAGTTAAACAAGTACCGACGGATACTTTTGACGTTAGATTATCACGAACCTCGGACAAATGTGAATGTACAGACATGAAACCAATATGAGGGTCCATCACAGCTTCCAATCCTCCAACATTACCATTCAGAAACTGAATGAAATAACAACTATTACTGTCAAATTGCAAGATTGCATTCTGTAATGTTGTAACAATGATCAACTTAATTCGACTAGCCTAATAAGTCCATAAACCACAAACGAATAACCTATATTAAGAGAAAAAAATTCAACCAATTTGTTTCACTGATCTAAAAACAGAAATAAAAACAGAGAGTAGAGTACTACTAATTTAGTACTAATTTTACACTGCAGGATTACCAGATTCATCACGTCAAACAGAGTCAAACATCTAGTCAATCCATAGCGCTACAGTTAATTGATGAAGTTGAAATTCGAATTGCGTTAGAGAAATAGCGAGTACACGCTACAGTTAATTGATGAAGTTGAAATTCGAATTGCGTAGTAAAAAAATTCAGTCAATCCATATCAGTCGTACAGTTAATCGAAGGAATTGAAATTGGCGATAGAGAGACGGATATTATACCGGCATATTCCTCAGATCCCACTCCATCAGCGGCCTTCCTCTCACGTTTCTCTCCATGTGCGATGGGGCAATTGTCCAGAAATCCACGATATTGTTGAAGCCAGCGTCGTACATCTGGTCCGACAACCCCAAGTTCTCGCACGCAGGCACCAAAATACACCCCTCCGACGCCGGAGATTCAGAGGATTCCGGCCGATTAGAAGGTGGCGGCGGAAGAGACGGGATGAGGCTTGCGGCAAAATCTCTGGTTTGTGACCCGTGGGCGTAGGATCCGCAGTAAAATCGATCCCAATTCTCTCTGATCGGATTTTGCTTCATGTCCATTTTTTTTAGACTGCATGAAATGAATGTGCAGGTGTGTATGTGTTTATATATATGTGTGTGTGTGTGTAGAGCATGTGGGTTGTGCGCTTTCTGTGTTTTCAAACTAAGTTCAGTTAGCATTAACTATTATTTGTTAGGATTAACCGTAATTAAGTTAGAATTAAGTGATACTGGGCATTAGTAAATATTGAAGATTTTGTGATTTTCTGGAACCATTTTTACATGTCAAAGGTAATCTGACACGGCCAACAAATGTGTATACCCGTCAAGTATTATAAAGTGAGCTAACGATGTCGTTTCACTTTATTACCGATGGTCATACCGACTGTAAAATAAACCCTCATAAAACGAGTTTTCTCCTTCGATTTCATTACTCACAGGAGGATTATTGATCTAGTGTCACTATTCAAAAAAATGCCTGATTGCGACGGATGTTTTACAAAGGATCCATCACACAGTAGCTTACTTGAGACAGAGTGTGTCCTACAATCCAAATTAATATTTAAACTTTTGTTTTAATATTACTTGTGACAGTTATACTATAGAACGTCCGTCGCGAGTGGAATATTTAATAGGAGCAAAACAAGCTGACGATGCTGCTAAAAGGAACTAGTGATGATGTTGTAGCTGATGTAGCAGGTTTATGTGTAATGTAGTAATTCCGATGTGAATTAACATATATTGAGTGATTAATATAGGTGGGTGATGTAGTAATTAATGGTATTGGTATCGTTTGAGTTGGGGTATTTTTTTTTTCTTTTCCAAATTTTAGTTGATGAAATAATTAAGTATATGTTAACTTATATTGAAGTTATACCAACAAGTTTTTGTCGATACAAACTCGATTATCGAAAAATTAAACGTTGAATTCGATTTGCTGCTGGTCGAATAACGAAATACGAAAGACACAACAATTTGCAGAGGGCAAAGCAATAAAACAGCTGCTGAATTCTCTATTTGCATATTTGGAGCTAAGGTATTCTGGATTTCAGAATGTGCTCGAGTGGAAGGATTTATAGTCGGCTAATTCTGCGCCGTCGACACAATCTCAGATCTTGCCTTCAGCGTATATATACTGTATATGGCGGTTGGCAACAGAACTTAAGGGTTCTGAGTCTCCTCATCCGGCAGATCATCCGTTCTCGAGCTGCTGTGCTCGTCTGGCTTCATATACGGCCTCTCAAAGTCTCTGGCAGCAGCAGGATCCATCACTAATTTGCTCAGTTTTTGGTCCTGCCAAACAATAAATAAAAACAAGTTTTATGCATTCTAAAACTGCATTTTTTTTCTCAATATTTACTACTGGAAAACTCAGAAGTCAGAATTGTTACATATTCGAGTTTTTTTGTCTGATCAACTTACATTTTGCAGTGCTTCGAGCTTCTTCTGCAGAGCTTCATGTTCCGCCTGGATACGGAATGGAACTCCATGCTTCTGGTAAACGTTATTTTGAGCCAAGTCTTGGTCAATATCACTAGTGGTGGTTGCGAAGGGATGGTTTGCTGGAATCCACCTGATGGTATCGGGGTCCACATCGGGAGGTGCGGACTCTCCTTCCTTGAGGAACATTGTTGGTCTCTTCCACTGATATGCACGAGATCTTCGTCTCTGGTGTGTTGTTTGGATCTCGTCTGTAAGAGTCACTGGAGCCAGACGGTACACTTTTCCACCCATCTCGACAGTTGAATTGCTTCTGCTCACTTTCACCATCGGGTTATTGAATGGGTCTTCGTACTTGAGAGGTGTCGAGCTGCGTGAAGAAAGAATTCACTGATCAAATAACTAAAACTGCAAAACTGCATAAAATCCGAAAAATAAAATGCAGAAATTATTGGAAAACCAAAGTATTAGAAAATCCATTAATCATCAATTTTTAGATCACGGTGAGTGACAATTTAGAATCGTACATGCCTCTTCTATCTGATCTAAGCTGTCCACGACGAACAAGATCAGCTACAGAGCCCGGATGACTGGACTTTGACTTCCTTGTTACGAATCCTCTAACTAAAACAGCTAACACGGAGGCCGCAATGCATAATCCAATCGTGAGGTTCACACCAGAAAGTTGTTTCCCAGTCTGCCAAAACAGACGAAATTTAAATAATCATAACATCGAGACTAATATCTCATACTGGAATACAAGCACAACAGTCACATCCGATCATCGAAATCTAGGAGTATAAAAAACACTTAACCCACTTATCGTTATAGATCAACAACCTCCCAACCTACATATGAAGGACCAGAGTCGTCATTTTTCAAAAATCTTCGAAGAGCATTCAAATAATGGATGTAATTTCCAGTGCTATAACCATAAGCTCAAATTAAAAAAATTCAAATGCTTAAGGGCAGCAAAAAAATCTACCGAGAATAGAACCGCGGGGAGAGAGCTGATCGACTCTTGCAATTCGGCGACTAAGCTTCGATTCGGTTTCTCGGCATTATCCTTCTTCGACTTGCTAATAAAAACGGCGTCGTTCTGGGAGCGCTTGTTGCTATCGGAATCCACTGCGTTCACCGCCAGCTTTCGACTCCGAACTCTTCGATTCCGGCTCGCAAAGTTACGGCCCGTTCCCAATGCCGACCGAAATCGATGTTCATCGGGAAAACTTTCAACCTGCATTTCACGAAATGATTTGATTCATAAAACAGACAAATGGAACTGTGAAAATGCGTTAGGTTTTTTTACTTACGGAAAGTGACGATGCCGCATGAACAGTATACACATTTAAAATTGAAGCCATGTCGGGAAATTTTACTGTCACGGGGAATGGAAAATCATTCTGGCGAATTGGGGAAAAATTAGGGCAAAATTGAGCTGAATTAGGGATCGAGGAGGCACATGACGAAGGGGCTTGGTGCCACATGTCATGTCATAAACGAATTCATGTTTGCGATATATTGGGCTGGTTTTGGGCCGAACTAAGCCCAAATAATCATTATTTTTCTTCTGCTCTTTTTATAATTTGTAAAAAAATAAAATAATCGAGTACTGTACTATTTTAGAAGAGCAAATATATGGGAAGTAGTACTTTCAAAGTAGTAGTAAGAGGGAAAATAAACCATTATCAAAATGGAACATTTTTAATTGTTTTTTTTTTTTTTTGAAATGATGAAAAAGGTAGACCATGTTCTCCTCCTAGTCCTATATGATCTAATCAATAAAATCAATCAAAGTAGTGAAAGTACCAACACATTTCAATATGTTTGTGATACTACTAGTTGACTTTTGAATATTCTATATTTCTATTGATAATTTAATTACCTTTTCTCTTGATATATAAATTTATAAATTGACATTTTACTTTACAAATTTGATGAAAAATTATTTACAATTGCACATCAAAATACATTTTGAGTACCGATTCAAATTGTTTTTTTTTTTATAGTGTTTGTTGATGGAGAGTATAATACCCCATATATTAAGACATGCAATTTATTGCACCTAAATATTGTAATATATTTTGGATTCTGTATGTCTAACACTAAATTAAACAACATTTCCAGCGTTGTTAGTGGAGATGGCAGTGATGGTGGAACTCTTAAGAGGCCCCTCCATCTTTGTGTACTTGGACGATTCATATTTAAAGGGAATCAAAATGCTATGCATACTAAAGGGAATACAACCCTTATGTTTTTTATTTTCCCTAATTAAAATAATCACATAAATGATCAATTATTATATACTGTACATAGGGGTGGGAACGAGCCGAGCCGAGCCGGGCTTTGCTCAAATAGGCCTAGGCCTGATGTGAAAATTTTGGGCTCAAGCCTGGCCTATGGCCTATCATATGCTTTTTTAAGAGGTTGGGCCTGAGCCTTTTTATTAAATATGCCCGGCCTGAAAGCCTTTTATAAGCCTTTTTCAGCACAATTAGAACATGATTTAATGGATAAGTCCCAAAATTTAATTAAAAATATTAATTTTAAATTTTAAATGTTATTTTTAACTTTTAAGTGAACAACATATTATAAATACAAAATTATTTAAAATATATTCTTCAATCAATACGAATAATCATATTTCATTATTTCACTCTTCAACTATAATTATTTTTTGCTAAGGATGTAGGATAACATTTGTTAATAAGTACATACAAAAATTAAAACTAAAAACAATTGTATTTTTCCATATAAATTTAAGTATAAAATACACTTTATGAATAATATATATATATATATATATATATATATATATATATATATATATATATATAAATAGGCCGGGCCTGATAGGCTTAGAAGGCTTAAAATAAAGCTTAAGCTTGGCCTTTTTATATAAACAAGCTTTTAAAAAAGCTCGAGTCTGGCTTGTTTATTAAACGAGCCGAGCCGAGCCGAGCTTTTGTAGGTCGAGCCATAGGCCCCTGTCGGGTAGCCTGGCTCATTCCCACCCCTAACTGTACTTAAGCAAAATGCAAAACATTATTTTTATTAAGTTAAAAATAAAAATAAAAGTATATTTCAAAAAAAATTAAAAATAGAAATAAAAAAAAAATGTTAAAAGTATAATTATAATTGACCATCAAATTAATTACATTGGTGGGATGATGAGAGTAGTTAATAATGTCAAATGCAATTATACATGCTATATATAGGTTATAGGTATCATAGATAGTTTGTGAATGAATTGTTGAAGTTATGCTCCCGAATACATGCGCACGGGTGCAAATCAACCGAATTTGATATTTGGATTCTCCAATAGTCTCTATATAAGAAGCAATCTAATATTATTTGAAAAGACGAAGGGAAATATTTGAGAAATATACATAATTTCGTTCTGTCAATTTGTTCTTGACATAATATAAAATTTTCTTATTTTTCCTATTTCCTTAAACTGTGTGACGAAAGGAAATTAAAATAAGTAGCTCACGTTGTACTCTCGGAAATAAAACGAAATTATTTCAAGAGAATGAAATGGTTTACTTAAATTGTCATATTTGTTAAGAAACAAAGATTTAAAATAAAATATTACAAATATACTTACATTTGTTCCGTACTTAGGTCACACTTATTTTGTAAATACATTAGCATCTTAGCATATGTAAAAAGGGGAAAATTAATCATTCTCTAATTTCTAATCTAAATTCCTCACGTAATAGTAATCTAATGCAATCACGGCAAGAAGGAATTCCCATGCCTATCTATTGTCTCTCCGGCGGCTGAGCAGGCGGTCGCCGGCAAGCTGCCGCACCTCTGACACCTCTCCGCCTGCAAAATCCGGCGACACGACGGGCACGAGGAGTGGCAGCCCAGCCACGTGTCGATGCACGCGACGTGGAATCCATGGCCACACTGCGGCAGCACTCGGATCTGCTCGCCGGCGGCGAATTCCGACAGGCAAATGGCGCAGTCGGAGAGCCTCGCCGCGTGCTCTCTGCTCTCGCCGTAGGTCGACTTCGGCAGAGATTTCATCACCTTCTTTTTCAGGCCTTGGTTGGCGGCCGCCGGCGGTGGCGCGGCCGAGTCTCTTCCGGCGAGGCGGCGGATCCAGGCGCAGCGAGCGACGCAGGCGAGTCCGATCACGCAGATTAGGGCGCAGAAGAGGGCGGCGATGATGACGACGAAGTCGGCGTCCAGAGTCTCGAATGTCGGCGAGATTGATTGGTGCGGCGGCGGCGGATTTAGGCCGCCGGCGAGGATACGTGAGCGGGCGGTCATGTAGAGACTAGAGAGAGAGTTTCTGTTATGAATTTGGGGTTTAGGCTGTGGAATCGGTTTCGAGGTTCTTATAGAGGGAGCGATTTGTAAATACCCGTTAATAGTGATTACATAAATATTAAATATATTGGGGGTGTTTTTGATAATATTAAAAAATGCCACAAAAAATGAATGTGATTATAAAAAAATAATGTCAAATGTATTTTACTCTGTTAAATGATTATAAAATGTATTTTCTCACATAAATTACTACAACAAATTTAGTAGTATTAAGTAGTATAATTATACAGTAATAATCTTAAATCTATGATTGGGTTCAAACAAAGGCCTATGTGTCGTAACCCAGGTATGTTAGTGATTTGCTAATAGTAATAATCCACTTTAATTAGGTCGAATCTTTAAAAAGTATGTTCAGGTTCATTGTCTTTGCGAAGAAATCATGATTCCTGAAGAAAGTATGAACTTACCATGTATGATATCCTATATCATCCCAAAAGGATAACAAATCAGGTATGCCAAATGAAAATGTAAGATTATCAAAAGCGTGTTATAATAAACGGACATTTGTTATTAATCAAAAACATAGGTTGAATTAGTGAGGTCCTGTTACATCCAAGGTGTAAGCTCTGATAATCTGAGTTGGTTGATTTGCACAACGACGATTATAAGATAAGGTTAGGGTAGGGAATGAGACTTGACAACCCGTCTCATTGTACATATTGATTGATAACGCCTTCAAATCGATTGAACATCATCAAACTGTTTGCAACAATAATTAATGCTAGAGGAACAAGACATATCATCTGACTGCAACAAGACATTAACACTCATCAGTGACTATGCGAAAAAACTAGGTAATAACGTAAAAAAATCGGAACTGTACCCAACAAAACTCGTTTTAACACGGACAACTAAGCAGCGCAGCTCGAGACATTACAACTCATCAGTCACTATTCGAGACTCAGCATATCGATCCAAGCTGAACAGTGTAAATAAACTAGTCATCAGACAAGTTAGTCCTACATTAAACAAGTTTAGAAGCAGAATATATATTGAACTGTAACAAAGTTATAACAAGAGAAAGACAGCCACAAAATCCACTTCATTTTTTCTGTTCTCTTCCCAAATCGTATGCTCACACTCGATCTCGAACAAGATATTTTGTGATCGTCATCTTGATTGTAAAAAGCTATCCAGTGATAATAAGAAGCCCAATCAAAACCTACACACATCAAACTCAATCAGAAACAAGCAGATTAAGCCTTTATTAAAAGCTAAAAGTTTGGCATAACCACAAGAGACAGGTATTGCAACTTGAACAAGGATAATAAATAAAGTCATTGCGAATATTTTTCACTGAACATTGTATTACCTCAAATTATTTTATTCCTTATTTCTTCCAGCTTTTTCAAAATCTCCCCTGGAGTTCTATCAAGCTCCTCCGCAATTTTACGTTGCATGTCCATAGGCAAAGTTGGAAACTGTTCACATAAATCCCCGTCAACCACATCCTGCAAAATTATGGCATAGATTCATTTCATCAGAAATTGATAGAAAGCTTAATAGAAGAAACAACATAAAAAAAGGAATTTTAAGAAAAAGAGATGAAATTGCATCCACCAATATAATAGACTGAACTTCAGATGATGCCTGATACAGTAGAATAGCAAAGATCAAGAAGAACGCATTGCTACATTGATATTTTTTTTTCATAGCATCCCAACATAATCCAATCCCATAATTGTTTCACAAATAGCGCCCTCTATGGTTTTTTTCAAGTGTATCTATAGTATTCAATACTAAATTCCCTCCTTCCTAGTTCCAACATCCCCTCAACAATACAAGTAAAAAATGAAGACTCGTTTTTATGCAAGTTAAAAATAAGGCAGTTATGAATGAATATTCAATGCATTAAACATTTAAACCATTTATTCAAGAATCTCAACAACGAGCAAGGAGAAGTCATCACAACAGCTTTACTGAGTACCCAAAGGGTGGCTCACCTTGACAGGAAAGTAGGAAGATCTGTAGACCATGTGGTCTCTTCCACATAAAGGAGGATTCTCCTGCCGCATGTGCATCTCCAGGTGAGAGAAAAAATCAACATCATCACGTGATGTGAAGGGAAGAAATGCCCCCAGACTCCCCATCACGGTCCCATAGATTAAGCACTCTCCACCCCCGGGAATCAAAGACGCCTTGTTCAAGCAAGTGATGACATCACCGACGTGAAATTGGACAATCTCCTCTACTTTGTTTGGGGCTCCATTCAGCTTCCCCTGCTCCCACTTTATCTTACCACCAGTTGGATCTTCTTCAATCTCATCCGACACGTCCTGTGGTAACCGCACAAAGTAAATATTCCCAAATTTGTCAGAACCAGCCATGGTGTCAAAATCTACGTGGTGTGCTGCAGTAAGCCATCTTGGAACAGTGTCATCCGCGAATATGTACAGCTGATTTTCATCTGGTCTATACTTGCAATAGTGGAAAGACTGTTCAAAATAAACAAAACCAGTGAACAACTGAAGTACAATAGTGGAAAGACTATTGGAATACAAGGTTCCTAAACATATTGCAGAACTTCCTTGCTCTTGTAACTTAAACGAAAACTGATTAAGATACAAGAAGTCAATATCTCATTACTGAAAACAACATAAGTAAATATATAGTTATTCCTACAGAAAGGATTCTTTTGGATATAGGAAAATTAAAAGTTTGAGCATCTTTGGCAAATTAAGTAGAACCAAAAGTTTTTTTTATAAACCAGAAATTCTAGAATTACATTATTATCTCTACAGATTATATCCTCACCGAAACACCATTCACCATCAAGAAACACCAAATGACAACCAATTTTCAACACATTCAGTTTTTTACCTGGTAGCTTAATATGTAGACAGAAAAAAAAATTCAAATGATAGTTCAATTTCAATAATTGAACAGCTTTATGCAATGCTATTTGATGACCAAAAGGAAAATTTCAAAAAATTCCTATCAGGTCACTATATTTAATGGAATACAAATATAAATAAACATTTTCAACACACTTAATCATATTCCATTTTTGTCAAAAGACTAAAAACAGATCTATAAAAAGCAATGACAATCTATTCAAATAGTCAGCTATCTATAATGAGAAGTAAAAGCAATTGCTAATGGCAAACACATACAAAATCTAGATGCTCAGAGAACATACCTCTTGCATATCACCAACGTAAATCCGATCACGATAAGTGTGAATAGATGTGATAGAGTTGGGAAACAACTTATTCTCACACTTTCTGAGCAATCTCCTTTTCCCCAAATCATATAATCTAAGCACAGGTCCTATCCCTGCCAGCAACCTTCCCTTGAACTGGCACAGCGCAAGAGGAACACCCTCTACTTGTGTCTTGTGCAAAAGTTCAAGGACCTTTCCATCTTCCTTAAACCTATATATATGGATAAACCCAGACTCAAAAGACCTTTTGGGCCAAAACTGGAGTCCTTTTGCTGTACCCACCGCTAAAAGTGTTCCATACTCCTTATCATGGAAATTTACAGTACACATGCTGAATGCAGCCTCATTATCCTGAAGCTCCAGTAAACAGGTTGTTTGTGTTGTCCTTGGATCCAGAACTCTGATGCAAGAAACCCACTTCCCTGATTCCGCCTTTGGATAACCATACTGCTCATCAGAAAATGGGTTGGAGCTATCTTCGCCATCTCCATTCTCCACCTGATTCGTGTTTCCATTTTCCTCCATTCCAGCTGCCTCAAAAGACTCTTTTTTCGCAGCTTCACGCTCTTCTGCTGTGAATGCACCCTGATCACTCTCGATTGTTACCAACAGCTTCCTTTTAGGGTGAAGTACAAACTTTCTTGGGGTATACCTCAAAGGTATAGATGTTTCATTGAACGATTCTCCCAGCCTCTCAATGAGAAAAACTCTCAAAGCATCCCCAGCTACAGAAACGACACCTTCCGCACACTGAACTGATGAAAAGGAAGCAGCATACTCAAGAGTTTCATATGACAGAGGGGTCAGGAGGAAGTGCCCTTGGTGTATATAACCTAGCCAAGGTCTACTTGATAAGCAAAGCATAGCTCTACGTCCTCTCACGGCAATCGAAAACAGTTTTGGTGCTCTGAGTCCCAGGAACCGAGAGCGGGCATCTGAAAGCTGGCCAGTCACCATATCCACCACTGTCCTGAATAAAACTCCATTTTGTAGACCAGCATTTAGAAAGAGGTTAGCAGGGTGATCTGCTCCATCCTCCCCTCCAATAGACGCCTGAACCTCAAGGAATAGGAGAGATTCCGGAGGAGATGACACACTCTGCAGACTTAGAACTTGCATACAATCATCAGGATCCAAAGATAATATGCGTATAGTATTGTCATAAGATCCAACAGCAAGAAAGCGTGATCTCCGCCTTCCCTCAGGAACAGGGGCAATATCCAAACAGGCAACATCCCCTGACATTTCGTGCTTCTCAACCTCCATCAGCTGCCCAGTCATATCAACTTCAAAATATATAAGCTCCCCTCCACTCAGGGCAATGACAACCTGAAGCCTATTAGACCCAACTTTAACAATCGTTCTCTTCCCAGGAGTTCTCCACTCATTAATACGCCCATCTTCTCTGATATGTCGTATACCACTCGGGTGGACTTGCATAAGAGAGTCATCCCCAATCAAGGAAACAGAAAGGGAAGGTGTCGTGTCAAGAAAACCACTATCACTAACTTCCTCAACTGTCTCCCCGATGGAAAGTACAAGAGTCGCATTTGCAAAAGACACAACTATATATGCGTCAAATTCATCATTGATGTTCTTTTTTACAGTCCACACGGCACTTGGAACACCAGGTAACGGAGACACCGCCATCTCATTAATAGCCAAACCGGTCCTCAATATTCGTAGAGATGAACGAGGGCCTCGTCCACAGAGCGAGAATATCTGAGGGGTTTCTTCCTCAAAAAGATTAGAAACTTTCATGTCCATAATTGGCATCAAACTCTCAACAAGGTCGGTTCTTACTAGATTCTTTAGCCTCCTTGGCTGGAAGAAAACAGGCTGAAAACCTTCTTCAGTCTCCATCAGTGTAGCCGACGAGGCCTCTACATCTGGATCATCTCCTATGGCCTGAAACTGATACAAGGCATGGTTCCCAAACTCTGATGCAGCAAACAGGAGCCCTGACTTCAGTACACACAATGAAGAAGTCACAGGAATAGTATCAAAGTATTTAATCTTCAGTTCTTTCACTCTGTCATTGTCATGATCTAATGTCACTCTAAATATATCCCCATACTCAGTTTGCAGAAGGAAGAAGAACATTGATTTCTGCTTATGCATAGCAGCAGAAACAATCAAGACCCCGCGCTCGGCTGGCAAGTCCTCACGTCTCGGAATAACTGCCCTCACATCCGGATGCCCCTGATTCTTATATATAACGAAATTCTCAGCGCACACAAGAACACCACTTGGTCCATCCCCACCACCCGGCACCATCACAAGCAAATTAGCACCATTATCAACCTGCTCGGACCATTTCCTTGAAACATGGTTAAGACCTAAATCCAATTCATAAAAGGTCAAATGCTTCTGTGCCTCGTTGGCAGCCTGTACAGTGGGGTCCTGGTCAGCCTCGGAATAATCCAATTCTATAGCTGCAAATATTGGGTTATCGAAACCACAATCCACCCCACAAATCGAATAAACTATCGTGTAGCTCTTATGTGCCTCTAGAGGAGACGAAATAGTCAACCTAGCTGCAGAATCCCTGTTCAAAACATACACAAGCTTCTGCTTCTCGCAAGCCCCAACCATTACAGCTCTGCCCTTGGGGTCAACGGCCAAGTACTGGCCAGGGACAATCCTACGGCATCCGGATTTCCCAAATGTTTCCTGGTGAATTTTTTCGAAACTATTCTTTTCTTTATTGTATTCCAGGATGACAATGCGTCCGGAATCTGAGCCGACGACAATGTAATCCTTCTGGGCGCCGGTTAGCCGAAATTGAGCTAGAGATCGAATAGCGCCGAATATTTCCACAGATAGAACAGATTGGAGTTTACCTTCTTCGTCGGGGCGGAGGAGGTCGAGGACTTTGCCACGCGCCACCACGATTTCTTGATGCTTTCCGCCGGAAAAGCTGCCGTTGATGGCGCATAGTATACCGGTGGCCTGCTGAAGGGTTAGGCTGTACAAGTACATTGCGACGAGGAAAAGTTGAGCTCCAGTAACTGGTGAAGAGGAGCAGTAGGGTTTAGAGGAACCCTAGGATTTGGGAATGGGGAGTTGGGACTGGGTAGTGCGCGAACAAAGTTGAAGTTGATTGAAACTTGAAAGGGTTTGTAAGTTATTATCAAGGTTTTCTAAAATTGCACATTGGCCCCTTAAAATATAGATATTTCAATATTTAGTTCATTAGTGCACTTTCTTTTTTATTCATACAGATTATAGATAGACACACCACATAACTTAGTACAGAATACTTTTTAAGAACCAATATAAAAGTGCTGAGAGATTTAATTATCATATAACCCAGAACGAAGAATCAAAGTGCTGAGAGAAGATTTCTGAAGTTCGCGATGATTAACAAGAATATTCGGGCCCGACTCCCTATTAAACATCAGTGTGGCACGACCAATGAAAGCCTGACATGTCGTCTGATTACAGTGTGTGACACATAAAACAAGATAAGACATCAATCATTATTTTTACATTGACGATCACAATCTCAGATGATAGCTTCAATGTCATCCGAGCTGACAGCTGCTCCGTTTGGTGACTCTTCCGAACGCAACTGATTCGAGACATTATCTATAGCCGAGTTCAGCTGCTCAATCTTCTCAGCCAGCTTCTTGCGTTGTTTCTGTTCATATAATTTCCCGACACGAGGTGAGTACACATCAATAACGTGAAAAAATGGTCAAAAACTTGAAATCATGAAGATTTTTTTGACAATTATAGCAATTCTAAATAATACGGAGTACTTGTATGATGGGGTCTATCTAATTAAAGTCAAGTTCCATGGGACAATCAATTCGACTTCTTTTTTTCAGAAACTGTAACTATCTAATCAAATAAAAAGGAAACAATTTATTTTGCAAGGTTTTTCTTACAGAAAATGTTCTTTAGAATAAGCAAGTATAAGAAGGATGCATATAATACATAGCTTTGAACGAACTTCTAGAATAAGGGGAAAGGCCTCCGGTGAAATAAAAAAAGTTGCATACCTCCAAAGCCTTTTCTTCATCATAGATAAATTTGGGCAGTTTTTTCATGAGATCCTTTTTATCAGTTCCAGTTAACGCCTTGCTGATCTGTTGGAAGAAAGAAAAAAGATCAGTAGTAAAACAATAATCGAATATGACTGATAATTATAAATAAGTGGAGTGTATAGTGAAAATTACAGTCTTTTTTGTGTGTGTATCAAATGTTACTTTCGCATTAATGCATCGAAAGATTATTGTTCAAACATTATTATCACCTGAGGTGCATAAACACAGCCAAGTGTGCCCACAATTATTCCTCCTAAAACGAAGCCACCAACAAAGACGCTTGCACCACTCGGCCTTCCACCATCACTGCCATAAATCAACAAAACAACTTCAGAAATCTTCTCACAGTAAGTAGTAGTTAAGATCAAAGGAGTCGCATCCTCGTTCAAAATGAATCACGTGAAATCTGTTCCATCTATATGTTAATGTCATACAGAAAAACTGCAGCACCTGAAGTCACGAACGTTCGTGTACCTGTAACTTGCTTTAACTGCGAGTGCCCTATTCTTAGCAGATGACCTCTCGACGCCCTTGCTACCGAACACCAAGCTGGTGGGCCCCGCACATCGATCCGCCGACTTTGAAGTCGAGCCTGACACAGAAGAAAGGCAAAGCAACCGTGCTCATACGTTCGGCAGCAAGATCTTGCAATTACAGTCTACAGATGTAATCTAACACTTATACATATCATAATTAGGAATAAAACTAGGATTTACAATAACTACAGGATCCAAATGAGAAAAAAATCCATCCCAAATTAACCATAGCTACAATCATCAAGCTTCTTCAATACAGCTCCACAAACATCAAAAACTAGTAAAACCCCCAATTCGATTCTCGTATGAAATTGCCTTGTCAAAAAATATATACGAAAATCTACGAGCAGTACGAAATTCACAAGCACTGATTCTAGGTTTTAAAAAAAAGATCGGAACCCGATAAAATTCCTCGACAATCAAATATCGGAAGAAAAAATCATGGACATATAAATGGGAAGATTTACCTGAGGATAGTGAGATTGCAGAGCTTCTCGAGATCACGACTGAGGTTGAAAGCGTCGTCATACTGGGTGTGGATGTGAGATTGTGAGTACGGCGAAGAAATCGAAGACGATAAATGTGTGTCAAAACTGTTGTACCTTGTGGAGTTGTAGGAGTACAGTTCTTTGTTTTTTTTTTCGTTTTTTTTGTGCAATTAAAATTTAGAAATATATACGAAAAATGTATTTTATTTAAATAAATAAAGGGATTTTTAGAATATTATGTAATGTGCACTTTGGTCCATAATACAACAGTACAATGTTTAATTATATGCTATCTAGTTCAAATAAAATATTACTACTAAAAAACACATTTTTTTTCTTCTTCAAGTTTGATAAATTTACTAATTTTACTCAAAATATTCGTCATCGTAAATTTGGAAGACCATAGAACAGATTACTCGATACCGATATACATGATTTCGACACATTCTGAGACCATTCGCAGCCACCGGAAAAAGGGACAAACACTGTTGTCTGCGGTTAACTCGAATCTTCTGTTGATTTCTCGAGCTCGAGTGTAGCATTAAATCCAAAGTCATTTCCAGGGATAAATGCCTTCTTCAGTTCTTCAGAAGACTGACTGGTGCTGATCTTGTTGTCTTTAACGGTCAGATTTTCCTGGGGAACAATCGATAAAAGAAGTTCAGTTGGGCTACGTTAAAAGATCAGGAGGTTGAAAGAAATGTAACAGGGGCTTGCCTTCTTCACATAACCAGCCACAGTTGAGCTGACGATTTCTTGAATAACGAAACTGATAACCCGGTCTTCACCGAGCATTTGAAGAAGAAAATCCTTTGGAACCTACATTAAACAATTCAAAAGCCGGTGAAAATTACAGATTTTTCATTAGGCCAAGTTCGAAAACAACAGCCATGGTTTTTAGACTTTTCTCAGATTCGCCAAAGTCGATAGAAAGAGAATAGTTTACCTTAGATGTCTTCCCTGCAATAGCCAGCACAGACATGAAAACAGACGTCAATCAGACAATAATAATGGCCGTTTTCTGGAATTTATGTTTCTAAAAAATAGTCAACAGTCGATTAACTTTCAATATGGTAGTGCAACACACTAATAATCACCTCCTTTTTCCCTGCGGAATCCAGGAACTGGCGGAGCTGAGCGGGCTAGGTTTCTCAGAACTTTCTCAAACACTATCTGCGTTTCTTTCCCCGACAAATCCACCCTTACCTGACCCAAACAAATCAAGATGAATAATAAGTGGTATACAATGAAAATCCCATTTTCTCATTCCAACGACAAGCAGGAATTTGTTTCTCAATAAAAAAAAAAAGATTAGAAATTATGGCATTGAACATTAGAAATTTCAGGTGTCGTCTTCTAGTGACAAGGAAGTCTTCTGCACTTATGGGAATACTGAAATTTTAGTTACCTAGAACAAACCTATTCGGAGGAATTATATCCGGTTATCCCTACCAGATGGGAAAAATAGTACGCAAGGGAAGGGCAAGAGAATCTCACTTGCATCTTATCATCGTCTTTGGACTCCACAACTATCTCAACATTTTTTATGGAAAATACACTATCCTTTGGATCTGCAATTGATGCCTCCACACCTGTATTCCCACATCAGGGTTTGTTCACAAACAACGAAAGAAAAAGTAGGTGCTTATAGCTTTATAGTTCTATTCAGGTTGTTAATATTTTTACCTGAGCCAACGGCCGATATAGGCTCAAGTAAAAGTCTCGCACCTGCCTTGATAGTGTTATGGTAAATCGATGACCTGAAATTCACACTAGGTAAAAAAAACGGTAAGGCAACAACAGAACAAAACAAACTAATAGCGAGATTACAGAAACGTGATGCATTTCAGTATGGTAAGGCCCTTGAACAAATCATGTACGGTTTTATCAACAAAAACTAGCTTTATTTTATAGACAGCACACTAATAGTCTAATACACATACAAATAATCCACGAGACAACGGAACATACACAAAACCAACTGTGATAACCAGATGGCATACGATACTATACTTGTTTATGATCAACAACACAAAAAATTATTAATTACCCTCAAAATTCGGACATGCTTCCTACCTTGAGAATGCAACTTTTGTGGCAGAGTAATAGTTCATACAGAGCAAATGACTTTCGGCTTTGACATCATTCGGTAGGATACCTACAGAAACATACTGCGGCGGTCCAAGAGAAAACAGTTTAACACATAGCAACTAAGAGAACCAAAACTTCGATTAACCAGAACCCGGGAAAAACATTAAAATACGCTGCATTCCACGACGGGTTGAGTTCTTTTCAGAGTCGACCCAAGAGGAAATAACCAGGTTTGAATGATAATGAACCATCTTACAAACAGGGCAGATAAAAGAGGCAAACATCAATAACTAGATTTTGCAGAGTAACACATTCACAACAATAATCATAAACCCTTAAAATTAAAAGTTATGATAAATTCACGTGCAGAAGACTAAGCAAAAAAAATTACAGTAAATAATTGTTAGCACAGCCCATTTCCATATTCCGATTTTCACAGAAATTCCAATTCCATAATCACTGTACAAATCTACAGTGTCAAGTATAGCAAGTGAAGAGGAGAGGGGATAAAATATTTAAAAATGGTTTGAAGGAATTACCGCTTGGAGGTGAAATGGTGACGCCATGGCCATAGCTCCCATACGTTCAGACCGAGAGAACGAGAGAGAAGAAGATAATTAAAATAAAAAAAATGAGATATAGTAGTTGCGAGATTGCCGTATAATACGACGTCGTTGCGAGTTGTATATTCAATTATTATTTTATTAATAAAGTAAAGTAATAAAAATTATAAATACAAAAGTTTAGTACTTAATAAAGTAAATAATCAAACTACTACCGTTTCATGACTTTCATCTTCTCGTTCTAAGACCATCAAAAGTGTAAGAGAAATTCTTTAGGAATGTAATAAAACCGAATTCGAACCAGGTTGCAAATACAGAATCGACACGATTGTCCAGTACTCCTATTCAAAATGCAAAAGGCATTCATTGGGAATTCTAAGACCATCAAAAGTGTACGAGAAATTCTTTAGGAATGTAATAAAACCGAATTCAAACCAGGTTGCAAATACAGAATCGACACAGATTGTCCAGTACTCCTATTCAAAATGAATAGTGATAGTGTTGGGAAAAATGTAACAAACGGGTTAGTCAAACCGGAATAAAACAACGATAAAAACGGAAAGTAAAACGGTAGGTTGCTGGCCGAGGCGTTTGCACTTTCCGCAAATCAGTAAAGCCCCGTGTATGCTACGGTTACAGGCTCTCTGATCCCAAAGATACAACGGCAGCGGGGCTCGAACGATTTGCACACTGAATCGAACCCTCGGTTGAACGGAAACGGTGAAAACTGAGCACTCGATGCAAATGATATGATGATATGATTTTTCGTCTCTTTCTCATATGTCTTTTTCGTGCGATTTCTCATGCGTGAAATGATGCATGTTCAAGTCTATATATAGACATCACTCGGGGAGTTACACACCACTCACAGCAGTTGGCGGTTCAGGGCAGTTCCAGGCAGTTCCAGCCTAGTGGAGTTTGACCACTCCTTCTCTAACCGCCCACGTTCAGCAATTAACCCAATTAATTAATTATGAAATTAATTAATATCTTTCAGTTGGGCCGAGCCCAAAGACTTAATATGTGTTCAACTATTGGGTCGATCAAGACGAGCCCAAATACTTCAATCGGATCGTGTCCAAAAGATATAGACCGGTCTGCCCAAACTGGCTCAACTGGCCCAGTTTGCCCAGTTTGCCCCGGGAAGCCCAGGTCCAGCCCAGAGTCCAATTGACCAAATCACCAAGGAGCCAGGACCAAGCCCAAGTCCGAGTCCGAGCCCGAGCCCGAGCCCGAGCCCGAGCCCGAGCCCGGGACGGGACGGGACGGGACGGGACGGGTCGGGACGGGACGGGTCGGGTCGGGGCGGGGCGGGGCGCGCGCGTGTGGCCTTTGCCATGTACCGCTAAGGGTGCATGGACTTAGTCAACTTGTTGAACACTCATACTCTCTTATCACATTTAAAGAGATATGACTTTTGGTATTCTTCCAATGTGGGATAACATTTATCCCAACAAAATAATAATTGCTTCATTCACCAAAGTAGTATTTATGGCAATCTTCAAACATTTATTTCTCACTCACCGATTAACGGATTTTGACGAAATAAAATACCACGATTACCTCGTAACACGGAGATAATAATTGTAACGATTAAACTCGAAATCGAATACATTTTTATTGCCATAAAAATTACACAACTTTGGTCAAAATACATGAATTATTTAAAATAATTCCAACAATCCCCCACATGAGTGAAATCAATGCAAATGCCATGAATGCAGACTCTTGTGCTCGGTTCTCGGAAGGATCTATTGCTTCTGGAAAGGTAGCTTGTGGCTTTGAACCTCCCTTAGTGAAAATCATCGGATGTACTGGCGGCCTAGTGGACGCTATGCCTTGAACTATTCCTCCGTAGTGTACACCGAGTCAATGATAGTCACACAATAAATCCCTATCAGTTTCCATTTCTCTGTTGTGTCCGTTTTAGGCCCTGGACAACTCTTTGGATTCATAAATGTTTACATTTTGAAGCGGCCTCTACTTCACATTTATATAGGTGACCTCCCAGCATGAGTACCCTGAAATACTCCACCTTTCCGAGGTGTGGGATTCATTAAAAGTCTCAACGACTTAGCCTTTACCACATTTCAGGTTCTAGCACTTCTTTGCCCATAGGGATGGAAAGCGGAAATCTTTATTTCCAAGTGCTTAACTGAACTAGCATGACTTAGTTTTCCCTTTGAACCAAGTTTGTGGGATCTCCACTCAGCATGGTAGGGTTACCGCCATGGTCATTCTTTAGTTGTGGTTTTTCAAACCCATTCCCTTTAGCAAAACACTTAATTGATCTCTAGTCATCCCTTTGGTCAAAGGGTCAGCTAAGTTTTCCTGTGACTTAACATAGTCTAAGGAAATCACTCCATTTGTGATCAATTGCCTAACGGTGTTATGTCTTCGACGTATGTGTCGAGATTTTCCGTTATACATATTGCTCTGTGCCCTCGCTATGGCCGACTGGCTATCACAGTGCATCATCACTGGAGACACAGGCTTTTTCCAACATGGAATATCTTCTAAGAAGTTTCGAAGCCATTCTGCTTCTTCACCGGCTTTGTCCAAAGCGATGAACTCAGATTCCATAGTTGATCTGGCTATACAAGTTTGTTTCGTGGATTTCCACGAGACTGCTCCGCCTCCTATACAGAAGACATAACCACTAGTGGAATGGGAATCCTTTGAGTCCGAGATCCAACTAGCATCACAATATCCCTCAAGTACACTAGGATATCTTGTGTAGTATAGTCCATAATCTCGAGTGTGTTTCAAGTACTTTAACACTCTTTTCAGAGCATCCCAATGTTCATTACTTGGATTGCTCGTGTACCGGCTCAGTTTGCTCACAGAATAGGCTAAGTCAGGACGAGTACAATTCGTTAGGTACATCAGACTACCTATTACTCGAGAGTAATCCAATTGAGCTATTGGTTTGCCCAAATTGACTGTTAAGTTGACACTTCGGTCAAACGGAGTCCTACATTCAGGACCATCAAGGGCATTGAACATTTTGAGCACTTTCTCAGCTCAATGGTCGTACCTTTAGTCACTTCTGGATTTTCAGAATAGTGTACTAAGAATCGGTATGCCATGCTAGTCAAAGCATATCCAATGAAGATACAATCGACCGTTTTAGGTCCTATCTTCATTCGTTTTGGCTCAGGAACCGACACTTTGGCCAAACACCCCCACACTTTGAGGTAATTGTAAGATGGCTTACGACCTTTCCAAAGTTCGTGCGGAGTTTCATTTTTCCCTTTAAGAGGAATCTTATTCAGTAGGTGGTTTGCCGTCAGAACGGCTTCCCCCCACATGTTCTGGGGTAACCCAGAATTGATCAACATGGCGTTCATCATTTCTTTTAATGTTCGGTTCTTTCGTTCAGCAACGCCATTTGACTGAGGTGAATACGGGGCGGTTGTTTGATGTATTATTCCATTTTCAGAACATAATTGTTCAAACGGAGCTACGTACTCTCCACCTCGGTCACTACGGACTATCTTAATCCGTTTATCAAGTTGATTTTCAACTTCGGTTTTGTACTTAGTGAATGCCTCTAGGGCTTCGTCTTTGCTATTTAATAAGTACAAATAACAAAATCTCGTACAATCATCAATAAAAGTGATGAAGTATTTCTTACCACCTCTTGTCGGTGCAAACTTTAAATCACATATGTCAGTGTGAATAAGTCCAAGAGGTTCGGTACAACGATCGACTGATCGAAACGGTAACTTAGCCAGTTTGGCTTCAACACAAACTTCACACTTATGTTGTGAATTTATTTTAGAAGTTGGAATTAAATCCAAATTCATAAGTCTTTTTATTGCATTTTGATTCACATGTCCTAAACGAAAATGCCATAAATCATAACACTCGATCAAGTAAGAAGAAACAACTCTTTCATTATTGCTCTGGGCAAAGGGGGGGCGAACAGCCATTACAGACATTTTAAACAGACCTTGATCAAGATAACCCCTACCTAGGAACAGTCCAAATTTAGAAAGTACAAATTTCTTAGCATCAAATACAAGTTTGAAGCCATGCTCCACAAGAACAGAACCGGAAACTAGGTTCTTTCGGATGTCTGGGACATGCAGCACATCAGTCAACTTGAGCTCCTTTCCAGAAGACAGTTTGAGGACAATGTTCCCAACTCCAGCAACTTCAGACGATGCGGAGTTACCCATGTGGAGTTTGCGACCGGTACAAGGAGCATACGAGGCAAAGGCATCCTTGTCAGAGCATACATGTCGTGTGGCTCCGGTATCAATGAACCACTGCTTGTTATTGCTAACCAGATTGGCCTCATAGACCACAGCAGTCATATCAGCACATGTCAGCTCGTGTTGAACCACGTTGGCACTTGGTCGCTTTTTCTTCTGCCCGTTTGCCCTCTTTGGCTTGTTGCAGTCTCTGGCCATGTGGTTCGGTTTGCCACAGTTATGGCAAACTCCAGTGAACTTCCAGACTTTGGCTGGCTCTTTGCCCTTAGAAGTGTTCTTCCTCTTGGCAGTTTGTGGCTCAGTCAAGTTCACTCGAGCCTCCATAGGAACTCTCCCCGGTTTGACCTCTCGATCACGGTTGTCTTCTTCTATCCGAAGTTTGACAATGAGTTCCTCAAGGCTCATCTCCTTTCGCTTATGCTTAAGGTAGTTCTTGAAGTCCTTCCACCCGGGAGGGAGCTTCTCGATGGCAGCCGCCACCTGAAAGGACTCACTGATCTTCATCCCTTCAGAGGCGATGTCATGCAAGATCAGTTGATACTCCTGGACTTGAGAGATCACAGACTTTGAGTCGACCATCTTATAGTCCAGGAACTTGCCGACGACGTACTTCTTAGTACCAGCGTCCTCGGTCTTATACTTCTTCTCCAAGGCATCCCAAAGGGACTTGGCAGACTTATACATGCTGTACACATTGTACAACTCATTGCACAGCCCGTTCAAGACGGTGTGCCGACAGAGATAATCACTCTGCCCCCAAGCCTCAAAGGCAAAGCGCCTCTCATCAGAGTCACTGTCAGTTATGGTCATAGGGTCATCAGTCAAATGCTTCTGCAGTCCAAGGGTGGTCTGGTAGAACATCATTTTGGACTGCCACCTTTTGAAGTCGACGCCGGTGAACTTCTCGGGTTTCTCGGCATTCGGGATGGTTTGGGTGTGGATGGGCAAAGCAACTGGAATCTTCCCGATGAGAACTTCTTTGTTGTTGATGGGTTGTTCAACGTTGATGACGGGAACCTCGTTGTTGTTCTGGTTGTTGTTACCTCCTCCGGTAGACATGCTATTTACTGATTTGCGATTGTTGGGAAAAATGTAACAAACGGGTTAGTCAAACCGGAATAAAACAACGATAAAAACGGAAAGTAAAACGGTAGGTTGCTGGCCGAGGCGTTTGCACTTTCCGCAAATCAGTAAAGCCCCGTGTATGCTACGGTTACAGGCTCTCTGATCCCAAAGATACAACGGCAGCGGGGCTCGAACGATTTGCACACTGAATCGAACCCTCGGTTGAACGGAAACGGTGAAAACTGAGCACTCGATGCAAATGATATGATGATATGATTTTTCGTCTCTTTCTCATATGTCTTTTTCGTGCGATTTCTCATGCGTGAAATGATGCATGTTCAAGTCTATATATAGACATCACTCGGGGAGTTACACACCACTCACAGCAGTTGGCGGTTCAGGGCAGTTCCAGCCTAGTGGAGTTTGACCACTCCTTCTCTAACCGCCCACGTTCAGCAATTAACCCAATTAATTAATTATGAAATTAATTAATATCTTTCAGTTGGGCCGAGCCCAAAGACTTAATATGTGTTCAACTATTGGGTCGATCAAGACGAGCCCAAATACTTCAATCGGATCGTGTCCAATGTGTTCAACTATTGGGTCGATCAAGACGAGCCCAAATACTTCAATCGGATCGTGTCCAAAAGATATAGACCGGTCTGCCCAAACTGGCTCAACTGGCCCAGTTTGCCCCGGGTCCAATTGACCAAATCACCAAGGAGCCAGGACCAAGCCCAAGTCCGAGCCCGAGCCCGAGCCCGAGCCCGAGCCCGAGCCCGGGACGGGACGGGACGGGACGGGACGGGACGGGTCGGGACGGGTCGGGTCGGGGCGGGGCGGGGCGCGCGCGTGTGGCCTTTGCCATGTACCGCTAAGGGTGCATGGACTTAGTCAACTTGTTGAACACTCATACTCTCTTATCACATTTAAAGAGATATGACTTTTGGTATTCTTCCAATGTGGGATAACATTTATCCCAACAAAATAATAATTGCTTCATTCACCAAAGTAGTATTTATGGCAATCTTCAAACATTTATTTCTCACTCACCGATTAACGGATTTTGACGAAATAAAATACCACGATTACCTCGTAACACGGAGATAATAATTGTAACGATTAAACTCGAAATCGAATACATTTTTATTGCCATAAAAATTACACAACTTTGGTCAAAATACATGAATTATTTAAAATAATTCCAACAGATAGTAACTTTGAAAGGAGTAAACATGTTTCCAAAAACTAAAGTGTGGAAGGGTTGAGAGATAAGAATCACTATTGAGATAGTTGCATACTTGCCATCCTTCAAATTCACACTGAGCATTGCATCAAATCAATGAAAACCGAAATATGAAACATGCGTACATGAAGCCGTTTTCCTACAAATATAGTTTCAAAATTGAACAAAGCATTCTACTAACAATATACTTGGTGTTATGATTGTCTCAAAATGACGAAGTTCGAAGAGAGAGATAGTGGGAGACATCAGAGTCCAAGAGCAGCAACATCAGTTAAACCCAGTTCAACGGTTAAGGAATTGAGATCAGGTTCCTTCAATAGACTAAACGCACAAAATCCATAATAAGAGTGGTAAAGATCTGGCAGCAACCCGGGGAATTTACTGAACCCGCCGTACTGGTACAAGAAAACAATTGTAGTGAAGAGGTTACATTAGATACAGCAGAAATAGTTTAATTAAAAACAAGTAAAGTAACCAAGTGGAGAGTATTAAAAAGTTTTTTTGTCTATGTTCATGTTTGTGATATCATTAGTGATGAACTAAGCAATTGGGCACAAAATAGTAGAGTTAATGGTCACTGAAGCTAAAAGGAGAAACATAACACCTCAGATTGGCAAGTTAACAAAAATCCGCGTAATGCTCTGTCGTCGATGAATTTATCAGCCTGTAAGATCCTTAAAACTCCTCCAATCCTACAAAGGAAAAATGCTCGTTTGGAGTAGACTGTAAAAAAATAACCGACAAAAGGGTTTCTACTCAAACATACCAAAAGGCATAACATGTATCGGTTCGTTTGTTGGCTCTACCTTGCAAGCCACCATCTTCTGCCTGCTTCTGTAACACAGCAAAATAGGGTTCCATGTGAGGATTATTTAGCTCAATCAGACAAGTAAATGTGGTGCAAAATTAAGCAATAGGGTATGGAAATAAAGTTTCCATTTGTTACTCGAACAAATATAAACATATCCATTTGAAAAATTATGATTGGCTTCGTTCAATCAGAAGTTTAAAGGAATATTGATAAAAGCCAACCAAAGAATCTACCAGGTAAAAGCCAGAGATAACAGGTGGACAACTTGGTAAAGTATGATAATTAGATTCAACATTTTGAACATGAGCGTGCTATTTGGCTAAGCCAAGATTGGTAAAATCCAACCATGTGACTGTGTATCTGATTCCATAGCTTGCAACCAGGTTGAGTTTTCATGTACTGAAATTTTCTAAGGACATTAACAATTTTATGTTCAAGATAGATTTAGTTGTTGATTTGAAATATATGAGAAAATAAAACCTGCAAGCTCCAATCCAGAAGTGATGGAACATTGATTATGTGATAGGAAGCGTTTTTCGACAGTAAATCCTCTCCAAGGAACCCCATCAGTTTTAGAGAAGCAACAGCACAGTAAGTGGCACCACCTGTGACACTAAAACAGACATCCATAAGTGGTACAAAAATCTGCAAGACGTGAACCATGAGCCAAAGGAATATAACCTGCAATAAAGTATAAGATGCAACTAGTGCAGTTTGAAACACTTCAAAAGGGAAATTAGACTTACATCAAAAGATTTATCCATGCAACTATCATAGAGTAAAGATAAGAATAAAAATTTCTATTACATATTCCTTAAAAATTCAAAAGAACAAATACATTTATATCCACTCACCATGAGATTCTGATCCAGGTATCAATCCAAAACCACCATCATATGACTGCAAATAAACCTCAAGTAATAAATATCTTTTGCAATAAAATATTAGAAAAATAAAAGATACAACCCAGAGACCCAAGGTGCTTAGTCAAATTTAATACCTGACAATTAATTATGTACTCCTTCGCTTTTTCCTGATCCATGCCGCTCCAGTTATTCAACATGGAACAAATGGCCGCTGATATTTCAAATACATAAATATTTTTAACCAAATGAAAATGAAAATGAGCAATAATGGGAAATACTAATATTCTTTACCAGCACAAAACACAAAACGTAGATCTGTCTCTCCTCCGATATGAGTGGGCATAAAACTAGGACATATGAGACACGGTAAGTTAGATACTCATAGCCAATCTAATAGTTCTACAACTAACTTGAAGACAACATAAGAAGAACTAGGACTGATCATGAACAAGGTACCATCCATCAGGTTGCTGCAGGTTTCTCATCGACTTCAACAACAACGCAGTGTCGATGAGTGCTAAATCATAACCGACAGTCTTTAATATGGCCAGCGCACAATACGTGCTTGCCAGGTGACTTCCGTTGATGATTGCTGCCTGCAAGTATGAATTTTAACACACACAAACAAAACAAAACAAAAAACCAAAAAAAAAAAAAAAAATTAAATTACTGAAACAATAAAGAAAATCAAAATGCCTATCGACGTGCAACTCGATTTTTTACCCCATTGTCATTCGATTGAAATTGGGAGGTTCGAGAACCGTGAAATCCATAGAATTGTCCTGCACAGACACAAATACACACGTAAGTAATGAGACAAATAGAAACCCTAGAAATTGAGTCACCTTACCATTTTCTGATGTGGCATCACTCTTCGGGTGAGCTTGCAACGATAAGACCCAATCGATTACCACATCCTTTTCAACCTAATTGCAGAAGTTCAACGACAATGTATCAGACCGAATCACGAAACATAAATCGCTTCGGGAATAAAATGAAAATAAAAGGCAATAAATCGTTTAAGAAGGATGAGATACCCGATCGACGGCGGAGAGAATATCGAGGCCGGAGACGACGAAGTAGGCGAGGGTGAGGCGGTTGATTTCCTGGCCTTGGTAAGCTGACGGAAGGAGCTGATACATCATCTGAAGATAGAGTATGTGCCGATCCCTCTCGAAGACCGATGATTCCAAGTCGAAATCGCAACACTCTTCTTCTTCTTCCATAGTCGAGGAGCTTCTGAAACTTGGAGAGGAAGCGTGTTGAGCTACGGAGACCGGTCGGAGTGGTGGTGTCTTTCTTCTTACTCAAAATTATTTACAGTATATTATTTATATTTTTACACCTTTTTTTTTCATAAATATCAAACACATATTTTTAATATAATTATATTTTTAATTTCACATCATTTTTTTTCGTACTTTTATTAATTTTATCAATACATAAAAATAATATTTCTTTCATTTGTACCCAAAAAGATAATATTTATTTTATTAAAATTTAAGGAGAAAATGTTTCGATTCGGTTCTCTGTTTGGACCGGTTAACCGTCCCGACGCTTGGTAATCCGAGTCGGGTCACTCCGCTTCAAAGCCTTAAAACGAAGAACTTGTAAAACAAAGGAAAACCCCAAACTCGTCAGTATTTCGCCTCTTTCGATTCACCAGAAAACGAAAATGGTAAATTCTCTCTCTCGGCCTCATACTTTGTGCATTGCTCTTAATTCATATTCGTCGTCTTCGATCCAATCAAATTCTAAACTTAGGGTTATGATCATATAATGTAATTTTTGTGAATTTTTTTCATCTTTTTTCTGCTATTTATGATCTGTGTATAATCTGAGATATGCGGATTCTGGACGCTCGTGGATTGATCTGGGTTGAGTGCAGTGAATTTGAATGCATGAAGAATTAAGGGCTTTTTTCAATTTAATAGTTTGATTACCTTTGGCCCCAAATTTGATGAGAACTTTTGAAAATTTCTTCATATAAAACCATGAATCAACTGTGATAGTTCAACTTTTAGGTATTATCGTCCGTATATGTTCAAATTACGATGGCATGATTATAATAGGGCATGTAAATGATACCTATGATGTTACAGGTAGCAGGGAGTATATTAACCAGATCGAATGATTAACGAATTGTCATATTGCTTGACGAGTGATTGATTGAAAATTTAGCATAAGGAAAGTAAATGAGTACTAGAATTGCTTAAGACCACTAGGCTTGTAGCCTTAGTCGGTTAGTGTTATTGGCTTATTGCTTTCTCGACTTTTTCAAGGGTGTTGCTCAGGGTTTGAACCATAGTTATCTTCAGTGTTGAAGTATTAAATAAAGAAAAGGTAAAAAATGAAGGATGTTAAACTATTCTAGATTCAGATTTAAGGCCTGATTATGACAACCAGATTCATTAAGGCATTATTGTATTCAATTTTCTTGCTAAAATAATTTTTTCCGAGTTTTCCTGATGAGATATAAGATAGCCTCCTCTTGAAGTTAATTCTAGTTCTTTCATGTATATTTTTGAATATTTCTGGGAGAAGAAATTGAATTACACGTTAACTCTTAGTTTAAGTTGTTTAACTCTCAGATGAATTACACGTCAAGTCTTGCTAAATATGTACACGTCAAGTCTTGCTATAAATGTTCTCTGGAATCCACCAAAGCATATTCAGTTGCATTTATTGTATTTTGTATGTATGAACGACGTATGTATTATATTTGTATACAGAAATATCAGAGTTGAATCGGAGTAACTGATTAAAATAATTTAGTTTTAGAGTTTTGCTTATTAGTTAATTATTCTTTGTAGGTACGTTTACAGCTTGATCCTTTCCTCAATGAAGTTACCAACATGTTTGAACGGACTACAGAAAAAGGATCTGTTTGGGTTACTTTAAAACACTGTGAGTTCTTGCCTAATTGCATCTGTTTTCATGTTTTTACACCTTTTATCAGATACTTTTAATAGGCAAATGTTTATGCTTGATTCTATGTGCTGTTGTAAATTGACAAATAAAAAATAAGATTGCTTCATTGCTCTATTTGCAGCATCTGACAAGTCCAAGGTGAAGATAAATAAAATGAAAACAGCTGGAGAAAAGATTGAGTACAAGTGCCTTATTCGAGCTACGGACGGCAAGAGAACCATTTCAACTATGGTAAGTATTCTAGCACCCCCTTTATTCTTATAAATATGTTTCTTTCTATACACAACTCATTCTTGTGGGTATGTTGAAAGAGTAATTGAAGTATAAAACAGTGTTAAGCTACTTGGGTTGAATCAGTTGATTGGTTTGCAATGACTTGTTATTTCCCTCTATTTCTAGAGGCCTTTTTTTTAATTCGTGATGATTCATTATTCAGTACATTTAATTCTTAAGGCCCGTCTTTGTCTGACACATTTCACTTAAATTTCATAGAAACCACGTCCTAACACATTGTACTCTTTATCTTTAGCATCACCACGGGATGAAACTGTTCTTTTTCTGGTTGAAATACGATGAAAGCCAGTTTCTCGTCTTAATCTCTTTGCAACATGCTTCCTAGGAGACTGGTACTTTAACAACTGTACCTGGTTAATTTCAAACAGGTTGGCCCAAAAGATCATCAACGTTTTCAATCAAGTTATGCGACTATTTTGAAAACCCGGATGACTGCTTTGAAGAAGAGGGAAAGGAAGGACAAGAGGAAGGCAACAGATTCTGAGAAGAAGCAGGATTCAAAGAAGCCATCTGCTGCTAAACCCTCTGGCTAAACAAAATTCATTCATTATATACACACACTTATCCTTTTAATGTATGAATTATGGATTTGGTCTCACAACACTAAGAACATCCATCATTTTGTCTCGTAGGGGATTATTGATGATATAATTACAATCACTCCATTTTGCTGTATTTTGAATTTGTTTTTTGGAGTGTTTGTTTTTTGAATATCGTTCGCTCGTATATGGAGGTATTTTATATGAAGTAGAACGAGTTTTTTTATAAGTTCCTGACCATCCTTTATTGTTATCAGGCTTGTATATATTTTAAAATTATCAGAGTTCGTCTTTTTGATTGGAAAATTTAACGTGATACAAAAATTTTTATGTCGCACCGACCTGGTACTACATGGCAAATCTTGAATTAGACACTCATTTGTAGTATTATTTTTTTGAATTAGACACTAATCTTAGACTACTTAGGTCATTTGTGGTATTATCTCTCTTAATTAGACACTCAAAAAACCTCGACTTTTTTATAAGAATAATAATAAATTTTATAAATTATTAAATATTTTTTTTAAAATATTAATAATATTTTGAAATTAACTAGATTGTACATTTGTACTGAGTTGGTTTTTTTATAAAAATAATAATAATTTTTATAAATTATTAAAAAATTTAAAAAATATTAATAAAATTGTGACATTAACTAGGATTTATATTTAAAATTATTAATTGAATTTATTTTTCATTTATTTTATTTTAATTTATTTTGAAACTAATCATATGGACTCAAGAGAAATGAACTCAATTTGAGTGAAATTAAGTAAAAAAACAGGTCATTACACTACTTAAAAATGTTGAGGGTATAATAGTCATTTACCCCAACTTAATTAATCAAACATGACACTATGACAGGCTATAATGGCCATTTAACTACATCATCGCTTCCAAATTCAACTAAAAAACGCACAGGGTAGCCACGGTCTTGTACAAGAGAGGCCTCTGGATGACGTTTATTTTTATTTACATTAAATTTTTTGTTTTTGTTTTTCTTATTTGGTTAATTTTTTTATTTTTATTTATGTTATATTTTACTTCCGCTAGTCTTTTTATTTAGGAGTAACAATGATACGATTTCATTCCAACCAATTCATATACTACCAATTTTAATGATATAGAATTAAAGTAGTACACGGTACACGTTACAGTATACCGTACCGCTAGTCTTTTTCGATTTGCGTTAGCTTTTTTTTTCTATTTGTTTATATACTATTATTTAAATTATTTTTAGTTGGGTTAAATTTTTTGTTTTTATTTTTTTTATTTGCATTAGTTTTTTTGCTTTTTTTTCTATTTGTTTATATACTATTATTTAAATTATTTTTAGTTGGGTTAAATTTTTTGTTTTTATTTTTTTTTATTTGCATTAGTTTTTTGCTTTTTTTTTTTCTATTTGTTTCTATTATTTAAATTATTTTTAGTTGGGTTAAATTTTTTGTTTTTATTTTTCTTATTTGCATTAGTTTTTTGTTTTCTATTTGTTTATGGGTGATGCTATTCAAACCACAAAAATTGATAAGTACACCACTCTTATTATATTTATAAATTCATTACATATTAAAAAGTTTGTAATATCCTATTTAATAAAATTACTTCCACAAAGAATACTACTCCATCTCTTATCAGGGTCCCTAGTTACTTGGTGCCGGATTTGGTAGAAACGGCCATGCTGGAGAAGTCATGACCCACTTTTAATTCACAAACCTACTTGACTATCCAATCACAAACCCATCTATTTGGAGAGTATTTTTTCGGTGACTCAATTTCATTATACTCGTATTTATTTGATGATTGAGTTTC
Source organism: Euphrasia confusa (assembly GCA_954870475.1). Classification (NCBI taxonomy): domain Eukaryota; kingdom Viridiplantae; phylum Streptophyta; class Magnoliopsida; order Lamiales; family Orobanchaceae; genus Euphrasia; species Euphrasia confusa. The sequence goes on along the minus strand of OX940956.1, from coordinate 40,804,326 downwards.
ATTAGACCATTTACATCGGTGGCAAAATTGGACTCAAATGTCCAATTTGCCACCGGATGTTGCTCCAAGTTATTTTTTTAACTCAAATTCGAACTTAATTTGAGTATTGTGAATAGTAAAACTCAAATTTGTCTCCAACATAATTTTTTAGTCAAACACTATTCATCCATTCTTTATTTATTTTAATTTTATAAATTATTAAAATATAATTAATTTAACATTCAAACATTTCTTAAATATTATATAAAAAAATTATTATTTTTTAATTTTTTAATTTATGATTATTTTATAAATTTTAACTATATTTCTAAAAGTGATTATTTATTTAAATGGTGTTTTTTTTACTAAAGTTTATATAACTTATTATTTTATATTGATTAATTTTAATTTTATCATTAATATTCATAATTTAGATTAAAATATAAATTGAAGTAAAATTAATTCAATAATAATCAAAACGTACATATTATAATACACAATACAATATAAAATTAAACATACATGTCACATTATTTACAATTTATATATTATATTTGTTATAATTTTTTCAAAAAATATGTATTTTATAATTTATATATTGTATTTGTTGTAATAATATATGTGTTTTTAATTATTAATATGGTATTCTATTATGTAATTTTGTAATGTAATTTTTAAAATTTTATTTATTTGAGTTAAAATTTGAGTTTAATGATTGGAGACGATTTATAACTCAAATTTGGTGGCAATTTAAGTATTTTGGTGACAATTTAAAATGAACAATGGGAGATGACCTTATATTTCAACAAATTCACTACCCCAATAAAAAAATGTAAGGAAAACGATTTATAGTATACGTACAATTACTTATAAGTTTTTTTTTTTGAAATCAAATATTTAGGAATTTAAATATTAATTTTGTTTGGTTAACAATTAAAATTTAAGATTTTACTGTTATTTGAATTACGGTATGTTTCCATGGATGCGGTATGTTTCCATGGATGGAGGTGGAAGAACTAATTTTGTGGTGATAAAAACTAAGAGCTGAGTGTTGTATTTATTTTTATTATTAAGGTATATTATTAGGATATATTAGGAATAATCAAGTGTTATTAAGTAAAATGATAAAAAAAAAAAAAAAATCCATGGATGGAGGTGGAAGAACCAATTTTTTTCATAGTTGTGCTAATAAAAACTAAAAGCGGAGTGTTGTATTTATTTTTATTATTAATGTATATTATAAGGATATATTAGGAATAATCAAGTGTTATTAAGTAAAATGATAAAAAAAAAACTAAAAGATTTATTTTATTATGAAAGTATATTATAAGGATATATTAGGAATAATCAAGTGTTATTAAGTAAAAGGATACAAGAAAATTTATTTTAAAGGGGTGTAGTTAGTAAATCCGGGTACTTATTGAATTTGGAGGTGCAAATAGTAATACCATTTGTTTATATTTTTTAACAATATTTCACTAGAATTACCTAGTCTTTTTATTATTCTTATATTATTTTTGTGCTCTAATTTTTCACTTTGCTTATCCGATATAATAATAATTTTTTTCACTAATTTTTGCCTAATTTTACATGTTGCTTATCCAATTATTATTTTCACCTCAATTTATTTTCTTATTTATGTGAATGGAGAGAATAGAGAGAAGAACAATGTAAGTTCTCTATCAAATTTCTTAGAGAATAATATTTTTTTTTGTAATTTTTGATTTAATTACACTAGTACATTACAAAGTGCAATCTCTAGATTATGTTGCTCCAGCGTGATGAGTAGTATTTTTTTTGTAATTTTTGATCAAATTACACGCAAGCAATTACAAAGTGAAACCATTTATTAATCAAATAATTATGTAGAAGACACAAACATCCTTTAAGATTATTCTTTGTATATTTGTTCACATCAATAAGCTTTTTTGGAGTTCTTTAGTAGCGCAATTAGGCTATTGTGCACTAATTTTTCACTTTGCTCATTTATTTATAATATTTTTATTTATAGCGCAAAATTTTAACTTGATGGTAGTTTTATTATTATTTTATTCTCATTTTTCTATTATTTTGATGAGCCCGGTAATGATTAACCCATTGGAAAAATCCATGTTATCAATGGAGGCAAAAAAAAAAGAGTTGAACAAAGAATAAGATCCATATTAATTTTCCGTGTTTTGATCTCCAGTCCAATGAGATGTTGGTCTCCAAGTTTTTCGAGATATGAGGTGGCGAAAGAATCCGGAATCAAAGTTATGAATAAATGAAAACTTGCTATTATTTTTATTTGGATTAGATTTTTTTTTGTATTTGGGTTGATTTTTTTTATTTGTTTTTTTTATTTGTATTAGTTTTTTTTATTTCTATTTGCCTTATGATATTTTTCTTGCTCAATTTTTTTAATTAGATTTTTTTTTAATATTTGGTTAATTTGTTGTTTTTTGTTTTTTTATTTGCATTAGTTTTTTTTGTTTTCTATTTGCCTAATGATATTTTTCTTGCTCAATTTTTTTTAATCTATTTTTCACTGGAATAACGCTAGTCTTTTTATTATTCTCTTATTACTTTATCCCAATGCAATAGTTATATTTTTTTCACAAATAACATATGACTATTAAAATGGGACATATAGTATTATTTTTGTACGCTAATTTTTCACTTTTCTTATCCAATCTGATTATTTTTGTACGCTAATTTTTCACTCTTCTTATCCAATCTGATTATTTTTGTACGCTAATTTTTCACTTTCCATATCCAATTATCATTTTCACTTTTGTATTTATGTGAATGTAGAGAATAGGGAGAAGAACAACCTAAATTTCTATCATTTTGCTTAGAGCGTGCAAAAACATTCACTGAATCAGATTATTTGTAGAGGCCGCAAACACATTTATGTGAATGTAGAAAATACAGAGAAGAACAACCTAAGTTTTCTATCATTTTGCTTAGAGCTCAAAAACATTCACTGAATCAGATTATTTGTAGAGGACGCAAACACCTTTAAGACTCTTCTTTGCATATTTGTTTCCATCCATAAGCACATTCATTGAATCTGGTAATTATGTAAAGACATAAAAACCCTTTGTTTCGCATCCAAAAGCTTCTCTAACGTTCTTTAGTAGCGCAATTAGGTTAATATAAGGCATAAAAGTTTTTATACCAATTTTATTAAAATATATAAATGTTACTAAAAATAAAATAATATACTTCATAAATTTAAATTAATAATTCTCTAGTAGCGCATTGTTCACTAATTTACACTTTGCTTATGAAGTTATAATAATTATATTATTTTTCTTTTCACTAATTTTTGCTTAATTTTTCACTTTGCTTATCCAATTATAATAATTTTATTACTTTTCATTTTTTCACTAATTTTTGCTTTTTAGATAAAAAAATCTGCATTTTTCACATGTAAACCTAGTTCAATTAAATATTAAAGACCAATAAAATCTTCATTATAAACATACAAAAATATCATTAAAAAAAAAGATAAACACATGTTATAACTTCTATAATTACACATAAAATAAATCTCATTTATGAATATGAAATTATCATTATATAACAAATAAATAATCATTAAAAAACATTTAATATTATTTTTATTTGTCACTTTGCTTATTAATAATTTTATTATTTTTCATTTTTCACTATTTTTTGCGTTTTCAATAAAATAAAAATCTTCATTTCCACGCTAATTTTTCTTATATATGTGTATGGAGAAAATAGAGAGAAGAACATGTAAGTTCTCTCGATTGATTAGTTGCTTGTGTGAGGTGCCGCCACTTGAAAAACCATTCCAGCTCTTATCATTTTTTCTTTCTGCCCCTCTCCCTCCCTTGGAAAACAAGCAGTGGCTAAGGCTTCCAACTACTTCCTGGACTTTTCTTTTCGCAAAAGATTGTCCCTTACTTTATTACGTTTTAAATCATTAAAAAAGACTTTCGTCTCGTTATAAAATTGAGTCGGAGACTTCTCAGCAGAAGATGTCTCATGAGAATAGGAGTCTCAAGCGTTAATGAGAAATGGGTGGGTTCGATCCCTTGAAATCATTTTGATTTATTCTCCGACTCCAAAGAAGAAGATGTCTCATGAGGAAGCTCACGTGAGAATGAGAAATGGGTGAGCTTCGGACATTTAAAAAAACACGTCGAACTTAGTAGGTTTTTTAAATTGGATTTTTTTAAAAAACTTTTTTCACGAAACAATGGTTGTTTTTGTGGAACTGAGATCCACCCACCTTGACTTCATGCCTCCTTCACACACGAGACATGCTTTTATTTTTTTTTATTTAAGCATTTTTTATTATTTCATTTTTTATTTTTCTATTATTTTTCGATGTTTCATCCTGGAGATTATGAACCCATCAGAAAAATCAATTTTGTCCATTTTGTCAATGGTTTCGATGGAAAAAAGAAAGTTACTCCGAATTTTGTGTGGGGTTTCAATCTCCCTTTACATTAGATGTTGGTCTCCAAGTTTTTTTTAGATATGAGGAAGAAAACTCGAGTTCACATTAAATGTTGGTCTCCAAGTTTTCGAGATAAGGGAAGAAAGCCCGAATAACGTGTATGAATGACGCTTATTTTTATTTGGGTTAAAAAAAAAATTATTTATTTTTATTTGCTTTATAATATTTTTATTGCACTATTTCATTTTATATAATTTTGCAAGTTTTTTTTTTATTTTAGCTATTTTTCACTTGTGATAAGTCTTTTTATTATTGTCTTATTTTTTATAACTTTGCAAGTTTTTTTATTTTAGCTATTTTTCACTTGTTCTAGTTTTTTTATTATTGTCATATTATTTTTGTGCACTAATTTTTCACTTTGCTTATTATAATAATTTTATTATTTTTATTTTTGCACTAATTTTTGCGCTCCAAAGAGTAAAATGCCACATGAGTAGGATGAAGCAGGGATGAGAAATGGGTGGGCTTTCTGTTGAACATGTAAGTCGGACTTGGTTGGTTTTCTCAAGTAGGCCTCTTTAGTGAACTTTTTCCACGAGACAATTGTTGTTTCCTTAAGGACGAAGGTCCACACACCTTGAACCTCACGCGCTTCAACCGACTTGTTGTTGTTTCATCAGGGACAGAAGTCCACACACCTTGAACCTCACGCGTCCTTCACCCGACTTGACATTGGACGTAGGTTCTAACGCGGAGCCCATATTGAGCACATAACCGAGCCTTTCTCTTCCTTTCGGGGCCAGAATAATAGCTACAAACTAGACGAAAAACTCACTGTTAGAATATCTCACATCGGTTGGATAAAGTACCTTGATCTCAGCTCACACATAAGTTGGACAACCTTAATACTTTAACAAGACCTTTTAAGGTGCTATTGGTCCAACTTTAACATGGTATCAGAGCAGACCCAACACGATGATGGAGCCCCAACCGATGAAATTTCCGGCTTGCCCACAGATGACACTATATCCACGAGTAGAGCCGACGAAACCGAGCCTACTCGTTAGGGGGCGTGTTAGAGTATCCAACATCGGTTGGATAAGGAACCTGGACTCACATATAAGTTGGACAATCTTATCACCCTAAAAAGGCCTTTTAAGGTGTTATTGACCCAACTTTGACATGGTATCAGAGCAGGCCCAACACGATGATGGAGCTCCAACCAATGAAATTTCCGGTTTGTCCAAAGATGGAACTATATCCATGAGTAGAGCCGATAAAACCGAGCCTACTCGTGAAGGGGTGTGTTAAGTATCCCACATCGGTTGGATATAACTCAAATATAAGTTGGATAACCTTAATACCTTAACAAGGTCTTTTAAGGTGTTATTGGCCAAACTTTAACATAGTATCAGAGCAGGCCCAACACGATGTGGGGCCCCGGTCGATGGAATTTCCGACTGTGGGCCACGAGTAATTCCGATGAAATTTCCGGCTTACTCGTGAGGGAGAGTGTTAGAATATCCCACATCGGTTGGATAAAGATCCTAAAGCTCAAAATATAAGTTGGACAACCTTATCATATTAACAACATTTTAAGTGTTACTGACTCATCTTTGACAAAAAAATAGGAAGGAAGAATTGCATATGCATTGCTAGTTTTTGAGTGTTAGAATAGCCCAACTTTGACACTCACCCGAAAAAATAGGAAAAAATGCTAGTTATTTTGTTATTTATTTGTCTATTAGTGTTTATGTTTTTTATTTTTATTTTATTTTGTTATTTATTTGTCAATTAGTGTTTATTTTTTATTTTTTTATTTTTATTAGTATTGCACAAACTTTCATGAATTAATTAATAAATATTTCATTTATTATAGAACAGTGAAATCTAATAAAGTTTAATTTTTTTCAATTAATTATATGAATTAAAATTAATATAATATAATATTAAATAATACTATACAGTTTTATTTTACTATAATATTATATAAATATTATATAATATATTAATTGCTTATTGTTGAAATTATTACTTTATATCAATTTTATTTTACTATAATGTAATATAAATATTATATAATATATTAATTGTTTATTGTTTAAAATATTTAGTTTATAATCAAATAGGAAGAATCACACCTTAAGAGAAATAATCATGTGCAATAAAGTTCAACAATTTATAAATGAAAAAGAAAAATTGTTACTCACTCAAAAGGGATTAAATCTTGATTTGGTTCACCAAAATTCGGTTTCAATTTAGTCATTTATATCAAATAAATATAGTCAATTTAGTCAAATTTGATCGGAAAATTCAAATTTTCGAAACAAACACGCGGATATGTCACGTGATCATTACCTTGGCCAATTTGATCCACTAAAAACAATATAGTTCAGTGTCAATTTAGTTTCTTAAACTATAAAAATGTAGTCTAATTTGATAATAACATTCAAATTTTCACTGGAAAATAGATAGTATTTTATATAGGAAGGATTTAATAGTTAGTCTAATTTGATAGTAATATTCAAATTTTAATTGGAAAAAAGATAGAACATTATTTTATGTAGAGAGAATTTAACATATTAGTTTATTTTAAAGTAGATGAGTTCAACCAATTGTGCCACTCAAAAAGACTATATTGTCATTATGTAATATTTATTTTAGTTACATTTAAATATAATTTTTAAAAATAACATTTTAAATTTAACATTTAACAATAATTAATTAATTTAAAATTATATTTTAATGTTAATCAAACTAATATTAAATATTGACTATATAATCAATTGTAGTGAGTGACTTAGTTTGTTGAGTTCATAGTTAAATTTTGAATTTTAACGATAAAATTGGACTAAATTTACTATATTTTTACAATTATGAGACTAAATTGAAATTAACTATTTTAGTAGACCAAATCGAGACTTGACTCTTATAAAGAATCAACAATTTTTTTTTCTAATTTTATGATAATTAAAAAGAAATTATATATAAAAAAGTACTATTTCAGTTCAAAAACAGTTGACATACCTTCAATTTTTTGGTATTCAACAATAATGGATACGACAAAAAAAATTATTTTAACTTTTTTATTTTAAAATAAAATTTTATTATATTTTATCCATTTACTTTTATAAACTTTCATACATTGAAAGAAGAGTGAAGCAATAAAGAACACGTGGTTAGCCTTAAACCAAGACAGCAGTGCAGCGTCGGACACCCATAAACACGATCAAAGCATCGACGAATGCTATCGACGCGGGGCCCGACCCGACCGACACAGCGGGACCGACCCGGATAGTAACCGACCTTCGACGACAAGAATCGGCGTCGTATCGTAGCGCGCACAACTAAAAAACCTCAATCGCATCTCTCTCTCGTTTCAAACCCAATTCAATCTTCCAGAAACTTCAAACCTCTTTTAGCTGAATCAGCACCTGTAATTTCATCCGATAATCGAACTGTTCGATCCCTAAAAACTGAAGAACTGAAGAACAGTTTTTTTTCTTCAAAGTTAAAATAGAGAAAATAGTCCGAGGAAAAGGCGATGCAAAGGGCTGTTGACAATCTTCTTGCTGTCACCAAAGAGTAATTCGTCCTTACCCTCTTCGCTCCTCGCATGATTTTGCACACGAATTTACCCTCTTAATTTACTGGGTTTTGTCTGTGATTATGATTTTATCGAGTACTTGCCTTTTTAGTTTGCAGATTATTTGATTATATATATACACATATATGTGTGTGTGTTAAATTTGTGTAGCTCTGAGCATGCAAGAATTGCCCCTGATTAACTATCTGGGCTTTAAAAAAAATTAATGTTTTCCCCTGTTTTTTTTTTACTATTTGTCAGGTCTGTGAAGACACTCACTTATGAATCACTGAACAATGTCGTAAGATTGATAAACGGAGTGTCGGCAATGTTACTGGCTGTCTTGCCTGGGAAGGCTTCCATTCTTGAAGGGATTCATGGTTGGGAGCTTAGACCAACTTTCCGTGGACCTCGACTTCCACGCTGGATGGAGAAGTAGGTTTTTCGTTTAATTGCCTTTAATACTTTTTGGGAATTACAAATATTTATCGTTTCCCAATTGTTTCAATAAAATAATACGGGATGTTCTACATTTTCGCACTGAAGTGTGGATTCCTCTCTCTTCCGATATTAAGCTTGTTTTTATTCCGATATACTATGTTTTTGTAGAAAATGTATTACCGACTTACTGTTTCTTTTGTTGTAAATACTTGAAATTTATCTGCCAACAGTATCTAATTCCATTGCATGAATCATCATGTTTTTTATATCGTGCTCTTGTATATCTTCTATCATAAGTTCATGGAAAGTTGGAAACAGTTGTATTTAGTCAGTTAAATTTAATATTGACATTTCTCCGCCTTGTTCTCTAGATTATAATCATCTCACTTAGTGTCAAGAAATAACTAAGTAACTTCAAGTTTGCTTGAATAATATTTCTTTGTTTGGAGCTTTTCCTGATAGATACAATCAAATTTGATACTCTCTGTATATCACCGCACGTAGTAAGAACTGAGAATTGAGAACCTCACTTACTGTAATTGTATGCCTATATGTAGTGTACATGTAAATGATTTGTGTTAAACTTTATAACAGAAAACATATAATCAAATTATACATATATCAATATCTTGCTGAAAAAATATCTATTTATCATTACATGAAATATTGTTGTTAATACTTTTCGCTTGATAATCTGCAGCGGCGTATCATCATTCAATCAGTTCATTCATGAGCTTTCTGTTGATTCTGATACATCCTCAAGTAACGATTATTCATCTGATGGAGAAGATAGTGATACATATCCTGGATCTCCTTTATCACAAAGTTCTCGTGGCTCAAGGGAAAGCAATTTTACCACGCTCAAGAGAACTTGGATGTTTTGGATATCTTGTATAATGTCATGGATCCTGTTTCCTGTTCAACTCCTTTTTGGCATACCATTTTATATATTTACTTCAGCTTCCAAAGGCCCTGCTGAGATGGAAAACCATCACCCTTCAGCTGCACAATCTCCTAGAAGACTGCAATCTCTGAAGGATCATTTTGTTCAACGGGCTACTGATCGAAGGCGTGGCATTGTCGAGGTTTATTTCTATGTTCATTTCCATGCTTTTATTTCCAAATAATATTCTAGCTATCTCCAAGTCCTGTGGATGAATGAACATTTCATTGACAACAGATTAAAACAAATGTTAAATCTAAAATAGCTTTCAAGGGATTGATGGATAACTTTATTCTCACCTTTTTTTCTCCAAAAACTTCAAGTTACCGAGAAAAGAATGTATGAACCTTTTTACTTAGGCCCATGAATTGAACAAAGAAATGTTTACATGCTATAGTATGTAATTACATGAAAAATAACTTCCCCTTTTCTCCTTAATAGGACCTCCACCTAGCAATTGAGGTATTCATAGAATCCGCATTTGATGTTGTTCACAAGGCTGTCTACTGTCTTTTAGCACCAATAGACACCACTAGAAGACTATTCCAGTGGTTTTCTTCTCGAAATGATCGGGAAGATATCCCGTCTGAGGATTTTGTCTATTCTGTCCCCACTTCTACTCTATCAGATGATGATCAAATACCTACAGAAAGAAAAACAACGTTTCACAGTTCTCTCAATACAGATGCTCGGACATGTAAAGATGTCATTACAGAGCTCGGGTATGAAATTTCTGATTTTATAAATTCTTTTCTTATGCTTTTGAATGGGCTGTAATGCTGAAAATGATATGCATTTTGCTGTCTTGTGAGTTGTGAATATATGATGAAAATTTTATGCTTACAAAGGTGCTTGTATATTTGGGTTATGGTTTGATGCCTGGTCAAATGAAATATTAATGTATTGCAAACATTCTTAAGAGCTTAGGAGCTGTTCACGGAAGATGATAAGAAGCTTATAAGATTCTTAAAACGTACCCTGACCTGACCTTTTATCGAAAAGTGCTTATAAGCTCCATGTTTTAGAACATTTTAAAAAACAAAATCCCTTATAAATTCAATCATACTTATTTTACCAAAACATGTCGACAACTTATTTTTTTCAAACAATACATCTTATTTGCTCCAAAAAAAGAACTAATTAAAGATTATGAACTTATAATCTATTTTAAAAAATCTCAACAGAACACCCTCTTAATTTTACTTGCACGTCTCTTCCATTGAAATGAAATATGTTAGATATTGTGGTAAATGTGCAGCTGGGCACCCTTTTCATTTCAAGAAGTCATGTTAATACTCTCTTTCGATCAACTGGCACCTTCTAATTAGCACTTCAACTTGTCAGTAATGTGGCAATCTGCTTATTCAGGCAGGCTTTTAAATGTCTTTTCTGTTGTAGGTATCCTTATGAAGCTATACATGTGGTTACAGCTGATGGTTATGTACTTCTTCTAGAAAGGATCCCTAGGTATGTGCTGATTAAATACCTACATATCTCTAGTTCTCTTTTATCGTAATGTATTTTTTGAAGCTTTCCAATGCAAAGTAATTTTTCAATCGATGGTCTACTTCGCACATTGATATGTGTAAATTGCTTACAGGAGAGACTCCCAGAAAGTTGTCTATCTGCAGCACGGAATATTAGATTCGTCTATGGGGTAAAGTCCTGACTTTGATGATCACCTAACAGATATACTGATTCAATATTTAGTTGTGAGACTCACTCCAACAGATATATAGTCTAAAAGTTTCAATGGAAGTTTATATATTTGAGATCATTTTTCTTCGTTCTCATGGTTGAATTAATTTTATGGGTTAATGGCACACTCACGTGAATACTTGATGATCCTGTTTTACAGTTGGGTATCCAATGGTGTTGTTGGTTCTCCAGCTTTTGCAGCCTTTGATCAAGGTTCATAATCATAACTGCTCCCTCTGTTAATTGAATGTGGCCCACGTGGGCCATGAACTTTTACACTTGTTGATTTTGTAAATGTCTTATCCCTTCCTTTTTCAGGGTATGATGTTTTTCTAGGGAACTTCCGTGGGTTGGTATCGAGAGAGCACATCGACAAAGGTATCTCATCGCGTCAGTAAGTGTCCAATTTCAACCTTATTTTACTTCTACTTCTAGTAATAGCTTACCTATATTTTATTTTTCATTATTTACTACCATCTTAAAACAATGAGCTGTATTTATGAAAATAATGGTCTATCACAATAAATATCTTTGTTAAAGTGTTCATATTAAGTATCTAGATAGCAAAGTACATTGAAGTGTCGCTTTACAAAATGATTATATTTATGTGTCGTCATGGTTATTTTGTATATAAATTGCAGAAAGAATTGATTTTGATCAGTAATATATTATGTGAGAATATATGCGAAGACGGTGGAGAAGTATTCAGTATCATCTGGTAGTGATGATACTAATTTTTTAATATTGGAATTATGTATAATGCATCAGCTTTTTGTTCTTTAAATTTTCTCCAAATTACTACAGTCCAGTCGTTTAGCATTCTTGGTTTGCTGAAATTTTTGCAGATATTGGACTTACTCAATCAATGAGCATGGGACTGAAGATATACCAGCAATGATGGAGAAGATACACGAAATCAAAATCTCTGAATTGAAGTCGAATCAATCTGATCCAGACGAAGAAATTATTACTGATCAACCCTATAAAATTTGTGCAATTTGTCACAGCTTGGGAGGAGCTGCTATTTTGATGCATGTTTTAACACGTCGGATTGAGGAAAAGCCCCATAGACTCTCAAGGATGATCCTACTCTCGCCAGCTGGCTTTCACGTCGACTCCTCTTTCATGTTCACTATGGCGGAGAACCTGTTTCTTTTGCTCGCTCCTTTGATAGCGCCTTTCGTGCCGGCCTTCTACATTCCGACATGGTTCTTCCGGATGCTGCTGAATAAGTTGGCTCGTGACTTCCAGAACTTGCCTGCAGTTGGAGGACTGGTACAGACTCTCATGAGTTATGTTGTTGGTGGGGACAGTTCGAACTGGGTTGGGGTCTTAGCTTCACCTCACTACAACATGAATGATATGCCAGGTGTCGCCTTTCGAGTGGCTCTCCATCTTGCTCAAATGAAGCGTGGGAAGAGGTTCAGGATGTTTGATTACGGCAGTGCAGCCTCCAACATGGAAGTCTATGGTTCTCCTGAGCCTTTAGACTTGGGGGAGTACTATGGGTTTATCGACATTCCCGTTGATCTCGTTGCCGGACGGAAGGACAAGGTAATAAAGCCATCTATGGTCAGAAAGCACTACAAGCTGATGAAAGACGCGGGAGTGGACGTCTCGTACAGTGAGTTTGAGTATGCGCACTTGGACTTCACATTCTCACATCGCGAAGAACTTTTGTCCTATGTTATATCGCGTTTGCTGCTGGTGGGCCCACCGCCTTCGAAGCAGCCCTCTAGACCAAAATCTCTTAAGCTGAGAAGAAAACAAGTACAAGAAGAAACGGGCTGAATGAGAGTGTAAATGGCAAGGCACACCTGAGTCATGGCTTTTTGATCGGTGCTTCAGGATGTTTCTGCAAGTGTGATACACATACAATCATGTTTGTAACGATGCGAAAATGTGAATATGAAGAAGGTTGTTTAGAAGAAAGTAAAGCGTCTCCTGTGTCGGTTAATGATGGATAACCGTTGTAAAATTTGTTGTAACTTTGTATGTGTGGCTGTTAATGAACTTGTGTAACATTTGTTTTTGTAGTTGGTTTACTGTCATGTTTGGAGCTCATGAGTTTTGTGATTGTGGAGAAGATGATGAATGTGCAAAAACAGGTAAGTTTGGATGTGCCAGCTGTTTGTTTACTCGTTACCATAGTTCGGCCGGGTAACTTTTATTACTGATCGGGCTTCTTTCAAATTTGAAAATGTGATTTTATTTGCAACTCAAGAAAATGCAATGATTTGTGTCGAACATTTTGTGCAATATAAGCTTGAAAATGGGAATGCACCATCCAAGCTGTGTTGAAAGGTGCAATCCCCTGAAAATCGAGCTTCTTTAGCTTATGATATTCTTCTGTTGTTGTGCTTAAACTGTTGGTTTTGTTTGGATAAACTTAATACACGAATAATCAACACAGTTTATGCGTAAAACAAACAAAAAAATAAGTGAATATTGCAAGATAAATGAAAGCATGTGTAATAGAATAAAAATCTCCATATGACAGAATCTGTGGCTTCAATGTAATAGTGCTATACATGGGTAGTTAGATTATGAACAAATAAGTTAGTTGTTGAGGAAGAAATTGGATGGTGGTCTATCTCCGCTTCACATGATAATCATAGACTTTCGCTTCGGCTGCAAAGCAGACAGAGAAATCTAGAACTTAATAACCGAGCTCATGCAAGTCAACATTAATGTCATTTTCAATTAATAATGGTGAAAAAGGTTACGAATACTCACAAATTCCCGTTCAACTTCTTCAAGAAATTTGTTGGGGTAATCAAAATACTCGGCGCATTCTTTCTTTATTGCTTCGGAAAGAGTTTCCTCGCCGGCCTTTTCAAGATTCCTGATCAAAATTGTTAGTGTTAACTTATCTGGAACGTGATCCGAAGCCTTCATCAGCGTGTATGTTTCCATTGCTCTCTCTACCATTTCAACTTTGAAATAAGCTCCGATGAGTTCAGTATAGGTCCTGGCATTGGGTTCAAGCCCCTCATTCCTCAATTCTAACAAGAGCTGTTCAACCATCTCGATCATCTTGTTCTTCCCGAAAATCCTCAACATGTCATTGTACAGAGATAGATCTGGCAAGTACCAATGCTCTTTCCGCACAAAGTTAAACACCTAACCAAATCAATAAAAGAAGAATTTATTTAGGATTTGTGTCATAAAAGTGATCTCAACTCTGAAATTTGAATAATTCATGTGTCAGATTCCAAGCACATCTGTAATTTCATCAAACAAATTTTCGTTTATCAAGCCACCAAAACTTTATACAGTCGGAAAAAAAGTTCATTTTCAGCAAATTATTTAGGTTATGTATCCATCCATGATAATATTTACATGAAACTCAGTCCTAAACAGAATAACAACTATAGGCATCAATAAATACCACTGGACTTCAATCCTTGACGAGCTTATTTCCAAGCACAGCCAAATATAATTCTATCAGACAAAAATTCGTTTATCAAACCAGTCATTTCAGCGATTATTTTGGTTATCAAACGGGCCCTAACGGAAGAAACCGTTATATATATCACCATTGGAATTCAATCCTCAACGAGCTTATCTTCAAGCACCGCCTTATATATATCACCATTGGAATTCAATCCTCAACGAGCTTATCTTCAAGCACCGCCGAAATTCTATCGGACAAATTTTCGTTTACCAAACCAATCATTTCCACAATTGTTTGGGTTATCGAACGGGCCATAAATGAAAAGAACTACAACTATAATGTATCCATCCATGATGATATTTTCACACACAAAACTCAACTATTCACAGAACAAAGAATATGGGCATTAACAAACACCATATCCAATTCAAATTCCTCGACGAAAATTAATCTTTATCCATAAAAAAAATAAAAAAAATGGGCGAAGTATCGAAATGTACCTTGAGGGCTAAATCCAGTTCATTCTGCCTCTGCAATTCAGCTAATGCATCTAGTAAATCGGCCTTCAAAAGTCGGTCGATCTTCGAGCGAAAAACCCGGTCCAATTTGGAAGGTGATTCGTGGGCCAATTTCAAGGATTGGACCGCTTGAATAGCTTCCGTGGAGAGCACTCGAGACCTCCACATAGGTTTCCTCGGGCCATTTCTCAGACCACAATCGATTCTGAGCACGCCGGGTCGGGCCCAGGGCCCGGTTGTGCGAAATTTATGGTTTTGATGAAGACCCATTTCATAACACCCGAATCTCAAGCTGCCCATCACACCGAAAGAGAATGGAGAGAATGTTGAGTACTACTAAACCTGTGCGTTTTTTAGTTCGCAATACTAGATTGGAATTTGGAAGCGATGATGTAGTTAAATGACCATTATAGCCTCGTCATGTTTGATTAATTAAGTTGTGGTAAATGACTACTCCCTCCTTCCCTTAACACTATGCATAGAGAAAATGACACGTAGATTAAGAAAAAGTGATTTTTTGTGTGTTTTATAATATAAAGTAGGGGTATAATAGGTATTGATGTGTAAGTAATAAAGTAGATAGTTGAAAAAGTAGTGGTATAAGAGTAAATAAATGTGTATTGGGAGGATAAAATTGTGAAAAGACATTCCATTTATGGAATGTGCACTGTTTTAAGGGATGAACTAAAAAGGAAAGTATCCATTGTTTTAAGGGAAAGAGGGAGTATTAGAAACAGAGGGAGAGAATGTTGGGTTTATGTTTGAAATTTAATTTGAGAAAAAAATTTAAATGAACACTTTTATAAAATACATATCAAATTTAATACATCTAATAAAAACACACTCAATCTACTATAATTTTTTTATTAGAAAAGTCATCTTTACCCTTCTCCTTTTAAAAACACAACAAAAAGGAATTAAAAAATAAAAAAAAGACAAAAAAAAACAATTAAAAATTAATCTCCAAATCATATTCTCTCTCTCCGTGTCCCCACACACAACAAAATATGCGTGAATTACTAGCCTTGGAGTGTATTTGAGTTCCTTGATGTGTTTAAAGTCAAAATTATGTGTTGAATTGCATTTAAAAATCACTGAAAATTCCGAGTTCTACTGACCTTGATCGTGCCCTCGATCGCGAAGAAGACGGTGATCGAGGGCAAGTGACCGGTCGAGGGTATTTGGTGACCGGCTAAGTGACCGAGCGAGGGCACTTGGTGACCGAAAGATTTTACGCTTTATTTTTTGGTTTTGTAATATTTTGTAATTTAGACGTTGAAATTTTATAATTTAGACGTTTGCTTGCAAAGGAAGATCATTCGCTTTATTTTTTGGTTTTATGATATTTTATATGATATTTTATAATTTAGACATTGATATTTTATAATTTAGACGTGTGCTTGCAAGGGAAGATCTTACGCTTTATTTTTGTAGTTTTATTATATTTTATAATTTAATGTTGTTATAATTACTTAAAGTATTTTTGTGGGATAATTGATTTTATGTTCTGCTTATTTTTTTAGTTTTATTATATTTTATAATTTAGATGTTGTTATAATTACTTAAAGTATTTTTGTGGGATAATTGATTTTATGTTCTGCGCCGCTTTATATTTGTTAATTTTTAATTTCACTGTATATTTAACAATTTTTTATTTTACTATATAGTAGTATATTTTAATTTTACTTCGTTGGTATAATTACTTATATATATTTATCCAATTTTTTATTTCATTATAAATTTTTTAAAAATATAACTTTGATTAACAATAAAATTAAATTTATATTAATCGATAAAGTTAACTAAAATCAATGAGAAATCTGCAAAAAAAAATGAATTAATTTATATAAAAATAAATAAATAGATATAATCAATAATATTATTTTAAAAAAGTAAATAATTTTCGGATTAATTGTAGAATTTATAAAACCAGAAAAATAGAGGAGAGCTTCCTCTGTATAAAACGAAAGAAAAATATATGTGTATTGATTAATGAATCATATCATAGTTGTGTACATCCGTAGGGTATTTATACACCAAGAAATATGAACCAAATATAAACCCTAGTCCTAATAGAATTAGGAATCAATATCCCTGTATGAATTAAACACATGAATAAATATGATGAGATCCTATTTCCATAAATATATTAGGAACTCAAATATGGACATGCATACGTGAGTATGCATGCACGTAGATCATCAATAGCCCCCCTCAAGATGGGAGTAGATGTCTATAACTCCCATCTTGGAGAGAAGGTACTGGAACACCTTGAAGCCGAGAGCCTTGGTGAATAAATCTGCAACTTGTTCTGAGGTCTTGAGGTAGAACATTTTGAACAATCCTTTGTGAAGCCATTCTCTGACAAGATGACAATCGATTTCAATATGTTTAGTACGCTCATGAAATACTGGATTAGAGGCGATGTGCATGGCTGCAACGTTATCACAGTAGAGTAGAGCAGGTTGATTATGTGAAATATCAAAATCATGTAGCAGCTTTTTGAACCAAATAAGTTCACATACACATGATGCCATTGAACGGTATTCTGACTCAGCTGATGACCTAGAAACCGTGTTTTGTTTCTTGGATCTCCAGGCAACCAAGGAATCACCTAAAAACACACAATATCCAGTGATTGACCTTCTGGTTTCGAGGTCAGCAGCCCAATCAGCATCACAATATGCCTTTAAGTGAATGACATTAGATGATGGATAAAACAGACCCTGTCCTGGTGAGCTTTTAAGGTATCTAACAACCCTAAGAGCTGCTGAAAGATGAATATCAGTAGGACAATCAAGAAATTGGCTGAGAACTTGAATTGAATATGAGATGTCAGGTCTGGTGAGGGTTAAATACAATAACCTCCCTATTAATCTTCTATACTCAGAGGGATTGGAAAGTGAAGTGCCTTCATCTTTAGTGAGTTTCAAACTTTGTTCAAAAGGAAACTTAATAGGCTTGCTATCAAGAAGATCACAGTCAGCTATAATATCAAGGGTGTACTGCCTTTGATTTATTGTCAGTCCAGTTTCATTTCTTGCTACTTCAATGCCAAGAAAGAATCTGAGAGGGCCTAGATCTTTGAGCTGAAAATGACTGGATAAATATGATTTCAACTGAGTGAGAGAACTGATGTCATTGCCTCCCAAAATAATGCCATCAACATAAATTAATAGAAAAGTCAATGATGATCCAGACTTCATAATGAACAAAGAAGAGTCAGCATTACTCTGAACAAAGCCATATGAAGTAATTACTGAACAAAGCTTCTCATTCCACTGTCTGGAGGCCTGCTTCAAACCATATAAAGATTTATGGAGTTTGCAACACATGTTGGATGAAGCAGGGACAGAATAACCTTCTGGTAAAGTCATATATACATCTTCATGCAGATCACCATAGAGAAAGGCATTATTTATGTCTAGTTGACTGAGGTGCCAATTAAATGATGATGCCAAAGCCAAAACAGATCTCACAGTTGAAATTTTGGCAACTGGAGAGAAAGTCTCAAAGAAATCCAAGCCTTCTTGCTGTGTATACCCTTTTGCAACTAACCTTGCCTTGTATCTTTCAATTGATCCATCTGAGTTTCTTTTAATTTTATATACCCACTTGCATCCAATCAATTTCTTACCTGGAGGAATAGGGATAACACTCCATGTATGATTTGATTCAAGAGCTGCAATTTCTCTATTCATGGCTTCCTGCCATTCTGGTTGTGTGGCTGCAAGTCTGAATGTTCTAGGCTCAGTGTGAAGAACTGTAGACATAACATACTTCAGATATGGATCACTCAATTTTGCAAAGTTCAGATGATCAGAGAGAGGATAAGAATTCTCCACAAATGGGATACTAGTATGCTGGTGAACTTTGCTGATTAACTGGCACTGATAATCTCTGAGGTATCCTGGAGGCTTGGTATTTCTGCTTGTTCTTCTCATTGGAGGTGTAGGTGATGATTCAACATAATCAACATCAGCTGGAGAGACTGGACTGGAAGTATCAATGCCCTCAGATTCTGAAATTACTTCTTCATTTTTTGGTATTACTTCAGGTTCTTGTTCAGTGTTTGGGGATGAATCAGTATTGGGAATGACATCATCTTGTGAGTTATTGATGTTGACATAATCCAGCATATCAAAGGGTGTTGAATGCTGAGGCTGTGACTGATGATCAACATGGTTATGAAAAGGGAAAATATCTTCATAAAATTTAACATCTCTTGAAGTGATGAGAGTATGATTCTCTATATCATATAAAATGTATCCTTTGATTCCCTTTGGATACCCTACAAGAATGCATTTGTGAGCTCTATATGTAAACTTGTCTTTTCTTGGATCAATATTAGCAGCATAACACAAGCAACCAAAGGTTCTGATTGTGGACAGATCAGGATCTTTGCCATATAACACTGAATAAGGTGTCTGATTATGGATGGTTTTTGAAGGTGTTCTATTGATGAGGTAAGTGGCAGTTAGAATACACTCACCCCAGAGCTCAATAGGGGTATTTGACTGAAACCTGAGTGCTCTTGCAACTTCAAGTACATGTCTATGTTTTCTTTCAACCACTGAATTCTGTTGAGGAGTATAAACACAGCTCCTCTGATGTTCAATGCCATGAGTATTGTAAAATTCATTCATTTCAAACTCTTTCCCTTGATCACTTCTCACTGTTTTAACATTGGCTGAAAACTGAGTTTTCACAGTTTGAATAAAATTTTCCAGTATTCTTCTAACCTCAGATTTTGAGTGCATCAAGTATATCCAAGTGAATCTGCTTTTATGTTCTACAATGGTGAGAAAATATTTGGAACCATTATGAGCAGTTACTGAGAAAGGACCCCAGATATCAACATGGATTAATTCAAACAGATTCAAAGCTTGTTCAACATGATCAGGAAAGGGTAACCTTGTTTGTTTTGACTTATGGCAGATATCACAAGCATGATTAATAAACTTATCATTGACTGAAGGGAAATTCTTATTAATTTTGTGCATAAGCATCATTCTATGAACAGATGGATGACCCATCCTTTTATGCCAAATATCAATAGAAACATTGTTAACATAACTACTGCTTTCTTCTTCTGGTGTTGCATCAAACTGATATAGCCCTCCAATATCTTTAGCTCTCCCAATCTCCTTGCAGCTGTGCAAATCCTGTATTGCACAATATCCATGAGAGAAAACTAATTTTGACTCAGTGTCCATTAATAGTCTGCTTACTGAGATGAGATTAAACTGAAAAGATGGCACTAAAAGAACATTGGTAAGTGTAATTCTCCTGCTGAGATTAACTGTACCAATATGAGTTACTATAGTACTAGAACCATTAGGTAATTTCAGAGTTATGGGATTGGTTGATCTGATATCCCTCATTCCTTTACAATTATTGGTGATATGATCACTTGCTCCAGAATCCATTATCCACACCTTATTACTTAAACTCATCATACAATGAGAAGCAAGAGTATAAGAAGAATTACATGTTGCCTTCTTTTCAGTTGATCCAACATTGATCCCTTGCAGTAGGCTGCATAGATGTTTATATTCCTTTGATGACATCTTTACTCCTGGGTCCTCCTCTTCCTTTTCAACCTGGTTGACACTAGATTTCTGTGGAGTTTTAGGATCCTTGTCTGGATAACCATGGAGTTTAAAACATCTATCAATAGTGTGACCAGGTTTTCCACAGTGAGAGCAATTTCTATCCTGCCCTTGACTATGCCCTTGACTATCAGATGAACTTTTTGTGAAATATCCAGGTGGAAATCCATAAATCAAATAACACTTGTCAACAGTGTGATTAGTCCTTTTGCACTTGGTACATATCATTGAGTTTTTATTATTAACCTGATTACCAGCCCTACTCCAAGTTTGCTGCCCCACTCCCTTGTTGTCCAGCCTTGCTGCCATGGCATTGGATTGTGTATTACTTGAGCCTAAGTTTTTCAACTCAAGGTTAGATTCTTCTTGGGAAACCAGACTGAAAATTTGATCAAGTGAGGGTAATGGATCTTGTAGGAGAATCTGATTTCTGAGGTTTATATATTCATCATTGAGCCCCATTAGAAACTGGAGAACTTTCCTTTTATTGGCTTTCTGATAATTATCCTTCATAGCAGGACAATTACTCGTGGGACATGGACACAGAGGCTCATAAGCTGCTATTTCATCCCAAATACCCTTGAGTTTTGCAAAGTAAATACTCACCATATCTGTTTCTTGCTTTGTGCTGATCAGCTTCTGCTCAAGCATATAAACCATGTTGTTATTGGTTTTAGAAAATTTAGTATGGAGTTCCTTCCACACTTGTCTTGCCGAGGTTGCATATGCAGTGAAACCTGCCAACTCCGGGGATAAGTTGGATGAAATCCACGTAAGGACCATGATATTACACCTTCTCCAATCAATATATAGAGGATCTTCGGGTGGGGGTTCTGGGATAGATCCATCAACAAATCCATGTTTGTTCTTTGTCATGAAGGCATTCATCATGTTCCTGCTCCAGGTTTGATAATTCTTTGCGTTCAATGGTTCACTAACCAGTTTTTGGCTTGGCGCCTCTCCATAGTGCAGGAAGTACGGGCTAGAAGGCTTTGTTGGATCCATGGGGTTTGAGGCGTCGCTACCAGATGGATTGCCTGCTTCTATTCTTGCTCGCTCTTCAGGATTAACCATGATTTGCGCGGAAACGCTCTGATACCATGTAGAATTTATAAAACCAGAAAAATAGAGGAGAGCTTCCTCTGTATAAAACGAAAGAAAAATATATGTGTATTGATTAATGAATCATATCATAGTTGTGTACATCCGTAGGGTATTTATACACCAAGAAATATGAACCAAATATAAACCCTAGTCCTAATAGAATTAGGAATCAATATCCCTGTATGAATTAAACACATGAATAAATATGATGAGATCCTATTTCCATAAATATATTAGGAACTCAAATATGGACATGCATACGTGAGTATGCATGCATGTAGATCATCAATATTAATTATTTGCTAATGAGGTGAAAGGCATTTCTAAGTACTTAATCCTCGTATGCTATCTCGGAGGGGGTTCGACTCTTTGATAAGTCGAGGAGAGGGCTCGACTCTTTGCTGAGGCCGCGCAGCTTTCAATGACCCTGCAAGTTGTAGATCACGTAAATAGTTTTACGGATTGTAGATCACGGCAGAATAGTATTTTTTGTCTTCTTTCAAATAGAAGGCAAAGAATGGTGAATGGAAAATATTTGGCGCATAAATGAAAAATTATAAAATTATTACAATCCCACAAAAAAGTGAAAAATTAGCGCACAAAAATAATACTACAGTAATAAAAAGACTAGCAAAATAAAAAAATATCAAAAAAAAAAATTGTAAAATTATTAAAAAAAATAACACAAGAAAAATATCATAATGTTAACAAAAACAAAAAAGCTAAAGTAAATAAATTTAAAAAAACACAAAAATAAAAATTTAATCTTTCGTCCAGTGTTAGAGTAGGCATAAAACATGACGCACAGAGTTTTTGGTAAAGAAGTTCTCCGTGAAGTACGACCCATGGATGCAAGTCCAGAGGTGAGGGGGGAGAAATGCTCGAATTACTAAAACGAAGGTAGAGGACAGTACGGCCCTAATAGCTAGGGAGAGGTCTTCAAGCGTGCCTCAAAACAACCCTCTGAAACCCCGGAAGGAAATCAGCAACCAAAGGACAATGCAAAGTAGAAGCAAGAAGAGCTCTGCAGATGTTAACATCGGCCTCTGGAGCATCAAGCACAGGATCTATCACAACAGCAGGCAAAGCAGGGTACTTCCTCCCGCATTTCGCCCACGCTATATCCCGTCTCAACTTCACATAGCTCGTAAAAATCGACATTATTCCGAAAAATCGCTTTCTCCTTTGTAATCATCCACTTCATTTATTCCGCACTTGCAAAAGATTGGGGAGACTTTGTCAACCATAAACATTATAGAAATAATATAATTTAATCTATAAAATTTGTTGATTAGTGAATTTGTTAATTTTTTCTTCACTTGAATAATTTGCGCAAGAAATGAAAATAATTCGAAACACACAGTAAATTATATTTAATATTTAATTATATAAAAATAAATTATATATAGATTACAAAATAATAAATATTGGTAGAATTAAACAAACAAACAAAAAAATAACGTACCTTTCCTCCAGTGTGAGTAGGCATAAAACATGACACGGAGTCTTTGGTGAAGAATCTCTCCGTGGCCTCTGGAGCTTCAAGCACAAGATCGATCACAACAGCAGGCCAAGCAGGGTACTTCCCCTCGCATTTCGCCAACACTATATCCCACGTCCCAAATTCACACAGCTTGTAAAAATCGACATTCTTTCTAAGAATCGCTTTCTCCTTCGTAATCATCCACTTCATTTATTCTGCACTTGCAAAAGCTTGAGAGACATCGTCAACATAAACCTTATAGAAATAATATAAATTCCGCACTTGCAAAAGCTTGAGAGACATCGTCAACATAAACCTTATAGAAATAATATAATATAATCCATAAAATTTGTTAATTTTTTCTTTCAAATGAATAATTTGCGCAAGAAATGAAAAAAATTCGAAAATACTGAGAAAAAAATTAGTGCAAATTAATAAAAAAAAGGTCTAAAAAATCGCGCAATGCAAACAAAACAAAAAAAATAAACTTAAATTAATTGTTTAGAATTAATTAATTATCAAAATTTAAAAAATAGTTTAAACGCCAATTAAAATGATTTTTTTATTAGTATGTCTTTTTTTGTACATGTAGAATACTGTTTGTAGATATAGATTACAAAAGTAAATCTTTAATTACAAGGTGCAAAAAAAACTAAATGACCCGGCCCATTATTATCGGGTTGTATATGGCCGAAGTAGCCCAAATATTTGGGCCGAAACCCGGAGTCCATATAACCTAAGAAATGATACTTGTATAAAAAACTGTAGGAAAGCTTCTACCGTAACAAATTTGATAGGTCAGATTTTCAATTGAAAAAAAAAAAACAGGACTCTCATCCTCTGACCTAACAGCACCTTATAAAACAAACCCTACTCAGATTCTCACTCGCCGCCTCTGTTCCCGCCACCAGCCACCACCACACCCGCCGTCGCGTCAGCGCTGCTCTCAGTCGACATATCGGTAAGATTCCTTTCTTCTACTCTCTAGCTTTTCCATTTATCTGTTTTGAAACTCGAATCTCAATTTGGCGTTTATAATCTTGTTTTGATTTCGAAGCAGCTTCTATACGTATGTTCTCTGAACGATAAATGGTCGGGAATCAGATTTATTTTGCTTTTTTTTTTCGACTGAATTAGCTATAAATTGATTTAGACGAAAAGGGCACAGTAAGTTTATCAAAGATACTGTTTTACTGCTCTGTAAATTTACTGGATGCTGTTTATTCGGTTTGTTTGTTCTTTGTTTTTCGTTGAGTTATTCGTTTACTGGCTTGTTCTTTAAATGATGTCCCTTTCTTTTTGACATTTTTGTAGTGATGGCCACGGCATCTCAGAAAAGTATGCTTCTGATTGCTTACTCTGAAGAAATTGTGGATGGTGAAGCTATTATTGTATCCTCTAATGGCTTTCCGATCAAGGCTTTGAAGCGTGAACCTGCTGGGCATTCTTTTCACGCTGCTGCTCTTAGGTCCGTAGGGCACTCTGTTGAAGCTGACAAGGAGGACACCACTGATAAAGAAGTTCCAAAGGAGAAAGACCATGTATACGTGGAGTCATCATCATCAGATCCCTTCAGCAGTAAAGGAAAGAAGAAACCTGGCGGTGATAAAAAACAGCAGGACCATTATGCTCTGTTGGGGTTAAGCCATTTGAGGTATCTAGCGACTGAGGATCAGATTAGAAAAAGCTATCGTGAGTCTGCCTTGAAACATCATCCTGACAAGCAGGCTTCTCTACTGCTTGCTGAGGTAACTGAGGCTGCTAAGGAGGCGAAGAAGGAAGAAATAGAGACCCGTTTCAAGGCCATTCAAGAATCGTACGAGGTGTTGATGGACCCTGTCAGAAGAAGGATCTACGATTCCACCGATGAGTTTGATGATGAAGTTCCTAGTGATTGTGCACCTCAGGATTTCTTCAAGGTTTACGGGCCTGCCTTTTTTAGGAATGGCCGCTGGTCTGTGGGACAACCTGTCCCGACACTGGGAGATGATAAAACGTCCATCAAAGATGTGGATAGCTTTTATGATTTTTGGTACAGCTTCAAGAGTTGGAGGGAATTTTCTCATGAGGATGAATTCGACATCGAGCAAGCTGAGGATCGGGAACATAAGAGGTGGATGGAGAGGCAAAATGCAAAGCTCTCAGAGAAGGCAAGAAAAGAAGAATATGCACGTATACGCACACTCGTTGATAATGCCTATAAACGGGACCCAAGAATTTTGAGAAGGAAAGATGAATTGAAAGCTGAGAAGCAGAGGAAGAAGGAGGCAAAGCATTTGGCCAAGAAATTGTTGGAAGAAGAAGCAGCTAGGGCTGTTGAGGAGGAAAAGCGTCGGAAGGAGGAGGAAGAAAAAAGGGCTGCTGAAGCAGCTTCAAATCAGAAAAAAATAAGGGAGAAAGAAAAAAAACTACTGCGCAAAGAACGAACTCGTCTTCGGACACTTTCAATTCCCATCCTTTCAGAAAACTTGCTTTATCTTACTGATGACAACGTGGAAAGTCTTTGTTCATCACTTGATAAAGAGCAGCTCCAAAATTTGTGTGATCAGATGGAAGGAAAGGAAGTAGCGGAGAGTGCCGAGATCCTCAAAAAGACATTTGAATCGGACCTGAAACTTAAGGCTGACAAGGAAGATGGGAAGAACCTGATGGTGAATGGATCTCAGAAAGGACAGGTTTCTTACAGTAGCAATGAGAAAAAGGAAAAAACTTGGAGTAAAGGAGAGATAGAGCTTTTGAGGAAGGGGATTGTGAAATACCCTAAAGGAACATCTCGAAGGTGGGAAGTGATTTCAGAATTTCTTGGTACCAAGAGGTCTGTTGAAGAGATTCTGAAGGCTACAAAAACGGTTCTTCTCCAGAAGCCAGACTCCTCAAAAGCTTTCGACTCCTTCCTTGAGAAAAGGAAGCCATCACAAGCAATTGCATCTCCTCTTTCAACTAGAGATGAAGATATCAAGACAATACCAAGTACCACCAACACGGGTGAGAAGCAATCTCTGGTGTCAAACAAATTGCCAGAGTCTTCATCAACCCCTACGAGTGGTGAAAACAGCCTGAACTCAGATGTCAGCACTGGTCCTGCTAACGGAACTGCTTCAATTCCAGGTGAAGATATTTGGTCAGTTGCTCAGGAAAAGGCTTTAGTCCAAGCCATGAAAACTTTCCCGAAAGAAACCAACAAGAGATGGGAAAGAGTTGCTGCTGCAGTTCCCGGGAAAACTGTGGCCCATTGCAAGAAGAAAATTGCACTGATGAAGGATGGCTTCAGGAGTAGCAATGTGGCAGAGAAAAACGTCGCCAACCACAATGATTCGCAGGAGTCTTCACCTCAGAGTGGTAAAACTAAAACTTCCCCTCAGAGTGAGAAAAGCAAAAATCCCCCTCAGAGTGAGAAAACCAAACCTTCCCCCCAGAACGAGAAAGTCGAGAGTTCCCCTCAGAATGAGCAAAGCAAAATTTCAGATAATGTAGAGGCTGGAAATGGAGTATCACCTAGTTCGGATGCGGACGCATGGTCTGAGGTTCAGGAGAAAGCTTTGGTCCAAGCTCTTAAAACCTTCCCCAAAGATACTAATCAACGGTGGGAGCGTGTCGCGGCTGCAGTTCCTGGGAGGACGGTTAATCAGTGTAAGAAAAAGTTTGCTTCACTTAAAGAGAACTTCAGGAACAAGAAAAGTGGGGTTTAGTCTAATTTTTTTGTTCTTCACAAAATCTTCACGGGTAGAGAACTCCCCCGTCGATTCAATTTTCTTAGATGTGCTTATATATTCATCCTCATCATACCTTTTTGTAGTACACTTCATTCATCACTTATTGTTGCCGCCAGATTTTTGGGTTTCGTTTGATTTCTTTCTGGAACCTGTTTTTCGATGAGAATAGATTTTATTATTTTTATTATTATTATTATTATTATTATTATTATTATTATTATTATGGTTTTCATGTTCTTTTTCTTTAATAAAAATTAATGTTCTGGATGGTAATAGAATTTCTAAATGTTGTTAATTGAAAGAAATAAATGTGAATTATAAAAATACGACTGTTTTAGGGCCTCAATAAGTGTCAATATAACTACAACAAATAAGTAAATTATTCATAAGAAGTTTTACTAATATACTCCCCAATTATTTTAAAAATATTGATCTTAAAAAGCTCTTACATTATTCAATAAACAAATAAAACATATTGATGGTAATTAATAAGTTATAGTATCACATAAAAAATTGACATATCCGGCTGTTGATTTGCTTCTTAATAATGTACATTGTAAGGGAACTTTGCTCCCCCCATGGAATGCATTAAGGGCCTTAAGTTGGAACTTAGTACACGCATTTCCGGTTGCTGCAAAACCTAAATAAATCCGCATCTCCGAGATTACATTACATCACTAACATTGTCAACGTACGGTAGGACAAAAAAACAGAACCCGATGGAAGCGCTTTCTCTAACATAGACAACCTGGATTTGTAAAATGATTTCTGAATCATACTCTAACCTGCTAAAACCAACCAGCTTCTTTTTCATTCATCGCTCTTCGTATCATCTGGAAAACCCGGAAAAATAATTAAAAGAACTTGAAGCCAATCTGATATGTAGGCGCTCTGAAATTATTACCTGGACTAGTTTGAGATAGAAATCCCTGCAATAACAATAGGGGAAATGGGATATGATAAGAGTCTCGACTCGTCTCACTTTCCATATGCTACAGAAGGTTGGCACATGAGTGAAAATAGCATATTAAAAACACTGCAGGTGAATTGCATGTCATCTGTTGGGTGAAACCATGTCATCTGGCTCATGAAGACAAGAATATTCCTGGAGGTTTTCTTGCAGGAGAAACGCCTTTTCAGGGTTCATAATCAGAAGCTGCTGCACGTCCTTTGGGAGTACATTAAACACTGTCTGCAGATCTTTCTTCAATTTCTCGCACACTGCTTCAGTATCTTCGTTGGCTCTCCCATACTGCTATTCGAGAAAGTTGAAATTTATGCATCATATACAAAAAGATCAGAAATATAGCACCAGCTCCTAAAGAGTGTATGTATTTGATGTCAAATAGTTTCCCAAACACTTACAAGTAAACAACCGATGTAGAATCTCTCAACTCCTAAAATATATTTAGTTTGATGCTTTGCAATCTCATTAATCTACTTTTACATTTAATCCACAGAAGACTTAAATTTCAAAATAGAAATATGAATCCAAAAGTTGAAGATTTCCCTGGTCTACAAGTGATTCACCTATCTACATAAGACAACTTGACATATTATAGACCAACGACATCACCAAAAATTGCAGTTCAATTCCTGGAAATCGTGAAAAGCGAACATATTAACTCAAAGAAAAAGACTCCGAGTGATACATAAGGAAATCCTCACTCATCAGTTACCATCCTTATTATTACAAGCTTGGGGTTTATAAGTGTCTTTTATCTCGTGTTACTACAAACATGATACAGTATTATTTATAATGAAATTTCTATAGTTCAGAAACACTCTGCAATATATTCTAGCTATGTTATGGAATAAATTTGCATAATGACTGATTTCTATGAGACAAGAGACGAGCAGGTACAAAATATTGTAACAAACTATTATGACTGATAAATAAGGTCCTTAGTGGCTCTCCCTCCTACAGCAATGATTCAGGAAAGGGTTGATTACAAAAACCACCCCTGACGTTAGTGGTATTTTTACAACAAAAAGAGGCGTTCCAAAATTATAAAATACTCCTTAAGTTTTATAAATACAAGAGACTTTTTGCTTATAAAGGGGGGAATGTAAAATGGAATCAAAACCCCAAGACTTTTTTGTTTTCCAATTTTAAAGCTGTACTGTTTCCTTTTTGTAAACATATGAACCTCGAGTAAATCTTGTAGAAAAAAAGTATATACATAAACCTTCTTTCAAGAAAAAAAGGGAACTTAAACTGTGTTTTTTTACTTTTCATCAGTACCTCACGTAACCTACATTTTATCTTGCCTCAACCTATGAGATTTGTTCAGAAAGCCATTAAACAGTACAGTTTCCCTTGGACCCTATACCCCACTAAGAAACCAAAAGAAATAGAGGTCAAAAAAGTGTCAGTAGCATATCTTACAACACGTTCTCACAAAAAAACATCAATAGAATCAAGATAACTCTAGTAATATTAATTGTAATCAAATATTAAAAGAAAAACTTGCCTGCATTTCTCCTAAAAGGTGTCTCTCAATTGCGTTGAAGGAATCAACAATTTCTATTTCCGACATTCTACCCATCAGCTTATGTATGTCGGTCTTAACTCTAGCTTGCCTCCACAATCTATACTGTTCTTGCTCAGCAACAGCACGTTTTCTCCGGAACCAGGGAAGGAAGTTGTGTCCTTTCAAGAATCGCCTTCAGTGATGTGCAAACATGTCAATTTCAAAAAACAATACAAAAAAAGAGAGAACAAACCAACAAAACTAAAAAATGAAGAAGTCATATAATTAACCATGGAAAATCGCATAAAAGACTTAGAAGTGTTACTGATGAGGTTATGATATAACTAGAACCCATGTGACTTGAAAGTTGAAACAGCAGGCACTTTCACAGTAAATTGAGTCCCCAAACAGATGTCTTGAATTACCAGATATGATACACATGACGTCACACATTATTATCTTGCCATGGGAAGGAGTATCAACTATCAACAATTGAATCTTATAAATTTGGAAAAATTGTTCACTAGAAAGAGAGACGAAAAAGGATGCACTTTTAAAATCTTATAGTATGTTTTTTGGGGAAAAACCTGTACTCCAACATCTATATCAATGGAAGGTCAAAAACTTTGATGAACAGGCGCCAAAGCAAATAAATCATTTGAAATATTTTAAAAATATAGTATAAATAAATAACTTCTAGACATAAACTTTAGAAAGCGTATAATCAAAAATTATGTTCATGTTATCAACATAGAATAGGCCAGCACCGAACAAATCACCAGGAAGAAACACACCAAAGTGGAGATTTGCATTTCTTGTAGGTCAGTATCTTAAATGCAATAAGAGGAGTGTAAATCAATATACTGAAGGGTACCTGTAGAGATCAAGCCAATTTGACCTCATCCGCTTCAGCAAAAACTTTCCAGGACCTCTATCCGACAAGTTTGCTAGAAATTCCTCAGCATTAAATGTGGGAAGAGGTGGTGGATCAGAAAATGGCGAAGATGCTTCAGAAGGCGTATTTGCTCTAAAATACGGACCAAAAGGTGCCAAGAAGTTAGTAGTCAACTCCAAAAAATGGCGACGTAGAATATCATTGTTGACAACCGACATCGGCTCCTCAACCCTAGGAGACAGTCCAGCATCAATAAGCCTATTCAAGATATATGTATCCGGCTTTGTCACTGGAACGTAATTTGTCCATACAGCTTCTTTATGTTCTGTCATTAGACACAGAGGACCATCTCTCTTCATCTTCACAGCATTCAAGAAGTTTGTAGGAGTAAACTTTTTCAAAGAAAGATTCTGAGTATTGAGCCCTTCAGGCTTAGCAGCAGCCAACCCCTTGGAACCGAAAGTAAAACGATTCGAATTTGGAGGGGGACTTCCAACGGAGACTATGTGAGGCATATTACGAAGTGCTTTTAGGAAGAAAAGGTTCGTAACACCTAAAACCATCGGAGGGAAAGAGGAACCTTCTTGAAGCGAGTTCAAAATGGCAAATTCTGGGTCGTGAATAGTAAAGTAAGGTCTGAAGTCCACACTAAACAGAAGTGGTGAAACTAAACTAACTAGACCAGCAACAGCTTCACAGCACTTGGGAGGTGTAGGCGCTATGATCAAGATGGGTTCCCCAACAAGTAGAAGTTCCCATAGCTTCCAAAGTTGCAGTAACTGTCCACGGAATGAACCAAAAATATCCGAGTCATGGAATAGGCCCTGTGGAGTTGATAGGTTTGTAGGGAGTAAAGGAGCCAAAGACGAAGCAGAGTCTTCAAAGAATCCACTATCTGATGGTAAACAATGAGAAGGTGGAAGGCTCACTTTAAGAGAAGAATTTCCAATAGGAAGCTCTACTTGTTGACCGGGCACAGGTGTCGGCCACTTTGATACGTAAGCAGCGATATAATTGAGGGCCTTGCTTCCAACATCGAAGTACAAGGGGCCCAGTATTTGTAACAGTGGTCTAAACAAACTAGTGTAGGGACTATGAGAAAGAATAACAACAGATTTTTGCTCACCCCCTCGTTTTAGCCTCTCATCATGTCTCTGTCTATTAAACACAAAGCCATACAGGAACCTTGAATTGTAGCTTGCGTGATTTTTACCCTTTTGACTATCTGCGCCGATTGGTTTTTGGGACGATACTTGATTACTTACTTCAACAATCTCAGATGATACCGTATTCGGCACTCTTTTAGGAGTTTTATGTCTCATGCGGAAGAAGAAGATGCAATCGTGGATGCTTGATCGATTATGGTTCTGTGAAACTGAATCAGGGAATGAACTGAAGGAGACTTCAAGCTCTTCATTTTCAGTAAGACAACCAGGCGGATAACACTCCTCGATGAGTTGTCCTTGTTCGAGATCAAATCTGATGATACAAAATGCAACTATCCATTGCTGCAAAGACTTTTCGTCAACTTCCAGTGAAAGCTCAGACTTCACAGAAAATGATGGCGACCGACTCATTTTCTAGATCTTCAAAAAACAAAAATCAGCCGGTACAATCAGATAATCTCGACATACACCATCCAGACTGTAAAATACAAGCAGCGGGGACCACCCATAAAGAAGATAGTTTGGCACTTGCACTGTCAGCCGATTTATCAATGAAGCCTACACAGATGGAGAACATTACTGAAGAATTAGTTTTAAATGATGTCCTAACTTCTTCTCAGTAACCTGAGCCTTTATCCACGATTGACAATGACACAAGTAAGAATCATAATAAACATGAAACTTTTCTATCATGATACACTCAATCCAATGGCAAGGCCCACCACACTAGCTATTTTTACGCGAACTCAAGTTATCAAATTTCACCGACATCTAACATGGTGTAAGACATAACAATCAGAGTCAAGCTTAATATCATACTACATACCGTAGTTATCAGATTTCACCGACAACTATCATATACTACAACTGATGCTTCGAGAGATTACAGTACGTAAACCACACAAGTACTAATGATATTTCAATGTTTCTCAGTTGTTCATTTCTTGCTCAAGCCCAGATTAAATTTGGTTTGGGTCAGCTGGGAAATTTACAAATATTCTCAATCCTTAAAAACCCACCAAGAAAAATCAAGAGCTGACTGAAATTACAAAATCAAAATAAAACCAATACATGAGGGTTTGCAAATTATATTATAATAACTATCAAAATAAAAGGCCAAAACAACATTCTAAAATATTGTAAACCCAACAAGAATTTATAAAATTAAATCTACAGAAGCCATTGATACATATACAAATATGTGTGTGTTCGTGTGTGCATATTTATACACACGCACATATATACACATATATGTACGGGTTCCGAAAAATCATAATCACCTGAATTCGCAGAAACCCAGAAATTGAAAGAATTGATTGGATCTGCCAAAATACAAAATTTCGGAAAGATAAATCGAGAGCTTTCGAGGGATTTGCTCGATTCGAAAAAAAAACAAAAAACAAAAATAGAACTGCTCCCGTCCTTATCCGTGGTTGAAGCGCTTTGATTAGAAGAAAACTCGAAAAGGGAAATTTTTTACCAGCAGTTTTTTTGTTTTTTTTACTGAATTTGTTTTTGTGATTTTCCCTCTTTCTGAGATTTCATTCAACCAGAAAAATAATTTCTTTTTTCAGCGAGAAAGAGAGCCGTTGAATAATATATAGATTAAACTCGTGTGTGTATTATTATAATAAACAATTAGTATTAAAAAACGTTTTATATTTATGACATTTTTATTAATGTTGTAATTATTGTAATTAACCATAATCAATTAGTAGGATTATATTCGATCACACTTTTTACTTATGTTTATTGTATAATACTCTAATATTTATAATTATTAAATCTTGTTTTTCCGTGATTAGGGTTGATAATTAATACATTAATTTTTATAATAGTTTGACTCGTGAATCATGACCCTAACAAAAAAAAGTTATTTTTTCACTTTAGGAGTAATTATATAAGTACTTTCTTCACATATTTTTTAAATTTTATTCACAATTATTTTAATTTTTAACTTAAAAATATATTTTTACTTTTTATTTTTTAATTAAAAAGTCAAAATTAATATTTTTCTTAATTTTCATATTATATATTACACATTTTATTATTAGTATCATTTAAATCAAATATTGACGAAATATTGACAAATTGCACATGTCTCAAAATTAATAAAAATATCAACTCTCAATACTATTACATTTTATTAATTACTTTAAAAATCTAAATAAAAAATTAAATTAATGTTAAGTACAATTTTGAAAAAACTATATTTAATTTACAATTGAGAATCTCAAAACATATAAATTGAAAATAATTTGAAAGATAAAACGACATATATCATGAATGGGATCGAGGGAACCAACAATAAACAAAAAATTGGTAAGCTCATTTCGATAAATCAATTTAATATTTTTATCAATTAACATCAAAATTATAAAAAAAACAAAATGACGTCATCAAATAAATAGTCATATGCATGCAAAACACACGAAAGCACCATTCACAAGCGAAACCGCTTCAACGCCTTCAAAAGAGTTATTCTAAACCTACCCACGTCAAGATTCACATCTTGGTTATACAAATACACGCTAAGAAAATACGTAAACCCTCTCTCGGTCAACACCCGATCCGGATCCGTATAGTTCACATCGCCAATCGAATACTTCTCCGGCAAAGTCGTCTCATTCACACCAACCACATATTCCTCGTACCCCAACCTCATTCTCTCCGCCGCACTCTCGAAACAAAGCCTCGAAAACTCCGTCAAACCGAACGGAACTATTTGGATAACACTCGCATTCTCCGGCAAGAACACCATGTTCGTCAGCCCCGCCCCGTGAACCCCCACCATCACGTCGAACGAGTTCACGAGCCTCGCGACCTCCGATACGTCTTTCGACATCTCCTCGATTTCGACATCAAACCCTAACTCCCTCGCCACGTCAGCAACCTCCCGCTCGTTCACGAGCCTTCGGCTCGACACTCTCCTCGACACGATGAGCATTCTCGGTCGAGGGGTCGGTGAATTAATCTCGTCTCGTCGCAAAGAGTAAGCTTTACGGAGCATTCTCGTGAATCCGGTCATGAATGGGTCGTCGACGATGAACTCTCCGTTTTTGTCGGCTTTGAGGCCGAGGATGACTCGGTCGAAGCAAAAGACTCTTTTGCCCTCGCCGAGGTCGTCGGTTAGTTCCAAGACGTCGTATCGGGAGAGCTCGCGGAGTATCGACTTGTACTTGGAGAGAAAGCCGGGCTTAGAGTCGGTTACGAGGAAGAGAACTGATCGGTTGAACTGAACTGAAGTGGAGTATAGAGGGAGGATGACGTCATCGAAGTCGTGGAAAGTGTTGCCGGTGTATCCGGAGGCTGAGAAAACGATGGCCGGAGTTGTGGGAGGAGGAGTGGCGGCTGCGGTGGTGGCTGATATTTTGTTGCAATGTTTGGGCATTGGAATAGTTGATGACGTGTCATCGTAGGTTGCGTAGTTGACTTTCAAAGGCTTGATTGTTGACATGGCGTAGGGGTCGGTTTTGCGGGTGTAGGGTTTGACCGTCCAATTGGTCAACGCGCCCTCCACGTGGTCGTTGCTGCCTATGAAAATGGTGGATGA
The DNA here is from genome assembly GCA_954870475.1 of Euphrasia confusa. Lineage (NCBI taxonomy): Eukaryota > Viridiplantae > Streptophyta > Magnoliopsida > Lamiales > Orobanchaceae > Euphrasia > Euphrasia confusa. The sequence goes on along the minus strand of OX940956.1, from coordinate 40,769,350 downwards.
GCCGGCGTGGATTCTGACGTCGCCGATTATTTCGTACACGTCGGATTTCGAGTTGCTCAGATTGTAAATACGCGGATTCGTGTTGATCTCTATTTCGAATTGCTCTGAGAAATGATCTAACAAAATTCAAAAGTGTTATTAGAATATATTCTAAAAAAATATAGGTAGCATCAATATTTTAACATTTATAAAAAATATGATGGGAGAAGAAACAAACACAATTCCGGAGGATGAAGGTAGGGCTCGAAGAGAGCGATTGCAATGGCGAAGCAAAAGAAGACTGCTACACACGATAATACTATATGTCGCAAGCTATTGAAATTTGTTCCAAGTACTTTTTTATTCATCGTTATTATTTTTCACTTTACACGAATGAACTCAAATTTAACTCAAATATAGACAAATTTTAAAAACATTAGCAATCATCATTTTAGAATACTCAATATGTATTCTTGATGGATCAATAATACTCAGTGATCTGTAAATTAATTTTTCATTCAAATCCACTTAGTAATGTCAATATATTTAGTTAACAATTTTGGCATGATACTTACTTTATTCTTTGCAAAACAAATGCAAATAAAAAAAAAGGTAAATGAATTTTTATAGAGCATTTACTTTATTCTTTGCATAACAAATGCAAATAAAAAAAAAGGTAAATGAATTTTTATAGAGCATGTAAACATCAAAAAAACGTGTTAAAATTCCCTATATGGTAGATATAATATAAAGTGGATAAAAAATAGGTATGTTAATAAATAAAATGAACAGCTCTGCATGGCGATGATCTACACCTCTATGAAAATACAATAGACTTCCGAAGGAGATTCCATTCGAGAATGTGCACGTTTGGTTTTTCAACGATCATTTCTTGACAATCGGTGCCACTTGATCTTTGTTTTTATTGCTTTCGGTTCACAAACAAAAATGGGGTTAGCTCTCGATTATTCTTTATTGCTTAGAATTATTATTAGTAAGTTTATTTTCTCTTGTTATTTGTTCTTAGTGCAAATTATTGGAATTTCTCGAATCTTTTTATATTTCTCAAATTAGTTATGAGTAGCTAGTATAGTAGATAGTCCGTTCTTTTGCACAAAAATTAATAATTGTGTGGAAGAATAAAATTAGTTGTGAATAATAAATTGAAGATAAAATAATAAAATATAATTTTATACAAGGTTAAAATAACAATTATTTTACACGTTAATATAAAATAAATTATATATTAATTGAAAAAATAATAAATATTTGTGGAGCACAAAAATAATATTTTACCATTTAGAAAATTCAATAATGTGTGGAGCACAAAAATTAATAATTGTGTGGAAGAATAAAATTAGGTGTGAATAATAAATTGAAGATAAAATAATAAAATATAATTTTATACAAGGTTAAAATAACAATTATTTTACACGTTAATATAAAATAAATTATATATTAATTGAAAAAATAATAAATATTTGTGGAGCACAAAAATAATATTTTACGGAAGACTCAAATTACTTTATTTGCGTTATTTTACCATTTAGAGGACTCAAATTACTTTATTTGCGTGTAAAACTTATAAATTCTAATCATAGTGACTCAAAGTTTTCCCTAATATTCCACGATCTTTATTTGATCGGCTACTATCTTTATGAGTTGAAATGATCTTTATTTGATCGACAGATATCTTTAAGTATGATAAGCAGACACATTGAAAAATGTCAAATACTTAACTGCAAAATGCATTTTTAAGTATGATAAGCTACTCATCTTTATGAATCTTAGGTGAGAAAACAAAACACATAATAATTTATCATTATATATAGTACTATAATGACTATCGGTATAAAACTGTAGAAACGATTCTTGGAATAAACTAAAACCACGGGTTTCTTTTTTAGACAAACAATATTTCTCTTATATTTCTCTTATTTTATTCATTAATTGATATGATTCAACCCCAGAACCATTTAAATGTAGCCGATAATAGTGGGGCTCGAAAATTGATGTGTATTCGAATCATAGGAGCTAGTAATCGTCGATATGCTCAGTGACTTGTTGTGATCAAAGAACAGTACCAAATATGCCCCTAGAAAAATCAGAAGTAGACTAGCCATTGTACTATATTTTATTGGCTACTCATCTTTATTGAGTTGAAATGATCTTTATTTCAATTGCCTACTAATATTTATAAATTGTGAAAAAAAACACATAATAATTTATCATTATATATAGTATTATAATATTAATTATATTACTATATCACTAAAAAAAATATATTGAAAATAAAATAAAATACTAATTATTGGCATATATTTTTACAATTTTTTTAATAGAAATGTATTGTAGTAATAAGATTCAATGTATGGAGCACAAAATTAATAAATGTGTGGAGAAATAATAAATATGTGTGAATAATAAATTGAGAATAAAATATAATTTTATATGAATGTGTGGAGAAATAATAAATATGTGTGAATAATAAATTGAGGATAAAATATAATTTTATATAAGGTTAAAACAATTATTTTACATATTAATATAAAATAAATTATATATTAATTGCAAAAATAAAAAAAATATTTGTGAAGCACAAAAATAATATTTATGTGTAAAAATTATATTGAAAATAAAATATAATACTAATTATGTATGGAGAATAAATAATATTCAATATATATATTAAATTAATTATATATAAACAAAAATATATACTATAATAGTTATGTGACAAAAATAATTAACACAAAAAAAATATATATATAGAGAATAAAAATAATGTTTTTTAGTGATAATAATTATGTGACAAAAATAATTAACATGTGTGAACACAAATAATAAAAACAAAATACATAAATAATAAATATATGTGTTGTACAAATCATAAAAAATTACTAATAATATTTTAAAATCTCAATTTTTAATCTACTTTCCTCAACGCTTTTAAAAATAGGTATGGTGATAAATAAAATGAATTTGTATGGTTGTAATTATTTAACAATATTTTATAATTAACTTTAAAAAATTAGGTTTTAAGTTTAAACATATTAGGGTATTTGAAGTGTTTTTTTAGTTAACTATATTATTTTGGAAAATTTTGATCATTAGTTAGTCAATTGAACATGCAAGTTACAACTGATTTAGTCAAAAGTTCCGTAACTGCGAGTAATTATTGAATAAATAAATACTCTCAATTGAAAAGTATGATCGCATGAAATATAACACCCATCATTTTTCTAATGACACTCACTGTTATATAAATGTCACTGAACTAATTTTTTTAGTAGATACATCATGAATTCCGTAACCTGATGTTCCTCGTCATAATCGTTCTCTATGAGACGATGCATCAATCCAATAAAAAACGAAAGATTTCAACTCGATCAGGTTAAGTTACTATTCTGATTCGATACCGACTCATTTTCTTCTCTGTTTGAAGTATTCAATGAGGAACACTGGCCGTGGCTAAACCCATTAGCCTTAACTGGTGAAGAAGAACAAGTAGTACTAGCCTCTTTGTGGTCGGTAAATATTACGGCTTGTGGCTCTTCCGGAAGAACCTGTTGTGAGGAGTTGGGACGCTGTTGATCTTGCAGCTGTTCGATTTCCATACGCATTAGAGACGGGACATCACCCTTACAATACCTACGCCACATGTTTCTGTATGCCGACTCAATGCCTTGGGTGAATTTGGACCCGTCACAAAGGGGAGACTTGAGCATGAGATCCCGAAGCCCCATTCTCAAGTTTGAGAGGGCAGTAATGTCAGAGGCCAACTTTAGAGCCCTCTCCACGTATTCGTCTTCGTTATTAGCTACTAGGTTGTCCAATCCTGAAAACCAAATGCATTGTTCATTATATAATAGTAATAAATAGTATTTTAGGTTTCATTACCAAAAAAGAATGGTATGGAAAAAAAGTTTAGAGCCATCTCCACATATCCGTCTTCTTTCTTGACTTACTGTATTTGTGCTTATCCTTAAAAAAGTTTTGATACAAGTCATAGCTCATGTAACATTCTCGTCAACTCATGTCTACCCAAATGTACGGAAAGGGAAACAATGTTATACAAGCTCTTTATTTTTTTGTTAATATGAAAACCTGAGAGACAGTTTCCCAACATACTTGGGAACAACTAGTACAACTATCACTGGGTATACAACTTATCGCAGGTAAATGACAATGGTGAATTTCTTTAAAATATGAATACGGGGAGAATGAAAATCTCAATGGTGAATAAATAAATCCTCTAGTAAACCGGAGAGAGCCTATTCACACTCAAACCGTTTATACCACACATAATTTTAATCTCGCCTTGAGGAAATAAAAAGACAGTCTAGGTAACTTCATGATATCTCTGTACGTGAGGAATAATAGGCAACATTTTCACAGATATCATAATGCATTATTTTTTTCCATTTTGTATTTCTGAGCAGATATTTATCAACATGAAACTCGACTTAGACTGTGGTAATAAAGATCAAAAGAGATAAAATAAAGAAAAGAAAACATACCAACTGTTTTGAGAATACTCACACCAACATTATGAGCGTGAACCGAACCTCCCATGGTGACACAAGGTACTCCCATGAATAGTGATTCACACGTGGTAGTTGTTCCCGCATAGGGAAAAGTATCCAAACTAGAAACAGAAAGAGCCTCCTATTAATCTCAGAAACATGCATGCACCATTACAATCTAGAACTTTATAATAGCATTGGCTTTTTTCAAGTATTATTAAGTATTTCGTTACTTGCTCTTCGGACTACTACTTCATCTAAGTTTCAAGTACAAAAAATGGTAATCAAAATTACCTGATGTCCATGAACGAATACGCTTGCATATGGTCATGGTTGAGAATAATTAGAGGCAGAAGGTCAACACGATGTGATTCCAAACCCAACTTCCCCATGGTCGAAAGAAATTGTTGTCTCAAACTATCACAGCAAAAAGGTTTGCACTTCACAATAAGGCGTGAATTCGGAACTGCACATAGGATCTTTGCCCAGACTTTCAGCACTCTAGGTGTAATCTAGTGAAATTAAAATTGTTAGCAATTGTAAAGAATAGAATGTCAAAAGAAAGTGTAAGATGCTTGTTTGATTGCCCCAAAACCTTTGCGAGATTGTTGAAGCTACCAAAAGTGACAAAGCCATTGGATAGAGCAGGAGCCGGAGACACTGGACCTGCTTCAGGAGAAGGAGTGTAGCAGAGAAACGAGTTGGGCAATCGTACTAACTCTTCAACGTGTCTGCCAATAACAGAAAATAAGTATACGGTTAATACTTAATACTCATGCTAAAGTTAAGATCCAAGTCTTATTGTGACAACATAAGAAAGTTTAGAAGAAAGGTTTGATACTCACTTCTGTTTTGTATCAACTGGGTCGGCCAATGCATCAGATATCCTGTAATCAATAGTAGGCAAACCAGTTGTATTGGGATAGCCAATCCAAGTCACCTGGAAATCCAAGGCACAACATAAGGCATTGGCTGCAGAACTGCTTTGTTTATATATGAACTACTAAAAGGAAAAAACATGCAGAATTCAAGTTGACCCCATATTTAAGGATAGTGAAAACTTCGACAAATAGAACGGATTGATAAGATAATACATATGAGTTTAATTCTACAAATGTATGAAGGATCCAGCTTCCTGTTATGTCAAGCATTTAAAAAATCTAACTTCAAATGCCAAACGACGGGGAATTTCCCTCAAAACACAAACAAAGTGAAACAGAAGAGCAACTACTAGCTTGGCATGAAATGATGCATTAACTTTAAAACTAATGGCAGTAGCCTCAGTGCTAGACCTGAACAGGCGCAGGCCGGCAGGCCATCATTCCCAACTTGTTGTTTGCGGTATGACCAGTAAGTTCCACCAAGATATCAATTTTATCTTCTCTAACCATAGTCGCCACTTTTTCCTCATCAATCGCATAGATATCCCTCCATGTTCCACCATTCTTCAGGACTCTCTCTCTAAATCTGTTTGTTTTTGCATCTTCCTGCCACATCCCACGGGTCACAAAATGAAATTAAACAACATACTTAAAATAATAGAAGTTCTACGAGAGATGAATTATTTTAACCAAAAACTTGTTTGCCAGGGAAATATAGTGGCTGCGCATATGCAGCTAAAAAAAGGGTAGAATACATTGTTGGCAAGGAAGGGAGTTGCAAAAACTTTCGTACCTTTACGACAGCTGAATAGACAACCACCTTATAGTTTGTAAAGTCATGATATATAAGTGGTGCTTCAATGAAATATGACACTGAGTGAGTAAAATAATCAGGAGAAATATATCCAATAACAAGTGGCCTTTCTGGATCCTTAATGTTGTCCCAGGAAGTATACTGCGGAAATAACTTCATAAAGCGTCTACCCCACTCCCTGCAATTATACATTTGAATTCAGGGCACAGTAAAAAATAATACCCCTTGTCCAATTTATGTTAAATAGTAGAAAAACAAATTCAATCACTGTGTCTATTACAACACATGCTGATTACAGCAAAAGGTATGACCACTATACTCCTAGACAAAAGCAGGAAAATTCTTTGCAAGATTTATCACTACTGTGCAGTCACTTTATTTTCCAGCATATTAGACAACCAAAGTTCTGTAACTAATACCTAATTCATGGGTTGCATCCGTGCATGTGTGGAGTTCTTCAAGCAGTATTTACATTAAATTTATCATGCCAGCTCACTAAATCAATCATTGGACATGAGTAGTAATTTCTCTCCACCACTGTACCTCACTATCATCATTTAAAAAAAAATACCCAAACATTTTAAGAAAGGTATCTTTGACCAGAAGTCACTTTTAACCAACTAGAGAAGGGTGCAAGTTACAGCATTTATTGGTAAATATATACTATTTAACTACTGTACTCTCACACAAAAATACCATCAGTCAAGGAAATATACATGGATTGCACATGTTGCAACATAAAAAATAATTGTGCACTGGAAGATATGGAGGACAAAATTTTAATGTCCAGCATATTGAGGAAATATGACAATATGGTTAAAAGTTTGAATGACCTGTGGGCCTCATATAATTTATCATCAGTGCCTTCATTTATGTAATTCATTGCAAGCAACCGATTCTGCAAGATGTGCTTGAAAAATTAGAAATGAAAATTGAAACAGGCTTATATATGTATATATACACAGTCACAGGCTTCAAATATTAATTATACAATAAATAAGAAATCAAATTATGATTCCCAATATTATACAAGAAACCTACCCACATCACCAATATAAAAATGGAAAATCAAAGGAAACACAACTATAAGAAAGTAAAAAAAAAAAAAAAGCAAACATTTAAAAGAATTAGGGTGCAAAACTAATATATAGTACCAACCCCCAAAGATAAAGCAACCCTTGTTTCTATAAATATCATAAACTGTTTATCTAGAGATTTTGAAGAGATAAAAATGTACAGTAACTGTTAAAACATTTTGTCTGTTCCACTCCGACACATGAATACTTTCAAGAAGAGAAAAGAAGATGAAAGAGGGACTAATTAAAATCGTCAAATATGACTAGAACAATCACAGAATTAAAGAAGCAGTACCTGGCCTGCATTTCGAGAGTCTGGATCAATTTTGAGGCACTGTTCATATGCTTCAACTGCCAGAGATATGTTCCCAGCATCCCTGTAGAGAACCCCTGCACATCCAAAGTAATTACTAATTTATGACATGACAATGATATGAATGCAAATGATTTTAATAGTGAAAAATCAAAAGAAAACGAGAAAATACAAATATCTGTTATTTTATTTTATCATAAAAAATCTCAGTAGTGAAAAATCTTAGTGTTCATATCATTCATTACTTAAAGTGAAAATCTTATTGTTCATATCATTCATTACTTAAAAAGTAAAAAATATTAAGCTATACATGTCATAAGCTCAGAGAAGCAATAAACACTCAATATGAGAATCTAGGTAAAAAAGAAAGCGACCTAAATTATTATATGCTTCTGCATATGTTGGATTTGCAACAATAGCTTTCTCAATTATGCTTGCAGCAGCAGCGATTTTACCCTGTAGACAGATAATATATCATCTTAGCAGTAAGCCAATAAAAATAATAATGATGATGATGAAGAAGATGATGAACCTGGACAGTGTACACAACTCCAAGATTGTTTAATGACTGGGAAAAATTAGGTTTGATTGATAATGCCATCTGCAATCGCACATGTATATTATAAGAGCATAAAACATAAGATGTGTTTCATTAATAAACATTTCCAAACTTCAGACTTGCCTGATAACACTCTACTGCTTTATCAAGGTTGTCACGATCCTTATATATCACCCCTAAATTGTTACATGCTTCTGCACAATTGGGATTGAAGTGGAATGCAAGTTCATAAAATACAATTGCCTGCACAAGTAGGATATCATTTAAGAAATGATAATCAGGTGTGCGGCACAATGATACGTCAAACAAGAAATGCCCCAAAGTGATATCTTCTGCAACTACCATACAAGCAAGAAACGAAGACAGCTATGACAAATCCTCCTTGTCCTATGAAAACAATATTTTTCTAGAATTACAGTTTGTGAATAAAAGTACAAATTTTGGAGATAGGTTTTATTTTTAATTACCATGTCAAACTGCAGCATTTCTCCATAAGCAACACCGAGATTGTACATGGCATCAGCATAGTGCCAATTATAATAGAGAGCTTTCTTATAATATGCAACACCCTGCTCAATGTCACCCTCCAATTTAACCTGGAGAGAAGAAGCATTACAAATGAATAATTCAGATATGTTATGGTAAGGTCCTTTCGGAAACTTTCAAAATAAATATGTCAATAGTGAGTTTGAGAACAGTAAGGTGTTCGGTCTGTATACTTTCCTCGTAATATCATCTTAAAAAGATTTTTTTTTCAAGTGATGTGATAATTAACAGCCAATTCTACAGAGAACATACATAGGAATAGAGAGAACCCATACCTTTGTACCTAAATCAGTTAAGGCAATGGCCATATTGTTTTTTGCAATCTCAAAATTTTGTGAGACAGTTAGACACCTGCATGTAGGAGTAAGGAACAAACCCACGCCGATTCAGATGGATGAAAATCCACCAAACTAGTAAATTAAAGATGAAAAAATGATCAACTAGCACCTGTCATAACACGCTATTGCCGTCTCCAAATCACCACGATTTTTGTAGATAACACCCATGTTGCAATATGCTTCAGCATACATGGGCCTCTCTATTGCAGCTCTTTCGTAGCAATTAAGGGCTGTGTCATATTGCATCATTTCCGAATGCACAACCCCAAGGTTATAATAAGCAGGCTGTGTAAAAAATGATGGATCAAAATCGAAATGCCTGAATAGCATATTCAAAGAGTAATGAATGATGATTATGAAAAAGCTTGGATACGTGGAATTACAGCATAGTGTGGGTCGATTTTAATTGCTTCATAGTACTTCTGAATTCCCTCCTGAGAATTACCAGCAAGCTTTAAGCTGGTTCCAAGATCTGTTAAAACAATTGCCAAGCATTCGGCTGCTTGCTTGTGTGATGGGTCAGACTTTAGAGCTTTCTGGTACATCTGCACCGGAGAAAACTCAATAGCTTGGAAACGCAGAAAGCACGAATGCACACTCAGGAAGAAAATGAAATTAAGTACAGAAGATGAATATAAAAATAAAAATGGAATGGCAGTTAACTTGAGCACTCCTAGTAAACACTGAATGAGAAATCATAATTGCACGATACTTGGCAAGGCTCCAAGGCAACTTTCCAATAACAAGATAAATGAGCAGCTATATCCATTATCCACCAGCATTCAGCAGCTACCTTGTTTACCATTTGGATAATATAGGAATACATAAACCAGATAACAGATTAAAAGGTAAAAATGTAGACTTCTCCACTCTCAAGAATATAACCTAAGTTCATATATCAGATTCTATTATTGCGTTTGTGAGTAAATAAAAAGGAGAATGGAAACCACTGGAATAATGGAATCGGTGATACGAACTAACACTATATTCTCAATAATCAAATTGCTTCATCATGAAAAGTGAAAATTTGAGAGAAAAACTAACGCTATGTTGGTTTCAAAACCAGATACAAAAGTCAATGTATTTTCAATCTTTAGCAATGGAAAGTGCAATATTGACAGAAAACTACAGCAATCATTTTTTATTAGTCATGCTTTCCCTACTTCTTCTATATTAAAATAAAATGAATATTGTTTAAACAAACAAATAAAATGAAGAGTGACATAAAGAGAAATGGTTGACCTGATATAGTAATTATACTAAAAAGTACAAATGCCTAAAGTGTATAGACTCTATGACAGCACTGCAGTGGCAGTGCGAGGGGTGGCACTGTGGTGCCCCCACCCACGCCTCTTTGGCTCTTTATACTCCATTAAATTAATATGAAATCATATGTAGATATGTAGTTGTTAAGATTATAAAATTCTGTCCCCCACCCCCTTCCCCCGGAATTCATTTAAAACACTAATTCATCTACTTTTCAGGAGATCACCCTCCCTTTTTTTCATTCCCAGGCTGATCTACTGAAGCTATGAAGCAAACAAATATTTTTTTTTGCAGTCCACAAAATCACCATAAGACTTGATGTTGAAGATGAATAAGGAGAAATGGAAGCATTGGAAACCATTTTAAACTATTGACTACAAATTCTTAAAAAGCTCATCATAAATTCTCAGCCTAATCAGTACCTTTCAACATACGGGATACATGCGAATGTCTTAAAAGAAAAAAAAGACCTCATTCACACATTAAAAAAAACTTCTTAGCATCACGAAATCAGATTCAACAAGAAAAGAACAAAAAAACAATCTATAGCAATGATGAGTGCTGATACCATACCTCAGCTGCCTCCAACAGTCGACCCTCGTCTTTATACAAGATACCGCAATGTGTGAGTGCACGTGTATTTTGAGGATCCAGTCTCACTGCTTCAGCAAAACTCTCATATGCTAGCCTCCCCAAGTTTTGCAGCTGCAGGCAAATTCCTTTACCGATATGAGCTTCAACGTTTTCACTGTCCTTCTCCAACACACTCTCATAGACACCTAAGGCATCTACAAACTTATTCCTAGAGCGGAGAATGTTAGCATACGATAAAGCATCTTTCCCTTCAAAACTCTTCTTCTGGGCACTAGTGCCCAAAGAACTTCCGCAGTCAGACGAAGGCTGTTCTTTTCCAATAGCATGACCATCTAGTGAGTCCCCAGTTTTTTCACTGTCCACATCCTTTTTTGTCGACTCCATTTCACTGTACAACCCGATTTTGAGTCCTGAAGCAAAATGAATTTGTTTTCCTATAATCAGCTACAAAACTTCAGTAGAACATGAACATAACAAAATTAAATTCATGGTGTGCCATTAAAATTGGACGCAAGCAGCTTGATTTTTACTGCTAATTGAGATTTTCCTAACTCAAAATATGGAAGAGGAAAAAAAATGGAAAGTATTTTACATTTTTGAAGGAAAATAATCGATGAATAATCGACAAAGAAACATAATAATACAATAAAAGGATGAGTCATTATTCAGAGGAGTTTACTTCACAAATTGATCCCAAGCTTCCGACCACCAATAATTCCGGAAGGTTTTACGCTACAACTCCGGACACCAACACATGGCGGCGCGTGTTTGTGAGACGGCGGAAGGCGCGTGTGGGGCTGGAGGATGGTGACAGTGCGGCTTTGATGGCTACCAAGTCCCAACTGCGGAGACCCCCGTACGTATTATTGCTGCCGTCACACTCACACTCACACCATATAGTATCATAGTTTTCGGTATTGGCCCATGATTTTCAGTTTAATTGCGATATTGCCACTCCGGCAAGTGATCTCAAAATCTCAAGTAGACAATACTGCTTTTTGCGGGTTACTATATACTTCAAAGCTCTCAACTTTTGTTAATCAAACCAAAGATTTAAAACAATTTTTGTGTTTTTCATATTTTTTCTATTTTATTGTCTTTCAATTATTTTTCCTAATTTATACTAATGAGTTTAATTTTAAAAATACAGTTACGAGTTTTTATTTGAAGATCGTAAAGTGTTAAAGTGTTTAGACATGATCACATGCAAAATTTAAATTAATTGACTTTATACAAACAAGGATAATCTTAACAAAAGTGTAAACATTTGTGACAACATTAATAAACCCGCTTATCGGCTTATGGTTTAAATGGGCTGGAATTGGTCACCTGCTATCCTTACTAACAGAAACAAAGGTGCAAATAAATCGTTGCACAAAATGAAGATGACTTCTTATGATATAGAAACATCAATTAGTAGTGAAAGGAATGCTATCAAGGAGGGTAATTAAGAAACAAGTGGCAATGTAGCTAACCCAGCCGTAACAGTAATTTCTCAGACAAAAGTTGTAACTTATTCCTCCATCTGAATCCAATCCAATTATAATAATTCTGAGAGAGAGAGAGAGAAACCACGGCTTTTATACTATCACTGTTTACCAAGCGTTCGATTCTTGAACTTGATTTTGATTTTATGAGATGGTGCACTTGGCGGGTTTGGGTTTGAGCCACCACCATTTCTGTTGACCGCCACATTCGCTTCACCTGGTTTGATTTGCACTTGAGAAGGGTTTGAATTAATGCCACCATCATTTTTGTTAACTGCCACATTTGGCTCACCTGGTTTGATTTGAACCTGAGAAGCACTTGGTGGATTTGAATTTATGCCACCGTCATTTTTGTTAACCCCCACATTCACCTCAACTGGTTTGATTTGCACCGGAGAAGGCGCACTTGACGGATTTGAATCTATGCCACCATCAATTTTATTAACCCCCACATTCGCCTCGCCTGGTTGGATTTGCACCTGAGAAGGTGCACTCGGTGGATTTGAATTTTTGTCACCGTCATTTCTGTTAACCGCCACATTTGCCTCATCTGGTTTGATTTGCACATCCGTTTTGTATAATTCCTTGGAACCATCGACCACAGTTGTCTCAGCCTCCATATCAATACCCACCACTTTCTTACCGCCACCTGGCAATTCGGACGAAGGTGCGGCACTCTTTTTCCCAGCCAGTAGCTTCGCCAGTTCCTTTTCTTTCTTTTTCTTTTCCTTCTTCTGCCTCTTCCTCTCCAACCGTTCAGGGTCATCACTGTGCCCGTTCCTTTTCCGCTTCTTTTCCTTGTCCTTTTTCTTCTCCTTCTCCTTTTTACCACCACTGGGCTTCTTTGAACCAGGAGATCCCAAGTCTTGTCGGCTGGTTTGAGGGACCACATCGATTTTACTTGAATCTGCAGTGCATTGTAGTTCTTTTACGAGTTCTTCACCTTCAGTGGCTGTTGGTTTAGCACTGCCAATGCTGGCGGTCACTCTAGAGCCGACATCCTGGCAAGAGCTAGCATCCTCGGGATTCTGATTACCCGTGCTGATAGTCTCGGCTAGATTATTTCTATGTGGAGCATCAACCGAAACCGAGCTGCTCGCCCCACGGTCGGCGAAATTCATGTGCCTGGAATTATCAGGGTCTTCGGCCCGACTGGTTGCATTGGATTGCTTGACCCGTATTTTTAGCTTCGTCTTTTTAATTTCGTGGCTGTTGGAGATGGTGTCAGGTTCTTCATTGATAGTTTCTTTGGGCACCAAATTATTAGGGTCGTGCAAACGGTCCAGGAGCGGTTCGGATTGTTCTATGTTCACATCACCTAAGGAGTTTGTGATTTGCTCAATTGGTGGTTGACTTTCAGTGGGTATGAGCAAATTCGGCAGCGCTGTTTGAGCTTCTTCAGTAGGATAGGAAAAGGAGTTTTTGTGTTCGAGGATACCATCAGCCGGAACTAGTGATGTGTCGGGTGGAGGAATTGTGTATAAGTTAGTCGTGTCATGGTTTACGGGATATGTGTTTATTTCAGGATAGTTTTCAGGGGCTGTTAGATTATGTGTGGGGTGATCGGGTGGGTAAGAAGGGTCTGAAGTCTTAGATTGGTGAATAAGAGCAGCGAAGATGTTTTTAAGTTCGCTGCATGTTTTTGTGTGCCCCATCCTCAAGGTCTCGTCTCTTGGAACCCCGTATAGTGTTGGAGACCTACATATGTAAGACACTGTTAGTGCTCCGTTGAGAAAGTATACTGACAACCAAGGAATCACCAAAGAGCTCATGTATATTGTATATCATATTCACTACATATTTCATTTATAAAATATACAAATAAATAAATAAATGAGAGAGAACAATTTCAAAGTGGAGTTAGACTTGTAGCTTATGACAACAGTTGTATTTGTATATGATGTTCAGAGATCTAAATGGAGCTATACTGATTTCTATCACTAACGTATTTTTAATATAAAAAGTAAAGTATAACAAAACATCGACAGACTGCTTTGAGAAAGAAACGATTATCATCAAATAAATATTCACCACCCAAAAAAGGGAGATAGGAACGGGTCAATTACTGACTGTCCAGCCAAAAAAAATGATGAACTGCAGTAAATACCTAAGACAAAAATAAATGAAGTCTACCATTTTCATATTTCCTGCAGTTCATCAGTTTTCTCCTTTTTTGGGAGGACAGTCAGCAATTGACCAGTTTGTATGCCTTATAGGGTGGCAAAAAGGATTTAAAATGTATTTTTGTTTTAATTCATTTAAAAATCTTCCCGTTATTATATCTACAGAAGTACTTTCGACTGGAAGTCTGGAATACCATCTTAATTTTCTTCACTAAATACATGGCCCACAAAAATTGAAAACACTTGGCAATCCGTAATCAAGAAACCTGACCTTCTGGCCAGAACTTGCAAGATGCAGAAAATGTAGTGGCGAAGAGTAACATTGTTAAAAGCCAGTGGGCTCTCAAGCAAGCGCAAGAGGGTGACAAGAGTGTCACTTTTAACATCACTGTCACAATCGGGTTGATTAGTCATCTGAGCTAGGCGCAAGGCACATACACCAATTTTGGTTTGTCCTACAAAAGAAAAAACATTAAATGATGCACAACAAACAGAAAATTGAGATGGGAAAACTTATCGAAAATCAAATAAAATTGAGGCTTGTAATGACTACAAGAGTAAACATATGGACAAAAAAGAAAACCTCGAAGAGAGGTCTCGTTGTTAAGGTATCTGATGAACAGAGCCAGTGCTGTATCAGTTCCTTTACACTGAAATTCAAGTTCAAGCAGGGCTCTGCTGGCGGCAACTCTGATTTGCCACACCTTTGACATCTGATGAGGTTGAATAAGCTCAATGACATGGTCCTGATAATGTCAGAGATAGCATATCAGAAATGACAAATTCAGCACAAATTCCAAGGAGCAGGACAGCAGGTGAAGACTTACAAGAGGAATAAATTCTGAGAGTTTGAGTGCCATTTGCGTCAAAGATTGGATACAGCTGATTGTCAAGATCCCATTGTGGCTAGGCATTAACCTATTGTTATTCACAAATATAAAAAACAAAGACCCACAGAAACAAACTTGTTTTTTAAACCAACAATTAATACAAGTGTTACCTGTCGAATTGCAAAAGACGATCAAGTCGTTTTAAAAGGGAGGGTAGGTAGATGATACCCTGCGAAAAAATCAAGCAGCAGCAAAACATTAATCTGTATGAAAGAAAATCATTGTTTTCTTTCCAAAATAAAGCCGGGTAACAGCATTATATAAAGATATATTAGGGAAGTTAATAGTTTAATAAATAAAATGGTATCCCTATAGCTGGCAAAACTTATGCGCTGAATAATTGCAAATTTTAATACATCAGTCTTTACGACACATTCATTTAAAATGTTAGAAATGCCACCGATATCCAATAAAAAAAAGGTAACAAGATCCATTCTTTTTAAGGGAGAGAACGGTAACACACTAACACCAATAACAAGTAATATTATGATAAAAGTGAAAAGATCACATACCTGCTGTCCAAATTCAAGTTCACCAACAGATTGGACTAAAGCAGCCACCCAGAAAACATCTGAGTATGTGTTCCCACTGTTATCATTGTACTGCAAGCATGGTACAACAAAAATAATTGTGAGGTCAAATTTCACATGATAGAAACCAGAAAGAAAATAGAGTTAATTAGTGAAGGGAACAAAGAAAGACAACAGCAATTCCAGCAGTGGGAGATTTTTCACATGATACAAACCAGAAAGAAAATAGAGTTAATTAGTGAAATGAACAAGAAAGGCAACAGCAATTCCGGTAGTGTGAGATTTTTCATAATTAATATCCCAACTGAAACACACCAAGCTCATACATGAATTTACCAAAATATGTAACATTCATTTCAGGCTCTTATCATTTCTGGATAAGATTCCCAAAATTGGTATCATTTGCGATTCTAAGACTTTAATCACAAGTCTTTTAAAAAGGAAAAGAGAAAAAATTATTCATTGGTGCACCGAGATTATCCAAGAATAAACAATTTATGCAATCGAAATGATGTTAAGAGTGATCAACATGTATCCAAATTCCAACAGCAAAGAAGCATATAAACCAAGAAAGTAATGCGACACACGTTATCTTTTGATCTGTATCAAAACAAATAATGTATCTTATAAAGCAAGCATGCAAACACTAAACTAAAGAGACAAAAACCACATTGAATTTGCAGAGACTCATAGTCTATGTTTAATATATGATAAATTTGTAACACAGACAAAATATAGATACATTGATGTTTGTGTTGTCGTCAGAGTAAAGAATTATCATAAGACCATATGTTTCACACTGGCAGTTGTTCAGGCCTCCAGCATTTACCAGTGACTGTAAAGAAGTGCATAATTGAAAAACAGTAATGTATAATCACATTTAACGACTGGACCAGAACTAATGTCTATTGTCTATCATCAAAGCTACAATTGGATTGCCTGGTCAATGAAAAGTCGATCAGTCTCTGTATGATCATTAAGGAAAATGTAAATACCTTTAGAAGTTGCAAAATAAACTCAACAGCTTCTCTAGGACTTTTCTTGTCTGAGGATCTAACCATAGCCACAGCATGTGGTATCGCCTGAACGTGAAAAGAAGATCTGGTTGAAGAAAACATCAACTCTTTGAATAAAAGAAGTTCAGTAACATTGGCATAACAATGTCCCTAAGAATATCATTCCCCAAAATACACTTACCAAACTTAATTACACTCCCACGAGATAAAAATGCTGTTCACAAAGAGAAATCAAGCAGTGTATCCAACCAGTTTAGGTATAAATGCAAATAAGTGCAAATAGATTACACCACATCATGTCACATTTTTGCACCACTACAAGGACTTATGAGATTAAAAGACTAGGGAGTACCATCAAACATGAGTGAAGGTAGTTACACTAAGACGTCCTATTCAAAGAGATGCAAATGCAATACGTCTCATGGACTTTGCAGAAATAAGAAATTTGCTAATAGTATTGTAAAGTGCACGGGTGATGACAAATCCCTATTTAGTTGCTAATTGATAATAGGGGATGAAGAACTTTGCAAGAAAAGGAACTAAACAAGCACTAGCTCAAAGCTCAATGAGACAAACTACAATATGCAGATTGCAGAGGC
Organism: Euphrasia confusa; assembly: GCA_954870475.1. Lineage (NCBI taxonomy): Eukaryota > Viridiplantae > Streptophyta > Magnoliopsida > Lamiales > Orobanchaceae > Euphrasia > Euphrasia confusa. The sequence continues at coordinate 40,751,813 of OX940956.1, read as the reverse complement.
TATTGTATGAAAAATATCACATCCTACCTCAGTGCATTACCTCAAGTACAAAGTACTCCTGGAAATCATGAAAGTCATTTGGCCTAACAACAAAGAGTTATTAAACAAACAAAATTATTTGATGATTGCGAAATTGTATTTAAATCCTGATAGAACTTAATGAATGTACCTGGGAAGCCCGATGTTTGGATCAAATCTACGACTTTTATAGAAGTTGACCAGATGGAGTAAGCCAGTCCAATCGGTGTCCTGATTATACATTAAAAGAATATATTAAGAAAAATATCATAATATCTATAAATTAAACAAAGACAAATAATTTCAGGACAAAAAGTCATGCTGGCTTTACGACCTGATCAGTTACATTAGGGAAACAAGTGTTGACAGATCACATATAACAGGTCTGCTTATCACACACAATCTTTACTCACATGGTACTTACAACCATAGCATATGACTGTATGAGAAGGCTACCTGACTAGAATTCATTTCATAACCATAGTAAATGTATTCAAGTGTACTAATAATTAAATGCTTCACCGCAAATAAAAATATAAATAATCAAATAATGTAAATGCATATGTGCACATCATTCATTCATCTTATTTTCCAGGAAAAAGAGGAATAAATGTTCATTACATGGAAAGAGTACTATTTGTACCTCACATGTGGTAGTGGCCAGTGCATATGCAGCTTGTATACGTACTCTCCAGAAGACCTGGATGACAGAAGTCACAACATTGAGTGGGCACAGTAATACATAAACAACAGTAATATAAAGGTTGAAAATAACCTTGGAATCGCTGAGAATATTATTCAGAGCATTAACAATAGCAAATGAAGGTTGTGGCAGTGCCTCCAAAACTGATATAGCTTGTGCCTGAGCAACAACATCTTTGTCCCTGTCCAACTGATTTATCTACAATGCAAACACAACCACATTAAGATTTCTGTTGTCAATTAAATATTAAATAATGTACACGAGTCATTTAGGTTTTGGTTGTTGCAAGGTCTTGACTACAAGTAATTCACTTTCTCTATTCAACAACTTAACATTAATCAATGTCATGTATTTACCAATTGCTTTGCACATGGTCTTGAATATCAATTTTAAGAAACAGAGAAAATGAATTAAGCAGAATACATAAATTAAAGGCAGGATAGAAGATGGTTTGATCTTTGGACAAAGCTATACAGTATTACAGAAAACAAAATATTCATATTGATGGTTATCGTATGAAGTTGTGAAAATTATTTGTTTAATTTGTAATTGTTTGATTTGATCTCCATTTTGAACGTATGAATACTACATTTGTTGTCAAATGATTTATATTTTTTATCTAATTAGGAGGATTCTACCAATTTCATTGCAACCACGTTAGTGACGTTACAAACAAACCATGAAAACCCTGTTTTCTTCCTTAACTTCTAAGAGGAGTTGTGATCGATGCCTTACTCACCCACATTTGAACAGGTTGGTTAAAATGTATTTCAGCAAGATACTCCATTTCTGGATCCGCACGGAGCCACAGAAGGGGGGATTCAGAGCTGCAGTATCCATATTAGCACTACTTTAGCAATATGCAACGCATGTCACAAAGACCTGAGTTCAAGAAAAGAGTAGGCACAAAATTATGCTATACCAAAACACATACTTTAGTCTCACGTCCGTAGCAACGACAGCATCACCATTGTCATCAGAGCCATCATTCTTCAAGCCCTTCTTGGGTTTTTGAAACCGCTTAGCAGCAAGTTTTGAATGGCATTGAATTTCTAGCAGTTGCCATGGTTCACCAGCCATCGGTAGAAATGGATGGTCATACATACCATCAAGCTCATGCACTCGAATACTCATCATTCCAGGCCACCCAACACCACCTTCTCGGTTTTCAGAATCAGGGTTGATATTATCAACACCTACCCATGAATCAGGTCTAGACGTACATCCTCGCAGGACAGCTAATTCTACCATATTTTTCCTTTTGTAATAGGAGAATCCCATCCTTAGTGGAACCAAGGGAAGTTGAAAACGAAAAGGGATATCAGTAAGTATACTCAATAGCCCTAAAGACAATCAAATAGCAAATGTCCATCAAGAATCATACTTCAACACAGGACAACCACAGGATCCGACCCAGCGAGGGAAAAACTCCTTCAGAAATGGGCGCTCAAGATTTCCAATTTTATTAGCAAAGTGTCGGAACTGTAAATAAACAAGTATAAAACAACAAATAGTGATCAACAATAGTATTAATCAGAATTCAAATAATGGTCCAGAGAATGCCTGCGTATTGAGACACAGGAAACATAATCAGCTTAAAACTGATCTAACAATAGAGAGAAGCATGTCCACCCCTCCACACACAAAAAATCATATCATATAGTATCAATGTATCATTAAGGATACTAAGATTGTTCTGGTGGGCATACAAACCAGCACAAAAAAAAATGGTGACTTTTGTATTGTCACTGTATTTACTCGGTGCAGCCGTGCAGGAATAACATAGAGTGAATGTAAAATGCTTAAATTAAATGAAGGAAATGCCATGAAGATATTTGAAAAGTGTTGACATAGAAGGTTATGTTGCTACCACATAAAAGCTAGGCAGAGAAGTCAGTGTATCATATTGTAAGGCAGAGAGCAAAATATTATATCAGGAGATCATGTTAAAGGACATATTTGATTTAGCACTTCTTATGATCACTATATTTTTTTTGCATCAGCACTAATATAAGGAGGAAATCCTATTTGGTTACCTCTTTGGTGCTCAGGGTTCTCAAGGAACGATTTGCATCACGAGCTCTTAAAACAATATTTTGTAAAATCTGCAGATGAAAGAAGTTTTGTCATCATAAAGGCTATTATATATACAGGAAGGGGCGAGAAAATTAACATATGAATATCAACCTTAATAACAAATGTATATTGTTTTGCAAATAGTGAAAAAAAACTGAAAATAGTCAAAATACACATGTCAAACGAAGATAAACAATAGGTTGCCAAGTTTCATGTGCATTGAGAGGTTATTGATTCATTTCTTCATCAAATATACACAAGATGAGATTTTCTTCCGTACTAAAATCCTGTTTCAGGCCCATCTAAATTGTTCATGTATTTTCCATTAACTGATAGGCAGTGGAGTTAGAATGACGAAAGAATGGAAAAGGGTACAAAACATTTCAAAAGGGAGATTTTAGCTTGCCATTTGTAATCACAGATCGTAATATTTTTTTACAGTCCATAACAAGCAAGAGTGTCACTTTGGTGTGAAGTATTTATATGGAAAATAATTATTACACCACAATATTCACATATTATACAATCCGATACCAAACAGAAATGTTCACAAGGTAACGATCTCCTTGGAAAGATCTCTTCCTTATTTCAACCCACCCATTCAAAAAAAAAGTGATGCCCATCCATACACTGTCACACTGATAGACTCATATTGATTAACTGGCTTCACATTCGATCACCTACAAGTCTTATTTGGGTCAAATGCTGGTCTATAAGAAGTCAAACCTCACCAGGTGGAGATCGATATGGCTTTGGCATAGAAAAAGGTCAATGAACTTTTTGCAACAGCAGTAGAGCAACTAATTACTAATCAGACCCAGATTTTGGTGTGATATTATAATAAAATATTTGGTGACGATTCTGGATAACATGACGACTCTAGTACACTGCTCTGCATTAAAAGTAACAACCAAATATACAGTATAATATTCTGTAGAATGCAGGTTTTCTGAAACTTACTTTACTGAAGGATTCAGGACCCATCTGCTTTTCTAACATTTGAAGGACAGCGACCTAATAGATTGTAAAAATGTTAAAGTCGAGCAAAGAGGAGGAAACATAAGTTTAGTTCAAGCAAGTAAAATGGAAACTAAACTCACAGATTTCCATGATCTTATTTTTCCGTAAAACCCAATACACTGGGTTCCATACAAATCTTTAGAGGCAGAATCAGAGCTCAAGGCGGTCGCACCACTATCATCAGATTGGCATACAGCACAGTTAGCCTGCAGAAGCAAAAAGAGGTGACACGTTTACATCAAAGAGATTTGCTTTGGATGATTTTCATTTCTAGTGAATTGGTAAATGGACACAAAGTATACACAGTGTGCTCATTCTGAGTGTATATGAGAACATATATACAAACTATCAACAGTTGATGTTGCTAACATAGCCCCATCCCTAAGACTTCAGTACGGAATATCATGTTACAGTCAATCAGAATTATGATCGCGACTGGGTGTATTGTCCCTGTGGTTTCTCAGCCAGAAATATGCTTACATCTCTACTAGATTTTCAAAGGAACACTCCACTGTAGTTTAAAACATTGCATACACATCTGTATGCATTAGTGGAATACTAGCATCAAAAATTTATCAGCTACTCCTAATTATACTTTCTTCTCAAAATTAATTAGTTATTTTAGATAGTTAATTAAAAGGAAGTCAAGAAAACGTAGTACTGTACAATATATGGGTTCAACAAAATGAGAACTTTTCAGAATGTAATGCGTTTTTAGAAAAAGCATTATTAGTTGTAGTTGTGTCCTTCTTTTTTAAATATTAAAAAAAACATGGATGGAACAAGTTATTCATACAAGAATTTAATATCCAAACAAAGTAATATTTTCCACGTTATAAGCATCATTCAAGTTCCAAATTAACATGAACTGTATGACTACAAAAGAGAAGGCACAGGATTTAGTGCTCCGCTACATTAAGCAAATCTAAAGCTCCCATACTGCCCATCTTTTCATCAGCCACATATAAGCATTTATAAAGGCTTGGATGAGGAATTGCAAAATATTATAAATTCTGTGGTGAAACAAAAGTGAACCTTGTATCGTCTATAGCGTGCTTCATTGTTTCCCAGAAAAGTCTTAATAAAAGAATCGGCGAGAAATCCGGCAAGACCATCCAACAACCACTCTGACAGAAAGTAATATAGGCGCCATATCAGATTCTGGTTGTTCCAAAATAACTATTACAAATATATAGATTGGGATATTACCATCATTTGGAGCTTCGGGAGTGATATAGACTCCAAACCACTGTCTGGCAAGGGCATAAGCAAGTTTAATTCTTGTCTCTATAGTCTGCTTGGTAAAGTCCACCAGGAACAGATAATAATACAAGAGAGTTCACATTAGAGGGACAATGCTAAACTTATAGAAAGATTAAATATATATGAAACGTTAAAAGCAACATTTGAAGGATATATTGCGTCATATATCACAGCTTAGAATGTCAGTTTTTAAGAACCCTACCTGATCAATGATCTTTTCATCAAACAGCAGGTGAGAACTGAAAATACATATAGAAGCTCCCATACTCCATGAGGATAGTGTCATCTCAGGAGCGATAAAAACTTGTGTGTATGATCCAAATGGAAAGGAAGCAGAGAGATAATCCTCGTAGTGTCTGTTGAGACGTACATGTAATTGTTATTGGATAAATAAAATGGACTGTAAGTCCGAGAAGAATATACAACTATTTCTCCTCATAAATTGGATATAAAACTCTGTATAGAAACCGACTAATCAAAACATATGGTTACACAAAAATCGGCAATAGGAGCCACAATCAAGATAGAAAAAATCGGCAATAGGTAATTACCTGAAAGCATTGTAGAAAAACACCATGGTATTCCGCAACTTTGACAAGTTAGAAGGCAGACAAAAGTGTGATAGCAGACCACCATGTCGATCAGGAAGAATCTCAAATGGTGCAACGGCTAGAGATATCCATTGAGCAGCAACAGGAACATCTAATTTATAAATATATGTCTTTCGCGGTGGATCATCCTTGGTCAAAACCTGGTACAGCAAATATATATTATATATCCATATTTATGGCACTCTTTCAAGTGTAGAATATTATCAACAGGAAAGAATATCTAAAGCTGAATCTAAGAAATATACCACAAGGAATTATTACTAATCGTGTTTTTAAAATATTTGAAAGCCTGAAACTAGTAAGGTGATGCTTTCTACAATAATTACGGTATTTTCCAGTAAATTGTACTGATAAATTATATGCACGAGTAACAATAATATAAAATCAAAACCTTATCTCACCTGATGAAGCAAGGTTCCAGAGCTGATTGCCACGAGGTTACTGGCCACTGTAAATTCCAGGTCATAACTAAACAAAATACAGAATAATTATCATGAGCATAGGGATCCAAGGTCATTATGATGCTTAAATCTATCAACTTAGCTTTGTGCATACCAGCAACATTGTGAATTGTCATCCAAACAAGGAAACCAGCACCGTGCACGCCTCAACTGGTTATCTGTATGCAAGACATTGTCATCAAAGTGAATTCCTGTTTCTGTCTTCTCTACCCAGTATTCAATGCGTACATGTTTCACATTCTGCACTTCCCTATATACAAAATAATAGACAATTAAACATTATCACAATCCCATCTATTGCAAATTGCTTATGCGTAGAGAAAACAACAGATACCAACAACAAAACAAAACTAACTAATATGATTTGTACCGCTGTATTCGCAGGTACGGTTAAACTAAAACTATAAGAGCAGTTCCAAGGAATCCAATACTCCTGATTAGACACTAGACAGTCAAAAGATTTTCAAGTTTCACCCATTTGAGACATCCAGGTTGAGCTTGCCAGCATGATTGATATGCCCTTGATATGGTGCACCGTGCAATACATGGATGTCACTAACTACCAAATCTATTTGGATATATGGACACTTCATCGCAAGTTTAATATTTACATCAAAAAAATAAATGAAGATGTTGGGACAACAACTTACAACCCTATTAAGTCCCCTAACTGATACCAGCAAAAAATAAAAGGCTCATCAGGGTGAAGGGGGGAAAAGAGTATTTATAAGCTTTTTTCAACTGAAGTTCTTCAAAAATAATGAGTACATGATAATAGTTGAGAGTTAAGACTCCCAGATTTCTCTTAGTTTCATTTTGGACAACAGAAAACAAAGGAAAGATCAAAGTCACATAAAATATGAATTTTTAGGATCTTTGAATATAAAAATCTTAACTATTTAACATGTGTCCCCAAAGTATTGCAACTTGCTTAAAAAACTTAAGTTTTCCATAATATATGAAACAAGGATAACAATTACTCCATAAGATATAATGAGATCATACTAAAACTCATTTATTATGTCACAATGATACAATTCTTCAATGAAAACAATATATGAATAACAATTGAATATCCAATGCAGGAGCATAAAATTAGTTAGAAACACATACTCATGAGTGCGTGCAAAATAAGCAACAGATAAAATACACATTCAAAAACCTGTGGGCATCAGCCGATGATCGTTCCCCATTGTCCATCTGCAGATGTTCCTCTTGTTTGCTGTCGGTTTTAGGGGTTTTGCTACACATTATCAGTAAATTAGGAAGTAATTCAATCTCGAGAGAGGACAGATAGACAGATCCGGAAGCATCAGCAGCAGAATTGGCTGATGAAACCACACACCATCTATCCTTTGGGTCCAGATGCTGATAATGAGGAAAGACTTCAAATTCTGCTTGTTCTCCATCAACTGTAACCTTCTCAATTGCCAAATTATCCGCATGCAAACCCACAATTCCATTGTCTGGTATAACTATCTGTAGTTCTGTATACCTGAAGTCATAGATGCCAAAGGTCATATGAAAATTCAATTCCACAAACTTTTAAATTTGATGTTTTCAACAGATTTCTAGCAAGAGCAAGATCAAACAACCAAAAAAAACAGCAAATACAACAAAACAAACATTTTAGTCGTGAAGTGTAGCATTCAATCACAAAGAAACTGCCAAAAAGGCCAAAACTGGCTATGTAAAAAGATGTCAATTTGATTTGTTTGCTTTGCTTTTTACTAAATTTTACTTTCGCTAGGATACATTTCTAGATCATTAATGAGCTATAAGCATGATAGATACTCAAACTGCAGCAAAGACAGCCTAAGTTACTTAAACATAGAGTATTCCATATACCATATGTGCATACAAAACATAAACTTGACAAAAAAATACAGGAAAATTAATGAAAAGTGGAAGAGACCCGTAGATTCGTCGGTTGTCCATGTCAATGGATAGACAGAGCTTCTGATGCTTGACAACCGCATCTGAATTACTGTTATCTCCACCTCTCTGGTCTTCATTTTTCGTCTTTTTAGTTTTTGCCATTTCAACATCTGCTAAATAAAATAAAAAATGAACTTGTATCACCTACGTAGCCTGTCCATGGTTGCAATATAAGTAAAAAAAGGCACCAACTTCTGCACTCAGATACGGAGTCAGTTCAAACAAATCCAACACGCTCAACCTCATTGACCTGAACCGTTGGATTTTTATTTTATTTTCAGCTCCCAAACTACAGATTGAGATACTGTTTGAGCTCAAGAGCTGAGTCCATAGCCCACTTCGCAACTCGATATTTCTCAATAATTCAATTCTCGCGATTTACTAAGTCGCGAATTCGTAATAACGAAATATAAATAACTAACCTAAATACCCATTCCAGCATATACCCAAGTTAAATTACCAGAGAAGAAGAAGAAGCAGCAGAAGAAAACGAGTATTTCTGTATTTACAATACCATACCGATATGAGAATTTTCAGTTGCGCGGGTGGATCCACAAACAAGCGCTGTGATAATTCAGGCTCGAAAGCATTGGTTGGCACTGAGGAGTCGCCAAATGGTTCGCCGGCCGCAGCGACACCACCGCCGGAGCTCTTTTTTGAACGTTCCCGGTTAGCTTTATCCTCCTCTTATTTTTCGTTAGAAATTAACAAAGTTTCGAAACCAGGAGCACGCGCTTCCGATTGGTTATGGTGATATTGGAGGGTGGAATAATCAGTTAGGGCACGAACTGTGATGAGTGCGGGTGTGAGCAATTCAATTTGGTGATGTATCGTAGAGGTATATATATTCGATTACGAAATTTATTTATTTATAACAAAAAAATTAGTTACAGTAAATTTTTTAAGATTAAAAGTAAAACAATAAAAAAAAAGTAAATTAAAAACAAAATTAAAGTGTTTCTGTATATAAAAATATGAATATTATTGCATAGAGTTTTTTGATGCATAAATTGTTGTCAGTTTATCTAATTAATTTAATATTATTTAATTATTCAATTTTAAAATATGAATATTATCATGTACAAATAATATTTATATTATTAGTCTACTAATGTAATTAAGAAAACAATAAATATTGAAAAGTTATTGTTGTTATTTTGTATTTTATTATAATCAAGTAGCTAATTAATATGTACTCTGAATATACGATTTAATTAAATGTTAAGATAATTTAAACTTAAAATTAAAAAAATATATTGAGTGATTCAAATTGTAAAAATATTGTTTGAAACACATTTTAAACATTTAAAATTAAATTAATTTGTAAGTAATTTGAAATAACTTTTAAATATTTCAAAGTGTCTCAAAATATTTAATTGATTTGAAATATTTTTTAAACATTAAAAAGTATTTTAAAATAATTTTTAAGTGATTCGAAATACCTTTTTAATATTTTTACATTATTTAAAACATTTTGCAATTAATTTTAAATACCTTTTAAATATTATAAAATGTCTTAAAATAATTTTTAATCAATTTGAAATATTTTTTAAAATTTTAAAGTATCTTAAAATAAATATAAAATTATTTAAACATATTTTTAACCATTTTAAAGTATTTTAAAAAATCTTTTAAATGTTTTAAAGTTTTTAAAATTAGTTGTGAATTGAAATACCTAGTAAACACTTTTAAAATGTCTCTCATCTGAAATTAGTTTTAACCATTTTAAAATGTCTTAAATAAATGTATAATTAATTTAAAATATGTTTTTAACAATTTAAAGTGTTTTAAATATATTAAAATGATTTAAAAATAATTTATAACTGATATAAGAAAACTTTTAAACAGATCCAGGTGTCTTAAAATATTTTAATTAAACATACAAATGTATTTGTGTGGGTGAGAGTAATTTATTTTAAATAAATTTATTCAAACATCCATTTCTTGTGCAATTAATAAACTTGAAAACATGTGAAAATAATAATTTTTATCCATTTCTTTTGTGCAGTTGATAAACTTGAAAACATGTGAAAATACTAATTTTTCATCGTGCTTTTTTATTTCAAAAATATTCAAGAAAATAACACATGGAATCGATCACACCTACAAACGAAAGTCATCCAACACTTTCAAAAGAGTCTCCTTAAACCTACCTACATCAATAACTACATCTTGATTATCCAAATACACCGCTCGAAAGTCCAGAAACCCTTTCTCCCCCAACATCCGATCCGGATCCGCGTAATTAATCTCCGTGCCCGAATAAGTACTCTCGAGAGTCGACTCGTTGAGTCCGGCTACATACTCCGAGTACCTCAAGTTCATACTCTCCGAAGGATACCGAAAGCAATACCTAGCAAAGTCAACCAACCCGAACGGAATTATCTGAACGACGCTCGCGTTCTCCGGCAAAAACACCATGTTGGTCAACCCTGCCCCGTGGACCCCGACCATCACGTCAACCCCGTTGACTAGCCTCGCGACCTTTCCCACGTCCTTCGGCACCTTCTCGACCTCGACCTCGAACCCTAGTTCCCGAGCCATCTCCGCCACCTGGCCCTCGTTCACGAGCCGACGCCTCGACACTTCTCTCGAGACGACGAGCATTCGCGGGCGACGAAGACTGCAACGAGAGACGTGTCGAGGGAGGGAGTAGGCGTTGCGGAGCATCCTCGTGAAGCCTCTCATGAGGGGGCGGTTCTTGGAGTAGAACCCTCGCTCGTGGTCGGTTCTGAGGCCAACGATCACCCGGTCGAAGCAGAGGACTCGATCGAGGTGGTCGGGTTTGAGCTCGACCGGGTCGTACCTAGATGTGTCAAATGTTTGGTTAAACCGAACAAATCAATCTGGTGTCAGGTGTTTGGTTAAACCGACAAAACGAAATCAAATCTAACTGACAGTAATTTTGTTAAACCAAACAAACTGAACTAAATTAATTTGGTTTGATTTTCAATTTTGATTTTTAACCAATTAACCAATAAAAATCAAATAAAACTGAATAAAAATACAATAAAAATAATTTATATATTTTTTAATAATAACATTTTATTTTGAAATAAAATTAATTTTACATTTTTTATATTTCGTTTTAATTATTTTAATAAAAAATCATACAAATTATTTTTTATCTTAATTTTTAAAATTAAAATATTAAAAATATATTTTTTTTAATTAAATTTTGGTTAAAATCAAACCAAATCAAATTAAATCGAAATTATTCGATTAAAACCGAACTAAATCAGTTGTTAAACGGTTTGATTTTCAGTTTTTTTAAATAACTCTTATTTGGTTCGGTTAACCGAAATTTCGTTTCGATTTAATTTGATTTAATCGAATTATCACCCATACTCTTACCGGGAGAGCTCGCGGAAAACGAGCTTGTACTTGGAGAGCCACTTTTGCTTCGGGTCGACTACGAGCAAGAGCACCGACCGATTGAATCGTCGGGCGGTGGTGTAGAGCGGGAGGATGATGTCATCGAAGTCGTGGAACGTGTTTCCGGTGTATCCCGACGAGGAGAAGATGATGGCCGGAGTGGTGGCCGGAGGAGTGGCGTCGGGTGACGTGGACAGTATTTTGTTGCAATATTTAGGCATGGTGGTGGTTGTTGGTGATGACGTGTTGTTATACGTGGCGTAGTTGACTTTCAAAGTCGAGATCTTTTTCATGACGAAAGTGTCTGCCTTTCGGGTGTACGGTTTGACTGTCCAACTACTAGGCACATTGTTGTCCACGTGTCGTTCACGGCTGCCTATGAAAACGGTGAATGAGCTGACGTGGATTCTGATGTCACCGGATATTTCGTACACGTCGGATCTTGGGGTGGTCCAATTGAAAACGCTTGGATTCGCGGTGGTGATCTCAAGTTGGAATAGCTCGGAGAAATTATCTGAACAAAATTCAAAATGTGTTATTATGATTAAAATATATTTTGTGCACGTTATTTTATTGATAAGAAAAATATAACAATAAATTAGATATTATCATACTAGTACTATGTTTTTTTCGAATACAACGATAGTTAAATTAATACCCCCTAATTTAAATTAACAATAAATTAGATACTTTAGTAATGAAAGGTGAACCTAAGTAATCAATTGTTCTTAATGGAAAGAGGAGCCTATAATTAGCTTTTTGGAAATTTTCCAAACCAATTTCTTTTGTAACTTTAGTTCAATAACAACAAGTACAAACCTTAGTTCGATAACAACAAGTACGGTTTTCAACAAGTAGTGGAAAGATAAAAAAGAAACATACATGGTGAAGGGTGAATGTAGGGCTCCAAGAGAATGAACGCAATAAAGAAGAAAGCGATGAATGCTCCAAACGGTAATATTACTTGTCGGAGGTTATTGATTTTTTTTCCGAAGAATATTTTATTCATTTTCGTCGTTTTCGCCATTTTCACCTGCATATGAATGAACTCAAATGTTGTATTAGAAAATCATTTTTTATAAACGTAATGAATACTACAAACATATGCTCAAATATATTTACGTGCTATTTATAATTGATTTGATTTTCATTCTCCGCGTGCTAATTATATTTTTCAAGTTTAATAATAGTGTAGCTCTTAATACATGAAATCAAAAATCTTTTGTTAACAATTTTGGCGTCAAAAGTCTCATAAAACTAGGTAAAGAATAGTAATAAATATAAACTAATTTTAAACGTGGTCTAAGTTTTAAAATTTTTTATTTTCAATTTTGTTTCACTACTACTTTATTAATGAAAAAAGATAAATTATAGTTGATGTTGTGAATTTATTAGCTCAGAACAATATAAATATAAAGAACGCAAGAGAATAGAAGTAGGGAGAAGGAGAGTATTTTCATTATCATATAATCGAAGTACTTCAAGTACATTACAAGTCTCTTCTAGTGTACTACAATGGAGTAAATAAGTACCTATTTATAGGTACATGCATATGCATTAGCTAGTGATCATAAAGTGGTGAATTCAATATTTTGTCCATATGAATTTCCACTAACTTGAGCACTCCAAAAGACATCCACAATCACATTATTTCATAACACTCCCCCTTGGATGTTCGTTATTCATCTTCGTATTTCTCCCCCTGATTCGAATATCGCTTTTATTTTTCGTTTTCAATTACTAAATAAAAACCCGGAGGGAAAACCTTAGTAAACGAAAATTTATTCAATACGCTCAATAAGTTGTCTCGTTAAAAACCTTCCAAGGTAAAACCCTTTGGGAAAAAACCAAGTGAAGGAAAAGAGTACAACGCGTATTCATTTGAGATCCTTTAACCGACACATTCCAATATTTCTTTCCAATTTTTCAAATGTTGCAGTCGGTAATGCTTTGGTAAATAAATCTACCAAATTATCCTTTTATCGAATTTGTTACACATCACATTCACCTTTCTTGCAATTCATTTAATCTCCTTTAAAATATTCTCATTTGAGTTGAGATATGGTACTTCAGGACCAATGATCTCATCGTCTTTATCTCGAGCTCTAAAATTATCCTTTTTAGGATCAAGTGATCGGCCGATCATTAGAGTAATTAAGAGATGTGCTTTTTCCATGTTGAACTGCTTTAATGTATACCTTCTGGGTATAAACCGTTTGGTGAACTTAAATTCTCATCTTCTAGATGTTCAATGTGTAAATCAAGGCAGAATTTTGTTTTTCCAAATTCTGTAATCTCAAATTTTTTCTTCAAATATTCAATGAATTCTTAAAGCTCTTCAGGAGTTCCAATCGTGCTTATTTCTTTCATAATTCATGTCATCATCATTGACATTATTTTCATCAACATGATTTGTCTCCACATCTTTTTCGTTTCATTTCAACGATTTTTTTTCTTTAATATCGATCAACAAAATGATCCGATATTTGGCATATACGAGACCAATGAACTTTTTTTTGTTCATTATTATTTCTTATTTTTTCATGTTCTCTCTTCTGGGAGACTTTTTGCTTTCTTTTTTCTTCATTCTTATTTTTATTATATGACTACGCCAAACATGATTACGAACATGATAGTTTCCATATCTTCTACTTTCACCACGACCACGTTCATAATTTTGAGTTTTAGTCTCATTTGCTTCAGGAAATGGACTAGAACCGGTTGGTCGGAACTCGTATATTTTTCAACAACCAATTTATTCATAGTATTTGGTATTTCCTTTTTGTCGATATTGCTACTGCAGGAGCACATTCGACACATGAAAAGTAGAGCATGTTTTCTTAAGCATGTCTTCATCAGTTATAGTTTCACTACATATATAATTTCAATTGACAAGCTACTTTCATGATAGCTGAATTATATGCCTCGACAGATTTAAAATCTTGTACTCAAATGTGAAGCCAATCATTCCATGATTTTTTTTAGAAGTACGACCATCTTCAGGTAGTCGTATCTTTCATTCAACTTCTTCCACAAATTTAGTGGAATCTTTCACGACAAATATTCATTTCACTAAGATCAAGAATAGTGTAATCAACCTTGTTGATGTTAGTGATAATAATAATAAAATTAAAATAATAAAATGCGTACCTTGAGAATCTTACTATTCATGTTTGCGAATTCTTGCTATTCGTGCTGATAACGTGTTGTGAATTTATTAGCTCAGAACAATATAAATATAAAGAACGCAAGAGAATAGAAGTAGGGAGAAGGAGAGTATTCTCATTATCATATAATCGAAGTACTTCAAGTACATTACAAGTCTCTTCTAGTGTACTACAATGGAGTAAATAAGTACCTATTTATAGGTACATGCATATGCATTAGCTAGTGATCATAAAGTGGTGAATTCAATATTTTGTCCATATGAATTCCCACTAACTTGAGCACTCCAAAAGACATCCACAATCACATTATTTCATAACAGTTGAAGTATTTTTAAGAAGTTATTTATGAGAGCATTTCCAATATACTATTTCGCAAATTTCTTAACTATGTCGAGTAAATAATCAGAGAAAGTGTTAGTATAACTGAGTCACTTATTGCAATAACAAACTTCGACATTTACACAGGGACGTCTTGGAAGTTTCGGTGGCCACATTTTTATTTCTTAACTATTTTGGGTAAATAATCAGAGAAAGTGTTAGTATAACTGAGTCACTTATTGCAGTAACAAATATCGACATTTACACAAGGACGTCTTGGAAGTTTCGATGGCCAAATTTAAAGTTGAAGCTTTATGTTTTACGTAAACAAAAAAAAAACTAACAAAAGATATTTCTTAACTATTTAAAGAAAAATATTGTGACATGTAATCAATAATTATAAATATTTATTTAAAAACATAGTCTTTCTAATTACAAATATTTATTTAAAAACGGTAATCTTTCTGAGTAATTAATATAAATATATTCATCAATAATTATTTAAAAATATAGTCTTTCTGATTACAAATATTTATTTAAAAACGGTATTTTTTTTAGGAATTAATATAAACATATCAGTTAGTTTCTTTAAAATATTAATGAAAATTTTAAGGGCTGAGAAAAATAATGATGAAATATTTTTGAAAGAAGGAAGAAGTGACTTATGGCTTATGATAAGAAAGTTTGAAAGACGATTATAACGAATGAAATTTAACAATAATTTATTTTTTTAATTTAATAAAATAAAGGGTTTAGAAACAACTGAACTCAAAAATTTTGGAGGTTATGTGCAAGTGCACAACCTGCATACCCTATAGGCCGATCCTGCATTTACATGAAATAGCCACAGCAGAAAGAAAAACCTTACACAACAATACATGAACCACATTTCGTTGAGACTATGTACAACAGCGGGTGTCAAATTTGACACTTCTCTCCTGCCACGTCAGCTTGACACCCTCAATTAACACCCTCTTTTCAGCAGCAGCCCCAACAAGATGTTATTCAAGGTGTCAATTGTTTAAAGTGTCAAATATTTAAAGTTTCAAATATATTTTTTTATTCTATAAAATTATCATATTCTATCAAATTATTATATTTTTTATTTCTCTTTATTTATTTTTAATTTAATAATTAATAAATTTGAAAAAAATGAAATAAAAATAAAAAGCTTGAATTTTTTTTGTCCAAATAACACAAACTTACACTCTATTTGTAGAGGACGAAAAATAAAAAATAATTATATTTTTATTATATTTTTATTTTCAATAATTATTATGTATAAATTGATTTAAAAATGTGGGGAGAAATAATGTAAATGACATATGTCATTATTTTATTGGTTCAAGATTATTTTTGTATTTAAATAAAATGATTAGTGGGGGAGGGTGGGTGTCAAATTTATTTTGGTTGGGGATCAAATTTTAGTCCCGGTCCCACATGGTGTCAAA
This sequence comes from Euphrasia confusa, assembly GCA_954870475.1. NCBI lineage: Eukaryota > Viridiplantae > Streptophyta > Magnoliopsida > Lamiales > Orobanchaceae > Euphrasia > Euphrasia confusa. Next base: position 40,735,412 of record OX940956.1, on the reverse strand, counting down.
TTTGACACCTTAAAAACTCTCTACTGGATGAATTGACACCCATTTGATATCCAATTTGATCCCCTATTGTAGATAGTCTGAGGGTGAGGGAAGAACTCCATAATGAGGGTTGAGCCATATTCAACATGATATTCGCAAACCCATTCCTTAGGATTCCTCTAAGAATTCATGTCAAATTCAAAATAGCAAATTCAATCTGAATGAGAACTAAGAGCCCGTTTGGGCGAGCTTATTTAAAATAGCTTATAAGATGTTACATCTTATAAGTTGTTTTAAGAGCTGATAAGCTGTTATGTCTTATTTAATAAATAAGTTGTTAAACCGTTTGGATAAAATAGATATATAAACTTATAAGATGTTAATTTGTTTGGCAATTTAAGATCTTATATAAATAAAATTATCAAAAATAAATTGTTATATATGAAAAAAATAATTAAAAATAATTATATAAACTAAATAATAAATTTGGAATTTTTGTATATATATAAAAAATAATAATTTTAAGGGTATTTTGGTCTTTTATTGTTTAAGTTACAAGAGCTTATAAGCTCTTTTAAAAAAAGTACCTCCCCTCTTACTTTTTTTTAAACAGCTTATAAGCTGTTTAACAGCTTATTTTTAAGTTTTTTAAGACCTTTTTTTAAATGTTTACCAAACAAATTTTAGGAACTTATAAGCTCTTAAACAGCTTATAAGCTGTTTTAAGGAGCTTATAAGTTCCGCCAAACAGGCTCTAAGTAGCTAAACAAAAAATGTGTAAATATATATATATATATATATATATATATATATATATATATATATATATATATATATATAGTTATTTTGCTAAAATTAAAATTTGTGATTTGTATTGAAAGGGATGAAATTTGTGTACCGAACAAAACTTATAAAAAACAAAAAAACAACAATTTGTGAGCTAAATTACAACAAACATAATTTTTTTTTTGCGATAACTAAAACAATATAAATCACTATTCTTTCTCCAATGCAAAAATATGTATTTATGTGAGAAGTTTTTACTTCCATGAATTTGTGTATCACACACTAAAAAAATAATATTCAAAATTCTTCTTACTAGTGGAGTAAAAAGTTTTCACTATACTCAAAATATTTGGTAAAAAGTAATTATATTGTCTCATTCAAATTCATAAATAAATAAAAATCAATTTTTTAATTAATATATAAAATTTAAATTTCAAGTCTATTTTATTATATAAAACTGGAGTATATAAATTTGATAATTTTTGGAAATATATTTATTCTTATCAAAGGTTATCAAAAATCGACTAGCCCTATATTTTCCCCAAATCCCCATCCATATCGAGAAATTGAACGAGTAAATACACCAAAAACAAAAAAAAAACTTTCGGCTTGGTCAGCTGTGGTAACACTTCCTGCTTCTAGAACAACAGAGATCTCTGACGGACGAACGATGAATGAAGAATCTCAAAAGAAGTTCGAGGCGATAAAGAGGAATCTCTTTCATCCTCGTCCCAAATCCAAATCCAAACCTAACCTTACCAACATCAGGTATTAATTCGTTCGTTTTCTTCATTTGATATGCCATCGATTTTTTTGTTTATTATGTTTTTCGTTTAGATAATCCCAATTTCTCTAGTTCGCAAATACTTAATTCTTCATTGTTTTGCCTTAAATGTGCTTCGATTGATGTGCTGTAGGCGTGAAGTTCTGAAATTAAGTGGGCAAAAGCGCCCGCGTTCATCTTCGGTCGGGGAGAAATTAGCGATTGGGGAATCAGGTAGCTCATCGTCATGTTCGGCCGAAGCCCCACTATGCAGGCCGTGGGACCGTGACGATTTGTTTAAGAGGCTGTCGACGTTCAAGTCGATCACCTGGTTTGCCAAGCCACAGGTTTGCATTGTCTTTCAACCCTGTATTATTGCAGTATTTTTTTTTTCTGCAGAAACGTGGAAAATGGGGTTGATGGCCTCTTAGACATGTTCGTTAATCGATTAAATGACTTATGCGATACGATGAATGGGAGTTTTAGTAACTTTAATCATTATACCATTGTTTTAGGTGGTGAGCCCCTTGGAATGTGCTAGGAAGGGTTGGGTTAACGTAGATTTGGACACAATCGTCTGTGCCTCTTGTAATGCGCGCCTCCTTTTTTCTACGCCATCTGCTTGGACATTGAAACAAGGCAAGTCATATTTTTAGTTTTGACCAATTTGCTATTCTCTATTTCTCTTGCAATATATTTTCTCTAGCCTTCCATACATTATTATATTTTTATTCCAAGGGTAACATGTTTATACAAATGCATGTGTAATATTTCTTGAATCGTTTTTTTTTGGTTAATGTTCTATCAGTTGAGAAAGCGGCCATGGTATTTAGCTTGAAGCTGGAAAGTGGGCATAAATTCTTATGCCATTGGAATAATAATGTCTGCACAGAAGAGCTTGCTCACTTTCCGACTTTATCAAGCACTGGTTTGATTGAGAACTACAAGAAGCGCATGCACGCTCTTTCAAATCTTATAGCTCTTCCAGTTATTTTGCCTGTGGCCATTGATAATGTGAGAAACCCTCAGCTCGAGCAATTTCTAAGAGAATCTTCGACTTCGGAGTATCAAGAGCCTCTTGGAATTTCTAGGGAAACACTTCCAGGACATGAACCTCAGACAACTTCCTCCATTTTGTACTCTCAGGTTTGACAACAAATTATAGACAATTTCAAAGTCGTAACCTAATATCAATTTTTTCCCAGCTTGAATGAAACATGAGAATACATAATTGTATATTCTTGACATTCTAGTATTCTAAATCCCTGAGGCATGTCTAGGTACAGGACCCTGTCACAAAGTGTGAGGCATATTTTATATTCTAATAAACTAGAAAGATCTTTGAAACTTTAAGTAAAATTTTGGAAAACTTGTATGAATTATATTGTGAAATAGATGATACAACGAAAAGAAGAATTATGCAGACTATTAGAATGGAGGAGTAATATACATCATAAATCAATAGAGAGGTTGATGATAGTTACAGGGAAAGAAGTGAATAAGTTTGTAAAGAAAATATGAAAAAATAAATTTTAACAATAGTTTTCCTCAATTATTTCTCCCCATTCACTATGGAGTAAATTTGAGCTCATAATAGTTTGCATATTTAGATAAGAATCTCAAAAGGTGTTAACCTGTAAGTTATTAATAGGTGTATACCTCAAGTGATAGAAACTATGCCTTAAATCACATTGACGTGGCATACGTCCACTGGGAAATCATTGTCTTGAAATTCATTTTTTAGGGGCCCTGCCTCATGGTGCTGCCCTGGTCACGCCCCACCACTGCTTCCCTGGTCACGTCCTGGTCTCATTTGACATTTTTTGTACGCCTGACTATTGGATTGGGAACCAAAAATATCTGAATACATTTTGCCAAAATTCATTAGTCTTTCAACAAATTGATCATTGTGCTTATTTGTGCTGCATAAAGATATGGTAGCAATATTTTTTTCCCAGATCTTTTCTGTGAAGTCATGCATTTGGGTGATTTTTTTATCCACCATGTATAGATCAATATTTCCTGGTTCTTCAATTAAGTTGTATATAAAAGTTACACTTGGATTATCTTCAACTTTATTAAGTTAGAAACATAAGTGAAAAGTAATGGTGTCTGGAAATGCAGGCACTGAAGCTCATAAGTTTGTTTGGCTGGGAGCCTTATATGTTACCTTATACAGTTGACTTCAAGGATGGACAAAATAAGTCTATTAGAGATGCCAATGTAACAGTCACAGCAGGACAAAAACCGAAAGTTAACATCCATTCTCTGTGTACTGGTGAGAGCACCAGCACTTCTAGTGAACTGCAACTTGATCCTAGTTCTGTCGTTCTGGATTGCAGCCTATGTGGCGCTAGTGTTGGATTATGGGCATTCTGTACTACCTCACAGCCTCTGGAGTATGTAAGATTTGTTGGAGTTACAGAAGTTACTGGAAAAAATGTCACTACCCATGATTACATTGCTCAGGAAGGGTTTTCAGGTTATCAGATAACTACTGGGGACAGGGAAAGTATAACAAATACTGTTATCACAGCCACAACTTCATCAACGTCCACAATTGCAGGTGGTCCTCCACCTGGAATGCTGAATTATGGTGCATCAATATCCTTGCCTGTCATTGGTCCGAATTTGAGAGCACGGCTTTCAATAGCAAATGAAGCTAAAGATCACTCGGCTATTCAGAAGGTGTCACAAGTGGATGGTCAAGAAGTTCCACTAGAAAGTGAAAATGCCCTTGCAGTAGTTCCTTCTGGAACCACCGGGCAAGAGCTTATTGCTATAAACCCATTAGAAGTCCCTCAAACTGTTGCAGGAGGTTCTATTTTGAATGTGGATGTAGCAAGAGCTGTGATACCATTTGGAACAGGTGTTGGAGGGAGTGAGCTAAACAAAGAGATCTTTGAGGCTGAAAAACAGAGTAGCAGTAATCCTGAAGTAGCGCCATTGAGTAAACCTGTACCATTTAGCATAAGTAAGTTTATATATACCTTATCTTCAGTTCATTGGTCTTTGGTTTAAGTCACTTGTTTATTGAGTACTTATATTTTCAGTCATTATCTTGTTTGTTAAAGTGCCTATTGATCAAGTTGAAAGGCTGTACTTGATACGCTTATCTTTCTATTGCGACATTATATGTGTGTGATATAGTATTTTAATTTGTCTTTCATTTTACCAACATCACAGTTTAATAGTTGTGGAATGCCTTCTCGATTGATGTGAGCCAATTTTTGATTAATTGCTTACACAATAACTGAATTACTTAAATTACAGTGAGTATGGTTTTTTGATATTGTGATCCTACAAATTTGAAAAGCAGCACTTTAGTGTACTTTTGTTTGAACTATAGCCACGATATATCCTGCCATTATAGTGAAAAGTGAAGTTTCTTGTGTCATTATTACAGGAGAGAATAAAAAACTACCATCTTTTGATCCAATCAAGCAGCACAGGCACTTTTGCCCCTGGATTATGTCTACTGGCAAGTTTGCTCCTGGATGGCATCAGACTCTATCTGCTTTAGTGGGTCAGAGGGAGATTGACAATGTGCCTTTGTCTGCTTTGATCGAGGTAAAACAATGTAAATTAGTATGATTAGAACTAGTGCAGCAAGGATTTTTTTTGTTTTGGTCCATTATTTACATTTTGCTTTTGTCCAACACCCATTGATATCTAGCTTCAGTGTAATTTTCTAAAGCAGTGATAAAATAAAACTCCATGGATGTGCTTGTACTTAGTCAAATAAATTGATGATTTTTTTACTATACTCCTTCCAATTCTTCAAAGATGTTGGCTTGGAGCATATTTGCTGTAGTTTAATTAACAACAGTGTCTTTGCTTTTTTGCTGACTAAATGAAGGGTAAAATTGGTAAATTCAAATTTATGGTAACGACTAATGAGAGTTGTGAGAGTTGTTGGAAAAAGTGAAGGCATGGAATGTTGTGAGAGTTATTGGAAAAAGTGAAGGCATGGAATGTAAATAATTGTATATTGTGAGGGTGAAGAGATATGCAATAATTGAATATTGTATATTGTGTGATACAATAAAGTTATTTCTATTTTTGGATATGCAAACTCATGAGAGATGGACCTAAAATGACAGTCTTCTTTTTCACTTTATTGATAAATGTTGCTACTTGCCCAGAACCCATACGGAAATGGTTCCAGGTTTGTCTTGTTTAACCCTTTCAAGTGTCTGTTGATTAGTGTTGTGATTGATGCGCAGGTGGATGATCCAGTTACTTCCGTGAGAAATCTTTTTTCAACGCCGAATTAGAAAAGAAGCAAGCTTGTACCGATGGAAGCTGAAGTACGACATGTACCCTGTAAGAAAATTACGAACCGTAACTGTACGCATCCCGTTCCATAATGAAAATTTCTGCTTATAGCATATATAAAGAATTGGACACTCCCTCGTCTTGACTACAAGAATGGATAATCCAGTCCTTGCATGAATGTGTATTGAGAAACTATATTGGAAGTCAGTCTACCTGTGATAAGGCTGCCATTTGTGAAGACAATTTTGTGTGAGGTCTGTTGAAGCCTCTCTCAGCCACCACTGCCTCGTCTCCAATCAGATTTACTACCTTTTATCCAAACAATCAGAATCTTAGTGAAGTAATAATAATGATATCACTTGAGCTTTTGCTACTTTTCTAATTTATTCTTGGTATTTTAAATTTTGTAACCTCAAACTCAACCTTTTATGTTTTTGCAAATTACTATTATTTCCTTTAGTTTGTGTAGTATGTTTTTGCGAATTGTTATTTCCTTTAGCAAAAACACCAGACATTTTTTTGAATAATATTAATTAAGACATTTTAAATCACATTGCATTTGAAATTTGAGTGACGATATAAACCTTGAGAGTGTTTAGAAACTGATAACAGAAATCTTAATTTCTCTTAACAGTAAGCAAATGTTACATCTGACACAAAAAAAAAAGTTGAAACAAGATGGACATATTTGTTTCGTATCTATAAACGAGTACGAGTTCATTACTCAACTTAATTCGAGACAGAAAAGCAATACATTGCTCGACTTAATTCAAGATAAATAAGCAGTAAATTGTTGTAACTTAATTTAAACAAATCCAATACATTGTTGTACTTGTACCAAACCCAGAGCACATTATAACACTTCAACATACTTGCTAAACCTTCTCACACGCAACATTTTAAACAATAACCAATAACTCTCTATAAGCTTAAGTGCTGAAATACAACAATTCGAAAAATCCCTGAGTTCGATTCTTTCACTTAGAAAATTTAGAGATCAACTTATCAACGTGGATTATGATGTCATCAATGCATGGCCGCACTGCACCTTGAGGCTGAAGCATCCAACTTACAAACTGGTGAAGAGCCTCTGGATAAGGAGGATTGGGACCAGATGGCCACTTTATTTGGGCATTTACAATGGCCAGCTGTAAGCTCCCGCCAGATTCCCCCAGTGCATATTCAAACGGAGATTCACCATACCTATGAAACGTCAATAGAAAGCATGATTAAATTGACTAAGATAAAATACATTCACAGAGGCAAAATGAAATTTACATCCCGACTCATATTCACAAGCATGACAAAATTTATTTTGTTATGGTTGCGGAGCACAAATGAATAACTAATCGCAAATATTTTGATCCATAAGCACCAACTGAAATATTATAATTATCTTTAAAAATAAGAAAGTAAAGACCCTTACAACAGAAGGAAACTGTTCTTACATGATCGCAAACAAAGTGCAGCCTAACGACCAGATATCAGTTCTCTCGTCGATGTCCGAATGGCTTGGGCAATCCCATAATTCAGGAGATCGGAAAGGAGCAGAACAGTGTTCAGAAGCCCATTCCTACATAAACACCAACTATAAATTAAATGGAAGACATAATTTAACCAGTGAAACCACACTCCTTTGTGCCCAAAACTCAAAAGTTCTGTTTTCCTTCTTTTTCTCTTTACATTTGGTATTTACAATTAGTACTCAATTGACCTGGATAGAACCCAAGACATAATGGATTCTGCTGATAGTCTAACTCAAGTTATCTGGCGACTAGGTGCCTACAAATTCATGAACTTCAGAAGCAAATGTATGCAGTTGCTCTCTTTATAGTGTAAGAATTAATACTTGCTCTTCCCACTGCCCTTCTCTCACCTCCCTATTTCTCTCTTGAAGTAATTTAATTATCGGTTCATGTTTCAACTTCTCTTAGACACACTTGAGCTTAAATTCCAACCCAATATCACCAAACCTAATATATTTAGTTCCACATTTTTATGCTTCATGAATAATGGACACATCATTATGCATACATGAATATTTATGTAAAAATATTCAAGATTTAATGAATGATTTGAGCATTTACATAATTATATATGTTGCCGAAAATGGTGAGTAGTCATCCTGATTTCAAAGATTGAGAAGAACCTGCAGTTTCAATGCTTCTGAACGTGATCGGATCTGATTCTTTGCAGGACGAGCACTGCCAAAGTCCATCAATGTAGCTACAGGTGACTGCCCTTTCCTGTATGTCACGAGGACATTGCCAGGCTTGACATCATTATGTGCATATGGAGGGTCAAAACTGTGCATATGCTTCAGTCCTGCACAAAGCTGCGGATGAACATGTTCACGGTCAACGGTTTTCTCGTCTTTCTAAAACAGATGTAGCTATAAAGAGCTATAGTACTAACTATGCACAGGACTACCGAGGTGAAAAGACATGATGTATTCCGACGAAATTCCACTGCTTTATGGAAAACATTTGGCATGTCCACGTTCAAATTCACATGTGCAAAATTCAGAATTTCTACATGACATGCCTAACAACAACTGGAATATGGTTATAAAAAGGAAAGATTTTTGCCAATGTGAGTACTGGATGGAATCTTCAACATAAAAATGTGCCTTGAAACATCTTAGGAGAGGCATGCACAAAGAACTATTGATACTTTGTAAAGAACTTCTATGACATAATTAAGTACTTCTGTGTAGATAAATATGATCTCTCCAAATGGGGAAATCAGACATAAAACATATTTGCATAATGACCTGACGAAATATTTGAAGAACATCTGAGGTAGAAAAAAACTCCTTCTTAGCTTTCAGAGCATTGGTATTGTCCAATAATGTTCCATCCAAATGGACAGGAAACAACAAGTACGCTTCATGCTTCCAGGATTGATCTTGTGAAGGCTGCTCAATAAAACCAATGATGCATTATATCAACAACCAATCCAATGAAGACTAGATAGAGATGTAATAGAAAATGATGGGAAGCATTAACTAAATGTGCAATTGGATATACTATATTTTTAAACAAAGTGAAAAAACATCAAGCCCACAGTTGATCTGAAAAAAATATACACGCTAAAAAACTCAAATCCAAATGTATCCTTAAGGTTCACAAAACTAAAACAACAATTACCTTGACTGCAATGATCGCATGATCGAGAAGAGGAAGCAGATTGGGATGGCTAAACTGAGATGAAACACGTATTTCCTCCCTCACCAAATCCAACTGCTCACTGGTTTGAATGAGAACTTTCTTCATAGCATAAGTTCCATCATCTACATAATCACCCAGATAGACGATACAAATCAGGTCAATGCTTTGTCAAAACTTGATCCGGATCTCCCCACCTCCACTCCACGAGGTAATTTTGGAAAAGACGAGGAATATTTTCATTCTAAATTACTTTACCAAAAATAAATAAAAATTTATTGCTCTGCATTCAACTTGTGTCATAGCAATAGCATTTTTGGCTGGCATTCTGAAACTAAGATCCATCATCACTGCTAAAATCACTTCCTATTTTTTAGTAAGTTGTCATTTTCTCTTGAAATCAGTAGCTTCCATCAATCATAAAGAAATCATCTCAAAATCTCAAATCATTTTTTTTACAGAATTCATCCTAAATTGTGGAAGCTATGCCAACCATTTTTACAGATCCCTCTTATTTCCATCCGAATTTGCGGAAATCAATACTAACAACTACAAATTTTAGTTCATCAGATCCTGCCGGAACTGTAGAAATTATTGGTTACCAACAACTTATATCGAACAAACCACATACAATATCCTAATTATATTAACATTTTCAACATCCGATCAGAAAAAAGAAGTTCGAAAAAAAAAACCTGAATCAAATCAAAATTCGCGGATCAGATTCTGGTATACATGAAAAAACTAACCGGAGACGTGAGAAGAGTCCTTAATTCTGGCGGAAAGGCCATTGGAAGGGTTGGAAGGATCAGAGAGAAGCTCCTTCACCAGGTACACGTAGGCGAACCCACCCTCTCCCAGCTGCCTTACGATCCTGAAACGGTTCTCGTTGATCCAAACATCACCGCCACCGTTGACGGCGTCGTATAGGGAATTCAACCCGGAGAAGGAGCAGCCCATCTCTCTCTCGCCCTCGAAAGAGCGCGTGCTAATCACTCTGTTCCGACACTGATGACGAATTTCTGATTTCGATGTGGTATTTGGAGTAGAGAAGCTGACAGTAATATTTTCTTCTTCAAATTTAAAAATATTACTAGAACTAATTTATTTATTTTTACAGCATAATTAATTCCAATATAAAAAATAATGAGATCGATCTACAAATTTTAATTCCATAATAATCAAACAAAAATTGAAATTTTGAATTCGCAATAAATTACTTTTATTGATATTTACTAGGGTTTGACCTATTGAATATAGAGTTTTTAATTTTGATTTGACCGATTCCAAATTTAAATTTAATTGAGAATATAATTAAATTAATATTTTTTTGTCTAAATTATTCATCATATATAATTGGTTTTTTCATCATTTAAATGCTTGATGCCTTCTTTGAAAGCTTCACATCATTTTTCGTTCCTCCAGAAGTTTTTGTAATCGAATTATTCATAGTGTAACGCGTATAATTTTTTTAATCGAATCCAAAACTCATGGCTACACATAGATACCACGCCTCTTTTTCGCCGAACGAAAACCTGCTAATAATATGAAAGATCCAGAAAACATCAAAACCACTCTCATCTACAAAACATGATATGCTGGTCTGCATTATACTGTACAACAAAAAAATTAACAACCTCTCAATAACACAAGTATTGTGTACCTCACTCACCCCTACATACAGCTTTTTTTTATGTTAGGCATAGACGTCTTCATCTGTGCATACCAGTCTCGATCCAGAAGGGGAAGCTCAAGCTCATTCTCTCGAAGATAATTAATGCCAGTCATCAACTAATGAACCTCGACCTGCCACGTATAAAAAATGTGATGGGAAAGTGTGAAGATATTCGACCTAACTACTTAACACACGCAATGAAGTTTATCAGCAAACAAACTATCAGTAATTTTAATATATAGCATCCCTTGGCATGTTCTTTCTCACGAGTAAGTCCGCCAACCAGTCGACACGGGTTGTCTTTAGGGCAATTATGAAAGATAACAAATTTATGTCATCGTTTCAGCAGTTCCTACATCTCACATGTTTCCGCAATGGACAATACTTCATAGAAACTGATAAGCTGTTACTTGCTAGCATAATCAACCCAGACACTGTTTTCCACACCCACACACAGATATAAGAATATATACATACATAGAGAGAGAGAGGTTTCACACTTTCACCTAAAAAATATGTGAAAGAAAAAAGTTTTTCACGTATATATAACAGAGGACCAGAGGTAATGAGTAATGACCAATACTATCCATGAGATGCAGTCATCAGTGTCGGGAATTAAACTTGACTATCAGTTATACTTCTGGGGATTATTTGTATTTCTAAAGAAACAAATGGATTTGTTTACAATTAAGCTAATCTCCATGATAATTTTTTTTATTATCTCAAAACATATTCAGAAAGCAAAAAGCATATAGCTCCATTGACAACAAAAGGCAATGTGACAGAAAGTGTAAATAAAAAAACCCACCCCCACAAATACGATAAGAACACACTCCTCCCCTCCAAAAATGAAAATTACATGGATCTCCACTTCAGTCAAAGATAATAATCACCAAAGTAACTGAAGTGCCCATACAAATTAAGGGAAAGTAAAGAAGAAATTTAAGCATACAAATATAAAGAAAACATATTCGCCTTAACTGTTTTAGTAGCAGAAAGTTATTTTTATACCCGCTCTCTTCCAGTTCTTTATCTTTTCTTGGGTAGCTCCAAAACAATCCATTTCAACGAGCTTAGCCAAAATACAATTTATTATTCAAACTTAATTTTTTAATCTTAAAAGAACGAATTTTGGAGGACAAAACACGTTAAAAAGTGAATATTTCACATTCACTAAAGATGGGCAAAATGGTAAGTTTCTGCTATTCCGTCAATTGTGTACTTTTTTTTTTCATTTTACTTCCTTCTAAATAGTGAGATAGATTGATATATTTTCTCGTTTTACCTTTCTATCTTTCCTAGTGTATGATGATGGCAATACACTAATAATTATCGTCAGCTTGGGGAGACAGCTGCTGATAAGCTCGAGAATTGCAGATTGATGCTGGGGGTAATAATCCACATCTTTTAGATCAAAATGTCAACTCTGCTTCACCATTATAAATTAAGACTTGCAGATTGATACTGGGGGAAATAATCAACTACTACTCTAGGAAGGCTTGACAGACTATATAATTGCAGTTCTTTCTACATTTGGCATAACAAAAAGTACATTTCCAACATTTCTATACCTTTTCTAGTCCGAAAAACTAAGAATAAGGAGAGTAAAATAAAGGATTAAATAATACAGTAGAAGGATGGAAATCATAGTATATGAATGTTCAGCCAACACAAATTCAGCAGGAAAATGATATCATTGACATTGATCACACAAACTGACCTTAATATCTTGTACACGAATGGGGTGTACTCAATCTTGCTATAGAAGAAAATCTGGGACGACTGGTGCTGGAACTGACAATGCCCCGTCTGCACTTTGTCGAGACTTGTGTTTACCATGTCCACGGTCACTCTTCTGCTTGTCCTTGTGATTGTGTTCTTTATCCTTCTCAGAACTTCGATGTTTTCTCTCTTTACCATGACTGTGGCGCTTTCTTCTTCCGGGACCAGGAAAATCTACCGCAGATATACCAGCCTCCACTATTTCAGTTTTTGATCCCACAAAGCCGACATTTAAATCATGGATCTCCCTTCTCCTACTTGAATTGTTAGATGATTTTCGTCTTGATGTTGATGTCGTAGCTTCATTGCGTAAAAGCACTTCATCCACAGCACCGGAAATTAGATCAGCCTTGAACTCAGGCGTCTTGGCTGCAACAATAAATCCGTCCCCATCATCTAATTTCACAACCACTGGCCTAGGCTTGGCTTGATTTGGTCTCTTCTTAGTGGAAAGTGATTGTCCGGTTAACTTCACAAGATCTTCAGCCTCGTTAATAACGTTATCTTTAGGGTCATGAGCAGGTGGGTAATCATTGGATATTATCCCTGCATTTTCTGAAGGAAGGTAATATAGACCATGCCGCTTTCTATGCTGAGCTAGTAAGGATGTGGACTCAGTCGATGGTTCAAATTCTTCCTTGTTAGGGAGTTCCAGGATGTTAGTGGCATCAACCACTTGATGTTTGACAAGGGAAAATGATGCTGGTAATTGCAACTCAGTTTCACCACAGATTTCTTCTAACTCACAAAGATTTTCCATGAGGACCAATCCATCAGGTATGCGAACCCTCTCTTGGGCATTAAGTGAAACTGGACCAAGATCCTCTGAAAATGAACCAAAAATAAGCTCTACCACTTCAGATAATTTTAATTCTTCGTTTGCTTTATCTCCTTCCTTAGTGTCTAAACAACCAAGTAATTCTGGTTTTATCAACTTAATTAATCCCAGTACATTGCTCGCTCGCTCCTGCACTTCAACTTCATTACTACTGACCAAGGGCCCCAAATTAGTTTCAACAAGATTCACTAAGGCCACGATAGATTCTAGAGTAAAATGGCCTGTTCTTGAAGATGGTGCTTTCTGTTCATTTATAACAGACATATTTGGATTATCTAGTTCAGTATCGGGCAATGGGTGACTAGAGAATGTTTCAAAACTTCCCTCATTATCACTTTTAAAGTCTGAATAAGTTGGCTCAGAGGGATATGAAGGAACATCACTATCTAACTTGAGATATGAGTTTAAACAGAATACAATCACTTTAAATGCGGATTGAATATATACGGCCCTTACTGATGGAGCAAGGAGACTAGTCCGTGGCTGTAACAGTGCTTCCATGATCTCAAATGGGTTTCTTGAAAGCTCAATATATTCTCCTGAAACCCAAGCAGCAGCATTCAGAACACCATGTAAAAACGGATTGCCAAGTAATGCTGGATCAATTACAAGGTCACGAGCAACATGAACAAGCTGAAGTCTAGCATCCTTAACTCTCATACCAATATCAACAAGTTGGGTCTCAATTTCCCACCCCTTCTCACAATGCGGAACCCTAGCCATTTCCCCAAGAAAGGAAACATACCAATCAAAATCATAAACAACCTCATATAAATTCCTCGAACAAGTCGACAATATGAAATCCAGAATCTCATTACAAAACTTCGGGTCGGACTTCAGTGCCTGACTGATCAGAATCCTACAAATTTCCATCACGTTATCCTCAGAGACCATACACATCACAAGCCGCAGTGCCTCAAGTTTAATATTATCATCAGTGTCACTCAATGCCTTAACTACCAACTCTTTGTTCTCCAAAAGGGCCCAGATATTCGTTCGTGCAATAATAGTCAGTGCTTGCAGACCAAGATACTTAAGATTTGGATCATCATCCAATAAAAACTCTCGGACTTTCCCAACAGCAAGCTTCACCGCAGAATCATAATCACTCAAACTAGTCACAATTGTCCTCACACATTCAAACGCCAATGATTTTGCCCCTGTCCTCTGCATATGCTCACAGATAGGCTCCACGATCCTTTTACCCAACCTCGGCTCCAGAGGAACTAACTTAGCAAAAATCTTTAGCACCTTAATCAAAACCCAATTATTTCTGCAGTCCACCAAAATCTTATAAAACTCCGGAGCCAATGGCACATAGGATCTGGGTTCATTCTCAGTGAGCTCACAAAACAACCCCACAACTGTGGTCAAAATACCCATGTCAGCGCTCTCGAGATTCTCCACGACTCTTTTGAAACACACACGCACGGCATCCGGGTACTGCTCGAAAACCCTTAAGACCGCCGCGAGGGCTTTCTTTCTCACGAGATTCTTACTGCTTCCGAGCAGAGTAAAGAGCTCGGGCGTCAAATCACGGGCCAGATCGGGGTTACAGATGGAGGAGAGAGTGGATAGGGCGAGACCGACTTCATGTGCATTGGAAGATCCGAGATCCTTGCGGAGTTGGTGAGTGAGGAGAAGGATGACTGGGGTGGCGGAAGGGTCAAATGACAGAGAGGCGGAGAGGAAGGCGATGCGTTTGTGGGAGTGGGCGGATGAGGAGGAGAGCTCGACGGCGTGGAAGGCGGCCCACGACGTGTCGGCGCCGTGGAGGGAGTGGAGGTACGTGAGCTTGTGGAGGGCGACGGCCTTCGTTTCCGGGTCGTTCGATTTGATCTCGCGGCGGATCTCTTCGATCGATCGTGCGATGAAGCTCGACTCGGCGCCCGGCGGGCTTAGGCGGATGCCTTTGATTACGTCGTCTATGGAGCGCTGGAAAAGGGACTCCATCAGTGAAGGGCCCGACATTAGTTCGATTCAGTTTCCTCTGACCGTGTTAGGCACACATGCTCGCCGGCGAGAGAATATACTCTTTCGGAGCGACAGATAATCGGAATCGAAACTTGGAAGACGGAGGTGGTGGGTTGGATTTGGGGAAAAGCTGAAAACCTCCGGCTGTAATGAACGTGCAGCTCACGTGTGAGGGAGTTTGGTGAACTTTTTTTATAAAAAAAAACACTAATCAAATTCGGGTTTACTTAATGCTTTTAATTTTTAAATATGAGTATTACTCTTTTATTTACCATTACCATTATTTACCATCACCATCTCCACACTACATTTATTTACCCATTATTTATTCTTATAAATATATATATATATGAAAACTAAGTAAAGAATTATTATATACTAGTATATCTATACATATATAAAACGAGAAGTTCTGCCTCCCAATGTGACCAATCGCATACCCAGGATGCGTTCACACTACAAAATATATTAATTTTTTATTCTTCAATTTCAGATACTTTTTTTCTTTATTGCGTAACGCAAGGCTGAAACAGTACTCAAACAGTACAAAAAAGCTGTCTTTTCTTCACCTTTTTCACGTCCCAATAAAAGTCCCCCTCAAAATTCTCTTTTCATATTTCCGATACCATAATTTCTCTTCTCTCTCTCTCTCTCTCTCTTTTCTGCATCGTCTCCCCCCTTCATACCGATCCTCCATCATCATCGTCTTCCCCCTTCATCGTCTTCCAGCCCCATCCTCGATCATCATGTGCAGACCGATTGCTCTCCGCCGCACTCCGACTACTCCGACGTCTGCCTTCTTCGTATTCGGATTGAGGTACGCATAACCCCTCTATTTTTTTTTCTGCAATTTTTCTCCCTCCGGTAGAGATGCCGAGAAACTCATCCAAGCCCCCGAATTTTTCCCCGATCAGGACCTAAGCCGCTCGCGGCTCCTCCGCCGATCGCCTTCTTCGTATTCATATTGAGGCTACTCCGCCGATCGCCTTCTTCGTATTCATATTGAGGTATGTATATTTCTTTTTTTTTTCTGCAAATTTCTCTCCTTCCGGTCGAAAGCCGGAGAAACTCATTCAAGCCCCCAATATTTTCTCCGATCAGGACCTCAGCCGCTCGCTCCTCATCTGTTGTCGCATCTTTTGTGATCGATTTCTTCGAATGGGTAATCGTCAAGAATCGATCGAGTTCCCTGTTCTGCGAGGACCCTTCCATCTCGAATTCGAGGTCGTTAGGTATGTATATCAATTTGCATGTTTCTTTTTTTAGATTTTTCAGATCTTGACGATCGATCGAAGGAAGCTTCCATCTCGAATTTTGATGCCGTGAGGTATATATTTATATGCACGTTTTATTTTTTCAGATTTTTCATTTCTTTGTGGGGATTTCTCCTAACGGATAATCGTCGAGAAGCTTTTGAATTTCCTTTTCTCGAAGAACCTTCCATCGCGAGTTTGATGCCGTGAGGTATATACAAATATTCATGTTTTCTTTTTTCAGATTTTTTAGATCTTTGTATAATATTTCTTCCAGTTATTTTTTCGTCGAGAAGGTTTTGAATTTCCTTTTCTCGATGGACGCTTTCATCGCGAAGTTTGTTTGTATATTTTTTGTCTGTTCTTAATATTTTTTTTTTGCAGGTTTGAGGTATGTATTTTTTACTATATTCATGTTTATTTTATAAATTATACATGTTTTAATCATTTTGCAGGCTTAATGTATGTAATTTTTAATATGTTTCTCTTTATTTTATAAATTGTACATGTTTTAATCATTTTTAGTCATTTCATGTTCATGTTTTTATTTTGCAGGTTAAGGTATATATCTTTTTCCTATATTCCTCTTTATTTTTTAAATTTTAAATGTTTTAATCATTTTTATGGTCTTAATAAATATTTTTTGCAGGTTTAAGGTATGTATGTACATGTTTTAATCATTTTTAGTGTTTTCATGTTTTTATCTTAATTTTGTAGGTTAAGGTATGTATTTTTTTGTTATATTCCTCTTTATTTTATAAATTATATATGGTTTAATCATTTTTCTGTTCTTAATAATTTTATTTTGCAGGTTTAAGGTATGTATTTTTTTGCTACATTCCACTTTATTTTATAAATTATACATGGTTTAATCAATTTTCTGTTCTTGATAATTTTTTTGCAGGTTTAAGGTATGTATATTTTTCTATATTTATGTTTATTTTTCTATATTTTATTAAGATATGTATATTTTTATATTGTATAGATTTCATGGTTTAATCATTTTTATGGATTTCATTTCATGTTCATGTTTTTATTTTCCAGGTTAAGGTTTGTATTTTTTTGTTATATTCCTCTTTATTTTATAAATTTTACATGGTTTAATCATTTTTATGTTCTTAATAAATATTTTTTGCAGGTTTAATGTATGTATGTACATATTTATGTATTTTTTGCAGGTTTTTATGTTCTTATATTCGGTACGTCGGTTTCAACCGGTTTATGTTCCTTCTCACCCTTTGGTGTTCAGGGTATGGTTTTTTTGGCAAGCTTTTCATGTTAGTTCTGTTTTTGGTTTCTGTAATACCGCACTTCAACATGTTTATGTTCCTTCTCATCCTTTGATCAAGGTCAGGTTAATGTTTTTTTGTGCATACTTTTCCTGTTTATTTGCTCTTTATTATTTAAATTATACATGTTCTAATCATTTTTAGCCATTTCATGTTCATTTGTTAATTTTGCAGGTTAAGGTATGTATATTTTTATTTTATTTCTGTTGTTAATAAATAAATAAGTAATTCAAATAGATTGAGTAACATGTTCTGCAAATTTTCACTTTTTTTGTTCTTAAATACATTTTTTAATGTATTAATTTAATTTAATTTTCATTGTGCAGATTCAGGTAGGTTTCATCGAGTCTCAGTTAAAGGATCCTTTGTGAACTAATTCAGGTGTGTGACGCTTGCATGTACAGCAGAATGCTTCTTTGTGACTATGTTCTCGAATCCGTTCAATTCTGTCACATGTAAGGTTTTTGATCTTTATTTCTTTTTTAAACGAGTACATTTACAATCCTGTTTAAATGATCAGTTTTGTAGGCTCAATAATTACATAGATTTTATTTTCATTTGTTGTGTTCTTTTTAGTTTATAAATTATACATGGTTTAATCATTTTTAGCAGGTTAACAAGTATGTATTCATTTTTTGTTTGTGTATTTTGTAATTGGTTGTTGATGTTTCCATGAGTTAATTGGGCATTGCTGAATTCATTTGCAGCTGGGTTTTACATATGTTTGGGATGCTTGGTGTGGGTCCCATCCGTGTATACTTCTCCTGGCATGTACCTTTTCAACCATCAGGTAACTTCAATTGTTTTGGCAAACTTATATTTTCATAAATTGATTAATCCTTCTGTTTTTAATATTTTTTTTTGTTTGCAGGTTTGAGGTATGTATTGTTTTTACTATATTTCTATTTATTATTTTTAAGTGCATGTACATACTATATTATTGTTTCTGTTAGGTCAGCATTTATTCGTAAGTTTTCCCCGTCATTTGCATAAGTTTTCCGTGTATTTTGCCATTAATACTGAGGTTTAGACTAAATCATTACTTTTGCTGTCCAATGGAAGATGAAACCAAAATTCCCTTGCTTTGCTTACGAGGATTTTTAATTCCATCGTTCTCCAATGATGTTGTGTGTCAAGCCAGAACTTTGACATCAATCAAAGAGAGTTAAACATAATAGTGAAATTTAGGTTTTTAGTGCACCAATTTAGGTTACAAAATCGTAGTTAATGTGCAGTGATTGTGTTTTATTTTACTTTTATATTATGCTTCTACTGACGAATCTTAATAATGATGACTTAGTAAAGTGTGAGGTTAGTAATGTATGAAGATTCGTGCATTTCTAGGTTCACACTTTACTAATCCATGATTACTAAGTGTCATTATTAGGAGCATAATGATAAAATTTAATAAAAGATAATGGCTGCACATTAGCTACGAATTTGATACTAATTGGTGCACTAACTAAAAATCTAAGTTTCACTATTATGTTTAAGTGTCATTGATTGTTGTCAACTTTCTGGCTTCACGCACAACATCGTTTGAGAACGATAGAATTAAAAATCCATGTAAGCAAAGAAACGGACATTTTGTTTCATCTTCCATTGGACAGCGTAAGTAATGATTGTTTCTGCATCTCAGTATCAATGGCAGCCGCATTGGTTTCTAGATAAGTTTTATACTGAGTTTTGTAATTAATTTTTTTTTTGCAAGTTTATCTTTTTCTTTTTAACCGTGAAGTGTTTTTTTTTTATTATTGTTTTGTCTATTGGTCTATAACCTGTTAGTGTATATTAATGCTTTTTTCTCCTTAAACTAACCCATTCTACATGCAGGTGGATAAATGTATAATTAATTGATTATAATGCAGGGTTTTGTTTCAGAAAGTCTAAAGCCATTCGATGTTTTAGTGTCTAAATGATCATCTTTTTTTTTTGTTAGTGTTTACTAATCTTTACTGATATTTCGATTCCCTTCCTTTTCATGTTCTTCTAATTGATCAGAATTAGTTGGTTTAGATATTTTTGGTAGGCTTACTTACTAGGGTTTCTTTGGAAGAGATGATCAGAACAATGTCCTACAGTTATTTATGCCACTCATGTTTTGAATGGTCTTGAGGATTGTCCATCTCATATTGTGAGTTTGATTTTTATTCTTTACTTTATAGTATACATCATCCTATTGTATAACTTTCTATCTCCTCTGGGAGAAGTTTGTAATTTGTTTAATTGTCTGATTTTTTTTAATATGTTTTTTTGTTGGTGCAATAGATTTAGATGTTATTATGTTTTCTAACGGTTGATTTATGTTTTGAAAGATGTGATTGGTCATCTCATTGAAGTTGATGATGGATGGTGATGAGAAAGGATGAGATTAAAGTTTTGAAGACTTGGAGTTTTGGTGTTGAAGTTTTGAAGACTTGGAGTAAGAACATTGCTTTTATGTTATTATTAAATTTTTTTCAGCTGATGTGTATTTACAACTTAACTTACTGTATAATTAAATGTGTTGGTAACCAGCTATAATACTATGCCGGTTATTTATTACTTCTTACTCTAATGAATTGAAAGGATATATTGACATGAATAGGGATAACAGTTTTGAGTCAGCCACATGTTTTTTTACAGCTTTTTCAAGGGATGAAATTTCACGGTATTTTGTCTACTGAATCTTTGTTTATTAATTCCATTAGTAATTATTGTTACTTCTTTAGACAATAACATTGGATTTCTGTTTTTCAGGTGACTTTGTTCTTTGTGACGCTTTCGTGTACACCAGAATGCCTCTTTACGAATCCGCTGACGAATATGTTCAATAACGACACATGTAAGATTTTTCATCTTTATTTCTTTTGTAAACGAATTCATTTATAATCATGTTAAAAAATATCAGTTTTGTAGTCCCAATAATTACAAAGATTTTATTTTCATTCTTTGTGTTCTTAAAAAAAGGTTGAACTCAGACTATGCGATGGAGTGCGACGGAGCTGATGTTTTCCAATAGTATGCATGTCCAGGCGACATTTTATTCAATTGTTACCTTTTTGCTTAATATCTGCAAATGTATAATGTTTGTTTATGAGTGGTATTTCTTAACAATTAATGATGTTCTTTTGTTTACATTTTGGGCTTATGTTTCAACAATTAATGTATGGGTTAATTATGTTTTTTTATTTTATAACTAACTATTTGCTCATTACACGTTGGTTAAATATTAATTTTCAGTGAATTCGATATAAGCTTTTAAAATCAAGTTTTTTTTGAGCCATCTTGATAACATTTGTTTTTTATAAGGTTTCGGGCTATAATTATAGTTTTATTATTCATTGCATGTCTTAAAGTAAATTAATGTTGTCCGAAACTAAAAAATGCTTCTTAAGTAGTAGTATAATGTTTTGCAAGGTTTTCTTATCATACTATATTTAACAAAAACAACAAGCTACATAGTCCTGATATATACTTCCATTATTTTTCCATTGTGTTACCATAGTAACACGCAACCACACTTCCACTGCTTCGTAAAGACTGTATACTGAAAAATATATATAAGGTTTCTCCATAAAGCTTTCAATTCCCCAATAAAGCTGAAAAAGTTTTCCACCCCAATCTTTTCATATTTTTCTTCTTCTCCCCCTTATCTTTTTTTCATCATCGATCATGTCTCAGATTTATGTCCCTCTAAAAGCTATTCAAAAATCAGATTATTATGATTTGTGTATTTGCGTTCGTATTTGTAGAAAGTGGTTTTCCTTCAACAAAGATAAAGTTCCTGTATCTTTGGAAATTTTAATGGTGGATATTGATGTAAGTTTTTTTTGTTTTCCTTCTTTTCCCGATTTCTGGATACAAAGTAATTAATCTAAAATTTATATTTTTTTTCAGGGTACTCGAATTCAGGCTTCGGTTAAGAAGAGATGGATGATCGATTATTTTTATGATTTAGTTAATGTTGGTGATTTATGCAATGTTCGCCGGTTCGATGTTCTTGAAAATTTGGTTGAAAACAGAATTTCATATCATAAGTTTAATATTTTGTTCCTAATCAAAACTTTTGTTGGGAAATGTATATATCCATGGTTTCCTGAATCAATATTTGTTTTCCAATCGTTTTCTTCTATTAAAGACTGTTCATCTCCACCTCATGGCTCCTGCTTTGGTAATATATTTATTTTTTAAATATATTTGTTGAATAAATGAAGTCCAATATTGTGGTTGATTTAATTTTAAGTTTTTTTTCCAGATGTCATTGGGCGTTTGATTGATATCAACGATACCAGCGTTAGTCAATTTGGTCTGCATTTTTTGCTGGAAGATTTAGAGTATGATTTTAATAGGTCAAATTTAATCAATTTTCTGATTGAATTTGATTTTTATAGTCATTTGATTATTTGCATTTCATCTATTCAGGAAGAACACTCTAAATTGTGTGCTTTTGGGTTCTCGCTACAAATATTTGTTACATTTTGTTGATTTGGTGAAAAGGAAAAAATTTTATCAAGTTGTCGTTGTTATTCAGATGTGCCAGAAAGTGATTCATCGAGGTAATATTTTCTATTGGATTAGTTGGTTTTGAAATAATTTAGAAATATTTATAAATTTTAATTGAATTTTTATGCTTTGAGTTTTTCAGGAGTGGTCGGTATATCTAATGTTGACAATGCCACTAATGTCATATATAATGCAGACTTGAAAGAAATTGTTGAATTCAGGGGAAGGTACTTTATTTTTTCCTCATGAAGAAATGTTTGATGCACTAATTCTTTGAGTTCTGTATGTTGTTGTTCAGGATACCCTATTCTAATTTCGATATCATGTACGATGGATCTTTTTTGAAAGACACTGCATTTATAACTGCTGACAATGAGTTGGGTACTGATTCCACGGTTGTTCATTGTCTTTTTGATGTTGTCTTCTCTGACGAGGCAAGCATACATCAGTCTAGATTCTTCATCTTTAATGTAAAAATTTTCTTTCTTGAATTTGCGTTTTGTCCATTTCTGATCAATTTTCCTATTTTTATTTTTTACAGTTTACCCCTTTTTGGACATTTGCAACTATTTCTGAAATCCTTTATGGAAAAGGTTGGTTTTATACGAGTTGTCGTAATTGCAAGAGATGTGATTTGGAGAACGTTCATCTCTTGCGTTGCATGGTTTGTGGTGAATGTCTGATAGAGAGTGCAAAGTATGAAATTTATATTTCTGTTTGTGATGGCCCTGCTCAAGCTTCCTTATGTTTGGATAATGATATGTCCCTTTTGCTATTGAATATGTCTGCATCCGAGGCATTACAATTAGTTGTTTTGGTAATTTTATATTCATATTTTTTCATTGGGTACATTATATTTTAAATTCTGTATAATTATTGTGTTTTCATGTATTCTTTTCAACTATTATTTTTTGAAGGATGGAAATTATCCTGAGACAGTATGTTCAATCAATGATGCTGTGAAATTTAATCCCATGTTTCCTGTCAACGATTTGCTTGGAAAAGAACTTTTGTTCAAGCTGAGGTCACGAGGAAGAAGTTCTGAAGGAGGTTTGAATTTTTTCTCGGTGGATAAAATTTCTGATGATGTTTATTTTATTCTGAAGCATAAGGAAGGAGTTTCTAATAAATTGTTGCGCTATTCTTTCGGGTCGGACATTAAAAGGTTACCCTATTGATATAAGTCTGTGTTCTCTCTGTTTTCTCATTTTCTATTATATTTCAGACTTTATAATAGTGTCTCCTTTTTTTGGTGTGCTGCTACAATTTTCTTTTTGGAATCCTTTTGGTGTTTTGTTGCTACTATTCTGTTTTGAAGTTTAAGTTTTTAAGTTTGGTGTTTTGTTGCTACTATTCTGTTTTGAAGTTTAAGTTTTTAAGTTTGTTGAAACGTTGATTTTGATATTTTGAAATATCTTTTGAAGTAGCAACCTTCCGGGTTTATTGCGCATCCTTATTTAATACTTTGTATGTTGTTGATGTCTTTTGTTACCAGATGAAAATATGAATGAAAATGTGACAGTTGTAAATAACATTTCACCATAAAAACCCAAGAGGACTGAAACCGGCTAAACTGAACTGAACTTAAGCGATCTGAACTGAACTGAAGTTCATAATATTGTCACATTAACTAGAATGTATACTTAAAATTATTGATTGAAATTATTTTTTATTTAATTTATATTAATTTATTTGGAAACGAACTTAATTGAATCTGAACCGAAGCTATCTGAACTGAACTGAAGCGATATGAACTGAAATGTACTGAAATTAAGTCTAAAAGAACAAGTCAGTACTGTTTTCTCGAAGTCTAAAGAATTCCCGTCCAGATCATCTTTACAAAGAATACGTTCCTGAACTAAGCGACCTGTTCGAGTTAGATCTTTAACTGCAATTAGTGTATGTTCTATGTATACAGTATGATTGATTTACACATAAAAATTTCAATATTAGGTTTTTTTTTTTAATGTTTTCTTCACTCTGATATGCATATGTTTGTTTCTCAATGATTTATTTGAAATAAATATAAATCCTTACATATGATTTATTTGAAATAAATATAAATTCACATAAACTTACAAGTATTTATTTGAAATAAATATAAATCCTTTCAATGATCGCATCATATTAAGGACATGTTCTTTTGGACTGAAACTGGCTGAATTGAACTGAACTGAACTTAAGCGATCTGAACTGAACTGAATTGAACTTAAGCGATCTGAACTGAACTGAATTGATTTTTTATAAAAATAATAATAATTTATATAAAATTTTAAATATTTTTTTAAAAATATTAATAATATTATGACACTAATTAGATTGTATATTTAAAATTATAGATCGAAATTAATTTTTATTTATTTTATTTTAATTTATTTTGAAGCGATCTGAACTGAACTGAACTGAAGCGATCTGAACTGAACTGAACTGAACTGAAGAGATCTGAACTGAACTGAACTGGACTGAAATTAAGTCCAAAAGAACAGGTCCTAACTTATCTATCTAAAATAAAATTAAAATGAAAAAGAAATTTGGAAAACATACAAGTTTCAAAAAGGCCTGTGGATTTGATTTCATAAAGCAGCACGGTTGCCGCGGTAATAGATTTCATCATTGCAGAGAATACGTAGGGTTGTATTTTATTTGTTTATACCCGTGCGCAACTTAACTTTTGTGCAAATAACTGTCTTCTCGAATTCTATCTATATTATCACAAAAGAACAAAAAACAGATCTCTAAAACTCTCTTTGTGATTCCATCTCCTGTTCTACTTACATTGCAAAAAATATGGCATCGTACGACAAGATATCTGAACTGACAACTACTACAAACGACTGGACTTTGTTGGTTCTAATATGCAGGAAGTGGATCTCACAAGGGGAGCACAACGAATCAAGGATTATGGAAGTTTTAATGATGGATATAGAGGTTATTTTATTCCAATTAAGTACTTTTCGTTGTTATAATAGCTTACAATATCTGATTTTAGATACTGTTTATTTAATGTAAACCCTAATTTTGTTGATTTTCACAGATTTGTTTGTAAGATTATTAATTTCAGAAATATATGCATGTTAAAATTGTACTCGAACACTATTATTAATTGTAAAAATAAAATTTTGTTTTGTTTTTATCGAAATAGACGCATTTTTTAGAATGTTGTTTGGTAAACCTTAGATTGTTGCTGATACTTTTGATGCTAATAAACAAGATTTTTCTTTAGTTCATTGTACTGTTGATTATATATTCTTTTTAATATCAATGTTTTTTTGAGGTTTATTATTTGAAATCTAAATGTAATGTCGTGTTTGTTTGCTCAGGGTAAGCAAATTATTGGTGAAGTTGGTGATGCTTTGGTTCACTATTTTGATGAGCGTATTGAAGAAGGTCAGATCTATTACATCAAAAAGTTTAAAGTGATACATAGCCCACCAGTCAATCCTGTTTTGACTACACAAGTGTCAGTTTGGTTCTTGGATGATACGCACATTGCCCGTTCAATTGATACATGTTTTCCACAATCTCCCTACAACTTCATTGCTTTTCTTGATATTAACCAAGAAATATATCATGAAAATGGACCACTGCTGGGTATGTTATCTTCTAATGTTCATATTTATGACTGCAATTTGTTTTCGAGTAATTTGTTCTTCCTTTATTGTTTAATGTTGTTATGTTTGCTGATGAATTCTATAATGTTATCAAAGATATCATTGGTCATGTCTCTGAAGTTGATCTTAGTAAGATGAATGGTGATGGTGAAGGAGGAGATGAGTACATACGGTTTGTTGTTGAAGATCTGAAGTAAGAACACTTTTTATATGTTATAAGTAGAAATGATTCAATATATTTTTATTTGGTACTTAATGTATTGATAATGTTTTGTGTTCTTAACCAGCTTCAATGTTGTGAATTTTCTGATGTTTGCACCGTACTCGAATGAAGTAAAAGGATATGCTGACATGATCAGGGAAAACAGACTGAATAATGCTATTATCATTGTACAACTCTGTCAAGGCATGTTTTTTGAAGGTATCTGCAAGTTCTATTATTTTATCTTTTTTAACTTTATTAGGAATGATTCTGATAGCTGTATATAATAACATTAAAATTCTGTTTTTCAGGGGAATTTGTTCTTTGCAACACATTCAAGTATAGTAGGATGCTTCTTTACAATCACTCCGATGAAGTCGTTCAATACCGACAGATGTAAGAATTTTGCTATTTGTTTACCTGTTTATTAGAATACATTTATAATGATGTTATTAATTTTTTTTTTTGTTGTGACAAATTTCATACTTTTTTTTTAAATATTCTTAAATAGGCAGGATTTAGATTATGTGATGGAGTGCGACGAAGCTGATGTTGAGGGATAGCATGCATGTCTTGGTTTGATGGAAGTGTTATCAATGTACATTTTTTTAATATGAATAATTATATAATGTGTGTTTTGCAGTAGTATTTATGAACATAATCTTAATATGTTTTTATTTCATTTTCATCTTTCTTTTGAACATTTAAAAGCGTTCCCTTATGGTTATCGATTATGACTTTGTAGTAGTTCTACCATGTTTTTAGCTTTATTAAGGAGTAATTAGGTACTCAATATATTTTCATATTTTAATGAAAAATTCAGTTCAGATTTAAATTCAGTTCAATTCAGGATCATTTAATAAATTCTTCATTTATTATTATACATTTATTTTTATGTTTTCTACTAATAAATCAAAAATCTAATTAGTCAACTTAATGTATTTTTAGAAAAGATAATGATTAACATTAATATATAGATAGATATATTACTATCTGTAGAATTACACAAAACGGAATACATATCTATGGTTAAAATTAATATATAGATAGATATATTCTAATTAGATTTAATAAACAAAACGGAATACATATCTATTCAAAAAGACGTGTAGTTAATAAGATGTATATGTTCAAAGAAAGATTGTATCCGTTCAAAAAATCCATCTTTAAATTAAATACTAAGAGTAATCTACAGGCGGTTGGCCTTTTATATTATTTTTCTATATATTATTATTATCCCTTTAAACCTAGAATTCACAATCGTTTTCTCCTTTTTCTTTGCATTATTATTTTATCAGTAAAAAAATATAACATCAGTTCTCTTTTCTTGATACACTACCAAGATTCATCAATGGCGGGGCACGATTTGCTTTGCGGTTTAAATACGACTGGGACTAACTGGAATATCGTCGTAAGAATCTGTCGAATATATTTCTCATCACAAGGTTATCCTGTTAAGCGGGCGATGCATATTGTAATGATGGATCTCATGGTAAGCTAATGCGTTTTTTAATTAATACGGTTGAGTTTTTTTTGTTTAATAAATTCTCTTTAGAAAACAAAATATCCATATTTATGATTTTGTTTTTACCAGCGTGATCAAATTCATGCATTTGTAAAGACAGATCTATTCGATCAGTTTCACAGTAAGATCGTTGAGGGTGAACTCTACAGATTCCAGAAGTTTAAAGTGATTGTGTTGCCTGGGAAAGATATGGTTGTCGACAATAAATATACGATAATCCTCCATAAAAGAACAACTGTGGAACCTACATGGTATTTAGATTTCCCTAAATCTATCTACAATTTCAGACCTTTTTGGTGTGTCAACGAGCAAAACTTTCCAGCCGAGGGTCCTCTATTGGGTATGTTTTGTTATCTTTAAAAATAACTTGACAATTTTAACAAACTTATATTTTGTACAGTATAAAAATACAACGTTTAATATTTTTATATTTGTTTTTTACTCGCGTGTGACATTATTTTTTACAAGATATTATTGGTCACATTGTTGACGTTGATTCTGAAATGATGAATGGTATTCGCGGTCAAGGGCATAGGTTTATACGTCTTCGTGTTGGAGATCTACAGTAAGTTTTAATTGTATTAATTCAATTATAAAAAAATTATTATACAGTTAAAATATATGTATTACATACAATAACTATATCATGTTGATAAACAGTTTTGGTATCCTTGAGTTCTTATATTTCGAACCATTTTCAACCGAAATACTTGAAGTGGTTGATATGGCCAGAGATAACAGGATGGGTCTTGCTGTTATTATTATTCAGCTTGCAAGCACAATGATGTTCAACGGTAAATATTTTATTTACGTGCAATTTTTTATTTATATTTGAAAATGTGTTATGTTATTTTTTTATAATAATGTTGTATACTGTTTGTAGGTGGTTTTGTTTTGTGTAGTACTAAGAATGCTACAAAGGTTCGGATTTATCATCATATTGACGAGGCAGTTGCATACCATCGACGGTATTTATCTAATTTGCGGATACGAACATTTTACTCTTAACATTATATACGCTTTTCTTATCTTGACATTTTTTGTTTCTAACTAAAAAAAAACATGTATAACAGGTTTCAAGACAATTGGAGTCCCGATCGTCATCTTCTCGAAATGTATTAAACTTGAACAACATTCGTGTTTTTTTTAATATAAATTTCAGCATAATTTGTATACATTTTTTATAATCAATAAACAATAATTATTATGTATTCCTACGTCCGATTTTTTCATATTATATACGATTCGTGTTCGATTTTGTTTTGCGTAATTTTATTTTTACTACAAAGTTTGTCATTTATCATCATATTGACAATGCAGTTTAATACCGCCAACTATTCAATGTAAATTTAGGCGATCCGAACTGAACCAACTATTCAATGTAAATTTAGGCGATCCGAACTGAACTGAACTAAACTGCTTTTTTTTATAAAAGTAATTATTATTATTATATATTAGTTAATATTTTTTAAAAAATATTAATAATATTGTAACATTATCTATAATGTATACTTAAAATATATTATTTAAATTATCTTTTATTTAATTTATTTTAATTTATTTTGAAACTAACTTAATCTAAGCTGAACTGAAGCGATATAAATTGAATTGAAGTTGACTGAAATTAAGTTCAAAAGAACAAGTAATATAAACCATATTGGTAATTAAATAAAAACATTTTGTTTATTAATTCAACATTCGTATCGGATATTAGTACTTTTTATGTTTCATGTTATGATCATCAATTAGATTTTTGTGAATTTATGTTTCATATTAAAATGGTAGTAGTATAATCAATTCTATATTTTTATGATTTCGTTTTCTTTTTTTCTAATTTCAATATTTACATTATATTAATTAATGATATAAATTAGTTAAGGATTATTTTACTTCTTATTTATACATGATACTATTATTCTATCTTACTAAAATTAAAAATTATAATTATCAGGTATTATATTATTTAAGGGAACTGGAAATATATTTAAAGTATTATTTACATGATTGTATATTTCCCTCTTATAATTTCACCTCTTCAAATTCATAGCGCTGATTAGTTTCTTGAAAAAGGAAAAAACTGCACAAAAATCTTTTCGGTTCTCCGTGAGTTTTAATCTCTCTTTTTATCACGTATCTCTTACTCAAGGTTCTTTTTTTAGTTCTCCGATACATATATTCACCGGCGTACATATCTCTCTATTTCTATACTCTGCATCAAAAAATATTCTCTGTCTTAATTCAAATCCATGGCTCCTTGCGATACGATTTCAAAAATTAACGGATCTAAGGAATCTTGGATTTTGCGTGTTCGTGTGTGTAGGTTTTGGGTTTCTGAAGATCCTGATGGCGACGCTGATCAGTTGGAAGTTTTGCTAATGGATTTTGAGGTTTATTTCTGACGATTTGTATGAGTATTGCGTGATATTTTTTTTCTAATATTGATTTTCCTTTTCATCGCATTCTTTCCTACGACTAGGGTTTTCAATTTTAACTGTTTGGTTAATTTCTATATTTGGCTTTTATTTTTTTGATTCTTATATCTCAATTGATTTGTGTCAATAGATATTTATAGCAGTTGGAGTATGTTGGTAGTTATTCGTAGCATTTACTTTGAGAGTCTCTT
Organism: Euphrasia confusa; assembly: GCA_954870475.1. NCBI lineage: Eukaryota > Viridiplantae > Streptophyta > Magnoliopsida > Lamiales > Orobanchaceae > Euphrasia > Euphrasia confusa. The sequence goes on along the minus strand of OX940956.1, from coordinate 40,705,182 downwards.
ATTTTAGTAATGTGTATTTATTTGTTGTAATGTAGTTGCAAATTCGATATAAATGTGTTTCAAAAACTGTACTTTATACTTTGTTTTTTGTCCATATATGATTCTCACATGTCAGTATCTATTTGTATATTTCAAGATTTTGTCTTTGTTCCTGTCAACTTTGTATTTTGTATGTGGTTTTGTTTATAAAACATTGATTTTGAAAAACCCAGTAAAACAATTTCCTTTTGGAGTATATAAAGTAGTAGAGTGATATCTAAATGGTTAATTTTGGATACTTTTTGGCACTGCACCTTTACATGTGTTTGTCCTTTCTAATCTTCTTATGCTCTTACAACAATTTTAATTAATATGATATTCATGCTAAAATCAGTTTATACATGTTTAATTTGCAGAGACAATTTATTCATGCAACTATTTGCATTGAGATCCTGTATAAGTTTTATAGTCGGCTCATCGTAGGGCAAATATACGAGTTGTCGAATTTCCGAGTGATTCCTACCTTTCCCCAGCAACCTGTCACTTTCAATCCTAATAGGATTCTGTTCTTGAGCAACACATCGATGCGCCCTGTTCTTCATTCGCGTTTTCCCAAGACGATTTATAGTTTCGTTGATTTCTTTTATCTCAATGACAGAGATACTAATGGGCCGTACCTTGGTACGTATACTTTACGTAACACATGGAGTAATATCTATTATCTGCATTTAATATGATTTTTTACATAGAGTTTCATAATTTATGGAGATTACGAGGTTATTGTCCTTTGACTTTTCTTATTCACATATTTGTTCTTTTTTCTTTGATGTCTTTTATTCTTTTGATACCAGATGCAATTGGTCGCGTTGTTTCTGTTGATCGATCTTTGATGAGGGTTCATCCTGACGATGATGGGCCAGACATTATAAGTTTATTCCTCCAAGACTTTGAGTACGTTTTTATCTCTTTCTGTTTAAAAGTGCCATACTAACATATGTTTTTTCCAATAATCAATTGATCACAAAATAACTCTTACTCTTTTCAACAATGTTTTTTTTATTTTATCTTTGTGTTGTTGATTCTTTTATTTTATTCTATAACAGAGAGACGTATGCGCGATGTGTGTTGGTCGGTCCATTCTCTGATTATATCTTGAGCTATGTTGGCCATGAATTATTTGTTGCAAGTGGTAACCTTTGGGTCGTAGTTCAACTCGGTGCTGCTACATTTTCTAACGGTCCGTTTTCATATCTTGCCAATTTCTTTCTCTTTGAAACTCAATTTATATTTATCGAGATGTCTATTAATACTCATGTTTCAGATGAGATTGTTATTTATACGACCGAGTATGCTACTAAAGTCACTTTCTATACTGTTATTGATAAGTTCATTGACTACTTAAGAAGGTATTATGATCCTTTTGTGCATTTGTTTTATTATATGTGTCGTATTGTTGTATCTTTAATTAAATTGATTTCAGATAAAATTATTAAATTCATATTTCACCATCATTTCACTTTATTACAACCTCTACATTGTTACATTTTGGCAGGTTTCTTTGAATGATTAAAAGGAGTTGGAAGCGGCTAATGAAAAAGAAGCAAATTCTACTATGTATAATATCAATTGTAAATGATAGATTTTTGTATTTCTGATCTCTTTTGCTTAAGAGATTGAACTTTTTTGGAAATCATTCCATAATGTGCATTAATTTTTGTAAATTTAATCTTTTTGTCAAATTACTTGATCAAGTGCTTTTTGTATGTAAAATAGTCCATGTAATTTTCATAATCTATTATGACAATCTTCTTCTTCTTATTTTTTTTTATGTCTCCTTATAAGCTACTTCTTCTTTTTTTACATTAATTTAGTCCCGTCAAATTCCGCATGTTGTCTTTTTTAGAGAATGTTTCATTGTGTAGGAGAAACGTTGAAGAATGTTTTTCTTTTAGTGAGAACGATGAGCATGTTGAAGAATGTTTCTCTTATCATTGTGTAGAAGAATGTTTCTCTTACGATTGGATACCATGGAATGATATCCCAATGTCGCGAGGTATATATCATTGCAACCAATGATATACTGAACTGAAGTTGACTGAAATTAAGTTCAAAAGAACAAGTAATATAAACCATATTGGTAATTAAATAAAAACATCTTGGTAATTAATTCAACATATTTATTGGATATTATTACTTTTTATGTCTCATATTATAATCATCGATTTGGATTTTGTAAATTTTAGTGAAATGTTTAATAACCAATAATTTCTTTAAATGGTAGTAGTATAATTAATTTTGCAGTTGTATTTTTACAAGAAAAGTTATCTATAATAATATTGCTATGAGTTAATGTATTTGTTTTAACTATTTTTGAAATTACTATTGTACAACCCACGTTTCCCAATGAATCATTGTGTATAAGAATATCCTACTTTATATGGGAAACTGCAACAAGGAAACTGTAAGAAGGAAGGTTCCATTACACACTTTTTCAAAAACCGCTGCCTTTTCATCTTCTTCTTTTTCTTTTCTCCAGTGAGAATGGCCGTCCGTGCATCTATTTCTCAACTGAATTGTTCGACGAGGGACTGGAGCATAGTCGTTCGATGCACCCGGAAATTTATCAGCGAAGGCTTTAACAATGTCGAATCCAGCGTTGATTTCGTGCTAATGGACTTGGAGGTTTACTTTATATGATTTTTGTTTTAATGTATTTTAGTTATTTCGAAAGTGCAGATTATAGATCTTAAAATACCTGAATATATGGATTTCAGAACTTGGTTTTTTTAAACTGCTGGGTTGATGTATTATTACTGTACTCAAAATCGTAATCCTTTTTTAATAAATGGGTTTACTTGAATATCAGACCTGTACTCAAGATCGCAATCCTTTTTAAGTCCGTGTTTTTAGGGTTTTTTTCTATTTAATTGAAAAATTAATTGTCAGGGCAATCAAATACATGGTGCAGTTGAAAAAAACTTGATCGGTCGTTTCCGTGACCAAATTCATGAGGGAGAAGCTTACAACATAACAAGATTTCATGTTGTAAAAAGCCCACTGATAAATCCTCTTTTGGTTAACCCTGTTATGATATATTTTGATCCGGACACGTCTGTTATCAACGTTGTTGAGCGAGGTTTTCCAGTATCTCCGTACAAGTTCGTCTCTTTTGATCGAATAACTGAAAAAACCTTTCCAGAGTCTGGACCACTCTTTGGTATGTGAAGTATCATTCAACAATTCTAACTTGCATTCTTACTTTTAATGTTCTGTTATTTACTTGAGTTATATCTTATATGTTCATAAACCATGTTTGCTGACTGTGCAAGATGTTATTGGTCATCTGATTGAAGTTGATGATACGATGATGTATGGTGATGGTTCCGGTGGAGATGAATACGTTTGTTTTAAAATTTCTGATCTCAAGTAAGAAATGTATATTAATTTGTGTGTTAGGTTTACATCTTTATGTAATTGTGATTAACATTATATTTTTTATATTCTCTTAATAGCAACATTGAAAAGAGTTTCTGTGTGTTTGCCCCATACTCCAATGAGATCTTGGCATATGTTGACATGTGGTGGGAGTACAAGCTATACGGATCTGTTGTGACCATACAGCTGTGCAACACGACTTTTGTCGATGGTACTTATCTATTGAAGTTTTCTTTGTGAAATTCTATTAGTTATGTACCTGATTGTTTATAATTATTTTTCCTTTACAGGGCAGTTTGTACTGTGCAATACATCTAAGGCTACCCGAATGACTCTGTATCATCAGTGTCCGGATGCGATGGATTATCAACAGCGGTACTATCTTTTAACATTACATTAATCAATATTGAATTGTGTACTTATTCTGTTTAGGCTAAGTAAATTAATCTGTTTCCTGTGCATTGTTGTATTTATTTAGTTTTGTTGTTAAGGTTGCTTTGGAATTAGCATTTGACTTTAGAGGATGATCAGAGTTCGACGCGGTTTGACGGATGCGCAGTGCTGACTTTTGAAAATATGATTCAGGGCAGAATAGTTTGAAACAATTTTTGAGTTTTTGTTTAGGATGGACAATTTATGATGTTTGTTTATGATTAGTATTTCTGAACAATTTAGTGCTGTCTTTTGATTACATTTTGGGCTTATGTTTGAACAGTTAACATAAATCTTAATTGCTCATTTTTGTATTTTGGCTTCCTCATGAAGAGAAGAAACATAATCCTTTTCTATATTATTACTATAATTATGTTTGAATTTGAATTATTATTATTTATATTTAGCTATTTTATTTTTTTAATTAAATGATATTATTATTTATCTTAATCATCCAAAAACAAAATTTTAATTATAATTCAAATAAATTCCTTAATTATAGGTCGGGTGAAATTTATTTGAAGATATATTAATTAATTAAGGACTTTAGTGCAAAAGAAATTCACATTCGTCAATTATTCTTTAATTATAGGCTTATTGTTGCGTCTATAATTTAAATAAATTATTCTGCATAATATGTATATATTTAATGTAATTTAAGTAATGATTCAAATTTAATACATAATATGGACGAATACTTTTTATAATTTGGAGTCGGAATTCATCAATATTATGATTTAAATAAATATACTGTAATATTGTTCTTAATTCTTATATCTTTCTCGAACCCTAATTTTATATCAGACCCTAATCTTATTCCTAAGCAAGAATGTCTAATTTTTATTCTTCTTTGTCTGAAATCAACCCATCCAACATCGATTCGATTTTATCTATTCGTATATGTAGGAAATGGTATACTTACGGAGAAGATTATATACCGAAGTCCTTTGAAATTCTATTGGTGGATTTTTATGTAAGTTATAATCTACTTCTGTCTTACAATCATTGTATTGTTTATTTGTTCTTATATATTTATAGTGTGTTTTTTTCATGAAAGGGAAATCGTATTCAAGCTTCGGTGCAAAAATCCCTTTTTGGAATTTTTGACAGGTTGATTAGAGAATGGACTTTGTGCAAAATTCAACATTTTGATGTTGTAGAGAAACCTATAACAAACTGCATATGTGATCATAAGTACATGATACTATTTACGTGTCATACTTCTATTGTTCAATGTGATTATTCTTTCTTATACCACAATGTCTTCCGTTTCAAGAGTTTCGCCTACGTTAAAGATCCTTCATCTGCCGATGACAGTTCTTTATTTGGTAATTTTTTTTTTACAAAGTATTTATGTTTTTCTATTTGTCATGTTGTTTTGTCATAATATTTCTCTTTCTTAGATATCATTGGCCATGTAATTGATGTCAAGGAAACTACTTATGCCGATCGATTTGACATTATGCTTCGAGATTTAAAGTATGTTACTGTATTTATTTAGTTCCTTTGCCAGTAATGTCCTTACTATTAAAATGTATACTTCAATTACTAATATAAAAATAATGGTTCTTTTTCTTTTGTTATAGCGGTATCCGTTTGCGTTGCATTTTCTTCCAAACTCCTTCTTCAAAGATATCTGAATTTATTAGATATTTGAAGAGGGATAAAATGTTTGATACCGTGGTGGTTGTGCAGCTCTGCAAAAAAACAAACATCCATGGTAAATTTAATAAAGTATTAATACTTATGACTTTATTAAACAACTGATATTTGAAGTGTAATGTTTTAACTGTATTAATTTGTTTTTTCGTAGGTGAAATTTGTATTTCAAATCATGGCAATGCAACAGCCATAATAGCGAAGCAGGATTTGCCTGATATATATTTGTTTAAAGCAAGGTAGACGTGTATTTGAATTTTATTAGTTAAGTAATACTTATTTTTTTAGAAAAAAACTACTTATGAATCACTTCTCATTTATATATATTGAATATTTTCTATTTTGTAGTGTTAAATTACTTATGCATTGTCCTTTACTTATACTCAATAATAGGATGCATGTGAATGTAGAAGCTCTTTCGTTTGATGGATCAGAACTTTCTACGTCGTGTGTGATGAGTGCCGAAAAGGAATTGCGGAGCAACTCGCCGAAGGTCCTATCTCTATTTCGTCTTAAACTTTGTGGGAAGGTATATTAATATGATAATGTGTATTAATATCTTACTTCCAATCTTATTTTAACCTGAAATATTAATATATAATAATAATGTTTGAATCGATTACTTTTTATTTTAATGAAGGTTCAGAAAATTTGGACAGTTGTTAAAGTAACAGAAATTATTTCGAACAGCGGATGGTTTTACACCTCTTGCCCAGCTTGCAATAATTCAGATGATATCTCCTCTTGCGGTTTGTTTTGCTATTCCTGTCGTCAAGATCTTTATTCCTCACTCAAAGTATAAAATTCATATACGTGTTGATGATGGCAATGATTCTGCAAATTTTGTCCTGATGAATGAACTTTCGGTGAATCTAATTAGGAAATCAGCTCCTGAAGTTATTCATTCAATTAGCACGGTAACTAATTTGATCATTCGCATATATATGGTTTCGATTATCGCATTAAAATTTTACTTTCTTGGACTTATGTAACTGCATTTTTATTATATTATTACAAGGTTTCTCCCAGCGATTCTAAAATTACTTCTGGCAGTGAAAGTATAAAAAAAGTGATCCCCGCTGTCGTATCTTCACTTCTTGGAAAAGAGATGATATTAAAGGTCACAGTTGATCCAGGCCATCTACTGGGAAGACTGTCGGAGTACATTGTTGATACGGGAAGTGATAATTCTGACCTTCTACCGCTGTTCAAAGAAAAGTTGGTGCGGAATAAATATTATGTTAACCTTGATTTTGGAGTCTCGGACAAGCAGTAGCAAGTGCAACCATGATTCGTCCTATAATGTGTTAATTTGATTCCGTTTTATTTTGAAGTGTTCTAGATTTTAGTTTCAGAGTATTTGTTTTGTACATTTGTTGCTATTCGCCACTTTCAGTTGGTGCATTTTGTCGTACTACGCTGTTGACTTTTTCTCTCATGTTTCTTATCGGATAATATGCATGTGTGCTTCTTATGTTTGTATGTACTTAGTATGTTATTATATCTAAGGACTAATTATGTACTCTTGATATGTTGCTTAAATAGTAAATTTATTGTGAATGTGATATGCCATCTCTTTAAAAGCATGTTGCATAGTGAACAATCTCTATAACAAATTAAAATTTAATCCCCACATGTGCTACAATTATAGTTTTATTCCTTTCTTTAAAAGCAAGTTGCATAGTGAACAGTTTATATAACAAAGTAATTTTTAATGTTTTTTGCTACAATTATAGTCCTATTCCTTGAGCATAAACATAATCTAATACTCTTTTTTCAGCTAAATTTTACATGTTTTATAGATGTACGTAATTAAGCAAGAAACAATTATCTTATTGATGATGTATACTTCCATTATTTTTCCTTTTGTTATTGTTTTTTCATGTATATTAATAAATATCTGTATTATTTATACAATATTTATATAAGGCAAATCACGCTTTCTGTACTTCTTAAACACCGTATGCTGTCGTCTTCAACTCAATTCTAGGGTTATTACTCATCCTTTGTTTTCGGCTTCCTGAAGAGAAGAAACATAACCCTCTATTTGAATCCGGTATGAAATAATATTTATGCTAATCTATATGGTCGAGTTTGATTCTGTCTTAATCACCAAAGTGTACTTCTTAGAAACTGTAAAAGGATTGTTTGAACTCAATTCTAGGGTTACTCATCCTTTTGTCTCGGCTGTTTTACAGAATAAAAATAACCCCTTTACTTTAATCCCCTGTGAAACAGCAGTTAAAATACCCACTAGGGTTACTCATCCTTTTGATCTCGGCTGCTTGAGGAGAATAAGAATAAATCTTTTACTTTAATCAGGTTTGAATCTTTTAGGTTATACTTATCTTGAATCTTTTAGGTTATACTAATCTGTGTGTATAATATTTATTCTGTCTTACATGTTATTTTTCTATATCAATATTCTTCAAAATACAGAGAATGAATTCCATCAATCCCAACCTTAGAATGGCAGGTAGCAATTCGAATAAGGGTCGAGGGAAAATCGATGCCGATCTGAGAAATTGTGAGTATTCTCTCCTGTTGTTAGATTTAATTTTAGCTGTGAAGTGTTATTGTGTATTTATTGAGGAATTCATCATAGTTATTTAAACAAATCTTCTTTATTGGTTGTAGTTTCTTCAATGATGTTTATATTTTCCTAATCTTGCCGTGTTATTGACTAATATACTTTGTATATTAATTTTATCCTCAGTTTTTTATAACCATTTACAATTCTTAATTAGTTGTGTATTATTTGAATTTTTGTATCATTACAGTGATGAATCGATTTTCCTGTTACTTTGTTGACATAATAATACCGATCGTGACTGATTTATTTTTTTCTAACTATGACAACTAATTATGAAGCGAGAAGAGAACCACCCTACGCTCCCCGATTTAATACATGGGTCGGCTCTCCTGATAGCCAGACTCTGGTAAGCATCCATTATGTACTGAATTCTTTTTCTATGATTATTATATTGACCAATTTTGTATTTTGCTAGATTATTCCTTCAGAATTTGTTAGACTGTGTACTTACCAGATGCCATTGTTCACCAATCTGAAGACCCCGGATGGTATAATCCATCCTATTGCTTTAGGTGAAGACAATAATCATCGTCTTCATATAACGAGCGGTTGGACTGCAGTCAAGGAAAAATATCGTCTTGACTATGGACATATGTTGACATTCCAATGGGTCCATCCATCGCACTTCAATGTAAACATTTTTGACGATACTTATGTTGAGATATCCTATAATGCTGATGTTATCGGACGTGTGGCTGTCGTAGATATTCTTTCTCTACGTCACAAGTTTACTCAAATATTGGAAGAGCATCACCACTATCGTCTGGTAATTTGTCATTCCTAAATTTTTTATTTATCAGTTAAATTTGCTTTTTAATATAAATGTACATCTTTTAATTTGTATTAGACGATACCTAAACCTTTTGTCGAGGACACAAAGATTGATCAACTAAAAGAACTGACGTTGTCGGACAGTCGAGGAAGTAAAATGGTCGTGCCTTTGCAGAAACATACTGGGAGAAATAGCATTTATCTTGGAAGAAAATGGAGAGCGTTCTATGATCAGAATAATTTTCAAAAGGGCATGATTTTGGAATTCTTCTACGATATTGATTCAGCGACATTGTACGTTGGGGAAGAATTTTTATGATTCTGATCATTATTGCTATTGACAACACAATTTTTAATTATGTAGTATTATTTGTTCGAGAGTTTAAATATCCCATCTAAAATTTTATGATTCATCGACATTGTACGTAGGTGAAATTTGTGTTTCAAATCACGGCAATGCAACTACCATAATAGTGAACCAAGGTTTGCCTGACATTCTTTTTTTTAAAAGCAATGTAAAGGTGTATTTGAATTTATAATTGCACTTTTGGAAAAAAACTGCTTAATAAACATCTCATTCATATAATATTGAATATATTTTTTTTGAAACATAAAATTACTTAGTCATTGTCCCTTACTTATACTCAATATTAGGATCCCTACAACTTTATAGAATCTCTTTCGTTGGATGAATCTAAAAAAAAAAACAATTACTAATTTCCTATAATATTTTGAAAATATAGCTAAATTATAAAACTTTTAGTATTTTTACAATTTTATTCAATATCTTCAACTGTTTTAAGTATTCTTTTCGACAAATAATTTTAAAATTTATATTTGTTCAAACTTTTAGAAATTTGTTTGAATTCTATAAATAATAACTTAAACGGATTATATTTATATATATTGAAATATATGTAAAATCTTATGCACAAGAGTAATTAAGTAGAAAAACAACGATTATTTTATTGTGCGAGTACTAAATCTCCAGCTCACGAAAATAAAATACTTGCTATATTTGTAAATGTGAGAATTATTTAAGAAAAAACAAAAAAGTAGTTAATAAATTTAGTGAACGGGAATAATTGTATTAAATAAGAATAATTTACTTAAGACTTTGAACCATCGTCTACTTCATAAAATTTGTATCTCTCTGTTTTGAATTTAAAATTAGGGTTTCGCGAATTTGGATCTCAGCTTCTTGAAGAGAAGGATACTTGCCGATTCACTTCAACAAGGTATGAAACAATCGTTTATGGTATTCAACATCTTCAATCTGTTCTCTATCCTATACGATACTATTCTCTGAAATCATGTTCCTATTCTATTCGACAATGTTAAAATTGTTTTGTTTTCTTTACGATTAATATTCTAAACAAGGAGGATCTCGGTATTCTTATACTTTCTTTATTGTATTGGATAACTCTACTTTTCAATGTAATTTGCAGGGATTTAATTTCAGTTACTAGGTTTTAAAATGTCTGATATCGATTCCAACGAGAACATATCACGGGATAGTGTTCATGAGACAGATAATTGTAAGTTTTATATATTTTTTAATTTAAAAGTTTCAGTGTTTGTTTCTACTTTAAGAAAACGAAATTATTTTCAACCTACTTAAAATTTTTGTTCTTATTAAGGATATGTGGTAATTGAATTTTGTATCCCATCTATGTTTTTAATTTATTCAAATACATGTTTGTAATTTACCTTTGTTCTTTTTGTATTTTTAATCTCACCCTAACCTAACTTCTATAGTCAGGATTGGACCTAACTACACACCTATATTCAACGTTTGTCTAGAAGATGAAAATGACCCGATAATTGTAAGTACACGTAATACTTTAGATTTTATTTTTTGTTTATCTGATTTAGTTATCCCACTTTTTTATGATTCCACAAAAACTCTTTTAATAGGTTTTTCCTTTGGAATTCCGGGAGAGATGCACGTGTGAAATTCCAGAGATCACATACTTCAAAACACCTAATGGTCCAATGATGCCTGTTCAGTTAGATGTAGATTTCATGCAACGTTTTTACGTGCGTAGGGGGTGGCCTGAATTCAAGGAAAGATATCAGATTAAGTATGGTGATTCGATTTCATTCCAATGGATTCATCCCTCACACTTCAATGTACACATTTTTATTAATTCTGTGTTTGAAACAAAGTATGCTCCTGATTTACTCCCAAGTAGCCGTGAATTCAGTTTATCGGATCTCTCCAGCAGTTTTATTTTAACCATCGAGACCCATCACCATTATCGTCTGGTAAGTTAATTCAGGCCAATTCGATAAGGTACATGTGTGCATTGCTTAATTTTTCGTTAACCAGTTTGTTTCAAACATTATTCAGACCATCCCAAGCCAGTTCGCAAAGGATACTGGGATTGAGCACAAGTCAAAATTGGTTCTCTGTAATACTGGAGGAGTAAAAATGGAAGCCCGTTTGCAAAAAGGAAAAGGAAACGATCGCAGGCGTATTTTTCTCAAAGAAGAATGGAGCTCATTCTATGATCAGAATGATTTTAAGGAGGGCATGGAGTTGGTCTTCTCCTACAATCCTTCTTCTACAACATTGTCTGTTTATTTACGTTAAATAATTTTGAAACATTTATAACAAATATTTATGTATGGAGTTTTATATTTCTGTTATTGACATTTTAAATTTAGTTTATTATCTATCAAAATTTTATGTTACTTATTTTTGTCTTTCTGTTTATTGTATGTATTGTTTTTTAATCAAATGTTTGTTACTGTTAAACAAATTAATCGGATCCTAAGATTTGTACAAGAATATAAAATTATTTATTAGTTATTTATTATTCGAGGTTTCCTATGATTACAGTGATAAATCGATTTTTCTTTTACTTTGTTGACATAATAATATGTTTTTTAACCTGTTTATTTTCATATAACTTTGTCAACTAATAATTCTGTAGTAAGAAGAGGACCATCTTTATATTAACCGTGTTTTAATTATAGCAATATATTTACTGATAATGAAAGTAATTAATTACAAAAACCAATTCCTTAATCAATTACTTAACTATTTAAGTAACTAAATAAACTTTATATTATCTAATAATTTCTGATTTTGAATTATAATTTATAATTAATGATGTTATTTTTAATACAAATACTACTAAATACACTTTAAATTAGGAATATGAAGAGTTTTTTATCTTTCCGCCGGCTCTTTACTTAATTCTAATTTAATTTTTAAATTTCAAAACAAATCTGGTGTTAGTAAATCTGCAAAATCTTAAACTCGATTCATTGATTTTGTACTCTTCTCGCGAATCAGGTTTGAATCAATGACCCTAAATATATGTATACTTTCAAATATTCAGTTACATGTTTTTATTATTTGTTCCTACTTATATTTTACTTAGATTGATTGATTACAAAATTTTATTTGTACTATAGGTATGAATTGCACGATGGACACCCCTTGGTCTTCGAAAGAAGGTCTTCGCAAGAGAAATGCTGTTGTATATAATTGTGAGTCTTTTATCCTGTTAATACTTTGATAAATCATGTGTTGCCGATTCCTTATTTTAACTGTGTTCGTGTTCACTGTTTATGAAATTAGGGTTAGGTCTTCTAATAGCTTGAGATATTAATTTTTTTTATCTGTTTATGCAATTAGTGTTACGGTTTCTAACGTCTTGGTCGATTATTGGATTACCAAACTGTTTGTTAATAAGTTAGGGTTTGGGTTCTAAGTTGCTTGATAGATTTATTTGTTTGTATCCATTAGCTATGTCTTTTTTTTTTTTGTTTCTATTATTACATAACTTAACTGAATTTTGTTCAAATTTGTTTTTGATTTAGTTCTGACACTATTCTGATCATATTTATTCTCTTCTTTTATGATTTTTATTCTGAAGCAACAAGAAGAATACGCTGTCCCATGAGATTTCACATTACTATATTCGGTGGAGATATGGATACTATCGTAAGTATATATACGTACTACGCTCGGTTCTTAATTTATTTTCCTCTCTGTTATTCTGTGTTTTGATATATTAATTCTTTTTCTAGATTTTAGCAACATCGTTTGTTGCAAAGTGCACGTACACTATGCCTTTGTTCACCAATCTCAAGACACCGTATGGTCCAATGCATCCTGTTGCGTTGGGTAAAGACGAAGAAGGTCGTCTTCAAATAATGAGCGGTTGGCCGGAATTCCGGAAAAAATACAATATTACAAAAGGGCAGCTGTTGACATTCCATTGGGTCCCTGACTCCCACTTTAATGTACACATTTACGGTGTTGATAAGGTTGAGATAACATACGATGTTGATGTCTCCCGAATTGTTCCTGAAGTAGATTTCTCGAGGCTTGCTAAAAAGTTTTCTCGAAAACTTTCTGAGCATCAGAAATACAAATTTGTAAGTGCTAATACTAATTCTTTCAATATTTCCGTTAGTATATCATTTATAGGGAAGTTTTTGTTTTTATTTCCAGACAATTCCTAGAAAATTTGCCCAGGATACTGGTATTGAGAATATATCTGAACTCACGCTGTCCAATGGAAGAGAAGAAAAAATGACTGTCCGTTTGCGAAGAAAAAGTGCGTCTGACAAAAATAAAAGCATTTTTATCGGCAGTGAATGGACAGCATTTTATGTTAAGAATAAATATGAGACTGGCATGACGGTGGAGTTCTACTATGATGATCGTTCAACGACGTTGTACGTCAAACCAGAACTTGCATTGCTTTCCGATTCTGATATGGATTGATAGACCGTGGTGTGTTTTGATTAGGACATTTCGTTTTATTTTGAACTGGTCTATATTTTAGTTTAAGTGCTTTGTTTTTTTGTGTGTGGTACATTTCTTTCTATTCACCACTTTAAGTTGGTGCATTTTGTGGTACTAAACTTTTGACTTTTTCTCTCATGTTTCTTATTGGATGATATGCATGTATGCTTCTTATGTTTTATTTTCAAATAGTTGTATTTAACTTCCTGCATTTCTATACTACTATTCACTTAATAGTTTTATGTTTTGATTATCCGAATTTTGTTATGTTTGTGATAACTATCATATTTAATACGCTTGAGCAATATTATGTTTTTCAATTTAATATTTTTGTTAATATGAACAACTTGCAACAATATGAAGTATGTTTTTAATTATATTTTACTTCATCACTTGGATGAATATATCTAGAATCCTAATGAATTGAAGATATTTTGCAGATGTAAATAACATTTCACCATAAAAAGTCAAGAGTCTAACTATTTTTCTTGAGGTCTAACGAATTCAAGTCTAGAAACGGTGGTGTAATAGACCTACTTTCATGTATGTATTTTCTCTTTATGAGGTCGAGAGGGAATGATACCAGGGACTTTAGTAGCTATATTTATTAAGAAGAAATGATTTCAAGAGTTGTGTTCTTATCGGTGTCAATCTCCTAAAAATACATCTGAGCGTCTCAAGTCCGCGGGAAAGATGAGTGACCTTTTGCAAAAGCAACTTTGATACCAAAACGTAATATTGTACCTTGAATAGCAGGTGCCGTAGCTACAGCGTCATCTGCGTTCGCTCCTTTACTATGCAATTTTCCCAGTATCTCATAAACTACTTTGTGGAATTTTGTTACATGCAACAGCCCTCCAGCAGGAGTACCTCATCAACTTTTTTACTTATATAGTAGTATATTGATATTATTTAATAAAATTGTAAACATATTCAAAAAATTTATTGTAATATAAATAACACACATTTTCAATATGTCTATATATAAAGGTTTCATTCACATCCTTTACTTCCATACTGGATTCAAAATAGACACACCAAAAATTAATTCTCTTTAGATTTTACACAAATGTCTTTGCATGTTAACCACAGCAGGCAAGATCCTCCCTTGGCAACGGACGTGATCTGGGCGGCGGAGTCTCTTTGCATGATCTCTCTTGGCGTCCGTCGTCTGCCGTTGTCCACGGAATATGATCCGTCTGCTGCTGTTGCTGTGCCGAAGAAGCCCTCTACTACGTTCCGTATCAAGAGAATCCGATTTATATCTTCCTCGAAGCCGCCGTTGCCCTATCCGTGTAAAATCTGCGGCGCGTCCTTCTGCTCATACCAATCCCTAGGCGGACACATGACCAGCCACCGACGCAAGAAATACGTGCCCCCCCCCCCCCCCCCCCCCCGCCATCGCCACTCGCTATCCAGAGCACGAGTGCTCTTTTTGCGGGGCGCGATTCTTCACCGGATGCGCTCTTGGCGGCCACAAACGGAGGCACTTCCAAGGGACCATCTTCAAAAACAGAAAGACGTATGTATTTCGTTGATCATTAACCTGGATGTTTTTTTTTGTCGTGCATCAACTTGATATGGATCGATTAATATAATTTTGTGCAATTATCAAGTTATGTACTCAATTTTATGTATGTTTGTAAAAGATGCTTTTCTGATCTCACTTTTTGGGTTGTATCGATCAGTTGCTAAATTACACAATTAATTAATGTATGTATTTAATATAACTGTTTAATTAGTAATTTCTCTTTAATCTTTTTTTGTACTACAAATTAATTATTGTATATTGTATTTGTTTCAATTACTCTTTTTCCTTAATGTATTAAATTATAATTTCTTATTTTGTTAAACGTATTTTTTAAATTAAACACGTAGAAGTTTGATTATTTCAAGTGAAAAATATACAATTTTAAATTATATCCAGAAAAATAATTGTAGTTTTTGGAAAAAATATTATTTAAGTAAATATTTTAGATTAAATTTGTTTCTTAAAAATAATAATGAAAACAATTTGTTTACCAGATATAAGTAAATATTTTAGGAAAAATTGTTGTGGTCCAATAATAGTAGAATATACTTTTACACTAACATGTTTTTTTTTTTTTTTTTAAATATCAGAATTTGTTATTATTTGATTGGCTTTTTTTCTTGCTGATCAGTAATGATTACCTTCTTCTTGAAACCAGGTAAGTGTTTACCACACGCTTTGTATAAGTTGTATTATTATGGTTAACCTCTTCATCTTCTCACTTTAATCAAATCACTTCTCACTTTAATCATATCGATTCTGTTTATTTCAGAATTAGTTTGTTTTTTTTAAATCTCCACTTTTGAAAATAGGTTAGTATTTACAAAACTCTATCTTGGGGTTTTCTTGAAACTCTCATATCCTTTCTCTTTCTCGAACATGTCTCAATCTTACACCTCTCTCAGACATCTTAACCGTTCAAGTCCTGATCCGATTCTCTTAGTAAGGATTTGTAGGAAGTGGATCCATTCTTACCCTTCCGATACCCCTCGATCCTTGGAGATTGTTATGGTTGATCTTCAAGTAAGTTTGTTTCTTTTTTCGTAGTATCTATACGTATATAATTTGTTTGTTCGCAGCGGGTGGAATTATATTTTTCTATTTTTCATCTTTGTGGTTTCCGTAGGGCTGTCGGATTCTGGGATCTGTACCAAAGAAGCTTATTTCGTATTTTGATGATGATTTTACTGAGGGAAAGTTGTGCAATATTCGTAATATCACAGTTTTGCCGCATTTCCAACATCGGTTTCTAATCGATCACGACTTTGTTATCCTTTTCGAAAAAGAATCATATGTCGGTCCAGCCATTTATCCGTGGTTTCCAAAATCTATCTTCCATATCAAAAGTTTTGATGATGTCGAGTGGAGTTTCAGCTTGGCAAATGATCTGCTTTTTGATATTTTTTTTATCGTAAATTATCTCTTAATTTTTTTTGAATTTATTCGTACATAAAACATTGTATTATTTTGTATTCTAATTCATTTTTTTTTTTATATTGTGAGATGTTGTTGGTCGCGTCATTGTTGTCTTCGATAAAGACTTGAATCAACCCGGCTTGCACTTCCTTCTTCAAGATCTTGAGTAATTAGTCTTTCTAAAATTATCGATTACTGTTTTTCCATTCCTTTTTTTTTTAAGTAGCATATGTACTACATTGGATCTTTGTGACTAACTTTCAATTTTTTTGTTCTTTATTTCAGAAAAAATATTTTATCTTGCAAGTTCTTCGAACCATATTCAAAGTCGGTGAACAATTTCATTCGCTTTGTGAAGAGGGCTCATACGACGGAAAAGTGTGTGGTCATTATTCAACTGTGCAAGGGTATAAAATACCAAGGTTAGTTTTTCTATTAAAAGTAATGAACAATATTTGTAAAATTGTGTATAGATTGCAATAGAAAATTTTATCTTTATCTCTTTAATTTGTAGGAGAATATCATTTGTCCAATTTTGTCAATGCAACTAATGTGGTATTTTCTCCCGAGGTCAAGGAAATTGAGGATTTCAGTAAGAGGTATTCATGATATTTCAATGTTTGTATACTCTGATTACTATGTATTCAATTCTTTTATGTATTCAAATTGAATTAAAAATGAATAAATTTTTTGTAGCATGTTTGGTTCTTCTTCTTTTGTCGATGTTTTGGATGGATGTTTTGTTAGCGACCCTGTTTATGTCCCTGCGGAGAAGGAGTTGTCAGGTAAATCGGCTGCGGTAGTCCCTTTGACCGCTCTCCTTTTTTGTAATCAGGTATGTTTATATTATTACTTTATTTTGTTAATTCTTTTAAGTTAACAAATTGGAGTATAGAATAAAATGTTATGTAATGCTGTTTTCTTATATGCATATGGTCACATATACTATAGATTATGCTCTTATTTATATATTCATGTATGTTTACCTACTGCTAAGAATAGTATATATACATAGAGATAAAAATTTTGTTGGTGCCATAAATGTAGTCTTTTTTCGATTTAATCCCACATACATTCGCATTTTCAATTTAATCTCAAATATGTCGAATTTAGTTTCAATTTAGTCCTTTTTGTATAGAAATTTCATTTTTCGTCTAAATGTGTCCATAGATGCTGACTTAGCGCCACATGTCAGCATCTCATTGGTCAACGGCATTTTTCTTTTCTTTTTTAAAAAATCGTTGACCAATGGGATGATGACACGTAGCGCTAAGTCAGCATTCATGGACACTTCGTACAAAAAAGACTAAATTGAAACCAAATTCGACATATTTGGGGTTAAATTGAAAAGACGGATATATGTGAGACTAAATCGAAAAAAGACTACATTTATGGGACTAAAAAGTTTTTTATCTCTATATACATATGCTGTGTATCCATATATTTTTAAACAATCAAGTACAGGTGCACACACACACAGTCACATACCAGTGAAGTATGTTCGTGTATGTAACCCCACATCGACAATAATTTTTATATGATTTTATTTTTGTTTCATTTGTTAGCCTAAGATGGTTTGGATTGCTGGAACTATTACTGATATTGTGAAGGAAAGAGGGTGGTTCCATGCAATTTGCCCGGAGTGCAAGAACATCTCTGTTGATTCAAATTCAAGGCTTTGTTGTTCTTCGTGTGGAGATTATATCATTCCACACGCAATGTTCAATATTTATGTTCGTGTTTCTGATGGCTCTCACGATTTCCTCCTCTTATTGAAGAATAATTTATGCTTGAGGTTGATTGGAAACTCAGTGGAAGGTGTTTTTGATTCCATGATTTTGGTAATTTATTATTCATTATTAATTTTCATTGTTATATTAATCTTGAAAGTGTTATGATTATCATTTTTTTTTATAATGACATTTTTTCAGGATGATGAGTTTGATGATGCCAATGTCACGCTAGATCCTTCTATTCCCTTGGTTGTGAAAGATCTGATTAAAAAGAATCTTTTATTCCAAGTATCTATTCAAGGGAATGAGGATTCCAAAAGTGAAGCCGTTTTCTTAGTTAACAATATTTGTGATGACAATAATTTAGTGTCAATGCACATGTCGAAATTGTACAGGGTTAAATTTGAGCCTAAATTTCCAGTGGGAGATGATCTGTCGGTGTCTGAAAGTTGTGACTCCAGTGGTGATACTGATCACATCATGCACGATCTCAGTCCTGTCTCTGGTGAACATGTTGCCGAAAATTATTTAGTATGCTCAGAGGAAGACGTTGGCTGCAAGAAGAAAAAGAAAAATGAAGGATCGTCAGCCCAAGTCCATTCAGAAGATTCTGGATCCGAGTGATGTGGGATTTATTCGTTGAGCACTGTTTAAATTATCAAGTTTTTAATGCTTTTGCTTTTTCTTGGATTTTTTTGTTTTGAAAACTCTTTGAATATTCTGTGCTGTGGATTTTTCTTGGTTTGTTGAATTGTTTTCGTGTGTTTGTAAACCGAAAACTTTTTTAGTTATGTGCTCATGCTTTGTCGTTTTACTTAAGGTTTTTTATAACTCAATTTCAATATTTCTATCTGAATGGTTCCTTGTAAGTTCATCGTTGATGTTTAGTTTTTCGATTTGAAACTCGCATCTCCGAGTGAAAATTTTCAGTGCCTGTTACGGAAGAACTTCAAAGGAATTATCTTCAAAAACAACAAGGCTTATAGATTTCGGTGATTCTTAAATACATAGCAGAATGAAGCTTTTTTGCATGTATCAACTTGATCTAGATGATTAATATTATTTAGCGCCATTATCAAGTTATGTACTTATTTTAGGTATGTTGTAGTATTATTCCAAGTGAAAAATATTTATTTTAAATTTATAAAGTACAATAATTGTATTGTTTGAAAAAATATTATGAAAGTAGTATTATGTAAGACCAATTTTGTTTCTTAAAATTAATAATGAAAACAATTTGTTTACTAGATACGGTATAAGTTAATGACAAATATATTCATATATGTTTTATATTTTTTTCTTTAATTTCTTTTTTTTTTAAACATGTAAATCCTAAAACAAGAACATATTTATATTACAACAACAACAAAAACTATGTTTGTATGTAAATCAATGAAACAATCTATATACAGTACATTTTTTTGTTTTTTTGGCTAATCACTAATCATTATATTCTTCTTGATATTTGTTAAGTGATTGTCACGCGTTGTGTAGGATTCTTCTATTATTTTAGGGGTGAACCTCTTCGCCTTCTCACTTTAATCAAACGGTTATCTAAAACCGTACTTCACCTTTTACAGTTTTCAGAATTAGTTTGTATTTAAAAACTGTATCATTAGGTTCTCTACAAACAACCGTATCCATTCTCTCTCTCAAACATGTCTCAATCTTACGCCTCTCTTAAACATCTTAATGATTTTACTCCTGATCCTATTCTATTAGTAAGGATTTGCAGGAAATGGAAACATTCTTATCCTTCCGATACCCCTCGATCTTTAGAGGTTGTAATGGTTGATCTTCAAGTAAGTTTGTTTATTTTTTAGTACTATTATATAATATATAATTTTTTGTTCACAGGTGGGTTAATTATATTGGTGTGTATTTCTGATTTTTGGTTTCTGTAGGGCTTCCGGATTCTAGGATCTGTACCGAAGAAGCTTATTTCGTGGTTTGATGATGATCTTAAAGAGGGAATGTTATGCAATATTCGTAATATCACAGTTGTGCCGCAATTTGAATATCCGGTTCTAATCGATCACGACTTTATGATCGTTTTCAAAAAAGAGTCATTTGTTGGTCCAGCTATTTATCCGTGGTTTTCTAAATCTATCTTTGATATCAAAAGTTTTAATGATGTCGAGAAGAGTTTCCACGAGGCTAATGATCTTCTTTTGGGTATTTCTTTTTGTATCATAAATCATCTTTAAATTTATTTGAATATATGGATTCTTAATATTAATTCATTGTGCAATACGTTAAAACATTGTATTCTTTTATATTTCAATTCAATCTTTTTTTATATTTTCAGATGTTCTTGGTCGCGTTATTGCTGTGTATGATAAAGACTTGAATAAACCCGGCTTGCATTTTCTTCTTCAAGATCTTGAGTAATTAATCTTTCTAAAATTATCAAGGGCTATTTTCTCAATTCCTTTATTTTAAACCATATTTACTAAATTGCTTCTTTCTTGCTAACTTTATATTTTTTTGTTCTTTATTTCAGAGAAAATATATTAACTTGCAAGTTCTTCAAACCATATTCAAAATCGGTGAACCACTTCATTCAATTTATGAAGAAATCTGTTGAGATGGAAAAGTGTGTAATCATCATTCATCTGTGCAAGACCAAAAAATACCAAGGTTAGTTTTATTATCATTAAAAGTGCTGAACAAAATTTGAAAAATTATGTATAAATTACAATTGAAAATTTTATCTTTATGTCTTTTACAGGAGAATATCACCTGACCAATTTTTTCAATTTAACTAGAGTCGTATTTTCCCCCGACGTGAAGGAAATTGAGGATTTCAGTAAGAGGTATTCTTAATATCTCATTGTTTTTATTTTATTTTATACTTTGATTACTGTTTATCCAGTGCTTTTATGAATTCAAATTTAATTAAAATTAATGATATATTATGTAGCATGTTTGGTTCTTCTTCCGTTGTGAATGTTTTGGATGGCGATTTTGCTATCGACCCTCTTTATGTCCCCGCGGAAAAGGAGTTGTCAGACAAATCGGCGGTAGTTATATCTTTATCCGCTCTGCTCTTTTGTGATGAGGTAACTATATATCATTACTTGATTTTCTTAATTTTATTAAGGTAACGAATTGGTGTAGAAAATGGGATTCTGTGTTATATACTTATACTCAAATCTATATACATTATTCTCTTATTGATATATATAAGTGTATGTTTGCATACTGCTAACAACTGTATACATACATATGCTATCTATACATGTATTTTTAAACAATCAAGAATATGTGCGCACACTCACATGGACATTCCATTTCATATATGCCTGTATTTCTAAAACCTACATTCACAAGTTTTTTATCTGTTCTTTATTTTGTTTCTTTTGTTAGCCCAGGATTTTTTGGACAGCTGGAAAAATAATTGACATTGTGGAGGAAAGAGGGTGGTTTCATGCAGTTTGCCCGCAATGCAAGAACGTGTCTGTTGATTCATATTCAAGGCTGTGTTGTTCGTCGTGTGGGGATTATATAATTCCACACGCAATGTTCAACCTTTATGTGCGTGTGTCTGATGGTTCTTACAATTTCCTCCTCTTATTGAAAAATAATTTATGCTTCAGGTTGTTTGGAAAGTCAGTGGAAGATGCTTTTGATTCAATGATTTTGGTAATTTATTATTCAATATTAATTTTCAATGGTATATTAATCTTTAAATCCTTATGATTATTAAATATTTATTCTGATAACATATTTTCAGGATGATGAGCCTGGTGATTCCAACGTCACTCTAGGTTCTTCTATTCCCTTGGTTGTGAAAGGTGTGATTGGACAGGACCTTTTATTCAAAGTATCTATTCAAGGGAATGAGGGAAACAAAAGTGAAGCTGTTTTCTTAGTTCACAATATCTGTTTTTACAGTGTGTTAGTGGAAATGCACGTGTCGAAATTGAACAACAATAAACCTAAATTTCCAGTGGAAGATGATGTAGCGGTGTCTGAAAGTTCTGACCCCAGTGATGATTCTGATCAGTCCATGCACGATCTGAGCCCTGTGTCCGTGATGGTACCAGCTGATGATGATGACACGCAATTGATTTCCAATTTAAGTCCTGTGTCCGGTGACTATGCTGCCGACAATGATGAAGTACGCTCAGAGGAAGGAGTTGCCCGCAAGAAGCAAAGGAAAGATGAAGGTTCCTCAGCCCAAGTCCATTCACATGATACTGACTCTGAGTGATTGGATTTTATTCGTGGAACACTTTTTTGAATTATCAACTTTTGCGTGCTTTTGTTTTGTTGGATTTATTTTGTTTGAAAACTCTTTGAATATTCTCTACTGTGTATGTTAGTTGATTTGTTGACGTTTTTTTGCGTTTTTAAATCTGAAAACTCTTTTGGTTCTGTACTCATGCTTTGTCGTTTTATTGAAGAAGTTTGAAAACTCCATCAAAGTTCATTGTCGATGTCGAGTTTCTCGATCTGAAACTCGCATCTATAAGCGTAATTTTTCAAACAGTGTAGTATATTATGAACTCTTTGTTATTATCGTCATATGAACAAGATACTTATATAATAGAGTCGACTCTTTTTTTTTCTTGGAATTAAGAACACAATTAGTATTTAATTTATATTTAGATTTATTCCATAAAAAAGATGAAGAAATAACTTTCGTTGACTGCTTCGGTTTCTTTATACAATAAAATTTAGTTTTTTAAAATTGATTTAGGGTTTGTCTTTGTTCTTTCTTCTCCTTCTCCGGTTTTTTCTTTTTTCTCCTAATCCAGAAATTAAAGAATACTCCAACGAGACATGAATTTCACCGGCGGAGAGGCTGAAAATTCCGATAGCACTTCTGGGAATTCCTCTAGCACTTCTGGAAATTCCGGTAGTACTTCCACTGAAGGTCGCGCAGAGATCAATATCGGTAGCACTTCGACTACAGGTCAAGGGAAGATCTGTCCCGGTGTAATTGATTGTGTGTCTTCTCTCCCTTTTGTTACATTAACAAATCTTTTGTTTCTGACTCTATTTTAGATTTTTCATACAAACTATTTGTTGCAAATTTGTGATGGGGTTTCTACCCCCTTCATCGATTTTATTTTTTAAACTCATTTTCATTAAATTATTCTTTTTTGAATCTTGATAAAATAAATTGTTTGCATCAGTTTTATATAAAAAACTTTTGTATATATGTATATATGTATCAATTAGTTATGTCTTATTTGTGTTCTTCTATGATTATAAGAATTATTAACTGAATAATGTCTCAACTTATTGTCTTCTTATTTTAAAACATTGTTTTATGCTATGTATTATCTTCTTATATTGTAATTGTTTCTCAAGTGACAAGAAGAGTTCCCTGTCCAATGAGATTCCACATTACGATCAAAGATGGAGATACTGAGAATGTTGTAAGTATATATATATACTACGTTGTCTCCCTATTTTTTGTTTTTTTTCAACTCTGATTTTGACCAAATGCGTCTTTTTTAAGCAAATTCCAACCTCATTCACTGAAAAGTGCTCATTCCGTATGCCGCTGTTCGCCGATATTAAGACTCCTTTTGCTCGAATGCATTCTGTTGCGTTTGGTGAAGACAACTATGGTCGTCTCCACATAGTAAGGGGTTGGCGGGATTTCCGGGAAAAATATCAGATTAAAACGGGGCAGTTGTTGACATTCCATTGGAACGATCCATCCCACTTCAATGTGCACATTTATGGTGCTGATGGGGTTGAGATAACCTATGATGTTGACCACGTTCGAAGAGGTCGGGAAGTAGATTTAAAGAGTCTCTCTCATAAGTTTTCTGTACGAATTTTAGACCATCGACGCTATCGCTTGGTAAGTACTTCTATACATTCTTTTTCTGTTTCAGTTAAATATACATTAATTCATATGTTTTTTCTATGATTTTCAGACGATTCCTAGATCGTTCGCCATCGAGACTGAGCTTGAGAACAAATCAGAGGTGACCCTGTCAAATGGAAAAGGAATCAGAACGTCAGCCCTTTTGCGTAAACGAAGACGAAGTGATCCAGATAAAAATAAAAGCGTTTTTCTCGGCAAGGAATGGCAGGAATTCTGTAATCAGAGTGAGTATGATGTTGGCAAGGTGTTGGACTTCTACTACGATCGTACTTCCACCACGTTGTATGTTGTTCCAGAATTTGAAATGTTGTCTGCTTCCGACTCCTCCGATTGACGAATTAGAATATTTCTTAATTAGTATTTCTATTATTATTTTGAACTGATATATTGTTCATTTTTAACTGGAATATTTCTAGGATTTTCTAAATGTACTTGACTTCAAGCACTTTCTTTGGGTGCATTTTGGGTGACATATTTAGATGTCGACTTTATGATTTTGTCTTGGATCTATAAACCAAGTTATGTTTATTAGAGTAGTATTTATCGGATTTTTAAAATTAAAATGTGTTTTTATTATAACAACGTACTTATGCTATTCAAGTTTTTCATGCTTTTGTTTTTTGTTTTGGTGTTTTTTTTTTTTTTTAGAACTCTTTCAATAATCTGTATTTTGGATAATAATTTCAGAGGAGCAAATGGCAGTGGTTGAAGTGTTTGTTATGGATTGTTTGTTTGTTGAAGAAATATTTGATTTGTTTTAAAAGTTTATTATTGAAAGCAATTATAAAAAATTTAGTGAGGGAGATGGCATATGTGGTTGATGTTCTGCTTTTCCAATTACCAAAGAAGACAAAAGAGATGTTCAAGTGTTTGTTATGTATGGAAAGAGCTAAACTGCTGTTTCAGTTACTAAAAAAAGGAGGCAAAAGAGAAGTTTAAGTGTTTGTTTTTATTGATGGAAAAAGAGAAACCGGTTGCACAAGTAATATAATTAGTTACAAATCCTTCACAAAACAATATACTGTATAATATAAACTCCTAATTTTATTATACGGTGTATGGTTGTGTATGTTTTTAAGTCTATTGAAACTAATAATAATAGATTAGAAAATTGTTATAAAAGTTATTATATGACAAAATATTATTTATTTTGATACAAAAAATAAATTATCACAAACATGGTAAAAAATCATTTAAAATTTTATATTATGTAGCACATTACTATTTTTATTTTTTACCAAGTTAAATTTTTACCATTAATTATTCATCCTAAGTTTCAATAATAATAATATTTATTTTATTTAATCTTTTTAATTTTGAAAGATCTTAATGGTTCTATATTCAATGAAATGTCTCCATTGTTTGCTTAAATAAATGTAATAATTATTTTAGTAAAATTTTCATTTAGGATGGGATCCCAATCCTAAAGTTACACGCTAAATAAAGAAATGTAATAATTATTTTTGCCTGATTTGTCTTTTCATTTTAATCACTCTTTATTAATTTGTTATTTTTTTGTAATTCTTTGTCTTTTCATTAGAAAAATATTTGGTAAAACCGAATGCAAGACGTTACTTTTTATTTTTTTTATTAATCTTTGTCTTTTCATTAGAAAAAATAATGGTTAAACCTAATGCAACACGTTATTTTTTTATAATTCTTTGTCTTTTCATTGTTAGAAAATTTTTGGGTTAAACCTAATGCAACACGTATTCTCCTAATGGCGTTTCCAAGAGAAACCTAATAATTTATTTTATTTTTCAAAGCATCGATAACGATGCATCCTTCTTTATATGCTCGATCTGTGCATTCTATTTGTTGTACTTCGCTACTCTATACTTGAAAAATATATTGAGATAGAATGGCTGACAATTTTCGTTCGTTGAAAAACTTTACTCCTATCTCTGCCATTAACAAGGATAGAATGGACTGGAAGATTCAAGTTCGAATTTGCAGGAAGTGGAAGACGACGGGCAATGGAAAAATTTCAGAAACCTTGGAGTTTTTGTTTGCCGATATTCAGGTTTTTGAGTTTCGAACGTATTTCTCAATTTTCTTAATTGCAGTTAAAAAATACATACACTTATATATTTTTCCTTCGACTTTTCGCAGGGAACTAGAATTCATGCAATTGTTAAAAATGTGCTCATACCTAAATTCCAGGATTTGTGCAGTGAAGGAGATATTGTTACTGTCCATCAGTTCTCAGTTGTTGATAGGCCAAAGAACTTTCCTGTTGCGGATTTTGCATATAGGATTGTGTTCCATAGAAATACATATGTTGGTTCAAACATGAACAACAAATTTCCCAAGTCCGTTTTCCAGTTCAAAGATTATTTGGATATTCTCGGTGGTTCTCAAAAGGATGATGGTGGTTTATTTGGTATTTTTGCATTTTATATCTTAACATGTTTATCATTATATATTTTCTTATTATTTCCTTATATTAAATTAATATAAATATCTGACTATGTGTTCATGCAAGATGTAATTGGCACTATTGCTGATATTAATGACTCAAGGTTGAAGTCGGATACGTCTGTCAAAGGCATCAGGAGTATTCAGTTCTTGCTTCAAGATCATGAGTACGTTTTGTATTTATTTTTTTAAAGTTAATTTCTCGAATACTAAAGATTAATCATTGAATTAACAGAGGTCTGAAAATTGAGTGCGTTTTGTGGGAACCCTATTGCCATGAGTTGAAAGAATTTGTTGAAGAGTTGAGAACAAACAAAGATAACCAAGTAGTGGTTATACAGTTGTGCAGAGCAAGGAAATTTAGAGGTAAAGAAATTACTCGAATAAATATTGATTTATATCATTAGTTATAATTCCAACTTAATTAATTTTTAAAAAATGTGTTGTATATTTGTTGAAGGGGCGATTGGAGTTTCGAATACTTTTCATGCTACTAAAGTTATTGTTGATCAAAATTTGGAAGAGATTGTTGAGTACAAGAGCAGGTAATACTGTGTTTTTTTCATCAATGCTATAAATAACTCAGAATACTGACAATCATGTTGGAATTTATTATAAACAGGTTGCCAAATAATTCCGTTACAAGTTCTTTCGATGGTTCACAAATATCAAGTGCATCTTTTGTCAGTGTAAAGGATGAGTTGCAGAACCCTTCTACTGTCTACTTGACTCTCCATGACTTGAAGAAATGTGAAGTGGTTAGTTTGTTGTCTATTATTTAATTTATGGCATTTATTTAACATTTATTTATTTAATAATTTATTTGTGTGAACTGATTTTTTTATTTAAATTTTTATACCGAATTCATTATTTTTAGGTTTTGAAGGCTTGGGTTGTGGCGTCTGTTGCCGAGGTTTTATATGAGAAAGCTTGGTTTTATACGTCTTGCATGAAGTGCAAAAAAAAGGTTGTAGACAAAGAGAACAAGTTGTACTGTGGTTCGTGTGATGATTTTGTTCTTGGATGTCAACGTTATAAAATACATATTAATGTGGTTGATGGTTCCGGTAATGCTGAGTTCTTGCTGTGGAATGAAATTTCTACGTTGTTAATTGGAAAAACTGCTTCGGAGGTTTTGGGTGGTATGACTAAGGTAAGATTTTTGTCCAGGAAGGTAAGATTATTGTTTTTTGTGTAATACATTCGAAAATATATTACAGATTTTGTTTTTCTTAATGGCATGGATGTTAATGTATATATATATATATATTAATTCTTTTTGTATTTCAGGATTTTCTAAATAAAAATGTTGAAGGTGGTATAAATGATGTTGCTAAAGTTGATCTCCCCGAGCCTGTTGACAAATTGATTGGAAAGGAATTTATGTTCAAGGTCAGTGTTGGGTTGAAGCATATTGAAGGGAGCGACCCTGTGTATGTTGTTGAGAAATTCTCCGATGATATGGAAATGATCATGAAGCATAAAAAATTCAACCATGGAGTTCTTCCTTTCGGTTGGTGTCCTCTTGATGATGTTGTTGCTGAATCAGTCACCCCCAAGGGTAAAGAAGTTGTCAACTCGGATGAAGGCTTCAAAACCCCTGAAACTAAGAAGATTACGAAAAGGAATTTGCAGTGTGCTTTACAGGATTCAGCGGGATCGGTAACTTCCAAGATCATCAAGACTGAAAAATAAAGTTGATGCAAGAATGTGTTCTCCGTCAATGTTTTCTCATTTTGTGTTATGCTTCGGACTTTATTATTGTGTTTCCTCTTTTTGTTGTGCTGCTACAAAATTCTGTTTGGAATCCTTTTGGTGTTTTGCGGGTACTATTTTCTGTTTTGAAGTTTAAGTGTGTTTCAGCACGTGGAAACGTTGCTTTTGATATTATGAAATATCTTTTGAAGAAGTAGGAGCTTTCGTTGTTTAATTTTCAGTGTGATTTAATTGTTTTTGTTGTTGAATTATTTTTTCCAGAAATGCATATTAAACCTGCCAAAATTATCCTAGACCAAAAAAAAATTTTATTTTTATTTTTAAGTAATAATTATAAGCATTGATATTTCAACCAAAGAAAAATGATGACGTACGTTTCCTCGAAAGGATTATCATTATCTCTATATCTTTTTATAATACCATTTTTCTCTATTCTCATCCTCATCCTTCTCTCAAAAAAATTCAATTTCAGTGTTCTGTATTCAATTGTATTCAACTTTTCTATGTCTCGGTTTCCATGTCTTAGTTTTATCAGAGCTGCTCATGATTTGCGGATTACTTCTACTAAAGTTGTGAACCTCTCTGATATTCCGAAGTGTTTAGAGGTACTATCCATATGTTCCTTAATTAATTTATGTCTATGTCTATTTTATTTAAAGTTCAATTTTATTTAATTAAATTTTTTTTTTTTGTAGTCAGGTAATATTTGGAGCGTTGGATGGATAACTGAAATTGTTAGCACAAGAGATTGGTTTTATACATTTTGTTTTGATTGCAATGAATATCCTCCTGCTAATGATTCCAGTTTGGTTTGCCATGGTTGTGATGAGTATCTTATTAAAAACGCAAAGTACGATATCTTCATTCGTGTTACTAATGGCCGCGATATTGTAGTGTTGCGTTTGTTGGATCAAGTTGCTATGGAGCTTCTTGGTAAAACTGCTCAAGAAGCTTTTCAGAAGATGGTTCTGGTAATATTATTTCTTATTTATATAAATATTGTTATTATAAAATGTTGATTAATTAAAAATTTTGATTCTATAAATATCATTATTTTACAATATATTCAAAATGATTTTTTCATAATTAAATATTTGTCATCTTTGCAGGATACATTTAAAGAAGTTGATGGCAATTGTGTTTGCTTAGAAATTAGTCTTAAACGTATTCTTCCAGAACCAATCATCAATCTTATTGGAAAAGAAATTTTGTTCAATGTCGCCGTTCCTTCAAGCCAAGTTGAAGAATCTAAATTTGCATATGTTGTTGATGAGTTATCCACTGATCGATTTCTTATTGACATGAACAAGCACCTCTTTTTCAAAGATGAATGAATCTCCTTCTTCAGATGCCACGAGGAACATGGTTTCGAAAACGGCAGCTTCTTTTTAAATTATAATATTTTCTATTTAGTATTATCTTTTAATCTTTTTAGTTTTGAACAATATTTATTTTTGTAATTCTGAATATTCAGTACTCTCTATTATCACTATTTACTTATGGGTACTTAAATTAAGTAATGATGATAAGTTTAATTTTCATTTTATTTTAGTATTATAATTCATATTCAAATTAATAAAATTCTTAAATTAAATTTTTATTTAATAATTCTACCCTTTAATAATAAAATTAATATACGTTTTATATTTGGAAATAATCATTATATAATATCTTTCTAATATTTTCTATATATTTTTTTCCTAATATGTTTATATTAATTGTATTGTTTTTCATTAATATTTTTTAAAGAAAATGAATAATCAACTCCATGCGCATGGTATGGTTTATCCCCTGCAGAGGGAAAGGTGAATACCATACGCAATTACATTATTCTTTCCCACAAGTTATGTTTCCTAATCATTATTAATATTAATACCTTTACATATTTTTCCTAGCTATTATATATATATGATGAATGAATTGCAAATGTTGTCAAGGGCATCAGGTGCTGGTCAAGAAACAACACCAAAGCATCGTGCGCTGGTCAAGAACACGACTTCAAAGCATCACGTGGTAGGGAAGAAACGTAATTGATTCTAAATATTTCTTATTATGAATTTATTTATTTTCTTATTTTGACATGCATGTTTTATACATACATGCAAATTTATATACATTCTGATTGATTATTTACTCACGATTTCTTATTTAACAGTAATATATATATCAAGTTCTTGATATCAATGTCACCCAAGAGGAAAAAAAAAATCAGGTGAGAAAGCGAGTTAAGAATTTTCAACAAAAGTTCTTCTGTATCATTCCAATGTGTTTGAGAACTGTATATTTTGAAAAGTCGATAATAATTTCTCACTAATTCTCATAGGGAAAGATAATATTTCCAACCTTGCGGAAAATACGAAGAAAGCTCGGTCTACAACGAACTCTTTCGGTAATCTTATTATTTTCGAGCAATGTTTTTAATAAACAATAAATACATTTTATTTTACAAGTTATATTTTCATAGGATCAACGTGTTTCGTTAAATCTTTTTATGTTTTTTTATCTATCTACAATCAGATGGTTTTATTTTAGAGTCGTCTACCGTGAATGCATGTTCGTCGATCAACCCTCCTTTATCGGTTACTACCGATCAGAATATACGACGGATCAAGATTGTCGATTTGAGTAAACCATTCGATTGCGTACAAGTTCAATGTAGTCTGCAGATCTATTTCAAAAATTTTAACCTTTATATTATTATCGAAGAATAAATCACTGATAACATTTTATGATTTCATTAGGCGGATCTACTAATAAATCTCCTATTGTCGAGAGTGGTCAAAGTTCAATTTTGATAAATAGTGGTATGGCGACATGCGAAGGATCAACTTCAAATGCTCCAATTCAGAATAATGTAGTCCCTTCAGTAGTAAATAGAACAATCGGAGCTCCAAAGCGGAAGGGAAAAGAAAATCAGCCAAGTGCTTGCGCATTGAATAATCAAGGACTTTCTAAGGAGAATGCAAAATATCCAGGTTAATCTTTTTCGGCGGCATGCATTATTTTTAATTTACTTTGTAATAAGCATGAATTAATAAAAGTTTTAAAATTTTCATTTCTTTTAAGGTTATCACGACATTGGCGATCCGGTTTGGAAATGTATTCATTGCGGTGCTAAATTCTGGAGAGATGAGAGAATAGAAAAGGCCAAAAATATTTCAGGACTTCCAAAGTATAATTTGTGCTGCGTTCATGGTTAGTATTTGTTATTATATTTTATGTCAGTTGTGTATTCATAATGATATTTTTTTTTTGGTAGATAATTTGTTTTATTTATATACAGTATTAGGATAGTTAAACAACTGTTTTTTTGGTACTCAGGTAAAATTAAGTTACCAGCCATCCTGGACCCTCCGCAAAAGTACAAAGATTTATTGTACGGAAATGGCCCGATGAGTAAAAAATTTCAAAAGTCAATGCGAATGTACAATATGATCTTTTCTTTCACTTCAATGGGAGGGAAGATCGACAGGTCATTTAATGACGGAAGGGCAGCTCCTATTTTCAGATTAAATGGCGATAATTATCATTTGATTGGTAGTTTACTCCCAACCCGAAGCGATAGAGCTATGTTTTCTCAACTGTACATCTACGACACTGAAAATGAAGTAGTAAACAGGATTAATTCCGTGAGGTTAGATGTTTTGATTAATTTATGGTATTCAATTATTTGCATCGAGATTGCAGTTTTTTTTTTTTTATTTAAATTCTGATAAATTTAATTAATATCGCATTGTCTGTTTAACAGTAATGCTGCGGACATACAGGCTCAACTACAAGATGCTGAGTTTCATGCCGAGATCGTCTCTGTTCTCAAGAACGTACTGAATGAGAATAATATGTTGGTTC
This sequence comes from Euphrasia confusa, assembly GCA_954870475.1. Classification (NCBI taxonomy): domain Eukaryota; kingdom Viridiplantae; phylum Streptophyta; class Magnoliopsida; order Lamiales; family Orobanchaceae; genus Euphrasia; species Euphrasia confusa. The sequence continues at coordinate 40,673,031 of OX940956.1, read as the reverse complement.
TTTGGTTTCGCTATGCCGGGGAAAAGATACGTGAACATAGTGAAAATTTGCTCACTGAAGATGACATTAAACTGAGGTTGATTTGCCGAAGGAATTCTGATGGCCAAAGATACAATTTGCCAACTGTTTCGGAGGTGGCGGCTTTAATTGTTGGAGATGTTGATAACCTGGAGGATCACAGGGATATTATTATTGAAACTCGATCAAAGACTTTACAGCGCATAAATGAGTTGCATGTGTCGTATTTGCCGCTCCAGTATCCGTTGCTATATTTGTACGGAGAAGATGGATTTAGAGATGACGTTCCTCATCGTAAAACGACTAGGAGTAAAGAAGTTAAAAAAAAAATGTTTCAATGAAAGAGTACTTCTCTTACATGCTGCAGGAGAGGGATACTGAGTCTCCTCATATTCTTTTTGGACGACGTTTATTTCAACAATTCTTGGTTGACGCTTATACGATGGTTGAGTCGTACAGAATTACTTACATAAAAAATCATCAGCAGGATTTCAGATGTGACTCTTACGCTGCGTTGGGCGAAGCATTAATTAGTGGAGAGACTAACCTGGCAGAAACTGGTAAAAGGATTATTTTGCCTTCTTCTTTCGTTGGTGGTGCCCGATTCATGATACAGAATTATCATGACGCAATGGCTGTATGTAGGTGGGTAGGATATCCAAATTTGTTTATTACTCTCACGTGTAATCCGAAGTGGGATGAAATAGAGAGGTATTGTAAAGAAAGAGGATTGACTGCAAATGATCGACCGGATATTCTTTCTCGAATGTTCCACACTAAGTTAGACAACATGTTGAGAGATCTTCGTCAGGGAAAGCTGTTTGGGGAGTTATTTGCGAGTTAGTGCATCCTTTATCTATTTTTAATTTTTAACTGCTCTTATTTAATTAGTTTAAAGTTTTAAATTCTCATTGTGTTTAATTCTTATTTTCAGTTGTTTATACTATCGAGTTTCAGAAACGTGGAATGCCGCATGCTCATATTCTACTGTTCATAAAAAATTTCCCCCAAACACCAACTCCAGGTGTCGTCGACAGTTTTATATCTGCGGAGATTCCTGATTGCAAGGAAGATCCGGAATATTATGACGCGGTCAGTGAGTTCATGATTCATGGTCCGTGTGGTGTAGCAAATAAAAAATCACCGTGCATGGATGGATGTCGATGTACAAAAAAAATCCCGAAGAAATACGTTGATCGCACAACGGTAGATAATGATGGCTTTGTCGTTTACAAAAGAAGGGATGATGGCAGGACAATATTAAAGGGAGGAATTGAACTTGACAATAGGTATGCTTTTAGGATGTTTCGTTTTATTTATGCTTAGATAATAAAAAAAAATCATCTTTGAATACTTCGTCCAGAATGCCATTGTATAAAATTCATCTTCTAATAATCTCACTGCGTTCGTATTTTTTTCAGGTCTGTTGTTCCCCATAACCCTTATCTCCTGAAAAAATATAGATCCCATATTAACGTGGAGTGGTGCAATCGTTCGCGGTCTATTAAATATTTGTTCAAGTACGTTCACAAAGGACACGATCGAGCAACTGCCGTTTTTTATCAGTCTCACAATGACGCTGCTGGAAATAGAATTATTGATGAAATAAAGCAATATTTAGATTGCAGATACGTATCTGCTTCGGAAGCGGTGTGGCGGTTATATGGATATGAAATTCATTTCATCCAGCCTAACGTTGTGAGATTGAAATTTCATCTGCTTAACGAGCAGGTTGTTGTATTTAGGGAAGGGTCGTCTGTTACGAATGTTGTGACCAGAGCAGCGGGTAAAGAGACTATGTTTACAGCTTGGATGATTGCAAACACTAAATTTCCAGGAGCGAAGGAGATAACTTACGCTGAGTTTCCTATGAAATTCGTTTGGGATGAGAAGGAACATGCTTGGAGGCCAAGGAAGAGAAGATTTGCTCTTGGGAGATTGAACTATGTACATCCAGGCAGGGGGGAGTTGTATTATATGCGACTTCTGCTGAATGTTGTGAAAGGTTGTGAATCGTATGATGATATTTATCGTTATAACGGGATACGATATGAAACCTTTAGAGAAACCTGTTTCGCCCGTGGTTTGATTGATGACGATAATGAATTCGTTAAAGCCATTGAAGAAGCTGCAGTTTGGGGTTCAGAAACAATGCTTCGATCTTTATTTGTGAATTTGATTACTTCTGATTCTGTCAGTCGGCCAGAGATTCTTTGGGAAAGTTGCAGCCATCTATTCATACCAGACATCTTAAATAAATATCGTGTTCGTTTGGAACGCCCTGGTATGATAATTAACATCTCCAATTCATTCTTTACAGTTTATTCATGTGTCGACGATATAAATGCACTATACATCGGGTCTAAGAGTTCTTGATATGATTTTTTATTTCTTCTCTTTTTTTACAAATTTGATTCTCAGCGACAATCAAATTAAAAATTGTGATTTTTTATTTGTTCTCTTTTTTTACAGATTTGATTCTCAGTGACGATCAAATTAAAAATTTGTGCTTGAGGGAAATTGAAGATGTAATGCAAAGAAAAGGGAAAACCCTTTTAGATTATCCCAATATGCCGTATCCGCAGCACGATGAAGCTATTGGCCGAAATCGACTTATAGCAGAAGAGCTGAATTACGATCGAAAAATACTTACAGAAGAGCACGTCAAGCTGATCGGAATGCTCAATCGTGATCAAAGCCAAGCATATGAATCGATAATGTCTGCTTTCCACGAAAACAAAGGACAAATTTTCTTTCTATATGGTTATGGAGGAACCGGCAAGACATTTGTTTGGAACACACTCTCTGCCGCTGTTCGTTCAATGGGACATATTGTGTTGAATGTTGCTTCTAGCGGAATAGCTTCTCTTCTCTTACCCGGAGGCAGGACAGCTCATTCAAAATTTTCTATTCCTTTGAACTTAACCGATGATTCAACCTGCAATATAAGCAAGAGAACCGAACTCGCTGAGTTGATTCAACAAGCTAAAATGATTATATGGGACGAAGCTCCCATGACGCATAGGTAATAAAACGCGTCTCATTCTCAGGTTTCGTATTTCACATTGTTTGTATTTTTTTTTTTTTTGCTGAAAATTATCTAACTGAAGTTGACTTTGTATAATTTTGTAGGCATTGTTTTGAAGCACTTGATCGAACAATGCGTGATATTATGCGAAGTTCTGATCCGCGGGCTGGTGAAAAGCCCTTTGGGGGAAAGGTTATTGTATTTGGAGGGGATTTCCGCCAAATTTTGCCGGTAATTGCTAAAGGTACGAGACAGGATATTGTTCATGCGACGATTAATTCCTCCAACATTTGGAGAGAATGCAAAGTCTTGAGGTTGACGACTAATATGAGATTGCAGAATTTTGTGGACGAAAATGATTTAATTACTTTAAGAGAATTCTCTAATTGGATGTCTTCGATTGGGGATGGAACTATAGGAGACGACAATGATGGGGTTGCTGTTGTAGAAATTCCCAATGATCTTCTCATAACGTCCTCCGATGATTTCATCGGTTCAATGGTTGATGCAATATATCCGGATTTCTCAAATCATATTGGAGACGTGGAATTCTTACAAGGTAGAGCCATTTTGGCTCCGACTTTGGAAGAAGTTGATTCTATTAACGATTACATGGTTTCGATGCACTCTACGGATGAAAGAATATATCTTAGTGCTGATTCGATTGAAAAGTCTGAGGGTGCAGAGAATATGTTTGCAAACATGCACTCCGTTGAATTCTTGAATACCATCAAATGCTCAGGGTTGCCGAATCATCAGTTGAAGTTAAAGGTTAGTTCTATCTTATTTGTAATGTTTTTACGTTTGTTCGTAATATAAAATATTAATGGATGTTATGCTCCTTAATGTTTATATTAAATGGTATCTTATTCGTAAAATGAAAATGTAGATTATTTTATTTATTGTTTGTATGCTTGATGCATATGAACATGATGTTTAGTTATTGATGTTTACTGTTTTTTTTTTTTTTTTTTCGTTTAGGTTGGTGTTCCGGTGATGTTGATAAGAAACATGGATCACTCGGCAGGACTGTGCAATGGAACTCGATTGGTCGTAACCAAACTTGGGACTTATGTTATAGAGGCGCGAGTCTTGGGAGGCAAAAATGCGAATGAAATTGTGTATATTCCCAGGATGACTCTTTGTCCTTCTGATTCGAGGATTCCTTTTAAATTTCAACGAAGACAATTCCCGTTGATGATATCGTATGCAATGACGATCAATAAAAGTCAAGGTCAATCGTTGACAGATGTTGGTGTGTTTTTGAAGAAACCGGTTTTCACTCATGGGCAACTGTACGTTGCTGTTTCAAGGGTGACGAATAGAAGTGGGTTAAAAATTTTGTGTTGTGACGAGAATGGTAAACTTACAAACAAAACAAATAATGTGGTGTTTAAGGAAGTCTTTCAAAATTTGTAATAAAAGTTTAGAATTTTGCCTTTTAATGTTTTCCTTAGAGAGTATAAATGAAGTTCAAACATGTACTTTACTATTGTAATGTATGTTTTAAACGAAAACAAATTGTTTTAAACCATATTGTATAGAGCTATGTACGTAAAATCACGAGCACCGCAAGATCAAGGGCACATTAAAACACAAACCACGGAACGTCAATTTACTACTATACAATTCAGTGTTATGTAAAATAATAATTATTAGCAAATTTTTCGATTCTTTCGATTTATATGTTAATCATGATATATATGTTTGTATCTTCTCTATGATTTTTTTGACTAGCATGTTAATCAACATAATTTTTACTTTCGTTCAAGTAAATACTTAGTTAAATACTTAATTTTTTTTTTCTTCTCTTTTTTAAATCAACGTTAATCTTTAATATTAATTGTAGGTACGTAATATTAATTAAATAAATTTAAATTATAATTCATAGTCATTACTTGGAAATGGATAAATAGTGAGATTTAATCGATAATTATACCCATTTAAATTTGGTTAATATAGTCCTTACCTATAGTAAAAAACTACTAATATTTAAGTCAATTAGTCGATTCAATCAAATTGATGTCTTACAAAGATTTTAGTCGATTCAATTCTTAATTATAGGAATTAAATAATGTTGATATTTATCCCAAATTTAATTTTACTATAAATAAATAATTTGAAATATTACTATATTATTATGAAATACACTTTAAATAATGAATATTTATTAATTAAAATAATGTTAATACTTTTACTTATATCCTACCTGACGCTTCACCATCTTCATAAGAAACTTTATCTTTTTCAGAAACAATCTAGGGTTAGTCGTTAAGCTTTTTTATCTTTTTTCCGAATATTTAAGGTTAGTCTTTAATCTTTCTTCTCCTTTTTCAGAAGCGAAGGTCACAACTCATACGAGACATGAATTCCAACTCTCCTAAGGCTAGATATTCCGCTGGAAGTTCGAGTGGAGGTCTCGGAAAGATGAATCCTGGTGTAGTTGACTGTGAGTATTCTATACATTTTTTTTATTGTATCGATTAGTTTGTTTTTGATACTTCTACTTAACTTTTTGTATATTTTAAGATTTTGTTTCATATTTGGTATATGGCCGAATCTGGATTTTCGATTTAAATAATCACTTAATTCAGTTTCGCTAAATTATTCTTTTCGATTTTTGTATAGATTTTAATTTTTGTATCAATAACCCATTTATCTCTGCATTACCCCGGATTGTTGACTTCATGTTTTAAAAGTTGGGCTCATCTAAAGTATTATCTACTGATATGTTAATTGTTTCGCAAGTAACAAGAACATTACCATCTCCAATGAGATTCCACATTATGATCATCGATGGAGCTATTGATAGTGTTGTAAGTATATATATACTATGTTGTCTTCATATTTTGTGTTTATATTTATCTCTGAATTAACCAAATTTGTCTTTTGCTAAGCAAATACCTACATCATTCCTTGAAAAGTGATCATACCGTATGCCCAACTTCGCCCAAATCAAGACACCTTATGGTCCTTCTCATTCTGTTGCTTTGCGTGAAGACGAAGACGGTTGTCTGCATATATTCTCCGGATGGCAGGAGTTTCGTGAAAGGTATGAAATTAGAACGGGGCAGTTGCTGACTTTTCATTTGATTGATCCAATCTACTTCCATGTACATATCTATGATGTCGATGGTGTTGAGATAACGTATGATGTTGACCACAAAAAAAGAGGACGCGAAGTAGACTTAAAGAGTCTCGCGCACAAGTTTTCTGAACAACTTGAAGCACATCAACACTATCGACTGGTAATTTCTACTACAAGCTATTTTACTACTTAATATAAATCAGTTTTAAATTAATTTGAACATTATATTTTTTTCATGATTTTCAGACTATTCCGAGGATGTTTGCCACGGATACTAAACTTGAGAACAAATCTGAGTTGACACTATCAAATAATAGAGGAATCAAAATGGAAGCGACCTTGCGTAGACGAACTGAATCAGAAACAAATAAAAGCATTTTTATCGGCAGCGAATGGAAGGATTTTTATGATCTGAATAAGTTTGAAGTCGGCAGTAAGTTGGACTTCTATTACGATTATAACTCAAATACGTTGTTCGTTGTTCGAGAACGTGAGTATTTGTATTCGGATTCTGACTTCGAGTGACTGCATTACCCATGATATGTTTGAACTATTGTTTTTCTTATTAGTATGAACTGGTACATTTCTTATTTTATTAAATTTTGCTATATGAAATTTGTAATGTATGTATGTGTTAAACGAAAACAAATTGTAATGTATGTTTCTCTTATTATTTTGTAATGTATGTTTTAAACGAAAACAAATTGTTTTAAACGATATTGTAGAGAGCTATGTACGTAAAAGCACGAACACCGCGAGATCAAGGGCACATTAAACACCAAACACGACGCAAGGACATATCCCGGGCATCGCACGGGTGTTACACTAGTTTAAAAAAAAAAGAGAACATGTAAAAATAATGCAGTTCTCATTAAATAAAGTTTCAAACCCTAAAATAGTGAGAGAAAAATTATAGTATGATGGAGTACTAAATACAAATATTTTATTATTAAAAATACTTTATAAATTGATAGGAGAATTTAATTTTATAAATTATGCTAATTTAAAACACTTTCATTTATGAAATATGCTTAGTAATCTCTATCGAAACTGAAGCACCCACCCTACTACTACTGTATCCGCACTGAGTACTTTTTATCTCAATCGGGATGAGATTTTTCTAAACAAAATCGCCGTCTTTGGATACGAAGCTTTTCGATTCGGAAGAATGACCGACGTGGATCAGTTAGGGTCGAAGAAAGTAGCCGATCGTTACCTGAAACGCGAAGTCCTCGGTGAAGGTACATACGGTGTCGTTTACAAAGCAATCGATACTAAGGTACCGTTCTCATTCAATTTCTTTTCGTATCTTCGTATTGGGGCTACATGTTATCAATTAATTTGCTTTCTAGGGTTTTGTAGTCGATCGTTAATTGTTTTTGGGTTCTGGATTCATGGGTTTTAGGGTGCCAGAGGTTTCAATAGATAAAGAATATATCAATTCTAAGTTGCTGCTGTAGAAGAAAAAGGTATTTGATTGGATTTTTTTGGCTTTCGATTTCGTATGCGTGTGCAGACAGGGCAGACGGTTGCCATAAAAAAGATCCGACTGGGGAAGCAGAAGGAAGGGGTGAATTTCACGGCGTTGAGAGAAATTAAACTGCTCAAGGAGCTTAAGGACCCGAATATAATCGAGCTGATCGATGTGTTCCCTCATAAAGGGAACCTGCACCTTGTTTTCGAGTTCATGGAGACGGATATGGAAGCTGTTATCCGCGACAGAAACATATTTCTTTCTCCGGCTGACATCAAGTCCTACATTCAGATGACTCTGAAGGGGCTTGCATTTTGCCATAAAAAATGGGTTTTGCACAGGTAAGACTTCAAGGGATAATATTTAGTATGTCCGATGCTTACTTTTTTCAACGTCTTTTGATTGCTTTGGACAGGGATATGAAACCAAACAACTTGCTGATTGGACCTGCTGGGCAACTTAAACTCGGTGATTTTGGGTTAGCTCGTTTATTTGGGAGCCCAGATCGAAGGTTCACCCATCAGGTTGCTTTCTTTGATAAACTATACCTCCCATACTTATTGCATGCAATATATTTTGTGTTCATCCATGTACTCTCAAATAGATATGTAAATATGTGCTCTGTATGAGCATTCAGGTGGAAGTTTGCTGCGTGTTAAAAACTTCTTAATCCAGTTATCTTTACTGCATGTTAGAAAACAGAGTTATAATGTTTACTGAATGCTTTCCAGGGCCACAAACACTGGTGCATGTAACCTGTGTCCTTAAATTTACGTTTTTGTCAGGCTGTATTGTATCAGGACATGTATGTGAAACTTTGAGATTTTTTTATTAAAAGTTAATCTAAAATGATTCCTAAAATCTTAATATTACAGTTGAATTGATATTTGTTAAAAACATTTTGGGGTAAGTCATATTGAACTGTTCGACATCAAATTAGGTTTTTGCTAGATGGTACAGAGCGCCGGAACTGCTCTTTGGTGCCAAGCAATATGGCCCGGGGGTGGATGTGTGGGCAGCAGCTTGTATATTTGCTGAATTACTTCTACGTCGACCTTTTCTACAGGTGAAATTAAGTATTAGTATTATTTTCATTTTGTCCATTCAAGCTTGAAAATATTCAGTGTTTTATTTTAATTAACTATAAATGTTGTGTATCTCTAATTCTATTGGTTTATTGATATCATATAGGATACGACGGTGCATATCTCTTTTTACTCACCATTACATTTGATTTTATAGGGTAGTTATAACTTTAAAACATCAGCTGTCCATAAATAACATAAATATGTAAAAACAAAAATATGATTAGCCTGAGTAATTGATAGCTTCGATATCTTACAGTTGCCAGTTTTTTTTGGGGAATATGAAGTAATGCTTAGCAAAAAAATTTGTAAAGTCTCCTGCACAAATACCAAGACATTATGCTCGTACCTAGTTACGGTCTGTACTTGATTCTGGATCTGTTCCATTCCTGCTAGTTAAGGTGCTCGCTAACAACTAAGTCTCTGCAGGGAAATAGTGATATGGATCAACTCGGAAAGATCTTTGCTGTTTTTGGGACACCAAAGCAATCACAATGGTCCGATATGCTGTATCTTCCTGATTATCTGGAATTCCAATATGCGCCTGCTCAACCATTGCGGACATTATTTCCCATGGCTAGTGATGATGCTTTGGACCTCTTAGGAAAGATGTTTATGTATGACCCAAAAGCAAGAATTTCAGCTCAACAGGCATTGGAGCATCGGTATGCTCTATTCAACTCAATTGGCGGTTAGTTAGGAAAACACTGGCATTTACCTTTGCCTTTATGCAGGTATTTTTCTTCCACACCTCCAGCTACGGAACCTGCTATGCTTCCAAGGCCTCCCCCAAAGAAGGAACCCATCAATTCAAAGGTCTCAGACTTTAACTTTAATTCTCAGGAGGGCCCTACAGTATTGTCTCCTCCAAAAAAGCAAAGAAGGGTGACGGCTCAACGTGAGGGGTTTGACGCAAATGCTCACCCGATAGATAACGACAATGGAAATTATGTAAGACATGCAGGTGGGGAGAGAAGTGGACACGCTCCAATGTCTCTGGATTTCTCAGCTTTGGGAGGGATGTCACCAAATAGACCAACAATTAACAGGTAGGCAATATCTAGTCGGCATGCACACTTGGTTATACTACATGGAATATTGACTTGTTGATATGGAGGGTGTGCCGTATAATAGTTGGTTATGTTTCAGCCACGGGTGCAGTTTGAGGAGAATGTGGTCAAAACTTGTATCTGTTACTTCCTTTTAAGATATTGTTAGGACTTAGGAGAATATTAGAAAAGGTCAATAGGGATATCAAATCAACTCACGAGTAATACACTAATACCTGCTGAAGGACAACTAACATATTATCTGAAAGCATGTAATTTGAGAAAGCGAGGAATAGGCTATTGAATTGAAAAAGAACAGTAAAGATATGGTACATCACTTTGTAGGATTATTTTTGGAAATCTGAGATTAAGAGATTATGTAACTGATATTAAATACATTTTGTTAGTGTTCTATTGTGGCGAACTGTTTCAAGATGGTTTTCTATTCGTCAAAATTTTATTATACTGGCTATGTTGGTTTGTTGTGTGAATATTGTTAGTTAAGACCCTTTTGCCAACGGGAATAGGCATGAGTGTTTCTAGATCATTTGGTCCTAATGGGTAAGTCGAGTAGACTTGATGCTGCTCACTGTGGTTTTATTTTTCCAAAAGTATTAAATGTTTGTCCATTATTCCAGTGCTGACAGATCACATTTGAAGAGGAAACTCGATCTTGAATTTCAACTGCCAGAAGAAGATTAACATGTGGACTAGTCATCGCATGCGTATAAATTGTGTCCTACCAGAGGTTTGTATTTGTCTCTATGACGATTGATCTCAATTAGCTAATGTTATTCTATTTCTCGACAAATTCTAACACTGGTTTTGATACTCAGGTTTCGCGATTCTTTACTATAAGAAGTAATAACCAATAGTTTTGTTGCCCACGCTTCTTACTCGGTAGTTCTTAACATAGATTGAAGTGATTTGGTGTATTCCTTGCGGCTGATCATTTGTCTCTGGTTCGGATGTGTGTCGGGTTTATCTTCGGAATTGTAAGTTGTTGTTGTTGAGTTGTGAGAGAGAGATTCAAAAATTTGTTTGCGGCAGCACTTGACATTCAATTCTTATTCAATACATTTACAGTGTAATTGTCCGTGTTTCTTAAGCTTAACATGAATTTTTTGTGTAATGACTAGTTTAATTTCTTGCAACATTTTGCGATTAGCCTATTATGTTCATGCCCCTTGATTAACCAAAAGCATTTTCATTGTTTTTTAGTACTAAATACTAGGAGTAATATTGTTTTTTTGACAGAAATCATAATATTTTATGAGTTGAATTAATGGTTTCTATTTTTTTGTTTTTTTGACAGAAATCATAATATTTTATGAGTTGAAATAATAGTTTCTAATTTTTTTAAATAGTTTTTTTTGTAATTTGGTTATTTGTTTAAATCATAGTGATAATTTATGAGATGTTTAAAACTATACTTCAAAATTTTCAAAACTATAATAAGTATAGATTTCAAAAACTAAATTGATCATTAACCTAATAATTTCTTAAATATATTATCGAAATTTTCACATGAAATCGAAACTTTTAAAAATAAATTATTACTCCGTAGTATTTTCTTGAAAATATTTTTAACAAAAAATCTAGATATTAGTATAAAATTAGTTATACTATAAGTCTATAATTGAAAAAAAAAAAAAAAAACTGCCGCGACTCGTTCCCTGCCACTGGCCACCTGCACCCCACCTTCATTTTCACAACCAAAAAAAAGAGTGGACATCGCACAGCAACCAACGAAACTCAGAAGGTCCCAACCAAAATAAACGTAAAAGAAAATAAACGGAAAGAAGAGAAAACAAGCGCTTAAAAAAAATAAAAAAATGGCGCACTTAGCTGAAACATACGCGTGCGTGCCGTCGACGGAGCGTGGCCGGGGAATCCTATTATCCGGCGACCCCAAATTGAACTCGATCCTCTATTGCAACGGTCGATCCGTCATCATCCGCTATCTGGACCGTCCGTTGGAGATGAGGGTGTATGGGGAGCACATGTACCCCGCCACCGTAGCGCGATACTCCCCCAACGGCGAGTGGGTCGCCTCCGCCGACGTGTCGGGTACGGTTCGGATCTGGGGGTCCCGCAACGAATTCGTGCTGAAGAAGGAGTTCCGGGTGCTGTCGGGTCGGATCGACGATCTCCAGTGGTCCCCGGATAGCCAGCGCATTGTCGCGTCCGGCGAAGGCAAGGGCACGTCCTTCGTTCGCGCCTTCATGTAAGCCCGGCCCCACCGGTGTGAAAATTCGTAGTATAATAGAATTTATGATCTAATCCGTCTTATGATTTATTTGGGGCAATCTTTGACGATGAAAGGATTATAAGAATTTGTGGTTATTGTCATTTGATGAGCTTTATTTGCAGGTGGGACTCAGGAACTAATGTTGGAGAATTTGATGGACATTCGAAAAGAGTTTTGAGTTGTGCATTTAAGCCAACAAGACCCTTTCGCATTGTAACATGCGGGGAGGATTTTTTGGTTAATTTTTACGAAGGGCCTCCATTTAAGTTCAAACTATCTCACAGGTTTCTCTTCACTAGTATTTTACTGAATTGTAGCTCATTGTATGATTCAGTCCACATGAACAGAGAATTAATAGTTTCCAACTTGATTTTTTTCGATTTTCTTAGATGCACATCTATGCTCACAAGTCGAAACACTATTTATTAGTTTTTGTTTGTAAAGGGTAAAACACACCATTCTTTTGTTATGCCCATGTTTGTTGATATCTTATTTGTTCCTTAGCAAGCTTTCATATTGAGAATTACGTTAATAGGTGACTTTAATGATTATTTTATTGGAGTACCTAAAATACCAGGCAGCTTTGTTGGATTCAAGTTCGCTTGATTTGACACTCCCTAACTGTGGCCTGCAGGGATCATTCAAATTTTGTAAATTGTGTCCGATTTTCTCCCGATGGGAGCAAATTCATCACCGTGAGCTCTGACAAAAGGGGAATATTATACGATGCCAAAACTGGTGACATAGTTGGAGAGCTGTCATCGGAGGATGGCCACAAAGGCACCATATATGCAATTAGTTGGAGTCCTGACAGTACACAGGTAAACCTATCAGCACTTGGGGACTCGATATGAAATTATTTCTTTAAATAATTCAATTATCCAAAAATAATCCCACCATGCTCTCACAGGGAAAGACATGTAGAAATTAAGTGTCAATTAGTTCTCAGCACTTTTTGGTTTTCTCTGTAACTTCTATTTATGCTTGTACATACAGGAATGTTTTGCTGTAACATTGGATTGTTTTACACTAGTTCTCTAGTTGATGTTATTATTATTATTTGAGAAACTTGTTTGTAAGAGTTCGTTGTTTTGACGTGGATTTGTTATCTTAGGTTAATATCTACCATGAGGGTAGCCAAAGTGGTGTTTTTATTTAGTAAATTGACTTGCTGTTGCTTAACGTTAGACATGGCTAGTCTTTGGCTGCCGTGTACTTCTTGTTTGTTAAAAAGGCCTAAAGATTTGGGTATTTAGTAATGATTTGAAAAAACAAAATTTAGTAACATTCTACTCTAAGATTCTTGTGGGCTATTAAGTATTAACTAATGTTAAGCACATTCTTTTGGATTTCAGTTTGTTTTGGAAATCAATCTATGTATGACTATAATGTATAAATGATGGCATGCATGTTGAGTTCTGTTTTTTTCTAAAACTCAATTTCAGGTGCTAACAGTATCTGCTGACAAGTCAGCAAAAATATGGGAAATATCTGAGGATAATAATGGAACAGTGAAGAAAACATTGACTTGTCCAGGTTCTGGTGGAGTAGACGACATGCTAATTGGCTGTCTCTGGCAGAATGATCACATTGTCACTGTTTCTCTTGGTGGCACTATATTTTTGTATTCAGCCAGCGATCTTGACAAGGCTCCACTGCCATTATCTGGACACATGAAGAATGTTAGCTCGCTAGCAGTGCTGAAAAATGAGCCCAAAGTTATAATATCCAGCAGCTATGATGGGTCAATACTTAAGTGGGTTCAAGGCATTGGATACTATGGAAAGTTAGAAAGGAAAGTGGTTTCTCAAATCAAATGTTTGTTAGCTGTTGATGAAGAAATTATTTCATCTGGATTTGACAATAAGGTTTGATTTGCAGTTATTATTTAATTTGCCTCGACTTGTCTTTGACTGCAATATGCTAAAATATTCTTCTTGCATGGTTCTACTGTTCTTGAATTTTGCCATAAATTGTATATTTGAATCTCTCTGTCTTTCTGACCACATTGAGGTTGTATAAATCAATTATAGAAGTCGATTTTTTCCGATATCTTTTTTGAAGTTCTATCCGCGCTCCTTGATGGCAGTTATCAGAGAACTTCATTTTGGTCTATGTTGTTTTTCTTTTTTATTGAACTGCTAATATTCAGTGGTAGAATTAATGTTAAGACTTTTATAATATACCTTTCGCAATGAAATGTTGCTTAAACTTGGCACCTATTTATTCTAACGTCCAACTCTTAAAAACAATGAAGTTACGACATGTGTATTATAATTGAAATACACTATCTCAGTTGAACTTTATATTTGCTTGTTTCTTTATTTAAAGGTTTGGAGACTTTCTCTAAAAGGGGATCAATGCGAAGATGCAGAATGCATTGATATTGGCCATCAGCCAAAGGACTTGAGCCTAGCCCTTCTTTCTCCAAATCTTTCATTGGTTTGTACTGATACTGGCGCCATTATCCTCGATGGTGCAAAAATTATGTCTACTGTTGACTTAGGGTTCACTGCGACAGCATGTGCTATTGCACCTAATGGCACTGAAGCTATTGTGGGTGGTGAGGATGGAAAACTGCGTGTATATTCTATCACAGGTGACACTATGAAAGAAGAGGCGGTACTTGAGAAGCATCGGGGATCTATAACTGTCATTCGATACTCGCCAGATGCTTCCATGTTTGCATCAGCAGATTCTAACCGAGAAGCTGTGATCTGGGATTCTGCTTCTCGAGAGGTTGAAAATAATTACTACAGTATCACTCTTCATACCTTTTATGAATTGTGCAGTTCTAAATATGACATGTTATAATATATGTCCTTTTCACTATGCTGACATGCTAGTCAGTGAGTGCATTGCATGTTTTGATGTTGAATTATCATTCTTAACTCAGATATAGCAAAATTCTAGATGCTATTGAGGTTAGTAACTTAGAATAGCTTGATGAAGTGCAAGGGGAAGATTGCTAATACTTGTGTTTTCTTTAGAACGGAAGTAGTTGCTTGAAGTGAAAAGCATGTATTACACTTCATAATCATCTGTGGTAGGAAACTAGGGAAAAAAACCGAACTACTGTAGCAATAGAAAAACTGTATGCATCTCTTTAACACGACTTCATTTTTTTGCTACCAAGTCTTGAAAAAAAAATCGTTTGCCCAATTGATAATTTTCATGTAGGATGTTGTTGCTTTTTTTTTTTTGTGCGTTTTAATTTGAAGAAACCTCGTACATTAGCTGACACAATAATATATGTCATCTATCACTTTTCTCTTTGTCTCTTCTACTTAAGTTTGCTTTCAAATTTATGTCCCATGGACCATATGTGAATATTCACTTCTTGTATATAAATATCTTTCAGATAAAGCTTAAAGATATGTTGTACCACTCTGCAAGAATAAACTGCTTGGCTTGGTGTCCTGATAGTAGCATGGTTGCCACTGGGTCACTCGACACATGCATAATCATATATGAGGTAGGCAAGCCAGCTTCCGATCGGATAACTGTAAAGGGAGCTCACTTAGGTGGCGTATATGGACTAGCTTTTACTGATGCCCGCAGTGTAGTTAGTTCTGGTGAGGATGCTTGTATTCGTATATGGACGGTATCACCACAGTAAACATCTCGAACATTGGCAACCTTTGATTCGTTCTTTGATTCTCGGTTTTCTCTGCACTGGATAGATGAGACAACCTCTGAAGTCCTTTCAGAGCATCATCCGTCACATATTTTAGTAGTTTGGTAATCAGGCGGTTTCGTTTTTTCCTTTTTCTCGGTGCTAATCTCCAATTTATCGACAAAGATTATACTTGGTGACGCACGGTTATTCGGCCGAG
Organism: Euphrasia confusa; assembly: GCA_954870475.1. Taxonomy (NCBI): domain Eukaryota; kingdom Viridiplantae; phylum Streptophyta; class Magnoliopsida; order Lamiales; family Orobanchaceae; genus Euphrasia; species Euphrasia confusa. The sequence goes on along the minus strand of OX940956.1, from coordinate 40,657,202 downwards.
CGGATTGGCCCCCTCCTTTTTGTTTTGTTTTGTTTCAGGAGCGTTTCCCATAGTGGATGTTGAAGGATGGTTTGTAATTGCTTCTTCAACATTTGGCTTCATCACAAACACTTGGTTATTTTAGAGTGATGTAATTAGTTTCTGGGTGATAGCAAGTGTAATATCACCATTTTTCATATTTATTTATATATACAGTGTTTTATTTGAGCACATTTATTATTGATTCTTTAGTAATGTACCTGGGACCCAACTGACTGTGTAGAGCGGAAGTATCAAAAACAGAAATACGTAAAATATCATCGGTAGAAAATGAAAAAAAAACGTATAATATCATGAGTCGAAAGGAGTACTATTTTCTTTGTTTGGGTAAGTTTGCAAGAGAGTTACTGATCTTAACAGCTGCATTTTCATGATCAATAAAAGTTAAAATTATATATCAGAAATAAAAAAAATAGTATTTCACTGAATCAATAAATGTTTTCATTAACTTAACAGCTCTGTAAAATAAATTACATAGTACATTCTCCTTTCTTTTGAATATTCTTTTAATGTTTACTATTGGTTTCACTGCAAGAGCTTATTGATATTGAGATCAATCTTGCTGGAGATGCTGAATATTCCACCGCAGCAATTGGACCTTGGATATTGTAAGGGGCTAACTGTGGCCTTTGCCTACATAGATCCATAAAAGAATCGAGCTAATTAAGTTGGCATGACAACAGAATACTAGAAAAATTACATGAAAATAAGTTTTTTCTTTTAAATGAGTGAAGTATTTACCAAATGTATCCCCTTAATTTTGTTCACAAGAGGATGGAATATATTATTGCAAGCAGTTACGGAAAAAACGAATCCCCTGTGTCACATTATTATCACGATGAGAACAATGGTGTCATCAACCTTAAGAAAGCTTGAAAAGAGCGTAAAATAATGCATGTGCGTCAAGTGTACCTGTAGTGCAAATCCAATATCTGCTCCATCCACCTTTAGTGACACTCGTCTTAATTTATCATCCCGAGATTGTCCTAGTTTGAGGATTCCCTGCAATATGATCAACACTGATGAGCTTCTGCCATATATTCTGTTTCATGGAAATTAGATTTTCTTTTCAATTTGCATGATCATAATGAATGGATTTACCTGGTCATCTAGTACCCTGCACATACTTGAAAGTTCCATAATGCTAGCTGGAGGGATTGAAGTTGATTTACATACATCCATGTAACATTTGTTTAACTGTGTCCATAAAAAGTTTTGAATTAATTCATCCAGTCTTTTAAGAGATTGTACAAAGTGTTCTGAGTTTTGTAATAGTCATACCTCGCCGATAGTTGTATCCTTCTTTCCTTTTCGGAAAAGCTTCACAGCAGAACAAAGTATGATCTGAGAAAATAATTAGTTCACAGTATTATTTTTGAAACATGTATAAGTATTAGGTGAGGCATACATAACACGTGTCCTTTGGTGATTGATTTGAATAAGAAACCAGAAGAAGTTAAAACTCTCTTGACACCAAATGACCAAATCATTCGACCACAACAAAGTATTACATGAGAGAAAAAAAATGTTGCCGTCTTACAAGCACACCTTACCTGTTGATGTTGGGGCAGAGATTGAATGGTGTCTACTACAGGCGATTTAAGTGTCTTTGATAATGCAGCAGCAACATGATCTATCCTTACCTAAGAAAAATTCCAAACTTCAACATATACTATAAGAATGCACCTAGATAAAAATAATCATGGTGAGCATGTGACATGGAAGAGACGTTTTGGTGCATAACCCAGATTGTAGTTAATTACAATAAATAAAGGCGGGGTTACTGCGCATAATTCTAAAGGTAAAAAAACAACAAATCATTTTTCACGATGTGGTAATTGAGCATTTTAATAACGGAAAATGAAAGTTTGAAATAGGTGAATCATAGAATGCGTACCAAGTTATTTACATGGCTAGTCAACATCTCATGGGTAACGGGCAGTTGTTGATCCCCAATCCGGTCTAATGATGATGATATAAAGTCACTGATAGGAGCTCTTCTCTCAGCTTCTAGCATTTCAATTGCACTCCTGAAACAACACATGTATAAAATTTTTAATTTTCAGCAATCCAGTATAGACAAAAGCATAATGGGTATGCATAGCAAGTCAGCCATTATCCAAAACAACTTTGAATTATAGCAGATACGCCGAACTGCATTGCTTTGAAGTGGGTTAAAGCAAAGAAGTGGAGTTGGTGAACATAACAATCAACACACTAACCTGCAAACAGAAAGGGCCTTTCTCATATCTCCAGATGCTGCAGCAACTCTCTAAAACAATAGGACAATATTCATTTCAGAATACTCACAAGACATGTCAAAATGACCCTTCAAGTGGCATTAGGAAGAGACTAAGAGATAGAATGGGTACTAAGTAAATACTCGAAATTTTATCAAACCGCTAAAAGATACAAATAATTTCTGAAACTGGAAAGTAGTGTATTACTCACCCTAGCACAGAGTTCCACTGCATGAGGCTGGAAGACAGTATATGGAAGTGCCTGTTGGTTTGCAGTTATATTAGAATACAATGGTATTTGTTCAATCAATGAATTTATAAACTATGAGGCATATGAATGCAATTATGCCTATTTAAAGGTATCAGAAAATGGACAATGCAAGTGTTTTTGGATAAATACACTTATATCAGAGGATGTGACTAATACTGATTACTCATCAAAAATCAAATCGCCTTTGATAAATTTTATTACAGAAGCTGGGGCTAATGTTGTAAATTTGCTTTCAGCTTTAGGAAGTATGACCAAAGACAATTATTATTCAATCCAGTTGGATGTCTCAGATATATTGATAGAAATAATAGAATAATGATGATCACATAAAGCACTGTATTGTTTAAATTCTGCATTAAAGTCAAAAGAATTACCCTCAGTCTTTCTCGGAGAATATTGATGATCTGGTCCTTGGAGTAGGCTCGAAATGTTATTACTGTAGGTTTGCCTGGGGAAAAAAAAAGCAAAATCATAAACAAGTGGCATGAAGATTAAGTAGAAAATTTTATGCTAACTCTTTAAAAACTGGACAAAGAGATACAAGTATTTATGATGAGAAATATATCAAATACTTCCTCTGATAAGATGAGGAATAAATGCCCCTGGACCAGGATCAGAAGAATATAAAAATAATGTAACTAGAAAAGATATCAACCAATCTCTATAATTAATTGGAGGAGTACAAAATAATAGAGAAGAATTAACTTTTTTTTTCGAAAAAAAAAAACATTGTAGCCATAATACAAAGAGCTAATAGATAACGAAAATGAGCTCATGTCATTACAATCACTCACAATTTAAAGATTGCAGCTTTGGGATAAACCTGTCAGCTAAGTCAATAGCATTAGCAATCCCTGTAAACACAAGGCAGAGGTTAAAGGCCAACTCACAAGATGTAAAGTAATAATTAATGTGAACTTTACATACCTAGTAAAATACACTTGGAAAATGGCAAAGTTGTTAGCATGAAAAGATCATGAAGCACAGCTCGATCTTTGGTAATCAAATAATCCAACTCATCAGCTATAACTAATCTGTTGACCATTTAAAAATTAGCAAAGCGGTGGTAAATAATATGTAAGAAATGACAAGTCCTCCCCCTCTCAATTACACAAAATATTTACAACGCAATTGTGAAAGACAGCAGAACTCTATCATGAATTGATACTTACACCATCCTCGTGCCATGAGGCTGCTTCTGAGAATAGAGGTTGTGAAGAAGCTGTAAAGATGATGTAGAATGATGATCTTGCTTCTTCGGATGATTTTTTCCAAGAATCTGTAAAACCTGCTTGCTATAATATTTTTGGCTCTTCTCGGATTAATATTAAATATTGCATACCATTATCGTACCTTACTGAAAATTTCACTGGTGTTTGTAAGAGTAGTACAGTTGATTAACAGTATGTCTGGGGTCTGCACACCATCCTGTTCTCCAAGGGAAAGAAATATACAAAGTTAAGGTATTAGCGAAAAATAGATAAGAGTGAATCGTCGAATAGCGGCCCTAGGATGGTAGGAGGAGCACACCATTGATTATAACTATTAATTAGAACATCTTAACATTCTACATCTAAAATGAAATCTTAGTTAGTACTGCATATAATGTACCCCTGCATAGATAAACCATCAGATTGACACCATTGATTATAACCGAATGCAGACAATCCCCAAGAAAGAATACCTCATTTGCCCAATTGACAAGATTCTCTTTTACTTTTTCCATTGACAATGACTTTCCTGTCCCTGGACATCCACACATGTACAAACTTCCCGACTTCTCTTGCTGGATGCATTTCTTGCAGAAATCCAAAATCGTATTCTGCTCATCTTCGCGGCACACGACAGTCTTTGGGGCAGTCGAAACGTGTAGTGCCTCCTTAACAGCTCTCAACTGCTCCACGTCTATGAGCACACAAAACACCGTATAGGATTCAGTCAATGCTAAATAAAACACACAAAGGTAAGCTAAACATGTGTATAAGTATTGATATTCTGATAAAACACGCCAACTTCTAAGAATTAGCACTTGCCTCTTGGGTCCCAAGTTGTTTTTTCCATGAAATTTTCAGGAAATTCTTTTTCAAGTAACGATCCATTCGAGCTCACGGAATTCACACATTTCTCGAGCACCTATTGTCATGATACGGTATCAGAAATACCTTAATCTCGATTACTTTCAGAAACTCAAAACCATGACCGATAATTCCCTTCTAGTATCAGAAATAAAAATTAACAGAGATTATTCAGTGCGAAAATAACCATAATCATTTTCAGTTCAATAACAATCTCAATTAAACAACAGCGGCCCATCAGGAGGCACATCGCAACAACTTCTATCGGTCTAAGAAACATTGCGCGAGCGGACTCACATTTACTGCCGGGTTTTTTACAGGACCGTGTTGTTGGATGCATGATCGAGGTGATTTGCGCGATCCAGCTGAAGAATCAGATTCGGATCTCAGCCTCGTTTTTAGAGGATTCGCGGCGTTGCTTCGGATCTCCGCAGCGGGATTAGCCGGAAGAGATGAGAGGCGTCCGGCGACGGTCGGCATCGTTGAAGTAAAGAGCTAATGAAAGGATTTAGCGGAGGGGGAAAATTAGTGCTGATGCATATCTTAATACAGTGGTGAGTCGGCGGGAATGTATACAAATGGCGGGAAGGGGGAGGGGCTCGTTTGGTTATGAAAGTAATAATAAAACATAAAAAATGATATATTTTTTTCGTAATTAATTTTGACTAAAATTAAGATAAAATAAGAGGGTATTTTTATTTCAAATTACCTATATTAAATTCGCTCTATTGAATATTTTTTCCAAATAGTTTAAAGTTATTTCAAAATCTGGATTATTTAAAATTATTTAAATTAAAGGAGGGTGTATTGGTTTGGGATTTCGTTGGATTTTTTAAGACTTTTAAAGTTTGGAGGTATTAAATTCGTATTTTAAAAAGTCAATTAAAATCTTGGGGTATTCAACTTGGATTTTAAAAAGTCAATTAAAATCTATTAGGTATTCAATAGTTTATGGATTTTTAAAAATTTTAAAAGTTCATAGATATTTAAAGTTTCTCTTTAAAAAATACCAACCAATTCCAACTTTCAAAATCTTTCGTATGTAGGAGAGATTTCTACGGATTTATTTTAATCAACTAAATTATTTTTAAAACATAATAAAAACTTAAAAAAATATATATAATTAAATAAAAAGGACAAAATAATAAAAATAGAATTTCTTTTAATCAACTAAATTATTTTTAAAAAATAATAAAAGCTTAAAAAAATTATATAAAATTAAATAAAAAAGACAAAATAGAAAAATATATCTTTTTAAGAAAAAAATACTTTGAATAAGAAAAAAAAATATTATTTTAAATAAAAATTGCGGTTTAACTATAAATAAAATTTCCAAAAAATTAAAAATATTTTTTATGATAAAATTAATTAAAGATATATATTTTAAAAAATTTATAATATAAATAAAGATATAAATGATATATTAATATTTTTTTTAATAATTTGAATTAATTTTTTTATAAAAAATGTGTTTCATATAAGTTGTATCAATAAGTAATGCCTCAAAATTTATGAAAATTTATGTAAATCAATAAAAATGCATAATTCAAAAGCTTTTAAAGTTTATGAAAATTCGTATAAATGAATAACAAAAGTCAGTCAAACTCTCCAAAAACTCCGTAAATTTTCAAAATCCACGGATTTTTTAAAATCTATAAAAATCCAACAAAATCAAATTGAATACACCTAAATCTCATTATTTTAAAATACTTTAAATTGGTAATTCAAAATACTTAAAATTTATTTTAAGATACTAAAAATTATTTCAGATTACTTAAAAATATTTAAAAATATTTAAAATGTGTATAAAATTAAAATAATTACGATTTGTTAAATTTATCAATATTAAAAAAAAAAAGTAAATTATTTAACATTAAAATAAATTGATATATCTTGTGCAACACCTGAATACATTTAAAATACTAGAGCAATACGTATTATTTAGCCAACAAAATAATATTATTTGTTTAATAGTACTATAGTAGTACAATAATTTTTTAATTTACAACTATATATTTCATTTGTATTTTGTTTTTTATCATTTTTTTATTCAATTTACTTTTTTTATTTATAAAAATAGTTAAATTTTTTATTTAGGTTGTCGTAATTTGTTTGTAAATTACAAGTTAGTTGTTTATAAGTTATTTTTGAGTTTATAAGCTTTTAAAATTTATTTGTTAAATTTTTATAAAATTTAAATTGTTTAGTTTATATTTTTTTTTATTAAAAGTAAGAGGAAAGTTATTTTTTTAAGGAACTTATAAGTAATTAGGAATATCAAACAACTATTTTGGAGTAGAGAAGATGCTCAATACATAAACATATTATTAGTTTGAGGGTGAAACCCTAAAAAACTTAAATTTACGTTTAAATTAAACTAAAGCCAAAAACTATGTATTAATTATAAATAATCATTTTTTTACAAATTAATAAAAATCACAAATCAACCTTTTTTTTTAGTTTTTTATTTAATTTTTTTTGTAATATAATTTTTTAAATAATTATATTATTAATAATTAAAATAAATTTTAATATAAATATTTTAAATTAATATTTTATTTAGTATTTTTATACAATTTATGTTCTGTAATTTGTTTTAATGTAATTTTTTTATTTAATTAATATTTGATTTAGCATTTTTTATATTTATTATGTTTAAAATTTTAAATTGAAAAATAATAATTATTAGATATTTTTATATATAAACAAAAATTCTAAATTTATTATTTTGTTTATTTAATTATTATTTTCGTATATATTTTTTGGCAAGTTTTTTTATTTAACAAATTATTTAAGAGATTATACATTTTTAGTAAAAAAAATTATTATTGTGGATGAATATCAATATGAATAGTAAAGTGGAAACGAAGAGACATTGAAATATTGGCGAATGGACCCCCATGGCCCCAATTGAATTAGCCGAATGGACCCCAATTGAAAGTCCATGCCCACCCTCTCGAATTTTAGCGCCTTCTTATTTGGCCACGTGTGCGTCTTCAGATTCCATTTCCCGAATCTTCTCAAGGAAAAAAAAAATTCGTTACTATTTATTACGGAGTAAATTTTATTTTATTTTGCGGAGGTGATTTTAATTATTTGATCATGGAGAAATCGACATTTCCCCCCAGCTGTTCGTGGGGTTGATTAGCTTTGCCAGCGTTCGGGATCTCTCCGTAAGTATCTCGACGAATTCAGATTCAGTTTTTCCCCCAATATCAAGCGAATGATTAGCTAGTGTTTGGTTGAATTTTATATTGTAATGGTTGCTTCACGTTTAAGGAAACTACGCGAATTGCCGTTACTGTTTTTCATTCGCAAATCTCAATCTAGCACAGGACGAATCGGAGGATCATCAATTCTTTATTGTTTGTTGTTTGAACAGTGTTGTTGGGGGTGGTGGGGTGAGGAAGGCGGTTATTGCCTGCTTAAATTTGTACCTGGTCCAGTACTTGGAAGAGAATGAGATTCGTTCGGCGACGATATAATATATGGCGGTCGTAATGTTGATTTAGCAGTTATCTGTCACTGCTCAGTGATTGTTATTTTGTCAGCATTATTAGGGGCTGTGGGGTTCTTATGTTTTTTTACCTGGTACACTACTCGTAAGAGAATTAGATTCGTTCGGTATTGATACAATTTATGGAGGTGTTACTATTATTTCCCCTAATCTTGTTTCAGGAGTGGATATTGGTAGCATGCACTAAGTGTTTTCAGTTCTTACTAATTAAGTACTAGTATATTTTATGATGAAGAAGTTTTGGTTCATGTTTTCTTCTGATGAAAGGTTTTTCAAAATGTGTAGGTGTTTTATTTTGTTTGTAGTCAAGGTTTTCAAGAAGAGTCCAGAAATGAACTACCAACATTGGGACATCGTCGCACCATTTCCATTTAAAGAAAGTTTCATCGATATCTGGTGTCTGGCATTTTAAAGGGTGCGGTGGAATTCATTTAACCTGCTTGGGATGTAAATGTGTGGGGGTTATCTAGCCTCATTTGCGACTTAGGCTGTGTGGTGGCATATGGATGTTCTAGTTTTATATTCATGTGGACAGAATGCGCGACACTAGATTTTAGACATGGATGACTACATGGAACTTGATGCTCTTCTTCCCAGCTGGATAAGCAAAAGTCCAGCTGAAATGACAGAATCAAATTTGTTTATTATATCTTGCTTCATTGCCGGATTGATAGGAATATTGACTATTCTCTACACAGCGTTCCAGTGGAGAAGAAACATCAATTTAAGTTGGATGAAAGCCATAGCCAGGTCAAAGAAAAACCCAAAAACAAAGAACAAGGTTGCAGTGGCTCCTCATACTTGGGATCTGGAATTTGTTACTCGGGGTAAAAATTTAAACTGCTGTGTGTGCTTCATGTCTGTGTCACCCTCCCAAACCCTCAGCCCAATGGTACCTTTAGATAGTTTCGTGCACCGTTGCAGCATATGTGGCGCAGCTGCTCACTTGAGCTGCTCCTCTAATGCCCCCAAAGACTGTAAGTGCGTTTCAATGCTTGGGTATGATCACGTGGTGCATCAATGGGCAGTGAGATGGACAGAGGTAACAGACCAACCTGATGAATCTTCATTCTGCAGTTACTGTGAAGAGCCCTGTAGTGGTTCTTTTCTTGAGGGGTCCCCAATTTGGTGTTGCTTATGGTGTCAGAGATTGGTGCATGTCGACTGCCATGGTAGCATGTCTAGTGAAACTGGTGATGTTTGTGATTTGGGTCCTTATAGAAGGCTTGTCCTATCGCCCCTGTATGTTAAGCAATTGAACAGGAGTTCTTCTGGTGGATTTCTGAGCTCCATCACCCATGGAGCCAATGAGATTGCATCTTCTGTGCGTGCTACCATCAGAAGTCAGAGTAAGAAGCATAAGAATGGACGTGAAACCTCTGCTGATACAAGTAATAGTACTAATACGAGTGAGCCATCCACAGAAAGTTTTGCAGATACCAGTCCAAAAGTCAATGACTCTCCTAGAGTAGAAGAAAGCCGTAGTGGTGGTACAAATGCCGAGGAGGTGGATCGAAAACAAGGAAAAGCTAAAAAGGTGGAAAAGGCCCCAATTAAAAGGAGCTCATCGATTAATCAAAAGGACGAATTTCACATGAAACAGAAGTATGAACTGATTGATCTGCCTTTGGATGCAAGACCTCTACTTGTGTTTATCAACAAAAAGAGTGGAGCTCAACGGGGAGATACACTTAAGCAAAGGCTTAACATTCTTCTGAATCCTGTACAGGTTAGAGCTGTTATAACAGTAGTAGTTACTAATATAGGACAATAGAATTTGCATTATACAACATGACTGTAAAATTTTGTGTATTTTGGGGAAAATGCGATGCAATGATGAAATTGAAATGATATATATGTTCAGTATGGTTTTTAATTTAATAAAAATCATTCAAAATGTATGAAAATGTCGACTGCGACTATTAGTATTTGTGTTTTGTTTCTGATCACTACTACGGACTTAGGCTGTGAGTTACTCATTCAAAAATTGTGATATTTATGAAGCTTAAAGTAACAATGGCTCGAAAATTTTAACAGAAAATTGAAGAATACATTTGCTAGGATAGGAAGGATGAGTAGTAGCAACCATCTTAAATTCTTAATCTTTTAAGGCATTATCTGTCACACATTCATTTTATAAATTGAGTTTATTTTATTGTATGTGTATTGTTGATGATCACCACCAGTAATCCAGTATACTGTTGAGTGAGTCATTCAAATATTGAAATATACATGAATGACGTTATGCAAGATCAGGTCTCCCGAAAACTTTCCTATCAGTTGTAGTTTAAGAATTGAGAGGGTAGTATACGATAGCGGATACAAGGAGGGCAAGTACCATTTTTTTTAATGGAAATCAGATAGTTTTGCTCCCCCACCTCCACCCAACTTCAAATTCTGGGGCCACCACGGGTAGCATATGTTTGTCCTTAGCTGATTCCTTTGAGTGGGTTAAAGAATATATTGTTTTCATGTGATCATGTTTATGATGTTGCATATCTAAACATATTCTGGTGGTTATTAACTTGATAATTAGTATTGACCCCGAGGCCTTAGATGCATTTTTTATCTTCATATATTGACCTCCACCCCCCCACCCCCCTTTTTTTTTTTTTGATGATTTGTCTATTCTTATACCTGCTGGACTAAATTTTCTTTTATTTCATTTTCTGTAACTGAATAATTTTGTTGTAGGTTTTCGAGTTAAGCTCAACAGAGGGACCAGAAGTTGGACTTTACTTATTTCGAAGAGTGTCCCATTTCCGGATACTTGTTTGCGGAGGAGATGGTACTGTTGGATGGGTACTAGATACCATAGACAAGCAAAATTTTGTTTCTCCTCCACCAGTGGCCATTCTCCCTGCCGGAACCGGAAATGACTTGGCTCGAGTTCTTTCTTGGGGGGCTGGCCTGGGTTCTGTTGAGAGGCAAGGAGGCCTGTGCACACTTTTGGATCACATCGAACATGCTGCAGTTACTATTCTTGATCGGTGGAAGGTATCAATCTTAAACCAGCAGCGAAGACCACTTCAGTCTCCAAAATTTTTGAACAACTATCTTGGTACGTTTTAGACATTACTTCTGGACAATTTTTAATGGTATTCTGCCTAAAAAGACTTGCACTCATTCCACAAAATCATATCAAACAATTAATGATTACTTTTGACTGATAGGTTTATTTATGCTAAGAAATGCTTGTTGTAACTTCACAACTGACTTTGGTTTTTTATTATGAACAATGGCTGTTGCTGTAGGGGTTGGATGTGATGCAAAGGTTGCTTTAGAAATCCATAATCTGAGAGAAGAGAACCCAGAGAAGTTCTACAACCAGGTAGATGCATTTTTTCTCTTGAGTGGGTGGAGATGGCCTAAAAATAAATAGGCATTTAGGTTTTGCCAGCAGTTATGTATGAGTGCTGTTGACTGCATGCTCCTAGGTCATTGCAATGCTCTTTTGTTTTTTGTTTTTCATGAAAAACTGAAACACGCTCCTGGCAGTGGAACCTTGATATATTTGCAAAAAATTGATATATGTATGGTAATTAAATAAAACATTCTTCACCTGATAAAGCATCAGAGTTGGCTGCTGGCAAGGCCATATGCTTTTAATGCCGAGTTGGTAGATTAATAACATTTTGCCATCTCTAGAGCTGAAATAATTTGATGTATTGTTGCAGTTCATGAATAAAGTTCTATATGCAAGAGAAGGTGCTAAGAGTATGATGGATAGGACATTGGCTGACTTCCCTTGGCAAGTTCGGGTTGATGTTGATGGTGTTGAGATTGAGGTTCCTGAGGTATTTGTAAATCTTACTCATCTTCTTTCCTGGCGAAATTCTTTGAACCATTTTGTCTTTAGATGTTCACAATTCACTTTCTGAGTTTATTTTTAATTTGTGGTGTTAAGTGTGCAACTTCTTGCATTTTCCTTCTTGGCATTTACTCCATTGTGTAACATGTCTATAAGGTCAAAAACCAAACTGGTGTCGCTGTCTCACTGAAATTGTCATTGTGTAAATTGGTTTCAGGATGCAGAGGGTGTCCTTGTAGCTAATATAGGGAGCTATATGGGTGGTGTTGACTTGTGGCAGAATGAAGATGAGAGTTATGAAAATTTTGATCCTCAATCTATGCATGACAAAGTTCTTGAGGTAGTAAGCATCTCAGGGACATGGCATCTGGGGAAGCTGCAGGTAATGGGATCAACCTTTTGTCTGCGAGACTTTGATGATGGCGTAATCTTTTGCATGTGAAGATTATAGATTCAGTGGAAAACTCAAAATCTCATACCCTTATAGTTGGATAATCGTTTCAACTTTTTCTGGAAAACCTGTTTTCGAGTATCTAGGCATGGTTTATCTATGACTTAGTTCTGAATGGGAGGATGTGACATTCCATATGTGTTTATGGAATGCTTTTCATATGTTACTATTGGAGGATGTCAGGCCAAGAATATCAAATCAATATAACAAATCTTTTGCACTTGTTTAAATAAATTTCACTTATGAACTTCTAAACTTGAGTCGTTCAAAACTTTTCATGTAAGATCTTCATTCATTCCATATGCAACTAAAAGAGCTTACATGTGTGTGTTGTCCAGGTTGGACTATCCCGGGCACGTAGGCTTGCACAAGGGCAATTGGTTAAGATTCAGCTTTTAGCTGCTTTGCCAGTTCAAGTTGACGGAGAACCATGGTTGCAACAGCCTTGTACATTAACCATTACACATCATGGACAGGTCTCTCTCTCTTTCTGTTTGTATATATATGATAAAAAGAAACAAAAATTGAAAACGTTTATGGAAATCAACCCAGGTTTCTATTCTTCGTATGACAAGCTTAACCCCAAGACCTAAAATAAAACAATAAGCTGAATAAATATGATTAATGTATGTGTTTATTCTGGAATTTCTAAAGTACCGTAGAAATTCTTGTTTTATTCTTAATAGTTACAACGGTGTGTTCCTATTAATAAAATTTGAACGATAGCAACTTTTAGTCTCCCAGTGAGGTATATGGTTTCATCTCTTATACTTTTTAGTCCATCCACAGGCTTTCATGTTGAAGAGAGCTGCAGAGGAACCTCTTGGTCATGCAGCTGCAATTATTGCCGATGTCCTCGAAAATGCCGAAACCAGTCGTGTTATTAATGCAACGCAGAAACGAGCGCTGCTGCAAGAGATGGCTTTGAGGCTGTCTTAGGTTTTTCGTTTTCAGTTCAGATTTAAAACCATTTATAGTGATGAGCATATGGTCCATTTATGTCACCGTCTAATTAGTTACTGGTATCCTGCATTTTTCGTGCAATGTTTGCTACAAGGAAAGTCACGCTGATAGCTAAACATTATTCGTATACAAACTTGTGCACTTCGATGTTAGGCATTTTTTTTTGGCAGCAATACTATGATGGAGAATATATGTATATTGACTATATTCATCTCATTTGGAATACTTTTCCAACAAAGCATTTTTGGACTTTAGTGTGAATCTGTCTAAAATAAATTAGAATGAATTGAATTGGCTCTAACTTAATTAAATTGATTTTTGATTTTTATTTAAATTTGTGTAAATCCCTTAATTTTTATTACAGTAAAACTTTTATAAATTAATAATATTGAAATAAAAAATTATTAATTAAAGTAATAATTAATATAACTAAAAATTAATATTTTATTAATTAAATTTAGAAACAAATTATTAATTGAAGTAATAATTAATATAACTATAAATTAATATTTAATTAATTAAATGTAGAAACAAGATTTTCTCTTTATTAATTAAAGTAATAATTAATATAACTAAAAATTAATATTTGAGTATGACGAAGTATTACGACTAGCTTTTCCGGTGTGTGGTTTCAAAACAAGTCATTTTATTTTTTGAGTATGATGAAATATTACGACTAGCTTGTCCGTAGCTTTTCCGGTCACTGGTGTGGTTTCAAAACAAGTCATTTTATTTTATTAAAATTTTGAGTATGATGAAGTATTATGAATGAAAAAAATATCTATTTATACTTAATTTATTAAGTATCTCCAACACACCCCTTCTCAAAAAATAAGGGTCTTTTTTAGACAAAAAATAAAAGTGTCTTTTAGAGTTCTCCACAGCTCCTTTTCTATAATTTTTCATAGATTTCTAAAGCCTCCTTCTTAAAATAAGGGTCTTTTAGACACAAAATTAGTGTCTTTTAGAGTTCTCCACAGCTCCTTTTCTATAATTTTTCATAGATTTCTATTGTACTTTCACAATGACTTGAGATATTCTAAAAATAAGTGTCTTTTAGAGTTCTCCCTAACTCTTCTTCTATAATTTTCCATAGATTTCTAAAGATTTCTACTTTCACAATTAAGATGTTATACGATGACATTCAAGGGGAAGTATACAAGCTCCCAAAGGATCCGGACATTTTCAAATTGAAATCGATTTTAGGATCAATAATTCCAACCCACGTTTTAGGATCAAATCGAATTTAACTAAAACACCCGATCGAAAAAATATGTTTGCTTTCGGTTTGGACTTTTATAAGTTTTATTTAATAAGTCTTCAACCACAACAATGTACATACATACACCAGCAAATTAATGAGGCAAGAAAAGACTATTACTGATGATAACCACAAAGTTTTATTTACACCGAGGAGAAACAAAGTTTGGATACACAATGAACTTGATCGAAGATGGATCAATACTAACACGAGACTTTGTGTCTACAAGGATCGGAACCATACTCGGAATGTCTCCCATTTCGGTTAGCTGCAGTGGCTGTCCATTCAGCAACATTGTTCTGCTTCTAAGATCTCCGTTTTCCGGGGTCAAGTGATATTCCTCCCGGGATAATTTCTCGTCCGATGCTTGTTTCCCACCCACGAGACTGACCTCTTCAGATCGTCCACGAAAGACTTTTTACTGTTCCGAGCTTTATTTTTCTCAGACAGGTCAGCGTAGTTTTCCGACTGAACTTCAACATTGTACGTAGTTTGGTTGCTTAAGTTGATCAATAGAATGGTTATGCCCCCGACCTGAAAAAAACGATAACAGTTTTTTCTTTTTTCTTTCACATACGAAATACGAAATAACAAAAACATAGGGATCGAGTGTTATATATACTTGTTGCATTACCCTTTCTTTTGCACAATGAGCATAAACGCGTAAATATGGTGACGAGGTGATGTTAACCGAAAGCACGCCTTTTCCCATGAGTCGATGCCACAAAAGTGCACTGTAGTAATCAGGATTAGGGACGTATGTAGTTTTGTTTAGGAGCCCGTAATATCCACCGATCAATGTCTGCCTGCAATATACGCTAGTGTTATACTTAGCTGCCATCCCAAGTTGATCCAGATACCTACATTCCAGGCAAAGAGGGTATAAAACTTTTAGCCAACGAGAAAAGAAACGAACGAACAAAAAGAAAAAAACACGAGCAAAAATCTACTTTACGTTTTGCAAAAAAATATTTAGTGGAATTGATAGAAATTGCTGAACTCATCAAATATTTTTGACAAATGCATCCTTCAAAATTTTCTAAACATTACAAAATACAAATGAAACCCCATTTTTCTATCTTACATTTTACAATTGTAGTATGTATTTACCCGAAACCTCATGGGTAGTTTTTGTAATATCCCTAAACAGAAATTAATCTAACCTGTTCTTTTAGACTAAAAACAGATTAAATAGATGTGAATTAAATTATTATTTTTATAAAAATATTAATAATTTTTATGAATTGTTAAATATTTTTTAAAACATATTAATAATATTATAGCATTAACTAGAGTGTATACATGAAATTATTGATATAAATTATTTTTTATTTGTGCTGAACTGAAACGGTCTGAAAAGTTCTTAAGTGGCGAAAAGTTACCAAAAACCGTTGACAAATGTGTTGGATATGCCCCTAGCACCACTGTTATAGGCCCCTCCGGATTCGCCGACCCAGGCCGAAGCCCAAGGAGCGTTCGATTGAATAGTTGCAGAAATATTGCCGAATAAGAATGCTGCTCTATCCAAGTGATCGGGACTCAGGATTTTGTTCGTGATATTCGGGTCACTTCCTGTAACATGAATTCATAGAATGAAAAAAAAAACGAGAGAGAGGGAGAGGTTTAAATGAAAAAAAAAAATTAGTCGAGCTGCAAACTAAAGAGCACACCTGGCCCAAGCGTATACATATGATGCGATACGACATTGACGACTCGTGGGCCCGAGACTTGAAGAAGCTTGCCGAACCATACCTTGTCAAAGAACCCTCCTGGAGCCACCAGAGAAGTCAGTCGACGCTGTGAGTTTGTATACAGTTCATCAATCATAGCATCGAGTCGGATCGCGTCTTTTCCGTATTGTTCGGCCCCAACACTAGCACCGATCCCCTTGCCAGATAGCTCGTTTCCTGCCAAAAGCAAACGAAGAGTTCACTTTATCCATATTCACGTTCTGACATAAGAATTTGCTCGAGGGTTTATACCGAATTCCCAAGAGTCGACTTGGTATCCTTTGGATATGGTATAGTTGATGAAATCACGAGCATTGCTCGGATCCCATTCTCCTGCCCAAACCCCTCTCTGGATATGGCGTCTCCCGTGTAAAGCATTAATCCCGAATGTCAGTATAACTCTGCAAGGCCATAGCCAAGAAAATCAACGAGAGCTCTGCAAGAGCGATTATAACGAAAGAAGTCGGAATTAATTTACCCTGTCTTGTTGAAAAAGTCGTTCAGCTCGTCCCACCTCTTCATAGGTAAGCATCCCTTTGAAAACCCGAACAACCCACCCGTCTCCTTCTTAAACGGTATACAAGGAGACGATAATCTCCCCACGTCATAAATCACTTGGTCTTCCAACGAACCACCGACTCTAACTCTAAAACCCTTGAAAGCTAGTAAATAAACAAACGAGACATTTTTTAGAAAATGGAAGATAGTTTCATACATAGTTTCACAGTAAAATTATCATGAAAACTACACATCTCGTATCTTTTTTTATAATTTCAAAAACCAATTTTTTTTTCCTAGTTATCCCAAAACAAAATGTAGTGAGACATCACATATAACGTTGTCGGAATCGGGAACACGAACCTTTGACAGCATTGTTGAGCAAAGGGTGAGAAAGGTCCTAACAAAATAAACACAAAAAGAAACTATCAGTCGACCCGACCACAAGTTAAATGTCACCGGAAAAGCTGATGAAATTCTCACGAGATTTATGGCCGACGAAGAACCCCAAGGGCATCTGTTGTAGTTGCACTTGCTTTCAGGCCACCAGTCGATAGTGGCGCAAATGTAATTAGCATCCGTCTGAGCAGCACGCGTGCTCGTGTCGACGATAACGATCGCCTCTTCCGATATCTGTGCTGAGGCTGCAGAGAGAATGGCCAGGCAGATCAGAAGCAAGACCCGTGATCCCATCAATTGCAACTCGGCCAATTGATCAAATCAACTACAAATACAATAGATGGAGAATGGGTAGGTACATCGATTCACAATATTCACACATATAAATACCAAAAAAAAACAAAAAAAAAACAGTAGCTTCAAGAACACCTCCAACTACAACAATAAAGATCTGAACTTTACTCGGAAAAAAGCAAGAATCTCAAAGCCAATCAAATCTAATCTAAGCAAACAAAAAATTAATATATACTGTATATATATACTGACCTCAAAAATCATAAACCCTCCATTAATTACTTGATTCCAACTCAAACAGAGCATCCTATGTGCAGCTGCAGAAACTGATTTTTTTTTTTGTTTTTTTTAACACTTTTTTGTTGTGTGGGTGTGTGTCGGTGGGTGTAACAATTCAAGACACTGACTATATGAGTCAAGAATTATGAATTTGTTATTGGGTTTGTCTCATATTCTTGAAATTTAAGTGGGAATAAAGACTTAAAATTAATTAATTAAGTAATTGGTCAATTCGCAGCGGGTTTGGTAGTAAAACAGGGCTCATCATTAAACTTTTGCTGACGTAATTAAATTATTTCCAAAAAATTTAACTCCAATTATTTGCTGCTGTATGCATTCCACTTCTCATCATTAAACTTCTACTGACGTAATTAAATTATTTCCAAATTATTTAATGTCTTTTTCATTTAGGACGAAAGAATGTACCGTAATATCAAAAAGTTTCTGTAACATAAATCAAGTTAACAATACATCTCTTAATTTTTAAAAAATAAATACTCATTTTGAATTGATTTTTCTGGTAGATGACATCAGATTATTGATAGGTATAACAATAATCAAAATAAATGACGTAATCAAAATCCTAGTGATTTATCAACTTCATATATGATCCCAAATGTCGACAACATTATCGGATCCTACATATATTTATAAGAATCCCTACATTATTTGCAAGGAAACATGCTTGGTAAAATCAGCTACTCTTAATGACGCACTATACAGTGGTACACCCGACAAAAATCGCGCATATAAGAAATCGATGCCATAGAAACCTACTTCTCTGTTCAGGAAATTTCTTGCAAGGAAGGCTCCTTTTTGTCTATCGAGATGTTAGTCGATTTATGATGTTCTCTCAGAAATTCTACAGCCATGAAAGTGAGAGCTGATGCTGGAATATACCACATAAGTCTTGGGACGCCACCGCTGAACATCCCTTTTACGCCTTCAGTATACCACACCTTACAAAGAGCATCCAACCATCCATTATACCTGTCAAGAGAGAAAACAAAAATAAAACTTAAAGAAATTCTATTGCTACAGTCGAGTCATGAATAAATCAGTAAATGAGACAGCACGATTACCATATTCATGGTTGATAAATTATAGTAGTAATTCTCTAGTAACACTTGTTAACCAAAATAAATTACCAATTAGTGAAATGAAAAAGAATATCAAAAGAAACAGTTGCCTTGTTTTCTGAAATGAAGACTGAGTACTTTGCGAAAATGTGTTTTCTATATTAGCATGAAGTTAAAAAAGTGTTCATACCTAGTGCCTGTCCCTTGTACTTGCAATCTCGTTTTCACAACATCCAGTGGAGTAGTGAGATACGCACTCAGACCTTGGAGAGAAAATATATAAGGATATAAGCTCAAGAATTAGGTCAGTTAGTTTCTATAATTATAAAAACAATGTAGCTCAAAGAGAAACACATATACCGCCAGCTAGCCCTCCTAATAAAAGACCCTCAAAAGTACTATGCATACGGAAATTTGAATCCGGGAAGAATTTGTTATTCCCATACTGTGCAACGTTCTTAAAAGCTTCATAGAAAGTAACCTGCAATGTTTGAACAAGATACAGTTGAATAATTGTGTTAAAGATAATATATATACCAAGTTAAGTTAAAACTGACAATTAGATCTTGCAGATTATTCACTGATAATATTATACAAAAGAGTCCGTCACTTTGTCAATTTGTTAACAATAGTTGATGAGGACAAGGCTTAGCCTAATATTTCAACAGGACTTTGCAATCTTCAATGTACATTAGAAGAAACATTAAACACTGAATACTCAATATTCTGATATTATGTAAGAATCACCTACGATTGAAATTGTGATAACTGATAAGGATCTAATTTAACTGATTAATTACCATACAAATAGATATTGTCCAGCTTCAATTACTAACAATTAGCAAAGAGATAGTGAAAAAAAAAAATTAAATACTTATTGGAATCAAATCGGAATATACAATACCATAAGGCCAGCAAACGGCACATCTCTTGCAAGTGTGGACCAGTATCTGCAACAAGGTACACTATACATAAAAATACTAAATCTTCAAGATAATATGAAAGGTAAAAATAACATTTTTTGTATGAATAAAATTCAGTAGACCCTTCTTTAAAAGTTACAATAGCGTAAAAAGATAATGTACAGCTGAATACATATTCACATTACAAAATTACTTGGTAGTTCTAATGGATAGTTTTGGGGAAAGATGTCCAAGACATTCCATGTCAGGAAAATTCTAATGGAACAACGTTATTAATTTCGGAGTTAAACGATTTTTCGTAGCTTTCTATCCCAATATAAGAATCCAAATTTTGACATATGGCGTATAACATCTAACAAAAAATCAAAATATTTTAAATTAAAACATTATACCCTGCATACAGTCCCTTCAGCCCTTGTTCTTTCCATATTGAACATCCAGCCTGAAACATTCCAGAATAGTAGCCATACATGTGGGTCCCATGCTTCATATGAGCCCCTTCTCTTGCCACTACAGAAGTCCAGTACTTCTTGGAGCCTTGAACCTGCATCCGTTGCTTCATCACTTCACAAGGAACATATACAACAGAGCCAAGTGTATCACCTGAAGTACAGCATACACAAAACCACATGCAAAATACATTAGAGTCACACAAGACAAGATCCAGTCTACATTGTCAGAACCAGAAAATCACCTATCCCTCCAGATATGAAATGTGCCCAGTGACTGCTAACGTTAGGGTATGACTCGTCCATCCATTTCTTGGTGGATTCGATTACTCCAAAATAAGTAGCTCCGGTAGCAAGAGATCCCATCACTCCCGGCGCTATCCCTCTGTAAAAGCCTATCGAACAATCACCATCATAACTGAGAGCACATATCTAGAAGAAAATACAAAATGCCTTTCCCGACACGAAAAGCGAAAGTAGATTATTTACCAGCCAAGCCATCCGTAGTCCAAACAGCTCGCACCAATTGTGCAGCACTGCTCTGATTCTACAAGCAACAATAATTAGAGGCACGTAAATCAATTTACATTAAAAACACATGGGATTCAGGAAAGAAACCTTGCACCCGTTGAAAATGGCGTGTGTTTGAATTCGGGTTTTAATGGTATCCACGGGGTGCATCACTCCTTCGCCGAATGCTCCCGCCATTGCACCCCACAAAAATTCCCTCCACACTACAAGAAAAAATTGCGCGAATAAATATTAATTTTAAAACCCCCAATTAAATTTCAAAAATTAATCAATAATCGACCAAATGCGAACGAGCTCTACCGAAGAACTGGTTGTTTGAGGGGCCGAGAACATTAGTTTTTGTCCCTGCGTGATCGAAAGCCATGGATGCGTTGAGCTCTGGTCTAGGGTTTTGCGATATTCGTGCTCAGTCTGGGAAGGGAGAGAAGGTTGAAGAAGGCGGGTGCTTCCTTTCCAAGAATAGTACCCGGCCTTTATACCGCGGCGTGCACGGGTAAAACGATGTCGTTTGGTTACAACCTTATAAAAATACTACCGTAATTAGTACGGAGTAATTTTGTAAAATGTTGGAAAAACAATTGTAAAAATTGTACTAGTCACTACCAAACAATTGTAAACAATTTCCAACCTTTTTAAATGTACTCATTTATGCTAAATCGAATTTATCCAATTTTGAATGTATTTTAAATGTTTTATTATATTTTTTCAATTAAAAAATTATCCACACTTTTTGTAGACGTCATACAAAAAAATATAAACATTTTACGTTTCTTTTGTTTTAATATACAATTATTTATATTTTTTCATCTATTTTAAAACATTACTCACACTTATATTGAATTTAATCATTAAAATATAATTTTATTTATTATACTTTGATTAAAGGGAAAAATGGCAATAAGACCATTTTTTAACATTTTTTCGGCAATAAGGCTTTCGAGAAATTACGCGTGTCAATTAGGCCACCTAAAATGTGTAAAGACCACGTTACCCTTTCTTAAAAAAAGTAATACGCGCTCATTCTCCACACCCCAAATGCACCGAACCCGTTTTCCATCCTCCTCGAAGAAATTGTTGACGACGATGATGTCGTCCCCTCGGGCGATCAGCTTGTACACCCGTCGTCGTGTTGGGCCGGGTAGCGGTGTTCCGGGGCAAGGCGGTAGTTGAAGGAGACGACCACAGCGGGGACGGCGGGGATTCCCGGATCTCGGAGGCCCAGCATTGGAAACCACCGGATTTCTCCGCCTCCTATGACCCCCTTTCTTCGTACTCCGTCATCAACACATGGGAACTCATGAAAGGCCTCGACGACGAGGAGTTGCGATTCCAATTCCACATGGTTGAAAAAATTGGCAGGGGAAAGGAGATCGACGAAATCAAGATGCTGAAGTCGTACGAGCTCTTCGAGCACCTCGAATCCTAGCCGATGTGGATGCATTTGTCAGAGGAGTCGTTGCTGGCGAAGATGGACTCCAAAGTCGTGTCGAGTTATCGGAAGCCATTGATGTGCAGACAAGTTGTTTGTGAAAATGCCTCATACAGTTCGAAACCCGGAAAACCCGGATGAGATGAGCAAATTCCAAAATAGAAAGTTGAAGAAGATTGAGGTATGTGCATTGGTAGAGAAGCTAGTGAATTTCAGTTCAACTTTTGTTTTTTAAGTAAATGTTTGAATTGTCGAGTCTTTGGTTTGTATGATTTTTCTACTGTGTAGGAGGAGAAGGAACAAGAAATCCGTCTATCGAAAAGCATCGAGACATTGGAGTGAGTACATTGCCCTTTTTTAGCTCTGTTCGCATTCCAAATGTATACATTTAACGGGCGCTTTTACGTTCGTGTTTCAGGAAGTACAGAATTTACAATGATGTTTATTCGCTTATGTGGTCTTCAAGGAACTTGAGAGTGTCGGGGGAGGCGTCGTGGAAGCTTTGATTTTTTGGCCTGATATCAATAAACTCATAGCATGTAAATACTATGTGTGTGTGTATAAGTGGGAAATGTGTGTGAGAGTTTGGTGGTGTAGGAACAGATGTATTATGTGTATTGTTTTTCTCAATAATACAAGTTAATTAATGACACAATATATGTTGTTTTTCACAATGTTTTCTTTCTTTTTCATGTGTTCTCCATGGGCAACTTTACTTTATTGCCGAGACAATAATGCCTGGGAAGCACTGAATGTCATATTTTAACACTGAATGTCATAAAAACACACTACACTGAATGTCATAATTTAACACTGAATGCCCCATTTTTACACTGAAGCATAATAACACTGAATGACAGATTTTCACACTGAATGTTATAAAATTACACTGAATAACAAAATACTGAATTTCATATTTTAACATTGAATGAGATATTTTAACACTGAACATACTGAATGTCATATTTTAACACTGAATGACATATTTTAACACTGAACACACTGAATGTCATATCTTAACAGTGAATGTCATATTTTAACACTGAATGACATACTTTAACACTGAACATACTGAATGTCATATTTTAACACACTGAATGACATATTTTAACACTGAACATACTGAATGTCATATTTTAACACTGAATAACATATTTTAACACTGGACACACTGAATTTCATATTTTAACAGTGAATGACATATTTTAACACTGAATGACATATTTTAACACTAAACACACTGAATGTCATATTTAACACTGAATGACCTATTTTAACACTGAACACACTGAATGACATATTTTAACACTGAATGTCATATTTTAACACTGAATGTCATATTTTAACACTGAACATACTGAATGTCATATTTTAACACACTGAATGTCATATTTTAACACTGAATAAGAATGAAACACTGAATAAGGATGAAACACACTGAATAGAAATGAAAAACACTGAATGTCACATGAATACACTATTTGATTAAAAATACACTGAACAGGACTGAAACACACTGAATAAGACTTAAAATACAAATTAATGAAAGCCAACACACACTGAATATGACTAAAAGACACTGAATATCCCATTTTCACACTGAATAGCATAAAAAGACTATGAATATATTCCATTTTTACATATACACATTTGAGTTCCAACGCAAGGTCTCGAGCCACGAGTTCAACACCATGTCACTGTTGTTGGAATAGGTGACCGGCGAGCCAACGGTTGGCCGAGCGGTTAACCGTATTCCGTTATATAATGGTTTATTTCGTTAATTAATGAAACCTATAGTAATGGCATATACTATATCTGCTCCCAATGTTGAATCATAGATATAGTCCTGTACAGTTACACATGTTGTATGAATTCGGTTTTGTGGAAACCGAGAGATAATTCTGTTAGCGCAACGTAACTGGTCAAACTCAGTTCCTAGTCGATGGGTTACGCCAATAACAAGGATACCCGGCCTTTCCCCCTTGAGACTAGCACTTAGTGTATGTGGGCTAATCTCGAGCCTCGATGTTTGGACATCGACATACTTGAGTGGGTGCTCACTGTTGATGAGTTCACTGAACCCCCTCTCCCTGGAATCTCTAAGTGGTTATCACTGATCGAGTAGAGAATTCCATAATATAGTTGTACACAATTAATCCTTAAGACCCAGACATCACCGTGACTTCATCAGAGGACTAGCTGTATCGTAACGTGTCTCTGATTCCCTGGAAAGGGAGTAAGTCGAAAAAGGAGACAATGTTCATGCAGTTCAAAATCTGATGTGAAGTCTGTGCATGGTAGTAGGGGATCTGATCGCTTGATATAGATCATGGATGTCCTGTGTGTTCTGATGGTTCGTAGTCCCGGAATCTCTGGCCAGAGTTGAATAGTGAGGTGATTAGAGAAATGTGTTTCTCTGAATCAATCACGACTGGATTTTACGAAACCTAGAACGTACGCACAGTTATCAAACTCAACAAGAGATCTCGATTAACCAATATCTCTAGTTTGATCGGGACATATGTATCGGAGGGATCGTACTGTACGCTAACTATATTACAAGGTTCTTGCAGGCACTTCATTTGTATCTAGGGAATTAGTGAAGCGTGGCTGCTAGACGCTCATCACTGATTCGTTGGGCACCGACTTGTTCGGAGATTAAATAATATGATTATTAATCTAAAACTCTTGGGAGTAGTTGAAATAAGAACAATATGTTGTTCGAATCACAATATGTTGTGAGCCCACGGCTAGTTATACACCTGAACCATTGAGGGTCACATTCTCGTGTAAACCGATCCTTGAATACGATCATGTATTAATTAACTGTTAATTAAGTACATATAGTCGGAGGTCAATATGATTGAATCCGAGATTCATAATTGTGATTATGAGTTGGAAATAATAATGAGCTAAAGAAAACGGACACGATGGTGTACAGTTTCTATTTTGGGAAATTTCCCGATTTAGCAGTACCCCTGAAATGGGCTTTCCGATTTTGTGAAATTGGAAATTTTTATTTTTGTCTCATATTGATGAGAAAATTAAAACGAGAAAGAAAATATAATCGTTATATTTTTCGGAGATGAAATTGATTGTCAATTTTGGAGAAACGTAATGACGGCTAATGTATTGGGCCGGCTAGGGTTAATGGATCCGATCCATTAGGGTTTGAGCCCAATAGGCTCCTTTCTTCACCTATAAAAGGAGCTCTATAGGCATGAGAATAAACACACCAAAGTGAAGAGCTCAAAACCCTAGCCTCACTTTCTCTCCTCTCTCCCTCTCGTCCGCCCCCTCGGCCCCTCTCTCGGAGGACCGCCGACAACCGGAGCCGCCGCCCGCCGCCGCCTAGTGCCGCCGCCGACAGCCGCCTCCCCTCGCCGGAATCCGATTCCGACACCGTTTTTCCGGCCCGTTTTTCCCGTCGTATTCTCCCTTACGTGTTTCTAGTGCAATACGTAAGTTGGATTACCTATACGAGGTGAAACCTGATTAGACGAGAGACGCCGAAGGAACGCCCGAGCACAGCCCGAGTCGCGCCCGTGCGCTCCAGCCGTGACACACGAGTCCAGCCGAGAGCCCCGCCACTCGCCCGGCTCTCCCCGCACACGACCCGTGCCGTCCCCGCGTCGCATCCGCGCGACTTCCGACGAACCTCGTTTCGTCCGATGAATCCCTGAGGTACTTACGATTAAATTTAGATTTAATTGTTTGCGTTAAATGTTTGCGCTATGTACTGTTAATGTTTGCGCTATGGGATTTTTAATTGATATAGAAAAAAATTAATTGTGATTAATTTAAATGTCAATTAAATTCAAATTGATTCGAATTAAATAATATGATTATCTTAATTGTCAATTTGACGCAAACTGATTATGTGGACATGTTTACGTAATTAATTATATATGTGTAATAAATTAATTTGATTAATTTAATTGCACAATTCAAGTTGATTAGAATTAAATAATATGATTATGTTAATTGTCAATCTGATGCAAATTAATTATGTGCGGATGTTTACATAAACTCGATTAGAATTAAATAATAAGATTATGTTAATTGTCAATTTGACGCAAATTAATTATGTCTGTATGTTTACGTAATTAATTGTAATATATTAATATGATTAATATAATTGCGCAATAAGTAATATATTAATATGATTAATATAATTGCGCTAGAAGTAATTATTTTATATGATAAATTTAATTGCGCTAGAAACAATTAATTTATATGATAAATTTAATTGCGCTAGATTTAATTTATGTAGTATGGGATGCATGAATTAAATATTTAATTATTTGATAATTAAATTAAATGGTGAATTATTGATTCTATTAGATTTGAATTAAATCAATTAATGCATGTAATATTGAAAATGGGATTTTCAATAAAATAAAATAAAATAATGTAAAATGTTTACATTAATGAAAAACGGTTTTTCATAAAAATTTTTGTTTTCCGCTGCGTATACATGCACGATCCCCAACAGTGGTATCAGAGCGAGGTTCTGAAATTGATTAATTGTCTATGAATATAATCGCCTAAAGCATGCTGTTTGTTGAATTGATTGATTTAATGTTGTTTAATTGGGACTTAGTTGTTTCTATTAAGATATTTATTTTTATCTAATAGATCCAAACAATGCCTAATTTGTTATCAAGTAACAATTCAATGTCGAACATGAATGCACCTCGGGGAGTGATTCATCTAGACTCGTTTTTGTTAAAACAAATTAGTGACATCGAGCCATATGATGGCATGATTCGATGGTCTGCTCGGCTCCCCCATTTATGGGAGATAGGGTCGCTCGCATGATGAATCGCTGGTTAGAAACCTCGAGTTTCACTTACGAGACATCACGTTTTGATTATTAAGATATTAATAAATTGAAATAGAAAGGAAGTATCAATATTTAATTTAGTGAAATTATTTATTGACCAATTAAATAATTGATTTAAATATTCGATCAACAAGGTGATAGATTAATTATTTGATTTAATTGTTAAATCAAGTTAATTAATAGAGCACCATTTAATTTGCATACCTCGTTTTAATTGTGATTAAATGCTATGTGAATTATGTGAGATATATATATTGTGATATATGTTATGATCGTATGTGCTCGTTAGGATGACCTATAGAGGACATAGTTGTTAAGAATCAACAATCGATCACTCACTTCATTCTCTCCTGAGAATGTATAACGATTATTCTGATGAGATAACCAATCCTATACTCCTCCATTCTCTCCCGAGAATGTATATCAAGCCTTAAAGGAGAACCGATGTGTCGTTCTTTCTCCTTTCCTTCTACCGACAATAAATTATGTGAAAGCCACTTACATGTAGTATGGTATGCCGTGTTAGCGGGGAGTACTGCTTGTGAGTTAAGCTGTAATTTATTGACATAAGATGGAGAGGTGTTAGCTACGATTCTTTTAAATGTGTGTGGTCGGATAGATTAACTATGGGCTTACACATGTTTACTGGAGTCCAACTTTCACTTCTCAGATCGGTAGGTCGGTCTTGACACATGGTTGACTTTGAAGGGTACGATTAACGTAGTTCATTGTCATGGTGAGGAAAAGTAATCTTTAGGGTCACATAGAGATGTGATTGAAAATGTTTCTACCTTTAGGTGAATGTAATCGGGCTAGATTAACTACGGGTTATATTCACGCTATTGGACCTAAAGCCCAACTAAGGAAAAATAAGTTTTCCCGTCTGTCTGCTAGAGGATAGCGGAATTCGAAAAATTTAGTGGGAGACAATTAAATGATAAAGACCAAACATTTAATTGTAATCATTAATAACGAATTATCTCAATGTTAATCTTCTTAATATTTCTCAGTAATATTCTCTAAGATATCCCGTAACATCGATACTCGACCAATCCAAACTCACTGGCCCAAACCATTTGAATTGGAATCTCAATCTTGTGATTTAAAATGATGAGTGCCTCTATGTACTTGAGAATAGATTATTTGATAATCTCACTCAACCTTTGACTGCTGAGGAATGCCACTTATGAGAAGTGGATTTCTAGTTCTTATGAATCGTTCATTATGAACTACAACATGAACAAAGCTCGATCCTTCAATGGATAAGTTGTTCAAGATGTTGATCAAAGAGTCAACCATCAATACGAGAAATTTGTTCTCATTATTGCTTCTTCATGAAAGAAGTGTTCTTCTTGAAGAAAATGACGGAAATGGTTTCCGGTCTAAGTGTAAAGATGGATAAAGGTGATACTAGAAGGGCGACTAAGAACAAGGTCAACAAATGAGTTGATGACGCTTGCCATCGTTGTGTGAATAAAGGCCATAGGGCCATAACTGCTAAAATACCTTGGGCAGAAACGTTCTGACAAAGGTTCGTATTGGGTTGTAGTTATTCTATTGTTTTGAACAATTGATTATTTGTTTCGTCTAAATTTAGAAACCTGCTATTAATAGAAATGTTCTATTATTAGATCTTACTTCTATATTTGATATAGAAGATAAAGGTTTTAATTTTGTTTTGGAAATCCGATTTCCTTTATACAAAAGAAAGCAAATATGATTTGCTAAAGACGATAAACAAATAAACAAGAATGAACTAAACCCAAATATCAGCAATGGATAGAAGTCAAAACCCCGCACAACTTTAGCACGCTAGTTGAGTGTGTTGAAGATCTATTGGATTTGATCCAAACGGAGATGTGTGATCCACTAATGTGTTACTGGTGGGGGTGGTTTTCAACTACCAAATGTACTTATGAAGTACACGTCTCTAATTTTGAAGTGTTCAATAATTTTAGACATCAAAGTAGGAAACCAACTTGGTTGCTATATTACGATATGATCGTGGTAATAAATATTTAAGCACCAAGCTTATTGACTATATAAAAGAGAATACGATTCTCTGGCAATGGACTCCGTCTGGAACTCCTTAATTGTATTGAGTGTCCGAATGATGGAATCAAACTTTGTTGGACATGGTTCGATCCACAAAGGGGTTCACCAAATTGTCGACGAAACTGTAAAAGTCCTGCACTTTTGACAGTCGTCCATTTGCTGAATAGTGTTACCACCAAAGCAGTTAAAACCACACCATATGAACTTGGGCACTCCCGTATCCTGCTTGCATGAAGCAGTGGCTAGTGGGAGATAAGTTGGATAGTAGATCCAGCTTGTGCCATTTTGTGGGGTATCCTGAACATTCACAAGGATACCTGTTCTACTATATTTCTAAAACAAAATGTTTGTCTAAAGGAATGTTGCCTTCTTAGCGAAGAAGTTTCTATTTGATAGAAAAGGCAATATAGTAAATCTCGAAATAGTTCGAGAATATGAACCACACTATGAAGTTCAAACACAAGTACTTGGAGATGAACCAATTCAACAAACCACTAATATACCTCTTCATCTATCGGTTCGTAAATCCGAAAGTGTTCGGAAGGTACCTGGTAGACGGTTCCAACTTGATAATGATCAAGATAAAGTTGACGATGGATATGATCCAATAAACTTCAACTGGTTCGTATTAGATATGAATATGGGACATTGGCTTATTGCCATGAAATTCATAATGGACTGTATGTACTCCAACAAGGTTTGACCTTGGTAGATCCACCAAAGGGAATCGTTCCCAAAGGCTGCATATTGATCTATTAATTATGACGTGAGAGTATATATATAGAAAGGTGTGACCTTTAAAGCAAGGATGATGGCGAAAGAAGTTACTCAAAGACAATGTGTTGTTTATGAGGCAATCTTTCCATCAATCGCTATGCTTGAGTCCATTACAATTTTGCTGGCCATTTCTGCATAGTACGACTGTGAGATATGGAAAATAGATATGAGGTCTACTTTCCTTAAATGTGATATTATGGAAGAGTTGTAGCGCAGCCGGAAGGCTTCATATCTTCTGGAAAGGAGCAAAAGGTTTGCATACTCCAGCGATCCATTTATGGATTGAAACGAGCATCCCTAAAATGGAACATGTGTTTTAAATACAATAGTCAAAGCGTTGACTTGGTATAAAACTTAAAGGTACCTTGTATTCAAGAAGGTTAGTGGGAGCGCAGTGAAATTTAAGTGTTGTACGTTGATGACATACTAATCATAGGGATGATTGAGTGATGTTGCAGTCAACGAAAGCACGGTTATCCACACGTTTCTCGAATAAAGGATTTGAGGAGAGGCATCCTACGTATTGTGATACGTCACTATAGATTTAGATCTAGAAGGATGCAAAATCTTCTCAATCCTTGTACATAGAAACTGTTTCTGAAATGGTTTAGCGTGGAAGAATCCTGAAGAGATTCTTGCCAATGTCCCATGGGGTTCATCTCTCGCAATTCGTGTGACTGTAATGTTGATGGAATTCGAGGAGATGAAATGGACAACACATATATCTCCGCACTAGGGAGCATTATGTATGGCATGCTGTGTACTAGACGTGATATTATAAATGTTGTGAGTGTCACAAGTGAATATCAGTCGAACCCAAGACCGGCTTATTTGAAGTCGTGAAGGACGAAATCCTTGAGCACTAGCAATCAAAAGCATTAAGGAATTGTTCTTAGTCTATGGGAGGTCCGAGTTGAATTTAGAGGTACTTACGAACTCTAGTTTTCAACCGGATGTGGATGACTAAAAGTCGATATCGGGATTCATATTCGAGCTTAGAGGTGGTGTCGTATGCTGGAATGGTTCCTGCAACGACTAATGATTCTACCACGAGAACCTGAATATGTTGCAGCATCT
Organism: Euphrasia confusa; assembly: GCA_954870475.1. Classification (NCBI taxonomy): domain Eukaryota; kingdom Viridiplantae; phylum Streptophyta; class Magnoliopsida; order Lamiales; family Orobanchaceae; genus Euphrasia; species Euphrasia confusa. Next base: position 40,626,208 of record OX940956.1, on the reverse strand, counting down.
AAAGCTGTAAAAGAGACTATTTTGGACACGGAACTTTATCCAAATGTTGGTTATAATTCCGGACGCAAATAATCAAGTAACTTGTACTGTGATTATACGGTGTCCTGTAGCGAATGCTAAGGAACCGAGATCTCATCAGAAGTCCAAACATGTACTTGAGAGAATATCATGTGATCTAAGAGATCAATGACAGAGGTGACGTCTGAGTCGAGAGTGTCACTTCGGAAGATAACTTTGTAGATCCCTGTACTAGGCCTTTATCTGAATATGTCCGCGAGAAACATCGAGGGTCGATGGGACTAAGATTCATGGATAGTTGGCTCTAGGTCAAGTGGGAGATTGTTGGAATAGGTGACCGGCGAGCCAACGGTTGGCCGAGCGGTTAACCGTATTCCGTTATATAATGGTTTATTTCGTTAATTAATGAAACCTATAGTAATGGCATATACTATATCTGCTCCCAATGTTGAATCATAGATATAGTCCTGTACAGTTACACATGTTGTATGAATTCGGTTTTGTGGAAACCGAGAGATAATTCTGTTAGCGCAACGTAACTGGTCAAACTCAGTTCCTAGTCGATGGGTTACGCCAATAACAAGGATACCCGGCCTTTCCCCCTTGAGACTAGCACTTAGTGTATGTGGGCTAATCTCGAGCCTCGATGTTTGGACATCGACATACTTGAGTGGGTGCTCACTGTTGATGAGTTCACTGAACCCCCTCTCCCTGGAATCTCTAAGTGGTTATCACTGATCGAGTAGAGAATTCCATAATATAGTTGTACACAATTAATCCTTAAGACCCAGACATCACCGTGACTTCATCAGAGGACTAGCTGTATCGTAACGTGTCTCTGATTCCCTGGAAAGGGAGTAAGTCGAAAAAGGAGACAATGTTCATGCAGTTCAAAATCTGATGTGAAGTCTGTGCATGGTAGTAGGGGATCTGATCGCTTGATATAGATCATGGATGTCCTGTGTGTTCTGATGGTTCGTAGTCCCGGAATCTCTGGCCAGAGTTGAATAGTGAGGTGATTAGAGAAATGTGTTTCTCTGAATCAATCACGACTGGATTTTACGAAACCTAGAACGTACGCACAGTTATCAAACTCAACAAGAGATCTCGATTAACCAATATCTCTAGTTTGATCGGGACATATGTATCGGAGGGATCGTACTGTACGCTAACTATATTACAAGGTTCTTGCAGGCACTTCATTTGTATCTAGGGAATTAGTGAAGCGTGGCTGCTAGACGCTCATCACTGATTCGTTGGGCACCGACTTGTTCGGAGATTAAATAATATGATTATTAATCTAAAACTCTTGGGAGTAGTTGAAATAAGAACAATATGTTGTTCGAATCACAATATGTTGTGAGCCCACGGCTAGTTATACACCTGAACCATTGAGGGTCACATTCTCGTGTAAACCGATCCTTGAATACGATCATGTATTAATTAACTGTTAATTAAGTACATATAGTCGGAGGTCAATATGATTGAATCCGAGATTCATAATTGTGATTATGAGTTGGAAATAATAATGAGCTAAAGAAAACGGACACGATGGTGTACAGTTTCTATTTTGGGAAATTTCCCGATTTAGCAGTACCCCTGAAATGGGCTTTCCGATTTTGTGAAATTGGAAATTTTTATTTTTGTCTCATATTGATGAGAAAATTAAAACGAGAAAGAAAATATAATCGTTATATTTTTCGGAGATGAAATTGATTGTCAATTTTGGAGAAACGTAATGACGGCTAATGTATTGGGCCGGCTAGGGTTAATGGATCCGATCCATTAGGGTTTGAGCCCAATAGGCTCCTTTCTTCACCTATAAAAGGAGCTCTATAGGCATGAGAATAAACACACCAAAGTGAAGAGCTCAAAACCCTAGCCTCACTTTCTCTCCTCTCTCCCTCTCGTCCGCCCCCTCGGCCCCTCTCTCGGAGGACCGCCGACAACCGGAGCCGCCGCCCGCCGCCGCCTAGTGCCGCCGCCGACAGCCGCCTCCCCTCGCCGGAATCCGATTCCGACACCGTTTTTCCGGCCCGTTTTTCCCGTCGTATTCTCCCTTACGTGTTTCTAGTGCAATACGTAAGTTGGATTACCTATACGAGGTGAAACCTGATTAGACGAGAGACGCCGAAGGAACGCCCGAGCACAGCCCGAGTCGCGCCCGTGCGCTCCAGCCGTGACACACGAGTCCAGCCGAGAGCCCCGCCACTCGCCCGGCTCTCCCCGCACACGACCCGTGCCGTCCCCGCGTCGCATCCGCGCGACTTCCGACGAACCTCGTTTCGTCCGATGAATCCCTGAGGTACTTACGATTAAATTTAGATTTAATTGTTTGCGTTAAATGTTTGCGCTATGTACTGTTAATGTTTGCGCTATGGGATTTTTAATTGATATAGAAAAAAATTAATTGTGATTAATTTAAATGTCAATTAAATTCAAATTGATTCGAATTAAATAATATGATTATCTTAATTGTCAATTTGACGCAAACTGATTATGTGGACATGTTTACGTAATTAATTATATATGTGTAATAAATTAATTTGATTAATTTAATTGCACAATTCAAGTTGATTAGAATTAAATAATATGATTATGTTAATTGTCAATCTGATGCAAATTAATTATGTGCGGATGTTTACATAAACTCGATTAGAATTAAATAATAAGATTATGTTAATTGTCAATTTGACGCAAATTAATTATGTCTGTATGTTTACGTAATTAATTGTAATATATTAATATGATTAATATAATTGCGCAATAAGTAATATATTAATATGATTAATATAATTGCGCTAGAAGTAATTATTTTATATGATAAATTTAATTGCGCTAGAAACAATTAATTTATATGATAAATTTAATTGCGCTAGATTTAATTTATGTAGTATGGGATGCATGAATTAAATATTTAATTATTTGATAATTAAATTAAATGGTGAATTATTGATTCTATTAGATTTGAATTAAATCAATTAATGCATGTAATATTGAAAATGGGATTTTCAATAAAATAAAATAAAATAATGTAAAATGTTTACATTAATGAAAAACGGTTTTTCATAAAAATTTTTGTTTTCCGCTGCGTATACATGCACGATCCCCAACAACTGTTTCGTGCGTTGACTGGATATCTGCCAACACCTTGATTTGAGTTGAGCTGCATCATATATAAACATTTTTAAAAATACAAACTTAAACGTGTAGAATGAAAATTTACAATGAACCAGAAAACACGACAAACCTGTTGTTGTTGGTGCTGTTGTTGAGAATTACCACTTCTTCTTGCGCATAAACGCTGAACAGGATGAGATTGCCGTTGGAATTGGAACGACATGACAAAGTTGGATGGGACACCTACTGGTAATCCAGACATGTGCTGCTGCTGGAATCCATATGGTGGTCCCTGAGGAATGAGCCCATGTCCCACCTGACCAAAATAAAGCTGCTGATGTGGCGGAAGCTTATTTGTATCCGTGTGAAATCCTTGCATTCCGGATAAAGGGGACATCGTTCCGGGCGAACGCATCTGAGCAAAATGTGTCTGAATGGATAGAATTTGTCGTTGTTATCTTACTATTTTTTTTCCCGAATGCATAGCAAGAAAAAACCAACAAACTAATTATTACTTGTAACCAAGTCTTCCTTTCTTCTTTACAAACTAATTATTACTTGTAACCAAGTCTTCCTTTCTTCTTTACGTTGTGCAAACGCAACATATAAAGGTTTTCCTCCTATCATCTTCCCATTCATTTCATTCAACTGAAAATAAATTTAGGGTTTTGAGAACACAGTCAACAAAACAATAAAATGAGAACTATTAGGCCAAAATGTTAAAAGGGGTGGCCACGAATGTGTTTATTAGGTCATTTTTTAGAACACATGGCAATATATAATTTCAAATAGAAACTATGAGTCTAAACGTTTCCCAAGAACGCGTCAAGTTGATCAATCGACTAAATCACAATAAAAATTCAGTTACAGAAAAACACAAATTAAACAAACTTTAAATCGAGAGAGACCGAACCTCATCATCGTCGTCGTGGCCACGAAGTTCGCATCTCAGCCGAAAAGAGACGAGAGTTTTTACTTATCGCCACGAAGAGTTCGAAAGTCGTTCCTTCCTCGCTCCTGCTTCTGTTGTAAGCGCTTATGATGGTGTTCCAGGAAATGACGCTTCTTGTGGCCATTTCGTCGAACACCTTGCGTGCGTAGTTAAACACCCGGCGTTCTTCTTAAACCTGGATCGCCCTAGTTGTAGGTGATGAAACATGTCGTCGGGGATGGGCTCCGGCAACACCTCAGCGACACCACCACCACTACTCGGAGCCCGCGTCACGCCGAGAACCGCGAGCTCCAGCCCCGTCGCATCTCCGCCGCGAACCTGCTCCAACCTCTCCTTGCTCGTCGTCGTCGCCAGCCCCGATTTGATGTTCACCTCTCTCACGCTCCCAATCTGCATATCACTGTCGACTATGCACCTACTCACGAACGGATATGAAGAAGAAGACCAGAGCGAATCGAATCGGAGTTTTGGGCGGTTGCACCTCCTTCAGCGGTGGCGGTGATGGTGGTTGAAAGTGGTGGTTGTTCCCCGAAGAATCGGAGTTCTGAGCGCCCGTCGCCGGATCGGACATCTCGCGGAGGCGCGCCTGTTGTGTCGATCGTCATCGTCGGTTCAATTTGGGGAAGAATAGTATTTTCGTCTTTCTATATACATTTTTTTGGCCTAATTGGAACATTTTGGCCTAATTGACACATAAATTGGAGATTGACCTTATTACCGAAAAAATGTTGAAAATTGGCCTTATTGTCATTTTTTTTCCCTTGATTAAAAAGTAAAAATAATAAGTAGTAATTTTTTTAAAAAATGAGTATGCTCCGTACTTAAAACAATTTCTCATTTTTTATGAAATTAATATATGTACAAAAATGCCCGCATCAATACGACGTCGTACGAGGCCAGATAAAACCAGCGTAACTCGCCACAATCTCTCCATTTCCGAGCATCAGAAACCATAACCTAACACAATTCATCGCGAAGAAGAAAATCTATCAGATCGAAATCAATCCAAACTAAAAATGGCGATGGCTGCACTGAGGCGGGAGGGGAGGAGGATGGCCGCCCCACTCATGCCCCCACACCCCACCACCGCCCTTCGCTCTTCTCCAGCTGCTTCTCAGTAAGATATCATTCTTCTTTTCCCACTTTACTCGTGTCATCGGGATCTGGTTTCGATTAGATTTGTGAGTGTCATCTATTTGTGTTTCGATGCATCAGCTGCTTGATTTCATTTGTATCAGTTTGATAATCTATTTGTAAATGAACTCTCTGAAGGCAGATATTGTTTTTGTTTTAATCTTCTTAGAACATGGTTTGATATTCAGAGATAGAGTGACCATGTTTCTTTATTAGAGGAACAAAATCCAAGCTGAGAAATCGACATTCAATTTTGGGTAATTTATTCGTTCAAAGGTGATGTGGTGCTACTCTAAAAATCGAATGCCTCTGGAATCTGGATATGTCCGTAACTCAATATGGAAAAACTAGGAAATAAAGGGGCTGGGTCTGCGTTAATTGGGTCTTCCTTGACATGAATTCTAAAGTAGTTGGTGTTTGTGCTAAACAAATAAATTACTAGTAAGCATCATTCATCTGCATTCATATTTATGTATTCTGCAAGAGTTGAGCGTGATTTATATTTTTATTTAATTCTAGTTATTTCACTTGCCTGCTTCTAAAAAATTGGTGGATTTCATCAGGGAGCACACCCTTTTAGGAGTCCGTTCTATTTCAACTCAAATTGGTAAGACTCACTATTATCTTTTGGGTGCTAATTTTCAGTTATTTACCTTAACTTCCAGGTTTTCTAACTTTTGATGTGCTCATTATTTTCTAAAAATAATTTTCCCATTCCAATGCTTAAAATATGCAGTCCGCAACCGCATGAAAAGTGTTCGGAATATTCAGAAAATCACAAAGGCAATGAAGATGGTTGCAGCTTCAAAGCTCCGAGCCATCCAAACTAAAGCTGAAAATTCACGTGGACTTTGGCAGCCATTCACTGCTCTTCTTGGTGACATTCCAAGTGAGTTGTTAGTAAATTAAACATTTCACTTAACGATAGAGTTTCTCATTCTGTCTAGGTTGTTTAACGATAGCATTTTTTTTCTTGTCCCTTCAAATCATACAATGTCGTATATATGTTTTTTAATGACACTATTAATAAGCTGACTCCGGGTGGCATCTTAGATGACTGTGTAATTATATAAAGTAGAGTTGTTTCCACTGGGAGGTCCTGCAGTTGTACAAAACACATTTTTACAGCATTTTGTTGATATTTTCTTTCAGAGTTTCCATTCGTTCGCTTTCAGATGTATCAGATTTTTTCCCCTTATTCACAAATATATGTATCTTTATGTGAAGAAGTTCTGCATGTTGAAACTCAGCAGAAATCTCTATTTGTGCTCCATTTGGGATTACTAATAGCTGTGACTCACTTTCTTAATAACTTTCTTATGCAGAAACTTGAGAATTTAACTTTCATGTCTTTCATTTGCCCATGTTAGTTGATGCTTCACTATTTCTTGTAGTTATATAATATTGTGCATATGCAAATATGTATGATGTGGTTCAAAGAGGAGAATATTGCATTGCCAATTTTATATTTTGATTAGAGTTTGGAATTACTGTCATTGTGAATTACATAGAAATAATGATACTGATCGATGTCTGCTACACCCCCACCCCCTTTATATTTATTTAATATCTGTACAACTCATCAGCCGTGTTGGCTTTCTCTATTGCTATCATAATCCTGACAATGTTTTCTTTGTCAATTATAATGAGTGGTCTAAAAAACCTTGTTATCGTTTTTGAAAATATAAAAAATATTAGTAACATTATTCTTGTTAAAGTGCACTCACCAGTTTCATGTACTTGGTTGCATCAGGCGTAGACGTTAAGAAGAATGTAATAGTCACAATTTCGTCTGACAAAGGTCTTTGTGGTGGAATCAATTCTACCTCTGTTAAGATAAGCAGGGGCCTATATAAGATCAATTCTGGTATATTTCTAATTCTCTGTTTTATTCCCACTCACCCCCTTCTTCATTGTTTGTCACTTGGGAAATGTTTCGTTTGTTTTGTTTTACAGGTCCTGAGAAGGAATGTAAATATGTCATTTTGGGAGAAAAGGCAAAGGCCCAACTTGTGCGAGACTCAAAGAAAGACATCGAGCTATCTATTACAGAGTTGCAGAAGAATCCTCTGAACTATACACAGGTGGCTAATTGCAAAATAGTCATGGTTTGGTTTAACTTGGATTCTTATAATTTATTTTATTCATATCATTATATATTAATTATTTAGCTAACTTGTGATGGAGTAGTATATCCAACAACTTGCTTGTATAAAACTATAACACACAATATAAATATGACAAACCGACATTAATAAGTTTCGAAAAAAACAATAACCAATCATCTTCACTTTCTTTGATACTAGTTGTTATTAGTAGAAAATCAAATTACATTAATTAATTAATTAACAGTGGAACTCACACTTCTTTTATCTGTAATCGTAAACAAAAATTAATTATTTCCTTGATTTTTTGTAATACTAATTGGTATCACCAAGCAGTTAATATGCATGCAGTTTTGGGGATGAATTACTGTTATTGATAATTGTTTACAAAACTATTCATTTTTTTCAGTTTTTTTGGCTTAAATTGATAGCATTGTGGCAGCAAACAATTAATATTAGGCATGCATGTTAGGTGGGAAAAGCTTACGCCTTAATATATACAAATATAACTACTGTTGTGACTGTACTCACTCCAAATGTTGTATGCCTTCTTCGGAGAACGTGCTATGGTCTCTAAAATTAGTTGAAATGTTTGAACATATTAGCAACCGATTTTAAGGGGAAATGTGCTACTTAAAAGAAGTTAATCATAGTTGGTTTGTGTTATCTAAAAAGAAGTCTATTTATTTTGTGCTACTATAAAAGTTTTCTAGATTAGGCGAGGCTTGTGGCTAGCTGCCACTGGATTTAAATCTATGTGCCTTTGATTTGCTATCCAATCTTAGTATTTTGCCTCAGCGAGTGTTTCTACTTTCTACTGCTATCTAGAAGAACCTCAGGAACACATGTTTTATTTTCTTATTATTGTGGAGATATATCCACATCCAAATTAATTTTCTTACATAAACCTATGTATTGGATTTTAATTTTATAGTGTTCTACTGTAGGTTGCTGTGATTGCAGATGACATCTTAAAGAATGTGGAGTTTGATGCTCTAAGGATCGCATACAACAAGTTCCAGTCAGTTGTGCAATTTGTGCCAACAATCTCAACTGTATTATCCCCAGAGGTTTGACTCTACTGACATGAATTTTGTAGCATGAACTTTCAATAATAATGATACTAATGTTTATGATGTTGATTCAATTAGATTGTTGAGAGAGAATCCGAAGCTGGTGGAAAACTTGGGGAACTGGATTCTTATGAAATTGAAGGTGGTGAAACTAAGTCCGAAGTGCTTCAAAATCTCACTGAGTTTCAATTCTCCTGTGTACGTTTTTTAATCCGCTTATTTGAATTTTATATTTCGTCATATTTATTTATTTAGTCATTTTAAGTCTGATTATGATAAGTTTCCTCTGTGTGTTTTTTTCTCCTTCATCAGGTGATGTTCAATGCTGTCATAGAAAATGCTTGCAGTGAGCAAGGTGCTAGAATGTCTGCCATGGATAGTTCCAGCAGGAATGCCGGAGATATGCTTGATCGTCTCACTCTTACTTATAACAGGTAAATTTCACACGAACATCCTAACATTATCAAATTATCAATGTAGAGTAATGAGCATCATTATTATTATTAGTTGTAGTAGTAGTAATCTACAATCTGATTGGGGTTTATGTTCACGTGACAGAACTCGTCAAGCATCCATCACTACTGAGCTGATAGAGATTATATCTGGAGCATCAGCACTCGAGGGTTAATCAATGCCTTGTGTTGAGCTTTTGTGTTCGATGTTGGCGAAAGAAAATAACTTGTGAAGGACGCACTTTATTGCGATCAAATTTATTTATTTTCTCATTAATAAACTCTCTACCTCCTTTGGCTGCGATTTTGTTCAAAGGAAACAAACTTTTGTTATTTAGATGTTTAGATACATGACCATTTCCAGCTTGATGTTATTCTGTCCGTGTGGCACTGGCAAGCCCACTATAAAATTCAAATTTACATTTGATATAGTATATAAATGTTTTTGAACTGCATAAAATTAACAGATGTATGATTTTTCTTTTTTTTTTCAAGTCAAGATTTATCCTACTAAACAAACTTAATTTATATATCAAAAATTGGAGAAAAGAAAAAATATTGGTGTATAAACATTTTTTTGAACTGAATAAAACGAAACCATGTCTGAGATTTATCCTAGTAAACAAACTGATTTGATACATTAAAAGTCAAATAATGAATGGCTTCGCCCGGGTTCGAACCGGAGACCTTCAGTGTGTTAGACTGACGTGATAACCAACTACACCACGTAACCTTTTTGCTAGAGTTCGAACATAAGTTTTATATTATAACAATAATATACTAGTATTCTTTTTTAACAAAATAAATTTTATTTAATTAATTTTAGGGAGGTCATGTAAAACGTCCAAACCTTGGTAGTTGGTTGGTTAGGTTTGTTTAATACTCCGTATTTCCTTAATTTTATATTAGCCTATTAGGCATACTACTGTACTCTGAACTATATATACATATTCTGTTTCATAACTCGCGCGACGGCAAGAAACCGAAGAGTCCGTCCTTCCGAGCTCAGACTTCCGGCCAACCGCCTCCGCCGCCAACACCGCCCCAGCCACTGCATCGTCGTCATCGCGTCCGATTTCGGTCCAACTATCGCTGGTAAAACTGTAATACATAATAACACTTTCAAAATTTTATTTTGTACTTGGCGTAATTTTGATTGTATTTTGTTTCCGCGTGATTTCCTTGCTAGTAATTTTGATACCACAGTGAACTGGTGTGATTTTCTTCAATAAGGATGAAAAAAATAGGATTGATTTTTCCTTCTGGGCATAATTAGGGCACATAATATTGATATTCTTATTACTAAATGCGTACGATAATTTCTTAATTTCCCATAAATTCACGAGCTAATTTCTGCAAATCTTTGTATTTCGACAATCGGATTTAATTTTTTTATTTTTTTCCGAGATTCAGTTCTTGAATTTCTATATGCAGAAGAGAAATAAACCAATACACTTTCAATGTATGATGGATTTAGCTGGTTGGGAGATGATTACCGGATTTCGATGGATAATGTTACCTACTTGCGAGACAATGTCGTGTATCACATTCTCTCCTTACTTCCAACCAAGCAATCCGTTCAAACCAGCACTCTCTCAAAGAGGTGGAGGGCTCGTTGGGATTACGCCCCCTTTATCGAATTCGATTCGGATGATTATCCTACCGGGACCCACCCTTCGAAAATCGTCAACAAGGTTATAACCCACCATGAGCAAAACACACACACTTTTCACTTATATCCCAGAGATTATGAGCCAAGCGATAATGAATTCGAGGAATGGATTGCCACTATCATTACACACAATATCCGTAATCTTATCATCAACCTACATCATCGACTCAAGTTGCCCCAATGCTTGTTTGCCTCCAAAACACTAGTTCAGTTAGTGCTCATTCATTGTGGAGATATCCCCTCTGTAGGCACTGTGAATTTCCCTGCCCTTAAGAAGCTCGAACTTCGAGATGTTGCGTATGAGTCTGATGAATCCATTCCCAACCTGATTTCCGGTTGTCCGGTGATCGAGGAATTGAGCGTTTTCGGGGATGTGTTGGATCGATGTTGTGTATCTTCACCCACGCTTACTAGGTTCGTGTTGTATTCAAAATTCGATCATTATGGGGATGAGGATGTCAAAGTCGAGGTAGAAACTCCCGCGCTTGAGTTTCTCCGGTTATGTTTTTATATGTCTGAGAATTTATCAACAGGGGCACTAGACTCATTGATTGAAGCGGATGTAGATCTTTATAGCAATGATCCGCTTCACGACAATTTTCTTTATTCGCGTCGTGTGTTTGCGTTTGTTGGTAAGCTGTGTAATGTGAAGAGCCTAACGTTATCGACTCATCAAATGACTGTAAGTTTTTGTTCATAATTCTATCTTATGGTTTTGTGATTTTATTGTTGGGCTATTGATTTTTTTTTTTTTTGGCAGGTTCCTGACTCTGCATTCTCTGCTTTGGCTATCAATTTTCATAACTTAACCGAACTCAACACACATGCTGATTTGCGTTTCGTCACGTTTTTTCTCGAAAATGCTAGTAATATTCGAGCCCTTAAGCTTGAGATTCTCCACACGGTATGTTTTTCATCGTCTTTTTAGTTTAACATTGGTGAAAGGGATTTTTTTTGTTTCTCATTTAATATGTTATCACAAGCAGCCTAATATTTGTAAGAAGTACTGCTATTGGATGGAGCCGAAACAAGTGCCTGCATGCCTGATATCACATCTCGAGACCGTAACTGTAGTTCGCTTTGAGTGTTCTAGAGAGCATGAGTTTGACATGGTAGGATATATTTTGAGGAACTCTAAAGTCTTGAAGAGGATAGAAATACGCACTCGCCACGCTAAAAACTATAAACCTGATTTGGACAAGAAATTCGAAGCGCTGACGAGACTTACGTTGTTTGAGAGAGGGTCTGAAGAATGCCAGCTCGTGTTTGATTGAGAATTTCAGGGGTTAGATTGTCTGAGTTCTTATAATGATTTTTCAATTGTTATTTTTTTACTCTTGGAGTGAAGAAAAATGTTTTTAGATTCCTTTCCCAACATTTTGAGCTCAGAAAATGAGTTGTTTACATATTATTTATTAGAATTACTTTTGAAAATTTGAAATAACAGTCAAATTGCTTTTGAAAAATTCAATTAATAGTCAAATCAAATTAAATTAATGGTTGTCAAATCAAATTAAATTAATGGTTGAATTAAAAAAATTGTAGTCGAATCAAATTAAATTAATGGTTGAATTAAAAAAATTGAAGGTCGAATTATATACTACTAGTTTGTTCTGCCCGTGCGTTGCACTGGGAGGTTTTACTCAAAACACTTACCGGATTTATTTAAATCTTAATTTAAGTATGTATGTATAATTTTTTGTACAATAATTTTTGTTTTATACATATTTTGATTTAAAAAATAAACAAACTCAAACTTTTAGAGATCCAAAACATATAAAAAAAAATATAAGTACAATTTAAATTTACTGTAAATTTCTAAAAACCTCCCTGTACACAACATTTCTAGTTTTATTTGTCAGGTTTCCATTTTCGTCACATATTAAGAATTTCAAACCTCCCCTGTTAGTGACCCTTGAAATTGCGACATACAATTGCCCATGTGTGAAAACAGGCTTTCTCAATAGAATCCCCACTTTTGACAAAGACTGCCCTTGACTTTTGTTTATGGTCATACCATACGAAATCATAATTGGGAATTGTCGACGTTGAAATCGAAAAGGTAATTTTGAATCTGAAGGAGAAAGAGCCATCCTTGGAATGTATACGATTTCGTCTTGTTGTTCCCCTCCTAAAACCTTTGCTTCAATAACGTAGTTTTCCAACTTTGTCACAACCAATCGAGTCCCGTTACATAATCCGGCGGTGTGGTCGATATTTCTTAACAACATAATAGGAACTCCAACCTACAAAACATTGCATGAAAGTAAGTAAAGCATTCATAAAAAAAGTGCAATTATTTTAATTTCCAAGTATTTTCTAAAATTAAGATTTTATACTAAATAATAATTTTGAAATGCTCAATGTAAAATTTTAAAAATTATAGTATATATACATAGAAAATATTAATATTATGCACATGAATGACAAATTTTATAAATACTATTTATACAGCAAAAATGAATTTTACTTTAAATGATATTTAAACAACAATAATGAATAATTAATGAACAATAATTTTCATAGATAGAGAACTAACCTTTCGCTTAAGAACATGGTTCGGCAATCCAGAACATTTTATTGAATTTAAATATTCTGGAGAATGCATTTGATCGAACATCGTAGTTCCTTTATCCGCTAAATCAATAGTATCCGCACTAAGATAAACCTTCTCTTCTGTTGAATGCAAGGAAACCATATACTCATTAATTGTTTCGACTTCTTCTAATGTAGGAGCTAAAATAGCGCGACCATGCAAGAAAGAGAGGTCTCCAATATGCTGTTGAAAATCAGGAAAAATGGCATCAACGATCGAACCGATGTGGTCGGCAGAGTTGGATATGATAAGATCATTTGGAATTTCAATAGTGGCCTCTCCATCATTAACATCTCCCAAAGTCCCATCTCCAATTTCTGTCATCCAATCTGCAAATCGTCTTAAAGCAGAGACATCAGTTCCTTCATCTACATTTTCCAATCTCATATTCTTGGTTAATCTCAAAATCTTGCAGTTATTCCAAATTGGAGATGAATTGATAGTTGCATGAACAATTTTCTGACGCGTTCCTTTTTGAATCACAGGAAGAATTTGATGGAAGTCGCCTCCAAAGACTACAACCTTCCCTCCAAAAGGAATATGAGCAGACGCTGGATTGTCGCGTTTCATAATATCTCGAACTGTTCTATCCAAAGCTTCAAAACAGTTCCTGTGTTATAAATAAAGGTGTTAGAGGAAAAACAAAATCTAAAAAACGTAAATTTTTTCCAAATATATCAAACTCCAAAAGAAATCATTCTGCGATGATTTAAATATCGAGCCAAGAGTATTAATAAATGATGAAGCTGTTAAGAATAGCGATTACGTTACTTGTGCATCATTGGAGCTTCATCCCATATAATAAGAACAACTTTTGATATTAATTCTGCAGTGTCACTATCGGTTTCTATGTTACATGTTGCGTTTTCAGTCAATACCAAGGGAATATGAAATTTAGAATGAGCTGTCCTTCCACCAGGCAAGAGCAAAGAAGCAATTCCACTCGAAGCGACGTTAAGAACTATATCTCCTCTTGAACGAATTGCAGCAGAAATTGTTTTCCATACAAATGTCTTTCCGGTTCCACCGTAGCCATACAGAAAAAATACCTGGCCTGTTCCAATTCTTACAGCTTCCATGATGGAATTGAAAGCAAGCAATTGCTGATCATTCAACATAGCGAAGGATTTTCTATAAAATTCTGAAAATATTTTGCAGTAGATTTACATATGTCATAGACAAAAATAAATAAGATACGAAAATAGTGAGAACCTGCAAAACCAATTATTCATCATATCTTGACTGTAAATTGTAATTGTTGAATAACAATATCGTCGGCATTATGAAATTACTAATCAACTTCTTGTGATCGAATTTCAAACATGAACTAACGACAGACGCTAAGGGTTCGAAAATAGTCAGAACCTGCAAAACCAATTATTCATCATATTTTGACTGTAAATTGTAATTGTTGAATAACAATATCGTCGGCATTATGAAATTACTAATCAACTTCTTGTGATCGAATTTCAAACATGAACTAACGACAGACGCTAAGGGTTCGAAAATAGTCAGAACCTGCAAAACCAATTATTCATCATATTTTGACTGTAAATCTGGAGTAATTGATGGTTGAGATGTCTATTAATTGAACCTCAAATATAGTTAGACATCAAAAAAAAAAATCTGGAGTAATTGAAACTAAAATTGTTGATAGGACAACTCACTTTATTATGGAGTAATTTCTAGCCCTTTCATTTCTTATATAATGGAGTAATTTCTAGCGCTTTCATTTGTCACTTAAATCTTATAATCCTTGTGGGTGAATAATAAAAGATAATTGATTTAATAATAAATAAAATTAAATGGTTGAATAATTTTTTTTATTTTTATTTCAATTATCTCACTCTTCAATTTTTTATATTAAATTATTTGTGTTATAAGGCCATCTCCAACCGAACACAAAAACTTAAACACAAAAATAAGTTTAGTTTTAAGTTTACAGTAAATTAGCTCCAACCGAGATTCCAATACTTAAACTTAAAAGAATATTCTCAAATTATTCTTCTTATATAATTTTTTATACTATTTTTATAAATAACCAATATTTTTACAAATTTATAATTTAACCCCGTAACTTTTGAAATTAAATTTAAAAAAATTAATAAATATTATTTTCAATTTAAAATTTCAAAAATAAAAAATAAAATAGAATATTAATTAAATATGAAAAAATTGCGCAAACATGAAATATTTAATATTTAATTATAAATATTTATTTTTATTTTTAAAATAAAATTTTATTTTAATTATTAATATATGATTATTAAAAAAATTACATTACAAAATATATTAAATAAAAAATTAAAATAAAAGGTTAATAGGTCTTTTTTATTAGTTTGTAAAATAAAAGGATGATTTTATAAATAATAAATAGTTTTTGGTTCGAGTTTAAGGTAAACGTAAATCTAAATATTTTTTATGTGGGTCCCACCATAATACATATAATAAGTTTATATTTTGGTATCGATTGGAGTATCTTGCCTACTCTAAAATAGGTTTTTGGTATCGGTTGGAGATGCTCTAAGAAAAAAAAAGTGTTATCGAAGCTTCTCTGGTTACTATCATAATATAAGTAAACTGATAAATAAATTTAAATAAATTTTGAAATATATATTACAAAAAGTGAGGACAACCATTGGAAAAAATAATCCTACTACGTTATAATAGATTTTAAAAAAAATAGGAAATTTAGAAGGTCAATTCATATTTCTAAATACCTCCTTATAAACGACATTTGTAGCCTTATTTGTAAAATGAGGACAACGATTGGAGAAAATAATCCTACTTGATAATAGATTTTAAAAAAATAGGAAATTTGGAAGGTCAATTCACATTTCTGAACACCTCTTATAAACGACATTTGTAGCCTTATTTGTAAAATGAGGACAACGATTGGAGAAAATAATCCTACTTGATAATAGATTTTAAAAAAATAGGAAATTTGGAAGGTCAATTCACATTTCTGAACACCTCCTTGTGAACGACATTTGTAGTCTTATTACTGAAGTCATCATTTGAATCACAAATTAAGAATTTCAACTTTACTACTCTTGAAACTGCAACATATTGTTGTCCGGGTGTGAACACCGCTCTTCTCAACATCTATTTTTTATTTAAAATTTGATATATAAAATAAAAAAATTGTTGAATTATTTTAACATAATGGAGAAATTTTTTGCGCTTTCATGGATCACTTAAATCATAATGTGAATAATAAAGGATGAATGGTAATAAAAATAATAAAAATAAAGGGTTAAATATATTTTTTTAATTATCTAACTTTTCAATTTTGTTATTAAGTTATTTGTGTTAATAATTTTAAAGAATATAAAAATAAAATAAAAAGTTTATGTAAATTATATAATTTATTAGTTGGATATTTAATTTTTATAAAATTGTTGAATAATTAGTTTGTTTAAAATATATCTCAAATAAAAGTTTAAATGGTTATATATTTTATCATTTATATTATTAGTTTAAATGGTTATATATACTATCAGTTATATTATTTGTTTTATCATTCACAACAAGAATGATCATGTAGCTAATGAATAATGCTATGAAAATTTACATGTTATTTTTATTTAATAAAATAATTTTTTTCAACACATAAAATTTTATATTGTCATATGATAATAAATCTTGTATATAAACTTGAATCGTATTTGACATATAAAATTGAATAATATTATTAATAAATATATAGTTTTTCTTCTCGTGCAAATTATGCGCATTTTAATATGACATTCGCGGTCCCATTCGTGAGATTCATATTCTAATCCCAATATAACAATTACAATCATACTCTTGATTCTGATTCATATTCTAATCCCAATATAACAATTACAATCATACTCTTGATTCTGATTCTGAGAGATTATGGGCTCTTGATTCTGAGATTCTAAAATCTGCAACTTGAAATTGTTGACTAAAGCAGACTAATCTAAATCCATATATAGTTCGAAAATGGATTTGCACATCTCATCACCCGAATAATTAAACCTATCTCCTCAAAAAGGACTTTTTAGATCGTAAATTTTTTTCATGACCTTTCACATGACATGACGCCACCCTAACTTTGAACAAAACTCCTTCTCAATCAAATTTTGCATATGGATATGCATTGAAGGTTGAGAACATGATCCCGGAATAAGACCTTCAACTACGAAAGGGAACAGGATCTGGAGAATAAAAAAACATAGTATTACAAAATTGAATTGCATATTTAATAACAAAAACAGGAAACTGTGAAGAAAATATAACTCATTCGGATAAGGGTTATTTAAGAAATACTACCTGGTAATTTGTCTTGAAAGCTTCAACAGCAGTAATTCCAACCAATTCAAAAAAAATATAATTTAATAAGCGACAACAGAACTTTAGAGACACCGTTCGTAACACTTACAATGATTTTATACTTAACTTTAGTCAAAAAATTATTGCTGCACCAAGGACAAATCAATTGACCTCCTTATCCCCTTTTGTTGTTTCTGTAAACAAAACGCCACAAACACAGTAGCAATAGGAAATGATATATTTAAAGAAAAAATAAAAATGGAAAGAAACGTTTCACATTGCTTTGTTAAAATCTCGCTGTTATATTCCAAGATCAAACACTGGAGAAGGACTCAATCTATGTTTCGGCTAAAGAATTCCCTAACTAAATTTCCACTCGAAACAACACATTGCACAGCAACATAAATCAACTTGAATGATAAATGATACGGGGAACAAAAACAACATATATGTCATAATGTGCGACCACACTTGCACCACCAAAACTCAATTCTTGTATATGAAGGGGGTACATCTACATACGTGTCTGGTACAATGAAAACAGAAGAACTCTCTGGAATTTTGATAATAGGGAAATTAATCTAAAAATTTGGAAACACGAAAGCAAGTTTCCAAAAATAAAGAAATTGAAATATGCACAATTACTACAAACATGGATAGCAAATTTAGATTCTCAATATGCAAAAAAAAAATTGGATCTTTGAAGAAACGGAAGTAAGATTTCAAATTCAAAACTAAACCATCCTTCTTATTCCTATAGTAGATGTCCTGCAATATACATCAAAAATCCATGAAATTGAATATAATCAAACAAAAAAGTACAAATAAAATGAGCTTTAGCAATAAAGAGGTTACCCTTTTATCCCTCGACGCTTTTCCCATGGACTCTTATAAATTCAAAAAACTGCAAAACACATTCAAAGTTTGCGTCAGAAATCGAACGAAGACTACGAAAGTCGAAGCATGAAATCGAATTGTGAAGTCAGTAATTACTTCAAACACATAATGTGCATGATCAAATGCTTACAAAAAATGCATATAACATTGTGTTGCTCAAAACTCAGAGGTGTATATCATACAAACTTAACAAATGCAAATTCAAAGGGATAAATGGAAGAGAAATTTGTCCAATGCCAATGATCCAGGGGAAGAAACAAACACATCCACATTTTAATTTACAATACAAACACAACAGCAAAAGATCATTTCTCTTATAATTCTGCATAAATAAACAACAAACATCGAACTAATCAATTACGGCTTGACTTCTACATACCTTTTATAGTAACAAATAAAATTGTATATCATCAAATCAATGACACAAAGATAAAAATTATTCCAAAAAAAAAAATAAGGAAATAGAAAAATAAAAATAAGTTAAAAAATATGAAGCTCAAATATTGACTTACCACCACCACGGGAACAACCTCCATGTCGAACATGCAAAATCATATATTAATAGATCTATTGTCAGTCGTATAATCAATAGCCTCACGGCCCTCACCAAATTAAAATTGATGAATGAGATGTAGATTTGTGTATTATCATTATCCTTCCTCTCAGCGTGCAAGCATATATGATGTGCAGTACTAAAGATACAAAAAGCAAAATAGTTGTTAGAATTGATAAAGAGAAGAGCTATTTGTATTTTGTACCTGAATCAGTTTTCATGCAAGGTTGTTATGGCTATCCATTACCATACGTACCTGTACCTATCTTCAACTTTGTATCAAGGTCGAATTTGCATTCATATAATATTTTTCAGGTTCCTTTCTCCTTTACCTAAAAGTTATGAGTATGGAAAATGATCAAGAGCTTGTCCTGATGATTGGAAGAGACACGATAAAGTGATAAACAGTAAAGGTAAAGGAGAATGAGTGTACTACAATGCAATAACTTAATTTAATTGAACAACTTGTTTAAGAAGAATGATGCTGTCATCCAAATAAAACATAGCAGGATTGAAATGATGGAAATTAAAAAATATAACAATTAGATGAAGTAATTTAAAGCAATCTGTCAGAAAAAATATACAATATTGTGAATGTTGAAAAATCGAAAAAGAAAAAAATTAAGTAAAGAAGCAAAAACGACATACCTAATACGACAAAAATTAAATAATATTACACGAACACCGAATGAGATGCTTGTGATAATATTACACGAACACCTAGTTTTCCATGCTTTCGGTAAGGTTAAATACATAGCACTGAAAAATTTCCAAAAGAAATAGAAAATTTTCCAAGCTTTCGGTAAGGTTAAATACATAGCACTGAAAAATTTCCAAAAGAAATAGAAACTGGTGACCAAGGCCAAAATAAGCACATATAAACAATTAAACATCAATATAAGCATTGTATGCTCACTACTTTAAATTTATATAAAAAAAGAAAAGAAGCATTACACTTCCTAAGAAAGGACTGGACATATTGTAGCTTTCGACCACATAGAGAGCGCAAGAGCTTCCTCGGCACCATTGTTGAACCCATGAATGATAACAACTAAAAATAATCAGTGCAATATTATAATCATTATCCTGAATAATGAAAATAATTTAAAAAATGGAATTACATTGTTTTGCTAGCAGCGGTTTGGTCAGCACCTTCGGATATATCGTCCTCATGGTTCAGGCCCACCTTCAGATCCACAATAGGCAAATTTTGTTGTTGCAGCAGTTGTGACCTTTGCGCATAGGTTTGAAAAGGAATTAACTACTAAAGAAAACGAATTCGATTAACGACATACTTTGACATAAGAGCTAAACAAATATCAAGAATTAAGAAAGGCCACATACCCATCCATGGAGAATTGACAATAACAGCCTCCGAGAACTAAGAAAATGAATCTCGGTTGAGCAAAAGATTCGAGTTGCGTTTCGGTCTATTTAAATAAATTCTTTAATCCATCTTTTATGCAGTTGGAAACAAAAAACATTTTTATTTGATCCATTTTAATTTAATCCATCTTTTAATCCATTTTTAATCCATCTTTTAATCCATTTTTGTGTGCTTTATAACAGCCAGATTCCCACCAATAGAAAGAGAAGTGCGCTTTGATATTTGAGATTGAACTTCACTGGCCATAGCCATCCTGACATTTTTAGACAAACATTAGCAAAATGGTGGAACCATGGGAAAATGAGTTATAAATTTAGTATTGCAATATTGAAGTGAAATTGCGAGTTTTACCCTTTGAAGGCACTACAATATATACTTGGAATTCCCCTCCTGCATGTGAGATCCATTGGTGGATCTGGCTGTCAAAAAAGGATAAAGTGTATTACATAACATAATGAAGTAAATCAGAGACGGAAAAATCTTACTCAAAAGCCACCTTACTCAGATACTATATAAAATCCCGATAATAGCCCTAACCCTCGGAAGTTCCAACATTATCTGCATGTGTAAACAAACAATGGGTTGCTCATCATTAAGCTCACATGAAGGGAACCTAAGTAAGTAAACAAACAATGGGTTGTTCATCACTAAGCTCACATGAAGGGAACCTGAGTAAGCAAAATACCTTCACAGAGTAGTTGCTCAAATCGAGCAACTATGTGTTTCCCGTAGGTATACTTCTTCAAGGCATCAAGGTGGAGCTGGATTCGATCAAGCAATACTTCCCTCTGCTTACCCTCACTGATTTCAAGAACCTTTTGGAGTACGTAATTCGCAAACTGCAAGAGGATCTCCTCGGTCAAGATTTTTCGTTCGGCAGCATCACCAATGGTCCTGAACGGAAAACTGGTTGGAAGCCACTTTACGATTCCGACGGCGACTTGATCCCAACGGCCCCTTTGTTATCGAATTCCTAGCGAAAACAATACCAGTAGAATCATCAGCAAATGAAAAAATTTAAAAAAACAAATGTTGAATCGAAGGCGATTTACCGCTAACTCTGTAAGCGAGACTAAAGTGAGCGTGCTGACGGAATGACGCACGACGGATAGGTGACATGGCGCCCGAGATTTCACCATTTGCTTCAAGTCATCGTCGTTTTCTGATATTTCATACGCCATTACAGAGACTAAAGTGAACATGAAGTAAAATAAAAAATAAAAATACACTAAAGTGAACATGAACGACTTCCCAGCAGATTTGAAGAACTTTTCACAGGAACATTATGAAGTAATAAAAAATAAAAACAAAAATAAAGGGCCAATTACAACATAAACGATTCAAGTTCCAATA
This sequence comes from Euphrasia confusa, assembly GCA_954870475.1. Lineage (NCBI taxonomy): Eukaryota > Viridiplantae > Streptophyta > Magnoliopsida > Lamiales > Orobanchaceae > Euphrasia > Euphrasia confusa. Next base: position 40,604,597 of record OX940956.1, on the reverse strand, counting down.
AACTTACACATCAGCCTTCAAAATAGAGAACGGCAAATTTCCAACAATGAGAGTTTTGGAGTCATTTACTTGCTCTTTCGGAGTGGCTGGGGTATTGGGCTGTGCAGACACAGAGAAAATCAACATCATAAGGTGTGAGAGTGTGTTACTTGCAACGATTGCTTTTTTCATTACATAGATATAGCCACAAAATTAAATTATATGATCAATCTCTAATATAATCAGGTGAAGTAGAAAATTTGCAAATGTATCTATATTGCAATAAATAGTTAAATTATATTATATTCAAGCACAACAAATGAAAAGATGAGCAAAGCATAAACACCAATCACAGTTTTTTCAGTCTTATTTGCTGCTGAGGCTTCAGTCATTTCAACATCAGTATCATGTGATAAGAAATATATACAAATTAAATTCAGATTGAACCGAAATTATTATCACAAATTAATTTCTTCATAAATTGGATAAGATCAACAAAAGCACCAGGCACACAGCAACAAATGTCAAGTAATAACAAAACCAAAATAAAGGATAAAAACATAACAAAGTCCAGATTCATGCACTTACATCCTATGGGCTTTCTTCATCAGAGTCTTCCTCATCGCTGCTATCATCATCCTTGTCCGGGACAGCTTCAGGAGCATTCTTATCCAGGACAGCTTCCTCATCAGGAATGATCTCATCTTCAGAGTCAACTTCAGACTCAGACTCTTCCACAGCATCAGGCATAAAGTCGTCTTTTATCTCGGCTGCAGCTGCCTCCGCGACAACCGGGGCAGGTATCTTAGGTGCATCTTTCTTTAAAGATGCACCTACCTTAGTCACTACATCAGAGGAGACCTTCTCAACCTATAAAAATTTTAGAACTTTAAAGATTCAATATCTTGATTATCAAAAAGTCACCTATAAAAATAGGGAACAAATACAATAGTATGAATGATATATTTAAATTAACAACTAAAAAAAAATCGAATTACTCCCGGTGCATCGTCCTCGGCCGGGGTTCGGCCCTCTGTGTACACCATTTCAAAAAGAAATTCAATTCATCATCAGAAAGATCAAATTCCGAACCCATAAACTGAATACAACAACCAACTAAATTTCAAAAACACTTACAAAACCCAGTTAGAAATTCACTTTTGCTACTGCCCGAGAAGCTAGAAAGCCAATTTTAAAAGGTCGGAAGTGTTATGCATTAAATACGGTCTGCACATGACCGGCGTCGAGCGAAACCGATGAAAACAAACAATCAGTTGAAAAAATATTTATAGTTTGAATTAGACAGATATTCATTATAAAGATTGAATTTTTATACCTAACAATAATGCATCGACGAATAAAGTAGAAGATGATAGTTACAATAAATTCTTTAAGTTAAATTGTATTACTAAATAAATATATACAAAGATTAACCAAAGAATAAATCAATAATCTACTACTGATCACCTAGAGGCCAAAGACAATAAAAAAAACCTCAATTTTTGTGTTCCACTAATTGAAGATATTACTTCATCAATAAGTTCAGATGAAGAAGAGATAGGAAGGGCAGAAGAAGCAATTCCAAGTAAACGTGCCATAGATTCGCATGTATCATAGTCTAAATGAGCCAAAAACTGTTTGATCCACGAAATCTTTTGGGCATAGCGAGAGGCAATCATCTGTCATCCATATCAGAGAACCAAATTCCACTTTGTTAGCAAATGCAAATACAAAAAATAGAATTAAAGTACATAAAACTTAATTTTTCTCTACCTGTGGGAAATGAGATCCCAAAGTAATTAGTGCTTTGAAAGCCGAAGCATGCAACTCTACATAACCTTCGTATGAAAAATTGATGCATACCTCAATCCGATCACATCGATTCGACCCCAACCAAAAAAAAACCCAACACAAAAAAACATAGAGGTTTATCAGTTTAATTTAGAGACATTAAAATCTGTAAAAAAAAACGGGGAAATTCAATAAAATAATAATGGGAAGAAAATAGGAATAGGATAATTCTGGAAAAAGCTCGATTAGAATAATACTTACGGGCTTAGGGTTTGAATCGGGCCGAAGAGAATTCGGCAACCCTCCTCCTCGTAACTCAAAACTCTAAACGGTCTTTCAAGAAATAAAAACAGAGACTAATTATTCGCTGCAATATAAAAATTAGAAGCGGGGAAGGAGATGAAAAGCGAGTATTGGAGAATGAGAAATTGTCTGGGCGGAAGAATGAGAAGATATTGAATGTAATAGTGGGATATCAGATTTATTGAAAGGATTCTCAAAAAATATCAGAACAAAAGCAAAGAAGATAAAGAATTATAAATACATCCGAATTGAAATCGAAAAAGCCCAATATACACGTAAAAAGATACAGAAAATTTGATTCGGGGATGAAAAACCTGCTCGATCGAAGTACACGGGAGGAAGGAAGAAGGAGAAGAATTTGAAATTGGAAAATTAAAAGGCAGTTTTGAAAAATGAGAAAGAGAAGCGTAATAATAGGAAGAGTTAATACAAAATATATTTCAATTAATATATTTAATATATTTTATATTTGATTAAATAATAAAATTGAGAAATCAATTTCAATCGATTGAAATTGAGCATTCTTATTGGCCAATAGATTTTCAATTGAAAGGAAAAAAGATTGGCTATAGGGGAAATTGAGCATTCCTATTGGTCAATAGAATTTAATTTAGTCTATGTGGCAAAATTGGCTGTTTTGATTGGCTAATTGGAATTAAGTGATTCAGGATTTATATATTAAATAGTTTGTTCTGCCCGTGCGTTGCACAGGGAGGTTTTACTCAAAACACTTACCGGATTTATTTAAATCTTAATTTAAGTATGTATGCATAATTTTTTGTACAATAATTTTTGTTTTATACATTTTTTGATTTAAAAAGTAAACAAACTCAAACTTTTAGAGATCCAAAACATATAAAAAAAAATATAAGTACAATTTAAATTTACTGTAAATTTCTAAAAACCTCCATATACACAACATTTCTAGTTTTATTTATCAAGTTTCCATTTTCGTCACATATTAAGATTTTCAAACCTGCCCTGTTAGTGACCCTTGAAATTGCGACATACCATTGTCCATGTGAGAAAACAGACTTTCTCAATAGAATCCCCACTTTTGACAAAGACTGCCCTTGACTTTTGTTTATGGTCATACCATACGAAATCATAATTGGGAATTGGCGACGTTGAAATCGAAAAGGTAATTTTGAATCTGAAGAAGAAAGCGCCATCCTTGGAATGTATACGATTTCGTCTTGTTGTTCCCCTCCTAAAACCTTTGCTTCAATAACGTAGTTTCCCAACTTGGTCACAACCAATCGAGTCCCGTTACATAATCCGGCGGTGTGGTCGATATTTCTTAACAACATAATTGACACTCCAACCTACAAAACATGACATGAATTTATTGTAATATAATTTTAGAATTTGATTTTTTTTTATTCAATTTTTGATGCAAAAAAATAATTGAAAATAAAGTATAAAAATATATTTTGAAGTATTATTAAATTATAAATAATATGGATAATTTTTGTGTGTAATATTTGAGGACATTAAACAATATGACTTTTTGTATACATGCATAAGAATAAATAAATAAATAAATAAATACAAATGTCAATATTATTAATAAAAATATTTAATAATTTAAATATGTTTCATTATTCTTATTATTTTTAAACTCATTTAATTTATTTATTTTTTCTTAAGAAGTAAAAAATTTTAATCTACGAAATGAAGGAATAATTTTGTATTCTGATTAAAAAAACATATTAATTAATATATATTAATATAAAAAATAAAATAAATACATAATATTATACATGAGAAAGAATTTTGAATATTTTCATTTTTTAAAATAATTTTAAAAGATAACTCCCTGTCCTACTTTTTTTGTAATTTAAAAAGGAAATAAGACCATTAGCCCGGGACAGATTAGTATGTCATATAAAAATTATTTAAAGAAAATTAATATTTATAATATTTATGTGTAATAAAAGAATTGTAAAGAAAAATTTAATATATTCTATATAATTAAAAGGTAAAGATTAATTTTAAAATATTTCAAAAAATCTTTAAAGTGTCAAAATTAAATACCAATATGATATATTCCTTGTGATCAATACAAAACAAATAAGCAACAAAATATTTTTTATTATAAAACAATAAAACCTTACTCATATGCAAACGAAAAAGATTAAACTCTATTTACAAATGTTTTAATTGTTAATCTAAAATTAAATAATTTAGTAGAATAATGTAACAATTGAATAGAGATCTTTTACCTTCTAGAAAACCAAGAGTCTCGGTAACGGCCGGAGGGAAGATGAGCGAAAAGTGAATGTTATCTAATATGATCTTCTTTTGGAATTATTTTGGTAAGCTCATTTGACCAAATTAACTGGTTGAATACGCTGAGTAAGCCGTATATACAAACATGCGTTAGATCAAGAAAATAGAAATAAAGAAGCTTAGATGTCTCCTACCAAAACAAAAATAAATACGAAGAGATGGAAAATTGAAAATATTTTGCAGTAGATCCGAAAATAGTCAGAACATGCAAAACCAATTATTCATCATATCTTGATTGTAAATTGTAATTGTTGAATATCAATATCATCGTCATTATTAAATTAATAATCACATTCTTGTGAACAAATTTTAAACAGGGACTAACGACAGACGCTGAGGGTGAGGATAAAACTGAATGACTCCTGCTGTTATGCGCATGGTTGAAATGTCTATTAATCGAACTTGAGATATAGTTATGCATCAGAAAAAATCTGGAGTAATTGGAACTAAAGTTGTTGATACGACAACCCACTTTATTAATTTTTTTGGATGTAGAAGATCCACCCAATGCAACTGATAAATGATGGACTCGTCAATGCTGCGCCTAATATATAATCTTAACTAACTATAATCTTAACTAACCACTTTATATATAGTTAGTTAATATTCTTAACTAACTATAACAATGTTTTATTAATTAATTTGTGTTCTTAAACATAAAGAAAAAAAAGATGACTTAAAGTGTTGCATGAAGAATAATTCCAATTGTTTTCATTGATCACTTGAATCATAGAGTCGTATAAATTACAAAACATAAGATATTCCAAACTTTTAACAACAATTTTCAAAATAATTACACCCACATCACTGTCATCATATGGATAATTTTCAAGATTCTTCTTTTGTACAATTACTGTACATTATGTCCCTTATGATCAATACAAAACAAATAAGCAACAAACTACTTTTTATTATAAAACAATAAAAACTTAGTCATAGATAGGCAAAAGAAAAAAATTAAACTCTATCTAGAAATGGTTTAATTGTTAATCTAAAATTAAATAATTTAGTAGAATTATGAAACAATATAATAGAGATCTTTTACCTTCCAGAAAATTAACTGATTGAATACACCGAGTAGCCATATATTCAAACCTTCGTTAAATCAAGAAATTAGAAATAAATAAGGTTAGATGGAGATAAAAATTATTTTGGTCCCATAAAGAAGTCATTTTCTCGATTTGGTATCATTTTGTTTCACTTTCTCAATTTAGTCCCGTAAAACCCAAAATGTGGTCAATTTAGTCTCTTTTAATTTTAAAAAGTCAAAATTTGCCAATAATCGGTTGACCGATAAAGATGTGATAGACAATTTGGGAGAATACGATAAAAAAATAGAAAATTTTAGTGCGGTTCACGTGTCAAATTGTGATTTGACGAAAGTAATTAAAAAGAAAAGTAAACAGAAAATAATATTCACATTTTGATACATGGATCACACTACTTTTTCTTGCAATATTTAAATTGCCGTAAATATATAACAAAAGTAATAAATAAGATTATATATTAATTATTTAAGTATAAACTTGATTTTTTATATGATTGAAACAAAAAACTAAACTAACTATTCTTGAAAAAACATGTGGTATTCAATCTTGACATCTCTTAGCAAAATTTGTACAATAAATTAAATTCATGTTATAAAACATAAGAAATTCCAAACTTTTAACAACAAATTTATAATTACACCTACATCACGGTTATCATATGGATAAGCTTCAAGATTCTTCTTTTGTACAATTACTCTACATTGATCTTTAAAGTGTTAAAACTAAATATCAACATTGTATGATATATCTCTTGTGATCAAAACAAAACAAATAAGCAACAAAATACTTTTTATTATAAAACAATAAAAACTTATTCATATATATGCAAAAGAAAAAGATTAAACTCTATCTACAAATGTTTTAATTGTTAATCTAAAATTAAATGATTTAGTAGAATTATGAAACAATCCAATAGAAATCTTTTACCTTCCAGAACACCAAGAGTCTCGGTATCGGTCGGAGAGAAGATGAGCGAAAAGTGAATGTCATGTGATATGATCTCCTTTTGGAGTGATTTTGGTAAGCTCCTTTGACCAAATTACTGGATGACTACGCCGAGTAGCCGTATATACAAATATGCGTTAAATTTTTCATATTATAAATAAAGAAGTTTAGATCTCTCTTACCAAAACAAAATTAAATACAAAGAGATGGAAACTTGAAAATATTTTGTAGTAGATGTGCTTATGTCATAGACAAAAATAAGTAAGATTCGAAAATAGTGAGAACCTGCAAAACCAATTATTCATTATATCTTGAATGTAACCGGATAATTGTTGAATAATAATATCGTCGGCATTATGAAATTACTAATCACATTCTTGTGATCTAATTGTAGGTACCGATATACCGATCCGATCGATATACCGTGTGTGCGGAAACGTGTAAAGCAATAGATCTACTATGCCATGATCTTAGTGCACACTTAAATGTGTATAAGAACACATATAAACATATATATATACACATCCAATATATATATATATAAGGTTCAACAATTACTTACTTGTTGTGATCGTTGATTTCGGTTAAGGTGGTGTTGAGTCGATTGAACCACCTTAATAGATCAGCAACTCAAAGATCTCCTTGTGAATGAACTCTTCACTCCTTTGGATCGTCCGGATGTTGAAGCCGCACAAATGGCCCGGCCTCTACGTGTTGCACACGAACCCGGATGATGAATTGCTTGCTTGATCAAGTTGATTCTCCAAGAACAACCTCTTTTCTCTCTTTCTCTTGTGAATTTCGTGGGTGGTCTTAGTGTGTGATGAAAATCTGATTTTCATCCATATAATAGCCTCATTATACATGCCATAACACCCCATTGTAACCTCCTACATAATGGGCATCATTATGCACCATTAACATGCAAAAGGAGTTACAAAGGAGGTGAAAGGTCATGCCACATACACATGCCACTATGCATTGTATGTGGTCCCACTTGCTTGTGTGGCATGCCATGTCACACTATGTGACATGCATCCATGCAAGCCATGCATCCCATGCATGTGAATTAAATCCACGTAAATATTGATTCTAAATCAATATATATATATCAAGCATCGTACATTATCTTCGAGTTCATGTGTGACCCTGTAGGTATGATTTAATTGATCAATATTATATTGTTCCCAACAATTAATATTATCAAATAATCATTTAACATCCATAGACGACCTTATGACTTTATCGATTGCACACGTAGGATCGAAGGACACAACCCAACAATCTCCCACTTGGCCTTCAGAGCCAGTGTGCTGCCAACTTCCTGTTGTCACTTATGTCTAAATTTGAACTTGAGGCAAGACTCGAGTCATCCTCAATCGGTTCAAACCTTTCTTGGACTTTGAGACAGACTGTAAAACCAGATTTATCACTATGATACGAATCTGGACGTGGCCACGTATTTTCCACAGTCTCGACTCTCCAAGTGGCCGGTAAGACATGTATCCCATTATAGAATGGAGGACAATCCCATCTTGTCAATCCAAGCTATCCCACTTGCTTCCTGATATACCCAATAACAAGTTTTATAACCTCCTTTTACGAAAGGCGTTTACTTGTATCAAAGTACACCATTTCACAATGGAATCACTCTGGACTACTCAGGTCAGAGGAAATTGCTCGACAGTCAATGAAATAGTATTATGACTCGAAATCTTAAATACTATTCCAGTTGGGTCTGTTCGATCATTAGCTCCCAGCTAATATCTATGTAATTGTACTTGATGTCCCACATCACTAGCCCATGAAGCGGCGCTATAGTACACATTACAATCTAGTTCTTTGTATCGTCAGTTTGTCCATACTCGATGATACGAACTAGGAACAATTTATGACTTAATTATATTAGTTCAACAATTGGGACTTCATTATGTGGTAAATCGACCTCATAACCCAATTAATATAATTTAATCATTTGGACAATTCATACAATTTAAACCACAATTATATGAAGAAATTATTGAATATCATAAAAGATAAGTGAATGTTTGCATAAACTCCAAAAGTAGACAATACAATAATAGGAATCACAATCCATCTCTAAGATATCGTATCCCTATTGCAGTCGTATGAGCATCATGCTTTGACTGCTGGAGTGGTTTAGTTAACGGGTCTGCAACATTATCATCAGTTGCAACTTTATTTATCTCGATGTCTCCACGACTAACTATCTCCCTGAGAATGTGGAACTTCCTGAGCACATGTTTGGATTTGTGGTGCTCCCTAGGCTCCTTGGCTTGCGCAATAGCTCCACTATTATCACAATAGAGAGATATCGGATGGGCCGAACTAGGTACGACACCAAGCTCATCTAAGAACTTTCTTATCCAAACGGCCTCCTTTGCTGCTTCAGATGCAGCAATGTACTCAGCCTCTGTAGTAGAATCAGCTACGGTGGGTTGCTTGGAACTCTTCCAGCTCACCGCACCTCCATTCAGACAAAAGACAAAACCGGACTGAGACCGGAGATCATCTCTGTCTGTTTGGAAGCTTGCATCCGTATAGCCTGTCATAACCAACTCTTCTTGTCCTCCAAAGACAAGAAAATAATCTTTTGTCCTTCTGAGGTACTTAAGAATATTCTTGGCCGCAGTCCAATGCGCCTCACCTGGGTTTCCTTGAAACCGACTCGTCATGCTCAAAGCATACGATACATCCGGTCGTGTACATATCATGGCGTACATAATAGACCCTATTGCCGAAGCATAAGGAATATTTGCCATCCTCATTTGCTCATCAAGTCCCGAAGGGCACTGCCTCTTGCTCAGAGATGTGCCATGAGTCATTGGAATGAGACCCTTCTTGGCGTCTTTCATTCTGAACCTGTCAAGCACCTTATCAATATAGGTTGCTTGACTAAGTCCAAGCATCCTTTGTGATCTGTTCCGACAGATCTTGATGCCCAATATGTACTGTGCTTCTCCAAGATCTTTCATTGAAAACCATCTTCCCAGCCATTCTTTAACAGAATTAAGCATAGGAATATTGTTTCCAATGAGGAGTATGTCATCGACATACAACACAATGAATACAACGTAACTCCCACTGACTTTCTTGTAAACACAAGAGTCTTCCATGTTCTTTTGAAATCCAAACTCTTGTATGGATTCATCGAACCGAAGATTCCAGCTCCGAGATGCTTGCTTTAATCCATAAATGGATCTATTAAGCTTGCATACTCTCTCAGCCTGATTAGGATCGATAAAACCTTCTGGTTGTGTCATAAACACTTCCTCTACTAGAATCCCATTCAAGAAGGCGGTTTTAACGTCCATTTGCCATATCTCATAATCATAATGAGCAGCAATGGCTAAGAGAATCCGAATGGATTTAATCATAGCAACTGGTGAAAAGGTTTCATCATAATCCACCCCGTGAATTTGTTTATATCCTTTTGCCACCAACCTTGCTTTGAAAACACTAGGTTTTCCATTCATGTCTGTTTTTATTTTATAAATCCATTTGCATCCAATGGGCCTAGCCCCTTTAGGCAAATCGACCAAGTTCCAAACTTGATTTTCAGACATTGATTCCATTTCGGATTTCATGGCACCCTGCCATTTCTCGGCATCTGGACTCGTCATAGCTTGGATATAGGTCGAAGGTTCATTGCTTTCTAAAAGCATGATTTCATAGCTCTCGTTTGTCAGAATACCTAGGTATCTTTCAGGTTGAGATCTAATCCTTCCGGACCTTCGAGGGTTAGGCGTGGTTTCCAAAACCAATGGAGTACTCTCGACTTGGTCTTGAGTGTCCATCTCAGTTTGATCTTCTTGAACCTCGTTCAAGTTTTCTTGAACTTTGTTCAATTCAACTAAGCTCCCACTTACTTTCTTGGAAAGATATTCCTTTTCAAGAAATACACCATCTCGAGCAACAAAAACTTTGTTCTCAGATTGGTTGTAAAAGTGGTACCCTCGTGTTTCTTTTGGATAACCCACAAAGAAACATTTATCCGATTTGGGTTCAAGCTTTGTAGACATATTTCTCTTCACATAAGCTTCACATCCCCAAATCTTGATATAAGACAAGTTAGGGACCTTCCCTTTCCATAACTCGTATGGTGTCTTATCAACAGCTTTTGACGGTGTCCTATTCAGTGTATAGGCCGCTGTTAAAAGTGCGTGTCCCCAAAAAGATTTCGGTAGTTCACTAAGGCTCATCATCGATCGAACCATATCCAATAAGGTTCTGTTCCTCCTTTCGGAAACACCATTCATCTGGGGTGTTCCAGGTGGAGTGAGTTGATATAAAATACCACAACTCATAAGATGATCATCGAATTCTTGGCTAAGATATTCACCACCTCGATCCGATCGAATGGCTTTTATCTTCTTACCAAGTTGATTCTCAACTTCATTTTGGAATTCTTTGAACTTTTCAAAGGCTTCCGACTTATGCCTCATTAAATAGATATAACCATATCTACTTAAGTCATCGGTAAAAGTTATGAAGTAGAAATAACCTCCACGTGCTTGTGAGCTCATTGGACCACATACATCAGTATGGATTAAACCCAATAGTTCACTTGCACGTTCTCCTTTTCCTAGAAAAGGTGACTTTGTCATTTTGCCCATCAAACATCCTTCACATGTATCAAATGACTCCAAGTCAAAAGATTTGAGAATGCCTTCTTTAAGAAGTTTCTCTACACGTTTAATGTTGACGTGGCCTAATCGACAATGCCAAAGGTATGTTTCATTGAATTCATTCGATTTGGCCTTCTTGGTATCAATGTTATATATATGATTGTCAAGTTGAAGTATATATAAACCATGTTCTAATCGTGCCGAACCATAGAACACTCCACTTTTTGAAATAGTAAATAAACCATTTATTATAGTGAAGGAAAATCCTTCAGTATCCAATACTGAAATAGAAATGATGTTCTTGGTAATACTTGGAACGAAATAAACATTATTCAATACTAAAACAAGGCCCGAAGGCAAACACAAATCATAAGATCCTACGGCTAATGCAGCGACCCTCGCTCCATTTCCAACCCGCAGATCGACATCTCCCTTTACCAAACTTCTACTTCTTTGCAGTCCCTGCACATGTGAAACAATGTGAGCACCGCAACCGGTATCCAATACCCAAGAAGAAGAATTTGTAAAGTTTATGTCTATGACATAAATACCTGAAGATGAAGGAACGACACCGTTCTTTACATCTTCCTGGAACTTGGGGCAATCCCGCTTGTAGTGTCCAACACGCTTGCAGTAGAAACACTCAGATTCCCCAGGAACCTTAGAAGCTTTCAAGAACCTTTTGGAAGGAGTTGCCACAACTTTCCCTTTCCCTTTGCCTTTCACTTCCGGTTTCTTAATCCCCTTGAACTTTTTGGTACCTCCTTCCCGAATCATAAGAACTTCCCTCCTAGGGTCCTTCTTAATCGCCGGCTCAGCAGCCTTAAGCATCCCATGGAGCTCATGAAGCGATTTCTTCAGTCCATTCATGTGGAAATTCAGCCTAAAGGCGTCATATCCATCATGAAGAGAATGAAGAATGAAATCGGTAGCCAACTCGTCATCATATGCAAAACCGAGGCGAGCACTTGAAGCAAATAATCCAATCATTTGCTGCACATGTGGTCCCACGGGTTTACCCTTTTCCAGCCTAGCTGTTGCTATAGCCCGGGTGACACCGAAGCGCTCAATCCTAGCCTGTTCCCCGAACATGCTCTTGAGCTCTTCTATGATGTCATAGGCTTCCATGAACTCGAATTGTTTTTGCAACTCGGGTACCATGGATGCCAACATCAAACATGTCACCTCATTCGAGGCTTTCTTAGCAAGGGCATATGATGCCTTTTGGGCATCCGTGCCCCCATCAGCGGGAAGCACGGGAAGGGGTTTGTCCAACACACTTTCCTTTTCTTCGTATTTGAGGACTATCCTCAAGTTACGTTGCCAATCAAGGAAATTGGTGTTGTTCAACTTTTCTCTATCCAAGATAGAGCTGAACTTGAATTGAGTTGATACAGACATATTAAACTACAGAAGAAAGATAAATTAAGTAAGTAAACATCCACAAAGCGTTTAAACAAATAAGGTTGTCTTGCATAACTACTTTATTTGTTTCATTTTGTTCATCCGATATCCAATATCGTCATTCCCAATTATCTTAATATCAAAACCGTGATAAATCGTAAGTGAAAACTCGAGGTTTTCTAACCAGCGATCTTATCATGCAATTGAAGCCCTATCTCTCATTAAAATGAGGGAGCCAATCAGACAATCGATTCACGCCATCCAATGGCTTGAATGTCTCTAATCTGTGTCATCGACATAAGCAAGCGCTTTGGCTCCATTCCACTCCCCGGGGTGAGAATGAGTCGAGTTGAACTTAGTCTTTGAAAAACAGATTAGGCATTGGTTTTTGATATTTTAATAAATTAGAACAAAACGATCCCAAGACCCTCATCTTGCGAATCCTTAAGCCGACTGAGTCCGCACTTAAGAGCTCCAAGATAGGTAGACATCCCATGTCAATGACATCCAATGTCACTCTCGGTCGATGAGAGTCCCATTCTCATCTCATGTCTCGATAGCCACGCCTGCAGTGGATCTATCGATGAGAAAACCAAACTCACTTGTAAGGGTCTAACCCTTACTCCCACTTATCCCAAGATAACAAGTAGTACCCCGCTGAGGCGGACCTACCAACTTATGATCGAGGGCTTTATGGGTGTGATGTTTTTGGACAAGACATTATACTCATTATTTTGGGAACTTGCATGCATAGGTTTGTTTATATGTAAGTTGAACATTTATAACATAAAACAACCTATAACTAGCAAAGCAAATAAATACGAAATCGAAAGGCCCCTAGAACCTCACAACTCTCAAAAGAAAAGAATTAAAGTAACAACAAAAGCCTTGAACATCTTGTGGACTGCTCCTCGCCCGCCATTTCAGTTCCGTGCCCTCCGATTTTGGTCAAATCTATTCCGTACCCAAAAAACCACGAACGGCGCCCGCCGTTTCACAATCAGCGGTCGCCGAACACCACCGGCGGTCGCCGTTTCCAAAACGGCGCCCGCCGATAGGGTTCGGAAAAAATCTGCCCAAAAACAGACCATTCGGCGGTCGCCGTTTCCAAAACGGCGCCCGCCAAAACAGAACAGCGGCCGCTGGAGCTCCAACGGCGCCCGCCGTTTGGCTCCAGCAGCCCGGTTTCGTCCGCTTTGCTTCGTTTTGCTTCGTTTCTTCTCGTTTTCGCCGGAGAGCCGAGATCCTCCATCGAACCATGGACCAAGTCCATCGCTTACAAGTAGTACAATACAAATATAATAGAAAAACCTATCTATTACAAATGATTCCAAGGGACGCAGCCCTCAAAAGACTATGGCCAATCGAAACGTAAAAAACGACGAAATCATTCACCCGACCACTAACGGTGGCCGGCCTTACATCTAATCACACAATCATAATCAAACAAATAATCCAATTATGTTGATTTAACCTTCGTGTCCAACACAAAAGTGTGCACGAGCCCTAGGCTCTGATACCAATTGTAGGTACCGATATACCGATCCGATCGATATACCGTGTGTGCGGAAACGTGTAAAGCAATAGATCTACTATGCCATGATCTTAGTGCACACTTAAATGTGTATAAGAACACATATAAACATATATATATACACATCCAATATATATATATATAAGGTTCAACAATTACTTACTTGTTGTGATCGTTGATTTCGGTTAAGGTGGTGTTGAGTCGATTGAACCACCTTAATAGATCAGCAACTCAAAGATCTCCTTGTGAATGAACTCTTCACTCCTTTGGATCGTCCGGATGTTGAAGCCGCACAAATGGCCCGGCCTCTACGTGTTGCACACGAACCCGGATGATGAATTGCTTGCTTGATCAAGTTGATTCTCCAAGAACAACCTCTTTTCTCTCTTTCTCTTGTGAATTTCGTGGGTGGTCTTAGTGTGTGATGAAAATCTGATTTTCATCCATATAATAGCCTCATTATACATGCCATAACACCCCATTGTAACCTCCTACATAATGGGCATCATTATGCACCATTAACATGCAAAAGGAGTTACAAAGGAGGTGAAAGGTCATGCCACATACACATGCCACTATGCATTGTATGTGGTCCCACTTGCTTGTGTGGCATGCCATGTCACACTATGTGACATGCATCCATGCAAGCCATGCATCCCATGCATGTGAATTAAATCCACGTAAATATTGATTCTAAATCAATATATATATATCAAGCATCGTACATTATCTTCGAGTTCATGTGTGACCCTGTAGGTATGATTTAATTGATCAATATTATATTGTTCCCAACAATTAATATTATCAAATAATCATTTAACATCCATAGACGACCTTATGACTTTATCGATTGCACACGTAGGATCGAAGGACACAACCCAACACTAATTTCAAAAACGGACTAACGGGAGACATTGAGGGCGAGAGAGAAATTGAATGACTGTTGTTGTTATACGCATGATTAAAAATGTCTATTAATGGAACCTGAGATATAGTTAGGCATCAGAAAAAATCTGGAGTAATTGAAACTAAAGTTGTTGATACAACAACCTACTTTATTAATTTTTTGGGATGTAGAATATCCACCCAATACAACTGATAAATAGTGAATATGTTGCTTTTGTACATAAATAAATGAAATAAATGATGGACTCGTCAACGCTACGCCTAATACATAATCCGGCGGTATGATCGATATATCATAACAACATAAATAATCTACTTATCTCACATTTTTAATTCATTTTAATAATTTAATTGAATTTATAATAATAAATAAATATAATAAAAAATTGAAAGTATATATATTTTTATTCTTAAAGTAATATTTTATTTTAATTTAATATGATTGATTTAAATGAGAGAGAGAAAGTATAAATTTAATAGTATATAAAAAAATATGAATTTTATATATTAATTTATTTTATTAATATTATTCAATTGAATATCAATTTTTTAATATATTTTTGTAGTAAATAAAAAAAAGTATGAAGTGTATAACTAACTATACATAGATTTTCATAAATATTATTTTTCTAAAGTAATGTAAATCGTTCTCATTAATTTTCAATACCTTCGAAAATTCATTGTTGTGCTTAATTGGAAAATATATTACACATTTTATTTGATTAATTTTGGAACAAAAATCATATATAAGCCTCGTGTAACAACATACATGGGTAGCTTCGTGTAAAAATATGGTTATCAATTGATGCACTTCAGCGTATGGCGTTAGAATTCGTAAATGGTTTAATTAGTTTTTTTAAACATATAATCTTGTAAATTATTATTGTGAAATAGTTAAATAATTAATTTTTGTAGTAAATAAAAAAAAAGTATGAAGTGTATAACGAACTATAGATAGATTTTCATAAATATTATTTTTCTAAAGTAATGTAAATCGTTCTCATTAATTTTCAATACCTTAGAAAATCCATTGTTGTGCTTAATTAGAATATATATTACACGTTTTCTTTGATTAATTTTGGAACAAAAATCATATATAAGTTCGTGTAACAACATACATGGGTAGCCTCTTGTAACAATATGGTTATCAATTGATGCACTTCAGCGTATGACGTTAGAAATCGTAAATGGTTTAATTAGTCTTCTTAAACATATAATCTTGTAAATTATTATTGTGAAATAGTTAAATAATTAATAAAAAGATCTACACAATGCTGGAAGAAGATGCAAATTAAATATTGAATAGATAAAATATTCAGCATCTATTGGGTAATAAATTTTTTAATCAAATTTTTATTTCTCTCTAAAGTCAAGTCTCAAAATATGTTCTTTCATTTTGCAAGATCAAATTATCTATTTATCTATTAGTTTTTTTATTTTATATTAAATATTGAAACAAAGTTATACCTTAATAAATCAAACCAAAACAATGAAAATAAAATTTATAATCAAAGAAATAAAATAAAACTTTTTATTAAATAAATAAAATAATTTACATTGTAAATTATCATCGATCAACTAAAACAAATTCTAAATTAACTATTTTTTAAAAACATAAGATATTCAACTAAAATATGAATTAGTGTAATTAAAAATAAATTAGTCAATTTACAAAAAATCTTTACCTCGCCGATCCAAAATAAGAAAACAAACATGGCCGATTGTTAACAATCAACATATAAAAAAATTATAACCATGAATATAAAAGATATAGAATTAATAGCATGAATATATAAACCTGAAAAAAAAAATCAAATAATAAAAATAAAGAGGTCAAACAAAACTAACATAAAATTCAAAAATTAAAACCATCATAATTTATGGATAAAATGCTTAATTATAAAATGCACTGGGAAGTTTTACTCAAAATTTTTACTGGATTTATTTAAATCTTAATTTAAGTATGTATGCATAATTTTTTGTACAATAAAATTTTTTGTATACATGTTTTGATTTAAAAAAAAACAAACTCAAACTTTTAGAGTTCCAAAACATAGAAAAAATAAATATAAGTACAATTTAAATTTAATGCAAATTTCTAAAAACCTCCTTGTACACGTTTTATTTGTCAAGTTTCCATCTTCGTCACATATTAAGAATTTCAAACCGTTAGTGACCCTTGAAACTGCGACATACAATTGTCCGTGTGTGAAAACAGACTTTTTCAATAGAATCTCCACTGTTGATAAAGATTGCCCTTGACTTTTGTTTATGGTCATACCATACGAAATCATAATTGAGAATTGACGACGTTGAAATCGAAAAGGTAATTTTGAATCTGAAGGAGAAAGCGCCAACCTTGAAATGTATACGATTTCGTCTTGTTATTCCCCTCCTAAAACCTTTGCTTCAATAACGTAGTTTCCCAACTTGGTCACAACCAATCGAGTCCCGTTACATAATCCGGCGATATTTCTTAACAACATAATTGGCACTCCAACCTACAAAACATTGCATGAAATTAAGGAAAGCATTCATAAAATTAAACTCTATCTAAAAATAATTTATTTTTTAGTCGAAAATTAAATAATTTAGTAGATTTATTTAACAATCGAATATAAATCTTTTACCTTACAGAAAACCAAGAGTCTCGGTATCGGCCGAAGGGAAGATGAACGAAAAGTGAATGTTATCTGATATGATCTCTTTTTGGAGTGATTTTGGTAAGCTCTTTTGACCAAATTAACTGGTTGAATACGTCGAGTCCCGTATATACAAACTTGCGTTAGATCAACAAATTAGAAATAAAGAAGCTTAGATGTCTCTTACCAAAACAAAAATAAATACGAAAAGATTGAAACTTGAAAATATTTTGCAGTAGATGTGCATATGACATAGACAAAAATAAGTAAGATCCAAAAATAGTCAGAACTTGCAAAACCAATTATTCATCATATTTGACTGTAAATTGTATTTGTTGAATACCAATATCGTCGGCATAATGAAATTACTAATCACATTCTTGTGATCAAATTTCAAACATGAACTAACGACATACGCTGAGGGAGAGGGTAAAACTAAATTACTCCTGGTGTTATGCGCAAGGATGATATGTCTATTAATCGAACCTGAGATAAAGTTAGGCATCATAAAAAATCTGGAGTAATTGGAACTAAAGTTGTTGATACGACAACCCACTTTATTAATTTTTTGGGATTTAGAATATACACCCAATGCAACTGATAAATAGTGAATATGTTGCTTTTTTACATCATCATCGATCAACTAAAACAAATTATAAACTAACTATTGTTGAAAAACATGGGGTATTCAATCTTGCAATCTCTTAGCAAAAATTTTCAAAATAAATTAAATTCATGTTACAAAACATAAGACATTTCATAATTGTAACAACAATTTTCAGAATAATTACACGGTCATCATATGGATAAGCTTCAAAATTCTTCTTTCGTACACATTTCAAAACATCTTTAAAGTCTTAAAATTAATTACCAGATATATCCCTTGTGATCAATAAAAAATAAATAAGCAACAAAAATAGTTAAATATGCTGGAAGAAAATGCAAATTAAATATGGAATAGATAAAATATATAGTATCTATTGGCTAATAAATTTTTGAATCAAATTTTTATTTCTCTCTAATGTCAAAGTATTTTTGTCTCAAATTATGTTCTTTCATTTTGCAAGATCTCATATTTAAGAGTTGTGCATCTTGCATTGGGGAGCAAGATATAAATTACCTCAAATTACAACTCCAAATCTATTTTAATACGACTCAATATCTATTAAA
Source organism: Euphrasia confusa (assembly GCA_954870475.1). Lineage (NCBI taxonomy): Eukaryota > Viridiplantae > Streptophyta > Magnoliopsida > Lamiales > Orobanchaceae > Euphrasia > Euphrasia confusa. The sequence continues at coordinate 40,585,933 of OX940956.1, read as the reverse complement.
AAGCACTCCAAATCTATTTTAATACGACTCAATATCTATTAAAAAGCAAGAGCTCTTATCGTTTAATTTAGATAATTATCTAAAAAAAAATACACCTTAAAAAAGGATACAAATAAAAACAAATTAAATGGAACACAACCACGTGATTTATAAATTAATGAACGTAAAAAAGGATACAAATAAAAACAAATTAAATAGAATACAACCACGTGATTTATAAATTAATGAACGATTTAATCGTTCATTTGAATCATATAACAATGTGAATATTAATAAAAAGTAAATGGTTATAAAGCTAATTAAATTAAATTGTTAAATAATTGTTCAAATAGAATTTTGATTATTTCAAATTTGCTCTATTAGAGACCCTTGAAACTGCAACATACAACTGTACGTGTGTGAATACGATATTCTCAACAAAATCCTTACTTTTGACAAAAACTATCCGTGACTTTTGTTAATTGGCATAGCATACGATATCATAATTGAAAATTGTTAACGTCAAAAGCGAAATAACAATTTTAAATCAGAAGCGTAAAATCTAAAGGTAAAAGAAACGTAAATAAAATTTAAAATATAGCATTATGATTAGATTATTTAATTTATTATTTTCTATATTTAAGTTGTTAATAGAAGAATATAGTTGATGAGAAAATAAATATAAAAAATTTACTATAATTATTAAATGGAAATAAATATGATCAATCTCATAATTCGTGAAAAAAATTAAATTTATTATAATTAATTAATAAAAGTAAATACAATGATGGATCAAAATTCCTTAATTTAAGATGAATAAATTAATTGAAGAAATTTTAGTTTTATTTTTATTAAAACAACATAAATCCAAAACACTTGATAGTGTTTAAATATTCCACAAAATGCATGCCACAATTTTTTTTATTATTAAATTAATATTTTTTTAGAATATTAAATTGGCAAATGCAAACAGACATGAAAATTAAATTGATAATTTTTCATTTTTAAGTTCACAAAACTAAAATACTGAAAAAACAATCAATAAAGTGATCATCACTTAATAATTGCTCTATTAGAGACCCTTGAAATTACAACATACAACTGTACGTGTGTGAATACGATATTCTCAACAAAATCCCTACTTTCTCCGTGATTTTTGTTAATTGTCATAGCATATGATATCATAATTGAAAATTGTTAACGACGAAAGCGAAATGACAATTTTAAATCAGAAGCGTAAAATCTAAAGGTAAAAAAAACATAAATAAATTTTAAAATATAGCATTATGATTAGATTATTTAATTTATTATTTTCTATATTTAAGTTGTTAATAGAAGAATATAGTTGATGAGTAAAGAAATATAAGAAATTTACTATAATTATTAAATGGAAATAAATATGATTAATCTCATAATTTGTGAAAAAAAATAAATTTATTATAATTAATTAATAAAAGTAAATACAATGATGGATCAAAATTCCTTAATTTAAGATGAAAAAATTAATTGAAGAAATTTTAGTTTTAGTTTTATGAAAACAACATAAATTCAAAACACTTGATAGTGTTTAAATATTCCACAAAATGCATGCCATATTTTTTTTATAATTAAATTAATATTTTTTTAGAATATTAAATTGGCAAATGCAAACAGACATGGAAGTTAATTTGATAATTTTTCGTTTTTAAGTTCACAAAAATAAAATACTAAAAAAACAACAAATAAAGTAATCATCACTTAAAAATTGGTACATCCAATATCACATATATGTCAACAATAGTTCCTGCACAAAAAACAAATCATATAATATGTAATTATGTTGACCATCATGTTTGATTGAGATTTTTCAGCTAGACGGGCTTATCAAGCAACATCAAAGAATTTAGTGGGATGTCTAAAATACGATCACTGTCATTTTAGACTCGATAAAAATAAAGGCGATTCATAAATATCAACCTCAAAATTTATATCTACACTTCATTCAAGCAAAACAACTCGAGTAGAATACGTGATCAAAACAACAGTGTTCCTACAATTTAGAGACCACTCGTCAAGAAGAAATATCATTTGGGAATGAATCAAAAAACAAAATAAAAAATACTTACACGTCGACAACGGTAAAAAAACATAAAAAAATTATAACATATTAAACGTTCCATAAAACAAAAAAAAAGAGATTTTCAAATATATTCTCTAGCTACAAATTGTCATTCAAACAATCTCCTTTAGCCCAAAAATTACTGGAATCAAATAGCAATTAAAATTTATACCTGCAGAAAAGTAATAAATAAATTAAATCGAACAAAACCTTAAATTTAAATCTGAATGTAGAATTAAATATAGCAGAAGATTAAAAACTTACCATTTCAGCTGCAAAAATAAACAAAATATTAGTACTCCTTTTTATCTTAGCAAAGTTGACGTGTCAAAATGTAATTTTTTTAATTTGAATCGAATTTAATTTAATATCTTTCACATACTGTAAATGAATAGGATACAACTCTCACATCAAATATCAAATATGGAGATAAGAAAAAAGAGTATCTCTTAAATAAAAAACACACACACACATATATATATGTACATAATTATTTAAAATATGTACCTCTAAATCATACTCCATTATAGGATAAGAATAAAAATAAGACAACTATTAGAAATGAGAATACATATATATATACCTGATGGGACTCTAAAATCAATGTCATCCTTTGGGCTGTTTAGTTTTGTTGTTGTACACAAAGATGATGCTCCTTAATGCACCTTATGCACCCGATGATAAAATATTTTGAAAATGAAGATAAAAGTTAGTACTTGTTTATTTAATTACTCCAACAGCCTTCCCGGGGAAGCTACACCATTATACATTAACCAATAAACACATTGCAAGTTAATCAATAAATATCTACTAATCAATCAAGAGACCATCACGCAAGGAAAAGACTAACGATAATGTAAAATAAAATACAATTAATATTACAAACTTGATTTGCATCTTGCAAAGAAAAGGCTAAGCAAATTTAAATAAATGTTAATAACTGGAAAAAAAATTAAAGAATGAAACAAAATTTATCAACAAAAGAAGTTGGGGGAGAGGCATATACAGATAGCAAAATAAGATAATCCAAATATTACCATCCCGAATTAATATAAACATACATGAGCTTTTGAAGTCACTGATCGCAATTCGTTCAACTTCACCCTGCAAAAATGAATGAAAACAAAGAAAAAGATTAAACCATTAGCCCAACAACGGAAAGCAATAATTTCTCATAAACTGTAAAGTGTAAAGGGACTTTATAAAAAATCTAAGCACAACCTTTCTCACATACATATCCTCAATTGTACAAAAAATAAATGCATAACCAACGGACAGCGAGAAACGTAAAAATGATTTCATAAGAAAGTCATAACATGAAGCATAGAGACCCTCACGAAGCACACGAAAGCTATAATAAAAAAAGACCCTCAAAAGCAATCCAGTAAGAGAAAACCCAACATTTATGTCTCTCTGATCGACGGCTGATCTTTAAACCCTTTCCCGATGGGCGAAGAACCCAAATCAGAAAGGCCCGAGGATGCAGCAGTCATTGCTCCAAAAGAATTCGGTGCCTCAAAGAAAAGAGTCGATTATAGCTTCAAAACCTGAACTGAAACTATACACAACAAAAGAACTCATTACACCATAGAATTTCTATCAAAAGAGGAGCATCAATAATCAAAATCAACTTACCAAATTCTCGGCACCTGGAAGGTTTTCTCTTTTAGCAAGACTCACAGCAAGATCAAGATTGTTCAACTGACAATAACCAAGAAAATAGGATCAGGACTAATTCTATTTTTGTAAACAGCTGTTGCGCTTTCCAGATCATATACAAAGAGCAGTTCAAGCTTCGTAATCACGTAAATGAGACTATATTTGTGGGATACCTTCATAATTAGAAAGAAGCATTATGAGAAATGTAGGAAATTTAAGATAAGCTCTTGCAATGATAGGAAAAAGGTCGTGCAAAGAAGAAATACGTGCATGCCACTGGAAAATCATCAGCAAAATCAGGAGGGAAGAACAGATCTGCTTGCTTTTTTGTGAAAGATGGTTTCCCTGCAAAAATAAAGTATTAACCAAATATAAGCACAACTATAGTATAAAAAATAAAGCTGTAAAATACTACAAAAATTATATTATAACAAATGACAATATCTATAAAAATCAAATAACATCTACCTGGCACAACACCGAGCTCGATAACATGCCACGTAGATATAATATGACCAGAATTAGATGTTTTACTCGCAAATGAAATGAGAGTGGAATCCTTGTCATTCCCAGGAACCTGTTCAAAACAGATGCAATGAGATATTTTGTCATTCACTGCGATGCATAATGGACTGCAAATCATTCAAGGGAAATAAATTACTACGGAAATCCAAACAATAAGGTTAGTCATTCTCTCCCTAAACCAATCATCGAATTAACTTGACAACAAATAAAATACTACGAAAATCCAAACAAAATATCAATCATTCTCGTAAAAGAAGAATCCATTACATGGGAATGTTTTGATTGTTCACCACTACTTATATAAGAATATGAAACAAAATACCAATCTTTCATGTAAAATGTTACCTCCCTGATTATGTGTTTGACTGATTTCTTGAACGGATCACGCAAATCCAGAGTCTCCATCGTCGCCCGAGGGCCGTTGATTGGGATCCATAAGAGGCAAATAGAACAACAGAAGAGACCTCACTGATGTCAGCCCGAAAGCTTTCTAATGGAAAGCCGACAACAACAGTTTCATCTGAATAACATATTGGTTGGTCATGTATTTCAGGGCATCGGGCCGAAATACATTCTGAGATGCTATGTAAGCTGGAAAAGTAATTAACAATCGAAACATCAAAGAAGTAATGATTATTTTGAAGAAATTAGTCAAGGAAGAAGAGGAGAAAAGTTAACAAAACAATACTTGATGGGTTAAGCGCTCCCATGAAAGTGCTGATTTTCTCTATTCAAAATACGGAGGAAGACGGCACGGGAAAGTGCCCATGGCCCGTGGGAAGTGGGCCGAGGAGCGTGATTCTCTGGAATTTTGAGAATACAAAAATTAATCTAAAATTTTGGAAACACGAAAGCAATATTTGAACAGAGAAGAGAAATCGAAATATGCCCAATTAATTGTAGGTACCGATATACCGATTCGATCGATATACCGTGTGTGCGGAAACGTGTAAAGCAATAGATCTACTATGCCATGATCTTAGTGCACACTTAAATGTGTATAAGAACACATATAAACATATATATATACACATCCAATATATATATATATAAGGTTCAACAATTACTTACTTGTTGTGATCGTTGATTTCGGTTAAGGTGGTGTTGAGTCGATTGAACCACCTTAATAGATCAGCAACTCAAAGATCTCCTTGTGAATGAACTCTTCACTCCTTTGGATCGTCCGGATGTTGAAGCCGCACAAATGGCCCGGCCTCTACGTGTTGCACACGAACCCGGATGATGAATTGCTTGCTTGATCAAGTTGATTCTCCAAGAACAACCTCTTTTCTCTCTTTCTCTTGTGAATTTCGTGGGTGGTCTTAGTGTGTGATGAAAATCTGATTTTCATCCATATAATAGCCTCATTATACATGCCATAACACCCCATTGTAACCTCCTACATAATGGGCATCATTATGCACCATTAACATGCAAAAGGAGTTACAAAGGAGGTGAAAGGTCATGCCACATACACATGCCACTATGCATTGTATGTGGTCCCACTTGCTTGTGTGGCATGCCATGTCACACTATGTGACATGCATCCATGCAAGCCATGCATCCCATGCATGTGAATTAAATCCACGTAAATATTGATTCTAAATCAATATATATATATCAAGCATCGTACATTATCTTCGAGTTCATGTGTGACCCTGTAGGTATGATTTAATTGATCAATATTATATTGTTCCCAACAATTAATATTATCAAATAATCATTTAACATCCATAGACGACCTTATGACTTTATCGATTGCACACGTAGGATCGAAGGACACAACCCAACAATCTCCCACTTGGCCTTCAGAGCCAGTGTGCTGCCAACTTCCTGTTGTCACTTATGTCTAAATTTGAACTTGAGGCAAGACTCGAGTCATCCTCAATCGGTTCAAACCTTTCTTGGACTTTGAGACAGACTGTAAAACCAGATTTATCACTATGATACGAATCTGGACGTGGCCACGTATTTTCCACAGTCTCGACTCTCCAAGTGGCCGGTAAGACATGTATCCCATTATAGAATGGAGGACAATCCCATCTTGTCAATCCAAGCTATCCCACTTGCTTCCTGATATACCCAATAACAAGTTTTATAACCTCCTTTTACGAAAGGCGTTTACTTGTATCAAAGTACACCATTTCACAATGGAATCACTCTGGACTACTCAGGTCAGAGGAAATTGCTCGACAGTCAATGAAATAGTATTATGACTCGAAATCTTAAATACTATTCCAGTCGGGTCTGTTCGATCATTAGCTCCCAGCTAATATCTATGTAATTGTACTTGATGTCCCACATCACTAGCCCATGAAGCGGCGCTATAGTACACATTACAATCTAGTTCTTTGTATCGTCAGTTTGTCCATACTCGATGATACGAACTAGGAACAATTTATGACTTAATTATATTAGTTCAACAATTGGGACTTCATTATGTGGTAAATCGACCTCATAACCCAATTAATATAATTTAATCATTTGGACAATTCATACAATTTAAACCACAATTATATGAAGAAATTATTGAATATCATAAAAGATAAGTGAATGTTTGCATAAACTCCAAAAGTAGACAATACAATAATAGGAATCACAATCCATCTCTAAGATATCGTATCCCTATTGCAGTCGTATGAGCATCATGCTTTGACTGCTGGAGTGGTTTAGTTAACGGGTCTGCAACATTATCATCAGTTGCAACTTTATTTATCTCGATGTCTCCACGACTAACTATCTCCCTGAGAATGTGGAACTTCCTGAGCACATGTTTGGATTTGTGGTGCTCCCTAGGCTCCTTGGCTTGCGCAATAGCTCCACTATTATCACAATAGAGAGATATCGGATGGGCCGAACTAGGTACGACACCAAGCTCATCTAAGAACTTTCTTATCCAAACGGCCTCCTTTGCTGCTTCAGATGCAGCAATGTACTCAGCCTCTGTAATAGAATCAGCTACGGTGGGTTGCTTGGAACTCTTCCAGCTCACCGCACCTCCATTCAGACAAAAGACAAAACCGGACTGAGACCGGAGATCATCTCTGTCTGTTTGGAAGCTTGCATCCGTATAGCCTGTCATAACCAACTCTTCTTGTCCTCCAAAGACAAGAAAATAATCTTTTGTCCTTCTGAGGTACTTAAGAATATTCTTGGCCGCAGTCCAATGCGCCTCACCTGGGTTTCCTTGAAACCGACTCGTCATGCTCAAAGCATACGATACATCCGGTCGTGTACATATCATGGCGTACATAATAGACCCTATTGCCGAAGCATAAGGAATATTTGCCATCCTCATTTGCTCATCAAGTCCCGAAGGGCACTGCCTCTTGCTCAGAGATGTGCCATGAGTCATTGGAATGAGACCCTTCTTGGCGTCTTTCATTCTGAACCTGTCAAGCACCTTATCAATATAGGTTGCTTGACTAAGTCCAAGCATCCTTTGTGATCTGTTCCGACAGATCTTGATGCCCAATATGTACTGTGCTTCTCCAAGATCTTTCATTGAAAACCATCTTCCCAGCCATTCTTTAACAGAATTAAGCATAGGAATATTGTTTCCAATGAGGAGTATGTCATCGACATACAACACAATGAATACAACGTAACTCCCACTGACTTTCTTGTAAACACAAGAGTCTTCCATGTTCTTTTGAAATCCAAACTCTTGTATGGATTCATCGAACCGAAGATTCCAGCTCCGAGATGCTTGCTTTAATCCATAAATGGATCTATTAAGCTTGCATACTCTCTCAGCCTGATTAGGATCGATAAAACCTTCTGGTTGTGTCATAAACACTTCCTCTACTAGAATCCCATTCAAGAAGGCGGTTTTAACGTCCATTTGCCATATCTCATAATCATAATGAGCAGCAATGGCTAAGAGAATCCGAATGGATTTAATCATAGCAACTGGTGAAAAGGTTTCATCATAATCCACCCCGTGAATTTGTTTATATCCTTTTGCCACCAACCTTGCTTTGAAAACACTAGATTTTCCATTCATGTCTGTTTTTATTTTATAAATCCATTTGCATCCAATGGGCCTAGCCCCTTTAGGCAAATCGACCAAGTTCCAAACTTGATTTTCAGACATTGATTCCATTTCGGATTTCATGGCACCCTGCCATTTCTCGGCATCTGGACTCGTCATAGCTTGGATATAGGTCGAAGGTTCATTGCTTTCTAAAAGCATGATTTCATAGCTCTCGTTTGTCAGAATACCTAGGTATCTTTCAGGTTGAGATCTAATCCTTCCTGACCTTCGAGGGTTAGGCGTGGTTTCCAAAACCAATGGAGTACTCTCGACTTGGTCTTGAGTGTCCATCTCAGTTTGATCTTCTTGAACCTCGTTCAAGTTTTCTTGAACTTCGTTCAATTCAACTAAGCTCCCACTTACTTTCTTGGAAAGATATTCCTTTTCAAGAAATACACCATCTCGAGCAACAAAAACTTTGTTCTCAGATTGGTTGTAAAAGTGGTACCCTCGTGTTTCTTTTGGATAACCCACAAAGAAACATTTATCCGATTTGGGTTCAAGCTTTGTAGACATATTTCTCTTCACATAAGCTTCACATCCCCAAATCTTGATATAAGACAAGTTAGGGACCTTCCCTTTCCATAACTCGTATGGTGTCTTATCAACAGCTTTTGACGGTGTCCTATTCAGTGTATAGGCCGCTGTTAAAAGTGCGTGTCCCCAAAAAGATTTCGGTAGTTCACTAAGGCTCATCATCGATCGAACCATATCCAATAAGGTTCTATTCCTCCTTTCGGAAACACCATTCATCTGGGGTGTTCCAGGTGGAGTGAGTTGATATAAAATACCACAACTCATAAGATGATCATCGAATTCTTGGCTAAGATATTCACCACCTCGATCCGATCGAATGGCTTTTATCTTCTTACCAAGTTGATTCTCAACTTCATTTTGGAATTCTTTGAACTTTTCAAAGGCTTCCGACTTATGCCTCATTAAATAGATATAACCATATCTACTTAAGTCATCGGTAAAAGTTATGAAGTAGAAATAACCTCCACGTGCTTGTGAGCTCATTGGACCACATACATCAGTATGGATTAAACCCAATAGTTCACTTGCACGTTCTCCTTTTCCTAGAAAAGGTGACTTTGTCATTTTGCCCATCAAACATCCTTCACATGTATCAAATGACTCCAAGTCAAAAGATTTGAGAATGCCTTCTTTAAGAAGTTTCTCTACACGTTTAATGTTGACGTGGCCTAATCGACAATGCCAAAGGTATGTTTCATTGAATTCATTCGATTTGGCCTTCTTGGTATCAATGTTATATATATGATTGTCAAGTTGAAGTATATATAAACCATGTTCTAATCGTGCCGAACCATAGAACACTCCACTTTTTGAAATAGTAAATAAACCATTTATTATAGTGAAGGAAAATCCTTCAGTATCCAATACTGAAATAGAAATGATGTTCTTGGTAATACTTGGAACGAAATAAACATTATTCAATACTAAAACAAGGCCCGAAGGCAAACACAAATCATAAGATCCTACGGCTAATGCAGCGACCCTCGCTCCATTTCCAACCCGCAGATCGACATCTCCCTTTACCAAACTTCTACTTCTTTGCAGTCCCTGCACATGTGAAACAATGTGAGCACCGCAACCGGTATCCAATACCCAAGAAGAAGAATTTGTAAAGTTTATGTCTATGACATAAATACCTGAAGATGAAGGAACGACACCGTTCTTTACATCTTCCTGGAACTTGGGGCAATCCCGCTTGTAGTGTCCAACACGCTTGCAGTAGAAACACTCAGATTCCCCAGGAACCTTAGAAGCTTTCAAGAACCTTTTGGAAGGAGTTGCCACAACTTTCCCTTTCCCTTTGCCTTTCACTTCCGGTTTCTTAATCCCCTTGAACTTTTTGGTACCTCCTTCCCGAATCATAAGAACTTCCCTCCTAGGGTCCTTCTTAATCGCCGGCTCAGCAGCCTTAAGCATCCCATGGAGCTCATGAAGCGATTTCTTCAGTCCATTCATGTGGAAATTCAGCCTAAAGGCGTCATATCCATCATGAAGAGAATGAAGAATGAAATCGGTAGCCAACTCGTCATCATATGCAAAACCGAGGCGAGCACTTGAAGCAAATAATCCAATCATTTGCTGCACATGTGGTCCCACGGGTTTACCCTTTTCCAGCCTAGCTGTTGCTATAGCCCGGGTGACACCGAAGCGCTCAATCCTAGCCTGTCCCCCGAACATGCTCTTGAGCTCTTCTATGATGTCATAAGCTTCCATGAACTCGAATTGTTTTTGCAACTCGGGTACCATGGATGCCAACATCAAACATGTCACCTCATTCGAGGCTTTCTTAGCAAGGGCATATGATGCCTTTTGGGCATCCGTGCCCCCATCAGCGGGAAGCACGGGAAGGGGTTTGTCCAACACACTTTCCTTTTCTTCGTATTTGAGGACTATCCTCAAGTTACGTTGCCAATCAAGGAAATTGGTGTTGTTCAACTTTTCTCTATCCAAGATAGAGCTGAACTTGAATTGAGTTGATACAGACATATTAAACTACAGAAGAAAGATAAATTAAGTAAGTAAACATCCACAAAGCGTTTAAACAAATAAGGTTGTCTTGCATAACTACTTTATTTGTTTCATTTTGTTCATCCGATATCCAATATCGTCATTCCCAATTATCTTAATATCAAAACCGTGATAAATCGTAAGTGAAAACTCGAGGTTTTCTAACCAGCGATCTTATCATGCAATTGAAGCCCTATCTCTCATTAAAATGAGGGAGCCAATCAGACAATCGATTCACGCCATCCAATGGCTTGAATGTCTCTAATCTGTGTCATCGACATAAGCAAGCGCTTTGGCTCCATTCCACTCCCCGGGGTGAGAATGAGTCGAGTTGAACTTAGTCTTTGAAAAACAGATTAGGCATTGGTTTTTGATATTTTAATAAATTAGAACAAAACGATCCCAAGACCCTCATCTTGCGAATCCTTAAGCCGACTGAGTCCGCACTTAAGAGCTCCAAGATAGGTAGACATCCCATGTCAATGACATCCAATGTCACTCTCGGTCGATGAGAGTCCCATTCTCATCTCATGTCTCGATAGCCACGCCTGCAGTGGATCTATCGATGAGAAAACCAAACTCACTTGTAAGGGTCTAACCCTTACTCCCACTTATCCCAAGATAACAAGTAGTACCCCGCTGAGGCGGACCTACCAACTTATGATCGAGGGCTTTATGGGTGTGATGTTTTTGGACAAGACATTATACTCATTATTTTGGGAACTTGCATGCATAGGTTTGTTTATATGTAAGTTGAACATTTATAACATAAAACAACCTATAACTAGCAAAGCAAATAAATACGAAATCGAAAGGCCCCTAGAACCTCACAACTCTCAAAAGAAAAGAATTAAAGTAACAACAAAAGCCTTGAACATCTTGTGGACTGCTCCTCGCCCGCCATTTCAGTTCCGTGCCCTCCGATTTTGGTCAAATCTATTCCGTACCCAAAAAACCACGAACGGCGCCCGCCGTTTCACAATCAGCGGTCGCCGAACACCACCGGCGGTCGCCGTTTCCAAAACGGCGCCCGCCGATAGGGTTCGGAAAAAATCTGCCCAAAAACAGACCATTCGGCGGTCGCCGTTTCCAAAACGGCGCCCGCCGAAACAGAACAGCGGCCGCTGGAGCTCCAACGGCGCCCGCCGTTTGGCTCCAGCAGCCCGGTTTCGTCCGCTTTGCTTCGTTTTGCTTCGTTTCTTCTCGTTTTCGCCGGAGAGCCGAGATCCTCCATCGAACCATGGACCAAGTCCATCGCTTACAAGTAGTACAATACAAATATAATAGAAAAACCTATCTATTACAAATGATTCCAAGGGACGCAGCCCTCAAAAGACTATGGCCAATCGAAACGTAAAAAACGACGAAATCATTCACCCGACCACTAACGGTGGCCGGCCTTACATCTAATCACACAATCATAATCAAACAAATAATCCAATTATGTTGATTTAACCTTCGTGTCCAACACAAAAGTGTGCACGAGCCCTAGGCTCTGATACCAATTGTAGGTACCGATATACCGATCCGATCGATATACCGTGTGTGCGGAAACGTGTAAAGCAATAGATCTACTATGCCATGATCTTAGTGCACACTTAAATGTGTATAAGAACACATATAAACATATATATATACACATCCAATATATATATATATAAGGTTCAACAATTACTTACTTGTTGTGATCGTTGATTTCGGTTAAGGTGGTGTTGAGTCGATTGAACCACCTTAATAGATCAGCAACTCAAAGATCTCCTTGTGAATGAACTCTTCACTCCTTTGGATCGTCCGGATGTTGAAGCCGCACAAATGGCCCGGCCTCTACGTGTTGCACACGAACCCGGATGATGAATTGCTTGCTTGATCAAGTTGATTCTCCAAGAACAACCTCTTTTCTCTCTTTCTCTTGTGAATTTCGTGGGTGGTCTTAGTGTGTGATGAAAATCTGATTTTCATCCATATAATAGCCTCATTATACATGCCATAACACCCCATTGTAACCTCCTACATAATGGGCATCATTATGCACCATTAACATGCAAAAGGAGTTACAAAGGAGGTGAAAGGTCATGCCACATACACATGCCACTATGCATTGTATGTGGTCCCACTTGCTTGTGTGGCATGCCATGTCACACTATGTGACATGCATCCATGCAAGCCATGCATCCCATGCATGTGAATTAAATCCACGTAAATATTGATTCTAAATCAATATATATATATCAAGCATCGTACATTATCTTCGAGTTCATGTGTGACCCTGTAGGTATGATTTAATTGATCAATATTATATTGTTCCCAACAATTAATATTATCAAATAATCATTTAACATCCATAGACGACCTTATGACTTTATCGATTGCACACGTAGGATCGAAGGACACAACCCAACATTAATACATACCTAGATACGCAAATCTTGATTCTCAATCTGCAAAAAAAAAAAAAAAAAAAAACTGGAACTTTGAAAAAACCAAAGTAATATTTCAAATCGTCGCTCCTCTAAAAAACGATTTATGAAAGAGAGAAACGAAGAACATTGATTCTCAGATCGTTTAGGTTAAAAAAGGCACAAATGGCAAATCAAAATATCTAGCCACCACGCAAATATTATTGAACTATAGCCACTGTACCAACACTAAAAATCATCAAATACATGTAACTCCTCTTTCAATGCAAGACGTTTCGCATTCTCTATAGCCTCATCGCTTGAGATCTAGTTATGGTAAAGGTAAAAATAAATGGTGGGGAAATCGACAATAGAGAAAAAAAAGTAGAGAATCGGGCCTTACTTGAATTACTTCATCGATGAGATTAACATACAAATTTCAAAGTTGGTTTGTAAACAAAACCTAATCGAAATTTCAGAACCTGCAGATTAACAAAACCTAATCGAAATTTCAGAACCTGAAGATTGAGAATAAAAATTGGAAGCCGGATAAACGAACCTTTCGAAATTGAAACCTGGGAGTAGAGTATACTCCATATCCGTAGTGGGGAGATTTTAACAAAAAAAATTATGAACAAAAGCATAAAATAAAATGTAATTTGCAGATTTAGAATCAGAAAAAGGTCCAAATTGAAATCGAAAAAGCACAATATAAACATAAAAAGATACAAAAAAATTGGTTTGCAATTTTAGATGAAAAACCTGGTTGATCCGAGTACACAAAAGAAAGGAAGAAAGAGAGGAGCTTGAAATCTGTAAATGAAAAGTCAGTTTAGGAAGATGAGAAAGACAAACGTAATAGTCGGAAGATTTAATACAGAATTGATTTCTCAATTAATAGATTTAATATAATTAATATATTTTATATTTGATTAAATAATAAAATTGAGAAATCAATTTCAATCTATTGAAATTGAGCATTCCTATTGGCCAATAGATTTTCAATTGGAAGGAAAAAAGATTGGCTATAGGGGAAATTGAGCATTCCTATTAGTCAATAGAATTTAATTTTGTCTATGTGGCAAAATTGGCTGTTTTGATTGGCTAATTGGAATTAAGTGATTCAGGATTTATATATTAATAGATAGATGAGAATAGAGAATGAATTACGCTTGAATTTAGGACAAAAAAAACGAATTGAATTAAGGAGGTCGAAAAACGAATTGAATTAAGGAGGTCGAAGTAAAAAAAACACTCCTTTTTTTTTTATAAGACGTTTTACCAATTTTTTTATTTGCTTAATATTGATTTAGAAGTTTTATATAAAAAAATGTTTTCAAAAATTATTTAATATTAATTTCTAGCTTTGAGTGAGATATAAATATTAGTTTTACCAATTTTTTTATTTGCTTAATATTGATTTAAAAGTTTTATATAAAAAAATGTTTTAAAAAATTATTTATTATTAATTTCTAGCTTTGAGTGAGATATAAATATTAGCTATTTTTAGAGAAAAAAATACTTTAATTTTGGATACTATAAAAAAATACTATTCTTTTGACTAATTAAAATTAAAGAAATTTTAATTATTGTGTCTTATAATTTGATGTAGTTTAAAGTTTCATAATTATATTTTGAGTATATTTGTCAAATTTAAAATGTCTTTAATAACCTTTATATTTTGATTATTATATCTAATTTATTACATTAAAAAAATCTTTTAGTATGTCTCTTATTTTGTGCAAGATATTAATAATCATTCAAATAGGTAAGTCATCCACTTTTGATCTTTTGATTTTGAGATATTTTCAATTGACGAAACAGATTTTCTGATCTGTTCAAATCAACGTAGACTAATCAAACTAGCCGTTCTCAACAATCTATTTTAAACCTTGTGTGCATTTGATTTCAACCGACTGCAGAATCAAAATTCAACCGACTGCAGAATCAAATTATAGGTTTTTTTCGGTTTACGTTCAACACCCATGATAGCTTGTAAATTGTACTCTTTGTATTTATTCGAACACCGAGATGGTAATTTGAACTCACGGTTTGATTCTGGAACCTTCTTGATAGTTTTTTGTAATTTAGTGAATTTAACCTTCCCGATTCCTATTTTAATTCGAGTTTGCACAACAAGAAAAGCTTTGAAAAGTTTAATTAGTAACACAGGTCGACCATGTGTAATTAGTAACAAAGGTCTGTAGTGAAACGTCATTTTCCAACATTTCACTTGTTCATAATTGACTATTATGATCTTTTACATTTAGGAACCAATGGATTTGACAATATTAACATGGTGGATGACGTAATTATGAATGAAGGGGGCTTAAAATGTGTCTTGTGGCTGTAAATTTTGTGGTTTCAGTGCTTAAATTTCTTCCATAACTCGTTATGGCAGGAATAATGTCATATTAGATTGCGAAGATAATGGAGAAGGTGCGTCGATATTCGGGGATGATTTCTCATATACCGAGCTTTGCGACAATATAGGATTGTTGAACGCTATACGCGCGGTGTTTCTCGATAACCCGCTCGGCTTTTGTTACAAACATCTACAAACTAACCTTATCAACCAATTCCCTTCGGTTTATGTGCATGGCAAGCGGATTTCGTACTTTTCATTATGAATATCGTTTCTCAGGTTCATTGCGCTTAAAAGTTGCAGCCACTATCACATAAACTAATTAATCTAATTAATATGCCATCCGCAGAAAGTAAAAAACACCAATATCTATCATGAACAACTAGTTCAAGTAATAATTTTGATTGACAGCGAGCTAAACATCTTAGACTTTCAACAAATTCTTATATTTCAATGGTAAAAACAAAGTAGACGTTCTAATAAGGGTTAATAATGCTAAAGTGAAATCAAAATTATTCATCATCAAAAAAAGATGTTCAGAGATCAAGAGCTAAAACGGAACGACAGCCGAAATTCAATGAACTTAAAAAAAACAACCACCAGTCACAACTGTTGATCCTTTGACCATATTCTCAGACCCAACATTGCCTTCAGATCCATTAGTAATAACTACCCATTGCTCACGAGCACCTGCGTCACTCGTCAACGTACACAATTAGTCCAACAATATAAAGCATAAACTAACTTTTAATATCTGTCAGTAATTGTATGTAAATAAAAACCACATTACGTGATTTTACCGAAATACTTAGAAAGTTCCCGTATACAATCACTTCCAAACTAGTCACCAAACATAGTTTGGTAAATAGATACACATAATATGTTGAAAACAACTTACAGAACTTGTTAGCAAACAAGTTTGTGGTGACTGTAATATGTTCAGAACCATCAGAAGGCTAGTTACAGAATCAAAATGGTATCAATATAGTTGTGAATTCAAAATTGTACATAAAAATTCGTTTTAAATCATTTTCATACTAGATGGCAAAGCATAATGTATTGACACAAATAAGCTCACAGGAAGCACAAACTTGGCATACGATTCATCGGTATTCCACCTCACAAGTGTATAATCTGCTTCAAACCATAAACGAATAGACATAGACCAAGAAAAAGGTCTAGAACTACCATATCTATACGTGATACTAAAATTTAGTATTTTGATTTCAAAGCTCCATGCTTATGAAGCCTACCTAATTAAACAAGATCTGGAACTATCATGCATATACAACTTGCAAAATTGACCACAACTGCACATGTTATGAAACAGGTATAGAGCTATAAACCGTATCAAAACTAAGCAAGACCTGGAACTACCAACCATATACAGCTTGTAAAATTGAACAAAATTGAACATGTTTATGGAACAGTTATGGAACTATCAACCATAAGCAATACCTGGAACTATCAACCATACAGTACTTGCAAAATTCCCAAAACAGAACACCTGGAACTATCAACCATACAGTACTTGCAAAATTCCCAAAACAGAACGTGTTATGAAACTGTTTTTGCAGAATCAACCCTATCAATCCTAAGCAAGACCTGGAAATATGAACCATATACAACTTGCAAAATTGAACAAAAAATGGACATGGGTATCAAACAAGTATGGAACTATAAACCCTATCAACCCTAAGCAATTCCTGAAACTGTCGACCATACAGTACTGGGCATGGGTATGAAATAATTTTGGAACTACCAACCCTATAAAACATCTCATTGTTTACAAATCAATCAATAATTTACTGATACAGTTTACATGACAGAAAACTCAAATTTGACATACAATTAACACTCAACCAAACATGGGGATAACATGGATCAAAATATATAATCAAAATCATATATCCCAAACAGAGACCGGAACTACCATCCTGTTAACATGCATCATAATTCTAAAAACATTAAAAAACGTACATGTGTGATGAGAACTACCTAAAAAGGAAGTGAAACTATTAAACTTAAACATCTTTCAAATTGGAAAAAAAATTGGCTAGCCCCCAAAATTGAAGAAGCCAGGGCTTAGAAGGAAGTTATTGCATGTCCAAAATTCTTTCAATTACGATACAGAGACATAAACATGTACAAACTGAAATGGGAAAAAACCTACCTGACTTATACTTGCTGGCCGGATCTGCAAGTTCGCTCTGAGGATCTTCAGAATTCGCCGCCGATAAACATAACACCGATGCTTTAAATCGAATTTGTCTAGTTTCTCTAGTGCAATTGTTTCTGAAATTCTTCGGCCGATGATGAGAGATTTCTCACAACCTGCAACTTTGAATTTTCCCAACCCTAGCGAGAATTCCGAGCAATGAAATGTTTAGTGTCGTAGGTTTGATAATAATGGGAGGAGCAGACCGGGAATTTCTCAAATCGTATTTTTTGTCAATTTTAATGTAATTGTCTAAAACACAAAAATAAAGGGTAGATACGGAAGTTTTTTCTTTTTTACAATTATACAAAAGATTGATATTTAAATACTGTATAACACTTAGAATTTACTCTTTTTATAAATCCCCCTAAATATTAATAAATAAAGTATAATTTTGTTTTCTTAATTTGTTTGTAAAAGGCTAAAACGCCTTATAAAAAAAAGAAGAGGGAGTAGCATAAAAATTGAATTGAATTCAGGTTTAGGGTTAGTCATTTACGAAATTGAATTAAACCCTAAATAAAAGAAGATGATTTTGTAGTTGAGATATTATTCGGACGATCATCTCGCGGGGGGAACGCCCGCCCGAAAGATCCTCAACCACGTCGTGCTGTCCCAGCATCACAATCGAGGCGTGGTGCACACTCTCCGCATCGATTACCGAGACTACGACGAGGAATTCGAGTCGTGGATCGCCCACTTCGCCGATCTCCGCAAACTCGCGATCCGCCTCGACAAGCAGCTCAAATTGCCTCGGATTTGAGCATCGTGGGGGTGACGTGTTTCGTGACGTCACCCACGATAACTAGGCTCGTGATCGACCCGGACTACGATGTCTGGGACTCAGGTATCTCTTTTTGCACTTTGATATGAACGAGGATTTCTCGGCCGGGTCGATGGAGTCGTTAGTCGAAGCGGATGTGGATCTGTACTGCGGAGAGCCGATTCGAGATAATTTCGTGTATTCGCGCGACGTGTTGGAGTTTGTCGGTAAGCTGTTTAACGTCGAGCGTTTAAAATTATCGACTCAGCCGATGGCGGTAAGCGTTTGTAGTTCGTAATTCCGTGTCTTTTGTGTTCTTCGAGTTTTGTGATTTGATGGTTTTTTTACCGGCAGGTTCCTCACTCCGATTTCTCTGATTTTACTGTCGAGTTTCGTAATTTAACCCAACTCTACCTATGTGCGGATATCCGTTTCATCACGACTTTTCTTGAAAATGCAAACAGTCTCCGAGTTCTGAAACTCAAGATTCGCGACTTGGTATGGTTTTCCAACTGGCTCTTATTCTGGAATTACTTGAATTAACGTTGTTTTGCTTGACTATTGTAGCACCTTCCAGAAAATGGGTTCTTAATTATTAATGCATCACCTTTTAATAGCTGTCCTCACCTTAATCAGGTTGATGTCAATGATCGATATTGTTGGATGGAGCCGAAACGAGTGCCTGTGTGTCTGGTATCGCACCTTGATATTGTAAATATAACAGACTTTGGGTGTTTTGGAGAGTATGAGTTTGGCATGATAGGATATGTTTTGGTGAATGCTCGAGTCTTGAAGAGGATGGAAATATGCAGTCTTATTCGACTCGATTGGAAAACGAAATTCGGTGCCCTCAAGAGAATCGCGTTGTTCGAGAGAGGTTCTCGGGCATGCCAACTTGACTTCGATTGAGATGCTTCAGAAGTAAGATTGTGCAAACTGATTAGTTACGTTTGTAGAGTAGCAGAAAAAATGAAGTTAGAAAACCAACTGATTACGTATTTAATTTTAGGGTTTATTACATTTTGCAACCCCATGTATGGGGTTTTTTACACTTTGCAACCTAATCGGAATTTCGTAACACTTTGCAACCCCATGTATACGGGTTTTCACTTTGCAACCTGGATCGGAATATTCGATAGAATATTCCGAGAGATTGAGAATCACGCGCCAGTGAAGCGTGTGAGTGTACATTTATTCTGAAAGTGGAAGGGTATTAATGTACTTACCCGTTATTAATTATTTTTGAATTAATAAAATTAAAAATCAATGATGAACATCATCTTCTCCGTCAAACTCGATCCAGTTTTCTACCATTAATAAAAAAAATCAAAACATCTATCAATACAAAAAAATAAAAATAAAAAAATCAACAATCAAACTATAAAAATCATAATCATCATCTTCATCAACTCGTCATGGCCCAGATGCTTCGTGCCGCCCCCGTCCCAGATCTGTGCAAGAACCTCTCGATCTCGGTGATGGTGAAAGACATAAGGTTTGGCATTTGTCAAGGCGTAAATCCAGTGGGTATCACCAACGAGGATGACTTCGTCAACAAACCCTAAACCCGAAATTGAAATTGAATGTACTGGAATTGAAATCTCAATTGAATTAGGGTTCATGCTGACCATTATTCAATTTTCGTCATCAATAGACAAGCCCTTTAATTACGGGTATGGGCCTGCATCTCTCACGAGTCTAGCCAAGACTCTGTCATCATCTTGTTCATAGTGTGGCAGCTGCTGTTGTTGTTGTCGTGGAAAGAAGCAAGCAAGCAAAAAAAAAAATGCATCAGAGTTTCAATTTTCATTTAATTAATATTATATATATATAATATAATATAAATTGACTGAAATTGACTGGAGGTAAATATGTAATCAGCCAATGAGATGCATTTTTTATTCCTCAAAAACACTATTAAACGGAATATTCTATCGAATATTCCGATACAGGTTGAAAAGTGAAAAGCCGTATACATGGGGTTGCAAAGTGTTACGAAATTCCGATTAGGTTGCAAAGTGTAAAAAACCCCATACATGGGGTTGCAAAATGTAATAAACCCTTAATTTTATATTTAGCACGTATTTGTTGCCTAATTTCTGAACAAGAAACTTGAAACACATATGAGACTTGCATCTTTTCAGAGTGTCTCGAGAATGCCATTTCGATCGTGAATTTTTAGGGTAAGATTGTCCAAGTTTGAGAGAGGGTCTCAATAATGCCAGCTTGCGTTCGATTGAGAATTTGAGGGGTTAGTTAGATTGTCCAAATTTGTATAATGATTTTCGATATTGTTTTTTTGCTGGTGGAGTGAACAACCTTTGGAGCTCAGAAAATGAGCTATAATTACATATTTGGGGTGTTTTGCAATTTGGGTTGATTACATGTTGAGCTCAGTTGTTATATATATATATATATATATTTTTTAAATATACTTATATATCAAATAATTTAAAAGAATATTTTTAAGATATTATTTTTATTACCACATTTTATACTATTTTTATAGGATTTCGGAGCGGATAATGAACTGATGTGAATACAAATGGCAAATGCGGATAATATCGGATTACGGATCGAAAACAAAGCGAATTCGGATCGAAAACGGACAAATATTATCGAATACAAATGCGGATAATATCGAATTAATCGTAAACGGGGCGGATTCGGATCGGAAACGGACAAATATTATCGGCGTAAACGGAGCGGATTCGGATCGGAAACGGACAAATATTATCGAATAATTACACGTAACGAGACATAATTTAAAATTGCTAATAATATTTAAATTAATTACTATTAAATTAAATTATTTTTAAAATAAAGTTCATTATTTTCCCTAGTTCTCTTCTTATATGAAAAATATTAAAATGCATCCATTATAGCATCCAGTATATGTATAAAAAAACTAAGAACTTCAAAAATCATAATTTCATAAACAAACTAAGAATGAACGGTATAAATAACAAAACCATTTTTTATGTTTTTTTTATAATTGTTGGCTTTTTTTTTGAAAAAATTTAAAAAATGAGATTGTAAAAAAATTAAAAATTAAATAAAAATAGTTGTACTAGAAAAAGAAAAGATAGAAAATGTAATTTTAGAGATGGAAAATTATTTAATAAATTATTATTTATTTGGAAAAAAAAAATTATTTAGACTAATTATAATCGGATAATACGAATTGAGAAGGTCGGATAATCCTCGTAAAACGTCGGATAATTCGCATCCGTCGGATAATTGTAATACCATATCCGTCAGACATTCCACGGGCAATATTCGTATCCTCATCCGTAACCGACGGAATCGCGTATCATATCCTTAGAAAGGAATGCGAATGCGGATTAGGAGCAGAAATTATCCGTACCATTTACACCCTTACCCACATATCATTTTATTTTATTTGTATCATTTTATTTTATTTATTATTATAAATAACCCACATATCATTTTATTTTATTTGTATCATTTTATTTTATTTATGATATGGTGTTAACATATTGATCTATTGATAAACCCTTATTAAAAGTAACATATTGATTAACCCTAAATAAAAGCGGCGTGAGAAAGTAGATCATCAGATATTATTCGGTTGCGATCGAGTAGCAGCAAAATGTCCGATAGACTCGGCGGCTTGCCGGATGACGTCATCTCCCACATCCTCTCGTTTCTCCCTCTCAAGTCATCCGCGCAAACCAGCCTCCTCTCGAAAACCTGGCGATTCCTCTGGGCCCACGTGCAGTTCCTCGAATTCCGCTCAAAGGATTATCGCAATTCGCAAACTCCCGCCCGAAAGATCCTCAACCACATCGTGCAGTCTCAGCAGCACCACCACCACCACATCCACACCGTCCGCCTCGACTACCGAGCCCACGACTCGACCGACCAGGACCTCGACTCGTGGATCGCCCACTTCGCCTCCCGCAAAATCCGCACCCTCTCAGTCCGCCTAGTCGACCACCTCGCCTTGCCTCCGCGCCTCTTCGCCTGCTCGACGCTCGTCGAGCTGTCCCTCCGCGACTGCGGCGAAATCCCGATTCGCGGCGTTTCCTTGCCCGCCCTCAAGAAGCTCCAACTCAACGGGGTCGATTGCGTCGATTACGAAGAGTCTCGTGAATCCCTGCCCGTACTTCTTTCGGGCTGCCCGGCGCTCGAGGAGTTGAGCGTCGAGGGGGTGATGTGCTTGGTGACGTCACCCACGATAGCTAGCCTCGTGATCGACCCGAACTATGACACGTGGACCTACGCGGAGCGGGCAGCGGCTGCGGTCAGGTTAGTTACTCCCGCGCTTCGATGTCTTCTGTTGCGCTGCGATATGAACGACGATTTCTCGGCCGGGCCGTTGGAGTCCTTGCTCGTAGCGTATATAGATCTCTATTGCCGCGAGCCGCTTCGAGAAAATTCCGTGTATTCGCGCCAAGTGTTGGCGTTTGTCGGTAAGTTGTTTAACGTCGAGCGTTTAAGCTTATCGACTAAGCCAATGGCGGTAAAGTCTCTCTTCTTTTATACTTAATTTCAGTTCATTCAGACGTATATTCATTTATATCTCCGCATTCACTTCCAATATTCTACTGCTCCCTTTATCACTAAGCATAATGTATAAGTAGATTTGTGCATAAGAGCATATTCTCCAATGGAGAGGTAGAAGTCTATGTGTATTTACTTAGTTTCAACCCAAAAGAACATGTCTTGTGTATTCATGAGTTTTTGTGGTTCTCTTTAACAAGTATTGATTTTTTTTCCGGCAGATTCCTGACTCGGATTTCTCTGCTTTTACTGTCGAGTTTCGTAATTTAACCGAACTCTACCTCCGTGCCGATATCCGTTTCATCATGACTTTTCTTGAAAATGCGAACAATCTCCGAGTTCTGAAACTCAAGTTTCGCAACGTGGTATATATATATGCTTTTGCAGCTATCTCTTATTAGTTTTATAGGACTGGAAATGCTTGTGTTTTTTTTTTTTTCGTTCTGTCTTTAATTTACTGTGTTGTCCTGACCTAATCAGGTTGATATGGATGATCGATACTGTTGGATGGAGCCGAAACAAGTGCCTGCGTGTCTGATATCACACCTTAAATCTGTAAGTATATTCGGCTTTGGGTGTTCGAAAGAGCACGAGTTTGAGGTGATAGGATATGTTTTGATGAATGCTCAAGTTTTGAAGAGGATGAAAATATACAATCGATATCGACTCGATTGGAAAATGAAATTCGGTGCCCTAAAGAGATTTTTGTTGTTCAAGAGAGGTTCTGAGGCATGCGAACTTGACTTCTATTTAGATGGTTCAGGAATAAGATTGTCCAAACTTAGCAGAAAAATTGTTAATTTGCTGAAGTCAGAAAACGAGTACTAGCAATTTATAAACTCTTTCATTTTATTTGTTTGGAAATCATTTTATTTGTTTGGAAATCATTCTCCACCATCTGTAACAAAATGGGTGAAAATGTAAGAGTATATAGTACTCCATGTCTTTTTATATAAAAAAATAAGAATAATTATTATTTTTTCTTAAATAAAGTGTGACAATTGATATGTTTGAAAAAAATTTGTTTAATAATTTTTACAATTTAAAGGCTTCTTGTAAACCCTTAATTAGAGCTCGTGTGAACTTATTTAAAAGAGCTCAGAAGATGCTTGTAATCTATATCTATCTATATAATATATAATTCCAGACTTTGCTGATCCCATGGACAATGTGAACACAAATAATTACGTTACAAAAAATGAGCATGTTCACATTACTTGGCAAGAGAAAGCTTTCATATGTTTATGTGTCATTTATAAAGCTTGCAATTCTTAATGATATGAATATTTCATTATAAATGACACATAAACATATGAAAGCTTTCTCTTGCCAAGTAATGTGAACATGCTCATTTTTTGAAACGTAATTATTTGTGTTCACATTGTCCATGGGATCAGCAAAGTCTGGAATTATATATTATATAGATTATGAATTTTAAATTGTAATTTATATCATCGGATATTTCATTATTAATTATGAATTTTAAATTGTGATTTATATCATCCGGATTATATGTTTTCCATAACTTAAAATTAGTGATTTCCTATCATAATCATTTCCATAATCCACAATATAATTTATAAATAATTAGCTTATTTAATTGTCTCATTACCTATTTAATACCTATTTAATTAACCCGTAGTTATAGTAATTATATTTTTAAATCAATTCAAATAATTTAATATATTATTTTTATATTCTCTTATTAATATAGGTAAGTTTCTCCTAATTAAACTTCACACAATCCGATCAATCTATAAATAATTAATTTATTTATATTACTATAATATAATATTTTCATATAATACGATACAAAATCCTATTTAAATTGTTTCTTCTTCATTTTTGTTTTAATCTGCAAACTAATTTTTATTTTCTCTGTAAATACATTTTGTTTTTCTTAGTTTGGGTAATTGGTTAATTGATTTTTTTTTTTCAGGCACCTACAATGTAATTAATTTATAATTATTTCTATGGTCTCTAACTATTTCATCTTGCTGTTAATATATTTTTATTTTTATAAATAACTTTCTTTTTTGTAATTTCTTTTGTAAGGTTTTTTTTACCTCATGTTCATTATTTAAGTTGCTTCTTTTTCTTCTTCATAGTATTCATTTTCATCGACAAACAATTTTTATAAAGATCGATGTAATTAACTTGATTTTTTATTGCTAATTTAGTCATTGTTTTTATTTTTTGCAGGCACAATGAATATGAGGTATTTATTTAATCCATATATTTTTCAATTCCATCATATTATTGTTTTTTCGAATTAATAAATATTATTCATATTATTATTGTATGGTTCTATGTATTTATGTATAAAACTTTTTTTTTGCAGATTAAAAGGTAATTACATTTTTTGTCATATTTATTTTTCAATTAGTGTCATATTTTCTTTACATATTTTTTTTACAATTTTTGAATTTTTTTTCAATTTTTTGTTTCATTTTTATATTCTAATCATCTCATTTTATTATATAATATAAATCTCATTTTTTTTGCAGTATTCAGTGTGTGAAAAAGGATTATAAATCTCATTATATTATAAATGCCATTAATATAAGAATTATTTGAAATTGGAAAAGAAATTAATTACAAAGTTTGAAGATGGTTCAAACACTTCAAAATATTGTTTTTTCACTTTTGCTGATGAATTGGTGAGCCCTAATACAACATTTAACATTCCAAGTATTTTGACTTCTGCTGGTGACTTATTATTTAGATTATGTTTTCAATTTTTTTTTTGTTTTTTTTACATATTTTTTCTATATTGTTTTTTATATGGCTATGGTTGTTCATTTTATGTCTAATTATTCCTTAATCTAATTATTCATTAATTTTTAAATTTTTTTTATGACTTAATCATTACTGTAAAAAAATTATTTGATATGACAAGAAAATAGAAAAGAAATAAAAATTATGTATTTAACAAGGATATTATGGATTTTTAAATCATTAATAAATTTTTATATATAATAAGGGTGTTGTACTTATCAAATTTGGGGTGTAAATAATATCACCTTTTTCTTTAAAACCAATTTTTATTCATATTTTTTTTTATCATTTGAGCTCTTAATATAGAGCCCCTTATTACGAATTATTTCTAATTTTTTGTTTTATAAATAAACTAATGAAATAAATTTGTTTAACATATTTTAAATTATATTTTAGTAAATATTAAGTGATATTGAAAACAAGATAATATAATAAATTAGATATCATTTTTTTAAACTAAAAAATTTACATTAAATATTCATGTGCATCGCACAGGGATTAAATTACTAGTATCTTATAATTTAGAGTCCAGGTGAACTTATTTAAAAACAAGCATATAATTGTAATATCTTATAAGATGTTACATTTGATGCTAATTTGTTTGTCAATTTAAGATCTTATATAAATAAAATTGCCAAAAATAAATTGTTATATATGAATTTTTTGAAATCCATAGAATTAATATATCATACTCCAAGAAAGTGTATAAAAAATTAATAATATAATTATATTTTGAAATGAAAAAATAATTATATTTATATAAAATTCTAGAGCGACTCTTTTGAAGACTCAATTTTATACTACACGCATGACGCATACACTAATATACTCTGTTTTTATAACTCGGCGAGAAACCAAAAAATTCGTTCTTCCGAGTTCCGACTGCCGTCCAACCGCTTCCGCCGCCGATTTCGGCCCAGGCATCGCTGGTAAAACTGTACATACATAATAACCCTTCCATATTATATTTTGTACTTTTTGGGTGATATTTTTTTCCCACCAGATTTCCTTGATAGTACTCGTGATTTTATAGTGAACTGATGTGATTTTTATTCAATAAGAAAAAAAAAGTAAGATCTGTTTTTTTTGTTCTGTACATAATTAGGGCATATTATTGATATTCATATCATCAAATGCGTTGAATTATTTGTTAATTTTCCAGAAATTACTAATGAATTTTTCATCAGCACAATATATTCAATCCTAAAATATGTAACCATGAATGAGAAAAATCTAGAAATCTTTCTATTTTGAGTTTTTGTTGTTTTTAAGATTTTGGATTCTTCGATTTTGAAATGTAGAAGACAAAGAGATCTCGATTATCAACAACCAATTCGGCTTCGATGAAAGATAGGCTTAGCTCCTTGCAAGACAACATATTGCGTCGCATTCTCTCCTTCCTTCCGACTAAGCAATCCGCGGGAACCAGCACTCTTGCAAAACGATGGAGGGTTATTTGGGATCACTCCCCCTTTATAGAATTCGATTCGGGTGATTATTGTACGAGGGCCCACAAGGTTATAAACGAGCTCGATTATTATGAATTCGAGGCATGGATTGCCACTATTATTACACACAAAATCCGTAATCTTATCATCAACCTACATCATCGGTTTAAGGTGCCCCAATGCCTATTCATCTGCAAAACACTCGTTCAGTTGTTTCTCATTCATTGTGGTGATATCCCCACAGTAGGAACTGTACATTTCCCTTCCCTTAAGAAACTTGAACTTCTCGATGTTGGGTATGACTCTTATGAATCCATTCCCAACCTGCTTTCTGGTTGTCCGGTGCTCGAGGAATTGGGCATTTACGGGGATATGTTGGGTCGATGTTGTGTATATTCCCCCACACTAACTAGGCTTGTGCTGTATTCAGATTACTTTCATTGTGAGGAAAACGACATCAATGTGAAGGTAGATACTCCCGCACTTGAGTATCTTCGGTTATGTTCTTATACGTCTGAGAATTTATCGACAGGGGAACTAGACTCCTTGGTTGAAGCAGATATAGATCTCTATTGCGATGAACCGCTTCTGGACAATTTTCTTTATTCGCGTCGTGTGTTAGCGTTTGTTGGTGAGCTGCATAATGTGAAGTGTCTAACATTATCAACACGTCAAATGCATGTAAGTTTTTGTTCGTACTTCTTTCTTTTTTTTTTTTCAGTTGGACGTCATCATATGTCGTGTGTAAGTTTTTTTTTTTTTTTTTTTGCAGGTTCCTGACTCTGCGTTCTCTGCTTTGGCTATCAGTTTTCATAATTTAACCGAACTCAACACACGTGCTGATTTGCGTTTGATCACGTTTTTTCTTGAAAATGCTAAGAATCTTCGAGCCCTTAAGCTTGAGATCCCCCACATGGTATTTTTTTCAAAATTCTTAGTTTATTATTTAAACACCTGTTTTCGTCATCTTTTTTAGTTTTTCATTTAATATGTTTTCATAAGCAGCCTAATATTTGTAAGAAGTACTGCTACTGGATGGAGCCGAAACAAGTGCCTGCGTGCCTCATATCACATCTCGAAACCGTAACTGTAGTTCGCTTTGATTATTGTAGAGAGCATGAGTTTGACATGATAGGATATATTTTGAGGAATGCTAAGGTCTTGAAGAGGATGGAAATACGCACTCAACCCACTCGACACTATGAACTTGATTTGATGATGAAATTTGAAGCGCTGATGAGACTTATATTGTTTGAGAGAGGGTCTCAAGAGTGCCAGCTTGCGTTCGATTGAGAATTTTTTCAGGGGTAAGATTGTACAAGAATTTTTAAGAAGTGTTCTTTCTGAGTTGTTTTACTAATTTTGGAGTAGAAAAAAACGTTTTTAGCTTCGTTGCACGACATTTTGATGTCAGAAAATGAGCCTACTTGGGGTGTTTTGCAATTTGATAAAATATAAAGCTGGTTTTGTAATTTTTGTTAAAAATAAAATTCTGATTACATGGAGGAGCACCCTTCGGATGGTGAAAGGACTCGACAAGAATAAACCCAAGATTTATGAGAATTGTCTTTTTTTCTTGCAAATAAATACAGTAAATTTGTACTATGTGATTGATAATTAAAAATGGAAAACAAGGGACGGAATAAAATTGGACGTACTATTGTCTTATTGCCTTAGTTATTCCACATCGGATACAGAACCTTCTCGTGAGGGACGGTACGCGTTTAAATATTTCACATTGTCTCTCACTTATCCCACATCGGATAAAGAACCTTCTCGTGAGGGACGGTGTTTAAATATTTCACATTGGTTAGACATCAATTAGAGTATTAATTCTTAAATAATTAAGTTCATAATATCAAATTAATTTCGAAAAGTGCTCCTAATTAACTTTATATATTAATTACGTCAGTATTTATTTCGTGATTTAACTCGCTCCTTCCCGTGTTCCAACTGCCGGCCAACAACCTCCGCCGCCACCGAACACTTCAGTGTGGGCATCATTTTCTCTCGGTCCGACTACCTCTGGTAAATTGAAATTCAAAACAACACTCTTTAATCTGGATTAATTTGAATTTAGTAATTTCACATAATTTCTTTGAATTTTACATTTTGCCGTAGTCATAATTTTTAGGGCACAAAATTTATGTTCATATTATTGAATGCTTTTAAAGTAGTTAGTTAATTTCCCAGAAATTAAGAAAGAAATTGTATAATTTTGAAGGATATTTTCGTGTGGATAGATTTATTTATGTTTATTGATGTAATTTCTATCATATTCGACTTGGTTTCTGATGGTATCGATTTTTCGTGTCGTTATCTCGATGAATCTTTTCAGACTAGTGGTATGAAGAAATCCAAGGATCCCTTTGCGATTGCGTTTGAGGAACAAGAGGAATCTCCTCCAGGATCTCCAGCCGGTGTTGATGAGGACGAAGCTCAAAATGAAGCGGGCCCCGCTGCGGCAGTTGGGGAAGATGTGGACCCCAATGCTGACGTGGATCCTTCAGCGGGTCCCGCCTCTGCACCCATGTCTGCGGGGGCCGCTGGTCCGATTGGCAAGAACAAAGAAGACGATGAGGAAGACGAAGACGAGAACATGGATGTTGAGCTTAGCAAACTACGACCATGTGGCGACCCGACAAAAACGGCTAAGATGCAGTAAGGCTCTGTTCTGCTGAACTGAAACTAACTGAATTGAATTGAACTGAACTTATTGGAATTGAACTGAGTTTTTTCAAATAATTTTACAAAATTTATTGTACTTATATATTTTATGTAAAAATATAAAAATAGAATATTGAAAATGTTGTGTGGTGATAATGATAGAAGTAATCGAGAGCTAAACTGAATACTCCTAAAGGACTAGGAGGGGTATTTACTTATTGGTTTGGAGTTCATCTAACCCGGTATTGTCTTCAGGGAAATCTTGACTCAATTCACAGAGGAGCAAATGAGTAGGTATGAATCCTTTCGAAGGTCTGGATTTCAGAGATCTAACATGAAACGGGTAAGGCGTCACTAGCATGTCGAATTATTTTTTATTTATTTTATTTTAATTTATTTTGAAACGAATTTAATTGAGCTAAACTGAATGAGTTTGAACTGAACTGAAACGATCTAAATTTAACTAAATTTAAATGGACTGAAATTAAGTTCAAAAGAAAAGTTCCTTAGTTTCGATGGAGTAACATTTTCGTCAAATTCAAGGTTTTATCTCTTTTGCATCGGATATAATCTATTTGGCGTGTTCCCAATGCAGCTATTAACAAGCATAACCGGGAGTGCTAAAATCTCCGTTCCCACGACAATTGTGATGTCTGGAGTAGCAAAAATGTTTGTTGGTGAGCTAGTCGAAACAGGTACAACGATAATAATATCAAACTTTTTTATAGTTCTCTATTGCTCATTGTAAGTAGAACTTTGTGTGCATTTTACTGACGGCCTAATGATTTGCAGCACGAGTGGTGATGGCAGAGAGACAGGATACGGGACCCATCAGGCCGTGCCACATGAGAGAAGCGTACAGAAGATTAAAACTTGATGGCAAGATTCCGAAACGGTCAGTGTCGAGGCTCTTACGTTGAATGAAAGCGTGGAAGTCTGTTATATTGCAGGCAATCAATGAGTTTTCTCTTCAGTTTGAATGTAGGAAAACTACTAAGATGAGTTTTCTCTTCAGTTTGAATGTAGGAAAACTACTAAGAACCCAATGTTGATGATTTTTTCCTTTGCCAGAATATGCTTATTTTAATTATAACTGATATTTACTTCAATGCTTCCGTCTCTTATTCTTTTCTTTATTTCTTCATGTTCCTTCCTGTTGTAATTCTGAGTGACAATAAAAATGAGATTCTTTATTTCTTCATGTTCCTTCCTGTTGTAATTCTGAGTGACAATAAAAATGAGATTATCAACGGGCGAGACTGATTTGCTTTGGTATACAAGGAAAACCTACCTTATTCTGTAATTTGTCTTGGAGATTTCTTGAACACTGATAGGATAATTACAAAAACTCCACTGAAGTTTGGGTAATTACATAATTACCCACACAATTTTGACATTTAAAAACTACAGCCTTCAGAGTTTCATTCAATTTTTACTGCACAAACCCACAATTGTAATTTAAAAAAAACAAAAAGATGAATTATTTGAGACACCATCAAAAAACAAGGGTGTTTATAGAAACTAAATAGATCCAATAAATATTTCAGGTAAAGACTAACAACACTCTAGTCAAAAAACTGAACCAAACATTATGAACTCAGGCAAATGTAGTCCAAAATGAAACGAAAACCTTATTACATGCAAACATTAACGTCCGAAAGATAGAAAAAAACATGTAGTAATAAAACGAGTTCAGTGCAGTTGCTTAAAAAGTCCCTGGGGGCTTGCATCAATTCCTTCTATCGGCATAGTTTTCAAACCCATTGTCAGCCTCACCACCTCTGCCGGAGCCATAGCCACCACCACTATTATAACCACCACCGCCAGAACCATAACCACCACCACCACCACCACCACCATAGCCACCACCACCACCACCATAGCCGCCTCCACCATAACCGCCACCACCACCACCTCGTGCCCTGTCATTTGCATAGTCCACCCTTATCGGACGACCTTGAAGTTCCTGTAGGAGAATAATATGAACTTTCTCGTGTAATGGAAAATGCAAACAAACTATTTGAGCAAATGAGATCAAAAGTAAGATAATGACACCTTTTGATCCATGGCCTGGATGGCAGCAGATGCCTCTTCGGGGGTCGAATATGTAATAAAGCCAAATCCTCTGGACCTAGAAGTTTCACGATCGTAAATCACCCTTCCTGCAAGATATGCATGAATCATTTGAACCCCAAAATTAGATATATCTTATTTGTACAAAATCAGTAAAAAAAAATCGTAACTTTCCAATGTTTTCGTAGACATAAAAATTGAAGGACAAAAAACATAGGTATGATATTATTTGGCAAGGATTGCATAACACTACCGTCAACAACTTGTCCGTATGCGTTGAAAGCATCCCTGAGACTTGTGTCATCCGTCTCATACGAGAGACCTGCGAAACGAAAGTCAAGGCACGTAAGCGATACAAATCAGACATAACGTAATATCAAACCTAAATAATAGTAAGCCGAGAAGAAATGTTCTTCCCACCTCCAATAAAGAGCTTTGCCGACGACATCGACCTTATTGATTGAAAGATTGATGGCTCAGCCACTTTGACGTTGCGAATGATGTGATTTGTGACATTCGTTCCCAACATACTCCCAGCTTTTCTAAAGAAAGCCATGGCTACAAGATAATTCAATGACGAGGCTTATGTGAGAATGGATACAAGTATCGTGAATCACATATACACAGACACAACCATAAACCGAAACAGAACAAGAAACTCACATATACACAGACACAACGATAAACTGAAACAGAACAAGAAACTAACTTTTTCTGCAAAGTAAAGCATACACAGTAAAACCCAAAAATGACAAACACTGAGCTGATTTATAAACAGTTCCAAGTTCATAAATGAAATTTAGAGCAGAAATTACAAAACCTGCTATACAATATTCAAAAGCATCCAAAACAAAATATACATCTGTAACAGATTTGTATGTTATTAATCGTTCGAGCCAAGAACAAAAAACTACAACTACGATTTTATCATAACTTTTACTTTTGTGAACAAATTCATATACACTTACAAACCCCTGGTGCGAGTGTGTAAAAATAAAAAGAAAGAAAGAAAAAAATGCACCTTTTGTGATGGGTTTTTGCAGTTGTTGCTTGGGGACTGGAGAGTGTGTAAAACCCTAGAGAGAGAAAGTCGACGAGGGTTTCTGAGATGAAGGAATGGAGTAGCGCAGAAGTGTGAATATATAGCAAAGCAGCTGAGCAGATCGGAGCCGTTGGTTTCGACAAGTGTAATCTTCACCGTTGATGAGACTCTTTTAATAGTAGTATTAAAATTTCAATTTTTTAAAAATTAAAATTAAAATGAACAATGAAATCGGGGTTCAGCCTCCGATTACAAATTCATCAAATGGAGCGAGGAAATCGTCTGAAATTCATCCTACTACAGCCAATCACAAAGGAAATTCATCCTACAGCCAATCACAGAGGAAATTCATCCTACAGCCAATCGTCTGAAATTCATCCTCTTGAACTCGCTCGCGTCTTCGTGCTCCCGCCGCCGCTTCCATATTAGTACTTTCTGTTCTACCTCGGATTCGTCGAGCTCCTGGAACTCGAAATGGGTTTCATGGGCGCCCATCAAGACTTCAGCTTTCGTGCGTGTGGCGATTGTCGAGAATACCCCTGTTTGTGATTCAAGCTTACTTCTTAGTAATTGGGATGTTGGTTGCTTATTGACCACCTGTGTGCTTTTTTGGTTGTCATGGCATTGTGCTCTAGAGATGAAGAGATTCATGCTTATAGAAATAATAATATGAAAATTGCATATAATGTAAATATGGTATAGATAATATCCTAGCCTCAATTGTAGGGATTAGTTACCTTAAATTAGAATACGTTTCTTGTATATATTCTGGCTGTATTTTTCTTCATTCAATAAGAATTTGGATTTTACTCCTTTTCATGGTATCAGAGCTCTAGGTCTATTATCAAACACAAAAAAAAAAAAAAAAAATTATTAAGCAAGGAGCCATGCCAGGAGACGAAGGCAAGGGCTCGAAAGGCAAAATTATTCCGACAAATTCTCCTCTGTACCTTCATCCATCAGATAGCCCTAATCTAATGTTGACACAAATCGTTTTTTACGGGGATAATTATGATCTATGGGCTCCCGCCGTAAGGAATGGTTTGGATGCAAAGAATAAGTTGAGTTTTGTTGAAGGAAAGGTTAAAAAGCCGATCGTTGAAGGCGAAGAGGATGATATTGAATCCGTGGCTTGGAGACAATGCAATGCCATGTTGAAAGCATGGTTGCGGAATGTAATTACTCCAAAATTACATCCAAGTATTACTTTTGAGCAAAATATTTCAGAAGTATGGGAAGAGTTGAAAAATAGGTACTCTGCCGGAAACGCACCAAGGGTACATCAATTGAAAGGAGACCTTGCGGAGTGCAAACAAGGGAGATTGACAGTGGTAGAATACTATACAAAATTGAAGACAATTTGGGACGAACTTGCAAACTATAGCAAGATCCCAAATTGCACTTGCGGAGCAGCAGTCGAGATGGCTAAGGAACGGGAAGAGGAGAAGGTCCATCAATTTTTGATGGGTCTTGACAAGAATTTGTACGGACATGTACGTACAAATTTGCTAATGGAAGACCCCATTACGAGTCTATCCCGTGCCTATGCGTTGATTCTGCGTGAGGAAAGACACTCGAATGTGATAAAAATTAAGGAAGAAAGTAACGAGGCAGCCATGGCTGCAAGGCACGTTGGTACAGGAAGGGGAAGAGGCTACTCAAATCAGGACCAAGGTGAAGAAGAGGAGTCGCCACCACCCAAGTGTACCCATTGTGGTAAGTTTTATCATACAGAAGAAAACTGTTACGATAAACACGGGTATGAAACCGTGAAGAGCAGAGAAAGGGGAAGAGGCCGTCGTGGAGGCGGTGGACGCGGGCGCGGGAGAGGACGTTCGCAAGGTCGTGGACAGCAAGGGAACCACCAAGCTAACGCAGTAGGAAATGCTACAGGGGCAAAGGAAGGTGAAGGATCAAAGCAAAACACGCCATTCACTAATGAGGAAATCGAAAAGATTCGTTATTTGCTCAATGCCAGTCCCGAAGGTAATGACAAGCTAGCAGGTATGCGCATCAATATTGATAAAAAATGGCTAATTGATAGTGGAGCGTCACATCACATGACGGGAAGGAGAGATTACCTTACGAACGTGTGGGTCGAGGACCCGTCGTTTGTAGGGCTGCCCGATGGACGAAGTGTAAAGGCCAGTGAGCATGGCGAAGTTATTTTGAGTGAAAAATTCACTTTAAAGGATGTGCTATATGTCCCTTCATTGACTTGTGACTTAATCTCCGTAAAACAGTTGATCCATGAAAACAATTGTGTAGTAACATTCTTTCCCGACTATTGTGTAATGCAGGATCAGGTTACGAAGACGGAGATTGGTAGAGGTGAGCACAGTGATGGGGTTTATTATTTTCAAGCAAATAAAGTTGAGCAAGTAAAGAAGGTGTCGATGACAAAGGAGGGCGAGTTGTGGCATAGACGACTTGGTCACCCGTCAAGTAATAAATCGTCTTATTTTTCTGCATTAATTGGTTGCAATTTAAGTTGGAATATTGGTCAAATTTGTGATCCTTGCTGTAGGGCTAAGCAGACACGTTCGTCTTTTAGCCTTAATAATAAGCGTTGTGATACTTTATTCGGTTTAATTCATTGCGATATTTGGGGAAAATATCATGTTGCTAGTTTGTCGCGTGCACAATATTTTTTGACCATAGTAGATGATCATAGTAGGGGAGTGTGGATATACCTTATGAAAGAAAAAAGTGAGGCTGGACATTTGATGAAGGTTTTCTGCCAAATGGTCAAAACTCAGTTCGGGAAAAACGTTAAAATAATACAGAGTGACAATGGAACCGAACTTTTATCTGGGGCGATGCGACATTATTATGAAGATAACGGAATTTTATTTCAAACTAGTAACGTGGAAACACCTCAACAAAATGGGAGAGTAGAGCGAAAACATCGACACATTCTCGAAAAAGCTAGAGCTTTGAGATTTGCTGGTAATTTGCCTTTGCATTTTTGGGGGGAATGCGTTTTGACTGCAGCATACCTTATTAATCGAACACCAACGCCCTTGCTCCAAAATAAAACCCCATATGAGATATTGTATCATAAACAACCTGATTTGAAAAATTTACGTGTGCTAGGATGTTTATGTTACGTTCACAATAAAGATAAACCTCGTGACAAATTTGGGGAACGGGGAAAGCGATGTGTATTTTTAGGGTACCCACATAGCAAAAAAGGATGGAAAGTGTACGATTTAAAGGAAAAGCGATTGTTTGTCTCGCGGGATGTGAATTTCTTTGAGCATGTTTTTCCCTTTTATACGTCCATCGATTCGAACGATCTAACGAAGCATATGGACCAAGATGATAATTATGTTGAAGTATTTGATGAAGAAAGTAATGAGCAGCCACATGAGAACTTGGGGATTGAAACACCCCCTGCTGATGACGTGGTCCTCAACTCTGATAGTAGCGAAAGTCGAGACCCGACAACTACTATAATAGAAACAACAGTGGTTACACCTGAAAGTGTGGAGGCTGAAAATGTTGGTCGAGGAGCAAGGGAGAAGCGAGAGCCATATTGGAGAAAAGATTACGTGTGCAAGTCTATGAGAATTATAAAACCCATCACAAAAGCTCACCAAGATCAATCGAAGTCTCCGCGATCAGGTACTCGTTACCCTTTAGTTAACTATGTTATTACAAATTGTTTTTCCAACACTCACAGGTCATACATGGCAAAGCTAGACGAAGTACAAGAACCTAGCAACTACCGTGACGCAGCAGGTGACCCAAAGTGGCGAGAAGCTATGCACAAAGAAATCACGGCTCTCGAAACGAATGGGACATGGAAGGTAGTCGATTTACCGATTGGAAAGAAACCCATTGGGTGCAAATGGGTGTACAAAGTGAAATACAAGGCCGACGGATCAATTGAACGATATAAAGCTAGATTAGTAGCTCAAGGTTTCACGCAAGTGGAGGGGATCGATTACAATGAAACTTATGCACCAGTCGCGAAAATGACCAGTGTTCGATGCTTGTTGGCCGTGGCAGTTGCAAAAAAGTGGCATATTGACCAATTGGATGTCAACAACGCCTTCCTACATGGAGATTTGGAAGAAGAGGTTTATATGAGGATTCCTCAAGGGTTTGAACGAAAGGGGGAGAACAAAGTGTGTCGACTATTGAAGTCATTATATGGCTTGAAGCAAGCGTCGCGAAATTGGTTTGCTAAACTTGCGGAGTCCTTAAAGAGGTATGGTTTCGTTCAATTTCTAGCCGACTACTCCTTGTTCACCTATAATAATGGAAAGACCTTCATTGGAGTATTGGTATATGTGGACGACATGATAATTGTTAGTAATGACAATATCGCAAGCACCAAATTTAAAGAGTTTCTTGATAGGCATTTTGGAATTAAAGACCTGGGAAAGCTAAAATATTTCCTAGGAATTGAAGTTGCACATGGGCAAAAAGGATTATTTATAAATCAACGAAAGTATGCTTTGGGGATAATCGAAGAAGTGGGTATGAGCGGAGCAAAGCCAGTGTATACACCTATGGAGACTAATCATCAGTTGGAGCTAGCAAATGGTCATTTACTCAAAGATGCAATAAAGTATCGAAGGTTGGTAGGTCGTTTGGTTTATCTGACAATAACACGGCCAGACTTGGTGTACGCTGTACACATACTGTCACGATTCGTAAGCAACCCGAGAAGAGAACATTGGGATGCTGCATTGAGAGTAGTTAGATACATAAAGTCTAACCCGAGCAAAGGAATTGTTTTAAGCAAAGACTCAGATTTGGAGTTACGAGGCTACTGTGATTCAGATTATGGAAGATGTACGATAACTAGAAGATCCTTGAGCGGTTATTATGTTTCCCTTGGTTCATCTCCTATTTCATGGAGAGCAAAGAGGCAGACCACCGTATCGAGGTCCACTGCGGAGGCAGAGTACCGTGCGATGGCTAGTGCTGCGAGTGAATTAATTTGGCTCAAATCGTTCTTAGCCTCGTTGGGAGTTTTTCATACAAAGCCGATGACACTATATTGTGATAATCAATCGGCAATCCATATTGCAAAAAATCCGGTATTTCACGATAGGACGAAGCACATCGAAATCGATTGCCACTTCATTAGGCAACACCTCATCGAAAATACCATAAAGACGATACATGTACGCAGTAAGGAACAAGTGGCGGATTTGTTCACTAAGGCACTCGGAAGTGAAGCGTTCAATCATTTGCAACGCAAGTTGGGACTTGGACTTCCAAGTGTTCCAACTTGAGGGGGGGGAGTATAGAAATAATAATATGAAGATTGCATATAATGTAAATATGGTATAGATAATATCCTAGCCTCAATTGTAGGGATTAGTTACCTTAAATTAGAATACGTTTCTTGTATATATTCTGGCTGTATTTTTCTTCATTCAATAAGAATTTGGGTTTTACTCCTTTTCAATGCTCTAGTTATTGGAGCTCGGCCGGTTATTAATAATGATCCTCGATCGAGTGGCCGTATGATAATGAAGGAGAGTGTGGAGAAAGAGAGAAAAGGGGAGGAGTTTTGTTAATGTTGAAGAGGGGTGTTCCAAGCAAAGATGATCTCATGCTTCGATGCGATTATACTCGGGCTGAGTGACTTCATCTTTTACATCTGTGTAGTTGCTTGAGTTTACATGTATGACTTCATGCCGGACAAGGTGTGTTATTTTATTCCCTGTCGAGTGTTCTACGTATGAAACTATTGATGTTTTAGACTCGTAGCATATTGCCTGCTTGTTGATTTTACTACTGTGTGCTTCTCCGCGAAAGTTACATAAACTGAACAAAAGTCACCCATGATGGCTGTTGAAATGTTTGAGCTCGATTGCTCGAGGTCATTAGTGTTATCGCATTGAGGTTTACCTCTATGTGCATAGGGTGAACTATCTTACTTTCGAGTACTGAATCATCTCTGTAGGCATTGCTTGTTCTCTATCAGCTCATCTTGGAGTCTTGTTATAGACATATGGAAAGTACTTTGAACCTGATCGGAAAGTTCGATGATCACCGTTCGTTTTTATTGGGGTCGTGTTATTGATCTCAAAAATGAAAGATTGTTTTGAAAAAAAATACCCTGTATGGCTGAAATATTAGTATTTTACCATTTCATTTTACATGGACAGCATATTGAAAAAACACGTTTTTATTCATGACATGTTACATAGAGGTCTATCAATTTGTAAAATAATCGAGTCGTGATCTGATTGATCGAGCACTTAAAACAGTTGGGCGTCTATGTATATATATTTGTGTATGCATACTTGCAATTGTATCTATAACAGACATTCTAAATTTAGAGCATTAGTTTTTGTGTCTGCACAAATTAAACACAATATAGTACATATCAGAGAAAGCTAAATCAACGTTAGGCCATCAATTTCTCCCTGCACATTTTTTGGGGCATGTCTCTCGTATTCTCTTTTCTTTTCCTCTCTCAAGAATCTGCACATCATTATCATTACTAATTTTTAAAATTATTATTGATATTTGTGCCGCTGGTCAAAGGTCGAAAGAGGGGTCTCTTTCTGCCTCTTTTTCGGGTCACTTTTGTCTGCCCGGAAAGACATGACCACCCCTTGACGACAATCTTTACGTTTCTTCCGTGTGCGCGAGTAATCGCGTATATATGTATATATACACATATGCATGGTATGCATTTCCAGATTCCACGTGTTGGTTTTTGATGAAATTTTACGTATTCATGTTTGATTGAGAAAAAAATCTGGAAATTCATCGAGTAAAATTTTCATTTTGCCTACTGATTCTTGATTTGGATGCTGATGCAGAATAAACCAATTCGAAAATGGGATAAGAGCCACATTTTGCACGTGTGGTTCCAGTCGAGCTTTCCTGAGGACCTGCTGCTCTATAGACCTCGACAGGTCAGCTTCTGAGGTTCAGCAGTCTCGATTATATTTATAGTTCGAAGGCGAATTTACATTTTATGCTGTTTCGTTTCAATCAGTGAATTTCAACTGCCATGGACTCGACTAACACCGAACCAAAAGCAGAACTCCCCCCCACGAAAACTCTAAGCCACTCTTCCTCTACCTCCTCCTCTCCCGACTCCCCATTAGTCGACCCTTTCACCAGCGATGACGACGACAGTTCAGATTCCTTTTCGAGCAACGAATCTCCCAATGTGGGCC
This sequence comes from Euphrasia confusa, assembly GCA_954870475.1. Classification (NCBI taxonomy): domain Eukaryota; kingdom Viridiplantae; phylum Streptophyta; class Magnoliopsida; order Lamiales; family Orobanchaceae; genus Euphrasia; species Euphrasia confusa. The sequence goes on along the minus strand of OX940956.1, from coordinate 40,545,655 downwards.
CGGTTAATGACACCGGGCTTTCAACAGAAGCCCCTTGTAGTCAGACAATGGAGCGGGCCGAGTCCTCAGCCTACAGAATCCCGTCCTCCGTTTTTGGGCCCAATCCGCCAGCTGGCGATTGGAGTGTGGCCTCGAACGAGTCCTTGTTCAGTATTCACGCGAGCTTCAGAAACGAGTCGTTCTGGAAGTCGGAGGATTTGGGTGTGCAGCCGGGGCATAAAGCTTCTTCGTCCGATCACATGTTTATGTACTCGGCCGAGAAGCCGAGCTCGTGCAACGAGGGCGTGATGAGCCACGAGCTGGGGCTGGCTCAGGCGACTATGAAGGAGGTCATTATGGAGAGCGAAATGAATCGTCCCGATCGGAAAATTCAATATCCCACGACCTTGGCGGAGGCTTCTAGCTGCAACTCGCACGGGAGAAGCACGAGCACCAAATCATTCGCGTTTTCAATGTAAGATTCGTTTTGTTTTTTTCTCGTCGTTTTTACTGTTTTCATACTCCCTCCCTCCTATAAAAGTTAAAAGTTGAGAGGCTTCTTTGACACAAAAAATAAGAAAAATGTTAATTTTGGACTTTTTGACAAAAGAGTGAAGGGTAAAACAGTATTTTTAAGTTGAAAAATAAAGTAGTTGTGTCTGAAATTTAAAAAGTGAGTAGATAAAGTAGGAGTAAAATAGTATGTTAAAGTGAAAAAATTAGTGTTTTTTTTTGTGTATCAACTATTCGGAAATGAAATGTGTTCAGAAAAGCAGAACAATCCCAGAGAGAAGGTTTATCGAGGGGACCTAGCACGGGGAGTGCTATCCCCGGTGAGCTGGCGCCGAGAGAAGGTTTATCGAGGGGACCTAGCACGGGGAGTGCTATCCCCGGTGAGCTGGCGCCTCCCTCGGAACCAACTGCAGCTCGTCGGAACTCTCAGCTTCCAGCTCAGCCGCTGACATGTCATCGTGATCAGAAAACCGATCCAGCTGCAAGCTCCGGAGCTCACCCGAAAAAATGGTCGTGGCATTTCTTTGCACGCTGCTCGTTGTGGTGATGCGATTAAATGTGGACTTGTTTGTGCAGTAAAAAAAAAGGATATCTTTTATGAAGGGAAGAATTAATATATGTTTTTTCAATTTTTTTTTACTGCTGTTGTATTAGGTTCTGGCTTTTGTAGTTAGCTATGACTATTTAAGTATGTCCTACCGAAAAAACCTTATATTCATTCATATACATTTCATCGTCTCGTCCGAACTCTGTGAAATTCACGCTCAACGAGCATCGTAGTATCCGATCCGAACACTATTTGAATATTCGTTACTCGTTTGAATAGTTTTAAATATCAATTTTTTGTACAAATGTACATATCAAATAGTCTTGTTTTTTTTTTTTGGTTTTTTTTTTTCCTCAACTGGAACATCTTTATACGTATTCGTTCAAGTGTTCAACGTGATGATGTGCTGGGCCGTATAGCAATACATACCATTAAAGCCCAGGCCCGTTACTTAAACCCATAAAGATAATTAGACGATTGGGCAGAGCCCACTTGCTCACTCACACATGAAACCCTAATCTCGGTATAAATAGCAGGAATACTTTATTATCGCTAGGGTTTACGTTTGCAGACAATTTCGTGTCTACGCTTCCGAGCTTTTCTTCACTCCGCAGCCATGGTAACATTTATTTTTCTCGCAATATTTAATTTGTATCCCATTTCCTGTATCTGTGAGATTCAGTAGCTTGTCTGATTTTCTCGAACTCGTCGAAATTCATTTTAGTAATTCGGGATGTTTCGATATTCATGTAAAAATCAACGATGAATCGAATGTTCTTTAGAAATTTTTTTTTTTTTTGGGCGAAAACATTTCGATAATCGATTAGATATCCAAATCCTTTCCTGTTGGTTCTTTATTTTTTTCATTTTTATTTTGAATTTTAGTTTATTTCGCCATATATATGAATACAGTGATTTTAACCTATGATTTCAGCTGGATTGATTTTGTGGTGGAGTGATGTTTTTGTTTCTCTTAATTTAACGTGGTTCCATGAAATGTAGCTCAAATTTACTAACTCTGATTTGATATTAGCTTCCTGTGTTAAACTATTGCTTTCGCTATCTGTGAACGTCTGAAGCATTATTAATCATCATGGGTTCTTGTGTGTTGCAGGTGAATGTGCCCAAGACCAAGAAGACTTTCTGCAAGTCCAAGGAGTGCAAAAAGCACACCTTGCACAAGGTGACCCAGTACAAGAAGGGTAAAGATAGCTTGGCTGCTCAGGGAAAGCGTCGTTACGATCGCAAGCAGTCTGGATATGGTGGCCAGACTAAGCCCGTCTTCCACAAGAAGGTTCAGCTCTTGACTTATGAAAACTTATTTTAGTAGTGAATTAGTTATATATGTGAGTTTAGACCTTAATTTTCTTGTTTGGGTTCATTACATTTATGTTCTTATTGTTTTTCGATCAGGCGAAAACTACTAAGAAGATTGTGCTAAGGCTTCAATGCCAAAGTTGCAAACACATGTCCCAGCATGCTATCAAGGTTTGTTTGCCTGTTCGGCTGTTTCGTTCCTAGCAATATATTGTCTCTCTATTCTTGTACCTGTAGTTTATACATTTGTTTTCTTTGCTTTGCAGAGGTGCAAGCATTTTGAGATTGGTGGAGACAAGAAGGGCAAAGGAACTTCTCTTTTCTGAGTGCAACTGGGAATCAAAATCGTTGGTTGTCTTCTTTTTTTTCTCCTTTTTCCAGATTGTTCTTTATTGTTCTCTATATATTAGACTGGAATTTGAAACTTCAGTTTATTATCAAAAACTCTGTTTTGTGTTGTTGCACTGTTTAGTTATTTGAATGCATTCTATCTAATTAATGTTGCTATGCTTTCCTAAGTTTATATTATACAAAATGATAGTATTCCTTTTGATCTTATACAAGTTGAATTCTCAATTATGGCTAATTTTAAAAAACATCCTAAGTTGGGTGAATTTTTAACATTGTAAACATTGAAAAATAAAGTTAAAATTCTAATTAAAAATATATTAATAATTTTAAGGGTTTATTTCATTTTAACCCCATGAATAATATTCGATTGAATATTTCGAGAGATTGAGAATTGAAGTGTGTGAGCGTGCATTTATTTTGGAGCTTTATGTATTTACTCATTATTAATTATTTTTTAATTAATAACTAAAATATGGGAAAAAATGGTAATAAGGTCAATTTTTAACATTTTTTGACTAATAAGGCCAAGTTCTAATTTATGTGTCAATTAGGCCTTTTTGTTCCAATTAAGCCAAAAAAATGTATAAGTTCTAATTTATGTGTCAATTAGGCCTTTTTGTTCCAATTAAGCCAAAAAAATGTATATGGTAGGACGAAAATACGTTTACTCTATTTTTACTCAACCCACACCCACCCCTGCCCAGACACTGAATACCATGAAAAAACACTGAACGTTAATTTTTTTTTTCTACTCAACCCACCTCACCCCACCACAAACACTGAATGTCAGACACTGAATACCATGAAAAGATACTGAATAACATTAAAAAACACTGAATAACACTGAAAGACACTGAATAACACTAAATAACACTGAATAACATTAAAAGACACTGAATAACATTAAAAGACACTGAATAACACTGAATAACATTAAAAGACACTGAATAACACTGAATAACACTGAATAACATTAAAAGACACTGAATAACACTGAAAGACACTGAATAACATTAAAAGACACTGAATAACACTGAATACTATGAAAAAACACTGAACGTCAGATTTTTTTTTCTACTCAACCCACCTCACCCCACCACAGACACTGAATGTCAGACACTGAATACCATGAAAAGACACTGAATAACATTAAAAGACACTGAATAACACTAAATAACACTGAAAGACACTGAATAACATTAAAAGACACTGAATAACACTAAATAACATTAAAAGACACTGAATAACACTGTGAATAACATTAAAAGACACTGAATAACACTAAATAACATTAAAAGACACTGAATAACACTGAATAACACTGTGAATAACATTAAAAGACACTGAATAACACTGAATAACATTAAAAAACACTGAATAACACTGAATAACACTGAATAACATTAAAAGACACTGAATAAAATTAAAAGACACTGAATACCATTAAAAGACACTGAACGTCACCTCAGATACTGAATACCATTAAAAGACACTGAATGTCAGATTTTTACACTGAATATTATATGAACACTGAATATCATGAAAATACACTGAAAGCCAGATTTTTTCTTCTACTCAACTCACCCCACCCCAATGAATGTCAGACACTGAATACCATAAAAAGACACTGAACCCCACCCCAATGAATGTCAGACACTGAATACTATAAAAAGACACTGAACGTCAGATTTTTACACTGAATATTATAAGAACACTGAATGACATTAAAAAACACTAAATGTCAAATTTTTACATAGAATATTATAAAAACACTGAATGTCATTACAAACACTGAATCTCATAAAAAAACACTGAATGTCATTAAAACACCGAATTTTATAAAAAAACACTGAACGTCGTAAAAAAACACTGAACGTCGTAAAAACACTGAAAATAAAATAAATATCTCAAAAATAAAAATAAAAATAAAAACACTGAACCGTCGTAAAAAACACTGAAAATGAAATAAATATTTCAAAAATAAAAATAAAAATAAAAAAATACAATGAATCCTTACAATAAAAATCCTGGTCACTCTCTTTGATGATGTTCTCATATCCTCATCTGAAAAAAAAAATGAATAAATGTTCTAAAATGGTATAACTAGGAAATTATAACAGTGCCTTCTCCGTTCTAAATAATAATACGGAAGGAAGAGATGATCGTAAGATGACATTCATACTCAACTTTGTATATCCATCCACATTGAAGATTCTACCCAAAGTATATGCACTCAATGCTTCCGTACTTTTAGTACAAACACAAGCAGACAATGGAGAACAAAGCATTTTCAAATTCATAACTTCTGTACAAGCTTTCCCTCTAACAGACTCGGAAATAATGAATGAACGAAACATTCAAAATGTGCTTTCAACAGAAGTTAATAAAAAATTTCAATTTGTTAAAGAAACAATATCTAGACCCAAAACAGCAAATTAGGTAGAAATCACATACGGACTTCCATTGCTAAACTGTATTCACTAACTAAAGTAGACCATTGTACAGCTGGTTTCATTGATTTAGCTTCGACTAACTAAATAATAATGCCTTTGGGTAAATTGTCCTTGTCATAAAGAGGGCCTTCACCAGGTTTGAACAGTTCCCACGAAGAAGAGGACAATTCAACTGATGTTTGTTCCAGCAATACAGATAATTTGTAAGAATCTTGAAATAAAATAAAAAGATAATGGTATAACAGTGCCTTCTCTGTTCTAAATATAAGATGGTGTGGATATTAGAGATGAAATCAGAAAATCAAGCGGGCACCTGTAATTCTGTGAAGAGTTCTTCTTGATGGATCCATTTTATATCTCTCTGAACCAATACGATATATTCGTTCTCCTGTTCAAGTCATTCCAAATACAGAATACCAGTTCTTATACACTTGAGTTGAAGAATAGAAAACAGGCTCTCGAGCCTTCGCTCTAATTCCTCAATCTCGTCGAATAACCCTTCGCTCATTTCATCCTCGTCGTCACTTGTGACAAACACGTCCATTTGAATTGATATGAGCATCCCGAAACCCCGAAAATCACTTCACCGACCAGGAGCAATCACTAAATTTCGATCACCATAGTTAGAATTATAACTAACAATCAAATATGATCAAAACAAAATAAATTTGTATAAGCAACTTCCAAATTGAGAGCTTAAATAGAAAAAAGACCTTTTCTATCATCGGAGGCATCGTGAAACTCATCATCATCTGCAGCAAGCTGAGAATCTCTACTCGTCATTTCATCGAACACCTTGCGAGCACTCCAGAAATACCCGCCCTTCGCGTACCCTTCGATCACGGCGTTGCAGAAGTAGACATCCGACTGGAACCCCATCCTCACCCCGCGAAATAGAGGCAGTGCTGATGGACGAGAATATGCTATACTAAGTTCTCCGGCAAGTCGACGGCGGATGCACGTCAACCGGCAGTGGAAGCGGACGGCGCACGAAGAGCGGCTCTGGGAGCTGATATGCACAGGCACTACCACCTCTGGCTCGCGCGTTGCTTCCCGTCATCGTCTTCTTCCACGGCGGTGGCTTCGTCTACCTCTCCCGATTTCAAGGCCTATGTCTGTCGCCGTTTCGCGCGCACCGTCCCCGCCGTGGTGAAGGTGAAGACGTCGTGTGGAGATTCATCGGCGACGAGCGCCGCTGCCTCGCCGTTAGAGCCATCTATCTACTTTTTACTTTTTTTTACTCGGTTCGAAATTTGCTTTGCTCTCTCTCGATTTTTTCTGGGAAGAGAAGAGTGGAAATGAATTTGGGTGAATTTGGGGGAGAAGGGTAACGGGGTCTTTGCACATTTTAAGCGGCCTAATTGACACGCGTAATTTCTCAAAAGCATTATTGCCGAAAAAATATTGAAAAATGGCCTTATTGCCATTTTCCCCCTAAAATATCTATGTATTTACTCATTATTAATTATTTTTTAATTAATAACTAAAATATCAGTTAAAAATGAAAGCGGGTTCATTACATAACATCGTCTTCTTCGCCGCTCCAAAATCACCAAATTCGCAAAAACCCTAAATCCCTCTTTATCAAAATTGTCAATTGGTTCAGACTTGAAAATTCCCAGCGAAGCTCAGCCGGCTCTGATCTCCTTACTCCGAGGCCGCGACAATCCGCCGGCACACGACCCGCCTCCGTCACCGGGTCGAAGTTGGCGCGGAAACAAGATACATTTATTCAACGAGTTATCAGAAACCCCAAATCATCCTTCGCCTGCGTTGTCTTCCTCGTCGACGCCATCCTCATTTCTCTCATCATCGGCTACGTTCCATGTAACTAAGACTTTTATACGCTGTAATTCTAGTACTTTTTATTAAACCTTCCATCGTGGCTTTTGCATTTCAGACACGAAGATCGACTGGGATGCGTACATGTCATAGGTGAGATCTCACAGATTATATTTCGTCTTCCTCAGTACACCTTAATTTTGGATTTTCATTCTTTTTAATATTATTTCACTAGTTAATTTTGACAGGTGATTGAGTTTTTGGGAGGGGAAAGAGATTACACAAACTGAAGTGGGTTTTTGGGAGGGGAACGAAATCCAGCTGGATTTCTGTATGTGTACTGAAATTAGCGTTCATGGAAATGTGGGTGTGGGTGAAATTCCTCTTCTTATAATCGTTTTTTAATTTCAATTTTAATTAAAAAAAATGACTGAAATTGAATTGGAGGTTAAATGTGTAATAAGTCTTTTTAAATTGAATATTCTATCGAATATTTCGATCTAGATCTAGGTTGCAAAGTGAAAATCCGCATAAATGGGGTTACAAAGTGTAACGAATTTCTGATTAGGTTGCAAAAATGTAAAAAAACCCTATACATGGGATTGCAAAATGTAATAAACCCTAATTTTAATTGTTGCTCATTAGTTCACAATTAAATTTAGAAATATAATGGTGGTTCACAATAATTGGAATTTTTATTAGTAAATTAATATTATATTTTTTATTTATGTTTTATAGAATGTAATAAAATAATTAAATTGTCATAGATAAATCATTTAGCACAATATATTAATAATAATGTAAACAAATGAAAAAAATCATAATTTTAAAATTACCAAAATTTTAAGATGTTTATAGTAAAAAAATATCATTTTCAGTTTTTATGTGTTCGAACTTCAAATACATACCTCACTCATGAAAATCACAAATTTCAATAGTACAGTAATTTATAATCGATATGAAGTACAAATTTCATATTATCTCACAATAATTATGCATTTTCTTCAATTATGCTCATACATAAATTAAAATATTAAAATGGAATGACTAAAATAACTTAATTATTTTCGACTCAGTAATCGATTAAAATGGAATGACTAAAATAACTTAATTATTTTCGACTCAGTAATCCCTCAACTATTTGGCGAACTATTTGGCGCCACTCCATTACAAAGCACTTTGGCCAAATGCCCAAATGGCGCGAAAACTTCATCCGCAGCCGAAAAGAAATCGATACGAGTAATAATCAGAAAAAAAAGGTTGAAAATTACAAATTCCCGCTTCACCGCTTAAACAAAAAACCCTCCAAAATTTCCCTTTTTTCCCCGCCCATTTTCACCATATACTAAACCCCCATCACTCCATTTTCACTCTTCATCACATACTCAAAGAAAAAAGGAAAAAAAGAAAAATCATTTGTGAAAAGATGTCGAAATCGGTGAGCCCAGACGCGGTGTCGATCATCCTCGGCAACCCCTGCCCCGATTCTTCGTCAGATCTACCGGAGATCATAGTTCAAATCGTCGATCTTAAACTGGCCGGCAACAAGCACATGTGAGTTCCTTCTGTCCATTTTATTTTTCACTCAGAGATCTATGGGTTTTTTTATTCGTGTGATGTTCAAATGTTTTCGTATTTATAAAATTAGGTTTGTAAATTCGATCTCAGTTTCTGAATCTAGAAACTTATTTTTTGATTTTTCTTTCCATGTTTATTCTGAACTCTGAGGGTAGATTAAGCACTTGTGTTTCGATTCGAGTATGTGAAAATGTTTGTGAAATTATTACAGGTTCACGGCGAACGATGGGAAAACGAAGGTCAGAGCTATGTTGCAATCTGGTATGTCATCAGAAGTGACATCTGGAAAGATCCAGAATTTGGGTCTCATTCGTGTTCTTGATTACACTGTCAACGACATCCCGACAAAGAACGAAAAGTAATTTTTTTTGTTATCCAATCAATAATTTATGTTGTTTGTGTTGATGTTGTTGTATCTGGTCTGAGATGGGTTTTGTGAATTATCCAGGTACCTAATCGTGTCTAAATGCGAGGTTGTATCTCCTGCGCTCGAGGCAGAGTACAAGCAAGAAAATGTGGTTAAAAGTGAGTCTATTGGTATATCTTTGAAGCCAAAGCAAGAGGTTGTATCTAAATCTGCTGCACAAATAGTCCATGAGCAACATCAAAAGTAAGTGCCTATCCTATTGTTTATATCCGAATCCGATACCCAATAATTATATCTCTAGTTGTGATGCTTGTTCTTACATGTTATTGATTGATGACAGTATGGCGCCATCTGCACGAATGGCAATGACACGAAGGGTCCAGCCACTTGTTTCTTTGAACCCATATTTAGGAAACTGGACTATTAAAGTCCGGGTGACGAGCAAAGGAAGCATGCGGTCCTACAAGAATGCGAGAGGGGAAGGCTGTGTGTTCAATGTTGAGTTCACAGATGAAGATGTGAGTGAATTTTATTTCTTAGACTCTTGAAAAAAACTTCATATTTGTCATTATGTACATGGTTACTGAGGAAATATCACCTCATGAATTTGTTTAGGGCACACAAATTCAAGCAACCATGTTCAATGAGGCTGCAAAAAAGTTCTATGACAAGTTTGAGATGGGGAAGGTCTACTACGTTTCAAAGGGAACCCTGAAAGTCGCAAACAAGCAATATAAAACTGTGCAGAATGATTATGAAATGACCTTAAATGAGAATTCACTAGTAGAGGAAATCAACAACGAGCCAAGTTTTATACCTGAAACAAAATTCAATTTTGTCCCGATTGATGAACTAGGCCCATTTGTCAATGGAAGGGAGCTTGTTGGTGAGATACTTGATTTTAATCTGCTTATTTAACTTGCTCTTTTGTCTTGATCAACATAATTATAATTTTAGTTTTTCCTTTCTTGTCATAGATGTTATTGGTGTGGTTCAGAGTGTATCTTCTACAATGAGCATTAGAAGGAAGAGCAACAATGAGTCTATTCCAAAGCGTGATATAACAATTGCTGATGAGACGTATGGACTTTATTTCCCTTTTTTTTCTGTTTTGTTTTGGTGATGATATACTCATTAAACCTTAATATTACCATATATATGATTTCCAGGAAGAAAACTGTGGTGGTATCTCTATGGGGTGATAATGCAACAAATGTTGGACAGGAACTGCTGGACATGGCTGATAAATCTCCGGTTGTTGCAATCAAGTCTCTTAAAGTTGGTGATTTTCAGGGTAAATGTTTATTTCCATGTGCTTGCTGTAAATGGTGTTGGACTAATTTCTTCTGTCAATATGACCTGAAAAAAGCTTTCATTGTTGGTTTAGGTTTATCACTATCCGCAGTGAGCAAAAGCATTGTAGTAGTGAACCCAGAAACACCTGAAGCCCAAAAGCTGAGATCTTGGTATGAAATTTGTTATGGGTGATTTCATAAATTCTGATCTTCCTTTGCCACTTCTTAACCCTTCTAATTTCTATGCTGTAATTGGTATACAGGTTTGATTCTGAAGGCAAAGACACTTCCTTGTCTTCCATAAGTTCTGGCATAAGTCCTTCAGCGAAAGGCGGAGCTCGATCAATGTACTCGGATAGAGTCTCTCTTGCTCATATCACCAGTAACCCATCTTTGGGAGAAGATAAGGTACTGTGATTTGCTTGTTTTAAACAGATTCATATTATTTCTGTGATTAAATGTTGAAATATGAGTAGATATATTTTAATAAAATTGCTCACTCAATGTGCTTTTCTGATGCAGCCCTCGTTTTTCTGCATTAAAGCATGCATTATCTACATTAAACATGATCAAGCAATGTGGTACCGAGCTTGCAAGACATGTAACAAGAAGGTTACTGAGGGTCTCGGGTCTGGCTATTGGTGTGAAGGATGCCAGAAGAATGACGCAGATAGCAGTTTGAGGTTTTTAACTTTTGGAATATAATTTCGTCTAATCTATCCAACTTGTCTATCAGTATAAGTACTAAATCCATTGTTTTGTCTTGTTAACAGATACATTATGGTTGTTAAACTTTCCGATGCAAGTGGGGAGGCCCTTGTCTCAACTTTCAATGAACAAGCTGAGAAAATCATCGGATGCTCAGCAGACGAGCTAAATGACTTAAAATCTCAGGTTAGAATTACACAACTCAACAATAATAACAATCTTAATAATAAGAAATAGTAATAAAATGCTAATGCAACTGGGCAATTCCATTTTGCTATGTTCTGATTTCTGCTGTTTATAATATTAGTTTGAGGATGGAGATGCTTCATACCAGATGAAGCTGAAGGAAGCAATGTGGGCCCCACACCTTTTCCGAGTCAGTGTTGCTCCTCACGAGTACAACAATGAGAAGAAGCAGAGGATAACCATCAGGGCTATTGCTCCTGTTGATTACGCAACTGAATCCAAGTACCTGCTTGAGGAAATATCCAAGATGAAAGTTTCTAAATAGTTGTAAATTATTATTCAAGATCTTGCTGTGCAACTTGTTTGGCTGCGCCACAAAGACCAGATTTTATTCGTCAAGTGTGCTTGAAATGAAATGGAATGATTTTGTTAGCTGTGCTTGCAATTTTGTAATTTAACTAATTCTCAGTATGTTTAGATTTGTCCTCTTTGCAAACCAATTTTAGTAAGATTCACTTTGTTCTATCAATCACTCATTTGGAAATACTGCTGCTGACTAGTGAATGGATTCAATTATTACTGAACGTGATGTCCTTTCAATAATCTTTGCATCTAAAGCAAAAAAATGTGCAAAGTTTTAAAAATTAATCCAAAAAAAGAAGTATGGATTGTTTCGAGAGATGAAAGGTGTAGTATACTAGTATAACTATACAAGTATAGTACAATTACAACTACCTTCGATTATATATCATTATAATTATCGTACACACATTAACAAAATGGGCATGGTTCATGCTTGTGCGTGAATGGTTGGTGTGGCTGCGATTTTTTTTTTAATAGAATGGCAACGTGATTCATTCATGCTTATGATAATATTAGTACTCCATTATTAGTATTATTACTACATTATATATGTGCAGTAGTAGTAGTAGTAGTATTACATTGCCTCCAGAAATCTTCAAAGAAACAAAACATGGCATATAAGCTTCATGTAATATCTTCAAGCCTTGTTCAGATGGCAACTAACAACGCAACATCGTCGACGCCAAGAACCGAGCTAACTCCATGGGACCTGCAGTTTCTCCCATACGGCTCGATCCAAAAAGGGATTCTATTCCACAAACCTCCCAAAGGTATTATCGATCATCTGAAAAACACTTTTTCTCGTACGCTCGATTTCTTCCCCCCTCTCGCGGGCCGCCTCGGAGCTACAAACCACGCGGACGGCACGGCTTCTTATTTTGTCGACTGCAACAACGCCGGAGCCGAGTACACTCATGCCGCCGTCACCGGAGAAGCCCTATCTGCCGTCGACTTCTCCGAGGCCAGGTAAGTCCCGGAAATCGTGTCTGAGTTTTTCACATTAAAGAGTGTTAGAAACATTGAAGGATTTTCCAAGCCTCTGCTCGGTGTCCAAGTCACCGAGCTAGTCGATGGCCTCTTCATAGGCATCACGGCTAATCACGCGGTGGTGGACGGCGCTTCTTTCTGGCATTTCATCCATTCCTGGTCAGAGATATCGCGCGGTTTGGGTATGTATACTTTCAAGATACGCTTTTAACACCACTCAATTTACATCGGTTATGTGAGAACCGATGTAAATAGTTAGAACTGATGTATACATCATTATTTATATCGGTCAGTTGTGTGAGAACCGATGTAAACATCATTATTTACATCGGTTAGTTGTGTGTCAACCGATGTAAACATCGCCTTTTACATCGGTCAGTTATATTACTCTTGAGAACATATTTATTCACAGGTAAAATATCGAAAAGCCCTGAATTCGAACGCGATTTTCTCAAGGGCAACGTCGGCATCCCGATTCTTCCACTCCACGACAGAAACGACTCACGGAATCCAACCCCCGCTCGACTGCTGACAAGGGTCTTTCACTTCAGCAGAGACAGAGTGTCTAAACTCAAAGCCAAGGCCAATGCCGAAGCCGAAAGCAACAAGATATCGTCTTTACAAGCAATCTTGGCTCATCTTTGGATATGCGTTGCACGCGCCAGATCAAAGGGATATAACCGAGAGACTCACCTATCTCTGCCTATAGGCACACGAGCAAGAATCCCTTTGCCAGATGGCTACTTCGGGAACGCAATTTTTGTTCCGAGTGTAGGGTCAAACGAGACCGAGCTGATTAAGAACGGTTTAGGCTACATAGGACTCAAGATCAATGCCTTTGTTGCTCAGCAAACCAGTGACTCTGCAGTAATCGGGTTCATAGAAAAATGGTTGAACGATTACACGCTAACTTGGGTTGCCGATATTTGGATCACCAGTACACCAATGTGTATAGCAACGACTTTGGATGGGGCAAACCAGTAGCTGTCAGAAGTGGGCAGTGGGACGACGGGCAGATGACACTTTTTCCGGCGTCAGAGTCGGGTGGAATCGATATTGAAGTCTGCTTACTGTACACTGCTGGAGTTGGAAGGTGATACTGAGTTCTTGGAAGCAATCACAAGATTAAAATAGTAAAATTCTTGTGTGTGTGTGTGTGTGTGGATCTTTACTTATTTGGTTTGTTCAAAATTTCCTCTAAATGGATTTGTGATAAATCAAAAGCAAGTAGGCAAGCAACAACGTTACCTAGAAGTTTTGACGCACCTTTGTCTCCAGGCGAGAAAGGGTTTGCACATTCCTAATACCATAAGCAAATGCATAATTTAGATAAAAATAGTAATCTGAGTCGAATCACGATTTAGGTGTTACACATGGGAATGTTGTTGTGTGAATAAAGACAAGGAAATTAAATGAGCAACACAGGTTAATCCCCTAAAGCAACTACAAGAGGCAAGGGTGGGATTTTTCAGATGGCCATAAGATCACCATACTGTCGCATCACGACAATAGAGCCACCAAATAGTCCCACTGCACGGAGCAATTTCTGCAGCAATAAAATAAAAAACAAAAAATCAGCTATGCTCAAGAACAGTGAAAACGAGATACTTGATCAAGAAGGCATTTAAGAAGCCAAGAAAATAATTACAGAACAGTAGAGTTAATTAAAGGTAAAGCAATGGCATGAACTTTCATATCGCATCCAACTTCAAGACATGTTTTTGGCACTCAGAGTTATTTCCGAAACAGAGGAGCTTAATCATACGGAGTATAAACGACCAAGGAAAAGACTGAACAAACGGTACGCATAGAAATCACTACATCAACTGCAAACGTTTAAAAATTCCATTCGATTGTATTCACCCACAATCATCAAAACAGGTACATTACTCGTGCGATTTCTCATATAGTGTCGTGTCTTGACGTATCATTTGTATGTGTAATGATCTTGATCGACACCCCTAATCTCCGTATCCAGACACAGACTAATAGTAGTAGTTTTCTAAGCCTAAAGCTTACCAATTTACCCAAAAACTACAATAGCTAGAGGGCTATGTAAATTTCCAGGGGGCATCCTGCATTTTCCTAAAATCGATCATCCTTTCATCAAACAAAATTAACTGCTGATCTTAAACGACACCTGAGCTCGGCAAACCATACATCTCAAAAAAAAATCGAATTCCTAATTTTACAGAAATTGAAAACAAAATCAAAAAGCCCTAAAATTTAATAACAAAATCGATGATATACATAAAGAGATGGGGCAAAATCGAGTGTATAGAAAAAAGGAATTTTAAACAAAAGCAAAAAAAATGCATATAATTGGATAATACAGTACCTTGTTGAGATCCCATTTCTCAGGATCGTGAATTTGCGAGTGCCAAAAAGCTTTGAGGCTCTCCACTGAAATTGTTTTACCCGCCATTAAAGATCTCTTTTTTTTTCTCTTCCTCGTTTGTCTTCGGAGGAGATGATGAGTGAGCCGTCTGCGCTAGGTCTTTGTGGGTTTAGTATTTAAAACAAAAGTTAATTTTAATTATCAAACTTGTTTAATTATTTAATAGTTTTACTTTTAAATTTTAAATGCCTCAAAACTTATAAATGGTTAACTATATTGTATAAAATAATTTTATTTAAATTTTAAAAATAATAAAAGTGCAATTTGAGTTTATGTTACTCCTTCCTTCCTTGCCCAAAAAAATGGTAAAAAAAGTCTATATTTTAACTATTACTACTATATTTTTAATAAAAAAAAAATAATCTTTGTATAAATTGGTAAAAAAAGTCTATATTTCACTATTACTACTACAGTATATTTTTAATAAAAAAAATTAATCTTTGTATAAACTAGTAGTAGTACTTATAGTAACATAAACTCAAATTGCATGTTAAAAATATATTGTAAAAGGCAAATTGAATAGTTAAGCCTTGATGAGCTCAGAAGTAACTATATTCAGAAAATAACTCTTTTAAGTCAATGCGATTTAGATTATTTTTAATTGAAAAAAAATAATGTTATTCAGAAAATATTTTATAGTAGCCACAAACAAAAACAAAAAGAACTATGTATAGAAACTAAAATGAAGAAAAACAAACTGAAAATCAATAATTATTGTATAGTGTCAACTTTGATGCAACAAAGGGAGTAGTAGTTTTTTTCCAAACCCAATAAGCAAAATAAAACTACACCAAGAGAAAACTACTCAATAGAAACTAAAATAATGCATGGAAAAATAGATCAAGAAGACATATATAATGGGTCTTAATCTGGTGTTGCAGCCCCTTGGTTGAGCTCTGCAAATCTCATGCCAACACGCATGGAATGCTTCAAGAACTTCTCGGCACATCTACGTACACAAGTCTCTTCTTGCTTATCCAGAGTCTTACGCCGAAACGTGTCCACGCAGTCTGTGAAACATCTTTCCACCAGAGAATTGTACATCCTCAAACTGCAAGAGAAGAAAACAAAGATAAAAATAAAATAAAAAAATTATAGTCCCCTGATAAATACATGAATATGCATCACTGATAATCTCATGTTTTTCAACGACTCAATGAAACAGCTCCCAATTGAGGTACGGAACCGAAACTCATTGAAACCATAACAATTGCAATGGATTTGAAATCCTTCTTTTCATCCAAATGCACTCTAATAAGCAAGACCATATATAGTTTAATTATTAACTTCAAATGGGAACATAAATTATTCGTGTTTCGTGCAATAGAACTTAGAAGAAAATTCAGTATCCCGAACAAAAATCTTCATTTGCAAATGTGAGTTTCCTTCCCTACGGATATCTCCATAATCAATGGGGTTAACACTTAACAGGCAAAGTACTTCACTACAATCAGAAACCCGAACATAAAGTCGACATTCTTCATTAGAATTTCATGAATAGAAGTCCAAGAACTATGCAAATCATGGAGTTAGTCATAATCTTTCGTTTTATACAACATTATTCAAATTTCTTATCCCAATTAGTAAAAATTATTATTAGTACTTAATTTCAATTTCAACTATAATTGACAATACCCCAAATCGATCGATCAACAATATACGTATAAATATGATGAAATTTACTGGAAAACAGGGTATAAATAAACGAAGATACCTGTCACGGACTTGGAGCTGTTCGATCATGGCCGACATTCGCTGCTGATCTTCTTCCGGAAGAGCGCCCATGTCTCCGAGCATGCTTTTGTCCATTTTCGACGATTTCAAGGTACAAGTTTGTGATTCGGGAGTACAACTCTGCAACAAAGCTCCAACGCCTCTCTAAAACCCTAATGGGGAAGAGAAGTGTTTTTGAGTGAGTGAATGGACCGACGTGATTGAAGTCATCGAACGAACGAGATTGATAGCATCTAACGGCTGTAAGTACCTACAAATTTAAATTAATTAAATTAACCCAAATGAAAGTGGGCCTGGCCCATGACCAGCCGAAACTAAACTATGCAAGGTCCAACTAAAATGGCCCAACTAAAATTAATGTGCCACGAATCCACGATCCATGATGATCATCATCGTCGATTTTCTCAAGCCGCCAAAAATGTTAATTGCTTTACAACAACTTTCCTCCTAGTTTGTCCTTATCTCAATTCGGGGAGGGGTTTCGTTTACACCTCAAACATTGGATCAATGAAGAAACTAAGGTGTACGGATTTCGTCTTCTGATCATGAGATTCGAACTACCTGAATATTCAACTAATGTCGTATGATAGTCTATCGACTTTCCGAAATTAATAATTAAGAATCAATTAGCTAGTCATAACGGCAGACAAACAGTTAGGTCTTATTTGTGTCCTTTATTAATTTATATTATTATTATTGTGGTGGTTGTTGTTTTATGTGTTTTCAGGGTGAATGAGAAATAGGTCTCATCAGAAAATGACATATCAATGAACTTACCCCTATTTTTTTGGATGCTAGATCTTTACTAGTATTTATTACTCTACTTTTTAAATTTTTAAATTATATTTAGTTTATAACTCCGAATTATCTAAAAATAAATAAAATAATTTGTTGTTATTTCTGTGTATTTATCACATTACGAAGAAATTCCGCATAATTTCTTGGGACAGTTGAAGTATTATATTTTTAATATGCCTCAAGCTCAAACAATATTTAAATTTAAATTAAACCATACGTATAGATTGATAAGCTCAAAATGCTTAATCATATTTTTACTTTTAACCGTAAAAATTAAAATACTACAGTATGTTATGTCACTATTTTTATTATTATTATTGTTATTACTATTATTATCCTGTCTGGCCAATGGAAAAGGTTGCAACCCGGTCACCGGCATGGAGAGGTGCCCGACATCTGAGGGAAACTCGCCACATCAGCTCACCGAGGAGATCCGAGGAGCGGAGCCCCGCCGCGATACCTGTAAGCCTCTGCCGAACAAACCATCCATGACCCTCCTAGGATGCCCTATATCCGGGACGGACAGAATTGAAGACCACCGGGGATAAAGTCTGCAAAAGCCGTAGAGTCTTGCCGAGCTATGTGCAGGAAAGATGATCCGGCTGAGAGTTTCTCCTGCTGGATGGCTCGGTGTGCTCGGCTGGAAAGGCGGCGGATATATGGATCGATCCGTACATCAGGCCCATGTAGTAGTTAATATTAAGGCCCATTAGGTCAAAAGAGGAAAAACCCTAATTGTATCTCTATAAATACACTGCAAAAATAGAGGCAGATTGACAGCCCCCAAAAATAGAGAATTTTCCTTTTTCAGCTCAAGATAACTTTCCTTTTTTATACACGATCTTGTTCAGCTCAATCCTCAAAAATAAAAGAAATCTCTTGTGTTTTCGGACGATTTTAGACCACCCTGCTCGGTTTTTTATCGCCGTTAACAATTGGCGCTAGAAGGAGGGGGAATCCTCGAGCGTTGAGCTGACCATATTTTGATTATTTTTGATATGGATATCGTAGGTGTTTCAGGTACTGCCGACGCCGATCGCGGAGAAGAAGCTCCCCAGAAAACGGTGGTCCCGGGCAAAGCTTGCATGCCGCAGAACGACCCCGAAACGACGACTCCTGTAGTCCCAGACGAGATCGCTCGCCAGCTGGCGTGGATCGAAACCTTGCGGGCGGAGGAAGCCGAAGCCAGGGAAAGACAGAAGTTCCTTCACGAGCAAGTCTTAGAAGCGGAGAAGCTGATGTCGCCGGCCGGCGAGGAGGAGCCAGATCTGGACCTGAGGCAAACCAATACCCCCGAACAGATCAAGAGAACAATACAAAAACTGCAGGCCCGATCCCGTTTCCTGGAGAAGAGGCCGGTCACCGAGAAACAAAATCCTGACGCGCGCCACCTAGAAGAAGAGTTCGAGGCGGAGGCCCGCGAGGAGACTACTCGAGCAACGGCGCAGAGAAGACAGGCGGCCAGTCCTAACCACGCAGCAGCAGACCCGAGGACAGTCGTCGTAGCCGATCCCGGACTCGCAAGACGCCTGGAGGAGGTAGAACGGAGGTTGGCCGAGCAAGACAACGATCCCAAGAAGAGATCTGCTCTCGCCGAACCTCTGAGTCTAAGGATCGAGCAGGCCAGGTCACAGCCCGATGTCGCCCCGTTGCTGACTTTCATCTATGACGGAGCGTCCGACCCCGATGTCCACCTAAACAAATACAACACGTACATGGTCGGCCGAGGAGCAACAGAGGCCACGAAGTGCCGCCTTTTCCCTCTGACCCTCGGCGACATGGCTCACCGTTGGTACACTAGCCTACCACCGAGGTCGATTGATAGTTTCGGGGAGTTAGGAGATGAGTTCGTCTCTTATTTCGTATCCAAAGTGAGTTACTCGGAGGGCCGCCAACGTTTGATGGGGGTTAAGCAGGGCAAGGATGAGTCCGACGAGATGTACATAGACCGAGTAGAACGAATTGCCAAGCAGGGGGACCGGGTGAGTGACGAGATCCTCGTCCATTCCGTGTTGGGCGGTCTGCGACCGACGTCCAGCCTTTTCAAACCAATGATGAAGGACTATCCGAAGTCATACACTGAGTTCCGCAGGAGGGCTGGCGAGGAGATAGCCCAACAACGAATATACGACCAGCGGATGAAAGAGCTAGAGCCCGAGAAGGAAGAGAGATCCCCCGCCGAGAAGAAGCCCGCGAACCCGGCACCTGTTGATTATTGGACGGAGCCACCTCCAACGGTGAAATACCATGAAAGTGGTAAGAAGAAGCCCAACTACAAGATATACCAGGGAAATTTCCAAGCACCGCGGAAGGTCGAGATCGTCGATGAGTGTGTCGAGGAAGGAACGTTCTTAGGGCAAACCCCTACTCAGATTCTACAGATTTTCTACGAGCGGGATATCAATATCCTCACACCCCCTCAGGCCATGAGGAGCCGTCCCGACGAGAGGAACCCGCGCAAGTGGTGCTCTTTCCACCAAGAGAATGGACACAGAACTGATGAGTGCCGCGATCTGATCGCTCAGCTTCGCCAGCTCTACGAAGACGGAAGTCTAGCCGATCTCCTCCGGGCACCAAAGCGCGGTCGTCCAGCCGCCGGACGCGGAGGCGGCGGACGCGGGGGCGTCGGCCGTGGAAGAGGGGGAAGAGGCCGAGGCCGGGGATATCAAGATGACCAGAATCACCGACCCAATCAACAGCAGAGACGTGAGCCAGATCATCCCGGGCCAAACCAGTTAGTTTTGCCCCCACCATCAGCGGCGATACCCGAAGACGAGGATCCCCCCGTCCGCGGGGGAGCATGTGTCAACATGATCGGCGGTTTGACGCCGATCATCCACAAATCAAAGAGGCAGAAGAAAGAAGAGTTGCGCGAGTTCGAGGGCGTGAATGTGGTGATCCCCCAGGCAGAGTCGACTATCGCCCGCGGGATTACCATAACCTTCTCCGAGAAGGACAGGGAAGGGATAAAGTATCCCAAGGAAGATGCTTTGGTGGTCACTGCAAGGATCCTCGGGATCGAGGTGGCCAGGATTCTGGTGGATAACGGAGCCCATTGCAATCTCATTTTCAAGTCGGCGTTGGACCAGCTCGGTGACCTTTCCAGCTATGTCCGTCCGTATGACGGAGTTCTGAAGGGTTTCGGTGATGTGGTGGTGCGCCCCCGGGGACGTATAAGTGTGGCGGTAGAGTTGAAGGACCACCAAGACCCGAGCATAAATATGACTCGCATGTTGAATTTTGTTATCGTTGATGCAGACAATATCTATAATGCTTTTTTCGGGAGGCCGTTCCTCGATGCCTTTGAGGCCGTGGCGTCCTCCCATTACTACTGTATTAAGTTTCCCACCTTGAGTGGTGTGGTCGGCACCCTTCGGGGTGACCAATATATGGCAAGGAAGTGTTTTAATTACCTTTCGTGTTCGGATGCAAACATACCATCAAATTTCAACGGTACTAACACTGGGGCATTTGGGGGCGTATACCCCCAAATAACTTCCCAGGAATCTACCCCGGAGGGCGAGGACCCTCGGAGAGATAAGATCGAGGACACTATAACGGAGTTTCGGGAGATAGACCCCACTGAGGAGATGGATATAGACGCTCAGGAATATCTAACGACTCTGTGGGACGAGGGCGCCCCCGGAAATCCTGGATTTTTCGAAGGAATTAGCAAACCCGCGGAGACGATCCCTGAACTCGAAGCACAATTTCTGCACATACTCATTGACGAGATGCCCATCGCTCAAAATACAGAACCCCCGCCGGGGATACAGACCCTGGAACCAAAAGACTTTGATCCGAGAATCGGTTTTGAGCCAAACGACATATCCGATCCCCGGGGGCCATCAATGTGCACGGCGGTCGATGAGGTGGAAAGGGTGAGTTTAGACCCGAACAGGCCAGAGTTAGAAGTCTTTATCGGAAAGAGAATCCCTGAGCGGCTGAGAAACGAGTTGGTCGACTTCTTAAGCCAGAACACAGACGCTTTCGCTTGGTCCCATAAGGACATGATCGACATCGATCCAAAGCATGCCTGCCACCATCTGAAGATCGACCCAGAGAAGAAACCCATCGCCCAAAAGAGAAGAAAGATGGGACCGGAGAAGTACGCGGCTTTGGCGGTGGAAGTTAAAAAACTAATCGATAACGACCTCGTTCGAGAGGCCGAAGAGGAGCCCCAGTGGATCGCTAATGTCGTGCTCGTAAAAAAGGCCAACGATGCTTGGCGCCTTTGCATTGATTTTACCGATCTAAACAGAGCTTGCCCAAAGGACCATTTCCCTCTACCCCATATCGACCATCTGGTTGATAGCGTCGCCGGGCACGCCATTTTCTCTAACTGTGATTGTTTTGCAGGGTATCACCAGATTCCTATGGCCGAAGAGGATATAGAGCACACTTCTTTCTATTCGGACAAGGGAGTGCTGTGTTGGAAGAGGATGCCATTTGGCCTAAAGAACGCGGGGGCCACCTACCAACGATTGGTGAACAAAATGTTTGCCGATCAGATTGGAGATACCATGGAGGTGTACGTGGACGACATAATCATAAAAAGCAAGTCCGAGGAGGACCACGTGAAAGATTTGAAGGTCGCTTTCGAGATTTTAAAATTCTACAACATGAAGCTCAACCCGAAGAAGTGTCACTTCGGGGTATATGCCACGAAGTTCCTCGGACACATCGTCAGTCTTAGGGGCATCGAGGCAAACCCAGAGAAGATCAGGGCTATCCAGAACCTGAGGGAACCCTGAAGTCTGAAAGACGTGCAGAAATTAATAGGCTGCCTGGCCGCCCTCAGCCGTTTCATTCCTCGGCTCGGTGACAAAAGTCGTCCATTCTTCAAATCGATAAAGGACCAGAAATTCAAATGGGGAAAGGAGAGTCAGGAAGCTTTCTTACGACTGAAAGAGCACCTCGGAAACCCCACCATCCTCTCTAAACCGCTCACCGGGGAGAAACTCTTTCTTTATTTAGCCGCGTCCGAACATGCAATGAGCTCGGTTCTTGTCCGAGCAGAGGGGCAACTGCACAAACCTATTTATTTCGTCAGCCAGGTCCTCCACGACGCCGAAACACGATATACACCCCTGGAGAAGCTGGCGTACGCCCTCGTGATGAGCGTACGGAAGTTGAGGTCTTACTTTTTCGACCATCCGGTGGAAGTCCTAACGACCATGCCATTACGGCAGGTCTTGCAGAGACCGGACACCAATGGTCGATTGCTAAAGTGGAGCCTGGAAGTAGGGCAGTACGACATCACGTACGCCCCGAGAACGGCGATTAAAGGGCAAGCGTTGGCAGATTTCATAGTGGAATTGACTTTCCCCGATTCCACCCCGTCCTCCTCGGTCCCGCCATGGAAGTTGTACGTGGATGGATCCTCTAACTCCTCCCACGCCGGGGCTGGAATAGTATTGGTCGGACCAGGTGGACAATCGTTTGCACACGCGGTGAAGTTTGAATTCGAGGCGACGAATAACGAGGCGGAATACGAAGCGTTGATCGCCGGGCTGAACCTCGCTCTGGCGGTAGGCGCCGAACATTTACAAATCTTTATGGATTCGCTTTTGGTGGTAAATCAAATCAAGGGAAGTTACGAAACCAGATGTGATCGGATGGCTAAATATTACGAACATGTGATCTCTTTGTGTGAAAAGATACCGAGGATATTCATCGAGCAGATTCCGAGAGAGCTGAATTCCCAGGCAGACGCCCTATCCAAATTAGCTTCCTCGGAGGGAACCGCTGACCTGACAAACGTGATGCTGACATGCCAGGCTCGATCCGCCATTTCGACGACAGAAGAATTGATCACCCTCGTAGATCGTGGCGAGACCTGGATGGACCCAATCAGATCTTATTTGGTGAGCGGAATCCTACCTGCGGACAGGATCGAGGCTAAACAGCTTAGAATTCGAGCGGCCAGATACACTATGACCGGGGACGTCTTATACCGGAGGAGTCTATACTTGCCTTTGCTCAAATGCATCACCCCACAGGAAGGAAACATAGTGTTTGGCGAGATCCACGATGGTGTATGCGGAAATCACGCGGGAGGGCAGTCCTTGGCCCACAAGACAGTCCGGCAAGGTTACTACTGGCCTACCCTGAGGAAAGACGCTATAAATTATGCTCGGAAATGCCACCGCTGCCAGATAACTGCTCCGATCATCCGAACTGCACCTGAATATCTAAACTCTATTTACAGTCCCTGGCCTTTCGCCTCCTGGGGAATTGACCTGATCGGACCGTTGCCCACCGGGCCGGGCGGAGTAAAGTACGCGGTCGTAGCTGTGGACTATTTCTCCAAATGGGCCGAGGCTGAACCTTTGAAGGTCATCAACCAAAAGGCAATCATCAAATTTATCTGGAAAAATATTATATGTCGGTTCGGGATCCCTCATACCATTACTTCGGATAATGGGAGGCAGTTCGACGGGCAGGACATCATGGATTTCTTTGATAATTGGAAGATTAAGAAGGCATTTTCTACTCCTTACCACCCCCAGACAAACGGACAGGTAGAGGCCGTTAATAAAATTCTGAAGCACACCATCAAGGCTAAGCTTGAAGAACGACAAGGGAGATGGGCGGCCGAACTACCCGATGTTTTGTGGTCGTATAGGACGACGAGCAAAGCCGCCACCGGGGAAACACCTTTTGCCCTGGCTTTCGGAGCTGAAGATGTGATCCCCTCTGAGATAGAGGTCACCAGTCACCGGACGTCGCAAGACCTAAATGAAAACAACGACAAAGCTCTGCGTTTGGAGTTGGATTTCCTAGAGGAGCGGAGGCTAAACTCGGTTTTCCAGAACGCAGCAGCAAAACAAAGAGCCGAGCGTTTTTACAACTCCAAGGCTAAGATCAGGAAATTTCAAACCGGGGATCTGGTGCTGAAACGCGTACTCGGGCCAAACACTGGGGCATTGGGCCCGAACTGGGAGGGCCCGATGCGAGTAAGAAAGTGTTGTTCCCCATTTTCGCGATTCCCATTATGGTCGGATCACGGCCCAAGTTCCGACCCGACCAGGTATGACCCATTTAACAAGTAATCAGGGACCTGTCCAGCGACCACAAGCGATCATTATAGCGTGGAGACCTAACACCATCGAACACGCTCAGTACGGATGCGCCGCGAACACAGTCAACCGTTTCATGACCCACCTGTTCGGGGAAGCTCCTCCGCAGCTTGTGGTGTTAAGAGTTTTTCTGTCCTTTAAACTGCGCGACCACACGGAGGTGAGTATAATTTGATCTCCGGAGCCGGCGGTCCTCAATTCATACTAAGGATGTCTGGATAACGGCTCAGCATAAAGGGTTACCTCGAGCAAGCCGGACCGGTTCGAAGGCAAAAGAGGAGGATCACATTATGGGGGTATAAAGGAGATCTTCCCTAAGATAAGGGGTAATGCATGTAATTATCATAGGAAAAGCCCATGTAATCTAGGCCCAAGCCCAAGTGTAAAAACCCTAATCTATGTACTATAAATAGTCAAGTTTCCTCATTTGTAAAGACAGACACATTTCCCAAGAAAGATACTTGAAAATTAATACCAGAAGCTTTTACTATTTCCTTATTTGTTCTCTCAATCCCCAAAACATCAATACGTTCGCGGGGGAATTTCCTGTTAGGATTTTCTGCCCGTAAACAGAAAGCACGTGGAAAAGGGGTCGTACGAACTGGAGCATCTCGATGGGGTAGCCGATCAGTATTACTGGAATGCCCTCCACCTGAAGAAATATTATCAGTAATATTTTTGTACCCAAACGTTTTCTTTTACGTCGGAATAAAAGTTTATCTTTCCTCAACTATAGAAATAAGACCGGGGACCGGATAAGTCCCGTCCTCGGCCATGGCCCTTTCGATACGTCGAAGGCCATGACTATTTTTACCGGGGACGAGTCCGCTCTCCCCGAGCCTGAGATGAGTTGGGCGATCCGTCGCCTAACCGATCGAACAGGAAATATAGAAATAATACCGGGGACCGGATAAGTTCCGTCCTCGGCCATGGCCCTTTCGATACGTCGAAGGCCATGACTATTTTTACCGGGGACGAGTCCGCTCTCCCCGAGCCTGAGATGAGTTGGGCGATCCGTCGCCTAACCGATCGAACAGGAAATATAGAAATAAGACCGGGGACCGGATAAGTCCCGTCCTCGGCCATGGCCCTTTCGATACGTCGAAGGCCATGACTATTTTTACCGGGGACGAGTCCGCTCTCCCCGAGCCTGAGATGAGTTGGGCGATCCGTCGCCTAACCGATCGAACAGGAAATATAGAAATAAGACCGGGGACCGGATAAGTCCCGTCCTCGGCCATGGC
This sequence comes from Euphrasia confusa, assembly GCA_954870475.1. Taxonomy (NCBI): domain Eukaryota; kingdom Viridiplantae; phylum Streptophyta; class Magnoliopsida; order Lamiales; family Orobanchaceae; genus Euphrasia; species Euphrasia confusa. The sequence continues at coordinate 40,519,973 of OX940956.1, read as the reverse complement.
CCTTTCGATACGTCGAAGGCCATGACTATTTTTACCGGGGACGAGTCCGCTCTCCCCGAGCCTGGGATGAGTTGGGCGATCCGTCGCCTAACCGATCGAACAGGAAATATAGAAATAAGACCGGGGACCGGATAAGTCCCGTTCTCGGCCATGGTCCTTTCGATACGTCGAAGGCCATGACTATTTTTACCGGGGACGAGTCCGCTCTCCCCGATGAGTCCTCGTTTGTGACATCTCACCCAGCACGCAAACAAACTTTCGTAAACGAATAAATGAACGCGAGTGTTTATTAAGGGAAGAAAAATTCGAAAATACTGCGAACATACGAACGCGAAACCACAGCAAAAACAGCAACAATAAAGAACATCAACGAAGGGGACGCCCCCAACGGTCATACGTGGGCCGGGGAGGCCACGAGTTTATCCTTGATCCGCGAGTCCCACGCCGGCAAGACCAAGGGTGATCCCGAACCGGGCGCGCCATCGAGTTGCGGTCGTGATCAAAAACGTCGATGGAAAAACCTTCTACAACAGCCCAGGTAATCCGAATTATCCAGCCTTCCCGTATCCCAAACCCACCGACGAGTCTCTCCCATTCAGCTCCAGAAATGGCAACTTGATTTCGGAAATGGGTGAGGGAAGGACTCCATTCGCGGCCCCAAGGATCCGTCATGGAAATCTCGTCCGCTACCCTGTCGTTGATCGGACGCAGGAAGGCCGCGGGAATTGGAAACACCTCCCTGTGCCAGGAGCCATTGAATGCACGCTCGAACGAATGCGAAGCGTCGGAGAATTCGATGCGGGTCGACATCGCGTACAGGACGACGACTCCGTATTCGAATTTTATAACAGAAAAAACCCATTTTATAGAGGCCAACACAGATCGAGGAACAATAAATGCGAGCGTTGGACCACAATAAAAGCATTTGGCGTTTTCAAAGCAAAAATTTATTAATATTTGAATAAATGACTACAGTCAAACCCCGTAGGGGGCGATTATTAAAACCAAGATGAGTGAAGCCCGGTGAATTTTAGTCCAGATACGGAAGACCTAAAGAGTCGGCCAGCCCGCGCGCACGGGCCTGAGGGGGGAACGATACATTGAGACGTTCCAGGTTAAAAAGGCTGACTCGAAATCCAAACCCCGGTTTCCATATCAGCCACACCTCCCAGCCCGCTTGGATGCCCGCGTGCTGAACAAAGTCGACCCACCCCGGACCACCGAAAGCCACCTGCCGCCTGAGTTTGGTTTTCGTCGCAACCCAGGCCTGCTCGTTGGAGTCGTGGAATGGAATCTCCTCGCCCAAGAACTTTTCTAAGGGTTGCACGAACGCGTTGGGAAGAGGAAAGTTGTTGCGATGCCATTTGCCATCAAATCTTTGGCGCAAACGGCGCCAGCCGTCGGAGTGAACGGCGACGTCGTAATGGCCGTCCGCATACTCCGGCACCTCCTGGGAAACTTGTTTTCCTTTTTTGGAATTTTTCTTCTGGCTCGAACTCATTTTTTCTTCTCTAGAGGTATAGCCAAATCAGGCCTATTTATAGGAATGAAATTCCAAGTTCTCCCGCCTAAAAGGACCCTCCTTTGGCGGAATTCCCCATTTTAAAAAGAAAAACCAAATACATCTGGCGGGAGGATTTCCCGCCAAAGGATAAACCCTAAAGGACGAAGAAGCTAAGAGATGGGGCGGGCAGATAAAATGAGATATTCGGCCAAAGCATTGTTTTGAGTATCCTAGGAAAACAAGACAAAACATTGTTCAAAGCCGCGAACCGACCAATACAAAAACCAAAGCTAAAATAAAAAGTCATAAACAGGGTCATAAACCCTCAACCGTCTTGAACTGGAACCTCCCCATCACCGATCAGAGAGTTCGCGAACTTCTCGTCCGCCTCGTCCTCGGCTTCATCCGTTGCGCCCTCAGCATCATCCGTCGCATCCTCGTCCGATTCCAGATCATTGGGATCAAAGAGCTGATCCTTTTTCGGCCACCAGCCGAGGTCTATCTTATGCACGGTCTCCAAATCCAGAATGGATAGTTTCATCTCCGGATGGAGAGCATTAGTGGAAGCATACTTCTGGATAACCGACATCAGAATATCTACGGGTTGACCAGCTTCTATCAAACCTCGGACACCGTCAAAGAACGCGCAGTAATATGAATAATTACTGAACTCCTTTAAATTCTCCCAAGGGTCGGCAAGCCGGGCAGCCTCATCCCCCTGCATCTTTTTCAAGTCCCCGGTGGCCCGTTCCAGGTCGAGGCATTGCTTAGCCATCGCAGCTTTCATCTCTTTGAGTTGCAAACCGGCCGCTTCCACTGCCTCGTGGGCTTGTTTCTCAGCTTCGACGGTACGGTTCGCCATCTCGGCCACCTTAGTCGACAACTTGGCCACATCCGAGGTGTGCCCGAACATAATGCTTTCGCAATCTTTCAGCGCCTTTTTATATTCCTCCACGTCCTTCAACAGTTTTTCATGCTCGTCCGCCAACGACTCCCGAGCAGCAAGCTTTTTCTTTAAGTCCTCCACCTCGGCCTCCAAGGACAACTTCAGGCCAACTTCGAGCTCATACTTGCTCTGCAGCTCAGAAAATCGCTTTCGGAGACCCTCGTCTTCGACCGATGAGGTGGAAGGAGCGACGAAACCTTTTCCTTTCTGATCCTCCAGGAGACGACCGAGCTGGTTGACCATCACTGGGACCCGGGCCGCCTGTGTTTTGGTGTGTTTTTGCTCTTTGTTGGGGATATTTGCTGGTAACAGAGGGTTTTGGCAACAACACCAAAATGCAAATTTGTTATAGGTAAGAAAGCAAAGGGTAATAGTTTATACAGAAATCGTAAGTAGAAAATGGATGCTCATGGCACCTCTTTATTCAAATATTCATACTTAGAATTCATTTTGAAATACAATGGTTTGCATGTCCCTTTTCTCTCCTCTAACACCCTATATTTATACTAACCCATGCATGGCAAGATTATGCCACCTAATGCCCACTTATCGGCTCCTGATTGGACCACAACTCCACTAATGTCTAGCATTAAAAACCCACTTAACTCTAAACAAAGAATTTATCCTCTTCTCCCGTCAAATGCCTTTTGACCACCTATTGACTCTGACACCTCCCCCACGGATATTCCCGTGTAATAAGTCTGACACTACCGTGCGGTCGTTCCCGTCCAAGCTCTTTTCTGACTTCTGTTGGTTGCCTTTCTAGGTCTTTTTCCATAGATTAATTCTGACTTGCTCATCTGATGACGTGGCTATCTCACAGCTGACACGTGTCGGTGACCGTTTTATCGGGTATAACATAGGCCCCCAGGAAAATTGGAGTTTTCAACTTCGATTTCCCTGAAGATTGTGTTTGAATACCTCGGTCTGCACGCCTTGGAATCTGCATTCTGACTTTCTGTCGGTGGTTGAATCTTCATTTAATGTTGTTTTTACGCCTTTAAAGGCTCTTCACGTAGTATCACGGCTTCATATCATGGCTTTCACTTGGAATAGAGAAGTGTACCCGAATAATATCACGAGTTTCTCCTTCAGGATTAGAAATCGGTCGATGAAGGCTAAGCTGCCTTTGTCTTTATCTTTTTCACAGAAGTTTCCGGAGCTTGTTGGACAGGACGTCGCTTTGGTAGATGCTTTTGAAAGAATCTGGACGGTGAAAGTGGAGAAGGATGGTCGGCGGCTGGTACTGACTGACGGTTGGAGTAAGTTTTGTGAGCGTCGGTTGGTTTCAGTGAGCGGAATCATCTTTCTGGAGTTGCGTGGGCAAAAGTCTTTCAGCATTGGTATATTTGGAAAGGATGGAGAGGAGATCATTGATTTGGGAACTGATTCTGAAGATAGCTCTATCAATTCCGAGCTGGAAAATTCTTCTGCAAAAGATAACTGGGGGTTCTTTTCCCCGTGAAATCTATACGAGAAGTATTTTTGGTATTTTCTTATGTAAGATTACCTTTCCTGGTTTTTCTCCCAGGTTTCTTTTCTTGGGATTTTTCCCGGTGAAATAAATCAGAGTTTCGATCCTTAAAGGATTCTATGTATTCATATGAATGAGATAAGTATTATGATACTTATCCATTAATAACCGCAATAAAATAATAATAAATTTGAAAAAGAGGATAACTTTTTCAACTTACCTTGTCAGGAGACGATTGCCACGTGGCATTATCCTGGCCAAGTATTTTTAGGGTTTGATGGGTAGTGGAGACGTACTCGAGTGCGTTTTTCCTCGGTAACTGCTATCTCTTCCCCTCCTTCAATCCTCACCGTTGGATGAAAAAACGGCAGAAATAGGTTTTCAGAAACCAATAAACATATTTGGAGTTTTGAATTTCAAAATTCACTCCAAGTTTTTCGACTTTTCAGATTCAAGTTCTGGTAAGAACAATTCTTTCTTCCTCTGTAAATTTCCTTTGTTTATTTACTGTGTAAATCCTTTTTTACCAACCCGACAATATGCCGAAAATCTCCAAAGTCGTTCGACCGAAAGTTGAAGCACCGGAAGTTCTCCTCGCACGCCAATACAAAAAATTCATGGAAGAGGCCGCGCCGGCTCTGCCGGCGTTCCGTCTAGATGAATTGGAGGAGGCCCACCCTTACGTACCTGTCGAGAGGATCGTCACAGCGGTTCAACCAGACCTGAACCACCAGGAGTGGGGTGCACACGGCCGAGAAAGCACGGTGACGGCGGCACAACTAGCCGACTGGAGGGACGATTGGCGGATTCCCTACAACGTGCATTTGCATGCGCCAGAAGAGGGTGAATCCGCCTGTTGTCCACCTCCGGGCATGGTGGCCATCGGCGTCGACGCAATGGATCAAGGGCTGCGGTTTCCCCTGCATCCTTCAGTTTCAGGCTTGTTGAACCGGTGGGGTTTGGCTCCGCATCAGATTCATCCGAATGGATGGGCACAGATCTATGGAGTTTTGACTGTATTGGGGCAAGTGGGACTCTCTCGACCCATTTCTGGGGATGAGTTTCATCTTTTCTTCAGTCCAGTCAACTTCAACAAGAATTCGCTGGGAGACTATACCGTCCGCCACAGGAAATATATGTTGAAAATTCGAGAGCCTGAGGAGAAAGATCCGACTTGTTGGGATAGATGGTTTTTTGTTTCGGGGAGATGGAGGACTCAGACCCGAGAAGGGGAGATCGCCATCCCCCTTACTTATGGTGTTAAGGAAGAAAGTAAGCATTTAAAGCTTTAATATTTTACAGTTTAACTGATCTAAACTCGTTGGTATTTTGTAGGTGCGCGGCTTAAGCGGGCGACCTGCTCCTTCCCGTGGGATTTGGAGACTGCAAATCTTTTGGCACAGTGTATCCCGGCCGAAGAAAGAGATTCAGAGTATTTGAACGACGATAGCATTCGTGACGCAGCAGGCTTGTTTTGCCCCCCGTTTGTTGAGGATCAACCCTGTTTTGGTATTTTTTCCTTTATATTTTATAAGTTTATTTTATTTCCTGGGAGTATATTTCCCGGGGAAATTATGATATTTTTTGTCGGGAGTAATTGTATTACTTTTCCCGTGCAGAGTTTTTCTCTACTGTTTTTGAATTGAAACCTACCGAGATGGCAGATAATAAGTTGTTTGATCGCCTGGGACTCCCAAACCCAGCCCTGGCCGCTAAGGCTCGTAGGGCCAAAACCAGTTCCACCAGTGTCGGTGGACGGGGATCTGCAAAAACTCGGGGCGGCACACCTGGTGCTCCGGCTTCCCGTACTAGATCCCACACGGTTTCGGCTCAGGGCGGTGAGACAGATCCTCTGGGGATTATGGATGTTGTGGATTCGTACAAGGAGGGCTCCCAGCCATCAGACGTGGTGATGACTGATGCTACTCCAAGTCAAGGTTTACCCCCTTCTGGGTCATCAACTCTTTTGCAAGTCAAGCTCGAGGGCGACAAGAAAAGGAAAAAGATTGATGAGGGTATTATTGAGGTGACAGATTCCCCCCCTCGTGCTGACAAAAATCAGTCTGTTTTTGGAGTTGAAAAAATACTTCTCACCAAGTAAGTTTTTGTTCATTTACACACTTATCATATTACATGGTTCACTCAATTAACTCTTCTGTTTTATTTCTTGGTAGGTTTTCCCAGGAGAATCTCCCCTCAGCTCTGCTTCCCTTCTTCTCTGGAAAAGGCCCTATTGACCCTGTCACTACCCTGGGCAATCCAGTAGGTGACTCAATTGATGCCGTTGGTAGGTGCTGGACTTCAGAGCTCAATGATATGATGGACCATGAGGAGCATGCCTTTTCCCTGGCCCTAAAGTTGGCCAGTCAAAGTGCAGTTGCCATTTCTGGGGCTCACAACATGGCCGAAAAGATCAGAGCTGAAGTGTCCAAGCTCAAAACTACCAGCAGCAAGCAAGAGGCACAGGTACAGGAGCTCAAAGCGGCATATACTGCCACAGCAGGGGACAGGGATAGGTGGAAGAAGGCTGCCGATATCGCACGGGCCGAGGTAGGGAAGCTGAAGTCTGAGATGCAGGAGGCCTTGAAGACCATAAAAGAAAAAGAAGAAGAGATTGAGGATGCCCAGGACAGCTTTACCAGGGAGAAGAAAGAGCTCAAGGAGGAGGTGGCCAAAGTTACCAGGGAGCTGAAACAGGCCAAAGATGACTTTGGACAGTCCATGGAGAGGGTCTCAGAGCTTGAAGCCCTGTTAGATTCTCCTGCTCACAATCCCCGGGTATTGGCTGACCTACTCTATGTCACTGCTTATGCTGATCTCATCAGGTCTGCAGCAAAGGAGAAGAATGATGGGGCCAGAGACTATGGTGTTCAACTCCTCAAAGCTCACATGCAAGGGTGTACTCTGGATTCCAGAGTTCCACAGCCCTTTATGGATCTGGAGGTTGTCCACGGCATAGATATGAAATGGTGGCCCACATACAGTCTTCTCTCAATGCCTGGTGAGCCTGCTAAACCCCCTGTAGAAGCGTCTGATGATGAAGGTGTTGATGAAGGGGAGGAGATGGATACTCTTGGTGTCGGGCCTGATGGCAAGCCAAAAGATTCCCTCACGACTCCCCCAGGTGATGGTGGTTCTACCTCCTGAGTATAACTGCTCAGGAGTCTACAAAATTTGATGACTACCCTGAGTGTGAAAAGCTCAGGGATTTTAATCTTTATTTTCTGTTCAGTTTGGGCTTAATTGCCAAAAAACAATATTTGCTTAATTCGCATTTTGGATTCTACAGGCAGTTTTTGCCTGGAACAAGTATTTATCTTTTGCTGGTGTGTAATAACTTAGTATGTTATTTTGGATGTTGATCCTTTGGGTCTTACTAATAGCCCTCTCACCATTTTATTCAGGGTTTATTTTCCCATTATTATCTATCACTTTTTACAAGTCATTTTAGCTTGTTTGATGAATAATTATTCTTGTGAATAGATAACTTTTGGCTCACGCCCAAGTTTTATCAAACTTTGTTGGGTTTCTCTGTGAGTTCTTTTGCTCTGTGAAAGTGATTTTTTGGATTTAGTTACCTCTCTGAATCATTATGATTCTCAGTAACATTTTTTCTCTTTAAATCTCTCCTTTCAACAGAACTGACCGATCCAGTGGTTTTAGTATAAATACTTTATCTTTTAGGATTTTCTCGGACCAGTATTTTCTTTAAGGCGATTCTTGAGTTTCTTTTACTCTGTTGAATCTGTGCCTTTAAAGAAATGATCGGCCCCTGATCAATAGATCTTATGGGTATTTACCGAACCTTAGTATTTCTAGAATACTCAATATTTTTACCGCACCGGGGAATTTATGTGATTTCCCGGGGAAATTATATTTCTGTCATACAGACAAAATGTGAGAGTTCACATATATATTTTAAAAGACATAAAATGCTTTTGCTAAAAACTGCATAGATATACTTTAATAAGTACAAAAGGTTTTACAAAATATATTTTTGCAAGAAGTTTTAAGAAATAACTTTTATCCCGAGAGTTTCTCAGTGGTAGAACTTCTTTAGGTGCAACGCATTCCATCGATACTGATCCTTGGTCCCGTCGAGTAGTTCCAGCTCGTACGCTCCATTCTGGAGGCAGTGGCTCACTCTAAACGGTCCCTCCCAGTTCGGTCCTAATGCTCCTTGGTGCGTTCCTAAGATTTTCTTCATCACCAAGTCTCCCTCTCGGAATTCTCGTGCTTTTACTTTTGAGTTGAATAGTTTAGCAATCCTTTGCTTATTCATGGCATTCAGAGAATCAGAAGCTAACCTCCTTTCTTCAAGGAGATCCAATTCTTTTCGAATGGTTGCTTCATTCTCCGGGGAAATTTCCTGAGCGGTACGATGTGATAACACCGATATCTCCGCTGGAATCACCGCTTCCATTCCAAAAGCCAAAGAATAGGGGGTCTCACCAGTGGCGTTTCTAGCTGTGGTTCGATATGACCACAGTACCTCTGGAGTTCATCCGCCCATTTTCCTTTGCGGCTTTCCAGTTTTGATTTGATGGTGTGTTTCAGTATCTTATTGACCGCTTCAACCTGACCATTCGTCTGGGGGTGGTAGGGAGTAGAGAATAACCTCCTTATTTTCCATTTTTCACAGAATTCCTCTACCTCTGCCCCATCGAATTGTTTTCCGTTATCGGAAATGATTGACTCGGGAAGACCGAAACGACATATAATGTTTTTCCATATGAATTTGATGACCTGGGGTTGATCAATCTTATTCAACGGTTCCGCTTCAACCCATTTGGTGAAATAGTCGACTGCTACAATCGCAAATTTCACCCCGCCTCGGGCGGTTGCTAGTGGTCCGATCAAGTCGATACCCCACCGAGCAAATGGCCACGGGCTGTAAATGGATTTCAGGGTCTCCGGGGAGATATGGATATTAGGCCCATTCGTCTGGCACTTGACACATTTACGTGCATAGCCGACGGCATCCTTTCTCAGGGTTGGCCAGTAATATCCTTGTCCCATGGTTTTGTGTGCCAGGGATCTTCCACCCGCGTGGTTTCCACACACACCATCATGTATTTCTTCAAGGATTTTGAATCCTTCTTCCTTCGACACACACCTAAGTAGTGGAAGGGAATAACTTCTTCTGTACAGTTGTGAATTTATCAAAGTATACTTTGCCGCTCGGGTACGAAGTTGTCTTGCTTCGGTTTTATCTGCTGGTACTTCCCCGGTATCTATGTACCGTTGAATGGGAATTCGCCAGTCTTCCCCGGCCCCGGCAAGTACTTGTATTTGTGCTTCTCTTTGTTCCACTGATGGGATTATTAGTTTTGTCAAAACTATATTTGAGAAGTCTGCTGAGCCCTCAGCTGATGCTAGCTTTGACAGGGCGTCAGCTTGTGAATTGTGTTCCCGTGGAATTTGTTCGATTAGAACTTCTGGGATTTTTTCGCAAAGTTCCCATACCAATTTCAGGTATTTTATCATTTGTTCGCCTCTGGCTTCATACTCCCCACTTACATGGTTCACTACTAACTGCGAGTCCATGAACACATGAAGTTTTCTTGCCCCGACGGCAATGGTCAGTTCCAACCCTGAAATGAGAGCTTCGTACTTTGCTTCATTGTTGGACGCAGGAAATTCAAACTTCACCGCATGGGTTACTGAATCTCCGTCGGGACTGAGTAATACCACACCTGCCCCCGAGCACGCGGTGGTAGATGATCCATCTACGAACAGCTGCCAGGCGCGTGGTTGACTCTGGGATTTCTCAGGGAAAGTTAATTCCACAATAAAATCTGCCAGGGCTTGTGCTTTGATTGCTGTCCTCGGGGCGAAAGTTATGTCATACTGACTAATTTCTAACGCCCAGCGTAGGAGTCTCCCGGTGATATCCGACCGGTGCAATACTTGCCTTAGAGGCATAGTTGTCAAGACCTCAACGGGGTGCTCAAATAGGTACGCCCGGAGTTTTCTGATTGACACTACTAAAGCATATGTTAATTTCTCCAGTGGAGTATATTTTATTTCTGCCTCGTGTAGTACTTGGCTTACGAAATATATCGGAAAATGCACCATCCCTTCTGCCCTGGTCAACACAGCACTGATGGCGTGTTCTGACGCGGCTAGGTATAGGTACAGTTTTTCTTCTGATTTAGGGGCCACAACTACTTTGGGATTGGACAAATACTCCTTTATCCGCACAAAAGCTTGTTGGGCCTCCTTTTTCCAGTGAAATTTCTGTCCTTTGATGGTAGCAAAGAATGGACGAGTTTTATCCCCCAGACAAGAAATGTACCGATTCAGGGCGGCTAAACGACCCGTGAGTCGTTGTACGCCTTTTATGTCCCGGGGCTCTTGCATGTCCAGAATTGCTTGGATTTTGGTAGGGTTGGGCTCAATGCCTTTCTCGCTAACCACATGCCCCAGGATCATCCCTTTTTTAATTCCAAAGTTACATTTCTTGGGGTTCAATTTCATGTTATAATGCCCCAGTATTTTAAATACTTCTTCGAGGTCTTTGATGTGATCTGATTCATTTTTACTTTTAACGATTATATCATCAATGTATACTTCCATGGTTACACCAATTAAATCAGAAAACATCAAATTTACCAACCTTTGATAGGTGGCCCCGACATTCTTCAGGCCAAAAGGCATTCTTTCCCAGCAATAGATTCCTTTCTCTGAGTAGAACGCCGTATGCTCGACGTCATCTGGATGCATGGGGATTTGGTGATATCCTGCCTTGGCGTCCAGTGTTGAAAATATTGCGTGACCTGTCAAATTGTCAACGACATGGTCGATGTGCGGCATGGGAAAAAGATCTTTCGGGCAGGCGTTGTTTAGATCTGTAAAGTCTATACACAAACGCCACGCAGCCGTTGTTTTTGTCACCATAACCGCATTGGAAAGCCAAGTGACATCACTCGAAGCTTTCCTGACCAATTTGTTTTCTATTAGTTTGTCTACTTCCCCGACGAGTGCTTGACACTTCTCGGGGCCCATTTTTCTACGCTTCTGCGCGATTGGTTTCTTGCAGGGATCTATTTTCAATCGATGGCAGGCATGTTTAGGATCTATCTTTCCTAAATCGGCACTGGACCACGAGAAAGTAGAGATGTTCTCTTTAAGGAAATTTATAATACCGTTTCGAGTATTTGATTCCATATGAGATCCCACAAGTATTTGCTTTTCAGCTTGTTCTGGATCTAAAACTATAGAGTCCAGATTTTCGACCATTTCTACCACTGGTACCTTTTTAGATTGATATCCACCCTTTGAACCCCAATCATCCATTTCTGGTTTTGATGGGGGAAGCTTCTGGTTAGTAGGAACTGTGTCTACGCCAGTTCCTTCTTTGGGGGGACAAATCTTGTTCGGGGGAATATCCGTTATTTCCCCGGTAGGTTTTTCCTGAGAAGGAATCAGTTGGGAATTTTGATCGTTTATCTTGATTACATTTTTTATATGATCGATTTGTTTTATTTTTGTTCCTCTCAGATTTATCTGGGGAATATTTACGTTTACTTTGGTTTTGGAGTTATTGAGATCGTGAAAGTACATCAAAGTCTTCTTAGCCATTACTAGATCACCTCTGACGGTGCCAACTGCACCGGAGGGAGTAGGGAACTTAATACAGTAGTAATAGGACGAGGCGATAGCTTCAAAAGCGTCTAGAAAGGGCCTGCCTAACAGAGCATTATAGCCACTAACCTTATCAACTATTACAAACTTTAGATTCCTGACCATCATGACTTCGGGATTCTTCACATCCATCAGTTCCACCGGGAGTATGATCTCACCGTAAGGAATGACTACATCATCTCCAAAACCTTTCAACACCATATCGCACGGGTTGACATAGCGCGCCAAGTTCCCCATCAGATCTAGAGTCCTCTTGTAGAGAACATTGAGATGCGCGCCATTGTCCACCAGCGTGCGAGACACATCCAAACCGAGGAGTTTGGCCTTTATCACTAAGGGCACATCCTTCGGGAATTTTGTCACGGTTCGATCTTCCGGGGTGAAAGTTATCACCGCCGTGTCTGAAATTGATGACCCCTGGCTCGGGGCTGTTTCATACCACACTTCCCACATCTGGAAGTCTCTCTTCCTCTTGCGGTGGCTTTCTTCTTTTACCGGCCTCAACCCACCGATCATCATAATCTGGCCCACACGTGGTGGGCCTCCTGCCGGGGGAGGCGCTGGTGGCGCCGGTGCGGGTACTTCCTGGGGAGGTGGCCCCTGCGGATTTCCCCCTGCACCGGGCCTGGGTAAGAATTGCCATAACTTGCCATCCTGGAAAAGTTTCCACAACATTTTCACCAGTTGTCTGCACTGGCTGGTGTTGTGACCTATCTTTTCATGATAGGCACACCATTTGTTGGGATCCAACTTCTCCGGGGCAGTCAGAATTGGTGGTGGTTTCTCAATCAGATCTGATTTATGCATGAGCATTATATTCAGAATATTTGCTGGTGTATGACCAGTCTGAGTAGTTATTTTTTTTTCTAACTCACGGATCTCTTCTATCCGTGGGTCAGCTGGCTTTGGGCCTGGTTTTTTGCCAATGTAATTTGGCCTTCAATCGGAGGAAAAAGGAGGTTTTTTATTTTGCTCGGGGGGATGTTCCCCGCCGGCGACAAGACGCTGGTAGGCAACTTGGGCCCCAGCTTTCCTCCTGAAATCCTCATACGATCGGGGATAATTCAACATTGCAGATTTAAACAACTTAGAATTTCTCCGCAAACCTGCCAACACGGTGTGAAGTTTGAGGTTGTCACCAATCTCTTCACCACCGGCCAAAAGTAGTTCTTCAACACGATCTACGTAAGATTCGTCAGATTCCGTGTTACCCTGTTTGACCCCCAAAAGCTTCTGACTATATTCCATATAGGAGGCTTTGGAGGCAAAATACGATACAAACCTCTGCACCAAATCGTCAAAACACTTGATCGAATGTGTTGGTAAGCTGACGTACCATTGGTGGGGAATATCGCCCAGGGTAAGGGGAAACAGTTTGCACCGAGTAGCATCTGTGGCTCCTCGGCCGGACATGTATGTCCTGAACCTGCTCAGGTGAGCTTCAGGATCCGTTTTGCCACTGTACAAAGTAGTTTGCATGGGCTGAATCTCTAGCTGCATGGGAGCTTGTTCGACCTCTGGGGCCAAAGGATCGTTATGACGACCAGCCGGAGCAGCGAGAATTTGATGTTCATTCAATCGCTTTTCCAGTTCAGAGTACTTTTGCCTCAAATCGGCCAGTTCAGAATTAGTACCGGGGGCTCTAGTGGCCCTCTCCGGTGGAAAGTTTGCATGGCGGCCATGCATGTCACTTTGACTAATCTGCCGACGAGGCTCAGTAGAAGTGGCCATAGATTCGGCTCTTTTGTTCAGATCTAACGCTCGACGCATTCTGCGGTTCTTTTTGGGAACACGGCCAGATTGCTCGGGAGCTACATTCAGATTTGCCCCGGTGGCTGCATGCGTGCCCTTCACCGGGATTACAGGAGTCGTCATGACGTATTTCAACGTCATAAGTTCTGCAACTGCTTCATCTATTTTTTGTGGAGTATCAAGACTTCCAAATCTAATCGGAGGCGGGCCTTTCGGCGTCGACGGCCCTCCGAGATCATAGGGGTGCAGACGGCGATTCCGACGTTGTGACCGAAGTCGACGTCGTCGTACATCAGCCTGACTGTCTGTGGGCTCATCGGCCCCTGCATGTTTGCTATTCTGCTCATCAGAGCTGATCTGGGTAAGCGGCGGTGGCGGCGGCTCCTTATTTTCAGGTTCTGGGTTCTTAGGCGGAGATGAAACCTCAGGTTCCACCATCACGGCCTTACCCATCACCGCCCGCCAACGACCACTCGTACCAGACCCAGTTGATACCGTAGTACCTTCGGTTTCGTTAACCATTTCAGATTTCAGATCGAGATTTTCTGTAACTAAATTACCTGATGCTCGATCCTTCTAGCGCCAGCTGTTTTGGTGTGTTTTTGCTCTTTGTTGGGGATATTTGCTGGTAACAGAGGGTTTTGGCAACAACACCAAAATGCAAATTTGTTATAGGTAAGAAAGCAAAGGGTAATAGTTTATACAGAAATCGTAAGTAGAAAATGGATGCTCATGGCACCTCTTTATTCAAATATTCATACTTAGAATTCATTTTGAAATACAATGGTTTGCATGTCCCTTTTCTCTCCTCTAACACCCTATATTTATACTAACCCATGCATGGCAAGATTATGCCACCTAATGCCCACTTATCGGCTCCTGATTGGACCACAACTCCACTAATGTCTAGCATTAAAAACCCACTTAACTCTAAACAAAGAATTTATCCTCTTCTCCCGTCAAATGCCTTTTGACCACCTATTGACTCTGACACCTCCCCCACGGATATTCCCGTGTAATAAGTCTGACACTACCGTGCGGTCGTTCCCGTCCAAGCTCTTTTCTGACTTCTGTTGGTTGCCTTTCTAGGTCTTTTTCCATAGATTAATTCTGACTTGCTCATCTGATGACGTGGCTATCTCACAGCTGACACGTGTCGGTGACCGTTTTATCGGGTATAACAGCCTGAACTTTGAGCATGTTCAACATATGGCCGGGTTCGGAGGTGTAACTTTCCATCCGGTGAGACCAGACCCCCAGAATATTATCCACAGCTTCTTGGACATGCAGAGGGATTGCGTCGTCCTCGTAAGGCGGCAGAGCTGCTTTCAGATAAGCATCGGCGATGGGAATCTCCGAGTCCGCCTCGTGAATGCTGAAACGGTTTAAGGATCAAAAGAAGACTAAACGATAAGTACAGAAAACCGGGAAGAGAAAGAGAAATACCTTTGGAGCTTCCCCGCATCAACGCCAAAGATGGGTTCACTAAAGCTCACCTCGCTCGGGCTCTTCTCTTTCGTAGGACGGGGACCTTTCGTCCTCCGAGGACGAATGACCCGGGACTCCAAGACGACGTTGGTAATGGGGGCGCTAAACTCCATTCCCGGATCGTCTGAGGACGGGGTTTCCTCGTCGCGCGGCCTTTTCTCTCCAACAACCTCCGTCCCCGGCATCCTTTCCAGTACCGGGCCCTCTGGGGTGACCAGATTCCCTTCTGAACTCCCGGGAAGAATTTGATTCAGAGGTAACGGGGAGGGAAACCCCATAGGAGGAGCTTGCGGAGGCGGGGCCAAAGCCACTGTCACATCGCTTTGTTTTCCGCGGTGTGCTTTCTTCTGTTTCTTGGGGCCCGAGGCGAGTTTCGCCATTTTTTCTCTTTCCACCCTCCGGGCCTTCTCATGGGGGCTCTCCATGTCGGAACTTTTGAGGGGACGCATGATCCTAGGATAACGATGAGCTGGAAACAAAATAAAAACCAAGGGTAAAAAAACAACGTAAACACTCAACAAGGGACACAATCATCGGGGGACTCACGGGGATAAATATTTTCTACGTCACGAGGAATCGTGAAAAAGCGAGCCCGGATTCGTCTGGCATCGGTCAGCCAAAGCTTATATTTACATTCGTCTCCGGGGAGAGATTTTATCCTCTCCCAGATCGTTAAGAAATCCCATCCTAACCCATCCTCGGCTGGAGCTTTAAAGCCTAAAAGGATAGACAGACAAGGTCAGGAAACACAAAGTAAGCTGAACCCCGTTAAAAAGTTTAAAGAAAGAAGTCTAGGTAAAAGCCGAGGAGACTAACGATGTTCTGTCAGCCGGTACTCCCCGTCGATATGGAAGTCCTTCGAGTTCCACTCCCCCGCTACGAAAAACCATTTCTCGGACCATTCTGGTTGTTTGCTCGGCAACTCTTTTATGATCGGATGCCGCTGCTTCAGATAGTAATCCCCCCCGCTGGTGGCGCTCATGTAAAGGAGGTAGATAAGCTCGAAACCCGTCGGTCCCCGGTACAACCCGTAGAACCCAAACATGATACAATAAACATATATCATCACCCAGCCATTCGGGGTGATCTGCATGGGAGCAATCTCCTGCAGGTGTAGGAAGTGCGCTACCGAGGAATGCAAGGGAAAACGGAGCCCGCTCTCCATCATCGAATAATTTACGGCTAACATGCCCGGAGGAGGGGAGTCAGCAAACTCATCTACTTGCGGAGCGTATAAATGGACGTCGTTCGGAACCTGCCATCTCTCCCTCATCGTCTGCAGTTCCACCTCGTTCACAATACTTTTCTTCCAGCTCGCGTCGAAAGGCGTGTTGCGGCGCTCCTTGACGAGATGGAATCGCCTCCGCGGAACGAATTTATAAGGTCGCTCACTGGAATACCGGGAATAATTAAAGGAGGAAGGGGGACCCCTTGAACCGGCGAGGATATCACAAAGGCGACGATAATCCCTGTCCGTTTGTCCACCCAACATATCACCCATCTCCTCCTCGGTGAAGGGGAATTTAGAGACCGTCCATTTCACAGGAGGTGATAGTTCGGAACCGGCCCCCGGTTTCTCCGAAGTGGAGGCCGAACCGGAAGCCCCAATATCACCGAGCGGCCCCAAGGACTGAGAGGGGGGAGATTGATCGTTATTCATCCCCGATTACAGCAGAGAAGGAAAAGGTGGGAAATCTTAGCCTAAAGAGTTCTATATCCCCCAAAAACCCTATCGACGGAGCTTAGACCAGAGCCGCCGCCGGGAATTGAAAAGCCTAACCGATTTTCTCAAAGAAGAAACCCTATCAGGGAACTGGATCGCAACTTAATAAAGAATAAAGAGAGGAATCAGTTCCCGCGTACCTGAGGACCGAAGAAACGAAGGAGGATCGCCGGAGAAGTTTCGGGCCGCCGGAATCTTTTTTCCACTGTCGCCTGTGTCGATTTCTCTCTCTGATGAGCCGTTCCTGAATAGAAAGTGATTTTTGGGGCAGTTTCTCAGAAGTCTAAATACGTGGAATCTGTAGAGGCGGGCGTGCGTTTTCGAAATTTGAAAAAGCGTACGGGATTTAATTTGAAAAGACATGTGGGCCCCCACAGAGTCCCATCAGGCCCACTAGCCTTAGTGGCGGCAGAGAAGTTACTCGAAGACGAAGCCAACGGATAAAAATAGTTCCCATCTCGGTCGGGAGGGGTCTGCTCGTCCACGGCCGATCGCACCCCTCCCGAGGGGCATTTGTTATGTCACTATTTTTATTATTATTATTGTTATTACTATTATTATCCTGTCTGGCCAATGGAAAATGTTGCAACCCGGTCACCGGCATGGAGAGGTGCCCGACATCTGAGGGAAACTCGTCACATCAGCTCACCGAGGAGATCCGAGGAGCGGAGCCCCGCCGCGATACCTGTAAGCCTCTGCCGAACAAACCATCCATGACCCTCCTAGGATGCCCTATATCCGGGACGGACAGAATTGAAGACCACCGGGGATAAAGTCTGCAAAAGCCGTAGAGTCTTGCCGAGCTATGTGCAGGAAAGATGATCCGGCTGAGAGTTTCTCCTGCTGGATGGCTCGGTGTGCTCGGCTGGAAAGGCGGCGGATATATGGACCGATCCGTACATCAGGCCCATGTAGTAGTTAATATTAAGGCCCATTAGGTCAAAAGAGGAAAAACCCTAATTGTATCTCTATAAATACACTGCAAGACTTACTTGAAATTTGAAAAGGCAGATTGACAGCCCCCAAAAATAGAGAATTTTCCTTTTTCAGCTCAAGATAACTTTCCTTTTTTATACACGATCTTGTTCAGCTCAATCCTCAAAAATAAAAGAAATCTCTTGTGTTTTCGGACGATTTTAGACCACCCTACTCGGTTTTTTATCGCCGTTAACACAGTAAACAATTTATTTCGACCTAACCTACCCACCCACTCGTGTAGGACACTAAATTAATTAGGAGAATGAAAGAAAAATGGTAATATCAGTCAAACTAATTAGGATGTTTCTATTATTGGTGATAGTATTTTAGTGACACTACATTAAAGTATATATGAACAAAATTGCAACTTAATTATCATTTTTTGAAAGTTTACATTTTTTTATCATATAGTATATATTTATATATGTGTCACGAATTTTGTATAAATATTTACATTTAATTTCTATTTTAAAAAAATCATAAATTACATTTTTTATTTGATGTTTCAAGAAACAGATGAGGCGAATACATCGAGTCGTAACTCGTACGGCATTTCCATGTTCTGAAAAGCACACAAGTCAAGATCGTTTCAAATTTTATATGTCTGGACTCGTATGAGTTGGCCGCCTCATTGTATTTTGTGCTTCCTTTTAAAAAACTGTTATTTTTATAATTTTACAATAAACTCTGAAATTCATATACTGTATAGTTTGATGAAGAATTGTCACTATCCCAAATGCATTGAGTCGTTGATATATAAAAACACATGCACCAACCGACTGTAGCACATGCATGCATATATAATTGTGTTTATGCAGTTGGCAATATTAAAGCGGTATGTACGGATGCACCAATCTCTCGTGTACGGCCCTTTAAACTATATTCGTACCTTAAAAATAGTGCATTTTCCCATTTTTTTGACGTTTAAATCATTGCAAATCTGTAAATGGAATATCTATCTTTTTACAATAATATCTATCTTTTTACAATATTTATTATTTTTTTAACTAACTAATTTATTACTTATAAATCAATATTTGTTATTATAATTCTTCTTTATATTATTAATCATACAAAAGAATCACTTTTTTCAATGTAAAAGTTATTATTTTTTTTTTATTTCTCTATGCGATATGTTATGAGATGGGTAAGTACAATTTAATTTCTTATTTACAAAAATAGACATTTTGAAAAAATGAATAATAGTTATCTTTTTTTATAATTTCAAAAACCAAATTTGCTTTATTCTTAATAAGCTCTTACAAAAAAAATTGAGACAAATTGGATTTTTTTAATGTCTCAACATGTATATTCACATCCCCAACAATTATACAAACATTTTTTTTTTGTTTTATTTACAATTATTTTCTACGTTATAAAATTTGGTTATATTGGGATTTGGGATTGGTCATGTGGATCGAAACCATTGCTATTTTCGTTTAAAAGGTAAAAAATACAGTCGTATTTAATTTAAACATGAAAATTATAATATACAAAATAAAATTGCTCATCTATATGTTAGTTATGTCATATTAAGAAGCATTTATTTATAATGAAGAGTATTTAATGAAATTAAACAAACACACACATCAGAGTAGTTGTGCAAATCATTGAATATTTTCCAACTATATTGGGTAAGTAATGTTACTGCAACTGCAAGAGATTATATACTCCTCTCTCATTCAAGAATGATTTTCTTTCCATTATCAACTGTTTTCTTGATTTGACTTATTATAGTAAGTCTCGAACCTTTATATTTTTTATTTCATTCTCTGAGCTCTATATATATTATCAACTATTACTATATACTATAGCTAGATCATAATTCGAAATTAATCAATGACTTGCAGGTCGAAAAATGTTTAACTTCCCGACCACAAAAGATGCCGGCAAGAACCCTAGAGTCGTCCGGGTCCCGCGTAATTTCCGAGGTAAGGACAGGCACACGAAGGTGTCGACTATGAGAGGGGTACGAGATCGGAGAATTAGACTATCGGCCCCCACCGCAATCCAACTCTATGATCTCCAAGAGAGGCTTGGCCTCGGTCAACCTAGCAAAGTCGTTGACTGGTTGCTTGAAGTCGCTAGAAACAGCATCGATAATCTTCCCCCGTTGCCCGTTTCAATGGCACAACAAACGACCACACTCGATGATCATCATCATCTCCGATTTTGTGATCAAGTGACACCAAATATGTTGGCTTCTTACAACAACTTTAATTATACTAGTATTTGGGATCCTCCTCCGTCGACCTTGTCCCAATTCGGAGGAGGGTTTTCGTTTATGCCTCAAACATACGACGAAGAAAATAAGTCCCGATCCCTCACACATGCAACAACGTCTGCAAACGTAGCTGCTTCACCTTCCATTTTTACTCCGTTTTTCTCACTCAATGGCACCCAATCTATGGAGATTAATTATGAGCACTCGACACGATTTAACTCATTCGAGTTTTAACCGCTCGACGATCATCAAATAATAATCGATTCAAAGATGTTTGAAGCACGGAGTCTACATTGGTTCGAGAATAATATGTAGGAATTTGTAGACGACGACTTGGCATCCAATTTGATTCATGTATAAGGTTGTTTCGTGAATGCAAGTAGAATTTTGTTCATGTATGTGTGTGTTTTGTCTTTAGATATAAATTGCATGCAAAGGGTGAAATAAGTCACTTCATCGATAGACAGGGGCAATTTCGTCCTATTAAATTAATGTAATACAGTAGAAACGTATTTAGCGCCAATGTACGGAGACCGGAGTAGTACTTATTCTTTTATTTTAAAAAAAGGAAAAGAATAAAAATAAATCAGCTCCCAGCGAGGATCGAACTCGCGACCTTTCGCTTACGAAGCGAACGCAATACCACTATGCTATGGAAGCTGACGTTGTTAACGTCTTTCAATATTATCAATATATTCGCATTCATGTTTTTAACTAAATCAACTAATTTTAGATTGAACAGTTACTTTTTGGATAGTAAACACAGTACAGTACTATGCTCTGAGCCTTTGGTACAGAGGGAGAGGGAGAGGGAGTATATTTTGTAATTTCCGTGCTAAAATAAAACGAAACTGTTTCAAAGAAACGAAGGTAGTATGATTTATAGATCGTTGAAATTCATTGAAAATATTTCAAATAAAATAGGCCAACTCTGCAAACCAATAAAATCAGAACAAAACAAAACAAAACAAAAAATATTGGCAATTGAAGAGAAACAAACAATGGATTCCATGCTACAAACAAACACACAGAGAGAATAAGAGCTACTTCTTCACAAAGAGTCTCCGCCTGCCGCCCGGTTTCTTACTCGTCTTCACACCGACAGCAGACTCGCCTACCACAACATCGTTAACCAAATCCTTAAATATCGACCGCTCGATATCTAACACAGCCCCACATATCGCATCATCGAAAGTCTTCCAGCTTTCCGACTGATTCGTCTCATCCTCACACAAGATATCCTTCCACCCATCCTCCTCCTCTCGATCACCGAACCCGAATCTCGGATTCTTATCCCGGAACTCGATTTCAGAACACAAATCCTTCAGAAGCTTCTGCGCATTCACAGCCCTTTTCCTCAGCTGCTTTGACCCCAATTTTCTCGCGAGGATCTCGTTAACCGTGTCGAAAACGAGCTTCCTGTGAGCTGTCCTTTCTGGGCTGTGTTCTGCCTTTGTCTGTTCTAGGACAAGGAACAGCTCGGGGTTGATCGGATAGCCGGAAGGGTGAAACTGGAATTCTTCCAGGCTCGATCCGAGCTCTCTCAGTAGAAGGCCCGATGCTAGAAGGATTTCGGAAATGTATCTTCGGTCGGGGTTCGTGTTTTCGCAAAGCGAGGCGATGTAATCTGTGTGTGATTCGTCGTGAGTAGAGTTCAGCCTTCTCAGCTTCTGAACTAAGTTGTCGATGCTTTGAAGCTTCTTTCGGCTTCTTTCGGATGGCGAATCAGATTCCGTGGTGTTCGGAATGAAATTATACACGGGGCTTCCTATAATTAAATTGCACTCATATCAAGACATGCCGAATTCGAAAGAAGGAAAAACAAATTAAAATATATACCTCTGAGGTACGTAACAGGAGAAGGCGAATCGTCTTTGCAAACGTCGACCTTATCAAGGACAGAGACGGGACTCAAGAACTCCCCTGACTCTACTTCGCTCGTTCCCATAACAGTTTTCTGAAGCAAAGCAATAGAAAAAAAAGTTACCAAATTAATGAACATGACAAATCAGATAGACTCTAGCAACTGCTTACATCTGATTGAACACATCTCTCGTTTTCACGGTGATTGCGATATCTTGAGTCAGCGCTGACATCAGCCGTTTGTTTCGGCCTTTGTCTTCCGCCGGGAGAATTGGACTCGCTTTGAAGCTTGTTTTGCTGTCTGCTGGATTTGGCAGGGTTCGGAGGTCTGGATTTTTTTTCCAGCTCGAGTTTCCTCTGTTGCATTCTCGGACTAATGGATCCAGAATTCTTCTTGCCGTCGTCTTTAGCCAATCTCGACGGTGTCTGGGCGGTTTTTATAGTTCTGTCGTTTTTCCTACTGATAGGATTTATAACAGATTCGGCTGGTTTCATGATCACAATCGGCTTTTTATTTGAATTCGAGCCTCGGACTTCCTTCGACTGCATGGCTTCGAGTATCTGTTTGAGCGCTCTGAGGTCCTTTCCCGACTGCGTGAACTCGAGATCCTTCAGTCTCTTCTCTATCTCGCTGTAAACGGAAGGGAAACTCTTGGAAGCCTTCGCCGGGGCCCGCTTCTCTACATGCTTCCACGGAGCCGGTTCGATAGGGAATCGCAATACAGGATTCGTCAAAGGTTCGGAATTTCTCCAACGAGGCGAGCTAGGCTCCTTTCGCGAATTTCCATCTGTTTTTGCCGACATAATATTAACAGAATTCGAATCGCTCGACGATGGAGTCGAATCGGGCAGTGTTTCCAGACCCATCAGCTTCGCCACAACGCTCGGAGGGCGTGTTTGTTGCGAAATGACGAAACTCTCCCTGCTGTCCAAGGAGAGTCTCGGCATGTCTTTGAGCTTTACGAGGGTAGATTTGGAAACATCGCGAGTTTCCCTCCCGTCGTACGACAGCCGAGGAGCAACGTCTCGTGAAGCCGAAAACGAATTAGGCACTTCTCTCATGTGGTAAGACTCTGATCTGAGGAGCTCTCTGGGCTCGTTTCGATACCAGGGAGCTTCTCGGAGCTTAGAGAGAGCTTTCAGCGATTCGTTGAGATCGGATAACTCGACTCTAGATTTATCCCTGTGCATAGAGTCCTTCACAAAATCACGGATATCGAGGCTCATTCCTGGGTCCCGCGAGGGCGTTTCGGGGAATGTGATTCTGTCGTAGGATGAGGGTTCAAAGTGGACTGCTGCTCGGTTACAGTCGAGGGAAGAGAAGGAAGAGGAACGGGAGGAAGAGGAGGAGGGTCTCGACGATTCGGTCGAGACTCTAATTTGCTTTTCCTGGGAAATTAATGCAAAGAATAATTATATAGTTCAATCAATATCATCTCATATAAACCAAATCTCATATATAAGCTGAAAAAAAATCGAGAAACCATACCCTCGAAGCAGATCTCAGGCGCGTGTTATCGATTGAATTTCCTGGGAAAAAACGAAAAGGAAGAATCTGATCATTCAACGAAAAGCAATACTACACAAGATAACACAGCAGATCATGTGGCTACAAATGGAACTCTCATCAATTACATCATTGTCAACAACAACAACAACAACAACAAACATAAAAAGACAATTTGGTGGGAACATTAAATTCGGTTAGTTACCGATATGAAGAGGCCTTGGTGGGGCGTGGTCCACAACGCTCTTACCGATGAAGATGGGCTGCCGATCGAACAGCTGGAAAATTCCGGTCATACATCCGATTTGCTTCTGCAAATCCGGGTTCTCATCTGTCAATGAATGTAACAACTTGGCTGCCATCTCCCCGGACCGATTTATCGTCGAACTAGATTCGTATTAGTATACAGGGAATTTCTTCATACTTCCATAATTCTAATGTCAACTAGTATCACATTTGAACATGTACATAAAGATTCCATCTTTACTTCTTTATAAAAAAAATGAAAAAAAAATGTGGCCAATATGCAAAAACCTCCTTAAATTTGAAATTATGCACATGTATCAACAATCTCAAAGCCAAAAATAAATGAATGTATTTTTATTTTTTTCACAAAAGGAAACAGCAATGGCTGATTTTAAACAACCAATCAAAAAGAAATTTACAGCAAAAGAATAAAATAAAAAATTATACCCAGATCCAAATGTTTAGTATTACATGTATGTATTACATATATACATACAGTAAATGAACGAGGAAGATGATGGGTCAAGCTTTTTTTCTTTTCTTAAAAAATATTTGTGACACACACAGTTGGACCATGTGGAATTGGGATAGGATTGGGGTGGGTCTAAAATTAAAATTTGTTTTTCAATGGACATGTGAATTTGTCAGGGATTAAATAAACTAATTCAGGTTCAGCTGCACTTTGATATATACTGTATTATTGTTGTTATTATTATTATTATTATTAATAATTTATGATTTTCTATAATTATTAAAAAAAATCGAAAATTTTCACTTTTCAAGTAAGAATGTTCGTATATGGAGTATATAAATAGAAAGCTCAGGTTATTTGATTTTCTGTTTCCAAATTAACTTAACTGGATAGGTCGGATGTAGAGTTCCTCAGTATCCTTGTGTTAAGCCAGCATCTCCTTAAAAAAAAATGTGTGGTGTTAACAATACGACAATTTATAATTTTTTTTAATATAACAATTGGAAACATTAAATTTCATTTTCTTGAATCTTTCTATATTTCTGATGTAGTGTACCGGGCACTTGCATGTTCTCGTGACCAATACCATAATTATAAATATTAGTACTAATTTACTTAACATAGCATCTCATGTGGAATCACATGCACTTCGATAGATTATATATTTGGTGAAATGATTGATCCAATATATATATATATATTGTAAATTACGAAAGAAGCAGAAATACTATCATGAACAGGAGTAATAATACATTAAAACAATTTTCCTAACAATTTAAATAAATCAACAAGCTACATATAATAGCACTGTACATAGAAATACTTTCCAAGTTCAGACCGTGGACCACCTATCTTATATGTTTATTTAATTGTATAATTATTACACACATACTGTATATATAAAACGAGTTGGTATATCATGAATACATATTTGTGATGTATCGTTCACATTAATAAATACACAAGTGAGATGTGATTAATATGCTAATACTAGACGACGAACATAAAATTTAAATCCATATTCATAACATATCTCTTGCATATTCAACATTCACAATGAATATGCATTCAAACATTTGATGAATATACAAATTATCGAATACTTTAAAAATTCACATCAATTAATTGTTTGTAGACTAGTCTCAAGTCATCTATGGTTTTGTAGATAGTGCAATCACGTAATAATTCTCCAAAATTAAGATACTTCCCAAAATAAAATAAAAGTAACATACTAACCCATAAATTATACCCTAATTAATAGTTCATTGACCAAATTATTCACTAAACAATACTACAAAAAAAAGCACTCATTCATTCATGATTATATCATAATTACTCTCCATTGACCAAATTAAAACACAAAATATAGATCCTCATGACATGTTCCAAGATACTGCAACAGTAGCAAGATCAATAAGTTGTTGGTTGCAAGTGTTCATACAAATATACATAATTACCCAAAAAAGAAAACACTTAGTCGAAATCGTAAAATAAATCTTGTAATATTAACTAATCAAATATTAACCTTAACCTATTATTACTTCTACCGAACTTTAAATGATGTTCCGAACGCTCAACAAAGGGGGCTTCTTTTCAGACCAATTCTTCACTGCATTTGCTTCTATCCAACGATTAAGAATGGTTACTACACAAATCCTAAAGAAGCATGTGTGGTCAGCTACATGAATCATATCTAGCCAGTAGCCAGCTATAGCAAGTATCAGGTTTTCAATACCAAAGCATTTAGTCGAGGAAAAGAAGCTCGACACACACAATATCCATCTTACACGAAACAAGGTATCCAAAACATCAAATAGGAGGATCCCTGCGAGTGAGGATATTCAGATAGCTATTTTAACATATGAAATACAAGCTCGGGTCGAGAAAATGATAATAAGTAGTAGAAGTTAGCATAAAGAAAAAGTAGTCTAGATCATACATAGTACCCCGAAGAACATTCAAGGAGCAACACACAACCACCACGATTTCATACTACAACACTGGTGATCGTGCAAACTCATAAATGTGTACCTCTTACAGATCAAGACTGGTCTACATTAGTTTTCTGCTTGCTGACATCAGTGGAACAATCCTTTGTATATTCCAGCACTCACCTTCAAACATTAGTTATCAATGTAGAGACAGAAATATATGAGTCCTGGAGAATTGCACATTATTATTAAAATTTAAGAACATATATGTGTGCTGTTGTGAATTGTGATGTGAATACAATTTACATGCATTGATAGAGAAATACAAATGGTGTATCTAAATAAATGTACCTTACTGATTCCCTTTGAAAATGAACGAAGTACACCCAAGTACTGCGAATTATGGTACTATCTCACGAGCAAAGGGAGCACTATAGTAAATTATCTAACATACCGAGGAGCAAGTTCTTCCTGCAGTAGATGTTGAGAACAGCATGATAAGTTGCATGCCACAAAAGCAATCGCAAATACCAACTTCATAATTTATTATCCTTCCTCCCTAATTATAAGCCCGATAATTTTACTAGAAAATCAATTCCAGAGAGAAAAAAAGGTGTACCAATTGATCATACTTGTACTGAAAGTCCAAGTGAGAAAAAAAAAAATTAGGCATTGACATTTGAAAACCAAAATACAATCCAAAAGCACAGTTGCAAAATTGTTATCACATAATGAAATAGATTGGAAATTAAAGATGGAATATAGTAATACAGTAGGAAACTTGTAGAACGAGAATTTCTATTTAGATAATACGTTTGTCTCCAGAAAGCAACATGAAACAGAAAAGGTATAAACAAAAACATTAAAATGCTAACTAGAAAGAAATGCATTACATACAAGCTCTGCAATTCTCTCGTCATTTTTGCTAATTCTAGACATATACACCATCAGTCTGAAATGTGTCGTCTGGCTTTACATAGAGGGCATTGTTGGGCAACATTGGCAAAAAGTACGTCAATTGTAATACACTTATTCCAGAAAACAAAATTGAATGTTGCAACATGCAAATGTTTGGTCTTTGGCAGTAGATTCAAGTCATTTCTTTTACGCATTCACATACTTGTCAACATACCCCTGCATAATAGAGAATACAAAGAGGAGTTCAGAAAGGGTCAATTAATTACCACATAACAAACAATGAGACAAAGCATACACCGTTAGGGATGGGAACAGTATTTTTGTAAGTACTAGAGTAGGCTATAGACTATAAGTTTAACTGATACAAGCAAACAAAAGCCCAATAATGAATAATATATCTCAAAAATAGAACGGCATACCATAACAAGCTTAGTTAATTTCCCACGGGAGGAATCAATGTAGTGAGTAATCTTTGCCTGGGATTTAGGTATGCGGCGACCCTTCATAGCTCCAGAAACTTTATCAACAGTTTTCTTGACAATAGTTTTAAATGCCTCCTTGCTCATATTACCCTGGCGCCATGATGGCTTCAAAACATCCTTCACAAAACTAGCAATAGATGTCTTAAAAAGCTTCATGGATCTAGAATCCTTGCCTTTCCTTTTTTTCTTAGAATCCTTAACCTGGTCAATCTCAATTTCTCCAGTATCCTTGTTGGTTATATCATTAGGGGTACTAAGGCTTTCACTTAAGACACCACCTACCTCTGCATCAGCTGTCTCCCCAAATTCTTCATTTTCTATAGAATCATTGGCTGATAGAGAATCAATGGTTATCCCTCCTTCAGGCTTAATAATCCCCTCATTTACCACCCTTCCCGATCCACAGTGTCTTGGCAAGTAATCAGAATCCCCAGGTGTTTCAAGTTTTTTGTGCTCAGCTTTACTAAATGAAGTTGAAGCTGCTTCAATGCTATCAAATAGTGGATCATACTGATCACCACCTTGCCTTGGTAAAACACTCTGAGCTTGGTCAACACTTGAAATATTGTACAGATCCACAGGGATTGAGCTTGAACCATGTGCATCATGTTTGGTTCTCATGGTGGTGTCATTTTCTTGGGCCGAAGCATTCAATTTGAAGTTTGAGCTCAGTGGCCGATCAAAAGTAGATGCGTAAGGATTAAAATGATTTGCAATTCTAGATTGCGCGAAAGTAGGTTCATAAGATGGCTGATTTCGCTCAAGAAAATCTGGAGTGGTCCTACTAGACATGGAAGAATTCACCTTTTCAGGCTGTGAAAATTGTGCAGGGACACCACCACCACCAGAATATTGTAGGCCATATGAAGTCTGTTCAAAGTATGGACGAACCTGCGAAGAATTACTGTCCGAAGGAAGACCTCCAGGAGAATAAGATTGAGCATGAGAGATTGATTGTAAGTGATCCATGTCCTGTACTGCATGTCCTGCTACGTGCTCTCCTTTTATACGAAGACCACTCTGTAGACTAGGTAGATTGCTCACAGGGAAACTACTTGATGCAATGTTTTCAGTGGTATTTAGCATTTGATCAGGCTCTTGAGACAATGGGTATACCTGGTACTGAAAAGACTGAAAGCGATTAGACAATTCAGTTGGCTGGGTTCTTATAGATGTATATGCAGGCAAATTATCCCATGGAGACTGTAAAGACTGTTGTGCATGTTGTGAATGATTGCCATGTTCCCCGTGTTTTACGTTAACAGACAAATGATGTGGTGGGGGTGGAGGTGGTGGAAGAAACAAGTTTGGTAACGAGTTTGATTGCCCAGGAATATGACAATGTTGATAAGATAGTGAAGTTTGATATGGTGTGTGGTTTTCAACAGTTGAAGGTGGCATTAAGTTGTAATCCTGACCAGAAGGGGTACTTGTCACCTGAGAGGCTTGATGCAAAGGAAGGTTAAACTCGGAAGGTTGATTGACAACTGATGTGGGGAACTCTTTCAAAGACGGACATTTGAATTCTTCAGTTGGGAAAGGTTTTTTCGTTATGGGACTTCCAACGGAGAGAAGTCCATTGGTAGGGCCCAATTTTGCATCAGGTTTATCAGCAGCAAGATGGGCTGATGTGTCTGCTGATGCTTGCACAAGTGAGGAAGATACAGAGACTAAAGAATCACCTATCCTTTTAACTTGTTGATCAGCAATTTGAGGCATCTCAACAGAATATTGTGCTGGAGATTCCAGCGTCAAAGCGTTTCCGTTTCCCGAGTTCATTCCATGGACAGAATACACTGAAAGATGGCGTGTTTCAACATCAGCAACTGGAAGTGAACCAGAAACCACACAATTTTTTTTATCAGGAGAGTGGGTGCGTAAATCAATTGCCATCCCTTCTGCATCTCTTACCCCCCTTAGTTTAGGCATATCTTGAGCAAATCCTTTATCCTTTATTTCTTTATCATAGAGAATTTTAACCTCACGACCATCAGGACTCCTTAAAGTAGACTGATGTTTGCCCCTGTTGTATCTCAATCTATCCCTTTTGCCAGTCTCATGGTGCAAATACCTACAAGAAGAACCACGATAACACTTTCCTAGGTTAAAGTCAGCGCATTCTGGAAGTTGGCTCTTATCCAGTCTCTGTTTATCTCCACTGAACCCGGTATTACGTCTTAACACAGGCGACCCACTCCAACTTCGTCTCTTTGGAGACAAGCTGAAAAGAGTCACCGAGGGCTTAATATGATCATAAATAAATCTCAAAATATTGACAAGAAAATAGAATACATAAAATAGCAGAAGTATTGTAACAAACCTGCGAGATCGTCCACGCCTCCATTTTCTCCTCCCTGGACTTCTTCTCCTTACTGGGCTTCTTCTCCTCCTGCCATGAGGAGATCGACTTCTGCTTCGACTGCTACTCCTTTTTCTGGCTCTTCTTGCACGCCTCCGTGTATAGTGAGGTGAATCACTTGTGTCACTGTCACTAGGACCTTCTCTAACCAATCTTCCGAATTCGTCTACTTTCATCTCAGTGAGATTACCCTTCGTGTCTTGTTTGAAATCTTTGGTGCCCTCAAGATCAATATAACCATCATAATTCTTCAAGGAATCTTTTGATTGAACTGCTGCAAAATTAGTAATAGATTCTTCACCTATACAGCTTTTATCAGAAAGATCTTCAAATATTTCAGTCGAAAAAGATAATTCGTCAGCTTCTTTCACATTTCTTGGTGACTCAACCATAGACTTTGGGGACACATGCTTATTTGACTCTAACGGATCCTCAACTCTAGCATTTGACAGGACATTACAAACCTTCTGATCATCAGAAGTTGAAGATCTAACATTAAGAAGAGTTGGAAGGTTAACATCTCCAATAAGATTTTCACACTCATTTTCTGAAAATTTGCCGGAGGCAGAGCCCTGTAAAAGATTGCAAGGATTTGCACCTTCGATAAGCTGACCAGAAAGCTTTCCATAACCAGTTTCTTGACAAGCCACTGGCACACTGGATTGGCTGGTAAATTTGTGCTGAGATGAAAATCCATTTACACTAGCATCAAAGGGCGGGTCAGTTTGTCCATCTTTTGTCATGCCTGATGCATCAGAACTCATTATAACCAGTTAACCACAACCCAAGACAGTGAATATAGATATAGAATTCAAACAAAAAACTTCTAAAAAACGGAACACAGTCCAAGAAAAGAAAGTGGATGAAGATAGATATGCAAACACCAAAAGTTTACAACTAGTGAAAACAAGGGGAAGGTATGAATATTGTTTATAAAGATGATTCAAGGAAGAATGGAAACCAAAGAGGGTAAAAGGATTCTACTAACATCAAGGTAACAGAAACTAGTAAGATTAGATTTATACCTCCGTCGTGGTCCTTCAATATTGAGGCTTCATCAAACAACGCATTCTCATGTAAAGCTACAGTAGGAAATATATGTTCTCCAGTATGGTCCAAGTCTTGTAGCTTCTTATTCACATGATCCTCTTGAGATATTGAAGTGCGCCCACCATTTGAGTAAGTAGATAAGTGGACTTTCTTCTCCTCATTTGTATTTGTGATATCATCTACAAGCACCACAAAAAATTGGATAAATACCATTGGGATCCTTAAATAGTGTTCCTCACATTTATAAGTACAACGTGCAATACACATGCAGAGAGCACATATACCACTGGTATCCCTCTCATTAGAAGCATAATGTACATAAGGCATACATATAAACATATAACTGGTAACAGAAATAACACTAAGCTCCAAAATTGTGCATATTAATGGATAATTGGAGAACAAAGAAAAAAACCCAACTTTGATGAATTAAGAAAATCACAAAAAAAATTGACATTGGCATTAATAAGAGTATAATACTCCCTCATTCCCATGGAGAACATGCAGTATTTAGAAGCCCAAAGGGACCATGGCAATAAGCAAATTCTGATGCTTACACCTCAGAAGAAGTGATGATAGGAACTATTGGTCTAACCTTCCATTTCCATATCAGAAACACCGGGTGAATGATTGATAACAGCATCTATTATTTCCAATTTACGTCCATTGTTTTCAGTGAGATGCTGACAGGGAACTTCATTTTGATGTACATTTATTTCTTCTGCAGGCTTAAATTGAGGTGGATGCTCCACTATCAAATTACCTCCTTCTAACAAGTCCTTTAAGCTGCTGCTTCCATCATTCTTGGAGTGAACATCCGATTGTGGTGAAGATGATGGAAGAGGTGGAACTCTAGGAGGGGATGAAGTTGGAAGAGGAGGTGGAGGTTGATGTGAAGGCGGAGGAGGAGGTGGAGGTGGCAGTGGCCAATGTCCAAATGTAGAAGACCCAAGCGGATCAGATGTCAAATAACTAGTACTAGATGAGTAATGCGGCAAGGGTAGAGGGGGGGCATGAGATGGGTATTGAAGGGGTGGACCTGTTTCCAAAGTACGCCCTTGCATAGGAGGCAGGTGATATGGACTAGGACCAAGAAGAGGTGCTGTTGGGGGAAGTGGACGTACATTTTGACTCCATTGTACACGTTGCTCAGGATTTTGATAGGAGTGAAAGGCCTGGTTACTTACATGCCCGTTGGAATTTTGGGTATGGGACATGTAAGACTGGGCAGAACTCCTTCCACTTGACACAGCTGGGGCCGATGGACCTTGGTGAGGAACACCGGGAAGGGCATACTGATACTGAGAGATCCCAGATGTAGGATAAAAAGATGGATGTCCTTGTTGAAAAACTTCCGGTTGTGGAGTAAATGGACCACGATGAGAAGGTGGGGGAGGTGGAGGTAGAACTGCAGCAGGAGGATTTTGCTGAAATGTCGGTCTGAGAGAATAAGAGTCCTTCCCAACTTGATTAGTGTGATTCCCTTGACCATGCATCTCAACCCGAGCTAAGCCGGTAATTTGGACAGATCAAATGCTCACAGCATCTCCAGACCAAGAAGAATCACCAGTGTTCAATAACGCCACTCGAAAAACTGACCCGAAAGAAGAAACAGAAGAAACACAAAACAAGTTCAGTAAAAAGAGATTAGCCAACTTTGTTTTTACATATAGAAAAAAAGTGCAGGCAAATAATACGTAAAGGCTAACTAACAGTAAGTTCATTGACAACTATCTGATACAAAGAAAAAGAAGGAGATCATATTGCAAACCCCAGTTTTAGCTCTTACTACATGGAATGCCGCCACCTCCAAATCCTGTGACATTTAGCATAAACAAGTCGTAATGTTCATCGTAAAACAATCTAGAATGACGTAATGGACCTGAATACACTACAAAGCCGGGAAACCATAAATTCCTAAAATCAACCTCCCCTCGCAGCAATAATCTAGCCGCAAAATCCAGTTTCCAGAAATTGCTTTCGTTCTGAAACAAATAAAAATCACAGGTAAAACCTACCGATTATGTAAAGTGAGTCGCCGATATGATATCCGGGGATGAAGCTCGAAATCGATTGTTGGATAGAACGCGGGGAATGAGAAAAACCCTAATTTAAGAAGCTTATGAATTTACAGGTATTCTCACATTTAATTAATTAATTGGAAAATTATATACTCAAGTCAAGTACTGTATTGTGTATTTGTGTGTAATTATAATTAGTTAATTACAGTTTAAGATATAAATGAGGGTTAATTACAGTTTCACAATTCTCGGTTTAAGTATTTATACATTTTTATTTCTACCAAAAACTATTGAGGGTATTTTTATTAAGATATTATTTTTTGATTAAGACAATAAAATTCTTTCTAAGCTTTATGTAATTTTATGTAACTCTATTTATATGAAATTTAAGAAAAATGTTAATTTTTGATTAAAAAGTAAAAGTGAAGAGTAAAATAGTTGTAAGTAAAATTTTAAAAGTAAGTAAATAAAATAAAATAAAATAATATTTTAAAATGTAAAGGTTAAATAATTTATTTATTTTTAAGATGTTTTAATTATTGTGGATTTCAATCATTCATGTTTTACAGTGATGGAAAAAAATTAACACAACCCCACAAATTACTTCTAATCACCCAAATAACACAATTTGAACCCTGAAACATACATTATCTTCTCATTCAAATGATGAGAACAAATATGCTGTCTTGTGATATTCAATGGGTTTCTAACACAGATTCGCAACAAATTATGAATATTAACGATCCATGGGAATGTACGAGTTATATTTAGTGCCCACCTCATTGTATATTTTTTCAATGAGGTCAAGATCTCTCCATTTTATAAGATTTCTTGTTTTGGTCCTTGTAGCTGCCTCCTAACCAAGGCCGTGTATATCCCGTTCTTGCTTAGTAGATCGTCGTGGTTGCCGCTCTCTACTATCTGACCGTCGGAAATTACTGCCACGGTGTCTGCAGTTTTTACGGTCGAAAGCCTGTGAGCTATGACCAACACAGTCCTTCCTTTCATTAGAGACTCCATGGCATCCTGCACAACAGTATAGTGGACCTTATTCAATAGATTACATTAATTAAATTTACATGTTTAATAGATTGCATTAATTAAAATTTACACATTAGATATATGAACATTACATATTGTGATCTATTTATACCACAATAATTGGGGTATAGTATTTTGTTTTTGGTTTGACAAAATAAAGGTTTAAAGAATCCAAGGCATTTTTGGCCTAAAACTTCCAAAATCACCCTTATTTTAGTATCATAAAAATAAAAATAGTTAAGGGGGGATGAGTCATTGATAGAAACAAAGAAATCGAGAAAGAGAAAAATCAAACACGAACACCAGTTCGGTTTGCCCAATAGCCTCCATGCTCCAATTCAATTCAATAATCGATACCCTTAATCAACCTACGTGACACTTTAAATAAGAAGAGCAGAAATAAGAAATAAACCTAACCCTAAAGCTTAAACCTAACAAAACTCTAAAGCCCATAAATAATTAAAAAGACATAATTAAAATACTGCTCTCTATCAATTCCATCCCTCTGCAAATCAACCTTGTCCCCAAGGTTGAAAAACGTCTTCCTTTTTCTTGAGTTCTTCTTGGCCAGTGGGTTCATAAAATTCATAATGTTGGAGGTCTACTGCCTCATCCGGTTCTACAAGCAACACTCGTAGCTCTCTGAGAGGACAAACTTTCCCATGGCCCGGTGTGTAAGTTTTGCGACGCTTGAAGCACAATCCCTTAGCTCGCAAGTCTGCCAGCTCGTTCGATGTGAGACGAGAGAAACTCGACCGCGTAGTAGACTCCTCCGAGGCTGCTAAAGTATCAGCCCTTGAGTGGTGGACCGGCTGAGTCATTTGACTGGTAGAAACACCTCCCGCTGGGCTTGTGACGGTGCTAGCTTGCACACCAAACGGACGCGAAAAGCTAGGAAAGTGATGCCCTGAATTATCTGATTCCCTCAACTGTCTATCATCCTCTGGCCAAGACAAATTTTCCTCTATATCCCTCGATAGCTCCATTGCAGTCTCTAGGTCCGCTGGCCGAAGCAGACGCAACGAGTTGCTAATTGGAGTTTTCAGTCCGGACATGAAGTAACCCAAATAGTGGTCGTCCGTCAGCCCAGGGACCTGCTCGGCGTGTTGTACAAACACGTTTACATATTCCTCCACTGTTCCTATTTGTCGAACCCTCGCCAATTTTTCGTACGGGCTCCCTTTGAACCGAGAATCAAACCTCGCCACCAAAGCTTCCGCAAACTCGGTCCAGGTCACATTGGGCTTCCGGCCTCGAAACCAGATTATCCAATGCAGCGCTGAGCCATCCATTGCAACCACAGCGGCTGTAACCTTCAAACCATCTGGCGTGCCATGGAGTGTGAATTGTTGGTTGGCTCGAGCCAACCAAGCGATCGGGTCCACGCCCTCGAAAGTTGGTAACTGCACTAGCACTGGTGTAGCGTGTTGTTCCTTCACGGTGTGCGAAATATTGTGCGCCTCAAAACCCTCCTCGTGCGAATCTGATATCAGAATCGACCCGTCTCTGGGCTTCAAAATTGCGCGGGAGAGCGCAGCCAAGGTGGTAGAAATCTCCGTCAAGCCCGATTGCATCTCGGTGAGTTGTGTGGAATGTCTAGCCAGCTTGTTCATCACATTAACCTGCTCGCGTTCAAGGTTCTCGAGTCTTTCGGCAGTAGTACGAGTCGGCATAACGCTGGTTCAAAAAGGGAAAAAAAATTGGGAAGAAGAAGGGGAGAAGTTGAGATCCGGCAGGTCGGACCAATTTGATAGAAACAAAGAAATCGAGAAAGAGAAAAATCAAACACGAACACCAGTTCGGTTTGCCCAATAGCCTCCAGGCTCCAATTCAATTCAATAATCGATACCCTTAATCAACCTACGTGACACTTTAAATAAGAAGAGCAGAAATAAGAAATAAACCTAACCCTAAAGCCCAAACCTAACAAAACTCTAAAGCCCATAAATAATTAAAAAGACATAATTAAAATACTGCTCTCTATCAGTCATGTAGTAAGTTTTTTTTTTTCTTTCACTTAAAAGTCACAAAAATTGTTTAAAAGTGCATTAATAAAGAAATGAAAATTAAGCTTCTAACCTGAACTAGGTATTCGCTCTCGGCATCGAGAGCACTGGTTGCCTCATCTAAAAGAAGGATTTTGGGATTCATAAGCAAAGCTCTGGCAATGGCTATTCTTTGTTTCTGACCACCCGAAAGCCTGACACCGCGCTCTCCGACGAAGCTCTTATACTTCTCGGCAAATTTTGAGATGAATTCATGAGCATTTGCCATTTTCTGCTTGTGGAAAGGAAACACACACACAGTGACTTTGCTGCTGACCTGGATGGATGTTAGTCAGGCGTAGGGAAAGAATGTGAAACTTACAGCTGCGTTTTCTATGTCGACGGCGCTTGCTTTCCCATCAAGTCCGTAGGCAATATTCTCTTCAATTGAGCAGTTGAATAGAACAGGTTCCTGGCTCACAATGCTGATCTGCAGTTTGGATCACATAACAAAGATAGTTTATATTTAAGAAACAAAAATATTTTATTGATAGCACTATAGCAGTATTGAAAACACTTCTGTAACAAACTTACTTTCTTGTGTAGATGCTCATGTGATATTTCGACCAAAGGAACCCCATTCACCATAATCTTTCCTCTGACAGGGTCGTAAAATCTCTCTATCAAGTTCGCTATTGTGGTCTGCAACATAGAAAGAAAAAATTATTGTGATTCAACTTGATGCAGTTATTGCTTTAGGACCAATCAAAACCCTCTGATATTGTAATACTAAAGCAACGAAGTAATCCATACCTTCCCGCCACCACTTGGACCAACCAATGCAACCTTTGAACCAGTTTGTAATTTTAAGGTTATGCCCTAAGAGAAAGATAAAGCAGTTGGTAAAGCGATCATGAAAATTTGAATGCACATCCCACGTCAGAAGTACATAAGTGAATACCTTCAGAACCATACTGCCCGGACGAGATGGATAAGAAAACCAAACATCATCCAACTCTACCTCTGCATCATGTTCTCTGTGGAAAAAAATATTTTAATGTTTCTCATTCTGCTTCAAACTGTAATTGTGTCCATGACTTGGTGATTGTATCTGGATAGCTGGAAATAATTAGGACATCCGAATGGAAGATATGGAGTATTTGTTTTGCAAATTCGAAATTTCTGGCTGGTAAATTTTTTTAGGCTACAGAGTAGCTGTACCTATTTACAGAAAATAGTAACAGATTTTTTGCCTGAAGTATGGATTCAAACCATGCATTTGGAATCATAGAGGATCAAACGACAGGGTAAAAAGTAAGTGAAACCGAATATTTCAGTCAAATTTAACATGTAAATAATAAAGCATCAAGGTGCTGACAATTTTCCTGTAATGCAATGATTGAAGAAAAATATAGAGCAACATAAGCATCAGTTTCAAGAACTAACCCTAAGGGACACTTATTTCCTGATTTCGGCATGGACGAGACACGGTCTAAAAGTTGGAAAACTCGTCTACTAGCCCCAGCAGCTTTCATGGCTGCTGTATATAAGCTAGATAGTCCAGATATGGATGTTCCAACTGAAAATAGTAAAGAGTGAATCAAGAAAGGCATAATTAAGTTTTCTTTACAAAAATGTCCTTAGGTTTGCACTAATTACAAAAAAAAAAGTTCAATTCCAAACTGAAAAAATATACCCCCAAGATTTTGTTTTTTTCATATATTCACCCCTTCAAAAGCAAAAAACATTTATAAAGGTATTACAATTAGCACCTAGTTTGAAGTTTGAACTCTGAATCAAACTCAGGAGTATTTTTGTAACTTTGAAAATTAGCTGGGGGTTTCGCAATTAGGTCAGACCTCAAGGGTACTTTTCAAAATCATCCCTTGCGTATTTTCAAAACTTGGTGAATAGATGAAGCATGTATTGAACTCAGTAAAGCATCTATTTGCATTACCAGTTAAGCTATACAGAATGAAAGATGTAAGATCTCCTGCAGTCATTGAGCCTTTGATTGTAAGGGTAGCACCATAGATTACTACCACAATGACTGATAGAGTTGAAGCCGCATTAAGACCTCCAGAGAAGGCACCAACAACTTTCTGCATGCAGAGAAGAAATGTTCTATTATATTATACTTCAACTTCAAAAAGAACAAAAAAAAAACAAGTATAGGAAAATAATCTCACAGCTTGAGTGAGACCAAGCTTCAGCGTCTCATCAACTTTCTCAGAATAGCGAGAGGTCTCGTATTCTTCCTGCGCAAAGGATCTCACTGTTCGTACAGCACCAAATGATTCCTACATATCAGCCACATGTTTATGTGAAGTTTGCTGCTTATATGATTTACTTTTAACAAATTCAATTAGAATTTATAGACCATTTGGAGAATATTGCTTAGATGGCCTAAATCAGTTAAGTACAAAAAATACACATGAAGGGTTAAAACTAACCTAAATCAGTTAAGTACAAAAAATACACATGAAGGGTTAAAACTAAGGGGCTAACTATATCACTTTTATAGATAGGTTCATGAAATGTTTTTTGCCAGCATGCTGATTGTCATCTAACATTCTAACAATAGTAGAAAATGTCAGTTTACAATGTTGAGTTGTTGACATATATTAAAGAGTTGGTATATTTATAGGATTGAGAAACTTCATTCAATCTGCATTTGCACCCTAATACAATAAAATCACCAGAAGTACAAGAACAGTTTCTGAGCTGCAATATTTTCCAGATTTCCCAAATCCATCTACCTCTATTGTACTACATCTAAAGCTGGAAACGGAAAAATGATTACATAATGAAGAACTAATTAAATCAACGGCATACGATTCAGTAAACTAAATGGAGAAATTACGATGAATATATACCTCAGCAATAGAAGAAGCCAGTGCAGCAGCAGCTTGAGTCTTGTGAGAAAGTTCCCGAAGATAGCGACCAAATTTACGTACAGCTATGGATATGACCGGGACGACAACCAATGCCAGCACTAAGAAGAGAATATGAATAAAAAAAATATTACTAAAACTAGTACAGATGCACATAAAATTTGAGTTTAGTCTTATTAAAAGGTGATTTGTGTTTTACATGTTAACTTCCATGATGTATCAAACATGAATCCAAAACCAATGAGTGCAGTGGAAAGATTCCTCAAAGCCTCTGAAAGATTTGTAGTTGCAGCATTTTTAATTATCTGGGTATCTTCAGACAGTCTACTTAACAGCTCCCCTGTCCGAGTAACATCGAAGAATGCAATCTCCTACAATTACCATCAAAATTCAAATAGAGTCCAACTGAGATTTTTTCTTGGCAAGACAATAGCATAGTAGAAAAAAATCCATAACAAGATCTTTCGACTAGCCAAATGTAAAATGTATTTACCTGGTGAATAAGATGACTGAACAAATTCTTCCTTAATCGAGCAACAACTCTCTCACTGGCGGATGAAAACAACCATGCTCGAAACGCTGTGCAAATTGAACTGGAGGCGAAATCATAAAAGTCAATTTTTAAAGTATTGTGCAATCAAGTATTTAAAGTTAATTGTAGAACCTATAGACAATAGCACACCCGATTATAACAATCAAAAATATTTCAAGTATTGTACTATAGACGGTCTTCAGAGCTGCGGATTTCTGTTCAAGCGTGTCAATGTCTCCTGAAACAATATCAATTATCTTCCCTCCAAATTTTGGCTGCAAGAATTCGTATTGAAGAGAATGAAAAAGAAAAAAGAGGTAAACAAAAATTACAAGATATCCTTAATATGGAAGGGGGGAGGGATCGTAATTTTAAGCACATAACCTACCACCAATATGCTCGACGTGGAACCAATCAAGAGAGCAACTGTGGCAACAACCAAACTTGCAGCTTCGGGCTTCGCCTGCCAACAAAATTTCCCATAAAACACTGACACACACGAATCTATATCTATGAAACTATACCACACTACACAACTGACGCTCACTTACAAGAGATAGTACTCTACCAAAGCTCACGTTTGCTGCCTACATTTTCCCCAAATCAAAAGTTAGGCCAAACGGAACCTAATCATAATCAACAACCACAACAGCTCGACTCGAAAAAATTACCGGAATTGCATCTCCATGTTCAAGGTCTGTCAGCTCATCCGCGATGGCGTTTCCTTTTCTTCTTCCCTAATCGAGCAGAATCATTAAGAATGAACAACAATATACCCAGATTTATGTTTTCCCCAAAATCATCGTAATTAGGAAAAATCTCAATCCATAAAAAGCAGCCATACGTAATCAGAAAATCGCGATGGTGAAATTTAACAAACGAAGAAGACGAAATATTCAGAGATAAATCAATTGAATCATCGAATCGAAACTTACTTCTCTGCTTAGAAGAGGTGCTCTCTCACTTCCATGACCATGGCCATGGCCATGCATCCCTGAAAATTTGGTCAAACCCTTGGGGTTTACCGTTGACTCGGAGGCTCTGGAATTCGTATTGCACGGTGGAGAGTAGCTGAAAAGAAAAAAGCTGTTTAATCTACGTATACAAAGAGATCAAAATAAATAGATTCATACATTTTAATGCAAATGCTTAAAATACATTTATATCAACATTGTATATATCTCCGACGTTGACTTCTGAGGTTCATCATTTCTTAACAAGTTAATAATAAAAAAATACATTTCTATGTAAATTATTATGACAACTTCTAAAAAATACTTGTTTTTTTTATTTAAATGTGTATAATTTGTATTTCATGTGTATAATTGTATTTCTAAGTATATTTCTACCTCTCACTTTTTTTGTTGTAAAACCTGATGTATTTTGTAAAAGGGATGACATTAGTTAGTGTATACATGAGACAAGTGTTCCATGTTTGATTTTATAATTGTTTTTTATGATATAAAAAATTAAAATTGGGACACTTGTCATGTGTCGTGGTGTTGGAGTAATGTCCTTATAAGAATTAATCATATAAATCTCTTATTACTTAAATACTATTTCAAAACAATAGTTACATTTTTTTCGCAAATAACACATGAAGTATAATCATTAAAATGGATAGAGGTATGGGTGACTATTTGGTACGAGCCGGTAGCACCCGAATTTTTCGAGTACTCGTACCCTAAAAAGCAAAAAAAAAATCATTTCATAACTCGACCCTCTTTAGTAAATTGGGTACCTAATACTCAGACCGAGTGAGAAGAAGAGGGAAACGCTTCCTGAGAAGATGGCAAGGAAGAGAACTCGTCTAAAGAAGTTGAGGTTAAGTTATGTGAAGAAGCCGAAGAAGTCAATGCGCCGTGCTTATTGAGATCTTTCGTTAGTTGAGGAACAACTATTGAGTGTTAAATGGCTTCATGAGAGTTTCTGTTTCTTTTGATTCTAGTATTTTTGTACATATTGTTTTTTATTTAGAGACTATTATTTTTTTAAGTTTTGTTTTAACTATATACGACAATTCTTCGATTTTATAACGAATGCTTCATTGATCTCATAGAATACAACTTCAAATTGAAAAAAAAATTGGAACTGTGGAACATGTGAAATTGTGAATTGTTCCTATCTTTCAACTTCGTACCTTAATTGGTAGGAAATTGAAAGAAACAATGGATATATTTGCATTTTAGTGGAACTGGTTATAGGTGTAGTAGCCCATTGAAACCATTTACTAGCCCTCTTAAAGTTTATATTTGATATTTGTAAGGGTAAGAATATGTTAAGGTAGAACATTGGGGGTAAAGAGGGAGGTTCAAGGTTGTTGGGATATATATACACACACAACTTACAAGCATAGTTTTAAAGCTCGTAGCTTTTCACTAGTACATAAGATTGTTATCCTTAGCACATTTGACATTTCCATGACATGTGTTAGAAAATGTTATGTTAAGCTGGATTTTTTGCTTTCTACTTGAACGTACTCTATTCTATATCCGACTTTATTAAACAATTTATTATCCAACTCTCTTGGGGCCTGTTTATTTTTCTGGATCTTAGGTGCATTGTCTTCTGAGAGTAACTAATGCGAGATTAGGTAATAAGTTCGCATTGCATGATCTTGAATGCTACAGTTAGTCCAATAACCATAATAAACTCTTTATTTATAATATATGAATATAACTCTCAATCTTTAAACAGTTGCAGATAAGCTAACAGTCATAATTCCTCTAATTAGAAATATGACAAGACTTCTACATTAAAAATAGTCGAAAAAAATTCCTACATTTCCTATTGATAACATAAGCTTGATGGAATCTATATAAAATAATGTAATGCAAGAGTTATCCCTCAAACATTTTAGACATATTTGGTCAAATATGTTTTTGTTGGTGATCTTCGACATATCTTGGAAAATTTTAAGTTTTAATTTTGTTGAATGTTTTATGCGTTTACAGGAGAATTCTGATATCTTCTGAACTTATATATAGTTCAATTTATGTTTTTGAGTATATGGATCAAAATGTTCTATTTATAGATCGTTTTGTATTTCTATTTTCTTGATATAAGTATTGGCTGACATTTATAACCTTCTACGTTGTTTGAAAGGCAGTAATCGATTTTCTTCTTCAGTGTCCGGCTTCATCAAATATATTAAACGAAAATCAACAGTGTTTTCTATAGATGAACTTTAGTGATTATTTGGCTTGGCTCTACATAGTTGTTAAGTTTTGATGTGTGTCCGTGTGTCTCCTCTTTGATATTACTTTTTTTTATTTGCAAAAGCTAGAAATAAAGAGGTAACTTTCCATAATTGAAAGATCCTTCTATTACTCTAGTTTGTGGGTTGGTATCATAGATTATAGATTATGTATATTGGTGATTATCTATGTATATTGGTATCATAGATTAGTACTCATATCATACTAGTCCTAAACCCTAAAATTTTATTCTCAATTTTACGAGGAATGGAAGTTTAATTTTCCCGAAATGTATCATATATATATATATATATATATATATATATATATATATATATATATATTTTAATTTACAACGAAAACATTGCATATGGAGTATATATACTTACAATACTTTTTTATAATAAAAAATCTTTTGAACACTTTATTTTTTGACTGACAAACTCTGATGCACATGATATATTAATTATTATTAAATAATAATTATTATTTAATATTTATTATTCCATAAATACTTATAATCACAAACCAAACAAACTTACTTTAAATGATTTCGGTCATTCATGATTCATAATTCATACCTACATTTATTAGTACAAAAAATAAAAACGGAAGCACGATTTTGTACCCACGGCCACGTTATTTAAACATGTTTTTTTTCAATACTAAACCCGATTAAGGAAAACCCCTTTTTTCAAAATTAGAAATTAATACGAAATTACTACAAAAATCATTGATTAATTAATTAATTAGTAGCACGTGCTCTTCGCGTGGCTCCTGATTAGATTACCCGAAGGAGAAGAAAGAAAGCCCAAACTCTCACGACTGCAACATTACTAAAAGAAAAATAAAGCTGAGATTTTCACCTCTGTGTGTCATCGAGTTTCGAGAGAGCAGCTGTCTTTTTTCACACGTTGAAAATCACTTGGTTTTTGTTGTTTATCATTACAACTGGGTTTCTCTCGGAGTTCTCGATTCGGTCGCAGAATTTCATACTTTTTTTCTCGATTTTTCGGAGGTGATTTGGTTGGGTTGGGTTTTAATCGAAAACCTGATTGGATGGGCCGTGTTGCTGGATTGATGATTCGGAACTCGAACCATTGAAGAAGATTCGGTCCGGAAGATGCGACGGCGGGCGACCGACTTTCGGCGCCCGGTGAGACGGAGGCTCTCGTGCTGGATCTGGGCGCTGTTTATCCTGTTCGCGATTGCCGTTTTTATTTTGCTCGTTGTTCAGAACAACCACGGGGATGAGGATCGCGTGGAACAACCTGTTTTGGTAAGGCCCACAAATCCGAGTGACATCGTCTCTTTCATTTTCTGTATCATTATTATGTCTGTTGCATAAGATCAAACTCATGAAATACTTTGGATCTGGGCAATGTGAAGTGTTTTTCTTGGCTGCAATTATGTTATTCTCAT
This sequence comes from Euphrasia confusa, assembly GCA_954870475.1. Classification (NCBI taxonomy): domain Eukaryota; kingdom Viridiplantae; phylum Streptophyta; class Magnoliopsida; order Lamiales; family Orobanchaceae; genus Euphrasia; species Euphrasia confusa. The sequence goes on along the minus strand of OX940956.1, from coordinate 40,476,317 downwards.
CGAATGGACTTATACCCGAGTGAATCTTACTTGAACATTAAGAAGGAATTTTTATCTGAGATTAATCGATTAATTAATCACTATGAATAGCTTAGGATATCTGCTTATTTCGAGGAGGAACGTAGAATTGGACTAGTATGAAACTTGATGGTGCAGTAAAGATTTTTCTTTTCGACATGGGGAAATTATGGCATGTGGATCTAATGTAGAGGATTGTGAATTTTTATGAACATAGATCATGTAACCAAGTTCTTAGAGTTTATCGAACCTTGTAAGTGAATGCAACAATTCCTGATTTACAATCCCCACACTATCTGCAAAATGAGAGGGTAGTAGTTCTAATAGATGCACATAGATGGTGAGTGTTTCTCGTTTTAAGACATTTCTTCATAAAGCTTGCTTTGAGAGATGGCCCGAGGGGAGTAGACTTGTACTCTGGCATTAGTATAATCCTCACTACCTTTCACATTATAGTGCAATTAGTTTGATGTTAGATCCACATAATAATGAGCAAAGAGATCTTGTTATTATCCATTGGATGTACTTTGAGTAATTCTTTTAAATTCATTTTGCATTTTTCACTCTCTTGGAGTAGAGCTTCATATAATAGAATATTTTTCTAACACTTTGTCCACAAGTCGTGTTTCAATCGTGTACTCATGGTAATCCTAGGTGGTTTTATACCACAATTTTCATATAAAGTGCTGCAGCCTCTAGGCCTATATATGTTCCAGCCATTTTTCGGAGGATGCATAATCGTAACATTAAGTCATAACCCAGTTTCAATGCATCCCTGAGCATCTCAATACTAAAAGTTACTTTTCGAAGATTTTGTAATTCTTACAAATTTCACTGCTATCACTTCATTATGGAAAAAAAGTATTATAGAATGGAATAAAGTTGTTTTTGACTCATAAAAGATACGCATAAAGTGTTTCTTGATGTTTTAGAGAGCAATTAGAAGTCGTGATGTTCCACGTACTTTTTTCCAGCTATTTACTAGCAATTAGTTTTCCTTATTGTTTAACTTACTATTGTCTTCGCCAGGAGATAAAGTCCAGAACAGACCGGGTCTCTCACGAAAATCAAAACTTCACCGAAGAGGTACCCAGCGCAAGATCATACGCCAGACAACTAGCAGAGCAGGTGATTCTTGCCAAAGCTTACGTAATTATCGCTAAAGAACACCACAATCTCCATCTTGCATGGGAGCTTAGTTCGAAGATAAGGAGCTGCCAGCTGTTACTCTCAAATGCTGCCATGCGAGAGAAACCCATCTCTCTAGAAGAAGCCGAACCGATCATTAAAAGCTTATCGTCCCTAATTTTCAAGGCACAAGATGGCCACTATGACATTGCAACCACGATGATGACGATGAAATCCCACATCCAGGCTCTTGAAGGCCGTGCGAATGCGGCAATAGTTCAGAGTACAGTTTTCGGTCAACTAGCTTCTGAGTCAGTGCCCAAGAGCCTTCAGTGCTTTGACATTAAGCTCACGTCTGACTGGCTTCAGAACAAGTCGATGCAAATTCTCGCGGACGAGATGAGAAACTCTCCGAGACTGGTGGACAATAATCTCTACCACTTCTGCATATTCTCCGATAATATTCTGGCTACCTCGGTTGTGGTCAACTCGACTGTTTCGAATGCAGAGCACCCGAAGCAGCTCATCTTTCATTTGGTGACGAATGGAGTAAAATACGGGGCCATGCAGGCTTGGTTTCTCACTCGTGATTTCAAAGGGGCTACTGTAGAAGTTAAGAATATAGAAGACTTGAATTGGCTCGACGAATCCTACGCGCCAGTCGTGAAACAACTGCTCGATGCGGATTTAAGGAAATACTTCTTTGAGGGAGAAAGCGCTGACCCAAAATTCCATAACCCGAAGTACATCTCTCTTTTGAACCATCTCCGATTCTACATTCCTGAGATTTACCCACAGTTGGAAAAGGTGGTTTTTCTAGATGACGACGTGGTTGTCCAGAAGGATCTGACTCCTCTGTTTTCACTGGATTTGCATGGGAATGTGAACGGGGCAGTCGAGACTTGTCTCGAAGCTTTCCACCGCTACTATAAATATCTCAATTTCTCGAACCCCCTTATCAGCTCTAAATTTGATCCTCAGGCGTGTGGATGGGCTTTCGGTATGAACGTGTTTGATCTGATTGCTTGGAGAAGAGAGAATGTGACCGCGAGGTATAATTACTGGCAGGATCAAAATAACGACAAGTTGCTTTGGAAGCTCGGGACTCTTCCTCCGGGGCTTCTATCTTTCTACGGGCTGACAGAGCCGCTTGATCGAAGATGGCACGTCTTGGGATTGGGTTATGATATGAATATCGATGGCCGGTTGATAGAGACTGCAGCTGTGATTCACTACAACGGGAACATGAAGCCGTGGATGAAATTGAGTATAGGGAGGTATAGACCTCTGTGGGAGCAGTATGTGAATCGTACACACATATATCTGGAGAATTGTTTCGCGGGGTGATGATATAATTGATAACACACTTGTGCTGGCTCATGGGGTAATAAATTTTAAATCTCTTATTTATTTCTTGTTTTAGATTAGAAAGTTTTGACATATCTGAGGAACTTGAAAATGTTTTATATATATGTGTGAACTACTTGAAAGAAATATGTAGTAGGAGGTTTCATTTTTTTGGCAGGTGAAACTTATTTTCAGGTTCTGCAAATATGTTGTTTAGAGTTTGAATTACGGAGTATGTCTGAGCTTGTATTGCTTGTGTATTGTAGGTTCTTGGCAACAACATTCATCATTGCAAGGCAAACTATATTTCATTCCTTGATTTCTTCAAAAGATATGCATTTTTTAAAAATGTGTTTTGAACTATTTATTTACATTGCAATTCATCTTTTTTTAGTTTATGGCTTATTTTTAAGAGTTAATTACATTTTTTTTACTCGAACTATAAATGCTTTTAAATTTTGTTAAATCACTTATAATTGTTGTCTATCACTACTAGAAACTTTAAATATTTATACTTATTTATCTGTAGTTGGAATGAAATATTGTGACGATAAGTTTTAAGCGAATTATAGAAGTGTAAAAATTGTTATAGTTAAGAAAATGTAATTTATTCTTATGTTTTAAATATATTTTTTTTAAAAATGAAATGGAACGGGTTGATTAAGAAAAGAGTATTTAAGAAGAATGGAGTTGTAATTTTAGTTTTTACTAGGGGTGGGCGTTTCGGCCCGAAAACCCGAAAGCCCGGACCGAAAACCCGAAAAAAACTCGTCGCGGGCCGAGCCCAATTTTTTTGGGACCGGCCCGTCAGGGCCCGGACCGAAAAATAAAAAAAACGGGCTGGGCTAGGGCCCAAAAATTTTTGGGACCGAAAGCTCGGGACCGGCCCGATTTTTAGTTTTTGTATAATTTTTTTTAAAAATATTATATATTTTTATATAATTTTTAATATTTTAATTAATAATTTAACCTTAAAAACTTAAATTATAAATATAGTATACAATAATATTATTTAAAATTTAAAATTTTATTTTTTTTATTAAAAAAATAAATAAATAATTATTTTTAATAATTAAAATTTATTTTTTAAAATTAAAAAAATTGGGCCCGAAAAGCCCGAAAACCCGGCCCGGACCGTCGGGCTCGGTTCCAAGCCGGGCCTTAGTTTTAAAAAACCCGGACCGGCCCGGACCGACAAAAACGGGTTTTGGGCCGGGCCCTAGAAATTTTGGGACCGGCCCGGCCCGCGCCCAGCCCTAGTTTTTACTAGTAAAAGTTCATTTTTTTTCTATCATGAAATGTTTGATAAAAGGGAATAATCGTTTTTTTATTAGAATGAAGGGTAGTGTAAAAGACTATATTACCCTTGTGAAAAGATAACTATCCATTAATTCAAAAAGGTAAAATAAGCATGTTACTCATTTTTATAATTAAAAAATAATAATAGATTTAATTATAAACAAATTTAAAAATATACCATTTACTCAAATTTTCCCTTAAGAAAAATTAAAGTATTGTTTGTAAGATAATAAGTAAACTCAAATGTCAAAACACTTTACTCTATTTTAAATAAAACACTTCACTCTATTTTAAATATGAGTTATTTTGGAAAAAATGTATTTGAATTTTCTACTAAATAAATTTGAATTTGAATTAAGTATTTAAATATTTTACTTTATTTAGTTTTTAAGGTAGTAACTATCATTTTATTACTATCAAAAGCATATTATTAAAATATTAATTACTTAAAATTATAATTAAAAAAACTAATACCCTAAATTATATAAAACTTATAAAATTACCTTTAACAAAATCACCCTTTTAATTATTTACAAAATAAAATCATATTTTAAAAAAATACTAATATAATAAATATACTATTACAAGTTTTTTAAAGGATAATATTTTAAATAATTAGTAAAAAAATGACAACTGTATATTGTAATTTAAGGTATTATTTACTTATATACTAATATTTCTTATTTATCGGTTGCAATAGCCTCTCTACGTGTGTATTATTTTGGGCAAACAATGAAAATCTTAGAGCCTCTTTGGTAAAGCTTAAAAGCTCTTTAAACCAGCTTATAAGCTGTTTAAGAGCTTATAAGCTCTGACAATTTGTTTAATAAAATTTTCAAATAAGATCTTATAAAACTTAAAAATAAGATGTTTAATAGCTTATAAACGGTTAAAAAAAGTAAAGGGGGAGGTACTTTTTTTTAAACAGCTTATAAGCTGTTAGAACTTAAACAATAAAAGACCAAACTACCCCTAAAATTATTAACTTTTATATATATATAAAAATTCCAAATTTATTATTTAGTTAATATAAATATTTTTAATTATTTTTTTCATATATAACAATTTATTTTTGGTAATTTTATTTATATAAGATCTTAAATTGCCAAACAAATTAACGTCTTATAAATTTATATATCTATTTTATCCAAACGATTTAACAACTTATTTATTAAATAAGACATAACAGTTTATCAGCTCTTAAAACAACTTATAAAACCTAACATCTTATAAGCTCTTTTAAATAAGCTCACCCAAACGGGCTCTTAGTCAGTTGTAATTCGAGGGCCAATATCCAGCAACAACATATGTTGACAAGTGCAAACAAAAGCTTTGAAAGTAATGATTTCGAGCAAGATTAAACGGAAGGGCAGCGGAGTAAAACATTCGTGCACACTCTTTGTCTAACTCGTCTATTTGTTGCATATTGAACGCCTTTTCAAGAACCGTTTGATTAGACCCTCTTCTTCTTTTCGGCTGAACCAAATCTGAACCACCAGGGAGGGACATGAAGGCTGACCTATGTTGCAGCTCTTCCGTTTTCTTCAAGGAAATACGATCGACTTTGTCGGACTCTAGTTGCAGCTGTCTTTAAATATCTAGAGTAACTTTAGGACATTGCATTATTACTTGATTTTTCACCCTAAGCAGATGTGCTTTCACCCTTTAGTAGGAGCTTATGTAAGTTTTGTTGCAATAGGTGCAATTCCACGATCTATTACCGCCACCATTGGCACGATCGGCTACCAACAAAACATGTCTCCATATATAGAGGCGTTTTTTCATAATCAATGGTTTTATAACTTTTTCTTTTCCTTTGGATTGTGTATAATATGAAGACATTGAATTGTATGAATAATGTTTCTGATTGGAGTTTTCTTAGTTTATAATTAATCTTCTTCAGTTCTTTGTAAGAAGGACAAACGGTTGCTTTGGTAAAAGGAAAAAAAGCTGGGAAAAAGGAAAAAAACGTTTAAGATGATAAGTGTTCTAGAATAATCTTCCTCAATTATTTAATAGATATGTATTATAAATTTGTTATTATTATATAACTTGAAGAATAATTTAAATATATATGATGATCACAGTTTGGATTCTTAACTTGAGAGTTGTTAAATCATTTTGTAAATATATGTTTACACAACTACGTATTATAATCCATACGATCGATCAATTTCGAATATAATTGTTTCATCACGTTTTAGTCGGGTAGTATTATACGGAGTTGGGCTGTGTATGGAGGGTTGGAGAACGATACTAATACATGTACAGTATATTTATATTTGGAGAAAGGGTTGAACTAGATCTGGAAAATAACAGAGGTTTGAGCTCGAAGCTTCTTTTGATGAAATTCTATTATCCAAACTTTTAATATCGGGTTTATTCACTAATTAGTGCCGCCCCTCAATCTGAAAGGATGAGACCCCTATTTATAGGGTTTATTCAAATGATTACATCCAGACCACGTATTAAGTCTAGAGCATTAAATAGAGCTATTGCTGACTCGGGGCTTGGACTCCGTCGTGCAGGTAACGCATGTGGGCTCACGTGGGAGACGCCCCACCTTCCTCCGGGAGGAGTCCCCCTCCGACGCTGATCTCCGACGCTGATCGCAGGGCCCCTGACTCGGAGCGGAATCCCCTATATTGGTCCGCTACTCACCCGACAAGGGCCCGGGCCATGAGCCGGGCACGTACTCCGGCCTGTTCTTCTGCATGGCTGATCTGAAGGGCCGTGGTCTGGGTCGTGAGCCGGGTACGTACTTCGGGCTATTCTGCTGCATGACTGGTCTGAAGGGTCGTAGTCTACGTGTCCGGACCCTCGATATTTGTTTTTCGTATTTAAATTTCATTCCCCAACAATAATTTATATCACAATTCATGCGATCAGTTTCGACTTTCGAATATAACTCAATAACTCGTTAGAGTTTATCGGTTATAACTTATATCTCAATTCTAGCTTATATCACAATTCATACGATCATTTTTTGACTTTTGAATATGACTCAATAACTCGTTAGAGCTTATCGGTTACTACTTATATCTCAATTCTAGCTTATATCACAATTCATGCGATCATTTTTTCGACTTTCGAATATAACTCAATAACTCGTTAGAGTTTATCGGCTATAACTTATATTACAAGTGTAGCTTATATCACAATTCATACAAACATTTTTCGACTTTCCAATATGACTCAATAACTCGTTAGAGTTTATCGATTATAATTATATCTCAATTCTAGCTTATATCACAATTCATACGATCATTTTTCGACTTTCGAATATAACTCAATAACTCGTTAGAGTTTATCGACTATAACTTATATCATAAGTGTAGCTTATATTACAATTCATATGATCAATTTCGACTTTCGAATATAACTCAATAACTCGTTAGAGTTTATATGTTATAACTTATATCAAAATTCATGTGATCCATCAATTTCAAATATAACTCAATAACTCGTTAGAGTTGATCGAATATAACTTATATCATAATTCATACATATCAATTTCGAATATAACTCAAAAACTCGTTATATTTTATCGTTTATAACTTATATCATAATTAATATACGTTCATTTGCAAATATGGTTATAAATTGCATTTCTTTACATTTTTTTATAAATTAGCTTCATATTTCATTACGATTAGTTTTGATCAGTAATAGGGCTGGAAACGAGCCGAGCCGAGTTGAGCTTTGAGCTTATCGAGTTGGCTCGGAAAAAAAATTGGCAGACTCGAGCTCGAGCTCGAGCTCGACGAGCTGCTCGAGCTCGGCTCGCGAACTTTTTTTCATACTCGAGCTCGACTCGATCGAGCAGCTCGAGCTCGGCTCGATCGAGCCGCTCGACTTTTGCTCGCTCGATTACTTCAATACCAGCTTGTTTTAGTGACTCTGCTCGTATTGCTCGAGTTCGACTCGACTCGAACTGCTCGAAAAGATCGACTCGACTCTATATATACACATATTAAAATATTTAATTAATTATTTTTATATACGAGCGGCTCGCGAGCCGCTCGATTCTTCAAAATTGGGGCTCGAGCTCGACTCGAATATAATAATGCTCGGCTCGAACTCGGCTCGAGCTCGAGTTTAACTGAACTCGAGCCGAGCGTTGACTCGAGCAGCAGGCTCGGTTCGTTTCGAGCCCTAATCAGTAATACTATATTTGTAACTTATATGGATTATAATTTTTTTTTTAATATTATCAATTACTATCATTTTAGAAAGCTGCACAATTAACGTAGAGTAAAATCAATTATCAATCAAAGCAGATACTGAAAATGCGGAAGCCCGGCTTTCGTTCATCTCCATTGCACCTCTGCTATCTGCGTCGCTTCTTTTCCGCCGATCGAGCTCCGCCTCCGCCCGCTCCCAACCTCTACTGTCAAGGTTTTGAATCCTCTCACTCTATCCCCCGCGCCGTCGAGTTCCTGTCCCTTTCCACCAGAAATTTCTCTTCCAACTCCGAAAGAGTTTCCGAGAAAGAGAGATCCACACCGTATGTTGAAGCTTTTTCGGGCCGTGCTGCCGTTGAATTCATCAAACGGGCCAAATCGCAGCCCGACTTTCAGCCGGCCGATTTGTTTGGGAGATTGAAATATTTAACACCGTTGGCAATTAGAAATATCACCGAAATCGCCATCAAATTCGGGTTAAGCCCAGATGCTGTTTTCAGCCGTGTTAAGTTTTTAAAAGGATTGGGGTTTAGCGAGGGCACCATCTCTAAGGTTTTAGAAACTGTGCCCGCCGCGGTGATTGCATCGAGCGAGAATAAAATCATAAGTAGAGTCGAAATCTTGATGGGAATCGGAATCCAGACAAGAGAATTCGATAGGATATTCGGTTCGTTCCCTGATATTCTTGCATTAGGAGTGGCAAACAGGTTGAAACCGCTGCTTGATGAATTTGAGGCTTTGGGTTTTAGCTCGAGTGATGTTAGGAGGGAGGTTCTTAGAGAACCACAGGTACTGGGGCTCGAAAACGGAGAGCTTTCTCAGTGTGTAGAAATGCTCCGGAAGCTAAAATGCCGGGTGGCAATCAAAGAGAGTATTTATCGAGAAGGAGAGTTCAGAGCCGGGTACAAAGTGAAGCTAAGGATCGACTGCTTAAGAAAACACGGGCTTATATATAGAGACGCATTTACGGTTTTGTGGAAGGAGCCGAGGGTGATTTTGTATGGGGTGGATGATATTGAGAAGAAGGTCAACTTTCTGGTCCGTAAGATGAAGTTTGATATCCAATGCCTGGTTGAAGTTCCAGAATTTTTAGGTGTGAATTTCGAGAAACAGATTGTACCACGGTTCAGCGTGATTGAGTACTTGCGCGCTAGTGGTGGGCTTGGAGAGGAGGTGAGTTTGAGAGGTGTAGTCAAGCTGAGTAGAATGAGATTCTATAATATGTATGTTAAGCCTTACCCGGAGTGTGAAAGGATGTATAGTAGGTTCGTTGGTGGTGGTGGAGATGCGGTTGTTCGGAGCCGACACCCGACTGGAATGTGGAAGCTGTTTAAGCCACAACAGCATCTTGTGTCGGGTGATGATGTTAAGAATATAAAGGCTTTTGTAGAATCGTTACCATGAAGTTTATACACAAGCACAAGGCGGTTGAAGCTCGAATTCCAGTTAAGTATTTTGCACGAGCCACGAGCAGTAGATCAACCCAGGCCAGACGGCTACATCATTCTATCGTCTATGATATCTCCTTGATAGATTATTTGTAAAACTAAGAAAGAAATTCATAAATGGAAGATCTTTGTAATTCTTTCATTCTTCTAACATTGGGCTTGTATTGGTTTTGTAAGTATTGGTTCAACACAGGTGTCTTTTTGAAGAAATCAATGAGCTTCACTACACCTGGGGACGATAATTAAAAAAGTGCCTGCATCAAGTCACGTGTTCTCTCTTCTCTGATTATTGGTATTTGGTGGGGTGATTGCATTTATTTAGAAAATAAATAAATTAATTCTATTCTTGGCTTGAATTTAAGGTTACACATTTACCAGGCTTAAGAGGATTGCTTGCTTGGGTGGATATTCTAGTCAGAGCTAAAATCCAACACATTGCTTTCCCACCTTCATCAAATGCGTTATGTGAATGGAACTAACTTTTATTGTGCTCGTCGTTCTCCTGTTTAATCTCTACGTGTCGAGTTGCTTATGTGTTTGACCTTATTTTGGTTTTTTTGATTATTTGTCTAGGGGTGCAGTTGACTTCAAGTGATTAGGATGCTTATATGTCATTTCATTTATTTGGATTCGAGTAAGAAATGCTTCTTGGGGTAAAAGTTAAAATGAGATTATGTAGAATTTACAATCACTTATTGCATTATCTCGATCTTAAGCTCGGAATATTTCGTCAGGCATATAATATATCCTAGAGCTCTTTAATATTATGTTGACCTATTGGTACGCAAGTCTGCTCTTTAATCTCCCTTGTGTTTAGTTGGAGTATGATTTTGCTATGTAGTGGGACACGTTCAGGTTCTATCAGTCACTGATTTTAACTTCAAATGATGATGTCTTTCTCATCATCGTTCATGCACCTCTCCATGTATTTTGTGTTTCTCTTGGCCTTTTGGTTACAGGATTTGTCAATTCAATTTTACTGTGGAGGGCTAAATGATGGTGTTAGCTTTTTTACTCTGTGCTAACCTAATTCCAAATTTCCTTAAATTAGGTTGGACAAAAATCATGATTTTCAAACCTGAAGTGAAGTCTTTATTTTATGACTGTGCTCTTTCAGTCTGGACTTCTGAGTGTGATGCAGGCACGTACTTGATGGATGAGTTTATCAGTGGAGTCTTGAATTTTAGTCTTAGTTGATTTATGAGGAGTCTTTCTTCTTTAGCCTCATAATGTTTTCTTTAGTTTATTAAAGAAGGTTCTCTATAGTTACATGGTTGTAATTGTGATATGATATCTTCAATAATCTGCTTCCGAGAAGTTGTTGATGGATGCAGGGTCGCTTTCGTGTCCATATATGAAGAAAAATCCAGGCTTTATATTATGAGTTCTTGATGAAGTCTGCATTCCTTCACTAGATTGCAGATGCTGCTATTTTTGTGCTGGTATCTTTCAAGTTTTAAGTATTGGAAACAATTTATTTGTCCGACAATCTTTTAAAAATTGACATTGATTTGATAACATTGAAAGCTTGGAGGAGAGTTACAATACCTGAGACTGAATGAAGTTGTGACCTTTGTATTTCTGCTTTCCAACCTTTTTATTATTCAAGCATCACATTTTCTAGCAGTGTAAATCAGAATATTGATGATCATTTATGTGATTGGTATAATTAGCCTAAATTAGAATATTCGCAAATTATGCCCTTATTGATTCAGGACATAGGGTACTGATGCAATTAGTTTCTGCTTCTTATTGGTATCTTCATGAATCTTGCATCTGGATTCTGAATGTGTGATTACTTCTTTGATCAGGGTAAACGTGTTTTACATCGTATGAGGATAATAACCTTGATACTTTGTGAGATAAAGTGGTTCGTAATTATTATATTATTGTCGTGCATCGTTTTGAGTATTGGATATCTTTATACTTGAAGGCTAGGTGGTTATCTGTCAGCGCATTATCTTAAAGGCTAGTATTGGATAGCATTGTTTTTGAAGATTTTTATCATTATAATGTCTAATTTAAATGTCTGTCATTCCTGTGTTTGCTGGGCACCTGGGCTGCTATGGTACAAACTTTTTTTTTAATATTCATTTACCTTTTTTGGATAGCTAATGTAAATTTGTTTTTTGGGTGTGGCATGTGTGTTTACGTGTCAGCACTCGAGAGTATTTGTCATCAAGTTTCATGGTTGCTTCCTCGTCATATTCTCAGGGTATGACATGAGAATATGGGAATTTCCATGTATAAGAGAATTTTCGACAATTTTTCGGTTATTAACTTATGTAACAAAGTATCCCAGAAATGCGAAAACGAAGATAATTTTCTTTAAAGATATTAAGCAACAATCCTTCAAAAATAAAATGAAATATATGATCCTGTAATAATTATCATCCATGCTCAACAAATGAGTAACATTAATACCTCCTAACTATTCTAAAGATTTGTCGTTTCTAACTCCACTAATATGCATCGAATAGCAGCCCATGTGAGCCGGGTGTCCATATATCTCAGAACTTTGGGATCGATTCCCACTCCCTCCAAGTAACAAAGAAAAAGAAATCAGTGAACGAACACCTTATAAACTGTATCAGGGTGTTGATGAATTCACATTCTTGTTTAGGTTGGATTGCTCTGCATCTAAAACACCCTGCATATATGTAGCACTTGAGTAACAGATGCATGCTAGATAACCACTAATATTAACTTTGAAATGTGTTTCAAGGCAAACCTTAATGATCATCAACGCAGCATCTTTGTGTAGAACCTCATTATACTCGTAACAGGAAAGGTTCTGAAAGATGACAAATAACCAATAGGTTCAGCCTAACTTAAAATGAAAGGTTTAAAATATAGGAGTATATAACTTTCTATACTCACTTGCACACAATTCGGACAACCAGCATCCCCTGAGCAATGGCATGAAGCAAGCAGTTCTGAAGCAGCAGTTAGAAGCTCTGTAAAAAGAGGTTGGACCTGGAAAAAAATTGTATAATATAGTCCTTAGTGAAGAGTGAAGACAATAAGAAGGTTACAATGCTTGTGTATACTCATATCAGAACAAAAGGCATTAAAACAAAATTCAATGAGTCAACTAAGAGCATTTTAAGTTTGATGCCTCAAAACCCACATTATAAATAAACCGTCTTATCTGTCTTCAACTCTATTCGTTGCATTCAACAAAATTTCAAAAATAATATGAATGTGCGAGGATTTATCATTTAAATTTAAAGACATAAAAATATCAGAAGATACAATGCTTATTCAAATATTAGTTTTTCTTTTTCTAAAAAATAAGTAGAGATCTGAACTAATTCATGACATGGCTCCAAGGCTAACTTTCATTCAAAACACGAGCAAAACTATTGATTAACAGACGCTAGTTGTGGAAATCTTAAAACAACAGATTTTTACATGCATAACAAAAGCATACAGAACAATACTTGATCTATCACCATTTACCTTCGCTGAAATGCCTGTCCCTCCAGGATGAGGATCATAAAGAAGAATTCTTTCCGGAACATAGTGGTTATCGTGAGGGTTTGAACACTCGGAAGCTACATCAGACTGGTTGCATATAATAAATCTGCAAACCAAATAGATTAAGAACTATCACAAAAGTACAAAACTATCAGCGTAGTGAATACAACACTCTTTAAGAGAGTATCATTATTCACATGATGTAATGATGAGAACTCACAAAGGAACTACATTAAGAACAGCATGCCCAGCAGCATGTAAGCCCCCACGAAAGGAGTAACCCGAAGCCTCAACAGCTGTCTTTACTGATTGTGGAACTCGAACCCAAACAGCCTACCACCAAGTCATGTAAATAAATTACAAGAATAAAGAAAACCTTGGAAATAAACATGAGAGATATCCACCCAAAAGTCACTTTTTACGATCATGCACCTGTGATTCATAGGAGTATTCAGGAAGAGACAATTCCACAGTATCAAGAACCTGGTTGCTTCTTCTCCATATGCGTCGGAAACCAAACCAAGTAGTTGTTACTTTGCACATATTTGTTTGGGCAGTTGTTCTTGCAAAGTGGTCATGAGTAATCCTAGCTGGATAGGCCTATACATCACACAATACACATACACAATAGATTAGAATACTTTTCCAACAACAGACATCATTCATATTGCACAAGAGAAATGCAACAGTGACGTGTGTCATATAAACTAATTAACTTCATTCAGACTATCTGGAAATACTGCAGATAAGGGTTGTCCTCCCACAATAAATGGGAAAGGACTAAGTAGGAGTAGTGATTGTACAGGAACTGGTATGTAGCTTATTTTCATCTAATACTTATTCCTTTTTTTTTTTCATCTTCGGAAACATTAAAGGTCAAAAATGTCCCCAAGATGGATCGAGGATAACACTTTAGGAATGACAAAGGGAAATTGACACAGTGCTGGAACAGCTAAAAAAATGAATGCTCCGCAGGCTCCTTTTCATCCAGAAAGTTCATTCACACAACCACAAAATGGTCCTATATATATACTCTATTGCTGGAACAGAAATACAAGTTGAATCCCACTGTAACTCTAACCTATGCAATGTCCGTGATGAAGAAATAAGTAAAACAGAAAAGAAGATGAAGTGATCAGCTAGTGAGTGGTCCTATGCTATGTAATCCGAATTTGTAATCAGCTTAGGGGTGTCTCGTCCTTATTTTTGCTATACAAGTATATATGTTTATTGTAAAAAATGTAAAACGAAAAAGAAGAGAAAGTGTTTGAAATCTTTACATACAATATTGCCGCCAATTACATGAATATCCGTGTAATCACGTGTCTTCGTATAGTAGTTTACATCAGCTAGTTGGCACCAAGCAATTTTACTTGACAAATCCAAATGATTTACGAGATAATTTTTTCCTTGATTCATGTAGACAGCACCTTCATAGACCTGCATAAGCATAAACATCATTTTCCACAGAGCTGCCCAAAGACATTGGATGGTCTCCAATAAGCACTTTCAAATGAGCCCAGAACATGAAGATAGTTAAACTGCAGTCAATGATGCCAAAAATCGTACCGGTTGATCCTTGTCAAATTCAAATTAGAGGTTAAAATACTATATGTACTACTACTACACAACATTATCAAGACTTAATGTGGTACACATTAGTAAATTAAATTACATATAGTGATTAAGGATAGAATATTAGACCCCAATCTTTTCAGTCCAGAGACAATGATCACAGTGCAGAAGAAACTGGACTTCAAACTTCAATCCAGCTGCATGTAGTCTATAAGTTCTTTAGGCATCCTACAAATTGGAAATTTCATTCTAAGGGGTCCCACATGAAACTACTAGGGTACAAATAGCTAAACATATGAGCTTAAAGCAAAAAGATCACACATTCACACTCCTATATGTTTTCAGCATTCTGGCTAATTAAAAAAAGGCAGCTCAAGAACAAATGTATACAGGATTTTGTTCTACTACACAAGAGAATGCATATCCTAATCTAAAATACAATGTTTGACACTCCCTAATGCTATTATGAACGAAAAATAGCCATCACATTGTTCTTACCTGAAAGAAAGCTTTGCTTTCCTCAATTTCTTCAAGGACTTCGTTCTTTATCTTGTCAATCACTTTATAACGCTCAGTCTCTATGGCTCTAACGTTAACAGTACTTGAGGGAGACTTCTGAAAGTAAAAGTAAAATGTCAAACCAAAACTGGAGGAATGAACAAATAAGAAGATTTTAACAGATAAAACAGAAGGTCAAGATGTCATAAAAGGCTGACAAGACAACTAAATAGCCAGAATATAAACAGAAGGTCAAAACTTAAGCTAAACATCAACGCATGCCAGTGTGAACAATAATCTATTTTTTAATCAGAATAGATAAATGAATCATTGGTAAATTCACACAAAAATCACCTCATGCCCAATGTAGTTCCATATTCTGTCAGCACAACCACGCGACAGATCAGTGCTCAAGTATCCTTTGTTTTTAAGAGTCATGATCGCTCTCTCTAAACCAGGACCAAAATACTTCTCATCATGAAGCAAACTCAATGGGTGTTCAAGAGCAGAACATAACAAGTGCTGATGGAGCACCTATAAGGGAAAGCGATTAACCTCCATCCTTCTACTGAAAGTTCAGATGCTTAATACCAAATCAAATGCAGGTGAAATAAATAAAAGAAACCTGATCATTAGTAGGATCAACATGGCAACACTCAATTGGACCCCTGAAAAGTTTTTGTGGAAACTTCATAAAGTACTGATCTAAAGGCCCTTCAAATGCAACATATATAGCAAGTGACGGCTTTTCTCTTCTTCCTGACCTTCCAGCTTGCTGCCACAGACTGATGCCATTTCGAGTAATAATTAAAGTTGAAGGAAAAATGTTACAGACTGGACCAGGAATATAAATGAATTATATAATATACCTTGCTATGCTACCAGGGAATCCAAGATGGAGTGTGACATCAATGTGACCTACATCAATGCCTAACTCAAGGGCATTTGTGGCAGCAATACCACATATAGTACCATTGAAGAAATCACTCTCTATTCTTCTCCTGTCCTGTTCCCATGGAATAGTAAAATTAACCACGGAATATGCTCTAGATTTACTTGGCAAAAGCTATAAAATCACAATCACTTATTCAATTTTAACCACACACTCTCTCTCTATGGAATGCCAGTAGTAAACTCTCCGTAAGTAAAAAAGGCATTTTCTTACAGTGAAACAAAATTTAATGGCTTAAATAAATGAGTTGGGGAATGGGGAGATAGCATCTCCAAAAATATATGGCCATGTGTAGACAAGAATATATAAGACAAATAAATTGCAAAGTTTGATCTGATTAGTGTGTAGACATGACTCATAAAATACTACAGTAAAATATTGTGAAGTTTAATTTCTTCAATAAATAATTTACCAATCAAAATCATGTCATGAGGTAAGACAAAATCAAACTTGTCTAACCTCAGCTATGTAGCCTCCACGGTAAGAGCACACTTTATCTTCTAGAAGAGGTGCAGATTCATGAAGTATTTCACGCCTTATCACAAATATAATTGGCTGTTAGGTCCATTAACTCAAGATAGAATCAGCCAACATGTCAGAAGACGAGGTTTTAGACATACGTGTAGCAGAGAACAAGCTCACAAAGTTTGCGTGTTTTACAAAATGTAATGCAGCGTAACCCATGCTGAACCATTTCTGCAAAGAGGTAGGAAACCTCTAAAATAGGGCTACAAGAAATAAAGAAAAAAGCCTGTTAAATCATATTCTTTACAAAATGGTGAAGAAAAACTGACTTTATAATTTCTTAACACTTTTAAAGAAGGTCAAATAGTATGTTCAAATACCTATTAAACAAAGTAACAAACACATTGAAAAAATATGGAACATGACTTGTTTGGTGTAATCATAGTCTGATGCTTGTAAGTTGTACTAATATTCAAGATTTCTAGACAGGATTCTTCTGCCATATCTTAAATGGGTTATTTTCATGTGTCAACATGTTAGAGGTCAAATAGTTGTTTCTCTCAGTTAGATCACACTACTTCGATTATAGAAAATATATTAATATGTAACGATCACATAACACATCTAGTTTTTTAGCTTATTTTTTCCTTGGTTTTGGTCAATTCAAAACATCACCTTCTAGGACCGTAGAGAGAATATATGTATCACCTTGAGCGCCCAGCAACCACATTTTTATTAACAGATTGTTTAGCCTCCGTGCTGGTCTTTGTTCTTTTCCAAACCTTGAAAAAAGAAATGATGCGATAAAGTAATCAACCTAATTCCACTCAATAGATTTCTAATTGAAGATTGACAGAAACACTAAGCAAAGCCTCACAGTTTTCAGGCACAAAGGAGGATTCCAGAGAATAATATGCTTCAAACCGGAAGGGCTACCATCATTTTTAATTAACTCAACTGTTGGTAGATTTGCTAGTTCCTGTAACATTATTTTAAATATTATAGAAAAGAAACTGCAATTGTCAAAATTTAGCACAGAGAGAAAATTCAACAGCCAACCTGTGAACATATATTGAAACAACTACCAGTTTATATGTAAAGCTACAATTGCCTAATTCGTATCAACAAATGTCATTGTTTAAGCATCTAAGGTACGGAAATTGTATATAGAAAAAGGACTTAACTATTTTACAAGCTGAGCATCAGCAATGGATATATATATATTATTACATATTCTAAAGAGAAATATTACCATAGCATGCTCTTGGGGGTTCGCAGAAGTTGCTGTGCTGAATACAAAAGAAGGTTCACTGCTGTACACTGGATAAGAGTCCGTTGTAAAGGTAAGATTCAAGTTTAGTCAAAAGGGAAGGATGAAAAGAAAAAACATTGACAAGTGTGAGCTACGAAATAAGGGTACAAAATAAGGGTACCGTGAGAACAGATTCGGCGAAGTCTTCTAAATATTAGAGCTGCATGACAACCGAATGATCCCTTGTAAGAGTGAGCTTCATCAATAACGATAAACCTGCTCCATATTTAAGAAAATATACACCTACTATAAGAATAAATGATGAAAGAAAAAAAAAATACTGAAATATGGAATTTCTGTACCTGCAGGAAGTAACATATTAATAGAAGAAAAATAATTGAGAAGTCAACCAAAAAGCGATAGAGATACACAAGCTTTATAAGGAAGTACCTAAGGTTTGATAATATCCGGCCAAACTGCTTATGGAAAGGCAAGATTGAGACATGTAGCATGTCTGGATTTGTGATCAACTGCATATTATTTGATGAAAGGTTAAATACAAAAATTATGGCCATCTTAGATACTTCATCTTATTCAAATGAAAAAAACATCTAAATATACTTATATACCAGACGAGCATTGTCTCGTAACCACAATCTATCTTCCTGAGAAGTGTCTCCATCATATATGCCAATATTTAGGCTATTATCAAGCCCTTCAGTAATAGCCAACAAAGCTCTCAGTTGATCTTGAGCCAATGCCTACACAAGTGAAGAAATTAACGAGTGCCTAAAAGAATAATGCAACAGGAATTCGAGAAGTATAACCCTGTCACAATGATAAGTCAAACATATCCCAATCACATACCCATTAAGACCCAGAAAAGTATTAATTGCAGACATAACGGAACAAACCTTTGTAGGGAAGAGATACAGAGCACAAGCTAATGGATTGTGCAGTAATTCTTCCAAAACTGGAATATTGTAACAAAGTGATTTCCCACTAGATGTCATGGTTGCCACTATTACATTTTTACCAGCAAGTGAGGCTTGAATCGACTCAGCCTGGATGTTCTACAAGACTTAAGCACGAAAGAGAAATGTATGGAAGGGGATGCGGTCTGATTATCAGAAACAATATTCTTACTTGGTGACTGTACAATCTAGTAATTCCCGAACGGTACAGTGCAGACTTTATATTTTCAGACAGCTGACATGGGATTTCAACATACTTGGCTGTCCGGGCACTGATCTTTTCAATGTGAACCACCTATACAAGATAAGTTTTACTCATCACAGTTCTGCACATTAGATTTTCTTTAATCATCCCACACATGTGCAATGTGAGTCCCTATCTCTATCTTAGAAAACAGATTACTGGGCATGAGAAAAATGTCTGTCAAAGAGTAGAAACCTGTCCTTGAGTTCCCACACTGCTACGTAGATGCTCAATCATTTCCTCGGGCAGCAAGGACTTTGTGTCCTGCTAAGTCATAAATATAAACAGCGTTAGACAATGACCATACCATAAAACCAACAACGAATGATTTTTTTTTTATCTAGGTCAATTGCAATGTCTTGGGTTCGAACCTTGGACCTTACGTCCTCAATTCAAGTACTCAACCAAATGAGCTAACAACCCTTGACACGAAACTGTAAACGCAACAGCTCTAAAAATAGCAGTTTTGCAGTTTTACACTGTGTACATATTATTGATGCAGTCCACACTTTAAGAAATAAAGTTCATGGTAACTGATCCGTCCTTTCACATTGTTCCTTTCATACTCTGGCTTTTGCACCAAGAACCAATGGTAAGAGTATCATAACTAATTAACAATAACGTTCGGCTTACATGACACTGTGCTTCATATGGCTGAGAATTTGAAGCAGCAGAGTTTCTTTTTTCTCGTTTAACTTTCGTTTCGGCTGCTGCAGTATCAGCTTTCTTCACAAAAACCAGAAGATCTTCTAATGAAAAGAATTTCATCACCTCTGCTCCATTTTCAAACTGTATTACAGGATTTTTAAGCTAATATTAAGCTTCAGTTAATGATAAATGCAGAGAAAGTACCAAAAAAATTAAGAAAATTAGTCTCTACGGCTAAGGACAACCAGGAGATCTCAAGTTGTCATATGTTTACTCATCGTTTATATAGAGGAGAATTTATGTTTAGCCAGTTAAGAGTGCATAGCTTACCTATGTTACCCTAGGTATTGGTGAGAGATAGCAAAGAGATCTGAAGATTTTGATTTTCATCAACAGTGTCTTATAATCCTTTTTTGGGCTTGCTAAGGGTATCAGTGAAGAATTAATAGACTAAATCCAAATTGATAATGATTCCACGTTACCCTTCCACATTCTTTGTAGGATACGTAAAAAAAAGTAATTTAACAAGTAGTTGGACTCATGCAGGAGTAGAAAATTGGAGAACAACTTCATCTAAATGCCTTCAGAATTTTCTTGGAAGTTGGAATAAACTCAAATAGTAAAAAATAGTAATAATTCCATGAGAGACACAATAGCTTAAGACATGCCCTATTGACGAATCCTGGAGTATAATAACACTAATGTACCATTAATGACTTCGCTGCCTTTGAAAGGAAAGCCTTCAATAAAGTTTCTCTTTTCTTCATCGAATTTACAACCTTCGACCTGGGTAACCGTTTTGCAGCTTCAAAGAATAGATCAATAATGTAAAACAAAAATAGAGGCGACTTGTGCTGGACTCGGATGCACAAGCAGATAATAACCTTGTGGAGTTTCAATTAATGGAAAATGTATTTAGAAAATACCTGTATTGAGATCATCTTCGTCCTGGTCACTTTTTTCTGCTGAGAATCTCTTTATAACAATGGCATTTGGTAATTTTGTTGTCTCTACTTCATTGTTAACAATGCATATTACCTGCAAGGAGTAAATAATACAATGACCATGCCTAACTAAAATAAAACGCTTTCCCCACTCATGTTGTATAATGTGCATAGAAATGCCTGCCTTTAAGTCCTGCTTTCAATTACAGCGAAGCATCTAAAAAAACAAGGTTAAGATTACCATTGACAAAATCAGCTTACTTTACTTTAATTTTAATAAAGCATCTTGATCCACATTTTCGGAAGATAATTGATAATTAAAATAAGAAGAAGAAGATGGCAATTGTCTATTTTTCTGCAATATATAAATGACACAATCCTCCGAAAAATAAGAATAAAAAGATAAACCAGATATATCATAATTCATAAGAAAGTAAAATTTCCATAATCCTATGAATTACCTGAGGACATAGCTGAGAGAGAAGCTCCAGGTCCGGAATACCCGGGCTGAAGCCAATTCTATGGAGTTGTTCCAGCGGTCGCTTCAGTGCACTGATGGTAACCTTTTTCTTCCACAGCTGAAGGCATGCTGAGTAAACATTTACAAAAGAAAACACCCTTAATAAGCCCTTCAACCACAGTGGACAGAGGCACAAAGTATTATCACAAGGATATAATTCACTGACAGGTGGAGCATTAGATTCTGCTATCACACATAACCCCGTAACCGGATCACTTAAGCAGCTTGAACAATCCATAAACTCGATAAAATTTTCAACCATCTGTTCATCAAACAATTTATCTTCAGAGGCTTGCAATACGCTCAATATAGCATCGTACGAAATTCCCCTTTCTTTGTCATTATTTGATTTCATTGTCCTCAAAGAGGTTTTCCTATCACTGGCATTCTTATTTTCAGAATTCATGGACGCAGACCCAGCCTCGTAAGGATATTGATCGTTGCAAATGTCTTTATAAGATGACATGTCTTCCATCAAGTCGGACCAAGCTGACTCGGCCAATTCAGTCTCCATCTTTTCTTTGGGATTCGGGTCTTTTGAAGGTGCTTCGGATGTTTCAGCATCATGAGTCCGCTGCTTGTTCTTGTTGACGAAGGGGAGAACAATCAAAAACTCCCCAACCCCAATAAGATAGCTACTAATCTGACTCTTCACATTCAACTTTTGGCCCTGCAACAGAAAAAAAAAAGGCGTGGAATACTTAAAAAAGTAGGTGTGGAAAAAATCGAAAAAATATGGAAATGTCGAAAAATCAAACATATCGTACTGAAAATTTTGGTATGGTATGCTACGTATCAATAACTTTTATATTTTGGTATACACCGATTTACCAAAAATAATCGATATAATTTGGTATTTCAATATATATACTTCGGCATATTGACATTTTTGGATTCGGTAAAGTATCAGTATGAATTTTTTCAGTACCAAAATTTCGGTATATCGATAATTGGTATACAATATATTTTGATACGATATCGATATGAATTTTTTCAATATCGACATTTTCGATGCGGTATCGATATAGTCATTTTGGTACGGTAGTATGACAGCCCTAGTAAAAAAGCATGAAACACTCGAAATCATTAATCACCTTCACGCGAAAAGCTACACTACTTTCTTGCTCATGTGAAAAAAGGAATAAAACTAGGGCAAATGGATTAGAGAAATTTCACCTTGAGAAAGAGGTGGAAGTTTGGGGAAGAAGAAGCGGGAGAGAAGGTACGCTTGAGGAGGAACTTGAGGTCTTGGACGGTCTTGTTTGCTTCGATCGACACTCGGATTGATTCGCCGCTCAAGCTGCGAACTTCAATTTCGTCCATTTCGGAAACAATATTCCTTCCTACTGAAATTCGGAAAAAATCTATTTGGCGGGGACGGGAGTTTCGTAAATAATGGGACGAAATTTGAAAATGCGACACCCAATTTTAGACGATTCAATTAGGGCTAGAAGTATCTTATTCTTACCTGATCAAAAGACTATTATCCAACTTTTGTTATTTTGTTTTTTTTTTAATGGAAAAATAGATATATTCAAAATGGGACCAGAATACTTAAAATTATGAATCGAAAAATATTTTGTCAGAAGCTGTTTCAAGGCCTTCAAAAAGACGAAGATTTCTTGTTTTCCGAAACACACAAGATCAAATACACACAAAAAATTTCGTCGAACGTTTTTTTTCTCAAAACTCCTAGGTGTTGCAAAATGTAAGTCGTCGGCCTATTCGACAGTGTTGTGGAGATGAAAAGCCAGAAATAACAGAGTTTTCAAATTTGGTTTGACTTTCGACAATAAAAAAAAAAAGTGTGCAATATCTTTTTTTCTTGGTCACAAAAGCTACAACAAATAGTCGTGTCATCCCCAAGAACTTTCCTCTTTCGTAATTCAACTTTGGTCGGTACACGATATCTTAAAATTTTCCAAACAAACCACGTGAATTTTGAAGACGTTAAGTTGTTCCAAATTTTTGGAAAAACAAGCCAGGCATCCCCATCCAAGTTAGTAGTAGACATTCAGAGCGAGGATATAAGAAAAACGTAAGCATCCTTTACTAAGTAACGATCGTCTTTTGTATTCTTCCAAACCCAAGAGTCCTCGGAATGGACTTGAAACGTGACACCATCAATAATAGAGAGAAGTTCACCAATCAAATCAAGTTCCCATGAGAAAAGATTAGTCTCCAAGTAAAGTTCAAACACCAAAGTCCATTAGTGCAAGAACCAAGCTCTCCCACTAGTACATGTTGACACCATCTTTTCTTATCAATACTCTTATTTTATGCATCTAAAATTTGATTAAGTATATGATACCATTTTTTTTATCTAATTATATCAAAAATGACATGAAACTAAATTATTAAAAAAAATCAAATTATTTTTGATATATCAATAAATATATAATTTGTATATCGAAAAATTTCAGTGAAATTATGTAATTATACCAAACTTAAATTCTATACTCAAAAATTGATTTTCTGATATTTTCAAAAAAATGTTCAACACTTACTATCAATATTATAAGTGATTTTTTTTGTAAAATGTATTATCCAATTAATTATCAACTAAATAAAATATTTTTGATATAAATGAAGCGTGATCATTCTTATATATCAATATTATAAGTGATTTTTTTTGTAAAATGTATTATCCAATTAATTATCAACTAAATAAAATATTTTTGATATAAATGAAGCGTGATCATTCTTATATTTTTATGGAACGGAGAGAGTAATTGCGGAATTTTTATGGAACAGAGAGAGTAATTGCTAATTTTATTTTTAGGGAACGGAGAGAGTAATTACTAATTTTATTTTGTTTATTGTTTAATAAGTTTATGAATTGTTTGTTTCAATCAATAGGACATTGTTTTAGGTTTTTGGTTAGCAGTTGAAAATATTAAAATTAAAAATACCAAAATATCTACAAAAGTAAATCATGATATTTCTAATGATGAAATAGAGATATTTATTTTTAAATTTTAAAAATATTTTTATTTTGATGAAAATGAACCATCGTAATACAAGGAATTTCAATTTTCAACACGGTTTGGATTTGTGACACTTTAAGAGTATAGTTTCTGGCCAATTTAGATTAGTCGCAACACATTATTTACGCAACACGCTATCCGGCATCAAGCAGTAATTCGTGGGAGTAGAAGTACCGTATGGTCCGCGACGCAATCGGCAGCTACAATTTCTCACAGTCCTCACCCTCTGAAAATTCCTCGATAATTCTCCTCAACGCCGATGGATTTCTGGCAAAGAGCTCGCAGCTTCGCGGAGGAAGCCGCCAGGAAATCGCAAGAGCTCACTCAGGGCATCGCCTCGGCAAATCTCTCCGACGTCGTATCGGAAGCATCCAAGCGCTCCAAGGAGTTGGCGGCCGAGGCCTCCAAGATGTCCAAGGACCTCGCCGCCGAGGCTCTCAAGCGCGCTGATCAGATCACGGCTCACATTCCGCCCGCGCTGACTAACATCGTGGACTCGTCCGCTGCTCAGAACGGCGTCGTTGAGGCCGCCGATCTCGAAAAGTACGGGGTCACTGATGAGTTGAGGGAGTTTATTAAAGAGATCGAGACCAGCACTTTCAAGGACTTCCCGCTTCAAGGTATTGTACTCTGATGTACTACTTCTGTTACCACATATCTTGTTTATCTGATTTTGTTGTTGATAGTAGAATGTAGTACTGCTCGATCCTCTCTACCATTGTGCCTAATATATTTCCATGTTATGAATTTAGTTTTAATATCGAATTTGGAGCAATGAAGAAATGAAGGATCTAATTTCCAGTACATTTCATTGGCTCATAAGTTACTTGATTACATCACTGTTAGGGTTACATTTAGGGTCTTGGTTTGATAGATTGTCCCAAAACTTTGTTGACATCATCTTCGGTGGATGGCAGCTCAGTGTTGCACTGCAGCGTTTGGGGTACTTATAACTGATAAAAACTGAGGACCAACATATAGGAACATGCCCGTACAGAAGAAAATGGGGGAATATATATAGAGGCGAGAAGCAACTCTTCAGGCTCAGACAAAACCACATACATGATCCCTTTCATTATTTGTGTAATACTATCTTCAGGATCTCCTTAAACAATTATTAAAAAAAAAATGAAAAAAGAAAGATAACAACCTTACTTTTCACCGTTGAATGTGGGCTTGACATAGTTTAGGCAATGCATTTTTATTCTCTGTATTGTTCTTGATTCAATATTGATATTATTTGACACAGTTTATCTGGAAATATGCCAAAATACAAAACTAAGCTTCAGTTTCTTAGCCATGCATTTCAATTTTCAAATTCCTATGCAAAAACTTATGTAACCAGCATTAATGTGCAGATGACTCAGAGATGTCTGATGTTCCTACGGTTTCAAATGTGCGACAGGATCTCACAGAGTGGCAAGAAAGACATGCAAAACTTGTTCTCTCTACAGTGAAGGTGAGATTGTCTTGCTCCAATGTTATGACTAAAGCAAATTATAATATATACATAAACTGTGAATGATCAGTTAGTCTTTCCATGAGGATTTATAGTCTTACATATCATATATACATTTTTTCCTTTCTAGAAGTCATCCACATTAAGTAAAAATGTTGTTGCCACTACGTTCACACTACTTTGGGGGTACTTCCTTAAGTTAAAAAATAGGTGCTAATCCAAACAAGCAGTTGAACCATTTTAATAGAGTATTAGAAGCTGTGGAGCCAAGTGAAATGAACTATTGTTTACAGACCCATCTCTCAATATATATATTTTTTCATTAATGTTTTTCAGGAAATCTCAAAGTTAAGGTATCAGTTATGCCCACGAGTGATGAAAGAGAGGAAATTCTGGAGGATCTACTTCATTCTTGTTAACAGTCATGTGACACCGTAAATAACTTTCCTTGCTGACTATATTTTATGTTTTTCAGTGACGTATTTTTTCTTGTTATTAATACTGAATTTATAATGTTGACTTCCGAGTTATTTTTCAGACCATTCCTAATAAACCTATTCTCGTACCCATTATTAATTGTGTTAGCTTTTAAAAACTTCATTGTATATCCTGGTCGGGTGAATAAAATTAGACTATGATCCTGATTGGCTGATTTTTGTACTTGCTATAACTTCGTGCTTTCTTGTTAGTTCAATTAGAACTTCAGTAACTTGGAAGTCAAGTACCTTTTTTTCTTGTTTACGAATAGGTGGATTTATCGCTCATTGTGAGGTTGACGAAGTTTTATAATTCATGTTCTTTTTTAATTGCAATGATATCATGATTGTTTGTACGCAATAAAACTGAAGTTTTGCGTATTCATATCTTTATGTTTATGCTCATGCACTTTTCTGGGTCAATAGGTTTTTGTTTGATTCCAAATCTATCAATATTTGACAGATATGAAAACCGCTACATGGAAGACTTAAAGCTCAAAGCTGCTGAAACTGAAAAGGTTAAGGATATTGAGGTGAAGGAAATTTCATCAGGTGGAACACCTTCAAAACCAGCAGATGAGATTTCAAAACAGAACAGCGGTAATGTGAAATCACCAGCTTCTGAGCAGGATTTGGATGCATTTCTTCTTGGAGATCTTGAGGATGGTGATGATGGTCCAGGTACATTATAGTCTATACTCTATAGGCCTGTAAACCACTAGGGTTCCTCACTATCTCTTGCTATCCTTCATCTTTACTATTTTCACTGTTGTGCCATTGTCTTTCAAATCTGATTTGTAATTATTTAAAATTCACATGCAATATATTTCCCAAAGTTGCACATTTCGATTGGAAACTTCTCAAGTTGCTAAACATATTAAATGTCCTTTTAGTAAGTCTCAGCCTTTTGCTGTACTAAATGTCTATAAATTACATTTTTGAAAATGAAAAAACTCAAGTTAGTCTTGCTTTGACATCGTTACACAGAAACATTCTAGCTGTCTTCGGTTCTCATAAATTTCACAAAAAACAATGTCAAGTAAGTTAAGCCAAACAAGTTTCTAATTGTTAAACAAACACAGAAAAAATCAGTAATCTTTTGGCATGCATTTTCCAACAAAATGTATGTTTGTTCTAACCAATTCTCCTGAGGAAAAGCAAGCCTCTATTTTGATATTAAGGATCATGAAATCAATTTTCTTATGTTGTTCTCGAATATGGCTTTTGATTCCCCTCTCCTCCTAAATTCCTAATGTCTTACATGTTGGTTTCTCAGATGATGGAGACAAACGCTTTGATGATGATTTTTGATCATATATAGCGTGGTAAGTGTATTGTAGTAGAAACATGTGAAACTTAGAAACTTTGTAGAGTATATCTGTATACCAAACTATCAAAAAACATGTGACATAAAATTTCATGTGTATTCTTTCTCACTTTTAGGAAATTATGCTGACCTGATGTTGAAGTGACTTTCAATTCATTCACATTCCCTGAATTTGAAAAAAATAATATTGAACTTCAGTTAGTTTTCTGTATATATATAAAAGCTCTGTAATTATCTCATTTGTTAGGCATTTCAGTTGGGCAATTTTGTCTACATATACATGTCAGAAATCCTGTGATTAACTTGTGTGATTTCTTAAAAATGATCAATATTCCAGAATTAAACCAGTTTGGAATACCCACTGCAAGTTATATAAACTAGACTAGACTCGTTCTTTGCTGGCACTAGTGCAGTACATCATTTGACCTTTTTTTTTATCTTTCTGTCTGTTGTTTGTTCCAGCCTTTGATAATTTATTTGTTTTTTTGTGTGACCTATGTCCACATAAAGGTGACGAATAATGGCACAACCGAAAGCTGCATTCTGTAGGAAGCACACTTAAGAAACGGCATAGTTCAGGATGCTTTGAAGTTTGCCAGAGAAACTTCCAATTATTAGTAAATTCGGTTTCCCCCCTCTTGTTTCTGTCATCAAATTTATTCGGTGTGAGTGGTATTGCCATGTTTTCTATTATTGCCAGTCTCTGCAATTTTACTATGACATTTTTATTAACCATCAATCTAGCAGTTATACATTTTAAGATATTTTGGTACTCGGAAAAAATAAATTGGCTCGAACAAAATTGAAGGATTCTAAGGACGAGTCCACGACACTGTTGGAAGTCAAAGTCGTATCATCAAAGCAACATAATTGAACTATTCAAGTATTCAACTACTATTCAGCATGCCATGTTTAATTACGTAAGCCTGAGTTTTATACTACTATAGTTTAATCACATAACTACTTGTTCATATTATACTCCACATTCATCATCATCGAAACTAGATCTCAAATCAATCTAAGAAATCGATGGATGATTTCAATAGTAGAGTCCAAGAACCTCCCAACTGCTGGACGCTTCCCGTGGTGACACTAACAAGCATCGCGATAGCACTTCCCAACGTGCCAAACGACAAGCGGAAGCAGCTGGTGGAAAGCGTGAGCGAAGGCATGTCCCTCGCCAAAATCGTAGTGAAAACCTTCAACAAAAACGACGAGCTCATTCACATCAGGAAAGCTGCTAATTTTTCTTGGGTCGAAGTCGTGCTCTACAATAAATGGCAAGACACGGATCTCGGAAAAACATCTCTCCGGTGCAAAAGCTCCGAGGAGGTACTGAAGAAGATGTCTAGCGAAGCTGAAAGGATCGTGACAAAGTTCAAAAGAAGACACGCGAATGAGAATCCACTTAACTGGCCGGTGAGAGTTGTATCGGCCAACTCAATGTACAGAATAAGTCGAACTATGTTGCTTTATTATGAGACGGGAAATGGGGAACTGAGCGACGAGGAATTTTTCGAGGGATTGTGTATGATGATTGCGGATATTTTGGCTGGTTGTTCCACCAACTTAGCGCGGGTCATTACCACCATGTGCCACCGGAATGCCATTGAAAAACGGGAGAAGAGTGTGCGAAAAGCGTTTCTCCTCGTGGGTAAAACGGAAAGGATTCTCGAGTTTCTACAACATCACAAATGGACATCTCCGGATGATCGCAACAGGGAAGCGTACATTGAAGAGTGGCGAGCTTCGCTTTGTGGATTCAGGGCAATGAAATTGTTGATCATTCTTCAAGCAGTGAAGAACATGTAGTATAGTCAATGATTGTTAGCTCTTTGATCAATTGAATTTCGGACCAAATGTCTTACTTCGAACCTAAGACATTACAAAAAATGAAATATAGTAGCAGTGGATTGCTGAGCTGAATTGTAATTATTTTAAAATTTTAAATTAAATATGTTAAATTATTACTATATAAATAATTTTTATTAACGTTACTTGTGAATTTTGAAAAAAACGTTATTTTGTTAAATATAGAAAAAACATGTTTAATTTATCTAAAAAATATATTAAAATGACATATTAAACGTTATTTTGTTAAATATAGTAAAAACAAAAAAGAATACTTATTTAATTTTTTTAGGGCACTTGTCACTAATACTCCTTATAGTCTTTTTGACTTTTTTTAATGGTCACAATTAGTGCAAACTCTTCAGTCTTCACTCTTCAGTTCTCCCTCTCCTTCTATCTATCTGCGTTCAAACTCAAAGGTACTGATTTCCACTCTGTATACTCTTCGATTAGTAATTGAATACTTTATTATAATTATTTTTGAATTTAAATTTCGCATTGTTTTGCAATCGATTCGAAAAACCGTTGGATGAATTTGATTTTACATTCTGTGAAGCAGACGAAAATCGCAAGTGAATCTCGGTAAAAAAAAAAGAAAAAAAAAATTGAATGATTTATATGCATTGCTGGGTCGTTTGATCGTTTCGTTCCGCGTACAATTTGATTAATTTGAAATGATGATGATGATGATGATGTTACTCGACTTCTGTTTGTTCCAAACATTTCAAAGGAGAATCGATTAGTGTTTTAGCACGTTCGCGTGCCCGAGTCGAATGGATTTTTCTCCGAAAGCATTGTGGTCACGGGTTCGCAATGTGATGAGGGTATGTGCTACATTCTCTTCTTGTTCGGTTTTTCAAAGCCCTAAATACAATGGGGGTATAAAATCATTTTCTTCGTGTAGTTTTCTGCTGCCTCCAAGTCATCTCTGAGGGATAAAGCTATAGCAGTTGCAGACAGAGTCACTACTCTGAAAAAAGGAGAGGGTTCAAAGGTTTCTTGCCCCATATGTTTCGACTTGATTCAGACACGCGTGGAGGAAGATCTCAGAATGACACTTGCCGTGCACATGAGTCTGTGGCACCCCGATGATGTCTTGTTGCAGTGGGATTTTATGCAGCAGGGTAAAAATAAAAACAATTCGAGTATTCATATGCCGTCTTTCATTTTTGGAGCTGGAATTGCTGTCGGTCTCGGAGCTCTTTTAGCCCTTTCCGCCAAAAATCAACACCAGCTGTGTTCTGAGAAGAGGAGGAAGTAAATCTTGATCGAAGTCGAGATAGCATTTTTTTTTACATACCTAAAATCTTATGGGACAATAGTTTTTGTAATGATCCCTTTAACTTCAGTTTTCCAAGTTCTATAACTTTACCCCAAAACTGAGTTTTTTGTCTGATATGGGATGAACCCTTTATCTGTCTCTTTACTATTTAGTTTCCTTTCCACCAACATACATTCGTCGGCCGAGTCTGAGATCCAGAATCACCGGATACGTGTAACCTTGATTTCCCACGGGCCGGGAGTCGAGACAGGCTTCACAAATATGGTGATGTTATGGTAAAAACCATTGTAAGCTTATTATATACTCCATGAATAGTGGGTACATTTTTCCAGTGTTTCATAAAAAATGGATAATTACAAACACCACACAGAAGTTTGTGTTATTTTCAAAAAAGCCCATTGAAGTTTTCAAAACTACACAAAAGGAACTTGAGGCTCTGATGAGCAATTATTTATGGTGTTTATTTTCTCTTCCTAAGCACAAATTATTTCAAAAACCACCCTTGTGGTAATATTAATATTACAGTTAGCTCCTTAAGTTAGGCAACATCATATCTCTCTGTTTTTTTTTTTTTTGTAATTACTCCAATCTTGAGAGTTAGTAATTGTAATTATCCCTAACATACTCTCAACTTCAGCTGTAACATAACTTCTGAGGGTACATGAAGACTTGTGTTTGTGGCGGTTCGACGGTGGAGTTATTACAGAGCAATGAAGAGTTAGCATCACAGGTCAGCACCCGAATTCTGATCAATGATTTTGTGTAAGTAAACTGTATTCATAATATCAAGAGGAAAAAGACTAATGCATTACACTTGTGAACTAATCTAAAATCAGAAGCTCAACACCGAACAAACTCAAAGGCCTCGACGAGTACCCCCCTGAACCTGTCGAAATCAAGAGTCACATCCTGGCTGTTCAAATACACAGCATGGTACTCAATGAACCCCTTCTTATATATCGCCCCTGAGTCTCTATACACGTCGCTATCATCCGGATACTTCCCCAGCAGCGAGCTCTCGTTAATGCTCACCCCATACTCCAAATACTTCAACCCCATTTCTCTCGCCGGCACTCCAAAGTACGGCTTCGCCCACAAGCCTGCCCCGAACGGCACTATCTGAATCACAACTCCGTTTTCCGGCAAGAAAACCATGTTCGTCAGGCCCGCCCCGTGGACCCCCACCATCACGTCGAACGAGTTCACCACTTTCGACGTGACCGACACGTTCCACCCCATCTCCTGAACCGCCACCTCGAACCCGATTCGCCGGGCCCACTCGGCCACTTTCTCCTCGTTCGTTACGAACCGATTCTTGCGCCTCGAGATGATGAGCATCCGAGGTCGCTCGCAAGAAACGGAGTCTCGACGTAACGAGAGGGTGGTGCGTAGAAACTTCCGGAAGTCGGCCATGGTGGTGTGAGGGGGCTGGAGGGGGTCGATCCCGAACTCCTTGTGGGACCGGAGGCCGACGATTGTTTCTGAGAAGCAGAGGACTCGATTCTCCTTGTCGATGTCGACGATTTCGAAGGAAGAGAGCTTGTCGACTATCGGCTTGTACTTGACGAACCACGGGGAGTGATTGTCGGCTATGAGGAGTTTTACGGACAGGTTGAAGGGGCGAGCGGTTAGGTATAAGGGGATGAGAGTGTCGGTGAAATCGTGGAAGTGGTTTCCTGAGTAGCCTTGGGCTGAGAAGAGTATGGATGGGACTTTGAATAGGCGATTGCAGCCGGGTAGTGTTTGGCTTGTGCGATGATCGATTTTCCAGGAGCTGACGAAACGGTCCATGATGAAAGAGTCCCCTTTACGGGCGTAAGGTTTTATGTATGTTTCTGCTTGTGAAGGGATTGTGCTTGAGGAGACGAAGATGGTGGATGAGGTTCCGAGGATTCTGATGTCTCCGGAGATTTCGAGCACGTCGGATCTTGAATTGCTGGCGTTACGGATTGAGCTCGTAACGACCTCAGCATGATGATGATGATGATGATGATGATGATGATGATCAGGTACTGAAGAATAATCTGAGCCAAAGAAAAAATTAAAATCAAACATGTTGCAGATTCAGATTTGAGATTTGAGATAATCGACTTACGAACACGTTGTAGCTCGAAAAAAGTTTGAAAGCTACACGCGACGACGATGAAGCAGAGGAGTAATAATGATCCGAATCCGAGCTTCTTCTTCAACTCATCCCGACTCAGACTTCTGGGAAGTGTCGACTCGTGTGCCATTATTCGAACGAAGAAAAAAAAAGTGATGAAATATATAATACAGTAAGAAATTGGTCGTTGAATTCACAGATACGTTTTTGATGCATTCGTCTAATTAGAGTAACATTCGCAGTAACCTCGTTTTGTTTTGTATTTGGCACGTGTTATTTGCTCTCGATCGCGCAAGGGGAAACAAATCGTAGTATGTCATAATGATTCAAAGCAATATTAGTTACAGCATCAGAGATTAAAATCATATTTATTCATATCTGCAGTCTCAGGTACTTGCGAACAGAGCTTTCATATCGAAAGGCCAGAGTTGTTCCCATAAGCTCTTGATCATTTCTTGACGCACACATTTTTGGTACAAGGATCGGAGCGGAACTGGCTTATATATCAATCACTGCGCTTGTGACTTAAGTAAAAGCCAGTTGCCTCCAATCCTCGTACTAAGAACTTATATATGGAAACTCTGGGTATCACGGACTGAAGTATATATATGTCCCCGTTGCTCCGATATATAGTCCAAAGAGGAGAAGTACGATAGTGAAATTAAACTCCATTTTTGGACTTCAGGTAAAAGAATTCAACAACTTATACCCAAAGACTGAGTGGCAATTTATACCTTGTTCTTAGGAGTACGATTCTAATTGTACACAAAATATTATATCTTCATGTATTTATTGATAAATATTCATTGCTTATGATAATATATTTATACTAATTTAAGGTTTATAATAATTGATTTTTGAAATAAAGATTTCTTAATTATTAAATAATGATTTTATTAGGCTTCTATATTTTAAAGGGTGAGAGTACGATTCTAATTGTACTCCTAAGAGTATGATATAGGCATTGCGAGTCAATAATGTGGAAACAAGAATGTGAGAGTCGGGAAAGAGCTTATGGAAACTTTCACCTTCATTCCGTGCACCGTTTAAGAATTATTCCGGTGTAAAAACACACTATGGTAGCAAGGAAATCCAACTCATATTTTTTGTACTTCTACCAAAAAAACTTCAAACCATAGTGGTTTTAACGGATATATTGACTTTTAAAATTTAATTATTTCAAAATTCTTATTTTTAATTAATTTTTATATAAATATAAAACGTTAAAATTTTAACTATTTCAAAATTTTTAATTTTAATTAATTTTTATATAAAATAAATCCTAAAATTTTAACTGTTTTAAAATTTTAAATTTTAATTAATTTTTATATAAAATAAAAATACAAATTACAAATTTAATTAGTTCAAAATTCTTATTTTTTATATAAAAAGAAAATTGAATAGTTCAATATTCTTATTTTTTATATAAAAAACAAAATAGCGTTAAAATATAAAATAATTTTTAACATTAAAATTTTAACTATTTTAAAAATTACAACGAAAATATTGATTTTACAACGAAAATATTGTGTGCGTCGGGAAATCAACCGCGACCAAAAAGAATTCAAGCTGCTTCAAACAAGTACGAAAATATTGATTTTACAACGAAAATATTGTGTGCGTCGGGAAATCAACCGCGACCAAAAAGAATTCAAGCTGCTTCAAACAAGTTTGTGCGATTATTATTAAGGGCATTCCGAATGCTATGGAGGCAAAGTGAGAGGCAATAGCAAAATTTGCCACAAAATTTGCCTCCCAACCCATTTTCACTCCAATGGCATCCATCAAATTTTGCCTCCAAATGAATATTCTTTTAGAATCTTCTTAATTTAATGTCTATTTATATTAAAATAGTATATAATTAAAATTTTAATTTAAAATTATTTTTTTAAATAATATAAAAATTAAACAAAATAAAAATGTAATACATTAATAAAATAATTAATACATAAAAACTAAATATTATATAAAAATTATCGCAATAACAACAACATAATTATGAACTAGAAAAATCTTCCCAAAGATGTTCAATCAAAGCATTTCGAAGTTCGAAATGAGCATTTGAATCCCTAATTTGTTTATGTCGATTCAAAAAAGATTCAAATGTCGCAGTTGCATTATTTGCTTCTTGTATCGAGGGAGTAGTTGATTCCGTCGCTTCTACAATCGGGGCACTGAAATCTCGTTCATCCTCGACTATCATGTTATGCATTATAATGCACGCAGTGATTACATCTTTCAAGACATCGGTCGTAAAAAAATGAACCGGATTTGATAGAATTGCAAATCGACTTTGAAGAACTCCAAATGCACGTTCCACATCTTTCCTACATGCCTCTTGCTTTTGTGCAAACAATTTATGTTTCCTACTTCGTGGATCCCTAATGGTCTGCACAAGAGTTGACCATTTGGGATATATGCCATCCGCTAAATAGTAGCCCGTATTGTATTCTTTTCCTTGGATAACATAATGGACTGGAGGAGAAATACCTCTAGTTAGATCTGAGAAAAGGTGAGATCTTTCCAATATATTGATATCATTATTAGATCCCGGCATACCAAAATATTCATGTCATATCCAAAGATCATAATCAGCAACAGCTTCAAGAACGATCGATGCTGAACCATTAGCGATCCAGCCAGACGTGAATGGTATCGACTTGAGCAGCTGAAAATTATGCAAAAATCTAATCAAACTCAATTTGAAAATCACTCAAACTCTTTCTCTCAATATTTTGATGGCCTTGGAGGAGGTGATAGAAGTGATATCGGACCGTATTAAAATCTTTTTGTATTAATGTTCAATTTCTATTTTATTTGC
This sequence comes from Euphrasia confusa, assembly GCA_954870475.1. NCBI lineage: Eukaryota > Viridiplantae > Streptophyta > Magnoliopsida > Lamiales > Orobanchaceae > Euphrasia > Euphrasia confusa. The sequence goes on along the minus strand of OX940956.1, from coordinate 40,441,034 downwards.
TTATCTTATTTTGTATTGTAATATGTAATTTGTATTAAAATTAGTAGTATTAATGTAATTTGTATTATTGTATTTCAATTTGTATGTTGTATCAAAAATTATGTCAAATAATATTACATTATATTATAGATATTATTTTTTCATATTTTTTTATCAAAATATAAAAATTATAAATTAAAATCAACAAATAAAATTATATTTACATTTATATTTATATAACTATTAATTGAAAAAAAAATAATAATAAAATAACATTTGCCACATGAATAGTGTGGAGGCAAATTTGCCTCATACTATTCATGGTGGCAAAATACCTCCCACTTTACCTCCACCATTGGAGAGTGAAAAAGGAGTGGGGGAGGCAAATTTTGCCATTGCCTCCCATTGGGAATGGTCTGAGTACTACTATCATATAGTATTATGTTTCCATTTTACATAAAACACTGAATACTACTAGCTCTAGTATTTATAATAGGGACTACCACTATATTAATTAAGGTATTATTACCTCTCAGAAATAAAGAGATAAAGAAAAGGCACATAATATACTCCTCCAAGATTAGCTCTAGTATTTATAATAGGGACTACCACTATATTAATTAAGGTATTATTACCTCTCAGAAATAAAGAGATAAAGAAAAGGCACATACTATACTCCTCCAAGAATAACTAACAGCATGACAAAAAATTATGAGCACGGTAACCTCATGAGAATACATTTAATATATGCATCTATAGATCGTATGCCATTTCCGATCTCAGTTTCTTTAGTTTATTAAAAAGCAAACTAACTAACGTATGTATATATATATATATATATATATATATATATATATATATATATATATATATATATATATATATATATAGTGACGTAGACACTTGGTCTCGAAGGGTGCGCACCCCTTCAACTTTTTTTTTAAAACTATTTTTATAATGTGATTTTTATATATTAAGATAATTAATTATAACTTATTTAAAAATAATTGGAATTTAATTGAGTTATTGTTGAAATATTGATATGTTTCATTAAAAAAATAAGATAATTAATTTTAGAAAAAAAAATAGAATATATTAGTTTTAAGTACTTTTTAATTTTAAAAGTTTGATAATCTTTTAAGAGTGTTATGTGGAGCATGAAAAAAACACAATAATATAATTAATTAATCACTTAAATATAAACAACAAAAAATGACACAAGTAAAATGAAGATTAATTAATCACTATAAGCTAAATATGTGGAGCATCATCTTTTTTTATGATTAATTAATTACTTAAAAAGAAAACACAAAAGTGAAATAAAAATTAATTAATAAACATGCGTAGATTATGAAAAAATAAAAAACCCTTAAATTAATTAGTTTGAAACATGTGGAGCATCACTATATAATAATAAATCCTTAAATTAATTATTTCATAATTAATTAATTACTTAACATGTGGAGTATCAGGTAAAAACAACAAACCAGAAATGAAAAAGAAGATTAACTTAATTATAGCTGAAATAGAGCTTCCCAAATCACAATTAAAAAGAAAATGGAAAAACAATAAACCACAAAAAGAAGATTAACTTAATTATAGCTAAAATGTAGTTCCCAAATCACAATTATAAAAAAAACATTTAGGCCATTAATACTATTAAGGTATTATCTCAAAAAAGAGAAAAAAACGTTGAATACACATCAATTTCTCAATTGAGTAACGGAATAACAACTTTCAAGAAAAAAGAAAGTTGTTGGTGCCATAAAATTGCACCTTTTCGATTTATAACGACAGTTATAAAATGAATATTGAGTGAATATTATAAATTAAACTCGTATGAATTTTGAAACAACATACCACGTACCAAAATAATTAATTATATTTTTTTTAATTCTCTATAACATGATTTTATTTTTAATTTTTAATTAATTTGATTTAAAATTATTTTTCACTTTACAAATATATTTTTATATGCAACCTATATATAGCAAAATATTGAAAATAAATAATAACTTGTACTACCACATAATGAGTGCAAAAATGCAAAAACCGACATATCATATTAACTAGTACTACAATAACTAAACATATCATGACATGCAAAAATGAGCACGTACGCCTAACTTCATGTGAAGCGCACATCAAACCGATTGATTTAACATTATTCTCTAGCTCACTTTCATATGCTATTTACCGGGCGTATAGAAATCTCAATTTCCTTAGTTCATGAACAACAAACTAACAAAATACTACTATTAGCATTCTAAGAATCATTCAAATACTACACGACAAATGACAAACCGTATCTTGTAAGAGATTTAAAAGAATCATCAAACCGAGAGTGTTGAGCTTTTTCAGGGAGAGATCTAAATTCTACTTTAAAACTGCAATTCTGAAAAGAGGTTTTATTAAATAAAATAAATCAAGTTTTTTTTGCTGATATAGATACAGATAAAAAAAACAGGAAAATCATAACAGAAAAATGCATTGGGAAAGAATCAATAATTTTCGGAAAATGAAAATATAGTTAGACAATGAATCGGAAAATGAAAATATACTTAGACAATGAATCGAAATATTCCTTTTTTTTTTGTTCTTCTTTTGTTCTTTACTTACTTGCTTTTAATTAATTGTTTTGGTTTATTGATCAAACTCTCTTGCAAACCCCCCTTAGTTGATAATAATTTCCTTCCTTTTTCTTTTCGAAACTCGATCTCAAAACGATATTCACGTGTCGATAGTATTGCTTCTCGAGAGATCGACTCGAGGGATTTACATTCGTAAATTTTTCGAAATTTATAAATAGTTTTTGAGCAATCACTTTTTATGGTATTTAATCTATGTTGGTGTATAAAAGATATATTATTAGTCAAGAGTTGTTAGCTCATTTGAAATCCAAGGTAATCATTTAAAAGTCATCACAAAATCATGATCAAATGCTCAAAATATTATGTGAATATAAAAGAGACCATCACAGTCAATGTACCGTATCAAACACTCTAAAAAGATTATCGGAGTACTTTAATTTTAGAGCATCTCCAACCCATACCAAAAACCTATTTTGGAGTAGGGAGATGCTCCAAACAATAAGAAAACATAAACCTATTATAGGTTTTAAGGTGGGACCCACTGAAAAAATACTCAAATTTACGTTTACCTTAAACTTAAACCAAAAACTTTATTATTTATAAAATAATCATTTTTATATAAATTAATAAAAATAATCTATTTACATTTTTTAAGTTTCTTATTTAATATTTTTTATAATGTAATTTTTTTTAATAATTCATATAATTAATAATTAAAATAAATTTTAATAAAAATATTTTTAATAATGAAAATAAATTAAATATTACAATATAAAATATATGTTAAAAATAAAATAACAGTATGGGATATCACAATATTTTTTTATTATGTTTAAAATTTTAAATTGAAAATAATGACTATTAAATTTTTTTAATATCAAAAGTTACAAGGTTAAATTATAAATTTGTAAAGATATTGGTTATTTATAAAAAGTTGTATAAGAAAAATATTTTGAGAATATTCTTTTAAGTTTGAGTATTGGAATCTCGATTTGACTCAAATTACTGTAAACTTAAAATAAAACTTATATTTGAGTTTAAGTTTTTGTGTTCGGTTGGAGATGAGCTTATGACCTTATGACCTGTTCTTTTGGACTTAATTTAAGTCTAGTTCAGTTCAGTTCAGTTCAGTTCAGATAGTTCAGTTCAGATAGCAAGTTCAGTTCAAATCGCTTCAGTTCAGCTCGATTAAGTTAATTTCAAAATAAATAAATATAAAATAAATAAAAAATAATTTTAATCTATAATTTTAATATTTTAAAAAAAATATTTAATAAGTTATAAAAATTATTATTATTTTTATAAAAAAATCGAGCTGAACTGAAATTATTTTTTATTTATTTTATTTTTATTTATTTTAAAATTAACTTAATCGAGCTGAACTGAAATTAACTTATTTATTTTATTTTTATTTATTTTTATTATTTATTTTAATATTAAAATATTAAAATTGTTGGAGTTGTGTACTTAATGTCTAGATTTAAGTAACGGAAACTCTTGATCCATTGCCATTAATCTATTTAATTAAATAAACAATTATTTGTTAATTATTTATAATTAAATATATGCAAATTATAGTCCTAGATTTTATACGTTGTAGTTAGTATGGTGTTGCATGGGCACACAGAAGATCATACTATCGGTTACTCGTATTTAATCGAACAGTTGCTCACGACCTAGATGGACACGGACCGATCCATCGGTATAGTCGTTGTGTGAGAGAGAAAATAATTTATCTTAATTATTTTATCACACTTGTACACTTGGTGTATTGAGCGGATCGATTGAGACTCATCAATTAGGATTGCTCGGCGATAATTGATTTGAGACTCAGAGTATTTTATTCTTAATCCCTGAAACAATTGCGGGTGTGTATATTTAATATAAGTGACTTTGATTTACCAAAGGAATTAACCGATTTAATTATTGGGTTAATTACCGGTTAAGTTGGGTCACTATATTTTATATATGGCATGCCGTGAATTCTTGAAGGGGCAGTGTATCCCGGAAGGGTTGATAATATCCCCGAGATGAGCTCATAAGGATTTATTATGTAAACCTCGCGAGTGGATTTGTTCCGCATAATAAATAAGGTTGAGTGGTACTATTCTCGGATATAAGAGATGAATAAATTTATTAAGCAATAAATAAATTTTATTCATGAATATTTAAATCTTAAATACACGGAGTTGATAATATCCCCGAGATGAGCTCATAAGGATTTATTATGTAAACCTCGCGAGTGGATTTGTTCCGCATAATAATAAATAAGGTTGAGTGGTACTATTCTCGGATATAAGAGATGAATAAATTTATTAAGCAATAAATAAATTTTATTCATGGATATTTAAATCTTAAATACACAGAATAAATAATACTAAGATGGAGAAATATTATTTGATATAATATGGAATAATATTGGGAGTGCAATTTTATTTATATAGTGGAAAATAAATAAAATTAATATTGATAAGAATTAATGGATTTGGGTTGGACCCAATTTAATTTTCAATATTGGAAGCCCAATATTTATTCTCCTTTTGATCCCCTACGTAGCCTATAAAAGCACTACATGGTCTTCACTTTTCACAACCTAAGTTACGCCAATAATAAAGTTCGAAGAGTGAAGAGGATCCATAGAGTTCGATAGCTCGTCGCCCACCCGACGTTCGAACGGAGTGCAAGAAATACGCGGGAAGATCACGAGGTCATCATCGATTTCGTTTCTCCGAACAACGAATCGTAGGTACAATTCTCAACTAACTTGATTATTGTTCGATTTTGATTTATCGAGAATACCGTAGGACGAAGATCCGAGATATGAAACCATGAACGGGGGACGATCGCGTGGTGGTGGCGAAGCCACCGGACCACGGGCGATCGCCCGGGCTAGGGTTTCGCGGGGCGGAGAAGGCGACCCTCGGCTGGGCCGAGGGCGCGCGGTCGATCACGATGATCGACCGCTGGGGCGCGGGCTGGTGCCGCACCCCACCCCACCTCGACGGTGGGGACCTCCTGGTGGCGGCGGGTCGCCGGACCCGCCGCGGGGGCTGCTGGGCAGCCCCACCCCGATCGCGCTTGGCGCGATCCTCTCGATCGTGCGAACCCCGACTCGCGGGGGTTCGGGTGGGGGCGGATTGCGCGCCTTCGGGCGCGTGGTCTCCAAAGCCCGGACTCCGGCGGATGAGTCGGCGTTCGTGTGATTTCCGGTGAAGGGTTCGTTTGGGTTATCGGTTCCGCAATTTTGATAACCCGGGATAGCGAATTCCAACAAAAATTATAGATTGAAATTATTTTTAGTTTATTTTATTTTAATTTATTTTGAAACGAACTGAACTATGAACTGAACTGAAGCGATCTGAACTGAACTGGACTGAAATTAAGTCCAAAAGAACAGGTCCATAGTCTATCATTATTAAATTTATAAATAATACATACAATAATGTTAATTAATGTTATATTTTTTATTTTTTAAAACGTAAATAATATATGTGATCATATCATTAAAATTAAAAAATATATATATATATATATAATTTATAAAGAGGGGATAAAATATCATAACATGGTATAATTCTACAAATTATACATATTTTTTTCGAAATAAAAACTAAGAAAAATATTATGATTATTATTGTTTTACAAAAATATAAGGTGTAAAAATAAAATTTTAAATAAAAAATATGTAGATAAAAATGTGAATAAATCATATTTTAAAGAGAAAAATTGTAACATTTGTTTATAACATGTACAGTAAAACCTCTAAAAAAGAATACTTTATTAAAGAATAAACTGTCTTTAGGAATAAAAATTCATGTTCCCAACTTGTGACGAGTTATAATTTAGAATAAACTCCATACTGTCATAATTCATATTTTTCCAAGTCCCAACATAAAGAAATACACCTCCATTTAGTAATAAATCATAATAATTATATATAATTCTACAATAGATTTAAGTTATTTAAAATACTTGTTCAAGGTTGATTGTGACAATGATTTAATCTTTTGTGTTGTAACCTTATCCTTCAACTTGCGTGTGCGCATTAGCTTGTCCACATGACCACTTTCTTGTTGAACCCAAAACATTTTAACTTGTCGAGTAAGCTTAAAGCTTCTTCACATAAAATTTTTTGTACTTCTATGCTACCGAGCTTCTTCACATGACTTTTGAGTATTGTCTTTTCATATTACGTGAGTAAATTAGTTCAATTAAGTTCAACATATTACATATACTGTATCTACTAATTATACCATTATATAATATACATGCATTAAAAAAAATCTTATACTAACTCTATTTAGGAATAACTCCTATTTAGAAATATTTTGTTGTGGTCAAAAGGATATGACTATATAGAGATTTTATTGTATATTAAAGTTTTCATATTTCTTTTAACAAAAAACATACCTTCCATTCCAAAGCCAAACTAATATTTGTTTAGCCCACCCAGAATTTTTTTTCTGGATCCGCCCTTGTATATATTCCAGCTGAAATGGCCTGGCCTGGACCTCATGTTAATCTTCAACTGAAATATTACACTTTGTGCAATTATATTTAATTGTTGTTGCGGACACATATATAGGCGAGGACGGAGAGACTCCTCGACGAGGGCCGTGATTAAAATGAATGCGCGTTTGCCTCCGATCTTCGTACCAAGAAGGTGGGAGTCGGGAAATAGCTTATGTAGACTTTCACCTTCCAGTATCAGGAACTCAACCACCACCAACAACAGTTCAAGATACAGGAGTACGCACACCAGGAGTCTCCCCTTTGGGCCGAATGCTAGGGCGCCTATGTCTGGATAAGTCCGGATGACTGCCGGATCAATGTCCATCATCCTTTTGAGAATAAGACTCCATTTTATTTTACTGTATTAATTATTTGGTTCTACTATATATATTATAGCGGATGTTTTACACGAATACATGTACACAAATACATAATACACACTCAGATGCCTCTCAGGATATCTTGTAGCGATGTATATGTCCCGGTTGCTCCAATATAGATCGGCCAAATAGGAGATGAACGTTGATAAGTATATACTCGATCCAACTGAAATAGCCTAGACCTCATGTTAATTATATTTAATTTTGCACGAAATTCGCACTTATGGTGCAATTATATATATAGTATATGATTAGTTATTTTTTTAGCCTGCTTTCAATTAAATATGATTTGTGTTAATAATGAAAAAAATTACTTATAAAAATTTTTAAACAATCAAAATGATGTGCAACTACATTTTTTTATATGAACCCTAAATTCTAAAACAAAATAATTAATATATATTCTTGAGTTTTATATTGTTTGAATCAAATATGATTTTTGTTGGTGATGCATAAATTTATTTATAAATAATTTTTAAACAATGAAAGATTTGTAGCTACATTTGGTCACATGAATTTGCACGATGTTGCTACTCATGATTAATAAATAATTAATGGCATGAAATTAAATTAAATAATAGTTTGTGCATTAATTAATATTATATATATATATTTCGAATCGAATTATTTATATAATATTAGAATCGAATAACACATAATTTATATTTGTATTCATAAATATTTGAATATAAAAAAAAATTCTTATTCATATTTGTATTCATTTTTCGAATACAAACCATCAAAAATCGAATCGAATCAATAAAAAAAATTTGATTGATTTTTAAACATTAACCATTAAAGTGATTTTAAAATATACAAACTTATAATAAGTAATAACTATATTATTAAATGTTGTTTTTGTAATATCACACCCATATATACATACATGAAACAAATCATCAACGTAAGTCATGATTAAAATGAATTTAATATAATTATATAAAAGTGCACACATAATTATAATAAATTTTATATTATTAAATAAAAGTGCACAACATCTACTTCTTGGATGATGTATGCATCTAACCTCTCTACAATCAATATATTATCTGGTATATATAATGTCCACAATTAGAATCTACGTAATTAACAATATATAAGTCATAAAACAACACAATCATATTTATAAACCTCTCACGATATCTTGAATGGAAGTATATGTCCCTGTGGCTCCAATATATAGTCCAAATAAGAGAAGTACGAGGATGAAAACGAACAACTTATACCCAAAATCGAGCCGATAAAGGACATTACGTACTCGAAAAACGGCACAACAAGAGCCCACCACCACAGTGGCAATCACTATAGAAGTCCGCACGAGAACTCTAGCTAAACGGCCTGTAACCGTGTTGGGTGAGGGGGTCTCTTCAATAGCAGTCGCGATGGGATCGATCATCAAGGGATACTTACTCATCGGGTTGACTATCGTCGTGTAAATGGCGATTTCGATTTTTGGGTTGAAAAAACTGGACTCATATCGCTAGTTATTATTTTGGACGTTAGGATGAAGTATAACAATAAAGTAATGAGTGTATATATATATATATATATATATATATATATATATATATATATATATATATATATATATATCGTGCTTCTCCTCTTTGGACTATAAATCCTTTGGGCAGGAGTACTTTCTTTTCATCGTCGTGCTTCTCCTCTTTGGACTATATACGGAGCAACGGGGACGTATACTGCTGCTTTATGACTAAATTATGATGATAATTTGTTTGATGTATAATGTATAATTATAGATGTGGAGGTGTAATATATGTATTTGTGTGTGTATATAATATATACGAACGACGTCTGACAGGGACTACGAAGCTTGAATGGCCTTGTCAATACATTTAGGCCGTTCAAGATGCTTCGAAGAAGTCTATGTGACTATGTTAACATTTTACATAAAAAAAGCACTGATCATACTGCTATTTATAATATAGACTACGACTACTAAGATACGTACCTATTATTAATTACTCCGTACCTCTGATCAATGAGAAAAAAGAAAGATGCACATGATGAGTTTCTGAACTGAGTACCTACTCCAAGAACAACTAAACAGCATGACCCCATGCAAAAAATCATGAGCACGCCTAACTTCATCAGAATCGCGGGGCATCGATTTAACATGCATCATCGTCCATCGATTTTCCCTTTTGTATGCAGAAATAACAATACACATGAGTACATGACTTTCTTGCCTATGCATCTACCAAAAAACGAAAATGCATACTATTTGTCTGAGACAATAATCTCAGCCCGTTTCTCAATCTTTGGCCCATTTAATCTCGAGTTCAGAACCCTTGGGCCCAACTCCTTCTTACCATTTTCAAGAGAAGCTTATTTTTTGGCCCAACCCATTTAACTCAGGCTAACTCTACCCAATTATTTTTCAATGCTATACAAATTTGTTAACTTCAATTATTTTTAATTCTTAACCAATAACCAAATAATTAGTAAAAAAATTGGTAAAAATTAAAATTATATCAATTAATTAACAAAAATAAATATACAAATTATTTCATATAATTAAATGTTGGATATTTGAAATTAATTATACGGAGTAATCAAAAAAAGGCTAGTGAATGCCAAAAAAAAAGAAAAGGAAAATGCGAGTACCGAATTCGAATCGAACCGCATCCGCTCAAATCGGGTTTCCAACCGCAGTCACTTCAAAACCCTAAATCCCTCTATCGTATAAAATCCCCCATTTCTAAACCCTAATCTCCCACGCCTCACAAAAACCAGCAGCAGCAGCCATGGCACAAGACCTCGTCCTCCGCGGCACCATGCGCGCCCACACCGACTGGGTCACCGCCATCGCCACCCCAATCGACAACTCCGACATCATCGTCACCGCCTCCCGCGACAAGTCCCTCATCCTCTGGAACCTCACCAAGGAGGAAAAGACCTGCGGCGTCGCCCGCCGCCGCCTCACCGGCCACTCCCACTTCGTCCAGGACGTCGCACTCTCCTCCGACGGACAGTTCGCTCTCTCCGGCTCCTGGGACGGCGAGCTCCGCCTCTGGGACCTCCAGACCGGCTCCACCGCCCGTCGCTTCGTCGGACACACCAAGGACGTTCTCTCCGTCGCCTTCTCCGCCGACAACCGCCAGATCGTCTCCGCTTCCCGCGACAGGACCATCAGGCTCTGGAACACTCTCGGCGAGTGCAAGTACACGATCCAGGATCAGGATGCGCACTCCGACTGGATCTCGTCCGTTCGATTCTCCCCCAACAACCTCCAACCAACCATCGTTTCCGGATCCTGGGATCGGACCGTGAAGGTCTGGAATTTGAGCAACTGCAAGCTGAAGTCGACGCTTCACGGGCATGCCGGATACGTGAACACGGTGGCCGTGTCGCCCGATGGATCCCTGTGCGCCAGCGGCGGAAAGGACGGCGTCATTCTGCTTTGGGATCTTTCAGAAGGAAAGAATCTGTACTCTCTCGATGCCGGCGCTATTGTCAATGCTCTTTGCTTCAGCCCGAATAGGTACTGGCTTTGTGCGGCGACGGAAGCCAGCATTAAGATCTGGGATCTGGAGAGCAAGAGTGTTGTTGTGGATCTCAAGGTCGACCTGAAGCATGAGAACGAGATATCGGAAGGCGCTGACCAAACCGCTGCTAGCAAAAACAAGGTAATTCCATTTCTTTTTAATTGTTTTCGTTATTCAGGATAATGTTTTTAATATAATCTGATAAAATTAAGCTGTTGTCATTTATGTGTTCATGCTTCTGTGGAATATTATCATTTAGTTTGTCTAAAACAGTATTTGTCAATAAATCCACCACAGTACACTTGCCGTGACTATGTTTTTGTAATGTTTTTGTAATGGGGCCGATTGTGCTTTTCTAATTGTATTGAATTTGTTAGATAAACTAACTTCTGTTATTGAAAGAGTGTATATTGATCTTTTTAGTCACATTTCTTCATCTAGTTTAAAATTTAAATGGATTGTCAAATTGTATTGAATTTGTTAGATAAACTAACTATTGACACAGACAAAGATGAAGGCCGATGTTGTGTATCTTTCTTAGAAATAAGCCACGTTTTTTTGATGGATTTAAAAAAAATCCATCTGTGCTGTGGTAACTTTCTGCTGTCAGTATTTGTTCGATAAAAAAAATATTATTTACCTTGTGTTCCGGGAATAGATTGATTCATATTTTTTGTATCAATTGAAATGGTTTGTCCATTTTGTTCATATGGGTTTTTTGGTTGCATTGCTTTATAGTTTTGTCTATAATTTGTTTTAGTTGCATTGATTCATTTTGGTTAAATGTGTCAAGTTGTATTGAATTTGTTTGATAAACTAACTCTTAATTCCGAAAGAAGACTGACGTTGTAATGTTGAATATTTTGCTGCCTAATTCAGAATCGAAAATTTCTTTTTTTTTTTTTGTTTTTTGTAACTTTTCTGATGTCTTTTATTTTTTGATAAAATGTAGTTGACAATGTGTTGCTCTAATAGATAGATTGATATTGTGGTATCTGTTAAAATGATTTTTCTGTTTTGTTTGAATTTGACTCAAGTTTACGAATTGTTTGTTTGTTGCTACAGGTGATCTACTGTACCAGCCTCAACTGGAGTGCCGATGGGAGCACCCTTTTCAGTGGTTATACAGATGGTGTTGTCCGAGTTTGGGGCGTACGTTACTAAGAATGTCAATTGAGACAGCAGAGTGCTATTTTTATTTGCAGTAATTTTATGCTACTATCAGTTTTTTTTTTATTTAAATATTTTGACCATCCTGTTTTTATCGGTTTTAAGGGTTAGACATTTGAATCTTGATAATTTTTGTTGAAGTTGAAATCTTTTTCTTGCTTGTGCTAGATCTAGGGGTGTAAACGAATCGAATCGAGTCGAATATCTAGCTATTCGATTCGTATTCGTACGCATATTCAAGTACTTATATTCGTATTCGTATTCATTCGAATATTAAATTTCGATTCGTATTCGTCGAATAGTCGAATATTTGTTCGAATATTAGAATACCCCTCACCTAGAGTATTGGTCACATTTTCTTTATAATTCGTAAAAAAAATGATCATTAATTTGGAAAAAAGAAAATATATGTTAAAAAATCCAAAAATTAATTAAAATATAAAATAAACAATATATATATTGTGTTATTTTATCATAAAAACATTAAAATTTTCAATTATAATAAAAAAATATAATTAATTGTAAAAACAAAATGTAAAAAATATTATATCATTATATTATATTATTTTACATTAAAAATAAAAAAAATAAAAAATATTTATTAAAAATTATATATATATATATATATATATATATATATATATATATATATATATATATAAATATTCGAATCGAACTATTCGTATAATATTCGAATCGAATAATACATTATTCATATTCGTATTCGTAAATATTAGAATACAAAAAAATATTTGTATTCGTATTCATATTCGTTTTTTCGAATACGAATCATCAAAAATCGAATCGAATCACGAATCAAGTCAAAAAAGTTCGATTCGTTTACATCCCTAGCTAGATCCCACTATGTGAATTTGCAAGTTTTGTTGTTCTCACCCTTGAGAGTTCTGCAGACCTATAATATTGAATTTTGTTGGTTTAGAAATCGAAATGAATTTCGGAACAATAGTGAAGGAATCTGACAATCGAAGGTAATCATAGTTCCATAGCCAAACCCCACGTCGATCAAACGACATAATGATTAATGATCGATGAAATTTAAACTTTTTTCAGAAAATGCACCACACTCACCGATGGAGGGTTGTACATGTTTATGGCCACATTGTTATACTATGTTCATCCACAACCTACCACACCTCAATATTTTAATAAAAAAAATCATTTCACCTTCATTCACATTCTCCACCTAAAATTTTTCATTTTTTCACTTTATCAACATCCTATAACTCAATTTAATTTCTCATTTATTTTTATTATTAAATAATTATTTAGTATTTTTATATTAATAATGTATTAAATTTTTTATTAATGTAAATATAATTATGAGTGAAACAATAAGAATATTGGTTTCTATTTTTAGAGAAAAAAATTTAAAAACATTTTATATAATTATATTTGAATATTTTGTATTTATTATATATTTTAAATAAAATTATTTATTAGACCAATCATATGAGAGCACGTGGATCAAAAAGCAAAAGAAAATTTCACTCTCAAAGCCAGATCAAGAGATTATTTTCATATTTATTTATTTTTTTCTATTTTATTTATCTTCAAAGGCATTACACCCTTCCGATAAACATGGTGTTAGCAACCAAAACTCTTTGGTGTTATTTAAGTCTCACTCACTACCTAGTTACCTCTCTTATAATTACAACTCTTATTTTGGGCTTAATTTCAACCTATTTCATTGTAATTCAGACTCGTTCAACTCCATTAAATTATTTCAAAATAAATAAAAATAAATTAAATAAAAAATAATTAGAATAAAAAAATTACTCGATTAAATTATTTCAAAATAAATAAAAATAAATTAAATAAAAAATAATTAGAATTAATTTCAGTATACAATTTAATTAACTATAGTTAATGTAGTTGGATAAAATAAAGATAATGAAGTATATTTTAAAGTTAAATTAATTATTTTGGAAAAGGTTAATTTAATTAATTATTTAATTAGTCAGGACTTTTAATTCACATTAATTGTGGTATTAAACATTTCATAAGGTGCAACCGTGCAACATGGAGTATGGATTAGGGAGTGTAATTTCAACAATATTAATTTATGATTTGTTTGTTTATTAGATTAAAAACAAACCAAACAAAATATATATACTCCTGAATTTGTGAGCATTAATTTATTTGTGCTTTTCAAGAACGTATAATATGATTTGATCGAGTAATTAAATATTTCCAAAATAAAATAAAGTCCCCAGGACCCCAGCTGATGTATTGATCATCAAACAGACTCTTGATTTTATTTATAGGAGAATAGTATAGTAGAAAATAAGATGAGAAAGACGACGTACTTACTGGCAGGGCTTACTTACGTACACGCATTATGCAGATACTATTATTGATCGATACAACGTACATAATATATATGGTAACATTGAAACGTGTATATATATATATATATATATATATATATATATATATATATATATATATATATATATATATATATATATTATATATCATGGCTTCTTGCTCGTGCAAGTGGTGTTGGGATCAAAACTATACGACTGCCGGTCATATTTGGTAACACAAATGCCACTCCAATATACTGCACCATGCCGGAGCCAATAATACATTTTTTTAAAATCTTTTGAAACAGTATACATTTAGTAGCAAAGACAACGTATTTTTTTGGGGTTTTTGGGGGAATTATACGTCCTCATCATCTCATAACAACAGCCTGGTATATTTGAATAATTTTCTTTATCGACCCCGCATTGAATATTTAGATTAGAGAGATTGCACTCCTTATCTATATCGGAAGCGGCCAGTGCCACCTCGCCCATCGCAATCCAAACACATATAACAATAACAACAACAACGCATCCTAGCTACTTTGGAATTCATTTTTTGTTATGCATATATATAATTTTGTTTTAGACGTAGTCTATATTTATAGACAGGGGAGAGAAGAATATCACAGATTAGGCAGATGTGTTCAATTGTCACTCTTATAATTATTACCAATATTTTATGTATGTTTATTGCATGCAGTGGGAGAAATTTCGTATTGAAAAATAAGAAATTCATGATTTCCTTTGAGAAAATAGTTTTGTTGGAGAATATAATCGAACCGCTAAAATAAATATTAAATTGTTAAACTTCTTTGATAGTTCGAGTTTTTAGATAATGCGGTTTGCATCAGATTCGAGTTTTTAGATAATACGGTTTGTATCAGAACGTTAAGCTAATATCGAGGTCATAGTTCGACTTCACCCGTATTAATTATCCATTGATTGAAATCATCGATCCATAAGTACTGAGAGAATTAATGAATATATTCAAACTACTAATATAAAAATTCATTATTTTTCTCTCGTTTCTAGAATGCCTTAAAAGTTTCCTTCTAGAAAAAACGCCTAAAATAGTTTTGCCAGCATATCATACAACAACAACAAAAAAAACGCAAAAGAAATTCCCGGCATATCATAAAGTTCATGATCTCTACTTTTTCTCGTTCGAAAGGTGGTTCGACTCTGGATGCTTCAGAGAAGAACATAAGAAAGTCGTTGTATCTTTGGGGATATTACGTCTGAAAATCGTAGTATACACGGGACGTATTTGTTTTGCGGATAGCGAAATCGCTTCGACTACCCGCAATCCAGTTCTGACATTCGATCGAAGTTAAAGACATGTTCGTGCTATTTTCTTCTTCTTCATTTCTTTTATTTACGTTTATTGTTTCAGGAAAAGTGTAAAGTTTTCAGTAGTATCGATAACTAGTCCAAAAACGAGCACTATAATAGCTAAATTAACAAACACTATATTTATGGAGAGAGAGAGAGATGAAGAATATCACGGATTAGGCAGATGTCAAACTCTAAATGTTCAATTGTAACGTACTCTTATTATTATTATCAATATTTTAGGTTTATTGAAAAACATATGACGTCACTGATTTGGTGGGAATGAATATTCGTATTGAAAAAATAAAATATTCATGATTTGATTTGAAGATAGTTTATTAAAAATATATATTCTATCTACTAATATAAATGTCAAATTGTTCAACTTCTTTTTACCGTTTATGTTTTTAGATGATACGAATTCTAACATGGTATTATAGCGTTAGGCTAACGTCGTCGAGCTCCTGAGTTCAATTTCACCTAAATTAATTATATACTTGTTGAATCTATTAAAAAAATAGATTGAGAGTATTCAACTCATTAATATAAAAATCAATTATTTATATTTATTTCTTGTTTCTTTCTCGTCTAGAAAGTCTAACATATTTTCAAATTCTCAACTATTTAATCTATTACCCTCTCAGTCCCACAACTGTTTATTTCTTGTTTTTTTCTCATCTATAAACTCAATGTTCAATTGTCACTATTATTATTACCAATATTTTAGGTTTATCGTAGAATATATGACATCATTGATTCCGTGGGAGTGAATATTCGTATTGAAAAATAAGATATTCATGATTTGATTTGATTATAGTTATTGGAGAATATAGTGTACACATTGTTCAACTTATTAATCGGTTTGAACTTCTCTAATCTTTCGAGCTTTAAATGATGTGATTTATCTCTCGTTTCTAGCATGTCTAGAAATTCTCATAATTTTAAACCATAGGGGTAGTTTAGTAATTAATATTTATGATTTTTTTATTGATTTACGGAACTAAATTGAAACCGACTCCTTTTAGTAGACCAAATTGATACCTGACCTCTCTTTTGAGAAATCAACCAAATTATTTTCTCGATGAGTTTGCATTTGAATGAAATAATCCAACGTTCCAAAACAAGTCATAGATTCTTGATTTATAGTCTCTAAAAGGCTGATGATGTCAAAGAATTTAATGTGTAACAATGAGAGTTCCATATATACTTATATCCTGCAAGATAGACGTCCAAGTCCAAGATCTACATATGTACTAGTGTACTACATACGTACACAAACGAACAGTGAAGGAATTTATATCTTAATTAATTAGGAGATTGATAAGCAAGCCTTTATCAGCTCAAATTAATTTAGAGAGAAATTGTTTTTCAAACACTTTTATAAAACATACATTTATTTTGACACCTTCCATAACACTACATTTATTCTATACAAATTGTAAAGGAATTGTCTAACATGCCCTTACCTTTAAAAAAAACAAAACAAATGAATTAAAAAACAAGAAAAGGACAAAAAATATTAAAAAATTCGGTCCCCCCAAAAAATCTTTTTCTCCTCTCGTGATCTCCCACCCAAACACAAAAACCGCCGCCTCTTTTAGAATCAAATACGTGAAAATCCGGCCATCAATTTTGGCGACTCAATGGCAGACAACGATCAACAATAAGATGAGCCACAATTGCCGATTCAAGCTCCGGTAAGTTTGGCCGAAATCTAGTTTTTTAATTTCGAAAAATTGATTTTTTTTCAATAGAGTGTTCAATTTGATGCGTTAATTACTAGGATTTGAGTGTATTTGAGTTCCTTATTGCGTATTAATTGGTTTAGAATTGAAAATTTTGTTAAATTGGTCGTAAAAAATCTGAAAAATCTGGGTTTTTTTGTCTCTGTTCCACGCTACACGGTCTCGCTACACGGTGGCGATTTTAGCGCTCACCGTGTTACCGAGCAGTGGCTGAGATTTTCTCGGTAACATGGTGAGATTTTCTCGGTCACCGTGTACCGGATAACTGATTACACGGTGACCGTGTTATCGACAATTTTTTTTTTTTTTAATTTTGAGTTTTGTTATATAATTGAATGTAATATTTATTTATTTAACTTCTTTTGCAGGTGGGCTTCGACTGGAGAAATTATATTAATAAATTAATTCTACCGCAATTATATTAATCATATTAATAAATTACTTATAGCGCAATTATATTAATCATATTAATAAATTACACTAAACAATTAATTACGTAAACATGAACACATATTTAATTGCGTTAATTTGATAATTAACATAATCACATTATATAATTCAAATCAAATTGATTTTAATTAACAATTAAATTAATCTCTATTAATTTTATTTGTCAATTATAATCTCAGCGCAAATTTGAGAATTAACATAATTACATTAGATAATTCAAATCAAATTAAATTTAATTAACAATTAAATTAATTTATATTAATTTTATTTGTCAATTATAATCCCAGTACTTAGCGCAAATATTTGAGAATTAACATAATTACATTATATAATTCAAATTAAATTAAATTTAATTAACAATTAAATTAATAAATGTAATTAACAATTAAATTAATTTCTATTAATTTTATTTGTCAATTATAATCCCAGTACTTAGCGCAAATAATTAACGCAAACAATTAAAATGTTTTGATTGATTTTGGTGTGTTTTGATTGATTTTGGTGAAAAATGCTTAATAGGTGAATGTTTTGATTGATTTGGATGAAAAACGGGTAAAAAAAACAGTTTCTGTCCTCTGCTACACGGTAGTAACCGGTTACACGGTGGCCACCGTGTAGCTTCCTGAATCCACCGTGTAGCCAAGAACTGCTCGATCAATAAACTAGGCAATTACTCGGTAACACGGTGGTCATCGGTTACACGGTTGCTTACACGGTTGTTACCGTGTAGTTAATAACAAATTTTAAATTTAATTGATTTTAAGTTATTTTTCAATTGTTAACTTGTTTTTTAGTATAAAACATCATTTTAATAATCAAAATAATTCAAAAAACATGATGAACTATTGAATTTGACTAATTAAGTGATTACACATGAACAATTTATTACATATGTGGTAAGATTGTGACAATATTAGTAGAAAGTTTGAAAAACGTTCAACATTCTAAGCATCTCATCTTTGTAGTCATAAATTTGTTGTTTTATAATGTTTATTAGATGTATCTAGTCTTTAAAATGATGTTTCATGTTTAACGTAATAACAAAAATTCTCGAGAAATGTTTCAAATTCATAAAAAACTACTTAAGTTCTAAAGTACACGGTGGCTACACGATGGGCTACACGGCAGAAGAGTCTACACGGTAGGTGTTTATTTACCGAGCAGGTTACACGGTATTTGCCGTTTACACTGTTAAATTAAATACTTCTCAATTAAATTAATCACATTAATTAATTACATTAAAAACATGCGCACATTAATTAATTACACAATTAAAAAACATCCGCACATAATTAATTTGCGTCAAATTTGACAATTAACATAATTCTAATCAACTTTAATTTAATTAAACTTGCGCACAAATTAAAAATTAACATAATTATATTATTTAATTCTAGTTCTTGCACACAAATTGAGAATTAACATAATTGTATTATTTAATTCTAATAAATCTGATTTAATTAAATATTTCCACATAATTACATTATATAATTCAATCAATTCAATTTTAATTAACAATTAAATTAATTCAAATTAATTTTATTTTGTCAATTATAATTACATAAATTAATTCAAATTAATTTTATTTTGTCAATTATAATTACAGTACTTAGCGTAAACAATTAAATCTAAATTTAATCATACACATTATATAATTCCATTTAATTCAATTTTAATTAACAATTAAATTAATTCAAATTAATTTTATTTTGTGAATTATAATCATAGTACTTAGCGTAAACAATTAATGCAAATAATTAAATCTACCAATTAACGCACACAATTAAATCTAAATTCAAAATCATTCAAACACATAAACAAAGGCATAATTAGTCAATTTAAAAAAAAAATTGTAAAAATGGGCTCTGTACACGGTCACTACACGGTCACGTGACCGTGTAGTAAGTCACCGTGTAACCGAGACACTATTCTGTATACGGTGACCGGAAAACACCGTGTAGTGCAAGCACCGTGTAACCGAGCAACCGATTAATCTTCATAACTACACGGTAGTTACACGGTCAGAGATCCACCGTGTAGCTACCGTGTAGTTATGATTTTTAACAGAAAATCGAAAAAAAAATAAAAATTGCCGCTTTTCGACCGACCGTTCGGGCGGTGAACTCGGCTGACCTTCCCACGTATATTCAAACGTGGGGGGATTTTTGTGAGACAGAGTATCAAGTTTTTTTTTTAAATGGGTTTAGCGTTTGAGGTTGAGACGGTAGAGATGCATAAATCTCATCAACCCAAAAAATCTGATTTTTGTTTAAGTGCGGGCCCCAGTCTTTTTTTCAAGAGTTTCAAAGGTTTTTTTTTTGTTTTTGATTTTATTAAAAGGGTGAAAATAAAAGTAAGGGTAAGTTAGACATTTCCATTGTAAATTGTCTAAAATAAATGTAGTTTTTTGAAGTGTGTCGAAATAAATGTACTTTTTATTTTTGTGCATAAAAAGTGGTATTCCCACATTAATTTATATATAGCCTTGATTGATAAGCAAGCCTTTATCAACTCAAATTAATTTATATATAGCCTTGTTAATTACATACCTCTGTTAAAGAACCTTTTGGCTTTGGGATTTTCATATCGTCGCACTTTGATTAGATCTTCATAGAAGAAAGATCGAGTGGATAAATTTTAATTTTTGATAGAATCAAAACGCTATTTTATTTGTTTATTTATATTAGATTAAAAGTAAAAAGTAAAAACAACCAACCAAAATATATATTATGTGAACTGGAAAATATGTATGGGCCACGTACCCCGTGCAGCCGCAGAGCATGTAGAAAGCAGTCGTCACGAGCGTCGCGATGGTAGCACAATTGTCAGGGCTAACGATGGTGCATCGTTCTTGAGCCACTTCAGAGTATCCGAACCTTGTGGAGCTGTATCCAAGTAGTAGCAAATGCAACGTCGGTTTTCGGTAAAGTTCATGGCCCTTAACTCATCACAGCAGCCTGGTTCAATTCCTCAGGGTCTTCACCCGGAAAATACACCACGCATTGATACTAGATGACTAACATTGCACACATCAACTATACGGGCCACCTCGTCAAACTAATTCATGTTGAAAATCCAACTAGTATATGATAAATCATAATCATAAAATAAGTGGAGCTCAAATCATAAAAGATGGGGTGAAGTCGAAAAGAAAAAAAAAAGGTATTAATATAAAGGCTAATTACATCTTGCAATTTCAAGTTTGGCGATTTTTATACTTTTCAATCTCGTCAAAATTTTCTTGTCCATATTACAACTTCATCTTTGATGTGTTTTATAGTTGTATTTAAATTGGTTGTTTTGAATTGGAATTGACTAATGAAAACTCTCTCTCGACTGTGGAAACAGATGGCCCGATCCACGGTGGATCCGATAACCCAACACTTACCATGAATATCATCATCATCATCATGCTGGTGCAATTGAAACTTTGTCAACCTCAATCACATATTCAAGAGTTGCAAATGGAGGAATTTGCAGACCTTCGCCCAAGTCAGCACCTTCTTCACCGAAACCGAGACTGGGTGGAACTATAACTCTCCTCTTCCCACCAGCCTTCATATTTCTCAGCACATACTCAACACCTTCACATATACCTTTACTGTAAGGCCTCGAACCCATCACAAGAGCAAGTGCCCTCTTCCCAAATGTGTCGACAAACACTTGATCATTTCCGCCTTGGACACTGCGGCCCTTCACATTCATCATTTCCGCCTACTCTTAGCTCATAATACCTAAAATTAGTTATCAAAAGTTCAAGGTTACAAAAATCAGAACAAGGAAATACTTATGGGCATGAACAATATGTGACTATGAGCACGTGTTTAGTGATTGAAATCATCTTTTCCGTTTAGTGTTTCATTTGTCACCTCTAATTTTGTGACTTTATCAATATCAAAACATGCCAAGTGTACGTCCAAGAATACTAAACAAAAAACAAAAACAGAGGTAAAGGAGAATGAAGGGAACCCTTTGAAATTACTTATATATCTGTGGTAAAGTTCTACAAAAACATATTTAAAAGAATATTAGTAGATCACAAAGCATACATAAACAAAATGCAATGACTTAATTTAATTGAACAACTTGGTTAAGAAGAATGATCCAGTCATCCACAACAAAAAAATAGCAGGATGTAAATGATGGGAAAAAATAGCACAATTTATGTAGTAATTTAAAGCAATTTGTCAAAAAAAAAAAAACAATATTGTGAATGTTGAAAAATCGAAAAAAAACAAAAGTAAAGCAAAAATGACATACCTGATACTGCAAAAATTAAATAATTGAATTAGAGATACGAAAACTAATAGTACAAAATAGGTAAACAATTTACAAAAAAAAAAAAATTACATACCTATTACGGAGAATATGAAAAATACGAATTAGGCTAACGCAATCTGTCATTTAAGAAAGATTTAATAAAGAGAGAAAAAGTGCATTAATCGATTTAAATAAAACTCAAACAAACATAATCGAGTTGAAATATGAACCCCCAGGCATATGTGTTGCCCCAATAACTGTTGTACAGGGTCAGAAGCGAGAGACATCCACGGTATGAAGGTCTGATTGGCATATGTGCTTAATTAAAACACCCCATTAACACTTAGTCACAAGTTATAGACAAAGAGACATCAGATTTTATTAAAAAATTTACATAAAGGTTACAAAGAAACAAATAAACATGCGTAAAAAACATGACAAATCATAAGAGCTTCAAAGTACTTTGTATGTCCTGAAAGCGTCGATCAAGGGGGGCAGCCTGGAAAAATAATTACGCCATGACCTCGATCAATATAAAAACAGGAAAATGAGTGGGTTAGTGTAAAGAGAGAAAAGCTATATATTATAAATAGAATAAAGGGAAAAACAATATCAATCAGTTGTTTGCCTCTATATATATATATATATATATATATATATATATATATATATAGTTTTTTAGATGATCGAGTGCTATGACAGATCTAATTTGCATTTCAGGTCCTTTATCAATGCATTTCTGCAGCATAAGGCATACATACAACCACCTCTCTTTCACGGCCAATCTATATAACAATATAGAATAACAAACATTGGAGGATAATAACTAAAGAAAGAATAACTATTTTTTAACTTTTTGTACTCAACTATATTATTAATAAACTATCCCACATCATACGGCACATTTCACCATCCATAATGTTGGATCTCTAATAGACGGAACGACGATAAAAAAAGGGTTGGACTTTATGTCCTCCAAAAGCCAAAATACGGACTTTTTACCAAGAACCCCTTAATAATGCAAACTGCACTACACTAAATTAAAAATTCTACATGTATATGAACCTCAAAACTATATACATCAGACCAAAGGTATCGTAGCTAACTAAAGTACTACAAAATTACTCAGCTTGCCTATAGGTAGCTAACTTACAGTTTTAATAGTTTCCACATGTGGTCCTTGCCATTTCACAACCACATTGGGGTTGCCTTAAAGAACCTTTTTGGCTTTTGAGGTTTTCATATTAATGACACACTTTGATTAGATCAGATTCAGATCTTCATTGAATTGAATTGAGATCAGAAAGACTTTCAACTTTTATTAATATTAATGTCCTAAATTTAATTAATTATTTGAAACTAAATTTAATTTATGTGTTTGTTTGTTGGATTAAAAATAACCAAACAAAAATATACTATACCCATCTGTGAGCGTTAATTATATTTATTCGCGCGTGCTTTTACGAAGAATCGAAGGTACCTGTTATATATGATTTGATCAAGTCTGAATTTGTAGAATACTGAGTAATTAAATATTTCCAAAATCAAAAGGTAATACTACTATATTGAAACAGACACACTTTTATTAGCAGAATATATATACGTAGTAGAAAATAATTAAGATAAGAAAGACTTACTGGCCGGCAGGCTTACATTAAACGCATGACGCACGCATGTAATAATATATCGATCGGACGTACATAATATATATAGTACAGTATATATATGGTGACATTGATCATATGGTCGTGCAGTTGGAGGAATTAAATTTATACGAATTGTCAAATCTGAAAGCACATTCGTCGGCCAATGATGGTGCAACGTTCTGGAGCCAATTCCTACGCGAACTATCTGTTTCTGTATCGAGGTAGTCGCAAAGACAACGACGTTGGTTATTTGAGGAAGCATTCACTGCCCTTATCTCATCACAGCAGCCTGGAAAAGGATCTTCCAACGGATAAGTATCCACTTGGCATTGATACATTAGATTACTGAGAATGCACTCTGTAAATATACCGGCCACCTCACCTATCGCGATCGATATACATATAACAATAACAACAACGCATCCTATTTTGGAATTCATTTTTTGTTACACATATAATTTTGTTTTAGACGTATCTATATTTATAGAGAGAGAAGAAGATCACGGATTAGGCAGATGTCAAACTTCTCGCTGTTCAATTCTCACTCTTAATATTATTAACAATATTTTATTTTATCTTATCGAAAAACGACCTATATAATGTCATTGGTTTTACTATTTTTTAGGCGGATGTCAAACTCACTGTTCAATTCTCATGACACTTATTATTACCAATATTTTACTTTATCTTATCCAAAAACGACATATATGATGTTATTGGTTTTATTTTAGAAGCAACAAGAACACGCTTTTAGAAAAAATAAACAAGAACACAATATTTAAGTGGTTCACTCGGTAACAAATTAATACTTATGCGGTAAATTCCATTTCATTAAATTAATAATCTACTCCGAGAAGTTTACAATAATCAATTTTGTACTTTTGATTTTTTAGCTCATTTAGAAAGTCTCATACAATTTTCAAAATTTAAAACATTTAACTAGTTGCATAAAATAAGTGGGAGTGCAAATCATAAAAGGACACACAATTAAAAAAAAAAGTGAAATAATTTGAATATCTTTTTTATTTTATTTCTTCTTGTTTAATTTCTTTTAACCTCTTTTCCTTAATTCGTATTTGATTTCAACATACTATAATTACACGTTAAAATTGTTTAATTTGACCATGCATGACTTTTTTATTCCCATAAATTGTGTACTAAACATTTTAGGTCCAACATACCTCGGGTGTGGATTAAAGAGTGTTTCAACATTAATTTATGGTTAAAAAAATCCAAATTACCTCTTACATGATTAAAAATAAATTAAATAATATCATTTCAATGTTAATTAAAATTTTCAAAAATCATTCTTGAGAAAATATAAAATTATTGATTTTATATATTCAAGAGTTGCAAATGGAGGACCTTCTTCACCGAAACCGAGACTGGGTGGAACTATAACTCTCCTCTTCCCACCAGCCTTCATATTTGTCAGCACATACTCAACACCTTCACATATACCTTTACTGTAAGGCCTCGAACCCATCACAAGAGCAAGTGCCCTCTTCCCAAATGTGTCGACAAACTGTTAGGGTTCAACGTCGGCGACTAATGCTTCGAGGCACCTGCAAACATAAAACACCAAGTACAGTTAGATCCGTAAATCACCTTAGGCCAGAGCAAGATCCCAGATCACAAACGGTCAACGGATCTTTACAGATCCAGCCCGTGAGAGGATCTGGGCTTGAATAGAGACTAAGGTACAGTGAGCAGCAAGAACAGCAAATAAACAAAGTATATATATATAGATCTGAAAGATAGAGATAAAGATAGATATGGATCTCGGCTCAGGACTGTAGATCCATCATCGTAGCTATGACCGGTGGCGGTGGTGAACAGGCAGATCAGTCAGGCTACCTCCCTCAGCCCAGGAGCACAGAAGCTCCGGTCACTCAAACACTCCGCCTCACAAAGAGGTCAATCAGCCGAGTCCAAGGCTTCACTGGTCGTCTCCAGCACACGAGCTCACTAGGAGGTCGCCGGAGACGAAGGGGGAAGCGGCGGAGACGGTGAACGGAGAACACACAGGAATCGCACACACTCGTAGGTGAGAATCGCACACAGTGAACTAGGGTTTGAGTATTAGGCTGAGTGAGTAAATGAGAGGGGTGAGGTTTATTATATCATAGGCTATCAAGGGTCCAGATGCAGCCTCACACTTAACCCTAGAGATCGACGGTCAAGAAGAGTCAACGGGTAAGTGGGCTCAGTTTTATATCAGAAACAAAACGAGTGGGCTCATGGACTGGGCTGATATAAATAACCACACTGGGCCTAGCACTCTACTGGGCTGGGCTGCTGCCTATTAAATGGAATGGGCCAACACCCTTAAATTCCAACATTCTCCACCTTGTTGGGCCACCACCACACAGTCATTTACCTGCTACTAGGAACACAATCAAAACACATGTCGAATACAAGTACAGTCTCATCATTGCCGAGCCCCGCTGCCAGAGCAACGGGGACTTTCCCTGCTGCCTAAACAGTCAGGGTGGTTGCCCTGAGCAACCGTCACACTACGGTGACAGCTAACACCCCAAAGGGTGAGAGCCAAAACAAGTTTCTTCTGAAACACCACTGACTCAGGGGGAGTGGCAAAAGCGTGGGCTTTAAGGCTGTTTCTTTATGTAGAAACACCTGTTGCACCCAAGGCAACAAGTAAAACACCTCCACCTGGACTGGCCACACAACAGCAGCACCCAGGGGGTCCCACTGGCACAGCATCAGTCCAGAGTGACAAAATTCAGCAGCTGCAAGCAGTGCTTGAATTTTTCAAGGGGCAGGGGCTTAGTCCCCATATCAGCAGGATTGTCATGTGTGGATACCTTCTCAAGCAAAACATCACCATTTTCAACAAGTTCTCGAATGAAATGGAACCTAACATCAATATGTTTAGTTCTATCATGGAACACAGGATTTTTGCAGAGTTGTATACCAGATTGACTATCAGAAAATACAATCACAGAAGCATTTAACATCTTAATCTCAGTTAGCAATCCCTTCAACCACACAGCTTCTTTAAAAGCATCAGTAATAGCAATGTATTCAGATTCAGTGGTAGATAAAGCAACAACATGTTGTAATTGAGATTTCCAGCTAACACATCCATTACACACAGTAAACACATAAGATGTAGATGACTTCCTAGTATCTCTATCATTGGCATAATTAGCATCAACAAATCCACACAAGGACACATCAGCTTTTGACTTACAAAATTTCAACCCCAAAGTTTTAGAACCTGCTAAGTACCTAAGCAACCATTTCATAGCTTCCCAATGAGGTCTACCAGGATTAGACATGTATCTACTCAGGCAACTAACAGCATATGCAATATCAGGCCTAGTGGAAACCATAAGATACATCACAGAACCAACAGCACAAGCATAAGGTACAGAACTCATAGAAGCATATTCAGAATCAGTCTTTGGACATTGGTCCTTAGACAACACAAAATGTCCAGCTAAAGGTACAACAACAATTCTACATCCAACCATAGAAAATCTCTCTAACAATTTCAACACATAGTCAGATTGGTTTAAGTGAATGCAATTATCAGACCTGTTCCTAACTATGTTCATGCCTAGAATCCTTTTAGCATCTCCTAAATCTTTCATATCAAATTTAGAACTCAAATTCTTTTGAACAGATTTCACAGCTTTCAAGCAAGGACTCATAATGAGCATATCATCAACATACAGCACAAGGAACACAGGCACATTCGCATCAAACAGATAGTACAGACATGGATCATAGGAGCTTCTACAGAATTTTAAGGACAACATGAATTCATCAAACTTCCTATTCAACTGTCTAGGTGACTGTTTTAAACCATACAGAGATTTCTTCAGCAGGCACACAAAGTCAGCTTTAGATTTATCAACAAAACCTTCAGGTTGGGACATGTAAATTTTCTCATCAAGTTCACCATGCAAAAAAGCAGTTTTTACATCCATTTGTTTTAATTCCCAGTCAAATTGAGCACATAAGGACAACATAATTCTAACTGTAGTGAATTTAACAACAGGACTAAAAATCTCATTATAATCAACCCCTTCTTTTTGTGAAAACCCTTTTGCTACCAGCCTAGCTTTATATCTGACCTCATTACCTTCAGTTTTCAGTTTGTAAATCCACTTACAATCAACTAAAGAACATTTAGGTGGTTTAGCAACAAGTGACCAAGTGTCATTTTTAATCAAAGAATTCATTTCTTCATGCATTGCAGACAACCACATAGAGGACTTATCAGATTTCATAGCATCAGCAAAAGTTTTAGGTTCACAGTTAGCAACAAGATCATGCATATTGAACACAAAACTACCAAGTTGGAAATCATTAAATCTAGCAGGCAGCCTAGGGTTCCTCCTAGCTCTATCCCTAGTTAACTGATAACTAGTCAGATTTGGATTCACATCAACTATAGTTTCATCTTGTTCATATTGAGCATGCATGGGGGGATTATCATTTGCAGGCAAGTTTGGATTCACAGGATTTGGATTATTAGGGTTTGGATTATCAGACAAGACAGGTTCAACAGGCAGATTCATATCATTCAGATTAGCAGAATCATCAGGCAAGTTTTCAGGCACATGTTCAGTAGAGGAATCAACAGCAGAATCAACACCTAAGGGACCTACAGAGGGAGTAGACTCCACCTCACCAGAGGTACCAACAACCTTAGGGTTACTAACATTCAAGCAAGGCATTTCATTCTCATTAAACACCACATCTCTACTAACAATAGTCCTAAAACCAGGTTCACTTCTGAGCCACAGCCTGTAGCCTTTAGTGCCCTCAGGATATCCAAGGAAAACACCTTTCCTAGACCTAGGTTCAAGTTTATCAACAGATTGATGCACATAGGCAGCACAGCCAAACACTTTCAAATTATCCAAACTCACATTCTTACCACAGAAAACAGACTCAGGACACTTCCCTTTTAAGGGCACACTAGGTGACCTATTGATCAAGTAAGCAGCAGTCAAAACACCTTCACCCCAGAACCTCTTGCTGAGGCCTGAGGATGTCAACAAACACCTAACCTTATCAAGTAGTGTTCTATTCATCCTCTCAGCAACTCCATTTTGCTGGGGGGTGTAGGGCACAGTCCTATGTCTCCTAATACCAAATTGGGCACACAAGTTGTTCATTTCAGCATTGTAAAATTCAAGTCCATTATCTGTCCTAAGAGTTTTAATCTTATTACCAGTTTGATTTTCAACCAAAGTTTTAAAATCACAGAATTTAGCAAACACATCAGACTTGTTTTTCATCAAGAACACCCAAGTTTTTCTGGAGTAATCATCAATAACAGAAAGAAAGTACTTATTACCACCTTGAGTGGGTTCAGGGGCAGGGCCCCAACAGTCAGCATGCAGGTATTCAAGCACAGCAGAAGATTTGGGCACATTTGGGGGAGGGTTCACAGGAAAACTAACTCTAGTTTGCTTTCCTAACACACATGTTTCACAGAATGGCAAGCAAGACATTTTATCATTACCAAAGTAACCATCAGCTTTCAGAAACTCCATGCCTTTTCTACTTACATGCCCTAACCTCTTATGCCAAAGCTCAGAGGTACTATCATGCACAACATGAGCAGATTCTTTCAAATAAGGATATGCATTGCAGATGTACAGATTATGGCATTTAGCAGCTTTACACATAATGATTGAACCCTTCACAATAGTCATGAAACCATTACCCCACTTTCCAGAAATTCCCTCAGATTCTAATGCAGCACAGGAAATCAGATTTTGGCATAAATCAGGTACATGTCTAACATTCCTAAGAGTGTGCAAGTATCCAGTATCAAATTTAACACATATATCCCCAATTCCCTCTACCATGCATCTCTTATCATTAGCCATAGACACAGAAGTATTATGCAGCTTTTTATATGAAGTGAATAGATGCAGATGAGGAGTCATATGATATGTGCAGCCAGAATCAATCAACCATTTATTTTCATCAAATAAAGCATGTGCAGCATTTACATCAGGAAACTCAGAATTTTCAGAAAGCATGTAAACCATACCAGCATGATCATGTTCAGCAGCAACATTAGCCTGGTCACCATTGACCTTTTTGGGCTTGGGAAAGTCCTTTATGAAGTGTCCCAGCTCACCACAATTATAGCACTTCTTTCCTTTAGGTCTGGACTTTGACCTTGACTTACCCCTCCCCTTTTTCTTATCATTGTTTTGATTACCATTACCTTTGTGGTTCTGGTTACCATGATTCCTAGACTTAGGCCTCCCTCTAACTTGATTAACTTCAGACACCCTATGGCCTCTATTAGACCTTAAGTCTAGCTCTTTACTTTTAAGCCCATTAATCACAGTTTCTAAGGTCACAGAATCCCTACCATACTTAATAGCAGACTTCACATCAGAATAGGAATCAGGAATGACATTCAATAGCACAATAGGGGTATAATCATCAATGTGTCTATCACCAGTCAATTTAATATCTTGAATAAGTTTTGTAAAAGCATCAATGTTATCAGATATATCTTTACTCATATCCAGTTTGAATCTGAAATTTTTTTCAAGTAAGAACAGTTTGCTATTTAGAGAGGTTTCAGTATAAAGTTCATGCAATTTTTCCCACAATTCTTTAGCAGATTCAAGTTCACCAACTTTCCTCAAAACAGATTCAGACAGACACAGGATTATAGCAGAATGGGCAAGTTCATTTGTTTCAAATTTAACTTCATCAGAGTCATCAGGAGAATAACCTCCACTGATTGCTTTGTAAACCTTTTGTTGGATCAAAATCCCTTTCATCTTTTGTTTCCAAATAGAAAAATCCCCTTTTCCATCAAATGGTGCCAAGTTAAAGCCAGACATTTTGAAAACAGATTTTGATGACTCAGTTTTTGGAAAAACAGTTTGAAAGCAATAGGTTTAAGCAATATCAGAGAACCACACAGAGCAGTTGACAGAAGATAGTGAGCACCACAGCAGGTAAACACACACACACTTCTAACCTTCTCACCAAAGTGAGAGAAAAGATCCTAAACGCCCTACTTCCTATTGAGTAACTCAGAGCCTATGTTGAGTAGGTAAGCTACCCAGACAAGTGTGCAGCCCCAGTCCCTTGCAAGGTGCCGGATACCTCAAGGGTCTCCAGCCAGGAAGGGTCAGCCACCGGGGGTCACCACCAGGAGCTTACACTGGCACTCAACTAACTCCAGATAAGGTAAGTTACTATAGGTTTCAGGTTTCACACAAAAGGAAACCCTAAATCTAAACACACACAGTTCAGACAACAGTGGATTCAAGTAGGTTTAGGCAACAACACAGTAACACAAAAGTCACAGAAACAAAGTGTTCATCATATTTTCACAAGTTTAATTTTCAAAACACAAGATTTCAGAAAACAACTTTTCCAGAAAATAACTTTGAACAAGGTTTTAGAAAGAACAGATCTTCAACACACCATTTAAACACACGACCACCAGGCGGGCCACACTATCACGTTAGACCACCAGGCGGGTCGGACCATCACAGAAAAGCCTCCAGGCGGGCCGACCATAGCAGAAAAGAGAGAGATCAGAGACTTACTTTGCAGGGTGTTCGCAAGGGACCCCTTTTGCAGTTCACGTTTCGCGTTTCACAGGCGATCCGGGTACCAACCTTACACAACCAAGGGGGTGATCAAATCCCAATTTACAATGGCCGGGGGTACCTAATTCGGATCTGCTACCTGGGCCTCCTACCGAGCAGTGCCGAGCAACGAACGACCCTCCTTGATTTGCAGATCTGGAGCCCTACGGGGTCAGATCTACAGATCCGGTTGCCGAACTCCGCCGTGGATGCTCTCTGATACCACTGTTAGGGTTCAACGCCGGCGACTAATGCTTCGAGGCACCTGCAAACATAAAACACCAAGTACAGTTAGATCCGTAAATCACCTTAGGCCAGAGCAAGATCCCAGATCACAAACGGTCAACGGATCTTTACAGATCCGGCCCGTGAGAGGATCTGAGCTTGAATAGAGACTAAGGTACAGGGAGCAGCAAGAACAGCAAATAAACAAAGTATATATATATAGATCTGAAAGATAGAGATAAAGATAGATATGGATCTCGGCTCAGGACTGTAGATCCATCATCGTAGCTATGACCGGTGGCGGTGGTGAACAGGCAGATCAGTCAGGCTACCTCCCTCAGCCCAGGAGCACAGAAGCTCCGGTCACTCAAACACTCCGCCTCACAAAGAGGTCAATCAGCCGAGTCCAAGGCTTCACTGGTCGTCTCCAGCACACGAGCTCACTAGGAGGTCGCCGGAGACGAAGGGGGAAGCGGCGGAGACGGTGAACGGAGAACACACAGGAATCGCACACACTCGTAGGTGAGAATCGCACACAGTGAACTAGGGTTTGAGTATTAGGCTGAGTGAGTAAATGAGAGGGGTGAGGTTTATTATATCATAGGCTATCAAGGGTTCAGATGCAGCCTCACACTTAACCCTAGAGATCAACGGTCAAGAAGAGTCAACGGGTAAGTGGGCTCAGTTTTATATCAGAAACAAAACGAGTGGGCTCATGGACTGGGCTGATATAAATAACCACACTGGGCCTAGCACTCTACTGGGCTGGGCTGCTGCCTATTAAATGGAATGGGCCAACACCCTTAAATTTCAACACAAACACTTGATCATTTCCGCCTTGGACACTGCGGCCCTTCACATTCATCATTTCCGCCTACTCTTAGCTCATAATACCTAAAATTAGTTATCAAAAGTACAATGTTGCAAAAATCAGAACAAGGAAATACTTATGGGCATGAACAATATGTGACTATGAGCAAGGAAATACTTATAGGCATGAACAATATGTACATCCGGTAAACTAAAAAAAAAATCAATACCGTACCTTATGCCGTTAGGCAAAACCACTTCCTCTTCCTTTTCAACATCTCTGTAGTTTTCAGAAAAAACTCAAGTCATGCAAGTATGGAAACTTGACATTCTAATCATATATGTATAAATGATCTCATTGATCTGCACATAAAGTCTGGAAAGCTAAAACCAGTCGCACTTTTGATTGTGTAATTCAGTTCTTGGTGACTCAATGATCATAAGTTCGAGCTTTCTTACAGAACTTTTTTCATATTGTATATACATAGGTCTAAACGCAAAATGCCAAATCAAATGTTCAAAATTGTAATACTGCCTTAAGTTCAAGGTAAGCATACAAAATTTGCCATATCAAACCTAAATATCTGTGAGTTGTAGTTCTTATTCTATTGTAGTTCTGTCGAAAAGGATTAAATTGAAATCAAATTCGTGATATTTGGGACTAAATTGAGAAAATGGATGTGTGTGGGACTAAATAGAAAAAAAGCTACTTTTGTGGGACCAATAAATTTTTTTCCTCTTATTTTTAAGTATTTTCTGGAACAAAATGAAATATTGACCCGATGAAAAAACGCACAACTTCAAAACGGCTTATATGACTTAAATTCTTAAGTGTGCAATATAGTTGTAACATTAATTATGTGCATATAATATAATAAATACAAAAAACACTATAGTTTTTTTTTCACATATTAAAATCTTGTTAATAATAAATAATAAATAAAATTTGAAAAAAACTCTATTTTGTTAAAATAGTTTTTTAAAATATTAAAAAAGTATATCAGACCTTAATTTACTATATAAATAAAATAAATTATCAATATAATTAATAAATATATTTAAAATTATAATTTTAATTAATTAGTTTAATTTAAATTATAATTTTAATTAATCAATTGAATTGAATTGATATGTACAAATTCATTTAAATCTGCCTATTAATCAAATTAATAAATTTAATTGAAATTTATTTTTTAATTAATCAATTAAAATAATTTATTTACTTTCAAATTTTTAGTAACTAAAATATTCTTACTAAATTAAATAATAGAAGAAAATTAAACAAAATTGAATTTGATTTTTATTACCAAATTTATATACATCATATCAAATATAATAATAAACACTTTAATCGATAATGTCATGTGTCAAAATTTTATTGATAAAGAGTCCTTTATACACTTGGTGTAACTGTAGTAGCGTCTTCCTAAAATAGGCATGGAAGTACAAATTATAAAAGGACTCTATTGCATGTAATAAAAAAAAAGTAGTAAAATAATTTGAGCATTTGTTTTTTAGACTGTCACAAGCGTACAAAGTTTAATGACGCGTTTACATTATATATGTAACATCTTTAGTCAATTAAATTATTTTATTGTATTATTATTTATAAAACAATTTTTTTAAAGATTCAAATATATTTTTTTTCTTTGCATTTACATTGATTTGTTAATATTTTTTTTCTTTATTATTCAAAATGACACATTTTAATTATTAATCAAATAATAAGTTAAATGGGTTATAACAAACACGGGTTGTAAATAGGTAACACGTTTATGAATAAGTTGAGTTTAATTTTTCGACACGACTCATTGACACCTCTAACCTATATATGTTGGGTAAGCGCGAGGCGAAAAGCTTGCAACATATAGAAAATGCACATACAATTTTATTAGGAGAAAATAGTAGAAAATAAGACAAGTGTAATGAACCAAGGCTGGGAGATCGAAGACGTACATAATTTATTATTCCACATAATTAAAAACAACTTAATAAGGAAACATTGATACGTGTACGCGCTTATGTGATCATACCGTGCATTCGGATGAATCAAATTTAAACAAGTCGTCATTATATATGCGAGCACATTTGTTAGCGAACGATGGTACAAAGCTCGGGATCCATTCCAGAATTCCCGAACCATTTCGAAGTGTATCGAGGTAGTAGCAAAGGCAACGTTGTTTATTTGTACCGTTCTCTGCCCTTATCTCGTCACAGCAGCCTGGTACTTCAGGTTCCGATCGATAGCATTGATACATTAGACCACGGAGATTGCACACGTCAACTATACCGGACACCTCACCGATCGACAACGCCATGATCGATATTACAACAGCAACAATACATCCTACTTTGGAATTCATAGTTTTATATAATTTTGATTTATGTATCTGCCTCTATATTTATAGACAGACAGATATATATAGATAAGAAGATCACACGGATATGATAATGCATTATGCATATACTGTATATAGATGTCAAACTAAACTGTTCAATTTCCACTCTTTATAAGTATTAATATTACCATCCATTGATTCGGAGGGAGTGTGATTCAAAAACAAAAATAAATCTAATTTTTTCCCTTTAAATTAAAATTGTACTTTTATTATATTTTCTTATTTTGCAAACTTTAATCACACTTACTGTATTTTTTAACTTTAAGAATACATTTTTACCTTTTATTTTATTTATGGTAAAAAGCAAAATATAATACTATATTTGTCTTATGTTTTTATGCAATGTTCCTTTTACAAAGGACTGCATAAGAACATGGAATGGAAAAACTACTATTTTCCTTAATTTGCGTACACAAAAAATTGCGTCTGGTCTTTCAAAATGGAGTTAATAAGAAATTCGTGATTTGATTTAGTGATGGTGAAAGTTCATGAACAGCCTCGATCTTTGTAATCGTAAAATAATATATTAGTGTTGTTTGTTGTTTCTCCCGTATTTTTTTTCTTGTTTTGAGTTTTTCACGTAAATTTGGTATTCTTTTTTCGATTCTCGTTTTATCTTGTGTTATATCTTGTCTTATCATTAACAAAGTAATTAATTGAAAAGATCATAATATAAAAATAAATAAATGTGTATTGAGACAATAAAATTATTAAAATACATTCTATTTATTATATGTGCATTGTCTTAAATTATAGTCTAATCAAATATGCATTTCTTTTGTGAGATTAAAAATAAATACTTGGAAGTTCAAATAGCTAGTCAGAAAGACAACAATCAAATAAAAAACTAATTACTAACACTAATTATTTTCAAACAAAATCAAACAAAATCAGTGCGGGACAATTCACGCGCGCGTCCATGGCAAAAGCATAATTTCCTTCAGCGGTTCAGCCGCAATTGCATCCGAAGAAGATAATAATCTTCCGCCCACTTTCCGTCAATGATGACCCAGATCTTGACCAACAGTCACAACTCACAAGGTAGGCGGACGATTATTTTGATTAACATGAATGATGTTTTTTTTATTGTTTAATAATGATAATCATTTTTATAATAAATATCTTTTATATTTAATTAAATTTTATATGCTTTACATCACATGCATATTGTCATATACAAACATATAATTTATGTAGATTAAATTTTATTATCGAACTTTTGTCATATACAAACAGATGGTTTATGTAAATTAAATTTTATTATGAACTTTTGTGAATCGATAAAGCTTGAATCGAAAATAATCAAAGAATATTTATATGAATCTGGATGTTGGAAATATATATTTACGCCGTAAATAGTACAATTATTTCTAAGCAAAATAGAGACAAAAAAATGACATCATTTTTTTTAGATATTTTATATACTCACAAATTATGCGTACAGTTAGAATCCTACTCTTATACACAAAATATAAATTGCAGATGTCAATAAATTAATGACACACTTTGATTAGATCAGATCTTCATTGAATTGAATTGAGATCAGAAAGACTTTCAATTTTTATTAATGTCATAAGAGCTTGGGCGAGCTTATTTAAAAAAGCTTATAATATTTTATATTTTATAAGTTGTTTTAAGAAATGATAAGCTATTATATCTTACTTAATAAATAAGTTGTTAAATCGTTTGAATAAAATACATATATAAATATCTTATTTAATAAATAAGCTGGTAAACAATTTAGATTAAATAGATATATAAACTTATAAGATATTAATTTGTTTGTCAATGTAAATTTTTAAATTTTTAAGATCTTTTTTGAAATGTTTACCAAACAAATTTTAGTTACTTAAACAACTTATAAGCTTATTTTTAAGTTTTTTAAGATCTTTTTTTAAATATTTACCTAACAAATTTTAGGAGCTTATATGCTCTTAAACAGCTTATAATAAGCTGTTAAACAGGAGCTTATAAACTCTTAAACAGCTTATAAGCTTATTTTTAATTTAAGATATTTTTTTAAATATTTACCAAACAAATTTTAAGAACTTCTAAGTTTTTAAACAACTTATATAATAAGCTGTTTTAAGTAGCCATGCTCAAATTTAATTAATTATTTGAAACTCAATTTATCTGTACGTTTGTTGGTTAGATTAAAAATAACCAAACAAAAATATACTCCCGATATCTGAGCGTTAATTTATTCGCGCGTGCTTTTACGAAGAATCGAAGGTACCTCGTACGTGTTATATATGATTTGATTAATTCTGAATTTGTAGATTAATACTGAGTAATTAAATATTTCCAAAATCAAAAGGTAATTATACTGCTATATTGAAACAGACACACTTTTATTAGCAGAACATAGTAGAAAATAATTAAGATAAGAAGGACGTACTGGCCGGTAGGCTTACATTAAACGCATGACGCATGCATGTAATAATATATCGGATCGGATCGGATCGGACGTACATAATATATATAGTATAGAATATGGTAACATTGATCATACGGTCGTGCAGTCGGAAGTATTAAATTTATACGAATTGTCATGATCATGTGCGACAGCACATTTGTCAGCCAATGATGGTGCAACGTCCTTGAGCCAATTCCCACGCGAAATATCTGTTTCTGAGTTATTTGAGGCACCATTTATGTAGTCGCAAAGACAACGTTGGTTATTTGAGGCACCATTCTCCGCTCTTATCTCATCACAGCAGCCTGGAAAAGGATCTTCAAACGGATAACTATCCACTTGGCAATGATACGTTAGATTACTGAGAAAGCACTCTTTAACTATACCGGCCACCTCACCTATCGCGATCGATATACATATAACAATAACAACAACGCATCCTATTTTGGAATTCATTTTTTGTTACACATATAATTTTGTTTTAGACGTATCTATATTTATAGAGAGAGAAGAAGATCACGGATTAGGCAGATGTCAAACTTCTCGCTGTTCAATTCTCACTCTTACTATTATATATTACCAATATTTTATTTTATCTTATTGAAAAACGACCCATATGATATCATTGGTTTTACTATATATTTTTTAGGCGGATGTCAAACTCACTGTTCAATTCTCTTGACTCTTACTTGAATTAACTTTCTTATTCCATGTTTGACATGGTTCAATTTTACCGGGCGCGTCTTAGATAATTGACCAATGTCTTAAATACTGTTTATCTTCAATTAAATTATCCGTCCAATATGGATGATTTAGTTATTCCACTTGAAGAGTACATCAATTTATCAACAAAACCATAAAAAATTCAATAGAAAAACATAAAGAGTGAGCAGATTCAAACTAAAAAAATAATCAACCAATTGATGGGTAGAAATGAGAGGGTTCAAAAATGTTTTTCTTAGACTATGTATCCACAACTTACTACATTTCAACTCTTTAATAAATTATCCATTTCAATCTCTTCCATGTCATTACTTTATTTAACTTTTCAATTTTTTAATTTTTCATACTTTATCCATGTTGTGCCCGATAAAATGGTCACCGACACGTGTCAATAATGAGGTAGCCACGTCATCAGATGTGCAAGTCAGAATTAATCTATGGAAAAAGACCTAGAAAGGCAACCAGCAGAAGACAGAAAAGAGCTTGGACGGGAACGACCGCTCGGTAGTGTCAGACTTATTACACGGGCATATCCGTGGGGGAGGTGTCAGAGTCAACAGGTGGTCAAAAGACATTTGACGGGAGCAGAGGATAAAGTCTTTGTTTAGAGTTAAGTGGGTTTTTAATGCTGGATATTAGTGGAGTTGAGGTCCAATCAGGAGCTGATAAGTGGGCATTAGGTGGCATAATCTAGCCATGCATGGGTTAGTATAAATATAGGGTGTTAAAGGAGAGAAAGGACATGCAAAACCTTGTATTTTAATATGATTTCTAAGTATGAATATATGAATTAAGAGGTGCCTTGAGCATCCATGTTCTACTTATGATTTCTGCATTTTAACTCAAACCCTTTGCTTTCTTACCTATAACATATTTATATTTTGTGTTGTTTATCAAAACCCTCAATTACCAGCAAATACTACCGACAAGTACAAAAACAACCAAAACATTTGGCGCTAGAAGGATCGAGCATCAGGTATTGAAGTTGCAGAAAAGCTCGATTAAAATCAAAAATGGTGAATGAAAATGAAGACACCACGGTGTCAGGTACGTCTGGTACAAGTGGCAGGTGGCGGGCTGTGATGGGTAAGGCTGTGATGGTGGAACCCGAGGTTCCATCTCCACCTAAAAACCCAGAACCTGAAAATAAGGAGCCGCCGCCGCCGCTAACCCAGATTAGCTCTGATGAGCAGAATAGCAAACATGCAGGGGCCGATGAGCCCACAGACAGCCAGGCTGATATACGACGACGTCGACTTCGGTCACAACGTCGGAATCGCCGTCTGCACCCCTATGATCTCGGAGGGCCGTCGACGCCGAAAGGCCCGCCTCCGATTAGATTTGGAAGTCTTGATACTCCACAAAAAATAGATGAAGCAGTTGCAGAACTTATGACGATGAAATACGTCATGACGACTCCTGTGATCCCGGTAAAGGGCACGCATGCAGCCACCGGGGCAAATCTGAATCTAGCTCCCGAGCAAACTGGCCGCATTCCCAGAAAGAATCGCAGAATGCGTCGAGCGTTAGATCTAAACAAAAGAGCCGAATCTATGGCTACTTCTACTGATCCTTATCGACAGGCAAGTAAAAGTGACATGCACGGGCAACGTGTGAACTTTTCACCGGCGAGGGCCCACAGAGCCCCCGGTGCTGATCTTGAACTGGCCGATTTAAGGCAGAAATACTCTGAACTGGAAAGGCGATTGAACGAAAATCAGATTCTCGCCGCCCCGGCAGGTCGTCATAACGATCCCTTGGCTCCCGAGGTTGAACAAGCTCCCATGCAACTGGAAATTCAGCCCATGCAAACCACTTTGTATAACGGCAAAACTGATCCAGAAGCGCATTTGAGCAGATTCAGGACATATATGTCCGGCCGGGGAGCCACAGATGCTACCCGGTGCAAATTGTTCCCACTCACCCTGGGCGATACTCCTCACCAATGGTACGTCAGCTTGCCTGCACATTCTATTAAGTGTTTTGACGACTTGGTACAAAGGTTTGTGTCGTATTTTGCATCCAAAGCTTCCTATATGGAGTATAGTCAGAAGCTGCTTGGAGTCAAACAGGGTGAGAACGAAACTGACGAATCTTATGTGGATCGCGTGGGGGAATTACTGTTGGCGGGCGGAGAAGAGATTCCTGATAGCCTCAAACTCCACACCGTATTGGGAGGTATGAGAAGAAACTCTAAAGTATTTAAATCTGCAATGCTAAACTATCCCCGATCGTATGAGGATTTTAAGAGGAAAGCTGGGGCCCAAGTGGCGTACCAGCGTCTCATTGCTGGTGGGGGACACTCCCCCGAGCAAAAGAGAAAACTTCCCTTTTCCTCCGATCGAAGGCCAAACTATATTGGCAAGAAACCAGGCCCTAGGCCAAGTGATCCACGAGTGGATGAAATCCGTGAGTTGGAAGGAAAACTCACTGCACAGACTGGTCATACACCAGCAGATATTTTGAATATCATGGTCATGCAAAAAACTGATTTGTTGGTAAAACCACCACCAATCTTAACTCCCCCGGACAAATTGGATCCCAACAAATGGTGTGCCTTTCATGAAAAGATTGGTCACAACACCAGCCAGTGTAGGCAACTGGTAAAACTGTTGTGGAAACTTTTTCAGGATGGGAAGCTGTGGCAGTTCTTGCCCAGGCCAGGTGCTGGGGGAAATCCGCAGGGGCCTCCTCCCCGGGAAGTACCCGCACCAGCTCAACCACCGCCTCCTGTAGCTCCAGACCCACCGAGAGTGGGCCAGATCATGATGATCGGCGGTTTGAGGCCAGTGAATGAGGAAAGCCACCGAAAGAGGAAAAGAGACTTCCAGATGTGGGAAGTTTGGTATGAAACTGCCCCGTCAAAAGAAGCAACAATCAGTGAAACGGCGGTGATAACTTTCACCCCGGAAGATCGAGCCGAGACAAAGTTCCCGAAGGATGTGCCTTTAGTGATAAAAGCAAGAATCCTCGGCCTGGACGTGTCTCGCACGCTGGTAGACAATGGCGCGCATCTCAATATTCTGTATAAGAAAACCCTAGATCTGATGGGGAAGCTAGCGCGCTATGTCAACCCGTGCGATATGGTGTTAAAAGGTTTTGGTGACGATGTAGTCATTCCCTACGGAGAAATCATTCTCCCGGTAGAAATGATGGACGCGAAGAACCCAGAAGTCATGATGGTTAGGAATCTTAAGTTTGTAATAGTAGATAAGGTTAGTGGCTATAATGCTTTGTTAGGCAGGCCCTTTCTGGACGCTTTTGAAGCAGTCGCCTCGTCCTATTACTACTGTATCAAGTTTCCAACACCCTCCGGTGCAGTTGGCACCGTTAAGGGGGATCTAGTAATGGCTAAGAAGACTTTGATGTATTTTCGCGATCTTGATAAAACTAAAATCAGAGAAAAAGCTAACATTCCCCAAATCAATTTGGAGGAAAGCGATGTAAAACAAATTCATCACATAAAAGATATCATTAAAATACCCGAGGAAGGAATGAGCTCTCCCGGGAAAAACCCGCGGGGAGAAGTTCTTCAGATCCCCTCGGATGACATGAATAAATCCCCCGAAGAAAAACCCAGTGAGAACTTAGCATCTCCTGGGGAAAAACAGCCTAAACCCAAAGCGAACTTAGAGGATTGGGGCTCACGGGGAGGATATCAACATAAAAAAGCACCCGTTGTGGAAATGGTTGAAACTCTGGACTCTATAATTGTAGATCCAGAGCAAGCTGAAAAGCAAATACTTGTGGGATCTCATATGGAATCAAATACCCGGATCGAGATTATAAATTTCCTTAAAGAGAACATCTCTACTTTCTCATGGTCCAGTGCCGATTTAGGAAAGATAGACCCTAAACATGCCTGCCACCGGTTGAAAATAGATCCCTGCAAGAAACCAATCGCGCAAAAGCGCAGAAAAATGGGCCCCGAGAAGTGCCAGGCACTCGCCGGGGAAGTAGATAAATTAATTGAAAATAAACTGGTCAGGAAAGCTTCGAGTGATGTCACTTGGCTATCCAATGCGGTAATGGTGACAAAAACGGCCGGGGCATGGCGTTTGTGTATAGATTTCACAGACCTAAATAATGCTTGCCCGAAAGACCTTTTTCCCATGCCGCATATCGACCATGTGGTTGATAATTTGACAGGTCATGCGATATTCTCAACACTGGACGCCAAGGCCAGATACCACCAAATTCCAATGCATCCGGATGATGTTGAACATACGGCTTTCTACTCCGAGAAAGGGATCTATTGCTGGGAAAGAATGCCTTTTGGCCTGAAGAATGCTGGGGCCACCTATCAAAGGTTGGTAAATCAAATGTTTTCTGAATTAATTGGTAGAACAATGGAAGTGTACATTGATGATATTATTGTAAAAAGTAAAAACGAATCAGATCATGTCAAAGACCTCGAAGAAGTTTTCAAAATTATGGGGCAATATAATATGAAATTGAACCCCAAGAAATGTAATTTCGGAATCAAGAAAGGGATGATCCTGGGGCATGTGGTTAGCGAGAAAGGCATTGAGCCCAACCCTACCAAAATCCAAGCTATCTTGGACATGCAAGAGCCCCGGGACGTAAAAGGCGTACAACGACTCACGGGTCGCCTCGCCGCCCTGAACAGATACATTTCTTGCCTGGGAGATAAAACTCGACCGTTCTTTGCTTCCATCAAAGGACAGGAATTTCACTGGAAAAAAGAGGCCCAACAAGCTTTTGTACGGATAAAAGAATACTTATCCCATCCGAAAGTAGTTGTGGCACCTAAACCAGGAGAAAAATTGTATTTATACCTGGCCGCCTCAGAGCATGCCATCAGTGCAGTCTTGGCAAGAGCGGAAGGAATCCAACACTTTCCGATTTATTTCGTGAGTCAAGTATTACATGAGGCAGAAATTAAATACACTCCACTGGAGAAATTAACATTTGCTTTAATAGTGTCAATAAGAAAACTCCGGGCGTACTTATTTGAGCACCCCGTCGAAGTTTTGACTACTATGCCTTTAAGGCAAGTATTGCACCGGTCAGATATCTCCGGGAGACTCCTGCGTTGGGCGTTAGAAATTAGTCAATATGACATAACCTTCGCCCCAAGGACAGCAATTAAAGCACAAGCCCTGGCAGATTTTATTGTGGAATTAACTTTCCCTGAGAAATCCCAGAATCAAGCACGCGCCTGGCAGCTGTTCGTAGATGGATCATCTACCACCGCGTGCTCGGGGGCAGGGGTGGTATTACTCAGTCCTGACGGGGACTCAGTAACCCATGCGGTAAAGTTTGAATTCCCCACATCGAACAATGAAGCAGAGTACGAAGCTCTCATTTCTGGGTTGGAATTAGCTATAGCCGTTGGGGCCAGGAAACTCCATGTGTTTATGGACTCTCAGCTAGTAGTAAACCATGTAAGTGGGGACTACGAGGCCAGAGGGGAACAAATGATAAAGTACCTAAAATTGGTATGGGAACTTTGTGGAAAAATCCCTGAAGTTCTAATCGAACAAATCCCACGGGAACACAATTCACAAGCAGACGCCCTGTCAAAGTTAGCATCAGCTGAAGGATCAGCAGACTTCTCAAATATTGTGTTAACAAAATTAATGTCCCCATCAATAGAACAAAGAGAAATGCAAATGCAAATACTCGCTGGGGCCAGAGAAGACTGGCGGATTCCCATTCAACGGTACATAGATACCGGGGAAGTACCAGAAGATAAAACTGAAGCAAAACAACTTCGCTCCCGAGCGGCAAAGTATACTTTAATAGATACACAACTTTACCGAAGAAGTTATTCCCTTCCACTACTGAAATGTGTGTCGAAGGAAGAAGGATTTAAAATCCTGGAAGAAATACACGAGGGTGTGTGTGGAAACCATGCAGGGGGAAGATCCCTAGCACATAAAACCATGGGGCAAGGATTTTACTGGCCAAGCCTGAGAAAGGACGCAGTCGGATACGCACGTAAATGCGTCAAATGCCAGACGCATGGGCCTAACATCTGAATTTCCCCAGAAGCCCTGAAATCCATTTACAGCCCGTGGCCATTTGCTCGGTGGGGTATCGATCTGATCGGACCACTGGCAACCGCACGGGGCGGAGTAAAATATGTTATTGTAGCAGTCGACTATTTTACTAAGTGGGTCGAAGCAGAACCATTGAACAAAATTGATCAACCGCAGGTTATCAAGTTCATATGGAAAAACATTATATGTCGATTTGGTTTGCCTGAGACAATCATCTCCGACAACGGAAAACAATTCGATGGGGCTGAGGTGGAAGAATTCTGTGAGAAATGGAAAATTAGAAGGCTATTCTCTACTTCTTACCACCCCCAAACGAATGGTCAGGTTGAAGCAGTAAATAAAATATTAAAACATACCATCAAATCAAAATTGGAAAGTCGCAAAGGAAAGTGGGCGGATGAACTTCCAGAGGTTCTGTGGTCATATCGTACCACAGCTAGAAATGCCACTGGAGAAACCCCCTACTCTTT
This sequence comes from Euphrasia confusa, assembly GCA_954870475.1. Taxonomy (NCBI): domain Eukaryota; kingdom Viridiplantae; phylum Streptophyta; class Magnoliopsida; order Lamiales; family Orobanchaceae; genus Euphrasia; species Euphrasia confusa. The sequence continues at coordinate 40,396,451 of OX940956.1, read as the reverse complement.
GGCTTTTGGAACGGAAGCAGTAATCCCAGCGGAAATAACGGTGTTATCACACCGGACCGCTCAGGAGATTTCCCCGGAAAATGAACTAACCATCCGGAAAGAGTTGGATCTTCTTGAAGAAAGAAGGTTAGCTTCCGATTCTCTAAATGCTATGAATAAACAAAGAATTGCAAAATTATTCAATTCAAAAGTAAAGGCACGAGAGTTCCAAGAAGGAGACTTGGTGCTGAAGAAAATCTTAGGAACGCACCAGGGAGCACTGGGGCCGAACTGGGAGGGACCGTTTAGAGTAAGCCACTGCCTCCAGAACGGAGCGTACGAGTTAGAGCTTCTCGACGGGACCAAAGATCAGTATCGGTGGAATGCGTTGCACCTAAAGAAATTTTATCATTAAAAGGTTAATCTTTGCTTTTTGTAAAGATATTATTTTTGTAAAAACCTTTTATCACTTTTATAATGTTTCTCAGTATTTATCGAAAATACCTATATGGGTCCTAAAAAGTTATACTTTGTCTAGTACAAAGGAAAAATATTACCCCGGGAAAGAAATAAATTTCCCGGTAAAAATAAGAAATATTGAGTATTCATGAGAGAATACTAAGGTTCGGTAAAGACCCAAAAATCTATAGATTGTGGGGCCGAACACTTCTTTCTGCGTACGGATTCAACAGAGTAAAAGAAACTCAAGAATCGCTCGGGAAGAAGAAATAGGTCCGAAGAAAATCCTAAGAGGTATTCATAAAGAACAAACCACAGGATCGGTCAGTCTTTGTAAAAGGAGAGATGGAGGAGAAAAATGTTACTTAGAATCAGAGAGAATTCCAAGAGGTAACTAAAATCCGAAAATCACTTTTGCAAAGACAAAGAACTCACAAAGACTCCCAACGAAGTTTTAAATAAAAACTCGGGTGTGAGCCGAAAGTTATCTATTTACAAAGAATTACGATTCACCAAACAAGCTAAAACTGACTTGTCAAAATTATAGATAATTATGGTAAAAAGAAACCTGAATAAAACGGTGGAAGGGCCATGAGTAAGACCCAAAGGATAATATCCAAAATAACATACTAAGTTATTACACACCAGCAAAATATAAATACTTGTTCCAGGCAAAAACTGCCTGTATAATCCAAATGCAAAATAAGCAAATATTGTTTTTGGCAATTAAGCCCAAACTGAACAGAAAATAAAGATTAAAATCCCTGAGCTTTTCACACTCAGGGTAGTCATCAAATTTTTGCAGACTCCTGAGCAATTATACTCAGGAGGTAGAACCACCATCACCTGGGGGAGTCGTGAGGGAATCTTTTGGCTTGCCATCAGGCCCGACACCAAGAGTATCCATCTCCTCCCCTTCATCATCAGACTCTTCTACAGGGGCTTTAGCAGGATCACCAGGCATTGAGAGAAGACTGTATGTGGGCCACCATTTCATATCTATGCCGTGGACAACTTCCAGATCCATAAAGGGCTGTGGAACTCTGGAATCCAGAGTACACCCTTGCATGTGAGCTTTGAGAAGTTGTAAACCATAGTCCCTGGCCCCATCATTCTTCTCCTTTGCTGCAGACCTGATGAGATCAGCATAAGCAGTGACATAGAGTAGGTCAGCCAATACCCGGGGATTGTGAGCAGGAGAATCTAACAGGGCTTCAAGCTCTGAGACCCTCCCCATGGATTGTCCAAAGTCATCTTTGGCCTGTTTCAGCTCCCTGGTAATTTTGGCCGCCTCCTCTTTGAGCTCTTTCTTCTCCCTGGTAAAGCTGTCCTGGGCATCCTCAATCTCTTCTTCTTTTTCTTTTATGGTCTTCAAGGCCTCCTGCATCTCAGACTTCAGCTTCCCTACCTCAGCCCGTGCAATATCAGCAGCCTTCTTCCACCTATCCCTGTCCCCTGCAGTGGCAGTGTATGCTGCTTTGAGCTCCTGTACCTGTGCCTCTTGCTTGCTGCTGGTAGTTTTGAGCTTGGACGCTTCAGCTCTGATCTTTTCAGCCATGTTGTGAGCCCCAGAAATGGCAACTGCACTTTGACTGGCCAATTTTAGGGCCAGGGAAAAGGCATGCTCCTCATGGTCCATCATATCATTGAGCTCTGAAGTCCAGCATCTACCAACAGCATCAATAGAGTCACCTACTGGATTGCCCAGGGTAGTAACAGGGTCAATGGGGCCTTTTCCAGAGAAGAAGGGAAGCAGAGCTGAGGGGAGTTTCTCCTGGGAAAACCTACCAAGAAATAAAACTGAAGAGTTAATTGAGTGAACCATGTAAAGTGATAAGTGTGTAAATGAACAAAAACTTACTTGGTGAAAAGTATTTTTTCAACTCCAAAAACAGACTGATTTTTGTCAGCACGAGGGGGGGAATCTGTCACCTCAATAATACCCTCATCAATCTTTTTCCTTTTCTTGTCGCCCTCGAGCTTAACTTGCAAAAGAGTTGATGACCCAGAAGGGGGTAAACCTTGACTTGGAGTAGCATCAGTCATCACCACGTCTGATGGCTGGGAGCTCTCCTTGTACGAATCCACAACATCCATAATCCCCAGAGGATCTGTTTCACCACCCTGAGCCGAAACCGTGTGGGATCTGGTACGGGAAGCCGGAGCGCAAGGTGTGCCGCCCCGAGTTTTTGCAGATCCCCGTCCACCAACACTGGTGGAACTGGTTTTGGCCCTACGAGCCTTAGCGGCCAGGGCTGGGTTTGGGAGTCCCAGGCGATCAAATAGTTTGTTGTCTGCCATCTCGGTAGGTTTCAATTCAAAAACAGTAGAGAAAAACTCTGCACGGGAAAAGTAATACAATTACTCCCGACAAAAATATTATAATTTCCCCGGGAAATATACTCCCAGGAACTAAAATAAATCTATAAAAAAATAGAGGAAAAATACCAAAACAGGGTTGATCCTCAACGAACGGAGGGCAAAACAAGCCTGCTGCGTCACGAATGCTATCGTCGTTCAGATAATCTGAATCTCTTTCTTCGGCCGGAATACACTGTGCCAAAAGATTTGCAGTCTCCAAATCCCACGGGAAGGAGCAGGTCGCCCGCTTAAGCCGCGCACCTACAAAACACCAACGAGTTTAGATCAGTTAAACTGTAAAATATTAAAGTTTTAAATACTTACTTTCTTCCTTAACACCATAAGTAAGGGGGATGGCGATCTCCCCTTCTCGGGTCTGAGTCCTCCACCTCCCCGAAACAAAAAACCATCTATCCCAACAAGTCGGATCTTTCTCCTCAGGCTCTCGAATTTTCAACATATATTTCCTGTGGCGGACGGTATAGTCTCCCAGCGAATTCTTGTTGAAGTTGACTGGACTGAAGAAAAGATGGAACTCATCCCCAGAAATGGGTCGAGAGAGTCCCACTTGCCCCAATACAGTCAAAACTCCATAGATCTGTGCCCATCCATTCGGATGAATCTGATGCGGAGCCAAACCCCACCGGTTCAATAAGCCTGAAACCGAAGGATGCAGGGGAAACCGCAGCCCTTGATCCATTGCGTCGACGCCGATGGCCACCATGCCCGGAGGTGGACAACAGGCGGATTCACCCTCTTCTGGCGCATGCAAATGCACGTTGTAGGGAATCCGCCAATCGTCCCTCCAGTCGGCTAGTTGCGCCGCCGTCACCGTGCTTTCTCGGCCGTGTGCACCCCACTCCTGGTGGTTCGGGTCTGGTTGAACCGCTGTGACGACCCTCTCGACAGGTACGTAAGGGTGGGCCTCCTCCAATTCATCTAAACGGAACGCCGGCAGCGCCGGCGCGGCCTCTTCCATAAATTTTTTGTATTGACGGGCGAGAAGAACTTCTGGTGCTTCAACTTTCGGTCGAACGACTTTGGAGATTTTCGGCATATTGTCGGGTTGGTAAAAAAGGATTTACACAGTAAATAAACAAAGAAAAATTACAGAGAAAGAAAGAAAATTCTTACCTAATTCTGGATCTGAAAGGTCAAAAACTTGGAGTGAATTTCAAAATTCTCAACTCCTATATGTTTATTGATTTCAAAAATCAAATTTCTGCCGTTTTTCCATCCAACGGTGAGGATTGAAGGAAGGGGAGAGATAGCAGTTACCGAGGAAAAACGCACTCAAGTACGTCTCCACTACCCATCAAACCCTAAAAATACTTGGCCAGGATAATGCCACGTGGCAATCATCTCCTGACAAGGTAAGTTGAAGAAGTTACCCTATTTTTCAAATTTATTATTATTTTATTGCGGTTATTAATGGATAAGTATCAGAATACTTATCTCCTCCATATAAATACATAGAATCCTTTAAGGATCGAAACTCTGATTTATTTCACCGGGAAAAATCCCAAGAAAAGAATCCTGGGAGATAAACCCAGGAAAGGTAATCTTACATAAGAAAATGCCAAAAATACTTCTCGAATAGATTTTACGGGGAAAAGAAATCCCAGTTATCTTTTGCAGGAGAATTTTCCAGCTCAGAATTGATAGAGCTATCTTCAGAATCAGTTCCTAGATCAATGATCTCCTCTCCATCCTTTCCAAATACACCAATGCTGAAAGACTTTTGCCCACGCAACTCCAGAAAGATGATTCCGCTCACTGAAACCAACCGACGCTCACAAAACTTACTCCAACCGTCAGTCAGTACCAGCCGCCGACCATCCTTCTCCACTTTCACCGTCCAGATTCTTTTAAAAGCATCTACCAAAGCGACATCCTGTCCAGCAAGCTCCGGAAACTTCTGTGAAAAAGATAAAGACAAAGGCAGCTTAGCCTTCATCAACCGATTTCTGATCCGGAAGGAGAAACTCGTGATATTATTCGGATACACTTCTCTATTCCAAGTAAAAGCCATGATATGAAGGCGTAATACTACATGAAGAGCCTTTAAAGGCGTAAAAACAACATTAAATGAAGAGTCAACCGCCGACAGAAAGTCAGAATGCAGATTCCAAGGCGTGCAGACCGAGGTATTCAAACACAATCTTCAGGGAAATCGAAGTTGAAAACTCCAATTTTCCTGGGGGCCTATGTTGTGCCCGATAAAATGGTCACCGACACGTGTCAATAATGAGGTAGCCACGTCATCAGATGTGCAAGTCAGAATTAATCTATGGAAAAAGACCTAGAAAGGCAACCAGCAGAAGACAGAAAAGAGCTTGGACGGGAACGACCGCTCGGTAGTGTCAGACTTATTACACGGGCATATCCGTGGGGGAGGTGTCAGAGTCAACAGGTGGTCAAAAGACATTTGACGGGAGCAGAGGATAAAGTCTTTGTTTAGAGTTAAGTGGGTTTTTAATGCTGGATATTAGTGGAGTTGAGGTCCAATCAGGAGCTGATAAGTGGGCATTAGGTGGCATAATCTAGCCATGCATGGGTTAGTATAAATATAGGGTGTTAAAGGAGAGAAAGGACATGCAAAACCTTGTATTTTAATATGATTTCTAAGTATGAATATATGAATTAAGAGGTGCCTTGAGCATCCATGTTCTACTTATGATTTCTGCATTTTAACTCAAACCCTTTGCTTTCTTACCTATAACATATTTATATTTTGTGTTGTTTATCAAAACCCTCAATTACCAGCAAATACTACCGACAAGTACAAAAACAACCAAAACAATCCACAATCAACCTATTTCAATTTCTTATTTATTATTATTAAATAAATAGAAAATTTTTAAAATACAACTTTTCATATACCCTACACTCTTTTATCCACTCACATATAAAAAATTATCTATTATAAATCACATTACAAAATTAGCCTTATCATGGCAAATTCGACGTTGGAAATGTGGGTTCAGCCCACACCTCCCTAGATGGGCGACACGTGTCCACCCCACTACTCCTTTTATTTTTTAATTTAATTCGTGTACTTTAATTACACACTTCTATTTCTATTATATGTAATATTTATTTATATTATTATAGATAAATAATTTTATGTAAATAATTTTGTATAAATAATTTCAAATAATTATTAGTATAAAATTACCTTGAATAAATAAATAAATATTTATTTATTAAAAATAATTACATGTTTACAAAAAATATAAATATACATTTATTTATTTATTTAAATTAAATAATTATGCAAATATTAGATTTTTATAAAAAAAATATCAATTATTTTTTATTTTTTCGACTTAATTTACATACTCTTACAAAATGAAATAATTATTTTTTTAAATACAATTTAAATTTTAAAATTTTAACATATTTTTAAAATTTTATACACAAATAGTTATTTTTATTTTTATTTTTGATGAAATAGTCAAAACATAATATTTTTCTTAATATATTAACTCTTTATTTTAGTCCCTATATATTTGGGACAAAAAATGTAAATAAATAATTTTATGTTTTTTTTATGCATGCCGGTGATCGAATTTATATATGTTTTTCTTACTATTTTTAAAATTAATATTTCTTAAATATGTTGCTAATATTTTTTGTATTATTTTTTAAATTTATTTGATGTTTTTTTATTGATTATGGTTGTTGTGCCATAAAAAACCACCACCGACACGTGGAAAGAGCCGTTACCCAGACGTCAGGGAAACAAAGCCCAAAACGGAGCACCAGACAGGGTCGTGGGCCCCCGCATCAAATCCCCATCACTGAAGATAGAGAATACCCGCGCATCCCGTACACAGGACGGATAAACCAACATACGGGGGTGACGGGCCATTAAGACACGGACCGCGACTCAGAGCTCCGGCGCCCCGCGACCCGGGATGCATGATCACGGGAGCAACGGGCATCGGGCCCCAGAACTCCTCCATGCCCTGGTCGCGGGGGACTGCCACATAGTCGACGCATTCAGCGGAGGGAGCACGAAGGAGGAGGACGGCCGCACACGTTCCCGGGTGTTCCGTACCGGGGCGTGATCACGGGACTCCGACTCCCCACGGATACGACCTGCCCCAGCCCGCACATAACACAGGCGTAATTATCCACGCACGAAGGAACACGTGTCGATTTCAGACAGTTGGGATCCAGCGCAGGGCGTGAAGGGATAAGGATCCCATTTGGGCACATGGCCGTGGGACCCCTTCGCGAAGCCCGGATCACCAGAACCCAGACTCTCCCGCCATCCCGGAATCATGGCTGGGATCACCAAGCCACGCGGGCGACCAACCACAGAGCATCCAAAGAATGGGCTGAGTTAAAGTACTAACCTACCGTCGTCCCGGACCCCCTAAAAACACGACGGGGCGGCTCGCTGTAACCAACGTCAGGGATACCGTATCTCGGCAAAATGCACCTCGGAATCGTGCCTCGGCATTTAATGTATCTAGCATAGGTCTTCGACGTGTTAAGGGTATCGTGGCATGAATGAGCATGTGCTCTTCGCCTATAAAAGGCACCCTCCTGTAAACGATTAAAGGGCGGCACAAATTAGCTAATAAAGCCATTAGTAAAATAAAGGATAATTATCCTCCCAAGCTCCAAGCTCTTATCCTGTTTTCCAGTCTAAAGTAATCAGCCCTTTCTACATATAAATTTAATGTATTGGTACCGTTTCCAAACCCTCTAAATACAGCCCAGCCCCGTTACTTTCAACCCGATCAAAACGTGCCAAAACAATGGTTAAATAGAGTGTCTATCACAATTCAAATGAAGTTACTATTAGACAATATTAGCTCATTTTCATTACTTACATTTCTTAATTTATTTTTGTTTAATTTATGATTCAAAATATCAAAGTGGTGATTCTAAATATCATTGCGTGATTGCGTGATGTGATGATCTTTTTGTAATTTTTTAAAATTATTTAAATTTGATTGCTTTCAACTATTTCTAAAATTTTATGGCATACAAGCTACAACAATTATTTTGTAAAATTTTCTTAAAAAATACTAGTATTAATTTTAAAATTACAAAAAAAAAATTGCATTAACTATTAACCTGCATATTTATATTTTTTGTATAATTATTTACTTTTAAATAAATAAATATATATTTATAATTTTTCTAAATATAATTATTTATTCAAGTTAAATTTATAATAATTATTAAATAAATATTTAGATAAAATTATTTATATATAATAAAATAAATAAACATAAAACAGTATATAAATATAAGTAAATAAATAGTAGGAAGTTACTAAATATATACTCTAGAGAACATAAATTAGATTTATGTAGGGGGAGTAGTGGGGGACACGTGTTGCCCATCGGAGGAGGTGTGGGCTGAACCCACAATTCCAGCATCGACTTTGCCGATTTATCTTCTCTATCGTCGCCTTAATATGCACATAATTAATCATCCAAATGCAAAACTCAATCAATCACATGATGATCATCATCACTGAGACAATATTAAAAAACCTCAGAACACAGTCGAGAGTAATTGGATGGTCAAACACCACCGAGGGCCCAGAAGCAGTTTGGTCATTGTCGACTCGTCATCACCTTCGTCCGTCTTAGAGAATTTGCTTTTGAGAATCTCTTCACCGAGAGAAGTTGAATCGCCAAACAGTGCCGTCAATGTCGTCCACCTTTTAGAATTTGAATTTTCTTTCTAAATAAACAAAATATCTCTCTCTCAAGATAATTGACACTTTTTTCATTTTTTAAGTGTAACACGAGTTGATAACTTGATGCGCCCCCAGAATAATTGGTAACTCTACACTTGCCATGAAATTATCGTCATCATCATGCTGGTGCAATTGAAACTTTGTCAACCTCAATCACATATTCAAGAGTTGCAAATGGAGGAATTTGCAGACCTTCGCCCAAGTCAGCTCCTTCTTCACCAAAACCGAGACTGGGTGGAACTATAACTCTCCTCTTCCCACCAGCCTTCATATTTCTCAGCACATACTCAACACCTTCACATATACCTTTACTGTAAGGCCTCGAACCCATCACAAGAGCAAGTGCTCTCTTCCCAAATGTGTCGACAAACACTTGATCATTTCCGCCTTGGACACTGCGGCCCTTCACATTCATCACCACCAACTCTCCGGTTCTGGGAGACGCCCCTCCGCCTACTCTTAGCTCATAATACCTAAAATTAGTTATCAAAAGTACAAGGTTGCAAAAATCAGAACAAGGAAATGCTTATGGGCATGAACAATATGACTATGAGTACGTGTTTAGTGATTGAAATCCATCTTTTCCGTTTAGTGTTTCATTTGTCACCTCTAGTTTTGTGACTTTATCAATATCAAAACATGCCAAGTGTACATCCGGTAAATTAAAAAAAAATCAAAAAAAAAAATCAATACCGTACCTTATGCCGTTAGGCAAAACCACTTCCTCTTCCTTTTCAACATCTCTGTAGTTTTCAGAAAAAACTCAAGTCATGCAAGTATGGAAACTTGACATTCTAATCATATATGTATAAATGATCTCATTGATCTGCACATAAAGTCTGGAAAGCTAAAACCAGTCGCACTTTTGATTGTGTAATTTAGTTCTTGGTGACTCAATGATCAAAAGTTCGAGCTTTCTTACAAAACTTTTTTCATATTGTATATATATTGGTCTAAACGCAAAATGGCAAATTAAATGTTCAAAATTGTAATACTGCCTTAAGTTTCAGGATAAACATACAAAATTTGCCATATCAAACCTAAATATCTGTGAGTTGTAGTTCTTATTCTATTGTAGTTTCAGCAAACATTTTTTATTTTATTTTAGTATTTTCTGGAACAAAATGAAATACTGACCCGATGAAAAAACGCACAACTTCAAAACACCTAGAGGCTTATATTGCATAAATAAAAATGTTAAGGGACTGGAATTGCTAGTGATCAATAGTTACTGGTGCATTAATTAATAACCATACCTTGTGGATGCTTGCTGTTGTGAAACTTCCAAGCGAGTCTTGATTTGCTCAGAGACAACTCCAACAGCAAGGAAACCGACCCATGCTAGACCGGCTCCGATGCCAAACCGTCTCGTTAAGCCAGAAGCAATCCAGTCAGTGGAGTCTGCGGTTGTTTTCTTACCAGGCGGCAGTGGTGGTGGTGGTTGCGATGATGGCTGAGATAAGTTTAAAACGAGGGTCGGATTTCGTGGTTGTACAGCTACACTATTTGATGACAAGCAATTACTTCTTGCTGTTGTAGGGTGAGCCACAAACGGTGGACAGCCAAACAAGGATGCCATTACTCCAAAAAGAAAAATACTGACTTAATTTAATAGGGGTTTTATATATACACAGATATGATGGCTTCATTCAAAAGGAATGGTTGCTGGACCTACCTTATCTTCACATGTGATATATGGCTAACATGTTTGAAATTTTAGAGGAATATAATTTTATTTAATTATTATTATAAATAAAGTATTATTTAAATTATAATAATTCAACAAATGAAAGCTCAAAAATGCATTTTGGTATAAGAATGCAAATTGACACCAGCAAAAGATTAAAAAAAATGTATCCACCCGCTCAGTGAATTGACATATTTTCCATACATGCCCGAATAAAGGAGGCGTCTTAGCAAAGCACGCCCAAGTTTATGAATTCACCTTCAGTAGAACCTACCATAATCGTGATGGGTGACAATTGAGGACATAAAATAAAAAAAGTGGAATCATGAATATCACTTCAACCCACCAAAACTAACACCAAATACACCCATGAGCCATGACCTGTCCATTCAAGCTAACTCTAACGAAGAATAGATTACATTACGTTGGGTTCAAACTATATAAGATTCTAGTAGTCTTACAATTATAGGCATGCCGAATGTGTGACTGGGCTCTTTTAGTCTTTTAGCAGGGGTAACTGGTTAGCGAAGTGAATAGCTTGCAACATACAGAAAATCCGCATTTAAGATACTAACTTTTGAGGCTTGATCGAGGCCCCAACCCCATGTAATTCGTCATCAACCCCATGATACCAAACCTGGTTTCCAATGAAGAGGAAAATTGTTAAGGAGTTATATACCAAACGACAATCTTAATAAATAATAGTAAAAACTAAGAACTAATCAAACAAAGCATAACGAAGAAATTCAGTTAAAAAATCTTTATTTCTAAAGAAAATGAGGAAGCACCTACTTTTTGTACCCACCCCATACTTATATCTAAAAGAACGCAAAATTTCCAATTGCAGGAATACTAACGCAGGTAGAGTTGCACATCCGGTCCGGTTCGACCCTGAACCGGTCGGTTCGAAACCTGAACCGGAACCGGATAAACCTGAACCGGCCGGTTCGGAACCTGAACCTGAACCTGAACCTTGAACCAGTTTTAACCGGTCCGGGTTAGGTTCAAGGCTGATCCGGTCCGGTTCCGAACCTGAACCGGCCGGTTCGGCCCGGATAATTTTTTTTTTTTTATGTATTTATAGATACTAATTAAAAATAAGCTTATTTACAATATTCTTAAAATTTTTAATTTTTAAATTTGAATTTACCAAATATTTGAATTTGAAATTTGAAAAAATTAACCGTTATTTGATCTTATGGTTTAGATTCAACCAAATTTATAGATACTAATTAAAAATAAACTTATTTACAATATTCTTAAAATTTTTAATTTTTAAATTTGAATTTACCAAATATTTGAATTTGAAATTTAAAAAAACTAACCGTTATTTGATCTTATGGTTTAGATTCAACCAAATTTGAAAAATTAGCCGACTAGGTAAGTAAGAACTACGTGGACTTTGATTTCTCAATGAGAATACGTAGACACTTTAATTTGGAATCGAAAAATAAAAATTTTATTTTATTTTTTGATATTAAAATTAAACTCAAGTCCAACTTTTATTTAAATTTTATTTGAAGAATTACGTGGACTTTGATTCCTTAACAAAGATACGTATGCACTTTATTTTGTTATCCAAAACTAAAAAAAAAATTATTTTTCGATATTAAAATTAAACTAAAATCCAATTTTTATTTAACTTTCATTTTTTCATATTATTTTTAAAAACAAGTTAATTACATAAAACCTTTTATTATTTTAAAAACCTTTTTAAAAAAGTTAATTCTCAAAAACATTTTTAAAAACTAAAAAAAAAACCCGGTTTCAAGGTTCGGACCTGAACCGGTCGGTTCAGAACCTGAACCTGAACCGGGTTGAACCTGAACCTTGAACCTGTTTTCACCGGTTCGGGTTCGGTTCATCGAAACTTCGAACCTGAACCTTATGAACCTGAACCGGATAGCCCGGAACCGGCCGGTTCGGCCCGGATGTGCAGCTCTAAACGCAGGTACTGAGAATTCAATTCCTTTAATTTTTACCATATATAATGTTATAAAAGTATATAACACCCAAACAATAACAGGTATGATTTAGGGCAATCTAGATATTCGATAGGTACAAACTTGAAAATGCTATACTACAGATACACGGATTTATCAAACAAGACAACATCACAAAATCTTAAGCAACAACATCTTGCAGAACTATAAACTCAATATCTTCCTTTTCAATTTCCCAATTTTCTTTTGTGCAGAGTTACCAGCCGGTATATCACTTTGTAAATCTGATCCCTGCTTCCCCAATTGCACTGGGAAAGTCTATTCAAAGTTAAGGTTGATTACCATGTAACTACACCAGACACGTCTATTCATCGAAGTCCTCTTCTAAGCACGGGTTTTACTCTACTCACAATCCAAACTAACTCATAATAAGTTTGTACAGAAAGAAAGACGTCATAAGAACTATTTCGTTTTCGTAGAATTCATTCAAAAAATCATACAGCAGTATGAGCCACAAGTCAACATCACAACAAAATCCATTTAATGTTGGTAAATAACAGAGCTCAGAACTCACATCATGGCCATGGAGATCTGCTTGAGATCAGTCTCCATGTTCCTCATATTAGCAAGCGATTGTGCAGAAAATATAATTGCAAGCCACGAGCAAGATTTGTACTGCAAATTCAAAAATCAACCAATCAAAATCCATTAAATTCGTTCAGATCAAATTCGAGGAGATTTTATTGTGTTTTTACGAATCTAAAGTATAATCGTAATCGCAATCGAATTGAAATATCATGAAAAAAAACACAGATCGGGGATAGAGAGTGATTTCGCACCTTGAACATAGCGCCAAATACACCAAAAATAACAGCGATAAAACCGGAATAATCGACGGGTAGATCTTGTGTAGCGACGGTCGGCGGCTTGTAGGGCCGGGCCGCCGGTGGTAGTCGAGGATCGTTGGGTTGAGAAGACATCTCTCTCCCTACTAACTACACAGGTTTTTATTAGCACATAATCTACTGTATTTATATGGAGCAACACTTTACCGGACAATTTATTTTAAAAAAATATACTGCAGTATATTTTTCACTTGAAAAATAAATTAATTTAGAGTAGTTTGAAAATTGTTGCCGATATTATTCAAGGGAATTATGAATTTATTTGTTGCTTCAAGAGATTTAGGAATTTATTTGTTGCTTCAATTGTTACGGATATTATTTGTTTTGATAGTGGTACGTCATTTAAATCTCTCTTTGTCGATTTTCCGTGAGAATTGTTATCCTCTGATTGTATGCCGTCATCGTACAGGTTATGAATGCTTGTTTTTTGGTATAAGTCAATTACATGTCTTGGGGTTCGAACCTAGGACCTTTGATCCTCAATTCGAGGGCTCAACTAACTGAGCTAACAACCCTTGACATGAATGCTTGTTGTGATGCTGACAACTGCAATGAAAGCATTCATGTAGCCTCGCCCGATGGATCATGTAATAATAATTAAGGTTTAAGCATTTTTACGTGTTTGTTGGATTCAATTCCACCGATTTCTCGGTATACTAATAGTGAATATGAAAACAGCAGGAGAGGCAATGGTGAAATCGCCGTATGTTTTTTGGGCGGTCAGAGACGAAAGCGTGGGGCCCGGGGGGCGTCGCTTTCCTTGATATACACAATCATAAGAAGCATTTATCGTTTGTCCGTCTCTACAAAATCAAGTTAATAATGGATTCTTTTCTAATGTTTACAACTCTGTTAAATCGTATTATGTACTCATTCGTATTCTCTCTATATATAGTCTTCAACAGTTCAACGTATCTTGAAACAAGAGAATGCCGGAAAACTTGTACGGACTTCTCCTTTGTTCACCTTCAATGACATGATGACATCAGGGATAGAGGGCACATATTTGTGAAGGCTCTCAAGGTATAGTACTAATTAATATATAGTCATCCAAATGAACATCATTAATTTGTGACTGATTTGATTCAACTATGTGTGCATATTATATGGCTGAGTTCAGAGGGGCTGGTATCGAACGGTGTTATACTTGGGGGACGATTTCAACAAACTTTTGCTTTTACTCTTTTTAGGGGTAATTAATCACCAAATGTACCCTGTGAGGTTTGGAAATCTAAAGAAAGAAATGCACTTGTTTGTTATTTACAAGTTTCTTTGGGGTTTTCCTGTAAATACCCCAAACTTCAGTGGCTTCTGTAATCGTCCCAAGTTTTACCCTTTATTTACAAACCTCTCCCAGAAGTTTTTGAAAATTCCTGAGGTTTGGAATAATTACAAAAAAATGAAGTTTGTCTTTGCCTTAGCAAAGGGTAAAACAAAATAAAGGCAACATCAAGGTCTTTTTGTAATTTCAAGTTCCTTCGGGGTTTTCTGGTAAAATACCTCAAACCTTTGAGATTCAGCCTTATTACAAAAGCCCCCCCGGGAAGTTTTTTGAGAATTACATAAAAACTCCCTTGGAAGTTGGGGCTCAATTTTACATATGTTAGGATTTTCGCCTAACCGCGTCGCTGCAAGAGACGATAAAATACGAACGAGAAAAATAAACGAAAAATAAAAGGCACAAGGATTTATAGTGGTTCACCCAAAATAGGCTATGTCCACTCGCCGCTGCAGATCTTTCCACTAGAATACTCAATAGACGACTTCGGGGAGTTTACAAACGCAACGCGTACTCAGTATACTCACGCTCTCGACTATTCTATAATTCTAGGTTTTTCACGATGATAAAATACATTGATGGGAGTATCTATTATATAGGCTAAACCTATATAAAACCCTAATATTAATTAAGGTAAAGTCACGCTGAAAAAGGACTGCAAACTTAGCGCGCAAGAAAAAATATTCTTGCGCTGAAATCTGCCCATCTTGTCGGCCGAAAAATCAAGGTGTCGGCCGACACCCACTTCTCACTGCGGGTTGAAACTCGCATTCAGCCGCGGGTTCCACATAACCTTGCTCGGGCAAGGTCGTGTCGGCCGACGGGCCAAGGTGTCGGCCGACAACTAGCCAGAAACCCTCTCGTCTCCTTCGGCGATTTCTTCGTCCTTCTTTCGTCCACGATTTCGACTCCACATCCCAACAATCTCCCACTTGGAGGCGAAACCCGATCACCTCCCACTGCAGCGGCATCCCCGGTCCTTACCACCGTCGCCCAGTCGAAGTTTCAACCAACTTCGACGCGTCGCGACTTCTTAGGTTCTTCCAGGCCTTCATAAATATGCACTTCGATTTTTTCATAAACTTTCCTCCAGCAGAGACGCAAGAAAGCTTACCCGAACTCATCTCCTTGTTTTCCACGGACAAGGAACCGTGTGACAATAACGAGGTCGCCTCGTTTCTCATTGCCAGCTCTCACTTGCTCGATTTCCCAGCCAACATTGTCTCATCGTCTCGACTTGAAAGCTCATGACTGGTCTTCAAGATCTCATCCGGTTGGTCTACTCTCACCGGAAAATCCTCCACGTCACTTCTCAGCTTTCCACTCTTCGACTCTCCCTTGAACACCGAGAATCGAACCCTGCTCTGCTTCTCGAGAACCAAACTCCGATCCATGCGAGACTTTCCCGAATCCTCACTCACACGACCCAGTTCGCAATGCTCAGGCGCATTGGTGTTTTCGGCTCCACCAATATGGTCACGACCTCCAGCCGTAGTGTAAAGGGTGTCCGTCTTTCGACCACGAGCAATCACCATCGCATCCTTCGTCACTTTCCAAGACCTATCATCGAAGGTCAATTTATGGCCGTCTCTCGCAAGCTGACTGACCGAGATCATATTTCTCTTCAGCTTCGGCACATACCTCACCTTCGAAAGCTCCAACGTCTGTCTACGAGACGTCTTCAGTGTCACGTTTCCAACACCACCAACCTTCAAAGTTCGACCATCCCCGAGGTGAACTTTCCCACAATTCCCAGCAACGAAACTCTTCATGCCATCACGTCTTGTTGTGGTATGAAACGATGCTCCCGAATCCAACACCCAGGAGTCTTCAGGATTCTCAGAAGATGTTAGCAAGACATCTCCTTCATCCTCGTCAGTCACCGCATTGGTTTGAGCCCTCGCAGACTCCATGCAATGCCGCTTGATATGTCCCTCCTTCTTGCAATTCCAACAAACAACTTTCTTGCCTCCGCTGCCATGATTAGTGTTGCTCCCTCGACCTCGTCCTCGGCTCTCAGCACTCAAGGCAGAACCAGACGACGGTGTCTCCAGAAAATCCTTCTTTCGCAATTCCTCGGCCAGAACGCTATCTCTGACATCAGAAAATTTGAGATTTTCCTTCCCCATGGAGTTACTAATCGCAGCCCTCATGGGCTCCCAGCTATCCGGCAAAGATTCCAGCAAGATTAGCGCACACACCTCGTCATCGAACACGATTCCGACCCCCTTCAGCTTGTTTAAGTTCGAACTCATCTCATGGATATGAGCCGTAGCATCGAACCCATCTTTCATCCTCAAGTTGAATAGGCTCTTTGAAATTACGTCTTCGACGTAAGATACCAACTTTTCGCGAAGTCGGTCTTAAATCAGTCTTCAGCAACTAAGGTTCACACACACTTCGTTCGTACACACTCAGCTGGCACTTGCTCCAGTTGGAGCACGGTTCGTGTTATGTATGTATGTTCGCACTCAGTGAATGTAAAGTAGTGAAGACAAAGTTATGTAATAGTTTTCATTTCATTGAATCAACAAAACTAAACTATTACACTTGAAGAGAAAGGTAGACGGAATGAACAAAGGTCGTATCCCAAGTGTCGCAACACTCCAACGAACCAGAGTCCTAGTACTACTACACCTAGAGTTCTATTCTCCAAACTCTACTATTGGTGCACAGCACAAAACAACTACCAAAACTCTAAGGCTCAGCGCCTAACAAACAACGATAGCGATACTCGAATATCAGATTTCGTTCTCTCAAAATCGTCAAAGGATGTCATCCAACTCCATGGGTATATATAGTAGTCTCGCACATGTGAGGCCTTGAAATAGAGCAATCTGATTGGCCACATGCTTGGCCTACATCACAATTCCATGGATGACATCACTTGCGGAATCTTCGATTCTGGAATCTTGGAATCTTGAATCTTCGATTCTTGAATCTTCGAATCTTGAATCTTCGATTCTTCAACTTCAGACTTCAACACTATCTTGACTCCGTCGATCTCAATACTTCATCTTCAACTTCATCGTGACGAACACTTGTCGTTGAGGCTTCAGTACTTCATCGTATTCACGGTCGTCGATATCGTTGAAGTGGTAAACAACAATCACTCATCATCAACACTTGAACGTGGATAGGAATTACTTGCACTTGTCGTTGATGATAGGACATTACACTCTCAGCATCAAGAGATGATCACTGAGAGAAAGTATCACGGCGTGACATGATGTTGGCATGCGAGAGTGCACATCATAGGTGAGTGTCGCTAGCGACAGGATGCTCAGGTCCCGAACATTGGTATGGCATCGCTAGCGAGAGAATGCAAGGGTGCATGGACGTGGTGTTGTTGTCGCTGGCGACAGGAGGCAAGAATGCCGGACCCTGGCATTGTGTCGCTAGCGACAGGATGATCAGGTCCCGGACCTTGTCATGTTGTCGCTAGCGATAGTAGGTGATGATACATGACCTTGTCATGTTGTCGCTAGTGACAGAGAGCGAGAGTGTTGGACGAGGTGTTGTTGGTGCGGATGCTGGGATCCTGTGTGATTGTCGCTAGCGACGGTGTCGCTGATGCTTGACCTTGTCAAGTTGTCGCTAGCGACAAACGATAAGAACCTTGTGTTGCTGGCGCTAGCGAACATAGGCGATTGGCTTGACTCCATCATTCATATCACCAAGTTATAAGTCTTGCATCCATTCACCTTAACACCTGCAACCAAGGACAAAACAACAAACACATGTTGTCGACAAAACTAACATCTACAATCTCCCCCTTTTTGTCACAACCCATGTGAACAAGTGTTAGCATAAGGAGATGCAGGTTATTTCCCCCCTCAAGAGATACAACACCTGAAAACAAACAAACAACAAACACATAAGTTGTTGCCAAAACCAACATCTACAATCTCCCCCTTTTTGGCACAACTCATGTGACCAAAGGTTAGCATTAGGAGATACAAAACAATCTCCCCCTCAAGAGATACACATCTGAAAACAAAACAAACAACAAACACATAAGTTGTTGCCAAAACCAACATCTACAATCTCCCCCTTTTTGGCACAACTCATGTGACCAAAGGTTAGCATAAGGAGATACAAAACAATCTCCCCCTCAAGAGATACACATCAAAAAGTGACTAAGTAAAAACAAAAGCAATCAATCAGCCAACAATGAAGGACTAGCATTGATAAGATATGAAGAACCAAAAACACTTAGTCATATATTCAAAACCAAAGTCACCAAAGGTGTTCATCAAAACGAGATATGAAAAACATGCATGATGGAAAATAATTAAAGACTTATGCATGGAACGATGAAATATGAAAAACGGAAATATTCAAAAGTTAATCAACACAAGATAATTAAGCATCACAGAGATGGAAAGTCTGAAGTCTTGGGCGATCCAGCTGGAGTCAGCGAACGCAAGGGAGTAGTGGGTGGTGATGCACCACCAGACTTAGCATCATCATCATCATCAGCTTCAGTGCCATCACCTTCGTCTTCATCTTCTTCATTTCCATCAGAGTCAGAGTTGAAGTCTTTCTCGAGAGTTTCATAGAACCCGAACTCGTCTTCTCCAATCCTGATTCTCTCATCATCGCTGTCACCTTCGATGTCAACGTCATCATCTTGATCTATCAAACTATCAGACGGCATCGCACGCGATACCTCTGGATGTGTAGGTTCAACGACCTTCCCTTTTCCCTTCCTCAACATATCAAACACTTCTCCCGCCATCATCTCGCGGACACCCTCATCACCCTCATCTTCACTCTCGACAACAACATGTTTAGACTTGGCTAGATCAGCCATGGCTTCCTTGATACCATCCTTTATCAGCTGAAACATAAATGTATCAGTCAGCCCTTTGCTAGATGATCCAGCACCACCTAATCCTCCCCCTTGATGGGTCATCTGGTGAAGGTAGGTAAAAGCATCCTTTTGATCACGCTGAGCCTCCATCATCTCAGCATAAGCAACTGCATGAGCAGCCTGCTTACGTTCCAATCGTTGTGTTGTAGTGAAACAACGATAAATAGCAACCGAGGGAACGATTGAGCGATAATTATTCATAGGATGATGAGGATTCTTGTGAGGCGGTAACCCAGATCGTGGACCAAAATGACGAGGCACCACAGTAGGAGTATCACGCACCTCTTCTTTCTTCTCTTCGCCAGTTAATCCCTCAAGTCTGTCCTCCTCAGTGACTTCTTCTATGATCACAGTATCAGACTTGTGTTGCTTAACGCTCGAAGATTCAAGCTTTGGTGTAGCTGCACGCTTCTTTGAAGACTTCGGAGAGGGAGGTGGAGTGACAGGGTCAGGAACATCTTCTCTCTTAGCAAACTTTGTCCAGGGAAGGTCAAGCACTCGCTTTTTCAGAAAAGTAGGAGTAATGTAAACATGACAATTTTTCTTCATCTTCCTTTCTGTACCAGTCATTGGCTTGAAGCCTTGCTCTATCAGCATGCCGTAGATTAGACTAGGGTGAGTGAGGTGCAGACGTCTTGGCTCTTCAAGATCACGCTGTAGAGCGAGAGTGGAGTCAGAGGCCTTAGCAATGCGACATATATCATGAAATATGATTTCCCCGAGATCAACCTGTTCACCACAACCAAGTCGGAAAAGTATATGCATGAGATTTGGAGAAAGGTAATTCTCATCAGGATTAGCAGCCGCCCAGTTCGTCATACCGAGACGATGAAGCGTGCCATAGAAGGCCGACAACTTCGAGGGTGGAGGTAGAGGTGACTTAGCCTTTCCCTGTGTCAGGAAGGACCCAATCTTTAAGGCAACCGATCTGTCATCATCAGACGGCGAAACCCATGAACTCTCAACCTCTAGTCGCTTCAGAAAATTGTTAATGTTGAGTGGGCGAAAGACATAGAGTTTGTTTCTGAACACAAAGCGTCCGAACATCCTGCTTTTCGGATCCGCAAACTCAGGAGTCAGGTTGGCATAGAACTTGTAGATGATGGGTATAGAGTACCTGTAGGGCAGCGTCACAGACTCCATCAAGTGCATAGCCTTTAGAAATTTTGTAATTCCTGGTTTCTCATAGCCAGCAGGACGGATGGTACGATCCGCAAGAATAGGCAAGGTTTCAATCAGGGTAAAGCGACGTTCAGCCTTATGAGTAAAGAAATCAGGTTTATAGTGTTTTCCACATTCTTCAACCTTCAGATAGTAATAAGGTTCACCAGTAGCACCACCATAGAAAGAAGGTGTTGACTTCTTAGGATCCTTAACACCAACCAGGTTTCCAGCAGAAGACATAGTCAGATAGCAAGTGATAGGAGCAAGAGTGAAATTCTAAGAACCTAAGATTGAATCACTGGTGCCTGATGCACGAAGCTAGAGTAAGAGAATAGATCGTCGAACGCCGGATGCGTGAAGCTAGAGAACAACGACACTCAACCACGATAGCAAGAAAGCACGTCGTAAGCACCGAGAGTAAGAGACTTAGAATTTCGATTTGCAGGAGACCCTAAATCAGGTTTTCAATGGCCTATATATAGGAAAATTTTGGGCCGACTCGTCTTGGACAAAAAGACCTGCGAAAAAACCCAATAAACAGTACAAAAATTTGTCCATCAGTACAAAAATCGAATTAAAATAATAATAAAAATAATAAAATAATAAAATATTTTTCCGGAAAAACTGAAAAAATATTCTAAGTAAAACGATCAAGTGTCGTCGATCGAAGGTCGCACGACTGAAGTGTTGGAGTTGTTGATGTTGCGATGTTGTGTTGATGTAGTGTTGATGTGTTGAGAAGAGGAGTAAGCAAGAGTAGCATGGAATATCTGCCTCAGAAGAAATTCGCTAGCGACAAAAGGTGCAGGTGATGACCCTCTCTTACTGTCGCTAGCGACTGCATGCTCAAGTCAGGACACTATGTCATAGGTGCTAGTATCACAGCGCAAGTCCCGGATCAGCGAAAGTTTCGCTGGAGAGGGGTGATGACACCAAACTCAAATACGTCATGAGATATTGAGTCCGCCAGGTGCTGCTACACTCATCTTTTGTCTTTACGTTTGAACTTCACGAGATGCTGAACATGAACTACAAGAGTAAATATCAAAACAACACATCCCGAGTTAGTATTCAAGCGTTCAACACACTGCAAACATTCAAAAAACATTTTAGTGGAGATTCAATCGGTGATACCAGGCAGTGAAGAGCAAATATTTTCCCAAAAAAAACATTTTCACTTTTCATCTATCTCCAAAACAAAAATATCACACAAGGTGACTAAAAACTTTGAGGTATAGTGAAATAACTCTCGAGTTAAAACCGGTGAAACGGACCGAAGTATGTAGAAATAAGTTTAACTTGTCCTTCGTCGCAATCACAAGAATGCAATCGTGTTTCATCGGAACATATATGGTGAGTTAACACCGCACAAGAGATTTCAATTCATGAGTGTAAGGTGAACTCTTAAGGCACTCCACTTGGGACTAAGCGTTACTACAATCAGAGGGGAGCAAGGTTCGACCTGCGTCCTCCAGACGAGTTTTTAGCTTTTATATGAAATGCAACAGATGCTCATTACAGCAATCAGAGGGGAGCAAGGTTCATCCTGCATCTCCGAAGTGTGATGGTTGAGCATCTTAAATTATAGCGTCTATGTGCTACCTTTCGAAGAGGGGAGCCGGCGGACAAAGTGATCCGGCGTCCTCCGTTACTCAGTATTATAGATCAATGCAAATGAGCTTATGGGAGTTATATGCCAAGTTCACATGTTTACACTCAGAGGAATAAATGCACTTGGGTCCGAGGACTAAAGCGGCCTCGATCCATGTTCATCTTATTAGATTAATCCACGACGATCCATAGTGCATATTCAGAAGTAAAGAAAACAATCTTTCAGACTTCAAAATTTTCGTGAACTCTTAGAGAGAACACATGCAGAGAGAATTTCTTAATTACTTAAATCTCTCAAAGTCAAGAGGTTTGGTGAAGATGTCAGCGAGTTGTTTTTCTGTTGAAATATGCTGTAGACTGACTATATCACGAACAACCAAATCTCTAATGAAATGAAGTCTAATGTCGATGTGTTTAGTGCGAGAATGCTGGACAGGATTTTCGCTGATTTTGATAGCACTTTGACTATCACAGAACAGCACCAAGTGAGCACTCTCGATAAGATAGACATCCAACTACTCAGTGTAGCATCTCCTGGCAAACTCCTTTGGTTCCAGTTTCAAAGGCATTGAGTGCAACATTGCCGAAGATAAGTTCCCTTGGTTTCCAACCATTCGAAGTGGTGTAGTTAAGTTTAACTTCACCTTTTTGTGGCTTCAGCACCCATCTCTTCTTCACATCAAAATTTCGAGAATTTTTCTCGATCACAGACTTCACATTCTTCTCAACTTTCAGAGTTTGAGAAATGTGCTTCTTCACACCCTTGACAGCTCCACTCTTCTTCTTCTCAGTCACTAAATCCCGGTTCATGTCATCTCTTAGCTTATAGCAGAAAGGTCTAATGTGTCCGGGTTTGTTGCAGTAATGACAAACATACTCTCTCTTACGACGAACTTCAGCACTCGATGAAGTCTTAACCATGACAGGTTTAGAGCGAGAGAGTTGAACAGTTGGCTTCACGTTCTGAGGTTTGCTCAACTTCTCCAGCAACGTCTTCTCGTATGGCAAGATACCACGAGGATGTTTCACGATAGACTTAGGAAATTGATATGTCTCCGTTTTCAAGCAAGTAGTCGATGTAGACTCTTGAGATTCAGCTTTCGAAGATGTGACAACCTTCTTTCCTTCAGCAATTTCCTTTCGTCTTACAGTTTCAGAGTCATGTGTAGCCTTACCATTTGAAGATTCAGTTGAAGCTTTGACAAAGGTCATTTCTTTCTTCTCAGGTGAAGCATAGATAGACTCAAACACTTTCTGAAAGCCAAGTCCACAACGACCTGGGTTCATGTATGATGCGGCGTTGTCAAACACCGAAGAGTTTGTGTTCATTTTTCTCAGTAGCTCATCAGTCATGCGAAGTTTCTCCTTCAGAACATAACACTCCTTATCACTCATGGCTAGATCAGTTTGAGTTTTCAACAAGGATGACTTTAGCTCATCATTCTCAGCATCGGAGTTCTTAAAAAGAGTTTTAAGTTTCTTCACATCAGATGATTCTTTCTTCAGAGAAGCCTTCAGTTTCGAATTTTCAGAGTTCGACTTCTCAAACAATTCTCTCAGTGCAACAACCTCCTTGAAGTATTTGTGCTTCTCTTCGAAGAGATCATCAAATTTATTTTTCAGGATTGTCAGAGAATTTTTCAACTTCTTATTCTCACATTCAGTCTTGTCAACCACGTCCCTCAACTCAACACATTCTTTGTAGAATTTTCGTTCACGCTCGGAGAGTTCATTGATAGCTTCTTTCAAGAGTTGTTTAGAGACTATGAGTTCAATATTCTCAGCAGAGCTTGTTTCAAGAGATCTATGAAGTTCAGAGTAGCTCTCTTTCAAGGCAAGCAGTTCGGCACACTCAACTTCATTTTGAGATACATTCAAAGTCACCTCATCCTCTTCAGCTTCAGTCACGGATTCATCATCCGAAAATATATCCTCATCACATGGTCTTTCTTTCAAATCCAACATTTTTCTCGACTCAACATCAACTTGAGGTGTTTTAGGAGCATCCTCTGTCGATTCCGATTCACACTCAGATTCACGATCTGAAGAAGTTATTCCAGAATATGTTTCACACTTTATGTCGTCTTCATGCTCTCCCATCTGAAGCTTATTAACTAGAGTAGTGAGAGTGCAACTCTTAGATTTGTTGACATGTTTGTGTCCTTCACAAGTTCTCTGGAGAGTTTCCCAAGCTTCTTTGGCTGAGGTGCAATCTTTGACAAGTCGATACATGTTGAGCTCCAGCCATTCACAGATGAAACGTAAGGCTTTGTTGTTGGCAGTAGAAGCTTCACGCTCTTCATTAGACCAATGTCGTTCAAGTTTGAGAACTTTGTTGCCTTTAGCATCAATAGTAAATGGGCGTTCCCATCCTTCTAACTCTGATCTCCATGCACGAGAGTCATGTCCTTTAATTCTAACTGATACTTTGGCTTTCCAATTCGAATAGTTCTGATGAGTAAGCATGATCGGTTGATGTGCGAACATAGGAGACTCCATTGTAGCGGAAAATATGAAGTCAAGATTCGGATCACGTCTTATACGTATGACGTCCCGCTCTGATACCAATTGAAATTACGTCTTCGACGTAAGATACCAACTTTTCGCGAAGTCGGTCTTAAATCAGTCTTCAGCAACTAAGGTTCACACACACTTCGTTCGTACACACTCAGCTGGCACTTGCTCCAGTTGGAGCACGGTTCGTGTTATGTATGTATGTTCGCACTCAGTGAATGTAAAGTAGTGAAGACAAAGTTATGTAATAGTTTTCATTTCATTGAATCAACAAAACTAAACTATTACACTTGAAGAGAAAGGTAGACGGAATGAACAAAGGTCGTATCCCAAGTGTCGCAACACTCCAACGAACCAGAGTCCTAGTACTACTACACCTAGAGTTCTATTCTCCAAACTCTACTATTGGTGCACAGCACAAAACAACTACCAAAACTCTAAGGCTCAGCGCCTAACAAACAACGATAGCGATACTCGAATATCAGATTTCGTTCTCTCAAAATCGTCAAAGGATGTCATCCAACTCCATGGGTATATATAGTAGTCTCGCACATGTGAGGCCTTGAAATAGAGCAATCTGATTGGCCACATGCTTGGCCTACATCACAATTCCATGGATGACATCACTTGCGGAATCTTCGATTCTGGAATCTTGGAATCTTGAATCTTCGATTCTTGAATCTTTGAATCTTGAATCTTCGATTCTTCAACTTCAGACTTCAACACTATCTTGACTCCGTCGATCTCAATACTTCATCTTCAACTTCATCGTGACGAACACTTGTCGTTGAGGCTTCAGTACTTCATCGTCTTCACGGTCGTCGATATCGTTGAAGTGGTAAACAACAATCACTCATCATCAACACTTGAACGTGGATAGGAATCACTTGCACTTGTCGTTGATGATAGGACATTACACTCTCAGCATCAAGAGATGATCACTGAGAGAAAGTATCACGGCGTGACATGATGTTGGCATGCGAGAGTGCACATCATAGGTGAGTGTCGCTAGCGACAGGATGCTCAGGTCCCGAACATTGGTATGGCGTCGCTAGCGAGAGAATGCAAGGGTGCATGGACGTGGTGTTGTTGTCGCTGGCGACAGGAGGCAAGAATGTCGGACCCTGGCATTGTGTCGCTAGCGACAGGATGATCAGGTCTCGGACCTTGTCATGTTGTCGCTAGCGACAGTAGGTGATGATACATGACCTTGTCATGTTGTCGCTAGTGACAGAGAGCGAGAGTGTTGGACGAGGTGTTGTTGGTGCGGATGCTGGGATCCTGTGTGATTGTCGCTAGCGACGATGTCGCTGATGCTTGACCTTGTCAAGTTGTCGCTAGCGACAAACGATAAGAACCTTGTGTTGCTGGCGCTAGCGAACATAGGCGATTGGCTTGACTCCATCATTCATATCACCAAGTTATAAGTCTTGCATCCATTCACCTTAACACCTGCAACCAAGGACAAAACAACAAACACATGTTGTCGACAAAACTAACATCTACACTCTTCATGAGGTGTATCTTGTTGTTGGCAGTGGGCTTCTCATACTTGTTTGCAAGGGCCTTCATCAAGCCTTGAGTGGTCTTCTCATCGTCCACATCATCCGCCACCCTCATCGACAGGGATAACCGGATTATCCCCACAACCTGTCTGTCGAGCTCAAGCCATTTATCATCTTCCATCTTCTCCGGCTTCGGACTCAATGGTTGATACAGCTTCCTCCCGTACAGGTAATCCTCGATCTGCATCCTCCAGTGCCTGTAGTTCTTCCCATCAAATTTCGTCACAGAGAAATTCGCAAGATCTCCCATCGCCTCTTCAATTGCCTCCCTTGAAGCTCTGATACCAGTTGTTAGGATTTTCGCCTAACCGCGTCGCTGCAAGAGACGATAAAATACGAACGAGAAAAATAAACGAAAAATAAAAGGCACAAGGATTTATAGTGGTTCACCCAAAATAGGCTACGTCCACTCGCCGCTGCAGATCTTTCCACTAGAATACTCAATAGACGACTCCGGGGAGTTTACAAACGCAACGCGTACTCAGTATACTCACGCTCTCGACTATTCTATAATTCTAGGTTTTTCACGATGATAAAATACATTGATGGGAGTATCTATTATATAGGCTAAACCTATATAAAACCCTAATATTAATTAAGGTAAAGTCACGCTGAAAAAAGACTGCAAACTTAGCGCGCAAGAAAAAATATTCTTGCGCTGAAATCTGCCCATCTTGTCGGCCGACAAATCAAGGTGTCGGCCGACACCCACTTCTCACATCTTGTCGGCCGACAAATCAAGGTGTCGGCCGACACCCACTTCTCACTGCGGGTTGAAACTCGCATTCAGCCGCGGGTTCCACAGAACCTTGCTCGGGCAAGGTCGTGTCGGCCGACGGGCCAAGGTGTCGGCCGACAACTAGCCAGAAACCCTCTCGTCTCCTTCGGCGATTTCTTCGTCCTTCTTTCGTCCACGATTTCGACTCCACATCCCAACAACATAATACGTGCTCCAACTTAACACAATCAGTCAAGGGTTGTTAGCTCAGTTGGTTGAGCATTTGACTTAAGAAACATGTGTGTATAAGTATTTAAATTTCTGCGACACTAAATCTAAAACATCATGCCCAAATGATCAATTTTTATGCAAAAAACCAGTTTGACTAAACCCGACTCGACTGGTAACAAAAATAATAGACTATAAAAAAATCCAGAAATTGAGAATTTGATTTTATATACTTCACCCAAGTTCAAGAAACATAAAGTAAGGTAAAAAGAAAGAGCTTTAGTTTTAATTTTAATTAATTTATGTTGACTGATGATGACTTAAAAAGTTGCAAGAACCCAACATGCTATAATTGTTTCCGCAGCATAAATGTATAAAGCTTGATTGACACTCAAACAAATGTATGTATACAAAAGAAAGTTCACAAGTTTTTAATTCAATCGATTTGGTTTGTCTTGAAAGTTCAATGTAATAATGAAAGTAAATGTAGTAATGAAAAAATTAGTATAATAACTCACAGTTGTTCGATCGAATCCATATACCGTGGGGTGATCGTACACTCATCATGTATATACAAATTGCAAAGAATTCATATACTATATAAATTTCTCGGGAAAAAAAATCCATACAATTTTTATTATGTCATGAACCATTTTTGGTCTTGTAAATGATACTTTTGGAGCAATTGTTCAGGTGATACATGAAACGTTAGATGCATACACAAAGTACGTAAAAGTGTGTGTTTGTGTATACAATTATGTTAATTTATTTTAAATTACGGTGACACTTAATAATCTGGCCAACACTTATTTTTTGTAACTATCATTGCAATGCATTATGATTTATGATAACTTTAAATGGTACGTATTCAACCCAGTTAAGTCTTAGAATATTATTCATAATTTTTTTTTAATTAATTAATATATAAAATTTATGATTATTGTTGCTAATATATAAAGTTGGTGACAGTACCAACTTAGTTCCATTTTGGGACATCGAAACATCAAAAAGATGTGGTTCGCAGCCCATGCACGTAATACCAACAAATCGACCAAACATACTTTACCGAAAGTCCCAAATTAGCTCCCAATTCTTTTGTGGCTTGCCTTGGGGGTTTAGTTAAGGGTTTAAACCCTCAAAATAGTTTTCTTTCATAATATTTAAAAAAAAATGTGAAGAAAATCAATAAAATCATCATTTCTTTCTTGGCAAGGTTCCCAAATTAGAGGGGAAATGTTTTTAAGGCAATAAAGGTTTATTTCTAAATGTTTCTAAATTATCAAAGTTTAAAATACATTATTTTTAATTATTTTCATTCAAAAGAAATGGAACATTTCGAGAAAGACTGAATTAAGTATAATATTATCTATATCCTGTGTATATTTTTCTGAAAAAGAGAGTACTAATATATAGCTAGGTTAATCTATATTAATTAAACTAGTAATTTAATCTCTGTGTCTATAAGGATACACGGGGCGATATTCTAGTGCATCCATTCGCTCCTTAATTTAAATTTTTTAGTTTAAAAAAACGATACCTAGTTTATCATATTATCTTGTTTTCAATATCACTTAATATTTATTAAAATATAATTTAAAATACGTTAAAAAAATTTATTTCATTAGTTTATTTATAAAACAAAAAATAGAAATAATTCGGGCTCTATATTAAGAGCTCAAATGATAAAAAAAGTATGAAAAAAAATTAGTTTTAAAGAAAAAGGAGATGCTATTTACACCCCAAATTTGATAAGTACACCACCCTTATTATATATATAAATTTATTAATGATTTAAAAATCCATAATGTCCTTGTTAAATACATAATTTTTATTTCTTTTCTATTTTCTTGTCATATCAAATAATTTTTTACAGTAATGATTAAGTCATAAAAAAAATTTAAAAATTAATGAATAATTAGATTAACACATAATTTTTATTTCTTTTCTATTTTCTTGTCATATCGAATAATTTTTTACAGTAATGATTAAGTCATAAAAAAAATTTAAAAATTAATGAATAATTAGATTAACGAATAATTAGACATAAAATGAACAACCATAGCCATATAAAAAACAATATAGAAAAAATATGTAAAAAATAAATACCTCATATTCATTGTGCCATGCAAAAAATAAAAACAATGACTAAATTAGCAATAAAAATTCAAGTTAATTAAATCGAACTTTATAAAAATTGCTTGTCGATGAAAATGAATACTATGAAGAAAAAAAAGAAGCAACTTAAATAATGAATATGAGGTAAAAAACCTTATCGTCTTCAGCAAAAAAAAATTACAAAAAAGAAAGTTATTTATAAAAATAAGAATATATGAACAGCAAGATGAAATAGTTAGAGACCATAGAAATAATTATAAATTAATTACTTACATTGTAGGTGTCTGTAAAAAAAATCAATTAACCAATTACCCAAACTAAGAAAAACAAAATGTATTTACAGAGAAAATAAAAATTAATTTGCAGATTAAAACAAAAATGAAGAAAAAACAATTTAAATAGGATTTTGTATCGTATTATATGGAAATATTATATTATAGTAATATAAATAAATTAATTATTTATAAATTGATCGGATTGTGTGGAGTTTAATTAGGAGAAACTTACCTATATTAATAAGAGAATATAAAAATAATATATTAAATTATTTGAATTGATTTAAAAATATAAATTATATTGTGGATTATGGAAATGATTATGATAGGAAATCATTAATTTTAAGTTATGGAAAACATATAATCCGGATGATATAAATCACAATTTAAAATTCATAATTAATAATGAAATATCCACGTTATTAAGAATTGCAAGCTTTATAAATGCAACATCGACATAGAAAAGTTTTCTCTTGTCACGTAGTGTGAAAATGCTCATTTTTTGTAGTATAATTTTTTGTGTTCATATTGTCCACATGGGATAAGCAAAGTCTGGAATTATATATTATATAGATATCGAGTACTTCTTCCGTACCAAAATAAATATCATACCGTAAAAATAATTAAATTGATTGTGAGTAAAATTAAAAAAGTAAGTGAATAAAATAGAATAAAATTGTATTTTAAAATGAAAATTTTAGAATAATTTTTTTCGGAGCAAGTGGTTGTGAGTAAAGTTAAAAAAAAAATAAGTAAATAAAACAGAATAATTTTTTTATTTAAAAATGAAAAATTTAAAATATTTTTTTTTTGGAGTGTGTAAACTATACATGTAAAAAGAAAGTATTTCAACTATGTTAGATAGAGAGTACCCTATAACTGTATAACTAGGGCCTAGTAGTTTCATTTTCATATTATAACTGTACTTGTATACATCTTAATTAATTTGATTACATATAAATTATATTTGCAAGTTGGATATACAAGTAAAGTATTTTTATGAGATTTACGCCATAAGCGTCCATTTTTTCACCATTAGATTAATTAGATTAATATTTAAGCCGTAAACTAAATAATAAGAGCACCGTAAATTAATACGGCGAGAATCACGATGACAATAGTTCAACAACATTGAAATAAACTGAATAATATAGTACTCGATATTTAATGAGGAGATGTTAGTGTATCTTACTCAACAACCTACTCCTTAGCTAGGTTGTTTAATACTCCATATAGCTAGGTTAAACTACCTTATAAAATAAGATTATAAACATAAGAAAATCGACCATTTGTGTTTGCCAAAAAAATCATAAGTATTTGTATGTTAAAATTCTATTTTAAATATTTACATATGATCAGTCCTTATCTATTAGTAAATCAGTATAAAAAATTGAAAATTGAGCATGTCCGATAAGTTTAGAAAGTCATTAAATCTGAATGAAAAATTGAAAATTGAGCATGTCCTATAAGTCTATTTTTCTTCATAATATTTATATATATAGTAGTATCAATGCGCGCATATAATTTCAATAAAAAAATTAAAAAGTATTCTTTTAATTATATACTACTTTTTTTAGTCAAAATAATACATATTTTTCTAATTCTTTTGGAGGTGTCCGTAATAGTTACTATAACCAAAAAAATTTATACAGTAGTATATTTTAACTTTTTAGTTTAAGATACAATTTTAATTTAATTTATCAATTATTGTTTTAAATTTTACTTGCAAGTACTTTACTTTTTTACTTTAAATGTAATATTCTTACTCTTTACCTTAAAAAAGAGTCAAAATTTAACATTTTTCTTAATTTTGTTAACTTGTACCTTTTAATCAAAAAAATCAAAATTTAACATTTTTCTTAATTTTTGTGGTCAGAAAAGTATTATATCTATTTTGGACCGCATCCAATATTTAACAGTGCCAAAAAATATGACATTTATTTGATTACTTAGGACTTGTTCTTTTGAAAACTTAATAGTTGACACATGAATGTTCTTTTGGACTTAATAGATAACACATGATTTTATTTATGTTACTCTTGGTGGAGTACGTCATCTACGTACATCGTACTGTAAATTTAATATTATTATACTAAATACAAACATAATTACACACACGATGGTGTATGCATCTACGGTTAAAATGTCAAATAATGCTGCAGGGGTAGCATTTCGTAACACATGAATGTAAATTTTTTCTGGTCTAATAATCACACACCCGACATCGACATGTATGGTGTATGTATCTACGGTTAAGATGTCACATAGACAGTTAACACATGAATGTAATTTTTTTTATTTAGGTCAATTCCAAAAATTTTAATACTCACAATTATAAATTTAAATAATGTATTTTATCAATTATGTAGAAATCATCGATAATAAATAATAAAATTTTGTAATTCAAATGTATATTTTATTTAATAAAAATATATATAATTTAAAAAGTAAAAGGTTGTATGACCCACTTAATTCGGCTCAAACTAAAAAATCAATGCAAGTATAGATAATGTAGTTCAGTTAATAAGAAAAGTGATTGAAAATAAATTAATAAATTATTAATTTGTGGTAGGTTAGTATGAACCAACACACCATTGTCAAATAATGTTGCAGGGGTAGTAAATTTTTTTTGGTCTAATAATCACACACGCGACATGTATGGTGTATGTATCTATGGTTAAAATGTCAGACAGTTAACACATGAATGTAATTTTTTTTATCTAGGTCAATTCCAAAAATTTAAATACTCACAATTATAAATTTAAATACTGTATTTTATCAATTATGTAGAAATCATCGATAACTATTAAAACCAATAAATAAATAAAAATAGGAAAAAAAAAATGATGATAAAAACTTGTTACGCATGTAACGCATGTCTCCTTTCTACCAAACTAGCAATACCCCACCACCTCATTCAAAATCTTCTAGAGTACTATAAAACCCACACCCCACACAATACAAATTTCACTCTCTCATAAATCAAAAAAAAAAAATTAAGCAACACAAAAGAGATATATATTTTCCTCCTTTCAATTCGAACCCCACAACCAGAGCATATATGGTTTCCGAAAGAAACTCGTCGTCTACAAAGAGCGTGTGCGTCGTCGGCGCGGGCCCCGCCGGCCTAGTCGCCGCCCGTGAGCTGAAAAAGGAAGGCCACGAAGTGGTCGTAATCGAGCAAAGCCACGATATAGGGGGGCAATGGCTTTACGACCCTAAGGTCGATCGAGAAGATCCGAGTTTTTTATGGAGTCATGTCCACAGCAGCATTTACGCCTCGTTGAGGTTGACCTCTCCGAGGGAGATAATGGGGTTCACGGATTTCCCGTTTGTGGCGAAGAAGGGAAGGGACATGAGGAGGTTCCCAGGGCACGGGGAGCTCCTCTTGTACTTGCGAGACTTTTGCGAGAGGTTCGAGTTGAGAGAGATGATAAGGTTCAAGACGAGGGTCGAGAAAGTCGAGATGCTCGACTGCTCCCCCGTCTTGGAGACGGGCTTCTCGAGGTGGGTGGTGAAGAGCAAGAAGGCGGAGGATAAGGCGGTGGTGGAGGAAGTGTACGACGCGGTCGTTGTCGCCACCGGACACTACTCTCAACCTCGCCTTCCCAAAATAAAAGGTACATATATGCACCTTGTCATTGATTTGAACTTGTCTTGTTGTATACATTGAAATCTCTATAAATTAATAATATTGGGACAGTGAAAATTTATTAATTTGAAAAGGTATTAATTTTATTCAAAAGCTGGAGTTAAGGTGATTTTATTATTTTAGAGAGATTATTAATTTATCGAGTATCGAATATTAATTAATAGAGATTTTACTGTATAGGAATGGATGCATGGAGGAGAAAGCATATGCACAGCCACATCTACAGGATTCCAGAGCCTTTCAAGAATGAGGTAAATTAATCATGCACTTCTAACAACAATCAATTACGTTGCAGACTGAAGTCTAACAATTGTTGGGTTTATTTCGGTATTTTGAATATATTACGTTGCTGAGTCGAAAAATGATTTTCTGTCCTTAAGACGAATTTACCCTATACTGAATCGAAACACACGATTCTGAATCTGATGAACAAAAACAACTTTTGTACAAATGATTTGTAGGGTGGGGACACTCTAATCTTTCCCCCTAAGGAAAGTATATGTATATGTAACACATATATGTTTGATTGCTTTGTTTTGAAACACACTACAAAGTGATGATACACATTCTTTAATCCATTGCAGGTGGTTGTGGTTGTTGGGAACTCGTTGAGTGGTCAGGACATATCGGTCGAGCTTGTAAGCGTGGCAAAGGCGATCCACCTCAGCGCCAAATCTCTCGATATCTCCCAAGGCCTCTCCAAAGTCATATCCAAATACGATAATCTACACATTCACCCACAGATAGAGTCGATGCACGAAGATGGGAGGGTCTCGTTCACCGACGGATCTTGGGTCGTTGCGGACACTATCATTTACTGCACGGGGTACTCTTATTCATTCCCGTTTCTCGATACCAAAGGAATAGTGGAGATAGACGACAACAGGGTGGGCCCTCTCTATGAGCACACGTTCCCTCCTTCGTTGGCTCCTTCTCTATCCTTCATCGGGATACCGAGAAAGGTAATGTGTACGTTCACAAGAAACGAGAGCGGATTCTGTTTCGATTTTTGCTAAAGATGATTGTGTTGTGTAGATCATAGGATTTCCTTTTTTCGAGTCCCAAGCGAAATGGATCGCGCAAGTCCTGTCTGGGAAAAGGGTGTTGCCGACGTGGGACGAGATGATGCAATCGATAGACGAGTTTTATCGGTCGAGGGATGTTGCTGGCATCCCGAAGCGCAACACGCATGACATTGCGTGTTTTGAGGTAAGGATTTAGGCTCTAACTGTTCTTTTGAACCAAAACTGACTGGAGTGAAATTATTGGGTCTGAACTGATTTTTTTCAAATAATTTTAAAAAATTTAATATTTGCAAATTTGAAATGAATGAGTCTGAACTGAAATGAACTGAATTGAAATTAAATCACAAGCCTAACTCTAATTCCCATTTCATTATTAAAAAAAAATAGGAAAACGTAAAACGTATTTACGAGTGTCGATTGTTTTGGCAGTATTGCGATAAGTACGCGGACATTGTTGGTTTTCCGCGCACGGAAGAGTGGAGGAAGGAGCTTTGCCTCTCGGCTTTGAGGAACTCGGAGATCAACCTGGAGACGTATCGCGACTCTTACGAAGAAGATCAGGAGACGCTTCGAGTTGCTTATAGTAGCCCACATTTCACTCAACTTGGACCTCAAGATATTGGCTTCTGAGCTGCTGTTACGTCGTATGCGTATTAATTGTTTACTAGTGAACCGAGTTCATCTTCATACAATGCCAAATGTGAGGTGGAATTTTTATGAACAATGCAGACAGAAACAAGGGGATTTAATTTTTGTTGTTCAACATTAACCCAACCTAAAAAACGGGGGCTTGAGCCCGTTGGGCCATTCAACTTTTCTCACCAAGCTCAGTCCAAATTTTTCGGGGTTATGTTTTCTTAGCCCAGTTCAGCCCAGGTCGGGCGAGCTAACAGCCATTTTGGCCCAGTAAAATTTAATTAAAAAAATACTATTATTTTACGATATTTATATTTTTAACATAACATTATTATACTACGATAAAAAATTCTGTAAATGAATTTAAAAAAAAAAACATCATTAAAATTTTTATATGAAAATTAATATTTAATAAAAAAATGTTGCTAACGAAACAGAGAGAGTAATAAACATATGTTAATGCAAAAATTATTGATGTATATAGGGGTGTTCACGAGCGGGTTTGAGCGGATTTATCTTTAAATAATGAACCGACCCAATGATGGCGGGTTGCCACTTTTATCAACCGTACTCACCCTTATTTTTATTCTAACCATGCGGTCGGGCCAAAACGGGTGCGGGCGGATGGCGGGCGAAATAGCGGGTTTAAATATGTAAATTGAAGTGATTTATCAAATTTTTTGTACCGTTTAATTTCGAATGGGCAGCATATTCACGAAAGCTATAAATTACAAGATGCTTTAATTTCTTCGTTTTTCTTAAACCTCTTGAAATGTTGTCACACCCATGATTTTCGGTTTTCAAATTCATTATCGTTTGTACTCACCATTACAGACTGGTGAAATATTATAGTACTAGTATTTAATTTTCTTGGAAGAATTATGATTTGAAAAACTTGGTGTCTTTAAACGTTTAAGAGAAAAAACTTTCTCCATGGTTATGTTCTTTGTAGGACTTTTACTATGTTATTGTCAATCTCAAACAAACAAACAAACAAATAAATAAGTCTAATTAAAAAAAACATTTTTCTGGAGACAAAAGAGAAGTTAAAGAACAAATAAACAAATAAATTTACCAAATTATTATATAGTATTTATTTTTTTAATATATATATATATATATATATATATATATATATATAATTATACGGGCGGATCGGCCTATTTGCGGGTAGTATCTAACGAAACCGCTACCCACCCATTTTTTGGCGGGTGCTAAAATTTCTAACCGACGGGTAATTTTTTCAAAATTAAACCGAAGGTTTTGGGAGGATTTTGGGCGGTTTTGCGAGTGGATCGAGTTTGGTGGTTTTTTTTAACACCCCTAGCTGTATAAAAGGTAAATTTTCTGAATGAACAAATTATGTCGATCTTTGCTGCCTAGAACGCGGATGGCCTTGGGCCCAAGGGCGTGCATCGAAGCTAGATTTTGAATATAATTAAAAATTACTCCCTCTTTCCTTTAAAATAATTCATACTTTCTTTTTTAGTTCATCCCTTAAAACAGTGCACATTCCATAAATGGAATGTATTTTCACAATTTTATCCTCCCAATACACATTTATTTACTCTTATATCACTACTTTTTCAACTACCTACTTTATTACTTACACATCAATACCTATTATACCATCACTTTATATTATTAAATATACAAAAAATTACTTTTTCTTAATGTATAAAAATTTCTCTATGCATTGTATAGAGGGATGGAGAGAGTATCAAATATAATGGGTTGGTTTTTCGAAAATTTAGAAGATTAAACTTTTTGATATTATTGTAAAAATAATTTATTGAGTGTGACGATTAAAAGTTTGACTGTTTGAGACAACAAATACAAGAGTATTATTATTTTAGAATTATAGTATTTAGCTAGAAACTGATTTTAGAATTATAGTATTTAGCTAGAAACTGTTACAGAGTATTATTATTTTAGAATTATATTATTTAGCTAGAAACGCTATGTGAATTTTTCCAAATCCGTTACCCACCAAAACTTTTATTTATTAAATATAAATCTTAAGTAGTAATTTATTTATTATACGGTCCTTCTATTCCACCCCAAACCCAATCCCACCAATATACCATACTGTTACTAGTATTATTAATTTAGAATTATATTATTTAGCTAGAAACGCTATGTGAATTTTTTCAAATCCGTTACCCACCAAAACTTTTATTTATTAAATATTAATCTTAAGTAGTAATTTATTTATTATACGGTCCTTCTATTCCACCCCAAACCCAATCCCACCAATATACCATCTGACGCAAATCCAAAACAATTTTAAAAAAAATTATTTCCTTATTTTACGCTTCAATCTTAATTTTCTAATTTCTTCTGAATTCTAATACTGCACGAATTTTCAATTATAAATATTTCTCAATATTAATTATTTAATTTTCTCAAACTCTCCCATTCATAGTTCTTTCGTGCTTCAATCTTAATTTTCTAATTTCTTCTGAATTCTAATATGCACGAATTTTCAATTATAAATATTTCTCAATATTAATTATTTAATTTTCTCAAACTCTCCCATTCATAGTTCTTTCGTCTGAGTTGTGATCGCATTGCAATATATATTTATTTCATTATTGTTTTAAATAATTTTTTCAATAATTAATTTTACATTAAAAAGTTCATTATGTATTTTTTTTTAGTAATTAATGGAAGAAAATTTAGAAAATTCAATTGTTCCCAATGTAAAAATCGGTGTTCTTCCAAAAGTTGGTCAAGAGTTCCAATCACCCAAAGCTGCACAGGAATTTTATAATGAATATGCAAGACATGCAGGATTTAGTACACGAATCGACAATAGCAAGAAGAATAACGAAACTGGAGAAGTTGTTTGGAAATTATTTGTGTGCTCTAAAGAGGGAAAGACCGACGAAACGTGACAAAATAAATTAAAGCATGCCGAATCGCGATATGGAGAAAGAAATCGCGGGCATACTCGATCAGGATGTGAAGCAAGAATGAGTATTGTTAAGTCAAAACAAAGGGATATGTGGATTGTCAGTCAATTTATTGAGAAACATAATCATGTCCTGACTACGCCGAGTAAGGTTCACTTATTAAAATCACATCGTAATGTGTCGACGGCGAAAAAGGATCTTGTGCACCAGTTAACAGAAGCAAACGTTCCTACTTGTAAACTGATTAGAGTGTTAGAGATAGATGCAGGAGGTCCATCATCGGTTGGTTGTTTAGAAAGAGATATCAGAAATCATGAAAGAGATATTCGAAGTGAGCTCTTGGGACATGATGCTGAAACATTTATTCAACATTTTGAAATGTAAAAGGAGATAAATGAAAACTTTTTCTTCTCTTACGAGACAGATGACTCAGGAGTCTTTGTTAGGTGTTTTTGGGCAAATTATGCGTCTTTAAGGTCATATGAATATTTTGGTGATGTAGTGGTATTCGACACGACTTACAACACAAATAAATATGGTATGGTGTTCGCCCCATTTGTTGGAGTTAACTATCATCGACAAACTACACTTTTTGGGTGTGGATTGTTGAGTGACGAGAAAATAGAGTCTTTTACTTGGTTATTTCGAACTTTCTTGCAAGCGATGCCAACTCATGTACCTCCAAAGGTGATAATTACTAATCAAGATGCAGCCATTTCACGCGCAGTCTCAGAGGTATTTCCCGACATATTGCATCGATTTTGTTTATGGCAAATACTTAACAAGTTTTCAGAGAAGTCGAATGTTGTATTGTACAGAGAGCAGTATCACAAATTAGTAGGTATTATTAAGGAGTCAGAGTCGATTGAGGAGTTTGAGGATCGATGGTTAAAGTTGATGACATCTACAGAGTTGGGGAATAATGAGTGGTTAAGTAACCTGTACTTAATAAGACAACGATGGGTACCTGCCTATGTTAGACACGTTTTTACTGCAGGGATGTCTAGTAGTCAAAGAGTTGAGAGTAATCATTTTTTTAAAAGGTATGTGAACAAAAAAAATTCTTTAACATATTTTATTACACGTTTCAACAGAGCGCTTGTCCATCAAAGACATCAAGAGTTACATGCTAATCATATTGACATTAATGAAGAGCCACACATGGTTACAAGTTTTTTTGATGGAACAACAAATGGCCAAAATTTATACGAAGACACTATTTTTATTATTTCAGAAGGAGCTGAAACATAGTGTGGCCTACATTTGCACAATGATTTCCAACACTGATGAGACTTCAATGTATGCAGTGGAGCGATTTGAGCTAGAACAAACTTTTCATCGACAACGACAGTTGATATATCACAAGTCTACTGATTTAATAAGTATCTTATAGTTGTCGTATGTTTGAATTTGAGGGATATCCATGTCGTCACATGTTATGTTGGATGAGGCTTCAGTAGGTTATGATTCTACAGGATAAATATATCAATAAAAGATGGACTAAAAATGCAAAAATTGCTTATGAGCCAATGACAAATTTTGTGGAAGACAAGTCATCTTTTATCACAGGAAGAGGATTATTAGCTCATACAGCAATGGAGTTGGTTGATGCTTGTTCGTTGACAGAGGCTCGTAGTAATTTTTTGATGAGTGAATTAAAAAAGTTGAAGAAAATGGCAAATGAAATTGATGATGGTGGCAACACAAGTAAGCATAAAAATAAGAGTAAAAATCGGGAGCTCAAGGAAATTGTTCAAGATCCACATCAAGTACACACCAAATGAAAGCGACTTAAACCATCAAAGGAAAAAAGCTATGTCGAAAAATAGGACTTGTAGTATTTGTGGTCAAAGCGGACATGACAAACGAATCGTTCCAACACACTACTTCGCAATCGAATCATTATATTAAATAGTTTTCTTTTGTTTTCACAAGAATTTTTATTATTGTCTACTTATTTTTATTTTTGAAAAAATTATTAATTTATTATATTTATTTGTATTTTTACTTTTTACCGTCTACTTATTTTTATTTTTGAAAATTTTATTAATTTATTATATTTATTTGTGTTTGATATTTTTTTATTACGAGCAAAAAAATTGAGTAAAAATATTTGCTAAAAAAATTACGCAAGAAAAATTGTTTTTATTTTTGAAAGATTTATTAATTTATTATATTTTATTTGTGTTTGATAATTTTTTACTAAGTAAGAAAAATTTAGTAAAAATATTTGCTAAAAAAATTACAAAATTACGCTAAAAAAAGTAGCGAAAAAATTGAGTAAAATTATTTGCTAAAAAAATATTTTTGAAAGATTTATTAATTTATTATATTTTATTTGTGTTTGATAATTTTTTACTAAGCAAGAAAAATTTAGTAAAAATATTTGCTAAAAAAATTACTAAATTATGCTAAAAAAAGTAGCGAAAAATTGAGTTAAATTATTTGCTAAAAAATCACGCAAGAAAAATTGAGTAAAAATTTAATAGTTAATGCATAAAGAATGTAAATAAATTTAAATAGTAAATTGGTAGTATTTAAAACGGAATAAAATGACCCTATAATAAATAAATTACTACTTAAAATTTATATTTAATAAACAAAAGTTTTGGTGGGTATCCGAGTAGGAGAACGGATCTGGTGAATAATTATTGCTATTAAGTTTAAAAAAAAAAGAATTAAGTTTAAAAAAAAGATTTATTTAGAAACTTTATGTGAATATTTATGTTATCGCATATTTTTTGATTTTTTGGTTGAATATTGACCAAATGATTTAATTTAATTGATTGTCATTACGTTTTAAAAAAAATATTTTAAATTAAATCTAAATATATAAATATAGGAAGTGATCAAATCCACTTTATAAATTATTTATGATTAACTAACTATTTATAGTATAAAGTTATTGCTATAATTATTATTTTGATAAAAAAAGGCAAATGTAGTTTTGTCTAAAGATCATATTGGAGATATTTGGATCATTTTCCACAAATCTTAATTAATCTCTTATGAAATTTGTCTCCTTCCATTAATTTTTATTCCATTATTCTAAGACGGAGATATTCTGGATCATTTTCCACAAATCTTAATTAATCTCTTAGGAAATTTGTCTCCTTCCATTAATTTTTATTCCATTATTCTAAGACAGAATTATAAGTATTTTAAATTCAGGTAAATTCGTTCGTTAAATTAAACATTCCAACTGCCTTAACAAAAATCATGTAATCATTAATATTCATAATTTTTTCACTTATATAAGCAGTTTTAATCTCCACTTCATAAGAATAACATAACAATAACAATAATAACAATAATATATACATATATAGTATAAATGGATTCTTCTAAATGGATTCTCTCTTTGGTTTTGTTACTGTGTAGTAACTATGTCCATGGCCAAACTAATATTTTCTCAGTGACGAAATTCGGCGCCGTTGGGGATGGAAAAACAGACAACAGCAAGGTACGTAAACTATATATACTAGTAATACTACCCATGCATGTCTCAAATTTAATGGTCACACGCTTTTTAAAAAATAAATAAATTATTACAATGCAGGCGTTCTTGAGTGCATGGAAAGAAGCGTGCGGGGCAAGTGGAGGAGCGATCTCGGTTCCATCGGGAACTTACTTGTTGAGCGATGCAACATTCGAAGGTCCTTGCAATGGCCAAACTTATTTTCAAATCCAAGGAACCCTAAAAGCTTCCCCTGGTCAACACTCTCAAGACTATTGGATCTCATTTAACGACGTGGATGGGTTGACCATCTACGGACGTGGCACTTTCGACGGCAACGGAGCCTCGGCTTGGATTCCCAAGAAATCGTGCGGTAGCAACTGCGGACATGGCACTGCGGTAATATTCACTCCCTAGTGATCATATTTCATATACAGTATACTGAATGTTCGGTACGATATGATATATCTATCAGTCATATATTGATTATTTTTTTCGTATCTTGACCGTGGCATATGCAGTCGATTAAAATCATAAAAGCGAAGAACATCAAAATCAGCGACATCTCGTCTCTGAACAGCAAGCAGTTCCATTTCCACATAGTCGACTCCGAAAACGTGTTCCTGAACAACCTCAACATCGTGGCCCCCGGCGAAAGCCCGAACACAGACGGGATCCACGTCGGAAGATCAAGAAACGTCACCATCACAAACTCACGCATTGCCACAGGAGATGATTGTGTATCCCTTGGTGATGGGATCAACAACATCCGTATAGAGTCGGTCATGTGCGGGCCCGGGCATGGGATCAGCATTGGGAGCTTAGGAAAGTACGCCGGCGAAGAGGATGTAAGAGGAATAACGGTCCAAAACTGCACTTTGACCGACACCACAAACGGGTTGAGGATCAAGACGTGGGCCCCCTCGACAGTGGCGACCACAGTTTCCGACGTCACATTTGAAAATATAAACCTTAAGAATGTTCAAAACCCGATCATCATCGATCAGTTTTACTGCCCAAAGTCGCCTTGCAGCCATCAGGTATATATTATTAGAACTCACATTATCTAAAAGTTCAAACTGTTAGAAAAGTTTGACAACTTGACACATTTATATTAGTGGTGTCAAATATATTCTACAATAGTTATGTATTTATTATAGTCGACAATTTTTACGATGAAATTATATTTGTATGTGTGTGCAGAAAGATTCGTCGATAAAGATCAATGGAGTGAGGTTCATAAACGTTAAGGGCACGTCGAAGACACCGGTGGCGGTGAATCTACAATGCAGCAGCAGCCAACCATGCCAGAACATAGAGATGGATGGTGTTAGAGTCACCACTGTCGAAGGACAATCAACTACTGCGATTTGCTCCCACGCGAACTTTAAGTCTTTCGAAGTGAACGGAAATCCTAGTGCTTGTTCTATGGCTCAAGAGGATTGGGTGTATTGAGCGTGGAGAATATATAGGTTTAAGTTCTGCAATGTGTGTACGAGTATTCACTATTCAACCATGATACTCTTTTAGAATTTTAATATAGGTTTAAATTCCGACATAGAAAAACATCAAGTTTTTTAGTTAAGATAGTTTTTTAGACCGATGTTAAAATAAAATTTAATATTATTAATGTTTATTTTCCAGTTATTTATTTTATATTATAAAAGTTTTTTAGTCCTGAGTTGTTTAGTCAATTAGTTAGGTTATTTTAATTGATTTGATCAATACACTAAATTTTGAATATCTAAGAAAAACTCCGAAGCCATGACTGCAAATTAAACTTGCTTTTTTGTGGCATATGATATGTGACATAACAAAGTTACCCAAGCACCCTTAGGTACAATATTATGCAAAAGGTCGAAGGGGTGTTATTGTTCAATGAAATGGAATCCTAATCAACAAGTATATAACTATATATGCTGAGGTGAAAATACATTAACCCCAAAAATTTAAATGAATGTAGGACTGAAATTTGCAGAGCTCTAGCTAGCCATATTCTAAAGAATCTAATTTCTCCTCTCAACAACACCATTATGTTGGGGTGTATAAGTGCAAAAAGTATGATGTTGAATCCCATGAGAATTAATCTATACATATATAATTCCTGAATCTCTTCATCCCGTGGAACAATAGAAAAGGGTTAATAGTGTTGTGTTCACACTATAAATTATAAATAAAAATAATAATATTATTATTAAGTCAAAATTTATACATTAATATAATCCTTTAGTAAGTTTTTATATTCATTAAATTTCCATAACAATTAATAGATAATATTTTATTAGAATAATATCACAAATAATACAAATATTTTACATACAATTAATTTTCAGAAAAATAAAATCTAAAAAATACAAATTAGTTATTCAAATTATTTTATACGATTAATTTTCAGAAAATTTATACGGGCATCGCACCGGGAGTGATGATATTCAATAAAATAAATGACAATTTTATTCTATAGTTTATTTATTTATTTCCATGCATAAATATTTCCTTGATTCTTATCAAACCTATTTTCCTCCTATTCCCAAATTTGATCCACTCATATTCCCAAGAAAAAATTGGCTGCGTTCTTATGTTTTCCAGAATTTCATGTACGCTTATAATTATTTCATTATGCATGTTTTTTTTTTCGTTTTTCTCTAATTCAAATTTGGAATGAGATTCTTTTCAATATGTGCAGAATTGATACAAGATTTGACAAACGACGTCTATGTAAAGGTTAGCATATCTATTCAAGATTCAAAAATTGCTTCTAACGAACCAAAAATGCAACTTGCATGGTGGTGGCAAGTTTTTCGCTCCAAAGCATATGCCAAATTAAAACTATATTGTTTTCTACAGTGTTGTTTGATTTTTATTGCTCGGACTTTGTGTCGTTTTTTTTACAAGAATTGAGGTTGGTGGTGCAAGTGAAGTTGCACATCATTAAAGTTGACACGGTCGTTTCTCGCCCCGTGTGATGTACGGAAGCACTTTCCACAATCAGCATGAGTGGCTATGATGCTTGAAAAGTGCACTCCAAGGCATTATAGGATGCAAGTAATTCTATTTGCTAATTAAAATGTTAATCGATGTGAAGAGAAATAAATTAACCTTTTCAATTTTACAGTTCTATTTTCGATGAGATAATTACGTACGGGCCAGAGTCGCGGTGGTTCTCGACCTTGAACTGCCCCTTCATAGCTTAATCATGATTTTCGACTCTTGCTCTCTATGGTCTATATTTTTTACACTGTAGGTCAGATCAATATGATGGTGTCGAATTTTTAAATATTGAAAATAATCAAATAAATAAAATATCTTCTATAATGAAATTTATACTTTATTTTCTTAATTTTTAATTATGGCACGGGATGGGATCCGGACCATCCCGTTCTATCCCGTTTCATCCCGCAAATTTATTAATATATACTACTTCAGTCCCAAGACAATAGTCACACTTCCTTTTTATTACAAAGGAAGCGGAACTATTGTATTGGGACTGAGGTAGTATATATATATATATATATATATATATATATATATATATATATATA
Source organism: Euphrasia confusa (assembly GCA_954870475.1). NCBI lineage: Eukaryota > Viridiplantae > Streptophyta > Magnoliopsida > Lamiales > Orobanchaceae > Euphrasia > Euphrasia confusa. The sequence goes on along the minus strand of OX940956.1, from coordinate 40,351,817 downwards.
TATATATATATATATATATAAGTATTATTTTTTCATAAAAATTAATAAAAATAACAAAATATTAATTCAATTAAATTTATTATTTAATTAATATATTTTCACAAATCTCATAATAATTTTATTTTTTATATAATTTCTTTTGAAAATATTTAAATATTTATATTTTAAATTTTGTAAATAATCTTTTATAAATTGAATAATTTAACTTATTTCTCTTAAAATTTTATATTTTTATTTTATTTTTATTTTAATTATTTTATAAGTCGATAATATTTAATTTAATTTTAATTTTAATTTTATTTTTAATTTTATAGTTTTATTTAAAATGGTAGGATGTCTCGATACCGTCTTGATCTCGACCCGAATATAAATTATCGGGACGGGACGAGATTTCCATAATCCCGTTACATCCCGTCTCATGTCCACCCTTACAAATGAGAGTGCAAGTTGGATTATGAAATAAAATAAAATTTTCATGCGCAACAATTTTCGAAAAAAAAAATACTACGTGCATGCATCGGGCAGTGATACTAATTATCATTATTGTGAAATATTTATTTTAAAAAATTTGCATATAATTATAGGAGTGAAAGAGTACCTTATACGTATATATACCGCTCTTTCTCCCTTGTCCCACAAAAATGACTCATTAACTTTTATAATTTACAAAGTAAGGGAGACATCGTTTATTAGATTGAGTATTATTTAGAAAAGCTATATGAAACATTTATGTTATCATACATTTGATGTGTTGAATATTGACCATTAAATCATAGTATGGTAAAACGTCTATAAATTTATAATTTTGAAATTGTAAAATTTTATTGATTTAAAGAGTTTAATATATAGATCCTACGCGTGATCGACTGAGTTATCTAAGGATTGATCCTGCTTGTGTCTACTGTCAGTCTACACCGGGGTCACTCGATCACTTCTTTTCGTGCCCCGTCACAGTCTCGCATATGGGGCTCTATCCGGATGTGGGTAGGTATTGATCATAACATGTCTACCATACTAAGTGCGTTGAAGTGGATCAAGAAAGAAGTTCGAGGGACGCTACCGAAGAACAAGCTTAGGAGGATTGCTCTTGCTACGACAGTCTACACCATTTGGAATGCGAGGAACCGACATATCTTCCGGCAGAAGCCCATCTCAGAGGCGGCTATTACTAGACCATCCAGATACATGTTTGCTGAGCTATGTTAGCTATTTATCCTGACTATATCTTTAGATAGGATCTTTTGTCATATATAGTGTTTTGGAGAGTTAGGACTAGACTTCGAGCTTGTCCGTATGATAGTCTAACCTCTCTCGTTGTTCTCTACCGGGTATGCTTGGATTATGATCTAAAAATTTCGGTCTAAGCTTTTTGGTCTCATATATATATATATATATATATATTTACATTTCCGATAAAAAAAATTATTAATTAATAAAAAGACTGTATAAATTTATCAAATTTAATTTAAGTACATATGTATTGAAAATAAATAAAAACAATGTATATTTCGCTTATTTTTATATTTGTGCATCAATTAATTTTTATAAATAATTAAATATATTCACGTATTATAGTATAAAAATAACAAATAAATTAATAAACGAATTTATCTATTTATTATAATTAAATAAATATAATTATTTACATTAATTCATTAAATTAAGTTATAATGATGATGATGAATAATATTTAATTGGAAAATATATTTTATAAAGAAGTTTTTCAAAAAATTATTATCATATAAAATTTTACTCAGTATGATTTTTTTCAAAGGCTGAGACCAATAGCTGTTTGCACCCAAAAAATGATAAGTACACCAACATTTTAAAATTTACAATTATGACATTAGTTTAAAAGTCTTTTATATCCTTGATAATTTAAATAAATATTTAACTCAACTACACCCATCTTTTAAAATCAACTTTTAATTAATTTTCATACTTTTTCCTCTAGGAGTGTTGGAATGAGAACTTGTTTGGCAAAAGTTCTGAGTGTACGTGTCTGACGATTTGTTCGTGAGAATACTTGTCGAGCCTGCCCCGATAAACCTGTACGACCTGTTTCTGGGACCCGCCGACGAATTAGTCTCGTTGCTGAACAAGACCTTCTCGGAGTTTGACTTGAAGACCGAGGATTGTTTCTTGCCACCTAGCTGGAAGAATGTAAGCTGCCCCGAATGGCCGTGCACTGAGTGCTTTCAGGTTTCGTGGATCGATAGTCCGATGATGATTGTGGACCCGCTCGGAGGAAAGTTGGACCAGATTTATTGACGAAACAAATTTACTGTACAATTAATTTTGAGAATGAAAGCCTTGCATCACCTTTGAATATATTTGTATCCCTTCCTACCAGGATTTTACATGTAGAGTTAGAGCTATTTAGTGCAAGCGAATATGTTATACTGTAATTAATTAAGAGACCTAAACAAGAATGAGAAAGAAGAAGAGACATGTCACTTTGAAACTTGACGGTGTATCAGATTTTCATTTTTTTTATAATGGTATTTTAGGATTATTGGGTGGTGTATTAAGCAAGAAAAATATTATTTTATTTTAAAAATTAGGTGTACTTAGTAAAGGGGTGTATTTGAGGAATTGGTGGTGTGAATATCGTCACCCATTTATTATTTTAGAGAGACTAAAATTTTAAATTGAATGCAATTATAAATAGAGTAAATAAAATGCACCTTCAAAATTAAGTAGCTATTATTTATGCATAAAAGTTAGGGTAAATTACATTTTTCTACTTGAGGTTTACGACTTTTTACACTTTTCTACTTGACCTGAAAAACGTTGCATGTGTCTACCTGAGATTTGACACATTTACACTTTCCTACCCGCGACTCGCCAGAAACGAATATTCGATGGAATATTCCGATTTGAAAGATAAATTTGTATTTTTATACTTAAATTTTGGCTGATTACAAATATACCTTAGGTCAACTTTTAGTCAATGTTATTTTAATAATAAAATTAAAAAACAGAAGGCATGATTGACGGGCCGGAGGAAGCGTGGTGGTGGTGCTTCATCGTCCGGAAATTGGATAGAGATGGTGGCTCATGGTGGTTTGAGGCTCGAAGACACGAAAACCGTGACCTCTCTCGAATTTCTTTTCGTTGGAATCGGATCTGCAAGAACTTCATAGATCTATTTACAAGAACATCATAGATCTTAAATTTTGATTTAGGGTTATCATATGAATAAGAAGACAAATTTGAATTTTTTTATTGTAATTCTGGAAATTATTTTTTGTAGCGTGAAGAAGATAATTTTAAGTTAGGGTTATCAGATGTGTTTGTAATTTTGGAGAAGAAGAAGAAAGACACGATTTCATCTCCTTTTCATTTGTATTTTTATTTTATTTGTTAAATTAATTAATTAATAAAATGTGTTATTACCATAATATCCTTTAAGTTTCAAACAATTATAAAATACACTCACAACAAAGGAGCGTGTAATCCACTTTCTCGGAATATTCCTAGAATATTTGCTTTTGGCGAGTCGCGGTAGGAAATTGTAAATGTGTCAAACTCCAGGTAGGCGCATGCAACTTTTTCAGATCATGTAGAAAAATGTAAAAAGTGGTAAACCTCAGGTAGAAAAATGTAATTTACCTTAAAAGTTATTATAATTATCATTTTTGAGTGATAAAAATCCAAGGCAAACTCTTTAAACATCATATACTTCATATTCTAAATAATTTTTCATAAATAAATCTTAATTAATCTCTTACCATATTATTTTTTGGATAAAAGTTATTATAATTATCCTTTTTGAGTGATAAAAATCCAAAGTTCTAAATATTTTTCATAAATAAATCTTAATTAATCTCTTACCATATTATTTTTTGGATAAAAGTTATTATAATTATAATTTTTGAGTGATAAAAATCGCGAAATCTTTAAAGATCATTAGAGTTGATATTCTAAACCATATAAATCTTAATTAATCTCTTACCAAATTTAGGATTTCATAATGAGAGAATTATAAGTATTTTTAAATTCATTTAAAATCGTTAAATAAAACATTCCAACCGTCTCAACAAAAATCTTGTAATCATTAATATTCATAAGTGTTTTCACTTATATAAGCAGTTTTAATCTCCACATTTCATAACAATATTAATTACTATTATAATAACAATAACAACAATACTAATAGTAAAAAATGGATTATTCGAAATGGATTTTGTCTCTTGTTTTGTTACTATGCAGTAACTACGTCCATAGCCAAAACAATATTTTCTCAGTGACGAAATATGGCGCAGTTGCGGATGGAAAAACAGACAACAGCAAGGTACGTCAATTATATACTATTCATATATCTCAATTTAACGATCACACTTTAAATGTAAATTATAATATGGTTCGATACAATACAGGCGTTCTTGAGTGCATGGAAAGAAGCGTGCGGTGCACGTGGAGGAGCGATCTCGGTTCCATCGGGAACTTACTTGTTGAGCGATGCAACATTCGAAGGTCCTTGCAATGGCCAAACTTATTTTCAAATCCAAGGAACCCTAAAAGCTTCCCCTGGTCAACACTCTCAAGACTATTGGATCTCATTTAACGATGTTGATGGGTTGACCATCTACGGACGTGGCACTTTCGACGGCAACGGAGCCTCGGCTTGGATTCCCAAGAAATCATGCGGCAGCAAATGCGGACATGGCACTGCGGTAATAATTCGATATTGTAATTAATGACATATATATTGAATGTTCAGTACGATTTGATATATTGTATCAGTCATATATATCCTGATACATTTTTTTCGTCGTTGGACAGTCGATTAAAATCATAAAAGCGAAGAACATCAAAATCAGCGACATCTCGTCTCTGAATAGCAAGCAGTTCCATTTCCACATAGTCGACTCCGAAAACGTGTTCCTTAACAACCTCAACATCGTGGCCCCCGGCGAAAGCCCGAACACAGACGGGATCCACGTCGGAAGATCAAGAAACGTCACCATCACAAACTCACGCATTGCCACAGGAGATGATTGTGTATCCCTTGGTGATGGGATCAACAACATCCGCATTGAGTCGATCATATGTGGGCCCGGGCATGGGATCAGCATCGGGAGCTTAGGAAAGTACTCGGGCGAAGAAGACGTGAGTGGAATCACGGTCAGAAACTGCACCTTAACCGACACCACGAACGGGCTGAGGATCAAGACGTGGGCCCCATCGACAGTGTCAACCACTGTTTCCGACGTCACATTTGAAAATATAAACCTTAAGAATGTTCAAAACCCGATCATCATCGATCAGTTTTATTGCCCGAAATCGCCTTGCAGCCATCAGGTATTATTATTAGAAAAGTTGGACAACTTAACATTTGTATTAGTGGGTCAAATATATTCTTTTACGACCGATGAAATTATATATATGTGTGTGTGTGTGCGCAGAAAGATTCGTCGATAAAGATCAGTGGCGTGAGGTTCATAAACGTGAAGGGCACATCGAAGACACCGGTGGCTGTGAATCTACAATGCAGCAGCAGCCAGCCGTGCCAGAACATAGAGATGCATGGCGTTAGAGTTACCACTGCCCAAGGAAAATCGACTACCGCGATTTGCTCCAACGCGAACTTTAAGTCTTTCGACACGAACGGAAATCCTAGTGCTTGTTCCAAGGCTCGAGAGGATTGGGTGTTTTAATTTTATCATGGAGAATATAGATAGGTTTAAGTTATGCGTGCAGAGTATACCTTGATCATACTCTTTCTGAATTTTAATATTTTTCTTTGAATTCCGACATAAAAAATAGTCAAGGTTTTTTAGTTAAGATAGAATTTTTTAGTCCATGTTAAAATAAAATTTAATATTACGAAATTTTATTTTGCAATTAATTTAATTTTTAATTGCATGAAATCACTGTTTATATGAATTCACCCATGATCTCATGAATTCCCCCATGATCTCCTTCGTCCGATTGGAGCCACCAATAGCCTAAGGGATATGGAGTATATCATTCTCAAGATTGGAAGACTGAATAAATTTATTGTTAAGTTTTTTTCACTGGATGATACTAGAATGTTATCAGTGATTCATTATGGGGAAATATTTATTGTTTTTCATTTCCAATAATATTTTTTACTCATAATAGTTGTAACAGATACTTTTAACACTTAGTTGTGAATTTAATAATTTATAATTTTTTTTTTACTTATTTTATTTAATATATAAATGAATCATATATAAAACTCAATATGAAAATAAAATATTAAATTATTGTTTTTTGTTAAAAATGTCAAAATTGAAATTAAATAAAAATAGATTCATATTTTAGCAAATAATAATAATATTTATAATTTTAGTATTAATGAATTAGAGTTTTAACATATTTATAAAATAATTAAAAATATATATATTAGTAGCATTTTATCAAATTTTTTGATTTTTTTCAAAGCCTCCAATCCGATCTGACAGTCCAAAAACCTTGAACTAATCCATGGACCCGTTTACGGTTGAACGATGTGAAATCCACGACAGAAAAGAAACGACATTGCTTTTTGAGCAGCAGTTCTAGCAGTCGACGAACTTCGACAACAAGTAGAAAAAGGGGGCGAGGATGTCGACGCAGTTGGACCGGATTGAAAGGTCGATCGCGATGGATAGTAGTTGTAGCCGCCGATCTGTATTCGTCCGGTGTTGGGATTTGGACGGTGGTTTCTAACTGAGATTCCGGGCATGCACCAACCATTTTTTAATGACATTTAATAAATAATTAAAATTATTTTAATATAAGTATTAATATTAATGAATGTTTATTATAAAAGTTGAAGGATATTATTGGTAGTTTTGCTCAAATATACATGAAAATTTGGCAATAGCCATTTTTTAATTGGCAAGGGCCATTTCAATTATTGGAATTGATTTTTTGAGTTTTTTGCCAAAAAATGGCAATGGCCACTTCCATTTCACAACATTGTAGAAAAAGTTATGAAAAGTGGCGGAGCCACTTATAACTAAGGGCCGGGGGCTTCCTGAAAAAAAAAATTCTATATATTTTTTACAATTTTTTTTTTGAAAAAATGTATTTTTCTTATGGTTAACCCTTCCTAAAATATGTGTATATATACATATTATACATAAAATAATCCAGCCTCCCTAATCGTTTTTTCTGACTCCGTCCCTGGTTATGAAGTTATTATAAATATCAATCTACTTATTGATAAACCTAGGTAAAATATACTTTAAAAATTACCTAATAATTACTATGTCATGAAGTTATTCTATGTAAAATATACTTTAAAAATTACCTAATAATTAGGTCATAAGTTATTATAAATATCAATCTGCTATTGATAAAAATCCAAAGGTAAAATCTAGTTTTGTCTAAAAATCACTATAGATATTCTAAATATATCATTTTACACAAATGTTAATTAATATCTTACAAATTTGATTCCCAAGAATTATAAGTATTTTAAATTCAGTTAAAATCGTTAAATACTATTCCCAAGAATTATAAGTATTTTAAATTCAGTTAAAATCGTTAAATAAAACGTTCCAACCGTCTCAATAAAAATCATGTAATCATTAATATTCAAAAAAAATTTCCCTTATATAAGCAGTTTTAATCTCCACATTACATTTCGTAATAAGAACCATAATAATAACAATAATATTAAATAATAATAGTAAAAAAGATGGATTCATGGATTTTCTCTCTGGTTTTATTACTGTGCAGTAACTACGTCCATGGCCAAACCAATACTTTCTCAGTGAGGAAATTCGGCGCCGTTGCGGATGGAAAAACAGACAACAGCAAGGTATATATGTTTCAAATAAATATTCACACTTTCTTTGTAAATTAATTACAGTATGGTACACTGTATAATGCAGGCGTTCTTGAGTGCGTGGAAAGAAGCGTGCGAGACACGCGGAGGATCGATCTCGGTTCCGTCGGGAACTTACTCGTTGAGCGGTGCAACATTCGAAGGCCCTTGCAACGGCGAAACGCATTTCGAAATCCAAGGAACCCTAAGAGCTTCCCCGGGCCCACACTCTCAAGATTATTGGATCTCATTTCGCGACGTGGACGGGTTGAAGATCTACGGACAAGGAACCTTCGACGGAAACGGAGCCTCGGCTTGGTTGACCAAGAAATCGTGCGACGGCGGCAAATGCGGACGTGGCACCTCGGTAATAACATTCCAACTTACTCCTAATTAATTCAATATATATATATATATATATTTTTTTTTTTCATTTATTTACCTAATGTAATAATTCGTACGGTACGGTACGATATGACAGTCGATAAAAATCGCTAAAGCGAAGAACGTCGAAATCCACGACATCTCGTCGCTCAACAGCAAGCAGTTCCATTTCCACGTAGTCGACTCCGAAAACTTGCTCATGAACAACCTCAACATCGTGGCCCCCGGCCAAAGCCCGAACACGGACGGGATCCACGTCGGGAGATCGAAAAACGTCGCCATCACGAACTCGCGCATCGGAACCGGAGACGATTGCGTATCCCTCGGCGATGGGAATAATGATATCCGCATAGAGTCGGTTATGTGTGGGCCCGGGCACGGGATTAGCATCGGGAGCTTAGGAAAGTATTCGGGCGAAGAGGATGTAAGAGGAATAACGGTCAAAAACTGCACCTTAACCGACACCACGAACGGGCTGAGGATCAAGACGTGGGCCCCTTCGACCGTCTCGACCACTGTTTCCGACGTCACTTTTGAAAATATCAATCTTAATAACGTTAAAAACCCGATCATCATCGATCAGTTTTACTGCCTGAAGTCGCCTTGCAGCCATCAGGTATATATTAATTATTATAAAAGTTGGACAACTTGACATTTATATCAGTGAGTCGAATATATTCTGCAGAAAGATTCGTCGATAAAGATCAATGGGGTGAAATTCATAAACGTGAAGGGCACGTCGAAGACGCCTGTCGCTGTGAGCCTACAATGCAGCAGAAGGCAGCCGTGCGAGAACATAGAGATGGACGGCGTTAGAGTCACCACTGCCCAAGGACAATCGACTTCCGCGATTTGCTCCAATGCGAACTTTAAGTCTTTCGACGTGAATGGAAATCATGGTGCTTGTTCCAAGCTAGGCTCAAGAGGATTGGGTGCAGTATTGAGCATGGAAAATAGGTTTAATTAGTTGTGCAATGTGTGCATGCACGAGATACCCAGCTGATCATACTCTTTCTGGATTTTAATATTTTTCTTTAAATTCCGATATGAAAATAAAAAAACATCAAGGTTTTTGAGTCCGATGTTAAAATAAAATTTAATATTATGAAAGGTTTATTTTGCAATCAATTTAGTTTTTAATTGCGTGTATGTGAAATAAATTAATTCGTCACAATATGTTAAATAAAGATTTATGTCCTAACTGGTTATGTATTTCTATTTAAAAAATAATGTTATGAATTAAAAATTAGGTACACACTCTATTGCTATACACGAAATATTTTTAGTTATTTAACAAAATTTTAATTATATATATATGTAAGGATATTTTAAAAGTTTATTTTAAATCTTAAAAGCCTAAAAATTGTGTAATTGACAAATGTATTAAAACTAGTTTTAATAAGGTCAAAATTGTTCCTAAATGCCAATTTTTCCAATTTTTTTTATTAAAATTGTTTTTTTAAATGAATTATTATTTTTATAAAGTACTTATTAATATTGTGAAATATTTATTTAAAAAAATGAGCATATATTTATAGACCAAAAGACTACCTTAGCTTATTCTGTATATTTTCTAAGTAAAATTTCAATTTTATACTTATAAGTTGGTGTATATACTACCTATTCTTAAAGTAATAGTCACACTTACTTCACAAATAACAAAAAAAAATGTGATTATAAAAATAAAATAAAAGTAGTACAAATTATAATTGACAATTTATTTCGGCCACTCCACTAGACCTAACTTTGAGGCCTCACCCACTCAAATATATGATTTTATTGAAGACTGTGAATTGAATTGAAAGACATGGAGTTAGTATAAAATATGGTTTCAGTAAAATATCATATTAGCATCTTCATCATATGATATGCTTATATTAATTGTTTTCCCCTTTTGGTTCAAAAAATGTAATCAAAATTATGACGAAGTTTTGCCATAGATATTCCAGCACGAATATTGGAAATTGCATTCAATAGAAATTAACTTTTGTGAAAAGAAAAATCAACTCCAATTAATTTCTTTTAAAACATACAGTACTATGAAGAATCAAATTAATGAAAGTGTAGTGTATTTGAATCGAGAATGAATGAACTAATTTGTCAAATTAGTATGTTATTGACAAATAATTTTGTAAACAACAAAACCGTTACTTACATTCTATAAAATTAATCAAAGAAATCCATTTTGAATTTAGTTAATTTGTACATTTTTTTTGTAAATAAAAAGTACTATTTTTGTTATTTGTGAAAGAAGTGTGACTATTGTATTTGGACACCTTTGTTATTTGTGAAAGAAATGTGACTATTGTATTTGGACACCTTTGTTATTTGTGAAAGAAGTGTGACTATTGTATTTGAACACCTTTGTTATTTGTGAAAGAAGTGTGACTATTGTATTTGGACAGAAGTAGTATTTGTTAGTGAAACTCTAATATTAATCTCTCTCTTTCTCGTCCCAATACTAAAGTCACACTTTTTTTTCTAATTTATAAAAAAAGTATAATCATTAATTTGAAATAGAGAGTATTTATAATTAAATATTTAAATTATATACGAACATAAGAATATACTATATACTCATTTTTATAATACTCCAAGTACATTAGTATCATTTACTAAATCACCCCCAAAAAGTTAATTATAATAATACTTCAAATTATGGAAATAAATTTAACAAAAGTAAAAAGATGGGATGTGTGTGAGCTAATAATGATTAATGAGTGGGGGCATTTAGCTTTACAAAGGAGAGATGAAACGTGGGAAGCAGCCATTATTGATTTCGAGAGTGTTGTAATTAACATATTTTATTTATTTATTTATGAGTATTAATTAATTAGTTTTCTTGTACTAATATTTTTTCTCAATATACTCATGTTATATATTTTGAGAATTTATGCATATACGTAGTATAAGAGTTTATCTTATTAATAAATGCATATACTCGTGTATTTATAGTGTGACGACGATGGTCCAATAATAATTAATCGAATTAATAAATTAGGTCATTAATAAATACCAGTAACTTTATTGTTACATTTTAAAAAAATTTAATGTACATTGTGTTTTCTTGCCCGTAATTTATTTATATATTTACAAGAACATCATCACCAACCCAACCAATGTATGTTTCCCACGCGCCAATGTTAAAAGAAATACGGAGTAATTTTCATTATTAATATTTAAGTTAAGTGTATAAATTTACAAATTATTTTTGGAATTCAAAATTAAATATGTCGTATTTTCCTTAACTCTTAATTTTCTAAGATTAATCTCATTTGGAACACAGTTAACTCTCTGATTATGTTTAAGCAAAATAAATTCCGGTCAAATGCCACGTAAGAGTCAACGAGTCAAAAAATACAGATCGCCGAGAGTTTTTTTTATGCGTCTGCAACTTTTTTTCTTCGCTTCACACTCTCCCGCTGCTTTTCTCAATAGAGAAATATATATATATATATATATATATATATATATTATATAGGCAGTGGGATTTTCGTCAGTCCGTTGATTCCGCTCGATTTTTTGATGTGATTGTGAAACCCATCGAGTGCTGAAGCTTTTCCCGCAATTGCCGCAAACACAGAGAGAGAGGGGATATCTGTGGAAAGATATTTTTATTTTCTTAATTAAAGAAAACGAAAAAAATGGAAATTCGAGTTATCTGCGAACTGGGGAACAGCTGTCACTGTTACTCGCTAAACTAAGCTCGACCCGGATCAAGATTCGGCGTTTCCTGATCTGGGTTCGCCTCAGATTTTTCATTCTCCCGGAGAAATGCCGGCGCGGCGGCGGTGACCACCGGGATATGGGTAATTGCGTCCCGTCGAAGCTCGCGGTCTCGGTGACCCCGGCCGCATTGGATCACTCGGGCGGGTTCGATGGCGGGTCGGGTCGGAGCCGCGTGGAGAGCGGCGGCTTGGCGGCGGAGCTGGAGGTGAGCCTCAAGAAGGTCAAGAAGAGGGGGGCGGGGGTGGGCGAGTCGGGGAGCGAGTTGGGCGAGTCGGGTCGGGCGAGTTCGAACGGGTCGGTCAGTTTCAGGCTTGGGAACTTGCACAAGTACGTGGAGGGGGAGCAAGTGGCGGCGGGATGGCCGGCGTGGCTGAGCGCGGTCGCCGGCGAAGCCATTCAGGGCTGGGTTCCACGCAAGGCGGATTCATTCGAGAAACTCGAAAAGGTTGGATTCAATTTCAATTAATTGTCGAATTCAGAGTGTTGCATTCCAATTACTAAGTGTTTCTTTTTTGTTTGTTTGTTTGTGTTTCAATTAGATTGGTCAGGGTACATACAGCTCCGTGTTCAGAGCCCGCGACTTAGAAACGGGTAGGATCGTTGCGTTGAAGAAGGTCCGGTTCGACAATTTTGAGCCCGAGAGCGTTCGCTTCATGGCCCGGGAGATACTGATCCTCCGCCGGCTCGACCACCCCAACATCATAAAGCTCGAAGGGTTAATCACTTCCCGATCTTCGTGTAACATTTATCTCGTGTTCGAGTACATGGAGCATGATGTGTCTGGATTACTATCTTCTCCAGAGGTTACTTTCACAGAAGCACAGGTATGGATTTCAAGATTTCGATGATGTTACTATCTTGTTTAAGTAATGTATGTGTTGATTTGTTTTTACAACAGATCAAATGCTACATGAAGCAATTGTTGTCGGGGCTCGAGCACAGTCATTCTCGAGGCGTGATGCATCGAGACATCAAAGGCGCAAATCTTTTAGTAGACAACGAAGGAGTTTTAAAAATTGCCGATTATGGATTAGCAAACTTCTGTGCTTTCGGGCAGAAGCAACCTCTAACGAGCCGTGTAGTCACTCTGTGGTATCGGCCTCCAGAGCTCTTGTTGGGGTCCACCGATTACGGGCCCTCGGTCGATCTTTGGAGCGTGGGGTGCTTGCTTGGGGAGCTTTTGGTTGGAAAACCTATTCTTCAAGGGAGAACTGAGGTAATAATTGTGTTAGAGAATTGTTTATGTTTCGAGAATAATATTTTTGTGATTGATCAGGTCGAACAGTTGCATAAGATATTCAAACTGTGTGGATCCCCACCGGAGGATTACTGGAAGAAATCAAAGCTTCCTCACGCAACTCTGTTTAAACCGCAGAATCCATATCAGAGCTCTCTTTGGCTGACCTTTAAAGACCTTCCACAAGTCACTGTCTCGCTAATCGAAACTCTTCTATCAGTCGAGCCATTGAAGAGGGGCTCTGCTTCGTCTGCCCTCACATCAGAGGTAAATTTAATTTGACGATGATTTACAGTAAGTGGGATCCTTCTGATCTTTATTCTTTATTTAGTATTTCAAGACGAAGCCATACGCTTGTGATCCGTCGAGCTTGCCCAAGTATCCGCCTAGTAAGGATATCGATATTAAGCATCATGAAGAGGCTAGCCGGTAAAAGCTCTTCGTAAACATTTGAACTCATAGTTCTTGTTTTTTTTTTCTAACCTTAACTGATTTACTATTTAGGAAACAACGTCCCGGTGGAAGATCTCGTGGACCTGAAACAAGAAAGCCCACAAGAAATCAGAATGGAATCAATAACCTGATCCCAGAAGAGGTTCTCTCTCCCTCTCTCTATGTGTGTGTTCACTGTCTTATTAATCTAATAGAAACTTATTTTCGTTTTGTTCTTATTTTCTTTTTAGAACTTAGCCCTTCAAAAGCAAGCTTTCCCGAAACTGAACAGGATCAGTGTCAGCAATCACAAAGGAGATAATAATAATAATAATAATAATAATAATAATAATAATAATAATAATAATAATAATAATAAAGTCTCGGCTCACGGCCCGCCGAAGCCGCCAGCTGGCAGGCTCAGAGAGGTGTCCCACGTGAAGAATGCGTCTCAAGGGGACGATATCCATTCGGGCCCTCTACAAGTTTCCGGATCGAGCGGCTTTGCGTGGGCGAAAAGAAGAACGAATGATGCATCGTCTTTGAGATCGAGAAGTAGGTCCAGTTCCAGGAGCCTGATTATCGAGCCCTCGGGTGCAATGCATTTGAGGAGTAGTAACTTCAAGTCCAAGGAAGAAGACGAAGAAGAAAGTCGTGATGCGAATGGGTCAAAAGGCCGCGAAGACTCGTTCGAAGCCATCAAGCGCTCGATGCTTAAACAGTGGACCCAGCTGGAGCGCCCGGACTCGTTCGACGCTTCGGATGGGTACCACTCTCAGGAGCTGTCAGTGGCACTTTATCGTAAAGAGGAGGCGGCTTCTAAGAGAAATAACCTGGTAATTTTTCGGAACTCAACCAAAGGGTAATGAAGGAATATTATAGGACAAATTAGAAGTTCAACCGATATAATCAGTTGAAGATTAAGCCTATGTTCTTTTGGACTTAATTTTAATCCATTTCAGTTCAGTTCAAATCGTTTTAGTTCGGTTTATATCGTTTCAGTTCAGTTCGGCTCGATTAAGTTTGTTTCAAAATAAATTAAAAAAAATAAAAAAATAAAAATTCAAATCAATAATTTTAAGTATATTTAATGTTAGAATATTGTTAATATGTTTTTTTTAAATATTTAACAATTTATAAAATTTATTATTATTATTATTATTATTATAAAAAAATCAATTCAGTTCATATTCATTGAGATCAGTTCAAATAAGTTGAAGTTCAAAAGAACAGAGCCTAAATATCTGACGAGACTGTAATAATGTAAGGATTAAGGAGCATTTTAGTAGTACTTTTCCGGCTAGAAGTTGGATCAATGGGAATCAGAAACAGTTTCTTTAATTTTTTTCGTGTTTTTTGAGTTTCTTTTCAGCTTTGTTTTTATATGCTGATTTCTAGGTGGGACTTGAAATGAAACAGGTTTATAATGATCAAGGGGAGAAGGTTGAGTTCTCGGGACCCTTGCTATCTCAGTCGCATAGGATCGACGAACTCTTGGAAAAGCACGAACGACATATTCGCCAGGCAGTTCGAAGATCATGGTTCCAGAGAGGTAGGTTACAAGGTATAACTTTTTTTTTAAGTGACAGCGATCGAACTCAGATAAACGAGTGCATTCTCTGCTGATATCATGGTTTTATGATTTTATCTGCAGTAAAGAGAAACGGGAAGTAGACGAATGTTTGCTAGTTTCAACTTTCAACTACTTGTTGTCGAAGAGTGAGGCCAAGAGTTAGCTCGATGATTCTTTAATTTGCTCGCTTGAAAACAAGATTGAGCAGAGCTCTATGATCGATGAAGACTGACCAACGAGGTTGCGAGGACAAATTATTGCGTGGAGCCCGAGTTCACGTAAATCTACGTGGATCTCGTAAAAACATTATATTATTAGTAAATGAAAAAAGTTCCGTGAAGATTTCAGTTATAACTGCATTTTTCATTGTTGTTATTCATCTAAAAGTAGTTTTTCTTTGTGGTATAAATGTCATCTTCATCATGAATTTTTCATTCTCTAGAAATTGTATTTTTCATTGATTTAATTATAATTTTTTATTTTTGTATAATTATATTTTCCAATTGAAGAATAATACTGATATATTATTTTAAACTTTATTTATTTATTTATGAATTACTAAAATTTTCATGATATATACCTAAAATTCATATACTTCGTTCGTCTCACGAATCACGATTGTGTTGCACATTTTTTATAACTTACTAGTAATCAATACTTATAACTTACTTTATATATATATTTTTTCTTAATTTGTGTCAATTTTTCTATGAATCGTGTTATTAATGGAGGGAGAAAGTAGTAGTCAAGTAGGACTTTGACACTGTACGAACCTTCAATCCAAATTATGTCATTAATTAGATCATAGCTATGGGAGCATTGGGAGGTAATTTGTTACTAATTGTTTTTCAAATAAAAGAAGAACAAGTCAATTATAATTATAATTATTAATAATATACTGTAGTTGACTACGATTTTGATTCATGCGAGAAAAACACGACCCATATTTGGTTTAACAACCCTAGATCTAACTAATCAATTACTCTAGAATTAAGGAAAACAAACACAGTAATAGTAATATTTTAATTACCCGGGTCATCTTCACCGCTTGTTCGGGTCGGACCTTGCCTGACTTGGCGGCTTACCTTTTCAGTCCACTACGTTTCCCCTCTCCTTCACACCCCCATGTGATCAATGTTCCCCCTTTTTCTAGATTTCCAAACCCGTTCAATCATGATTCGTACTATCATCAGCCATTGCGTATCATCATCACCATATCCATTTCTTCATTCTCTCCATCGCAATTGACCATTCGTTTCTCGAGCCCTAAATTATCTCCTAATTTTTACTGTTTTTTTTCAGCTGCTTCCAGTTCTTGATCTTCATCTCTTTGTCATTTCCGTTTTTTTGTGACGTGAGGTAGCGGTGATTTCGCTGCTAGTTATCTGCGAGGTCAAACCCTCAGCTGGGGTGCGATTCGTGGCAGAGGTTGGTGTGAGGTTTCTGTTAGCTGCTGGTGGGGTTTGACCTCAGGTGAATTCCGGAAGATTGAATTTTGGGATTTGAGGGATTTTGGATCTGAGCTGAGCTAAAACAGCGCCATTGGATGGCGCTGTTCCGAAGATTCTTCTACCGGAAGCCGCCAGATCGGCTTCTCGAAATCTCTGAGAGGGTCTACGGTATGGTTTTTTCAGCTGCTGTTACTTTTTTTTTTTTACTTTGTAAAATTTCTGAGGTGGATGTGCATTTGAGTTTTGGGTGTGATCTTATTATAGCTCGAGTTTTGATGGTCTTTAACTTTGTTGGGACGTTGAAGCTATTTGGGGATTGCTATAATTGGAAAGACTAAGAAATGTGGATTGTAATTTTAGTTTTTCGAATTGTAGAGCTGATGGGTTTTGTCGAGTTTGCGGCGGTTAATTTTAAACTTCATATGAAATGAAGCCGATTGTTCAAATGCACACGAAATCAAATTATGATTTTAGCGTGGTGCAAAAAAGTAGTGCTTAGGACATTTTGTTAATCTCATTTGACTACTGTGTGGACTACACTTATTATTTCAAATGCATGTTGGATTTACTTTTTATGAGTTTTATCTTGCTTTTAAGTAGTATTTAACAGTGCTCCTCGTCTGATTTTCGCAACATTTCCTTTGTGGCGCTGCAAATAAGCATAATTAGATAACTAAGTTCTTTGGCTGTTCATGCTGGAAACTGGGAATAGTTAGGGTGATGTTCGGACTTGTTTCATTGATAATTTATAATTGAGAAGTTTTGGTTTTCATGGAGAAATGGAAATATATTTGGTCAATTATGAGGATTTTTGTTGTTTGTAATTTGAAAACAGATAGTCTGAATTTTCATTTTTGTTGTAGATTTGTGCTATTATTATGGTAAGTTGTCTGAATTTTCAATCACCATGAAAATCTAATCCCTTGAAACATCAAATAACAACCCACTGAACAAGCAATATTTATTTCCGGAATAGTCGGAAATTAGAGAAAGTGGGATGGAAATGATCAAAGAATTTCATACATGGGATTTACTTTCATTATACTTTGCATACTTCTAAACTATGCAACGATGATCCATTTTTTTTTTCTTTTCTGAACTCAGTGTTCGATTGCTGCTTCTCCACGGATGTACTCGATGAGGACGAGTACAGAACATACATGAATGGGATTGTAGCCCAACTCCAAGACCACTACCCAGATGCCGCTTTCATGGTTTTCAATTTCAAAGAAGGGGAAAGAAGGAGCCAACTATCTGATGTGTTATCCCAGTATGATATGACGGTGATGGATTACCCTCGGCAGTATGAAGGGTGTCCACTCTTACCACTGGAGATGATCCATCACTTTTTGAGATCCAGCGAGAGCTGGTTATCCCTCGAGGGCCAACAAAACGTGCTTTTAATGCACTGCGAGAGAGGAGGATGGCCGGTGCTTGCGTTTATGCTCGCTGGCCTCCTTCTGTACAGGAAACACTACACGGGTGAGCAGAAGACACTTGAGATGGTGTACAAGCAAGCACCGAAGGAACTGCTTCATCTTTTGTCTCCTTTGAATCCACAGCCATCTCAGCTCAGATATCTTCAGTACATATCTAGAAGAAGTTTTGGGTCTGACTGGCCTCCATCGGATACACCTCTGGCTTTGGATTGTGTTGTACTTAGAGTCCTTCCTTTGTTTGACGGTGGAAGAGGATGCCGGCCTGTGGTTCGTGTTTATGGACAGGATCCTTCTTCAAAAGCATCCAGTAGAAGTTCTAAGCTTTTGTTTTCGACTTCTAAAATGAAGAAGAATGTCCGTTTCTATCGGCAGGTATTTCTGGAATTCCTTAAGGTTATGTTTGGTCAGGGTTCTAAGAAAACCGGACTGTGAATTTGTAATAAACCATTTTCCTCAACCAATGCCGTACTAACCTAAAAATCATTTTTCTAATAGGATCCTAAAATTTACATTAAATAAGATGTAAGAGTTTGAACTGGTGGTAATTCTACTATGCTATATATATTTTTTAATTTTTATTATGATTTCGGCTGCAGGAAGAGTGTGACCTAGTGAAAATTGATATGCATTGCCGTGTTCAGGGAGATATTGTTCTTGAGTGTATCCATTTGGAGGATGATACAGGTAGGGAAGAGATGATTTTTAGAGTTATGTTCCATACTGCATTTGTCCGATCAGATATTTTGGTGCTGACTCGGGAAGATGTTGATGTTCTTTGGGATGCTAAGGACCAATTCCCGAGGGAATTCAGAGCAGAGGTAAAGGTTTATGTGTTTCCTTTGAAATTGCTTTACTCATTTCTGAGGCGTTAGGACCTAACATAATATATATGCTGTATCAGGCACTCTTTTCAGATGTAAATTCTGTTTCATCTGTTATCACCACAGAAGCAACAGTAAGTGAAGACGGCGATGAAGCAGAAGGTAATTATCCTGAAGAATTTTACGAGGCAGAGGAGATCTTCATTGATGCGCATGAGGGTAAGGTGGAGTCTGATAACTATACAGTTCAACCTATTGGCC
Organism: Euphrasia confusa; assembly: GCA_954870475.1. NCBI lineage: Eukaryota > Viridiplantae > Streptophyta > Magnoliopsida > Lamiales > Orobanchaceae > Euphrasia > Euphrasia confusa. The sequence goes on along the minus strand of OX940956.1, from coordinate 40,332,704 downwards.
AGGAAAATAAAGAGCAACACGAAGTAGCTTTGAAAGATGATTTGGATAACTATGCATACGAAGATTGTGCATCAGATGAAGGCATTCACAGACACCAGATCATTGGTGAAACCAAATCTGTTAATGGTGTCACACAAGAGAAGTCGGGAAGAGGAGAGAATAAGCAGATTGAAGACACACCTGGTTCAATGAAGAATACGGAAAATCAGGGCCTGCAAAATAAGTTTACTGCTGATAATGATCAGCAGAAAATAGATAAGGGGGTCCCTACTGTGACGAAAAAGCAGCTACCACCCAGTCCAAAACCTACTTCGGATTCTGTGAGCACCAACAAGAAATCTAAGCAGCAAGAGCCACAGGTCCCTCCTTTAAGACAAGCCAAGCCAACTGCTGTATCTAGGTGGATACCTTCTAATAAAGGTTCTTACACTAACTCGATGCATGTTTATTATCCTCCATCAAGATGTAACAGTGCTCCAGCAGCATTGGCTCCCGGCAAGGATTCCCCTCCTGGGGTAACGTCTAAGCCTCAATCTCTTACTTCATCTTCAGAAACGACAGCGACAGTCGATAAAGCTTTTGCACCAAGCCGTTCAAAGAACGTGTCCTGCCCACCGTTAGACTCAAAACCAACTGTGTCCTTAACACCACAAGTGAAAAGTGAAGCCCAGGATCTTAGTCAACCTTCTGCTTCTCCACCTCCACCTCCACCCCCGCCTCCGCCTCCGCCTCCATTATGTTCATCTACAAATACTTATACTTTCTTACCCTCTACAAATGTAAATAATGTATCGCTTTCCCCTCCCATTCTCTCCCCTCCATCTACCAAAACAAGCTGGGAAACCCTGCAGGGAAATATTCCCTCACGTCATCCCTCCGCCAGTGCGCAGATTATTAGTAGAGTTTTCCCACCACCTCCACCACCACCTCCACCTCCACCTCCATCTAATCCTGCATCCTCGATAACATTTCCTAATATGGGCCAACCCCCTCCACCTCCACCTCCACCACCTCCATCTCTTATGCATGTTGTTTCTTCTTTCCATCCACATAGCCCCCCTCCTCCTCCACCACCACCTCCCATATATGGTGTCTCTTCTTTCACATCACAAATCCCTCCTCCACCGCCTCGTAGTCTTGGTGCTCCACCTCCACCACCACCTCCACCTCCTCGTGGTGCTCCACCACCACCTCCACCTCCACCGCCACCTACTCGTGGTGCTCCTCCTCCACCTCCACCTCCACCTCCACCTCATCGTGGTGCTCTACCTCCACCTCCACCACCACCACCACCACGATCTTTTGGTGCCCCACTTCCGCCACCACCACCACCACCACCACCACCTTTTGGTGCCCCAACTCCCTCCTCTCGTTGTTTACCTGGAGTACCACCTCCACCACCACCTCCGATACGGGGAGCTCCACCTCCTCCACCTCCCCCGCCTTCAATTCTTGGCCCCCGTCCTCCGCCTCCGCCTCCACCCATAGGAAGAGCACCACCTCCTGGAGGTCGTGTGCTTGGTCCACCTGCACCACCTCCCCCGCCTTCAATTCTTGGCCCCCGTCCTCCGCCTCCGCCTCCGCCCATAGGAGGAGCACCCCCTCCACCACCCCCTCCTGGAGGTCGTGTGCCTGGTCCACCTAGACCTCCAGGAAGTGGACCACCGCCACCTCCTCCGTTTGGGAAGGGAGATGGTAGAGGGCTGCCTGCTGGAAGAGGGCGTGGGCTTTCACGTCCCGGCTTGTCAGCTCCTGTGCCTCGGAGATCGACTTTAAAGCCACTTCATTGGAGCAAGGTAACCAGGGTGATGCAAGGAAGCTTGTGGGAAGAATTGCAGAGAGTCGGAGATCCTCTAGTGTAATTCTCTTTCTTGACTGATTATTTAGTTATCTTAAAAAAGGTTATAAGGAAAAAATATTAATTGCACCCCGTTTCTTTACATGAATGTCTTTATCAAATATATACAATTCATATCACAGGCCTTTGCATGGCTGTTTTTCTTTTTACATTTTGTTTTCTTTAGAGTACTGATCATTGACCTCAAACTCCAGGGGGCCTGACTTTGATGTGTCAGAACTTGAGACTCTTTTCTCTGCCACAGTACCCAAGTCCGATGCTGCAGGCGGAAAATCTGGAGGGCGCCGAAATTCTACTGGATCTAAGCCTGATAAAATACATCTGGTAATTTTGTATGAACTCAGTTATCCATTCTCTGTTGGGGATAATTGTTTTGAGCTAATTGGTGTAGCATTTATGAAGAAATGTTAGAATATTTTCATTTGATGATTTATCTCATCTTAATAGTTCTAATGAACTCAGACTTATTTGTCTCATTGTTTGTATTCTCTCCCAGTGTTGATGTTTTTGAAACATTCGTGATTTTCAATCTCTGTGGTGCTGCTGGTGCACATCATATAAAAGTATATATTTGCACATGAAATTCAACTCAGACTCGATTCTTCAAAGTTTTCTTCTAATGGGGATTTTCCTAGAACTGTTTTTTTTTCTCTCTATTTTTGGGTCATGTATAGGGTGTGGTCACGTGCAGAACTGAAGACAGATTGGGTATTAATTTTGCATTATGTTCATTTTCTATACTAATACTAGTTTTCCATTCTATTCATGCTCTTTTGTAGATTGATCTAAGAAGGGCCAACAATACTGAAATTATGCTCACAAAAGTGAAAATGCCACTCCCTGACATGATGGTAGGCTTAATATACTTTTTTCTTGTAACGAAACAACTCTTAAAAAAACATTTTTTTTTATCATATATCTTAATTGCTTATTTTCAGCACACATTCAGCGTAAACAGAAAAAAAAAAAGGAATTATGCCGAGATTCTGTTATAATTCCAAACTTGTACATGAAGCCCATATAAAACATACCCAGATCCCGAATTGTTACTCTGAATTGAAGGACTTCATGTTCATCCTAATTGGTTCTATCTTAACATTTCTTTTCTAATTTGATAAGTGATAACTGAATGGGATTGTTGACTTTGACAGGCTGCAGCACTAGCAATGGATGAATCAATATTAGATGCTGATCAAGTAGAAAATCTCATTAAGTTCTGCCCAACTAAGGAAGAAATGGAACTTCTTAAGGTGAAATTTCACATGTGCATGTATTTTGATATTTTGTGTAATTTTCAAAGTATTTTTCACTTATTCATGGACCCATTACATTCTTTTAATTGTTTATAACCTTTTATTTGTTAGGGCTACACAGGTGACCTGGATAATTTGGGGAAGTGTGAACTGGTATGTGAACTGTATCAAAGCTCTCTGTTATTATGTTATGTTGCTTACTCTATATATTGATGATGATGATTATGCTTTTTGATGTGTGTGATTTTGACTTCCCCCTTTGCGAACTGAATTTAGCAAGTTTTTATTAAAGGCTAATTATCCAAGAAATTACTGAATTTAACTTTTATCTTTCAGTTTTTCCTGGAGCTGATGAAGGTGCCACGAGTGGAGTCTAAATTAAGGGTGTTTTTATTCAAGATTCAATTCAACTCTCAGGTTTGCTTGATATATACGGACTTTCTAAGAAGCATGGCATGACATTCGTCTGATTTTGCATTTGACTTCAGGTTTCTGATTTCAAAAGCAGCTTGAACCTAGTAAATTCTTCCTGCGAAGAGGTGATACGAAAATTCCTGCAGCATATTGGACATGTTATATTGGTAATCGCCTGAAATAACTTTACATTTTATTATTCATTAGGTCCGGAAATCCTTCAAACTGAAAGAGATTTTGAAGGCAATCTTATATCTTGGAAATACACTAAATCAAGGAACTGCCAGAGGTATATACTTTTCTAATCTGAAAAAGTGAAGTTATGGCTTTCACTTTCAACTTACCTACTCTCCGTTATTAGCATATTTCTCTCTTTAAAGCTTTAGTGGATTTAGAATACTTTATTACTATTTACTAGCATAGCGGAAAAAAATCTTTAAATTAAATATTGCAGCTTGGTTCTGAATTCTGACTGTGGTAGAAAGTAGTATTTTTCTTGGGCCTAAGGGGAACCAAAGCTGATTGTTGATTTTCTATCAGGGTCTGCCCTTGGATTCAAATTAGACAGTCTTTTGAAACTCATAGATACACGTGCGTCCAACAGCAAGATGACACTCATGCATTATCTTTGTAAGGTATCGGTCCATTTCCTTTATTATCTTAAGTCTTTATTTCATGCTATTTTTCTGTTCCATAATTATTTCTAATAGCATGAACACATTTCCAAGTTATTAGCTACTATCTCCTTGCTTCTGTTTTATACTTTCATATCAATCATAGATCTCAGTTTTTAACTTGTCCCGGAACTAGAAGACAACTTTATGCACTTCCTTGCTTACTACTTTCACCACTTACGAAAATCACAAAGTTGATGTTTCAAAAATACATTGCTAAGGAAAATATTTAGATGGTGAATGATGACCAAGGATGTTAATATAATGCATCAACAGTTCTTAAGAAAGGCATTCCAAATTGAGCTAATTAGGACATGCACTGCACTTCTTCGTTTGTCAACTTCGATTCTGTAACATAAAAGAAACAACCTGTAGAATGCCACATTTCTGGTTGTTGTAAACACCGTCTGCTAGTGTTTTCTATAAATGTGGTTATTGATATAAGATTGCTTTTCATACTTAAACCTGTTCTGAGTTTCTTCTTTTTTGCTTCTCAGGTGCTAGCCTCAAAGTCACCAGCTCTTCTAGACTTTCATCAAGATCTTGTTAGCTTGGAAGCTGCATCTAAGGTTCAAATTTATCAAGATCTTGTTAGCTTGGAAGCTGCTCCTAAATTTAAAGAGTAACAAAATTTCCTCCCTTTCCCTTTTCTGTAGATACAATTGAAATCACTTGCAGAAGAAATGCAAGCCATTATCAAAGGTTTAGAAAAGGTGAAGCAGGAATTTGCTGCTTCAGAGAATGATGGTCCTGTATCTGAAACATTTCGCAAGGTATTCGGAAAATCATTGTATTTCAGTTTCCACTGAATTGATACGTTATACATTATTGAGAATGATTTAGGTTGTTTAAATATGCCAATGGGCTCGTTAACTTTGAGGACAATTAGGTGTGATTGGATGAGTTTTCATGTCGTTCACCTCCATCGTTAGAGACAGTAGCATGAAAAACATTTTTTTTTTTGAAAAACTAGAAATGAATTTTGAAGGTGTGATTGGTTTATAGATGAAACATTAATGATGATTATTGAAGTATTATAATAGTATAATGTTGATTGATACTCTGATTGATGGTTAGAAATATGTGAGTGAATGAATAGTAAATTTTGTAGGGAAATGAGAATTACTGATATTTTTCTTTTCTGAAAAAGTGTGTAGACGTTTGAGGAGGGAAGATATGAGAATAAAAGCTTAGATTCTTGATCTTTTTAAGAAAACCAAAAGACTGATTTTTCGAAAATGGAAATTAAAATTTTCCATATCCAAGAGTTTAAGCACGGCATTAATCTCTCTCCCTCTCCCCACCCTTTTTTGTTTGTGTGTATTAACAAAAGAAGTTTGTTGTGTGTGATTCAGACATTGAAGGAATTCGTCGTTATTTCTGAGACTGAAGTGGCCTCCGTGACAAGTCTATATTCTATTGCGGTAAAATCCTGACTCAACACTTGTAGTAGAATATGCAATAGAATCAGATTCTGTTCTCCGTCCGTAATAGTATTGTTCATTTTGCTTCCGCAGGGAAAAAATGCAGATGCATTGGTTCTATATTTTGGTGAAGACCCTGCCCGATGCCCATTTGAACAAGGTAACTCCGACCCATTTTTCTTCCCCGTTTGATATTTCTACTTCTCATATTTGCTGATATAGAGTCCTCTATCATGCGCACGCAGTTATTCAAACCCTCTTGAACTTTGTGAGGATGTTCCGAAAAGCTCATGAAGAAAATTGCAAACAGGCTGAACTAGAAAAGAAGAAAGCTCAGAAGGAGGCCGAAATGGAGAAGCCGAAGGGGATTCATCCGACCAAGAGAGGGGGGAAAACTGGCAGTTGACGTATATCGATTGTTTTAAAAAGTAATGGTCAACTTATGCTGGGTTCAGTTAGTTGACCCACGAGCCCTTCTAGAGTATACCAGCCAAGAGTTCCGTCTTTGCAGAATATTTGGCTGTATGGGTTCTCAGGAAGAAAACCAAATTATAGGGCGCTGTCGAGGTTTGACAAAATCTAAAGTTCTGCAGAGAAGGCGATCTTTATGCTGAGTTGGGGATGTATTGTGGGCCCAAGCACAAAGTTATCAGGAGGTATGTATGTATGTATGTGTGTGTATTATTAGTATACCTTCTTCACGCTCGTGTTGAGAAAATGATGCACGAGGGATGGATTGATTCCGGTGAATATTTGCTCGGCTCACTTTGTTGTTTCGGAAAAGCAGAGTTTATTGGTTTCAGTATGGACGAGAATATTGTAAAGCTTATCGGGTGAATGTACCATGGTGCGGTGCGTGTACAGCAATCTAACCGTGTTGTTGCGTAGGTTCGACACTAATTCTTTGTTGTAGCATATAAATTTGTTTGGTTCCCTTGTGATAATAGTCGAGGGTCGTTATTGAGAAACCTTCCTGAAATTTTATGTATAGAAGGAATAGGGAAGGATGCAGTGGATAGATAGGTGTAGATTTTCAGTGTTGTACAAAAAATCTTCATCTTGATTTTGTAATCTTGTGATATTGAATTGAGTTGACTTGTTGAATAAACACAACAGAATTAAGAGAAGATTAAAATTACAAATAATATAGTACTACTATAATAGTATTAATTTCGTTCCATTTTAGTATGCAATTTTTTCTGGACATTTTACATTAATACACGTTCTTAAAAAATATATGGAGTACTCGTATATTTTATTTTCATTTATTTTTAAATTTTTACTTATAATAATTTTTTCCTTTAATTTAAAATTATATTTTTTTTATTAAATTAATATTTTTTAATATACATTTCAAATCAGGTGTTTATTGTTGATTTGATTCATTGTTGTATGAATTTTACAGTAAATTTAATTGAATGCGAATGCATGATATAAATTCTGGTCAAAAGAAATCACATTGCAAATATTATTTAATTATCTTTTCACTATGTTTTTACAATTTATTTTTCAATTAAATATTTTTAAGATAATTAATTGTATTATTGAATCTATTGAATATGTTAACTAACGTAAACATGTAAAAGTGTAGTCGTGTATATCCATTATCCAGTAGCAATGCTGAGTCAGCACCGTGAACTCTACGGCAGCTCATCTATCACTCTTTTACTCCCCCCTTTTCATTTTTCCTTTTTTTTTCATTTTACATTTATCCACCATTTTCGCACTGCAGATTTCATACATGTAATCCGCACTCTCTTTCTTCAGGTAATCTCCTTCTCCCGCTCCCGACGTTTCCGATTTTCATCATCTGCAGATTTCATACTTGTAATTACTGATTATTATTTTTGTTGATCAATCATTTGGGGTTGCTGAAAATGGAGTTATGCTCTTTCCTTTGTTCCGTAACTTTTGCCCCGCTTGTGCTTTTGGATTACACCTGATTTGCGTATGAAATTATATACAGTTCGCGTATAATGACGATCTGCTCAATAATTGATTGTGGTGGTTTGTTAGTGTTTAATTCTTCGGTCCTGATTCTACCGAGTTCCAATGATCTGCTTTTGTGCACGCTCACTCTTTTTGTTCTGTGATCAAATGGTTGTTTTGAAGTCAAGGGCTTAATCTCATTTTGTCAGGTTGTATTCAGTTGGATCTAAGAGGAAATTAGTTGTCATCAATAATCTTCTAATCGTGCATACGAAATTAGTTATGTGAATGACGATTTGGCCATTGACTATTATTGTAAGCTGCCTTGTCAGACAGTTGTCTTTTTAGGTGATATGTGAAAAATTAGCATAAGCCCTGAAATTTAGCTTCAACATCACTTTGAAAATTTGTCAACTAGTAGACATCAAGACTCAGTATTAGTATTTTGATTAATTAGCATTATATATATATAATTCTTTTCAATATTATGAATGGACAAATAATTTACTTCTGAGATATGAATTTCTTTTTTTTTATATTACAATGAAATTATTGGGAACCAATGAGTCAATGACAATAGATTGACAGATTAGATATCAGTATGTGCAGGTCATCTTCTAGATCAAAGGTAATATATAAAGAATTGAGTACATGTGAGACTTTCTACTTTATAAGAGATTTGTTAGGTGCTATAGTCTGGATAGCAGTATTATCCTGATGGCAATCACTTGAATGGTGTTAAGCTGAAGGATATGCTTACCATTCATGACCTGAAGATATTGATCGTAAAAGAACTGTTGATAGTTTAATTATTTTTCCACGAAAGGTGATAGGGAATTGATTTGTGATGTGTTCTTGCGTTTGTTACACAACAGAATAATGACTTATGGACATCATGTGAATTGTCAAGATTGTTGTATGAGTGCTTTGATTTATACTACTGTTGTTTTCTGTCAGGCAATTGTAACACTAACACAGTTCCTATGGTTCTACAGGAATATGGAGAGTGGAGGTGGGCCTTCCGAGTTGTTTTTAAGAAACTACAGAGTTGGAAAAACTCTTGGGCATGGCTCGTTTGGAAAGGTTAAAATTGCTGAACATATTCGGACGGGGAATAAAGTGGCAATTAAAATCCTTAATCGCCGGAGAATGAAGAGTCCTGACATGGAGGAAAAAGGTGAATTTTGTTCTTCAATGTGAACCACCTGTCTGAATATTTTTGACACTCTTTCTTGAAAGTTAAAGTTTTTTGTTGCATTGAAACAGGAAATAGTTCCTCTGTCTTTATTCAAATTTTGGCATGTAAATTTCATCTGTATAAGAGTAAATGATTTTATGCAGTGAGAAGAGAAATCAAAATATGCCGCCTGTTTGTGCATCCGCATGTGATACGTCTCTATGAGGTCATAGAGACTCCAGCAGATATATATGTTGTGATGGAATACGTGCCTCGTGGAGAGCTCTTTGATTATATTGTTGAAAAGGGCAGGTTAGTCGAGGATGAAGCTAGGCACTTTTTTCAGCAGGTATTTTTTTCCTTTTATGTTCACTTAGGCCTCTAAAATGAAAACTTGAATATTAATTTACTTTATTTCTTATTTATTTTTTAATCTTTGAGGGGAAATGTTGATATTGTTTTAGTCAGCATAATCTGCTGAATTGTATTTTTATTTGGACAGATTATTTCAGGAGTGGAGTATTGCCATAGAAACATGGTTGTCCATCGGGACCTCAAACCTGAGAATTTGCTTCTAGATTTGAAAGGCAATGTTAAGGTAGCTGATTTCGGTTTAAGCAACATTATGCGGGACGGACATTTTCTGAGAACAAGTTGTGGAAGCCCAAACTATGCTGCTCCCGAGGTACTAAAATTAGTATAAAACAGAAAAAAATATTATATTTGATAGTGACTACAAGTCTACAGTTGGCTTCATGCTACATTCTGTTAATGCTAAGTTCCCTTGTTAAATTGATTTAAGGTTGTGTCTGGAAAACTTTATGCTGGGCCCGAAATAGATATTTGGAGTTGTGGTGTTATTTTGTATGCCCTTCTTTGCGGCTCTCTCCCTTTTGACGATGAAAATATTCCCAACCTCTTCAAGAAAATAAAGGTTTTATGCTCTGAACTCTTTCTGGGACATAATATATGTTGATATGCTAATACATTTTCCTTGAGATATAGATGACCATATTCTCTATGTAATATTTGGAATATTTTAGAGTGGACTGTATACTCTTCCAAGCCATTTGTCACATGGAGCTCGTGATTTGATTCCGAGAATGCTGGTTGTGGACCCCATGAAGAGGATAACTACTCATGAGATACGCAAACATCATTGGTTCAAAGTTGCTCTTCCTCGATATTTAGCTGTCACTCCACCTAATGCAACAGAACATTTGAAAAAGGTGACTGTTCTATAAATTTGTCGAATGGATTTTGGTAGGGTTTAATTACTGACGAGAGACAATAATATTAACAAAATAAATAAATACTTTTTATCCTCATTGTTTATTCATATAATTCTTTTTGAAGATCTCAGGAATGTAAAATTCTGTCTCTTTATCCAATATAAGTATAACTGCTTAAGCAATCAGTTGATAGTTTAGTATAGAATCTTGTCTGCCAAGCAATATTTGTAGCTACTTTTGTCACTCGACTTCTAATTTTAAATAAAAATAATCCCTTAATTTCTTTAATTGTGTTTTAGAATATTTATTAAGAATTATAGAACATAAATATTGACTAATGCACCCCTGGCCAATTGATAATATTCTTATTTGAGATCTCTCCAACTCTTACTCATTATTATCTTGCTACCATAAATGTATCTGGATTTCTTAAAAGAATATGGTTTGAACAAAGTAAAAGGTTCTAAAATGACATCTAATTTGTAACAAAATTGAGCCTGTAAAATGAGAATTGAAGTGATCTATCTGCATGCCTGGATTTCTTGTAAGCAGACATATGTTTTGGACTAGTTTACATTCTTCAGCTACTTTACTGCACAACTTCTACATTTTAGTCACCAAAGTTTTTTGTGCTTTCATATCAGCACATCACCAAGCTTGTTTCCTTACTTTTGCAGCTTGATGAAGAGATTATTCAAGAAGTTATTACGATGGGATTCGAGAGGAATCTTGTTCTTGAATCACTTCAGAACAGACTACAAAATGATGTATACAATTATCATAAACTCCCGTTCCTGTAGTTTGTTTAGTCAACTTCTTGACATATAATGTACAATCTCATGCTGCAGGCTACCGTTGCATACTATCTATTATTTGATAACAGGTCCCCCATTTCCACCGGCTATCTAGGTGCTGAATTTCAGGAGTCCAAGGTATGTTTTATTTTTCTAAGGAATCTACAACTTCTTGATAGTTAGTTGAAATTTAGCATCTCCTGGTGCCCTTTTATTTGTGTACTCGTGTTGCAACATGGATTTGTACCATATTATAAGTAGTGGAATATCTATTTTACCTTATGGAGGAGTACGTCAATCTAGACTTCTAGAAAGACTTTTGAAATAATTTATGGTATCACCCTCACCATTTCAACGGTGGTTCACTTGGCATGATGTTCTAGATCAATTTAAAAAATCAAAATTATGTGTGCATTTATACATTTTCACTCAACAGTTGTGGTTGAAAGATGGTATGATGATCAGGTATATATGTATTATTAACAACATCATGTAGAAACTGGTTTGTAAACTTGTGTACTCCCTTTCATAGTGGTCTCATGGCATTTTTTTTCTCAAAAGCATGGGAAATATTTTTGTTACTCACATCACGTGCTTTGAGCATGTTCCGATCAGATAGAAAACTCTTTTAAAGAAATAAAAGCACCATTTATTGATGTGTGGAAATAGAAAAAGGACAACTCAGTAGTTTAACATTTACTATTTGAAAGTGCATGTTTTGAGAAACTATCGAACTCCTCGATGGTCTGATACATATCTTCTGTTTGATTTTTCACATCTCTGTTTCCAGGAGACTTATTCTATGGGACTTAATCCAGATGCCAACAAACATGGCTTCCCGGTTGTTAAAAAATTGTTACCCCAGATCTCAATAAAGAAGAAGCAATGGGTTGTTGGATTTCAGGTTCAAATAGTAAATTCTATTTTTATTTCCTTCTTTATACCAAGGGTAGTAAAACATGCGATACCTTATGAAAATTGAGGCATCCGAAATCTCCAATCCAATTTTACTAAGAATAACCGCATGAACCAATTGATCCCAACAGTAATGATGCCCTTCGTTTTGAGTCTCGTGATTTATCATTTTGATTATTTTCCACAGTCGCCAGCACGTCCACGTGAGATAATGACCCAGATTCTTGGAGCTTTGCAAGTACTAAATGTCAGGTGGAAAAAGATTGGACACTATAACATGAAATGCCTGTTCATTCATGGTACACGGACCCCAGAGAGTGTGGCCATCATTAATCACAAGAATGACAACCATTATGTTGATTGTACAACCTCCACCATTGTGAAGTTTGAAATTCAGGTAAAAATTCAATCTGAATTAATAACACCTTGGCATTTCTAAATTTATTGTTAGGATATATAACTCGATAATAAGATTAATAACATCGGTTTGCACTAAAAACAGCTCTACAAAACCAGTGACGTGGAGTATATGCTCGACTTACAGAGGTTAAGTGGTCCCGTTTTCCTCTTCCTGGATATCTGCGCCTTTTTCATGACGCGGTTTGATGTTCCTTAGGTACTCATATTTACCGACACATTATTGTAAATATTGCTATTTGTACATGTGTGTTGCCTACCTTCGTATTTGTTTGCTTATATTATTGCAATGTTGATCAAGCAAGATCAAGGAAAGAGAGTTCTTATTACCTAAGTTTGATTTAACCAGTCTGTTTGTAGTATTCATAGCTTGGCAATCGAGCTTGTTTAGCAATTTACTCTCTCAATTCAACAGTTGTTTGTCAATTTCTTTTTAAATTTACAGCTCTAAGCGTTAATGATATTCAACCCGATAGCTTGTGAACAAGCATAGTCGTTTACTAAATTCCTATAATTAAATTTTTTTAAATAAAAATAAAATACAGAGCAAAAAGTATTTTAGATTTTTAAGATTTGACAAATTTATGTCTATAGTGCATCACAATTATAAATTTATTTTGTTTCAAAATCCAATTTCATGTGTGGATCAAAGAATACCAAAGGCTCTCGTATGGTAACATTGAAGCTGAGTAATAGTTGTGGCATAATTAAGTCTTTATTGCAGTCTGCATCCTTGCTCTTCAGCTTTCATATAAAGCAGGGCTCGTCTAATCCTCTACAAGAAAAAAAAAACTCATATGATGCATAATGTTGAAATTGAACAAAAACAGCCCCCTATCGAGCTATACTCCAGCCCACACTTCGTCTCGACAGTGTTAAAAAAAGGCTTAAGATAAACTACTCGCAAAATACTGAAAGTCTCCAGGAAAATATCGTTACCTCCTTTGTATCTCTTATTTGGAGGAGATCTAATCTTTCTGATGGCCTACGATTTGTCAACGTCGCAAGCTGCATTCATGCGATAAATCATTAAAGCCACGAACTTCAATCATGATTGATAAAATGTACTCAATGAAGTATATACCCAAAAACTGAAGCGCTCGGGATCCTTTGTTGGGGGCATCAACCCCTGGGCTTTAAAGAGCTCTGCAAGCCTTGCTCTATCTGTAAGATTTCTCAAGAAATCAGCAATACTTGGAAGAATAATAGTACTAGCATTGCGTAAATAAATTAAAAAAGGGCGGAAACAAAATCTGGTGCTTTCTGTTTATGGTGATGGTAATTACCTCTCCGTGCTGCTTCTTGTGCATCTTTTACCCATTGGGATGCAAATTCTGCTGCCTTTTGTGTCATCTCCAGTAACTGCAAGCATTGAAAAATAAGTATATTCCAGGCAGGGAGACAGAGACCACAGATGAGAAGTATACTGAACTTGTAAATCGATAATATTTAAAAGATGGAGATGCCAGAAGCATCATTCTTCTAAATACCACGAGGGTACTGATGTTAGATAAACTTTTGGGGATCTAAAATTTGGACTCATGTCGGGACTCAGAAAGACATCAGAAACCTAGATGTAAGCATTATAGTGTCAAGTGTGAAATTTAGCAACTTACGTCATTTCTCTCGGTTCCCTCGTGCGGACACGTATCTTCTACCCATTCAACCTCTGCAACACGGTACCTTCATATACACCGAAAATTAATAAAGAATCAATTACAGATGTTTACACACACAAACACACACACTACAGTAAATACAAATTACCCATCTTGATCCCAATTTCGAATGATGCGACATCTCCTGTGACTTTCAACCTGTGCACAACACGCCCAATAGATTCGTAGACCGAAAGGAACAAAATAAAGCATTCAGAAGGTAGAAAGATACGACTGAAACAAAGAAGAAACTGCACTATATATTAGTGCAACGTAAATAATGTTCTAAACTAAATTATTTTAGGATCTGTAAAACATATAAGGCTAAAAAATGGAAGTTTTTCTATCAGTGTCTTCTGGAATTGAGTTAAAAGTCAAATGTTCCATCGGAATGGCACTCGCTAAAAAAAGAAATCAATATTCATGCACCACATAGATCTGAAAACTACCCTATTTTTCTGCACTAGGTTCAATTTTTTGCCCATTTAATATCAAGATTTAGCTTGATCAGGCAAAAAAGACTTAAATTGGATCTACAACTGAAGAAAACTAGAACAGAGAAACAATTCAAAACTCAAAATGACAGAATCAGAGGCCTCGGGCTCAGACCCATGGAGGCAAAAATCAATGATACTGACACTGCAGAAGTTATCTAAGATTTCTTTGTTATTTTTGAAAATAGAAAACACCCATGAAAATCAGGAGCAACGAGGAACAACTGAAATGGATGACATGTTTTACCTCTAAAAAGAAACGCCCATCTGGAAGTGGCTCGCAACTGAATTAAGAATGAAATGTAAGTGGCAAAACAAGTAATCCATGAAATCATATGTATATTTTTCAAAACAGAACTCGGAAAAGTTTTTATAACGAGTACGCACTCTGTTATCTCCACCTCACATGCATAATCAGCTATTGAGCCTGTATTTGTGTCAATCACAGTCTACACCATAAACAAGGTTGCCACAGGCAAGGAAAGTGAGTACATATAGAACCAAAATATTTTATTTAATATTAAAACCAGGATTAACTCTAGTGAAAACGATATACCATTCCCATGCGGCGGTTTCCTTCCATTATCCTCCTCACCTGTTTGAACACATTCGATACGGGATTTCAAATAAGCAAACGAGCATAAGATAGGGAATTACACATTTACACTGGTCATATTTGACTAGTTCATAAGACGATAACTATATGGAAAGCTTCATATCAAGATCATATCAAGTTTTCACTTTGATTACTTAAAGTCCAATCTGTTGTATTATTTAGCTTCAATACAATGTAAGAAGTATGGTTTCTCCCCAGGTTATAATATATTCTAGACAGTCATTATATGAAAGCAAGGAGACATAATTTATATTTTATCTTTCCAACACACACACTAGTAATTAGACAGCATCTTTATGTTGAGGTCAAAAATGTGAAATTTATAAATGGTTCAAGCTTAAAACGAAGTCCTTGGTTCTTTCTCTTGCGTTTAAGAGATCAATCTACCACTTAATCTATCAAACTGTTAAATCATTAATTATTTTGATATCATCCAATACAGAGACCAAACACACAATTTTTTAAACAGCCTGTAGAACTTGATTGATAAACTCACCATAAGTCTATAACGAGGCTCAAATATGTTAAGCTGAAACTTTTGGCATGGTAATATCACATCCATGACAAATAGAGGCAGCAAATCAACCCCAAGTTTTGTCAAGCTGTCATTCTCCAACTTCCTTTCTTCATATTCTTCCGGAAAGTTCTTCTGTATTATGTTGTTCAATGTTACACTGAGAAAAACAGTAAACTGATAAGTACAGCACTCATAAAGAAAAATCCTTTTGTTTGCTTTCTATTCAGTATTCACAGAAGTGGATTAATATTTTATGCGGCACGTTTTTACTGGATAACTAAATGCCAACAGAGAACTCCCAGAACAGCCATGCCTAAACCTTAATTTTTTTATAATGTGTAAACCTTCATTGTTACTCTATATTAATACTTCACACTCCAGGGATCTAGAAAGGTAACTCTACTAGTTATTTCCCTCTATAAAAAGCTTCTCAATTCACAATATAGACATATCACATATGGCTGCATACCCCATAATATATAGTCAGTGTCGTGAGCATATATTTGGTGTATGTATGACTCTCTGCATAGAATGGTAAATGGAAAACAGTCAACTAACAATATAAGCCATGGAACACTGACCTGACTGCACATGATCTGGGACTAATAAACAGAACCGTACGGCACAACGGGCATCTGTTACCTGAAATAATTTATGCAAGATATGAATGGGAAAACATGGATTTTGAAATTATTGTTTTATAGAAAAAATTAAAATGACGGGGAAAGAAGGATAAAAAACAATACCTCTATCCATAGTCTGAAACAGGCATGACCGGCAGAAAGAATGCCCACAAGGAGTTGTGATTGGTTCATACAGCAACTTCAAACAGAGAGTGCAATCATAATCATCAGTACGCTGAGGGTTTACATGGCTTCTCCTCACAAATATATTGTCTGTTGACCTCTCCAAATTCATAAGAGGATTGCTGCAAAATGAAAGATTTTCACTAATTAATCAATAGTGTGCAAGTATATAGTTATAACCAATAAACATTTGTAATCAAACCCCCTTAAAACAATGTTATTCTGTATTACCTTTGAGGATCAATCTGAAGGCCTGAAGAAATCAGATCTCGAGCCAGTTCGTATTTTTCCAACTGTCCAATAAAAGCATTTGTTCAAAGATGTTTTAGAACCTAGACAATTATAAGACTATAAGAGCCAGAGATGCGGTGGAACAAGGTCCAAGTACAAGAAGCCATATAAGGCAGTAATGAGAACAACTTCAGATGGAATAGATATCTAATGGTCTAGCTATGCAAACAGAGTAGCCTATACATACACGAGTGTGAGATACAGATTACTCATAACTCATGAGTCAATAAGGATAATATAAGCAACATTATGAAAACCATTCATTTTAAAATTTTATGATTGCTTTCGACCCTACAGAAACCAAAATTAATCCGAACCTATGGAGAATGTGGAAGCAAACTAAACCAGAATGTGTTCTCACCAAGATGAGTGCATTTGCTTTGAGAATGTAGGAGAAGACACAATTACTCTGCAGGCTCATCACCTTCTCTGCATCCTTTAGAGCAAGCTAAAATAAGAAATAATCAATAAATTAAGTTGTCATTGAAAAATAAAGACAAGAAACAGATCTAGGGCGAGGTGGAGAAGGGAGGGAGATTGAAAAATCCATAACATACCCCAGCGTGAGTTGTAGGATCCAATCCACTCAATGGTCTGTATTCCGAAGCAGAAGGTGGCCTGTGTTTAAGGAAATGGCTAATCCTGAAGAAATGAGAATTCAGAGTTAAGGACACATGAAACACAGACTTAATCAATGTACTCAGTGGCAGTGAAATCCATAAGACCAAAGAACGTATTACAAAACATATACGTTATTGCTTCCAATAAGAAATCATGATAGGCCCTACTGCCCTACTTACTGGAGATATGCAGAACATCGGTTGCTCAGAATGATTGGATCACTCGGTTTAATGTTGTTAGCTCTCGAGTAAAACTCAATTGCCTGAGGAAAAGCAGAATAGGCAATAAAATGACGAGCCACATAATACATTTTAAAAAAGTGTTAATTTGTCTCGCTCTGAAGGGTACGACCAACATCTTTAAACAAAAAATTCAAGTTGGACAGAAGCAACGTCACCGTACCCACCATGTAAGATGACACAAATACTTCAGTCTTGATATGCATATGTTGTATAGGAATATTATATTGTAAATGGCTACAGATGTCGTGTATAATCATGTGATCATATGAAAAATATATAGGCTGCACAGGAATAATCATGTGATCTTTTATTTTTCATTACCTATATGCACCATGCTAATCAGCACAGCTTTCATTAGTGGGTATCCATTCACTTGATAAAGCATAAACGTGTAAGAACTTCAACTTATAACAAAGAACTAAATAATCCCCAATACTCTTCAGATAGCTTATCTTGCTTTGTTTTCAAAGTTAAACATTTAATCAAAAAGCGAAATAAGTCGCCCCAATACTCTTCAGATAGCTTATCTTACTTTGTTTTCAAAGTTAAACATTTAATCAAAACGCAAAATAAGTCGCGTAGCCGGTCACTTTGCCCAACTGTTAACGCATACACCTAAACATAATCATTTTGACAAATTACTCAATTGCAAACAAAGATACTTCAATCCACATAAAAAAAATCCCAAAATTAACCTGATCTAATTTGTTTTCACGAAATGCCTTGTTCCCAGTCTGCATAAGATCATAGAGATGGTTATACATCTCCGACGACATCGATGATGCTTCACCAGCCTCCTGCACCATGCGCCACCATCCAATTGTTCATACACACACTCAATTTCAACTAACTATCACTCACACACACACACACAAATAGAGAAATTATGAAACATTTTCAAACCCTTGGGAAATCTTGTACATCGTCGATCCCTTCCAAGCTAACTCCGGCGGAAGAAAAGCTCGACATGACGGCAACGACGGGCAGGAAAAAAATCGACGGAATAGATGAAATTTTGGCACAAAGAATTAAGCAGTTATATGGAGAGTGCAGGAGTACAGTGATTAATCGTCCATTAATTTGAAAGAGGGAGACGCGTAAAACGACGTCGTGACGTCACAGCTTCGTGTTCGTCCCTGTATCCTTTCGTTGTACGCTTGGACTCTATTCGTTTACGTGTTTCCCTCTCTCCTTCTCAGCTGCTACTTTCTCTCGCTACAATAATCACGAATTACACTTACACGGTCGAATCGTGCTGGTAATTATTCTTTTTTTATAAGAAAAAAATAAAATATCTCACACATTTACACGCACTGAATGTTGCCCCAATTTCTGTGTTTGTAAGCTTTGATTCGAGAAGCTTCCGCGGTAAAAACCTGTTTTTCTACTTTTACTGCCTGTTGTTGTGTCATGTGTACGGTGTCACGCGGTATTGATTATTGAACCACTGATGACGTGGATGCGGAATCGTGGGCAGATTTTAGTGGCTAAATGCCTAAATCCATACTCCCTCCTTCCCTTAACACTATACATAGAGAAAATGACACGTAGATTAAGAAAAAGTGATTTTTTGTGTGTTTTATAATATAAAGTAGGGGTATAATAGGTATTGATGTGTAAGTAATAAAGTAGATAATTGAAAAAGTAGTGGTATAAGAGTAAATAAATGTGTATTGGGAGGATAAAAATGTGAAAAGACATTCCATTTATGGAATGTGCACTGTTTTAAGGGATGAACTAAAAAGGAAAGTATGCATTGTTTTAAGGGAAAGAGGGAGTACTTTTTAAGTAAAATTAATAGGGCATAAATAAATTAATGGAAAAATATTAAAATTTATTTTAATTATTTTTGTATAATGTTTATTAAAATAAAATACGTTACATTTCAATTTGTAACTAGTGATAGGTAACCGGAGTTGTTCGCTGACGAAGCGGCGACTTCGATCGACCACTCCCGCGCCGCTTCTTGATTCGCAATTGAGGATCTAGCTTTGTTGTGGGGTGAAGACATAAGAGGCAGTAGAAAAAAAAAATATTGTCGATTTATTCATTTAAGTCGACGAGACGAATGGATTGGATGTCTTTTCCCATGAAGAAGTTTTGATAGGATTGTAATTTAGGATTAAGGCGTTAATAATTTATTTATTTTATTAATAGGGGTAGTTTAATTATTTTACAAAGTGATTAAGAAAAATAAAAATTAAAAGGCGTTATCATGATTTTTAGGAGTATAAATAAATTTAACAAAGTAATTATTAAAATAAAAATTAAAAAAAGGGGTGTTTATCAATTTTAAGAGTGTAAATAAAATTAACCAAAAAAGTGTTTATCTGATGTAAATAAAATTAACCCAAAAAAAAACAATTGCATTAGAAATTGATTTTTTTCAATTTTATATAATTAAAGTACTTTTAACAAAAATATTAATAATAATAAAATAAATGATTTAATTATTTTACATAGTAATTAAGAAAATTATTGTAGGAAATTGAATTTTTTTCAATTTTATATATTTAAAGTATTTTTAACAAAAATATTAATAAAAAAAAATTATATGATTGGGACGCTTATAGAGAATAATATGACTTTATTTTTTATATAATTAAAAAAATGTGAGAAAGTTAAATGAGTCTTTACCAATAAAAAATTATAATGTAATTATATATATTAAAAGTCCAACTTTTTATAAAAAATAGTTAATTTGATCAAATAAAATGTATTTATATACTAAAATAATTTTATCTTATAAATATAAATGTAAATAACTCACATTAATTTAAATAAAATTCTCTAAATGAAATATACTATATAAATTAAAAAAAAAAAAGATTTTAAAAAATATATTTTTAAAAAAAGATTTAAGAATTATAAAGCATTTAAAAAGTGATATTAATATGTACATTTACTAATTTTGCAAGAAAATTATTTTATATGGTAAGAAAGGAACACAAGATGAAGCTCGTTAGGTGTCGTTAGGAGTGGTGTATACTCAGACTCTTTCTATTACACGGGACCGGATCATCTCACTACGACTTCTTAAATCCCGATACTTTTGAGACACGGGCACTGTAGAGGGTGTGACATATAGCCTGATGATAGTGTATTATGTTTCTTTTGTGTTATATATTTTTTGTTGATGTTTAAAGAGCTAATCTGTTAGTTCGGTGATACAGTAAAATTTTCTTTCCTCATGACTCTACTACCATACTTTTTTTATTTATTTTTGTGATTCACATTTACCAAAAAAAATTATTATAACACCTTTACATATTAATGTTTTTTTTGGAATAGAGAGAGAATTTTTATCCAATATTTACTCGAAATTATTTCAATTTTTAACAATTTCTCACATTGTAATATTTAAAATTTTAGTCCATCTCTCCAAACAAAGTTGACACAAATGAAAAAAAAAAAAATATTTTTGATAAAAAATTAAAAAATATAAAATAAAAACGTGACAAGAATAAGTAACACATAATCATTATTATCGAGGTGATGATACGATGTAAATTGAGAAATGTGTCTGAATACCATAGTATTGTGAGAGAGTCTAATATCTCGCTTCAAAACAAAGTTTATAAAACTAGCAACCGCTCTCAATCAAATCTATAAAATATTTTTTTCTTACTCTTCCACTTATATAATCAATCACTCTCCCATCTATTGATCAACTTATATAATCAATCATTCTCCCATCTATTGATTAACATCTAGACTCAAACCCAATCAATGCAATGTGATTTAATTTTCAAAAATGTGATGTGTCAATTTAGTTTTTACATTTGTGAGAAAAGCCTTTAGAGCATCTCCAATGCACAAAGCCTATTTTTTTTTTGTGGGTTTATTTATTGTCACGTCATATTAAGTGGGCAATTCACTTCAATGCAAAAGCCCACTTTCTAACTTTTAAATTCCAATTATATTAATTAAATAATACTATTACAACATACAAAAGTGGAAAAAAATAATTAAGGCCCACATGTCAGAGATGGGCATGACCAAGACAGTGGGCATGGCTACTATTTTCATATGACTTAGTTTATTTACACCTCTAGAATTACTAAACCTACCCCCTTTATTAATTCACCACCCTAAGTTCACTAAGTTGATAAGTTCACCCCCAATACATTGTCTATTATACCCTTTAGTAACATATATTCCAAAAATCAAATTCCTTTTTTTCCTTTTTAATTCTTACGATTTTTTTTTTTCTAATTCTTTAAGGTATCTTCTTCTTCATCGAGAAGGATGGAGAGTGAACGTGAGTGGTGGTGGTCAGCGTATTGCTGGAAGTCGTCGAAGGGATGCGTAGTGACCGGATCTCGTTCCTTGAAACCATGACAACGTTATTCCATGAAGTAAGCCGAAAAGCTCTCTGGTTGGGGACGGAGATGGCATCGATTTGGTGTCGAGCCGTAGGAATTGGTGTCGGCACGGCGGTTTCCAACTCAGCGACTGTGGAGTTTTGGAGAAGGTAGTTAAACCGGCGGCTTCAGCGAATGGGGCGACTGGCCGGAGGTACTATGCGGCTTGACGGCTTCGGCGTGACGGTGGTTTTATTTTTCGGTGAATGTGTTGAAATAGTTAAAGGGTTTGTCAGCAGCGATTCGACTCAATACATGTTAACATAGGGTTCTCGAATATTTTTTGGTAATTCGATAGAATGTTTGGTTCGAGGCGTTTTTGCAGGAAGCAGACTTTCGATTCAATTGAGGTGATTCAATTGAGGTATTGAAGTTCTCTGCAACTAATTCTTTTCATAATCAGATTAAGGCCAAAGAAGAACTCTCAGTTCTGATACAGAAAGGGGAAGAAAATAACAATGAATTATTTAGGAATTCAATTTCTTTTTGAACAAGAGTAATATAAATACTTTACTTCAAGGTTAAAAATTAAAAATACAAAAGAGGGTGAACTTAGTAATTATGGAGATGTAAATAAACTCACCTTTTTGCTCCAATGCGAAGAAAATAAATTTTGAGTGGTCAAATCCATTTTACTTGGCCCAATGCACCCAAATCCAAATGAGCTGTATTGGAGATGCTCTTTATATCACACTTCAACATAAATTTCATAAAACTACCCATCAATCATTCTCAACCCAACTTATAAAATATTATTTTCTTACGCTTCCACTTGTATAATCAATCACTCTACCATCTCATTTTATTTTTTCATTGATCATCGTCAACATTCAAACCCAGTCGATGCAATTTGATTTAATTTACAAAATGTGATGTGTCAATTTAGTTTTTGCATTGATGAATGTGATACTCTAGTGATTAACCCGGGCCACATCCTTCTTCAACTAATGGGCGAAATCCACTACCTTCCGCGTCACGCCTCCGTGTCGCCGTCGCAACCAGAAATTCCCTGCTCGATGGTTGTCGTCAGAAACCACCACAACGGCAGTAGCATTCCCCCAATCATTTTCCCTCCGATCAACCACGAGAATCTTCACATTACCACAGACCCACATATACAATTCTCGTTTTCGGACTCCGATTCAAACTCATCGTCTACGTTTTCTCCGTCGTGTTCCAGCCCATCGCCGTCTTCCCCTCTATTTTCAGATCCCACGGCGAGCTGGCTCGATTCGTGGATGGAGATACTGTGTTCCAAGGTGAGTGGCCTCGCACGGTTTTTCTGCAGTGGCATTACCTCCTCGCGGGGGTTGTTATTGACTGTTCGGTCCGCCGCGCTTCCGGCCGTTCTGCTGGCGTTTCTGTATTTCCGGCGGAGGAGAAAATTGATGGCCGGACAAGAGAGCCGGGATAGGCTTATTGGGATCATCAAGGAGAGAGATGAGGTGAGTTGAGGTTTTCTGTACACCAACTGTTTGTGAAAATGCCTGTGAAAAAAAAAACTTATACAGTACACTAGATCTGAAGATTTTTATTTTTATTTCAGAAAATCAATCAACTGTTGGATCAAATATCACGGATGAATCAAGTTTTGCTGGCACATCATAAAGTTCCAACTGGCTCCACTCCTTAGCCGGAGGCAGACAATGTTGCTGGATTATACAAAAGTGTTTGTTGTCCCTTACATAAAAGAAGATTATACACAATATACAATTGTTATCTTGTTCGTCTATTTGTTGTTGCATAGTTAACGGAGTAAGAATACTATTGAGTAAAAATATCACTAGTATTCTTTGTATCACACATTTCACAATTTGAAATATAATACATACTTGTTACATTTCACAGTCCCAAAAAGGAAAATATATGAAATATCTGGACAACCTAACATAGGCAACCTCCTCCTTTACTTAGAGTTTTCACACTATATTCCTAAATGAATGAAAGATTGAAACAACAGCTACTCCAAGATAAATATAAATAAAATCAGACATCCTTTCCTCATGTTTTCCTGGCATTACGAAAGAAAGCAGTAAAAATCGAGATGAAGTCGTTAACACCTCCAACCATATGAGTCCTTTTTGTAAAGATACAAACTGAAGATTTCTTCCACGGGCTCCTTCTGAATGGAAAGAGTGTGTATCTACAAGGGGAAAAGAAAGTGTGCAATTAAGCCACTAAGCGAATTATGCAAGCTAAATACAGAAAGTGGGTTGCTAAAACTCAGCAGCATTTTAGATAGAGGGCCAAACGATTCCATAAGAACAATAACTAAACAGGTTCGAAGAATTCTAAGTTATAAATCACACATACCCAATGACAGACATTTGTTTTTAGTGTAACTAAGACAGATTATGTAAGCTAATCATAAACCTCAAGGGGATATATTTGTTCCTAATACTAATGCCTCAATAAGCATATTGAGGCAGTCAGAAACAGTCTGCACAAAGGAAGAAGGTGACTCAAATATGTCATTAATTCACACATTATTCAAACGAGCAAATATCAATTTAACACATAAATTTGAAGTTTTCTTCGCTCGATAAACTGGCTACATAGTATATTTTTCTACCCAAGCAACACGATTTAGAAGACAGTTAAATAAATAGAGCCGAAAATAGTCGTGCACTTGTGACAAAATCACAATAGATGCATCTAATGGTAAATAAACACCACATTATAATCACAGAGTGAAATTACTTACCACCAGCTTAGTGTGTTTTTCAGAAAGAATTACTAGCTCTTAGATTGAGCATGTCGAATATCAAACCGATCCACATTTACCAACGGGGTGTCGCTCTCATTCCTGATCCTCTTTATATTCGGGCTCACCAAACCCCTATGCCTAAACCCGTACAGGTTCAAAACCTGATTATCCGCAAAGTTAAAAGCCCTCTCCATACTCTTCAAACACCTCTCCACCGGATAATCCCCGTAACTCCCGCACGGCTTGCAACCAACAAAATGCGTCACAAACGGCCACCTCTCGTCCCCTAATCCCGGGTGGTACTTCTCTATCATCTCTTCATAACGGTCCACTAAACCCTCCCAAAACCCGTGCAGATAAAACGAGTTCTCAACAAAAACCCTGTCCATCCACCTGTCCTTCTGAGAAATAAGCAAGTATATCAACGCAGATTGATCATCGGCTTCGAATGCGGGCCGGCCCTTCAAATTGGCCGTTAGGATCTTCCCGGCTTCCTCGCGAATCGGGCCCTTGGGGCCCATCGGGGCCCAGACGTCGAGCAAGTCCAACGACCACTGGCAATTCCGGAACAGGAAACTGCCCGTGTTCAAGGCGATCCAAGACTTCTGGTCGAAGAGCAAATCTGGGTAGCCATGGATGACCATGTTGTGATCCTTGTACTTGTGGGAAGGAATTTCGAAAACCATGTCTGTGAAGAGGGCATCGCTGTCCATCCACCATATCCACTCGACCTCGGGATGGGAGAGCATCAGGCGCCGAATCAACGGGAGCTTGGCCCAGTAACCGGCGAGCTCCTGGTCCAGGTGGGCCATGTTGTAGACGATCTCGATCCCGTGGATCCTGCAGTAATCGATCTTGTTCTTCACGGATTTCAACAGGTAGTGATCGCCGATGGAGTTGTCGCAGGGATTCGGGGGCGAACCAGTCACCAGCAAAATTCTAGGTTTTCCGTTGACGCGATTTGGGAATTGGGGGTTTTTCTGCAGCCAAGCCTTGCGGTCTTCGTCCCACGTGCTGATTTTGGGGCCGAGGGCGAAGGTGGCGTTCAGGTCGAGGAACCGCTCGGGCTGGTCGTCCGGGTCGGTCGGGTCCTTATCGGATCGGATCTCGGCGAGGATCCGATTCGTTTCCTCGACGAGGTGCTGGTTCTCGGCCTCGGCTTCGGAGGAGGCGAGGCCGCCGAGGCCGATGGTGCCGCGCAGCACGAGGATGGTGACGAAGCCGCAGAGGATTGTGATCTTGATGTTGTTGAAGGTTTTCTGGATCTGGCGGCCGCGGGGGAGGATGGAGGCGGCGCGGCCGCGGGGAGCGGGGACCGACGTCGGGAGAGGGCCGGAGTTCCGCTTCTGAGCAGAGAGCGTGTTTTCCGAACCCATCGGCCCCGGAGACGAATTCCGCAAGGGTTTAAGCGCGGAGTGAAAGTGAGGAGTTGCGGTTGAGTGTATTTTTACCCTCTCTAGAAATCACCATATACGTACGCAGACTCTTTGTGCAGAGAATATGGGAATAATAATAGGTAGGAGATGGAGAACTGAGGAGGAGGAAGAAGAAGGAAAGTACAAACACCGACTGTGATTCGGTTTTTATTAATTTATTAATTCATAAAAATGAAAAATAAAATAATAAAAAAAATTAGTATCTGGGTCGGAAATTGCTGAATAATAACGTGGGTTGGTAAAATGTGAATAATGGGAAGACGATGGTGAAGGCGACAGACAGAACAACAATGGCGCTGCTGTTTATGGGCTGGATTTTCACACGGCTGTTTTTGACTGTTTGCACTACTTGCTTTTACTTCCTCTCCTTATTTTTACTCCTATTTTACCCTTTTCAATTTTCACGTCACTTTTATCCTCACATATTGACCGTTTCTTTAAGCGATTAATTGACTACGAAAAGAAAGAAATATATTTATAATTATTTTTCTCATTATTTGAAACGGAGTGAAATGTTTATTTTAATGCAGTTGTGTTTGTATTGGAAAAAAAATTAAGGAAAAGTTTGATTTTGAAAACTGCAATTAAATTATCATTATCATCCTACTATAATATAATTAAATTAAAAAAATAGGTATTTTTTTCTATAAATGAAAATGTAATTATAATTATTACTTTATTTATAATATGATATCATAGAAATGAAAGTGTGACAGGAGTATCTTATTAGTACTTGCTACAAAATGTCAGCGGCTTCATAAATCTGTTGTATACAAATAAATACAATACAATGAAATCAGACATGATCTTTTCTAACAGAAAATATGAGTAACAAAATCCAGCTGGCCCTACCAATAATAAACCTTAAAATGTTTTTTTTTTTTAATTTCAAGTCACCTTTGGGTATAGTTGTAAATACCCCGAAACCATAGGACTTGGGAGTGATTTTGGTAAATTTCTCTTCAAAAATCTGATGAAATATAGTAAAAAAATACCTTTTCATATACAAGAACTTCACCGCCGGCGGCATTCCGGTGAAAACTCCGTCGTAGTCTGATCTCCCGCGTCAAAATCTTCCTCTATTTCCTCATCATATTCCGCCGAAGCCGGTTGCCCGTTAAGATCAACATTCACGCCATTCATCGTCCTCGCAAACTGTCCCTTCAGGCGGGGCCTACGCTCTGCGAGCTTCTTCCGATTGGCGTACCTAATCTTTTTATCAAAACATCTTTCCTTCCTTTTCTGTCTGAACTTCATCAAGGCTGCCTCTCTCCTATCGAGCTTCACACCCCCTTCCCCCTCGTTGGATGGATTTCCTAACAACGGCCACTGCTGATGTGGCGCGGGCATTTGACCCGGCTGTAGGCACATACCGAAAGGGTAATAAGGGTAAGGTGGAAAATGTTGAACGAGGTTGTATTGAGGCATTATAGGGGAAGTATTAGCATGGTTCATTAATCCGGGCATATAATATGGATATGCAGAATGGAAATGGGTCTGAGAAAATTCCTCGTTTGAATTTTGCCTCTGTTTTGGGGAATTTTCTATGGATATAGGAGGAGTGGAGAATCTCTCGACGGAAAAAGAATTTGGGATACTGTTATTTCTTGTAAGGACATCAGCTTGTGTGTGGTTTTCCATCCGGGTGTCAGAACTCATTTGACCATTCATCAGCGCAAGATTCTCTAGCGGTGCCTTCTGATGCTGAGGTGGATTCTCGTTGAAAGAAGAGGGCCTGTGGATATTGCTTTCGGGTGTGGTTGATTTGACGTACGTGAAAAAGGCTGATGACTCACCTATCTTCAGTTCACTCTTCTTTGGAAGTTGTCCTGAAAATGTTGGAAAGAACATGTAGTTTCATTGAATGGCTTGTTACAGTAAAATGTGAAGTCCACAAAAGAAACGCATCGCTTCAAAACAAGCAAAGAAGACTTGCTGAAAACAAACTACAACTTAAGCAGCTTATAGTTGTTTTAAAGAAACTATGCTTCACGAATTCGTATCTAAGGGAAAATATCCTCCATAGTCGAACCCTTAGCCCATTATACAACAATCAATGAAAATGCTTCACTATAAGTAATAAAGAATTTACCTCTCTGTCTGTCAATTAATTCTGGTACATTCGGCTGGCAATCTGAAGAAGCTCCGCACGCAGTCTCTAGTATCGATGTAGCAGCTGTGGTAGGATTAGTCTGAAATAGTGATATACAGAGACAAAGACAACATGTTAGTTTATGAGAACCGTGCTAATTCTGCTAACATAATATACTAGGACAAGCTTCTTGTTGATTATGATAATCCAACTATATTATTATATAATACCATAATTATTTCCAAAATATATCATTGCAGTAGATTATCATTTTATCACTTTCTCCAACAAAACACAGAGAACCACGAAGCGACAAGTATCAAATGAAACATATCTTAATATTCCACGTGAAAGAACGCAATGCAAGGTGAACAGTGGCCTTAACAAAATGGAAAGACTTCTCAATGGATAACATAATTATACAAGCTTAATTCTCCTGAAAATGGTTTAGTTGGCCTTAGCTAGAGTTGTGTGGCCGTGAGAGTTCAGTTAAATCTGAGATGAAACTTTATCATACATCCATACACAGTAAGATTGACCCTTCCCATAGAACACATTATCCTTGCAACCAACACCCAAACCCCATGGTAACCCGAACAGAGACACACAGAGCATGCAATTTTTTCTCACGTTTTTCCAAAATATTGATTGGTCTAATTGAATAAATGCATCCATAAGATTGTGCATTAATACTCAATCCTTTCAGATCAAACTCACCTCATTCTCCGGGTGGGTTGAAACACATGTCTCCAGATTAATGCTTTTTCGAGACTTGTTGTCCGTGTCATCCGAAAACAAATTAGTGCTGGTGGTAGCATCACTAGGATCCGAGACAAACAAATCAAGATCATAATTTATGATACTCTTCTCTGCTAATCCAAGCTGTTGGGTAAATTGGCTGGTAAGTTAGTAACATAAACCTTAAAATAGATGTAGTAAGAATATACTAAAATACGATGTGGAAGAAAACATCACTAGATATGCATGTCCCAGGTCAGAAACCACAACTAATAAAGCAAGATTCTCTTTGAGGCACCCTGAACAATAAACCAATATTCCCTCTGTCCCCAGTTTGGGATCTCCTGTTTCCTCTTTACGATGTTAATAGATAATGTCTACAATATCTAAGGAGTTTCCAAATGCCCCCATTTAAATTTTCGATGACTACCAATAGTTTTCAATCAATATTCTCTATTGGTCTTGTATTTGCTATCACTATCCAAGTGCCGATTCACACTATGACTTACAATACTGGATGGATGGAGAGTTAATTACATAAAAAGAATAGGAAATGTTAAATATAGCGCTTATGTTTTCAATAATAAACCTCAAAAGAGAATTAATTATATAGTACTAATTTAATTCACAGCTCTAGAAGATTACAACAAATTTCGTAAATGTTGTAAGAAACTACATGATATGAGATTTAACACATACCATCCGCCTTCTTCTCCACATGTGTGTCCACAAATTCAACAACTCATTTGTACGTAATGGCTTCACGAGATAGTCAGCTGCTCCAAGCTTCAGACACTTGACGACAACATCAACCTCATCTTGAGCTGACATCACTAGCAAATCAAGGCAGAGAAAGAAAAGAAAACGACAATATATCAGTTCACTATAACCAAGAGACCAAACACGTTAAAGAGAAAAATACACTTACTGATCACAGGTATACGTCGTAAATCTCTGTCCCTCATGATATATTTCAGCATCTTCATGCCTTTAGACATTGGTAGGTCAACTTCAGAAAGGATAATATCTATATCAGGGCCCTCCGCATTCAGGGCATCGATCACCTGCCTCGGCGACTTTACAGAAGTCACTGGAAGACACGAGGAATTCACACTCAGCGCGAACATGATCCGATTAGAACGGTGATTATATAAATCGAAGTATTACCTTGATAAGAACATTTACACAGAAGCGTAAAAGCGTCCTCGGAACTTCTCTCGTCGTTATCACAAAGCAAAATCCTTACTTTGCTCCGATCAATGAAAGCATCCCCGCTTTTCCCCATCTCACTCTTCTCCATCAGCTACTAACTAACTAAAAATCTAAAATCACAAATTAGGGTTAAATTGATTCTATTTAAGAGAAACCCCATTGTTAAACCTCGGAAAATTCATAATAAATTTACACATCCCCTGCTTCAATATGCACGAACTTCATCCTCTGAACTCCAAAATTTGACTAAAAATCAAAAAAAGAAAAAGAAAAAAAAGAGGCGATGGTGAAGGTGCTGACCTGTCAGCGGCGTAAAATGTCAACCCGGCGCATTGAAGAGCGGTCGATGAATCTCACTAAGGGAGTTAGGCAGAAGAGCAAAAGGCCTAAAATTGTCGCCGATACAGCGTACGTTAGCACAGACCCGTCCGGCCAGTGACAGTTAAATTGTCGCACTGATATTTTTAATGGGCCATCTGACCCGGCATAGACCATCAATAGTCGACACCACAAATGCCACCTGGCCAAAAAATAGCAATTATCTTATCCACTCCGAGTCAACACGGTTATGTTAACAAGTTTTATCGAGATGAACTCGGAGTTCAAAATGACTCGATAGCTCGGCTCAATGGAGTCCTAATCAAGAGTAGTTAGTTAGATGTGGAAATGGAGTTGATTGGTGAATTGGGGGAGAGGCGCATGTTAGCGCAACGGGTGACGTGGAGGGTAATGAGAGGTGGGATTTTAAAAAGAAAAGTGGAGGTGGGACAGGGTGGCTGAAGATATTTTGTAAGAGAAGGAGGGTCTGCCACGGCATCATCGCAAATATCTCTACGAAAGGGAAAGGGAAAATGGTGAGGTGGCTTGTCTCTCTAGGGGGCTCAATTGCAATTTACAATTTACAATTTGGTCCTCCAACAAAATAAATAAATCAAACATTGCCATCACTTACATCACCATATGTTAGAAATCAAACCACCATCAACACTACATAAGTTCCCCTTAAATTAGAGTGCAACATATATGACCCTCGATACTAACTTGTCAATCAGTCAGAACGAACATTTCGTTTTTTCAAAGTCGATTGTCAATCAGATCGAATGAACCGTCAGCTTTCTCGCCACCAATCGGATCCCAGCGTTCATCTGATAATCATAGGCGTCCAATGAGAAACATGCATCCACAGTACTTCCTGGAGTGAACAAGGAATCTAGCTCACTAACGTCGAATCTACTAAAGACGAGCCTCTGTGTAGCCGAACTATCTTTGTGGTATATCTCTGTTGCCAGCCTCGTAACTTCACCATCAGCTACTGTCGGTAGGCTGTGCATTTAAACGCAGCAACGAAAATTAAACATCAGAAATATGATGAAAAATAAATTTAATAAAGAGAAACTTACTGCAACCGGACAGTGGGAGTATTGAAGAAGCCTGGCTTCCTGGTTACCACAGGTCTCCACTCAGACGAGCTACCGGAATCAGCCGACAACTTCTGGGCAAGACTATCAGTGGCATCAAGAACCTTACAGAGGCTCTGAGATGCATCCACTACAAAATTCAACCGGGGCCTACCAGCATGATCAACAAACTTCGTACTGATCCCAAACCGAATCTTCAGGCGCACACACTGAAGTTGCAACAGGGCATTTTGGTACAATATTTGTATCTTTTGAGACCCACGGTAGAAGGGTACAAAAATCGCAGACAATGAAGGTACTGAAATGACATCAGGCTCCAAGAAGTCGTTATTAAGATGCATGGAACCTACTACGGTCGAAGATTCTTGAGATGTTGAGTCTGCTTTCTCTTCTTCCATATTGTCCCCACAAGGATTTTCCTTCGCTAGTTCAACAGAAAGTGACGTCAGGTCTAAAGATTGAGGCAAATCTACTTCACCAGTGTTGGGTGTCATTAACGACAGGATAGGATGATTTTTCTCCACTGTGTTATTGTGAGTTGGAGATAATTCTGAACGACTTTGAACATTCAGACTTGAGGATGGCGTGCTTTCATTCTGCTCTTTGGATTTTTTTCCATTGCTTCGACTTCTTGTGGTAGCGTTCGGAGAAACCCAGCTTTTCTCTGTAAATATGTCTGGGAGGCTGGATTCCTGCCAGCAAAATGAGGAAATAAATATCAGCAGCTGAATTCTGAGTACTTAATTAAGCATTAGATTCTTTACAGGAGCAAGTAAGGCACAGGGTGATGGTTAAACTAGATGAAGTTATCAAATATCTAGAGTCAGAGTCGCCAAAGTGGTCACCGCAGTCCGTAAATCTATTTTTGCAACATTATCAGTTTGGGAAATTAGATGATCGAGGGCAGTTGATTAATGGTTAAATATACCAATATACACAAATATAAGTATTTCCAAAAAAAAAAATTACATAAAGATTAAGGAAACAAATATAAGAAATGACAAATAAATATAAGAAAGTGTCTATAACTCTGGGACAAAGGGAGTAATAGAAATAAAATATATTTTTTTATTTATATAAACAATATTTCAGCCTAAATTGTTCCAAGAGAAGGGGGATAAAAATGAAATTATTTCCAAAATCTGATCAGAAAATGTAATCTGTATCTGAGCCTTTTAGCCTTAATTTGATACTATAAGCTGATCAGGAGACATCACCAAGCAACATAAAGGAGAGATGAATGGAGGTAATGGGGCCAATATGCTTAATGGAACAGCCCCATATTCACACTTTAAACATGAATAAGCATCAATGATCTCTTAAATAAAGATGATGTAGATCACAAGGTCCTCTCAAAAGGGTGGTTTATCTAAGTTACATTCAAAATCTTATAGGCAGTAACAAGCTCAAAATGTTTATAATGATATTTCGAGATGTCAATTTTCTCACCTCCTTCCATCTATATATGATATCAGTGTCATGACTAAGAGCAAAATATGTTACTCCGAACTTGAGAAATAATCTTTATAGAGAAGATTAAAAAATGAGATATACCAAAAATAGAACAGTTGCACAGTACTTGAGGACTTCAAGATTCATGCGAACATCGTCCAAACTCCTGGGAAATGGACAAGATGATTACAGAAAGATAAAGTAACGATGATAAAATCAAACAAGAATTGGAAATGATTTGATGGTTTCTCTACCAAACACAAACGACTAAGAAAATATGGATAACATGAGTTGCTACTAGCTAGTTAAATATAAAACCATAATTTTTATGTATATAATGAACAATGGGACATATCAACTTTTCTGGAGCAATGTACGCATTTGCACCTCAGAAACAGCCCTAGGCGAAATAAAAACCATCAAGTCTCAGTCTCACACAATAAATAAAATATTTTAGAAAGACAATATTAAGCCAGCCTAAATTAAAAGTCATTATAAAAACTATAACCGCTTCATAAGCCAAATGTATGCACATAAATATTCGCGTGTATGCATATATACTATAATATATCTTCCCTAGCTGATAAAGTGATGAAAGAATAAGCAAATTGACACTGTAAATAGCAGTAGATACGAAGGATTTGCAAGGGACAGTCATTAAAGAGAGTCAAATGACCTATGTGTTTGTTGGCCAAGCCCAAAATATGTTGCAAGAGATGCCATCTGCGAAAGAATCTCAACATCAGTATTCATAAAAGCCATTCAGAAACCATGATACCAAAAAAAGGGCTTATAGATAAATCAATGTTCGAAAAACAACGCCTTATGGGATTAAACAGGGTTAGGGGGGCCTAAACGGATCAAAACAAATAGTGGGGTCTAGCGCCTAGGCTGGAACTAATCGGACTTAGGCGGGAATTTTGAGAACAGTGACAGGAATAAACGATTAAAGTCATTTTAACAAAAGAAAACAGCCGTGTTCACAATAAACCCAAAATATTGCAATATATGTTGCGAATTAGAGCTTATATACAGAAACTATAAATGACAATTTTTCCGCTAACAGAAGGCTCTAAGAATTTTGAGAACAAGAGCCTACCTTCATATCACCGGCTCTCCTTCCAAACTTTTGAGTTAATAGTGCTAGCGAGTCGATAGTCCCCTTAGGCTCTGGAGCTGGTTTGTCAATCTCAGCAAATGCCTCTCTTATACGTGCACAGTCGAATCTCAGTATATTATGACCCGCCCATATCCTTCCTACGCACAGATAACAACAGCAATGTCAATTAATCAGCCACTGAAAATCCCAAGCACCAATTAAAAGACTGAAATCAATATCAGTATAAACACAAGACAAGTAATAAATCGAGGGTGAAATTGAAATTACCGTGGAGAAGGTCGTAGACCGCATCGGCAATGTCGGCGAAAGTCGGCGCAGAAACAACGGCGTCCTTGGTAATCCCGTTGCAGCGGACGGAAAGGGAAGTGATGTGGGCTAGATCGGCGGGTCGGACCAGGGTGGAATAGCTTCGGAGCTCCACGAGCTTCCTGGGGCAAACCAGAATGGACCCGAATTCTAGAATGGCATGACCCATACCCGTTCGGGTCGGCACGGTCGTCTCCACGTCGAAGAAAGCTATCTCGGATCTGTCGTCAGCTGTAATCGCCATTCTTTTTCCTTGGATCGAACGTGTATCGTCAGGGGGGAAAATGGAAAAATGGGCGTGAATTTGAAGTGGTTGAAACCAACGCGCCTGTGTGTGTATATGATATGGTACACGGAGTAGCTTGCTGAAGAAGGGTTTGATTTTTATTTTTTTCAGTATGGAACGGAGAGGAAAAGAATACGTACGAAATTGGCACACGAAAGAAGGAAGCTTGCGATGTGACTATTATGCCCCTACTCAATGGGTCATTAAGGTTTTGATAAATTTTAAATATTTTTAATCAATAAAATAAGTGTTCGTGAGTTAAATTAAAAAAGTAAATAAAAAATAAGTATAATTTTTGGGACAATTTCAAAAAAGCTAATTATCTTAGTCTATATTATA
This sequence comes from Euphrasia confusa, assembly GCA_954870475.1. Taxonomy (NCBI): domain Eukaryota; kingdom Viridiplantae; phylum Streptophyta; class Magnoliopsida; order Lamiales; family Orobanchaceae; genus Euphrasia; species Euphrasia confusa. The sequence continues at coordinate 40,297,902 of OX940956.1, read as the reverse complement.
TTATAATCTTAATCTTTTGTCAAATTATAAAAAAGAAAGAGTTACCCAAACAACCCTTTTATTGTTTTAAAACAAAATAATATATTTAAAAAAATACTCTCAGTGTATTAAAATACTCAATTCTTGAAAATCTCGTAATTGATTGAACCTAAATATCCACTTTCCAATTTGGACAAAAACTTCCCAATACACTCCAAAATCAATCTTAATTGAGTGATATAACCGGACGATAATTCTTACCGGCGTCGAGAAACTATTACTGCGGGTAGGTGTTTTCTAGATTTTCTTTTTCACAATATCGTGAATTGCATTTTATAAAAACAATCACAATTTGAATTTTGTGATGTGGGTCTGCAACATTTTTTTGGTGTGGGTCTGCAGATCTATTCTTCCCATCTTAAAGTTATGATTTTTTTCTCCAAATTGGGTTTTCACGTTTGTTTTGATTCCAACATTTACTTTGAAACCCACCTAAACTAGTTGGAAAATTGATGGATTTTAATAATCCTAGTAGTATTTTATATGTTCTTGGAAGGCTTTGAAGGGCAGCTTAGAGTTTGTTCATGGTACTCTCCTTGCTTTTTAGATTAGATTAGTTGGATTACTGTGACTACACATAGTTTGAAGAGTTGTTCACAATTTAGTTTGTTTAGTAGTTTGAACTATGAATTATAAATGGGCATTTCCGGCGATCTCACCTAGATAAGGAAGCATTTCCGGCGAAAATCACAACAACCAGAAGCAATGAGTGTGCGAGAAAGACGTGGACGAGACGACGCTTTCTTCCACCTCCTCCAAATGGGCATCCACTTTCCTCGATGTTGTTGCGCTCGAAAACACTGTAAGTGCGATTGTTCAGATGGGATGTTCGAGGTTTTTAATTTGATTATTTTTCGGTTAATTGGTCGTGTTATATCTCTCATCCCCGGCACTAGCGGATGGTTGGATCAAGAATTTTGATTCAATGTGAAATTGAAGCTTACCTTATCACTGTGTTGTGCGCGTTTAGTGTCATGGGTTGGCTTCATAGTTTAGTGTGAAGTTATATGGTTGTCTTGATTACTAATAGTTTACAAACAACACATGTAATATTCTCAATCAAATTTTTTAACTGATTCACACTGACAAATATTTTGAAGTTATATGGTTGTCATGATTACTAATAGTTTACAAACAACACATGTAATATTCTCAATCAAATTTTTTAACTGATTCACACTGACAAATATTTTGAGTTATCAGTATTTCTTGACTATGAACGCCAATTTGGATAACTGACTTAAGAAGACATTGGTCATAGTTGTTAGTCTTTTGTGGTTGGTATTCTGCAACACACATTAGTTTGTTTTGTGCGATTGATAGGTAAAATGACAAAAAGTGGGTTAGTAGTTTACAAGTGCTTTAATTTAGAAATATACACTAATTATAATTTGATCGTAGATATAACACTTATTAGTCACAACTATTAGATGACATGTCAGAATCTATTACCAACACTGTACCTTTTTGGGTAGTGTATTTTGTAGTTCTACATTCATAAAGTGGTTTTAATCGTTTAAACACAAGTAATTTACTATATTAATAGCAGCACTGACTGAAACTTGTTAATGGACATAACACCTATTATTTCCAATAATTTAACCTTGATAACAAAATTGGCTTGGGTGTTGATCCAATTATGATTTTAACTACATGTCAGAATCTGTTATAGACACTGTACCAAATTGGACAGTGTAGTTTCTACTTTCTAGTTCAAAATTCATAAGTTGTGGTAATAGTTAACAAACAAGTATTTAGTAGTGTAATAAATAAATTTCAGAACTTATTACAAACACTGTACCTTTTTGCACAGTATATTTTGTAGTTCTAGATTCATAAAGTGTTAAAAATCAACCAAATTTAGCATGGATTTATGGTTGAATTGACTCAATCTACCTGTTGATAGTCTTGCATGTCAGACTGGTCCTGCGATTTCATTATAAATAACCCGATGAACAATAACCATAAACTATATGTGTTGTTGGTTGTGCTTGTTCCAAGTTTTTGAAGTCTCGGCATTGTTATATTAATTCCGATATGTCGTACATTCATTGAATTCTTACGAAAAAAATAAGATTTTTAGACCAAAATACAATTTGTAGAGTTGGTATATTGGTCTTGAATCCATTGTCACTTGAAATGATTGTTATAATTAGTTTTCAAGCCTTCCAGACACCTAGTTCTGTTAACTAGTGTATCATATTATTTGATTGAACCTTATCTTTTACAAGTTGTACAGTATACTAGTTTGCTCCAGAGAAGATTGTATCTGTCGTGTGTTTGTCTTAGTTTATCAACTTAATTTAAGGCACTCAAAAAAATTTCAAACAAAAGACGGTTGAAGTAGTTTACGAATGAAGTAGTTCTCTATTTGTTTACTCTGAATTTTATAACATAATTCCTAAAAATATTTCATTTTAAAATAGGTTTTCGAGACGATGTCTCCCACAACTAGATTTGATTTCTTGAAAAAGAAAGTACAGACTCGTGAGGCGTATTCGAGATCCACTAAGAGAAGTCTGGCGAATGACTTTGAGGCGACTACGTCGTCTCCCGGACCTGGAGAGAATAAGGTATGCATAGCTTTTCCTGAAAGGCTACCTAGTGTAAATAATTGACTAATTATTCCAACATAGGCTACAAAACATGCTCCAAAGATAAACCCTATATCAGTCTCCTTGAAGGCACAAAAGAGGAAAAGATTTAATATGAGAATAAACACCCCAAAAAGGCTAAGGTATACTGCATATTCATATTATTCTAAAAATGACAAACACTAATAACATAAGTTTTATCCATTCTAAATTCTTGTAGGAGACTGTGAATGAACTTGAAAGTAATGATGATTTTCAGTCAAACCAGTCACTTCATAAGCAGAAAAAATGCGTAAGTACACTCCTGTATTCAATTTTATCAGCGACATAACACTTTTCATTACACATTTAGGTAAACCTTGAATTAATGTGTGTCATAGTAGATAATAAGAAAGTACACGGCTAGATACAAGAAATTAATACGTACACTATATGACATTGTGTAGTGTTGTTGGTAGTTCACCGTAGATAGTATGGTTTATTTGCACCGCACTAGTTTAATAGAATAATAGTTACGCCTTGCGTTTGAGAAATAAAATTATAATGGTGTATAGGGGTGATGAACCACAAATGTTTTTACCAGACTTGTAAATGTCTATTAAATACACTATACAAACTCGTGTAATAATATCTAAGTATGAAACTAATACTTACACTATAAATCAACGTGCAGTGTTGTTGGTAGTTCAATATATATTATGGTTTATCTGCAACGCTGTTGTTTAATAGAGTAATAGTTACACGTAACCTTTGTGAAACAAAATTATAAGGGAGTCTAGGGGTGATGAACAACAAAGGTTGTTATCAGACTTATAAGTGTCTATTAAATACACTATACATACTTGTGTAGTGTAATTTTTGGTTTACAATCTAAATATGAGACTAATACGTACACTATATGTCGTTGTGCAGTGTTGTTGGTAGTTCACAGTAGATATTAAGGTTTATCTGCACCCCACTAGTTTAATAGAGTAGTAGTTACTATATGGAACATTATGACCACGAACAGGAACATGAAACTATTGCCTCAGGGCCCGACCGGGCAGTGCTCCTGGTAAAGTATGCTTAATGAACATATAATTAAAATTGAACAAAAATTGAGATCTCTGTTTTCTTGTAGGACTTGCTTGTTGGAGGAATGGACACATAGAAATCAGCCGTGAAATGGACGCTTTCGGAACTCATAATGCACCCGAAGTGCGTGATCAAACTCCAGAAAGAACTCGAACGAGTAGTGGACATGAAACGATACGTGGAGGAATCGCATCTTGACAAGCTCGCGTATTTGGATTCAGTTGTGAAAGAGTCGTTCAAGATCCACCCTATCATATCCCTCTGTTGATCCACGAATCCACGGAAGATTGCTCGCTCGATGGGTACCAGGTGCCCAAAGGTTCAAGAACCATAGTGAACGTGTGGTCTATCGGGAGAGACCCTAACGTGTGTGGCCCAGCTCGGAAAGTTTCATGCCGGAGAGGTTTCTCGGGAGCAAAGTAGATCTCCGGGGAAAAGATTTTGAGCTTTTATCGTTTGGTTCTGGGAGGAGAAGTTGGAGTGCGGTTATGCGTCATGAACTATATGCAAACACTCACAACCGAAGAAGATTTTGAAAATCTGTTTGGGCAAGCTGAGGCTGCGATATTTAGAGTCGAACTTGTAAAGAGGTTTGCAACTAGTTTAGAGTGTTGGAGAGACAAGCATTAAGCTATTCAATGGATTTTTAGCAAATTTCGTTCCTAGATTATTGCTAACTTTGTTCCTATTTCGTTTCGTTCTAGATTTTTGGTACTTTCGTTCTTAGATTATTGCTAACTTTGTTCCTATTTCGTTTCGTTCTAAAATTTTGGTACTTTCGTTTTTATTTCGTTTTAATTATGTGGCTTCAGTTGGTGTTTTCATTAGTATATGAAACATCTTGTTTTCTTACTTACATTCACAGTTAATAGTTTGATTGTTTACCAGTTACCATTATTGTTAAAACACACAAATGGGGTATAATGTAACAAATTTTCACATAACATAATTTGACTATGATGACAGTTTGATAAAATATGATACAAACTAAGAATAACTACAACATAATACTCCAAAAAAAGAGAAACACTTCAATAACAAAATCATCGAACGGTGACTGAAAAAAAAAGACAGTATAATGATTTATAAACTACATATAACACAAACTGCAAAACAACAAACATGGACCATTTTCAATCTCATCTCAACAAAAGAACACAAATTCACTTTCAAATAGTGTGTTCAGACTATATTTGATCAAAAATTGAACACAGTTGAATTTCACTTTCAAAAATAATAATTCCTCACCGAATCGACACAAATTCGAAAGGAATAGCTACATGCTGAAGAACCGACGAGGAGAATGCAACAAGAGGAGATATTTTGAGAAGCCCAGTTGCACACCGAGACGATGTCGTCGACCTCCGCGAAACCCGTGATCAAGGGCTGCCCGTTGACTTGCCAGCGCCCCGCATGTCGAATCGGCCAGCCGTCGAGATATTCCCTTCATCAACCCCTTTGCCTTCCAAGCACGGAGTATGGGTTCCCGAGTATACCGACTCGGCGGCAACGGCAGCAGATCGGTGGTGGTTTTGAAACCTTAGGAACTAACGACCTACCGAAATCGAAAGAACAACACAATTTAGGGTTCTCGAAACTAATCGGCAATCGAAAAATAATTACATTGAACCACTGGAAGAACGCAATTTCGAGCAACGAAATCACAGCCAGTTCGATCATTAAACTACGTTGATAGATTTGATAAATCAAAGCACGAAAATCAATTGAAAAGCTACCGAAAAAATCTTGTACTACCTGCAGCGAGTTGGTTGAATTAAACACTGTCTGAATTTTTTTAATATTTTATATGCAATTAATTGAATAAAAAAAATATTAATGTAATATAAAGGTTAAAAAGAACATTTTAAAATTAAAAATCATACCTAAATTATGATTACAATAAATATCAATATATTTAATTATATATATGCAAAACATTTATTACCTTTTTTTATATTAAGCTAAAAATTGATAGTTTATTCTAAATCTTAAAACCAATCTTATTTTTTCTCTAAATTATCCATAATTTTTTATTGGAAAAATAAAAATATACTTCCTTCAACCCAATTTAATGGGCATAGAAAGGGATTGTACAAGTTTTAAAAAAAACACTTTTTACCTTTGTATTTTTTTTTAAGAATAAATTATAAGTGAGGAAAAGAGTGTGACCATTAACTTGAGACAAAAAATAAACGTGACCTTTGTTAAAAGACAGAGAAAGTATTTTTTTAAAATTTTATAATAAATTCAGGATGAAAAATTCACATTCTTGAAATATGTCTATAATAATGTTTAGAAGTTTTGACAAATTTAACTATTTTATCTCTTTCATACTTTTTCCATCAACAAGTGAGACACTTTTTTAGTACAAAAATTAAGAAAAAATTTTACATTTTAATTTTTTGATCAAAAAGTAAAAAATATAAATATTGTTGGATTTGTGTCCTTCATTCCACGTGTGTTGTACCGAAATAAGTTATATAGTGCGTCCTATGTAGATGGATCGATTAGTCGGTGTTATGTGTCTTGTCGAGAACACGAACTTAACACTCGATGATCATGCCAAATGAGTCACACGGCCCTCTTGATCATGTATACTTGGAGTATACAAACTTCGGTTGGGAACCGGGGTGAAACGACGAAGTAAACGGAGAGAAATCGAGTTCTGGACAGCCAGGCGGCCGCTACGCCCCCCAAGCGGGCGCTTGGGGTAAGTCGGTGGACCAAGCGTCCGCTTGACCCCCCAGGCGGGCTTCTGGTCCTCCAGATCGTGAATTTTTGGAAATTTTTTGATTTCCTTCCTTTTTGGACTCCTACGCCTACTAGAAACCTCCATGGGATTACTCCTATATAAAGGGACCCTATGACCACGAAATATACTACTACATCATCATATATTCATGAGAGAATTTCGTGGAGAGGCCGGAGGAATCGAGGAATCGAGCGGGGTTCGTTTCAAGTCCAAGTTCGTGTCGTTTCAAGGATCAACGAAGGGTTCGTACAACGAATTGAGGCCGGGTATTTTCGCGGATGATCTATCTACGTCCGGGCATCGATTACATACGAAGAATCACAAGTTACACGATTCTTATACTAACTCAATAATTGTTCTTACTACTACGTGCGCACTAGATCCATGTTTAGGATTTTACGTGTTATGCATGATTTCTTCTTCCGCGCCTTTTCATGCTTGTAAAATACGTAAACTCCATCTATTGGGGTATGGATGAGATCCGTACAAAACCCAACAGTGGTATCAGAGCCTTGGTCGTGCGTTTGCGTATGCGCGTAGAACAAGTGCCTATAAAATTGTTTTTGTTTTTTATTTGTGAATTTTTCCGTGGACTATTTTTTGGAAAGATAGTATTTGATTGTATGTTAATTTAATTGAATTATTTTTGCATAAATCAAGTGTCCATGAATTTTTGTGATATATTCATGTAATTTTTCATGGAATATTTTTTGGAAAAATAGTACTTGATTTGATGATAAAAATTTATTCGATTATTTTTGTATGCATAAATCAAATCTCCATGATGTGAAATTCGGAATTGATAAATTTATTTGGAATATTATTTGTCAATTTTATCTCTTAATCATGATTAATAAAGAATTTAGAATTCTTGTATTCTTCATGAAGTTCATGTTTTATAAAATTTTCAAAACAATGCCTAATTTGTCTTTCAAAGATTAATTTCAAGCCGATCTATTCTACACCTCGGGGAGTGGGAATGAGACCAGAGTGCTTAAATTAGTCGATGACGCAAATTAGAGACTTTCGAACCATGGGATGGTACGATCGTCTGGTTGGCTCCCCCATGTCACATGGGAGATAGGGCGCAATTGCATGATAAATCGCTGGTTAGAAACCTCGAGTTTTCACTTACGATTTATCGCATTTTGATTATTGGGATGATTATGACGGGGATACAAATAAAAGGCGATTATTGGGAATAATCGTTGTTGAAACAATTAAATCTGAATTTTATTGAGAATAAAAATTAATAGGCATTTTTGAGTTAATTGTTGCATCTTGCCTGCTAGGAATTGAGAATTCTTGTGCTTGCTAGATGTTATGCTCTGCGGTAGTATGCATGCTTTAGGTTTATATTATGCGTTTTCATCATGTTCAATCGATTAAAACCAAACTTGCATGTATAGTCTCATAAAATGAGTTATCGCCTTGTCCAATTAGACACACCCCCTAAAGCTCTCGATCACCAATTAGTAGGTTCCGCCTCCGCGGGGTGCTATATTTTTTATCTTGAGATAAGGTGAAGGTAGAGGAACAACGAGGCCTCTACAACATGTTTTTGGTTTCTCATCGACGAACCCACTGGAGGCGTGGTAGTCGAGGCGAGGAGATAAGAATGGGATTCTTATCGACCAAGAGTGTTATTGTCGATAGTGAGACTATTGAAATAACATTGACAATGAAATTGTCTACCTATCTTGGATTTTTCGAGTGTCAAGCTCTCCTTGGCTCGAGAAATTGCGAGATGAGGATCTTGGAATTATTTTGTTCTAGAGACACCAATGTTGGACATTGGAGGACGAAATAGACAACTATATAAGTGTTCTAGGAACGACTTGTTGTCAAACATTGAATGTTTACTAAATACTTGTTTATTTCAATCTGTAATTAATATGTCGTCAACTAACTTAATCAACCCAAGTACCATGCGTTCAATCCTTGAGAAGGAAAAATTGAATGGTACTAATTTTCTCGATTGTCCGTCAAAATTTGAGAATTGCTCTCAAATACGAGAAACGAGAGACTGTGCTGGAAACTCCTATTCCTAAAATTACTGCAAATGCCACTGGTTCTGAAAAGACCAATGTCAAGAAGCTTGAGGAAGCCTCGCGAGAGGTAACCTGCATTATGTTAGGGGCCATGGAACCCGCCTTTCAGAGGCAGTTCGAACACATGGATGCCTACAGCATCATTGAACAACTCAAGAGCATGTTCGGGGAACAAGCGAGGATTGAGAGGTTCAATGTCCTTCGTGACATAATGGAGACAAAGCTTCAAAAGGGGAAACCTGTTGGGCCACACGTGCAAAAGATGATGGGTCTTTTTGCGACGAGTGAGCGCCTAGGATTCCCATATGAAGAGGCACTAGCGGTAGATATCGTTCTGCACTCGTTGCATGATGGTTATGACTCCTTTAGGACGAACTATCATGTGAACGGAGTTCAGAAATCGTTGATGGATCTACATGGTCTTTTGAAGACTGTAGAGCCCTCGATTAAGAGCAACTCTGGGAGAGATGTTCTTATGATAAAGGAAGGAGGGATTTCCAAAAGGAAGAACAAGTCCAAAGTCAAAGGCAAGGGAAAAGCTGTTGCTGCACCCAAGGCCAAAGACAAAAGGAAGAATTCGGTGGGACCGACATGCTTCTATTGCAATGGCGAGGGCCATTACAAGAGGGACTGTTCTAAATACAAGGAAGATGTGAAGAATGGGGTCGCCCCATCGTCTTCAGGTATTTTCGTTGTAGATATACATTTTTCTGACACTACTTCATGGGTATTGGATACCGGTTGTGGAACTCACATTGTTCGAAATGTGCAGGGACTGCAAAGAAGTAAGAAGTTAGAGAAAGGTGAAGTCAATCTGCGCGTGGGGAATGGAGCGAGGGTCGCTGCATTAGCCGTAGGGACTTATAGTTTATCTTTGCCCACTGGGCTCGTACTAGAACTCAATAATGTTTATTTTGTTCCTAGTATAACCATGAATATTATTTCTATTTCTGCATTGGATGCTGAAGGATTTAATTTTACGATTATTAATGGAGTTTTTTCGTTGTTTAATCGTGATGTATTTTATGGTTTAGCACGTCTTGAGCGTGGCTTATACGTGCTCGATTTAGATAAACAAATCTACAATATAAATACCAAACGAGCTAAATCAAACGAGACTAACGAAACATACCTCTGGCACTGTCGTTTAGGTCATATAAACACTAAGCGTGTTGAGAGACTCTTCAAGGAGGGTGTTCTAAAATCATTTGATTTGGAATCATTTGATACATGCGATGGGTGTCTATTAGGCAAAATGACGAAATCACCATTTCTGGGAACTGGTGAGCGAGCTAGTGATCTATTGGGCCTTATACACACTGATGTGTGTGGACCAATGAGTTCACCGGCACGAGGTGGTTACGTATACTTCATAACTTTTACTGATGATTTAAGTAGATATGGTTATGTCTATTTAATGAAGTATAAGTCGGAATCTTTTGAGCGATTCAAAGAATTCCAAAATGAAGTAGAAAATCAACTTGGCAAGACGATAAAAGTTCTTCGATCGGATCGAGGAGGCGAATATATGAGTCATGAGTTTGATGATCATCTAGTGAAATGTGGGATTAGATCTCAACTCACCCCTCCTGGAACTCCTCAGTTGAATGGAGTGTCTGAAAGAAGGAATCGAACTCTGTTGGACATGGTTCGATCTATGATGAGCTCAGCAAAACTTCCTATATCCTTTTGGGGACATGCAATATCTACTGCTGCTCTAATACTGAACAGGACGCCGTCAAAGGCTGTGAGTAAGACACCATATGAGATATGGAGTGGGAGGGTCCCGAATTTGTCTTATCTTAAGATTTGGGGTTGCGAAGCCTATGTCAAGAGAAATATCTCTGGCAAGCTTGAACCCAAATCTGACAAGGTTTTCTTTGTGGGATACCCAAAAGAAACCCGAGGATATCATTTCTACAACCAATCAGAGAACAAAGTTTCGGTTGCTCGTGATGGTGTCTTTCTGGAAAAGGAATTCCTTTCTAAGAAAGATAGTGGGAGTAAAGTTGTTCTGGACGAGGTCCATCATGAAAAACCAGTTGTCGAGGAAACAAACGACGAGGTCGTAGTGATTCTTGAACCCTCGCAGGTGGTAGCTGATCCTCGTAGGACAATAACTCGTCCCGCTAGATATATTAATATCTTAAGGAATGAGGAACCATCCACCTATAGTCAATCCGTGACAAGTCCGGATTCCGAGAAATGGCTGAGAGCCATGAAATTCGAAATGGACTCCATGTTTGAGAATCAAGTCTGGGACTTGATCGATTTACCTCAAGAGGCTAGGCCTATTGAGTGTAAGTGGGTCTATAAGATTAAGACCGGCATGAATGGAAAACCCGAGGTTTTCAAAGCTAGATTGGTAGCAAAAGGATTTCGCCAAATCCACGGGGTGGACTACGACGAGACCTATTCACCAGTCGCGATGCTTAAGTCTATCAGGATACTTCTTGTCATTGCCGCTCATTATGATTATGAGATATGACAAATGGATGTTAAAACCGCCTTCTTGAATGGAATTCTTGAAGAGGATGTGTATATGACACAGCCTGAGGGTTTTATCGATCCAAAAGGGGCTAAGAAGGTATGCAAGCTTAAGAGAGCCATTTATGAACTCAAGCAAGCATCTCGGAGTTGGAATCTGCGTTTTGACGAAGCCGTAAAGGAATTCGGCTTTGAACGTAACCTAGAGGATTCTTGTATATACAAGAAGGTCAGTGGGAGCGCAATCGTTTTTTCTTGTGCTGTATGTCGATGACATACTCCTTATTGGAAATGACATTCCGATGTTGAACTCTGTGAAGGAGTGGTTAGGAAAGTGTTTCTCAATGAAGGATCTGGGAGAAGCACAATGCATATTGGGCATCAAGATCTATCGGAATAGATCTAAAAGGATGCTTGGACTAAGTCAAGAGTCTTATATTGACAAGATACTTGAAAGGTTCAAGATGAAGGACTCTAAGAAGGGTCTTCTACCCATGACACATGGCTCAAAACTTAGTCTTAAACAGTGCCCGCAAGGACCTGTTGAGCAAAAGAGGATGGATAATGTTCCTTATGCCATGATATGTACGAGGCCAGACGTATCGTATGCTTTGAGCATGACGAGTCGTTTTCAGTCGAACCCGGGTGAGGCGCATTGAACTGCGGCCAAAAACATTCTCAGATACCTTAATCGGACTAAGGAGAATTATCTTGTCTATGGGGGACAAAATGAGTTAGAAATGACGGGCTATACGGACGCGAGTTTTCAGACTGATGATGACGATCAGCAATCTCAGTCTGGTTACGTCTTCTGTCTGAACGGAGGCGCGGTTAGTTGGAAGAGTTCCAAGCAAACCTCTGTCGCCGACTCAACTACAGAGTCTGAGTACATTGCAGCCTCGGAGGCTGGAAAGGAAGGTGTATGGATGAAAAAGTTCCTTGAGGAACTTGGTGTCGTCCCCAGTGCTGCCAAACCTATGGTTCTCTATTGCGATAATAGTGGAGCCATAGCTCAAGCAAAAGAGCCAAGGGATCACCACAAAGTCAAACAAATAATCAGGAAATATCACGTCATCCGCGACTTCGTGGGAAGAGGTGATATAGAAATACGCAAGATAGCAACCGAGAAGAACGTTGCTGATCCATTTACTAAACCTCTTCCGCAGTTAAGGCATAATACCTTATTTGATGCGATAGGAATTAAACGTCTTGAGGACTAATTCTTAAGTTGTAATTTATTTTACTTCGGAGATTACAATGTAAACAGTCATTTTTGATTAATAAATCAATTTTATTCATATTCTCTTGGTTTGGATTATATGAATTGTTCAAAAGTAGATTTTAAATTTTATCTGAGTTATGTGATAATGTCACATAAATGAGGCTCAGTGATTGAACTAAAATTAAAATCAACTTAAGTCCCTAATCTAGATCATCGTGTACGAACAGACACAATTGATCAATATAAAGATTAGATTGCAAGTTGTACTATAGCGCCACCTCATGGGCTAGACGTGGGACGTCGAGTAAAATTGTATAGACAACGACTGTGAGCTGGGTGTCGGACGTGACTCGCCTAAGAATGGTATATAAGGCAGTGTGTCATAATACCAATTCTTAAGCTTTCGGACGTCTCCTCAGACTTGAGTAGTCTAGCGTAGCTACATTGTGGAATGTTGTGTTTTGACGCTGTCAAACGCTTTCGGTAAAACGGAGCTATAAAGATAGTCATTGGATACCTCAAGAAGCAAGTGGGAGTACTTAGATTGACAAGATGGGATTATCCTCCTACGAGGTAGGATTAAATGTCTTAAAGGCCACTCGAAGAGTTGGGATTGCAAAATTGCATGGCCATGCCCGGATATGTATCATGGTGATCATCCGGTTCGCAATCCGCTCATGAGATCCGAGAAAGGTTCGAACGGAACGAGGGTGACACTGGTCTTACCTCTAGTTCGGACTTAGACATCAAGCGATAAGGGAAACGTGGATACACACTGGAACTTAAGTCCAAGTGGGAGATTGTTGGATTTGTGTCCTTCATTCCACGTGTGTTGTACCGAGATAAGTTATATAGTGCGTCCTATGTAGATGGATCGATTAGTCGGTGTTATGTGTCTTGTCGAGAACACGAACTTAACACTCGATGATCATGCCAAATGAGTCACACGGCCCTCTTGATCATGTATACTTGGAGTATACAAACTTCGGTTGGGAACCGGGGTGAAACGACGAAGAAAACGGAGAGAAATCGAGTTCTGGACAGCCAGGCGGCCGCTACGCCCCCCAAGCGGGCGCTTGGGGTAAGTCGGTGGACCAAGCGTCCGCTTGACCCCCCAGGCGGGCTCCTGGTCCTCCACATCGTGAATTTTTGGAAATTTTTCGATTTCCTTCCTTTTTGGACTCCTACGCCTACTAGGAAACTCTATGGGATTACTCCTATATAAAGGGACCCTATGACCACGAAATATACTACTACATCATCATATATTCATGAGAGAATTTCGTGGAGAGGCCGGAGGAATCGAGGAATCGAGCGGGGTTCGTTTCAAGTCCAAGTTCGTGTCGTTTCAAGGATCAACGAAGGGTTCGTGCAACGAATTGAGGCTGGGTATTTTCCCGGCTGATCTATCTACGTCCGAGCATCGATTACATACTAAGAATCACAAGGTACACGATTCTTATACTAACTCAATAATTGTTCTTACTACTACGTGCGCACTAGATCCATGTTTAGGATTTTACGTATTATGCATGATTTTTTCTTCCGCACCTTTTAATGCTTGTAAAATACGTAAACTCCATCTATTGGGGTATGAATGATATCCATACAAAACCCAACAAATATAATTTTAAATTAAAAAATAAAGCAGTTTTTAATAATATTAAAAAAAGAAGTTAAATTATTTCATTTTTTGGAAATACATGTTATTGTGGGACCCATTTAAAGAAATATTATCTATTATTATGAGATCGAAAGTGTATGAATTGTCACATGTTCTTTTTAAATTACAAATAAGTTTTGATTATTAGTTTAAGACCTACATTTAAGTAATACTTATGAAAAAATTATCAAAATTAAAAAGTTCAAAAATATCTCATATTTGTAATTTTGACTTGTAATGCTACAAATTAAAATATTATTACTATAAGAGTAGTCATTACTTGGAATCTTTGATAACCAACTCTTCACATTAATTTTATTTTATTTGAACTTTTACTTTGGTGATTCTGATGATGGATGAGACAAGTATATTCTTGACTTGGGTTAGTGGGCCAAGGTGGAGTTGATTCCTTAACCGAAAGATGAAGTTGAATCAAATGGGTCTTGTGTATCGTTCTTGGGCCCTTGCCATGGCCCAGCTATTTGGGATTATTTCACTAAAAGCCCAATCAGAAAACTGAGTCATGTTGACTAAAAGAACTAGTCGATTGACAAATCGATCGATCAATTAACTGTAAAAAAAAAGATTTAACAATGTTTAAATAGATGAATTGGGATATATTTTCAGCTTGTCAAAATAAATAAATTTAAATTTTTTTTAAAAACAAAATCAAATTATTGACATATATTCTAGCTAATTTTTTGTTGGAAACTAAACAAAAAATTCTTCTAAATTAATATATTTTTAATAAAAAAAATATAATACGGATAATGTATTCATAACATTATCTTTAATAAAACAAATTCACATGTATGTTCATAATTTGCACATGTGATCAGAGCTCGTCGAAATAATGAAATTTTATTTATTTTTTAAATATTTTCAAATTATTTCGACAAAAAATTGACGTGGTTTTTTATTAAGTTGAAAATTGACAAAAAAAATTTAAATAAAGGAATCAAGTGTTGACATGAAGATCAATTAATGTCTAACCGTAATATTATGAATAGAAGTAGTAATAGAAGTAGTAGTATAATGGTTTTATTTATGTTACACTCGGTGGAGCCATCTAATAATCGTAAATTTATTATTATTTTATACAAATACATATACAATTACACACACTGATATCTATGGTATATACATTTACAGTTAATATGCCACGAGAGTATAAATGAAAATATATTTGTGCAAATTAGTGTAAATAGGTTAAATACTTTGTCAACAATTCTCCGTTAAAATATGTAAAGGTTAATTGTCCAATTTTTTGATTTATAGTGGGCCACTAAGTCCAAATACACCAAGATTTGGGGATATCAGACAACACTACTTATTAATTCAACCCCACCCCACCTCACCAACTCAACATGACATGCCCCCTTGCATCACACGTAGTATTCATCTATACATATGTTGAATATTAGTCGAGGGTTGTTAGATGTTTTGCACTAGAATTGACTATTGAGCACTATAAGTATTTGAATTTATGCAATTAAAATATACCAAAAATAATATTCTATTATTTTAAATGCCCTTTTTTCTGTTTATCTCATCAATATTATCAATAACAATAATTATCTACATAATTATACAATATAATTTCCATCTCACAAAATTATGTATTGCTTCTTTGTAATAAAAGATCTTGCATAATTTCTTGAGAAATAAATAATATGTCATATGTTTCATAAAAGATTCACTTTCTTTTTTGTAATTTACAAATAAAATTAAACGAATATAGTAATTATCATAATATCTAAAAATACTACTATGTGTTTTTCTATAGTTTTGAAAATCAAATTATTCCTAAAAAAATCATATTTTTTACTTTTTTCTTTAAATGATAATTTTATATTTTATTTGTTGATGAGTAAAAAAAATTATAATATGCATCAAAATATTTATAATAAATTAAGATATGCTACACCAAAGAGAGTTTTTTTATTAAAAAAAAACTCAGTAGTATAATCAATAGTTAACAATGATCGTACTACATTTAATGCATATGGTTTAACATATCACCACCCCCACACTCAAATTCTTCAGCACAAACTGCGCAATCCCTAACGGTAATAGACGCCGGCACACATGATAAAAACCCGAGCTTTGATTTTATTAGAGTAAAACAGCGACGATGAAGAGGTTAAACAAACTCGCGACCACTCCCGCTGCCGCCGACCAACCCCTACCCGCACCGCCCTCCGACGCCGCCACCAGGGATCCGGAATGCAAATGCGGGTTCGATCCGATTAGGTTGTTAGGTTTGTTCCTGGTTTTGGTTATGGGTTCCTCCGTCCTGTTCTCCGTCTCCGTGATCCTGAAGGACCCACCCACTGATTCTCTCTGGACCGTTGTAGAAGCCAGAAATCTTGATTTTAAGCTTCAGAAAGGTATCTTTTTTTTCGTTCTTATGTTTGTTCTGTATGAATTTTTGAGTAATTTTATGTTATTTATTAGTATTATTATTGGTGTTGTTATCCATGTTTTGAATCAATTTGTGCTTTTGTGTGGGCCTGGAAATTAAAATAGATTGTTGATGTAGTTGGAAATTGAAGGGTTTTGCATTTTGGTCACTGGACAGTGATTTGGCTATTCAACATCTACTTCGTGTTTTCAATGTGTGGACCACAAAAGCTTCGAAAAGCATGTTTTGTTTTCAGATTAAATTAATATAACCGAACGAAGAAGATGATTGTTTGATTATAAATCATTGTCTATAGAGGATATATGTGTCAATAGTTAACTTAATAATGTTGACTTGTGATTTTTAATTCGAGTAACAACTTGATTTTCGTTATTTAGACTGCTTTAGGAGAATCCTTGTGAGCTTAAAAATTGGTTACCTTCTTGTCCATTAGATAGGCTTGTTTCGATTGGCTATACATGCTGCTAAGTCAGTAACAGATCTATTGCGAGAAAATGATGAGATATTAATTTATCAGCTTCACATCTCATCTTTGCATGTCTCGAGTGAACTGTACGTACTACTGAGTATTAGGCTTCTTGATCATAAGTAACACAAACTGTTTTGTTCACAAAGAGAAGTTTTAAAGGAAAAATATGAATCATTGTCGTGTGTTTAAACTTCGGAGTCAAAAATCCATCAAAATTTTCATACTTCTTAGAACAGTTAAAAATGTAGGTATGGTTATACATATTTTTTCTTTTATACGCGATATCACGAGTATATATTAGACTAAGTATCTTCACTTGCCATTGTCAGCAGCTATGCTACAGGAAACTGACTTCACGGAGCCCGTTCGAGTCCCCAATGATAAGCTACTCGGAGACCTTCTCCCAACCGGCTTTGCTGAAGAATCTTGCCTCAGTAGATACCAATCACTCTTGTACCGCAGAGCAACACCAAAAAAGCCTTCTCCTTACCTCATATCTAAGTTACGAACCTACGAAGCCCTGCACAAGAAATGTGGGCCCCACACAGATGCATACAACAAGACAGTGGACAATCTTAAGTCCGGAAAACATTCGAGCACGCCCGAGTGCAAATACATTGTCTGGATATCCTTCAGTGGTTTGGGTAACCGAATTCTGTCTCTGGCTTCAGCTTTTCTTTACGCCCTTCTCACCGAGCGTGTCTTACTCGTGGACCGTGGGGCCGACATTCCGGCTCTCTTCTGCGAGCCGTTCCCAGAAGCTTCTTGGTTGCTTCCTCTGGATTTTCCATTATCGAACGAGCTCAACAGATTCGATCAGAAGTCAAACGAGAGTTACGGTAATTTGGGGGTGGGAAATTTAACCCGAAAGCCGTATGTCTATCTCCATCTGGTTCACGATTATGACCACGGAGATAAACTCTTTTTCTGCGATCAAGATCAGACGGGACTAAAACAAGTTCCGTGGCTGGTGATGAAGAGCAATAATTATTTCATCCCATCCCTTTTCTTGATCCCTTCTTTCGAGCGGGAGCTGCATGCTCTCTTTCCCGATAAGGAAACCGTTTTCCACTTCTTGGGTCGGTACTTATTCCATCCCACTAACCCCGTGTGGGGGCTAATAAGCAGATACTACGAAGCTTATTTATCCGAAGCTGATGTCAGAGTAGGAATCCAAATCAGAGTGTTCGATAAAGAACCGGGCCCCTTCAAACACGTCCTCGACCAAATCTTGTCGTGCACAATGAAAGAAGGTGTATTACCACAAATAGTTAATAATCGGAGTGAGCAAATATTGACTTCTCCCGGTGAGCGAAAAAGTGTATCAGTGCTTATAACGTCTCTAAGCCCAGGTTACTATGAGGAATTACGAAACATGTATTGGGAGAACCCGACTGTGAGTGGTGAGATAATCGGGGTTTACCAACCGAGTCACGAGGGCTATCAGCAAACGGAGAAGGAAAATCACAATAGGAAGGCGTGGGCGGAAATGTATCTTCTTAGCTTGATGGATAAGTTGGTGACGAGTTCTTGGTCGACTTTTGGGTACGTGGCTCAAGGGCTTGGAGGGATTAAGCCGTGGATATTGTACAAGCCGGAGAATCGGACAGCGCCGGACCCGCCTTGTCGTAGGGCCATGTCGATCGAGCCTTGCTTTCATGCTCCGCCGTTTTACGATTGCAAGATGAAGAGAGGAGTGGATACTGGTGATGTTGTTCCTCATGTGAAGCATTGTGAGGATATGAGCTGGGGCCTTAAGCTGGTTGAGAAGTATTGAAATCTTAATATACATTTATTTAATTTTGGATTTAGAAAATTAATTTATTTTTTGATATAATATACTATATTGGTTCCCTTTTTTTTTAAGTTAAGTTTAGGCAAATTATTACATGGACTAGAGATTTGCATGAACTCGGTAAACTTGTAAAGATACAAATTATACAATACACATTACAAATAAAGACCAAATGTATTTTTGATCACGCGTCGCCTTTACGAAAGTGTGAAAAACTCTGGGAAGAATTCTTGAATATTTCTGAAAAATACATATTGTGAATAATTTAATATTAACTTAGTGTATAATTTTGAAAAATACAATAATAAATTGTAAGAAAATGAATAATAATGCATTCTATTTTTAAAATATAAAATAATATTATTATTTTGAAAAAATATAGTATGATATAGTAAAATTGTAGTATAATAGTGTGAAGAATTAATCTGAATTTATATAAATTGTTGTTAACCTGATTCCATGATAATTTTTTTTTACTTTGATTTAATTGCTATTTTTATTTGGTCTGTAATTTACATAATTCCTGAGGAGATCTCATGAGCTCAAACTCTTTTGTTCTGTGAGAAACAAGACAACGTTTTTGGATTCAAATATTTTATTTATTTATTTATTTATTAATGTAATTTTTTTTACTTTGATTTATTTGCAATTTTATTTGGTCTGTAATCTATTACAAGTATAACAGGGGCGGACCTAGCTAAGGCCCAGCATGGGCCTTGGCCCCCCTCAATTTTTTATTTTTTCCCTATATATATTTATGCATATAGTAATTTTTAGTACCATTTAGATAATTGGCCCACTCTCTATTTTTTATTTGTTAGTATTTGTACTATAATATTGTTCTCTCTACTCTATACATATATATATTAGTATTATATATTGAATATTAAATCCCGTGTGAATTTATTTGAGTGGGTTCAGAGAAAATTCCAATAACGTGTTTGCTAATTAAATTAAACTAGTCCACTGGCCCGTGCGTTGCACTGGGATCTTCGAAAGAATTGTTTTAACCGTCTGTTTGTTATCATGTTTACGTACATAACTTATTTTATCATTTAACTCATATTAATATATACGTTAAACTTGTTTAACACTTCACAAAATAGACAAAGAAAATAATAGTATAACTTTTTATGTAACTCATATTAATATATACGTTAAACTTGTTTAACACGTCACAAAATAGATAAAGAAAATAAAAGTATTTTATATTATACGTAAATAATTATGATGAATTAAAATCATTACTTATTTTGTATGACAATCAACTTATAAATTTTGAAAGACCACTTATATACTACATTTGTGGGTTTGTTCGTGAGATTACCGTTCTGATCGCAGAGAAGAAGCTTCAACCCTTTCATATTTTGGTTTAATGTCAACTAAGATGATATCCTTGCACTGGTTCCAAATTGATTCTGGACTGTAGAGAAGTAGAGGTCAACAAATTAATGACCGAAAATCGCAACATTGTTCGTGTACCTCAAAACGATTTTTTTATTGTATCGACCAATACTTTATCACCGTCTAAAAGTTTACGGGGGTAACAATTTTTTTAAAAGATCTATATTGAATTCCATTTTACAAAGAAAATTCATTTTACAATATGCATCCACGAATGACAATGAGCAATATTCTAAAAAATTACAACTCTGGTTCTACGATACACATTATATTATATTTTGAATGATAAACTTTTTTGTCTCGACTGTCGTTCTATTTTTTATCAACCTAAACGAATTTATTGTAATATTCTGTATAAGTGAACTTTATTGTCACAACATATTTATTATTGGCCGTAATGCAAAAATCGAACATGGTTTTGATTCGCAAAATCATTCGACAAAACTTCACCGATTCAATTAAGCTGCTCTAAAAATATTATTTTTGTTGTTTTGGAATTTCATATCCAAATAGTATACAAACTGCTTTGGAATAAGATTTTCATCTACAATCAAAATAATGTTTTATTTTATCAATAACTTTATTCCAGTCGTTTTGGTTATCAGACCGATAAAATGCAATCGTTACACGATCATTGCCTTCGTGAACATTTTTGATTAATTTTTTTAATA
Source organism: Euphrasia confusa (assembly GCA_954870475.1). Lineage (NCBI taxonomy): Eukaryota > Viridiplantae > Streptophyta > Magnoliopsida > Lamiales > Orobanchaceae > Euphrasia > Euphrasia confusa. The sequence goes on along the minus strand of OX940956.1, from coordinate 40,277,256 downwards.
ACTTAACTATGAAAATATCTGGACGTCTCATCCTCGTAATATATTTTGGTTTAATGTCAGCTAAGATAATATCTTTGTACTGGTTCCAAATTGATTCTGGACTGTAGAGAAGTAGAGGTCAGCAAATTGACGAACGAAAATCGCAACATTGTTTATAAACCCCAAAATGAATCTTGTTTTATTGTATCGACATATACTTTATCACCGTCTAAAAGTTTACGAAAAGTTTACGGGGATAACTATTTTTTTAAAGGATCTATATTAAAATTCCAAGAAAAACTATTTTACAATGTAAATCCACGAATGACAATTTACAATATTCTAAAAAAATACAACTCTGGTTCTAGGATACACATTAGATTATATTTCGAATGCTATGTCTCGACAGTCGTTCTATTTTTTATCATCCTAAACGAATTTATTGGAATATTCTGCATAAGTTAACTTTATTGTCTCAACATATTTAGTATTGGTCGTAATGCAAAAATCGAACATGGTTTTGATTCGAAAAAGAATTCGACAAAACTTCACTGATTCAATTAACACATGCTCTGAAAATATTATTTTTGTTGTTTTGGAATTTAATATCCAAATAGTATACAAACTGCTTTGAAGTAAATTTCCATCTACAGTCAAAATAATATTTTATTTAATCAATAACTTTATTCCAGACGTTTTGATTATCAGACCAATAAAATATAATAGTTACACGATCATTGCCTTCGTGAACATTTTTGATTAATTTTTTTAATAACTTAACTATGAAAATACCTTAACGTCTCATCCTCGTAAGATATTTTGGTTTAATGTCAGCTAAGATAATATCTTTGCACTGGTTCCAAATTGATTCTAAACTGTAGAGCAGTAGAGGTCAGCAAATTGACAAACGAAAATCGCAACTTTGTTCGTGAACCCCAAACAGAATCTTCTTCTATTATTACGACCTATACTTTATCACCGTCTAAAAGTTTACGGGGATAACAATTTTTTAAAGGATCTATATTGAAATTTCATTGTATAAAGAAAATTCATTTTACAATTTACATCCACAAATGACAATGAACACTATTTTAAAAAATTACAACTCTTCTTCTAAAATAAACATTAGATTATATTTCGAACAATAAACCTCTTTATCTCAGATGTAGTTTTATTTTTTATCATGCTAAACGAATTTATTGGAATATTCTACATAAGTTAACTTTAGTGTCTCAACATATTTTGAATTGGTCGTCATGCAAAAACCGAACATGGTTTTGATTCGCAAAAGGCTTCGACAAAATTTCACCGATTCAATTAAACTGTTCTGAAAATATTATTTTTGTTGTTTTGAAATTTTATATCCAAATAGTATACAAACTGGTTTGGAGTAAGATTTGCATCTACAATCAAAATACTGTTTTATTTTATCAATAAATTTATTTCCGTCGTTTTGGTCGATTCAATTAAACTGTTCTGAAAATATTATTTTTGTTATTTTGGAATTTTATATCCAAATAGTATACAAACTGGTTTGGAGTAAGATTTGCATCTACAATCAAAATACTGTTTTATTTTATCAATAAATTTATTCCCGTCGTTTTGGTCCTCAGAAAGATAAAATACAATCGTTACACGATTATTCCTTCGTAACCATTTTTGATTAAGTTTTTTTAATAACTTAACTCTGAAAAATAAATTGACATCTCATCCTCGTAATATATTTTGGTTTAATGTCATCTAAGATAATATTTTTTCACTGGTTCCAAATTGATTCTAGATTGTATAGAAGTAGAGGTCAACAAATTGACTAACGAAAATCACAACATTATTCGTGAACCCAACATGAATCTTCTTTTAGTTTATCGACCTATACTTTATCACCGTCTAAAAGTTTACGGGGATAGCATTTTTTTAAAGAATCTATATTGGAATTCCATTGTACAAAGAAAATTCATTTTACAATGTGTATCCACGAATGACAATGAACAGTATTCTAAAAAATTACAACTCTGGTTATAGGATACACATAATATTATATTTCGAACGATAAGCCTATTCTGCATAAGTTAACTTTAATGTCTCAACATATTTAGTATTGGTCGTCATGCAAAAACCGAACATGGTTTTGATTCGCAAAAGGCTTCGACAAAACTTCGTCGATTCAATTAAGCTGTTATAAAAATATTATTTTTGTTGTTTTGGAATTTCATATCGAAATAGTATACAAACTATTTTGGAGTAAGATTTGCATCTACAATCAAAATACTGTTTTATTTTATCAATAAATTTATTCCCGTCGTTTTGGTCCTCAGAAAGATAAAATACAATCGTTACACGATCATTGACTTCTTGAACATTTTTAATTAATTTTTTTAATAACTTAACTCTGAAAATAATTTGACCTATCATCCTCGTAAGATATTTTGGTTTAATGTCAGCTAAGATAATATCTTTGCACTGATTCCAAATCGATTTTGGACTGTAGAGAAGTAAAGGTCAGCAAATTCACGAACGAAAATTGCAACATTGTTCGTAAACCCCAAAATGAATATTTTTTATTGGTTCGGCCTATAATTTAAAACCGTCTAAAAGTTTACGGGGATAACAATTTTTGTAAATGATCTATATTGAAATTTTATTGTACAAAGAAAATTCATTTTACAATGTATATCCACAAATGACAATGAACACTATTCTAAAAAATTACAACTCTGGTTCTAGGATACACATTAGATTATATATTTAACGATAAACCAATTTGTCTCGATTGTCGTTCTATTTTTTATCATACTAAACGAATTAATTAGAATATTCTATAAAAGTTAACTTTATTGTCTCAACATATTTAGTATTGGTCGTCATGCAAAAAAAAAAAAAAACATGGTTTTGATTCGCAAAAGGTTCGACAAAACTTCACCTTACATTAAGCTGATCTGAAAATATTATTTTTGTTGTTTTGGAATTTCATATCCAAATATTATACAAACTGCTTTCTAGTAAGATTTGCATCTACAATAAAAAAATCTTGTTGATTTATATCAATAACTTTATTCCAGTCGTTTTGGTCATCAGACCGATAAAATACAATCGTTACACGATCATTGCCTTCGTGAACATTTTTGATTAATTTTTTTAATAACTTAACTTTGAAAATACCTTGACGTCTCATTCTCGTAAGATATTTTGGTTTAATGTCAGCTAAGATAATATTCTTGCACAGGTTCCAAATTGATTATGGACTGTAGAGAAGTAGAGTTCAGCAAATTGACGAACAAAAATCGCAACATTGTTCGTGAACCCCAAAATGAATCTTCTTTTATTGTATCGGCCTATACTTTATCACCTTCTAAAAGTTTAAGGGATAACAATTTTTTTAAAGAATCTATATTCAAATTCCATTGTACAAAGAAAATTCATTTTACAATGTGTATCCACGAATGACAATGAACAATATTCTCAAAAATTACAACTCTAGTTCTAGAATACAAATTAGATTATATTTGGAACGATAAACCTCTTTGTCTCGGCTGTCATTCTATTTTTTATCATTCTAAACGAATTTATTAAAATATTCTGCCTAAGTTAACTTTATTGTCTCAACATATTTAGTATTGGTCGTAATGCAAAAATTGAACATGGTTTTTGATTCGCAAAAGCCTTCGACAAAACTTCACCGATTCAATTAAACTGCTCTGAAAATATTAGTTTTGTTGTTTTAAAATTTCATATCCAAATAGTATACAAACTGCTTTGGAGTAAAATTTTAATCTGTACTAAAAATAAACTTTTATTTTATCAATAACTTTATTTCAGTCGTTTTCGTCATCAGACTGATAAAATACAATCGTTACACGATCATTGCATTCGTGAACATATTTTATTAATTATTTTAATAAGTTAACTATGAAAATACCTTGACGTCTCATCCTCGTAATATATTTTGGTTTAATGTCAGCTAAGATAATATCTTTGTACTGGGGTTCCAAATTGATTCTGGACTGTAGAGAAGTAGAGGTCAGCAATTTTCCGAACGAAAATCGCAACATTGTTTATGAATCCCAAAATGAATCTTTTTTTTATTGTATCGACCTATACATTATCACCGTCTAAAAGTTTACGGGGATAACAATTTTTTTAAAGGATCTATATTGAAATTCCATTGTACAAAGAAAATTCATTTTCCAATGTACATCCACGAATGACAATGAACAGTATTCTAAAAAATTACAACTCTGGTTCTAGGATACACATTAGATTATACTTCGAATGATATGTCTCGACAGTCGTTCTATTTTTAATCATCCTCTTGGAATTTATTGGAACATTCTGCATAAGTTAACTTTATTGTCTCAACATATTTAGTATTGGTCGTAATGCAAAACCGAACATGATTTTGATTCGCAAAAAACTTCGACAAAACTTCACTGATTCAATTAAACTGCTTTGAAAATATTATTTTTATTGTTTTGGAATTTAATATCCAAATAGTATACAAACTGCTTTGGAGTAAAATTTCCATCTACAGTCAAAATAATATTTTATTTTATTAATAACTTATTCGAGTCATTTTGGTCATCAGACCGATAAAATACAATCGTTACACAATCATTTTCTTCGTTAACATTTTTTATTAATCTTTTTAATAACTTAACTATGAAAATATCTTCACGTCTCATCCTCGTAAAATATTTTGGTTTAATGTCAGCTAAGATAATATCTTTACACTGGTTTCAAATTAATTCTGGACTGTAGAGTAGTAGAGGTCAGCAAATTGACAAAAGAAAATCGTAACATTGTTCGTGAACCCCAAAATGAATCTTCTTTTATTATTATGACCTATACTTTATCACTTTCTAAAAGTTTACGGGGATAACAATTTTTTGAAAGGATCTATATTGAAATTCCATTGTACAAAGAAAAATCATTTTACAATTTACATCCACGAATGACAATGAACACTATTCTAAAAAATTACAACTTTGCTTCTAAAATAATTATTAGATTATATTTCGAACAATAAACCTTTTTGTCTCGGATGTCGTTCTATTTTTTATCATGCTAAACGAATTTATTGGAATATTCTGCATAAGTTAACTTTATTGTCTCAACATATTTTGAATTAGTCGTCATGCAAAAACCGAACATGGTTTCGATTCGCAAAAGGTTTCTACAAAACTTCACCGATTCAATTACACTGCTCTAAAAATATTATTTTTGTTGTTTTGGAATTTTATATCCAAATAGTAGACAAAACTTCACCGATTCAATTACACTGCTCTGAAAATATTATTTTTGTTGTTTGGAGTAAGATTTGCATCTACAATCAAAATACTATTTTATTTTATCAATAACTTTATTCTAGTCGTTTTGGTCATCAAAGTGATAAAATACAATCGTTACACGATAATTGCCTTCGTAAACATTTTTGATTAATTTTTTTAATAACTTAACTCTAAAAACAATTTGACGTCTTATCCTCGTAATCTATCTTGGTTTAATTTAGCTAAGATAATATTTTTGTACTGGTTCCAAATTGATTCTGAACTGTAGAGAAGTAGAAGTCAGCAAATTGACGAACGAAAATCGCAACATTGTTCATTAACCCCAAAATGAATCTTCTTTTATTATATTCACCTATACTTAATCATCTTCTAAAAGTTTACGGTGATAACAATTATTTAAAATGATCTATATTGAAATTCCATTGTAATAAGAAAATTACTTTTACAATTTACATCCACGAATGACAATGTACGATTTTCTAAAAAATTACTCTGGTTCTAGAATACACATTAGATTATATTTCGAATGATAAACCTGTTTTTCTCGGCTGTCGTTCTATTTTTTATCATCCTAAACGAATTTATTGAAATATTCTGCATAAGTTTACTTTATTGTCTCAACATATTTAGTATTGGTCGTAATGCAAAAATCGAACATGGTTTTGAATCGCAAAAGGCTTCGACAAAACTTCACCGATTCGTTTAAGCTGCTTTGAATATATTATTTTCGTTGTTTTGGAATTTAATATCCAAATAGTATACAAACTGCTCTGGAGTAAAATTTGCATCTACAATCAAAATAATGTTTTATTTTATCAATAACTTTATTCCAGTCTGTTTTGGTCATCAGACCGATAAAATACAATCGTTACATGATCATTGCCTTCGTAAACATTTTTGATTAATTTTTTTAATAACTTAACTATAAAAATACCTTGACGTCTCATTCTCGTAAGATATTTTGGTTTAATGTCAGCTAAGATAATATCTTTCCACTGGTTCCAAATTGATTCTGGACTGTAGAGCAGTAGAGTTCAGCGAATTAACGAACGAAATCGCAACATTATTCGTGAACCCCAAAATTAATCTTCTTTTATTATTACGACCTATACTTTATCACCGTCTAAAAGTTTACGGGGATAACAATTTTTTTTAAAGTATCTATATTAAAATTTCATTGTACAAAGAAAATTCATTTTACAATGTACATCCACGAATGACAATGAACACTATTCTAAAAAATTACAACTCTGGTTCTAGGATACACATTAGATTATATTTCGAACAATGTAATGACATTCGATATCATAATCAAAAAAAAATTCGTTGGAAAGCCGGTAATTTTGTATCAAATAAAGTTATAGAAATTCTAGATTTCATGTAATTAAAACATAATCCACTTAATTATTTTCATTGTAAAGTCCTTTAGTGACATCAATATTCTGCAACATTATTGGGACACCATATTAATAAATAAGAAACATCAACCGCAATTATTATAAATAACACAATTTAGGTATAAAAAATATAAAAAGAAAACTAAAAAAAATTATAATTATTTACACCAAAAATATACTAAAAATAATGTTACTTTATATAATTTGATTGTATTAAATAATTTACAACAATGAGTTAGAAGTCTATAGAAATATCAACCTTCAATTTAAATTCATGATTTGGCAATCAGGAACAAAAAACTCAACTGAATGTATCTGCTCAAACATAATCACCGCCACATTCGAATCTGAGAAATACTATCCGAACTCAGATATATTTTATGTATAATTTTTGAATAAAATAACATATTCACTTATTTTGAATTACAATCAAATTATAATTTTTGATATGCCTCTTTATATATTACATTTGTTGTTCTGTTTGTGAGATTACAATTTCTGTCACGCAGCAGAAGTTTCAACCCTTTTTGTTGGTTACTCTAGAAACCGCAACGTACAATTAATCGTGCAATAAATACTGGTCTCTTCATGAAAACGCCAACGTTGGTCAAAGACTGACCTTGACTGTTATTAAATGTAATGACATTCGATATCATAATAGGAAATTGTCTTCTTTGGAAAGCAAACGGTAATTTTGTATCAGATTGAGTTATAGAAATTCTAGATTTCATGGAATTAAAACATAATCCACAGAATTGGTTTCTCTTAATACTTTCGTCTCGATGACATAAGTACCAAGTTTTGTTATAAACAACGCTAACATTGCAAAGTCCGTTAGTGGCATCAATATTCTGCAACATTATTGGTAAACCGACCTAATAAATAAAAAAACATCTTCCTAATTATTGTACAAAACATAATTCAGATATAAAAAAAATATAATAAGAAAACTAACAACAATTATAATTATTTAAACAAAAAATATATTATAAAAAATGTTGTTTTATATAATTTGATTATATTAAATAATATACAACAATAATTTAAAAGTATATAAAAATATCAACCTTCAATTTAAATTAATGATTTTGCAGGAATAAAATAACTCATTCATCAATTCTTGGTTACTCTAGAAAGTCAAGTATAATTCATAGTAATCGGAAATTAAAGAAAACTGGAACTCGTATGAGATTGAGTTATAAAAATATTTGATTTTAATATTATGGTATATTTGTACAAAAAAAGCATAAATAGTGGTTTTAAATTAAAGGAAACAAATTGGTATGATATTGAGTTATAAAAATATTTGATTTTAATATTATGGTAGTTAATTAGCTAACTGGTATATATTTGTACAAATAAAAAAATTAAAAATATTTATTTAACCATATTTGTAAAATTTGTTTTAAAATAATATTGTAAATGTTATTTTTTTATTACAAATGTCTTTAATAAAATATAAATTTTACAAATATATTACTAAAACAAATAACTGTGTACATTATTATTATTAACCAAATTTTACAAATAATTTCCTAAATAAATATTAATAAATAAATATTAAATGAATATTAATAAATAAATATTAAATAATTGTATTTATCAAATAACTGTCTTTAATTAAAATATAATTGCATACGTTGTTATTATTATTAAACAAAATTTACAAATTAATAAAAATATATTATTAAATAATTTTCTTTTAGCTCATGAATGATTTTTCTTTAGCGCTGTATTTAACAAATAAGTTTTTAATAAAAAAATAATTACATTATTATTATAAAACAAATTTTACAAATAATTATGTAAATAAATATTAAATAACTATCTTTTGCGTACAATTATTATTTAACAAATTTTACAAATAATTATGTAAAAATATATATTATTAAATGATTGTATTATTATTAACCAAATTTTACAAATAATTTCCTAAATAAATATTAAATGAATATTAATAAATAAATATTAAATAATTGTATTTATCAAATAACTGTCTTTAATTAAAATATAATTGCATACGTTGTTATTATTATTAAACAAAATTTACAAATTAATAAATAAAAATATATTATTAAATTATTTTCTTTTAGCTCATGAATGATTTTTCTTTAGCGCTGTATTTAACAAATAAGTTTTTAATAAAAAAATAATTACATTATTATTATAAAACAAATTTTACAAATAATTATATAAATAAATATTAAATAACTGTCTTTTGCGTACAATTATTATTTAACAAATTTTACAAATAATTATGTAAAAATATATATTATTAAATGATTGCGCTCATAAATGATTTTTCTTTAGCGCGATTTTTTCTTTACATAATTAAACGGATTGTTAGAAAATAAATTTAGTGAACAAATAATTAAACGGATTGTTCGGAGATAAATATGGAACTGAATATTTAGTCAATTAATCAATAAAATATTATAATTAAACGGATTGTTATAAAATAAATTTAGTGAACAAATAATTAAACGGATTGTTCGGAGATAAATATGGAACTGAATATTTAGTCAATTAATCAATAAAATATCATAATTAAACGGATTGTTAGAAAATAAATTTAGTGAACAAATAATTAAACAATAATTAAACGGATTGTTAGAAAATAAATTTAGTGAACAAATAATTAAACGGATTGTTCGGAGATAAATATGGAACTGAATATTTAGTCAATTAATCAATAAAATATCACATTTATGGAAATTAATTGATTATCAATATATTAAAAAAAATTGATTAGTGATAATATCTGTTTTATTTCATTACTATAATTAAGAACTCAGAATTTCGAATGTTAGTATAATTAAGGAATATTTGATTAGAATTATGAATTTGTTCTCTTACTAAAATTAAGGATCAAATTTATTTTTAAAAGATATTTGAATTCTACTTTAATTAAAAATCACATATATTTATATATTTGAGAGAATTATTAATACATATTCAAAAACCGAAACGAACACAATCCAGAATATTAAACTTAAATTAATATTTTATTTTGTTTATTATTAAATTCGGAATATTAATAACAAAACAATTATAAGGCAAAACTTATCACAATAAAATTTGATGAAGAAAACAACAATAATAAAACATACAGCTTCTAAACATTGTTTTTTAAGAACTAAATTAGAGGAACCCATTCATCCTTCGAACACATACTCGCTGGTAAAGAAAAATCATTAAGAAGATAAAATTAAAAAGAGAAATCATTAAAAAGATAAAATTAAACATTTTTATTGTACAAAACAAAAATATTTACATTATATACCATATATTAACAATAATCAAGATAAAAACATTCCAATAAAATAACACACTCGCCTCTCTGTACGAATCTAACTTCGGCCGCCGCATTTTTTACAAATTCAACCACTTCATTTTTGCTCTGCAGCCTGTGTATCATGAACTCGTATATACTTGAAGTCTCTTAATGGTTTCTTCTGAGAAGCCGTTGTTGGGGAATTGATCGAGATTGGAAGCGTCACTAACGTGAACAGGGCAAATCGAAGAAGACGATAAAACTTGAGTATCCTTCAATAACTCTAAAGAAATCTCTTCTCTTGATTTTATTGTGATTAGCATCGCCGGACACAATGCCAGTGTTGTTGTTACTGCTATCGATGAAAGGCGTGGGATTTGGGAGCAGGGCACCAACTCGACCCCCGATCTCGATCTGCTGGAATGCAGCCGCGAGTCGTCCACCTCCGACCCCGAGTTCGCCTGAAACCCCCTAAAGTAGGCGATATTATGCTGGTGCTCGGTGGAATTGCCATAAGTCTCCGCCAAGTCACAGCAAGTGATAATAATTTAACCAAAAAAAGATTAAAAAATTAGTTAAAAAGAAACATTAAAGAAACTCAATTTTAAAATAATACACAAATTATTATGAATTTAAAGAATAAAATTATGAACAACTTATCAATTGTTGCTGCAAAAATACAAAGAATAATATTCATATAATTAACATAAGAAATAATTAAAAAAATATTTAAAAAGAACAATTATAAAAATTGACCACCTGCAAAATAATACACAAATCCTTGTGATTTTTAAGAATAGCATGCCGAAAAAAATACTTCCAATGAAAGGCTGCAAAAAATAAAGCATCAAAACAATAATATTACATATAATAAACATAAATAATGATTAAAATAAATATTTAAAAGGAACAATAAAGAAAACTCACCACCTGCAAAACAATAAACAAATCGTTATCATTTTTAAGAATATTATTATAGGCTCATTTTTAAGAATATTATTATAGGCTTTGATTCGAATAGATCAGTAAATAAGAAATATACCGAGGCAAAAATTACGAAGTAAACCTAGAAAAAACCATATACATATAAAGTTATTAGAATCATTTATGAAAAATAATAAAATAAAATAATGAAATACAACAAATTAAAAAAATGCTTATGGTCAGCTGCAAACAAATAAAAAAAAATGATGATCATAAAATTATATAACAAATTACTAAGAGAGATACTTACCTTTAGAGCTGTGAACAAATCAAACAAAAAATATGGTGTGAGAAGAAATATTTTCTCTTGATTGATTGAAAGGAACGTGAGTTACAGAATATATATACAAAAAACACAACAAATTTAACGTAACAGCCGGTCCTATTCTATCTAAAGATATACATGAAATATATAATAAATACTACATATTTATCTATTCCCTAACACCCCCCGTCAAGCGCGGCGTGGGATGCAAGCAAACGCAAAGCTTGGAACGCAAAGATTCAAATGCGGGTCGAGGAAGACTTTTGGTGAAAATATCGGCAAGTTGAAGATGGCTAGGAACAAAGGCAGTAGCTAACTTGCCAGAGGAGACGAGTTCGCGAACGAAGTGATAGTCAAGATCGATGTGTTTAGCGCGCTTGTGAGCTATAGGATTTTGACTGAGAAAGATTGCACTTTTGTTGTCGCACAACAATAGCGGGCGTGTTGGCGGAAGCTGATGTAGTTCGCGTAATAAATTAGTAAGCCAGACAGTTTCCGAAGCAGTGTTGGCTAAGGCCCGATATTCGGATTCACAACTGGAGCGAGCGACTGTAGGCTGCTTTTTGGCACTCCACGAGACAAGGTTTCCTCCCAAGAAAATTGAGTAGCCGTAGGTCGAACGACGTGTGTCAACACAGCGGGCCCAGTCGGCGTCTGAATAAGCGATAAGGGACCGATCAGAGCTGTGCGTGAAAGTGAGGCCGTAGTGTAGTGTACCTTTGACATATCGGAGGATACGCTTCACCGCGGAGAAATGATCGTCAGTGGGTTGTTGAAGGTATTGGCTGACCGTGTTGACGGCATAGGAGATGTCCGGTCGTGTGATGGTCAGGTACTGAAGGGCACCGACGAGGGAGCGATATAATGTCGGGTCGGAGAAGCTGGAACCAGTGCGAACTAGAGACGAGCCAGGGACAAGTGGTGTAGTGGTCGGTTTACACTCAAGCAGGTTAGCACGCTCGAGAATGTCGTGTGCATATTTTGCTTGACCAAGAGAGAGACCAGTCGACGTATAGGATATTTCAAGCCCTAAGAAATATGTTAATTTTCCGAGGTCTTTGATTGCGAATTCTTTGTGGGTGCGATCGATGAAGCGGCGAAGGAGTAAAGGGTCATTGCCGGTCAGGATAATGTCGTCGACATAAAGGAGAAGGTATAGAACCGTAGAGCCTTCAATAAAGTAGAAAAGAGAAGAGTCTGAGCGAGACTGGTGAAATCGCAAGGACATGAGATACGTACTAAATCGCTGAAACCAAGCAAGAGGGGCCTGCCGAAGACCATAAATTGCCTTCTTGAGACGACATACGTGATTAGGATAGTACGGATCAACGAAGCCCGGTGGTTGGGCCATGTAGACGGGCTGTGGGAGAATACCATTAAGAAATGCATTCTTCACGTCCAACTGATGCAACGACCATTTATGGTGAACCGAGAGAGCAAGAATGGTGCGTACGGTAGTAGCTTTCGCAACAGGACTGAAAGTATGATGAAAATCAGAGCCAGGTACCTGGGTAAATCCTTGAGCGACGAGTCGAGCCTTGTGACGCTCAATGGTTCCATCGGGTAGAAACTTGGTACGAAAGACCCATTTGGAACCAACAACATTTGTTTTAGGAGGACATGGAACCAGATCCCAAGTGGAGTTATGTTTGAGAGCATCGATCTCGTCTTGCATGGCGCGAACCCAATGAGGAAATTTGGAGGCGGACCGAAAACCCTTAGGGACGGATGCGGTGGAAAGAGATGCCAGGAGAGCGGTGGATGCAAGATTTACCGGATACTTCGGTTTGAAGATGCCAGAGCGGGCACGAGTGGTCATGGGATGAGTCGACGAGGAAGAGGAAGCGGGAATGGGAGCCACGGGTGCTGCCGGGGCAGGCTCGGGAGCTGCTGGGGTTGGCTCGTTGGCGGTTGGAGCATGCTCGGGAGCTGTTGGAAATTGCGCAGGGGCTGCTGCGGCAGGTTCGAGGGCTGCTCGGGCAGGAGCTGCGACTTCTAGGGCTGGAGCGAGGGCTGTCGGAGGACCTTCCGAGTCAGGCTCCAGATGCAACGGACGAGAGGAGGGTTGAGATGGTGGCTGTTGGGCAGGAGAGCATGGCAAAATAGCGTCGTCGAGGAAGGACGCAAATGGTAACGTTGCGGGCGAGGAGATGATGCCACCAGAGAATGGAAAAGAGTGCTCATCGAATTGAGCATGTCTTGTGACAAATATCTTGGCGGAAGAAGGATCGTAACATCGAAAACCCTTATGTGTAGAACTGTACCCCAAAAATATACAAGCACGGCTGCGTGGGGACAACTTATGTGGTGCATAGTCCCTTAGATAAGGAAACACTCGGCAACCGAAAGGTTTAAAAACTGCATAACTCGGTGTAGTGTGAAATAGTAACTCATACGGGGATTTACCGGCCAGAATAGTAGAGGGAAGGCGATTGATGACGAACACGGCGGTGGCAAAGGCATCAAACCAGTATGAAGCTGGTGCAGAGGCATGAAATAGCATGGAAAGCCCGGTTTCTGTGACATGACGGTGTTTGCGTTCGGCGCGACCATTTTGTTGTGGAGTGTGGGGACAAGATATGCGATGAAGAATACCGTGGGTGTCCATAAACTTACGCAGCCGGTTGTTGACAAATTCTGTACCCCCGTCAGATTGCAAGATCTTGATTTTTCGAGAGAACTGGGTGCATACAAAGGTGTGAAACCGTACAAAAGTGTCGTAAAAATAGGACTTGGCATGCATTGGGTAGAGCCACGAAAATCGAGAGAAGTCATCAACGAATATAGCATAATAACGATAACCGGCATTAGAAGTAACAGGAGCAGGTCCCCATAGATCGCAATGTACCATATCGAGCACAAACGAAGCCCTTTTTTCATTCAACGGAAAAGATAACTTTCGACTTTTAGCCAACTGACATGACGAACAAATAGCGGGAGTCGGTAATAAAGAAGTTAAAGATAAATGCCCCAATTTATTAAGTAAAGATAAAACATCATAAGAAACGTGACCAAGGCGTAAGTGCCATAAAGAATAACTAGCTTTTAAATCTTTCACTCTAAGCGCAGCAACTAGAGCCGAGTTACAACGCTCCAAAACATATAGCCCATTTTCACATCGACCGTGAGCCAGTGGTGCCTTGGTTGTCCGACTCTGAATGACAAAAGACTTGTCAGAGAATATAACGTCGACTGCATGATCAGAAGTTAATTTGCTAATGGATAATAGATTCTTAGTAATATGCGGCACAACTAAGACGTCCAATAAATTAACATTGGGAGCAAGACGACGAGAGCCAATATGGGAGATAGGAAGAGCAAGACCATTACCAATAACAACAGAGCTATTACCAGTGTACGGGATGTGAGAGTCTAAGTGACTCGGCTGAGATGTCATGTGAGCCGAGGCGCCGGAGTCGACATACCAATCTGGCGTAGTGGGTGCGGGAGCATCGGAGACGGAGCAGGCAGCCTTGAAAGCTTCGGCGAGATGTGCAGAGGGTGTAGATATCGATGACCCGTGAGAGGAGCTGCCCGCGCGATGCTGAAGCTGCAAGAAGGTAGGGCACTTGTCGGCATAGTGCTCGCCACGACAAATCTGACATCGAGGGACATAGGAGCGCCTACCGGGCTGACCTACACCACGACCACCACCGCTAACTGGGCGAGTATAGCTTGCTGGTAGGGGTGTCAAAAGTTTGGTTAAACCGACCAAACTGAACCAAACCGACACTGTTCGGTTAAACCAAACCGAACCAAACTAATTTGGTTTGGTTTTCGGTTTTGATTTTTTTAATTTTTTGGTTTTCGGTTTGGTTTGGTTTTTAACCGATTAAAACGGTTAAAACCGAACTAAACCGAATAAAAGTAAAATAAAAAATAATTAATATATATATTATTTTAAATGTAAATAATAATAATTTATATATATATTTTTATATTTTTTTAATAATAATATTTTATTTTTAATTAAAATTAATTTTTTTTCATTTTTTATATTTTTTTTTAATTATTTTAATAAAAAATAAAAATTATTTTTAAATGAAAATATTAAAAAATTTATTTTTTTATTTTTTTATTTAAAATTTGGTTAAAACCAAACCAAACCAAACCAAACCGAAATTATTCGGTTAAAACCGAACCAAACCATTTCTTAAACGGTTTGGTTTTCGGTTCTTGAAAATTAGTCTTGTTTGGTTCGGTTAACCGAAATTTCGGTTCGGTTTGGTTTGGTTTAACCGAATTAACACCCCTACTTGCTGGTGGGGCGCTGGCAGCAGGCGAGTTAGTGCGGGGGCTACGATGGCGCGAATTCGGACTGGAAGACGATGCAACGAAGGCAGCCGGCGACGGGGTTGAGCCTTCCATGGCAGCGATGATTGATTCAAACTGTGCCGCTTGAGGGAGAAGATCACGGAGGGGCGGAATCGGAGTCATGGCCATTCGTGTGTCAGCGAAGTTTGCAAATTTGACGCCAAGGCCCCGAAGAAACCAGTGACTTTTATCTCCTTCATCCACGGGTTTACCGATAGCCGAGAGTTGAGCGCAAAGAGCCTTGAATTTTTTACCGTATTCAGTGACGGACAGGGAGTCCCGACGAAGAGATAGTAAGGCCTCGCGAAGGTGATTGATACGGGAGGCGGACGCATTGGCGAAGATGGACTCGAGGGTGACCCAAGCTGAGCGAGATGATGTACAGTCGAGCACTTCGGCCATGGCCTCCGGGTCAAGAGTAGCAAAGAGCACTCCGAGTAGTTTTTGGTCACGTAGGAGCCAAGTGGTGTAGGCAGGGTTGGTGTTGACAACTCCTGCGTCAGTGGTGATGGTGGAGGAAGGAGCTGGTGATGTGCCATCGATGAGACCGAGCATCTCGAATGTGGTGGCCATGGAAACAAACTGTCGTTTCCACATCAGAAAAGTGGCCGACGAAAGCTTGATCTGGACAAGGTTGATCATGGCGGTAGTTGAAATAGGGGCAGAACTTGAGGTAGCCATGAGAGAGAGCAATCGAAGGAGACGAGTTCGATTGAGGGGTACGGTACGAGGGGGACCGGCTCGTACGGGAAGAACGTGAAAAAAAAGGCGTGAAGAGAGAGGAGAAAAAAAAATGTAGGGTTACGATGAGAAGCCTGATACCATGTGAGAAGAAATATTTTCTCTTGATTGATTGAAAGGAACGTGAGTTACAGAATATATATACAAAAAACACAACAAATTTAACGTAACAGCCGGTCCTATTCTATCTAAAGATATACATGAAATATATAATAAATACTACATATTTATCTATTCCCTAACATATGGTGATCAAAATAATAAAACGTATAGAACAATAAAATAAAGAATGGAAAGAATACAATAAAAAAAACTTACCAACAACCTGCAAAACAAAAAACAAAACGTATTGATTTTTAATAATAAAATAACGGAAATAAATTACTGCAAAAAAAAAGAGCAATGTTAAGCATAATGATAAAAATATTAATAATATAAAAAAAAAAAACCGAGACAATTGTTGATGAATGAGGTGAAAGTGAATGGCTTTTTATAGGTGTAGAATTGAATTAGGGTTTATATTATTTTTAAAATATAATTGAATAATATTTGCGGTATAACATTTAATATTTTTTTGTATTCCTAAAATATTGGTTGGTAAATTATTCATTAGTTGACCGATTGTAAATCTTAAATTTGGAAAATATATTTAAATGCTTAATATTTAATGTTATATTAAGAAGAGATATTATCAATATAATTGTATTGCTATAATTAAGGAGATGATTTTTTTAAATTAAATAATATACATTTTGGTTTGAAATTTTCATTTAAAATTGGAAAATATATTTAAATGCTTAATATTTAATGTTATATTAAGAAGAGATATTATCAATGTAATTGTATTGCTATAATTAAGGAGATGATTTTTTTAAATTAAATAATATACATTTTGGTTTAAAAAATTCATTTATTTAGTTATTCAGTAATTAAAATAATAATAATAATAATAACCGTTAACAAAAAATAAAAACATATGAAAATTGAACTTATTATATCTAAATAAATGATACAATTATTAAAAAAATGAAAATCAAGAATACAAAGATCAATCCATAATTTTTTTTAATAAATACGAAACTATTTTTAATATTAATATTATATTATTATATATCAATGAATTATTTGAGAAAATTTTCTATAATCTGAAGGGATTTTTAGGATTATAATTGAATTATTTGAAAGAGAATATTACTATAATTAAGGAGTTAATATTATATTATTAAATATCAACGAATTATTTGAGAAAATTCTATAATTGAAAGGATTTTTAGGATTATAATTGAATTATTTAAAAGATAATATTACTATAATTAAGGAGTTTAAATAGCTAAATAAATACTTAAAAAATCAGATTAATTATAGGAACACATTAATTAACGGTAATTAAAATTTATTAATCATAACTATAATTATTTATTATTTAGTCCTTATAGTGTGAACACAAAAGTTAATCCAACGATCTAAATTTTTTTGGGGAATTAAAAATGGATATATCTAACGGTAAAATTCTTACTGAATTATATATTGTATAGATGAGAACTATTCTCTTAATATTATATACTATATATTTGTATTTTTTTTTTGTTATTTTATATATATATTCACATAAAATATAATAAAAACATTAATTTTTCATATATATTTTTTACTTTTTTATGCATAATTTTTATTTTTTCACTTTTAATATCAAATAAATAATAGTAATATACATTTTTCAAATGACCAAAAAGTAAGATTTTTTTTTAAATTCAGAATTTACAAATTTATTAAAACTAATTAATGATTTAAAAAAATAAAAACATCCATTTTTGTAAAGAAAAATTATAAATATTGTTAAAAAAACAATGACATAAAATTAAAGTAAATATATATTTTTAAGAGTAGAAATAAATCAAATTATTTATTTTGACATCATCAAACTTTGTTAAAAGTAAAAAAAATGATATTTGTATTTAGCCAGTAATCTTATAACTACAAAACTACAAAACGTAGATAATGGCAAGTACGTGAGGTCGTCCCACAAGGAGGCAATTACAGTAGGTGATCTCGACTTTGCCGAAGGGGTTGTCACAAAAAGATTTTGGTTTGGGTTGCTGTGGGCACAGCGGTTTTGCAAACGTTTCAAACACTTTGATCTAACTACGGCTAACAGAAATAGCATGCAAATAAATAAATCTAAAAGTAAACAAAGCAACCACTCAGATCTAACAGAATATTAAAAGGAAAACTTAAAATCAAATAGGAAACAAAGCATCCGGGCAGATGACTTCACTCAGGATCATTAGGGCAAACTACCGGTCATCGGCACTAAGGATTTCTACCAGCGGTTTGTCAGCAGTTATAGGGTGCAAAAACAAAAGTGGTCCTATTGCGTCACGTCCAGCAATTGCCTCACCCCTCATCTATCCTTACTGTGTAAGAGAAGGCAAGCTAACACTATGCCTAAACCCCTGGATCTGAACAATTCGATAACTTATGCGACCAAACATGGATCTAGTTTGCCCAAACCCGCATTACCCTCTAGACAGACTCGCTCGGCCAATAGCATGCTCGAAACATACGACCGCATCTCCTGCAAGTTCTAGTGCTATGTCCGCAACAATACTACAAGGTACATCTATGCGGTTTGCCAATCACCAGTATCCCAGTTTGTAAAGGTTCACTAGTGGTCGTCCTAGTTTGCCCAAAATCCTCAGAAATAAACCTCAACCAACTTTGCCTCGGGAACAAACGCCCAACCGGCTACTTTAGCCCCTTCAACCTCGAGCCTTGCTTTCATGCTCCGCCGTTTTACGATTGCAAGATGAAGAGAGGAGTGGATACTGGTGATGTTGTTCCTCATGTGAAGCATTGTGAGGATATGAGCTGAGGCCTTAAGCTGGTTGAGAAGTATTGAAATCTCAATACCTATATCATGTTCTCAGGAGTACGATATAAATAGTGCTCTCAGACTTTAAAATATAAAAATTATCATTTAATAATAAGAAATTTTCATTTCAAAATATAATTATTATAAACATTAAATTAACGTAACAATGAATATATTAACATAACTAATGAATATTTATCTAAAAATACATGGAGATATAATCATGGGTGTACAATTATGCTCTTAGGAACAAGGTATAAATTGCCTTGAAATCTTAATATACATTTATTTAATTTTGGATTTAGAAAATTAATTTATTTTTTGATATAATATATATTTGTTCCCTTTTTTTAAGTTAAATATAGGAAAATTATTACATGGACGGACTAGAGATTTGCATGAACTCGGTAAACTTGTAAAGATACAAATTATACAATACTACACATTACAAATAAACACCAAATGTATTTTTGATCACGCGTCGCCTTTACGAAAGTGTGAAAAACTCTGGGAAGAATTCTTGAATATTTCTGAAAAATACATATTGTGAATAATTTAATATTAACTTAGTGTATAATTTTGAAAAATACAATAATAAATTGTAAAAAAATGAATAATAATGCATTCTATTTTTAAAATATAAAATAATATTATTATTTTGAAAAATATAGTATGATATAGTAAAATTGTAGTATAATAGTGTGAAGAACTAATCTGAATTTATATAAATTTTTGTTAACCTGAGTCCATGATAATTTTTTTTTTTACTTTGATTTAATTGCTATTTTTATTTGGTCTGTAATTTACAGAACTCCTGAGGAGATCTCATGACCTGAAACTCTTTTGTTCTGTGAGAAACAAGACAACGTTTTTTTATACAAATATTTTATTTATTTATTTATTTTTTAATGTAATTTTTTTTACTTTGATTTAATTGCAATTTTATTTGGTCTGTAATCTATTAGGAGTATAAGGCTGCTGCCCATTTGAATGTTGATATTATAACTTCTGTTTATGGTTATTTAGTGCACCGACTCCTCATTAATGATGGAGTTGGTGGGGGTAAATTTGTAATTTCCCATGTCTGTTTTTATTCATGTACGCAGATCAATATGGTGAGTACTTCTGATCATGGAAGAGTCGGACCCTAGGAGGCTCAGCTACAACTAGATATTTATCACACATACACTGTTGCACTTGTCATATTTGTTCTTTGTTTGCAGCTTCTTTGGGCTTTTCAACGTGCCTGCAAATATGTCAGTTAAGATCATGTTTTAAATATATGCTTTTAGGTTGTTTACGAGCTTATGCTTTTGGGTTGTTTAACGTGTTGATTTCTTGGACATCTTTCTATTAATACGTAAATTGAGTCGTCATTCTGGATGGTTAGTATCTAAAACGTGCTGAATAAAAAAAGAGGCCATTTGTTTGAATTTATTGAAGAGGCTCGCTGTACAAAGAGCTCTTTCATTTTTTTGAGACGGTCGGTATTTACACATGGACAGTTGTATGTGGCAGTTTCAAGAGTCACTACTAGAGCAGGATTAAAATTGTTATGTTGCGACGAGAATAAAAACTTGATCTTATTGTTATTTATTGTTATGTTGCGACGAGAAGGAAAACTTGGACAAATAAGATCAGTAATGTAAATTATAAAAAAGTATTTAGAATTTTGCAATGAATATGTAACAACTTTTATTTATTTGATTTTTTTCTTCTTGAACTTTTATAATTTTTAATAATTTGCATTTTAATAACAAGTACGACAAAATTTCATCTATAATAGTACTTTTAAAAAAAATGAAACTAACAATAATCTCCTAATAAAGAGTGTATTAACCTAGCAATTTAACATTAATAAAAATCTTGTTAAAATTTATTATTATAAATTTAAATAACAGGACACACTCCAGGTAAAATTTATTATTATAAAAATTTATTATTATAAATTTAAATAAAGTAAAATTTATTATTATAAAAATTTATTATTATAAATTTAAATAACAGAACACGCTCCAGGAAATATCCCACAGGCTGAAGAATTCTAGTTTATATAAATTTTTGTTAACCTGAGTCCATGATATAGATATAGAGTCTCATAAATATATACTCCCTTCAATCCCTTCAAGTTTTTTATTTCAGTTTTTTTTTGTAAATTTACACATTGTTCTGAAGTAAAAATAATTATTACTTTCATCTTCCATAGTTTTACAATAAAAATCAACGTTCTTTCAAGATGAAAAAAGACTATTCACCCCATGGATTCAGAACATCAAACCACAAATACGAAAGAGTTTTGGACATTGCAAGCGTTCCTACATGAACGGCTCTTTTCAGTTCTTCCTTCCTTCGGACAAGATGATGTGGTATCCATGCCTGCATTATTTGTTCAAGAGCGGAAATCAGAAACTAGCAAGCGCCTTAGGATTACATAGAATCACGTGGCAAATATGAAATATGGGGAGTCGAGCACGTTGAGGAAAGAAGTCTAAAAACTCACGTGGACTTAAATGGTGCACTGGTGACTCCGACAGGTGTATTAAAGGCAACCTCCTGAAAAGGTCCAGCCATCTTACCCCGCGGAAACCATCCAAGATCCCCGCCTTTCTTACCTGATGGACATTCTGAATATTCCGCAGCTATCTGAAGCGGATATATAAAAAGATAAAAACAAACATCTTAGTATAAAAAGAAAAAAAACATTTTTACTCTCGATGATCAGAGGTAAGCGCATTTCGCATCTCAAGTACTCACAAATGCAAATCTACTGCCACTGAGTCGAGTGAGTTCCAACATACCTTAGCAAACTCAGCTGGCGGAACCTTGTCTCCATTACTGAGCCACCCGTCCTGTAGCTTCTTGTAGGCTTCGTTGATCTTTCCTTGCTTCTCACACAAAATATGCCTAGCTAAAAAATGTCAACGTGTGTCGTAGTTACATAAAAGAATACTAGAGAGTATAGATTATCCCTAAATCTAATGGGTCGAATAAAACCAAATTACGGTAAAGGTTCCATGAGAACAGAGGTACAAAAACCTTTGACATAAGTGCAAGTTCCTAGACCGTCTCCTCCTTTCGTTCCTTTTCCTTTAGCCTTCGGTGCAGCCTCATCACTTCCACCGGCTGCTTGTTTTCCCTTGCCTTTTCCTGTCGACTTGGAATCCTTTCCCATTGCTGTAAAAAAATCATTTACATACCCGAATACGATTTTTACTATATAACATAAACTTTGAATTCAATTTCTACCTATCCATAAATCTCAAGAACAAAATAAAAACATTCCTATTGACATTGTTATCCGAAAAAATTGAGAGGAAAAAAACACATTACAAAAACTGCTATTAACAGTAAAATTAAAAATCTGACCTAAAAAATTGAATAAATTCTGTTGAAACTAAATCAGTATATAACAACAATCAAACACAATAAAATATACTATAAAAAAATATATTGAAAGAGGGATAATGCTTCCGTGATGAAAGGATCGATTTCCTTTCAGATAAAAATCGACGGAAAATCGAATACGAGAATTGGGCTTGAAGAAATCTTACCTCTGAATCGAAGGTTAGGGATGAAACGATGAAAGCCGAATAACCTTTAGCGTTCAGCAACAGCTACTGCAAAATGCAAATATTCTTGAAGATTTATGTTGAATCAGTTTTACAATTTTACCCCTGCATTAAACTTCGTGGGCTCGCCCCGACATTTCAAATTGAGAAAGTTGGGCTTGGGCCTGCTTAAAGCCCATTTAATATACTTCAATTGCCACCTTGGCAAGTTGTATCCACGTAATCAGAAGTCGCAGATGAAGTTGGGTCCACCGGATTGGTAGTTCTGTTACGGGGGCATGACAGGTGGCACGTGATCAGAGGCCCGATTGTGGGGCTGCCCCGCCCCGGTGACGTTAGCCAGAAACCTGAACCTCGTGGCGTGGACCCCACTTTGCTTACGTGTCGACCGTTAGAGGCACCTAATAATTCACGCGGTGACGACAAAAGAAAATACCTCCCGAACTGACATAATTGCCCTGAATTTTTATCTATTTTTGCTTAGCTTTCGACTCCTCTTACATTAAAATTCAATTGAATTGATGGATATGTCGAGAGAGATGAATGGTAATTACACGACAATTTGATAATATATGTACGTATATACGATGTATGTAAAAAAAAATACGTATAGATTCCCGAGTGTATTTGAAGTCTATCACCTTATACTAATTAAAAAAATGTTTATTACGTAGAGGATTCGAAATATGTTAATTATGTTGTAAGAAGATTGGGAGAAAGATTAGTACCATTAAGTTGTTATGAGTTCTTGTTTCTTGATTTTTCTTAGATTACCTAATTATTGTTAAAGTTGTGATTCAAATTCTGATCCAAACGAAAACAAATCAAAACAAGAGTTTTGAGAGCATTGACGGAGGACTAGCCACATTAGAGAAGCTAATTTGCAACAAATATTTAACATTAGACATTTCATTATATAGTGTATACAGTGAGATAATATCACAATTTGACTTATCAGCTAAGATAATAATAATAGTAAAAAAATATAATTAAATAAAATTATTTCCATAATGTATAAAATAAAATGCATTTAATTATTTTGAATTATATATTTTGTTACAAAATATATATTATTATATATAAGTACTTGTGGACCTTGTTATAAGTACTTGTTAGAAAAATTACATAAAATAAATTTTCAAATATAATATGAATATATAGAGTCTATTCTATTTCTGAATTTGTCAAAATCAATGGACCTTCTTAAAAAATTAACAGAAATTGACATTCTTACAAAATGAATTTATTTAAATATTTTGATGTTATAAATTCAACCATTTTTGTTGGACCCTATACAATTATACAATGTATACTAGTTTTACAAAATTAATGTTGATGTAAACACATTTCATACAATTATATAAAAAAAAAATTTATAAACACCACACTTTCAACTTAAATGTGTACTATCAAAATCGCAATATTACTAATTTTAAAATAAAAAAAATAAATATAAAATAATCATACTAATAATATTTAAACACTTTCACTTACATTATTTAAAATAGCATATGTTCAAAGATAATATATTCAATGACGTCACTGTGGGCCCATCCCCATCAAAACAACACCCAATAAAAAAAAGCCCAATTATCTGTTACTCCAACAACTTCTTCAACCCATATCCCATCTAACTTCGTCACTACCAATTTCACCAATCCTTTTTTTTTTTTTTTTTTTTTTTTAATTTTTATATTTTATATTTCAGTAATTCCAAATGCACCCCAAATCCTGCGGTTCTTCCAATGCCTTCTTCCCCACGTCGAAATTCGACACAGCAGACGAATTCTCAGTGCTCATTCCGGTTTCCTGCGACGCGCTCGCCATCTCCATCTCTTTCCCGAACCCTAGATCCATGCTCGATCCGTACAGAAAACTCCGGAGAATCGACGGGTCCTGGATCGGGCCCGTACCCGGGTACTGAAACCCGGTCTGAACCGGAGGGAACTGTGGCCACGGGAATGCAGACTCCGCCGGGAACGATTCCAGTTGCGGCAGAGTCGAAGAGGATGTGAAATTGGGATTGCCGAAATTAGCGACGAAATCCCCCTGGGTTTGGGCTTTCTGGGCCGGAAACATAGCGTTGGAGAAGCAGTGCACGTGGCCCGAGCCCGAATCGACTTCGGGCTTCGCCTCCGTGAACGGCCCGTGGTCCGTCAACTGCGGGAGCTCGCCGGGATTTGCCGGTGGGTTCATTCTCACCAGCCCTGATATATGGACCTTTTTGCCCCCGGATGTTTTCTGAAACACCCTGCTGATCACCCAATCACTCTGCAGAAAACAAAAAATTAAATTGCAATTTCACTCCCCTAGTTTATCGAAATGATCATTTTTAGTCCTATCACAATTTTTTTAATTTCCCCAAACTTCATTTTAACTATCCTAGTGCAGTAAGTAGTCAAAATCGTGCACGAAATCGCGACTAGAATCGGACGGATTCGATCGAATGAAGAAACTAATAAGTTTGAGGACCATTTTGCAATTAATGAGAAGTGATGATGAATGAATGATAATAATACCTTGGTTGTTTTGGGGAGATTTTGAAGAGAGAATTTCCCTTCCAATCTATACTCATGGCAGACCCAATTGGATTTCTCGCCCCTCGGGGCTCTCCCTTGGTAAAAGACGAGAGTCTTCTTCATGCCGACGAGGTTCTTCCCCCGGAAAATCTCCTTGTCTTTTCCGGTGGCTTTCCAGTAGCCGGAAGCAGTCGCACGATTTGTCCTCAGCCCGGTCGGGTACTTCCTATCCCTCACACAGAAAAAATACCATTCCTTTTCTCCCATTTTCGCCCTCCCTTCACGATATTAAATGGTAATTAATTAAGTAGTCATATATACACGCATCATCGATGAATACATATTAATACGAGATCGAAAACTTACATGGCAAATCGCTAGGCTCGACCTTGTTCATGTCAACCTCTCCGATAGCCACCGAGGTGAAACCGGTGTCGATGACTTTCATCGACAGGTAATGGGTGATCAGCTCTTCATCGGTCGGGTGGAATCGGAATCCAGGCGGGAGTTCCATTAGATCATCATTCATTTTCTTGATTGGAAATTATTATCAGAAGGGAAAGTGCACACTTAGTAGAGAGGATATTAGTAAGAGAGGAAAAAACAAGAATGAGGATTAATATTTTGCAATAAATAAATAGAAGGCGAAAGAAACGTGGTTTCTAAGCAACTGGACGAGGTTGTTCTTTTTGAGCCTCCTTTCTGTGTTTGATCAAATCCATATAATCACTTGGCTTAAAAATTGACCAAATACAGATCATTTGATCGAAAAGACCCTTTTGCCACTGCGTTTCTAGTTCACATTTAACCTTGGGAGTCAATGTTTCTGGTGTGGATATGAGCTGTTGACGCGTTTTCGAACGGGTTCGCCGTTCGTGTAATTTTGTAATTTGATGCTAAAAAGGTATACATTTCATTGAGATTACAGAGAATTCATTTTCGTTTTCTCTACGATTTTATCTGCAAAGCCTTTTTAATTTTCGTCCAGAAAGAACCGAACTCATTTATAACGTATACATCCACAAAATATTATTCATGATTAACATTAGTTACATGAAATTAGTCTCCATCCAAAATGACAGTATTAACCTTCTCTGTTTTGTTCAACAAGTTGAAAATGCTGAGGCTGTACAGCCAGTGTGATTAAGAATGACACGTAAAAAAGTCTAGCAATTGTAATAAGGTACGTAAAACCTAAAGCCGCAAGTCATCTCTTGTGGCAACGTATAACGCCTTTTTTTTAAGTTTAATCTTTCGATCGTTGAACTGTTTTGACGCTAATCAAAACGGTGTTTCAAATTGAAAGCGAAACCAGAGATTGTTTGGCCACAATTGACAGCAAAGGTCACTGTCCATCCTCTATAAGTTGTTGAGATACAATGAACTTTTGTACATGGAGAATGCCTCTTCTTGATTGTGAAATATGATTGCCAAAAAAAGATCATTATTTTTGGTGACTTGCCAAAAGTATCAAATTAAGTTTGAAGTTGAAATTTTAGAATAGTATGCTTAGACTCGTACCTAACTTTTAGGTATAATCTTGATTTCACACTAATTTTGTTGTGTTATCATCGCAATTTCTTTGTAACATCGTCGATTGATCATCTTCACTACACGCTAACTTCTCGATTTCATGGTTCTTAGCATAATTTGCATTATGCGAATTCGTGCTTTTAACTCTAATACCACTTGTTGTTGCTGAGGATTCTAACCCCCGACTGTCCCACCACCCCACAGTCACACAGTCACAAATAATGAATCAAATTTAAATCAATTTTTATGTCACTATAACCAAACTAAAATCTTCCACTTCCAAATGCTCAATGCTTGCATATACTATATAATTAATGTGTGGAACTAAATAATTAGCCAAACCATGGTTTAGCCAACTAACCCGAGGGTTGACCACTAGTTTTTGGATGAGGCCAAATTAAGTAGGCCCTGTTTCTTTTGTTCCAACATGTAACACCAAAAGCGACACGTACACATGGCATCGTATGATTAGCTAAGAACCCGCAAGCCATGGTGTGGTTGATGGTAAGAGTTAGGCATTGGTCAGCTTGTAAGAATTATTTAATGATTTGCTACAAGACTATATAGCATATGAGTTTCTTGATTAGTATAGTGCAATGATTTGACTAGTCTACAACTTAGCCTAACCTTTAGTATTTAAATCATGTGATTACAAATGCTCTTTTTCTTCTCTGTTTTAATAATGCATGTGATGATTTTATATACTAGTATATGTTACATGAAAATAACATAAATGACATAATTATAAGTATAAAACGAAATAAAAAGCAGATTATATACAAATTTAAAATAAATATTGAATTCGGTGCGTTGTTTCAAACGTAATATTTAAACGTGTGGAGTAAGTATTGCAGAGCATAAATTATCAATATCAAACCATCGATCGAATCTCACTTACTATGGGATATACTTGACATGATCCCAAAGGTTTTGAAACCTTTAGTGCTAGCAAAATCGCTTATGAATTGCCTTACAAGTTACACCTCAAAAACACAAATCTCTACATGCAACTTAATCCATATAGTTTGCAGTCTTTGCTTTCCCAAAATAGTAGGAGCCTTTATGATCTACTAACAAAAGTCATCTTATCTTATCTCAATTTTCTCAATTGGAGGATAAGATAAGATGATTTTTTTTCTTATTTTATAAGTTCAAACTACTTGTTAATTACATGATGACATGAGCATTTTCAAATCTTCATCATGAATCATTCCTTTGGATGATATTAAAATGAATACAAAATTGCAAGTAGATTTGTGTTGATGCATAAACTATTATGTCCAAAAGATTTTTTGTCTTGTGTGCTTACATTATTAAATATTGATTTGAGAAGATAGTCAAAACTCTGCCTCCACACACACACACACACACACACACACACACACACACACGAGTGATGCTCGACTCTCGGTAGTCTCAACCCTCTTGAAGGTGTTCAATAGGACGAACGCTAATTCATGACAAGATATGAATTAGAAGCGTTCGATCCAAATTGTTAGTATCGATTTGGCTATAAAAAACACTCAACTATTTTAATATCTGCATCAAAGGTGGCTTCAATTCAAACACCAACCATACAATCTCACTTCATAAACTGCGTCTGAAAAGACCCATTATTCATAGTTACTTTAAGTGAGAGATAAGAAGGCTTATACAATTATATATTATGCTGTTTTCTAAGTGTAGCACCAACGAAGTCACCGATAGGATATCAACAGCCACTTCATGAAATCTTCTTGTTTTTCTTTTCCTTCCAAGCTTTGATATCAGCGTCGATCTTGGCTTGCACTCGAGCGTGAAACCCAGGGTACGGCTCATAGCCAAAGGCAGACTGCAGAGCCTGTAAGCAACAAACATGCTGAGAATCTCAATAAAATCAAAGAAAAACATTATCTGGTTTGGTAAGGCTCATAGCAATACTATCGAGGTTCTTATGAAAGCCAGAGAAATCTAATTGCCATTTTTCCCATTATATAGTTTAGTTTCATGTTTAGTTCGGTTTTTGCAACTTATAAGATTGTAACTTGTATATTAGAGATATAGTCTGTGATTTCTTATTAAATAGATACAATGACTTTATCCTTTTTTTTTCCAGAAAAGAGTTACTTAGATGATAGAATGACTCAAACACGTAGCGAATTAGTTATTTGCCTCAAACTACCCCTGAGGTTTAACCTAATTACAGAAAGAAAGAAAAAACAATTCTTTTAAAATACAAATAACCTCCTGACATTTATTTGCCTTACAAAGGAGTATGGGTCTATTTTTTTAATATTGAGGAGATGAGTGTTTCTTTTTGAATTAAACTAACACCCGAGGTAATTTTTGTAGTTAACCCGACTGAATACTGCTGAACCATTAAAGGGAATGATCGATATACCTCCAGCAGTACAAAGTACGGTGCCATGAGTAAAGCTTGAGCTAGGTTATCCAACAGCGCGGGTGCCCGTTTCTGAAAAAAAAAAAACAATTTTATGTAAAACAAATTAAGAAAGAAAAACGAGAGAGACAGAGAGAGTTGAAAACTATCTTTCAAAACAACCACCTCAAACACACCGTGGCCTATGAATTGCCAAGTCCAGCACAGCACCTGGGACGCCAGAACAACCTGGTAAAAAAGAAAGTAGCATTACTAATAATAATCAACAAGATCCTCAACTTTCAATGATCCCTCCCGGTTTAACAGAATCATTCAAATGAACCCCGTTTAAGCTTCTGCATACATTTTCATCGAATCTCAATTGCCAAGTTTATCTATTTGCCCCACTCCAGCTTCTTCGATTCTCACCGTTTCCTTCTATCGTGACTGCTTAAACTTAGACTAGACTCGTCAGATGACTAAATATACAATTGTAACAACTGATAGCCGAGTGTTAATAGCAATATCTATGATATGAGAAACCAAAATTGAATCCTCAATTTCTCCCCCAACCCCATTTCTTGATTTCACATTTCTAATCAACAAAACAAATTTCCAACCAAAATTCCTCAATAAAAAAACGATCTTTAAGCAAAAATAAAAATAAAAATTAATTAACCTTCCAAGCGAGAGAGTAACCGAGGCGATGAGCGAGGGCGCTGCTTCCGACCCAACACAAGAACACCAAGAGCGCGGCCAAAGAACCAGCTTTCCTGTCGAGACTCACATAGTAAAACGCGTAGATGAGAGTGAACAAGAAGCCGTAGTTGAACACCAAGAGAGTGCGGTGGTCCCACAGCTCGATCGGGGTGTGGCTGAACAGCGGCGGAGTGAAATACAGCAGGAGTAAGGCTGTGAAAGCAATCGGCCACACGAAGATCATGTGGATTAGTATGTTTATGGGGTTGTTGTGATGAGCCCCGTAGAAACTAAATTGCTGTTCTAAATCAAACAAACCCATCTCTCTCTGTAATTCCTTGAAATGGGATTTCTGAGAGTTTCGCTCTTTTTCTGTTTCTCGATTTTAATGGGCTTTCACCGGCGATTGAAGATTGTACCTAAAAGGGGATGGGAAAATCTCAAAAGCATGATTTTGAAAATAAATACGCAATCACCTTTTTTTCTGACCTACCGTAAGTCCGTAACTCCCTAAGGATAAAATTGTCTCCAACTTTCAATTTTTGGAGTATATTTTGGGCATTTAGAGAGTTTTCAGAGTAAGTTTTAGGGTATTTTGTCTAAAAATTCATAATTATTGGTAGCAAATTAAAAAATACTATATCTTCATTCCATATCTTTTTTTTGTACACATAGAAAATCATTCAGTATCACCTTCCATTTTATTCCATTTAAAATGAACGATCAAGATTTCTTTTATACTTATACTTATAATTAATATACTTAAAATTTTATTGAAAAATATATAAGGAATATATGATACTTATTTTTTGTAAATAAATTTAATTTTTTTTAATATTCATAAATTATATTTAAAATAAAACATTAGTCGTAAGATAAAACTAAAATTTTATTTTATTTAGACATATTAAAATATTAGAATAATATTTTTAAAAGAATATATTTAAAATATATATATTCGTTGTAAAAAAACATAATATATTTTTAATTAAATTATTAATTGTATAATAATTAATATTTTTATATATATTTAGACAAAAATATTAATGTTGTACAACCTAATAAAAATATTAATTTTAATACATTTCCTTCAAAATAATATACTAATATTTTAATATGTCTAAATAAAATATTAGTTTTATCTTACAACTAATGTTTTATTTTAAATATATTTTATCAATATTAAAAAGTTTTAAATTTATTTACAAAAGTCTGTATCATATATTTGTTATATATATAGTATTGTTTATTTTTAATCAAATTTTAAGTATATATCAAGTATAAGCATAAAAGAAATCTTGCTCGTACATTTTAAATAAAATAAAATGGAAGGTGAGATTTTGTTATTAGTAAATATTAGGAAAATTTTGATGAGGAGAGGATCCAAATCCTTTTATAAAGAGTTTAAAGCATAAAACACCAAATAAAAAATAATTTGAATCAATATTTAAGGTATACAATCTACTTTATAATATAATATATTAATATTTAAACTAATTACAAAATTTATTATTTAATACTTTTATACTTTTATCCACACCATATAACCTACAACTCAATTTAAAATTTTCATTTATTATTATTATTATTAAAAAATTATTTAATATTATTAATTTTAATTATTTTAAAATTAATAAGAATATAAGAAAAAAATTAAATTATTAAAATACTTCAATTAAAATACAATTTTCTTAGAAATGTTAAAGAAAATAAAAAGAATAAGTTGTGGAATTATAATCAGCGCTATAAAAAATTGTTTTGTAATAAAAAATTTATTTTGCTGAACATTTGTTATAAAAATTTGTTTTGTAATAAAAATTTGTTTTGTATTTTATTCTTGTTTTCCCCAATTTGTTATAAAAAATTATTTTGTATTTTATTTATCAACATGTATGTCATATTTATTTTATTGCTAAGGTCTGAGCAACTCGATGAAACCCCACCGCATTGGAATGACTCACAACCTCATCGTCATCTACTCCCTCATGCGTCTCTCTCGACACGCTTCACGACCACACCCACGCGCATCAGCTCAGACGCTTCAATGTCGGCGACGATTGCCCCGCCTTCGACGGCCTATTCAGCTTCTGATAGGCTGGCCGGTGATAGTGATCACTGCAGATTACGGTGAATCCTTATTATTCATACAACAATTCAGATACTTTTTCAATCGGCGCATCCGTCAAGCTTGACAAGCAGGATCGATGTTGATATCGTGATTAATTGAGTCGGGGGTTTGTATCACGCCAAGAAGAGCGAGGCGTCGGGGTTTAGCTATATCAATGATATTGTGCTTGGGATTGTTGAGCGGCTTAAAGTTCAGTTCCTAATAATTACCTTAACTTCATTTTGTAGTATTTCACTAGCTAATATTAATAAAAATGTTTTCTAAATAACAAACGCACAAAACTATATCAATAAAAATGTTGTAATATTGATAAAAAAATGTTCTTTTAAATATATCAATAAAAATGTTCTTACACACTAATATCGATAAAATATTCTCGAAAATATATCAATTACAATGTTTTTAATAGCAATATATCAATAAAAATGTTCTTACAGCACTAATATCAATAAAATATTTTCTAAAATATATCAATAAAAATATTTTTTAATAGCGCACCAACGAAATAGCTAAACAAATATCAATAAAAAATGCTATAATGTTAAATGGTTAAATTATATCAATAAAAATATTCTCTAAATAGTCTAGTGTTAAACTATATATATCAATAAAAAATAAAAATAGTTTTTAAATTGTTCTCAAAATAGTGTAGTGCTTAACTATATAATAAAAAAATAAAAATAATATTTAAATAGGTCGTGGCTAAAATATATCAATAAAGGAGTTCTTTAATAGCCCAATCAGCTAAACTAATATCAATAAAATGTAAGTAATTGAATATTGATCTATATTTATAAAAGATAAAAAATAGAAATTTCGTGTATATATATATATATATATTATAAAAATTAAATAAATGTGATATTGTGACAATTGAATATTGACATTTGACAATTAAAGAAAAATGAAAATGTAGAGCGTGTGAGAGATGAGTCGTGAAAATAAAAATATATAAATATATATATATATATATATATATATATATATATATATATATATATATATATATATATATATATATATATATATATATATATATATATATTGTTTTTTTGGGTGTGTGAGAGATGTGTCGTGTTTTTTTTTGTCTTTTTGTGCAAGGTAGGGCGTGAGTGCGCCCTCCCAATATGCGCCCTCCCAATAAACGTGTTCTAATAGATAAATTGTTCACTAATTTTTTTGATATAATTTACACTTTACCCGATTTATTGAATTAAAATTTTTAAATATTAAAATATTTGATAAAAAAAAGTGTTTTATCCTATAAATATTTATAAATAAAATAAAAATATAACTACTAATTTAATATTATTAATTTTAATTCATTTTAATCTTTTCAATCAATTTTAAAAATAATTAAATTATACGTGAACTAAATTTTTTTATTTTAATAAAATTATAGATCAAAAATAAAAAATTAAATTATAATTTCAAAAATTAAAAATAACAAAACTAATGTTATTAATATAAATTCTGAAATTAAAATTAAATATTTTGTGGAGTTAAATATTTAATTTTTATCATTGAAATACTAAATATTGAGAAAAATAAATAATAAAAATGATTTATTAATTTAAATATAATAAAATAAAAATATAAAATATCATATTTATTTGAAATTTTTTATATATAATTTTTGGGTGAAATACTTTTTCTTTACTGATGATTTTGAAATTTAAAATTTTAATTGGAAATATTGGGGGATTATAATGGCATATACATAAATAGTGTGATATGTAGATTTGAAAAACTGGACAGAAAAAAACTCATATAAATAAGTAGAAAAAACTTGTTTAATTTAAAGCTAGTCGAAAATCAATGTCTACCCAAACTCGCCTTTCGTTAATATACTAGAATGCATTAACGGCAGAAAGAACTCCACGTGAATGCATTAAAGAAATTGTTCATGACCCCTAAATATAGTTTAAGATCATTTTTAAATAACCACAGACAAAGTTATACATGTATCGACTCAATATTTTATGTTGATACTAATATGTGATAACATTGAAACAATTCCAACTCCTATAAAATTGAGTATCACAAACACAACCATAAAATTAATGGTAAAATTTAGTATCACAAACACAATCATAAAATTAATGGTTTTTAATATTGTCATGCTCTTTAATTTGTAACAATCATACAATTATATACACTATTTAACTAGTGTTAGATTTTAAACCTTTAATTTGTAGCAATCATACAATTATATACACTATTTAACTAGTGTTAG
Organism: Euphrasia confusa; assembly: GCA_954870475.1. Taxonomy (NCBI): domain Eukaryota; kingdom Viridiplantae; phylum Streptophyta; class Magnoliopsida; order Lamiales; family Orobanchaceae; genus Euphrasia; species Euphrasia confusa. The sequence goes on along the minus strand of OX940956.1, from coordinate 40,243,102 downwards.
ATTTTAAACCAATCATGTACCAACTTAAAATTAACACTTTATTTATCCCAAAAAAAGTTAAAATTATTTTTTTAATTTTGACTGGAAAAAAAAGTGTAAGAGCCTACACTGATACTCTGGCCTCGATACTGGTTTTAATGTGAGTGCTAGATGACGGCGCAAGTAATTGTTTTGAGGGTTTGTCGTTTTGAAGTCACAAAATACGTGAATAAACACCCTCGTCGAATCTTTTATATACCATATATATTATGGTATTAATGTAAGTGCTAGCCAGGTGACGGCGCAAGTAATTGTTTTGAGGGTTAGTCGTTCTGAATTCACAAAATACGTGAATAAACACCCCTGTCGAATCTTTTATATATATTATGGTATTTATAATGTAAGTACTGTTGAAAAGGCCACTTGTGAGTTGTCCCACATCGAATAATTGTGAGAGGGAAGTCTATGATATAAGCCTAGGGAGTTCTCCTACTTAGTACCATATGGTTTTGAGTTAGAATGAGGCTCTCTAGTGCATATTCGAGCTCCCGCTCTCGTGTGTGCGCTAAGCGTGGGATTTCAAAATAGTAAATACGTGAATAAACATCCCCCAGCACCCCATTGGATTTCGACAAGTACTAGCCAGCTGACGGCGCAAGTAGCTGTTTTTGAGGGTTTGTCGTTTTGAATTCACAAAATAGTAAATACGTGAATAAACATCCCCCAGTAATAGTTTAAACGAGGATTCGTTTTGAAGTAATTAAATCGAGCGTGTTCGTGTCTAGCTAATCATCGTTTGTTTGTTTGTTAGGATGTTTACCGCTCTCTAATTCAAATTTTGACAGAGATGAGTGAATCATTAATATTGCTAGCTGTTATCATTTTGTGTAATACTGAATGATTATGATATATATAACAAAAAGCTCATGCATTGTGCGTGAGAGCCTTCACCAAAACTTATCCATTGACAACTCTGCAAAGGTTGTCTTCTGGTGAATTAATAATAAAAATATAAGAGTATTAATTAATCTCCAAATTAATTAATTTATTTAAAATTTTAATTGTGTCTGTTTTAGTATATAAATATAATTTGCATTATTTGGTAAAACATTTGTATAATTATTACAGTAAGATTTCAAATGCGAAAAATGTCATTTCTTTGAATTTTATGAAATCTACAATCCAAATATTTATAATATAACATTTAAATGGAAAACAAAAATCAATTTCAAATGGAAATTAATTGAAATTTATTTTTGTAATTAGTAAGATTGTAATTAATATTATTATTATTATCACTCATGACTTTTTTAAATTTTTTTCCAGAAAAGACAAATTTAGTCCAACGTCTATTACACAGTCACACACAAATTTGCTCATATATAAATAACACCTCAGCACCCAAATCCACCTGCACCTACATAAAATATTTCTTAACACCAAAAAAAAAAAAAAAAGATGAGCTCCGCCGCAAAAGAAGTAATGAGAAAGGTAATTAAACATTTTTTTATAAGTTCAATAATCATAATTTTATTTAATTTCCTATTGTTTTTTCATGTGAAGTTCTTTTATACATTTTTGTGTGATTTGTTTTGGTTGATTTGGATACATTTTGTTATGTATGTATGTTCAATCTTAATTGGTGAAACAAAAATGTTAATGTATATATATATGTAGTTGATGCTTTTAATTTCGATTGCATTTGTGAAGAAAATAAACATACATCTATCGAATTAATCAGACTGAACATAGCTAGTTAATTAGATCAGAGAGTCGAGACTCAAAGTATAGATAATTACTATATGTATCCTTGTTTGGAGTCAAATTTGTGAATCGTGACGATATCAAACATGTGATCTATCTATATATATCTTGTTATCTTCGATACGTGCTGAAATCGCGCGTGTTCACATTACTAATTCATCACCAATTAAGTTAATTATATGTCACATAATCTTAATTTTGAGGAAGTATATGTGAAATCCAAAATTATGTGATCGATTGATTCGACTCGTGGTAGAAGCTTATACGCAGGGAGGGCTTATAATTACAATGTTTTATAATATATGATGACTAGATTTAGGGTTATTAGTTTGTGATTGGCTGTGGTTTAATTTAATTCTTTGTGTAGATCAATCGTATTCTCCAGACTCGATGCATCCCGGATTCACAGGTACATGCCGAAGAATGAACAGAACAGGTATTGCATCAACTGCGACAAGTCGCTCTGTAAGTACTGCATCAAGAGCGGCGATCACAAGGGCCACATGATCCTCACTATCTACCGCCATGTCTACCAAGATGTCATCCCTCTTGACGAGATGGAAATGACTACTCTCGACTGCAGCAAGATTCAGGTATTAATTAATTACTATATATAGCTAGATATCGTGTTGTCGTTTTCGTGTGTATTCGTATCATAAATAAATTAATGTGTAAATGCTGCAGCCATACAAATGCAACAAGAAATGGATTGTGTCTATGACCCCTCTCCCGCATATGGGGTCGGGTGCCCTCATCGAGGGCGATGGGGCTTGCGTCGTGTGCAAGAGAAAGCTTACTCACAAGAGCTTTCGCTTTTGCTCCATTAAATGCAAGGTATATACATAAACCTAGTTCGCATTTTTCGTGCTTTTGCATTTATTTATTTTTGACCTAATTATTAATAACACAAATATATATATATATATATATATATATATATATATATATATATATATATATATATATATATATATATATATATATATATATATATATATATATGTGTGCATATCCGGCGTGCAGGTTCATACTATTTATGGACCGAATATGATCCAGGCTGAGCCGAGCGGCGTGGGGACCTTACGACAGAGAGATGCATCTGATGATGATGATGATGAGAAACCAGCTGATGTGAACCAATATACTTACCGAATGCGGAGCAGGAAAGGAATACCGATTAGGGCACCTCTTAAATGATGCGACGTGAAATTAAGATGCTGCTAATTTAATCGATGGATCAATTCTTAATCTTATCGGCTTCTATCACTTATTAATGTTGGAACTCGTTGCAAACATTTATGATGCGTGTTGTTTTAATTCTCTGTTTTGTGAAATTTGTTGCCCCTTCCATTTTGAATGGTGGTGGTACTGTGTTTGTGTTGTTGTTTTAAGACATTATGTTTTGGATAATGTGTGTTGGTTTTTGGATTTTATATTTCATTCTTTTTTAGGGTTAATGTCGAGCCACACATACGTTCTTCCACCCATTCTACGGGTGCATCCTTGATGAACACTGTAAACACTAAATTTGTACTGTGCGCTTGGTTTATGAGTTTGCCTTATTTTATGAGTTTGCGCATGCTTTTTATTCACTACCTTATTTTATTAGTTTGCGCATGCTTAATATAAGCATGCGTGAGTACTCAATCCTTTATCAATCAATAAACAATGTTTATTTTTATTTTCTCTGGTTCATATTATTTTATCTTATCACAAAAATCAACATGGTATCAGAGCTAAAACTTCCGCAATCCAAAAAAAAAAAGAAGAGAGACGTGAGACGTGAGACGTGAGACTTGCGCCGTAAAAGACTCCAAATTTGTACTGTGCGCTTGGTTTATGAGTTTGCCTTATTTTATGAGTTTGCGCATGCTTTTATTCATTACCTTATTTTGTTAGTCTGCGCATGCTTATATAAAGCATGCGTGAGTACTCAATCCTTTATCAATCAATAAACACCAAATTTGTGAGTACTCAATCCTTTATCAATCAATAAACACTAAATTTGTACTGTGCGCTTGGTTTATGAGTTTGCCTTATTTTATGAGTTTGCGCATGCTTTTATTCATTACTTTATTTTATGAGTTATTTTATGAGTTTGCGCATGCTTTTATTCATTACCTTATTTTATGAGTTTGCGCATGCTTATATAAAGCATGCGTGAGTACTCAATCCTTTATCAATCAATAAACAACGTTTATTTTTATTTTCTCTCGTTCATATTATTTTATCTTATCACAAAAATCAACATGGTATCAGAGCTAAAGCTTCCGTAATAAAAAAAAAAAAAAGAGAGAGACGTGAGACGTGAGACTTGCGCTGTAAAAGACTCCAAATTTGTGTTTGCCTTATTTTATGAGTTTGCACATGCTTTTATTCATTACCTTATTTTATGAGTTTGCGCATGCTTATATAAAGCATGCGTGAGTACTCAATCCTTTATCAATCAATAAACACCAAATTTGTACTGTGAGTACTCAATCCTTTATCAATCAATAAACACCAAATTTGTACTGTGCGCTTGGTTTATGAGTTTGCCTTATTTTATGAGTTTACGCATGCTTTTATTCATTACCTTATTTTATGAGTTTGCGCATGCTTAAATAAAGCATGCGTGAGTACTCAATCCTTTATCAATCAATAAACAACGTTTATTTTTATTTTCTCTCGTTCATATTATTTTATCTTATCACAAAAATCAACATGGTATCAGAGCTAAAGCTTCCGCAATCCAAAAAAAAACAAAAAAAAGAGAGACGTGAGACTTGCGCTGTAAAAGACTCGCGCTGTAAAAGAAAGGCTCCGCTCGCCGCCGGGAAGGAGACGTGGGTCGAAATTTATTCATGTTACTTTTTTCGTACGCACCGAGGTTTTATTTGTAGTTTTGAGAAATGGAGTAAGTAATTGGTATTGTTTATTGGTTGCGTTCATGATTGCTTGCTTGAGGACAAGCAAGAAGCTAAGTGAGGGGGAGTTGATTTATATGTTTTTGTGCCGTTTTTCTTAGATTCATTGTGTGTGAGTCGAGTTGTTTTGAGTCATTTGTAGTGTCATTCTCATGGTTTGTGGTATGTTTGATGTTTTATTGAGTGTGTAGGTTTGTGTGCATGCATGGGCGAAAAAGATCGAAAAAACGATCACGGTCGAGCTAAAACGAAATGACGAGCCAAACCGGAAAAGTGCAGTAACTTCACGTCCAAATCTGCTACCGCTCACTGGGAATTATAGATAGTAATTTACATGTACGCGAAGCTCTTGAAGTCTAGATTTCGGAGAACTTTGAATCAAGGCAATCGGAGTTCGGACGAAGATGTTATGACGAAAGTCGAGAAGCTGCACACGAAAGGACCCCAACAGGACCAGGCGCCCGCCTGCTGGCCAGGCGCCCGCTTTCCCCCTATCTACTGAGAAACCCTAGGATTGCCATGAGGATCACCTCGAGGATCACCCCAGGCGCCCGCCTGAACCCCCAGGCGCCCGCTCGACGGGTTTCCAGCAGTTGACTCACCGTTTGACCCTCATTTTCATGTACTATGTGTAGGGTTTTGGTCCTAATTTCATATATACTTCTCTACGCACGTTTTTGGAGACTCCTTCCCTAGGTTTTAAAAAATCGTTCTTGCTTTCAATTGGTAGCTTTTGGATCTCGATTACTCTACAATATTGGTGATTCTTATTAGTAAGATTAATCATTTCTTTTAATTGTTTTTGTCTCTTCTACTTTTTTATTATTGTTTTCTCTTGTTTATTTGATACTTTTTTATTATTGTTTTCTCTTGTTTATTTGATTGCCAAAATGCGTTCTCTTTTACTTGCTTGTTTCTCTTTGCTTACATTCATGAGTAACTAAACTTAACACTAGGGTTAGGGGATTCAAGCATGAATTAGGGTTAGAGATTTACGATCGCGTTCAAGGTGTTCGATTAAATGCCTACTTGATTTTTAATGATTGTATGAGGCTTATGAGCAATTACATGACCTAGAATAATCGAACTCACTAATATCAACCGGAGACGGGCATTTTAGTATAAATTGTTTCTCGCAAATCGACGTTCCGAAATTTATGCTTGATGAACTCTGATACCGGTAAATTATGAGAAATGAGGAGTAACACGAGAACACACTCAAATGATATTTCTTTCTCTAAGGAATCCACCAAAGAGATCGAAATGACTCGCCACCTTATGGAATCCACCAAAAGGATAAGAGAAAAAAAAAACAAGTCGAAAGACTTCAAAGATGATTATTATTCAATATGTGATACCCTCACATTAGGATCGGTTGATCTTTATATCCTAGCCAAGACACTTCATGCATTAACATGCATTTATTACATCAATTATTTAGACTCTTAACTTAGACACATACTGATATTAAAAACAAGAATTGAAAAGATATGAAAATAAGTAAACTAAGCACTTTTGCACTTCCTCCATGAATCTGCCCGAAACTGCCACACTTCACCATTAATGCTATAACTTTTCGTAGACAACTCCAAATGACCTCTCGTCTGTTCCAAAATATTCTAGACTGTTTGGGCTTCGAAACCATATGTCGCATGCATTTTTAGTCCCTTCGAAACAAAGCAGTTTTTTAATTGAAATGGGCCATCTGCTGGACTGGGCATTGCACAAAATGACCCTTTTATTTGGTGGACCTTTTTTATTTGTATCATTCGCTTCCACTGCGTTTAAACTCGACCTCGAGTTTCTGTTGTCTTCATCCTCACTACTACCATCTTCATCATCATGGTAAGGAGATAAATCAGCTACATTAAAAGTTGCCGAAACACCATAGTCTCCGGGAAGTTCAATTTTGTAGGCATTCTCTCCTATGCGTTGAAGAACTTTAAATGGACCATCAGCTCGTGGACTAAGTTTTCCATGTTTTCCCTTGGGAAATCTTTCCTTACGCAAGTGAATCCAAACCATATCTCCTTCTTTGAATGCGGCAGCCTTGCGATGTTTATCCGCATTTTTTTTGTACCTTTCATTTGGCTTGACAATTCGATCTTGAATTTCTTGATGCATCTTTTTTATGAACTTGGCTCTGTCTTCAGCATCTTTGCTATATGAGTGAGTAGTTGCAATAGGAACTAAATCCAAAGGGCTTCTCGGATTATCACCATAAACAACCTCGAAAGGATTGGTTTTCGTAGTTTGATTACGAGAGCGATTGTAAGCAAACTCCGCCTGTGCAAGTGTGAGATCCCATTGCCGAATGTTAGAACGTACCAGACTCCTCAAGAGATTCCCCAAGCTTCTATTGACAACTTCTGTTTGTCCATCCGTTTGAGGATGATGAGAGGTGCTAAATTGCAAAGTTGTTCCCATCTTTCGCCAAAGTGTGCGCCAAAAATGACTCATGAACTTTGGATCCCGATCAGAAGTCATGGTTTTAGGAACGCCGTGAAGCTTCACAATTTCTCGAAAATAAAGATCAGCTACATTTGAAGCATCCATTGTTTTGTTACATGGCACAAAATGAGCCATTTTGGAGAACCGATCAACCACAACCATAATTGAATCTTTATTTCTTTGAGTTCTCGGCAACCCAACCACAAAATCTAAGCTCACGTCATCCCATGGAGCTAACGGGGCTGGTAAAGGAGTGTATAAACCCGTATTTTGTCCACGAGTTTTTGCCAAATGACAAATTCGACAACGCTCCACGAACCTCGCCACATCTCTATCCATCCTTGGCCAAAAGAATTTTTTTTTGATGAGAGCTAAAGTTTTATCTCTTCCAAAATGTCCAGCAAGTCCTCCACCATGGGCTTCCTTGATGATAGATACTCTAAGAGACCCTTCAGGGATGCACAATTGATTATCTTTAAAAAGAAAACCACCTTGTATCAAAAAATGATTTGAAGGCCCCTTTGAACATTCTTCCCATATTTTCTGAAAATGAGGATCATGTTCATATTGCTCTTTAAGATTGTCAAATCCCAAAACTTCTACTTCCAATGTCGAGAGTAGAGAATGTCGTCGACTCAAAGCATCCGCCACTTGATTTTGCTTTCCAGATTTATGCTTGATGTTGAATGTAAAAGATTGAAGAAACTCAACCCATTTAGCATGCCTGCTATTGAGCTCATGCTGACCATTGATATATTTTAACGCCTCGTGGTCGGAGAATAGAATAAACTCCTTGCATATAAGATAGTGACTCCAATGATCCAAAACTCTGATAATTGCATAGAACTCCTTGTCATACGTAGAATAATTCCTTCGACTTCCATTCAACTTCTCACTAAAGAAAGCGATAGGTTTACCTTCTTGGCTAAGCACTGCCCCAATACCCACATTAGAAGCATCACAATCCACTTCAAATAATTTTTCAAAATCTGGAAGAGCAAGAATAGGTGTTGCTGTAATTTTTTCCTTGATGACTTCAAAACTTTTTTGTGCTTCTTTCGTCCATTGAAATTTTCCTCCTTTCAAACACTCTGTTATGGGAGCTACAAGAGTGCTAAAATTTTTCATGAACTGTCGATAAAATGAAGCAAGACCATGAAAACTTCGAACATCCCGAATGGTTGTAGGGACTGGCCAATTTACAATTGCTTCCACTTTGTTCGGATCCACTTTCATGCCCTCGTCGGATATGATGAAGCCTAGGAAAACAAGGCTCTTGGAGAAAAATTCACACTTCTTCAAATTGGCATACAATTTTTCATTCTTTAAAGTGCTCAAAACATTCTCAAGATGCTCCAAGTGTTCTTCTTCACTCTTGCTAAAAATTAGAATATCGTCGAAATAAACGACGACATACTTTCCGATATAAGGTTTGAAAACTTGATTCATCAACCTCATAAAAGTGCTGGGAGCATTAGAAAGACCAAAAGGCATTACCATCCATTCGTAAAGTCCGTCTCTTGTTTTGAAGGCCGATTTCCATTCGTCACCGGGCCTCATGCGGATTTGATGATAGCCACTTCGGAGATCAATTTTTGAAAAAATTGACGCACCATGTAGTTGATCGAGAAGGCCTTCCAAACGGGGAATCGGAAAGCGGTATTTGATTGTAATTTTATTCACCGCCCTACTATCGATACACATGCGCCAAGAATTGTCTTTTTTCGGAACGAGAAGAGCAAGGACTGCACATGGACTCATACTTTCTCTCACCAAGCCTTTTTCCACAAGTTCTTGTACTTGCCTTTGCAACTCTTCATGCTCTTTCGGATTCATTCGATAGGCAGCCTTGTTTGGAATGGACGCACCCGGAATAAAATCAATACAATGTTGAATGTCTCTCATCGGAGGAAGTCCCGGAGGAATATCGTCGGGGACTACGTCTTTAAACTTTTCAAGAAGAGGAATCATTATGGATGGGAATTCCATATTTGTTATATTTTCTTCCATGACTAGAAGAACATAAGCTTCGTTAGAGTCTTCCACAGATGCATCAAATTGAGATTTAGAGAGTAAAATATTTCCCTCGCCTTTTGTCGGTTTAGAAATACTCTCGAGTTTGGAAGGACCCAACACAATTTTTACTCCATCCTTCTGAAAAGAATAAGTATTCTTATATCCATCATGCATCACCTTTCAATCATATAACCACGGCCTCCCAAGAAGTATATGACAAGCATCCATAGGTAGAATATCACACCATATGTTGTCTTGATAATTCTTGCCGATCGAAAAATTTACCAAGCATCTTTTTTCAACCCTCAATTTATTTCCTTTCGAAAGCCAAGAGAGTTTATAAGGTTGTGGATGATTCTCTGTCTTGAGTTTGAGTTTCTCCACCATTTCATTTGACACCATATTTTCGCAACTACCGCCATCAATAATGATGTTGCATACCTTCCCATTGGAAGTACATCTCGTATGGAAAATATTGTGTCGAAGCCAATCATCTTCTTCTTGGATAGTACTTAAGCACTTTCTTGCCACAAGAATTTCATCACGATCAGCATATGTGACCTCTTCTTCATCTTCATATTCGTCATATTTTGGCTCCCTCTCTTCTTTGGGTTCATCTTCTTCGACAAGTGAAATAATTCTTCTATTCGGACAATCGGAAGCGATATGACCGAATCCCTGACATTTAAAGCATTTGCGAGAATTTGAAAAATTAGTATTACTTGATTTTGGTTCTTCGTCTTTTTTGAAAATCGGCTTTGATGGACTTGGTTTTGTTGGTGGAGGCTTTGGAAAAGAACTATTGCTTCTGTTGGGAAAGACATCTTTGTTCCACGATCGATTATTTTTCGGAGCTTCATTGATTTGTCTCTCCACCTTTATTGCAAGCTTAACCACATCATTATAATTCCAATATTGTTGAAGTTGGTCAACATTAGAAATTTCAGGCCGTAATGCTCCAAGATAGCGAGCTATGGTTTGTTCCCCCGGCTCTTCAACTTCACATCGCATCATAAGACGCTCGAATTCCACCGTGAATTCTTCCACATTTTTTTCTTTTTGCCTGAAGTTGTGAAAACTAAGGAAATTATCTTGTCGATAATTATCGGGCAAGAACTTTCTCTTGAGATTTTTCTTCATTTTTTCCCATGTCAAAATTCGACTTTTCCCATCTCGAGCACGTTGCTTCCGAAGATTCTCCCACCAAAGTGAAGCATACTTCGTCAATTTGATGGCGACTAACTTCACCATGCGATCTTCAGGAACTTCATGATATTCAAAAATTCTTTCAACGGTATGCAACCAATCAACGAACTCTTCCGGTTGCATTCTTCCTTCAAATTCTGGGATATCAACTCTTGCATGAAAATTTTGTTGAAATCCACGATTTTGGTTAGCATTAACCCTCCTTTGAGACCCAACGTTTGAATCATTTTCATGATGAAAAGGATTGTCGTCCTCGTCATCATTTTGTTCACCTTCTGGACCATGCCTTCCTTCACGTTCCAAAGGGATGTGTTGTTCAAGACGCTGCTCGAGTTGTTGCACTTGTCTCCTCAATTCGTCCATCTCGATATCTCGTAGATCTCGCTCGTTTCTAGGATTTCCAGCGGGATTATTCCGTCGACGAGGAGGCATCAGGACTGGGCTCTGATACCACTTTGATACCGGTAAATTATGAGAAATGAGGAGTAACACGAGAACACACTCAAATGATATTTCTTTCTCTAAGGAATCCACCAAAGAGATCGAAATGACTCGCCACCTTATGGAATCCACCAAAAGGATAAGAGAAAAAAAAAACAAGTCGAAAGACTTCAAAGATGATTATTATTCAATATGTGATACCCTCACATTAGGATCGGTTGATCTTTATATCCTAGCCAGGACACTTCATGCATTAACATGCATTTATTACATCAATTATTTAGACTCTTAACTTAGACACATACTGATATTAAAAACAAGAATTGAAAAGACATGAAAATAAGTAACTAAGCACTTTTGCACTTCCTCCATGAATCTGCCCGAAACTGCCACACTTCACCATTAATGCTATAACTTTTCGTAGACAACTTCAAATGACCTCTCGTCTGTTCCAAAATATTCTAGACTGTTTGGGCTTCGAAACCATATGTCGCATGCATTTTTAGTCCCTTCGAAACAAAGAAGTTTTTAATTGAAGATGGGCCATCTGCTGGACTGGGCATTGCACAAAATGACCCTTTTATTTGGTGGACCTTTTTTATTTGTATCAAACTCGAAGCTCTAGTTTTTCTCAGTATTCATTACATCTCATTAATTGCTATTTGATTATTTTTACTTTTTATTTATTAGTTAATTTTAGTTTAAAAACAAAACAAACCTCAATCATGCATTATGTTATACACTTCTTCCTCTTTTCTTTGTTGCAAACATAAAAACATTTTTACGGGCCGATAGTAATGTTCCTCGTGAGATCGACTCGGGCGAATTGCTTTGGCAATAAGTTCAGTTATTTTTATTTGATTTTTGACGCACTACAACGTCTTATCACCGTACATATCAGCTCTGTACATCTTTCTTCTCGAGCCGTTTTTGACGTTAAGGTCGAGCCACACATACGTTCTTCCACCCATTCTACGGGTGCATCCTTGATGAACACTCGTAAACACCAAATTCGTACTTTGCGCTTGTTTTATGAGTTTGCCTTATTTTATGAGTTTGCGCATGCTTTTATTCATTACTTTATTTTATGAGTCTGCGCATGCTTATATAAAGCATGCGTGAGTACTCAGTCATTTATCAATCAATAAACAACTTTTATTTTTATTGTCTCTCGTTCATATTATTTTATCTTATCACAAAAATCAACATGGTGTCAGAGCTAAAGCTTCCGCAATCCAAAAAAAAAAAAAGACATGAGACTTGCGCTGTAAAAGACTGCGCTGTAAAAGAAAGGCTCTGCTCGCCGCCGGGAAGGAGAAAGCCGCTGTTGCCGCCCCACCATTGCCGTCGAGAAGGAGACCAGACCAGACCACTGCCGGATCTGACATCACTTTCTCCCGCTTTTCGCCTAGCACTGTTGAAGGTCCCCACAACGGAAAATTTTAATTTGAACCCAAAGAGAGATAATACTCCATGGGTAGCATATGAAGTCCGGGACGAAAAACGCGACGACCAAAACCGATAGTAACTACGGAGGTGCGCGACGATCGAAATTGCGATGACCAAGTGGTGCGCGGCGATCGAATCTGCGACGACCAAAACCGATAAATACTACGGAGGCGCGCGAAGATCTCGAAAATTATTTTGTTTCATTATTATTATTATTATTATTATTAATATTATTATTATTAATTTTTATTATTTTTTCGGGGCTGGAAGGTTTTCGATAGTGACGTGGAAAGTGGGCGGGCTGATGGTTCAATGAATTAATCAATTGTTTTCATCATCTTCTTAGCAAGATAGAATAATTCGTATTCTCATCTTGAAGGAGGTTATTGAAGTATATTGGTAGAAATAAATCACGCGCATAGAAGGAGTCTTATGCGCACAAGGAATATTACATACGCGCATGGGACTCCTTCCATAATTCCTTGTGCGCATAGGACTCCTTCCATCAGCGTATGTCGTATTCCTTGTGTGCATAAGACTCCTTCCATGCGCGTGATGTATTTCTACCAACATAATTCAATATCGGGAGCCTCATCGAGGGCGATGGGGCTTGCGCCGTGTGCAAGAGAAAGCTTACTCACGGTAGCTTTCGCTTTTGCTCAATTAAATGCAAGGTATATAAATAAACCTAGTTCGTATTTTTCGTGCTTTCGTATTTATTTATTTTTGACCTAATTATTAATAACATATATATATAGTAAAACCTCTATAAATTAATACTCGATAAATTAATAACCTCTCTAATATAATAAAAACGTCCGGTCCCGACTCGGGCCTTTGAAAAAAATGATCCAATTCGATAAGATAATATAATAATAATTTTTTTGAAAAAACCTTTATAAGTATTAGGTCCCATAAAAAAAAAACTCTAAATTAATAATTCGTAAATATTAAAATTATAAATATTATGGTAATTTGACTAACTTTCAAACGATATTTTTAATCAACCCACTCTTGTAAATCTTTTTGAGTGCATGTGGGATGATCTCGACCTTTTGTATTTACATAATGCTTTGCGCATTTGATCATTCATGAATGATTTTGTGATACCTTTTAAATGATGAGAAGACATAATTTGAAATTATGAATTAGTTTATTTTCATATTGAAATATATATAGAAAATATTTCATTTAATAAATATATAATTCAATTAATATAATAGTTAAGATTATACATTGAATTTATGTTATACATGAATATATTAAGTAGTTACATTGAATCGGTTGATACATGAATTTTAATAATTTATTTTAAATACATTGTAATTAAATTTACAGAATTTTAAACATCTCTCTTTTAATTAATAAAATATAAATTTATCGATATATTAATACCTCTTTAAATTGATAAAATTTCTCGGTCCCGATGGTATTAATTTATAGAGGTTTTAATATATAAATATATATATATGTGCATATCCGACGTGCAGGTTCATACTATTTATGGAGCGAATCTGATCCAGGCTGAGCCGAGCGGCGTGGGGACCTCACGACAGAGGGATGAATCTGATGATGATGATGATGTGAACCAATATACTTACCGCATGCGGAGCAGGAAAGGAATACCGATTAGGGCACCTCTTAAATGATACGACGTGAAATTAGGTTGCTGCTGATTTCATCGATGGATTGATTCTGATCTTATCGATTTTTATGGCGTGCGGCGATCTAATCTGCGACGACCAAAACCAATAGATACTACGGAGGCGCGCGAAGATCTCGAAGATTATTTTGTTTCATTATCATTATTATTATTATTATTATTATTATTATTATTATTATTATTATTATTATTATTATTATTATTATTATTATTATTATTATTATTATTATTATTATTATTATTATTATTATTATTATTATTTTCGGGGCTGGAAGGTTTTCGACAGTGACGTGGAAAGTCGACGGGCTGATGTTTCAAGGAATTAATCGATTATTTTCATCCTCTTCTTAGCAAGATGGAATACGAATTTCGTATTCTCATTTTGAGGGAGGGTGTTGAAGTATATTGGTAGAAATACATCACGGGCATGGAAGGAGTCCTATGCGCACAAGGAATACGGCATACGCTGATGGAATGAGTCTTATGCGCACAAGGAATACGACATACGCGCATGAAAGGAGTCCTATGCGCACAAGGAATACGACATACAAGTTTAGTTTTATTTGTTCATATTATTTTTCCTTTATCATAAAATTCAACAATTTCTGTACACCAAAAAAAAAAGGAGGATGTGCGCATGCGACTCCTTCCATGCGCGTATGTCGTATTCCTTGTGCGCATATGACTTTTTTCATGCGCGTGATTTATTTCTACCAATATACTTCAATATCGGGTGCCCTCATCGAGGGCGATGGGGCTTGCGTTGTGTGGAAGAGAAAGCTTACTCATGGTTGCTTTCGCTTTTTCTCAATTAAATGCAAGGTATATACATAAACCTAGTTCGTATTTTTCGTGCTTTCTTATTTATTTATTTTGACCTAATTATTAATAACCTATATATATATATATATATATATATATGTGCATATCCGGCGTGCAAGTTCATACTAATTATGGAGCGAATCTGATCCAGGCTGAGCCGAGTGGCGTGGGGGACCTCACGACAGAGAGATGCATCTGATGATGATGATGATGATGATGATGATGATGATGATGATGTGAACCAATATTCTTACCGCATGCGGAGCAGGAAAGGAATACCGATCAGGGCACCTCTTAAATGATATGACGTGAAATTAGGTTGCTGCTGATTTCATCGATGGATTGATTCTGATCTTATCGGTTTTTATTGCTTATTAATGTTGGAACTTGTTGTAAACATTTATGTTGTGTGTTGTTTTAATTCTCGTTGTTTTGTGAACTTAGTTGCGGCTAGCTATTGCTAGCTAGCTGCCCCTTTTATTTTGAATGGTGTGGTGTGTTTGTGTTGTTGTTTTAAGACATATATGTTTTGGATAATGTGTGTTGGTTTTTGGATTTTATATTTCCTTCTTCTTTTAGGGTTTTCTTTGATATTTTGATATATATGACGGGAGAATTTTTTTCTTGGTCCCATAAAGTTGGGTCATTTTCGATTTAGTCCCATGTAGTTACACATTTTCAATTTAGTCCCATATAGCTCGAAATTGTGTCCGATTTAGTCCTTTTTGGCCGGAATCTTCAATTTTGACCGGTCAACTGATGACGTGGCAGGCGGAGATACGATCGCCGATTTGCTTGGACACGCGTCGTCTCCTCATTCGCTCCTGCAAACCATTTTCAGAAAAAAAAAAAAGAAAAAAGCCACGTCAGCAAAGCTTAATTAAAAAAAAAAAAATGAAAAATGGATTTTAAAAGGGTGAAACGGGTTCAGCAGGTGAAGATTTCTCACTTCACTTATTACTGCCCGTAAAAACTAAAAACCCTAATTCCCAAATCAGAAGAACCCTAATTCCCCAAACCCAATTTCTGAAGTAAATTCGTCCATATTGAAGGAAAATGGTGCGTGTTCGAAGGAAAAAGAAGGGTGCTCACATGTCGGGGCCGCCGAACTACGGTAGGTTTGAATTGATTTTGTCATCTAAAATTCTACTGAAAATGTTCTTCTTCCTCTGCTAATTTTTTTTTTTTTTTTTTTTTTTGCTATAGCTTCCGACACTAGACATCTCACTGTGGTCCTTCATTTGGGGGGTACTTTTAAGATTGATGCGCCAAAACCTGAATATGAAGGGGGTCAAATTCTTCTACTTGACTGGTGTAATGTTGATGAGCTAAGTCTTTCTACTTTTGATCCTTACTGTGTAGAATCTGGAGTTAAAGGAGATAAAAGATTTTATTTGCAAATGAGAGATATGTCTTATAAGTTGTTGATAGATGATTCTGACATTAGGCAGTGGGCTATTGATCTATTAATTGCTAGAGAGATGCATGTCTTTGTGGAGGAGTTACTGGTGTTAGATGATTCTGAGGATTCTGATTTTGAAGTGACTTCTGATGATGATAGACTCTTAATTGAGGAAGCTGCTATTGATGATAAAATCTTTGATGTTGAAGTTGAATGCTTGGAGGGTGAATTTGATGTGATAGATCCAAATAATATTTGTGGTGATGATGAAGTGGACCCTAAAACAATGGAGGGTACTAGCAACACTGTTGTGGGTGGGGATACTAGCCACAAAGCTAATGTGGAGGCAGAGCATGATGGGGAGGCAGAGCATGATGGAGATTCAGATTTATCAGCTTTTGAGGGTTCTGATTTCTGTATTGAATCTGATTCTAGTGGTGATGAAGATGATAAAATCTTTGAGGTAGAAGTTGAGAACAATGTTGAGGATTGGGCTGCTGTGGACCCTGCTAATATAATTGACTCTGACAAAGACAAAAATGAGAAAGAAGACAGTGACAATGATGATGAGGAAGGCAGTGACAGTGAACAAGATGCTGTGGACTCAGAAAAAATGTTTGATGAGGCCAGAATTTCTGATGAAGATGATGCTCCTGAGCAATATCCAAGTTTCAATACTCAAGAGAGATTCAAGCCAGAGTTTGTAATAACTCAAACTTTTGAAAGCAAGCAGCTCTTCAAGTTTTCTGCTCAATCACATGCAATCAACCAGAGAAGGAATATCAAATTTATCAAGAATGATGGCAGAAGGGTTTATGTGAGGTGTGCTTCCACAGATTGCAAATGGATGATTAATGCATTGAAGATGAGCAATGATAATTCTTGGCAGATTAGGAAGTTGATGGATAAGCACACATGTGCACCTTCTCACAAGGTGAAAGCTATGACTTCTACTTGGTTAAGTGAGAGGTTTATTCAAAGGTTTCAAAGTGATGGGGGAAGGTCTGTTAAAGGGTTTAGAGTGGATGCTATGCATGATACCAGGTGTGAAGTCTCCAAAGCACAGGCCTATAAAGCAAAAACTAAAGCTATGACTAAGATTGAAGGAGATCCAGATGCACAATATGCTAAACTCTGGTCATATGCTGAGGAGCTCAGAAAAACAAACCCTGGCTCTACTGTTCTTGTTGGCACTGAGGAGAACAATGGGGTGACTTTATTTACCTCATTTTATGTATGTTTCCATGCTTTGAAAACAGGGTTTAAGACTGGCTGCAGGAAAATTCTTGGAATAGATGGATGTTGGCTAAAAGGAAAACATGGTGGGATGTTGCTTACTGCAGTTGGTGTTGATGGAAATAACAATCCATTTCCAGTGGCATTTGCAGTTGTGGAGAGGGAGAATCAGGAGGCCTGGGAATGGTTTTTGTCAATCCTGAAGACAGATTTGGAGCTCAATTCACAAGATTACACATTTATGTCTGATAAGCAAAAGGGACTGATTCAAGCTATGGAAGTTGTCTTCCCAGGGATTGATCACAGGTTTTGTGTTAGACACTTACACAACAACCTCAAGGTGGCAGGGTTTAGAGGTGAGACTATTAGGAATATCTTCAATAGGATCTGTTGTAGCACCACAGAGGGATCTTTTAATGAAGCTATGGATGAGATGAAAAAAGAGAGTCAGGGAGCTTGGGAGTGGCTGATGAACAAACCTCCACATCAGTGGTCCAAAGCCTACTTCAGTGATAAGGCTAAATGTGATATGCTACTCAACAATGTGTGTGAATCCTTTAACTCAAATATCCTGGAGGCCAGAGACAAATCCATAATCACTATGATAGAATGGATCAGAGAAAGTTTGCTAGTTAGGCTGCAAAAAAATAGGGATAGAGCTGCAGCAAAGTGGAAAGGGGAGTTGTGCCCAAGGATTCAAAAAAGACTGAGTAAGAACATTGAGAAGATTGTGGATTGCATTGCCTTGAAGGCAGATGAGTGGAATTACCAAATTACTTGTTTTGATGCTGGACAGTATGTTGTGGACTTGAAGAAAGAGATATGTTCTTGTAGATCTTGGCAGCTCACTGGCATTCCCTGCATTCATGGATGTTGTGCTCTAATCAGGCAGAACTTGGAGCCACTGGATTATGTTTCTAAGTGGTATTCTGTGGAGACCTACAAAAAAACTTATGAACTACCAATTCTTGGTGTTAATTATGATGTGCTGTGGGGAGAGTCCATGTACATTCCTCCACTACCACCAAATTTTGGTAAAAGAGCACCAAGAGGCAGAAAACCAAAGAAAAGAAGACTTGAGCCTTTTGAATTGAAAGATAAGAGGGGAAAAGGGAAGTTGCTAAAGATGCGCAGACAAGCTCCCTCATACAAGTGCAGAACATGTGGCAAAGAAGGTCATAACAGTATTTCATGTGGGAAGAAGGCAAAAGAGACTCCAGTTGAAACTGATAGTGCTCCTGGAAATGAAGGACTCAGTCAACCTACTACTTCCACTGCAGAACATCATGTTAGTCTTCTACTTTTTTTTGTGTGATTACTGAACTCACTGATTTTAATTATTTGAATTTTTTTACTACAGATTGCACCACCAAGGAAAAGAACAATTGCAGAAAGTGAAGTGATGCAGGAGAGTCAAATCACTACTGATGTTGGCACACAACAAAGTCAGATCACAACTGCACCTGAGAGAGTCCCTGGCCCAACTATGCATGAACAACTGATGATGGGGAAGGGCAGAGGAAAGGGAAGAAGCATTGGAAGGGGAAGAGGAAGGAGGGGCAGGGGCAACTCTTGATTGTTCTTTCTTTTGCATTAAAATATGTATGCCAGTGGCATCTTTTGTAACTGATCTTGGATTAAGTAGTAATTGCAGCCCTTTTGTTTAAGTGACAATGTTAAGTAGTGCTTTGAACCTTTTTGTGACATTGTGATTATATTTCAATGATGTTTCACTCAGTGATGTTAGCCTTTTATGTTTTGGCTTTTGTACATGATTCATGTTTATGTTCTAAGAATTTACCATATGAAAAAACACACTGTTGAATTGAAAGAGAAAGTTTATTATAAACTCATTCACTAGCATACAGGGCCAAATCCATACACTCATTCACTCATTCATACACTACATAAACTGAGCCAAATCAGAAGAAAAAATACACAATCAAATGACCAATTCCAGCAAACATGATGATTGTGTATACCCTACGAACCAAATTCCTATTTTTCTCCAGCATACACTGATTTTTCTCTTCCAATTTCTTCAACTCAAGCTTCAAAAACGCATTTTCAGCAGCAAGCTCATCATTCTCATTGCTTTCAACCTTGATATTACTTTCCTGTTCATTCAATCGTCTCAACAAGCACGGAATAATTTGTTTGGCTCTCTCACACATAGGAGGATCAATCCACCTAAAAAAATTACAATGCCCAACATTCTGCAAAAAATAACAGTTCATTATTAGAAATTGAGAAAAAAAACAAAAAAAAAAAAGCAGTTTGCAAACCGGGTAATTCCCGCAACCAAGAAATCGTCGCCCTGGATTTTCATTCTTCCATGAGGTTGCAGTCATAGCTATCTTCGAGCAATAACAGAACTTTGAATTATGTCTTCCACTTGACTGAGACATTGGGGAGAGAAATAGAGAAATCGATACTTTGATGTTTGGTGAGAATAGAGATCGAAGACGGGATTTTTTGTTGATTCAATTCGATATAGTATTAGGAATTTTGATAATTAGGGAGAGATTTGGGAGATTAGGGAATTAGGGTTCATATTGAAATTGGGGAGAAATAGAATTAGGGTTCACCGGTTGGAACCCGTTTCCCACTTTTATAATTCGATTTTTTATTTTCTTTTTTAATTTATTAATTAGTTTTTTGATTACGTGGCTTTTTCTTTTTTCTTTTTCTGAAAATGGTTTACAGGAGCAATGAGGAGACGACGCGTGTCCAAGCAGATCGGCGATGGTATCTCCGCCTGCCACGTCATCAGTTGACTGGTCAAAATTGAAGATTCCGGCCAAAAAGGACTAAATCGGACACAATTTCGAGCTATATGGGACTAAATTGAAAATGTGTAACTACATGGGACTAAATCGAAAATGGCCCAACTTTATGGGACCAAGAAAAAAATTCTCCCTATATATGACGGGTCTGGTTGGTTTTCGAATATGAATTTCGAACATTGTATTTCATTCCATGTTTGAGTACATGGTTTGAATACAAGTTCAAGATCACGTCATTTATATTTAGGTTGGTAATGGCGAGCACTGATTAGATAATCGAATTTAGTAATATGATAGTAATGTTTACAAAAGGGCAAATTTCTTGTTGTATTCTGTTATGAAATCTATTCATAGTATCATTACTATGAGTCTATGATGTAATAGTTCAATACGACCACAATAATAGGGCTTTTTTAGTTCAATTATTTTTAGGGATCCTATTATTTCATAAAAATTGGTTTGCTTTATAAAATTATTTTATTTTATTTTTTAATAATTGAAAATAAAAAATGAATTGAAGAAGAATTTATGAAATAAAAAACATTTATTTAATTCATTTAAAAGAAAAATGAAAGAGAACGAATAAACCGTTTTTACACTATTACATTATGCAATATAAACTAATTATTATGATATAAACTAATTTTCTTTCTTTTATATTGGGTTTAAAAATATTTTTTAATAATGTTTGATCTTAAATATATATATATATATATATATATATATATATATATATATGTGTGTGTGTGTATGTGTGTTTCTCAAATATTTTAGAGCATTTTGAAAAATAGAAAATTAGTGATATATCTACACAATATTTTTTTACATAATTACACAAAAACTATACAATTATCTGTCTCTTTTTTATAATTTCAAAAAATAAATTACCATTTATCTTAATAAACTAATATTTTAATATTATAGTTTCTATTTAATATTTTAGTATATTTAATATTTAATATTTTAATTGTGTCTGTTTTTAGTATATAAATATAATTTGTATTATTCGTAAAACATTTATGTAATTATTACCGTAAGATTTCAAATGTCAAAATTCCTACAATTTTTCTTTGAACTTTATGAAATCAACATCCAAATATTTATAATAAAACATTTAAATGGAAAACGAAAATCATTTTCAAATGGAAAATAATTGAAATTTTGTTTTTGTAATTAGTAAGATGTAATTAATATTATTATTATCTACACTCGTGACTTTTTAATTTTTTTCCGGAAAAGGCAAATTTATTCCAACGTCTATATATTACATAGTCACAACTCACACACAGATTTGCTCATCTATAAATTACAACATCTCAACACCCAAATTCACCTACACACTTCAATATTTCCGAAAAAAAAAAAAATCGAAGATGAGCTCAGCCGCAAAAGAAGTAACGAGAAAGGTAATTAAACAATTTTTTTTACAAGTTCATTAATCATAATTTTATTTAATTTCCTATGATTTTTTCATGTGAATTGAAGTTCTTTGAAACAATTTGGTATGATTTTTTTTGTTGATTTGGATACATTTTGTTATGTATGTATATGTTATTGATAAAAATTAAATTTTAATATATATATATATATATATATATATATATATATATATATATATATATATAGTTGATGCTTTTAATTTCGATTGTATTTTGTGAATAAATTAAACATAAACCGATCGAGTCAGATTAAACATAGCTTTTTAATTAGATCAGAGAGTCGAGACTCAAAGTATACATAATTAATTACTAGATGTGTATCGTTTTTTGGTGTCAAATATGTGAATCGTGACGATAACAAACATGTGATCTATCTATATATCGTGTTATCATCGACGACACGTGCTGAAATCATATATGTATGTTAGGGATCGATGTCGTCGCGCGGTGTTCTCATTACCAATTAAGTTAATTATATGTCACAGAATCTTAATTTTGAGGACGTAAATTTGTGATACTAGTTTGAACATATTAATTTTATGTGATCGATCGATGGATTCGACTCGTGTTCTAAACGACACGTGGTGGAAGCGTATACGTAGGAGGGCTTATAATTACCCATGTTTTTAATTATATATGTTGACTAGATTTAGGGTTATTAGTTTGTGATTGACAGTGGTTTAATTTAATTCTTTGTGCAGATCGATCGTATCCTCGATACTCGGTGCATCCCGAGGTGGGTCAGAAGCTTTATGCAGAAGCCGTTCTTCGAAAGTTGCCCGAGCCACAACATGCGGAAGAATGAAATGAACAGGTACTGCATCAACTGCGACGAGTCGCTCTGTTATAAGTACTGCTTCGCGGGCGGCGATCACGATGGCCACATGATCCTCACTATCTACCGCCATGTCTACCACGATGTCATCCCTCTTGACGAGATGGAAATGACTACTCTCGACTGCAGCCAGATTCAGGTATTAATTCATTACTATATATAGCTAGATATCGTGTTGTCGTTTTCGTGTGTATTCGTATCATAAATTAATTAATGTGTAAATGTTGCAGCCATACAAATGCAATAAGAGATGGATTTTGGCCATGACCCCCCTTCCGCATACTGGGTCGGGTTCCCTCATCGAGGGCGAAGGGGCTTGTGTCGTGTGCGAGAGAAAGCTTGTAGATGTTAGTTTTGGCAACAACATGTGTTTGTTGTCTCTGTCTTTGATTGCAGGTGTAGGTTGCGTGAATGCAAAATAATCAACATGAAGTCCATCCTCAAGTCCATGCGACTAGAGTCGCACGACGAGGCTTCACCACAACACGCGACAGAGTCGCACGCGACAGAATCGCGTAACTCCGCACCTCACCATCTCACGCGACAGAGTCGCGTGACTCAGCCCTTTCTTCTTCCGCGACAGCGTCGCACGCGACAGAGTCGCGTGACTCTCCCTTCTCCATCTCACGCGACAAAGTCGCTTGACTTCCTTGGCTGACCCTCGCGACTGGAGTCGCACGCGACAATGTCGCTTGATCTCACTCCTCCTTTTTGTGCGACTGTGTCGCTCGCGACTGGTGTCGCATATGGAGCTCCATCATCACACGCGACTGGAGTCCCATGCCATGCTCTTTTGACTTCGTGTATCAACTGATGCATGAAGTGCTGTTTACTACTTCAACTCTATTGACGACAATGAAGACGATGAAATATGAAATGTTCAACGACGAGTGTTCACCACGATGAAGTTGAAGATGAAGTATTGAGATCGACGGAGTCTAGATGTGTTGAAGTCTGAAGTTAAAGAATCGAAGATTCAAGATTCGAAGATTCAAGAATCGAAGATTCAAGATTCCAAGATTCAAGAATCGAAGATTCCGAAAGTGATGTCATCCATGGAATTGTGATGTAGGCCAAGCATGTAACCAATCAGATTGCACTATCTCAAGGCTTCACATGTGCGAGACTACTATATATACCCATGGAGTTGGATGACATCCTTCGACGATTTTGAGAGAACGAAATCCGATATTCAAGTATCAACGTTCGTTGTTTACGGCTCTCTGCCTTAAGAGTTTTGGTAGTTGTTTTGTGCTGTGCACCGATAGTAGAGTTATGCGATTTAGCTCTAGGTGATATAGTACTAGATCAATTAGTTCGTTGGAGTGCTACGTCACTTGGGATACGACTCTTGATCATTCCGTCTACCTTTCTCCACAAGTGTAATAGTTAGTTTTGTTTATCAATGAAATGAAACTATTATACAACCTTGTCTTCAGCACTTTACTTTACTCTTGTTGAGTTTGAACACACGACATACATCGAACAACATACATAGCAAGCAGAGCTAAGTGTGTGTGAACAAGTTGCAGAAGTGACAGTGTTTAAGACCGACTTCACGAAAAGTTGGTATCATACGTCGAAGACGTAATTTCAATTGGTATCAGAGCAGGACGTCATACGTATAAGACGTGATCCGTTACTTGTCTCCATATTTCCGCTACAATGGAGTCGTCTATGTTTGTTCAGAAACCTATTATGCTTACTCATCAAAACTACTCGAACTGGAAAGCGAAAGTATCTGCTAGAATCAAGGGCTTTGACTCAAGAGCATGGATGGCTGTGTTAGAAGGATGGGAGCGTCCTTACACTGAAGATGCTGATGGTCTTAGAACCCCAAAGCCTGAACGTAGTTGGACTAGAGAAGAGCATGACTTGTCTACTGCGAATAGCAAGGCTCTTCTTCTTATATGTGAATGGCTGGATCTCAGCATGTATCAGTTGGTCAAGAATTGCACATCAGCCAGAGATGCATGGGAGACACTACAAAGAACGTGTGAGGGTAGTCACGCTGTTAAGCGCTCAAAGATCCGAACTATAACTGCCCAGTTCCATCAACTCCGTATGAGAGAAGATGAAGACATAAATGACTACCTGGATAAGGTAATGAGATATGTAAATGAGGCATTTGAACTGGGAGAAGTCTTTCCTGCTATCATGGTCTACGAGAAGGTTCTATCAAGTGTAAGCTCGAGATTCGAGAGCAAGGTGCTAACTATTGAAGCACGTAATGATGGAAATCAAAACTGGGATTATGCTGACTTGATGGCTGACTTGAGAAACTACGACTTAACTCTCAAGGTTCGAAGCAACCCAGATATGTCTCTTGTCTATGAGCCGATGACTGCTCTTAAGATTTCTGAGAAAGGAAAGAGTTCACGAAGCGCGAAATCTCAACAACCTCGGATGAAAAATGAGAAGTCTGAAAGTAGTTTCTCAGCTGATATGAATGAATCTGATGATGAGGAAGCAGAGGACATTGAACGATTGATGAATTCTAACAACCCGGACAAGCTTGCTGTTTTGACAGATATAGTCACATATCTTGTGAAACAAGATTTTAAGAGAAAGAACCGAGCTCGAAATTTCCGAAAATTTCAGAAAAGTTCTAACTCATATCCGAACACTCCAGACAATCGAAATCAGGGGTCTTCATCTGACAAGAAGTTTAAAGGCACAAAGCTATCACCATACACTTCCACTAGTAAAGATGTATCTAAGATGCAATGCTATGAATGCAAGGGATATGGACACGTCAAGAATGAGTGTCCTAACTTGCATCGGAAGAAGAAGCTACCTGTGAGCTATGTGGTGATCGATGATGAAGATGTGTTATCTGAGAACAATGGGTCTGATGATGATAACTCGGATGAAGATGAGGACAACGCTCTCGTTGTCACGTTTGATGAAGGTTTTGACCTTGCTAATTTTGAAGTTGAAAACTTTCAACTTGATGCCTTTCTGAAGGATACTGCTACTGCAGATAACATTTTCCGTCTGGCCTCAGTAAATCGAAATTTTTGTGATGACGATATTTTCTCAGATGGTGAATCTGAGTCTGAAACTGAAGAGATAGAGGTGACACCTGGAGTGTGTCAAGCTGAAGTTGTGTGTGATGAGCTAATCACTCTGAGAGAGAATCATGCTGAATTGATGAGTCTACATGACTTAGCTATCACTGAGAATAACACACTCGAAGTGTCTTTGAAAGTTCTGACAGAATCTATTACTGAACTCTCGAATGAGAAACACAAGATGAGTGATGAGGTTGTTGGTTTGAGAAACTCGGTTGAGAAGACGGAAGATGAGAAGAAGAGGTTGAATAATTCTCTGACAATACTGAAAAACAAATTTGATACTCTCTTTGAAGAGAAACACAAATACTACAAAGAGGTTGTCGAACTGAGAGAATCATTTGAGAAGTCGAGTTCTGAAAACTCGAGACTAAAGGCATCACTGAAGAAGGAAACATCAGAAGTGAAGAAACTCCAAACTCTCTTCAAGAACACCGACGCTGAGAATGATGAGCTGAAGTCATCCTTGATGAAAGCTCAAACTGATCTAGCTATGTGTGACAAGGAACGTTATGTTCTAAAGGAGAAGCTTCAGATGACTGATGAACTGTTGAGAAAGATGAATACTAACTCTTCAGTGTTTGACAATGCCGCATCGTACATGAACCCAGGTCGTGTTGGACTTGGTTTTCAGAAAGTCTTTGAATCTATCTATACTGCACCTGAAACGAAAGAAGTGACTTTTGTCAAAGCTTCTACTGACTCTACTGAGAGTATGAAAATAGATGATTCTGGAAGTTTGAAACGAAAGGAAATTGCTGAAGGTAAGAAGGTTGCTACATCTCCGAAAACTGAAACTCAAAAGTCGATTTCGACTACTAACTTGAAGGTGGAGACATATCAATTTCCTAAATCCATTGTGAAACATCCTCGTGGTATCTTGCCATACGAGAAGACGTTGCTGAAGAAGTTGAGTAAATCTCAGAACGTAAAACTAAATGATAAACTCTCTCGCTCAAAACCTGACATGGTTAAGACTTCGAAAAAGGTCGAAGCTTGTCATAAGAGAAAATATGTGTGTCACTACTGCAATGAACCTGGACATATTAGACCTTTCTGCTTTAAGCTGAGAGATGACATAAACCGGGAGTTGGTGACTGAAAAGAAGAAGATTGAGGCTGTTAAGAGTATGAAGAAACACATTACTCCTATCTCAAGAGTTGAGAAAACTTTGAAACCAGCCACAGAGACTAAGTCTCGAAATTTTGTTGTGAAAAAGAAGTGGGTGCCTAAGTCCCGAAAGAGTGAAGTTAAGCTTAACTCCACCACTTCAACTACTTGGAGGCCAAGAGAACTTATCTTTTGCAATGTTGCACTAAATGCCTCCGACTCTGGAAACAAAGGCATTTGGTATTTTGACAGTGGATGTTCCCGACACATGACCGGGACTAAAAAGTTTTTGAAGGAATATGAGCCTATGACTGGTTCTCCCGTGGTGTTTGGAGGGGGAGCTAAAGGCGTCGTCATGGGCAAGGGAACGCTGCATATTAAGGGATTGCCACCAATCCGCAATGTTGTTCATGTGAAGGGTCTTGTGGCAAACCTCATAAGCATCAGCCAACTCTGTGATGAAGGGCTGAATGTTAGTTTTGATAGAGACTCTTGCAAGGTCTTTGATGAAGAAGGGAAGTGCATCATGGAAGGTCCACGTGCGAAGAATAATTGTTATACAACTGAGTATAGTTGTTTCTCTGTGACCGTTCCTGATGAAGTCGACTTGTGGCATCAACGCCTTGGACACACTAGCACTCGAAACTTGAGTAAATTGGTTAAGGGGGAGATAGTTCGAGGAATCTCTCAACTCCCCAAAATCGAGAAAAGAGTGTGTGGTGATTGTCAGAAGGGTAAGCTGACGAGAACTCCTCATCCCGCACTACCAACACTAATGAGCACTTCTGCTCCTTTTGAACTACTTCACATGGATCTCATGGGTCCAATGGAAGTGAAGAGTATTGCCAAGAAAGAGTACGTGCTGGTGGTTGTTGATGATTTCTCTCGCTATACTTGGACGAGATTTCTTGCCACTAAGGATGAGACTTTCAATGCCTTCAAAGGTATTGTGAAATGGATTAGAACGAATCATGAAGCTAAGGTGAAGAGGATCAGGAGTGATCACGGGACTGAGTTTGAAAATGCTAGCTTCAATGAATACTGTCTGATGAAGGGGATTCATCATGAATACTCGGCTCCGAAAACGCCCCAACAGAATGGGATAGCCGAACGTAAGAACCGCACGCTACAAGAGATGGCTCGTGTCATGCTAATCTCGAAAAATCTTGCTCGTACCTTTTGGGCGGAAGCCGTCTCTACCGCTGGATATATTCTGAATCGTATTAGCATTCGATCCGGCACAACGGCAACCGCCTATGAACTTGTGAATGGCAAGAAGCCATCTGTATCTCACTTTCGTGTCTTTGGCTGCACGTGCTATATATTGAAGGATCGTGATCCTCTAAAGAAGTTTGAAGCCAAAGCTGATCGTGGTATCTTCGTTGGCTATAGTCAGAATAGTCATGCTTATCGTGCTTACAACCTCCGAACTAAGAAAGTTCTTGAAACTGTTAACATCAACTTTGATGAACAAGACTTTCTCGGAAAGGATGCCAACGAGAATTGGGTTAAGGAAGGGATTCTGGAGTATCGTACATTTCCATCTACTCCCACTACTGAGATGCCAGACACTCCTACTCCTAACACTTCATCTGAAGTTGGAGAGACTAGTCAGAGAAACAATGACACTTCATCGTCTGATGATGAAGAAAATGAACAAGTTGACAACCCAGCTGACGCTCCTAGAGAAGCACCTGGGTATATTCAAAAACGTCATCCTCCAACTCAGATGATTGGAAACATGAACGAGCGAACTACACGCTCGAAGAAACAAATTCCTTCTCCTGATGAACTCTATAACATTTGCACTTCTGCTGTGTGCCATGAAATCGGAGTCTCTTGCTTCCTATCTGAAACGGAACCGAAAAATTATAAGGAAGCTATGAAGGATGACTTCTGGATAATGGCCATGCAAGAAGAACTGAACGAGTTCACGAGAAACAATGTTTGGTCCTTGGTTCCCCGTACTTCGAACATCAATGTTGTTGGGACCAAGTGGATCTTTAAGAACAAAACGGATGAGCATAACCAAGTTGTTCGAAACAAGGCTCGTCTCGTTGCACAAGGCTATGCCCAAGTGGAAGGGATAGATTTTGATGAAACCTTTGCTCCAGTTGCACGCATTGAGTCTATTCGTCTCTTAATCGCTATTGCATGTCATCTTGGCATCAAACTTAGACAAATGGATGTTAAAGCTGCATTCCTAAATGGAGTACTTGAAGAAGAGGTGTATGTTGCTCAACCAAAAGGATTTGAGGATCCTAAGAAACCTAATCATGTCTATAAGCTTCATAAAGCGTTATATGGGTTGAAGCAAGCTCCTCGTGCTTGGTATGGGTGTTTGACAGACTACCTTCTGAAGTTTGGTTTTGAACGCGGCTCTGTGGACAAGACTCTCTTCATCAAACGTGATGGGAAACACATGATCGTTGCCCAGATTTACGTCGACGACATTGTCTTCGGTGCTACTTGCTCTAAGCTCGTGAAAGCATTTACAGATTCTATGTCTTCTACATTTCAGATGAGTCTTGAAGGCGAGCTACATCAATTTTTGGGTCTTCAGATATCTCAACGACCAGATGGAATCTTTGTCTCACAAAGCAAGTATGCGAAGAACATGGTTGAGAAATTTGAGATGCACCACGCCAAGCCCGCCAAAACTCCCATGGCGACTACTGAACGGTTATCTATGTCGACTACGAGTCGAAGTGTTGATCAAACACTCTATCGTTCTATGATTGGGAGTTTACTTTATTTAACTGCTACTCGCCCTGATATAATGTTTAGTGTTTGTATGTGTGCCAGGTACCAAGCTGATCCTAAGGAGGACCATCTACGAGCTGTGAAACGGATACTCCGCTACATCTCTGGAACTTCTGACCTTGGTCTTTGGTATGCGTGTGACACTACAGCAAATCTTGTCGGTTTCTCCGATGCGGATTGGGCGAGTGACAATGATGAACGAAAGAGCACTTCTGGATGCTGCTGCTTCCTTGGCAATAACATAGTGTCATGGCATAGTCGGAAGCAAAATTGCATCGCTCTATCAACCGCTGAGTCTGAGTATGTTGCAGCTGGGAGTTGCTGCACTCAATTGCTTTGGCTAAAGCAGATGTTGAATGATTATCTTATCGAGAGTGCTCCCTTGGTGCTGTACTGTGATAACCAAAGTGCTATCAAAATCAGCGAAAATCCTGTTCAGCATTCTCGCACTAAACACATCGACATTCGACATCATTTCATTAGAGATTTGGTTGATCGTGATATAGTCAGTCTACAGCATATTTCAACAGAAAAACAACTCGCTGACATCTTCACCAAACCTCTTGACTTTGAGAGATTTAAAAATTTAAGAAATTCTCTCTGCATGTGTTCTCTCTAAGAGTTCACGAAAATTTTGAAGTCTGAAAGATTGTTTTCTTTACTTCTGAATACGCACTATGGATCGTCGTGGATTAATCTAATAAGATGAACATGGATCGAGGCCGCTTTAGTCTTCGGACCCAAGTGCATTTATTCCTCTGAGTGTAAACATGTGAACTTGGCATATAACTCCCATAAGCTCATTTGCATTGATCTATAATACTGAGTAACGGAGGACGCCGGATCACTTTGTCCGCCGGCTCCCCTCTTCGAAAGGTAGCACATAGACGCTATATTTAAGATGCTCAACCATCACACTTCGGAGATGCAGGATGATCCTTGCTCCCCTCTGACTGCTGTAATGAGCATCTGTTGCATAATCATTTAAAGCTAAAACTTGTCTAGAGGACGCCGGATCACATTGTCCGCCGGCTCCCCTCTGATGTAGTAACGCTAGTCCCAAGTGGAGTGCCTTAAGAGTTCACCTTACACTCATGAATTAAAATCTCTTGTGCGATGTTCACTCACCATATATGTTCCGATGAAACACGATTGCATTCTTGTGATTGCGACGAAGGACAAGTTAAACTTATTTCAACATACTTCGGTCCATTTCACCGGTTTTGAATTTAAGAGATATTTCATTATACCTCAAAGTTTTTATTCACCGTGTGTGATATTTTTGTTTTGGAGATTGATGAAAAGTGAAAATTTTTTTTTGGGAAAATATTTGCTCTTCACTGCCTGGTATCACCGATTGAATCTCCACTAAAATGTTTTTGAATGTTTGCAGTGTGTTGAACGCTTGAATACTAACTCGGGATGTGTTGTTTTGATATTCTTATAACTCATGTTCAGCATCTCGTGGAGTACAATCCTTAAGGCGGAAGATGAGTGTAGCAGCTTCCAATGCATAACTCCTCATGCAGCGATGAGTATGCTGATGGTCACTTGTGCGACACTGTCGCACCTCCAGCGACTTGTGCGACACAGTCGCACGCGACTCTGTCGCTTGGTCAGCATCTTAGTGCTTCTCACTCCATCTCCATATCTGCTGTTCAACACCTATGATGCAACACAACCCACCCCCGCCAACCTGATGACCGACGATGAACGTCCTTGCTACATCTTGCTCGTCGACGAAAATTTTCGAAAATTTTTGAAAAATTTTGAAAATTTTTTTTTACTTAGATTATTTTTCATGTTTTTCAGCTGATTATTTTATTATATTTTATTCGATTTTTGTACTGATGGGCCAATTTTGTTCTGTTAAATGGGCTTTTTCGCAGGTCTTTTTATCCAAGACGAGCAGGCCCAAAATTTTTCTATATATAGGCCATCAAATTCTTGGATTAGGGTTACTTGCATATCCGAATTTCCTAAGTATCGTTGCTATCCTGCTCTCGTGGTTGAAGTATCATCGATCTCTTGCTTCTCGCATCCGGCGATCGACGTTCGATTCCCTCTCTGACTTCGTGCATCAGGCACTAGTGTTCTTCTCTTAGGTTCTTAGATCGCAAATCTTGCTATCTCTCGTTTACTATCACTATGACTTCATCTGCTAGTAATGTCTTTGATGAGATCGATAAAGAAGTTCTATCTGAACTAACTAAGACCTGGCGAGAGGCCCCCTCGCCTGACTCGAAGAAGAAGGCACTTCACGCCCTTCAAAAACACATGGACAAAATGGATAATCGCGGTGGTAAGTCTCCTTCTGTGGATCTTACAAAACCTGCTCACCCTGCCCACTCCGTGTCGAAGAGTGGAGGTAAGTCTGAGAAGCCTGGACAACAGTCGAGGAAGTACCCTTCAAACTTTCTTCGTTGCTACAAGGGTCTCGTTTCACCGTCTGAATATCAGAAGTTAGTTGCTGATGGGTTAATGACCGATGATGGAAAGAAAATTGTTAAGACTCCGTTGCCTGCTGTTGTTGTTGCGGGTGAGAAGACAACTATCTCTGGCCCTGGTGCCAATACTAAGAGGACGTCATCTGACGTCGCTGCTGAACAGAGGAGATCAAAACCCTCTATCACTGTTGATGTTGATCCTAGGAAACCAAAATCCTCTATTTCCGCTGCTGTTGATCCTAAGAAGGTTGTCCCTTCTATCTCTACTGCTGAGACTACTCCGAAGAAAGTTATTTCTTCAACCCCCACTGCCTCTGCTGGAGGTTCAAAGAAAAAGTCTTCTGGCTCCGTCGAGGGAGAGAAGTCGTTGTCTCATGATTCCAGGAAGCCACCTCGAGCTCCTACTACTTCTGGCTCAACTGGAGCCACTGCTGAAGTAGTCTACTATCAAACTGTTGAAGAGTGCGGGAAGCACTATAAACCAGACTTTTTCTATGCCAAGGCCGAGCGTCGGCTTGGTTTGATCGAGAACCTACCTATCCTCCCTGACCGTCATATCCGCCCTGCCGATTATGAAAAACAAGGTCTTACCAAGTTCTTTGAAGATATGAAGTTGCTGGAGTCTGTCACTGCTACCTATCGCTACTCCATTCCAATCATCCAAAAATTCTATGCCAACCTCACTCCTGAGTTTGCTGATCCTTCGAGCCCGATGTATGGGCGTTTTGTTTTCAGAAATAAGTTGTATACTCTCCGACCTCTGAACATCAACATCTTCTTGAAGAGAATAGAGGTTGACAGTACCTGGACTTCACCCTCTGATGATGATCGCATGAATGCGACGAAGATTGGATCCTTCTTGACTCATGGCAAAGCTAAGTCACCTCTTCCACACCCTAGCAAGTTAACTGCCTTCTACGGCAATCTCCATAGGTTTGGTGTGACCAACTGGGCTGCTCATCCTGATGAGAACTATCTTTCGCCCAAACTGATGCATATCATATTCCGTCTCGGCTGCGGAGAACAGGTCGACCTCGGCGAAATCATCTTCGCTGATATTTGCTATTGCCCTTGCTGAGATGTTGGATGCTCAGAAAGATCAGAAGGCCGCTTTCACTCATCTTCACCAGCTGACCCATCAAGGGGGAGGGTTAGGTGGTATATCTCGTGCTGGCTCATCTGGTCAAGGCTTAAGTGATACGTTCATCTTTCAACTGATCAAAGATGGAATCAAGGAAGCAATGGCTGATCTTGTCAGGCCCAAACGTGAGGAGAGTGATGATGACGGTGATGAGGGTGTTCGTGAAATGTTGGCAGGAGAGGTGTTTGAAATGCTGAGAAAAGGAAAAGAGAAGGTTGTTGAAGGTGATGATACTACACATCCAGAGGCATCGCGTGCGATGCCGTCTGACGGTTTGAAGGATGAGAGTGAAGACGTTGATATCGAAGGTGTCGGTCTTGATGATGATGAGGATGAAGAGAGGATCAAGCTCGGTGAGGATGAGTTTGGTCAGTATGAAGTCTACGGCAACCGTGATGATGACTTCGCGACTGATGAAGATGAAGTTGAGGAAGACGCAGGTGAAGAAGCTGGAAATGATGATGATGATGATATGAAGACTGGTGAGGCTTCACCACACACTTCTCCAGTGCGCTCGCCATCTCCTGCTGGATCTCCGAAGACTTGAAGTCTTCATTCCTTGATGGTTTTTGTTTGTACAATTTCAGTTTCCTCTATCTCTTGCATGCATGTGACATTGATATTTTTCATCATGCATGTTTTTCATATCTGTTTTGTTGAACCTTGACTCTGTTAGTTTGATGATTGTATTCTATCTAAGTGTTTGGTTTTTTTGATATCTACTCATTGATAATGCTTGTTGATTGAATGTTTGTTGAGTTTATTTTACTTGGTTGTTTTGATATGCTTTGCTTGAGGGGGAGATTTATGCAACTCCTTTACTAACCTTTGGTCACATGAGTTGTGCCAAAAAGGGGGAGATTGTAGATGTTAGTTTTGGCAACAACATGTGTTTGTTGTCTCTGTCTTTGATTGCAGGTGTAGGTTGCGTGAATGCAAAATAATCAACATGAAGTCCATCCTCAAGTCCATGCGACTAGAGTCGCACGACGAGGCTTCACCACAACACGCGACAGAGTCGCACGCGACAGAATCGCGTAACTCCGCACCTCACCATCTCACGCGACAGAGTCGCGTGACTCAGCCCTTTCTTCTTCCGCGACAGCGTCGCACGCGACAGAGTCGCGTGACTCTCCCTTCTCCATCTCACGCGACAAAGTCGCTTGACTTCCTTGGCTGACCCTCGCGACTGGAGTCGCACGCGACAATGTCGCTTGATCTCACTCCTCCTTTTTGTGCGACTGTGTCGCTCGCGACTGGTGTCGCATATGGAGCTCCATCATCACACGCGACTGGAGTCCCATGCCATGCTCTTTTGACTTCGTGTATCAACTGATGCATGAAGTGCTGTTTACTACTTCAACTCTATTGACGACAATGAAGACGATGAAATATGAAATGTTCAACGACGAGTGTTCACCACGATGAAGTTGAAGATGAAGTATTGAGATCGACGGAGTCTAGATGTGTTGAAGTCTGAAGTTAAAGAATCGAAGATTCAAGATTCGAAGATTCAAGAATCGAAGATTCAAGATTCCAAGATTCAAGAATCGAAGATTCCGAAAGTGATGTCATCCATGGAATTGTGATGTAGGCCAAGCATGTAACCAATCAGATTGCACTATCTCAAGGCTTCACATGTGCGAGACTACTATATATACCCATGGAGTTGGATGACATCCTTCGACGATTTTGAGAGAACGAAATCCGATATTCAAGTATCAACGTTCGTTGTTTACGGCTCTCTGCCTTAAGAGTTTTGGTAGTTGTTTTGTGCTGTGCACCGATAGTAGAGTTATGCGATTTAGCTCTAGGTGATATAGTACTAGATCAATTAGTTCGTTGGAGTGCTACGTCACTTGGGATACGACTCTTGATCATTCCGTCTACCTTTCTCCACAAGTGTAATAGTTAGTTTTGTTTATCAATGAAATGAAACTATTATACAACCTTGTCTTCAGCATTTTACTTTACTCTTGTTGAGTTTGAACACACGACATACATCGAACAACATACATAGCAAGCAGAGCTAAGTGTGTGTGAACAAGTTGCAGAAGTGACAGTGTTTAAGACCGACTTCACGAAAAGTTGGTATCATACGTCGAAGACGTAATTTCAAAGCTTATTGATTCCGCTACCTTTCGCCTTTGCTCCATTAAATGCAAGGTATATACATTCTGGTTCATATTTTTTGTGCTTTCTTACCTAATTATTAATAACTCTATGTATATAGATCGAATCTGCCATGCAAGTACCTAGTACTTATAGAGCGAATCTGATCCGGGCTTTTGATCCGAGCGGTGTGGGGACCTCAGGACAGAGAGATCCCAATTCTTACCGCAAGCGAAGCAGGAAAGGAATACCGATTAGGGCACCTCTTAAATGATGCGATGTGACAGGATGCTGCTGATTTCATCGATGGATCGATTATGATCTTATCGGTTTTTATTGCTTATTAATGTTGGAACTTCTTGCAAACATTTATGTTGTGTGTTTTTTAATTCTCGCTGTTTTGTGAAATTCGTTGTGGCTAGCTATATCTATGGCTAGCTGCCCCTTTCATTTTGAATGGTGTGGTGTGTTTATGTTGTTGTTTAAGATATTATGTTTTGGATAATGTGTGTTGGTTTTTAGATTTTATTTTTCCTTCTTTTTTAGGGTTTTCTTTGATGTTTTGATATATATGAAATTCAATCAGTCGGGTCTGGTTGGATTTCGAATATGAACCGGACATTGTATTTCATCCCATGTTTGAGTTCATGGTTTGAATACAATATATATATCTAGTGAAAAATTATATCAAGATTACGGTAGTTTATATTTAGGTTGGCCGGTGATAGTGATCACTGCAGATTAGATATTCGAATTTAGAAATATGATAGTAATGTTTAGCAGGGCAAATTTCTTGTTGTATTCTGTTATGAAATCTATTCATGATTACGAGTCTATGAACTATGATGATTTAGTAGTTCAATAAGACCATACAATAATAATAGACCTTTTTGTAGTCCCCATTATTTTGAGGGAGTAAAAATTGGTTTGCTTTATAAAATACTTTCACTTTTTTTTTCATAGATAAACGTTTTTTCTTTTATATTGAGTTAAAAAATATTTTTTTAATGATGTTTACACGTTTACACAATAAGATAATATTTTAATATTATATTTTAATTATATATTAGATATTTTTGATATATTACATGATGTTTTAACTCATCAATTTTTAAAAACTTTTAAATAATTGAAAAATTAAAAAAGGTTTAATAAAGACTAACATTTATAACCTACTCCAAATTGAGTATTGAATAACGAAATTAAACAAAAAAAAGAAAAACAGATGGAAATATTTTTTAATTCAGATACTCAACAACAATAACAACAACAACAATAATAATAATAATAATAATAATAATGGAGAGATAAAATAAATTGAATGATTTAAAATGAACAAGTTATATTTGTACTTATTTGGGGCAATTAAGATTTAACTATATAGTAATTAATTAACTATCTAAATATATAGTTTTAGAGCAGTTGTATTTTATATAAATATATGAACAATTTAATATGAGACATGTCATTTAACACATAACAAATAGCTTGTATCTATCTCAAAATGACATATGAACTCACATCCAAAATGCCCTATAAATAATTAGAATTTTAAGTTTATTTTCTTATTTTATAAACTTAATTAGAAGTTTAAGTAATTTAATTTTATAAAAAAAATGGCATCTTGTATCTCAATTTGTTATTCAATTTCAAATGTAAAGTATTTTCCAAAATGCCCTATAAATAATTTGAATTTTAACTTTATTTTCTTATTTTATAAACTTAATTAGAATTTTTAAGTAATTTAATTTTATAAAAAAAAAATGGCATCTTTATCTCAATTTGTTATTCAATTTCAAATGTATAAGTATTCAAATACTCGATAGAGTTTGAGTATTTGAGTACCCGGTTACTCGGTTAGTACGTCTATATACTGCATATTTTATGTTGAAATGTCATAACATTGAAATAATTCCAACTCTATAAAATTAAGTATCACAAACACAATCTTAAAAATTAATGTTTTTTAAGTTTGTCATGCTCTTTTGTAATCATACAATTACACTATTTAACTCGTGTTAGATTGTAAACAAATCATGCATGTTCCAACTTAAAATTAACATTTTATTCATCACAAAAACAAAAATTAAAAAAAAACATTATTTTTCTTTTGACCAAAATGAAAGTCTCTTCTGATACTCTCGTCTCTTGGTATTATACTAATGATTTTGAAATTTAAAATTTTAATTGGAAATATTGGGTGATTATAATGGCACATACATAAATAGTGTGATATGTAAATTTGAAAAACTGGACAGAAAAAAACTCATATACTGTAAATAAGTAGAAAAAACTTGTTTAATTTAAAGCTAGTCGAAAATCAATGTCTACCCAA
Source organism: Euphrasia confusa (assembly GCA_954870475.1). Taxonomy (NCBI): domain Eukaryota; kingdom Viridiplantae; phylum Streptophyta; class Magnoliopsida; order Lamiales; family Orobanchaceae; genus Euphrasia; species Euphrasia confusa. The sequence continues at coordinate 40,205,725 of OX940956.1, read as the reverse complement.
ACTTGCCTTTCGTTAATATACTAGAATGCATTAACGGCATAAAGAACTCCTTGTGAATTCATTAAAGAAATTGTTCATGACCCCTAAATATAGTTTAAGATCATTTTTAAATAACCACAGACAAGGTTATACATGTATCGACTCAATATTTTATGTTGATACTTGTATGTGATAACATTGAAATAATTCCAACTCCTATAAAATTGAGTATCACAAACACAACCATAAAATTAATGGTAAAATTTAGTATCACAAACACAATCATAAAATTAATGGTTTTTAATATTGTCATGCTCTTTAATTTGTAACAATCATACAATTATATACACTATTTAACTAGTGTTAGATTTTAAACCTTTAATTTGTAGCAATCATACAATTATATACACTATTTAACTAGTGTTAGATTTTAAACCAATCATGTACCAACTTAAAATTAACACTTTATTTATCCCAAAAAAAGTTAAAATTATTTTTTTAATTTTGACTGGAAAAAAAAGTGTAAGAGCCTACACTGATACTCTGGCCTCGATACTGGTATTAATGTAAATGCTAGATGACGGCGCAAGTAATTGTTTTGAGGGTTTGTTGTTTTGAAGTCACAAAATACGTGAATAAACACCCTCGTCGAATCTTTTATATACCATATATATTATGGTATTAATGTAAGTGCTAGCCAGGTGACGGCGCAAGTAATTGTTTTGAGGGTTAGTCGTTCTGAATTCACAAAATACGTGAATAAACACCCCCGTCGAATCTTTTATATATATTATGGTATTTATAATGTAAGTACTAGCCAGCTGACGGCGCAAGTAGCTGTTTTGAGGGTTTGTCGTTTTGAATTCACAAAATAGTAAATACGTGAATAAACATCCCCAGTAATTGTTTAAACGAGGATTCGTCGTTTTGAAGTAATTAAATCGAGCGTGTTCGTGTCTAGCTAATCATCGTTTGTTTGTTTGTTAGGTTGTTTACCGCTCTTTAATTCAAAGTTTGACAGAGATGAGTGAATCATTAATATTGCTAGCTGTTATCATTTTGTGTAATAATGAATGATTATGATATATATAACAAAAAGCTCATGCATTGTGCGTGAGAGCCTTCACCAAAACTTATCCATTGACAACTCTGCAAAGGTTGTCTTCTGGTGAATTAATAATAAAAATATAAGAGTATTAATTAATCTCCAAATTAATTAATTTATTTAAAATTTTAATTGTGTCTGTTTTAGTATATAAATATAATTTGCATTATTTGGTAAAACATTTGTATAATTATTACAGTAAGATTTCAAATGCGAAAAATGTCATTTCTTTGAATTTTATGAAATCTACAATTCAAATATTTATAATATAACATTTAAATGGAAAACAAAAATCAATTTCAAATGGAAATTAATTGAAATTTCTTTTTGTAATTAGTAAGATTGTAATTAATATTATTATTATTATCACTGACTTTTTTAATTTTTTTTCCAGAAAAGACAAATGTATTCCAACGTCTATTACACAGTCACACACAAATTTGCACATATATAAATAACAACATCTCAGCACCCAAATTCACCTGCACCTACATAAAATATTTCTGAACACCCAAAAAAACGAGGATGAGCTCCGCCGCAAAAGAAGTAATGAGAAAGGTAATTAAACATTTTTTTATAAGTTCAATAATCATAATTTTATTTAATTTCCTATTGTTTTTTCATGTGAAGTTCTTTTATACATTTTTGTGTGATTTGTTTTGGTTGATTTGGATACATTTTGTTATGTACTTATGTTCAATCTTAATTGGTGAAACAAAAATGTTAATGTATATATATGTAGATGATGCTTTTAATTTCGATTGCATTTGTGAAGAAATTAAACATACATCTATCGAATTAATCAGACTGAACATAGCTAGTTAATTAGATCAGAGAGTCGAGACTCAAAGTATAGATAATTACTATATGTATCCTTGTTTGGAGTCAAATTTGTGAATCGTGACGATATCAAACATGTGATCTATCTATATATCTTGTTATCTTCTAGTGCTGAAATCGCGCTTGTTCACATTACTAATTCATCACCAATTAAGTTAATTATATGTCACATAATCTTAATTTTGAGGAAGTAAATGTGAAATCCAAAATTATGTGATCGATTGATTCGACTCGTGGTGGAAGCTTATACGCAGGGAGGGCTTATAATTACAATGTTTTATAATATATGATGACTAGATTTAGGGTTATTAGTTTGTGATTGACTGTGGTTTAATTTAATTCTTTGTGTAGATCAATCGTATTCTCCAGACTCGATGCATCCCGGATTGGGTCAGAAGCTTTATGCAGAAATCGTTCTTCGAAAGGTGCCCCATCCACAGGTACATGCCGAAGAATGAACAGAACAGGTATTGCATCAACTGCGACAAGCCGCTCTGTAAATACTGCATCAAGGGCGGCGATCACAAGGGCCACATGATCCTCACTATCTACCGCCATGTCTACCAAGATGTTATCCCTCTTGACGAGATGGAAATGACTACTCTCGACTGCAGCAAGATTCAGGTATTAATTAATTACTATATATAGCTAGATATCGTGTTGTCGTTTTCGTGTGTATTCGTATCATAAATCAATTAATGTGTAAATGCTGCAGCCATACTGAAATTACGTCTTCGACGTATGATACCAACTTTTCGCGAAGTTGGACTTAAACAACGAACACCAGCTTCAGTCAAGGTAACAGTCACACAAGTTCGTGGAATGAAAGACGGAAGACAAAGACAAAGTTATGTAATATGTTTTCATTCCATTGAAACAACGAAACTAAACTATTACACTGAGTATGGTAGGCAAAACGATTACAAGAAGTTTCCCGAGTGTCGCAACAACTCCCACTAACTTGCAATCTAGCACACGAGTACCTAGAGCTAAATCTCCTAACTCTAATCTTGGCACAAGGCGCAAACGCTACTACACAAACTCGAAGCACGAAGCTGTCGGTCACGATTCTAAAAATCAGATTTCGTTCTCTCAAAATCGTCAAATGGTGAAATCGAAATCCATGGGTTTATATAGGCAGCCCGCACATGTGAGGTGATGACGTGGCACGTTCTGGTTGGTCACATGCTTGGCTGATGTCACTTCTCCATGGATGACATCACTCTTGTAGAACTTGGATTCTTGAATCTTGGAATCTTGAATCTTTGATTCTTGAATCTTCGAATCTTGAATCTTCAATTTTAAAATCAGAACTTCAATTCAATCTTGACTCCATCGATCTCAATTCTTCATCTTCAAACTCTCGTGAAAAACTCTAAGTGTTGAATCCTCGGAATTTCATCGTCTTCATGGTCGTCGATATCATTGAAGTAGAAACACACGGAACCATTCTTCATTCCTTGATATGAGTACTTGGTGAAAGAAATCACGTTGAAAGTACTTAGTGAAAATCGTCGTTGAAGAATGTCATAGTCGCTGGCACCGTGCCTTGAGGACAAGCGTTACGAAACCGTGCCATAGCCAAAACCGGCGACAGGAGTCGCCGATTCCATGACATTGCCAAATGCCAAAACCGGCGACAGGAGTCGCCGATTCCATGACAATGTCAAATGCCACAAACGGCGACTCCAGTCGCCGTTCCAAAGAACGCCAAAAACGGCGACGCCAGTCGCCGTTCCTATGCCATGCCAAAAGCGGAGACTGTTGTCCATTGTCCATTGTCCATTGTCCACTGTCCACTGTCCATTGTCCACTGTCCACTGTCCATTGTCCACTGTCCATTGTCCACTGTCCACTGTCCATTGTCCATTGTCCACTGTCCACTGTCCATTGTCCACTGTCCACTGTCCACTGTCCATTGTCCACTGTCCATTGTCCATTGTCCACTGTCCACTGTCCATTGTCCAAAACCAGCGACACAGAAATGCGGAGACTATTGTCGCTGATTCCTTGGCCATGTACAAAACCGGAGACTGCTGTCTCCGTTCCACGGCTTGCACCAAAAACGGCGACGCCTGTCGCCGTTCCACTGCCATTCCACGAGTGCCCAAAATCGGCGACTCCTGTCGCCGTTCCTGACGTGCCAAAAGCGGCGACTCCTGTCGCCGTTCCATGCACATTCCATCGTTCCGAAACCGGAGACTCTAGTCTCCTTTTCCATGCACCTGCAATCCTGAAAATCGACAAAAACACAAGTACAAAAATGTTGTCGCCAAAATAAACATTTACAATCTCCCCCTTTTTGGCACAACCCATGAAAACGAAGTTAAGTAAAAAGAGATATACGAATCTCCCCCTCAATCGAATATCACCACAAATAAGCTAAGTAAAAGATGGAAAAACATCAATCATACAGTCAATGAAAAACCATAAAAGACTTAGCCAAATATCTCAAACCAAAGGATAAAAACCTAGATAAATTTTCAACACAAAAACATTATCCAGAGATAGCCAAAATATGAAAAACATATGCATGGACGAATTCAGAGTTTTATGCATGCAGAAACAAAATATGAAAAACGAATTCCAGAGTTATGAAAAAACTAGAAATGAAAGACTTGGAAATAAAAACTTAAACTTGGAATGGAACTTAAGATCTTCAATGTCTTCATTCCTTTGGCGAGCCAGCTGGAGTGGGTTCACGTTCCGGACTCTCGACCACGTCTTCTTCATCTTCGCCATAGATGAAGCCGTCATCAGAACTTGAGTCCTCTTTCTCGTCGTCGTCGGTCTCATCACCCAGACCAAAAATCTCGTACTCGCCGAAGTCTTTTCCACCTTCATCTTCAACGTCAAGAATGTTGACATCATCATCCTGATCTTTCAGTCCACCAGACGGCATCGCTTTGGAAGTTTCACCAACCTTCCCTTTTCCCTTATCACGAATGTCCATACATCCTTCAAAAATATCATCATCCGTCTTCTCGCCATCGTCACCTCGTTCCACCTGTTCAACGGCTATGTTGTTGCCTTTTGCCAGCTGCACGTGCGCCTCTTGGATCGCGTCCCTCACCATCTTCAGAATGAAAGTATCTTTCAAACTTGCATCGGGGGCTCCAACATCACCGAGTCCTCCCCCTTGTTGGATCTCTCGTTGAAGTTTTTCGAAAGATAACTTCTGCTTCTTTTGGGCGTCGATCATCCTGTTGTAGGCATAGGCATGTTCTTCCTGACACTTTTCCAAGGCAAGCGTGTCAGCATAGAATTCTTTGACGCAAGCTGATGGCACCACAGCACGATGACTGTGGATAGGGTGATAAGGATTTCTGTAGGGAGGAACTCTGGAGTTAGGTCCAAAACCGCGAGGAACGATTCTTGGCTGTTGTTGAGTTTTAGGTTCCGCCTCATCAGCTGCAGCCGTCGATACATTTTTCTGTTTCTTGGCAGGAGGAGACTTAGCCTTCTTGGCAACCGACTTTCTCTTCCTTTTCTGTGGAGATGGCGGAGGAGTTAGAATCTCTGGAAGCGCATTCCTGTCAACCGTTTCAAGCCAAGGGAGATCGATGACACGTTTGTTTGGATTTAGGTACGTGCCAGTTATCTTGACGGCGCCGTTCTTTTTCAACTTTTTCTCAAAGTCCGTATCAGGAGTAAAACCTTGGGCATGGAGCATGCCATAGATCAAGCACGGATGAGTAAGATGGATTCTTTTCTCCTCAGGCAACTCAGTTTGCCGCATGATAGTTTCATCAGTCGTTTTAGCAATCTTGCATAAGTCGTTGAAAATTATTTTTCCAAGATTTATTTGTTCGCCACAGCCAAGGCGAAAAATGATATGCATCAGGTCCGGAGTCAGCACGGATTCATCTTTATAAGCTGTCCAGTTGGACATCCCTAGTCGTTGCAATATGCCATAGAAGGCTGACAGCTTGGATGGCGGCGGCAATTCAGACTTAACTTTCTTTTGAGTGATGAAGGTGCCAATTTTCAAGTCTTCAGCCCGTTCATCAGCTGATGGTGAAGTCCAGTTGGACTGAACTTCCAACCTCTCCAAAAACTTGTTAATAGAAAACGGCCGGAACTTATACAGCTTGTTGCGAAAGACAAAGCAACCAAATAATCGACTCTTCGGATCCGCAAAGTCGGGAGACAAGCTGGCATAGAACTTATAGAGGATAGGAATGGAATATCGGTAAGTCAGGTTGACAGACTTCAGCATGTGCATCTTGGCAAGAAAATCCGTGATGCCGTGACGTTCGTAATCTTCCTTTAGAATAGTTCGATCAGTCAGGATCGGTAGAGTTTGGATAAGTTTGTGGCGACGTTCAGCAGTCGCAGTAAAGAAGTCACGTGAGTGAGGTTTCGGACACTCGGAAATTTCCGAGATATACTTGAAGCCGGCAGTCGACTTCTGGGATCCAGCTGATCCCGAAGAAAGTGGTGGTTTCTGCGACCTTTGAGTTCGGGATTTTGTTACTTGTCCACTGACAGTCGACGTCTTGCCTTCGGCACTCCCAGCTGGAGTCGCCGATGTTTTACCAGAGCCAGACGGCTTTGTTAGTATTGGGTCCTTGGCAGCAGTCACAGTCGCAGCCGAAGGTTTAACAATTTTGTTTCCATCCTTGTCCATAATTCCTTCGTCAACAAGTCTATTCCACTCAGTTGGCGATACAACGCCTTTGAAACAGCGCATGAAACCCTTCTTATACTTAGTCGATTTCTGAGAGCCTGACTGTGCTGGAATAGCGGATTTTGAAGAGTCAGGCAAAGATTCAGCAAACAGGGCTTTGCGTTGATCCACCTTTTCCAGGTGAGCCTGGAGTTCAGTGAACGCGGCTTTCTTGGATTTCGGAGATGGGGCGTTTTGGAATTGTTCGTTGAGGTAGACGGTCATGTCTGCCAACATGTCATCCAGATTCTTAGCTGCTGCCATTGCAAAGAGAAGTTACAACACTTGAAAAATTCTAACACTTGGAAAAGTTTAGTCACGAAATCTCGGACAGGGCGCCGGATGCGCAAAGCTAGAGTTGCCGGATGCAACGGAGTATGGAAAAAACTAAGAACTAAGGAACGATGGACAAGCAGTCAGCAGCTGAGAGTCGAGAGTTCGAGAGTTCTAAAGTGCGATGTGAGCGTAACCATGATAGAATCACCCCAGGGGCTATATATAGGAAAATTTTGGGCCGCCCGTCCGGATTGAAAATACACAGCTCAAGACCTGTAAAAAGCCCATCTCAAGAAGAAAATTTGAGTCCATTAGACGAACAAAATTTTATTAATTTGAAAATATTATTAAAATAATAATTTTCAAAAATAATAAATAAAAATAAATAAATAAAAATATGAAAAAAACGAAGTTCAAACCGAGAGTCGGAAAGTCGAAGTTGATTGCCAACGGTTTGAGTTCCGAAGTGCGAGTCTTGGAATTTGGCGTGGCGCAGGATCAGAGAACGCGCCCTTGAGTCGCCGCTTATCCAGCGACCGTAGTCGCCGTTTTTCCGGAGAATGAAGTCTCCGGTTTTGGCAGAGACACAAGTCGCCGGTTTTGGGAGAATTGAGTCTCCGGAAATGGCAAAGTCGCCGTATTGGAGACAAGGCTTGGTTTTGGAAATTTTTCCAGGATTTTGGATTCTCCGTTTTTGGATCGCGGAATGTCGTCTCCGTTTTTGGTGTCACCCGAAATTGATGTTCCAAAGATTTTGCGTTGTCGTTGCTACACTCGATGTTTAGACTTCTGAGATGATAAACCACATAGCCCTGGATATGAACTACAGAAATGCCAAAACAAAAACAACACATCCCGAGTTAGTCATTCAAGAGTTCAACACACGCAAACATTCAAAACCATTTTAGTGGAGATTCGAGGGGTGATATTAGGCAATGAAGAGCAAATATTTTCCCAGAAAAGAGACACTTCCATCATTTTTCCAAAACAAAAATTTCACACGAGGTGAATAGAACTTTGAGGTAATGAAAAATCTCTCATATTAAAGACCGGTGAGATGGACCGAAGTATGTGATAGACATGTTTACTTGTCCTTCGTCTCAGTCACAAGGAAGCAGTCGTGTTTCGTCGAAACATATTGGCAGAGTTAGCACCGCACAAGAGATTTTAATTCATGAATGCAAGGTGAACACTTAAGGCACTCCGAAGGAACTAGCATTACTTCAATCAGAGGGGAGCCGGGGTAACCGGCGTCCTCCAGACGAGTTTTTAGCTTTAGATGAAATGCAACAGACACTCATTACAGCAGTCAGAGGGGAGCAAGGTTCTCTTGCGTCCTCCAAAGTGTGATAGGAGAGTGTCTTAAAGTTCAGCGTCCATGTACAACCTTTCGAAGAGGGGAGCCGGGGGAACCGGCGTCCTCCGTTACTTGGCTTTATGGATCTATGCAAATGAAGCGAGGAGTTTAAGCCATGTTCACATGTTCGCATTCAGCGGAATAAATACTCTTGTGTCCGAAGACTAGAAGCGGCCTCGAATCCATGTTTGTCTGACTAGACTAATCCACGACGATTCCGAGTGCATATTCAGAAGTAAAGAAACTACTCTTTCAGACTTCAAAATTTTTCGTGAACTCTTAGAGAGAACACATGCAGAGAGAATTCCTTAAGGTTTTGAATCTCTCAAAGTCAAGAGGTTTGGTAAAGATGTCAGCAAGCTGTTTTTCCGTTGAAATATGCTGTAGACTGACTATATCACGATCAACCAAATCTCTAATGAAATGATGTCGAATGTCGATGTGTTTAGTTCTTGAGTGCTGGACAGGATTTTCGCTGATTTTGATAGCACTCTGGTTATCACAATACAGCACTAATGGAGCACTCTCGATAAGATAGACATCCAACGATTCAGTGTAGCATCGCCCGACAAGCCTTTTTGGTTCCAGTTTCAGAGGCATTGAGTTCAACATTTCCGAAGATCAGTTCCCTTGGTTTCCAACCATTCGAAGTGGTGTAGTTAAGTTTAACTTCACCTTTTTGCGGCTTCAGCACCCATCTCTTCTTCACATCAAAATTTCGAGAATTTATCTCGATCACTGACTTCACATTATTCTCAATTTTCTGAGTTTGAGAAATGTGTTTCTTCACACCTTTGACAGCTCCACTCTTCTTCTTCTCAATCACTAAGTTCCGGTTCATGTCATCTCTCAGCTTATAGCAGAAAGGTCTGATGTGTCCGGGCATGTTACAGTAATGACAGACATATTCACGCCCTTGTCGAAACTCTCTTCTCCCAGAGGGTTTTATCATGCTAGACTTAGTCTGAGAGTTTTTCACATTTGATCTTGAGTTGATGGGTTTGTCAAGTTTCTTAAGTAAAGTCGCTTCATATGGTAATATTCCTCGAGGATGTTTCACGATGTTTTTAGGAAATTGATAAGTTTCGGATTTAGAGCAAGCAGTCGAGATCGACTTTTGAGTTTTAGATTCCGGAGACACAACAACTTTCTTTCCTTCAGCAATTTCCTTCCGTTTTGAATGTTCAGCATCATCCTTAGATTTATCCTCTGGCTGATCATCTGAAGCTTTGACGAATGTCACTTCCTTCTTCTCAGGTGTAGAGTATATCGACTCAAAAACTTTCTGAAATCCAAGTCCATAACGGTTAGGATTCATATATGACGCAGCGTTGTCAAACACCGAAGAATTCGTGTTCATCTTCCTCAACAGTTCATCAGTCATCTGAAGTTTTTCTTTCAAAACATAGCGCTCCTTGTCAGTCATGGCAAGATCAGTTTGAGCTTTCATCAGAGACGTTTTCAGTTCATCATTTTCAGCATCTGAGTTCTTGAACAAGATTTGAAGTTTCTTAACTTCAGCAGTTTCCTTTTTCAGAGAAGTTTTCAGTTTTGAGTTCTCATTACTCAACTTCTCACATGAGTCTCTCAGTTCAACAACTTCCTTGAAGAATTTGTGCTTCTCTTCAAACAGATCATCAAATTTGACTTTAAGTATTGTCAGAGAATTGTTCAACCTCTTTTTCTCGTCCTTCGTCTTCTCAACTGAGTTTCTCAAGACTACAGCCTCATCATCCGAGAAAATATTATCATCACAAAAATTTCGGTTTGCTGACGCCACACGGAGGATGTTGTCAGCAGTTGCAGTATCTTTCAGAAACGCATCAAAAACAAAGTTTTCAACCTCCACATTCTCGAGATCAAATGTTTCACCAAAAGTGACAACTAGAGCGTTGTCCTCATCGTCATCTGAGTTTTCGACATCCGTCCCATCATTCTCAGAGAACACATTCTCATCATCTATCACCACGTAGATGACAGGTAGCTTCTTCTTTCGATGTAGGTTTGGACATTCATTTTTGATGTGTCCAAAACCCTTACACTCATAGCATTGGATTTTGGAGACATCCTTGCTAGTAGAGGAGTATGGTGAGAGCTTTGTCCCTTTAAACTGTTTGTCCGACGACGATCCCTGAATTCGGTTGTCAGGAGTACTTGGGTATGAGTTAGAACTTTTCTGAAAATTTTGAAAATTTCGTGCACGGTTCTTTCTCTTAAATTCTTGTTTCACGAGATAGGTGACTATCTCAGTCAGTGCAGCCAGTTTGTCTGGATTACTAGAGTTCATCAGTTTTTCAATTTCCTCAGCTTCCTCATCATCAGATTCACCCAGATCAGCAGAAAAACTACTTTCAGTTTTCTCATTTTTCGAATGAGTCTTTCGAGAGTTAGAGCTTCTTGAACTTTTTCCTTTCTCTGAAATTTTGAGAGCAGTCATCGGTTCGTAGACAAGAGACATGTCTGGGTTGCTTCGAACTTTGAGAGTCAGGTCATAGTTTCTCAAATCAGCCATCAAGTCGGCATAGTCCCAGTTTTGGTTCTCGTCATTGCGTGCTTCGATAGTCAGCACTTTACTCTCGAACCTAGTGCTAACACTGGAGAGGACTTTCTCATATACCATGGGAGCAGGAAAAATTTCACCAAGTTCAAAAGCTTCATTTACATATCTCATGATCTTGTCCAAGTAGTCATTGATGTCTTCATCCTCCCTCATTCGGAGTTGATGGAATTGAGCAGTGATAGTTCGGATTTTCGATCGCTTAACAGCATGACTTCCCTCACAAGTTCTTTGTAACGTTTCCCATGCATCTCTGGCAGATGTGCAATTCTTGACCAGCTGATACATACTGAGGTCTAGCCATTCACAGATAATAAGTAAGGCTTTGCTGTTAGCCGTGGACAAGTCATGTTCCTCTCTCGTCCAACTACGTTCCGGTTTCGGAATTCTCACGCCATCGGCATCTTCCGTATATGGTCGTTCCCATCCTTCTAACACTGCCATCCAAGATCTGGAATCAAAACCCTTAATCCTAGCAGAAACTTTGGCCTTCCAGTTTGAGTAGTTCTGATGAGTTAGCATAATCGGTTTCTGGACAAACATGGACGACTCCATTGTAGCGGAAATATGAAGTCAAGTAACGGATCACGTCTTATACGTATGACGTCCCGCTCTGATACCAATTGAAATTACGTCTTCGACGTATGATACCAACTTTTCGCGAAGTTGGACTTAAACAACGAACACCAGCTTCAGTCAAGGTAACAGTCACACAAGTTCGTGGAATGAAAGACGGAAGACAAAGACAAAGTTATGTAATATGTTTTCATTCCATTGAAACAACGAAACTAAACTATTACACTGAGTATGGTAGGCAAAACGATTACAAGAAGTTTCCCGAGTGTCGCAACAACTCCCACTAACTTGCAATCTAGCACACGAGTACCTAGAGCTAAATCTCCTAACTCTAATCTTGGCACAAGGCGCAAACGCTACTACACAAACTCGAAGCACGAAGCTGTCGGTCACGATTCTAAAAATCAGATTTCGTTCTCTCAAAATCGTCAAATGGTGAAATCGAAATCCATGGGTTTATATAGGCAGCCCGCACATGTGAGGTGATGACGTGGCACGTTCTGGTTGGTCACATGCTTGGCTGATGTCACTTCTCCATGGATGACATCACTCTTGTAGAACTTGGATTCTTGAATCTTGGAATCTTGAATCTTTGATTCTTGAATCTTTGATTCTTGAATCTTCGAATCTTGAATCTTCAATTTCAAAATCAGAACTTCAATTCAATCTTGACTCCATCGATCTCAATTCTTCATCTTCAAACTCTCGTGAAAAACTCTAAGTGTTGAATCCTCGGAATTTCATCGTCTTCATGGTCGTCGATATCATTGAAGTAGAAACACACGGAACCATTCTTCATTCCTTGATATGAGTACTTGGTGAAAGAAATCACGTTGAAAGTACTTAGTGAAAATCGTCGTTGAAGAATGTCATAGTCGCTGGCACCGTGCCTTGAGGACAAGCGTTACGAAACCGTGCCATAGCCAAAACCGGCGACAGGAGTCGCCGATTCCATGACATTGCCAAATGCCAAAACCGGCGACAGGAGTCGCCGATTCCATGACAATGTCAAATGCCACAAACGGCGACTCCAGTCGCCGTTCCAAAGAACGCCAAAAACGGCGACGCCAGTCGCCGTTCCTATGCCATGCCAAAAGCGGAGACTGTTGTCCATTGTCCATTGTCCATTGTCCATTGTCCACTGTCCACTGTCCATTGTCCACTGTCCATTGTCCACTGTCCACTGTCCACTGTCCACTGTCCATTGTCCACTGTCCATTGTCCATTGTCCACTGTCCACTGTCCATTGTCCATTGTCCACTGTCCACTGTCCATTGTCCACTGTCCATTGTCCATTGTCCACTGTCCACTGTCCACTGTCCATTGTCCACTGTCCATTGTCCATTGTCCACTGTCCACTGTCCATTGTCCAAAACCAGCGACACACAAATGCGGAGACTATTGTCGCTGATTCCTTGGCCATGCACAAAACCGGAGACTGCTGTCTCCGTTCCACGGCTTGCACCAAAAACGGCGACGCCTGTCGCCGTTCCACTGCCATTCCACGAGTGCCCAAAATCGGCGACTCCTGTCGCCGTTCCTGACGTGCCAAAAGCGGCGACTCCTGTCGCCGTTCCATGCACATTCCATCGTTCCGAAACCGGAGACTCTAGTCTCCTTTTCCATGCACCTGCAATCCTGAAAATCGACAAAAACACAAGTACAAAAATGTTGTCGCCAAAATAAACATTTACACATACAAATGCAACAAGAAATGGATTGTGTCTATGACCCCTCTCCCGCATATGGGGTCGGGTGCCCTCATCGAGGGCGATGGGGCTTGCGTCGTGTGCAAGAGAAAGCTTACTCACAAGAGCTTTCGCTTTTGCTCCATTAAATGCAAGGTATATACATAAACCTAGTTCGCATTTTTCGTGCTTTTGCATTTATTTATTTTTGACCTAATTATTAATAACACAAATATATATATATATATATATATATATGTGTGTGTGCATATCCGGCGTGCAGGTTCATACTATTTATGGACCGAATATGATCCAGGCTGAGCCGAGCGGCGTGGGGACCTTACGACAGAGAGATGCATCTGATGATGATGATGATGAGAAACCAGCTGATGTGAACCAATATACTTACCGAATGCGGAGCAGGAAAGGAATACCGATTAGGGCACCTCTTAAATGATGCGACGTGAAATTAAGATGCTGCTAATTTAATCGATGGATCAATTCTTAATCTTATCGGCTTCTATCACTTATTAATGTTGGAACTCGTTGCAAACATTTATGATGCGTGTTGTTTTAATTCTCTGTTTTGTGAAATTTGTTGCCCCTTCCATTTTGAATGGTGGTGGTACTGTGTTTGTGTTGTTGTTTTAAGACATTATGTTTTGGATAATGTGTGTTGGTTTTTGGATTTTATATTTCATTCTTTTTTAGGGTTAATGTCGAGCCACACATACGTTCTTCCACCCATTCTACGGGTGCATCCTTGATGAACACTGTAAACACTAAATTTGTACTGTGCGCTTGGTTTATGAGTTTGCCTTATTTTATGAGTTTGCGCATGCTTTTTATTCACTACCTTATTTTATTAGTTTGCGCATGCTTAATATAAGCATGCGTGAGTACTCAATCCTTTATCAATCAATAAACAATGTTTATTTTTATTTTCTCTGGTTCATATTATTTTATCTTATCACAAAAATCAACATGGTATCAGAGCTAAAACTTCCGCAATCCAAAAAAAAAAAGAAGAGAGACGTGAGACGTGAGACTTGCGCCGTAAAAGACTCCAAATTTGTACTGTGCGCTTGGTTTATGAGTTTGCCTTATTTTATGAGTTTGCGCATGCTTTTATTCATTACCTTATTTTGTTAGTCTGCGCATGCTTATATAAAGCATGCGTGAGTACTCAATCCTTTATCAATCAATAAACACCAAATTTGTGAGTACTCAATCCTTTATCAATCAATAAACACTAAATTTGTACTGTGCGCTTGGTTTATGAGTTTGCCTTATTTTATGAGTTTGCGCATGCTTTTATTCATTACTTTATTTTATGAGTTATTTTATGAGTTTGCGCATGCTTTTATTCATTACCTTATTTTATGAGTTTGCGCATGCTTATATAAAGCATGCGTGAGTACTCAATCCTTTATCAATCAATAAACAACGTTTATTTTTATTTTCTCTCGTTCATATTATTTTATCTTATCACAAAAATCAACATGGTATCAGAGCTAAAGCTTCCGTAATAAAAAAAAAAAAAGAGAGAGACGTGAGACGTGAGACTTGCGCTGTAAAAGACTCCAAATTTGTGTTTGCCTTATTTTATGAGTTTGCACATGCTTTTATTCATTACCTTATTTTATGAGTTTGCGCATGCTTATATAAAGCATGCGTGAGTACTCAATCCTTTATCAATCAATAAACACCAAATTTGTACTGTGAGTACTCAATCCTTTATCAATCAATAAACACCAAATTTGTACTGTGCGCTTGGCTTATGAGTTTGCCTTATTTTATGAGTTTACGCATGCTTTTATTCATTACCTTATTTTATGAGTTTGCGCATGCTTAAATAAAGCATGCGTGAGTACTCAATCCTTTATCAATCAATAAACAACGTTTATTTTTATTTTCTCTCGTTCATATTATTTTATCTTATCACAAAAATCAACATGGTATCAGAGCTAAAGCTTCCGCAATCCAAAAAAAAACAAAAAAAAGAGAGACGTGAGACTTGCGCTGTAAAAGACTCGCGCTGTAAAAGAAAGGCTCCGCTCGCCGCCGGGAAGGAGACGTGGGTCGAAATTTATTCATGTTACTTTTTTCGTACGCACCGAGGTTTTATTTGTAGTTTTGAGAAATGGAGTAAGTAATTGGTATTGTTTATTGGTTGCGTTCATGATTGCTTGCTTGAGGACAAGCAAGAAGCTAAGTGAGGGGGAGTTGATTTATATGTTTTTGTGCCGTTTTTCTTAGATTCATTGTGTGTGAGTCGAGTTGTTTTGAGTCATTTGTAGTGTCATTCTCATGGTTTGTGGTATGTTTGATGTTTTATTGAGTGTGTAGGTTTGTGTGCATGCATGGGCGAAAAAGATCGAAAAAACGATCACGGTCGAGCTAAAACGAAATGACGAGCCAAACCGGAAAAGTGCAGTAACTTCACGTCCAAATCTGCTACCGCTCACTGGGAATTATAGATAGTAATTTACATGTACGCGAAGCTCTTGAAGTCTAGATTTCGGAGAACTTTGAATCAAGGCAATCGGAGTTCGGACGAAAATGTTATGACGAAAGTCGAGAAGCTGCACACGAAAGGACCCCAACAGGACCAGGCGCCCGCCTGCTGGCCAGGCGCCCGCTTTCCCCCTATCTACTGAGAAACCCTAGGATTGCCATGAGGATCACCTCGAGGATCACCCCAGGCGCCCGCCTGAACCCCCAGGCGCCCGCTCGACGGGTTTCCAGCAGTTGACTCACCGTTTGACCCTCATTTTCATGTACTATGTGTAGGGTTTTGGTCCTAATTTCATATATACTTCTCTACGCACGTTTTTGGAGACTCCTTCCCTAGGTTTTAAAAAATCGTTCTTGCTTTCAATTGGTAGCTTTTGGATCTCGATTACTCTACAATATTGGTGATTCTTATTAGTAAGATTAATCATTTCTTTTAATTGTTTTTGTCTCTTCTACTTTTTTATTATTGTTTTCTCTTGTTTATTTGATACTTTTTTATTATTGTTTTCTCTTGTTTATTTGATTGCCAAAATGCGTTCTCTTTTACTTGCTTGTTTCTCTTTGCTTACATTCATGAGTAACTAAACTTAACACTAGGGTTAGGGGATTCAAGCATGAATTAGGGTTAGAGATTTACGATCGCGTCCAAGGTGTTCGATTAAATGCCTACTTGATTTTTAATGATTGTATGAGGCTTATGAGCAATTACATGACCTAGAATAATCGAACTCACTAATATCAACCGGAGACGGGCATTTTAGTATAAATTGTTTCTCGCAAATCGACGTTCCGAAATTTATGCTTGATGAACTCTGATACCGGTAAATTATGAGAAATGAGGAGTAACACGAGAACACACTCAAATGATATTTCTTTCTCTAAGGAATCCACCAAAGAGATCGAAATGACTCGCCACCTTATGGAATCCACCAAAAGGATAAGAGAAAAAAAAAAACAAGTCGAAAGACTTCAAAGATGATTATTATTCAATATGTGATACCCTCACATTAGGATCGGTTGATCTTTATATCCTAGCCAAGACACTTCATGCATTAACATGCATTTATTACATCAATTATTTAGACTCTTAACTTAGACACATACTGATATTAAAAACAAGAATTGAAAAGATATGAAAATAAGTAAACTAAGCACTTTTGCACTTCCTCCATGAATCTGCCCGAAACTGCCACACTTCACCATTAATGCTATAACTTTTCGTAGACAACTCCAAATGACCTCTCGTCTGTTCCAAAATATTCTAGACTGTTTGGGCTTCGAAACCATATGTCGCATGCATTTTTAGTCCCTTCGAAACAAAGCAGTTTTTTAATTGAAATGGGCCATCTGCTGGACTGGGCATTGCACAAAATGACCCTTTTATTTGGTGGACCTTTTTTATTTGTATCATTCGCTTCCACTGCGTTTAAACTCGACCTCGAGTTTCTGTTGTCTTCATCCTCACTACTACCATCTTCATCATCATGGTAAGGAGATAAATCAGCTACATTAAAAGTTGCCGAAACACCATAGTCTCCGGGAAGTTCAATTTTTGTAGGCATTCTCTCCTATGCGTTGAAGAACTTTAAATGGACCATCAGCTCGTGGACTAAGTTTTCCATGTTTTCCCTTGGGAAATCTTTCCTTACGCAAGTGAATCCAAACCATATCTCCTTCTTTGAATGCGGCAGCCTTGCGATGTTTATCCGCATTTTTTTTGTACCTTTCATTTGGCTTGACAATTCGATCTTGAATTTCTTGATGCATCTTTTTTATGAACTTGGCTCTGTCTTCAGCATCTTTGCTATATGAGTGAGTAGTTGCAATAGGAACTAAATCCAAAGGGCTTCTCGGATTATCACCATAAACAACCTCGAAAGGATTGGTTTTCGTAGTTTGATTACGAGAGCGATTGTAAGCAAACTCCGCCTGTGCAAGTGTGAGATCCCATTGCCGAATGTTAGAACGTACCAGACTCCTCAAGAGATTCCCCAAGCTTCTATTGACAACTTCTGTTTGTCCATCCGTTTGAGGATGATGAGAGGTGCTAAATTGCAAAGTTGTTCCCATCTTTCGCCAAAGTGTGCGCCAAAAATGACTCATGAACTTTGGATCCCGATCAGAAGTCATGGTTTTAGGAACGCCGTGAAGCTTCACAATTTCTCGAAAATAAAGATCAGCTACATTTGAAGCATCCATTGTTTTGTTACATGGCACAAAATGAGCCATTTTGGAGAACCGATCAACCACAACCATAATTGAATCTTTATTTCTTTGAGTTCTCGGCAACCCAACCACAAAATCTAAGCTCACGTCATCCCATGGAGCTAACGGGGCTGGTAAAGGAGTGTATAAACCCGTATTTTGTCCACGAGTTTTTGCCAAATGACAAATTCGACAACGCTCCACGAACCTCGCCACATCTCTATCCATCCTTGGCCAAAAGAATTTTTTTTTGATGAGAGCTAAAGTTTTATCTCTTCCAAAATGTCCAGCAAGTCCTCCACCATGGGCTTCCTTGATGATAGATACTCTAAGAGACCCTTCAGGGATGCACAATTGATTATCTTTAAAAAGAAAACCACCTTGTATCAAAAAATGATTTGAAGGCCCCTTTGAACATTCTTCCCATATTTTCTGAAAATGAGGATCATGTTCATATTGCTCTTTAAGATTGTCAAATCCCAAAACTTCTACTTCCAATGTCGAGAGTAGAGAATGTCGTCGACTCAAAGCATCCGCCACTTGATTTTGCTTTCCAGATTTATGCTTGATGTTGAATGTAAAAGATTGAAGAAACTCAACCCATTTAGCATGCCTGCTATTGAGCTCATGCTGACCATTGATATATTTTAACGCCTCGTGGTCGGAGAATAGAATAAACTCCTTGCATATAAGATAGTGACTCCAATGATCCAAAACTCTGATAATTGCATAGAACTCCTTGTCATACGTAGAATAATTCCTTCGACTTCCATTCAACTTCTCACTAAAGAAAGCGATAGGTTTACCTTCTTGGCTAAGCACTGCCCCAATACCCACATTAGAAGCATCACAATCCACTTCAAATAATTTTTCAAAATCTGGAAGAGCAAGAATAGGTGTTGCTGTAATTTTTTCCTTGATGACTTCAAAACTTTTTTGTGCTTCTTTCGTCCATTGAAATTTTCCTCCTTTCAAACACTCTGTTATGGGAGCTACAAGAGTGCTAAAATTTTTCATGAACTGTCGATAAAATGAAGCAAGACCATGAAAACTTCGAACATCCCGAATGGTTGTAGGGACTGGCCAATTTACAATTGCTTCCACTTTGTTCGGATCCACTTTCATGCCCTCGTCGGATATGATGAAGCCTAGGAAAACAAGGCTCTTGGAGAAAAATTCACACTTCTTCAAATTGGCATACAATTTTTCATTCTTTAAAGTGCTCAAAACATTCTCAAGATGCTCCAAGTGTTCTTCTTCACTCTTGCTAAAAATTAGAATATCGTCGAAATAAACGACGACATACTTTCCGATATAAGGTTTGAAAACTTGATTCATCAACCTCATAAAAGTGCTGGGAGCATTAGAAAGACCAAAAGGCATTACCATCCATTCGTAAAGTCCGTCTCTTGTTTTGAAGGCCGATTTCCATTCGTCACCGGGCCTCATGCGGATTTGATGATAGCCACTTCGGAGATCAATTTTTGAAAAAATTGACGCACCATGTAGTTGATCGAGAAGGCCTTCCAAACGGGGAATCGGAAAGCGGTATTTGATTGTAATTTTATTCACCGCCCTACTATCGATACACATGCGCCAAGAATTGTCTTTTTTCGGAACGAGAAGAGCAAGGACTGCACATGGACTCATACTTTCTCTCACCAAGCCTTTTTCCACAAGTTCTTGTACTTGCCTTTGCAACTCTTCATGCTCTTTCGGATTCATTCGATAGGCAGCCTTGTTTGGAATGGACGCACCCGGAATAAAATCAATACAATGTTGAATGTCTCTCATCGGAGGAAGTCCCGGAGGAATATCGTCGGGGACTACGTCTTTAAACTTTTCAAGAAGAGGAATCATTATGGATGGGAATTCCATATTTGTTATATTTTCTTCCATGACTAGAAGAACATAAGCTTCGTTAGAGTCTTCCACAGATGCATCAAATTGAGATTTAGAGAGTAAAATATTTCCCTCGCCTTTTGTCGGTTTTAGAAATACTCTCGAGTTTGGAAGGACCCAACACAATTTTTACTCCATCCTTCTGAAAAGAATAAGTATTCTTATATCCATCATGCATCACCTTTCAATCATATAACCACGGACTCCCAAGAAGTATATGACAAGCATCCATAGGTAGAATATCACACCATATGTTGTCTTGATAATTCTTGCCGATCGAAAAATTTACCAAGCATCTTTTTTCAACCCTCAATTTATTTCCTTTCGAAAGCCAAGAGAGTTTATAAGGTTGTGGATGATTCTCTGTCTTGAGTTTGAGTTTCTCCACCATTTCATTTGACACCATATTTTCGCAACTACCGCCATCAATAATGATGTTGCATACCTTCCCATTGGAAGTACATCTCGTATGGAAAATATTGTGTCGAAGCCAATCATCTTCTTCTTGGATAGTACTTAAGCACTTTCTTGCCACAAGAATTTCATCACGATCAGCATATGTGACCTCTTCTTCATCTTCATATTCGTCATATTTTGGCTCCCTCTCTTCTTTGGGTTCATCTTCTTCGACAAGTGAAATAATTCTTCTATTCGGACAATCGGAAGCGATATGACCGAATCCCTGACATTTAAAGCATTTCCGAGAATTTGAAAAATTAGTATTACTTGATTTTGGTTCTTCGTCTTTTTTGAAAATCGGCTTTGATGGACTTGGTTTTGTTGGTGGAGGCTTTGGAAAAGAACTATTGCTTCTGTTGGGAAAGACATCTTTGTTCCACGATCGATTATTTTTCGGAGCTTCATTGATTTGTCTCTCCACCTTTATTGCAAGCTTAACCACATCATTATAATTCCAATATTGTTGAAGTTGGTCAACATTAGAAATTTCAGGCCGTAATGCTCCAAGATAGCGAGCTATGGTTTGTTCCCCCGGCTCTTCAACTTCACATCGCATCATAAGACGCTCGAATTCCACCGTGAATTCTTCCACATTTTTTTCTTTTTGCCTGAAGTTGTGAAAACTAAGGAAATTATCTTGTCGATAATTATCGGGCAAGAACTTTCTCTTGAGATTTTTCTTCATTTTTTCCCATGTCAAAATTCGACTTTTCCCATCTCGAGCACGTTGCTTCCGAAGATTCTCCCACCAAAGTGAAGCATACTTCGTCAATTTGATGGTGACTAACTTCACCATGCGATCTTCAGGAACTTCATGATATTCAAAAATTCTTTCAACGGTATGCAACCAATCAACGAACTCTTCCGGTTGCATTCTTCCTTCAAATTCTGGGATATCAACTCTTGCATGAAAATTTTGTTGAAATCCACGATTTTGGTTAGCATTAACCCTCCTTTGAGACCCAACGTTTGAATCATTTTCATGATGAAAAGGATTGTCGTCCTCGTCATCATTTTGTTCACCTTCTGGACCATGCCTTCCTTCACGTTCCAAAGGGATGTGTTGTTCAAGACGCTGCTCGAGTTGTTGCACTTGTCTCCTCAATTCGTCCATCTCGATATCTCGTAGATCTCGCTCGTTTCTAGGATTTCCAGCGGGATTATTCCGTCGACGAGGAGGCATCAGGACTGGGCTCTGATACCACTTTGATACCGGTAAATTATGAGAAATGAGGAGTAACACGAGAACACACTCAAATGATATTTCTTTCTCTAAGGAATCCACCAAAGAGATCGAAATGACTCGCCACCTTATGGAATCCACCAAAAGGATAAGAGAAAAAAAAAACAAGTCGAAAGACTTCAAAGATGATTATTATTCAATATGTGATACCCTCACATTAGGATCGGTTGATCTTTATATCCTAGCCAGGACACTTCATGCATTAACATGCATTTATTACATCAATTATTTAGACTCTTAACTTAGACACATACTGATATTAAAAACAAGAATTGAAAAGACATGAAAATAAGTAACTAAGCACTTTTGCACTTCCTCCATGAATCTGCCCGAAACTGCCACACTTCACCATTAATGCTATAACTTTTCGTAGACAACTTCAAATGACCTCTCGTCTGTTCCAAAATATTCTAGACTGTTTGGGCTTCGAAACCATATGTCGCATGCATTTTTAGTCCCTTCGAAACAAAGAAGTTTTTAATTGAAGATGGGCCATCTGCTGGACTGGGCATTGCACAAAATGACCCTTTTATTTGGTGGACCTTTTTTATTTGTATCAAACTCGAAGCTCTAGTTTTTCTCAGTATTCATTACATCTCATTAATTGCTATTTGATTATTTTTACTTTTTATTTATTAGTTAATTTTAGTTTAAAAACAAAACAAACCTCAATCATGCATTATGTTATACACTTCTTCCTCTTTTCTTTGTTGCAAACATAAAAACATTTTTACGGGCCGATAGTAATGTTCCTCGTGAGATCGACTCGGGCGAATTGCTTTGGCAATAAGTTCAGTTATTTTTATTTGATTTTTGACGCACTACAACGTCTTATCACCGTACATATCAGCTCTGTACATCTTTCTTCTCGAGCCGTTTTTGACGTTAAGGTCGAGCCACACATACGTTCTTCCACCCATTCTACGGGTGCATCCTTGATGAACACTCGTAAACACCAAATTCGTACTTTGCGCTTGTTTTATGAGTTTGCCTTATTTTATGAGTTTGCGCATGCTTTTATTCATTACTTTATTTTATGAGTCTGCGCATGCTTATATAAAGCATGCGTGAGTACTCAGTCCTTTATCAATCAATAAACAACTTTTATTTTTATTGTCTCTCGTTCATATTATTTTATCTTATCACAAAAATCAACATGGTGTCAGAGCTAAAGCTTCCGCAATCCAAAAAAAAAAAAAGACATGAGACTTGCGCTGTAAAAGACTGCGCTGTAAAAGAAAGGCTCTGCTCGCCGCCGGGAAGGAGAAAGCCGCTGTTGCCGCCCCACCATTGCCGTCGAGAAGGAGACCAGACCAGACCACTGCCGGATCTGACATCACTTTCTCCCGCTTTTCGCCTAGCACTGTTGAAGGTCCCCACAACGGAAAATTTTAATTTGAACCCAAAGAGAGATAATACTCCATGGGTAGCATATGAAGTCCGGGACGAAAAACGCGACGACCAAAACCGATAGTAACTACGGAGGTGCGCGACGATCGAAATTGCGATGACCAAGTGGTGCGCGGCGATCGAATCTGCGACGACCAAAACCGATAAATACTACGGAGGCGCGCGAAGATCTCGAAAATTATTTTGTTTCATTATTATTATTATTATTATTATTATTATTATTATTAATATTATTATTATTAATTTTTATTATTTTTTCGGGGCTGGAAGGTTTTCGATAGTGACGTGGAAAGTGGGCGGGCTGATGGTTCAATGAATTAATCAATTGTTTTCATCATCTTCTTAGCAAGATAGAATAATTCGTATTCTCATCTTGAAGGAGGTTATTGAAGTATATTGGTAGAAATAAATCACGCGCATAGAAGGAGTCTTATGCGCACAAGGAATATTACATACGCGCATGGGACTCCTTCCATAATTCCTTGTGCGCATAGGACTCCTTCCATCAGCGTATGTCGTATTCCTTGTGTGCATAGGACTCCTTCCATGCGCGTGATGTATTTCTACCAACATAATTCAATATCGGGAGCCTCATCGAGGGCGATGGGGCTTGCGCCGTGTGCAAGAGAAAGCTTACTCACGGTAGCTTTCGCTTTTGCTCAATTAAATGCAAGGTATATAAATAAACCTAGTTCGTATTTTTCGTGCTTTCGTATTTATTTATTTTTGACCTAATTATTAATAACATATATATATAGTAAAACCTCTATAAATTAATACTCGATAAATTAATAACCTCTCTAATATAATAAAAACGTCCGGTCCCGACTCGGGCCTTTGAAAAAAATGATCCAATTCGATAAGATAATATAATAATAATTTTTTTGAAAAAACCTTTATAAGTATTAGGTCCCATAAAAAAAAACTCTAAATTAATAATTCGTAAATATTAAAATTATAAATATTATGGTAATTTGACTAACTTTCAAACGATATTTTTAATCAACCCACTCTTGTAAATCTTTTTGAGTGCATGTGGGATGATCTCGACCTTTTGTATTTACATAATGCTTTGCGCATTTGATCATTCATGAATGATTTTGTGATACCTTTTAAATGATGAGAAGACATAATTTGAAATTATGAATTAGTTTATTTTCATATTGAAATATATATAGAAAATATTTCATTTAATAAATATATAATTCAATTAATATAATAGTTAAGATTATACATTGAATTTATGTTATACATGAATATATTAAGTAGTTACATTGAATCGGTTGATACATGAATTTTAATAATTTATTTTAAATACATTGTAATTAAATTTACAGAATTTTAAACATCTCTCTTTTAATTAATAAAATATTAATTTATCGATATATTAATACCTCTTTAAATTGATAAAATTTCTCGGTCCCGATGGTATTAATTTATAGAGGTTTTAATATATAAATATATATATATGTGCATATCCGACGTGCAGGTTCATACTATTTATGGAGCGAATCTGATCCAGGCTGAGCCGAGCGGCGTGGGGACCTCACGACAGAGGGATGAATCTGATGATGATGATGATGTGAACCAATATACTTACCGCATGCGGAGCAGGAAAGGAATACCGATTAGGGCACCTCTTAAATGATACGACGTGAAATTAGGTTGCTGCTGATTTCATCGATGGATTGATTCTGATCTTATCGATTTTTATGGCGCGCGGCGATCTAATCTGCGACGACCAAAACCAATAGATACTACGGAGGCGCGCGAAGATCTCGAAGATTATTTTGTTTCATTATCATTATTATTATTATTATTATTATTATTATTATTATTATTATTATTATTATTATTATTATTATTATTATTATTATTATTATTATTATTATTATTATTATTATTATTATTATTATTATTATTATTATTATTATTATTATTATTATTATTATTATTATTATTATTATTATTATTATTATTTTCGGGGCTGGAAGGTTTTCGACAGTGACGTGGAAAGTCGACGGGCTGATGTTTCAAGGAATTAATCGATTATTTTCATCCTCTTCTTAGCAAGATGGAATACGAATTTCGTATTCTCATTTTGAGGGAGGGTGTTGAAGTATATTGGTAGAAATACATCACGGGCATGGAAGGAGTCCTATGCGCACAAGGAATACGGCATACGCTGATGGAATGAGTCTTATGCGCACAAGGAATACGACATACGCGCATGAAAGGAGTCCTATGCGCACAAGGAATACGACATACAAGTTTAGTTTTATTTGTTCATATTATTTTTCCTTTATCATAAAATTCAACAATTTCTGTACACCAAAAAAAAAAGGAGGATGTGCGCATGCGACTCCTTCCATGCGCGTATGTCGTATTCCTTGTGCGCATATGACTTTTTTCATGCGCGTGATTTATTTCTACCAATATACTTCAATATCGGGTGCCCTCATCGAGGGCGATGGGGCTTGCGTTGTGTGGAAGAGAAAGCTTACTCATGGTTGCTTTCGCTTTTGCTCAATTAAATGCAAGGTATATACATAAACCTAGTTCGTATTTTTCGTGCTTTCTTATTTATTTATTTTGACCTAATTATTAATAACCTATATATATATATATATATATGTGCATATCCGGCGTGCAAGTTCATACTAATTATGGAGCGAATCTGATCCAGGCTGAGCCGAGTGGCGTGGGGGACCTCACGACAGAGAGATGCATCTGATGATGATGATGATGATGATGATGATGATGATGATGATGATGATGTGAACCAATATTCTTACCGCATGCGGAGCAGGAAAGGAATACCGATCAGGGCACCTCTTAAATGATACGACGTGAAATTAGGTTGCTGCTGATTTCATCGATGGATTGATTCTGATCTTATCGGTTTTTATTGCTTATTAATGTTGGAACTTGTTGTAAACATTTATGTTGTGTGTTGTTTTAATTCTCGTTGTTTTGTGAACTTAGTTGCGGCTAGCTATTGCTAGCTAGCTGCCCCTTTTATTTTGAATGGTGTGGTGTGTTTGTGTTGTTGTTTTAAGACATATATGTTTTGGATAATGTGTGTTGGTTTTTGGATTTTATATTTCCTTCTTCTTTTAGGGTTTTCTTTGATATTTTGATATATATGACGGGTCTGGTTGGTTTTCGAATATGAATTTCGAACATTGTATTTCATTCCATGTTTGAGTACATGGTTTGAATACAAGTTCAAGA
This sequence comes from Euphrasia confusa, assembly GCA_954870475.1. NCBI lineage: Eukaryota > Viridiplantae > Streptophyta > Magnoliopsida > Lamiales > Orobanchaceae > Euphrasia > Euphrasia confusa. Next base: position 40,179,708 of record OX940956.1, on the reverse strand, counting down.
TCACGTCATTTATATTTAGGTTGGTAATGGCGAGCACTGATTAGATAATCGAATTTAGTAATATGATAGTAATGTTTACAAAAGGGCAAATTTCTTGTTGTATTCTGTTATGAAATCTATTCATAGTATCATTACTATGAGTCTATGATGTAATAGTTCAATACGACCACAATAATAGGGCTTTTTTAGTTCAATTATTTTTAGGGATCCTATTATTTCATAAAAATTGGTTTGCTTTATAAAATTATTTTATTTTATTTTTTAATAATTGAAAATAAAAAATGAATTGAAGAAGAATTTATGAAATAAAAAACATTTATTTAATTCATTTAAAAGAAAAATGAAAGAGAACGAATAAACCGTTTTTACACTATTACATTATGCAATATAAACTAATTATTATGATATAAACTAATTTTCTTTCTTTTATATTGGGTTTAAAAATATTTTTTAATAATGTTTGATCTTAAATATATATATATATATATATATATATATATATATATATATATATATATATATATATATATATATATATATATGTGTGTGTGTGTGTATGTGTGTTTCTCAAATATTTTAGAGCATTTTGAAAAATAGAAAATTAGTGATATATCTACACAATATTTTTTTACATAATTACACAAAAACTATACAATTACCTGTCTCTTTTTTATAATTTCAAAAAATAAATTACCATTTATCTTAATAAACTAATATTTTAATATTATAGTTTCTATTTAATATTTTAGTATATTTAATATTTAATATTTTAATTGTGTCTGTTTTTAGTATATAAATATAATTTGTATTATTCGTAAAACATTTATGTAATTATTACCGTAAGATTTCAAATGTCAAAATTCCTACAATTTTTCTTTGAACTTTATGAAATCAACATCCAAATATTTATAATAAAACATTTAAATGGAAAACGAAAATCATTTTCAAATGGAAAATAATTGAAATTTTGTTTTTGTAATTAGTAAGATGTAATTAATATTATTATTATCTACACTCGTGACTTTTTAATTTTTTTCCGGAAAAGGCAAATTTATTCCAACGTCTATATATTACATAGTCACAACTCACACACAGATTTGCTCATCTATAAATTACAACATCTCAACACCCAAATTCACCTACACACTTCAATATTTCCGAAAAAAAAAAAAATCGAAGATGAGCTCAGCCGCAAAAGAAGTAACGAGAAAGGTAATTAAACAATTTTTTTTACAAGTTCATTAATCATAATTTTATTTAATTTCCTATGATTTTTTCATGTGAATTGAAGTTCTTTGAAACAATTTGGTATGATTTTTTTTGTTGATTTGGATACATTTTGTTATGTATGTATATGTTATTGATAAAAATTAAATTTTAATATATATATATATATATATATATATATATATATATATATATATATATATATATATATATATATATATAGTTGATGCTTTTAATTTCGATTGTATTTTGTGAATAAATTAAACATAAACCGATCGAGTCAGATTAAACATAGCTTTTTAATTAGATCAGAGAGTCGAGACTCAAAGTATACATAATTAATTACTAGATGTGTATCGTTTTTTGGTGTCAAATATGTGAATCGTGACGATAACAAACATGTGATCTATCTATATATCGTGTTATCATCGACGACACGTGCTGAAATCATATATGTATGTTAGGGATCGATGTCGTCGCGCGGTGTTCTCATTACCAATTAAGTTAATTATATGTCACAGAATCTTAATTTTGAGGACGTAAATTTGTGATACTAGTTTGAACATATTAATTTTATGTGATCGATCGATGGATTCGACTCGTGTTCTAAACGACACGTGGTGGAAGCGTATACGTAGGAGGGCTTATAATTACCCATGTTTTTAATTATATATGTTGACTAGATTTAGGGTTATTAGTTTGTGATTGACAGTGGTTTAATTTAATTCTTTGTGCAGATCGATCGTATCCTCGATACTCGGTGCATCCCGAGGTGGGTCAGAAGCTTTATGCAGAAGCCGTTCTTCGAAAGTTGCCCGAGCCACAACATGCGGAAGAATGAAATGAACAGGTACTGCATCAACTGCGACGAGTCGCTCTGTTATAAGTACTGCTTCGCGGGCGGCGATCACGATGGCCACATGATCCTCACTATCTACCGCCATGTCTACCACGATGTCATCCCTCTTGACGAGATGGAAATGACTACTCTCGACTGCAGCCAGATTCAGGTATTAATTCATTACTATATATAGCTAGATATCGTGTTGTCGTTTTCGTGTGTATTCGTATCATAAATTAATTAATGTGTAAATGTTGCAGCCATACAAATGCAATAAGAGATGGATTTTGGCCATGACCCCCCTTCCGGCATACTGGGTCGGGTTCCCTCATCGAGGGCGAAGGGGCTTGTGTCGTGTGCGAGAGAAAGCTTATTGATTCCGCTACCTTTCGCCTTTGCTCCATTAAATGCAAGGTATATACATTCTGGTTCATATTTTTTATACTTTCTTACCTAATTATTAATAACTCTATGTATATAGATCGAATCTGCCATGCAAGTACCTAGTACTTATAGAGCGAATCTGATCCGGGCTTTTGATCCGAGCGGTGTGGGGACCTCAGGACAGAGAGATCCCAATTCTTACCGCAAGCGAAGCAGGAAAGGAATACCGATTAGGGCACCTCTTAAATGATGCGATGTGACAGGATGCTGCTGATTTCATCGATGGATCGATTATGATCTTATCGGTTTTTATTGCTTATTAATGTTGGAACTTCTTGCAAACATTTATGTTGTGTGTGTTTTTTAATTCTCGCTGTTTTGTGAAATTCGTTGTGGCTAGCTATATCTATGGCTAGCTGCCCCTTTCATTTTGAATGGTGTGGTGTGTTTATGTTGTTGTTTAAGATATTATGTTTTGGATAATGTGTGTTGGTTTTTAGATTTTATTTTTCCTTCTTTTTTAGGGTTTTCTTTGATGTTTTGATATATATGAAATTCAATCAGTCGGGTCTGGTTGGATTTCGAATATGAACCGGACATTGTATTTCATCCCATGTTTGAGTTCATGGTTTGAATACAATATATATATCTAGTGAAAAATTATATCAAGATTACGGTAGTTTATATTTAGGTTGGCCGGTGATAGTGATCACTGCAGATTAGATATTCGAATTTAGAAATATGATAGTAATGTTTAGCAGGGCAAATTTCTTGTTGTATTCTGTTATGAAATCTATTCATGATTAGGAGTCTATGAACTATGATGATTTAGTAGTTCAATAAGACCATACAATAATAATAGACCTTTTTGTAGTCCCCATTATTTTGAGGGAGTAAAAATTGGTTTGCTTTATAAAATACTTTCACTTTTTTTTTCATAGATAAACGTTTTTTCTTTTATATTGAGTTAAAAAATATTTTTTTAATGATGTTTACACGTTTACACAATAAGATAATATTTTAATATTATATTTTAATTATATATTAGATATTTTTGATATATTACATGATGTTTTAACTCATCAATTTTTAAAAACTTTTAAATAATTGAAAAATTAAAAAAGGTTTAATAAAGACTAACATTTATAACCTACTCCAAATTGAGTATTGAATAACGAAATTAAACAAAAAAAAAGAAAAACAGATGGAAATATTTTTTAATTCAGATACTCAACAACAATAACAACAACAACAATAATAATAATAATAATAATAATGGAGAGATAAAATAAATTGAATGATTTAAAATGAACAAGTTATATTTGTACTTATTTGGGGCAATTAAGATTTAACTATATAGTAATTAATTAACTATCTAAATATATAGTTTTAGAGCAGTTGTATTTTATATAAATATATGAACAATTTAATATGAGACATGTCATTTAACACATAACAAATAGCTTGTATCTATCTCAAAATGACATATGAACTCACATCCAAAATGCCCTATAAATAATTAGAATTTTAAGTTTATTTTCTTATTTTATAAACTTAATTAGAAGTTTAAGTAATTTAATTTTATAAAAAAAATGGCATCTTGTATCTCAATTTGTTATTCAATTTCAAATGTAAAGTATTTTCCAAAATGCCCTATAAATAATTTGAATTTTAACTTTATTTTCTTATTTTATAAACTTAATTAGAATTTTTAAGTAATTTAATTTTTAAAAAAAAAAATGGCATCTTTATCTCAATTTGTTATTCAATTTCAAATGTATAAGTATTCAAATACTCGATAGAGTTTGAGTATTTGAGTACCCGGTTACTCGGTTAGTACGTCTATATACTGCATATTTTATGTTGAAATGTCATAACATTGAAATAATTCCAACTCTATAAAATTAAGTATCACAAACACAATCTTAAAAATTAATGTTTTTTAAGTTTGTCATGCTCTTTTGTAATCATACAATTACACTATTTAACTCGTGTTAGATTGTAAACAAATCATGCATGTTCCAACTTAAAATTAACATTTTATTCATCACAAAAACAAAAATTAAAAAAAAACATTATTTTCTTTTGACCAAAATGAAAGTCTCTTCTGATACTCTCGTCTCTTGGTATTATACTAATGATTTTGAAATTTAAAATTTTAATTGGAAATATTGGGTGATTATAATGGCATATACATAAATAGTGTGATATGTAAATTTGAAAAACTGGACAGAAAAAAACTCATATACTGTAAATAAGTAGAAAAAACTTGTTTAATTTAAAGCTAGTCGAAAATCAATGTCTACCCAAACTTGCCTTTCGTTAATATACTAGAATGCATTAACGGCATAAAGAACTCCTTGTGAATTCATTAAAGAAATTGTTCATGACCCCTAAATATAGTTTAAGATCATTTTTAAATAACCACAGACAAGGTTATACATGTATCGACTCAATATTTTATGTTGATACTTGTATGTGATAACATTGAAATAATTCCAACTCCTATAAAATTGAGTATCACAAACACAACCATAAAATTAATGGTAAAATTTAGTATCACAAACACAATCATAAAATTAATGGTTTTTAATATTGTCATGCTCTTTAATTTGTAACAATCATACAATTATATACACTATTTAACTAGTGTTAGATTTTAAACCTTTAATTTGTAGCAATCATACAATTATATACACTATTTAACTAGTGTTAGATTTTAAACCAATCATGTACCAACTTAAAATTAACACTTTATTTATCCCAAAAAAAGTTAAAATTATTTTTTTAATTTTGACTGGAAAAAAAAGTGTAAGAGCCTACACTGATACTCTGGCCTCGATACTGGTATTAATGTAAATGCTAGATGACGGCGCAAGTAATTGTTTTGAGGGTTTGTTGTTTTGAAGTCACAAAATACGTGAATAAACACCCTCGTCGAATCTTTTATATACCATATATATTATGGTATTAATGTAAGTGCTAGCCAGGTGACGGCGCAAGTAATTGTTTTGAGGGTTAGTCGTTCTGAATTCACAAAATACGTGAATAAACACCCCCGTCGAATCTTTTATATATATTATGGTATTTATAATGTAAGTACTAGCCAGCTGACGGCGCAAGTAGCTGTTTTGAGGGTTTGTCGTTTTGAATTCACAAAATAGTAAATACGTGAATAAACATCCCCAGTAATTGTTTAAACGAGGATTCGTCGTTTTGAAGTAATTAAATCGAGCGTGTTCGTGTCTAGCTAATCATCGTTTGTTTGTTTGTTAGGTTGTTTACCGCTCTTTAATTCAAAGTTTGACAGAGATGAGTGAATCATTAATATTGCTAGCTGTTATCATTTTGTGTAATAATGAATGATTATGATATATATAACAAAAAGCTCATGCATTGTGCGTGAGAGCCTTCACCAAAACTTATCCATTGACAACTCTGCAAAGGTTGTCTTCTGGTGAATTAATAATAAAAATATAAGAGTATTAATTAATCTCCAAATTAATTAATTTATTTAAAATTTTAATTGTGTCTGTTTTAGTATATAAATATAATTTGCATTATTTGGTAAAACATTTGTATAATTATTACAGTAAGATTTCAAATGCGAAAAATGTCATTTCTTTGAATTTTATGAAATCTACAATTCAAATATTTATAATATAACATTTAAATGGAAAACAAAAATCAATTTCAAATGGAAATTAATTGAAATTTCTTTTTGTAATTAGTAAGATTGTAATTAATATTATTATTATTATCACTGACTTTTTTAATTTTTTTTCCAGAAAAGACAAATGTATTCCAACGTCTATTACACAGTCACACACAAATTTGCACATATATAAATAACAACATCTCAGCACCCAAATTCACCTGCACCTACATAAAATATTTCTGAACACCCAAAAAAACGAGGATGAGCTCCGCCGCAAAAGAAGTAATGAGAAAGGTAATTAAACATTTTTTTATAAGTTCAATAATCATAATTTTATTTAATTTCCTATTGTTTTTTCATGTGAAGTTCTTTTATACATTTTTGTGTGATTTGTTTTGGTTGATTTGGATACATTTTGTTATGTACTTATGTTCAATCTTAATTGGTGAAACAAAAATGTTAATGTATATATATGTAGTTGATGCTTTTAATTTCGATTGCATTTGTGAAGAAATTAAACATACATCTATCGAATTAATCAGACTGAACATAGCTAGTTAATTAGATCAGAGAGTCGAGACTCAAAGTATAGATAATTACTATATGTATCCTTGTTTGGAGTCAAATTTGTGAATCGTGACGATATCAAACATGTGATCTATCTATATATCTTGTTATCTTCTAGTGCTGAAATCGCGCTTGTTCACATTACTAATTCATCACCAATTAAGTTAATTATATGTCACATAATCTTAATTTTGAGGAAGTAAATGTGAAATCCAAAATTATGTGATCGATTGATTCGACTCGTGGTGGAAGCTTATACGCAGGGAGGGCTTATAATTACAATGTTTTATAATATATGATGACTAGATTTAGGGTTATTAGTTTGTGATTGACTGTGGTTTAATTTAATTCTTTGTGTAGATCAATCGTATTCTCCAGACTCGATGCATCCCGGATTGGGTCAGAAGCTTTATGCAGAAATCGTTCTTCGAAAGGTGCCCCATCCACAGGTACATGCCGAAGAATGAACAGAACAGGTATTGCATCAACTGCGACAAGCCGCTCTGTAAATACTGCATCAAGGGCGGCGATCACAAGGGCCACATGATCCTCACTATCTACCGCCATGTCTACCAAGATGTTATCCCTCTTGACGAGATGGAAATGACTACTCTCGACTGCAGCAAGATTCAGGTATTAATTAATTACTATATATAGCTAGATATCGTGTTGTCGTTTTCGTGTGTATTCGTATCATAAATCAATTAATGTGTAAATGTTGCAGCCATACAAATGCAACAAGAAATGGATTGTGTCTATGACCCCCCTCCCGCATATGGGGTCGGGTGCCCTCATCGAGGGCGATGGGGCTTGCGTCGTGTGCAAGAGAAAGCTTACTCACAAGAGCTTTCGCTTTTGCTCCATTAAATGCATGGTATATACATAAACCTAGTTCGTATTTTTTTGCTTTCGCATTTATTTATTTTTTACCTAATTATTAATAACCTATATATATGTATGTGCATATCCGGCGTGCAGGTTCATACTATTTATGGACCGAATCTGATCCAGGCTGAGCCGAGCGGCGTGGGGACCTCACGACAAAGAGATGCATCTGATGATGATGATGATGATGAGAAACCAGCCGATGTGAACCAATATTCTTACCGAATGCGGAGCAGGAAAGGAATATCGATTAGGGCACCTCTTAAATGATGCGACGTGAAATTAAGTTGCTGCTAATTTCATCGATGGATTGATTCTAATCTTATCGGCTTCTATCGCTTATTAATGTTGGAACTCGTTGCAAACATTTATGATGTGTGTTGTTTTAATTCTCTGTTTTGTGAAATTTGTTGCCCCTTCCATTTTGAATGGTGGTACTGTGTTTGTGTTGTTGTTTTAAGACATTATGTTTTGGATAATGTGTGTTGGTTATTGGATTTTATATTTCATTCTTTTTTAGGGTTGATGTCGAGCCACACATACGTTCTTCCACCCATTCTACGGGTGCATCCTTGATGAACACGGTAAACACCAAATTTGTACTGTACGCTTGGTTTATGAGTTTGCCTTATTTTATGAGTTTGCGCATGCTTTTATTTATTACCTTATTTTATGAGTTTGCGCATGCTTTTATTCATTACCTTATTTTATGAGTCTGTGCATGCTTATATAAAGCATGCGTGAGTACTCAGTCCTTTATCAATCAATAAACAACTTTTATTTTTATTGTCTCTCGTTCATATTATTTTATCTTATCACAAAAATCAACATGCTATCAGAGCTAAAGCTTCCAAAAAGAGAGACGTGAGACGTGAGACTTGCGATGTAAAAGACTCGCGCTGTAAAAGAAAGGCTCCACTCGCCGCCGGAAAGGAGAACGCCGCTGCTGCTTCCCCACCATTGCCGTCGAGAAGGAGACCAGACCACTGCCGGATCCGACATCACTTTCTGCCGTTTTTCGCCTAGCACTGTTGAAGGTCCCCACAACGGAAAATTTTAATTTGAACCCAAAGAGAGGTAATACTCCGTGTGTAGCATTTGTAGTTCGGGACGAAAAACGCGACGACCAAAACCGATAGTTACTACGGAGGCGCGCGACGATCGAAATTGCGATTACTAAGTGGCGCGCGAAGATCGAATCTGCGACGACCAAAATCGATAGATACTACGGAGGCGCGCAAAGATCTCAAAGATTATTTTGTATTATTATTATTATTATTATTATTATTATTTTTTTTTTTTTTTTTTTTTTTTTCGGGGCTGGAAGGTTTTCGACAGTGACGTGGAAAGTCGCCGGGCTGATGGTTCAATGAATTAATCGATTGTTTTCATCATCTTCTTAGCAAGATAGAATAATTCGTATTCTTATCTTGAGAGATGGTATTGAAGTATATTGGTAGAAATACATCACGCGCAAGGAATACGACATACGCGCATCGAAGGAGTCCTATGCGCACAAAGAAAATGACATGCGCACAAAGAATAAAGTCCTATTTTCATACGTTATCTTATTTAGTTTATTTCCATCTTTTATTCATTACCTTATTTTATGAGTTTGCGCATGCTTATATAAAGCATGCGTGAGTACTCAATCCTTTATCAATCAATAAACAAGTTTAGTTTCATTATTCTCTTCGTTCATATTATTTTTCCTTTATCATAAAATTCAACAATTTCTGTACACCCAAAAAAAAATGAGGATGTGCGCATAGGACTCCTTCCATGCGCGTATGTCGTATTCCTTGTGCGCATAAGACTCCTTCCATCAGCGTATGTCGTATTCCTTGTGCGCATAGGACTCCTTCCATGCGCGTGATGTATTTCTATCAATATACTTCAATATCGGGTGCCCTCATAGAGGGCGATGGGGCTTGCGTCGTGTGCAAGAGAAAGCTTACTCACGGTAGCTTTCGCTTTTGCTCAATTAAATGCAAGATATATACATAAACCTAGTTCGTATTTTCCGTGCTTTCGTATTTATTTATTTTTGATCTAATTATTAATAACCTATATATATATGTGCATATCCGGCATGCAGGTTCATACTATTTATGGAGCGAATCTGATTCAGGCTGAGCCGAGCGGGGTGGGGACCTCACAACATAGGGATAATCTGATAATGATGATGTGAACCAATATTCTTACGCGCATGCGGAGCAGGAAAGGAATACCAATTAGGGCACCTCTTAAATGGTACAACGTGAAATGAGGTTGCTACTGATTTCATCGATAGATTGATTCTGATTTTATCGGTTTTTATTGCTTTTTAATGTTGGAACTTGTTGCAAACATTTATGTTGTGTGTTGTTTTAATTCTCGCTGTTTTGTGAACTTAGTTGGGGCTAACTATAGCTAGCTAGCTGCCCCTTTTATTTTGAATGGTGTGGTGTGTTTGTGTTGTTGTTTTAAGACATATATGTTTTGGATAATGTGTGTTGGTTTTTGGATTTTATATTTCCTTCTTTTTTAGTGTTTTCTTTGATTATTTGATATATATGACGGGTCTGGTTGGTTTTCGAATATGAATTTCGAACATTGTATTTCATTCCATGTTTGAGTACATGGTTTGAATAGAAGTTCAAGAATCAAGATCACGTCGTTTATATTTAGGTTGGCGATGGCGAGCACTGATTAGATATTCGAATTTAGAAATATGATAGTAATGTTTACAAAGGGCAAATTTCTTGTTGTATTCTGTTATGAAATCTATTCATAGTAACATGACTATGAGTCTATGATGATGTAATAGTTCAATACGACCACAATAATAGGGCTTTTTTAGTCCAATTATATTTTAGGGATCCTATTATTTCATAAAAATTGGTTTGCTTTATAAAATAATTTTATTTTATTTTTTTAATAATTGAAAATAAAAAATGAATTGAAGGAAAATTTATGAAAAAAAAAAACATTTATTTAATTCATTTAAAAGAAAAATGAATGAGAACTAATAAACGTTTTTACTACGCAAGATAAACTAGTTTTTACACTATTACATTATGCAATATAAACTCATTATTATGATATAAACTAATTTTCTTTCTTTTATATTGGGTTAAAAAAGATCTTTTATAAACTAATTGTGTGTTTCTCAAATATTTTAGAGCATTTTGAAAAATAGAAAATTAGTGATATATCTACACATTTACACAATATTCTTTTACATAATTACACAAAAACTATACAATTACCCGTCTCTTTTTTATAATTTCAAAAAATAAATCACCATTTATCTTAATAAACTAATATTTTAATAGTATAGTTTTATACTTTAATATTTTAATTGTGTCTGTTTTTAGTATATAAATATAATTTGAATTATTCGGTAAAACATTTATGTAATTATTACCGTAAGATTTCAAATGTAAAAAGTCCTACAATTTTTCTTTGAACTTTATGAAATCAACATCCAAATATTTATAATAAAACATTTAAATGGAAAAGGAAAATCATATTCAAATGGAAAATAATTGAAAATTTGTTTTTGTAATTAGTAAGATGTAATTAATATTATTATTATCTATACTCTTGACTTTTTAATTTTTTTCCAGAAAAGACAAATTTATTCCAACGTCTATATATTACATAGTCACACACAGATTTGCTCATCTATAAATTACAACATCTCAACACCCAAATTCACATACACACAAATATTTCTGAACACCAAAAAATAAAATAAAAATCGAAGATGAGCTCAGCCGCAAAAGAAGTAACGAGAAAGGTAATCAAACATTTTTTTACAAGTTCAATAATCATAATTTTATTTAATTTCCTATGATTTTTTCATGTGAATCGAAGTTCTTTGAAACAATTTTGTATGATTTTTTTGGTTGATTTGGATACATTTTGCTATGTATGTGTATGATATTGATAAAATTAAATTTTAATCTATATATATGTAGTTGATGCTTTTAATTTCGATTGTATTTTGTAAAGAAATTAAACATAAATCAATCGAATCAGATTAAACATAGCTAGTTAATTAGATCAGAGAGTCGAGACTCAAAGTATACATAATTAATTACTAGATGTGTATCGTTTTTTGGAGTCAAATCTGTGAATCGTGACGATATCAAACATGTGATCTATCTATATATCGTGTTATAATCGACGACACGTGCTGAAATCATATATGTATGTTAGGGGTCGATGTCGTCTCGCGGTGTTCTCATTACCAATTAAGTTAATTATATATCACCAAATCTTAATTTTGAGGAAGTAAATTTGTGATATTAGTTTGAACATATTGATTTTATATATGTGATCGATTGATTCGACTCGTGTTCTAAACTACACGTGGTGGAAGCATATACGTAGGATGGCTTATAATTACCCATGTTTTTAATTATATATGTTCACTAGATTTAGGGTTATATAATTAGTTTGTGAGATTGACAGTGGTTTGATTTAATTCTTTGTGTAGATGGATCGTATCCTCGAGACTCGGTTTATCCCGAGGTGGGTCAGAAGCTTTATGCAGAAACCGTTCTTCGAAAGGTGCCCGAGTCACAAGTACATGCCGAAGAATGAACATAACAGGTACTGCATCAATTGCGACGAGTCGCTCTGTAAGTACTGCATCAAGGGCGGCGATCACAAGGGCCACATGATCCTCACGATCTACCGCCATGTCTACCAAGATGTCGTCCCTCTTGACGAGTTGGAAGTGACTACTCTCGACTGCAGCGAGATTCAGGTATTAATTAATTACTATATATAGCTAGATATCGTGTTGTCGTTTTCGTGTGTATTCGTATCATAAATTAACTAATGTGTAAATTAATGCAGCCATACAAATGCAACAAGAAATGGATTGTGTCTATGACCCCCCTCCCGCATATGGGGTCGGGTGCCCTCATCGAGGGCGATGGGGCTTGTGTCGTGTGCGAGAGAAAGCTTATTGATTCCGCTAGCTTTCGGTTTTGCTCCATTAAATGCAAGGTATATACATAAACATGGTTCGTATTTTTCGTGCTTTATTACCTAATTATTAATAACCCTATATATATAGATCGAATCCGGCATGCCGGTTCGTACTACTTATAGATCGAATCTGATCCGGGCTTCTAATCCGAGCGGCGTGGGGACCTCACGACAGAGAGATCCCAATTCTTACCGCAAGCGAAGCAGGAAAGGAATACCGATTAGGGCACCTCTTAAATGATGCGACGGTTGCTGTTGATTTCATCGATGGATTGATTCTGTTCTTATCGATTTTTATTGCTTATTAATGTTGGAACTTCTTGCAAACATTTTTGTTGTGTGTTTTTTAATTCTCGTTGTTTTCTGAACTTCGTTGCGGCTAGCTATATCTATGGCTAGCTGCCCCTTTCAATTTGAATGGTGTGGTGTGTTTGTGTTGTTGTTTAAGTGATTATGTTTTGGATAATGTGTGTTGGTTTTTGGATTTTATTTTTCCTTCTTTTTTTAAGGGTTTCTTTGATGTTTTGATATATATGAAATTCGATCAGTCGAGTCTGGTTGGATTTCGAATATTAATTTCGGACATTGTATTTCATCCCATGTTTGAGTTCATGGTTTGAATACAATATATCCAGTGAAAACTTATATCAAGATCGTGGTTTATATTTAGGTTGGCCGGTGTTGGTGATCACTCCAGATTAGATATTCGAATTTAGAAATATGATAGTAATGTTTAGCAGGACAAATTTCTTGTTGTATTCTGTTATGAAATCTATTCATGATTATGAGTCTATGAACTATGATATGTAGTAGTTCAATAAGACCATACAATAATAGGCCTTTTCGTAGTCCCCATTATTTGGAGGGATCCTCATAAGTAAAAATTGGTTTGCTTTATAAAATACTTTCACTTTTTTTTTTCATACCGATAAACGTTTTTTCTTTTATATTGAGTTAAAAAATATTTTTTAATGATGTTTACACGTTTACACATTTACACAATAAGATAGTATTTTAATATTTTATATTTATATATTAGATATTTTTGATAAATTACATGATGTTTTAACTCGTCAATTTTTAAAAACTTTTTAATAATTGAAAAATTAAAAAATGTTATGAATATTATTATATTATAGTGAATGACTGGTTGGCTAAGTCAGAAACCCTAGATTGTAAAGGGGTCTCCCCTATGAATGAATACAACAATTCATAACAATTCTATTCTCCTCTCATATTGTCTCTATTACTTACTCTATTATTCTCTCTAAATTAATCTTGAGTTTATAACATGTTATCAGCACGAAAGCTCAACCGCGTTCTTCATCGAAGTTCTACTTATCCAAGATCCGAACTCCAAGGCAAGAATTTATATGTTTGTTTATATTTATTAATAATTATAAATATATCTATTTCTCCTCCCTTCTTCTTAAATTCAAATGTTCCCGAAGAACATTGTAATCTGATATTTCTGAAGTAATATTATGTTCCCGAAGAACATTATAATCTGATATTCCTGAAGTAATATCATATGTTCCTGAAGAACATTATAATCTGATATTCCTGAAGTAATATCATATGTTCTGAAGAACATTATAATCTCATATTCCTGAAGTAATATGATACGTTCCGAAGAACATTATAATCTGATATTCTTGAAGTAATATCAAATTAATTAGTAAATCGATTAAATTTCTAATGTTCCTCAAGAATATTGTGATATGATATTCCTGAAGAAATATCAAAAGAAAATATTCCTGAAGAACAATGTCACGTGATATTCCCGGAGAAATATCAAAATTAAATGTTCCTGAAGAACATCGTGATATGATATTCCTGCAGAAATATCAATATCAAATTGATTATGAATATTTACTAATAATCTCGAATAATATCTTTGAAAATTGACCGTGAAAGATTCAATAGCTTTGTGGAAACATTTAAAAGAAATATACGATCACCCGAAGTTGGTCGTACGTACTACCAAAACGTGGTATGATTTACTCCACATTGGATTACGAGATTTTAAATATGTTGAGACATATAATTAAGCTATCATAAAATCCAACTCACAAGTTTGAGTCGCAATGTTCCTGAAGAACATAAACTCTGGTTTAAAATATTATATTGATCGTTCTGGAATAAAATCATGATTTGATATTATTCGATAAATATCAAATTAAATTGCTCTCGTAGTAGCAATAAGTTTGGAAATATCAAATTCAATTGCTCACGTAGTAGCAATAAGTTTTAAATGTTCCCGAAGAACATTATGATATGATATTCATGATTAAATATCAAAATTAAATTTTAAATGTTCTTGAAGAATATCATGATAAGATATTCTCGCAGAAATATCAAATCAAATTGCTTCTGGTGTAGCAATTAAACTTTATATTTTAAATCGATATTGATATAATACAAAATATTCTTGAAAGAATATTTTTATTGATTGCTTCCGAAGAAGCAAAGTTCAAACATTAAATGTTTTCGAATAAAGTTATATCATGATTAGACGAACGCCAAATTGGATTATTCTCGTCATATGAATTATCCCAGAAGGATATCTTTTGAAAATCGAGAATAAATGTATTATGTGGGTACTCATGGAAGAAAGTCGATTTCAATTAAATGTAATTTCTGAGAAAATTATATTTTGAAATTTATTTTGATCCCCGAAGGATCATTGATAAAGATATTATAACCCCGAAGGATCATTGATAAATGCACTGTATTCCCGAAGTATCATTGGTAAAGATATTGTATCTCGAATACTTTTACGCAAATGATTATATATTAAAAGTTGGCTCCGGAAGAGCTTTACGAATTATCCCCACGAGTACTAGAAATGTACTTAAAATGAAGATGATGCATATCATGATTGTGTGTGGATAATTATCCCCACGAGCATTTCCCATCTGCGAATTAATTTTACATATGCAAGTTATATTAATATCACCACTAAAGTGTATTTTTATGAACGAGCATAATATCTCGAGCCCACGATCCAGAAGATCGATTTATAGCAATTACGCTGATTTGCATATTTAAGAAAAATTATTTCCCGGCATTAGGGGGAGATAAGAATATAAAAGTTATAAATGCCGAGAAATATTATTGAATGAAAAGGATCTTTAATTCTAGATCCACGCACCAATCGATTGAACCCGAAGTTCATGAAAATAAGTGACTTGCAATATGCAGCAAGTAATCTGCCAAATTAATGAAGGTGTGACGAAATTACATATATTTGTGATAAATGAATTATACGAGTTCAAATATCAAAGAGATCAACTCAAATGTTGATTCTGATATACGCCAGAAGCGTAGTAGATCGATCTTAAGATATAAAATAAATCCGAAGTAAAACAAAGAAATTAAGTCACCCTTAAAATCTCCTGAAGAGAGTTAGATCGAAATCCCATTGGAAAAGCATGTGTACATGATAATAGAAAATCGTGGGATTGCGGAACAACCAAATTAAATATTTTGGGAAATGATGAAAGATTTGGTTGATAGAACGAATTGTCATCAACATGGAAAAAGTCGCCAACGACATATTTGCCTCAAGAAGTTGCTCTAAAAAATTTGGATCCAAAACTTAAATCAATGATAGTGTGCCAACAGCACTCGGAAAATAAGAAACGAGCAATTGAGGTTGAGCATGACTCGCTAAATAGAAAAAATATTTTGACTCTATAATACACACCTCAAAATATTATCCCAGAAGGATATATGTGGGTGTTCGTACGAAAAACAAGTAATGATGTGGTGAGATATAAAAGCGATATTAGTTGCTCAAGAGTTTTTCGCAGAAACTCGATGTTAATAAAATATTTTTAAGGATGACATTAAGTTCTGCTACTTAATATTTCTGGCAGCAACAACGATAAATATATGCATCGAAATGTATGATTTGACCATGTAGAAGTTATTAGAAAGATACATACATGAAAATCCTGGATGGATTTTAAGATTTCTGATATGAAAGGA
The DNA here is from genome assembly GCA_954870475.1 of Euphrasia confusa. Taxonomy (NCBI): domain Eukaryota; kingdom Viridiplantae; phylum Streptophyta; class Magnoliopsida; order Lamiales; family Orobanchaceae; genus Euphrasia; species Euphrasia confusa. Next base: position 40,163,167 of record OX940956.1, on the reverse strand, counting down.
AATGAAAATCGAAACATTTATAGTATCATATTACATATGTCATTATAGACAAAAATGATATTGAAGACAAGGTCCCGAAGACCAGTGATTTTGGTCCCGAAGACCAGTGAATCAGTGATTGCACTCTTTTTCCCTCTACTAAGTTTTTCCCACGGGGTTTTCTTAGTTAAAGGTTTTTAACGAGACAATCACCACAATATAAATGTAAATGTCGTGTACTCTTTTCCTCGAGTATTTTTTCCTACAAGGTTTTATAACGAGGTTTTTAACGAGGCATGTACATCACTCGATATGAGTTTGTTTTCGAAATAAACTGACATATTGAACCTGAAGTTCAAAAGAAAAATATAATCTTCTAGATGATTGTAAATTAAAGTTCACATTATTTATTTGTTAAGGATTGTATATTCGACATTAGACGCATCTAATATACTCTTGAAGAGTTATCGGGCGATTATAGCAATTGTGAATGCTCTAGTCAATATAGATGTCTGGTAAAGGCATGTCTCTGAAGGACGAAAAATATACAATAATACAAATAAATGTGAAACTTGATAATCGAAGGTTGTGTCCTGAAGACCAAAATTTATATTTGAATAACTAAGTTTTTCCTATATGGTTTTTATTAGTTACAGGTTTTAATGAGACTGATTGATCACAAATAATTACTTTCAAGAAGTTAAAGATCTTCGGTGATTACAATCAGGGGGAGCAAGTTGTACTCTTTTTCCTTCGCTAAGGTTTTGTCCCACTGGGTTTTCCTAGCAAGGTTTTAACGAGGCAGCAATCCTGTAAATAGTCATTCAAGGGGGAGTGTTATGAATATTATTATATTATAGTGAATGACTTGTTGGCTAAGTCAGAAACCCTAGATTGTATCCTATATAAAGGGGTCTCCCCTATGAATGAATACAACAATTCATAACAATTTTATTCTCCTCTCATATTGTCTCTATTCCTTACTCTATTATTCTCTCTCAATTTCTCTTGAGTTTATAACTAAAAAAGGTTTAATAAAGACTAACATTTATAGCCTACTCCAAATTGAGTATTGAATAACGAAATTAAACAAAAAAAAAAAAACAATACCAAATAGGAGATTGAAATATTTTTTAATACTCATCAACAACAACAACAATAATAATAATAATAATAATAATAATAATAATAATAATAATAATAATAATAATGGAGAAATAAAATGAATTGAATGATTTAAAATGAACCAGTTATATTTGTATTTATTTGGGGCAATTAAGATTTAACTATATAGTAATTAATTAACTATCAAAATATATATAGTTTTAGAGCATTTGTATTTTATATAAATATATGAACAATTTAATATGAGACATGTCATTTAACACATATCAAATAGCTTGTATCTATCTAAAATGACATATGAATTCACATCCAAAATGCCCTATAAATAATTAGATTTTTTAAGTTTATTTTCTTATTTTATAAACTTAATTAGAATTTTAAGTAATTTAATTTTATAAAATAAATGGCATCTAGTATCTCAATTTGTTATTCAATTTCAAATGTAAAGTATTTTCCAAAATGCCCTATAAATAATTAGAATTTAAGTTTATTTTCTTATTTTATAAACTTAATTAGAATTTAATTTTAAGTAATTTAATTTTATAAAAAAATTGCATCTTGCATCTCAATTTGTTATTCAATTTGAAATGTATAAGTATTCAAATACTCAATAGAGTTTGAGTATTTAGTACCCGGTTACTCGGTTAGTATGTCTATATACTGCATATTTTATGTTGAAATGTCATAACATTGAAATAATTCCAACTCTATAAAATTAAGTATCACAAACACAATCTTAAAAATTAATGTTTTTTAAGTTTGTCATGCTCTTTTGTAATCATACAATTACACTAACCCGTGTTAAATTGTAAACAAATCATGCATGTTCCAACTTAAAATTAACATTTTATTAATCACAAAAACAAAAATTAAAAAAATATTATTTTTCTTTTTGACCAAAATGAAAGTCTACTCTGATACTCTCGTCTCTTGGTATTAATGCAAGTGTGCTAGGTGACGGCGCAAGTGAGTGTTTTGAGGGTTTGTCGTTTTGAATTCACAAAATACGTGAATAAACACTCCCGTCAAATGTTTTCAGATCATCCACCGCCAGTAATTGTTTGAACGAGGGTTCGTCGTTTTGAAGTAATTAGAATTGAGCGTGCTCGTGTCTAGCTAATCATCTTTTGTTTGTTAGGTTGTTTACCGCTCTTTAATTCAAAGTTTGACAGCGATGAGTGAGTCATTAATATTGTTGTTATCAATTTGTGTAATAACTAGTACTACTGCCCGTGCGATGCACGTGATTTATTTGTTTAAAATAATCTAAAATTTTATTTAATCTCCAATTATTTCGGCCAAAAAATTATTAATGAACTAACAAATTATTTTATTTAATAATCGAACTTTGCAAATTCGTATTAATCTCATGTTTGATTTAATTTATAGTATGTAAGATTCTTGGGGCATAGTCGAGTGGTAAGGTCTGTGGTGATGTTGGTGTAATTCCCCGACTACGCAGAGTTCGAATCTCGGATATGACAATTTTTCATTGAAATATTATAAAGTTAGTCCTTGGATAAGACCTATTGGCTATGACTAATTTGCATTGAAATATTATAAAGCTAGTCATTTGGATGAGACCTATTGGCCCTCTCCCACATGTGTCTGCTACTCGAGCGCATCCCTCGATTTACATGATACATCCTACCCGATCGAGGAGCCTCTGATCTGGTAGAAGAGGAATTTCTCGTCTCATCCTACCCGATCGAGAAGCCTCTGGTCTGGTGGAAGAGGAGTTTCTCTTCTCTGCATTGATCTGGTGGAAGAGGAGTTTCTCTTTGCATTTCTCGAGTGTCAAACGCTTCCAACAAATATCTAAAACCGCTGGGGGAAATCAAAATAAATGAAAATAAAAATTATAAAGGTGAAAAATAAATAGAAATATAAAAAATTGAATTTACTTGGTGAACATAGATGAGATGGCAGAAATGCAAACATTAATATAACATATGTTAACCTGCAAAACAAATTTAACATAACTGAATTAGGGATAAACTAAAAATTAAAAAAAAATCTAGTCGAACATAATTTGAAATTACGTCTTCGACGTATGATACCAACTTTTCGTGAAGTCGGTCTTAAAACAGTCTTCGTTCGCTCAACCACACTCCGTTAACACACTCTTGAAGTAATGTGTATATGATCGAACTCAAAGTAGTTAAGTAATGAAGACAAGGGTATGTAATAGTTTCATTTCATTGATAGACAAAACTAACTATTACACTTGTGGAGAAAGGTAGACGGAATGATCAAGAGTCGTATCCCAAGTGACGCAGCACTCCAACGAACTAATGATCTAGTACTACTACACCTAGAGCTAAATCACATAACCCTACTAGTGGTGCACAGCACAAAACAACTACCAAAACTCTAAGGCTCAGCGCCAACAAACAACGATAGCGATACTCAATATCAGATTTCGTTCTCTCAAAATCGTCAAAGGATGTCATCCAACTCCATGGGTATATATAGGAATCTCGCACATGTGAGGCCTTGAGATAGAGCAATCTGATTGGCCACATGCTTGGTCTACATCACAATTCCATGGATGACATCACTTTCGGAATCTTCGATTCTGGAATCTTGGAATCTTGAATCTTCGATTCTTGAATCTTCGAATCTTGAATCTTCGATTTCTTTAACTTCAGACTTCAACACATCTTGACTTCGTCGATCTCAATACTTCATCTTCAACTTCATCGTGGTGAACACTCGTCGTTGAACATTTCATATATCATCGTCTTCATTGTCGTCAATTGAGTTGAAGTGGTAAACAACACTTCATGCATCAGGTGATTCACGAAGTCAAAGGAGTATGGCGTGCGACTCCAGTCGTGTGGGTTGAAGGACATCATATCAAGCGACGCCCGTCACGTGCGACGCAAGTCGCATAACCCGGACACGCGACGCACGTCGCGTGCGACAGCAATCGCACGAAATGGAGGGGAGGGATTTGAGCGACGTTGTCGCGTGCGACATCAGTCGCGAGAGACAGCAGGTGTTCAAGCGACTTTGTCGCGTGCGACGCTAGTCGCGAATGGAGGGGACTTCCAGTTAGCGCGACACCCGTCGCGTGCGACGCTAGTCGCGAATGAAGAGAACTCCAGTTCGCGCGACACCCGTCGCGTGCGACTCCAGTCGCAAATGAGGAGAGCGAGAGTCACGCGACTCCTGTCGCGTGCGACTCCTGTCGCGTGCGACTCCTGTCGCATGGTTGATGATGCACTGACATGCGACTTCAGTCGCATGAACTTGAAGATGGACTTCATGTTGATTGTTTTGCATTCACTCAACCTACACCTGAAGTCAAAGACAAAACAACAAACACATATGTTGTTGCCAAAACTAACATCTACAATCTCCCCCTTTTTGGCACAACTCATGTGACCAAAGGTAAGTAACGGAGATAAACAAAGCTCCCCCTCAAGCAAAGCATATGAAAAACAATCTAAGTAAGAAGTAAACATTCAACAACCAAGCATCATCAGGAAGAGATATTAAAAGCCAAAAACTTAGTTACGAATTCAAACATCGAATCATCAAAACAAGGTTCAACGAAGCAGATATGAAAAACATGCATGATGGGAAATATCAATTGTCTTATGCATGCAATAGATGAAATGAAAACCAAAAACTTAAAATGTTCAAGAGTAAGGCAAGATATGAAAAACTTCAAGTCTTCGGAGATCCGACTGGAGATGGCGAGCGCACTGGAGTAGTGTGTGGTGATGCATCACCAGTCTTCATCTCTTCATCATCAGCGCCAGTTCCATCTCCCAGGTCTTCCTCAACTTCATCATCAGTCTCGAAGTCATCATCACGGTTGCCATAGACTTCATATTGACCAAACTCATCCTCACCAAGTTTGATCCTCTCATCATCATCATCATCATCATGGCCAACACCTTCAATATCAACATCTTCACTCTCATCCTTCAAACCGTCAGACGGCATCGCACGCGATGCCTCTGGATGTGTAGTATCATCACCTTCATCATCATCAACCTTCCCTTTACCCTTTCTCAACATCTCAAATACTTCACCCGCCATCATCTCGCGGACACCTTCATCACCTTCATCTTCACTCTCGACAACAACATGTTTTGACTTGGCTAAGTCAGCCATTGCTTCTTTGATACCATCCTTAATCAACTGAAAGATGAAAGTGTCGCTTAAACCTTGACCAGATGAGCCAGCACGAGATATACCACCCAATCCTCCCCCTTGATGGGTCAGCTGGTGAAGATGAGTGAAAGCGGCTTTCTGATCTTTCTGAGCATCCAACATCTCAGCAAGGGCAATGGCATGAGCTGCCTGTTTACGCTCAAGTCTTTGAGTCGTGATATAGCATTGATGTATCGCAGCTGAGGGAACCACCGAACGATAATTATGCATTGGGTGATAGGGGTTCTCCTTTGGTGGTAACCCAGACTGAGGACCAAACTTCTGAGGCGCCACCTTTTCACGCTTCAACTCCTTCACATAAACATCCTTCTCTAACTCATCACCTTCATCAACATCTTCAATGGGAATCACCGCAGGCTTATGACGCTTAGAACCAGAGGGTTCAAGCTTGGCAGCAGCAGCAGAACGTTTCTTCGTCTTCACCGGTGACAGAGGTGGAGTGATAGGTTCTTTAACATCTTCCCTCTTTGCATACTTCGTCCACGGAAGATCAAAAACTCTATTCTTCAACCAAGTCGGAGTGATATTGACATGCGAGTTCTTCTTCACCTTTTTCTCCGTCTCCGTCATAGGCATGAACTTTTGTTCAATCAACATGCCATAGATGAGGCAAGGATGAGTGAGATGAAGACGACGTTCCTCCTCAACTTCTGACTGTTGAAGGAGTAAAGCATCAGAAGCATTGGCAATCCTACAAATATCAGCGAAGATGATTTCGCCGAGGTCGACCTGTTCTCCGCAGCCGAGACGGAATATGATATGCATCAGTTTGGGCGAAAGATAGTTCTCATCAGGATGAGCAGCCCAGTTAGTCACACCAAACCTATGTAAATTGCCGTAGAAGGCAGTTAACTTGCTAGGGTGTGGAAGAGGGGACTTAACTTTGCCATGGGTCAAGAAGGATCCAATCTTCGTCGCGTTCATGCGATCATCATCAGAGGGAGTAGTCCAGTTACTATCAACCTCTATTCTCTTCAAGAAAATATTGATGTTCAGAGGTCGGAGAGTATACAACTTATTCCTGAAAACAAAACGCCCATACATCGGGCTCGAAGGGTCAGCAAACTCGGGAGTGAGATTTGCATAGAATTTTTGTATGATAGGAATGGAGTAACGATAGGTTGCAGTGACAGACTCCAGCAACTTCATGTCCTCAAAGAACTTGGTAATACCCTGTTTTTCATAATCCGCAGGGCGGATGTGACGGTCATTCAGAATTGGCAGGTTCTCAATCAAGCCAAGCCGACGCTCGGCCTTGGCGTAGAAAAAATCAGGTTTATAGTGCTTCCTGCACTCTTCAACAGATTGATAGTACACAACTTCAGCAGTGGCTCCAGTTGAGCCAGAAGTAGTAGGAGCACGAGGTGGCTTCCTAGAGTCATGAGATAAAGACTTCTCTCCCTCACCGGAGCCAGAAGACTTCTTCTTTGAACCCCCAGCCGAGACAGTGGGAGTTGAGGAGATTACTTTCTTTGGTGTCATCTCAGCAGTAGAGAGAGAAGGGTTAACCTTCTTAGGATCAACAGTGGCAGAGATAGAGGGTTTCGATTTCCTAGGATCAACAGCAGCAGTAGTAAGAGAGGATTTAGACTTCCTCTGATCAGCAGTGACGTCAGATGACGTCTTCTTCAACGAGGCACCATGGCCAGAAACAGTTTTCTTTTCACCCGCACCAACATCAGCAGGTGATGGAGGTTTAATGATCTTCTTTCCATCATCAGTCATAACACCATCCGCAACTAACTTCTGATATTCAGACGGGGACACAAGTCCCTTATAGCAGCGAAGAAAATTTGAAGGATACTTCTTTGGTTGTTGTTCAGGCTTCTCAGACTTACCTCCACTCTTCGACACTGAGTGGGCAGGGTGAGCAGGTTTTGTAAGATCCACAGACGGGGACTTACCACCGCGTGAGTCCATCTTATCCATGTGCTTTTGAAGCGCATGTAATGCCTTCTTCTTTGAATTAGGAGAAGCATCTCTCCAAGCAGTCGTTAGTTCAACGAGGACTTCCTTATCAACCTCCTCAAACATGTTCCCAGCAGATGAAGTCATAGCGATAGTAAGCGAGAGTTAGCAAGATTGAAGATCTAAGAACCTAAGAATCACAGGTGCCTGATGCACGAGGCTAGCGAAGGAAGAGATAACGTCGATCGTCGAATGCGAGAAGCAAGAGACAAACGATACTTCAACCACGAGAGTTAGCAACGATACTTAGGAAATTCTGATATGCAAGTAACCCTAATCCAAGAATTTGATGGCCTATATATAGGAAAAATTTGGGCCGGCTCGTCTTGGACAAAAAGACCTGCGAAAAAGCCCACTTAACAGTACAAAATTGGCCCATCAGTACAAAAATCGAATAAAATATAATAAAATAATCAGCCGAAAATCATGAAAAATATTCTAAGTAAAAAAAAATTTCAAAATTTTCAAAAATTTTCGAAAATTTTCGTCGACGAGCAAGATGTAGCAATGACGTTCATCGTCGGATATCAGGTGATGTGTGTTGCATCATCGGTGTTGAACTTATAGCAGAGGTGGAGATGGAGAGTCTCGGATCACACCACGCGACAAGCGTCGCGTGCGACGTGCGTCGCATGAGACGCGGCTTGCGATAGGTGTCGCGTGCGACTTGCGTCGCATGAGTCGCGGCGTGCGACTTGTGTCGCGTGCGACCAGCGTCGCGTGTGGCTGAAGTTGCATGTTAACGTGCTTAATCATCTTCGCATGAGGAGGTATGCACAGGAAGCTGCTACACTCATCTTCCGCCTTAAGGATTGTACTCCGCGAGATGCTGAACATGATTTATAAGAATAACAAAACAACATATCCCGAGTTAGTATTCAAGCGTTCAACACACTGCAAACATTCAAAAACATTTTAGTGGAGATTCAATCGGTGATACCAGGCAGTGAAGAGCAAAAATTTTCCCAAAAAAATTCACTTTTCATCAATCTCCAAATCAAAAATATCACACAAGGTGAATAAAAAATTTGAGGTATAATGAAATATCTCTTGAATTCAAAACCGGTGAAACGGACCGAAGTATGTGATAGACATGTTTACTTGTCCTTCGTCAGTCACAAGGACGCAATCGTGTTTCGTCGAAACATATTGGCAGAGTTAACGCCGCACAAGAGATTTTAATTCATGAATGCAAGGTGAACACTTAAGGCACTCCGATCAGGAACATCATTACTTCAATCAGAGGGGAGCCGGGGTAACCGGCGTCCTCCAGACGAGTGTTTAGCTTTAAATGAAATGCAACAGACACTCATTACAGCAGTCAGAGGGGAGCAAGGTTCACTTGCGTCCTCCAAAGTGTGATAGGAGAGTGTCTTAAAGATCAGCGTCCATGTACAACCTTTCGAAGAGGGGAGCCGGGGTAACCGGCGTCCTCCGTTACTTGGCTTTATGGATCTATGCAAATGAAGCGAGGAGTTTTAAGCCATGTTCACATGTTTGCACTCAGAGGAATAAATACTCTTGGGTCCGAAGACTAAAAGCAGCCTCGAATCCATGTTCGTCTGACTAGACTAATCCACGACGATTCCGAGTGCGTGTTCAGAAGTAAAGAAACTACTCTTTCAGACTTCAAAAATTTTCGTGAACTCTTAGAGAGAACACAAGCAGAGAGAATTTCTTAATTTTTTAAATCTCTCAAAGTCAAGAGGTTTGGTGAAGATGTCAGCGATTTGTTTTTCTGTTGAAATATGCTGTAGACTGACTATATCACGATCAACCAAATCTCTAATGAAATGATGTCGAATGTCGATGTGTTTAGTGCGAGAATGCTGAACAGGATTTTCGCTGATTTTGATAGTACTTTGGTTATCACAGTACAGCACCAAGGGAGCACTCTCGATAAGATAATCATTCAACATCTGCTTTAGCCAAAGCAATTGAGTGCAGCAACTCCCAGCTGCAACATACTCAGACTCAGCGGTTGATAGAGCGATGCAATTTTGCTTCCGACTATGCCATGACACTATGTTATTGCCAAGGAAGCAGCAGCATCCAGAAGTGCTCTTTCGTTCATCATTGTCACTCGCCCAATCCGCATCGGAGAAACCAACAAGATTTGCTGTAGTGTCACACGCATACCAAAGACCGAGGTCAGAAGTTCCAGAGATGTAGCGGAGTATCCGTTTCACAGCTCGTAGATGGTCCTCCTTAGGATCAGCTTGGTACCTGGCACACATACAAACACTAAACATTATATCAGGGCGAGTAGCAGTTAAATAAAGTAAACTCCCAATCATAGAGCGATAGAGTGTTTGATCAACACTTCGACTCTTAGTTGACATAGATAACCGATCAGTTGTCGCCATGGGAGTGTTGGCGGGCTTAGCATGGTGCATCTCAAACTTCTCAACCATATTCTTCGCATATTTGCTTTGTGAGACGAAGATCCCATTCGGTCGTTGAGATATCTGAAGACCCAAAAATTGATGTAGCTCGCCTTCAAGACTCATCTGAAATGTAGAAGACATGTGATGAGCCATATTTTTTGGCTCATTTTTAGGTTTTTAGAGTCAAGTAAATCGAGTCCTTAGTTTGTTTTTACTTTATTTGTGTCTGGGAGGGCACGTTTGGGTACTTGGGCAAGTTTTGCAGGTGGGCAGGTAAAGGAGTGAAAAGAGGAGCGCACTGTGTGAAAGAGGCAAGGAAATCACCTTCCATGGTCAAGAGCACTAGTTGAGCAAGCCAGACTGACGAAAAGGGTCCAGCAGAGTTGAGCAAGCAACCAGGACGTCAGCAGGTGGAGCAAGACTTGAGCTCGACCAAGTACCGCACATGGTCCGCTACCTCAGTCAGTCAGAGAAGGAAGTACATGGGCAAGCGCTAACATTGACGGAGGCGGAACGTTGGGCATTCGGTGTACCCAGAATCCTGAAAATCGTGGACTCTTCAAAGATGACCAGATTCAGAGATAAAGAAAAGGAGGACTCTCGTCCAACCCTGGAGGTATTCCCCCACACGTCTCCCATCAATTAAAGCCCGTCTATATAAGAGAGTGACTGATGAAGAAGAAGGAGGACGTATGAGCAGCGAGCAATCCGGATCGAAACCCTACCTGACCAGCGACGAAGAAGGCGGCCGCGTGAGCAACACCACTCGCCGGCGTTTATTTTCTGTTAAGCCCTCGGGCTAAAAACAATTTACTTTATGCTTTTATGTTTTTGAATTCGTACTTAGTTTATTTTCCTTGTTGAACAATTTCCCGTTTTCAATGCATAGTTCAGTTCGTCTTAACTTCTTTGTTTTATTTTCTGATTTAATTATGTCAAGTAGCTAATTTGTTTGTATCTGGGCAAAGACAGAACCTGACCAACCCTAAGACGTGATCGTGCCGGGAGGCTTATTGATGACAGCAACTAGCTGAGTTTTGTTCCCGATTCAACAGGGTAGTAACTTAAGCATGTTAGGGACTTGGGCAATCCTACAGTGACCAGTGGGAACCCCGACTTGCCTAACACAGGAGTACGTGGATCAACGCGACCGGGAGACTGGGCGTCCGCGAAGTACAACATGTTGCTGGAGATGTGGTCGTATGACTTGGGTGTGTCCAGGCATGCTATTGGCCATTCCGGGTTTGCTTGGAGGATGAAGGCGACTTGACCAACTTAGACTCATGCGGTCACATAGTGTCGAATTGGTCAACGTCAGGAGACCTGTCGAGAGAGATCTGGCAGGACTTAAACATAAGAGCGAATAAGGGTTCGGAGTATTAATATGCGTGACATCATAGGGATGTTAATACTTGGGATCTATAACTGGAAGACAAAACTGTTAGCAAAATGATATACGTACCGATGATCGGCAGCACATAGGTCAAAGGGGGAAGTCAGGGGAGTCGACGCCTGGATACTTTAGTTTTTATTGTTTCATTTTCTCTGCTTAGTTGAGTCTGTTAATTGCTCAAACATTTAATTAGGTTGCATGCTAGTTTTATTTTTGTTTAAGTTATTTGTTATTTTTCAGTAAAGTAAACACGGTGACCACGGTTCAGCAGTGCCCAACTGCTCTCCAAAACAAAACCTTTTCACACGTGACAACCCAATTGAGCATTCAAAGCCGGGAAAACTATAAGCTAAATCGCCTCCTCGTGGGATCGACCCTATACTTGCTACTAGTACTTGTGCTAGTAAATAGTTTAGGCTTATAAATATTATTTTGCGCTACTCCACGACGGTAGCGTCAAAATTGGCGTCGTTGCCGGGGAGGCAATATTCCAAGCCAATAGTTTTCCGTGCTAACGCTTGACCTATTTTTGTATGCAGGACTCTAACTCATCGGGAAGCAAGGATACAGGGCCACTACTATTTGATCCTGAAATCGAGCGAACCGCGAGAAAGAATCGAAAAGCAACAAAGCAGAAGCAAGCATTAGCACGTGCCGCTCAAGTAACTCAGTTGACCATAACTGAGACAGGAGAGTCAATCTCGGACACATCGAGAGAAGATTCACCGAACACATCCAGGTCACCTACGCGATCAAGGATGGGAGAAGAGAGAGCCAAGACGTTGAGGGACACGATGTTCCCAGAGAACCTGAATCTAAAGCCGCTGGGTATCACCTTGCCCACGGTTGAAAACAATACTTGGGAGATGAGACACGGCTTCATCCAGATCTTGCCCAAGTTCAGTGACATGCCATTGGAGGATCCCCAGAGACATCTCCAAGACTTTGAGTTGGCATGTGGCACCATCCGAGCAAGTAAGGGTTAGGGGAATACATCAGACTTCTAGCCTTCCCTTTCTCACTGGCTGAAGGTGCCCGAGAGTGGTTGTACACTCTACCCGCTGGAGAAGTGACCACCTGGAGTCAGCTTCAGCAGAAGTTCCTTGAGAAGTACTTCCCAGCTGCACGCATCCAGCAGATGAGGAAGAAGATCAACAGCATCAAGATGGGAGGAGGAGAGAACTTCCATGACTACTGGGTCAGGTTCAAGCAGATGTTGGCCAAGTGCCCACAACATCAGATCCTTGACCATGACTTGGTCCAGTACTTCATCTCTGGACTAAGGGAGACGGAGAGGACATGGGTCAACGCAGCATGTGGAGGATCCATTCTAAACAAGAGGGCCGACGAAGCATTCAAAATCTTCAAGGAAATGGCCGAAGAAACAAGGGAGGATGGCAGTGACCTACCCAGGAACAACTTGCCCGTACCATCTGCAACTGAAGTCAAGTTGGACAAACTGTGCAACATAGTTGAGCAACTGGTGCTCAACCAAAACCCAGGGCTAAAGAGAGGAGTCAAGGCGTGCCAAATCTGCAAGGAAAGTAACCATGCCACTGACGAGTGCCCTGAGCTTTTTGACGAAGAGGTCAAGGTGATAATGCAGAACAATGGGAACGGACAAAGACCCAATGGGAACACGTACAACTCGAACAACCGGTACGGAAACAACAACTACCAAGGTGGAGGAAACCAAGGCAATCAAGGCCAGCAATATCACGGCCAGAACCATCATCAGAGGAATAACTACCAAAACCAGGGCAACAACCAGCAGAACCAGAACAATGGCCCAACTTTGGCAGACATGATGCAGACCTTGGTCAATGAAAATATCAAAGCCCAGCAGGAGAATGACCGGTACAAACAGGACAACGAGAAGTACAAGGTTGAGACTCGAGATCAACTGCAGAATATCAATGCTCAAATGCTTGAGTCGCGCGGGCAATTCCAGAACATCAATGCCCAACTGGCGCACTTGACCCAGGCAATGACTGAGATGAAGAAGAAGACCAACGGTCTACCTCCCCAAATTGAACTAAACAACGCCCAACTGAATGCTATCCATCTCAAAAATGGAAAGGTCCTAGCTGAAGCACCCAAGAAGCCCACTCCACCATCTCAAGTGGAAGGAACTGTTGAAGAGGTCAACGAGGAAGAAGAGTCAGAGGAAGAGCTCGAGCTGACACCACCCAAACAGAAGGAAACATCAGTATCTGCTCAAGCAGTGACACCACCAAAAATCTACCCTCCTTTCCCAGGCAGATTGAGCAAGAAGAAAGAGAAGGAAGACACTAATGAGATGTTCCAGATGTTCAAAAAGGTGGAAATCAACATGCCTCTGTTGACCATCCTGAAATCCATGCCCAGGTGCGCCAAATTCCTCAAGGAGCTGTGCACCAAAAAAGTGAAATACCAAGATGATGCCAAGTTCGAAGTAGGAGAGAATGTTTCAGCGGTGCTCCAGAGGAATGTACCAAGGAAGTGTGCAGATCCTGGAATGTTCTATATTCCCTGCATAATAGGCAACATGAACATAGAAAAAGCCATGCTCGACTTGGGAGCATCGATCAATGTTATGCCTAAGTCAATGTACGAAGACTTGGGTATAGGGCCGATGAAACCAACAAGGGTTGTAATCCAGTTGGCAGATAGATCAAATGTGTACCCCGAGGGAATTCTGGAAGATGTATTGGTCAAGGTGGAGGAGCTCATCTTTCCTGCCGATTTCTATGTCCTGGACATGGGAAGATCAAGCAAGCAGCCAGTAATGATCTTGGGCAGACCATTCTTGAAGACAGCAAGGACACACATTGACTGCGAGACTGGAAAGCTAACCTGCAAGTTTGAAGGAGAAACGGTCACATTCGACTTGTTCAAGTCAATAAAGCACCCAGAAGACACCGAGCAAGTGCATTATGTTGATCAGATTGATGAATTGATCGAGGAGCAAGCTCTAGGATATGGAGTTTCTGACAAAGTAGATCTGGTGATACAAAGGGGATTGACCAGAGAAGATGCAGAGGATGAGCAACTTGAAGTTCAACAGATAGTTGAGCAACTGGGAGCTCTGGAGAATCATCCCATGGGCATGAGCAAGTTACCACCCCATGAAGTCACGATCATGGTACCATCTCTGGAGAAACCACCAGAGTTAGAATTGAAGAAACTCCCTGCACATCTCAAGTACATGTTCCTTGGGCAAAATGATACATTGCCCGTGATCATCAGTTCGAAACTGAAAAAGGAGGAAGAAAGTAGGCTAAGGAACATCCTTGACCAGTACAAGCAAGCCATTGGATGGACCTTAGCAGATATACGAGGAATCAGCCCCACCATATGCCAACACCACATATTACTCGAGGAAGAGTCGAATCCAGTGCGCGATCCACAGAGAAAACTGAACCCTGCTATGAAGGAAGTAGTGCTCAAGGAGATACTCAAGCTGCTCAACTTGGGCATCATCTACCCTGTTTCAGACAGCAAATGGGTAAGTCCAGTTCATGTGGTGCCCAAGAAATCAGGAATTCAAGTGATCGAGAACGAGAAAAAGGAGCAGATAGCCACTCGACTGCAGACTGGATGGAGAGTATGCATAGACTACAGGAAGTTGAACAAGGTAACAAAGAAAGACCACTTCCCCCTACCCTTCATTGACGAGATGCTCGAGAGGCTGGCTGGGAAGACCCATTTCTGTTTCCTTGACGGATACTCGGGCTACATGCAAATTTGGGTGGCCCCAGAAGACCAGGACAAGACTACTTTCACTTGCCCATACGGTACCTTTGCATATCGACGCATGCCATTTGGTCTATGCAATGCCCCAGGAACTTTCCAGAGATGCATGATGAACATCTTTGCCGATCTGCTCGAGCAAGGAATAGAAGTCTTCATGGATGACTTTACTGTATATGGCAGCTCGTTCGAGACATGCTTGAACAACCTGGAGTTGGCCCTCAGTAGATGTGTGGAGAAAAGTTTGGTACTTATCTACGAGAAATGTCACTTTATGGTGGAGGAAGGGATAGTCCTTGGGCACGTAGTCTCTGCCAAGGGAATCGAAGTTGACCGAGCCAAAATAGAGACCATATCGAAGCTGCCTTATCCAAGGAATGTCAAGCAAGTTAGAGGCTTCCTTGGGCACGCTGGGTTCTACAGGAGGTTCGTGAGAGACTTTGCAAAGATTGCCCAACCTCTGACCAGGCTGTTGCAAAATGAGGTTGACTGGAACTTTGATGATGACTGTCAAGCTGCCTTCAACCACCTCAAGGAAAGGTTAGTCACTGCCCCCATCATCCAACCACCAGAATGGGGAATGCCATTTGAGCTTATGTGCGACGCGAGCGGGTATGCTGTTGGAGCTGTACTTGGGCAGATGAAGGGCAAGGAACGACATGTAATCTACTATGCATCCAAGACTTTGAACCCTGCCCAATGCAACTACGCGACCACAGAGAAAGAACTACTGGCTGTGGTGTTTGCATTCGAGAAGTTCAGATCTTACTTGCTCGGGAGCAAAACCATAGTTTACACTGACCATGCCGCGCTGAAGTACTTGATGGCCAAAAAGGAGACCAAGCCACGACTGATTAGATGGATCTTGTTGCTGCAAGAGTTCGACATCGAAATCAGAGACAAATCAGGTAACCAAAATTTAGTGGCCGACCACTTGAGCAGGATAATCCAGCGAGAAGAAGGCATGCCCATCACGGAGACTTTTCCAGATGAGTACTTGTATCAGATTTCAACCAAGTCAGAAGAGCCATGGTACGCAGACTTGGCCAACTACATAGTCACAGGAGATATACGAGAAGACATGACCCTCTACGGTAAGAACAAGCTCAAGCGGGAGAGCAAGAAGTACATTTGGGATGATCCCTACATGTGGAAAAGGGGAGAAGACCAAGTGCTGAGACGTTGCATCCCTGAAGTTGAGCAAGCAGACATCCTGAAGCACTGCCATGAGCAAGCCTGCGGAGGACATTTTGGCCACCGACGCACAGCAAGGAAGGTACTTGACTGTGGTTTTTATTGGACAACTCTTTTGAGGGATTGTTTTGAGTGGTGCAGGAGCTGTGACAAGTGCCAAAGAGAGGGGAACGTGACCAAGAGGGATGAGATGCCCATGATGCCCATCATGCCTGTAGAAGTCTTCGACGTATGGGGCATCGACTTTATGGGACCATTGCCCAACTCCAGAGGGAAGGAGTACATACTCTTGGCAGTTGACTATGTATCCAAATGGGTCGAAGCCAAGGCTACAGCAACTAATGATTCGAGAGTGGTAGCCACCTTCCTCAAGGGCGACATATTCAGCAGATTTGGTGTACCCCGCGCATTGATCAGCGACCAAGGTACACACTTTTGCAATTATATAATTGAAAGGTTGCTCAGGAAGTATGGAGTGCACCACAGGATCTCCACAGCCTATCACCCCCAGGCCAATGGGCAAGCCGAGCTATCCAATCGCATCATCAAAACCATCTTGAGGAAGACGGTCAAGCCAGAAGGTAAGGATTGGAGCGACAAGCTCGATGATGCACTTTGGGCCTACAGAACCGCCTACAAAACACCCTCAGGGATCTCTCCCTACCGCATGGTGTTTGGCAAGTCATGCCACTTGCCCGTGGAAATCGAACACAAAGCGCATTGGGCGGTGAACAAGGTTAATTTCGACTGGGATGCGGCCAGCGAAGGACGTAAACTTGACCTAACTGAGCTGGAGGAGATAAGGATTGAAGCGTATGATAACGCGGTTAATTACAAGGAACGGACAAAGAGAGCCCATGACAAAATCATCAAGAAAAAGAAGATCGAGCCTGGTCAACTGGTTCTGGTTTACCAAACCAAGTTCAAATTCAAGGCTAAAAAGCTATCCACCAAATGGGCAGGACCATTCATAGTCCATGCTGTTTGCCCAAATGGATCGGTTGAGCTATTTAAGCCAGGTGACGATCATATCTTTAAAGTAAATGGGCAGAGAGTCAAGGCTTACTATGGGAATGAGGACCTCAAGGGGATGATACCCCCTGAGCCCGCCGCTTGACCAAGTGAAGCAATAAAAATAAGTCAGGCCCATGACAATAAATAGAGGCAAATACCGAAGGCGAACTCGGTATGTATATTATGTTTTCCCTTATTTCATTTTATGTTAATAAATTCACCACGCCAAGAAGTAGCCTTGGGCAGGAAAGGGTTTTGGTCTGTTTTTGTTTGCAGGAAACAGGAAAATTGAGTGAGCAATTACGGTAGTTGAGCAACGAGAGGGGGAGGCCAGTTGTGATGATTGCGGAATTTTCGGGAATCCGCAAAGAGTCCCATCGACTCTGAAATTTGCAGAGTCCTAATTGATTTCAAATTTCAAATCATCTGTACCACCACCCCCCTCTATTTCAAAAACCGAACACACAACTCCTCAACTTCCCCACTACCACCACTACCCCCATAACCCTAACTCCGAAAATTATGGTATCCACCCGTCCCAAAAACACTAAGTTAAACAAGATCCCTCACGGTACCAAAATCGATCTCACAAGCCCCCAATCACAACCGTCGAAGAAGATGGCCGGAGGAAAATCGTCGAAAGCCGCCGCCGCCGCATCTGTGCCCGCGAAGGAAAAAACACCACCACCACCACCACCCACGGAGAAAGAAGCCACCCCTTCGCCGGCCAAACAGAGCCCGACGCGCGAGGCAAGCCCGGCCCCCATCAACACCATACTGGTAGACCAACTGACGGCGGAAATTGAAGCCCCGAAACTTTCCGACCTCGACACGACCCCAAAGCCATCAGAGGAGTCAAACCCGGCGAGCCACAGCGCTGAGCCGAGTGAGGACGTCGTGAAAAAGAGGAAGTTTACGGCGGAGGAGAAAGGTAAGTTCAAGAAGCCCCGCGAAGCTTCGCCAGCCGCCACCATGGAGTCGTCATCTGACGAGAAGGCCGACGACATGTCAACCGCCGGCGACGAAGAGGGAGAAAAAGACGGCGAAGAAGAAACCGAAGTGAAAGAGGAATCGGAGCACTCTGTCCCGGTCACCCCATCTGAGAAGTTCAAAACTCCGGCGTCGACCCGAGTCACCCGTGGCAAGGGCAAGCAGTCAGTACCCCCACCCTCAAACATCCAAAAAAGGGCAGTTGTCGTGCCCAAGACGGTATGTTTCGAAACCCTTAAAGATTTGAATATACTTGATCAAGTTAAGGGTTATTTTGCAGCTATAGGGTGGGAAGACTTCTTGACCTGGCCAGGGCAAGTCTCTGAGAAATTGGTCAAGGAGTTCTATGAGGAGTTAGAGGTGAGAACGAGCAAGGATGGCGGGCCGTTGGGCATTTCTTTCAAATTGATGGGATCGTATAATGAGGCGAGCATCTTCGAGATCAACATGGCCATGGGAGCGGCCAGTTTCAAAGACAAGTTTTCAAAGGAGTACCAGGACAGGTTGACCACACCACCAGAGCGCACGCAGAAGGAGAGAAATGAGATCTGGAGGGCCTTGAGCAAGGAGAAAGTGTTCAAGTCACAGGAGGCCAAAAATCACCAGCTCAAGGACAATGCGTTGCGTATCTGCCACCGCATACTGGCGTATAATTTTTATGGAAAAAAGGACAACAGCAATACTATCTCCCTGACCGAGCTTGATCTACTGTGGTGCATGACCAAGAAGATCAAGGTCAACTTTGGAGCTTTCCTATGCGCACAACTGAAGAACATCTTGAGCAAGCCAGCACAGAGGTTGTCCCTTGCCCACTTTCCAGGAATTTATGCCCAGAGGATGGAGTTGAAGCTTGATTTTGAGTTGATGGAGATGATGCCCGAGGAGAAGTTTGACCATGCGTGTTTGAATAGGATGGCTGATATCAGAGTTGTAGGAGAGGATTGGGTGTTCACAAACCCAGAGGAAGTGAAGGCCTTGGCGACGGCAGCCAAGGCGAAAGTGAAGACCGAGCCTGTGAGTCGACCAAGTGAGAGGGTCGAGTTGCAGAAGGAGGAGATCCTTGAGCAATTGGATGTCCTCGAGGAGAAGCAGGACCGGATTGGAGAGAGGCAGGACGAGCTGCACGCTGCCCTCATGGCATACTTCGTCCATGTTGGATTCAGGTACCCACCTGAACCCAAAACTTAAATGTACCCTCCCTTTGTTTTAGTAGTTTAGGTTTTTTTTATTTTTTTTATTTTATTTTTTTATTTGGTCTTGAGTCTGCCCGACTCATGTCTGATGGGGTCGACCTCTTTATTTGCACACTTTGCCCAAGGCAAAGTGTGTATGTGGGAAGGTGCGCCAACATCGTTAGAGTCGGAGTCAGGGGGGATGCTTGCCCAACTTATTACTGTTTGCACACTTTGCCAGAGGCAAAGTGTGTGAGTGGGGGAAGGTCAAGAGCAACCCCATAGTTTGATCGAGTCGCATGCTTGATAAATACCTTGATCAACTTGAACAGTTTTCAAAATTAATAGTCTATGCATGAAAAATATTAGGAACGATGGAATTGCAACTAGGTAAGCTGTGAGGATTTGAGCCTACATCTGTGTGATATAATTCTTTCATGAGAGTAGCTGTTTAAAAAGTTTGTAATGCTGAAGCTTGCCCAAGTTCTGACCATTGTGATTATTTGAAAATTGAGTTGAGTAGTAAATGATTTAGGCATTTTCTTTCTGTACTGCAAATAAAAAGAAGACCCTTGTTAGCCCCTTGAGCCGAGCCATTATTTCTTGATCACCTGGGGGAAAACCCTTACTGCCCTGACCCAACCTGCATATATGCTCAAGTTCATAAAAAGAGCAAGTCAGGGCAAAGTCTTCTCTAGAAAAAATAAAGGAAAAAAAAAAAAGAAAAAAAAAAGAAAAAACAAAGAAAAATAAAAAAAAATAGATCCATGAATAAAAGGGTGTGCTAAGGCCCGTAAGAGAGAAGAAATTAGGAGGAAAGTTGCTAAGTAAAATGCATGTCCTACCTAAGATCAATTCTGGGCATTGCCCAAGCTAGCCTATACAGTCACCCTAGAAAGCCCTAATGATATTGCCCAACTCAATTGAAAATGTCACAGGATAGAACTTGGTCAAGCCCAAAGCAGAACTTCTTTTAAAACAGCATTGAGCGAAACACTACCCATCCACTACATAGAGAGAAACACTTAGTGAGAATCCCAAAATCCTGTTGCAAACTCTTGACCGTTTTTTATGCATTCCATTGACTATGATTTTGACTATCTGTTCACTTGATCAACTCTCTGTATTTTGATAAGCATGCTGTCCTTGAGTCTTCTGTTTTCTTTCTTTCTCTACCCCCTGTTTGTTTTCTGCTTGAGCAGGCAAGTCACCGTACACGCTTGAGGACAAGCGAAGTAAAGTGTGTGCGTGTGATGAGCCATATTTTTTGGCTCATTTTTAGGTTTTTAGAGTCAAGTAAATCGAGTCCTTAGTTTGTTTTTACTTTATTTGTGTCTGGGAGGGCACGTTTGGGTACTTGGGCAAGTTTTGCAGGTGGGCAGGTAAAGGAGTGAAAAGAGGAGCGCACTGTGTGAAAGAGGCAAGGAAATCACCTTCCATGGTCAAGAGCACTAGTTGAGCAAGCCAGACTGACGAAAAGGGTCCAGCAGAGTTGAGCAAGCAACCAGGACGTCAGCAGGTGGAGCAAGACTTGAGCTCGACCAAGTACCGCACATGGTCCGCTACCTCAGTCAGTCAGAGAAGGAAGTACATGGGCAAGCGCTAACATTGACGGAGGCGGAACGTTGGGCATTCGGTGTACCCAGAATCCTGAAAATCGTGGACTCTTCAAAGATGACCAGATTCAGAGATAAAGAAAAGGAGGACTCTCGTCCAACCCTGGAGGTATTCCCCCACACGTCTCCCATCAATTAAAGCCCGTCTATATAAGAGAGTGACTGATGAAGAAGAAGGAGGACGTATGAGCAGCGAGCAATCCGGATCGAAACCCTACCTGACCAGCGACGAAGAAGGCGGCCGCGTGAGCAACACCACTCGCCGGCGTTTATTTTCTGTTAAGCCCTCGGGCTAAAAACAATTTACTTTATGCTTTTATGTTTTTGAATTCGTACTTAGTTTATTTTCCTTGTTGAACAATTTCCCGTTTTCAATGCATAGTTCAGTTCGTCTTAACTTCTTTGTTTTATTTTCTGATTTAATTATGTCAAGTAGCTAATTTGTTTGTATCTGGGCAAAGACAGAACCTGACCAACCCTAAGACGTGATCGTGCCGGGAGGCTTATTGATGACAGCAACTAGCTGAGTTTTGTTCCCGATTCAACAGGGTAGTAACTTAAGCATGTTAGGGACTTGGGCAATCCTACAGTGACCAGTGGGAACCCCGACTTGCCTAACACAGGAGTACGTGGATCAACGCGACCGGGAGACTGGGCGTCCGCGAAGTACAACATGTTGCTGGAGATGTGGTCGTATGACTTGGGTGTGTCCAGGCATGCTATTGGCCATTCCGGGTTTGCTTGGAGGATGAAGGCGACTTGACCAACTTAGACTCATGCGGTCACATAGTGTCGAATTGGTCAACGTCAGGAGACCTGTCGAGAGAGATCTGGCAGGACTTAAACATAAGAGCGAATAAGGGTTCGGAGTATTAATATGCGTGACATCATAGGGATGTTAATACTTGGGATCTATAACTGGAAGACAAAACTGTTAGCAAAATGATATACGTACCGATGATCGGCAGCACATAGGTCAAAGGGGGAAGTCAGGGGAGTCGACGCCTGGATACTTTAGTTTTTATTGTTTCATTTTCTCTGCTTAGTTGAGTCTGTTAATTGCTCAAACATTTAATTAGGTTGCATGCTAGTTTTATTTTTGTTTAAGTTATTTGTTATTTTTCAGTCAAGTAAACACGGTGACCACGGTTCAGCAGTGCCCAACTGCTCTCCAAAACAAAACCTTTTCACACGTGACAACCCAATTGAGCATTCAAAGCCGGGAAAACTATAAGCTAAATCGCCTCCTCGTGGGATCGACCCTATACTTGCTACTAGTACTTGTGCTAGTAAATAGTTTAGGCTTATAAATATTATTTTGCGCTACTCCACGACGGTAGCGTCAACATGGAATCCGTGAATGCTTTCACGAGCTTAGAGCAAGTAGCACCGAAGACAATGTCGTCGACGTAAATCTGGGCAACGATCATGTGTTTCCCATCACGTTTGATAAAGAGAGTCTTGTCCACTGAGCCGCGTTCAAAACCAAACTTCAGAAGGTAGTCTGTCAAACACCCATACCAAGCACGAGGAGCTTGCTTCAACCCATATAAAGCTTTATGAAGCTTATAGACATGATTAGGTTTCTTAGGATCCTCAAATCCTTTTGGTTGAGCAACATACACCTCTTCTTCAAGTACTCCATTTAGGAATGCAGCTTTAACATCCATTTGTCTAAGTTTGATGCCAAGATGACATGCAATAGCGATTAAGAGACGAATAGACTCAATGCGTGCAACTGGAGCAAAGGTTTCATCAAAATCTATCCCTTCTACTTGGGCATAGCCTTGTGCAACGAGACGAGCTTTGTTTCGAACAACTTGGTTATGCTCATCCGTTTTGTTCTTAAAGATCCACTTGGTCCCAACAACATTGATGTTCGAAGTACGGGGAACCAAAGACCAAACATTGTTTCTCGTGAACTCGTTAAGTTCTTCTTGCATAGCCATTATCCAGAAGTCATCCTTCATAGCTTCCTTGTAGTTTTTCGGTTCCGTTTCAGATAGGAAGCAAGAGACTCCGATTTCATGGCACACAGCAGAAGTACAGATGTTATATAGTTCATCAGGAGAAGGAATTTGTTTCCTGGAGCGTGTAGTTCGCTCGTTCATGTTTCCAATCATCTGAGTCGGAGGATGACGTTTTTTAATGTACCCAGGTGCTTCTCTTGGAGCATCAACTGGATTTTCAACATGTTCATTTTCTTCACCATCAGACGATGAAGTGTCATTGTTCCTCTGACTAGTCTCTCCAACATCAGATGAAGTGTTAGGAGTAGGAATATCTGGCATCTCAGTAGTGGGTGTAGATGGAAATGTGTGATACTCCAGAATCCCTTCCCTTACCCAGTCTTCATTAGCATTCTTACCGAGAAAGTCTTGTTCATCAAAGTTGATATTAACAGTTTCAATGACTTTCTTAGTTCGGAGGTTGTATGCACGGTAAGCATGGCTATTCTGACTGTAGCCAACAAATATACCACGATCAGCTTTGGCTTCAAACTTCTTTAGAGGATCCCGATCCTTCAAAATGTTACACGTGCAGCCAAAGACTCGAAAGTGAGATACAGATGGCTTCTTGCCATTCACAAGTTCATACGCAGTTGCCGATGTGCCGGATAGAATACTTATGCGATTGAGAATATATCCAGCGGTAGAGACGGCTTCTGCCCAAAAGGTACGAGCAAGATTTTTCGAAATTAGCATGACACGAGCCATCTCTTGCAACGTACGGTTCTTACGTTCTGCTATCCCATTCTGTTGTGGTGTTTTAGGAGCCGAGTATTCATGATGAATCCCCTTCATCTAACAATATTCATTGAAGCTAGAATTTTTGAATTCAGTCCCGTGATCACTCCTGATCCTTTTCACCTTAGCTTCATGATTCGTTCTAATCCATTTCACAATACCTTTGAAGGCATTGAAAGTCTCATCCTTAGTGGCAAGAAATCTCGTCCAAGTATAGCGAGAGAAATCATCAACAACCACCAGCACGTACTCTTTCTTCGCAATACTCTTCACTTCCATTGGACCCATGAGATCCATGTGAAGTAGTTCAAAGGGAGCAGAAGTGCTCATTAGTGTTGGTAGTGCAGGATGAGGAGTTCTCGTCAGCTTACCCTTCTGACAGTCACCACACACTCTTTTCTCAATTTTGGGGAGTTGAGAGATTCCTCGAATAATCTCCCCCTTAACCAATTTACTCAGATTTCGAGTGCTGGTGTGTCCAAGGCGTTGATGCCACAAATCGACTTCATCAGGAACAGTCACTGTGAAGCAACTATACTCAGTTGTATAGCAATTGTTCTTAGCACGCGGACCTTCCATGATGCACTTCCCTTCAGCATCAAATACCTTGCACGAGTCTCTATCAAAACTAACATTCAGCCCTTCATCACACAGTTGACTGATGCTAATGAGGTTTGCCACGAGACCCTTCACATGAACAACATTGCGAATTGGTGGCAATCCCTTGATATGCAGCGTTCCCTTACCCATGACGACGCCTTTAGCTCCCCCTCCAAACACCACGGGAGAACCAGTCATAGGCTCATATTCTTTTAAGAACTTCTTAGTTCCTGTCATGTGGCGGGAACAACCACTGTCAGTACTAAATGCCTTTGTTTCCAGAGTCGGAGGCATTCAGTGCAACATTGCAAAAAATAAGTTCTCTAGGCCTCCAAGTAGTTGAAGTAGTGGAGTTAAGCTCAACTTCACTCTTCTGGGACTTAGGTACCCACTTCTTCTTTATGCCAGAATTTCGAGACTTAGTCTCAGTCACAAGTTTTACATTCTTTTGAACTTTCTGCACTGGAGACTTGTCTTTCTTCACACTCTTAACAGCAACACTCTTCTTCTCAGTCACCAGATCCCGGTTGATGTCATCTCTCAGCTTAAAGCAGAAAGGTCTAATATGTCCGGGCTCATTGCAGTAGTGACACACATATTTTCTCTTTTGACGAACTTCAGCTTTCGTCGAAGTCTTAACCACGACAGGCTTAGAGTGAGAGAACTTTACATTTAGCTTTATGTTCTGAGGTTTACTTAGCTTCTTCAACAACGTCTTCTCATATGGTAGTATACCACGAGGATGTTTAACAATTGACTTTGGAAATTGATATGTCTCCGTCTTCAGACTAGTTGTCGAGATCGACTTTTGTGTTTCAGTTTTCGGAGATGTCATAACTCTCTTTCCTTCAGCAATTTCCTTGCGTTTTAGTCTTTCAGAATCATCTTTGATCACACTCTCAGTAGAGTCAGTAGAAGCTTTGACGAAGGTCACTTCTTTCTTTTCGGGTGCAGTATAGATAGATTCAAACACTTTCTAAAATCCAAGTCCAACACGACCTGGGTTCATGTAGGATGCGGCATTGTCAAACACTGAAGAGTTAGTATTCATCTTTCTCAAAAGCTCATCAGTCATCTGAAGCTTCTCCTTTAGAACATAACGTTCCTTGTCACACATAGCTAGATCAGTTTGAGTCTTCATCAATGACGACTTTAGCTCATCATTCTCAGCATCAGTGTTCTTGAAGAGAGTTTGGAGTTTCTTCACTTCGGATGTTTCCTTCTTCAGTGATGCCTTTAGTTTCGAGTTTTCAGAACTCGACTTATCAAAAGATTCTCTCAGTTCGACAACTTCTTTGTAATATTTATGTTTCTCTTCGAAGAGAGCATCAAATTTAATTTTCAGAATTGTCAGAGAGTTATTCAACCTTTTCTTCTCATCTTCCATCTTTTCAATTAAGTTTTTCAACTCAACAGCCTCGTCACACAACTTTCGTTTCTCACTCACAAGTTCATTCAGAGATTCATTCAGACATACTCGTGACACATCCAGGATGCTATTTTCAGAGATAGCTACGTCATGTATTCTTTTGAGTTCAGCATGACTCTCCTTCAGAGTGAGTAGTTCAGTACACTCTGCTTCAGTATGTGACACCTCAGATGTCATCTCTGTCTCTTCAGCTCCAGACATAGGTTCGGATTCACAATCTGAAAAAATATCATCATCACAATAGTTTCGATTCACTGAAGCCACACGAAATATGTTATCAGCTGTTGCAGTGTCTTTTAGAAAGGAATCGAAAACAAAGTTTTCAACCTCCACATTCTCGAGGTCAAATGTTTCACCAAAAGTGACAACTAGAGCGTTGTCTTCCTCCTCATCTGAGTTATCGTCATCCGACCCATCATTCTCAGAGATCACATCTTCATCATCAATAACCACATAGCTCACGGGCAGCTTCTTCTTTCTATGCAGGTTCGGACATTCATACTTCACGTGTCCATATCCTTTACATTCAAAGCACTGCATCTTTGACACATCTTTGCTATTAGAGGTGTATGGTGATAGCTTTGTGCCTTTAAACTTCTTATCAGATGTAGACCCCTGATTTCGATTTTCTGGAGTGTTCGGATATGAGTTAGAACTTTTCTGAAATTTTCGGAAATTCCGTGCTCGGTTCTTTCTCTTAAAATCTTGTTTCACAAGATATGTGACTATATCAGTCAAAACAGCAAGTTTGTCCGGATTGTTAGAGTTCATCAATCGTTCAATGTCCTCTGCTTCCTCATCATCGGACTCATTTAAATCAGCTGAAAAGCTATTTTCACCCTTCTCATTTTTCAAACGAGATTGTTGAGATTTTGTGCTTCTTGAACTCTTCCCCTTCTCAGAAATCTTAAGAGCAGTCATAGGCTCATAAACAAGGGACATGTCTGGGTTGCTTCGTACTTTGAGTGTCAAGTCATAGTTTCTCAAATCAGCCATCAGGTCAGCATAATCCCAGTTTTGATTTCCATCGTTTCGTGCTTCGATGGTTAACACCTTGCTCTCGAATCTAGAGCTAACACTGGATAGAACCTTCTCGTAGACCATGATAGCAGGAAAGACTTCTCCCAGTTCGAATGCCTCATTAACATATCTCATCACCTTGTCTAGATAGTCATTTATGTCTTCATCTTCTCTCATGCGGAGTTGATGAAACTGAGCAGTTATAGTTCGAATCTTTGAGCGCTTAACAGCGTGACTACCCTCACATGTTCTCTGCAGTGTCTCCCAAGCGTCTCTGGCAGATGTGCAATTTTTTACCAACTGATACATGCTGAGGTCCAGCCATTCACATATAAGTAGAAGAGCTTTGCTATTCGCAGTAGACAACTCATGCTCTTCTCTAGTCCAACTACGTTCAGGTTTAGGGGTTCTAAGTCCATCAGCATCTTCAGTGTAAGGACGCTCCCATCCTTCCAACACAGCCATCCAAGCTCTTGAATCAAAGCCTTTGATTCTAGCAGATACTTTTGCTTTCCAGTTCGAGTAGTTCTGATGAGTAAGCATAATCGGTTTCTGAACAAACATAGACGACTCCATTGTAGCGGAAATATGGAGTCAAGTAACGGATCACGTCTTATACGTATGACGTCCCTCTCTGATACCAATTGAAATTACGTCTTCGACGTATGATACCAACTTTTCGTGAAGTCGGTCTTAAAACAGTCTTCGTTCGCTCAACCACACTGATACGAACCTCGTTGGGATGGAAGAATTGAAGAAGAACGAAGAACGAAAAGATAAAGGATACCTTGCGGAAGTCCCAAAACCTCTGGTTCTAATCCGTAGAATGATTTAGATCGAGACCTAAACCCCAATACGTAATTTGAAACAGCAACTCGGGGATGAGGAAGACACACGAACGAAGGGTGGATCGCTTCGTTGATTCGTCGGTTGAATTCTTTTGGTAAAAACCCGGAAGAATTCTAAAAACCCTAGGAGAGAAATATCTCACGCAAATATAATTTATTCAATCATCAAAGTTATTATTAAAATAAAGTCTCACAAAGCCTTTATATAGGCAAACCTAAAAAGTGAAGGAAAAGGAGTATCTTGGACAAAAAGTCACGCCAAAAAAGGAAAAGAAATAAAACTTCCGCACACAAAGAAGTTTGGGCGCAAATTTGGGATTTCTGCCAATCCCGCGGCTCAACCAGAGGTTAGTGCAAAGGGCCTGGGTCAATCCTCGGGTTCAACCTCTGGTTCCCCAGAATTTTGGCCTTCTTTCATCCTCGGGTTCTGGCAACTAACCTCGGGTTCCTGGAGGCCATCCTCGGGTTCAAGTGCGGGTTCCACAGAATTTAGGCCACATTCTCGGTGTGTTCCCGGCACTCTCCCGACTCTCGTTCCGCCGTCTTCTTCGTCGTTCTAACTTGTAATCGAGCTTCTACGTCGGTTGCCGAACCTTGGATTGCATCATTCCCCTTCTCTTCAAGAGGATTTGTCCTCAAATCCACGTCGATGCCAGGGTCGAACACCACTCTCACGAACAAGCTTGGAACTACGTCAGTCTGCAGCTCACACCCTTGATGTAGTGGAAATCTAGGAGATTTATCGTCAATGAGGACGTCACGATTTTCCTGCAAAACATAAGGAGTAGAAGTGTGTAGAGAGAATAAAACGTTAGTGGTAATCATCTCCGTCTTGCTCAACATCACCAACGTCGGTTGTCCCTCTTTCGTTGCTTGTTCCACCATGGGTAACTCCAATTGCGGAAGGTCCTCGGATTTCATCAATTCCTCCTCTTTGGATTCTACCGAAATCTCTTCCTCGGACTCTACCGAAGCCTTCACGACGTCAAAATCCTCCGAAACCGACGGAGTCGGTTCGTCGTACTCGTCAACGAGCTCCTCCGAAGTCAAATCCTCCTCGGAATACACCAAGACCGACTCTTCTTCGGACCCTACCAAGGCCTCCGGTTCTGGTTTCTCGCCGTCGTCCTCAGTCGCCACTTTCTCAGGCTTCATTGGCGATTGTGCCCAGTCCTCTAACTTACGCTCAATATTGTTCCAACACTTGTCAAAACGTTCAGCTCTGGCCCTCCGCTCGTCGTCCAAACGCTCAGCTCTGGCCCTCCTCTCATCACGACGCTCCCGACTAAGATCACGTGCTTGGCGGAAGTCCCAACGCTCAGCTCTGGACCTCCTCTCATCACGACGCTCCCGACTAAGCTCACGGGCTCGATGGTAGCCACTCTGAGCTTCTCGGTATCCGCCGCCACCTCTTCGATTCCATGCATCTCCACGATGAGCTCTCTCCTCTAATGCGGTGAGTCGTGCATTCACCACCTTCATCTCCGTTGAGAAGATCTTTGTCAGTCGCTCCTCAACTGCCGTTGCCAGTCGCTCCTCGCACTTTGCTATGCGCTTATCTATCACATCCTCGATGAATTGAATTTGGGTACGATCCATCTCATCAACCTGCAAAAGTGTTAGAAACAAAAATAGAGATCCTCACCACTCTCGTGTATCACTCAGTATGGTAAATCACTCAATACTCGGTTCTCTCACTTTCACTCTCTCTCAAGAATCAAACTCTCCCAACTTACCGGTCGAATTCAACTCCAACAAAATCCACGACACCACAACAACGCTCGTCGGAAGGAAAGTACACAGAAAGTGCGGAAAAAAATCGGAAATCTCAAAAGGACACGGAAAACGTAGATGACTCTATACGATGTCCGAAAACCCTCGAAAATCAACGACCAAATTATGCCCAATTTTTTTTTTTTTTTTAATCAGATGAACAGTAACGTGAACAGTACCGTGAACAGTACTTTTCGAAAATAATTTTTTTTTTTTTTTTTTTTTTTTTTTTTTTAAAAAACTCACAAAATAATATTTATTCATCATCAAAGTTATTATTAAAATAAAGTCTCACAAAGCCTTTATATAGGCAAACCTAAAAAGTGAAGGAAAAGGAGTATCTTGGACAAAAAGTCACGCCAAAAAAGGAAAAGAAATAAAACTTCCGCACACAAAGAAGTTTGGGCGCAAATTTGGGATTTCTGCCAATCCCGCGGCTCAACCAGAGGTTAGTGCAAAGGGCCTGGGTCAATCCTCGGGTTCAACCTCTGGTTCCCCAGAATTTTGGCCTTCTTTCATCCTCGGGTTCTGGCAACTAACCTCGGGTTCCTGGAGGCCATCCTCGGGTTCAAGTGCGGGTTCCACAGAATTTAGGCCACATTCTCGGTGTGTTCCCGGCACTCTCCCGACTCTCGTTCCGCCGTCTTCTTCGTCGTTCTAACTTGTAATCGAGCTTCTACGTCGGTTGCCGAACCTTGGATTGCATCACACACTCCGTTAACACACTCTTGAAGTAATGTGTATATGATCGAACTCAAAGTAGTTAAGTAATGAAGACAAGGGTATGTAATAGTTTCATTTCATTGATAGACAAAACTAACTATTACACTTGTGGAGAAAGGTAGACGGAATGATCAAGAGTCGTATCCCAAGTGACGCAGCACTCCAACGAACTAATGATCTAGTACTACTACACCTAGAGCTAAATCACATAACCCTACTAGTGGTGCACAACACAAAACAACTACCAAAACTCTAAGGCTCAGCGCCAACAAACAACGATAGCGATACTCAATATCAGATTTCGTTCTCTCAAAATCGTAAAAGGATGTCATCCAACTCCATGGGTATATATAGGAGTCTCGCACATGTGAGGCCTTGAGATAGAGCAATCTGATTGGCCACATGCTTGGTCTACATCACAATTCCATGGATGACATCACTTTCGGAATCTTCGATTCTGGAATCTTGGAATCTTGAATCTTTGATTCTTGAATCTTCGAATCTTGAATCTTCGATTTCTTTAACTTCAGACTTCAACACATCTTGACTCCGTCGATCTCAATACTTCATCTTCAACTTCATCGTGGTGAACACTCGTCGTTGAACATTTCATATATCATCGTCTTCATTGTCGTCAATTGAGTTGAAGTGGTAAACAACACTTCATGCATCAGGTGATTCACGAAGTCAAAGGAGTATGGCGTGCGACTCCAGTCGTGTGGGTTGAAGGACATCATATCAAGCGACGCCCGTCGCGTGCGACGCAAGTCGCATAACCCGGACACGCGACGCACGTCGCGTGCGACAGCAATCGCACGAAATGGAGGGGAGGGATTTGAGCGACGTTGTCGCGTGCGACATCAGTCGCGAGAGACAGCAGGTGTTCAAGCGACTTTGTCGCGTGCGACGCTAGTCGCGAATGGAGGGGACTTCCAGTTAGCGCGACACCCGTCGCGTGCGACGCTAGTCGCGAATGAAGAGAACTCCAGTTCGCGCGACACCCGTCGCGTGCGACTCCAGTCGCAAATGAGGAGAGCGAGAGTCACGCGACTCCTGTCGCGTGCGACTCCTGTCGCATGGTTGATGATGCACTGACATGCGACTTCAGTCGCATGAACTTGAAGATGGACTTCATGTTGATTGTTTTGCATTCACTCAACCTACACCTGAAGTCAAAGACAAAACAACAAACACATATGTTGTTGCCAAAACTAACATCTACATAATTAATAACTCGATGTTCAGAAATATAAAAAAAAAATAAGAAGCCAGATTATAGCAAGAGAAAATAATATACTTAAAAAGTTTGATAATTTTTTATAATTCAAATGGATTAAAAAATAGGAAGAGATTGATTTTTATGAGATCCGATTAATTGAAATTAAATTAATATTAATGGAATAAAAAAGAATTTTAAGAAAAGAAATAAAAATTTATATATTTAAGATGATAATTAATTATTATTACTAAAAATATATAATTTCAAATTATTATTTAAAATTTATATATAATAATTTAAATATACTTAATAATATTACTAATTATAATTTATAATTTTTTTATTTATATTTTATAATGTGAACACAACATTATTCATTGACAACTATGCAAAAGTTGTCTTCTGGTGAATTAATAAAAATCTATTAATTAATCTCGAGATATTTAAAATTTTAATTGCGTGTCTGTTTTAGTATATAAATATAATTTGCATTATTTGGTAAAACATTTGTATAATTATTACCGTAAGATTTCAAAAGCGAAAAATCTCAAAAAAAATCTTTGAATTTTATGAAATCTACATCCAAATATTTATAATAAAAATATTTAAATGGAAAACGAAAATCAGTTTCAAATGGAAATTAATTGAAATTTGTTTTTGTAATTAGTAAAATTGTAATTAATATTATTATTAATATTATCTACACTCATGATTTTATAATTTTTTTCCAGAAAAGACAAATTTAGTCCAACGTCTATTACATAGTCACACACAGATTTGCTCAAATATAAATTCAACATCTCAGCACCCAAATTCACCTGCACCTACATAAAATATTTCTTAAACACCAAAATAAAAAAAGATGAGCTCCGCCGCAAAAGAAGTAATGAGAAAGGTAATTAAACATTTTTTTACAAGTTCAATGATCATAATTTTATTTAATTTCCTATTGTTTTTTCATGTGAAGGTCTTTGATACATTTTTGTGTGATTTTTTTTTTTTTTTGGTTGATTTGGATACATTTTGTTATGTATGTATGTTCAATCTTAATTGGTGAAACAAAAATGTTAATGTATATATATGAGTTGATGCTTTTAATTTCGATTGCATTTGTGAATAAATTAAACATACATCTATCGAATTAATCAGATTGAACATAGCTAGTTAATTAGATCAGAGAGTCGAGACTCAAAATATAGATAATTACTATATGTATCCTTGTTTGGAGTCAAATTTGTGAATCGTGGCGATATCAAACATGTGATCTATCTATATATCTTGTTATCATCGACACATGTTGAAATCGCGCGTGTTCTCATTACTAATTCATCACCAATTAAGTTAATTATATGTCACATAATCTTAATTTTGAGTAAGTATATGTGAAATCCAAAACTATGTGATCGATTGATTCGACTCGTGGTAGAAGCTTATACGCAGGGAGGGCTTTTAATTACAATGTTTTATAATATATGATGACTAGATTTAGGGTTATTAGTTTGTGATTGGCTGTGGTTTAATTTAATTCTTTGTGTAGATCAATCGTATTCTCCAGACTCGATGCATCCCGAATTGGGTCAGAAACTTCATAGAAGTCGTTCTTCGAAAGGTGCCAAAGCCACAGGTACATGCCGAAGAATGAACAGAACAGGTATTGCATCAACTGCGACGAGTCGCTCTGTAAGTACTGCATCAAGGGCGGCGATCACAAGGGCCACATGATCCTCACTATCTACCGCCATGTCTACCAAGATGTCATCCCTCTTGACGAGATGGAAATGACTACTCTCGACTGCAGCAAGATTCAGGTATTAATTACTATGTATAGCTAGATATCGTGTTGTGTGTGTATTCGTATCATAAATCAATTAATGTGTAAATGCTGCAGCCATACAAATGCAACAAGAAATGGATTGTGTCTATGACCCCCCTTCCGCATATGGGGTCGGGTGCTCTCATCGAGGGCGATGGGGCTTGCGTCGTGTGCAAGAGAAAGCTTACTCACAAGAGCTTTCGCTTTTGCTCCATTAAATGCAAAGTATATACATAAACCTAGTTCGTATTTTTCGTGCTTTCTTATTTATTTATTTTTGACCTAATTATTAATAACCTATATATATGTGTGTGCATATCCGGCGTGCAGGTTCATACTATTGATGGACCGAATCTGATCCAGGCTGAGCCGAGCGGCGTGGGGACCTCACGACAAAGAGATGCATCTGATGATGATGATGATGATGATGAGAAACCAGCTGATGTGAACCAATATTCTTACCGCATGCGGAGCAGGAAAGGAATACCGATTAGGGCACCTCTAAAATGATGCGTGAAGTTAAGCTGCTGCTGATTTCATCGATGGATCGATTCTAATCTTATCGGTTTCTATTGCTTATTAATGTTGGAACTTGTTGCAAACATTTATGATGTGTTTTGTTTTAATTCTGTGTTTTCAGAAATTTATTGCCCCTTCCATTTTGAATGGTGGTGGTATTGTGTTTGTGTTGTTGTTTTAAGACATTATGTTTTGGAAAATGTGTGTTGGTTTTTGAATTTTATATTTTATTCTTTTTTAGGGTTTTCTTTGATGTTTTGATATACTATATATTTCCGTCTCACACTAATGGTCACTTCTTTTTTGTATTTTGTAAAAAAAAATGTGACCATTAATTTTTGAAGGATGGAGTATATGAAATTCAATACAATATATCCAATGAAAAATTATATCAAGATCACGTCGTTTATATTTAGGTTGGTGATGGTGATCACTGCATATTGGATATGCGAATTTAGAAATATGATAGTAATGTATACCGGGCAAATTTCTTGTTGTATTCTTTTATGAAATCTATTCATATCATGACTATGAGTCTATGAAGAGTAGTTCAATAAGACCAAATCAATAATAGGGCTTTTTATAGGATCAAGATTATTTCATAAGTAAAAATTGGTTTGCTTTATAAAATAATTTCACTGTTTTTTTAATAATTGAAAATAAAAAATGAATTGAAGAAAAATTTATGAAAACAAAACATTTTGATAATTCATCACACTCGTACAAGTAATTATCTACACATTTACATAATATTTACTTACATAATTACACAAAGACTATACAAACTAAAAAAAGTTTGCTCTTTTTTATAAATTCAAAAAATAAATTACCATTTATCTGAATAAACTAATATTTTAATAGTATATTTTATATATTAGTCGATATTTTTGATATATTACATGATGTTTTAACTCATCAATTTTTAAAAACTTTTTAATAATTCGAAAAAAAGTTTAATAACTTGAGTAAGTTGATTGACTAACATTTATAGCAAGAATCAAATTAAGAAATCAATATTGTACCTTATAGTGAATATTCGTGTTTGTATAAAATAACTGACTTCACTACTACAATTGAGTATTGAGTAAAGAAAAAAACAAATTAAAAAATCAATATTGTACCTTATGAGTGAATATTAGTAGTCATATTAAAGTTTGTTCAAAATAATTGACTTCACTACTCCAATTGAGTTTTGAGTAACTAAAAAAATTAAGAAATCAATATTGTACCTCATGAGTGAATATTCGTGGTCATATTAAAGTTTGTTCAAAATAATTGACTTCGCTACTCCAAATGAGTAAATGAAAAATAAAAGAAGACAAAATAGGAGATGGGAATATTTTTTAATCTGATATGGATACTCAATGATTTTAAATGCATACATTCGACTACTACTGCTAATACTAATAATAATAATAATAATAATAATTGTTATAAACTCAAGAGAATTGAGAGAGAATAATATAATATAAGAGAGACAATATGATAGGAGAATAGAATTCCTATGAATTGTTGTATTCATTCATATGGGAGACCCCTTTATATAGAATACAATCTAGGGTTTCTGACTTAGCCAACAAGTCATTCACTATAATATAATAATATTCATAACACTCCCCCTTGAATGACTATTTACAGGATTGCTGCCTCGTTAAAACCTTGCTAGGAAAACCCAGTGGGATAAAACCTCGACGAAGGAAAAAGAGTACAGCTTGCTCTCCCTGATTGTAATCACCGAAGATCTTTGATTTCTTGAACGTAGTTATTGGTGATCAACCAGTCTCATTAAAACCTGTAACTAATAAAACCATATAGGAAAAACTTAGTTATTCAAATATACATTTTGGTCTTCAGGACACAACCTTCGAATTGTCGAGTTTTACATTCATTTGTACCATTGTATATTTTTCGTCCTTCTGGGACATGTCTTTACCAGACATCTATATTGACTAGAGCATTCGCAATTGCTATAACCGGTCGGTAACTCTTCAGGAGTATATTAGATGCGTCTAATGTCGAATATACAATCTTTAACAAATGAATAATGTGAACTTCAATTCACAATCATCTAGAAGATTATATTTTACTTTTGAACTTCAGGTTCAATATCTCAGTTTATTTCGAAAACAAACTCATATCGAGTGATGTACATGTCTCGTTAAAAACCTCGTTATAAAACCTTGTATGAAAAAATACTCGAGGAAAAAAGTACATGACATTCACATTTATATTGTGGTGATTGTCTCGTTAAAAACTTTTAACTAAGAAACCCCTGTGGGAAAAACTTAGTAGAGGGAAAAAGAGTGCAATCACTAATTCACTGGTCTTCGGGACCAAAATCACTGGTCTTCGGGACCTTGTCTTCAATATCATTTGTGTCCATAATGACATAGTAATATGATATTGTACATATTCTGATTTTCATTTCCTTTCATATCAGGAATTTTAAAATCCATCCAGGATTTTCATGTATGTACCTTTCTAATGACTTCTACATTGCCAAACCATACATTCGATGCATATATTTATCATTGTTGCTGCCAGAAATATTAAGTAGCGGAACTTAATGTCATCTTTCAAAATATTTGATTAACATCGAATTTCTGCGAAAAACTCTTGAGCAACTAATCTCGCTTTTATATCTCACCACATCATTGCTCGTTTTTCGTATGAACACCCACGTATATCCTTCTGGGATAATATTTGAACTTTGCTTCTTCGGGAGCAATCAATAAAAATATTCTTTCAAAAATATTTTGTATTATATCCATATCGATTTAAAATATAAAGTTTAATTGCTACACTAGAAGCAATTTGATTTGATATTTCAATATCAAACATTTAAAAACTTATTGCTACTACAGGAGCAATTTAATTTGATATTTCCTCTATAATATCATATTATGATATTATCGTAATATTTCTTCAGGAATATCCAAAGGACAATTTGATTTGTTATTTCTCGAATAATATCAAATCAGGATGATCTTAAAAGATCAATGTAATATTTAAACCATATTATATGTTCTTCAGGAACATTCAATTTAATTGATATATTAAGAATAATTTATTTGATATTACTTCAGGATATCAAATTATAATGTTTTTCATGATAGCTTTACTATAATCTAATTTGGATTCAATCATACCGCGTTTTTGGTAGTACGATCAACTTCGGGTGATCGTATCTTTCTTTTAAATCTTTCCACAAAGCTATAGTACGAACAACTTCGGGTGATCGTATATTTCTTTTAAGGTGAATTTTTAAAGATATTATTCGAGATCATTAGTATATAATCATAGTCAATTTGATATTGATATTTCTACAGGAATATCATATCACGATGTTCTTCAGGAACATTTAATTTTGATATTTCTTCGGGAATATCATATCATAATTCTTCATGAACATTAAAATTTTAATTGATTTACTCAGGATAATTAATTTGATATTACTTCAAGAATATCATATTATAATGTTCTTCGGGAACATATGATATTACTTCAAAAATATCAGATTATAATGTTCTTCGGGAACATATGATATTACTTCAGGAATATCAGGTTATAATGTTCTTCAGAACATATGAATTTAAGAAGAAGGGAGTAGAAGTAGATATATTTATTATTATTAATAAATATAAATATAAATTCTTACTTGATTGGAACTTCAGATCAAAACGTAGTTGAAATCTTCGGATCTTGATAGTAGAACTTCGATGAAGAACGCGGTTGAGCTTTCTTAGGG
Organism: Euphrasia confusa; assembly: GCA_954870475.1. NCBI lineage: Eukaryota > Viridiplantae > Streptophyta > Magnoliopsida > Lamiales > Orobanchaceae > Euphrasia > Euphrasia confusa. Next base: position 40,125,970 of record OX940956.1, on the reverse strand, counting down.
CTTCGTGCTGATAACGTGTTATAAACTCAAGAAAATTGAGAGAGAATAATATAGTATAAGAGAGACAATATGATAGGAGAATAGAATTCCTATGAATTGTTGTATTCATTCATATGGGAGACCCCTTTATATAGAATACAATCTAGGGTTTCTGACTTAGCCAACAAGTCATTCACTATAATATAATAATATTCATAACAATAATAATAATAATAATAATAATAATAATAATAATAATAATAATAATAATAGGAGATGGGAATATTTTTTAATCTGATATGGATACTCAATGATTTTAAATGCATACATTCGACTACTACTGCTAATACTAATACTAATAATAATAATAATAATAATAATAATAATAATAATAATAATAATAATAATTATTATTATTATTATTATTATTATTATTATTATTATTATTATTATTATAATTTGAAAGAAACCTAAATTACCGAGTGTATATTAATTGTATTTGTTTGGGGCTATTAAGATTTAACTTTGTGAATCAAAAGTGTATTAATTCATTTGCCTTGATCTGTGTTAATGGCTATAGAAATTTAATGATCAATGAAATTAATGTACAATATTGACACATTAACAAAATATGTACATTTTTTTTTGTTGTTGTTATTTATAAAAAAATATACATATTTATAAAATAAATTACACTAAATTGGCATAATTAAATATTAATCATTAGATAAACTGAAAAAGATGAAGTGATATCTTCCTAATCACATACGCGCATGAAATAAAGTCCTATTTTCATACGTTATCTTATTTAGTTTATTTCCATCTTTTATTCGTTACCTTATTTTATGAGTTTGCGCATGCTTATATAAAGCATGCGCGTGAGTACTCAATCCTTTATCAATCAATAAACAAGTTTAGTTTTATTATTCTCTTCGTTCATATTATTTATCCTTTATCATAAAATTCAACAATTTCTGTACACAAAAAAAAAAAAAAAAACCAAGAATGTGCGCATAGGACTCCTTCCATGTTCCTTGTGCGCATAGGTGAAGAAGCATTTTTCGATCATGAATGAAAGAGAAAATGTTTTACCTCGCTTCAAAAACCGAGGGTACGTTGTAAATCGACCTCTCGGAATATCAATCCGATGGAGGACTAGAGTGAGAGGTTTTCGTAGAAAATTCCATTTCAATTTATGTCAAATAACAAGAGATATCAAGTAGACAAGCAAATAGAATTAAACGAGTATCAAATAGAGAAAATCGGAGATAAAGTAATAGTCTTCCTACAAAGTGAATTATGAAACACAAGAGAGTAATCCGGTTGTAATCCTCTTCCAAATCATACAACCTTGTATTTAAGTTCGAGAATTGGACCGGAAAGAAAAGCAACGATCACCGTACGCTAATCGATTTAATTCCCTAGTAAAGCACCCCTTGATGGTGGTGAATTCACTAGATGACCAATTCCGTTCCTTAAGTTTTGAATCATAATTGCTTATAATCGAACCTTAGGAAGAAAGCCCCCGTTCCCGGTGATAGCAATCGGTTTAATCCCCGAATTAGTTTAATCCCGTTCACCAAAGATTATACTAAATCGTGGTTCGAAAATAAATCAATTAGGGCAATTTAAGCTCTCTTTAGCATTTCATCAAACACCTTGTAGGCATGACTTTCACTTCATCTCCTAATGAGAATCTAGCCAACAATAGCCATGGAATCACACATCAAAAACAAGGAATCAATAAAGGAAAACATAATCAACATAAATCTCAAGCAAAATCTCAAGTCTCATACAAATCCAAGCATGAAATTAATAGTAGGAATGAAGAAAAACTACAAAGCAAAAGAGGAAAAGAGAAGAGAAAGAAGTAGCCGATCGATGTAGAGGATGAATCTCTCGTCTCCGTAGTAATCCAAGCTCGAATCCGTCGTCAATGGAAGCTCGATTCGTAGGGAAAATGATCTTCAATCTCGATTTATACTATTCTCTCTCTCTAAATTCTCTAAGTGTTTTGGAGTATGCAAAAGTTGTGTGGGAAGAGTGTTTTTCCTCTTATTTATAGCTCAAGAGAGAAAAAAAACCGTTTCTCTTCTTTTTCCCCCCAAAAATGGACCGGAAATGACCATTTTACCCATCGGTCAATGCTCTTTAAGCTCGGTCAACGAAAGTCAATGCCCGGTCAACGCGTGGTCAACCAATTTCAGCCCGGGTCAACTTCTTCCTTGGTGCATTTCGGCCAATCCGCGCTCTTTTCCTTTGATCCGCGCCATTTGATATGCGCCATTTGATATGCGCGTCTAGTGCGCATATTGCTTGATCCGCGCGTTGGCAATCTGCGCGATCCCCTGCCTCAACTCATTAGCTCATCTCCTCTTATGCCTATCCGCGCGCCCTAGTGCGCATATCACCAATCCGCATCCCGATCCGCGCGTTTCCCTTTCCTGTGCGCAACCTCTCGATTATTGTCATATCTTCGTCGTCCGAACTCCGATTTTCACGATTCAAAATTCCTCGGATTCACGACTTCAAGATCTTCGCGTCCATGTATGTCCCAGCTTCTAGTTCTCGACGAGTAATAGCAGTTTTTGCGTCAAAGTCACTGCAATTTGCAGGTTCGTGTCGGCACCTCGTTTTGGTCGTTTTTCACCTACAATTCACACAAAAACTCGACTATACCACGTATAAGTTCCGTCACGTCAATAATAAGCAAACCCTCAATAATCATACACATATATACCTAAAATATACCTAAAACCACTCCAAAAACAACAATAAAATCGAGCATAACATCGGCATTTCAATAGGAGTCCTTCCATCGTGTATGTTGTATTCCTTATGCGCATAGGACTCCTTCAATGCGCGTGATATATTTCTACTAATATACTTCAATATCAGGTGCCCTCATCGAGGGCGATGGGGCTTGCATCGTGTGCAAGAGAAAGCTTACTCACGGTAGCTTTCGCTTTTGCTCAATTAAATGCAAGGTATATACATAAACCTAGTTCGTATTTTTCGTGCTTTCGTATTTATTTATTTTTGACCTAATTATTAATAACCGTATATATATATATATATATATATATATATATATATATATATATATATATATATATATATATATATGTATATATATATATATATATGTGTGTGTGTGTGCATATCCGGCGTGCATGTTCATACTATTTATGGAGCAAATCTGATCCAGGCTAAGCCGAGCGGCGTGGGGACCTCACGACAGAGGGATGAATTTGATGATGATTATGTGAACCAATATTCTTACCGCATGCGGAGCAGGAAAGGAATACCGATTAGGGCACCTTTTAAATGATACGACGTGAAATTAGGTTGGTGCTGATTTCATCGATGGATTGATTCTGATCTTATCGGTTTTTATGGCTCGCGGCGATCGAATCTACGACGACCAAAATCGATAGATACTAATGAGGCGCGCGAAGATCTCGAAGATTATTTTGTTTCATTATTATTATTATTATTATTATTATTATTATTATTATTATTATTATTATTATTATTATTATTATTATTATTATTATTATTATTATTATTATAATTTTTCGGGGCTGGAAGGTTTTCGACAGTGACGTGGAAAGTCGGCGGGCTGATGGTTCAAGGAATTAATCGATTGTTTTCATCCTCTTCTTAGCAAGATGGAATACGAATTTCGTATTCTCATCTTGAAAGAGGGTATTGAAGTATATTGGTAGAAATACATCACGCGCATGGAAGGAGTCCTATGCGCACAAGGAATACGACATACGCTGATGGAAGGAGTCCTATGTGCACAAGGAATACCAATGGAAGGAGTCCTATGTGCACAAGGAATACCACATACGCGCATGGAAAGAGTCCTATGTGCACAAGGAATACGTCATACAAGTTTAGTTTTATTTGTTCATATTATTTTTCCTTTTATCATAAAATTCAACAATTTTCTTTACGTAAAAAAAAAACGAGGATGTGCGCATAGGACTCTTTCCATGCGCCTATGTCGTATTCCTTGTGCGCATAGAACTTCTTTCATCAGTGTATGTCGTATTCCTTATGCGCATAAGACTCCTTCCATGTTCATGATGTATTTCTACCAATATACTTCAATATCGGGTGCCCTCATCGAGGGCGATGGGTCTTGCGTCGTGTGCAAGAGAAAAATTACTCACGGTAGCTTTCGCTTTTGCTCAATTAAATGCAAGTTATATACATAAACCTAGTTCGTATTTTTCGTGCTTTCGTATTTTATTTTTTTTACCTAATTATTAATAACCTATATATATGTGCATATCCGGCGTGCAGGTTCATATTATTTATGGAGCGAATCTGATCCAGTCTGAGCCGAGCGGCGTGGGGACATCACGACAGAGGGATGAATCTGATGATGATGATGTGAACCAATATTCTTACCGCATGCGGAGCAGGAAATGAATATCGATTAAGGCACCTCTTAAATGATACGACGTGAAATTAGGTTGCTGCTGATTTCATCGATGGATTGATTCTGATCTTATCGGTTTTTATGGCGCGCGGCGATCGAATATGCGACGACCAAAATCGATAGATACTACGGAGGCGCGCGAAGATCTCGAAGATTATTTTGTTTCATTATCATTATTTTTATTATTATTATTATTATTATTATTATTATTTTTATTTTTTTTTTCGGGGCAGGAAGGTTTTCGACAGTGACGTGGAAAGTCGGCGGGCTGATGGTTCAAAGAATTAATCGATTGTTTTCATCCACTTCTTAGCAAGATGGAATACGAATTTCGTATTGTCATCTTGAGGGAGGGTATTGAAGTATATTGGTAGAAATACATCACGCGCATGGAAGGAGTCTTATGCGCACAAGGAATACGACATACGCTGATAGAAGGATTACTATGCGCACAAGGAATACGACATACGCGCAGCGCACAAGGAATACGACATACAAGTTTAGTTTTATTTGTTCATATTATTTTTCCTTTATCATAAAATTCAACAATTTTCTTTACACAAAAAAAAACGAGGATGTGCGCATAGGACTCCTTCCATGCGCGTATGTCGTATTGCTTGTGCGCATAGGACTCTTTCCATTAGCGTATGTCGTATTCCTTGTGCGCATAGGACTCCTTCCATGCGCGTGATGTATTTCTACCAATATACTTCAATATCGGGTACCCTCATCGAGGGCGATGGGCTTGCGTCGTGTGCAAGAGAAAGCTTATTCACGGTATCTTTCACTTTTGCTCAATTAAATGCAAGGTATATACATAAACTTAGTTCGTATTTTTCGTGCTTTCGTATTTATATGTGTGCATATCTGGCGTGCAGGTTCATACTATTTATGGAGCGAATTTGATCCAGGGAGCCGAGCGGCGTGGGGACCTCACGACAGAGGGATGGATCTGATGATGATGATGTGAACTAATATTCTTACCGCATGCGGAGCAGGAAAGGAATATCGATTAGGGCACCTCTTAAATGATACGACGTGAAATTAGGTTGATGCTGATTTCATCGATGGATTGATTCCGATCTTATCTATTTTTATGGCGCGCGGCGATCGAATCTGCGACTAAAAACGACAGATACTACGGAGGCGCGCAAAGATCTCGAAGATTATTTTGTTTCATTATCATTATTATTATTATTATTTTATTTTTTCGGGGGTGGAAGGTTTTCGACAGTGACGTGGAAAGTCGGCGTGCTAATAGTTCAAGGAATTAATCGATTGTTTTCATCCTCTTCTTAGCAAGATGGAATACGGATTTCGTATTCTCATCTTGAGGGAGGATATTGAAGTATATTGGTAGAAATATATCACGCGCATGGAAGGAGTCCTTTGCGCACAAGAAATACGACATACGCTGGAGTTCTATGCGCACAAGTAACACGACATACGCGCATTGAAGGAGTCCTATGCGCACATCCTCGTTTTTTTTGGTGTACAGATGTTGAATTTTATGATAAAGGAAAAATAATATAAACAAATAAAACTAAACTTGTATGTCATATTCCTTGTGCGCATAGAACTTCTTCCATGCGCGTGATGTATTTCTACCAATATACTTCAATATCGGGTGCCCTCATCGAGGGCGATGGGGCTTGCGTCGTGTGCAAGAGAAAGCTTACTCACGGTAGCTTTCGCTTTTGCTAAATTAAATGCAAGGTATATACATAAACCTAGTTCGTATTTTTCGTGCTTTCGTATTTATTTATTTTTGACCTAATTATTAATAACATATATATATATATATATATATATGTGTGTGTGTGTGTGTGTGCATATCCGGCGTGCAGGTTCATACTATTTATGGAGCGAATCTGATCCATGCTGAGCCGAGCGGCGTGGGGACCTCACGACAGAGGGATGAATCTGATGATGATGATAATGTGAACCAATATTCTTACCGCATGCGGAGCAGGATAGGAATACCGATTAGGGCACCTCTTAAATGATACGACGTGAAATTAGGTTGCTGCTGATTTCATCGATGGATCGATTCTAATCTTATCGGCTTCTATCGCTTATTAATGTTGGAACTCGTTGCAAACATTTATGATGTGTGTTGTTTTAATTCTCTGTTTTGTGAAAATTGTTGCCCCTTCCATTTTGAATGGCGGTGGTACTGTGTTTGTGTTGTTGTTTTAAGACATTATGTTTTGGATAATGTGTGTTGGTTTTTGGATTTTATATTTCATTCTTTTTTAGGGTAAATATCGAGCCACACATACGTTCTTCCACCCATTCTACTGGTGCATCCTTGATGAACACGGTAAACACCAAATTTGTACTGTGCGCTTGGTTTATGAGTTTGCCTTATTTTATGAGTTTGCGCATTCTTTTATTTATTACCTTATTTTATGAGTTTGCGCATGCTTATATTAAGCATGCGTGAGTACTCAATCCTTTATCAATCAATAAACAATTCAATCATTTATCAATCAATAAACAACTTATTTTTTGCTTTATAAATTAATGGGCTAAATACACTTTGCCACCCCAGGATATGGGGTTTTTACACTTTGCAACCTAGTCGGAAAAGTTTTACCGATCAGTACCACAGGATAAGACATATTACAATTTGCCACCTGCCGGCTGCCGGATCGGAATATTCCAAGGAATATTCCGAGAATTTGAATATCACGCTCCAAGTAAGCGACTGAGATAACATTTATTAGATGAGGTGAAGGTTATTTAAGTACTTACACACCATTAATTAAAAATCAATAAAAACAAAATTAAAATGACATCTTTATTTAAAAAACACACATCAGTACTCCACTCCCGTTTCATTATACCATTATGCAGACATCAAAAATCCCCAATCTTAAAGAACCCTAAGATACGAAAATTCAATTTCACAAAATTCCGTAGCTGAATTCGCGATCGTGAAGAACCTTAATTAAAAAACCCTATTTCTCTTTCGGCGGAGAAGTGAAATGTCTTGGAAATTGCGGCTCGATTCTGAATCTCCGCTATTGAGGATCTGAAGGTGACGTAGAACTCAAGCAGCATATGCGAGTTCATCCAGGAAGTTCACACAATGTACTTCATCGGGGACTCCAATCGATCGACCCCGCAATCGAACTCCTCGGAGCTCGGGTTGCTCCGATCCGAACCAGGAGGAACGATCTCCGGAGTGAAGGTTGCTCGGAGGCGACATCGTTTCCAGAGTGAAGTTCGGTCAGAGATTGAAGCTTGAAGCGGGCTCGGGCCGAGCGTGTGTTGGATGGGATTTGGGTGTTTGATTTAAGTTTTAGATTTGGGGGATTTTGAGGATGAAACCTAGGTTTGGGAGGGTGGAGAACACGATTATGTTGTTTAATTCCAAGTTTTAACAGTTGAAATTGGGTTTGGTGGTCAAAATCGAAGGTGGGTTATGGCGGATGTATGTTACAGTGTTAGAGAAAGGGAAGAAGAAAGAAGGGATGCGTTTATTGAATTTGTGTATTTAATTTGTGTATTCAATTTGTGTATTCAATTTGTGTATTTAAATGAGTATTTTACTTTTTTTAAAAATAAAAATAAATATATTTGTGTATTCAATTTGTGTATTTAAAGGAGTATTTTACTTTTTTTTAAAAAATAAAAATAAATACAGATATTGACTTGAGGGTAAAAACGTAATCAGCCTTTTATTTGGGTTGAAATTGACCAAAAAACCTTCAAAACGGAATATTCTTTGGAATATTCCGATCCGGCAGCCGGCAGGTGGCAAATTGTAATATGTCTTATCCTGTGGTACTGATCGGTAAAACTTTTCCGACTAGGTTGCAAAGTGTAAAAATCCCATATTCTGGGGTGGAAAAGTGTATTTAACCCTAAATTAATTTTATTTTATTTTTTTAATAATTGTGTTAAGTATCCCACATCGGTTGGATATAGATCCTAAAGCTCAAATATAAGTTGGACAACCTTATCACCTTAACAAGGCCTTTTAAGGTGTTATTGACCCAACTTTGACATGGTATCAGAGCAGGCCCAACACGATGATGGAGCCCCAGCCGATGAAATTTCCGGCTTGCCCAAAGATGGCACTATATCCACGAGTAGAGCCGATAAAACCGAGCCTACTCGTGAGGGGGCGTGTTAAGTATCCCACATCGGTTGGATATAGATCCTAAAGCTCAAATATAAGTTGGACAACCTTATCACCTTAACAAGGCCTTTGTTATTGACCCAACTTTGACAAATTGTAAATAAAAAATGAATTGAAGAAGAATTTATGAAAAAAAAAATTATTTAATTCATTTAAAAAAATGAAAGAGAACGAATAAACTAATTATTATGATATAAACTAATTTTTTTTCTTTTATATTGGGTTAAAAAATATTTTTTAATAATGTTTGATCTTATATATATAGAGAGAGTTAGAATCATATATTGTCCTCTTGAGATTGGCCATTTACATAGATGTCCTTTAAGTTTAAGTTTTATCAGCGGTCGTCCTTTGGCCCTTTTTTCCGGCCAAAACAGCACGTGAAGTGCACGTGCGTGCCTAGTGGCACCGGAAAACTGACGTGGCCATCAAATATTGGCGCGAATCGTCCACGTCATATTATTGGGCTCTTTTTCTGAACGATATAAATTGATTTGGGGGAAATTGGAATCAAAACCCTAATTCATTTTCTCTCTCTCGCTCAAAATCGATTTCTTCTCCAATCGAACCCTAATTTCACTGCATCGCTCAAACTCGATTCGAAATCAAGATTCTTGGGATCTCACGACCAAAGCATCTCAGGTAATACGAAGCATCTCAGGTAATTCACTGTCTGATCCAGTTCTTTAAAATCGACTTTTTTTTTTCCAGAATGTCTTCAAACTCGGAAAATTCCCGCCCGATGAATATTGGAACTCCTGGTCGATTAAGATTCGAGAACAAGTACTGCAGCTACTGTGGAAAGAAGCTTCAGATTCGAAGTGTGTCCGCAAGTACCAAAAATTACCAGAAGCTCTTCTACTATTGTGATGTTCACACTTTCCAGGCATGGTGCTATCCAATCAATGACGAGGGTTTTGATAACTATGATGATGTCCAGGTGCCTCCTACTGAGGATGTGAAGTTGTTGAAGGATGTCATGGCCAGTGTTGCAACCATTTTACAACTTCTGAAAGTGTTGTTGTGTGTGGTGGTTGTTGGCTTTGCAATTCTGTTTAGGATGTGACTTATGTTGTTGTGTGTTGATTGTTTAGTTGTGTTTTCACGGCTTTTATGAACATTGTAATCCCTCTGTTTTTTATTAGTTGTGTTGTTTATGGCATAAATCCCTCTGTTTTTTATTAGTTGTGTTGTTTATGGCATAAAGTAGTGCATAAAGATAATAACTTAGATAATAGACAAAACATGAAGATAATAGCTAAGATAATAGACAATAATTGTCTTAAAATCACATAAAACCTGTGCATAAAGTACTGACAAAACATGCACATAAACCCAAAGCAGGGCATAATCAGTTTCCCTACCTACAAAATACATGCCATAATACCAAAAGCAAGGCATGATCAGTTTCTAGACTGCACAAAAACATGCCCATAACCACAAAAGCAGGGCACCATAATCAGTTTTCAGATTGTACAAAATATATGCCATAATTAGTTCCTAACTTCAGTCCCATAATCACATTGGCCCCTTGTTCTTCTCTTCATCTCTGGATTTTGTTGTGAACATTGGAGTGAATCTCATTGGCCTCTTACCCAGCAGTGACATACTAGGGTATTTTGGAGTTGCTGATGTCCCTTTAAGTTGTTCCCATGGGCTTGGGCCTTGTAGTGATGGCACCACTGGATCTCCCATGTTGAATTGACTCAGCATTGCTTGAAATTCTGTGTCATCTTCATCCAATAAGCCTCTGCTGCTCCCTGTAGTAGCTGCCTTTTCCTTTTCCTTTTCCTTTTCCATTCTCCTAAGCTTCAGTGACTCCCTTATAGAAGCTTTTGTGGTCCTCCTCACCTTTATAAAGTTGAAATGTAATAAAATTAACAAATGTGATTTGTAATAAAATTAACAAATGTAAAATAAACTCATAAACAAAATTAACCTGCATTTTCTGTTGGATTGGTTGAATAGTTGATTCTTGTGTGATCACCTCAGGAAAAGCAGTGGATTCTTGTGTGATCACCTCAGGAAAAGCAGTGGACTCTTGTGTGATCACCTCAGGAAAAGCAGTGGACTCTTGTGTCATCACCTCAGGAAAAGGAGTGGATTCTTGTGTCATCACCTCAGGAAAAGGAGTGGATTCTTGTGTCATCACCTCAGGTACTTCAACTTCAACCCTCACCTCAGGAACTTCAACCCTCACATCCTCAGTTTCCACAGCAGACCCTCCAGTTTCAACAGCAGCAGAAGTTTGAACCTTGTGGCATTTTCTTTTTGTGTGGCCTTCAACACCACACTTTGAACACTTTAATGTCCTCTTCTGTCTCTTCGTACTCACAACCTTTTTCTTTCCTTTATTGATCTCATCAGCCTCCATTCTCCTAAGCTTTTGTTTTCTTCCTCTAGTTTTTCCAAAGTTTGGTGGCATAGGAGGTATATAAAGTGTTTTAGCCCAGTCTAACTGCCCAGTCATAGGAAGAATTGCCTCTGCATACACCTTTTTATACACATCCACACTGTAACAGTCATGAACATAATTATTGGGATCCTCACCTTGGTTGACTATTGCTGACATTGCATGGTTGCATGGCAGACCACACAACTCCCAAACCCTGCATGAGCAGGTCCACAAATGCAAGTCAACTGCAAATTGCTCACCATTAGGGCACTGAATTTCATAGCATCTGTCATTTGCCTTCACAGGAATACATGAACTCATTCTTTCCATGGCCAGCTTGATCAACTTAACAGCAGAAGGAGTCAAGTTCCCTTTCCATCTCCTGGCACTGTCCCTATTTTTTTGAAACCTCTCCATGAGGTACTTCCTAAGCCACTCAAACATTGTAAGGATTGGTTGATCCCTAGCATCCAATATTGCAGAATTAAAGCTTTCACATCCATTGTTCAACAATAGTGCGCATTTAGATTTCACACTGAAATGAGACAATGACCACTGCCTAGGATCTTTATCAGTCAACCATTCTGCAGCCTTCTCATTGAATTTTCTAAAACTACTCATGGCCTCATTGAATGCACCAAGAGTTGTAGCCCTTGCCATCCTTTCTACACCCTTTTTAAATGCTTCACCCCTGAAGCCAGCTGTCTGCATATTATTTTCCATGTGCCTGACACAAAACCTGTGCTCAGCATCTGGGAACACCTCTCCCATAGCTCTGATCAGACCCTTCTGCTTGTCTGACATGAAGGTATAATCCTCTGGCCTCTGTATATCCAGGTCATGTTTCAGCATAGTCAGGAACCATTCCCAAGTTTCTCTGTTTTCAATGGACACAACACCAAAAGCTATAGGAAACAGAGCATTATTAGGATCAACACCTACAGCAGATAGGAGAATACCACCTCTGGAACCCTTAAGCCAGCAGCCATCAACACCTATGAATGGCCTACAGTGTTTGAAACCCTTCTTACATGCATCATAGCAGACATACAACTTAGAGAATTTCCCCTCCTCATCCATGTCAAGCACAGTTGTTGTACCAGGATTTGATCTTCTCAACTCCTCACAGTAGTCCCAAAGCTTAGTATACTGCAGATCAGGAGCTCCATGAATAATGGTCATTGCAGCAGCTCTGCCTCTGTAAGCTTGTTGCTTGGAAACACTCACATTCAACTCTTTGATTACCTCCTTCCTCCAGCCTCTGACATCTCTCTTAGGATCACATTGGAAGTCTGCTAAATGCCTCTTTCCCAGCCACTTGCTTGTCATATTTCTCACATGAAAGGTTGGGGCACATGTGTGCTCAGAATTATAATACCTAACCTGGAAAGTTTCCTCATTTACCATCTTCAGTGCATGGCAAGCCCATGCACATCCATCAGCATCACATTTTGCATGGACTCTCACCTTGTCATTTTTCTTAAAGTTCAGGGTCCTCTTGGTGTTGATTGCATGAGAGTTTATGGCTTCTTTGAACAACTCCCTGTTCTCAAATCTCAAGCCCAAAAAAAACTCAGGATTAAAGATCACATCTTTATTAAAAACTGGAAACTCCTCTGCCCCATCCCTCTCATCATCTGACACTGTAGGGTCTAAATCATCAAAGTCCTTGGCCACAATATCCTCTTCCTCAGATGACCCCTCATCCTCCTGTAAGCCCTCATTAACAATAGCATCATCATCTCCATCTACATATCTCTTCCACTCTGCATCATCAGCTAGATAAACCTCACCAGAATCAATATCACTGTCCAGCACAAAGTTGATGTCTTCAGAGTCTGATGACAAGTTCAACTCAGCCTCAGTATTTGCCACAACTTCCTCATTTACCCCATGGTTGAACACATTACTCTCAGCAGTATTACCAAACTCACCATCATTACCAAAATCATCTAGCCCCTCACATACTCTAGCCCAACTATCCAATGCATCATCTACAGCAGCATTATCATCATAAGCATACTCCTCAAACTCCTCATTATCATTATCCACAGCATCATCAATAACAGCATCATCATATCCATCTACATAGCTCTTCCATTCTGCATCATCAGCAGCATAAACCTCACCAAAATCAACTTCACTGTCCACCTCGAAGTCACTGTCTTCAGAGTCTGATGACAAGTTCACATGAGCATCAGGATTTGCACCAGCAGCATTGACCTCTACAGAATTATTCTCTTCAACAATGAGCTCCAACTGCTTACTATCCTCACATTCTTTAACCCATTTCACTAAATCATCTTCACTACTTAGCAACATCTTCTCGTAGTTGACAATAGAATAGTAAGATTTGGCCCCTGATAACCCTAACTGCTCACACCGCATATCAAGTTTGAACATAGTAACATCTGACCTCGGGTTGACAAACCTATCCACCACAGAACTCCCCCCATAGTACATGAACGACGGGCTTCCAGCATACGTACCTCCGTGCCGCAGAGTCAAAGTGTAGAGATTCCTCTTTGGCATGACAGACGGGCTTCTTGCAAATCCTCTATCCATCGCGCCGCTACCCCCAGAGCTGCTCCCCGAAGGCATTTCGTCGATTTCCCTTTATTAACTTTGGATAATTTTGGGTAATTGTGTTTGTAGATTTCTAGGGTTCGTCGAATTTGGGAGAAAAGATTTTGGAAATTTGTTTTGTGAAATGAAATTAGGGTTTTCAGTAGTGTTTTAATCGACAGAAACAAATGAATATACATTTAGCCTTGTGGAATACATTATTTACACAGTATGCCATTGCATTTCCCTCCGTTTTTTTCCGCCAATTCCAACGTGGACGATTCGCGCCAATATTTGATGGCCACGTCAGTTTTCCGGTGCCACTAGGCACGCACGTGCACTTCACGTGCTGTTTTGGCCGGAAAAAAGGGCCAAAGGACGACCGCTGATAAAACTTAAACTTAAAGGACATCTAGGTAAATGGCCAATCTCAAGAGGACGATATATGTTTCTAACTCTATATATATATATATATATATATATATATATATATATATATATATATGTGTGTGTGTGTGTGTGTGTTTCTCAAATATTTTAGATCATTTTGAAAAATAGAAAATTAGTGATATATCTACACATTTACACAATATATTTTACATAATTACACAAAAACTATAAAATTACCTGTCTCTTTTTTATAATTTCAAAAAATAAATTACCATTTATCTTAATAAACTAATATTTTAATAGTATAGTTTTATACTATTTAGTATTTTAGTGTATTTAATATTTAATATTTTAATTGTGTCTGTTTTTAGTATATAAATATAATTTGTATTATTCGGTAAAACATTTATGTAATTATTACAGTAAGATTTCAAATGTCAAAATTCCTACAATTTCTCTTTGAACTTTATGAAATCAACATCCAAATATTTATAATAAAACATTTAAATGGAAAACGAAAATCATTTTCAAATGGAAAATAATTGAAATTTTGTTTTTGTAATTAGTAAGATGTAATTAATATTATTATTATCTACACTCGTGACTTCTTAATTTTTTTCCACAAAAGACAAATTTATTCCAACGTCTATATATTACATAGTCACACACAGATTTGCTCATCTATAAATTACAACATCTCAACACCCAAATTCACCTACACACGTAAATATTTCAGAACACCAAAAAATAAAATAAAAATCGAAGATGAGCTCAGCCGCAAAAGAAGTAACGAGAAAGGTAATTGAACATTTTTATTACAAGTTCAATAATCATAATTTTATTTAATTTCCTATGGTTTTTTCATGTGAATTGAAGTTCTTTGAAACAATTTTGTATGATTTTTTTTGGTTGATTTGGATACATTTTGCTATGTATGTATATGTTATTGATAAAAATTAAATTTTAATCTATATATATGTGTAGTTGATGCTTTTAATTTCGATTGTATTTTGTGAAGAAATTAAACATAAATCAATCGAATCAGATTAAACATAGCTAGTTAATTAGATCAGAGAGTCGAGACTCAAAGTATACATAATTAATTACTAGATGTGTATCGTTTTTTGGTGTCAAATCTGTGAATCGTGACGATATCAAACATGTGATCTATCTATATATCGTGTTATCATCGACGACACGTGCTGAAATCATATATGTATGTTAGGGATCGATGTCGTCGCGCGGTGTTCTCATTACCAATTAAGTTAATTATATGTCACAGAATCTTAATTTTGAGGAAGTAAATTTGTGATACTAGTTTGAACATATTAATTTTATGTGATCGATCGATGGATTCGACTTGTGTTCTAAACGACACGTGGTGGAAGCGTATACGTAGGAGGGCTTATAATTACCCATGTTTTTAATTATATATGTTGACTAGATTTAGGGTTATTAGTTTGTGATTGACAGTGGTTTAATTTAATTCTTTGTGCAGATCGATCGTATCCCGAGGTGGGTCAGAAGCTTTATGCAGAAGCCGTTCTTCGAAAGTTGCCCGAGCCACAACATGCGGAAGAATGAAATGAACAGGTACTGCATCAACTGCGACGAGTCGCTCTGTTATAAGTACTGCTTCGCGGGCGGCGATCACGATGGCCACATGATCCTCACTATCTACCGACTGTTAGAATATCCCACATCGGTATCAGAGCAGGCCCAACACGATGATGGAGCCCCAGCCGATGAAGTATCCCATATCGGTTGGATATAGGTCCTAAAGCTCAAATATAAGTTGGATTACCTTATCACCTTAACAAGGCCTTTTAAGGTGCATACTGGCCCAACTTTGACATGGTATCAGAGCAGGCCCAACACGATGTGGGACCTCGGTCGATGGAATTTCCGACTGTGGGCACCCCTGCCGATGGAATTTCCGGCCACGAGTAATTCCGATGAAATTTCCGGCTTACTCGTGAGGGGGAGTGTTAGAATATCCCACATCGGTTGGAACAAGGTCCTAAAGCTCAAATATAAGTTGAATTACCTTATCACCTTAACAAGGCCTTTTAAGGTGTATACTGACCCAACTTTGACACCGACATGTCTACCACGATGTCATCCCTCTTGACGAGATGGAAATGACTACTCTCGACTGCAGCCAGATTCAGGTATTAATTCATTACTATATATAGCTAGATATCGTGTTGTCGTTTTCGTGTGTATTCGTATCATAAATTAATTAATGTGTAAATGCTGCAGCCATACAAATGCAATAAGAGATGGATTTTGGCCATGACCCCCCTTCCGCATACTGGGTCGGGTTCCCTCATCGAGGGCGAAGGGGCTTGTGTCGTGTGCGAGAGAAAGCTTATTGATTCCACTACCTTTCGCCTTTGCTCCATTAAATGCAAGGTATATACATTCTGGTTCATATTTTTTGTGCTTTCTTACCTAATTATTAATAACTCTATGTATATAGATCGAATCTGCCATGCAAGTTCCTAGTACTTATAGAGCGAATCTGATCCGGGCTTCTGATCCGAGTGGCGTGGGGACCTCAAGACAGAGAGATCCCAATTCTTACCGCAAGCGAAGCAGGAAAGGAATACCGATTAGGGCACCTCTTAAATGATGCGATGTGACATGATGCTGCTGATTTCATCGATGGATCGATTCTGATCTTATCGGTTTTTATTGCTTATTAATGTTGGAACTTCTTGCAAACATTTATGTTGTGTTTTTTTAATTCTCACTGTTTTGTGAAATTCGTTGCGGCTAGCTATATCTATGGCTAGCTGCCCCTTTCATTTTGAATGGTGTGGTGTGTTTATGTTGTTGTTTAAGATATTATGTTTTGGATAATGTGTGTTGGTTTTTGGATTTTATTTTTCCTTATTTTTTAGGGTTTTCTTATTTTTTGAAATCTATTCATGATTACGAGTCTATGAACTATGATGATTTAGTAGTTCAATAAGACCATACAATAATAATAGACCTTTTTGTAGTCCCCATTATTTTGAGGGAGTAAAAATTGGTTTGCTCTATAAAATACTTTCACTTTTTTTTTCATACCGATAAACGTTTTTTCTTTTATATTGAGTTAAAAAATATTTTTTTAATGATGTTTACACGTTTACACAATAAGATAATATTTTAATATTATATTTTTAATTATATATTAGATATTTTTGATATATTACGTGATGTTTTAACTCATCAATTTTTAAAAACTTTTTAATAATTGAAAAATTAAAAAAGGTTTAATAAAGACTAACATTTATAACCTACTCCAAATTGAGTATTGAATAAAGAAATTAAACAAAAAAGGAAAAACAATAGGAGATGGAAATATTTTTTAATTCAGATACTCAACAACAATAACAACAACAACAACAATAATAATAATAATAATAATAATAATAATGGAGAGATAAAATAAATTGAATGATTTAAAATGAACCAGTTATATTTGTATTTATTTGGGGCAATTAAGATTTAACTATATCGTAATTAATTAACTATCTAAATATATAGTTTTAGAGCAGTTGTATTTTATATAAATATATGAACAATTTAATATGAGACATGTCATTTAACACATAACAATTAGCTTGTATCTATCTCAAAATGACATATGAACTCACATCCAAAATGCCCTATAAATAATTAGAATTTTAAGTTTATTTTCTTATTTTATAAACTTAATTAGAATTTTAAGTAATTTAATTTTATAAAAAAATGGCATCTTGTATCTCAGTTTGTTATTCAATTTCAAATGTAAAGTATTTTCCAAAATGCCCTATAAATAATTAAAATTTTAAGTTTATTTTCTTATTTTATAAACTTAATTAGAATTTTTAAGTAATTTAATTTTATAAAAAAAATGGCATCATGTATCTAAATTTGTTATTCAATTTCAAATGTATAAGTATTCAAATACTCGATAGAGTTTGAGTATTTGAGTACCCGGTTACTCGGTTAGTACGTCTATATACTGCATGTTTTATGTTGAAATGTCATAACATTGAAATAATTCCAACTCTATAAAATTAAGTATCACAAACACAATCTTAAAAATTAATGTTTATTAAGTTTGTCATGCTCTTTTGTAATCATACAATTACACTATTTAACTCGTGTTAGATTGTAAACAAATCATGCATGTTCCAACTTAAAATTAACATTTTATTCATCACAAAAACAAAAATTAAAAAAACATTATTTTTCTTTTTTACCAAAATGAAAGTCTCTTCTGATACTCTCGTCTCTTGGTATTAATGTAAGTGTGCTAGGTGACGGCGCAAGTGTGTGTTTTGAGGGTTTGTCGTTTTGAATTCACAAAATACGTGAATAAACACTCCCGTCAAATCTTTTAGGATCATTCGCCGCCAGTAATTGTTTGAACGAGTGTTCGTCGTTTTGAAATAATTAGAATTGAGCGTGCTCGTGTCTAGCTAATCATCTTTTGTTTGTTAGGTTGTTTACCGCTCTTTAATTCAAAGTTTGACAGAGATGAGTGAGTCATTAATATTGCTGTTATCATTTTGTGTAATAATGAAGGATTATGATATATAGAACAAAAAGCCCATGCATTGTGCGTGAGAGCCTTCACCAAAACTTATCCATTGACCACTCTGCAAAAGTTGTCTTCTGGTGAATTAATAAAAATCTATTAATTAATTTCGAAATTAATTTATTTAATTAATTTATATATTTAAATTTTTAATTGTGTCTGTTTTAGTATATAAATATAATTTGCATTATTTGGTAAAACATTTGTATAATTATTACCGTAACATTTCAAAAGAGAAAAATCTCAAAAAACATCTTTGAATTTTATGAAATCCACATCGAAATATTTATAATAAAAACATTTAAATGGAAACGAAAACCAATTTCAAATGGAAATTAATTGAAATTTGTTTTTGTAATTAGTAAGATTGTAATTAATATTATTATTATTATTATCTACAGTCATGACTTTTCAATTTTTTTCCAGAAAAGACAAATTTAGTCCAACGTCTATTACATAGTAACACACAGATTTGCTCAAATATAAATACAACATCTCAGCACCCAAATTCACCTGCACCTACATAAAATATTCTTAACACCAAAAAAAAAAAAAGATGAGCTCCGCCGCAAAAGAAGTAATGAGAAAGGTAATTAAACATTTTTTTACAAGTTCAATAATCATAATTTTATTTAATTTCCTATTGTTTTTTCATGTGAAGTTCTTTGATACATTGTTGTGTGATTTGTTTTGGTTGATTTGGATACGTTTTGTTATGTATGTATGTTCGATCTCAATTGGTGAAACAAAAATGTTTATGTATATATATGTAGTCGATGCTTTTAATTTCGATTGCATTTGTGAAGAAATTAAACATCTATCGAATTTATCAGATTGAACATAGCTAGTTAATTAGATCAGAAAGTCGAGACTCAAAGTATAGATAATTACTATATGTATCCTTGTTTGGAGTCAAATTTGTGAATTGTGACGATATCAAACATGTGATCTATCTACGTAGGGAGGGCTTATAATTACCACGTTTTATAATATATGATGACTAGATTTAAGGTTATTAGTTTGTGATTGGTTGTGGTTTAATTTAATTCTTTGTGTAGATCAATCGTATTCTCCAGACTCGATGCATCCCGAATTGGGTCAGAAGCTTTATGCAAAAGTCGTTCTTTGAAATGTGCCCGAGTCATAGGTACATGCCGAAGAATGAACAGAACAGGTATTGCATCAATTGCGACGAGTCGCTCTGTAAGTACTGCATCAAGGGCGGCGATCACAAGGGCCACATGATCCTCACTATCTACCGCCATGTCTACCAAGATGTCATCCCTCTTGACGAGATGGAAATGACTACTCTCGACTGCAGCAAGATCCAGGTATTAATTAATTACTATATATAGCTAGATATCGTGTTGTCGTTTTCGTGTTTATTCGTATCATAAATCAATTAATGTGTAAATGCTGCAGCCATACAAATGCAACAAGAAATGGATTGTGTCTATGACCCCCCTCCCGCATATGGGGTCAGGTGCCCTCATCGAGGGCGATGGGGCTTGCGTCGTGTGCAAGAGAAAGCTTACTCACAAGAGCTTTCGCTTTTGCTCCATTAAATGCAAGGTATATACATAAACCTAGTTCGTATTTTTCGTGCTTTCGTATTTGTTTATTTTTAACCTAATTATTAATAACCTATATATGTGTGTGTGTGTGTGTGTGTGCGCATATCGGGCGTGCAGGTTCATACTATTTATGGACCGAATCTGGTCCAGGCTGAGCCGAGCGGCGTGGGGACCTCACGACAGAGAGATGCATCTGATGATGATGATGACAACCCAGCTGATGTGAACCAATATTCTTACCGCATGCGGAGCAGGAAAGGAATACCGATTAGGGCACCTCTTAAATGATGCGACGTGAAATTAAGCTTCTGCTAATTTCATCGATGGATCAATTATAATCTTATCGGCTTCTATTGCTTATTAATGTTGGAACATGTTGCAAACATTTATGATGTGTGTTGTTTTAATTCTGTGTTTTGTGAAATTTGTTGCCCCTTCCATTTTGAATGGTGGTGCCCCTTCCATTTTGAATGGTGGTGGTATTGTGTTTGTGTTGTTGTTTTAAGACATTATGTTTTTGATAATGGGTGTTGGTTTTTGGATTTTATATTTCATTCTGTTTTAGGGTTTTCTTTGATGTTTTGATATACTATATATTTCCGTCTCACACTAATGGTCACCTCTTTTTTGTATTTTGTAACAGAAATGTGACCGTTAGTTTTTGAAGGAGGGAGTATATGAAATTCAATACAATATATTCAATTAAAAATTATATCAAGATCTCGTCGTTTATATTTAGGTTGGTGATGGTGATCACTGCATATTGGATATGCGAATTTAGAAATATGATATATAGTAATGTATACAGCAGGGCAAATTTCTTGTTTTATTCTTTTATGAAATCTATTCATGTATAGTATCGTGACTATGAGTCTCTGTAGTAGTAGTTCAATAAGACCAAAACAATAATAGAGCTTTTAATAGGATCAAGATTATTTCGTAAGTAAAAATTGGTTTGCTTTATAAAATAATTTCACTATTTTTTTAATAATTTAAAATAAAAAATGAATTGAAGAAAATTTTATGAAAAAAAAAACATTTTGATAATTCATCACACTAGTACAAGTAATTATCTACACATTTACATAATATTTACTTACATAATTACACAAAGACTACACAAACTAAAAAAAGTTTGCTCTTTTTTATAATTTCAAAAAATAAATTACCATTTATCTGAATAGACTAATATTTTAATAGTATATTTTATATATTAGTAGATATTTTTGATATATTACATGATGTTTTAACTCATCAATTTTTAAAAACTTTTTAATAATTGGAAAAAAAAGTTTAATAACTTGAGTAAGTTGATTCTACTAACATTTATAGCAAGAATCAAATTAAGAAAGTGAGTAACGTAAAAAAACAAATTAAGAAATCAATACTGTACCTTAGGAGTGAATATTAGTGGTCATATTAAAGTTTGTTCAAAATAATTGACTTCATTAGTCCAATTGAGTATTGAATAACGAAAAAAAATTAAGAAATCAATATTGTACCTTATGAGTGAATATTCCAGGTCATATTAAATTTTGTTCAAAATAATTGACTTCTACTCCAATTGAGTAAATGAAAAAGAAAAAAAAAATAGGAGATGGGAATATTTTTTAATTCGACATGGATAATCAATGATTTTAAATGATACATTCGACTAATAATAAAAAAATTAATTTGACTAAAAAAATTAAAAATTTAAAAATTTTACCAAATAAATTTTAAGAGCTTATAATTTGAGTCAAAACAAGCAACAACAGGCTCTAAAGAATAATAGAGGTAACAAAACTTAATTTCACAAATTTAAATGTGTCCTCACAACCATGTACCAGACTCTAAAGAATACTACATGTAACAAAACTTAATTTCACAAATTTAAATGTGTCCTCACAACCATATACATGTTCCTACCAACAATACAATGGTAAACAATGGTATACTATGTACAATTTCATGTCATGTAAGAATTGTAACTAAGTACAATTTCATGTCATGTAAGAATTGTAACTAAGTACAATTTCTCTTCTCTCTACTCAAATGTTGTTTGTTAGTTTCATTAATGCAGGACCTCTTCAAATGCAGTATATTATAACAAAATGTCAAGTTTTATTAATATAAGGACCATGTGTTGTTTGTTAGTTTCATGAATGCAGGACCTCTCCGAAAACATCCTCAAACATTTAACTCACTACTATTGAGTTTTTTTTTTTTTGTTTTTTTTTTTTGGAATTATCACTCTATTCTATTCAAATATAGAGTAAATCATTTTAGATTATTAAAATTCTAAATGAAAATTCAAATGGAAAAAAATTAATTCATTTGAAGTTAAATTGAGAAAAACCATAAATTAATTGGATGAAATATATTGTGCATTTATAAATTATTTATTTAAATTAAAAATAAACAAAAAAATTATTAACATTCCGAAGGAAACAAAAATAGGTAAAGAACAAAAAATCTTTATTCATCCTCAGAATATTTTTTTAATTAATACAGTAATACGTAATCTTTCAAATATTTGCAATGAATTTTTTTCAATAAGGATCAGAATATTTAGGCTTGGATTTCCTGGATGGAAAACACAAAATGCGCATAGTAAATTCATCGTCGAATCATTTGGGGAAATATTCATCACTTCCATCCATCGGAATTCAAAAATTAAAAAAAAAAAAAAAAAAAAAAAAAAAAAAAAAAAAAGCATCAGAGAGATTCCCATTAGAACAAGTCGTCTTTTTCTCTCGAGGAGATCTGATGTCCCTGTCTATTTTCTCATCATCTGCCTCAAATAAAAAAATTATTATTACTAATTTTAAAATATTAAAAACTAAAAATCTGTACAACGCCTCAGAGGAATATGTTTTTCATAGCTCAACGCTCAAAGTATATTTAACACCATCACAGGCCAAACAGAAAAAAGAAAAAAAGGGGCGTTTTCGGAATTTAAATTTCATCTACGATTTAAGTTTTCTGCAGATACAACAGAGAAGACGGCAACTACGTTTTGAGGGTAAGGAACGAATTTGGGGAAATATATATATAGGAGATTCGTATCTAGGGTTTAGAAGTCAGTTATTTACATACAGATCCCTTTCGATTTACAATATTACATTTTCTTTATTTGTTCTTCATTGTATATTTGTATTTATAAAATTACAAATTACTTGGTATAAATTTTATCACCAAAAAAAGTTCCCAAAAAAGTTAAAAATAAAGATATCACATTACTATCTGAATAATTTATACTGTAATTACATAGAGGTTCAGGGGTGTTTTTCTGTAATTAATTGAATAAATTAAGAGTCTGTTTGGCTGAGTTTATAAGCTCTTTAAAATAGCTTATAAGCTGTTTAAGAGCTTATAAGCTCTTAAAATTTGGTTGGTAATATTTTAAAAAAAGATCTTAAAAAATATAAAAATAAGTTGTTTAACAGCTTATAAGCGGTTAAAAAAAAAGTAAAGGGGGAGGTATTTTTTTTTCAACAGCTTATAAGCTATTGTAGCTTAAACCATAAAAGACCAAAATACTCCTATAATTATTATATTTTATATATATACAAAAAATCCAAATTTATTATTTAGTTAATATAAATATTTTTAATTATTTTTTCCACATATAATAATTTATTTTTGGTAATTTTATTTATATAACATCTTAAATTGTCAAACAAATTAACATCTTATAAGTTTATATATCTATTTTATCTTATAAGTTTATATATCTATCCAAACGGTCAGCTTATCAGCTCTTAAAACAACTTATAAGACATAACATAACATCTCATAAGCTCTTTTAAATAAGCTCACCCAAACGGCTCTAATTCTTTTGTGTAAAACTAAAATATTTGCAAGTATATTTATTGTATTTGAATCAAGAATGCAACAAATATATCTTTCATTCAACTGAAAAATACAGAGTTTTTTTTTTTTCTTTTTACATACATTAATAAAAAAAAATCATACGAAAGAAATTTCCGAGCCCAGCATTTCCAGCTATCGAGCATCAATGCCTTGAGCAAGCGCGTAAAAATGCAGTAATTTTTTACATACATATCTTCTTGATCTGAACTATTTCGGTGGCTGCGAAAACGAGTTACTTTTATATAAACGATTTTGATCAAATGAGCAATTTGTGAATGAGCAGAGCTCACCTGTGGGTAAGTGTTGTCATTGAGCATAGCCATGGGGACCAAATGCGGAAAATTGTCGTAAACAGATCTCGGGAGCTCGAAGCTCCCGTTTATCTGATAGTCAACGACACCAGGCTGGAAACTGACCTCTTTCCCAGGCTCCATAAAATCCGGGAAGCTCAAACTTCCGAACGAGTGGTACGGATATTGTTGATCACCGAGAGGTAGTCTCAAGTGGGAAGAATTACAATTGTAGTCTTCAACAGTAATCCCACCTTGCCTGTGATCGTCTTTTACTTGTCTCGTATTGTCGAGGTCTTGTTCTTTCACTTCATCAAAGTAACCAGAGCCGCCTGGAAAAGATCCGTCTCTGCTGCATTCCAAATCCCTATAACAAAAATAAAATGGATACTTGTAGTCCCGATGAATAAAAAAAAGGGTCGGCTTCGACTCAGACTCACCCAGTAGCCAGGAAATGGGGTTCGTTTGGAAGTATCATGTGTTGATTCTCGTTAACAGGAAGCCAATTTTGGGTGTGGCAGTCCTGGTCACTAGTCGAGGCTATCGGGAAATGCATCCCGTTTTGGAACTGAGACTCGGAAAATACCGGCTTGTACACCCTACCAAAGTCTCCGCACACCTACAACACAAAAAAGGAAAGTAAAAAAGGAAAGTGAAAAAAGGAAAATGAAATATGAACTTGATTGAGTGAATTGTTATTACCTGGCTAGTGAATTCGTGAGGAACGAGGGAGTCCTTTAGAAACTTTTCCTGCTGAAATGGAACGAGGTTAGTTGACAGTAAGACATAAATCACTAAATTACGAATCAAAGAAACCAATACCTTATGCAGGCGAGTTCTGTTGAGTGATTCAGTGAGCGAGTTTTCCATCTGATTAAGGTGTTCCATGTCTTCGATTTTGTCGGGATTTGTCCACCAGCTGAAAGACAATGAGAAGACTTCATATGTCCAAAAATACGAAAATTTATCAACCAAAGTAGGGACAAACCTTAGTTTTTTGTGCACTTCAGATAGTTGGGCTTGAAGCATCCTTAGTCGGCTGTGCATTTCCTCAGCCGAAGGAGTACTGCAAAACAAAAGGAAATATCAGAAGGTAAAAAAAAAAAAAAGCTGTTACTGAGTTAGCTATATTTACCTGGCATCAAGAAACTCTTCTATATCCACATCCTGGTCAAGCTTCTTAAAGTTTCTCTTCAACGTCTGCCATTTCATTTTCACTTTCTTAAGAAAAAACCGAATAACAAAAAACGTAGGAGTAGCTCATTTTCGAAACATCGAATGTACATACCTCAAGACTCTCCAACCTCCTGCAGTTTGAATTAAGTTCATCGTACGTAAGTCCAACATCAAATGCATCATTTTAATTACTAGAAAATTTACTAGAGAAACGAACAAAACCTTTTCGCCCGTTCCTTTGGCGTGAGTTGAGCGTATTTTGCAATCATTTCATCAATGTTGCTGAAACAACAATCAACACGATAGAAATCAGCTTTTGATAATCAATTCAAACTTGAACATAGTCCATATTACCTTCGTTGGCCACGAAATATGGAGGGCTTGCCGGTGGGGGAGAACATAATAAGGACAATATCGATGTCACACAAAACAGAAATCTCCTGAGCCTTTTTCAAGATTCCGGTCCTCCTTTTGCCGTAGGTAACCTGCCGGCTACTTAGGCTTTCCAGCCTCTGTATCTTCAGCTTTACCCTTCCCATCCTACAAAATTTACTCAACACTACATATAGTCACTCACTCTATAAATTAAATTTCTTGAAAAAAAAAAATATATATATATATATATAAACACTCTCACTCAACAACATATAATGAATTGAAATTATTTGAATTCATCATACAAATATAAATTGAAACCCAAATTATAATGAATTTCAAATTTAATTGATAAAAACAACAACAACCTTTAAATCGTATATTGGAATATCCGAGGGAAAAAAACAAGGGATTTTGTGTGAGGGATTAAAACCCAAAGAAACTAAAAATGG
Source organism: Euphrasia confusa (assembly GCA_954870475.1). NCBI lineage: Eukaryota > Viridiplantae > Streptophyta > Magnoliopsida > Lamiales > Orobanchaceae > Euphrasia > Euphrasia confusa. Next base: position 40,099,740 of record OX940956.1, on the reverse strand, counting down.
GTGATTCGGATGAGCGGCGCATTACAGACAAAAAATGGCATGATGATGATGGTGGATTTAGAAAGATAAAGATGGGTTTTTTATTTTTATTTTTTTAAAAAAAGAAATAATAATAATTTATGGGGAAATTGTGAATAATAGAGAAAGAAAAGGCTACGTACGAGGATTGAGGGCGGTGGACAAGAGGCTCAACTATGATTTCGGCAGTTAATACTCGCGGGAGGAACGAACCGACGTTTAATACATATGCGTAATGGGCCGTATCGGCCGAGCCCATCTTCTTTTCGGGCCGGGGCTTTGAGAAGAAACGGGCGGACGGACGGCCGAGATTACAAGTTCTCATAATAACATCCAACGGTGATGCCAAGCCCCTCGTTCAAACTCCAAACTCTTTTTGCAGTTTTACCTATGCTACTACGGATTGAGGGAGCGTCCAGTGCACTTTTGCACCGGACAATAGCAAGTGTAATCTTGCACCATACACGTGTACAATAAATAATCTAACGGTAAATAAATGATAGTGTTTTGTTGTTTTAATTTGTTTTCTTTACGCCGTTGTTTTATTTATTCAGTTAATATTTATATAAAATATAAAATAATACAAGATATATTACCAAATAATTATATAATTAAATTCAAATACTCAATCTAAATAATATAATTAAATATATTATAATAATTCTAAATAATATTTTAAATTTGGAGGTTCAACCTATAAAAATTTATATATAATTTTGAATTTAATTTAGATTTAGTGTTTGAATTTAATTATATAATTATTTTTGTATATATTCTGTATGATTTTATATTTTTTATAAATATTATCTGAATAAATAAGAAAATACAAATTGCGTAAACAAAATAAATTAAAACATTAAGATACTATTATTATAAATTAAGCAAAAAAAACAAATTAAAACAACAAAACACTATCATTTATTTACCGTTAGATTATTTAGTATACACGTGTATGGTGCAAGATTGCACTTGCTATTGTCCGGTGCAAAAGTGCACTGGACGCTCCCTCAATCCATGCTACTACACACACGGTGTAGATATGACTACTGTACTTATTGTAAATTTAAAGTTATTAGTCCTTTTGTCTTTAATTTAATACTCATTTTTCTTTTATACTTAACCAAGAAAATGTGACTATTAATTTGAAAAGAAATAGTATATATATAACTACACATACAATCGCATACATAATTACTCATAAGTACTTATGAATAATAGTACCTACTGTAAATTTAAAGTTAATATAAAATTGCTTGATCAGCAGCATTGTTTCTAAATTATAAAAGAAATTGTCTATCCACTCGATCGATCATTAACCAAAATTGACATCACATCAAAGTGCATGGACTTGTTCGGACGCCGTGAAAATAGATGGACGAACCAGTAATGAGTACTTAATTGTAAATTTAAAATTAATACTACGATACAATTGCTTGATCAGTATCACTGTTTTCCATATTATGAAATAGATTGTTGACTCACCCGACTGAGCATTTAGCCAACATTGACATCACATTGACCGGCATGAACTTGCTCTGACGTAATGAGAATAGATTGACGCAAATTTAAAGTTAATATAAAATTTCTTGATCAGTAGCATTGTTTCCATATTATGAAAGAGATAGTCGACTCACCCCGACCGAACATTAGTCAACACTGACATCACATCAATGTGCATGGACTTGCTCCCTGACGTCATGAGAATTGATTAATGTAAATTTAAAGTTAATACAGTATAAAATTTCTTGATCGGTAGCATTGTTTCAATATTATGAAAGAGATGGTCGACTTATCTGACCGAGCATAATTAGCCAACACTGACATCACATCTATGTGCATGGACTTGATATGACGCAGTGAGAATGTATTGACGAATTGAGGGATAATGGATTACACATTCTCAATTTTTACTTTTAATAGTAAGTATTCATAATAGACTATTGGAATTCTAACCCATTATCGGTGCGTATTCGTTGAACTTTCTGATTAAATTGAGTCGCAACCATGTTACAAAACATAATCAAAAAATCGCTAACCTCTGGACTTTTTGTTCATCAGAAAGACCCACACACCACGACTGTAGTCATCAACAATTGATAAAAAATAATTGGCTCCACTGAAAGAAGTAACTTTATAACCGCCCCAAATATCGCAATGAAGCAATTCAAAACATCGAATTGATTTAATAGAACTAATAGGAAACGACAATCTAGTATGTTTAGCTCGTAAACAAGAGTCACAAAAATTATCCTTCTTAGTAGAGTCACTCAAGAATTTGAGTTTTCTTAATTTCTCATCTGAAGTGTGTCCCAATCGCTTGTGCCACAAATTCGAATCAACGACAACTGACAGTGCCACACCTTCTTTCTGAACAGGTTCCAAACAATATAGACCATCACGTTGGCGACCCATCCCAATCAGGTTCCTCGAATGTAAGTCCTGCATGACACAAAAATCCCGAAAGAATATTATTGCACAATTCAAGTTTTTCGTCAGGCGACTAACGAAAAGTAAATTGCATTTAAATTCTGGTATGTTAAGGACTCGATTAATATGTATCCCGTTAGGCAATTGTGTATTTTCGATGCCTTGTACGGGTATAGTGTCACCATTCGGAATTTTGACGGGGAGACCAACATCCTTTGTATTTTCATCACTTAAAACACCTCCATTGTAGGTGATATGCTCGGTTGCTCCTGAATCTATTATCCAAGGACCATTAAAATTAAGCTTACCAGCCATATTCACATTTGAAGAGGTAATTGATGAACCACCAGTGTTACCATCACCCAACTTAGCAATTTGCAACAATCTGGCAAACTGCTCCGAATTGAGTCCCGGAATAGGACTGGCATCTGTCTCGACATTGGCAGCCCGTGGGGGCTTCTGACCTTTTCGACCATCTTTTCGCTTAGCTCCTCAATTCTCTGGATAACCAATTATTTCGAAACAATTCTTGATGGTATGGCCAGATTTGTTGCAATTTGTGCAATAACGCCCATCGTCCCGTTGTTGCCAATTACGTCCTTCATCACGTTGTTGCAAATTTCGTTCATCCTTTCGACCATTGGCTCGGCGATCTGCAGTGTTATCTTGTTTAGTGTGTGTCTGGAAGGCAGCCGCTTCCATCGCAGGTCGTCGATTTATAGCAATGTGTCGTTGTTGTTCATCTTGAGCGACAAGATGGTACGCAGCTCCAAGACTTAAAGGAGGTTTTGAGCACAAAATTTGACTTTTAACGACTGTATATTCATCTTCAAGTCCCATCAAGAACTCATAAAGCTTTTCACGATCTCGCATCTCAGTCATTTGTTTCTGAATATTGCAGGAGCATCCATTGCAAACACATTGAGGGAGAGGGAAGGCATAATCAATCTCGTCCCACAAACCTTTAAGTCTCGAATAGTAGGCCGATACGGTGGACTTATATTGGCGAAGAAGACTTATCTCCCTACGCAACTCGTAAGCTTTAGGAGCATTTTGTTGCGCGAATCTCTCCTCGAGATCAATCCATATCTCACGTGCAGTTTTAGCATGTTTAACGCTACTGCGAATTTCTTTTTCCATAGCAACATGGAGCCATCCTTTGACCATCGCATTACAACGAAGCCATTGTTGTAAATCTGGAGAATCTGGTTTTGGCATGGGCAGTGTCCCATTAACAAAACCAATTTTATTTTTAGCAAATAACGCATTGCTTAAATCTTCTGCCCAGTCGGAGTAATTACCGTCACGGAGAAGATCTCCAACATAAAGTTGTTTCGGATTATCCGAAGGATGAAGATAGTATGGGGATTGAACATCCATACCCATGTTAGTGGTGTCGTCACCCTTCTTAGTGTCCGACATTATTTTGGCTGAAAGAAAAATTGGCGGCGAGTATGCAAAGTGTAAATCTCTCAAGTTGTTGGATTTTTATGCTGGACATGGAATACTCCTGGAAACTTCTTGCGTTCACACGCCACAACAAAATGGAGTCGTCGAGCGAAAGCACAGACATATTTTAGAAATTGCGAGAGCTTTACGTTTTGAAGCTCGATTGCCAGTGAGTTTTTGGGGAGAATGTGTGCTTACCGCAGTTTATTTGATTAATAGGCTGCCATCTCGAGCAATTGAAAATAAGACCCCGCATGATATTTTGTTTGGAAAAATGGCCCAATACAATCATTTACGCGTTTTTGGTTGTTTGGCTTATGCTCGCGATACTACTAAGCCAGGAGATAAGTTTGACGAAAGGGGGAGACCATGTGTTTTCATTGGCTATCCTATTGGTCAAAAGGCATACAGGTTATTTGATTTGCAATCAAATAAAATCTTCACGTCTCGAGACGTCATATTTTTCGAGCACATTTTTCCTTTTAAAAATGCGAATTTTGAAAAGTTCAATCATGTGATGAACATTGAAAATACTTTTGACAAAGCTGTGGAGGAAGCTTTTGATTATGTTCAAGAGATTCCATCTCAGCAAGTTCCCATTGTTGATGAGGTTGTGGACTCAGTTGTGACAGTAAGGGACAACAGTCATGGGCATGAAAATTCAACCTCCCAAGATGCTTTACCTACTGCTGAGCCATGCGACCTTGATGAAGTTGAAGCCCATGCCATTTCAGAGCCGGTATTGGTAAATGATGAACGTGTTTCTCAAGCTCGAAAGGGGGATCGATTTAGAAAGCAACCAAAACATCTTGAACATTATGAAACCGATTTACCACCTTCTATAGACCACTCACGACCCATTTCCGATTCAGGCACCTCGAAGGTATATCCCTTGTCTCATTTTGTCTCTTATGATAGATTTTCACCATCGCATAAGGCATTTCTAGCGGCCATCACGTCACGTGATGAGCCTAAATATTTCTCGCAGGCTATTAAGCACCCCCAGTGGCGTAAAGCCATGGAAAGTGAGATACGCGCCCTAGAAGAGAATGGGACCTGGCAGTTGATTGATCTACCACCTGGAAAAAGAGCAGTAAATTTGAAATGGGTGTACAAAATAAAGTACAAACCAAATGGCGAGGTTGAACGTTATAAAGCCCGACTTGTGGCGAAAGGTTATACACAAATCGAAGGTATCGATTTTCATGAAACTTTTGCTCCAGTTGCAAAGTTGGTCACTGTTAGATGTTTATTATCTATTGCTGCAAAGAAAAATTGGCATGTTCATCAATTAGACGTCAACAACGCATTTTTACATGGTGATTTAGAGGAAGACGTGTATATGCGAATTCCTCAAGGCTTTGCGAAAAAAGGAGATAATCGCGTTTGTAAGTTGCGAAAATCTCTCTATGGTTTAAAGCAAGCCTCTCGAAATTGGTATCATAAATTTACACAAGCGCTTCTTCGCATTGGTTTTCGTCAGTCAAGGGCTGATCACTCTCTATTCGTCTATCGAAAGGGTACCATTTACGTCTCCGCCTTAATATATGTTGATGATGTCTTACTTGCTGGTAATAATATTAAGCACATCACATATGTGAAAAACTACCTTGACAAATCATTTAGCATCAAAGACTTAGGTCCTGTTAAGTATTTTTTGGGCATTGAAGTAGCACGGTCCATGCATGGAATGGTCCTCAGTCAAAGAAAATACACCCTTGATATATTGGAAGAGAGTGGGTTGCAGGCTGGGAGGCCATGTTCATTTCCTATGAAACAAAATTTAAAACTTCGACTGGACGATAATAGTCCCCCTGTAGACCCATCTCGTTATCGACGTTTGGTTGGTCGATTACTTTATCTCACTGTCACAAGGCCGGATATCGTTTTTGCAGTAAACCAACTTAGTCAATTCCTTAGCAACCCACGCCGAACACACATGGATGCGGCTGTCCGCGTACTTCGTTATTTAAAGATGACACCAGGACAAGGCCTATTTTTGCCATCTACTGGAAGACTTAGTTTAGAGGCATATTGTGATGTTGATTGGGGTAGTTGCTCTTTTACTAGACGATCACGCACTGGTTATTTTATCTCCCTAGGTGGCTCGCCGATTTCTTGGCGTACAAAGAAACAATCAGTCGTTTCTCGGTCGACTGCTGAAGCCGAGTATAGATCCATGGCAAACACCGTTAGTGAACTAATATGGCTCCGTTGGCTACTTCAAGATTTGGAAGCCTCACAATCGACAGCTACTTCATTATATTGTGATAATCAGGCAGCTCGACATATTGCGGTTAACCCCGTTTTTCATGAACGTACGAAACACGTTGAAATGGGTTGTTATTTTGTTCGTGAACGAGTTGAGAGTGGTGACATCGTTCCCCAGCCCATTTCTTCGTCTCACCAAATTGCAGATATCTTTACCAAAGCACTTGGTTTCGAACGTTTCCGTTTTCTGCGTGGCAAGTTGGGCGTTCGAGATCTACACGCTACAACTTGAGGGGGAGTATTGGAAATATTGAAACTATATATGTCTGATATATATTCTCTTCATTGAGTTTCGGTGTAAATATTTTGTTTCCTTTCTTTTATTCCTTGGTCCCTAAGTAGCTCATTCTTTTCTTTTGCTACAATTGTAATATGTATATATTCTAGACGTAAGTAATAGAAAATTGTGTGCGGTATTTCATCATTTTCTACATAGACCAAGCCCGAACACATCACACTATAAAAATCGACGTTTTAAATGTATTTGACGCGAAAATAAAATAATATTATTACTTTGTATTTCATGTGTTGTAAGGTATGGTGAAAATTGTGCCTTATTATGGACCAAATATTGGATGATTGACCATTTTTGAACTACTATGTAATTTATAAATTCATAAACATATTTAATCTTAACTTTTTAATCAAAATATTTTTTGTAAATTTTACTGTCCCACATATGTAATCATTATTTCGAAACCAGAGTAAAAATTAAGATGAATAATTTAATGAAAATAATAAAGTTTATGCTAAAATATTATTCACAAATTTTAAAAGTTATTTTATACTTCTATTTTAATTAGTTATGCATTGTTTATTTATAAATTTAAAAAAATGCATAATTAATTGAGATGAAAAGAATAATTTATAAAAATTAGAGTAAAAAATATTAACTCTCAAAGCTTTCGAAAAAGTTGTACTTAACATCCAAAACATTGATAAAATGCTCAAATCTTTGATAATAGTTGCACTTTACACAATTTTAATTATTTTAATATCTAAAATGTTAAATTCTTTAGTAAAAGATGTATTTTACTACAAATAAAGTTATAAATAAATAAAATTCTATTTAAAAATAATTTATTATTTATTTATTTTAATAATATGAATTAAAATAATATTTAAAAAAACTAAATGAAAATGACAATATCATTTATTAATACAATATTTTTTTTTAATTCAAATTTAAAGTACAATTTTTTATGTTGAAATGTAAAATTAATACTCATAATATTATATTGTTGTTTTTTTAAATCATAATTTTATTTATATTTTTAAAAAAATATATTTTAATTTTTATTATTAAAATTAAAAATGATTGTAAAAAATTATAAATTAAATTATTTATCAATTCAAAAATTCAAATATAGTAAAGTAAAATGTATTTTTTGAAATTTTATTTTTATTTATTTATGTTTTTTTAGGTGAAATATATTTTTTTACTAAAAAATTTAGTATTTTAAATATTAAAATAATAAAATTCAAGTAAAATACAACTTTTATTAAGAATTTGAGAGTTAAAATGTATTTTATTAAAGTGTTTGGAATAAAACATAAATTTTAAAAAACTTTGAAAGTTTAAAGCTTTTTACCCTAAAAATTATTATACTTGTATTGAAAAAATCAATGCAATTACAAATTAAATGTGCCCTTTGTTAATAAACGAATTATTTTACTTTTATCTTTTTATTTTATTTATAAGAAATGTCACAAATGCACCAAATTAAGCGTGCCCTTTGATAATAAACGAACGGTCCAGATTAGAAGTTGTAAAAACATCCAACGGCGAAGTCTTTCTACCACTGATATAAAATGCCCCGAAGAAAAACCCTAGCCGCGTGTGGCACCACTTCTTCATCTCTTCTCTAGGCTTTCCATTCGCTTGCTGCTTACAGATCGAAGATGGTAAAATTATCAGTCATTTCATATTTGATTTGATTCTCTTATGTTAAATTTCCTCTGTTTTTGTAATCATTTATTTAATCCTTGGTTGTTCTTAATCGAAAAACAGGTTCTCCCTAACGACATCGATTTGCTGAACCCACCTGCGGAGCTCGAGAAGAGGAAGCACAAGCTCAAGCGCCTCGTTCAATCTCCCAACTCTTTCTTCATGGTACGCACTCTCATTTTATTTCAATTATTACACTTTTTCTTTTTTAATTTTTCACATTTCTATCGGATTTTTCTTTATTCGATATTTTTCGTGATCGTAGGATGTTAAATGCCAGGGTTGCTTCGTCATGTAAGTTTTTTTTTTTATTAATTTATGTGAATTAATTAATTTATCTATGAGAAAATAAAATTTGAAATTTTATTCCGCTTCTGTATTGTATTACAGTACTACTGTGTTCAGCCATTCCCAGACAGTTGTGGTTTGTGGGAACTGTCAGACTGTGCTGTGCCAACCGACCGGAGGAAAAGCTAGGCTCACCGAGGGATGCTCCTTCAGAAAGAAGGGTGACTGATATACTCTCTTGAATGTATGAGCTTTTGTTGGCAGAGTTTTTATTTTAGTTTTTGAATATTGTTTGTTTTGGTCGACTTGGATTTTTGTTGATGAACTAATTGAATGTGTTTAGGTTTCTTCTTATGGTGTATGAGAATGAATCTTATGAAAACTATCTTTATTTACATTTTATTGTCGTGAGCATTTTTGTTGTCAAGATAACCCTCTTGTTATGTGAATTTGCTTAGTTTTCTAGGCATGGGTCTTGATTATTCTAACATCTTTTGTCGGGTTGCAAGTAAATGCCCGATTCCCACTCGATTAGTTCCCGGCTTAGTCCTTGTTGACTAGTGACTATGGCGTCTAAACTCTAAAGGATTAGTCTTGACCTAACCATTCTGCAATGGTTTTGCACTCTAATATTTTCTTGATGTTTCAAGAGAAATTTGTTTACCTTAGGTGGTCTACACTCCTAATCCAAAGTTTGATATTTTACTTGTTGTTTGAATGGCCTAAGATTTATTAAACCTGAATCCCTGTTGTTTGCATCCAAAATTGTGGTGATTTTTGTGTTCTGAAAGCTTTTGAATCCATATCTTAGCTTCCCATCCAGATGTTCAGCTTATAGCTTTGCCTTTTTATTGTTTTCAAACCTTTTGAAAATTCAAATTCATCCAAAAATCTATGATTCTGAACAATCAGACTTGAAGCTTCAAGTTGAGCTTTCAATTATACCAAAACTTCTGCCAGACAATCCTTTTAAAAACAAGTCCTCTGGTTGTCCTTGTCCTCCCAAACAATCTGCTGAATAGTTAGTAGTTACTATCAGTGTTTTAATTACCATTGCCTGTGCACTAGGAGGAGAGGGAGTTTAGCCGCAAAATTTTGTTTCTATACCCTAGAAATTTTAAAATTTGTAGATTTACCATTCCCAAGCTTTTGAAGTCTGTATATACTGTCTAGCTCTTTCATATTTTACCCCAATCATTCTTGTTCATTATATTTGGACCCAATTATTTGGAAAATCATACATCTGATCCCAATTAACAAAGATCAATGAATAATTCTTTGGACAAATAATATTACTCTGTTTTATTTTGTATTAACTATGTGTAATTTATAATCAACAGTATTAATACATCATTTTATTATTTATTAAATAAAAATATATTTAAAATGAGATATATTTTAGAATTTTTTTCTTTTTCTCATTTTTCTCTTTATCTTTTTTTTTTTAATTATTATTATTATCTTTTTATATTTTTTTATTTTATTTTTTGACATAATATTCAAATTTTAAATTTTGTACTTATATTTTTAATTTTAAATTAAAATTATTTTATGTTAATAATTAAAATTATTTACCTATCACTTATTTTATTTTAATATTATTATAAATTCAAAATAATTTTTTTTGTTTTTCTTAATTGTGATGATGATAATTTTAGTTGCATATGTGCATTAATTTTGTACATGATTTTTTATTAATTTGTTTGAGAACGATGATATGTTACAGTAATATCTTGGAGACTTGGACTAGTATAAGTTAAGATCATATTATCTTAATAAGGTCTTATAAGTTGGACAAACATATCATCTTAGTAATGTCTTTTTGAAGGTATTATTGGCTAATTTTTATATGGTATCAGAGCAAGCTCAATACAATGTGGGTGTCCCAACCCCGACTACGAGTAATTTCGATGAAATTTTCTACTTACAAGCTTATTATTGTGCTTTTTATGTACTCAACATATTCTTTAGTAAGCTCGAAATAGATTCAAGTATAAATAAATTGAGAGAGAGGTGAAAAAATATGTTGATTATTTTTTGAGTCCACACAAAAGAGACAGAATCACATCAAAACATTCAACTAAACCAAAACTCGATTTGTTCTTTTCATGGGTACTTGCAGCTTCCATAAGCTGCCACAATAAATAAATAAAAGATTATCAACCCACACTTCAATAAGAATCCAAATAAAAGATGATACTAATAAATAAGAATAGTGTTAAAAGAGCTTACAAGGGTCTGTAACCGTTGGGGTGCCTATCGAAGAGTCGCACGAGCCGGTAGCCCTGTAGACGACATCAAGGAGATAGGATGCATGACCCTGCAAATTATTAGGTTGGTAACACGAACCACCAGGGTTGATCGGCTTGCAGTCGTATTTCTTGCAATTGGTGTCCAAGAATTGTTGCAGCTTATTGTTGGGGGCTGAAACTGTCACCATGCACCAATTCTTGCCCTACAATATTAATTATGTAATTCATTCATTCATTAATATCTATGAAAATAATCAAAACCATGATTGAATTAAGTTAATGATGCATAATTAATTTACTAACCTGCACCGAGCAAGAGGAAACAAAGAGCAAACTCATGATAACAAACAAAGAAAACTTCATTGCCATTGATATGTGCTTTGATTTCAAAACTCCTCAAGACAAAGTAGTAGATTTTTAGTGGTGTGGTTAAAATGAAAATCAGGGTTGGTCTTATATAGATTTAGAATTGAGGTTGGTGGTCAAGGATTTGCTGCATTTTTAATTCGGGATTGCAAATTATAACAATTTTTTCCTTTCTTCGTAATTCATTTTGAATTTGAATTTGTTAATTATTGTTTTTTGCTATATTTGTAGGTTTTGTTTACTTTATATGTACTTTATTTGACTCGATTCACTTGATGGCAAAAAAAAAATCATAATAATAGGTTTTTATATTATTGAAATTAATAAAAAAAAATTATGACTTTCGATTAAAAATATGTTTATTGAGTTTATTTGGAAAACATAATATAATTTCGTCCTATTATTTATGCAATGGTTGATGAACATATAAATTAAGAGAAATGTTATTTTTTGATTTTTTAAAATAATAAATAGAGTAAAAATATATTTAAAGTTAAAATCACAAAAAATGGAAGAGTAAAAATATATATATTATTTAAAAAAATAAAGTAGTTTTCAATAAGTTTTTATAAATAAAATTGAAATAAAAATTGTATTTTTCATTATAGAAAAATAAAAAATATATTTTTTTAAAATATTCATATTAAATTGTGACATTCAAATAAAAGTCTATGTATATTAAGTTAGTACAAAGAAAATATTTGTCCTTTGTCCCTACAAGCTGTTACATTTTTATTTTTGGGGCGTCCCATACTAGTTGTTACACAAAAAAATAAATAATAACTTTTGAGTTGTTTCATACTTAATCGTCAAAAAAAATTATGATTACACGTTATATATTGAAAACAATAAAATATTACTAAAATACTATCATTTTTATCCAACAAAAATTATTCTTTCATTAAAAAAAAGATCATAATACCATTGATTTTAATCAATAATAATATAATAATAATATTTTTTAACCTTGCTCATATTATGACATATTCTTTTGGACTTAAATTCATTGAATTCAGTTTAGTTAGATCGATTAATTTCAACTCGATTAAGTTGTTTCAAAATAAATTAAAATTAATTAAATAAAAAATAATTTTAATTTATAATTTTAAATATAAAATCTAATTACTGTCATAATATTATTAATATTTTTTAAAAAATATTTAAAAATTATTAAAAAAATTATAAAAAATCAATAAGCTCAGCAGATTGCTTAAGTTTAGTTCAACCATTTCGGTCCAAAAAATAGGTACTTAATTATTATCACAATGGGAGAAATAAAATTTAAGATCAATTCAATTTCAAAACACAATTCGGTTGAGTTTGCAACTGGACGAAAAAGGTAAAAAAAAATTAAAATTTATGACGTGCCATAAGAAGAGCCACTTAAAAACATTCCAAACCCAAGTCACCCACCCAAAAAGTTACGTGTTGAATTTACTCATTTTACCAATTGATCGATACAAACAAAGACGAAGCAAATATCTGCACTTATTATCCTCGATCAATCTCCGCCCTCCATTTCGGTTCATCCGACGGCCCTCATCTCCTCAGAATCCCCAAACCATATCCAACCAAAAACACACTTCGATCCATAAAACCTCTCACACACACACTCTCTCAACCACTGCTCTAAATCCCCAACAACAATGGCTTCCTTCTCCCTCAAATCCTTCGTCGGCCTCCGCCAGTCCGCCCCGGAAAACAACCCCATCGTCCTCTCTCGCCCGGCCCACCTTTCCCGCCGCCGATTACGCATCACCGCCTCCAAATCCAGCCCAAGAGTCACCGGCCGGAACCTCAGAGTCGCCGTGGTCGGCGGCGGTCCCGCGGGCGGCGCCGCCGCGGAGACGCTGGCCAAGGGCGGCATCGAGACGTTCCTCATCGAGCGGAAGATGGACAACTGCAAGCCCTGCGGCGGCGCCATCCCCCTCTGCATGGTCGGAGAGTTCGACCTCCCGCTCGACATCATCGACCGGCGAGTCACCAAGATGAAGATGATCTCCCCGTCCAACGTCGCCGTCGACATCGGCCGGACCCTCAAGCCGCACGAGTACATCGGGATGGTCCGCCGCGAGGTCCTCGACGCCTACCTCCGCGACCGCGCCTCCGCCGCCGGCGCCGCCGTCATCAACGGCCTCTTCCTCAAGATGGACCTCCCGGCGTCCAAGACCGCCCCGTACGTCCTCCACTACACCGACTACAACGCCAAAACCGGCGGCGCCGGCGAGAAGAAAACCCTCGAGGTCGACGCCGTCATCGGCGCCGACGGCGCCAACTCCCGGGTCGCCAAGGGCATCGGCGCCGGCGACTACGAGTACGCCATCGCGTTCCAGGAGCGCATCAAGATCCCCGACGAGAAGATGAAGTACTACCAGGACCTGGCCGAGATGTACGTCGGCGACGACGTCTCGCCGGATTTCTACGGGTGGGTCTTCCCGAAGTGCGACCACGTGGCCGTCGGCACCGGCACCGTCACCCACAAGGGCGACATCAAGAAGCTCCAGATCGCAACCCGCCTCCGGGCCCGCGACAAGATCGAGGGGGGGAAAATCATCCGGGTCGAGGCCCACCCTATCCCGGAGCACCCCCGGCCCCGGCGAGTCCTCGACCGGGTGGCGCTCGTCGGAGACGCCGCCGGCTACGTGACCAAGTGCTCCGGCGAGGGGATTTACTTTGCGGCCAAGAGCGGGCGGATGTGTGCGGAGGCGGTGGTGGCAGGGTCGGAGAACGGGAAGAGGATGGTGGATGAGAGTGATCTGAGGGTGTACCTGGAGAAGTGGGATAAGACTTATTGGCCGACTTATAAGGTGCTCGATATTTTGCAGAAGGTTTTCTACAGGTCGAACCCTGCGAGGGAGGCGTTTGTCGAGATGTGTGCGGATGAGTATGTGCAGAAGATGACGTTCGACAGCTATTTGTATAAGCGGGTTGTGCCTGGGAATCCGCTGGATGATCTGAAGCTGGCGGTCAACACGATTGGGAGCTTGGTGAGGGCGAATGCTCTGAGGAATGAGATGGAGAAGATGAGTGTATGAATGAATTGGTCATGAGTGTCTATATATCTTTCTGTGTATTTGTTGTGTACTGTAATTCATTAAAATGTGGAGTAACATTTTGCCCTAATTCATTCGATTTTCGTGGTTGAAACATACTAAATTAAAACAAACAAATGCAAATTTTGAAAATAATTGATTGAAGAAACCCGCGAAAAGAGGTTAAGGCTACAGAAAGTAAAGAAGCAGCAAAAGAAAAGCATAAAGGAAATCCATTGAGCACAAGAAACCTACCTGCAAGACTCATTTTTGAGCTTGGTATTCTGTTTTTCTTCTACTTTATCCGGTGGCTTGTGCCTCAATGCATCCCGAAAATCGGTTACTATTGTGTTTTTGTTGAGCAATAAAACTACACACTAATAGGGGAAAACAAATCTTCCTCATTGTGGTCTAAAGGGAAGAAAGAACAAAAATGTGGGGTACAAAATGCAAATATATATTCTTCGCTTCGTAGCTTTTTTCTTCAAACCTCTGAGTCTCAGTCTTCTAAAACAGCCTTAATTTTTGTTTCCGTTGTGGGGCTCCTAATGATTGGCCTGAATCTGAGCTTCTCTCTGTATGTATTTGCACCCCACCCCCTACTTTTTCGCTTTATTACCTTTAACCCCCAAATAAAACAGAGGCATTCATCCATCATCCATCATCCATACATTTTCCATCTCAAGAACAGAATAGAAAACCAAAAAACTCATTCTGTGCATTGTTCAACAAAACATGAGTTGCTTAACTACTTGCAAGATTGTCCTTCTCGCAATCTTATGCGTCGGGTTTTTGTCAGAGAATGTTTCTGGGCTGAGAAACATGGATCTTGTTTTCAGAGAAAGCGGCGATAGGATTCTAAAAGAGCAAGCAAATATTGCTCCTTCACCTTCGACCATGTTCGATCCGACCGAGTCGCAAAAATGGAGAGTCCGACGAGGATCGGACCCGATTCACAACAAATGCTGACACTCAAATGTTTGCCAAGCAAGTTTTGGTTTCTTCTGAGGTCTGCCAGAAGCATAGGTTGGCTTTTTGTTCTTTAGATTTTTGGGATAATTACGAAAAGTACCCATGAGGTTTACTGGTTAAGTCTATCTATGTAAACATATTTTTCAAAAATTACAAATATCTCCTTGAGATTTGAGTTTATCTTACAAATTGCCAGATACCCTCTTGAGGGCAAGCGCGCTTTTGTAAAATAAAATCAAAAGTCAGCATGATATTTGTAATTTTATGAAATTTGTGGGTCTGTCTGTAATTATCGTAAACCTCAGGTGATTTTTTGTAATTGTTTAAAAAATGCAGCTATAGAGAGAACAAGCAACACCAACACCAACACCGTAGATTATATAGATTCTAACCATAGCTCAAATACCTGTGGATTATGCAGAGCTTGATTTAGAACAAAAATATATATTTTTATTTTATTTTTCTGATTATTATCTACCTTATAATGGTGAGTTTGTTCATGTTTGATGCCATTATGTAAATATTTTTCATACCCGGTTATCATCAAATGACAACGATAAACGGGGCTTTTTCTGCAGTTAGGCCAAAACGAGAATCTGTATCAATAACTTCAAAACGAAAAATCGCACTATATTCAGAAATCATATCAAAACTGATTCTTGTTTATCAAGTACACTACCCTAATAGGTAAATTACCAACTCAAATTGGTTACTTACTTCGTTGGTGATCTCTGTACCTATTCCTACGGTGAACACCCAATCGGCCCGTTGACTCCTTCTTCCGCGCAATCGTCTGCCAAATCATATCCACAGCATCATCCGGTCGAGATGGATACTGATACTCAAAATGTCCAGTAATGCCTTTCAACTTCTCCCACATTCCCGTCCATTTTTCAGAGGTGATCCCTCTGAGGAGCTTCAGGAGGAAGCCCTTTTTCACAGCATCTGATGCAAGCACAAACACGGAGAATTGTGAATAGTCCAAAACGTCCTCGAACGGGAGCTCGATTTCGTCGCTGATTATGACAGGCACGCATTGGGTGGCGATGGCGTCGAATAGGCGGTTGGACGAGGGCGTGTCCCCGGCAATATTTAAACAGAATTTTGAGGAGGACATGCCTTTGCCGGCTTCCCTTACTCCGCTCGATTGGGTGGTCCCGAATGTGAAGTGGACATCTTTTTCGTCCTTGAGAATGTAGTAGAGTTCTTGTCGTATTGCTCCACCCTAAAACAGGAAATCGTTAGTTACCAAAAAAAAAAGAGAGAGAGATTTTTAATATTATGTTTTCGTTATAATCCGACTCACATCTTTCCGATAAATAGCCCCTTGGAAATACACCAACGTCGGGCGTTCCTCGAAGGACGCCGAGTTATCTGCTGCGACAGTCCTCACCATATGCTTGTAAGGCGCAATCAAATCCTTCTTCAAATTCGCTACATTACTCGAGTACCTCCCGAAGTCCGACAGCACGAGCATGCTGGAACTGAGCTTCCTCCTCGCGTACAGCATGCTATTAGGGTGATGAGCCATGATCAAGTGGTCCCTACCATCCGATCTCCTCCACTCTCTCTTCCGGCTCAAGAACTCAACCAGTTTCTCCTGCAGAATTTGATCCCCGCTAGCTCTCTCCTTCTCCAGACGCTTGGAGTGCCGGTTGTAGCTGAGGGACGAGAAAAACGGAACAAAGATTATATCTGCTTGGCTCGAATCCACGACCCTGACAGCAGTGCACGGCCTAGACACGTGTTGGGTGTTCGAGGCAAGAAGATCGAGGGTTAGCCAGTATTCAATGCTGTGCTGTAAATTCAACCCACCGGGGTAAGATGGTATTCCGTTCGGGCCATTGAGGTTGGGCCAGGTTTGGTTTGGGCTTCCTTTCCAGCCTAAAAGCCCGAAGTGAAACTCGGGGGGCAAGTCATACATGTACACTCTAAGGAGAGCGTTTTCCTTGTTGCATTGGGAAGTAGTAGTGTCGTTAATCGAAGTAGGACTAGGACTAATGAATGCTGATGGACTCTGATGTGTATTGGGGTTTGTGGTGTGGGGCCCGTTATTTACGGTAACAAATTGTCGAACGGATTTGGAGATTAAGGAATTGGCATCGAACTCTAGGATGGAAAAGGAAGAGGAGATCAAAACGAGGAACGAAAAGGCTATGAGCAAAGACAGGAGCTTCGATGGAAACACGATCTTTTCCGGATTCATCGAAGAAGTCTCTGAAACAGTAAGTTCTACAGAGAAGATGGAAACGATATCCTAGTATTTTTGACAATGTGACACGAAGAATACGAACGTAAACGAGTCGAACAGAGTGATGATATATATATACACACACGCACACAGCTCAAGCCATCAACCTAAAAAAAACCCGAATTAAACCCAGAACAGAAACAGTCCTCGAATTGAAGAACACAAAGGAAACATGAAATCAAACCTGCACATATCAAACAAAAGATACAACAACAAGTAGAAATAAAAATCGAATCTTTTTTACATGGGGAGGAGATATTCATCGTCATAAATCCTTAAACCAGTCGAAAATTAATTGAAAATAAACGAGGATTAAAAGGGGAAAAATAAAATACCTTGTTAGCTCGAGAGAGAGAGAAAGTGATGAGTAATGAATTTGTGGCAATTGGAAAAGTGAGAAGGGGGTTCGGCCGGGGTGGTAGTGTAATTTTATGAATATGTTGACAAAATTGGAGATTTTCATAATTTTCATTTGCAGATATTCACGCGCATAAATACGCGTAGATTGAAATAGGGGGCTTAGTTTTTGTTTTTGTTTTTTAAGTTATAATTACATCGGGAACGTATTTACTTTATTTTCGTATTCAAATTTATAAGGATTTTGTCGAATTGTTTTTAAATAATTTAATTTTTATTCAATTAAATTAAGAAAAAAACAGTTTACGTTCTTGGTTTCAAGTTTCAACTCAATTTAAAATTTAAAATTTAAAATTTAGAAAAATGTAAAAATAAAAAATAATTAAAAATTATAGTTTCTTTTAGACAATTATTTCGTAATAAAATATTATTCAGTTGAGTTTAATTCCCTCTTCTATTAATTCAAAACTCATTGAATTCAGTTTATATCAAATTTCTTATTAAATAATTAAGGTATTTAGTTTATTTTTATTAGTTTGTGAAAAAATTTACTAATATAAGTATTCATAATACTATAGTCTCCCAAAATTTTGCTTTTTTTTTTAATTTATAAAAAAAATAGGAACGGAAGAAGTAAGTTAGAATATGAAAATTAAGAAATGCTACGTGAGTCAGTATTCCAACAGTTAGCAATCTCGAATACAACGATAGGAAGACATTAATAGAAATTTTAAAAAAATGCAACTCTGACCAGTGACGTGGAGGCAGACGTAAAGGTAAGCCCACCCACTAAATGAAGATTCCGAGCCCTAATGGGCCGCAATGGATGGCCCATTAAACAACGTGGGCTTAAATTTCAAATAAATTCGACAAGAAAAAAGATGCTATGGATCAGATTCAGGGGCATTTCGGTCATACTTGCCGAGTCTTCCAGTTGTTGTAGACTTGTAGCCAGAAGGTGTAGCACGAGCAAACGTCTTTGTACGCATATTGTTATGGAGGAGATTATGTTCTAGCAAATGTGAGATGGGCCATATACATTGGTCTCACTATCATGATTACATTTGTTGCAAGCCCATATATTAATACAACATGAATCTAAAGCCTTTTCATGATTTTTAATGGAGTATAATTTGTAAATTATCTCGCCATAAAAAAATATTAATATAAAGAGTTATTCTTATATAAAGTTTTACAATATAAAAATAACATAAATCTATATTATCAATCTTTAAGTTGACGTAATAAAAACTTCATACATTGTTGGGATGGAAAAAAATATTAATATAAAGAGTTATTATTATATAAAGTTTTATAAAATAAAAATAATTTCTTCATATTAAAAATAACACAAATATAAAAATAACATAAATCTAAATTATCAATCTTTAAGTTCACGTAACCAATTTTATAATTTTGACTAAGAAAATTTGACATATATATGTAAAAATTGTGTTTAACATATACATTGAAAAAAAATATTAATAAATCTAAAAATCATAAATTTTGACCATATGTTATTAATTTTGATAAATATTTTAAATTATTTTAAATATGTTATTGATTTTGATAAATAAAAATATTATTAATAAATATTTTGATTATATATTAATCATTTATTTCTATATAGAGATATTAATCCTTAAAGTTGGACTTGAAAAAATAATGATTTATGACAATTTGAAGTTTATTCATATTTATAACTAGTTACTTGAATTTTTTATTACTATATAGAGTTTATTCCTATATAAAATATTAGTATAAAATAACTAATACTTACGGAGTTTATTCATATTTACGGAGTTTCTACTGTATTTTAAAATAACTTATAAAATAAAGTACTCTCTCTGTCCCAGTATTGTTTTTTTGTTTGACCGTTACTTATGATAAAAAATATAATTTTTGTTCCAACTATTTATATATAAAATAAAAAAATTGTGAATAAATAAGGAGACAAATATAATATTTTTAAGAAATAATTTATTCTCTCCTTCCAAAATAATAACAATAGTTTTTTAAGAAAAACATTACAAAATAATGAATAACTTAAAAATTAATTTTACTTTTTTCAATTCAAAATACAAATTTACCATTTCTTTTTAACTTAGATTTTTAATTTTAATTTTTTTAATTTAAATATATATTTTATCTTTCACAATTCCTTTTTTAACTTATAAGTTTTGAAATTTATTTTTTTAACTTTAAAATATATTTTATTTTTTTATTTTTTTTTCCGTTAAAAAGTAACAATTTTCTCAATTTCAATTAAAAAAATATTTTATTTCTTCGAAAGATAAATAAATTTAATTTATAATTTGTAATTAAAGTTTATTAGATATATTACTTTTGTAAATGGTTTATTTGTGCAATCTTGAATTTGTATGTATTATAATTAATGCACCTTTTGAATTGAAATATTCGATTCTCCACCCCTTAATATATATCATCAATTTAAATGGAGATGAGTATGATCAGCACTACGACTTGATTAAATACATACCTACTTTTAATTTAGTCAACTTTTTGTGATTAAAAATATTTTTAAAGTTGCATTATTATATTATGGCCAGAAATACATGACTAGATATGTGGGCCCGGGCTTGTTATAAAAAAAACAAATTAAAGGAAATAATACAATTAAATAACTAAATCATGTCTCATAAGACTTATGAGACATTATTATACTCCATATAATTCAGATCAAAATTATAAAAATGTTATGTTGCGTTGTTCAACAGTTGGACTTGTTGCTCATCCTGTCTTTTGGTTCCAAAAACCTCCAAAATCACTCTATCGACCTTTTGCATATGATCCGAATAATCAACTTAATTAAGTACCGATTTTTTTATGAACGATGACAAGTACTGTTTTGATTCGTAAATTAATAGTGTGACGCGACTTTCACTTTCAAGGAATCGAGTAGTGGCTCTCTCAAGTGCAGTTGAGCGTGTACTCGATCAATTAGAACATAAAAACCTGATGAATTAATCTTCGGGAATTCAAACAAAAAATCATCATGTACTCTAAAAAATGAAAAAGAAAAACTTTATTTTTTAATTACAAAAATTATTTTGTATCCTTAATTTTTCTCACAACTTACTTTATTAATAAAAAAAAATATTGTACGCTGTATTTTTACTCTAGTAAAAAAAGTTAATAAAATGATATTTTTTTAATATTCCTGCATACACAAGTGTGATTACAAGTATGAGATATGATGGATGGGGGGTAATAATTTGTACATCACCTTCTGAAGCATATGAAATATGGATCAAACACACCTTTAATAATTAAGCTAAAAATCAATTTCTATAAGAAAAGAAAAAGTGTATGATCCATATATATGGAGACTACCTCAAGAAGGATAAGAATTGTCGGCGACCACCTCGCTCTCGACCTCCCTCCGGTGGAAGTTCCGGTGGCATCCACAGGCAGCGCAGGCGAGAGCTGTCGATGTCCCTTCGACGCCGCCGGCTGCCATGAATTCTCGACAACCGTCTACGGCATACCCACCGATGTTAGCTGCATGGTTCTTTTGGCACTCCGCATATGTCACCGTTCGAGCAATCTGATTGCTTGAACTTCTTGTGGACCTTTCTTGTCTTACCACCCTCTTCTTCATTCTCTTTGTAAGTACTACGTATGTATAGTAATTAACCCTAGTTTAATTAATGGTGTTCTATCGGCTATAGATATATTGGAATTGGATGGTTAGTTTTGAGGGGAGGAGAGGTGCATCATAACCTAACCCTAGCAAGAGGGGGTGTATATATATATATATATTTGCAAGTTTCCATTCGTCCCACTTTGAAAAGTAAAAGTTTTTGCCACATTTAAATATTAGGTTTGGTGCATATCATACCCTTGTCACACATTAATTTATGCGATTTTAATCACAAGTTAGAAATTTGGATCACCCACTTTTTGAATATGTTCATCATATTGTACAAATACGAAAAATGTGTTTATTACTTGTGAACATAAGAATATAAATTACGAATGATGAATATGATAAATGTTACGCGTGATCTTGACTAATTAATTAAGTACTGTTGCTTGGGTAATTAACTCATGTATATATATATGTTGGTGTTGAGCTAGGATTCAATCGAAACGAATCTTGTTGTTTGATGCCATGGAAGAATGATCAAAGATGAGCTTTTCTATATTTATGTTTAATTTATTAATTACTCTTTTAACAATTTATTATAGTTATAAGTAGAGAGCTTATAATTTTCTATTTTAAATATACATTATGGATCTTTACTTCGTTTACACGTGAGAAGTTTAATATAAATGAACATTGATAATTGATATCTCTATATTATACTATAATATCAATTGAAAAACAAATTAACAATTAAAGGCATCATGTGAGGATTGACTTTTAATGGATGAAAGAATTAGGCACCATGTATATATATACATATATGTACTTTCCTCTGTTCAAATAAATGATCACACTTTTTTTGCAAATTATAAAAAAAATATATATAACTATATATTAATCTTAGACTAAGGAGAGAGCTAGTATATGTATAATTGATGGAAAAGCATTAGCATTAGTTGATGTTAAAAGTGTGATTGATTAGCACTAATATGGCATCTAATTATGCAATTTGTGGGTCCTTAATGGTGCAAAAAGGTGAGTAAGAACATGGCCCTTCAAATCGTGTCTTCACCTTTGTTCACTTAATTTGCATCACATATTCACATTCCCATTTTCCTTTTAAACTTTGTTTTCCTACCAATTTGTCTTAAACAAAGGAAATGATCATTTGACTAGAATCATATGCTCTTTGAATTCTTATTAATTATATTACTACAAAAAAAAAAAAAGGAACGTAGAGATTTTGTATGTAGAGATTTTGTATGATAGATAAGTGGTTGAATACTCTTTATTTCGACTATGATTATTTTTACCTCTGCACTACGTTTTGGAGAACATTTTCTATACCATTCTAAAAAGTATTCATTCAATTTTAACTAGTGAACATGTTGCATAAAATCTTTTTTTTTTTCTTTTTCTTGTTTCAAAAGTAGCTCGTACATCTTTCGATTCAAGTCACTATTTTATTTTTTGGATTTCTTTGATTTTTATTTGTTTTGGAATCTAACATGTAGATAGGGAGAAACAGTTGACTAATAGTGACCATGGTTTGAAGCTTATATCTGGTAAATTGTTCAAACTAGAGCATGAGTGGATTGTTGGAAAATCAAATCCTCAAATGGGAAACATGTCTAGACAATTCAACAGGCGGCCATGATACTAGTGAGATCCATATATGATATATGTAATGGATCTATATTTAATTTAGTGATTCATCTTTTAATTCTATAAATATGTGTCGTATGAACAGAAGTTTTTTTTAATTCGCTTCTGTAAACTGTATAATACTAATTATATATGTTCGCGTTTCATATGATTGTCAATTGAAATGTCGATTAATATATAAATTTAACACGATAAAACTAGTGACATGATTGATTTTGATTCATATTTCGATCAAATCAATCGTTTTAAAATCTTTGAAGGGGGGAGTATCAATTAGGGCAACACGATGAGTAAAACTAGGAACCTTCACCCCAAAAGTCAGTTCAAAAATTGACAACTATTTGTTGATCAAATTAAGCTACTACGAGTACTACATTTTATATATATATATATATATGATTACTCCATGATTGAGATACTTTACAGCGTTATTTCACTGCATGCATTCAGACCGTTTGAGTTGTACTTTGGTTGTACAAAAGAACATGCTTGGTTCGTCACGTGTGCCATTTTTATTTTGTGTTCTATATTATTGTGTTGAGTAATTAAATAGTTATAGTAATTAGTAAAATGATTAATTTGTACTGTACCCATTTTTAATTTTTAATCTAATTAATATTCTAATTTCTACGTGCAAGGCGCCAGGTTTAATTAATTTGGTAAATAACTTATGATAAATTTGAATTTGATCGTAAAGAATTGAATAAAAAAACATTTATTCAATTAAAACTTAAGGATTGAACATTAATTTTAGAAGCTCTGTATAGTACATATATACATGTTGTGAGTTGTGACATAATTAAATAAATAATTTGTAGGGTGCTGATTTAATTTTATGATAAAAAAAGATGAGAGTCGTTTTCCATGGAATAGGGTTTCGTTGACTACGACGTACACATGCCCCCTAATTTGCTGGCACGTTGATTGCAGCATTCGTTGACTATTTTAACTTGAAGAAAATAAGGAGACAATTATTCGTCCAAATTTATATGTATATGCATTTCAACATTTGTGGTCTTCAACCCCAATTTAAATTAATCGATGCGATTTTTTTATTTGATTTTTGTAATTTTTGCCTTTTTGGAGATAATATATATAAATCAATACAATAAAATTTTACAAGTTTATGAAAATTTTAGTCCCACATTTTTTTTTCAATTTTTTTTTTTGTAAATTGCAGAAGAAATTGGAAAGATGGATATTTAGAGTATTATTTTAATTTGTTAGGTGAGTTAGCAAGACTCGGAACGATCTTAGAGTTTGTCCCAATTTTATTTTATCTTTTAGGAATTTAGCTCTAAAATTCTTACACCGAAAAATTTGAGAATATAAAATTTTATTGAAAGATGTACGTGAAAAAATCCAAAATTGAGAAAATCATACAAAGGAGAATAAATCATTAGATCTAATAATCGGGTTAAACATTATTCTTTCCGATAATAAGAATGAATAGACATCACCTTAAATTCAATTTCGATGCTTTTCACAGTATTTGGGCCCACAAGATTTGAAGCCCAAAAAGATGGGTGGCCCGTCATAACAAACCCAATTGTCTTGACATGGAGACAAACAACGTTCTTATCTGATGGGCTATGTGGGCTCTGGCCCGTCTCTTTCTCAACCCAACTTTTCAGGTTTAACGAACACTCATGCGAATACGATAATTATTTTGGTTTTTTTTTTTTCAACTGTAATATCAATGAAACTATAAATATTGATGAAATCGTAAATATATGCAATTTCTAATACTGCGTAGAAGGTAAATTTGAATAAATTTCAACATTAGTAAGAATTTTATATTAAAGAGGGGTGAGCTATAGATTTAATTAATTACTTAGAATTGAACCATAGTTTTTAATAATTAAGTTAGCTAATTTTATTATTTGTTTTAGTTGTATTTTATACTAATTTCTATTGTACTTTTTTTCCATATCTCAATTCTTTTGAACTTTTTTTATGGATGCATGCACATGGATCACAACTTTTCGAATTATCTTTGGGTCATATATATCCAATCATACATTGCATGTGCTTTGAAAGTAGAAAGAGATATTTTTTGTAATTTTGAAAAGCTTGGGGGTACTTCAATAATACTTGGTTAAGAAACTTTTCTCTAAAGAACCCAACTAAAAATTAGCCCATGTTAAGTATTGGTTTAAAATAAACATAAGCCCAACAGTTTAGTTCGGGTTAATGTAAATAGCCCATTACCTTTTCAGTTTTGGGCTTTATATAGTAAATAATCAATACAAAACAGACCCTTACATAGCTAGCCCAAACTAAAAACATTAATCTGATTAACATACTCCCTGACTCCCTGTGACCCGTAGGCCACATCAATAACCAAAGTTGATTTTTTTTATCCGTTCAATATATATGATAGTCGTATTGAAAAATTATAAAAAATAACTAAAATAAAATTTAATAATTAAAATTTTATTTTAATTATTTTTTCATAATTTTTGAATATTGTTTATCATATGTATTGAATGGACAAAAAAATTAACTTTAATTACATATACTTATAAGTATGGGACAAAGAGAGTATTAAAAGCAATGCCTAATCAGTTGATAATCTCCGTTCATCAATTCTAAAATTGGTTGCCAAGTAAAGCTCTTTGCATCGTCCAACTAACAAACCGAATAACATCGTACATTCTCGCTCGACGAATGGAGAACGAATATCTAGCAATCCGGGCCAATTCTTAAGATGCAAGTATACCTAACTTTGCATGAAACCCCAGGAATGCATAGTAATTAACATCAACATCTCCAAACAAATTGAACCAACAAAGAATAAAAACTAATGCATGCCGAACTATACCATATGTATATATATTGATACATTTATATTTGAAGATATTAATTTGGATGCAATATCACATTAATGGGGTCCAAAGCCAACATAAATTTGTCTGCAAATTAAAACAGTGCATTAATTAATATGTATATCCTACTTTATTTGAATGCACATGATCATGTCAATTGGATTTAATTTGGGGTTATATATAGCTTAGTAATATTAGGCAATAACCCAATTGGTGTTTACGTAGCTAAGTCAAAATTGTCAAGATTTGGTGGATCATCCACATGTTTAAGGATGATGTATTGGTGTGAAAATTATCACAATAAGCATGGTGTATCAGTACTACATTCGTCCTAATTAATTATATATTATTATTTTGTTTGTAATTTTACAGAAAAGAAAACAGTGTATAATTAATTGGATCGATATAGTCAGTAATTCGTTAAAAAAACACTAAGAGCATCCCCAATGGTAGATACAATTCACATGTGGCAAGAATTGTACCTAGGTATACCATTGGGAGATGAGGTACAAATAGGAGAGAGAAAAAAAAGAGTATCTAATATTAGATACTAGGTACAATTTGTATTGTGTCTTGTTGTGTGGGTCCCACATGCCAAAAAGTGAACAATTTCATCTTACACCATTGGGACATTGAGGTACAAATTAATAGGTACAAAATATATGTGATGTGTCAAGTGATGTGTCACTAAATTATACCTATATTTGGGTATACCATTGGAGATGCTCTAATATATGTATGTAATTAACTATCTTATTTTAAAATTTTGTCAGTGATGTAATGATGATGATATTATACTTTTCAATGAATGAATAATATTTAATTGCACACGTTATTGCATTGCATGGTTGTTGAAATTAATTTAGCCATTATGTATACATCTCCATAATTCTATATAGAACATGGGCTCTCATGCATCATGGCCATTCTCCATGACAGCTTGATTACACCCTTTGCATATTATATACTATATATATCACAATCATAAATGTATTTGTCTAAACTATTGTATTATATACTATATCTATATTCATATATATATGTCAATATGCTTCTTTAATTTTATGGTGAAAATAATGTTACATTGTAAACTTTTGTTTCTAAGCAGTACATGAATGTGAAAATCCCGGGTGGGATGGGGGCTATTTTAGGTATCTCCAATTCCACATGCTATGTTAGCTTATGTGTCGATTGATTGCTCGATGAGCCGATGAAGAACATATATTGTGTTTATACAATTGACAACGTCGTTTATTCATAAATGTCCGAACTTATGTTTTACAAAACTAATGACTAATGAGAAAATCGACAATGTCGCTACATAAATTTATTTTATAATTCAAAATTTCAAATGTCAATAGAGAATCGAGATTGAATTTTTCTTTTTCTTTTTCTTTTGACTTGGTAAAATTTATGATATTGAAATCTGGTGAGAGTAATTGGGTATCTTGTGACCTCACCTCCTTTGACTTTAATATTGCCTTTCAAAAATCAAGTTGCAGATAAAGATTGTTCATCCTTTCCTATTAATGTTGAATCATCGGTCAACGTTTATAATTTTAAAAATATTTTGAAACTTCAATTTTGTTCCAACATGTTGGGGTTAGCGTGTTAGACTTGAACTGATAAATAAAGGTGGATTATTGACCAATAATGGGCTTGGTAATGTCGACACGTTTGGGCCGGGGTCAATACGGGTCTCGGAGGCCCATTTATATGTTTTATATTGGGTGATCTCACTAAAATGGTTATTTTGGTTATACTGTATTCACAATTAATTTATTTTAAATTAAAAATATGTATTGTGAATTAAAGTGTACTCTGTATTTTTTAGAAAAACATGATCATTTTCTTAACAAACATATTTTTTAAAGAATAATTTAGGAAGAAGGGTAGAATAGTTTACATTATTTTAACTTTTACTCAATAAATTTGCGTTTATAAATTAATGTTTATTTTTTTTGTTTTTTTATTAATTATTGTATTTTAAGAATATAATTATTATTAAGGGTAATAACCGTATGCCTCATATTATTAATAATAATGGATAACCGTTGTATATATTAATAAAATTGAAATAATATATATTAAAGTGCTTTTATTAATAATTAAAATAAATTATGTTATTTAATTCTAATTGAACTTTAAAATTTTCCCTTTATAAAAAATCACCCTTTTTTAAAATAACATATTTTTTAATTTTTATTTCAAAAAATAAATGCGAATAAAATATATTCCCTAAGATACTTGTCAAATGTCCATTCAAACAAATGAAATATTACCATTCAAAATTTGTTGATTAGGAAATAGAATATGGATCTTTTAATTGGGAGAAAAAGTTGATACATAATTTAGGTAATTGTTTGAAAGGGTCTTTCCATTTTACTATACGAAAAATCTTAGTTTGCTTGCCCTCACACGAAACAACCAAACATGAACTGAAAGCTAAGATGGAAAGAAGCTCCAAATATAATAAATTTAATCATTGCCTACTTTTACTACTACTTATTCATGTTAATTGCTAGTTTATTTTATCTATCTTACTTGAAGTACACAGTGCATTTAATAATCGTAAATTTATTATTATTTTATTCAAGTAAACACAATGACGAATATGATGTATACATTTACGGTTAATATGTCACGATCATAATACACCGAGAGTTACATCTAAATACACATAATAATGATTTGAATTTATATGAAAAATCACTAGTTTATAAATTGAGAGTGTTTTTCTTAATCGAGCTAATCTTTTTTTCTCAAATCAATTGGTACTAACTAACTTTTAAATTTATATTATTTTCACCTTTCAAAAAATTAAATATTTATTTTGAAATATAATTTTACTTATAACTTATCTTTTTACCTATTCTAACTCTACATATAACTATTTTTTTTATTGTTTTAAAAAATAAATTTACCATTATTTATTTTTATGACCATTTTTTTTAATATCGTTTTCTAACAAGTGTGACAATTTGAGCAAGAAATTGCAAGAAGTATAATTTTCCAAAACAATCAAAGTCAAACCCTAATTCTCTACTCATAAACATACACCAAATGTTGAACAAAGCACAAAGATGTACACTTTGTTCCATACCACAAGTTAATGCAATGATATAATTAAAAAAGACCATTACTAGCAGTACTATAATTAATTAATAATAACAATAATCATTACTCAATTAAGAGTAGTCTAGATCAAGATGTAATTTACACTTTCTGATCTCCAAAATAAAAAAACCACAAAACATTTTAAAAAGAGAGATCAAATCTATTTTCAGTCCTCAAGCTACATACATATTATAGTGAACAAAAAACACTAGCTAGTATAGTGTATCAGTTCCAAAGCCTAATATATATAATTAATATAGTATTTAATTTAAAAACCTAAACTTAAAAATAAACAACTTCAGAACAAATTATCATGATCAGCTGCAGAAGGTTCACCCAATGCCATGTCCATGAAATACCCTTCCTGCCCCTGCGCGCCGGCGTCGTCGAGCAGCCATTTCTCTAGCAAGCTGAGGGGCATTTCCGCCATTTCCAATTCGGGCTTGCTCTCGTGATCCATCCCGAAGGCGGTGGTGCTGACGGCCCCTTCGCTCGGGCTTGAGCTCAGCCCGACCGAGTAGGCCGCGTTGTTGCTCCCTGTGGAAATCGAGGATGAGTTGTTGGGTGATTTCGCCTTGACCATCCAATTCTCGAGTAGTCGAGCGATGTTCTCCGTGCTGGATGCGTACGTGGATGATGACGTCATCGCCTGAGATGGGCCCACGGGGAAGATGGGCTTGGGCTTGTCGAGGGAGAGGGCCTCGCAGAGGGCTTTCTTGGCGGTGTGGATGTCCGTCTGCAGCCTACGCTCCCACTGCCCCTTAGAATGGGCCGATGGGCTTTGGGCTGTTGGGCCTACTTCTTGGGCCTGAAGCTTCTTTTTCAAGTGAGTGTTCCAGTAGTTCTTGATGTCGTTGTCGGTCCTCTGGGGAAGGTATGAGGCGATGGCAGCCCAACTACAAACCCAAATCCAACGAAATTAATTAAAATTGTTTTGATTTTAGTATTTGAATTTAAATACCTTATAGATCTAGCAAACCCTAATAAGTTTTGATTTATGTAAAAAAAAAAAAAAAAAGATTAAATTAATTAATTACCGGTTGCCGAGAAGAGCTTGGAGGTGGATGATCATCTTCTCCTCGTCTAGAGTGAAGTCGCCGCGCTTGATGCCCGGCCGGAGATAATTAGTCCACCGGAGGCGGCAGCTCTTGCTGCATCTCAGCAACCCTGGATCATATTTGTTTATTTATTTTTTAATTAATTAATAAATATTGAATACGCATTGAATGGAGACGGTGGTGGAGCATTCAATGCCCCTAACCAACCCTCTCAAGATATTTATTTATTTTTAAATAAATAAAAAAGATTAAAATAATTTATGTGATTAATATATTACCTGTGTTGTTAGGAACAGCTCTCCAGTTGCCAGGACCGTGTTCTTGAATGTAAGAAACAAGGATGATGTCTTCTTCAGGAGTCCATGGACCTTTCTTCACGCCGGTTTTATCGCAGCAAGGTGGTCTTCCCATCTCGAATCGAATAATCGAATAATCGGATCGATGATTCTAGAAATTAATTAGAGAGTAGTAGTAGTAGTAGTGTGTTAATTTGTGGGTATTTCAATTGTGTGTAGTGTAGAGAAATGGAAGAGACATGAGTCCAAGTGAGGGAGTTGAATATATAGAGAAAAAGACCAAAGATGCTGTGTAGGCTGACTATGTAATAATAAACAAATTCATCATAAATAAATAAATAAATAGAAGAAGAAGAAATTAAGAGGAGAAAAGGGTATCATCATCGAAAGAGTCAAAAGCGGACAGCAAGGAGCATTTACGCTTTTGCTTGCCAAAAGTCAGCTGTGTGTGTTTACTGATTTATGATGATGATGATGATCCATATATCTTCCTTTTTTTTTATTTTTTTTATTGTATATTTTTGGGTTTAATTTTCTTTGTCACAAACCCTCACGAAACCGCGTGCCAATAATTGATTAATTAAACAGATTACGGACAAGTGTGATTTTTTTTTTTTAGTTTTGCTTACTATATAATCATTCATTAATTTATTAATTAATTAAGATGTACGTACTAATGGTTATAATCAGTACCCTAATTAATTAAGCTATATATGTAAGCTACTTATACTCTATAAAGTACTGGATCAGTGGATTGTGTTGTATGTATGAATTATGATACGACTCTCTTAGCCGGCCTACTTACATATACATTCCGATTGAATGGCACGAGGATATATGTAGCCCGATCGAGTTAGAGCTATGTTTTTTGTTTGTTTTACATGTACAAAACGGACCGACTATAATTGGGTATTAAATTCGATTTTACACTCGACTCTAGCTAAATATATATAGGGTTGAATTTTGAGCTTATCCTATAGCTAAACTAAATTTCCTATGTTGAAGAATTGGTAGTTGTTGTTTTTACCTTTTCTTTCTAAAGAAACTGAGTCTTCTCCTTTTCATTTTGTTAAAAACTATTTTCTACACACACAGAAGTAATAACATTTTGTAAATGCTAGAAGTTCATCAAATACTACAATACAAGTTAAATATACGCAAATATTTTCCAGGTATAGCTTTGATGCCAAAATGCTTGCTTTCCAAATTAATGAATAAAAATACACAACACTAAAAACACACTAAATGAATATACTATATAAATGTAGTAGCACATATTCAAACTAATCTCCCTCTTAACTCTTTTTCCTTTTTTAATTAATTGAGGTTCTTTGTTTTTTTTATACAAATATATAGGTCGTTCGAATATATTTTTCAATATTTATGCTTGTGGTGTGTTTGCAATCGGCCAACATAACATAAGTTATAAAAATGAAATATCGACATCAACTTCGTCGAAAAAATATTTACGAAAAAATTAACAACAAAAATACAAATCATCAGTAAATTATTGACAAACACGATTCTTATAATCAAATTACAAGACCGGCTCAATGAGTTGGAAATTGCGCTACATAGTAGCTCTATTTTGTTATTATTAATTAAGATTATGTATGTAACCTTTTTCTTTAATTTTTTTCCCTCCTTTCATCAATTTCCAGACTAACATGAAAAATATCTCATATATATACGATTGAAATTAAATACAATTGAAAAACATTTTACGATTGAAATTATATACAATTGAAAAACATTTTTTATGGGGATGCAAATAGATGAGAATCGAGATCAACCCTTTTTCGATTTGAATTAATCCAATTACTCATTCCACACGGTTAAGTCAACGTTGTCACTTAAATACAATCAAATTTATGAAATATTTGATCACTACGTAAAAGCATGTATGTATAAAACTCCAATGCCACTTTTATTTAATTAATGCTCATTTTCATTGCTATTTTAAATTGATTGTGCAGTGTATGGTTAGAAGTGTTACACAATCAAGCCCGACCGATAAAGATCAATAAGACCGGCCGGCGGGGATCCAAGTTTTGGGCATCGCACATTAAATTTCTACAAGTTCCAATATCTTACAAAATTTATTACTACAACTTTTTTGAAAAAAATAGTTCACAATTCATGTGAATATGGTGATGGTGTGTATGGATCGGATCGAATTCAATTTATCACGAACCCCTTTATTTCTCTTTATCATTTCATTATTAGCAAATTAAATTAAAAAAACTATAGTATACAGTAAATGGATTAAAAATAGACAATTGTGTGTGTTGTAGTATTTACGTACTGTGTGTTTAATTTCAATATTTCAATGCTAATCGAAATAATTTTATATAATTTTAATGTTTCATCCAATCCATCGATCGACTTGTTTGAGTGCTAATAATAATAATAATAAAAAACTTTGGCACATATATATTGCAATTAAAAATTGTGTTAAAATGAATTCTAAACGATTTTTTTCTTATCTAATTTTACACTAGCTAACTTATAAAAAAAACAAATAATTAATTAATTAAGATTTGATCAGCTAAAAAAGTAAGGTTAATTAAAATATATACGATAGCAGATAGCACTCTTTCAGTCGTTTGGGCTATACATTCATGTACGTGCGACCGTGATATATAATGATTTAATGGTTTTGCAAAATAAATAAATAAAATTAAAATACAATAATAAAAGTGGCAATAAATAAAATATTATTTTTCCTTATTATATATGATGTGTGACCAGGTGAGTTTGCGGTGGGATGATCAGGACGCTTGTGAACGTGTCCAAATTATTAATTACGTACCAATTTTTTCTAAGAGAATTGATTTCTTGATTCCCTCATCTCAATTTATGAAAATAACATTTTGAAATGTGAACGGGACGAGGTGGGTGTACGTGAATCCAGTTAATAATTAATAATATCAATTTTCAAATTAAAAATTTAAGATGCATGTAACGAGATTAAGAACTGGTTAATCTTAATTGGCCATTTGTTCGATATGATTTTTTTTTTTTTTAAATTTTCAATCGAATCAACTTCACTGAACTAACGACGAGTGTTCAACCGAAGAACCTGAGCATTGGAAAACCGGCCGGCCAATTGATGGATGATTATTTTGTACCTCTAATAAATACAGTAGAAACTCTATATAGTAATACTCTATATAGGAATAAACTCTCTATAGTAATAAAAAATCCAGGTCCCAACTTGGGACCAGTTATAAATAGGAATAAACTCCACATTGTCATAAGTCATACATTTTTGAAGTCCCGTCTTAAGGATTTATACCTCTATATAAGAATAAATGATTAATTATATAATAAAAATATTTATTAATAATGTTTTTATTTATTAAAATCAATAACATGTTTAAGATGACTTAAAATATTTATCAAAATCAATAACTTATAGTAATGGTCAAAATTTATAATTCTTAGATTCATTAATATTTTATTCAAGTTGTACATTAAACACAACTTTTACACATATATGGTCAAATTTTATTATTCAAAACTATTAAATTGATTTTGTGAATTTAAAGATAGATAATATTATATGTATATTATTTTTATACGAAAAAATTATTTTTATTTTGTAAAACCCCGTATAAGAATAACTCTCTATAGTAATATTTTTTCCGGTCCCAACGATATGACTGTATGGAGTTTCTACTGTATATATATAATAGATATATTAAATTGAATTAAAAAAAATAAATTAAATAATTGAATACACGTACTAAATGCAAAGTCGACAAAATCAGTACAGGTCATCACATGCGAGTGGTATGGATATGGTGTTTGACTCGGTCTATTGCGTTTATACACACAAAATACACAAATACACAATTAAGGTTTTGCTGCAATATGTCCCTGAAATTAGGTATAGAAAAAAAAGTCAACCTCTCTGCTGAGCTGGCACTGTCACTTTTGATTGTCAGCCACGTGTTTTGGGAGCATGTTTTATATCCAATCCGGGCCCGCCACGTCTGCTTCGGTGGTCACATCGGATTAAATGATGTATACTTAGGTGTACACTGCGATCTCTCCTATCCTCAAGCAAGCAATACATTACCCTACGTACGCTCTCTTTAATTATGGAGTAGTATATTAAATTAATTGTTACAAGTATTTTATAATATTACTATACAGTATTGCATTAAGATATATACAAAAACGGATCTAAATATGGCCATACAAGTGTCTCTACAACAAAATCCACTGTGTTTTCTTGCGCTACTGATAAGGTTTCATCATCAACAAATACAATTAATTTGTTTTATAATCTTCGGTCAATTTTAAAGATTGAAAAAGACTAGTATAATATACAACGATTACTTTAATTTTGTTCGATGTTTTGTTGGAAAATATTAAGTCAAAATTGGTTTTATCCAATATTTGACTGAGTTGACTGACTATAAAATTAATTCCGATTGGGAATTAAATTGTACGATAATTTTCTACGTCGTTCGTAGATAATTATAGAATTTTATTTCGTCAAAAACCGATTTTCGGTGAGTGAGAAATAAATGGTTAAAGATAGCCAATTAAAAAGGCATTTAATTAAATATGTAATAAAGTGTAAGACTTTATTACATTGAAATGTGTAATAGTTATTACATCCCACATTGAAAGATGTAATAAAGTCATTACACTTAATAAGATATTGGAGGATTAATGTGTTCAACAAGTGAGTAAGACCATGGACCGTTAAGGTACATGGCAATCGCCACACGCGCGTTCGTCCGTCCGCTCGGCCCGTGCCCGTGCCCGTGCTCGTCCCGTCCCGTCCCGACTCGACCCGACCGTTGGACTTGAATCTTGGCAATTGGACTTTGGGCTGGACTTGGGCTTCCTTGGGCTGAACTATAATATTTAATAATTATATTATTATTATTATTTTCAGAAACTCCAACGGTCAGCAGGTCATTACCTGGCTGTTACTTTGTGTTGGACTTGGGCTTCCTTGGGCTGAACTATAATATTTAATAATTATATTATTATTATTATTTTCAGAAACTCCAACGGTCAGCAGGTCATTACCTGGCTGTTACTTTGTGTTGGACTTGGGCTTCCTTGGGCTGAACTATAATATTTAATAATTATATTATTATTATTATTTTCAGAAACTCCAACGGTCAGCAGGTCATTACCTGGCTGTTACTTTGTGTTGAATGACCAGGCTTAACTCCTGGAGGTTACAGGTGGTGGTAATGGCAGCATTACTCACCTGCATGAATGCCTTGACCCATCCCTTCACATGCTTGAAGCTCAGCTATAAATAGCGAGTCATAGGTTGCATTTCATACACCAGAAAAAAAAGTAAAAAGCATTCCCAGCATTTCATAAGTTCATACTCTCCACCTTTTCTCGTTCGAAAGTGGTTCGGCTCTGGTTGCTTCAGAGACGAACAAGAAAGTCGTTGTATCTTTGGGGACATTACGTCTGAAAACCGTAGCATACACGGGACGTATTTGTCTTGCGGATAGCGAAAGCGCCTCGACTACCCGCAATCCAGTTCTGACGTTCGATCGAAGTTGAAGACCTGTTCGTGTTTCATTCTTCTTCTTCATTTCTTTTATTTAAGTTTATAGTTTCTGGAAAAGTGTAAAGATTCAGTAGTACTGATTCTAATCCAGAAACAAGCACTGTAATAGCTACGTATACCAACATGTTTATGATCGAACATTTGTCCTCTAGGTCGAAGTCGAAAAAGATATATATCAAACGATTTCTATACATGCAGTAATATATGATCTGTTTTTATATACCTAATTATTCCTAACTAACGATGCATTGATTGTTCATGTTTCTCTGATCATACTACGAAGATCCATCGATCGTTCTGATAATCAATCAATTAACATGGGGGTATATATATAGTATTTGTGACACTGTTAAACCCAACTTAATTAATTAAAACATTGTAAGATTGCAGTGGCCCATCCCATGTGCAAAGTTCTTACCTAAGCTTTGTAATGTTTCAGCAAATCAGTGAAACTGATTAAGACATCAAACTGCAAAAGTGTATTATGTATCACTAAAGTAAAGACTTGTTCAATTCTGTTGGTTTCGGACCAGTACCTGAAACTGGCGCCTTAGACCGCTCGGCCATCTTGACTTGTTGTTTTTAATTACACAAGATTAAAAATATCAATAAAAAATGATTAATAATTATAGATTTAAAAGAATCCGAGTTTCATTCGTCGAGAAACCAAATGAATGCCACCATTGTTGTCACCAGCTTCAAGCACCATAAATCACCATGCATCTTCCGCAAACTCATATCCTCGGCGGCATTACTCGGAGACCCGCCGATCGAATATGCCCGGAATCACATTGAGCTGCACCGCCCGATTCAGTTGCCCAGCGACCCGACAAATTTGAGAGGCCTAACTCAACCGCAAGCCGAAGCTACGCATGCCCTGTTTCTAAAAAGCTGCGTCATACCCTCAAACATCGACGCCGCAAACAGTTTGCTCGACGCGTACGGTGAATGCAGTCGCATGGATTACGCACGCAAGCTGTTCGACGAAATTCCGCTGTGGAATTCGGTCACGTGGAATTCGATGATTCTTGGGTTTAGTAAGAATTTTCTTTTCGAGGAATTGTGGAGATTTTTCTGTCGAATGCATAGTGTGGGAGTGTATATGGATGGCTTTGCTTTCGGCAGAGTTCTGTCTGGTTGTGGTGCTTTGCAGGATGCGGCACGCGGGGTTCAGGTTTATGGGTTTGTCGTGAAAAACGGGTTCTTTTCAGATGGGTACGTGAGGGCTGGGATGATAGATTTGTTCTCCAAGTCTTGTAGGCTCGATGATGCTCTGCGGGTTTTACACGATGTTCACTGTGAGAATGTGGTTTGTTGGAATGCTGTAGTATCCGGAGCTGTTAAGAATAAAGACAATAAGCTTGCGTTGGAAGTCTTTGCCCAAATGTGTCGCCATAGCTCCTTGAATCCAAATGCTTTTACTTTCTCGAGTGTTTTGACTGCTTGTGCTTCGGTTCAGGAGCTTGAGTTGGGTAAATGTATTCATGCTCGTGTGATCAAAGTCGGCACCGGATCAGATGTCTTCATTGGAACTTCTATTCTTGACATGTATGCCAAATGCGGGGCTATGTGTGATGCTATCAAGCACTTTAAACAAATGCCTATACGAAATGTGGTCTCTTGGACAGCCATCATCTCTGGGTTTGTTCAGAAGGGTGATTTTTATTCTGCCGTCAGAATTCTTAACGACATGCATAAAACGGGAGAGGAAATAAACAGCTTCACTGTCTCGAGTGTACTTTCAGCTTGTGTGAATCCATCTATGTTTGGAGAAGCATTACAAATCCATTGCTGGATTCTTAAGAATGGGCTCTATTCAAACCCAATAGTGAAAGCATCTCTTATAAACACGTACTCGAAAGTTGGTGCCGTTGATTTATCTGAAACAGCATTTGCAGAGACTCGGGATCTGAAGCAAGTAGGCATTTGGGCTAACATGATTTCTGCCTATGTTCATGGTGAAATTTATGAAAAAGCTGTCACTTTATTTCAGCGAATGTTAAAAGAGGGTATCCCACCAGATAAATTCAGTATTTCAAGTATTCTGAGCATAATGGACCGTTTATCTTTAGGGAGACAGGTGCACGGCTACACTCTAAAAGTGGGTTTAGTTTATGATGTTTCCGTAGGCAGTTCGGTTTTGACAATGTATTCTAGATGCGGTAACTTAGAGGACTCTTTAAAAGCTTTTAATCAACTTGATAGGAAAGATAATGTTTCTTGGACCTCTATGATTGCGGGTTTCGCAGAACACGGGTATCCGGATAGGTCAATTAAGTTATTTCGGGAGATGGGGTTTGAAGAATCTATTCTTGATGACAAGATTTTAACTTCTGTTCTAAATGCATGCTCAGTTCTTCGTTCGTTAAAACTAGGCAGAGAAATTCATGGATTTACCCTTCGACATGGTCCTACAGTCAACGAAGCACTTGTGAATATGTACTCTAAATGCGGCGATTTAAATTCTGCGAGAACCATTTTTAAAAGGATGCCCGTCAAAGGCCAGGTTACGTGGTCCTCATTAATTTCGGGGTTTTCCCAAAAAGGGCAAGTTGAGGAAGCTCTTAGACTTCTCCAAGAAATGCTATCATCTGATGTAAGTGCTGATGCCTTCACTATCTCATCGGTTCTAGAAACATGCATCGGGACTCAACTGCATGCATATATTGTAAAAACGGGCCTAGAATCAGAAGCTTCTGTAGGAAGCTCGCTTATCATGATGTATTCAAAATCTGGAGAGATTGACGATTGTGATAAAGTTTTTCGAAAAATTATAGAGCCCGATGAAGTTAGTTGGACCACAATGATTGCAAGCTATGCACATAACGGAAGAGGGTTAGAGGCCTTAGAATTATTCGACCTTATGAAGAAATCTGGAATAGAGCCGGATGGTATTACTTTTTCCGGTGTTCTATCTGCATGTAGTCACGCTGGTTTGGTTGAAGAAGGGTACTTTCATTTGAATTCAATGATCAGAGACTATAAAATTGAGCCAGGCCAAAAGCATTACGCGTGTGTTGTGGATATTCTTGGTCGGGCTGGGAGATTAGAAGAGGCTAAGAAATTTATTGCTGACATGCCTGTAGAAGCGGATGCTTTAACGTGGGAGACTTTACTTGCTGCTTGCAACGTGCATGATGATCATGACCTTGGAAAGTTGGCGGCGGAAAAGATTATGGAGTTAGAGCCTAGTGATGCTGGAGCTTATGTTATGGTTTCAAATATGTGTGCTGAGAAAGGGGAGTGGGACCGCGTGGCGAGGATTAGGAGCTCGATGAAGGAGATTGGAGCGAGAAAGAAAGAACCCGGGTTGAGTTTTGTGTGAAGGATAATTATTGTGCCTTGGTCGGTGAGACTTCATGATATGGCCGTGTTCATTGACTCTCAACTAGGAGAGTTATCAAAGTTATGCTAAAGAAAAAAAAAACTATTTTGGAAGAAGATGTGAGTTTCAGGCAAATGGTGGGATTCCTTTACATGATTGGCTTTAGTGAAGGGCTTTCGAGATGAGAAAGTGATATAGTGCTTCATATAGGTCATGTGCCCTTGACGTGATCGAGATGGTAATTTCAACTTGATGTAGTAGATCTTTACAACGACGTTTGAGTGTTTCTGACGTGGTAGAGATGAGCAAGGAAGATGGATCGCGGATAGTAAACAAGCGTTCGATTGTTGTTTTAGGGGATACTCGGTAATCTTTTTTAGTTGTTAGATGTGTGATTGATGTTCCATGTTAGCTTTTAGATGTAGAGATGTTCATTGAGGATATTATAGGAGACTATTCTTGGATGAAGTTGTAATGCTCTTTTATGAAACTCAGTAAGTTGTAAACTGCACAAGTTCAAACCTTGTATATACATTACATTGTCGATTCAATCAAGCACTCGAGCCATGTATTTTCATTTGTTCATATCTTCGACAAACATGGAATATGGACCATTGAAAAACACTTTTGACAACTATATAAATCCAAGAACTTCTACATTTCTCACCAAATGCTGTACAATATTTTGTTTGATGTTGAAACACTATTCTATTCTTCAATACAGTATATTGTTGCTTCCAATAAACCTCTTACGTTTTTCACGTCGCTTCTCTTAACAACTGAACAGTTGATCGATGGCACATTTGGAGAAGTAAACCATATGCCAGAGAAAGTATTTTTCTCTACTTCTGCGGCAACTGTCGTTCAACAACCACACGTGCATGACCTTTTTGGATTCGGTCTTAACAGCTGTGTTTCCTCCAATCTTCGTTTCCATGGACAAAAAACATAAAAAAGGGGTGAGGGTCTATACACTAAACCCAGAACATAAAGGACCAAATAAGCCATGGTGAGATATAAACTCATGTACCGACAGATGATAATCGGTTCGTCAACAATGTGATATCAAAAAACTTCAAAACATTATGAGTATTGAGTTTAAAATCTGGATTACAGTGTCTTGATTGTGATTTCCTACTTGTCTAGTTTACATTGAAGGACTAAGACAGATTTGAACGTGAAATCTGAGCGAAATAGTTTAGTTACTTTCGCATTCGAAATCTAAGAAATTCCATAACATAAATACAATTCAACCAAATTCAAGATGACACAAAACAGGTAACGGAGATGCGATTATTACCTGTTCATACCAGCCCAGGATCACAGTACATTAATTTCTTCACCATGCATGCGAAATCCTGAAACACCCACATGAATATATTTTGTCACACGAAGAAAACAACTTAAACTAATAATTAATTGAAATTACCATGACATCATCATTCGCTCCTCAAGTCCGAGACTCAATCTTCAACCCACAGTCAACTGACTCCAAACACCAAATACTTAACGGTGTCCATTTCTCGAGCCTTGAAAAATCTTATCCCTTCGTATTTTCTTCAACAACTTCTTATCCCTAATGGCATCATATAAAATCTCATATGCATGATAAGTTATATGAGACTTCTTCAACAAGTCCTCTACAACTATCTTAGGCGCCGCGATTTCCTTCTTATCAACTTCAAAAATAGTGTTCACAGCTTCCGGAACAATTCCCTGTCGCACCATAAGGTACACAATCTCAACCGCCTCACGAAGTCTATTTTTCACGCAGAGACAATTCAAAACTCGCCCGAACGTCGTTAAAGATAGAACCAATCCTTTATTAATGGCGTCGAGAAGAAATCGATACCCGTAATCGGTGTTTCCTGTCCTACAAAACCCATCTATCATGCAACGGTAAGTGTATTTATCTAGCGGACACCCATTTTCATTCATTTCTCGAAATAATTTTCCCGCCATTTCCATATTTAGCCTCTCGGAAAATGAATTTATCAGGATATTATATGTCGATAAAGTAGGTGGAAAACTATATTGCTTTTCCATCTTTCGGAACAACCCATAGGCTTCATCTGTACTCCCGTTTTCACAAAACCCTCTTATCAACGTGCCGAAAGTCACTATATCTGGACTCATCCCGGTTTTTCGCATCTCATCAAGAAACTCCAAAGCTCTTTCCAGTTTCCGACCTTTGCAAAAGCTCTCTATGAGTATATTATACGTGATCACGTTTGGGATACATCCTTTTTCCTTCATTGCTTTGAAAGTCTCAAACACATCATCGGCAGTCGAAGTCTTGCAGAGCCCGTCCAATACTGTGTTATACGTTATAATATCCGGAGTCACACAATGGTCCCACATGGCATCCACTATTTCAAGAGCCTCACCCATCTTCAGTTTCTTGCAATATCCATCGATCAAAGTATTAAACGTGAATATATCGGGAAGAAACCCTTTCTCCATAGCATCATTTAATAAGATACTCGCGTCATTTAAACAACCCAGTTTACAAAACCCGTTTATTATCAGATTATAGGTCCAAATATTGGGAAGGCACCCATTTTGACCCATCTCGTTCATCAATTGCAAGGCTTCCAGAATGAGGCCTTGCCGACAAAACCCTTTAATCAAACCATTGTACAAAACAACACTCGGCTTCACACCTTTCCCATTAGCTTCATTAAATACGCTAATAGCTCTGTCTACATCACCACTCTCACACAACCCGTACAACAAGGAACTATACGTGAACTCGTTCGGCACAAACCCTCTATGCACCCCATCAACAAGAATCTCTTCTGCCTTTTGAACCATATTAAGCTTACAGTACCCGTCGATAATCGTGTTGTAAGTGAACGCATCCGGCTCGAAACCTCCGTTAACCATCTTATTCACGTATTTCTCAGCTTCCACCACTCTCGAGTTCTTACACAAACCGTGTATAAGCGTATTATACGTCACTACATCAGGAGAGAGACCGTCTCTCGCAACACTTTCCAACATCTTAACGGCATGGTCAAGTAGGCCTTTCTTGCAAAGCCCCTGAATGAAAATATTAAACGTGAACAAATTTGGCCACACGCCACGTTTAAGAATCTTGTCCAACAGTATCTCACTCTCTCTGACATCTCCCTTCTTACAAAGGGTGTGCATTACCTTATTAAAAGTGGCGACATCAGGGACAATGCTGAGACTAAGCATCCGGCTGAACAATTCATAACCCTCGATTTTATAATCCCCTTCGTAAAACCCACCGATCACTGTACAGTACGCCACGGGGTTCAACTCGCAACCCTGAATCGGCATGTTGTTCAGAAGCCTCAGAGCTACATGAGGCCGATTTGTTCTGCAAAAGGATTTTATCCTGATCGTGTATGTGTACACGTCGGGCTCGATTCCTTTGTCTTTCAGCCTCATGTAAACTTTGTGGGCCTGGTTGAAATACCCGTTTTCGATCAAGATGTTCATGATGGCATTGTAAGAGTAAATCGTCGGCTCGCAATTGTAGAAATCCATCCTCTCGAATACGTTGACCGCATCTTGGACTCTTCTTCTCTTGCCGTAGTTTCTCATGACTCCGACGTAGACCCCTTCGACCGAGGAGTTGTCGAGATGCTCCCTCATCTCCACCATGATGTTTTCCATGGCCTCAAATTCGCCGCAGGCCCCGAGCTTTTCGACCATGGATTTGTACGTTTGCAGGGTGTGTTTGAAGCCGTCTTCCCTCTTCACGGTATTGAACATCTCGAGAGCCCTGATCGGGTCTTTCTGGTACCTTATGACGGCGGTCACGTGTTTAGGCAGAACAGCGGAACTCATTCCACTGTGTTTTTTTTATACCGGAATCAGTGTTTCGAGCAAAAACCCGTTTGAATGCCGAGCTTAAAGTTGCAGAATTTCATGGCTGAGCCTGGAATGAATTATCATCGATTGGAAATCATGGAGCAACATTCATATTATTACGAGATACAAAAGGTGGAAAAAATCGAGGTTTACCTTGTTGCTGGATTTGTGCTTTTCCGCTCGCAGGAGGAACCCTAATTCTAACAATTGGGGAAATAATTTTAGGGCTTTGAATCAAGGAATTGGGCGAATGTGGAGATTATGGACCCGTGTCCACTGAAGTAAGAAATGGGTTCGGTTACAAAGGCCGATCTAATCGAACCTCTAAACTGGTCCCGGTCCACGGACCATATTCGGGGGTTCGTATAATTAACAATATTAATTCAAATTACGATAAAAAAATAAAAAATTATACTCCGTACATAAATAATACATACTGTATTTTGTTCACATAATCATGATCTTGAATTTTATTTTCATTAATTTATTGATTCTATTTTCATTAATTTATAGATTTATTTGTGATTCTGGATTCCAATATCCGTAAATTGTAAATTATAATTACCGCAGTAAAATATGTGGAAATCTATTTCACTGGTCTAGATTAAGTAAAATAAATAATACTACAGTTGACTAAACTATCTTCAAAGAATTGTACTCAAATTATTATTAGAGAAATCTAAAAATTAAATGTAATTATAGGTTTTTATATGAAAAAAAGATAATACTGTACCACTAAATTGTGATTTCTGTTTGACCCTTAAATATTATTTCAACGATTTATATATATCGTAGAGAGAGGTTTATTCATATCTAAACCTTGCCGAGCAACAGCTGCGGGGTTTATCTAGGGTTTAAGCAAAGGCTCCAAAAGCTATAGAAATCCCCAAATTTTGGTCTGAAATTCAAAAGGTTTGAAGAGAAATGGGGGCCGAGTCGGCCGACACAGGAAAGAAGCAGAAAACAGAAGTGGGAGAAGAAAACAACGGAGCAATAACTGACGGGGAGCTCCTTCTTTCCATTGAAAAGCTTCAGGAGATTCAAGATGATCTTGAAAAAGTAAAGTCTGCTTTTTTTAGTATTTTATTTTTCTTGAATTTCGCATTCCATTTTTTCTTGAAAGATGAAACGAAAAACTTATCTTTTTTCGTTTATATGTGTTCCATTTCCAACTGAGTGAAGGGATTTTCACTTGATGCACCTCAAACGAGGTGCATTATTTTTTTATGTTTTGTTTTTCTTATGTGAATTATCTGTATCTTATTTGCATGTTTTCAGTTTCTAGTTTTTTTTGTTAAGATGGTT
Source organism: Euphrasia confusa (assembly GCA_954870475.1). Lineage (NCBI taxonomy): Eukaryota > Viridiplantae > Streptophyta > Magnoliopsida > Lamiales > Orobanchaceae > Euphrasia > Euphrasia confusa. The sequence continues at coordinate 40,055,505 of OX940956.1, read as the reverse complement.
TATTATTTGTTGTGTAGAGCAGACATACCTTCTATATCTATAGGCATTAGTAGCTAAAGTAATTATTGGACAGGTTTCAACAATTAGTCAAGCTAGTTCATCTTCTCGTATTAGAAGATCCCGAGATAGTTTTTTTTTTCTTTTTTCAAACAGTGTTTTTGAAAATCAAGGTATGTCCAGCTGTGAATTTGGCGAACATATATTAGCAAAATTGAGCAACAGTAACTTGAAAAATGTTTCCAATTGTTATACACTTTCAATCATAACAGAATAGTTTCTGCCAAAGTGTTAAGAAAACAGAGGAACAAAGATAAAAAAAAGTGAATAAAAAGGGCTGGAAAATACTGGAACATGAGATGTTCTATAAATCCTAACCTAAACCCCCCTTTTAGAAGTGCTCATTGGGTTTCCCCAACTCTTTGAGAAAAGGTGTTGTGGGACATGTCAAACCCATAAGAAATTCAAGAATGTCATGTGCTTTGTGTCTCAAGGTACAAGGGTCCCACCAAAATTGATGCTTGTGGACTAGAGTGTTAACTGCCATCTGAAATGAATCTACCTACTTTTGGTTTCTTCTAGCTTCCATTGCATCATTTGTTTTATAAAGCGATGGTTCGACAACATAGTTTCTGCGGGGAGGACAATTTATTTAATTAAATAGTTTTTGTAAATGTTATTGTTTGTCACAGATTGGTAATATGTACCAACTGCATAACATGCTCACTGCCCACATGGAACTGGTTTCTCGACAAGAAAATGCATTGGTTAATGTTTCTGCCTTAGGAAATCATACGTTTTACGAAGCTTTTGTGGAAAATTTTAGTTTTACTCCATACAGTAGTTATCAGGTTGATGTGAAATGATTAAACAATTTCATTTATTAATCATGCTTTCTGTACACATTAGCATAATTTATTAAAAACCGCCTCTCTTGAATTTAGTAGCATAGTATCTTCTGTAAAAGTCAAATCTTTCTGCATTTGTGCACGCCGTGAAGGACAAATAAAAGTGGTGTGATTCAATGCTTCTTTTCTTTTACGTAGAATAATCCACCTGTTATTGATAATTTCCTTAATGGTATTTGGTTAATCTTTGTTTTTCTTAAATTGCGAAATGTGATGTGTGACTATGTGTGTCCTTACTTGGATGTTATTCTGTTGTTCATGTAAATAGTCAAAACTACAGTTGACTTTAGTGCAACAAGATATTTATGTTCCCTTTGTGCTGTTTAGATCAACGAAGAAGCAAATGAAAAAGTATTGGAAATTGAACGGAAGTACAATGAGATACGTAAGCCTGCTTATGATAAGAGAAATGAAATCATCAAATCCATTCCCGATTTTTGGTTGACTGCGGTTAGTGAATATGGAAAACTGGTTCTCTGAAGAGAACTCGTATTGATACTTATAAAAATCTCATCCCCTCAGTATTCACATTCACACACTCTCTCTCTTACAGTTTATAAGTCATCCCGCACTCGCAAATCTTTTAACTGAAGAAGACTACAAGGTTTTTGTTTCTACCTTCTTTTCTCTGAAACATGTACTCCAGTCTATGAGATCCATCGAAGCATTAGTTATTATGTAATTAAAATATTTGTTATGTTCTTACTTTAACATAATTCCATTTGTGTGCGTTAGATTTTCAAGTTTCTTAATAATCTTGAAGTAGAAGATTCCAAAGATGTGAAATCTGGTTATTCCATCACATTTGTAAGTCTTTCTCCTTTTCTTCCCACATTTAGAGGATCTTAATATAGTGTGAGATTTTTGAAATTATCGAGATATTCACTTTTGTTTTCCGTTCAGAAATTCAACCATAATCCATTCTTTGAAGATAGTCATCTCTCAAAGGCCTTCACTTTTCTCGAGGAGGGAAATGGAATTACCAAAATCACTGCTACATCAATAAAGTGGAAAGAAGGCATGGTGAGTTTTTTTTCGAATGTGGGTTGGTTTGACGTATGTTAACTTTCCGTATACATTTTTTCATATTCTTTGTGCATGTCTGGATTTTTAAGGGCATTCCTAATGGAGTTGTTGAAGATAAGAAAGGCAAAAAACGATCCCATGCTGAGGAAAGGTCGCATCTCCCTCTCCCTTTCCCTCTTATCCACACAGAGGGCACATGTCTGCCTGTGTGCTTTTTTCTATTTGCGTTTACGGGGAGTGAAAAAAATCGAACATATGATAACAAATTCCTTTTCTTAAAGCAGAACTCATTTGAAAACTTTTTAATAGAATTGTATAGAAATCCTTTCTCTGAATCAATCAAATGATTATTTCTGCATAGTATTTTACTACACACAGACCCATTAATATTTGGGTTGTTCAAAATGTAAAATTATATTGAAATTTTAGTTTTGTTTTATTTTTCGGTTGATGAAATTTGATTCCAGAATAAGGGGATTACTATTTTTGCTAGATAGCAAAAAAATATGCTAGTCAGCTCCAAATATTTTAGAAGACATGATCGATGTTATTTCAATAATGATCTGCTTATATTACTTTGTTTTTATGTATTTTTTTCCGGCATTGATTTCTTACTTTTGTTCTTTAAATTGCAGCTTCTTTACATGGTTTAGTGACTCCGAGCATGAAGGAGATATTTTTGAGACTTATGATGATGTATGTTCTTCCTCAAGCAGAAGTTTTTTAAGTCGATTCTTTTCTACGAAACTAACGCATTTTGAACTCTGATTCTGTAATAGGTTGCTGAAATCATCAAGGAGGATCTCTGGCCTAATCCTCTCTCGTACTTTAACAATGTACAAGTCACTCATTGCCCGATTTTTCTTTTGTCTTGTTTTCTGCGTAGTAATGAACTTTGACTTCACATACGTACGTTGCATGAATTTCTTGTTGTAGGATCCTAGTGATGAAGATGAGCTTGAAATGGAAGATGAAGATGAGGTAATAAATATTAAAAACTGTCACATGTATTATTATTGATTTGCTTTTATTTTTTATGAAATAATAAAATAGTGAAGAGAGTCATAACTAGTTAATTAGCTCTTCATAATATAACTAATTACGTTAGGAATTTAATCCTTGATGTGTATTGCAATTCTCTAAACGCCCGGCACACAAGCTTCCAGACATCTTTTATTATGAATAATATATAATAGCAAGAAACCACCTATAAGGTTTACTGTATTTCCAAGAAAATCTAACTTCTAAAAATTACAAAAAACACCCTTCAGTTGATGCTGCATACATGTTGCCCTGACCGTTAGTTGAGGATGAAAATGTCACATTGAAATTTGGGGTTACTTACTTGCAATAATTAGAAAATTTTCGGGTTTCATTGTGAAGGCGCCAATTTCCATAATGTATAAATGCAGGGAGCAAAATGTATTTGGTAATACCTCTGGGGTAGTTTTTGTAATTATCCAAATATTACACATTTGTCTGTAAATAATGTCCATGTTTATGATGCCTTTCTTTTTCTGCAGGAAAACGTCGGTGATGGGTCTGAAAATGACGATGATGATGATGAAGAAAAAGATTAAGATAGTTTAAGATTAAAATATGGATTTTCACTGCATTATCAAAGTTTTTGATAGTAGCAGCAAGATATATAGTTTATGTATGGGTCTCTTACTAGCACACACATTTTCAGACTCCTAAAGCCCCTGTACTTAATTTTTCCTTTCATGTGGTTGCTGACGTGGCATGATGCAGCCATATGAGTGGTGATATTCAATAGTTTCTTGATTATTGCAATGTACTCCCTCCGTCTCACTTTAATAGTAGTACTTTACAATTTTACATTAATTCATGTTAAGTAGTATTATATACTCCCTTCGTCCCACCTTATATTTTAACGTGCGATAAAAAAAATTGTTTCAAGAAAGTTTACTAACTTTTTTTTATAAGGTGGAGAGATGAGAAACTTTAACTCACCTGATTATTGATCTTTCGTTCAAGTTAAATGTCAATCGAGAGATGTGTTCGAGTAGCAGCAATCACCTTTGAGAGAAAGTTTAACTAATCTCAACAAACTTTAAAATATTTCAATGAAAAACTTGTCTCGATGATTGAAGTTGAGTCGTCAAAATTGCTCTGTTATCTAACTCGGTTTAAATGTTAAGTTATATGGAGTAGTATATGAATATGATTATATAAGAAACAAAAGAAATAGTTGTAGAAAACAAAGCACGTAGTGTGTGAGCTGTCATATTCATGGATAAAGGAAGAGAGCTATTGGTCTCAAAAGAAGCAGTAATGCCAACAGGCCCATAATGGGCCAGCACATGGCAACATCTATTTGGTTATTTGGGCCCGAAACTTATTCCTTTGTTACTTCTTGTTGCATAACTTGGGAACACTAATTTAGCTCACAATTCACATTACACAATCAAATCATTTAGTATTTTTCAATAATCACTAATCATATATCATAATTAGATTCTTGATTTGTTTTTTATGATTAAAAAATTATCAAATTCCAATATCATTTATTTTATTATCTTAACATTCAGTATCCTAATATCATCGTCGTCGTTTAATTTTTATTTTATTTTCTGACTTTGATTGAGATAGTAGTAATTAACCATTTTTTTACTATGTTGACATGTGATTCAAATATAAAGAAATAATATTCAAATAAAATTGTACTTCATTCATTCAGAAATAACAAACTTACTTCTTTTGTAATTTACAATAAATATTTGTTTCTTATTATGAACATATATATTTCAAAATAAAAATAAATTAAAAATAATTATTAACTGTTATTACAAGAATAGTGGAGCCCAAATTAAGTTTGATATAAATTCTGTATTGATTTTATTTTTATGATTATGTTTATAAATTTGAAGTCCACTCAATTGTATTTGACCTGGGGTTGGGTCCCACCTATCGACACCATTGTCTTTATGAAATAAAAGCATCTCACGTGGACTCTGAAACAAAGACTCTGTCCAACCACAATAAAAGGAAACAATATTTGCAAGAAATCATCCTCCTATAAATTCCATTACCACTCCTCCTCACCCAAATTAATTATTTAATTAATAAATTTAAAAAAAAAATCATAAAATTTCATTTATTCACTCATTCCTCACTTTTTTGGTGCATTTCAGTAAAGTTTTTTTTCTTCTTTTTTTATGGAATGGACATTTATATATATAATTGGAGACACCAACAAAAGCAAATCACTTTCAGCTTTTTACATTTGCGAAAAAAAATCAAAGGGTTGTACTTGATGAATACATTCATTTATCAGTCTTTATCCTATGTTCCAAAGTATGTATGTCATCTACTGTTTGAAATCATGATATGGAATTGAGGAATCTTACCTTACTCTCTTCATCACTTCCCTTCGCAATCAATGTCGTAGTAGTTGTTGTCGTTCCTCTACAATTTTAACTATACGAATAATTAAGTAAAAATTTACGTAACAATTTACATAACGAGCACAAAAATGTATAGATTCAGAGTTATTTGATCGCTTCACTCGTTGATGCATATGTCATGATGATTATATGATAAGATGTTTATTTCTCCTTCTATCTCATAAAACTTTTTCAGTTTTCTTGTAATTTATTGATTGATAAACAAACAATCGTGGGAGTGAATTTGTATGAAATAATGATTTTGAAATAAAGAAAGAGGTTAAAATTACGTCTGTCTCCTCTTGTCATTCTATGCTCCATTATTGAAGGAGATAAAAACATGAAGTGTGAATGGAATTACAGTCTTAGAGAGCACCATTTCAAAAGAGACAAAGTGAAAAAAATAAAAGGAGGGATACATAGATCCTTATATATATGTGTGTGTCCATCTTCTATTTTATAGTAATATATCAATAAAAAACAAAAGATGCTTTTAATTTTTTTTTTTTAAATTTAATATATATATTTCTATGATCATAACAAAACATCACGTACAATTAGATAAGAAATGGACAAGGAAAATAAATGAGTATATAATGTATAGACATCATGATTTGTTTTGTATGGATAGGCTCCATTAATTTGTTATATACTATATATATAAATGATGTTTTAATTCTTAATGTATATAACAAATTAATTAAATACTATTGTGCTACATTGTTTTTAAGTTCTAGCTATAACATAAATTAAAACTTAGATACTACACATTGACATGAGAAAGAAAGTAAAAAGTAGGAGTATTGTTTTTTTTTTTTTTCTATCTTTCACATTCTTTCACATTTGTGTAGGAAAACACATCATAACTTTCTCTTCTTTCATATCATGAGTTAATCAATTACATATATTTGAATACTACAATCTATCAATATTAAAAAACATTATAGTTGTATATATATATAGTGTACAATACATATTATACTATACAATAATGATTAATTGTACATGTAAATAAATACACATGAAAAGAAAGCAAAATGAGAGAGCTAGTATTGTGGGGTTTAATTTGATTTGATTTCACACACTTGATTCTTCATATATCTCTCTCAATCATGGAAGGAGGCGACGACGACGATCATCTCCACCACCACCACCACTACCACCACCGCCACCACCACTTCCCTTTCCAACTCCTCGAACGAAAAGATCAAGAATCCGTCGTCGCCGACGAATCCGCCGCATGCTCCACGAGCTCCGCCTACCCAACCCTAGCCATATCTCCAATATCCACCACCACAACCGCCGCCGCCGGCGGCGGCGGCGGAGAGCCCTCGAAGAAGCCCCGGCCTCCGACGAAAGACCGGCACACGAAGGTGGAGGGGCGAGGTCGGCGAATCCGCATGCCGGCCCTGTGTGCGGCTAGGGTTTTCCAGCTGACCCGCGAGCTCGGCCACAAGTCCGACGGAGAAACCATCGAGTGGCTCCTCCAGCAGGCGGAGCCCTCCGTCATCGCCGCCACCGGCACCGGCACAATTCCGGCGAACTTCACCTCCCTCAACCTCTCCCTCCGCAGGTCCGGCTCCACCATGTCCGTGCCCTCGCACCTCAGATCCGCCTTCCTCGGCGGCCCCAGCTTCCATCGGCGCGGCCTGTACTCCGCCGGGTTCGGGCCGCCGGAGATGGTTCCGAATATTCCGGCGAAGCAGGAAATGCGCGACGCGGCGGCGGCGGAGCAGGAGTTTCAGGCGCACCACCAGATTGGGAGCTACCTGGTGCAGACGAACGCCGGCGCTATGCCGGCGAGCCACGCTTCGATTCCGGCGAACTTCTGGATGGTGGCGAATTCGAACAGCAATCATCAGGTCGTGTCCGGCGGCGGAGATCCGGTGTGGGCGTTGCCGTCTGTGAACATCGTGAACGGCGGCGGCGGTGGTGTGCCGTTCATGAACTTTCAAACCCCTATGGCGCTGTTGCCAGGTCAGCAGCAACTGGGTGGGGGTGGGTTGGGAGAAGGGCAGTTTGGGGTTTTCGCAGGGTTTAACCCTTACCGGACAGGTGGCGGTGGGGTTTCCGAATCCCCGGCCGGTGCTGGAGATGATGAACGGCGTCACGACGAATCAAGCTAGCCACGATCTTGAATATTCAACGATCAATATTACAATATATATTGGATTTTGAATTGTTTGATTAATATTGGAATTTCAAACACATAATAATAGTAAGGTAACGTTTGATTATTCTCTGTTCTATGTTTTATGTTTCACTATTTTGCTTGTTTTTTTTTTCTACGTTTCCTTGATCATCGACGATATGGAATTTGCAACATATATATTGTTTGTTTCAACTATCGTTTTCGAATCTGTGAAAAAAATTGTGATTTGTCGACTGTTATAGATAATCTGAAGAATTGAATTTCGATTACCACCCATAAAAAAGTCTCATATATCATCTCATGCTAGCTACATGAGTTTCGATTGTGAATTGAATTTTCAGACAGTATTTGATCGGGTGCAGATTGATAATTAAAATACAAAAGAAAAGTGTCTATAAGTCTGGAACAACGAAGGAAGTACGTACTATATATACATGTTCTTTATTAGTTGATTCATTAGTGATCAAAACGATGAAAACTTACATAATATATATGAGTTTGAATTAAAATGAAGTGGACTTAGGGTCGTATTCGTACGTGTATATGCATGATTGGATACATGATAGGTAGACGATGGAGATGGAGCTTGACATTACACAAAACATATATAATCGGATCGGATCGATCGATCTCTCGTGTAGCAATAAATATATAGTTGCTCATGTGATCGACTTTTGTGTGTAATTGTTAAGGTGGGACACCACCTGCGGTACTATATATTTTGGCCATTTATGTAAATATCAAACAGTGCGTGTGTGTGCATCACACACTATGAGCAGCAGCAGCAGGAGCATACAAATTAAAACTTGCTTTTACAATAAAACCAGAAATATTATTATTATTATTATTATTATTATTATTATTATTATTATTAATTAATAATTGGATATGGGCCGTGGATACTAGTTAAGATACGTGGTGACCCATACCCTTACCATTTGTATATTGCTGGCGCCATGGACAACGGTTTGGGCTCCTACCATATGGCCCACATAATAATCAATCTGCTTTGCATGAGTTTTGTAGGCCCATCGCTTAATGGGCCTACGGAATGACTTGCTTTCTTTCATTGGAAATATATATAGGGTAGAATATTTGTAAGTTACTCCAATGAAATTATGGAAGTAGATGAAATGAGATGATTATATTTATTGGATTTTCGTTAATCTAGGTCTTTGATTGATTCAACGTGTACACACTGCATGAATCATTGAGGTCAACAATATTAGAAAATTCATCGGTCAAGGTCAACAATTTATAGTTAAAAAATCAGCGTCCGAGCACAAGAAGGGAACATTTGAGGAGAAGCATAGAGAGACCAAAGACGGTGTACAGTACAACATTATACAGTGACAGCGGTGTGCCAAATAGGACGATCTACAAAAAAAAAAAGCGCAAAAGCCAAGACGTGATTCGTCTTCTCCGATGAATCAATCAACGGATGAAGATCTGAATCTATCTCGACAAATTTCAAATGTAATTACTTTTTGACATCAAAGGAAGCTGATCTATATGAAGTAAAGTATAATTGTCCTCTACTGATCTATTAATTTGGAACTTGTGAAGTTGTGATGACGAAAAAAGAGTACTCCGTATATAATTGTCCTCTGATTTAGTTAATAACTAGTAATACTTGCCCGCGCATCTATTGCCCGCGCAGATGCGCGGGATATATAAATTCTAAAAAAAAAAATATAAAATCATTTACATAACAATCTCAATTAATTATTTATTAAGATTTTTAGATTGAATTCAGAAATCGTGGTAAAATAGTTAAAATTATAATATAAGAATTTTTATTATTTGTGTGATCGATATATAAATTCTAAGAAAAAAAAAATATAATATAACAATCTTAATTAATTATTTATTAAGATTTTTTAGATTGAATTCATAAATCGTGGTTATATGGTTAAGATTATAATATAAGAATTTTTATTATTTGTGTGATCGATATATAAATTTTAAGAAAAAAAATATAACATCATTTGTATAACAATCTTAATTAATTATTTATTTAGACTTTTTAGATTGAATTTATAAATCGTGGTTATATGGTTAAGATTATAATATAAGAATTTTTATTATTTGTGTGATTGATATTTTGTAACATTATTATTACCACTGGATATATACTACGAGTACTTCTATTCCAAGACAATGGTCACAATTCCTTCACAAATAAAAAAAAAGTGTGACTATAAAAATGAGAGAGAGGTAGTAATTTTTTTATTACTTATTAAAGACTATTAAAGACATGTTCTTTAAGACTCAAAATTGTCAATAAGCTGGACTTAATGCGTTTGGAATAAAAAGAATTAAACTGAACTCAAATAAACTTAATAAATTTAAACTAACAAAACAGAAACTAATTTTAATATAAATTAATTTTAAAATATTAAAATGATAATAAGAAAAATAATAAAATAATACAAAATTAAAAATTAAATGAATAAACTGAACTTAATGGATCTGAAGTAAATTGAGAATAAGTCCAAAATAACTTTACTTGAGTGCAGATCAATTAAGAACATGTAAATTGAACTGAAATAAGAATAACTCTAAAAGAACCGGTACTAAGTTAATTTTCGTTCATCTACATTAAGTTCAGTTCTATTTAATTTTTTTTTTATTTATTATTATTATTATTATTTAAATATTTTAAAATTAAATTAAATTAGATTGAACTTAATTTTATTTCATTTCGATTCAATTTAGTTCAGTTTGATTCAATTCAATTCAGTTTATTAAAAACCTATTAATTTCAGATCATATCATTTCGGTTCAGACCTATGAAGTTTAGTTCACTTCAGTTGAGATCTATTAAATTCAGTTTGATTAATCTTTTGAATCATATAACCTGTTTAAATTATGAATTGTGAATAGTTGAATAGTTAATCATTCATCTTTTGAATCATATAACTTGTGTAAATTATGAATGGTGAATATAGTTGAATAGTTTAAAAAATAAATTGTTAAATAATAATTTTGTTTATATTTTATTTAAATTCTAAATTTAGAAGTTTATTTACTATTCCAAAAAAAATTGATAAATAATAATTTTTTTTTGTGTTTGTAACTATATTTAATTCTTAATGAAAATACGTTCTAAATATATAATTTTTTTATAATTAAAGACATGTTATTTAAGAATCAAAATGGCTGAAATGAAATAAATTGACCTTAATGTGTCTGAAATAAAGCGAATTGTAAATTAGTCTAAAAGAACATGTTCTAAATCATTATCAACCTGCTTTTTTGGACTGAATTTGGCTGAAGTGAATTAAACTAAACTGAAATGAACTTAATAAATCTGAACTAACTAAACTAAAATTAACTTTAATATAATATAATTTTAAAATATTAAAATGATAATAAGAAAAATAATGAAATAAAAAAATCAAAAATTAAATGAATAAACTGAATTTAACGGATCATAAATCTGAACTGAAATGAATTTAATAAATCTGAACTAACTAAACTAAAATTAAGTTTAATATAATATAATTTTAAAATATTAAAATGATAATAAGAAAAAGAATGAAATAAAATTAAACAATTTCAAACTAAAATTGAATTTGTAAAATAAAAAGCAATTAATTAGATTATAAAAAAAATAAGAATAATGCGTGCCTTGGAAAAAAAATTAAACAATTTCAAACTAAAATTGAATTTGTAAAATAAAAAGCAATTAATTAGATTATAAACAAAAAATAAGAATAATGCGTAGTACAGTATAAAAAAAAATAAGTATATGAAAATAATTGTTATGAAAATAATTGGTATAAGAAAGTCCACGTAATATTTTATAGAAATATAATTAATTAAATATTTATTTATAGAATAGATAAAATTTATATTATTATAATTTCCATAAAATTTATATTATTATAATTTTCATAACATATATATAAATATTATAATTTAACATATTTATTATATTCATTATCATTATTTGTATTTAATTTGAAAATTACCATAGCAATACGTATTTATTATAATCATTATCATTATTCGTATTTAATTTGAAATTTACAATAATAATACGTATATAATATGAAAATAAAAATACCCATAGATAATTAAGAATCCCTAAATTATGGGGCAATATATAATTTGATTCAAAATTTAGATGTCACATTTATGAAAATTTTGAGATTTGAAGGATAATTAAGGAAGATAAAGTTATGGAAAATCAAAATTAGTTGACTATATTGTGTGTAAAAAGCTTTATACTACAATATTTGGGTTAATAAAGATATATTTGACTAAATTATAAAGTTCTTATCAAATAACATTATTACCATTTACAAAAATAAATGTAAATTAGCGTAGCTAATTTATATGTAACGAATATATATTAAGTAAAATTTGAATTTATATATTAAATAGATAAGTGAAATTTAAAACATAAATTTATATTAAGTAAATTTTATTTTTTTATTTTAGTTTATGATGGATCTGGAGAAATTAAGTTAGTGCTAAAAAATATTGTATTTGTACTGTAAGTGAGAAAATAAATGATACCATTTTTTTAACTTATTATTTATATATTATTAATTTATAACCGATTAATTAATTAAAAGTAAAAATAATTGTAATAAAATGTAATAAGTCATATTTTTTTATAATATTATTATTATTGATAATATGATTATTGATATTATTATATAAGTATGATTAGAAAAATAAATAAATAAAAGACTTATTATTAATCAAATGAGATAAATAAATTTTTATCTTGTAATTTAATGTATACTATATTTAAAAATAAAATGAACTACAAATTGAAATCATAAAGGCCTTTTGAAAAAAAAATATTAAACAATTTCAAACTTAAATTGAATTTGTAAAATAAAAAAATTAATTAGATTATAAAAAATGAATAAAAATAATAATAAAATTAAATAAGTTATAATTAGCTACAAATATTAAAATAAAAAATATAAATAAATAACCATATCATTTACCTATTAAGATAAAAATATGATATTTTTTTAAACAATGAATATGTAAACAAATTTGTGATTTAAATTATAATAAAATGACATAATTATAATATAAAAATAAAATTAAAAATTATAATAAGAATTAGAAATTTAAAAAAAAAATATGACACTAATTAGAAAATAAATATAAAAACAATATAATTACCTTTGAATCTGCAAAGAATAATAGAAATCAATAAAAAATATTAGAACAAATATATAACTTACAAAAATACAAACAATAGATGATTATTTAATAAAAGATGAAACAAAATATTTAAATACAATCAATAAATTAATGTTTACCATGTGTCCTAAAAAAAATAGCACATTAAGAATAATTATTCATTATTATAAAATAAAATTAATAGAAAAACGCAATGAAAATACTTTACTGCAAAAAATTAAAACAATAATTATTATATAATAAAATATACAATAAGAAAAATACAATAAAAATACTTACCGTGTTGACAATTCCTACAAAAAAATATATAGAATATAGTAAACATACTAAATGAAAAAAAATGCAATAAATAAAAGTAAGAAAATTACTTACATAGATTTCCTACTTCCTACAAAAAAATATTGTGAGAATCATTAGTAAATCATTAGTGAATATATTAATATTTATACAATAATATGTAAAAAAAAAAACTAAAATGAGATAAATGAAAAGTGAGAGGTAAAGAATGAGTGAAAAAGAAAACCAATTTATAGCATTAGATTTAAATTAGAATATATTAATTATTGTTATTATTATTTAAAAGGAAAAGAATATTTATGGAAAAATTATAATGACAATATTAATGAAAGATTTGAATATGAGGAGAGAAGTTGTCATAATTAAGTTTTTTAAGTAGGTATAAACATTATTTATATAGTGAAACAATAAATATTGATTTATTTCCAAAAAAAGATATTTTTATTTAAAATAATAGTAATATGGAATATGAATAAAAAATATGCTCTTATATAAATATTATATATGCATAAAATTGAAATAGAAATAATAAAGAGTGCATAAAATATTACATTAAGATTCTTAAAATAAATTAATTGAATTAATATTAAGAAATTACTTATTATTTTATAATATTAGTCGTAAAAAAATCAATTATTAATTTACCGTTATATTAATATTTGCTAATTAATTTTGTAGAGATTATAGGAATTGATTAATTTTCTATATTGTTATTTTAATATATATGGTGAGAGATGTAATAGAATAGATGAATTAAGTAAGAAATCAATTAGATAAATTATTAATTGAGAAAATTAAGGAATTGACTGTAAATTGATTAGTATTTATGGAAATTGAAAAATATAATGAATATGAAATTATTATGTAATTAATTGAATTAAAATCCACATCATAATAAATAATAAAGCCACATAAGAATTATAAAGCCACGTAAGAATGTCTTGGTTAATCAAAACATTGTTTGTGCCACGTAGTGTGAAATGCTATTTTTTGTAGTGTAATTTTTTGTGTTCACACTGGACACTGGATCAGCAAAGTCTGGATTTATATATTAAATAGATTAAATATCTTACATTAATATTAATTGTAATTGATTGATTTTTACCCGGTCAATAAGAAAGTCAATATTTAATAGATTTTTACATTAATATTAATTGTGAATGAATAAATTTAAAAAATGGATTATTTAAAATATTTTTTCTATCATCTATCAATATTATAATAATTAAAAATATATAATTTTAATTTTTATAAATTTTGAAACACGAAAATAAGGTGAAATTAAGATTTTTTTATTTAATAAGAAATTTTATTATATGCAATATACTCTACTATTTATTTATAATTTTTAATTGGGATTAATGAAAATATTAACCATATTTATACTTACTTATCATATATGGATTGGAAGAAGATGGTAAGAGAATGAATAAAAGTAATTAATTATAGACGAATTCTGGAAAGATAAAATTTATTATTATGAAATTTTAAATTATTTTTTAATTAAAATTGGTTTTTAAAATCCACGTAGTGTGAACATGCTCATTTTTTCTTGCAATCCTATTGGTACACAAGAAAGCCTGGATTTATATATCGATAGATTGTGAATGAATAAATTTAAAAAATGGATTATTTAAAATATTTTTTCTATCATCTATCAATATTATAATAATTAAAAATATATAATTTTAATTTTTATAAATTTTGAAACACGAAAATAAGGTGAAATTACGATTTTTTTATTTAATAAGAAATTTTATTATATGCAATATACTCTACTATTTATTTATAATTTTTAATTGGGATTAATGAAAATATTAACCATATTTATACTTACTTATCATATATGGAATGCAAAGAAGAAGAAGATGGTAAGAGAATGAATAAAAGTAATTAATTATACACGAATTTTGGAAAGATGAAATTTATTATTATGAAATTTTAAATTATTTTTTAATTAAAATTGGTTTTTAAAATCACGTTATCATATATGGAATGCAAAGAAGAAGAAGATGGTAAAAGAATGAATAAAAGTAATTAATTATACACGAATTTTGGAAAGATGAAATTTATTATTATGAAATTTTAAATTATTTTTTAATTAAAATTGGTTTTTAAAATCCACGTAATGTGAACATGCTCATTTTTTCTTGCAATCCTATTGGTACACCTGGTTGAAGAAAGCCTGGATTTATATATTGATAGATAACGGCATAACGTTCATTAATTACTTATTTTCAATAAAGTAATATAATTAATAAAAATTAAACTATATATTAAAATATGAAATTAAGATTTTTTATTATAACATGACAATCCCTCATATTCAATATGTTATTATAATTTCCATAAACATATATTAATAAAATGATCCATTCTCCGTGTTTTACACTTCATTAACTGTTTTAAGAATCTAAAATTATTAAATTAATTAATATTTAAATAATTTTAATTAATGTTCAAACATTTTCGAAAAAATAAATATATTTTACATTGAAAACCAAAAGAATATATAATTACAAATAATTTTTAAAAATCAAAACGACATTTATCATGAATAAAAGAGAATATTATTTCGTAAAGGAAATAATTTTTATTTTTATTTTAAAATATAATTTTATTTTTATTTTATTCTCCTAATTTTAATGTTTAATTATAATTATTTTGATTTTAACTGATTTTTTTTTATTTTTTAATTAAAAAGTAAATAAATAATGTATTTTCAAAGTGTATACAATAAATTGACGCGAGACTATATTTTTTAATTTACATAAAAATAAAATACATAAGCTCAAAAATAAAATAAAATAAAATAAAATAAAAACAAATTGATATCCGCTTGAAAATAATTTCTGACTGAAGTCGGCAGAGGTATCAGGTATACACTTGTCCTTCTCATTCCTCTCCGATCTTTTTATTTATATATTTTCCCCTTTTATCTCTTTCCCCTGTAAAATCACACACACACATTACCCTACTCTACAAACTAACTTGATACTACTATATCTGACTGCACGCCATTGTTACTCGGTTCGAATCGGAGATGGGATCTGGAGCCGCTAGCTTCCTTAAAGTGCTCGCCAAGAATTTCGATATACTTGCTGGGTATTTCAAATCTCTATTTTCTCCGATTTATCTTTCATTTCAATGCTTAGGTTTTACTTTTTTTTTTTGTCGAGATATGTAAATTGATATTTCCGATTTCGCTGGATTAAGGCTGTAGATGTTGATGTATTTATCTCTTTTTTTTTCAGGCCCGTGGTTAGTCTGGTTTTTCCTCTGTAAGTGGGTTTTTGTTTTTTGTTTCTCTTAGTTTTTATTTGAATTGTTATGACTGTTTTATGCAACAAGGAGGGACTCCATTTTTTTCCCTTTTTTAAGAGCGAATGGTGATATGGGCTCTTGGGCAGATATGCATCTATTAGGGCAATCGAGACGAAGTCGCCTGTCGATGATCAGCAGTGGCTTACTTATTGGGTTCTTTACTCTATGATTACCCTCTTTGAGCTTACTTTTGCCAAGCTTATTGAATGGTAAGTTTTCATGGCTTAATACAATTCTCCTTTCGGGCATCACATGGCTTTTTATGTGTCGAGTAATTGTGTTTTTCTTGTATATAGTCTAGAACAAAAATCGGTCTTTTTTCCGATTGAAATGAATTCAATACAACTTTTGTTAGTGTGTAGTGAAAATTGACTTGCAAAACAAAATAAAATGGTATAGAATCGAATATAGCTATTTTTTGTGACTGGCATGAGAATTGTTCTTAGTTTTAATAAATACGGATTTAGTGACGAGTTTGTGGAATGTTTAAATAAGAATATTGATGTAATGTTATGATGTACCATAAGCTTCTAGATCAATTGGTACCGCTCACCATTATAATTTATTAGGGTGTTGATCTACGATTCTATCTATGGATGTTTGATTTGAATTTTATCCCCGTCCATCAAACCTCCCAACCTATTAGCAGTGTAATTTTATGATGCAACATGAGTGTATTTAAACCATCATAATGGAAACATAATTAAGAAAATCTTACACATTGTGTGAGAAATTTCAGAGGAAAATTTGTGCCAGAGGGATTGGTGATAAAAGATCTGTTTTTTTTTACATTGCGTTTCACAACCTTCACATTCCAAAAGCTCGGTGAATGAATTATTTGAACTATGTTTGGTAGAGTCATATATACTAGATTGCACAAAATAAAGCTATCATTTCCATGATATCTTAATGTTTTAGATGAGAAATACGTGCAAGATAAATTCATATAGTCCAACTTGACATTCCTTTATTACTTCTTACCTGAAATTTATTCGTTCTTCATCTGAATTTTTTTGTATGCTAGGTTACCTTTCTGGTCATACACAAAGCTAATATTCACCTGCTGGCTGGTCATACCGTACTTCAGTGGAGCTGCGTATGTATACGAGCACTACGTGAGGCCTTACTTGGTTACTCGGCAAAAAGTTAATATTTGGTACGTACCTAGGACAAAGGATGTCTTCAGCAAGCCCGATGACATTCTAACTGCAGCAGAAAAATATATTCAGGAAAATGGGTCTGAAGCCTTTGAGAAGATGATTAACAGCGTACGTGATTTTCTGAACTTATAATTTGAACATTTTTAGGGATAATAGTTACAAAGAGTGCTCTTGAAGACTGAGGTTTGATCTTATGACAAAAACACATCTGAGTTAAAATAGGGTTGAACATGGGTGGATTTGAAATGGTTAGTTCGGCAGCTGTTTTTTTTGTAATTTTGAAAGTTATTTATTTGTTTAAGAGCTTACTGATGTCTTAAACGTTTACCTTTCGATCAGTCTTAATTTTGTTTTCTATTTATTTCAGTCTAGAGAAACTACTTCTGCAACTACTACCAGGGCTAGCAATTATACTTTCTATAACGACCATAGCTATGAGGATGGCTACAGGTACTGATGGTGGCCTCGAGTTTTAACGCTTGTTGTAAAGAAGCTCCTGTAAGGCTGTAACTTGATGATTCTCCATGCTGTAATATATTTTCGACTCTGACCGTCTTATATGAGGAACTTGTGTTTTTAAATGCTAGTTTTTAAACTTGTGTTTCTTTTTGTGGGTGTTGTAAGTTGTTTGCTTCTTTTGAAAAGTAAACTTACTAGATCGAGGTTATTTTTTCTAGCACGCCCTCGTAAGCTTTGCAACGGAAACTACTACTTGATTCGTTTGATGATGAGTTATTGGATCTGAATTAACCTTTTGAGTACTCTTCACAGTTGGCATGTAAATTGTTTGAATGTAAATTTTATATTGGTTTACTAATATGAAATGTATACCAATTTGAACTTGAACTTGAACTTAATTGTTGCAGGAGTTCATAGTTTTAACTCCCAAGTTTCAAACCTTGAAAATGATTACAAATTTTATGACAAAAAAAAGAAAGATTAGTAATTGAATCAAAGAATTAAGCTTTACAAAAAAACATGAAAAACTTGAACTTAATTGTTGCAGGAGTTCATAGTTTTTTTAACTCCAAGTTTCCAGACCTTGAAAATGATTACAAATTTTATGACAAAAAAGAAAGATTAGTAATTGAATCAAACAATTAAGCTTTACAAAAAAAACATGACAAAATGAAACTGGGGGCATTCCGAGAATTGAACTCGGGACCTCTCGCACCCTAAGCGAGAATCATACCACTAGACCAAATGCCCAATTGTGAGAACCTATTCTCCCTTTATTTACATTTACTTTCACATTTTTCATTGTTGAGATATCCAAATTAATTGACACTCACACTCCAAAAAAATAAGATTACATATATATATTTAATTTTTTTTACTTTAAAATATAATTCTACTCTTATATTATCAAACTATTTTTTAAACTTATTCAGAATTACTTTAATTTTCAATTTAAAAATATATTTTAACCCAAATCTTTTTGTCAACTATTTAAAAAGTTATATTTTTCTTAATTTTCGTGTCTACAAAAGTGTTTGAATTAAATTTATATGATTAGAGTGAACGGAAACATAATTTCCTGAAAACTTCCCACATTTTATTTGTAAATTTCCAAACATTTCAGGGACATTGGTAGGACATAGTAAGCGTTTCACTGCTAAATAAATTTCACTTTGTAATTTTAAACTGAACAAGTTTCGCAAAGATCATTTCCTGTTCAATATCATGTCATTTCTCTCGATTCTCTTGTCGAGAAGAATTTCGTAGCTGGAAACATTGGGAGTACATAGTAAGCGTTTCACTGCTAAATGATTGTATCCACTGCTACGGTAAAAATTCCTTGCGTTATATAAGAAGAAACCATGAACGTTTAATGTAACAATTGCAACATGACTACAGGCTAACAACTCCTATAGTATAGTTTCACTCATAATCATCTGAAAACCCATTTTCTTCAACAAGGGCTGGTCGGGACACGATTTCTTGTGCTTCTGCAAGAGTCGACTCATTCTCATTCGTTGCATACAATATCTTCTTAATTCCCATACACATCTGCAATACATTTCAAGAAAATTAACGGTTTTTAATATATCTCAAGTCATTTTGTAGAGCATAAACACGTGCCTTGAAGGCAGGAATTCTTACCGGAAGTTTATCAAACTCAGGTGCCTGGGTAAGTATTTCTATGTCCCGCAGTTTGGCGAAGTAGAAATCCCTTTCCTTCTCCAATTGGTCAACAGAAAGCTTGAGCTCCGTAAGCTGGATATTCACGTCATATTGCAGTAAAGCTTAAAATGAACACCAAAGCCTATAAAACAACTCTTGAAGGATAATAAAGCAAAACACTATAATATTACCTCCTTGGTTAAAGCTTGAATTTCCATCGAAGACTCCGGCCCAGCAGCCACATCCACTCCAACCGATTTCACTTGCTTACCAGAAACCCTGTTATTACCCATTCCATTGCAGGAGCCAGAATTCATCGAGTTGTTCGTTTGCAATGACTTCAAGTTATTCTGAGGACCCTTCGAATTTCTTTCCTTTCCGCCCTTAGTTCTTCTCCCCACGGGATTGTAATTCCTGTTAAACTCCCACACATGCGTTATAATAAGAGCAAATGAAATTGCTTTATAAGGAAGTTCATAAAGGAAGCAGTATTATTACTCGTTCATCAGTCCACCATTTATAGAATCACAGTATCTCTTCAGCCATTGCAGAAACTCTAAGTTGTCCAGTGGCCTCCCTTTGACAAGTTTGTTTACCTCAATATGCTGCAACAAAAACTCAAATGATCAATGGTCGTAAAACTAAGGGTTTATTTGAAAAACTATCCACGAGTTTTAGTCTAACTATGCAAAAGACCTACTCATATTTTGAAATTATAAATACTCCCTCGAAGCTTGTATTTACCTTTTTAGTCTAAATAGGTAAAAAAACTAATGTTTTAAAATTATGAACAACCTCTGGAAGTTTGTATTTACCTTACTCTTAAAACCTATTGGGGGTGAACTTTTGTACGGCAAAAATAAACTTCAGGGTGTTATTTGTAATATTAAAAGATAACTGGATCCTTTTACATTCAAGAAACATGTAATTGATTACCGTATGTATTAACAAAACGAAACAAAAAAGGAATGTATTCTTGAGAGGAATACCTTGTCGATTTTGAGTTTGCTAAAAACATCTTGAAGTACTTTGTAGTTCTGGATCATATCATACTCATTCCTTGCATCGAAATTAACCTAACAGCAACACTGATATTTTAGCAATAATGAAATAATGTATTGCACTGCCAAACAAGAAAATTTTGCAAAATTAAAGTTGTCACCTTGTGCATTGGAACAACTCCTGGGTTCGCCATATCCATCAACTGACATTGCACAGCCCCAGATGCAGCCTATATTCAAGCAGAGGGAAACAAAAAAAAAATGGTTCATAAATGATAGAACATCTCAAGCATACTATGCAGGGGTTATTCAATCAACCGCATATCAGGTGATGTTTTTCCTCAACTTTTCATTTTATTGACATCGGAATTAATCTTAAGGTCAAATCATATACTAACAAAATAAAAATTAGCTGATGTGTATATAATATATATACTACAGAAGAACGTTCTTGAACGATCAAAGAAGTTAGGCTCATACTTCTTGGATAAAAACCGCCATTGAAATTGAAATCACAATGTCATTGTCCGTATAGATCAACAAAACACAGGAGACTCCAATACAACACTCACTCAATTATAAAGAAACAGATTACCGACAAAAAACATGATATCTTTATATCCAAGAAATTCACCATTTTTCAATCAAGAAAGGCAACCATATAAAATTCACTTATTTCCAGAAAAAAAAATCCCCAAAAAAGCAAACTTAAAACCCTATGAACCCTAGAAATTCCAATCAAGAAAGGCATCAAGGATATGAGAATCGTCTCATTTTACCCCGAACCAGAATTGCAGAATTCGACCAAATAATTAGAAACGAGGATAAAAAATAAATCGAAATTCCCCATGGATTGTTTTCTACCGTACTTCATTAAAAAAAGAAAAAGATAAAAAAACATACCTCCTCCACTCGAGAGAGGCTAAGCTGAAGCCTAGCGTTGATCCATCCAATAATCTCATTCCTCCCCACGAAATATGCACTGTCCATCATCCCGATTTTCGCCGCCATTGTTATCGAGAAACGGAGAGATCAAAAACCCTTTTCGTGAATGAAAGAAAAGGGAAGAGCGAGTGAAGAACACGAGAGCGAAAAGTATGTAATTCAAATATGTATTCTTGAAATTGTTACTGTTTTTTCTCCTTTATATTACGCCTAACGGGAAGAATTTAATGTGCTAACGGGAAGAATTTGGCGTATACAAAGACAAAATTTGAAATTGGTTAAAAACTAGTAATTTTCTTTTAATTTTAAAGTTGGTGACTCTTACTCCCTATATCCCTTAAAACAATGCATACTTTCCTTTTTAGTCCATCCCTTAAAATAGTGCACATTCCATAAATGGAATGTCTTTTCACAACTTTATTCTCTCAATACACATTTATTTACTCTTATACCACTACTTTTTCAACTAACTACTTTATTACTTACACATCAATACCTATTATACCCCTACTTTATATTATAAAACACATAAAAAATCACTTTTTCTTAATCTAGTTTCTCTATGCATTATGTTGAGAGATGGATGAGTACTACTTATTATTAGCAGAATTTAAAAAAAGCGAAATTATACAAAACTCTCAAAAATTTATGTTTTACCTATTTTTTAAAATATTCAAAATGTCGATCATTTGTCTTTACCCTATGAATTCAAAATGTCGATCATATTCAAAAATTTATTTTATGTTTTACCTGTTTTGTTTTTTATTTTACCAAATCTTTACCAAAAAATAAATTTTTATCTATTCACAAAACATTTTAAATCAAAAACAGATGTCTAAACGCAATAATTTTTTATCTATTCACAAAACATTTTAAATTTTAAAAAACTCACGAAATCCAATTAGAATTACAAAACATTTTTAATCAATAAATTTTATTTTTACTCAAACATTTTAAACATTGTAATCAATAAATTTTATTTTTACTCATGCATTACAAAACATTTTAACTCATAAATTTTATTTTTAACTCCTTGGTTCTCATTTAGCACAATACAATAACTATTACTGGACCCAAATACCCAAAAATAAAAATAAATTTTTATTTTTAACTCTTTGGTTCTTTTTTACCACAATATAATTTGGTTTAATTTTATAATTTTATAAGTAAAAAATTAAAAAATTAAAAATTAAAAATAAAATTCGTTTGATTTTATATTTTTATGACATTTTGTGTGTATCTCATAATCAAGGACAAGCGTGTTTGGTTTTTGTTTGTACACATCATTGATGTAATTTTTATACGAAAGTAACCAATAAATTTTATTTTTAATTTTTTTGTTCTCTTTTAGCACAATTTAATTACCGTTTTTGTTTGTACACATCATTGATGTAATTTTTATACGGAAGTAATCAATAAATTTTATTTTTAATTTTTGGTTCTCTTTTAGCACAATATAATTACGTTTGATTTTATATTTTTATAAATAAAAAATTATAAAATTAAAAATAAAAATGAAAATGTCATGCTCTAAATTCATTGAACTCTAACAACGTGTATGTGTATGTCGTAATAAGGATATGCGTGTTTGGTTTTGTTTTTACAAATTATCTCAGACCAATTTTTTTACCGCATGTTTGTTTATTGTCTTTACCATATCATTTCCAAATCTATTTCTATTTACTTATTTTGATGGACGCAATAAATTTTATTTTTACACATCACAAATTATTTTAACCATTAAATTTTATTTTTAACTCTTTGGTTCTTATTTAACACAATACCAATAAGTATTACTCGACCCAAATGCCCAAATTGACTTCGCACCACCGTGAGCTATCCCCATTTAATTTCATTCTTCCCACCGAATGAGGAGAACACACACATACAAATGATTTAAGAAATTTATTTGTTGACGATTGAAGAGGATCTAGGATGATCAGATAATCAAAGCATTATTCTCAAACAAAATCACAGTCGAAATCAATAGTCGCAAAAGAGCCTCTTGATGTTGCGCTCGATGGATATCGTGAAAGAGGTAGCGCTAATGGCCTCGGTCGCCACTTGCATCCTGTTGCTGCCGTTGGTCCTGCCGCCGCAGCTGGCGCCGCCGCCACTCTTACTCCTCTTCATCCCCGTTGTAATCATGGTGGTGCTTGTTTACTTGGCCGTCACACCACGGCAGCAACCACCCAAATCTTAGCAGTAAAAAAAGGCACGATGCTCGGTCGACTAGATCTCGACGATTCGAACATGATTCGAACATTATATACTAGTATATCTTTTTTTTTGTGTATATAATTCTCTAATTTTTCTTTTTTATTGGTAGCAATTTTAAATTCTCGTTTTTTATTTATTTAATGAAATGAATATTATTCGTATTAAACATGTTGAAACAATATACCATACACGGTAAAAAAATACTAAACAAAAACTGTTGTAAGATCGGACGATTTATAGTACGATAATATCGAGAATATCGAAAAAAAAGAAATCAACGAAAAATAGAGAAGACAAAAATTTACGTGGAAACCCAAGGGAAAAACCACGAACGATACGCTCTAAACCCTCAAATCTCATGCAATAGCTATACAATTATAATCGGTGTATTTATATCTATGGAGAAACTCTCTTTATATAAGGAGACACCTAATTAATGTATGGAAACATTAATTCTCGCCCATAGTATTTCTGTAGGAAAAGGAAACCAAAACGGACAAAAAATAGAATTTTCCTAAAATCCTCGCGCCTGACACATTTGGCGACCGCCGTTTTCAGACCGGCGGTCGCAGGACTATTTCGGCGGACGCCGAAACCCTTTCGGCGGTCGCCGAAGGCCCCCAAAAGTGTGCAGCCCCGACTTCGTCAAATCGACCTTTTCGGCGGGCGCAGATCCATAAACGGCGGTCGCCGATTCCCTAACGGTAGGCGTCGAAGCCTCATCGAACCTTCGATGCTCCAGGTGACGTAAACGGCGGGCGCTGCCCTCCTTCCGTGATCGCGGAACGTCCACCAGCGACCGCTATTTCCAAACGGCGGTCGCCAAAAGTTTCAGCGTGCTTGCTCCTCCGGTTTCGTGGCAAAACTCAACAAAAACAATTGATTTCAAGATACAATTATTACTAGATACACATTTCGCCATGAAGTGACGTTATTACGAGATAAACCGTCCTAAGACAAAGTTCATAAATTCAGAGAAGTTTTTATTTTTTATTTTTTTATATAAAAATATAAAATCAAACCGAACAATTATATAATTAATATCAAACAAGGATGAATTCAGAAAACAAAAATAAAACATGAAGTGACGTTATTACGAGATACACAGTTTTAGTTTAAGCGAAGTTAGATGATTCAGAAAATAAAAATAAAACATGAAACTAAGTGAAGTTAGATGATTCAGAAAACAAAAATAAAACATGAAACTAAGTGACGTTATTACGAGATACACACACAGTTGCAGTCTAAGCGAAGTTAGATGAATTCAGAGAAGCTTTTATTTTTTATTTTTTTATATAAAAATATAAAATCAAAACGAATGATTAAATAATTAATATCAAGATGAATTCAGGAAAAACAAGTCTCAATTTAAGATAGAATTAATATCAAGATGAATTCAAAAAACAAGTCTTAATTTAAGACAGTTTGATGAATTAAATTTTTATTTTTTATTTTTTTATATAAAAATATAAAATCAAATCGAATGATTATATAATTAATATATGAATTCAGAAAAACAAAACAAAATGAATTCAGATAAATTTTTATTTTTTATTTTTTTATATGAAAATATAAAATCAAAGAATGATTATATAATTAATATATGAATTCAGAAAAACAAAACAAAACATGTGTGACGTTGATTACGATATACTCGCGTCCCAGTCCAAAACAAAACATGCGGTGATGTTGATTAGGAGCGTCCCATTTCACACACGTCCCAGTCGAACAAAACATGTGGTGACTTTGATTACGAGATACACCGTTGATTACTAGATACACACGTCCCAGTTTAACACACGTCCCAGTCGAACAAAACATGCGGTGACGTTGATTACGAGATACGTCTCAGTTTAACACACGTCTCATTCGATAAATTCAAAGAAGTTTTTTTTCGCCGTGACGTTAATTACGAGTTTCAGTCCACAAAGAAGTTTTTCTTGCCGTGACGTTAATTACGAGTTTCAGTCGATAAATTAAGAGAAGTTTTTTTGTGGTGACATTAATTACGAGTTCATGAATTCAGAGAAGTTTTTATTTTTTATTTTTTTATATAAAAATATAAAATCAAACCAACAATTATATAATTAATATCAAATGATGAATTTAGAAAAAAATTTATTTTTTATTTTTTTATAAAAAAAATAAAATCAAACCAACGATTATATAATTAATATCAAACAAAAACAAAACATAGATAAGCAGTTTAACACTTTTTTATTTTTTTATATAAAAACATGAAATCAAACCGAACGATTATATAATTAATATCAAGATTAATTCACAATTTCCAATTTAAGATTGGAGGAATTTATAGAAAGTTTTTATTTTTTATTTTTTTATATAAAAATATAAAACCAAACCGAACTATTATATAATTAATATATGAATTAAGAAAAACAAAACAAAACATGCGTTGACGTTGATTACGATATAAGAGCATCTCCAATGGTGAGGTAGAAGTATACATGTACTTCTACCTCTCACCTAAAAATAGGGTAGAAGCCGAGATGGGATGACGTGTTAATGTTAAGAGTTCCTAAAACATTTGGGGTAGAAGAACTTCTACTCGGGTAGAAGTAAATTATATTATTAATTTATTATTATTATTATTATTTATCATTATTAATTTATTATTATTATTTAATATTATTAATTAACAAAATTAATACTGCCATTGTAATTTTTAACGTAATTTATTTTATATAAAAATTATTTAAAATTAAAAATTTTGAAATAGATTAAATTTTAACTTATTTTTTTATTTTAACGAATTATTTTATTTTATATAAAAATTAATACAAAATAAAAAAATTCAAATAGTTAAATTTTTAGCGTTAAAAATTATTTATATACAAATTAATTAAAAATAAGAATTTTGAATATATAAAATTATTTAAAATTAATAATATTGAAATAAATTAAATTTTAACTTATTTTGTATTTTACCTAATTATTCTATTTTATATTAAAATTAATACAAAATAAAAATTTTTAAATAGTTAAATTTTTTGCGTTAAAAATTATTTATGTAAAAATTAATTAAAAATAAGAATTTTGAAATAGTTAAATTTTTAGCGTTGAAACTATTTTTTATTTTATATAAAATTCAATTAAAAATGAAAATTTTAAAATAGTTAAAATTTTAAAATCAGTATATTTTTAATTATTTCTATAAATACTAAATAAAAAATAAAAAAAATAAGTTAGTGGTGGGACTTTTGTATTAATATTATTAATATTCATTTTAAAATCATTTTTTATTTTATATTAATATTATTAATATTCATTTTAAAATTTATCAAACACCACGTAATAAATTAATCTTCATTTTGTTAAATTTTATTTTGATTCACTAAAATCAAATATTTATCGCATAATAAATGAATATTCATTCAAACTAAATCAAATCTTTATCATCCAACTTCAAATCTAAAATTTTCAACAATCTCAATTACATTAAACAAATTTTTATCACTAATACAATAATCAAATTCAGAACAATCTTCATTCATTGTAATAACATCTTCATTTTGTTAGTAAAATCAAATATTCATCGTATACGAAACTTCATTGAAACTAAATCAAATCTTTATCATCGAACTTCAAATCTAGAATTTTCAACAATCTCAATTACATCAAACAAATTTTTATCACTATTACAATAATCAAATTTTCATTAGACAATACAACAATTTTCATTCATTAAGATCTTCATTATAATACAATTTTTTAAAGAAAAAGTTAGACAAAAAAAATATTACGAAAAAAATTGTAATACAACAATCAAATAATACAACAATCGTACACCAATCAAATTTTTACAACAATCTTCATTGTACATAAAATTTTCATTATCGTACAATTTTCAACATGAAAAAAAATTAAAAAAAAATAATTTTTATATTAAGCAAAAATAATAATTTGAATAAATAAATTAATTTTTATATTA
This sequence comes from Euphrasia confusa, assembly GCA_954870475.1. Taxonomy (NCBI): domain Eukaryota; kingdom Viridiplantae; phylum Streptophyta; class Magnoliopsida; order Lamiales; family Orobanchaceae; genus Euphrasia; species Euphrasia confusa. The sequence continues at coordinate 40,027,817 of OX940956.1, read as the reverse complement.
CGAGTTTGATAAAACATACACGTGTGACAGTTGATAAATTTGAGAGGTGAGGTTGATTACTAGATACACGTGTCCAGTTTAACACGCGTCACAGTTTAATACACGTCCTATTCTTATTCGATAAATTAAAAGAAGTTTTTTCTATAAATTCAAAAAAGTTTTTTTCGCGGTAACGTCGTTAATTATATAATTAATATTAAATGATTAATTTAGAAACAAAAACAAAACATGAATTGACGTTATTACTAGATACAATGTCGTAGTTGAAGACAGAGTTGAATAAATTTAGAGAAGTTTTTTTTATTTTTATATAAATATATAAAATCAAATCGAACTATTATATAATTAATATCAAGATGAATTAAAAAAATCAAGCATCGGATGAATTCAGAAACGTTTTTATTTTTTATTTTTTTATATAAAAATATAAAATCAAACAAACATTAAATAATTAATATATGAATTAAGAAAAACAAAACAAAACAGACGCCAGTTTACTTGATAAAAGATAATGTACTTCCTAGTTTAACTAAGTTTGATAAAAGAACAAAACAAAACAGACGCCAGTTTAGTTGATAAAAGATAACGTACTTCCCAGTTTAACTAAGTTTGATAAAAGATACCATTGATAAATTTGAGAAGTTTTTTTTGGCGTTAATTACAAAATATTTTATTTTTACTTATTTATGTATATAAAAATATAAAATCAAATCGAAAGATTATATAATTCATATCAAATTTTAAATTAGAATAATATAATTTATCTAATAAATATAAACAACATTTTAAATTTTACAAATATCAAATTTTAAAATATCAAAATATTATTATATAATTTTAAAATATTATACGATATTTTATTACAAAATATATAAAAAAAATATAAATTTATTGTGAATAAAAATTAATCTGTCTCAATTAATTATGCACTTCTTTATAATTTACAAAAAATACATAATTAGTTTGAGACGTCTGTCTTTACAATATGATATCCATTTTGACATGGTTTGTTTGATTGTTTTTACTTTGCTTAATGTATTTTACAAAAATAAAAACTCTTAAGCCCTAAATATTTTAATCAATAAATTTTATTTTTAACTTATTTGTTCTCCTTCCACACATACAATACCATGATAAGCATGCCCAAAATGCCCAAAATGCCCAAGCACCTCCTTAAAATGTTAACTATTCTAATTTCATTCTACCCACAATATGTGTTTCAATTAAGTAGAAGACATACTAACAAATGATGTAAAAAAATTGGTTAAAGTAATGCTAGAAGATTATCAAATAATTAAAGCCGTCAATCTCAAACAAAATCACCATCAAAATCAAAGGCCGAAGAAGAGCCTCTTGATGTTCTGCTGCGTGGATTACGTGAAGGAGGTAGCGCTGATGGTCTCGATCGCCGCGTCCATCCTCCTGCTGCCGCTGGTCCTACCGCCGCTGCCGCCGCCGCCGCTCATACTCCTCTTCATCCCCGTCATAATTATGGCGATGCTTATTTTCGAGGCCTTCACGCCGCGGCAGCGACGACCCAAAATTTAGCTGTCGATAAAAGGCCCGATGATTTGTCGACTCGTGTCACGCTCTATCTTGACGAGTCGAACATTGTACATGTAACGATTTTTTATGGTCACAAAGATAAATATGTATTTACTGATTCAATATTCTTTAATAATAATAATAATAATAATAATAATAATAATAATAATAAATAAAAATGAAAATTATGTCCCAACATATATGGAAATGGAACATACTAAAATAATCTTAGTTACTTAAGAGTATATATTGACATTAGAGATTTAGCGTGACATTATTTTGCTTCGATTTGAAAACAAAATAATTTAAATTGATTTTATTATTTTTTGATTGAACATAAAAAAAATAAGCCCTTATAAAAAAACAATTATATTTAATATTTTTATTCTTACTTTAAAAATAATAAAATTAATTACAATTATTTTTTTCTTTAACTAAAAAAATGTACTTATTTAATAATTTTTTTGGCTGAAGCTATCCCAATAAAAACATAAAAATAATTTATGCTATAATAATTATTTGATATATATTTTTGATAAACAAACTCTCGGTATCAAAACAAGCAAAATTAGACAAACTCATTTAATTAATAGAAATTAGATAAACAATCTCAATTGAACTCAATTGAAGCATGTGAAATGAATTGAATTGATTTTTTTTATAAATATAATAATAATTATTATAAATTATTAAATATTTTTTTGAAATATTAATAATGTTGTGACTATATTTAAAATTATTGATTCAAAATATTTATTTTATTTTATTTTAATTTATTTTAAAATGAATATTGAATTGAACTGATATGAACGGAATGAATTGAAGCCCTAAACGAAATTTAGTCCAAAAAAAGTAAATTTATTAATTAGAACCACCAAACAAAAATATTAGATTAGTGCACTTCATGTAATGACGTATGATCGGAATTCTCACAAATACATTCCATTTTGAGATTAACACAATTAAAGATATTTTACTTCACTTTTTATAAAATTAGAGCAATGTTGTTTATGCTTTTTTTTCTTTCTCAAAATTCAAAATTTGATTTCAATTTTTAATACTTCACAAAATACAGAAGAGAGGTATCTCATGATAGAGGGAGTAGTAGTAATTCAATTTCATATTCTATATTACCGTAGAAATTCAATATAGTAATACTAATAAATTCTTTATAGTAATATAAAATTTAAGTTCCAACTTGAGACTATTAAGACTAGTTATAAATAGAAATAAACTCTACATTGTTCGTACATTTTTTAAGTCCCGTTTTAAGGATTTAAATGATTAATATATAAAATTTTTTATTAATAATGTTTTTATTTATTAAAATCAACAACATTAAAAACTTAAAATATTTATCAAAATCAATAAGATGTACTATAGGGTAAAAGTTTATAATCCTTAGATTCATTAATATTTTATTCAATTTGTATGTTAAACACAATTTTTACTCATATATGGTCAAATTTTATTATTTAAAATTATTAAATTATTTTTGTGAATTTAAAGATAGATAATATTGATCAATTTTATTATTTAAAATTATTAAACTATTTTTGTGAATTTAAAGAAAAATAATATTGTTTATATATTATTTTTATATTATATTAATTTTTATACGAATTTTTTTTTTTTATTTTGTAAAACTCTGTATAAAAATAACTATAATATTTTATTTTTTATTTTGTAAAAACCTGTATAAAAATAATTCTTTATAATAATATTTTTTTTCAGTCCCACTTATATTCGAACTCTATAGTAATATTTATTCCCGGTAAAATAAATTTCTAATGTACACAAGGCGTCAAATTAAATGGTAAATAAATTGGGATGATTTAAAATTGAGAAGTATGGAGCAGTAGTTGGATTGTTTTGTGTATTACAAATTTGTATAGAATCAGAAACCTTCAAAACCCCCCATCAACCATCGAATACTCTGTTTTTCATAATTTTTTCTACCTCGGCAGAAGTCAGATGCTTAATGCCGTTGTCTCTTGACCATCTTTCGTCTACAATCAAACTACTCTTCACCTGTTTCTTGATCGCCCTCAACAACTTCAAACTGTCGTTCAATTTTGGGAAGAAACCTTCGGGTCTCAAGCACCATCTCCCAAACACACCAAACAGAACCGTCGAATCATTGCAAAGCCTCTCGACTCCCCTATCGTGAAACTTCACACTACCCATCAGTACATTGTTAAACAATAATTTATCTATCCCAGCAGCCAAATTTCTCCACACCCTCGTAAAATCCATCTTGTTCAATGCTTCTTCGAGTACAGCCAATTTCCCCTGCAAATAATCCAAAGCTTCCACAAAAGGTCGGGACAGTGTCAACGTCTCTTCGCCCTTTTCCTGCCATTGCTTTTTGTTCTTTATATAATCCCGGCAAAGGGAATCAAAACCCCTTAACACCACTGTCGATAGCTTCTCAATCCATTCATTCCTGAAGTCCTCCAGTTTCTTGATTTCTTCGTGGAAAATCATACCATTTTCGAATTCCATTTCCAGAAAAAACACATCCTCACATAGTTCTTTTAAAAGGGACTCAAAGTGTCTAGCGGCATTAACAGATTTGGCGACTTTGGTCAAAGCACCATCATCGGTCAGCGCAGTTAGACCCTCAGCTTCCTGACACCTTTGCTTCAAACATTCCAGAAACTTCAATATTATTGGTCCACTTGTCAGCCTCACAAACCTCGACCTCAAAGAAATGCTCGGCAGTGATCGACACCGATCTATAACAGACGAAAGCCGTCTAAAAACAGAAGTCGACACCAATGGAGATTTATTATTCTCTTCCCCGAGACCGTCAACTTTCCGGCCTTCGTTAACCCAATTGCTCTCGTCTTCTATCTGAGAGTTTAATTTATATAGTGCATCATTTAGCTCGATTTCACCCCACAAATCGAGCCAATCGGGCCTATCCACAAAAACACTCAATGAAGACATATTTCTCTTATTTTCATCTTCCTGGAGAGAAAGAAGCATACCCGAATGTGCTGCCAGTGACTCGACTCGTTTATCAAACGCAATCATCAAGTCCACGAGATGTAACCAGGATATCCTCGCCAGTGATTGAATCTCGCCATCACTCTCTTTTTCCAGCTGGTTTATGTAAGTAGGGAACATTTCTTTAGCAAGGTAAGTCGATAAAGAAGATACCATTGACGAAATCCATTCTTCTCTGCAGCTGTAACCGGACAGCAATGCCTCGTCAACAAGCGGTTGCAATAAGTCGTCCATAGAGTCAACATAGTCACGTGTGATTTTATAAACGAGGGCAAAAATGTATTCGGGATTTTCAACCCACTTTGAGAAGTGGCGTTGAGAAGCAATAGATATGGGATTCACGAGCTCCTCAATAACCCAAAGGGGCTGGTGAATGGAAATGTCCTTATAGTGCTGCCCCGCCAGTTGGCGCGATTTCCTTTTCCTCTGGAGTTCTTGGAGACCGCACAGTGCAAGGAAGCTTTCGTAATACTGAAGTTTCAAATCACCTTGCATTGTGAACAGTGGGTTTTGGGGTTCAGAGGCTCCTTTCTTGTCAGGGTTTGATGGGCTAAGTGTTGACAGAGGCGGAGGCCATCCAAGAGAAGCAAGAAGTGTACGGTGATCAGCAATGGCCTGAGGCCTCAGAATGGCCAAGGCACGGTCGATTCTGTGATCAACGGCTGAAATAAGACGAGTCCATTGAGGATATGTGTTTATGACCGAAGTAAGAACGTCTTCTGTAGATTTTAGAGTTCTTAGAGCAACTAGACGCATATCCTGTTAGTGGGACAAATTTCAAAAACAAAAACCATCTTTATGTTAATTATAGCACTAAAGAATTAACAATGATAAAAGGTTTGGAACATCATTTCCTTTAAATCAGAGTACTTTTTGAAAACTAAATCGATAGTTTTAGACTATCGATGAGCATCTTAAGCAGGGCACAATCGCGTAGAGGATATACATTTTCCAACAAAGTATGCTCCAAATAATTCAGAAAGAGTAGGACATAAGGCTTATGCACTCATACCATGTACCGTTTTATTACTCCATATGCATACTACTTTCTGTATTTCTATACTTGAAGGGTACTCACTTCTAAATCTTTTGTCGATGGAAGCCTCCTCAAAGTTCTGTTCATAGTAGAAGATACAGCATCTTCAATGTCACCAATATATGTATCAAGCTTCAATGCCATCTCTGAAAGTAATGGTGAGATTGGTTAGGAAATCAACGTTATCAACAAAAGGACTAAGAAAAGAAACCATCAATCCTCCAGTTACTCTTACATCCATGACTTCTACAGCAACCCACTTTTGGTATTATGATCAAGACATTCATACTATCAATTATGTCGCCAATGGTTAAACATAGTCCCATAATATGTATTTTGTTGCAAAAATGGTTATGCGTAAGGAATTTAGATGGACAAATCTATCAGACATTAGTTTGTGCTTTGTGATTTTGCCTTTGGCACTACAAGTGAAAATTATGAGATCTAATGGGACTAATCAATTTATTTTTCTCAATGTGGGTTAATGTTTTAATGGACATCTGTTGGAATATAAGTTTTGGTATCCTATGGGATTATATTTGGGCTACGATTTGGGGCTAAAATCCCCAGCTCATCACTATCAGTCTAATGGACTAAATAGATTTAATAGATTTTTTCTCCTGATCTAGTCATTAGTACTAACTACGAATTTCATATGCTTCAGCTCATAATAAAAGGATAAAACTAATACCATGATCGACAAAAGAGATACTCCCTCCGGCCATTAATAGATGTCATACTTTGCTGGACACGAAGTTTAAGAAAATTGTTATTTTTTAATTTTTTTATTAAAAAGTGAAGAGTAAAAATATATTTTAAAGGTGAAAAGTAAAGTAGTTGTGAGTAAAGTTTAAAAAGTAAGTGGGGTAAAGTAGAATAAAATTGTATATTAAAATGAAAAAGTTAAAATAATTATTTCTTTTTTTGGGGTGTGTCAACTATTGTTGGACACCCCAAAAAGGAAAGTATGACAACTGTCTTTGGACCGAGGGAGTATACAATATCCATTTTTTAGAAAAAAGAGATATAAACAATATCATTCAACACCGTCTGCACGTGAGATGTAAAACCTATTATTGTTTGGGCAATATAAATCGTCATCAACTGACTACTGCTAAAGAACTTAAATAGTGGAGTGCCAACAGTTCAAAACGCTCCAAAATCAAAATTTAGTATTAATTCAGAGAATATACGTCTCTATGTGTGCATGTTTATTTTTCAATCTTCCATATGTTTATTTTTCAATCTTCCATACCTTTTGAATTGTTTTGGATCGCCAAATAAATATTATTCGTTATATGTCACCATTCCAAAGCATGTCAGAAATAAATAGATATAATAGTTGATAGTATAGACACCAAAAGGGCTCGTAGAACAATCCAATGTCTCGAACTACAATAACCTAACTCAATGTTCTTTAATGACTTGAATATTCATACCATTCTGCATACCTGTTCATTTATCCCAACCATCAATCCATTAATCTTGTTTTACCCAAGAAAAATCGACACAACAGCCGTACATCCCAAAATTTTGGACTCAACTCTGCCTTCTCCTACGAGTTTTACAATTTAATGTACATCCAAATGTAATACCCATACTCCAGAATAGTTCCACAAACAACATTTCCAAAAGTTCCATTGGCATACGCATACAATTGACTAGCATATAGGCGAAAGTTAAGAAGAAATAAAATCAATTACTCATAAACATTTATATATATCAAACCTGCATAATTTCTCATAGTTTCGACTCTAGCCACTTCTTTTGCCAATGCCTGTAATTCCTCACCCATCCCTCTTTTTGATCCTCCTTCTGCACACAGCCAAGCGTATAAATCAAACAAAAAATCAAAACTCAGAAACCAAAAATTCCCAAAAATTATAGTTACCCGACGGAGGGTGAGTGGAGGAGCGGCGAAGGTCATCCAACTGCGTGCGGACATCTGAGAAAAGTGATCCGACCCGATTAGAGTCGGATGAGTGTCGGGTCAAGTGAGACCGGAGCTCTTGGTTGAGTTCGGAGAGTGATTGGGCGAGGTCATCGGATTCAGTTTGGAGTTTCGAGAGTAAAGCCGGGGCTCCGTCTAGGTCGTCTCTAGAGCTTAGGTTTGAGTTGAGGAAATCGAGGGCGTGCGAGGAGAGAGATGTGTGCTGTGGTAAGGGTCGGGTTATCTGATCCGCCGTGGATCGGGCCATCTGTTTCTGACAGTCGAGGGGAGGGGAATAGGAAAAACCTGGAATTAGGGGGAGAGAGGAAACAAGGAAAGAGGTGTATTGTGTATATTTGCAATCCGGTCCTTATTAATTTCATAAATGGATTTTTTAACTTACAAAATTCTCAATTTTCATTACTGCTAGTTATATGTGGGCTGCAACAGCTAGGAAAGATTTCTTTAATAATTATGTGGGCTGCAAGTTGCAACTATGTGTTGCTGCTATTTCTTTAATAATTATCCTGCAGATTTCTTGCATTTTATTTTAAAACCTTGATTATTAGTAGTAATTCATTTGGATGCATGTCGAGTGAAACACTATTAAGACTCGTTGATTCTAAAAATATTCGAGTATTAAAACATCAAAGTTTCGTTGATTCTATCGAATACCGAAATCTGATAAAAACCTTAAAAGAGGAACCTTTTATTTTATATCAAAACAACTACGTAAATGAATGACAAAAGCAGAATATAAATCTTATCCTTCTTTGTATCTGCATCATTCTTCCCCTATAGGAGAAGGTTCGACCGTAAACCTAAAATCGAGCACGAAAATGCCTGGATCAAAAACCAATCGTCGGCAAACCAAAGGGCACGACGCAAGCGCAGCGACACGTTGATGTGGCACAAGGGTCACTGCTGAAAGAACCGACGCAGTGGCAGCAACTTCAGGAAGTGGCACAAGGGCAGCAGAATGCATCACGGGGGCAACGACTACGACATGACGATGCATCACGGGGGCAGCGGATTTAGGATGTGGCGTTGGAGCAGCGGTCTGATAAAGCGACGACAGTGTAGCATCAGGAATCAACGCCAGGTCGACGGTTTGAGGCAACGACTTGTCGTTCCAGATCGGATCGACGTCTCAAATCAGCTCGTCATCCCGAATCGGCTCGTCGTCCCAGATCGACTAAATATCCCAGATCGGGACCGAATCGTCTTCTGAATCCGTATCCCAAATAACACAACCAACATCGTCCGGTGCATTATCACAAAGGACAAATGGATCTTCAATATCCAAATCGAAGAAAATCGACTTCCCGAAATTCACATCGATCGATGTGGAACACACGCGAGTAAAGCTCTCTTCGATGAGAGATCGTGGTTCACGTGCCAACGGTACCACGGGGATGGACCGGAGCGTCACGGGGATGGATTGGTGCGCCACGGGGATGGATTGGTGCGCCACGGGGATAAATTTCGTTAGACCAGTGGTGATAGCTAAGTAGAGCTTCTCAAGTTCGACGGCAAGGCTTGAGATTTGGTGGCTTAAGGCGGCGACGTCGGCATCGCGACGGGCTGCGACCTCAACGGCGGTTTCGCGAGCATACTGACGACGGGGAGACATCGTTTCGGCTCTGATACCAACTGATGCAGGCGGAAGCGTAAAACACATAATTAAGACTCGTTGATTCTAAGAATATATACTCGAGTATTAAAATATCAAAGTTTCGTTTATTCTATCGAATACCGAAATCTGATAAAAATCTCAAAAGAGGAACCTTTTATTTCATATTAAAACAACTACGTAAATGAATGACAAAAGCAGAATATAAATAGTACTAAAAACCCGGAATAAATTAAAATAATACTAATAGATCGGACAAAAAGAAACAATCTTATCCTTCTCTGCATCACTTTTGTAAGAATTCCAACGGTTCTTATTTTGCTAAAACCATTTAGAGCATGTTTGATACACAAGTTATGCTATTTATAGTTAACATCCGATAATTTATTTTGACATTGTATGAAAAAAATGTTACAAGTGTTTGGTGATATTTGGGATAAACATCGAAATATTAATGTTAAAAATATAATGACCATTTTGTCCTCTCCAACAAATAGAATTCCGTCCATGTCCAATATTATGTGGGCCGTCATCTCTCTATCATCCTTTTCTTCTTCATTTTTCTTATAGAAATAAAAAAAAAAATGAATAAAAATAAACAAAATTATTTTAAAAAGAAAAAAATCATTAATTAAAGCAAATTAGAGCAATATCAAGTATGTATTTGTATAATTTTGAGATTTAATTATTGCATTTAATTCTTTTATCGTAATTTGAGCTGTTAAGAATCACGCCGGAAACAAGCTCGAGCTCCGGCGAGAATTGAACTCAAACTCAAATCAAACACAAAAACTCAAAACTCGATCGCGAGCTCACCACTCAACTCTAACCACTCACGAAGTTTGAATCAAGTATATAAAACACACTCACGCTGCAAAATCGAAACAAACACAAGGATTTTACGTGCTTCGATCGCCGAGAAGACGATCTACGTGCACGGTGGAGGGGAGGGTGGTTCTGGGATTATATGAAGCAAAACGAGAGTACAACAATGTTCACTCTAGTTCACTACTTGCATATCGATCACAAACACGAGTGATTATTGTTTTGACCGTTTTTGTTCGGGGATTATTATATATTAAATACGCTTTGTAGGGTTTGGAGACGGTGCAAAAACACGTATATTTGTACGTGGAAAGAGAGCTGAAATGAAATCACACCGAGACTAGGCTTGAATGCCCGAGATGATATCTCTGTTTATTCTCTGGTATTTCCAGGTAATATTATATATGTGGGTGGGTATCAGATCACTCGTCCGGGATCCTCTTCCCCGGGCATCCGTCAGTCTTACGACCTATCTCCTCCTCCCTCTCTCGTCTGGATCTAGTCTATTTATAGATGGATTACGCAGAATCCATCTGTCCATTATTGACACGTGTATCTACATGCAAAGATAGAGACGTCTTTGGCTCGTGCACTTCTGCCCGGTGCAGGTCGCATCTGTGTGGCGTCAGCGGCCCGGGGTACGATCCTGGGACACGATACCCGGGATTGAGTATGGCCTTTCTCCGTCTTCGGGCGCTCCTTCCGTCGCGTGTTTATTCATGTGGTGGTCTCACGTGATTTGGGGCTCGGGGTTAGTTCTCCCATCGTCCACGTCATCGCGTGCGCCGGGTTGTTAATGTCCGTGTCCGTGCTGGGGCGTGATCCCGGGTGGTCTATCCTCCCGCAAGTCGGGTCGTTGGCGCCCGTGTCGGGTGCTCGCGGCGCGGTCTCTGGTCTCGGAACCCCGTCATCCCTCTGCATACGGGTCGTTGGCGCTCGATCGTCATGCTCGGGGCCGGGGTATTGCATGCGGAGCATGTCCTGATCCTCTCGATGGTGGGTTGGCACGTGGGCCCACGCCACCAGTTGGTGGGGGAACTGATTTTCGGCGTCCGTGCGGGATGCGCTGGTGCGATCCGGGGGCTCGGTAATCGTCCCACTGCATGCGGGTCGTTGGTCGCCTCGGCTTCGTGCTGGGCCGCGTTCCGGGACCATCTGACCCGTCGTCCCGTATGTCGGGTTATTGTCGCCCGTTGCGGTTGGCCGGGGTCCGGGCACGGTATACGTGGGCATTATCTGATTCTTGTGATGACGAGTTGGCGTGGGGGCCTATGGTACCAGTAGGAGCCTTATCCGGGCCTTTTTATCCGGTGTCGGGCGTCGGCCCATTCCACGTGTCGGTGGGGGATTTTTGTGGCTCAACACTGGCCCCCAGAGAAGTCCGTGGATGGAATTCGTTGATTTCTCTGTATGTTGAGTTTGGTCTGGTCCGTTGCTCATTAGTTCGTTTCCTTATCTTGATTGAGGCTTTGAAAGGGCCTTAGTCTGTGACGGGTGGTAGGCGGTTGTTGCTTTGAGGCAGGCTCTGTCGCCGTTGTCTGGTGTCTGTGCATGTGCTATCGTTGATCTTTCGCTTGGGGGTTTTGTATTTCCCGCGGTGGTGAACCAAAGCGGAGACCGGGGCCCGGGGCGAAACCTTCGCCTGACGGGTCATCGACGCCGAGTCGTGATGGTCGAGGTCTGCGCATTCAGTCCGTGTCTTTTGTAGTGGTGATATGGCACGTGGGCCCTTGTCCGAGTTGGCGGGGGCTGATCATCGACGTCCGTGCGTGGATGCGGTCCTGGTGTCCAGAACTCGTCCCTTTGCATGTGGATCATCGGCTCCCGGTCGAGATAACCGAGGTTGGTACGTCGTATGTGGGTTCTATCTCCGATCCCCGGGTGGATGAATTGGTATGTGGCCCTTTGCTGAGATGGCGGGGGCTGATCATCGGTGTGTGCGGACTCCACTCGAGACATTGCTTCATGAACTTCCTCTACCGCCGGGGTCCGGCCCCGTCGCCCGGTTACTCGGCCCCGTGGGCGTAGCCCTCTTCCCTTTATCATCAACCATCTTCCCTTGCTCTGGGCTCTGCGTCCTAGCGTGTGACTACTTTGTTTCCATCCCAAATGGCCTGCGTTTGGGCGACCACTCGCGTTGTATTTTTCTTGGGTTTGCTTTCTTCGCTCGGCGCCGCGCGGGGGAGTTGGCTCACAGAGACCTGCGATTATATTCTCAATGGAGAGCAATAATATAGAAAAACATCGATTAGTTTTACTTATTTGTTTTGTGCACCCGCACCTCCTCGTACCGAGACTTGTTGAGGTCGTACAGTTTAGGGATTCGTGGTTTTGGGGTTTTATTGTTAGCGGCCCCGGGGTTCGGTCGTTTTGACGTTCTCCGGGATGACGATTTTTTTGTTTACGGCCCCAGGGTTCGGTCGTTATGACGTTCTCCGGGATGCCGATTGTATTGTTTAATGTTCACGGCCCCGGAGTTCAGTAGTTTTGACGTTCCCCGGGATGCCGATTTTAATGTTTACGGCCCCGGGGTTCGGTCGTTACGACGTTCTCCGGGATGCAGAATTTAATGTTTACGGTCCCGGGGTTCGGTCGTTACGACGTTCTCCGGGATGCCGAATTTAATGTTTACGGCCCCGGGGTTCGGTCGTTACGACGTTCTCCGGGATGCCAAATTTAATGTTTACGGCCCCGGGGTTCGGTCGTTACGACGTTCTCCGGGATGCCGAATTTAATGTTTACGGCCCCGGAGTTCGGTCGTTACGACGTTCTCCGGGATGCCGAATTTAATGTTTACGGCCCCGGAGTTAGGTCGTTACGACGTTCTCCGGGGTTCGGTCATTACGACGTTCTCCGGGGTTCTGTCGTTACGACGTTCTCCGGGATGCCGAATTTAATGTTCTAAGTGTCGATTCGGGACCGGGGTTTTCTTCTGGGACCCGTTTTGACTTTGGGTCTTTGCTAATTGATATCGACCCAGGGGTTCGTATGGGATGGCGTTACCCCGGGACGCTGTTTGTATGATTTTTGGTGTCTTTTCGGGACCGGGGTTTTATTCCGGGACCCCGTTTGGACATTGGGTTTTTTATTTAACTTTGGTTCCCTTACCTTCGTGACCCTAGACCTATTGAGGTCGTGTGGGTTTATGAATTGTGGTTTTGGGGATTTACTTTTTCTACCCTCACTTCCGATACCCCGGACCCATCGGGACCGTTAAGGGTTTTGAGGACTAGTGGACCTTTGGGGTTTTACGTGGCTCTTGAGCTTTTGCCCTGTATCCCGGGATTGCGTTTATTTCAACCTTCGGGATTTGGGGTCTTTTTGGTTTAGGTCACATCGACTTTCGCGACGATGTGTAACCCAGAAGGAATTGCTTTGAATTCCCGAGGCCCTCGTGGGGTGCTTTTTTATTTGCTACTCTGGAGCAAATATTTATTACCTTTATTTGGACGGTTCTGTCGGGGCTCCTCTCCGCTCTTCTAGCTTGACCATTGGTAGAGTTTCTTCCGGTGGCTTGGCTTTCATGGTATCGGTCTGGGTCCCGCCTGGTTGCTTCACCTCATATGCTCCGTTTGTCACACTACCTTCGCATCAAAACCGTTTGGCCATCTCCCGCTTTATTCATCGCATTTGAGGGAGTCGGGACTCAACCTCCGCTCCTCAAGGAGGTCCGGGTGCGGTGAATCATGCCGGGCCTAGTAGGGAGTCAGAACTCAACCTTCGCTCCTCAAGGAGGTCCCGGTGCGGTGATGAATGTCGGGTCTCGCAGGGAGTCAGAACTCAACCTCCGCTCCTCAAGGAGGTCCCGGTCGCGGTGATGAAAGTCGGGCCTCGCAGGGAGTCAGAACTCAACCTCCGCTCCTCAAGGAGGTCCCGGAAGGTTTGGCCATTGGGTCATTGGCCCGTCGTTTCTGGACATTCATTTTAACAAAGGCAATGACAAGTTCTTGCGATAAAGTTTGAGAAATCGAAACAGAGTACCTTGCAGCTCGCATTCAGAGCTGTTTTGTCTCGACCATGTCCGGGGGCAGGGCCCCGGACCTCATGAAATTCTTGGTTTGGTCCCGTCATTGGCCCCGGAGTCCGAGGCTGTTGGGATGGCGTCTTCCCTGGAGTCCCATTCGCCGCGATTGCATTGTGCTTCGGGTTGGGTCCCGCGATTCGTGATGCGGCGGGACCGGGTCTGGCCACCTCTTTACGATACGAGTGCCCGTCGGTTGTGCCATCTCATGCAACAATCTTGTACGAGTTTGTGCCGAGAATCTGTAATAATACTTATAACACAGACATATAAACATAGCAAATTATTAAGTGACTTTTCTTATCTGATCCTCCTGGCTGTGCGAACTGCACGCCGGCCCACGAGAGAGGGGGTTCGGGACCACTGGTCTGTGTCGTTGCCCGGGACATTGGTATGCAAAGGTCAGGGTCATCCGTCATCACTGCTCCTAACCTTCATGACTCCATGAAATAAGTTTGCAAGATCGGGTTCGGGACTCGGGATTGGCAGGTCTGGGAGACGGGGCTCGGGCCCCGGCACCGGTTGGTTCGCATCCGGTGTTCGTTGTTGCGCTATCGGTCGCGTAGATATCGCCTCACTCGTGTTAGACGCTGTCGTTGGTCCGGTCATGCTCGGCGAGTCAGTCGCGTAGTCCGTCTCTTTGGATCTGGGTTGTCCGGGACCCCGCTGGGTCTGTCGCCATGTCCCGTCCTTCTTCGTGCGGGATGCGGTCGATGGTGTCGACGGTCTGACCGCGGTCGGCGTAAAGCTCGCGTGACCGAGGCCTCGTCCTCCGCTCTGTTTTCTTCTTGAGCATCTTCCTCCATCTCCGGTTGACCATGCTCCTCGGGCTCTGGATCTGACACTGGGATGAGGTCATCATCTTCTACACCCATGACTTCTTCCACCGGCGCCCTCGTTCCTCGGGGAACGGTGCGAGTTCTGACGCCGTGGCCAAGCTTCGTCATTGCTTGGCATCTCGTTGCCGGATCTTCGGATGGTTAGATTTCTCAGCTCCCTACCTGGCGCGCCAAATGTTTTGACTGTTTTTGTTTGGGGATTATTATATATTAAATACGCTTTGTAGGGTTTGGAGACGGTGCAAAAACACGTATATTTGTATGTGGAAAGAGAGCTGAAATGAAATCACACCGAGACTAGGCTTGAATGCCCGAGATGATATCTCTGTTTATTCTCTGGTATTTCCAGGTAATATTATATATGTGGGTGGGTATCAGATCACTCGTCCGGGATCCTCTTCCCCGGGCATCCGTCAGTCTTACGACCTATCTCCTCCTCCCTCTCTCGTCCGGATCTAGTCTATTTATAGATGGATTACGCAGAATCCATCTGTCCATTATTGACACGTGTATCTACATGCAAAGATAGAGACGTCTTTGGCTCGTGCACTTCTGCCCGGTGCAGGTCGCATCTGTGTGGCGTCAGCGGCCCGGGGTACGATCCTGGGACACGATACCCGGGATTGAGTATGGCCTTTCTCCGTCTTCGGGCGCTCCTTTCGTCGCGTGTTTATTCATGTGATGGTCTCCCGTGATTTGGGGCTCGGGGTTGGTTCGCCCATCGTCCACGTCATCGCGTGCGCCGGGTTGTTAATGTCCGTGTCCGTGCTGGGGCGTGATCCCGGGTGGTCTGTCCTCCCGCAAGTCGGGTCGTTGGCGCCCGTGTCGGGTGCTCGCGGCGCGGTCCCTGGTCTCAAAACCCCGTCATCCCTCTGCATACGGGTCGTTGGCGCTCGATCGTGATGCTCGGGGCCGGGGTATTGCATGCGGAGCATGTCCTGATCCTCTCGATGGTGGGTTGGCACGTGGGCCCACGCCACCAGTTGGTGGGGGAACTGATCTTCGGCGTCCGTGCGGGATGCGCTGGTGCGATCCGGGGGCTCGGTAATCGTCCCACTGCATGCGGGTCGTTGGTCGCCTCGGCTTCGTGCTGGGCCGCGTTCCGGGACCATCTGACCCGTCGTCCCGTATGTCGGGTTATTGTCGCCCGTTGCGGTTGGCCGGGGTCCGGGCACGGTATACGTGGGCATTATCTGATTCTTGTGATGACGAGTTGGCGTGGGGGCCTATGGTACCAGTAGGAGCCTTATCCGGGCCTTTTTATCCGGTGTCGGGCGTCGGCCCATTCCACGTGTCGGTGGGGGATTTTTGTGGCTCAACACTGGCCCCCAGAGAAGTCCGTGGATGGAATTCGTTGATTTCTCTGTATGTTGAGTTTGGTCTGGTCCGTTGCTCATTAGTTCGTTTCCTTATCTTGATTGAGGCTTTGAAAGGGCCTTAGTCTGTGACGGGTGGTAGGCGGTTGTTGCTTTGAGGCAGGCTCTGTCGCCGTTGTCTGGTGTCTGTGCCTGTGCTATCGTTGATCTTTCGCTTGGGGGTTTTGTATTTCCCGCGGTGGTGAACCAAAGCGGAGACCGGGGCCCGGGGCGAAACCTTCGCCTGACGGGTCATCGACGCCGAGTCGTGATGGTCGAGGTCTGCGCATTCAGTCCGTGTCTTTTGTAGTGGTGATATGGCACGTGGGCCCTTGTCCGAGTTGGCGGGGGCTGATCATCGACGTCCGTGCGTGGATGCGGTCCTGGTGTCCAGAACTCGTCCCTTTGCATGTGGATCATCGGCTCCCGGTCGAGATAACCGAGGTTGGTACGTCGTATGTGGGGTCTATCTCCGATCCCCGGGTGGATGAATTGGTATGTGGCCCTTTGCTGAGATGGCGGGGGCTGATCATCGGTGTGTGCGGACTCCACTCGAGACATTGCTTCATGAACTTCCTCTACCGCCGGGGTCCGGCCCCGTCGCCCGGTTACTCGGCCCCGTGGGCGTAGCCCTCTTCCCTTTATCATCAACCATCTTCCCTTGCTCTGGGCTCTGCGTCCTAGCGTGTGACTACTTTGTTTCCATCCCAAATGGCCTGCGTTTGGGCGACCACTCGCGTTGTATTTTTCTTGGGTTTGCTTTCTTCGCTCGGCGCCGCGCGGGGGAGTTGGCTCACAGAGACCTGCGATTATATTCTCAATGGAGAGCAATAATATAGAAAAACATCGATTAGTTTTACTTATTTGTTTTGTGCACCCGCACCTCCTCGTACCGAGACTTGTTGAGGTCGTACAGTTTAGGGATTCGTGGTTTTGGGGTTTTATTGTTAGCGGCCCCGGGGTTCGGTCGTTTTGACGTTCTCCGGGATGACGATTTTTTTGTTTACGGCCCCAGGGTTCGGTCGTTATAACGTTCTCCGGGATGCCGATTGTATTGTTTAATGTTCACGGCCCCGGAGTTCAGTAGTTTTGACGTTCCCCGGGATGCCGATTTTAATGTTTACGGCCCCGGGGTTCGGTCGTTACGACGTTCTCCGGGATGCAGAATTTAATGTTTACGGTCCCGGGGTTCGGTCGTTACGACGTTCTCCGGGATGCCGAATTTAATGTTTACGGCCCCGGGGTTCGGTCGTTACGACGTTCTCCGGGATGCCAAATTTAATGTTTACGGCCCCGGGGTTCGGTCGTTACGACGTTCTCCGGGATGCCGAATTTAATGTTTACGGCCCCGGAGTTCGGTCGTTACGACGTTCTCCGGGATGCCGAATTTAATGTTTACGGCCCCGGAGTTAGGTCGTTACGACGTTCTCCGGGGTTCGGTCATTACGACGTTCTCCGGGGTTCTGTCGTTACGACGTTCTCCGGGATGCCGAATTTAATGTTCTAAGTGTCGATTCGGGACCGGGGTTTTCTTCTGGGACACGTTTTGACTTTGGGTCTTTGCTAATTGATATCGACCCAGGGGTTCGTATGGGATGGCGTTACCCCGGGACGCTGTTTGTATGATTTTTGGTGTCTTTTCGGGACCGGGGTTTTATTCCGGGACCCCGTTTGGACATTGGGTTTTTTATTTAACTTTGGTTCCCTTACCTTCGTGACCCTAGACCTATTGAGGTCGTGTGGGTTTATGAATTGTGGTTTTGGGGATTTACTTTTTCTACCCTCACTTCCGATACCCCGGACCCATCGGGACCGTTAAGGGTTTTGAGGACTAGTGGACCTTTGGGGTTTTACGTGGCTCTTGAGCTTTTGCCCTGTATCCCGGGATTGCGTTTATTTCAACCTTCGGGATTTGGGGTCTTTTTGGTTTAGGTCACATCGACTTTCGCGACGATGTGTAACCCAGAAGGAATTGCTTTGAATTCCCGAGGCCCTCGTGGGGTGCTTTTTTATTTGCTACTCTGGAGCAAATATTTATTACCTTTATTTGGACGGTTCTGTCGGGGCTCCTCTCCGCTCTTCTAGCTTGACCATTGGTAGAGTTTCTTCCGGTGGCTTGGCTTTCATGGTATCGGTCTGGGTCCCGCCTGGTTGCTCCGTTTGTCACACTACCTTCGCATCAAAACCGTTTGGCCATCTCCCGCTTTATTCATCGCATTTGAGGGAGTCGGGACTCAACCTCCGCTCCTCAAGGAGGTCCGGGTGCGGTGAATCATGCCGGGCCTAGTAGGGAGTCAGAACTCAACCTTCGCTCCTCAAGGAGGTCCCGGTGCGGTGATGAATGTCGGGTCTCGCAGGGAGTCAGAACTCAACCTCCGCTCCTCAAGGAGGTCCCGGTCGCGGTGATGAAAGTCGGGCCTCGCAGGGAGTCAGAACTCAACCTCCGCTCCTCAAGGAGGTCCCGGAAGGTTTGGCCATTGGGTCATTGGCCCGTCGTTTCTGGACATTCATTTTAACAAAGGCAATGACAAGTTCTTGCGATAAAGTTTGAGAAATCGAAACAGAGTACCTTGCAGCTCGCATTCAGAGCTGTTTTGTCTCGACCATGTCCGGGGGCAGGGCCCCGGACCTCATGAAATTCTTGGTTTGGTCCCGTCATTGGCCCCGGAGTCCGAGGCTGTTGGGATGGCGTCTTCCCTGGAGTCCCATTCGCCGCGATTGCATTGTGCTTCGGGTTGGGTCCCGCGATTCGTGATGCGGCGGGACCGGGTCTGGCCACCTCTTTACGATACGAGTGCCCGTCGGTTGTGCCATCTCATGCAACAATCTTGTACGAGTTTGTGCCGAGAATCTGTAATAATACTTATAACACAGACATATAAACATAGCAAATTATTAAGTGACTTTTCTTATCTGATCCTCCTGGCTGTGCGAACTGCACGCCGGCCCACGAGAGAGGGGGTTCGGGACCACTGGTCTGTGTCGTTGCCCGGGACATTGGTATGCAAAGGTCAGGGTCATCCGTCATCACTGCTCCTAACCTTCATGACTCCATGAAATAAGTTTGCAAGATCGGGTTCGGGACCCGGGATTGGCAAGTCTGGGAGACGGGGCTCGGGCCCCGGCACCGGTTGGTTCGCATCCGGTGTTCGTTGTTGCGCTATCGGTCGCGTAGATATCGCCTCACTCGTGTTAGACGCTGTCGTTGGTCCGGTCATGCTCGGCGAGTCAGTCGCGTAGTCCGTCTCTTTGGATCTGGGTTGTCCGGGACCCCGCTGGGTCTGTCGCCATGTCCCGTCCTTCTTCGTGCGGGATGCGGTCGATGGTGTCGACGGTCTGACCGCGGTCGGCGTAAAGCTCGCGTGACCGAGGCCTCGTCCTCCGCTCTGTTTTCTTCTTGAGCATCTTCCTCCATCTCCGGTTGACCATGCTCCTCGGGCTCTGGATCTGACACTGGGATGAGGTCATCATCTTCTACACCCATGACTTCTTCCACCGGCGCCCTCGTTCCTCGGGGAACGGTGCGAGTTCTGACGCCGTGGCCAAGCTTCGTCATTGCTTGGCATCTCGTTGCCGGATCTTCGGATGGTTAGATTTCTCAGCTCCCTACCTGGCGCGCCAAATGATTTGACCGTTTTTGTTTGGGGATTATTATATATTAAATACGCTTTGTAGGGTTTGGAGACGGTGCAAAAACACGTATATTTGTATGTGGAAAGAGAGCTGAAATGAAATCACACCGAGACTAGGCTTGAATGCCCGAGATGATATCTCTGTTTATTCTCTGGTATTTCCAGGTAATATTATATATGTGGGTGGGTATCAGATCACTCGTCCGGGATCCTCTTCCCCGGGCATCCGTCAGTCTTACGACCTATCTCCTCCTCCCTCTCTCGTCCGGATCTAGTCTATTTATAGATGGATTACGCAGAATCCATCTGTCCATTATTGACACGTGTATCTACATGCAAAGATAGAGACGTCTTTGGCTCGTGCACTTCTGCCCGGTGCAGGTCGCATCTGTGTGGCGTCAGCGGCCCGGGGTACGATCCTGGGACACGATACCCGGGATTGAGTATGGCCTTTCTCCGTCTTCGGGCGCTCCTTCCGTCGCGTGTTTATTCATGTGATGGTCTCCCGTGATTTGGGGCTCGGGGTTGGTTCGCCCATCGTCCACGTCATCGCGTGCGCCGGGTTGTTAATGTCCGTGTCCGTGCTGGGGCGTGATCCCGGGTGGTCTGTCCTCCCGCAAGTCGGGTCGTTGGCGCCCGTGTCGGGTGCTCGCGGCGCGGTCCCCGGTCTCAAAACCCCGTCATCCCTCTGCATACGGGTCGTTGGCGCTCGATCGTGATGCTCGGGGCCGGGGTATTGCATGCGGAGCATGTCCTGATCCTCTCGATGGTGGGTTGGCACGTGGGCCCACGCCACCAGTTGGTGGGGGAACTGATCTTCGGCGTCCGTGCGGGATGCGCTGGTGCGATCCGGGGGCTCGGTAATCGTCCCACTGCATGCGGGTCGTTGGTCGCCTCGGCTTCGTGCTGGGCCGCGTTCCGGGACCATCTGACCCGTCGTCCCGTATGTCGGGTTATTGTCGCCCGTTGCGGTTGGCCGGGGTCCGGGCACGGTATACGTGGGCATTATCTGATTCTTGTGATGACGAGTTGGCGTGGGGGCCTATGGTACCAGTAGGAGCCTTATCCGGGCCTTTTTATCCGGTGTCGGGCGTCGGCCCATTCCACGTGTCGGTGGGGGATTTTTCTGGCTCAACAATTATATGCTAAATCTCAAATGCACAAAATCAAAATGGTAATCTAAGCCACACGTCTGTAACAAACTCGCAAATTGCGACCGTGCGATCAATCCATTCAATTCGATGTGCGTCTTGTAGATGAGCTGACAAGGATCACGTCGCCACAAAAACCATGTGATTTGGTTAAGGATCCAGTGAGAAATCGATCGCCCTAGACCATGCACCCGCTGCCAGTTCATAGCCGAAACGACGTCGTTTCAACATGCGCGAAATTTGAATTCTGAGCAAAATTACCATTTTGCCCCTGCAATGCATTTTGTCGATTTTGCCTCTGGAGATGATTTTTCGTGTACATTTCAACAAATCTCCACCTTTCTCAACAAATCAAATCCCAGCAATCTCTATAACACACAAACACAGCAGATCACACCAAAAAATACCAAAATCAAATTCCAGTTCATAACTGACCTGAAACAGATTTCTGAACCAACTTTAGATCCAAACCCTGCACTAAATAGCTGGATTCGGACTCTCAAATTAGTTCCAACATGATCCTTATATCCTCAGCTTCAAAACCATAGCCATAACTCATCATATGATTCACCACAGCTTCAGAAAATTCCAAATGCGATTAAGTCACACAAAACTGATTCTAGTTGAGAAACTCAAGTACTCAACTTCTTCAATTCTGAACCAATTGACTTCAAACCACCTCCAATAAGTTTGTATACAAAAATGTGACTTCACTGCACATTCCATACACCACAAACAAGCCTCCTACTCAGAATCACAACCAAGGTAATTCAAACCAGAAAACTGTCAAGTCAACTTCACCATTGACTTCAAGAATTCTTGACATCCATGTAGAAAACTAAATATACACAAGTTATATACATGATTGTGAACCTCAGGACACAACCACTCAACTCAGAAAACCACTGAGCAACAAAAACACTGAGTCACACTTCAAAATCCTCAAAATTGCCAATATGAGTATTTTGTTGCATAACTCCACAACCACAGCTGATCTCTCACCTCAACTGCAGCCAAAAGTTCCACAACCTCACTGAGATTGTGAAAGGTTCATCAATTGGACCAGATCCTGACATAGCTTGATCTTATTCACAGACAACACCTTAGTGAAGCTATCTGCTGGATTTCCCTCAGTTGTTATTTTCTCAACTTTGACTATCTTTTTCTCCACAACATTCCTCACAAAATGCATCCTCACATCAGTATGCTTGGACCTTTCATGAAACACCTGATGTTTGACTAAGTGTATGGCACTTTGACTATCACAGTTAATTTTAAATGTGTCTTGATCAATTCCCAACTCCTGTAGGATGCCTCTCAACCACATAGCCTCTTTTATAGCCTCAGTCATGGCCATATACTCACTCTCAGTGGTGCTCAAAGCAACCACACCCTGATGAGAAGCCTTCCACACAACTGCAGTACCAAACAAGCTAAATACATAACCTGTTATGGATTTCCTAGTGTCCAAATTACTTCCAAAGTCAGAATCCACATAACCAATCAATGAATCTCCACTGGGATCATTCTTTCTAAACACCAAACCATGATTCAAAGTCCCTTTAATGTATCTTAGCAGCCATCTCACTGCATCCCAATGTATTCTCCCTGGATTTGACATGAACCTAGAGAATGTACTCATCCCATAAGCCAAATCAGGTCTGCTACACACCATAGCATACATGATACTCCCAACTGCAGAAGCATAGAGAACACCACTCATAGCATTGATCTCTGACTGTGATTTTGGACTTTGATCAACTTAAAGTTTTATATGTTGATCCATGGGAGTTGCTGAAGTTTTAGCTTGATCCATATGAAACCTCTTGAGAACCTTTTCTGGATATGAAGTTTGAGACAAACTAAAAGTACCAGAACTCCTGTTTCTGACTATATCCATACCCAGAATTCTCCTAGCTTCACCCAAATCCTTCATTTCAAACTCTGACCTCAGTAACCTTTTCAGAGACTCTACCTCAACTTTAGAGCAACTAGCAATCAACATATCATCAACATAGAGTAACAGATAGGTAACCACTTTGCCAGGTTTCAGTTTCAAGTATACACAACAGTCATACTTGGATCTAACAAAGCCAATATGAATCATATAGCTATCAAACCTCTTGTACCATTGTCTAGGACTTCGCTTCAAGCCATATAGGGATTTTCTGAGTAGACAAACCCTATTATCACTGGTGGCACCCTCAACACCCTCTGGAATCCTCATAAAGATTTATTCCTCAAGTTCACCATGAAAAAATGCTGTTTTCACATCCATTTGTTGCAACTCAAGATCTAACTGAGTTACAATGGATAACAGAATCCTGATTGTGCAATGTTTGACCACATTAAGAAAATATTTCATTGAAATCCACACCCTCCTTTTGAGTAAAACCTTTTGCAACCAACCTGGCTTTATATCTAACATCATTTGCACTAGGGCCCTCCAGTTTCTTCTTGAATATCCATTTACACCCCACAACTCTCTGAGATGGAGGTTTCTTAACAATGGTCCAGGTTTGATTCTTCTCCAAAGATTGAAGTTCCTCCTGCATAGCTATAATCCATTTCTCTTTCTGAGAACATGATATAGCTTCAGAATAGCTATTTGGCTCACTTGAATCAACTTCATCAGCCACCTGATTAGACGTTTTCGTGCGCGTCTCTCGTCAAAATCCGAGGTCAATTGTAGTTGACTCGGTATCAATCCAAGGAAACGAAAGAGGAATGTTTAAGAGAATGAAAAGTAGTAGAAACGGAGTTCATTGTACTAAATCCTAGATTCATTTTGAAACTCTCGATTAAAATGGCAAGCTTGAAATAAACAATAAGAAAAACACTCGGACGATAATAATCTAGACTTAGATCTTAAATTGTAGTCCTCTTTATCAACTCGATATAATCGACACACGAAAGTCAAGTTCCCGGTCGGGTTGCTTAACTCGTTAGAAACGTTTAATTCACTTGAATTCTCGCTCCCGGTCGGGTTACGAGTTCAAGATTATGCCGATTATATATAGTCTTCCGATTCCTACAAATACTCAACCTTGTCCTTCATATTAACATCCGAGCCAAACGATTAGTTCATCATCTTCATAATAAAACGAAAAACAAAAACAACAACTAACGACATGAACAACTTTAAAAGATTTTCGACTATGAATAAAAAGTTGAGCAAAAGAATTAAACAAAGGAACAATCTTAAGAAATCTTTAATTACTAAAACATTCATCAAAGCAAACATTCAAGCATTACCAAATTCTAAAGCATCCAAAGTTTTGCTAGAAATGAAATACATGAAAAGGAAATCAAACTAGAATTCTCGAAAATGAAATGCAACTACGATTACGGTAATTAAATCGGCTTAAGACTTGCTCGATCGTGCTCTCGGAGTTGATGGCTCCGAATGGGTTCTCCCCTCTGCTCTCGATTATTCCCCAGCGAAAAGATATGTTTTTCCCTTCAAAACCTCGCCTAAATACACCTTTGACTTCGCATGGAACCGCCCTGAAACTGCCTCAAAACGGCGCCCGCCATTCTCAGTTCCGCGACCGCCATTTGAATTCGGCGACCGCCGTTTCGCCCAAAATCCAAGCTAGAAATCTGCCTCTTTTCGACCCTTTCGGCGGTCGCCCCTTGGTCTTCGGCGCCCGCCGTTTATCCTCTGCGACCGCTGAATCATTTCGGCGGTCGTCATTTCTTCATTCTTCGGCTCTTTGCTCATTTCTTCGATCTTTCACTCGACTCTTCGATTTTCTTCAACATTTGACCTACAAAATAAACTCAAACCACTCTAACACACCCCGTGAGATCCGAAACACACAAGAACATCAAACAAAACAAAAAGACACGAAATTAAACAACACAACACACACTCGACACTAAAAACACAACCGAAAAACGCACAAATACTATATAAATCACCCCCCACGCTCAAATCCTTGCTAGTCCCGAGCAAGGTAAAATCATCCAACAACGTATTTGCACAAATCACCTACTTGAACTCACTACGAACCACAATCCAACCACTTGCCATGTACGAGAAAAATGAGAGAAATGATAACATGTAACACAAGCTCACCTATCTCTCCAAATAAATCCCTCGAAAATATAAAATGGTCATCACTCACAAGTACATCGAGAATATAAAAATCAACACATCACAAGAAAATCCGCATACTTTGACAAAGAAGAACGTAACAAGAATCGGAATGAGATTGCAATTTAGGTGGGCTCGGTTTATAGGTAGGAATCGAAATAATAATAATACAAGTAAAATCGCTCTCGACTCCCTCCTCCACCAAATGTACTCACAATCACCCTCCTACACCAAATGAAAATCATTCAACCCCCCTTATAACTTCAATACACATTATAAACTACATGTTCTCGATAGGCTAATATTATTTAATACTCCCGCTTTTTACTTTTTTTTTACTCTTTTTTCTTTCTTTTCTCATTTTTTTCTTTTTTTTTTTATTCTTCATTCCTAATCAATTGTTTTCACAATCGAATAGTATTCATTTTTTTTTATTTAGGGAGTAAGCTTTTTCTTTTATAGTATGCCTTTATACGAGAAAACATGTTCAATACATCACAATATCCCTTATCAACCCTCACTATCAAACTTGTAACACCCTCACAACCTCACATCACTCGTGGAACTCTCGGTTACAAGAAAAAGGCACCATGTAAGTGATAAGTCCTTTTCGTAGCGTCAAAATCAATTAAATTTAACCGAACTAATTGCCGAAGCAACTCGCCCGAGTCGGTCTCGAGGAACACTACTATTGGCGAGTACAAGTGCTTAATTATTTGTAACGAGAATGAGAAAGTGACATAGCATAATGCATGAATTGTTTTTGATTTTGTTTGAAACTAAAAAATTAACTAATTCAAAGAAAAGTCACGAGCTAGTGAAATAGTTTTCAAATAATGAGACAAGAGATTAGGGATCGGGAACTTCAATTCTCCACTTCGAGGTTTAATTTTTATTTGCAAAAAGTCGTAAAGGAGCGCCCGTCACCGGTTGGCTCGATTAAGAGTTGATTGAATTCAAGTAGTACTCAAGAAGCATTTTAACAAACACCTTTTAAGCGATCTAAAATCACACCTTTACTTTGGAAAATTAAAGCTCCCTACCCTAATCAAAATATTTAGCTACTCATGTTTTTAATCGAAAGCGAAGATATAGAATTATGCGAGATCATGATTAGACGAACAAGAAAACAATACGAAGTAATAAAGCAATAAAGAAAACGAAGACAAATCGAAAAGAAAACTTACTACGATTAATAACGAAATCAAAACATCTATCGGCGGTGAACTCCGACTTTTACCGAGATTCGAAAAACGACAAACCAAAAGCTAAGGATCTCTCGGGAACCGAGTTCTATGTCTAGAGAACGTACGTGAATCATGTCAGAATGAAAAGGTAGTTTCGAAATAGGGTAAAACCCTATTCAAGTACAAAAATCGTCGGTCAAACAAAAAGTCAACACTCAGAAAACGGGGGCCAAGCGGCCGCTTGGGGGGTCAAGCGGCCGCTTGCCCCAATATTCAGAAACCTGAAATTGCACAGCGGCGCGGCCGCTTGGGTAGGGTAGCGGCCACCTGCTCTCCTTCCTGAACCAATCTGCCTGCTCTGCTGCGCGGTCGCTTGGGGGGTCAAGCGGCCGCCTGCCTGGGTGGGCAGTCTCCTCGGCTCGTCGGCTCGTCGTCTCGTCCACTCGTCTACACGGAAAAGCTTCCAATATAACTCCAACAATCGCCATTATCACCAAATGTACCTGCACACTACAAAAACACATAAAACGCACCAAGCCAAGAGAAATACGCTAAATACGACACAAAACAAGAAACAACGACTCAAAACGACATAAGAAAAACACACAAAATTACACACATCAATTCCCCCACACATGGTTTCTTGCTTGTCCTCAAGCAAACGATCACGAGAGCACAACACGAATCAAACAATATGCCAATTAAATATTCAATCCCTCAAAAGCTACAAATAAACCCCCGGTGCGTACGGAAAAAGTAAACATGAATAAACTTGACCCGAAATGACTAGAAGCTACAAAGATCAAAAGAGAGTCCTCACAAGTCACCACTCACCTTCACTCGCTAAGATTCACTCTATTCTTTTACTCTCGAGAAGGGGCTCCACTCAAAATCATACACAAGTGAAAGATGCAAACGATGAACAACTTGTGCACTCAAGAAAGAAAATAAGCATAAATGGAACAAAGGACGAGCTTCAAATAACATCATGTGTGCCTAAGAACATCAACTAAACACGTACTCAAATCGTATTCTCCACTAATCAAAGTATGCCATCTCAAGAATCAAGGGAGGTCGATAAATCGGGTGTAACGGGGCTCGGCTAAGGGTATTCGGGAATATTTGGGATAAAGTGGACTAATTTTGTACAATCACGCGTCTCCTCCACACCAAACATCCGTCAAATTACACAACATCCCCTACACCTCCAACAATGAAACGTGCACTAACACTCTACAAATCAACCCGAGCAAACGACTATACATATTATTTGCTTTTTGGAGACTAAAACATGTCTCAATTTTCTATTTTTTTTTAGACTTATAACTTGTCTCATTTTTCTTTTTCTATTTTTTTTTTGGAGACTTATAACATGTCTCGAATTTATTACAAAGGCAAAAATCACAATAAGTACGCACAAAAACAACACCCTCCAAGCTCATACTCCAACCAATAAAATCCTTCGTCTCCCTCCTTCACGGTAACTAGGACAAGAAGAAAAAGGCTAAACGTAGGCTCAACGGGGCTACTAGGGTGTCCCACGACGGGCTCCGGGTCAACAAAGAGAGGCTAAAAAGGTTATCCTAATCGATCCTATCCCAATCATTTTCAAGATCAAGCAAGTTATGACATAAAGTCTCAAATAGCAATCTAAACATGGTTTAGTTATCTCTAGTCCATACGGGCACACATGACATAGAACAAAGAAAGTAAGAAGCTCGAGAAATACAACGAAGGATATCACACGAAGAACAAAGCTAATACGGCTCAAAATCTCACAAGGTTATTTGGAAAGTGACTTAGCAATATGCAATTATCTCAATTTATTTCACAACGACTAATCACGGGTCAAAATTATTCATGTACCGACCTCTAGCACCAAACATCCATCATAACTCCAAGGAACGAAATAAAGTAATCGGCATATAAATCATCTATCGCATGCTTTCATGAAAATCATAGCACATAAAATGAGGGGAAGTGATCAAGAAAACAACATAACGAAACAAACAAGGCACACGAGAGGCACAAGCAAGACACAAAGGAAGAATAGTGCTAGAGATAAGAAAGCAAACCCCCCCACACTTGGGCTAATCCGTGTCCTCATGGATAGAGAGCTCCGGTAGTGCGAACCCAACCGATTAGTCCAAGAGTGTCGAGGAGTGACGACCTACACACACGAACGAAAACAAACCACACCAACGAAGAAATAGAAGCGAAAAGAGGAAACACGACACAAAAGAAAAGGAAAGAAACTATGTACATACCGCGACCGTACGAAGGTACGGTCGATCCTCATGGCTCGGAAGGCGGCGGGTATTGGCCTCGGAACATCGAAGTGAGGTTGGCGAGGCTAGAAGTCAAGGCGTCATAGCGTTCGTCGTGGTAGCGTTTGGAGCGTTCCTCGTAGTCGTTGAGACGGGCGTCGACCATGCTAGAAATGGCGGCGAGGTCATCCGGATGCATGCGGCCATAAGCGGGGCGAGGAGCTGGAGGAGCATCGGATTCTTGGTTAGTAGCCGAGTCTTCGAGTTCGGGAATCTCGGGCTCCGGTACGGTTCTCTCAAAACGATCATTGTACGTCTTGATCGTGTTGTTGTCCGTGAGGTATCTCTTGAGCATCTTTGCATTTATAGTCGCGGGTTTCCGAGTGAAAAACAAATGGTCGGGGACAGGGCCCGTGAAATCGACGAGCTTCTTGTAAGATGCCAAGACCGTGG
Source organism: Euphrasia confusa (assembly GCA_954870475.1). Classification (NCBI taxonomy): domain Eukaryota; kingdom Viridiplantae; phylum Streptophyta; class Magnoliopsida; order Lamiales; family Orobanchaceae; genus Euphrasia; species Euphrasia confusa. The sequence continues at coordinate 39,998,832 of OX940956.1, read as the reverse complement.
CGATATGGAAGAATGCGGGAAGGCACACGTCACGGCCCTTCAAAGCTTTGATTTGGTTCCAAATGTAGGGAACCGGGGAACAACGCTTTCCACGCGCGGCTTGGCTAAGAAAATAAAGCTCGGTAGTGTTGACCTTGCTTCCCTCCTTCTTCCCCGAGATATTGAAAGAGAGGAAACGGTGAGCGACGATCATGGCAAAGTCAACGAGGTAGACCTCTTGCGAACCCCCAGCCACCCAAGAAGCACCCCCTGCAAATTTATCCCAAGTCGCATGTGCATTGAAGCTCTCAGTTATAGCTTTAGTAACCTTGGAAGAAGGAAATCCGAAGGCGTCTTCCATATCGGCAATAGTAAAGGAGCATTCGTGCCCCATCAACCGACAAGTCATGACCTTCTCATCCAACACGTCAACCGTGCATAACATCTCGAGCCCTAGTGTCTCGGAGTAGCCAAAGTCCATCTTCGAATATTTTTTTAAACCCAATCGGTCCAAGATTACCTCAAGGTGTGTTTTGAAATCATCCCCCAATGCCTCGACCAATTTCCAATCGATAGGGCGAGGCAAGATAGCCTTTTTCATTTGTTCTTGGAAACGGAGGAATAGGTCTCCTTCGTTGATGTCGAAAATGGGGAAATTGGCCCCGTAATCCATACTAAGGTCGACATCCTGGAACTCGGGTTCGGGAGAACCGAACCAGCGACGAGATGACGGAGATCTTCAAGTCCTTATCAGCTGAGTCTAGGCAGACGAGTTCAAGGGGAAGTAGCAACTATGCCAGGTCCGATGGGAGTGTTAATGCTCAGTTGGCGAAGCAAGTCGCCGAACTTACTAAGAAGGTTCAGATGTTACAGACTACCGAGGAGCAACCCAAGAGGCAAGTTTACCATGTAGAGCCGTGTAGCCTATGTGGGGAGATTGGCCATTTCTCCAGCACCTGTGGCCAGGGCATGCCATCGCCACCCCAAATGATGGATCAGAATTTCGGTCCCGAGATACAGGTGAATGCGATACATCACAATATCCCTTATCAACCCTCACTATCAAACATGTAACACACTCACAACCTCACATCACTCGTGGAACTCTCGGTTACAAGAAAAAGGCACCATGTAAGCACAAAGGGTTAACTAGGGAGTCCCTCGACGGGCACGGTCATTTTGGGGAATTTTTAAATGTAGAGTTAAATCCTAGAAATCTCATACTTCATTTTCTCATTCTTAACCAAGACAAAGTAACTTCATATTCATGCAATGACACAACAAATTCCAATTATCCATTCTCAATCATCTCATGCTCACACTCGAGAAAAATCACAAATACACTCCAAAGAAAATAGGCTCAAAAGCTCACATGTATATAAAGCGAGGAAAAAAAAATCATGTACATCATAAACTCATTTTCTCGACACTTAACAAGTGGTACATCCAACAACCAAATGAGTTCAAGTAACAACTTAACCATATCCCATGCAAACACTACCACATTCGGGACAAAACAATTCTTTGAGCGTAGAAGAGTAATTCAAACCAAACACACAAACTAACAATGAAAAAGAACATAACTAAACCAATTAAAACAAATAAAGCACCAACACAACATTTACAAAGACAAAAACAAAAATAAAAGAAAACATACCTAGGTCGTGCCTAGCACGACCTCTCTCACATGTTAGGTGGTGGAAAGTGGCCTCCTCCTCTAGCATAGGCCTCCATTCGAGTCGTCCAACGTTGGTCATTCTCCTCCAATGCCTCTCTTACAATCCGGCGGTTGGTTTCCTCATAGTAGCTTCTCTCGACCGCCATCCGATTCGTCCACGTAGCATCGTCGAGAGCCATTCGGTCCAACCGAGCATTAAGAGCATCATATGTCCGGGCATTGGCATTGATGATCTCTTGGAGGTCCTCGGGATGCATCCGTCCCGAATCCGAGTAGTAGTTTCCGGTTTGAGGAACCTCGTATGAAGAATTCAAATTCATCCCCGAATCGGTCCACCCGGAGCCTTGATTTCCTTGTGCTCCGTAGCCCGAGTACGCTTGGTCCCAAACCGGATCCCTCGTCGTCCCATCATCAACATTTGGACCTCCTCCCGCCGATGAACCCGCTCGTTCTCGGAAAAGGTTCTCCTCCTCAAGTTGAGCCGCTCTCAAAATCGAAAAACTCACTATTTCCCCCGCCAACTCCAATCTCCATTTTTGAATGCGGGCCGCGTTCTTTTGTCGATAGTCCACCATTGCTTGTGTACCCTTGTCGGCTCGGATTTCATGCGGTACAAACTCTCCGGCCAAAATCAACCCGCTCGCTTCCAACTCATCCACATCCAAAGCTCGAGGTACTTCCCACGGCTCTCCATCATACGTCTCATCATCTTCATCAATGATATCATTCTCAATAGCAAGATGACGAGCAAAATGGAACAAAAGTCCTCGAGTCCGTATCCCTCTAGCCGCTTGTTCCATCAAACCCCATACCTTCTTAAACGGAGTCGAATCTTGTCCATTTACGGCCGCATTGATGAATGAGAACTCCAACGAGTTAACCTTGTTTCCTTCCACCTTCCCGAAGATGTTGTAAGTCAAAAACTTGTGGACAATACAAAGCACGAGATCGATGAATGCAATTGAACGACCGTGATCCTTCCACTTCTCATTCGGCCCGGCCAACTCTTGCCAATGTGTCGTCTTTACGGTTCCACTTTCTCGTTCCTCGGTAAGCCTTTGGTTCCCGTCAACAAATCCAAACACCTCGAACATCATAGTTTGCGTAATCGTAACCTCTTGACCTTTAAGTCGACATATAGCATACGAATCTTTATTCTTCTCATGCACTTATTTGAACGTGCAAAGCATCTCCAATCCGAGCTTTGTGGAGTATTTGAAATCCATCTCCGCGAACTCCTTTAGGCTCATGCGATCAAGAATCTCTTGAAGCCTATCCTTAACCTTCAATTTCTCCATTAGCTCCCAATCTATCGGACGAGGTAAGATGTGCTCACCCTTCGAAATTAACTTCTCATAAGCCCTTCCTTCCTCGTCGTGGTAGACCGGAAACGGAGCTCCATAACGATTGGAGATGTCTCGACGTCCAGTAGAAGCGGAAGTAGTAGCGGCACCTCGTCCCCTCTTTCTTGGTGGTGGTGAAGGATTACGATCTCCTGCCCTTCTTCCACTTCTCACCATTGAATGGAATGAATAAAGTTGAAATTTTGGTTCGGGAATTTTATCGAACACTTTGCGAGCACCTCAAAAATATTCGAATTTCTTGATAATTAGCCGATGGAAATCCCCAAAACCTGCACACAATGATCTCAAGATGTTTTGTAAGTACTTTGGTGGAAGAAATTTGAATAAAATCGATGAAGAATCGGAAGAGAAAATCGCAAGAGAAAATATAAGAAAAGAGTGTTTTTGTGTAAGGGAGAAACTGCCCTAGCCCGTCTTTTAATTCCCAGAAATTTCAAAAACGGCGACCGCCGTTTCTGTTTGGCGATCGCAGAAAAATTTCGGCGGTCGTCGAATGCCATTTGACGACCGTCAATTCGGTACAGAATGGGCAGATCATTTTTTCCAATTTCGGTCTCTTTCGGCGACCGCCATTTTGCCTTTGGCGAGCGCCGTTTTGCTTTGACGACCGCCATTTCAATTTCGGCGGGCGCCGAACTCCCAGAATTCTCGACTTTCAATTTCCGACCCTTTTTCTTCGATTACAACGTCTTCCGAGCCCGTCCAAGCCTAGTAACCTTATTCATGATCAGTTTATTGTCCAGAGCTGGACTTATTCCCATTTCTAAGTTCAAATGGCGTTTTCCTCGAGTCGAAAAACCTCGACATTTCCGATTTTCGACTCTCCTTCATAATACCGTTTCACTAAATGGCCATTGACCTTGAACTCATGTTCATCTCCTTCCTTCTTCAACGTGACTGATCCATTCTCATGAATTGCTACAACTTCATATGGCCCGAACCATCTCGACTTTAACTTTCCCGGAAATAACCGAAGTCGGGCATTAAACAAAAGTGCTTTTATACCCGGTTGTAAGTCTTTTTCAATCAATTTCCGGTCGTGAGCTTTCTTCATTTTATCCTTTGAAATCACAACATTCTCATAAGCTTCATTCCTAAGCTCTTCTAACTCCTCGATTTGCAAAGCACGCTCTTTCCCGGCCTTTGTCATTTCCAAATTTACTTTCTTGATAGCCCAAAAAGCCTTGTGCTCAATCTCAACCGGTAAGTGACACGACTTTCCATAGACTATTTGGAACGGAGTAGCATTGAGGATTGTCTTGAAAGCTGTCCAGTGAGCCCAAAGTGCATCTCGAAGTTTTTCCGGCCAATCCTTCCTTGACGGCTTCACGGTTTTAGCAATGATCGTCTTGATTTGGTTATTGCTCGTCTCGGCTTGTCCGGAACTTTGAGGATGGTACGGAGTAGCAACTCGGTGATCGATCCCATTCAACCTCATCAATCTCTTGAAAAGTTTGTTGCAAAAGTGTTACCCACCATCACTAATAATAGCCTTTGGAAATCCAAAGCGAGAAATAATGTTCTCCTGCACAAACTTCAAAACAACATCAGCCCCACATGTTCGAGTGGGGATTTCCTCAACCCACTTCGACACGTAGTCAACAGCTAATAAGATGTACTCGTACTTGTTAGCATTGATAAAAGGACCCATGAAATCGATACCCCAAACATCAAAAATTTCACAAACAAGATTAACTTGCATGGGCATTTCGTTTCTTTTACCAATGTTACCAATTCTTTGACATCGATCACATGAAAGAATAAAGAAATGAACATCTTTAAACAAAGTAGGCCAGAAAAAACCCGATTGTAGAATCTTAGCTCCGGTCTTCCTACTTGCAAAGTATCCACCCGATGCATCTTCATGACATTTAGAAATTATAGCCCTTTGCTCTCCTTCCGGTACACATCTTCTCAACAAGTTGTCCTTCCCAAGCTTGAACAACAACGGATCATCCCAATAGTAGTACCTACACACATGCAACAATCGTTTGCGTTCTTGGGAAGTAATTCCCTCATGCATCTCTCCACTTGCCAAATAGTTAGCAATGTCGGCATACCATGGAACTTTTTCATCAATAGCATTTATAAGCATGGATTGTTCATATGGAAAAGTTTCAGAGATAGGCACATTAGCAATCACATTATTCTCACACGATTCAAGTCTAGACAAATGATCGGCTACAGCATTTTCACAACCCTTCCTATCTCTAATTTCCACATCAAATTCTTGCAACAAAAGAATCCATCGAATTATTCTCGGTTTTGCTTGTGCTTTAGTCATTAAATATCTAAGAGCCGCATGATCACTATGAACAATAACCTTAGTACCAAGCAAATACGACCTAAATTTATCTAGCGAGAAAACAACCGCTAACATCTCTTTTTCCGTAGTCGTATAATTCACTTGTGCATCATTCAAAGTCATACTAGCATAATAAATCACATGCAAGATCTTATCTATTCTTTGACCCAACACCGCACCCACAGCAAAATTCGAAGCATCACACATGATTTCAAATTCTAAATTTCAATTCGGTGATACAAGAATAGGTGCACTCACAAGCTTTTCTTTCAAAGTGTTAAATGCATGCAAACATGAATCATCAAAATCATAATCAACATCTTGACCAAGCAAATGACAAAGAGGTTGTGCAATTTTAGAAAAATCTTTGATGAAACGTCTATAAAAACCCGCATGCCCAAGAAAACTTCTCACACCTTTTACATTAACCGGGGGTGGCAAATTTTTAATCACTTCAATTTTCGAAGGATCAACTTCTATCCCTCTCCTCGAAACAACATGCCCAAGTACAACCCCTTGTGTAACCATAAAATTAGATTTTTCCCAACTCAAAGTAAGGTTACACTCAATGCATCTTTTCAAAACCGTGTCAATCTTTTTCAAAGAATCATCAAATGACGATCCAAATACGTAAAAATCATCCATGAAAACCTCAACAAAGTCCCCTACCATCTCGGAAAATATGGAAAGCATGCAACGTTGAAACGTACCTGGGGCATTGCAAAGCCCAAATGGCATTCTCTTCCATGCAAAGGTTCCGAAAGGACTCGTAAAGGTCGTCTTTGATTGATCCTCCGGTGCTATGAATATTTGGTAATAACCTGAAAGTCCATCAAGATAATGATATAAGAAATTACCGGCAAGTTTATCAAGCATTTGGTCAATAAAAGGTAAAGGAAAATGATCATTTTTCGTAGCGGCATTCAACTCCCTATAATCCATGCACATTCTCCACCCGGTCCTCTCCCGAGTAGCTATAAGTTGTCCCGCCTCATTCTCCTCAACCGTGATTCCGCCTTTTTTAGGTACCATATGAATCGGTGATACCCATTCACTATCCGCTGTCGGTACAATCAAACCACCTCCATGTAGCTTGATAATCTCCTTCTTCACGACATCACTAAGAAGTGGATTAAGTCGTCTTTGGGGCTGCCTCTTTGGAGTAGCATTCTCGATCAAGTTGATACGATGCATGCACATAGAAGGGCTGATTCCCTTCAAATCCTCGATACTCCATCCAATAGTCGCCTTGTTCTCTTGTAAAACTTCGACCAATCTCACCTCTTCTTCAACGGTCAACTTCGAATAAATAATGACCGGTTTGTTTTCACCTTCTTCCAAAAACACGTACTTGAGGTTAGGAGGCAAATCCTTCAAAACCAATCCTCCCCCCCCCCCCCCCCCCCCCACGCTCAAGTCGACAAACCGTGGAGCTTGCTCATTCACTTCTAATTCTTCTAAATCGTCGTCTCCAAGCTCCACTTCATTCTCTTCCTTTATCTCCAAAGCTTGCATGGTCAATGTATCTATAACATCAACAAATGAACATTCTTCCATCAAAGTTGCATCTGGAGCCATATTCTTCTTTCTCACCGAAATCGACACCGTTTCTCCAAGTACCGACATTTGGAGTTGTCCTTTCTTCACATCGATGAGAGTGTTGGTTGTTGCCATGAAAGGACGTCCCAATAAAATAGCATGATCTTGGGTATTCTCCGGAATGTCACCAACATCTAACACAACAAAATCAACCGGCACGATCAACCCTCCAACTTCCACAAGTATGTCTTCGACAATTCCTCTCGGGTATCTAACCGACCTATCGGCAAGTTGAAGACAAATTCTTGTCGGCTTCAGATTCTGGAGTTTCAATTGATCATAAATCGCCGACGGCATCAAGTTGATTCCGGCTCCCAAATCTAACATCCCAGACACCTCGTTTCCGGTTCCAATTACTATCTTGATCACGAAACTTCCCAGATCACTTTCTTTTGGTGGTATTTGATGTTGCATCACAACACTTGCTACTGCAAACAAAACCACTTTCTCGTTCTCTTCGAACTTCCGTTTGTTAGTAGCCAATTCCTTGAAAAATTTCACATAAGAAGGAATATTAGTAATCATATCAAGCAATGGTACATTTACCTCTACCTTTGCTAGAAGATCATATAAATTTTGAAATTGTTGATCCTTCTTTTTGTTTCGCAGTTTACTAGGAAACGGAACGGGAGGCTTGTATGGATTTTTCGCTTTGTGAAGAACCACCCTTTCGATTTCGGCCTCAGCTTCCACTCGTTTCCTCTTCTTCCTTTCCTCTTCTTTTTCTTCAAATTTGTCTTCCTCTTCCTTCTCTTTTACTTTTTCATCCTCCTTCTCCTCACAAATAATCTCCTCAATCTCTTCCTCATTTTCTTCCTCAAGAACCACTGGCCTTTTGTCTATTTCAACTTCTTCACCCGGCATCTTCACTTTATTATCAATAATCTTACCTGACCTCAACACCGTAAGGGCTTTTGCATGGGATGGTTGACTTGGTAGTCTTCCCGACTCTTCTTTGGCTTGCATCTTTCCAAGTGTAGTCGCCATTTGTCCCATTTGAGTATTGATGCTATTAAGCACCGCATCGTATCCTCCCACTTTCACTTCTAAGTTGTCCATCCTCAAATCATTTTTCTCGGCATATTTCTTCATCCACTCTTCAAAATTATTACTCGAGGGTTGTTGAGGAGGTCTTAGAGGCTGTTGTTGTTGAGTAGGAGCTTGATACTGAGCCCGGTATTGTTGGTTCGGTGCTTGGTAAGGAGCTCGATAAGGTGTGCTCGATGATTGACCTTGCTGAAAATTTTGCCTCGGTTGCCATTGTTGAGGTTGTGGCCTTGGTTGATAAGGATAATTAGGCCTTTGATTCCCTCCTTGTTGATTGTTGTAGTAGCCACCTTGTTGATTATACGGCTGTACCACCGAAGCTTGTACTTCCGAAATCACCATTTCTCCTTGTTGTGGTTGATATGGAACACATGCCATGTTCCCTTGCTCTCCAACCATGGGCTGCCCTTCAATCATCAAAGGAGCTTGCATTTAAGGCATCGGACATGAAGCTGGTCCATGCCCTTGATATCCACACAAAGTACACACCTCCATTTGGTTCAAAAGGAGTTGTATTTTCCGGTTCCCGTCCTCCATTTTCAACTCTTTGATTTCTTTTGACATCTCCTCAATTTTCAAGTCAAGGTTACTCGCTTCCACTTCTTTCACATCATTCACAACTCTCATTCTCGAACTTTTCCTTCTTGAATTCCCAGCCATGGTCTTGTAGATAGTAACCATCTCTTCCGGTGATCGATAAGTGATGTCGCCTCCGGCTTGATTATCTACCGACCCTTGCAAAGAATCTGTCAAAGAGTCATAGAAAATTTGATTAAGTAAGACTTGAGTAAAAGTGTGATGTGGACATTTAAGAAGTAAATCTTGAAAACGATCCCAAGTCTCGTGGAAAAATTCTCCCGGACGACTAGTGAAACCACAAATTTGATTTCTAAAGTCCGTCGTCTTATGGTGTGGGAAGAATTGACTCATGAACTCGTCATAGATGTCATTCCAATTTTGGAGAGAATTTGGTGGCAAAGCTATCCACTAAGACTTGGCCTTATCTTTCAACGTCATCGGAAAGAACCGACAACGGAACTCGTCTTCTTGAAGACCATTCAACGGAAAAGTATGAATGGTATTGTAGAAATCTCGGATGAAACTCAACACATCCTCGTTGTTATTCCCATGGTACTCCGGTAGCTGATTGAAGTCCATCGGATTCACTTTATAATTCTTCACCACCTCCGGTAAATCCACACATGCCGGAGTTGCTCCAATAATAGGCCTTGTAATGTCACCTTGTTGAACTCGTCGTGCCGCTGGGTTTCCATATTGATTCCACTGATTCGGTTGCATCCCATAACCCCCATATGGCATCATATTAGGCATCATGTTTGGCCATTGTTGTTGGAATTGTCCTTGCATGTTTTGATTGACTTGAACTCCGGGTTGCTGAAATGGATACCCGTAGTTTGGTTGATAAGCCATGTTATTCATCATCTGAGGATTCATCATCGGTGGTTGATTCATCATCTGAGGATTCATCATGTTTGGATGATAACCAACGTTAGGACTCATCACATTATGAGGAGTAGAATGATGATCTTCTTCTTGTGGATTTAGAGGTGTTGGAGGAGTAAGTTGTGCTTGAACATTGAATTGAGGAATTTGTATCTGTAAATTACTTCCTCCCGCTTGATTGTTGCTATTTTGAGGATTTCCCAATGGTAGATGAGGTTCTCGAGTATTCGGAGATAAAACATGTCCATGAGAAGGTTGAACTTTCTTGACACCCGAAATTTCTTGATCGGAGTCATCTTCGACTTGAACTTTATCTTTATCCTTCTCCATATTTTCTCCGGATTGCTCTTGAGAAGCCTTGCGTCTCGTAGTAACCATGCACACTAAAGTAGATGGTTAGCAAATAACAAGAAAAATAACTAAGTTAACTAAAGGAAATACGAAACTAAAACTAAACAAACACTTAAACAAACTATCCGTTTCCCCGGCAACGGCGCCAATTTTGATTAGACGTTTTCGTGCGCGTCTCTCGTCAAAATCCGAGGTCAATTGTAGTTGACTCGGTATCAATCCAAGGAAACGAAAGAGGAATGTTTAAGTGAATGAAAAGTAGTAGAAACGGAGTTCATTGTACTAAATCCTAGATTCATTTTGAAACTCTCGATTAAAATGGCAAGCTTGAAATAAACAATAAGAAAAACACTCGGACGATAATAATCTAGACTTAGATCTTAAATTGTAGTCCTCTTTATCAACTCGATATAATCGACACACGAAAGTCATGTTCCCGGTCGGGTTGCTTAACTCGTTAGAAACGTTTAATTCACTTGAATTCTCGCTCCCGGTCGGGTTATGAGTTCAAGATTATGCCGATTATATATAGTCTTCCGATTCCTACAAATACTCAACCTTGTCCTTCATATTAACATCCGAGCCAAACGATTAGTTCATCATCTTCATAATAAAACGAACAACAAAAACAACAACTAACGACATGAACGACTTTAAAAGATTTTCGACTATGAATAAAAAGTTGAGCAAAAGAATTAAACAAAGGAACAATCTTAAGAAATCTTTAATTACTAAAACATTCATCAAAGCAAACATTCAAGCATTACCAAATTCTAAAGCATCCAAAGTTTTGTTAGAAATGAAATACACGAAAAGGAAATCAAACTAGAATTATCGAAAATGAAATGCAACTACGATTGCGGTAATTAAATCGGCTTAGGACTTGCTCGATCGTGCTCTCGGAGTTGTCGGCTCCGAATGGGTTCTCCCCTCTGCTCTCGATTATTCCCCAGCGAAAAGATATGTTTTTCCCTTCAAAACCTCGCCTAAATACACCTTTGACTTCGCATGGAACCGCCCTGAAACTGCCTCAAAACGGCGCCCGCCATTCTCAGTTCCGCGACCGCCGTTTCGCCCAAAATCCAAGCTAGAAATCTGCCTCTTTTCGACCCTTTCGGCGGTCGCCCCTTGGTCTTCGGCGCCCGCCGTTTATCCTCTGCGACCGCTGAATCATTTCGGCGGTCGTCATTTCTTCATTCTTCGTCTCTTTGCTCGTTTCTTCGATCTTTCACTCGACTCTTCGATTTTCTTCAACATTTGACCTACAAAATAAACTCAAACCACTCTAACACACCCCGTGAGATCCGAAACACACAAGAACATCAAACACAACAAAAAGACACGAAACTAAACAACACAACACACACTCGACACTAAAAACACAACCGAAAAACGCACAAATACTATATAAATCACCACCAACAGAGCATATGACACCACACCAGCTTTAGCATACCTCTGAGGTGGATGAGTCACCCTCCTTTCTCTATCTCTTGCTAGTTGATAATCACTGAGATCATCCTGAGTTTCTGAAGGTTCAAGCTCATCATACTCATCAACTTCACCTTCATCCAGAGACACATTCACTCTACCAGTTAGCTCAATTTCAAACAACTCAGTTTCCTTCAAGTTTTTATCAGTGAGCATAGGCATAGTGTATTCATCAAAAGTAACATCCCTACTTATGACACACCTTTGTTGCCCAGGCTCAATACACCATAGTCTATATCCTTTAACTCCTTTAGGGTATCCCAGAAACACACACCTTTGTGCTCTAGCCTCCATTTTATCACCCCTAACATGAGAAAAAACATAGAACTACCAAAATCCCTCAAGTTTTCCAGATTTGGAACAACTCCAGTCCAAATCTCTTGAGGAGTTTTCATACTCAAAGCAGCTGCAGGGCTTCTGTTAATCAAATAAGCTGCGCAACTCACAACCTCACCCCAGAATGACTTATGAAGCCCAGAACTCAACAACATACACCTCACTCTATCCAATAGAGTTCTGTTCATCCTCTCAGCTACTCCATTTTGCTGAGGAGTAGAGGCAACTGTCATGTGCCTAGTAATGCCTTTGCTTTTACACAAGTCATTAAACTCTTCAGAAACAAACTCAAGGCCATTTTCAGTTCTCAAATGCTTCAACACCTTCCCTGACTGCTTTTCAACTTCAATCAACCATTCACTGAACTTTTCAAAAGCTTCAGATTTGGCTTTAAGTATGATCACCCATACTTTTCTACTAAAATCATCAATGATAGACATAAAATACCTACCACCACTTTTAGTATTTGTCTTGGCAGGTCCCCAAAGGTCAGAATGCACATAATCCAGTACACCCTTTGTTGTGTGTCTCCCAGTTCAAAAAGAAGCTCTAACTGCCTTCCCCAAAGCACAATTTTGACAGAAGCTCAACTTATTCAACTTGTCCTTTTGAAACAATCCTTGTTTAGCAAGTTCATTCAAGCCCTTCCCACTGAGATGACCCAACCTTTGATGCCATAACTCAACCTTCTCATTCTCTGCAACATGTGATGACTCTCCCACCACTGCATTGCCTTTGAGAAAATATAGGTCATTTTTCTTGATCCCTTCAATAACAACTACTGACCCCTTCTTTAATTGCAGACAACCACCATGTGAGCTAAAACTGAATCCCAAGCTATCACACATACCAAGTGAAATGAGATTTCTCTTGAGCTCTGGAATATATCTGACTTTAGTAACAAGTTTTGTGGAACCATCATGAAGTTTTAACCTCACTGAACCAACACCTTTAACCCTGCAAGTGACATTTTTTCCCAGAACAACACAACCACCATCAATCTCCTCAAACTGCTCAAACCATTTTTTCTTTGGGCTCATATGAAAAGTACAACCTGAATCCAAGATCCACTCAGTCTCCTTTTTACCCAAAGTTACATTCAACACCTCTGCATCCTCACAGTTATCATTACCAATTGTGACATCAGCTTGTTGTTGAGAAGGTTGATTCTCTTGCAGTGGTAGAATTTTCTACTTTCTCATGAAGTAGAAGCTCCACCGCCACTTGCATTAGACTTGTTCTGTGGCTGTTTTTTCTTGAAGTTCTTTTTCCCAGTGGTGACCAATCCCTCAGGGGCACTTGGATGATCCTTCTTAGATGATGACTCTTTCTTATGCAACTCCTTAGTTCTCAATGCAATTTGAACTTCATCAAGAGTAAGAGCATGTTCTCTACCATAGATCATAGCATCTCTAAACTGATCAAACTGTGAAGGCAGAGAACTCAATAGAAATAGAGCTTGATCCTCATCATCAAGCTTCTTATCAATATTCTCCAAATCATCTAGAATCTTAATGAACTCATCCATTTGATCAACCACTGACCTATCACTTGACATTTGAAAGGAATACAGTTTCTGCTTCATATACAATCTATTTGCAAGTGTCTTGGTCATATACAGAGATTCAAGCTTCTTCCACAGGCCATATGCAGTGGTTTCTTTACATACCTCTCTCAAAACCTTATCACCAAGGCTGAGTATGATGACACTGTGAGCCTTCATTGATATCTCCTCCAAATCATCTTCATCAACTGCACCAGAAGAAGATCCATCCTTGTCCTTCACTTTAGCCTTCCCCTTCTTCTCAGCTTCAGAATCAGGTGGAGTAAGAGCTGCAATCAACCCCTGTTGAACCAGAACAACTCGCACCTTAATTCTCCACAAACAAAAATCATTCTTCCCTGTGAATTTCTCCACCTTGAACTTTGCAGATTCGGTCTTCATGTTCGATGTATCACCTTCCCACAGACGGCGCCACTTGTTAAGAATTACGCTGGAAACAAGCTCGAGCTCCGGCGAGAATCGAAAACAAACTCAAATCGAATAATCGAACACAAAAACTCAAAACTCGATCGCGAGCTCACCACTCAACTCTAACCACTCACGAAGTTTGAATCAAGTATATATAACACACTCACGCTGCAAAATCGAAACAAACACAAGGATTTTACGTGTTTCGATCGCCGGGAAGACGATCTACGTGCACGGTGGAGGGGAGGGTGGTTCTGGGATTATACGAAGCAAAACTAGAGTACAACAATGTTCACTCTAGCTCACTACTTGCATATCAATCACAAACACGAGTGATTATAGGCTAAATCTCAAATGCACAAAATCAAAATTGTAATCTAAGCCGCACGTCTGTAACAGACTCGCAAATCGCGACCGTGCGATCAATCCATTCAATTCCATGTGCGTCTTGTAGATGAGCTGGCAAGGATCACGTCGCCACAAGAACCATGTGATTTGGTTAAGAATCCAGTGAGAAATCGATTGCCCTAGACCATGCACCCGCAGTCAGTTCATAGCCGAAACGACGTCGTTTCAACATGCGCGAAATTTGAATTCTGAGCAATATTACCATTTTGCCCCTTCAGTGCAATTTGTCGATTTTGCCTCCGGAGATGATTTTTCGTGTACATTTCAACATGAGCACTTTCCACTTTCTGTACATTTAAGTAAGCGGTGACTTCTGTGCTAAAATTTAAGCAAATTTTTTATTCAGGAGGAAAATGTGCAATAATTTCACCTTGATTTCTCCTTGTTCTGGCGGGACCAGTTTTCTTAAAGACCAGCCCGAGTACCCTAACCCCAAAATAGTCGGATTCAATATATAGACGCGACTCGAGCAAGGACTTGAGGTGGAGAGTGCGTGAGACGGAGAGGTGCCATCGAACGTATTAGGTGGCGGTTGTTGATATATATGTTTGCATATGTACTACATTTAGTTAGGGCAGGAAACAAGCCGCTCGGGAGGGTGCTCGAGCTCGGCTCACGGTTTTTTTCATGCTCGAGCTCGGCTCGATCGAGCTGCTCGACTTTTGCTCGCTCGATTAGTTCAACTCCAGCTTGTTCGAGTGACTCCGCTCGTATTGCTCGAGTTCGAATTGACACGAATTATTTGAAAAGATCGACTCGATTCGATATATATATTATTTTTTCGAACGGGCTACGGGTCAACCCACATATTCGGGTTGAATTAACATCGCTTGCGTGCTAACTCTAGAGTTATGTTGTTTCACGATGGGTGGCCCCTGAGAAGTGTCTTGAGAGTAAAAAATTGAAGAAAAAATACGCATTTGTCCTATACCTAGAGTTGTGGTGCAACGGTCAAGAGCTCAACTTTGAAAAGGGTCCATTTTTCAAATTATGGAGTGTATAAATATATTTACAGATAGTATGTACTTACTCTCTCTAAGGGTATGTTCTTTACTGAAACTAGCTGAACTTAACTGAAATGAATGAATTTGAATTGAACTGAACTGAAATTGACTGAAGTTAAGACAATCTTAACGGAAATTAACTAAAATTAAGTCCAACAGAACAGAGCTTAATTCTTTATATAAGTTGTTTTAGAGTTTTGCACGGTTCTTAATAAGATAAAATAAAACAAATTTTACCCCTATTTTAATGATTATCGAGTTTTAAGAGTTTTGCACGATTCTTAATAAAATAAAATAAAACCAATCTTACCTTTATTTTAATGATTATCGAGTTTTTTTTTTGGTTCGTTTTAGAGTTGTGCAAAGTCTTACCCCTATTTTAATGATTATCGAGTTTTTTTTGTTCGTTTTAGAGTTTTGCAAGGTCTTACCTCTATTTAACGAATATCGAGTTTTTTTTTGAGTTTTCCACAGTTATTAATAAAATAAAATAAAACTAATCTTAGCCTTATTTAATGATTATCAAGTTTTTTTGTGGTCTAGGTCAATTGTTTTGGATTCGAACTTTGAATTTTAAAATTTTAATTCAAATGATCAACCAACTGATATAAAAACTCTTAACTTTATTTTATGGAGTTATTAGTATTAATTAGAATTAATAAATAAAGGTTATATAAGATAAATAAATAGAACGACAAATAAAAACAAAATAATAGAAAACACTAAAACAACTAATATAAAGTATAAAGAATAAGAGGGAGTATCATAAGTCTTAAAATTTGTTTGTGTTCATATTAAAAAATCTTTAGGGATTAATTAAATTTTAATTTTATTTTCATTATAAAATAAATATTAAAGCATAATTTGTAATAAAAAATGCATAGAAACGTGCAAAATTGAAATATCAACACTGAATAATTATTCTGTCTTTGAAAGTTATAACCATAATAAATTTATTTTCAGAAATATGTACACAGATTTCAATTTGTACTCATTGAGTGTTGATATTTCAATTTTGCACGTTTCTATGCATTTTTTATTTATATTTTTTTTAATAGTTAATGATAAGTATGCAATTTTTAATACTATCTCTACTATTCTTTTTGTATTCTTCCATTATAATTTATCTTTCTTAATAATACTTAAATCGTAATTTAATAATAATAATAATAATAATAATAATAATAATAATAATAATAATAATAATAATAATATATTTTATTAGTATAATGTAGTTTTATAGTTATAATTATTTAAAAATAAACGAAACACTTTTAATGTTTAAAAAATATATATATATGTAAAATATTGATTTTTTTTATAAAAAAAAGTCCATGCAATTTAAATAAAATATTCATTTTTTTTGTTTTTAATTTATTACATTTATAATATTCAGTTAACACATATAAACTCGATTTTCAACTATACAATTTCAAATTATTTTTAGAAACATTTTGATTTTTTTTCAAACATTAATTACACATATATAATCAAGAGTCGTTAGTTCAGTCAGTTGAGTTTGACATCGGCCTAATCTGTGATATTCTTCAACCATCATCAAATGAAATCATGAATTTCTTATTAATTTTTCTATACGAATCTCTCCTCCCACCGCATGCAATAAACATACATAAAATATTGGTAATAATAATAATAAGAGTGAGAATTGAACAGTTGAGTTTGACATCTGCCTAATCTGTGATATTCTTCGTCTCTCCCTCTGTCTATAAATATAGAAATACGTGTAAAAAAAAATTATATGCATAAGAAAAATGAATTCCAAAGTAGGATGTGTTGTTGTTTTTGTTATTGTTATATGTATATTGATTGGGATCGGCGAGGTGGCCGGTATAGTTAAGGTGTGTAGTCTCGGAAATCTTAAGTATCAATGCGGGTTGAATATTGCTCCACCAAATGAAACAAGCTGTTGTGATGAGATAAGGGCGTTTTCCCCCAAAAAAAAACGTTGTCTTTGCTACTACCTCTACAATAGTATAGCTTATAATTGGAAAGATATGTATGATTGGCTCCAGAACACTGCGCCAAAGACGGCTGCCGATTGTGCTACCAATTATCACCACAAATCGGATAATTTTAATCCCAACACCACTTGCAAGAGCAAGAAGGCATGATATATATATATACCACGTCGATGTTACCATATACATTATGTACGTTGTATGTATCGATCAATAATAGTATATGCATAATGCCCTGCCAGTATACGTCGTCTCTCTCATCTTATTTTCTACTACTCTACTATTCTCCTATAATCTGTTTCAATACATCACCTGGACTTTATTTTGTTGACATAATATCTCTCTCTCTCTCTATTATCTCTATAACCTATATGAAATAGGTTGTTTGCTTAGGAAGAGCCACGTGGCTCTCCTCCCTCTTTGCATCTCCCGTACGTACGTAATTGTGTAAGTATAGTCCTTCCTTCCATTTGGACGAGGCACGTATCTTTTCCCTCTTTTGTATGCAATATGTAAGTATAGAGTAATTATGTATTAATAATTAATAAATTAGACCATTATCTCAAACGGAAAGAAATATCGAGCTGCAAAAGCAGATCTCTAACCAAAAGCCCATCTGCAGGGGGAATTGATGAACTAGCCAATGTGTCCCTTGTATTTTACCACATACTTTGTATTCTTCTCGTATTTCGGTAATAATTAAATAAATACAAATACACGAGAATACATGGAAAAGTAATGGAAAAGTCCTATATGCCCTCATTTAACTCTACTCTTTTTCATTACAATTTCACAACTGAAATTAAATCTCTCATTCCCTCGACGCATGAAGAACAGAAATACTCAAGCACCTGTATTTTTTTTTCAGTCGAAATCAATCCCAGAACTTGTCAAAATTAAACATAAACCCTATCCCACAACACCTTACTAACTTAAATCCCTAACGGTGTCGATCTACGCGAGCGGGAACCGAACCCTAGCCCACAATGCCAGCGGCCGAATGTGCTAAATCCCCAACTCCGGCAGCCCCCAATACTGGCGGCCCCCAATACTCCGGTGGAATGAAGCTGAAATATACGTTAAGCCCTGCCGAAAGATCAAAGGAATTCAAATTGAGCAATCGTAGCCAATTGAATGTTTTAAGAACGGTTTATGAAGGATTGGACGCGCGTCGTCGGAAATTGTTGAAAGGTGGCTGCTTTAAATATCTGCTTTCCATGCCTTATTTGAAAGTATCAGGTACCATAATTCATCATCTTATTATGCGTTCATCGGAGACAATAAGTGATGAGGAATGCTGGTTTATAATTGGGGGGCAGCCCCTTCGATTTAGCCTTATAGATTTTGGTTTAGTTACTGGATTGAAAGTTGGTAGTGTAGATTTGGGAGTAGATGAATCAGTTGGAAAAAATTCCCCTCTAGTACAGAATTATTTCAGTCATTTAGTAAAAGTGTATAGAGAGGATGTTTTGAAAGTATTTGGGAGTCCAGTCTGCACCAATCCTGTAGAAAAATACAAGTTGGGACTGATTTTGATCTTAGCATATGTTGTTATTGGCCTTGATGATGTCAAAGCGATTAGTTTTTGGTGGTTTGATTTAGTTGAGGATTTGAAAAGTTTCAACAAGTACCCTTGAGGAATTTTATGTTACAAGATGACAACAGAGGTGTTGCGTCGCGACTTATCTGTTCCTTTGAATAATAAGACGGTTGCGTACGCAGTTCATGGATTTCCTCTTTCCATCATGGTATGTGTAAAAAGAGCAGTTTTTTGTTTAATTCCTTCATCTGATTTTACATTCATTAATTGTTGATATTGTATTGCATTGCAGGTCTGGGCATTTGAATCAATTCCTTCAATTGCTGAATATGCCACCAAACTTGATGTTGAAAAATTCCCTACGATGATGAACTGGAAGTTGACTAAGAAGAGGTTCAAGTCGAGTGAAATTGAGGAAGACTTAGAAATAGAAGAGATGGTATGTTTGTGTCTTTTTATATGCTAATTGTGATATGTTTGTATAATATGTGTTTATAATCAGTCTATATTTTTATAGACTGTAATTTCTGAATTGGTGATTACCGACACTGAGCGAACATGTATTTTTGGAGCTGTTGATACCTGTAATGTTGAGACTGAGAAGAAAGAACCGGAGGAAAAATGCGGTGAGGTGAAGATTCTCAAGATATTACATCAGTTGGAAGGGGAAATAAATGCCTTCGTAGAAACAACGTCTATTGGTGAGAAAACTGAGTTTGTGAAAATGTTACATAGGCTGGAGAGGAAAATCGAGGTGGACATCGTATTGTCAGGTTCAGAAGGTAATGTTGATTAAATTCTTTCATTTCAAGTTGGTTGGTTGATTTGATATCTTTTCATGATTCTTTCATTGTAGATAAGAATGAGAATGGAAATGAGGAATTCAGTGTTGTGGAAAATGTTGGTGCTGGAATTGAGGAATCCACTGACCTGGACAAAGTTGGTGCTGGAATTGAGGAATCCACTGACCTGGACAAGGTTGGTGCTGAAACAGAGGAATCCAGTTTTGTGGTGAAGGCAAGTGGTGTACGAAAGAAACGAGGGAAAAGTAAGTTTGAAATCATTTAAAGTAAGTTCTTTTTGGTTATGTAGATGTTGAGGTTGAAATCTTAATTAACAATTCATATATTGTTAATTTCTGGTGTTGTAGATGTTGAGGTTGAAAAGGCTGAACAAAAGGGAAGAATGAAAGGGGGTAAAAGACGGAAGTTTGAAAGAGTTGTAACTGAACATGATCCTTTGACTGAAATAGATCATGCGAAGATTGAGTATCTTGATAAATGGTTGGTGACTGATGCACTAGTGAGGCATGATGTTAGTGTGTTGCATGATAGAATTATAGATTCAGATGAGCTTAAGACATTGTTAAAAACAGGATGGATCTCAAGCCCGGTAATGTTTAATAATTTCAATTTAAATGGTAACTGCATATATGTACTTCCTTCTTGTCATGAGCTGTGGATGTTTATATTGTTAGGTGATGGAGGCAGGAATAGACATTTTACGTGAGCGCATGCGAGAACAACCTACAAGATTTCAGATTGGTGCATGTATTATGGATCCTTGGTTTTCAGGATTTGTGAAAAGATCATATAAGCAGTCATCCAACTTTGTAACACTTGAGAATAGAAATATGCTTCCAGGAATTTTAGGTGGTCGGACCTGGTCTCAGTCTAGACATATATACTTCACTGTTTGTTCAAATAGTCATTGGTTTGCTTGTAAACTAGACATAACGGAGCAATGCATCTACGTATATGATAGTCTTCCCAAGCATATCAGAAAGTCTGAATTTGATGAGGTCATGAAGCCCTTCTCGGTAATGATACCACGGATATATTCTTTAGTTGGGGGAGGTGCCAAGCTGACCCTAATGGTTCAGAAGGTGACTGGGTTGGTTGTACAAGACAATGGGTAAGTTGTAAATCTTAAAATTCATTGTATGCTTGTTTGTTTATAATTTATATGTAATTTGCTAGGAACGATTGATGATTCATTTTATTTGCTCATCTTAGAGCCCTTTTTGAGTCAGTTTGAGTCTGTTTAAGTGTCTGGGAGGGCACAATAGAGTGTTTGGGTATGGTGTGCAGGCAAACAGGTAACAGGTGGTGCACTGGGCAAAAGAGGCAAGGAAACCCCCTTCTTTGGGCAAACAAGCGATCTGGAGTGGTAGTGACTGAACAGTTGGGCCTACTCAGGCAAACCAAGCCACTATGGGCTGAGTCATGAAGCAGAAGACCCAGATGCCTGGTCCGTTCACCTGTGGAGGAGGAGAATACCTGTGAAGAGTTTGGGAAGCGAATCGCCAGCGGGTAAAGTGAAAGGCGGCTGGAGCTAAAGATGGAAAGTACTTAGCGGCGCCTGGAGAAGGAAGCCAATGCAGCGGCCGATGCAACTACGATTCCAAAATCCTAATTCGTGCCTATATAAGGAAGAGAAGCTGGAGAAGAAAAAAAGATACCAATTGACGACCCCGTTCACGAAACAAGCCGCCGGCGATCGAAGCTCTCGGAGATTTCCGGCCAAGTTGTTTCTTTTGAAGTTGATCGAGCCTTCGGGCATTAAAACAATTTATTGATTTATGATTTTATCGTTTTGTTTTACTATTTCAGTTTGAACAATTTCAGATTCCAGTAGTTATGAATTTCAGTTCCGTTTTCCATATTATTTCTTGTTTTATTTCTTATCGTATGAGTAGCTAAATATACAGGGCGTCTGGGCAAAGGCGGATCGACGGGAACTCTAGGCTAAGATAGAACCGTGAGGTTGATAGGGCTTAGTTAACTGCCTGGGGTTTGTTTCCGATTACACAGTTGAGGAATAACTTTATTCTTGCAGGTTTGGGCGGACTAATTTGGTCGTTAGGAAACCCTTACGCTTTGAGATACCAACGATTGATCAAACCGAGTAATAGTATCTAGGTGTACTACGGGCATAGCGCTAGAACGTGTTGGAGTAGCGGTCGTATGATTCGGATTTCCGGACATGCTATTGGCCGAATTGGGTTCGTCGAGAGAGTAATGCGAGTTTGGGCAAACTAGATCCATGCGACCACATAGGTATCGAATTGACTAGACTCAGGCGATTAGGCATAAGTATACCTTGCCTTTCTTTACCCAGTAAGGACGAATTGGGGTGGGGTAACTGTAGGCGTGACTTAATAGGACTACTTTTACTTTGTTCGACATCCTATAACCGATTGACAAACCATCCGTTAAAACCATTAGTGCCAGGGATCGGTAGTTTGCCCAGAGAACCCAGAGAGAAGTCGTGAGCCCAGAAGCCTGCTTTCCTTTATTTGATTTCAGTTTGATTTAATATTTTCTGTTTACAGTTTGGTCAAAGTATTTAGTTTATTATTTCTGCATGTTAGTTTGGGTTAATTAGATTTACTTAATTGTGTTAGTTAGAAGTTTGATAAAACGCTGTGACTTAGCAACCAAATTCAAAACCTTTTTATTGTGACACTATTTGGGCAAAGCCGAGATTAACTAAATTGCAATTGCTTCCTCGTGGGATCGACCCTATACTTATCAATTGCTATCTTGTGTTGAGTTTAGGAATCTTTATAAATTTATTTTGACCGCATTACTTCCACGACAAAGTTTTCACGTCGTCAAAATTGGCGCCGTTGCCGGGGAGGCAATATTCCAGCTTTTTAGTTTTTCTGTGCTAACCGTTTTGCTTTACTTCTTTGACCAGGCACTATAAACGTGGTGGAAGGAGCTACGGGATTACTCTTTGATCCTGAGATCGAGAAGACAGCTAAAAGGCTTAGAAAAGAACCAAAGAACAAGGCGCTAGCACGTGCATCCCAAGGAGAGAATTCTACCAAAGCACCAAGGGCAGAAAAGGCAAAAACCAAGAGAAGCGAACCAGTTGACGCATTCCGTCAAAAAACCCCAGAACCGATGGGAGAAGAAGCACCACGGACTTTGAGGGACATGATGTTCCCGTCAGACTTGAACTTGAGGCCACTGGGCATCACTTTGCCCACCATTCCTCCCCCCTGGGAGATGAAGCACAATTTCATACAAATACTGCCCAAGTTCAGCGATATGCCCGGAGAAGACCCACAAAGACACCTTCAGGACTTTGAGCTTGCCTGCGGAACGATTCAGGCAAACGCTGTACTATCGCAGTACATAAGACTACTGGCTTTCCCGTTCTCTTTGACTGACGGAGCCAGGGAGTGGCTCTATACCATCTGATGCAGAGACAAATGAGGAAAAGATTGTGTCTTATTGCCCAAGCTACTAGTATTATTTTATTTATTATTTTAATTTATTTTATTAGGGTTTCAGTACTTATTTATATGTCGTTTTTCTTATTCAATTAGTTAGTTGATTATTGATATGAAATAAAAGAGTTTTCTCTTGTTTTGTCGAATTTCGGTATTCTTCGGAATCAACGATATTTGATGTATTAATTCTCGGGTATTCTCAGAATCAACGAGTTTTAATTGTGTGTTTACGCTTCCGCCTGCATCAGTTGGTATCAGAGCCGAAACGATGCCTTCTCGTCGTCAGTCTATCCCCGACCCCGCCGTCAGCGTGGAGTCGCCATCAACCTCGGCCGTAGTATGCTGCTTTGAGTGTGGCGCGACTAGCCCCCGTCATGCGACTTGTCTGTTCTCTCACCCTCACACGTTATGCGTGGATGAAGAGTCATCCACGTATGATGGTCCCCCTAAATTTGATGAAGAACCTTTTTCGAAAATCCCCATGGCACTTGTGCTGAGTTCTGATGTTGTTACCCCTGCACCACATCAACATGTTTTTGCTCTTGCGCTGAAAGAAGATGATACTACCCCTGCACCATATCCGCATGCTCATGTTCTTGCGCTGCATCCCGATGTCGTTGCCGCTGACCTTGCGCCGCTTCTTCACGTTGTTGCCCCTGCGCCGGTTCATCCAGCCACTGTCCCTACGCCACGTCAAAGTGTCGTTGCTGCCCTTGCGTTGTGCCCTCAAGATTGTCGACGATTGGTGTTTGATCCCGACATCTTCGTGCTCAATTTTCAGGTTCGCGGTCGAACCTTCTCCTAGAGAGGGAGAATGATGCAGAGACAAATGAGGAAAAGATTGTGTCTTATTGCTCAAACTACTAGTATTATTTTATTTATTATTTTAATTTATTTTATTAGGGTTTCAGTACTTATTTATATGTCGTTTTTCTCATTCAATTAGTTAGTTGATTATTGATAAGAAATAAAAGAGTTTTCTCTTGTTTTGTCGAATTTCGGTATTCTTCGGAATCAACGATATTTGATGTATTAATTCTCGGGTATTCTCAGAATCAACGAGTTTTAATTGTGTGTTTACGCTTCCGCCTGCATCACCATCCCACAGGGCGAAGTGACCACCTGGGCGCACTTACAAAAGAAATTTCTCGAGAAGTATTTTCCAGCAGCACGAATCCAACAAATGCGCAAGACAATCAATAGCATCAGGATGGGTAACAACGAGAATTTTCAAGACTACTGGGCAAGATTCAAACAAGTGCTAGCCAAATGCCCCCAGCACCAGACCCCGGACCACGATCTAATCCAGTACTTTGTGTCCGGATTAAGGCATCACGAGAAAACACTACTCCTAGCTGCCAGTGGAGGGTCTTTACTCAACAAAAGTGCTGACGAGGCATTTAAACTGTTCAAAGAGATGGCAGAAGAATTGGGGGACGATACCGATTTGCCCAAACAAAGCCTGCTGGTACAATCACCTTCTGATTCAAAAATCGACAAGTTGTGCAGTGCCATGGAGAAGTTCATGACCAATATGGCCGGAGGACCAAAGAAGGCAGTCAAAGCGTGCCAGATTTGCCAAGAGGTAGAGCACGCCACTGACGAGTGCCCTTTACTATTTGATGAGGAGGTCAGAGCGATGGGACAATCAAATGGCAACGGACAAGGTAGAGGGAGGCCACACTTTGATACCTACTCCAACACTTACAATCCCGGATGGAGACACCATGAGAACTTCAGGTACGAGAATAATAACAATAATAACCAAGGAGAAGGGTATCAAGGCAACCAGAACCAGAACCGGTACAACCAACAACAGCAGGGGAATTTCCAGCAGAATCAGGGCAAAGGGGCATCACTATCCGACATGATGGAGACTTTGGTCAGAGAGAATGTAAAATTCCAGCAAGAAAATATGAAAGCCATGCAAGAAAACGAGAAGTTCAAGCAAGAGACCAGAGGGCAACTGAACAACTTGGGAGCCCAAAGAGAGACAAATCACCACCACCCAAGATTACAGTCCCCTTTCCAGGACGACTAAGTAAAAACAAAGAAAGGGAAGAGACTTACGAGATGTTCCAAATGTTCAAAAAGGTGGAGATCAATATGCCACTACTAACTATCCTAAATTCTATGCCCCGATGTGCCAAGTTCCTAAAAGAATTATGCACGAAGAAGGTGAAATATCAAGATGATGCAAAATTCGAGGTGGGCGAAAACGTCTCAGCGGTGCTTCAAAAGAGCGTACCTACCAAGTGTGGAGACCCAGGCATGTTTTACATACCCTGCATCATAGGAAGGATGAAAATCGAGAAGGCAATGTTGGATTTAGGTGCATCAATAAACGTCATGCCCAAAACCATGTACGAGGATTTGGGCATAGGGGTTCTTAAGCCACAAGAGTAGTAATCCAACTGGCTGACAGATCCAATGTCTATCCTGAGGGCATACTGGAGGACGTATTGGTCAAAGTGGAAGATTTAATCTTCCCAGCAGACTTCTACGTACTAGACATGGGAAGATCGAGCAAAGAGCCAATTATGATTCTGGGCAGACCGTTCCTCAAGACCGCAAGGACACACATAGACTGCGAGATAGGCAAACTGACGTGTAAGTTCGAAGGAGAAACAGTCACCTTTAACCTGTACAAATCCATGAAGCACCCCGCCGACACCGAGGAGGTGCATCTGATTGATCAAATCGACAAGGCGGTAGAAAGTAAAGTAATGCAAAGTGCTAAGTACGATGAAATCGAAGTAGTAATTCAACAGGGGATGCTACACGATGAACTAGAAGACGAACCAGAGGGAATACAAGAAGCAATTAAGCAGTTAGGGGCACTGGAAAGTTATAAGGGCGATCCAGGCAAACTTCCTATACTGGAGGAAACAGTCATGAAACCCTCATTGGAGAGAGCCTCACTACTGGAGTTGAAGAACCTGCCAAAGCATCTGAAATATATGTATTTGGGAGAACACGACACTTTGCCTGTAATCATCAACTCATCTCTCTCGGAGGAGGAGGAAGTTAAACTCAAAGAAGTGCTAGGGCGATACAAACTGGCCATAGGGTGGACTTTGGCTGACATAAGAGGTATAAGCCCAACGATTTGCCAACATCATATACTACTCGAAGATGAATCTATACCTGTGAGAGATCCCCAAAGGAAGCTCAATCCATCCATGAAGGAAGTGGTACTCAAAGAGATAAAGAAGCTCCTCAGTGTAGGGATAATTTACCCCGTTTCAGAAAGCAAGTGGGTTAGCCCAGTACATGTCGTACCAAAGAAGTCAGGAATCCAGGTCATAGAAAATGAGAAGAAAGAGAAAATCGCTACCAGGCTACAGACAGGATGGAGGGTGTGTATAGACTATCGTAAACTGAACAAGGTAACCCGCAAAGATCATTTCCCTTTGCCCTTCATCGATGAGATGTTGGAACGTTTGGCCGGGAAAAAGCACTTTTGTTTCTTGGATGGGTATTCAGGATACATGCAGATCTGGGTTGCCGAAGAAGATCAAGACAAAAAACAACCTTTACATGTCCCTTTGGCACCTTTTCCTACAGGCGCATGCCCTTTGGGCTATGTAACGCGCAAGAGACCTTTCAGCGTTGTATGATGAGTATATTCTCTGACTTATTAGAGAACAGGATCGAAGTATTTATGGACGACTTCACAGTTTATGGTAACACCTTTGACGTATGCCTGGCAAACTTGGAGCTAACACTGCAGCGATGTGTAGAGAAGAGTTTGGTTTTGAACTATGAAAAGTGTCACTTCATGGTGGAGGAGGGAGTAGTATTGGGGCATGTGGTGTCAGCCAAAGGCATAGAGGTCGACAAAGCAAAAATAGAAGTCATTGCCAAACTACCGTACCCAAGGAATGTTAAGCAAGTGAGGGGGTTCCTTGGCCACGCAGGATTCTATAGGCGTTTTGTGAAGGACTTTGCTAGCATCGCCCAACCGATGACAAGATTACTACAAAACGACGTGGAGTGGGACTTTGACGAAGACTGCCAAAGAGCCTTCAACCATCTGAAAAAGAGACTAGTGACAGCCCCCATCATCCAACCCCCAGAGTGGGGGATGCCTTTCGAACTAATGTGTGACGCTAGTGGGTATGCAGTAGGTGCAGTGCTTGGGCAACTGAAAGGCAAAGAGAGGCATGTGATTTATTATGCTTCGAAGACACTTAATGCCGCCCAAAGCAACTACGCAACCACTGAGAAGGAGCTATTGCCATAGTGTTCGCTTTCGAGAAGTTCAGATCGTACCTATTGGGGAGTAAGACCATAGTGTACACTGACCACACCGCACTCAAATACTTGTTGGCAAAGAAAGAAACTAAACCAAGGCTAATCATGTTGGTTTATGTCCTTCGATCCTACGTGTGCAATCGATAAAGTCATAAGGTCATCTATGGATGTTTAAATAATTATTCGATAATATTAATTGATGGGAGCAATATAATATTGATCAATAATTATACCTACAGGGTCACACACGAGCTCGATATTGATATACATGCTTGATAAATATATTGATTTAGAATCAATATTTACATGGATTTAATTCACATGCATGGGATGCATGGCTTGCATGGATGCATGTCACATAGTGTGACATGGCATGCCACACAAGCAAGTGGGACCACATACAATGCATAGTGGCATGTGTATGTGGCATGACCTTTCACCTCCTTTGTAACCCCTTTGCATGTTAATGGTGCATTATGATGCCCATTATGTTGTAGGTTACAAAGGGGTGTAATGTGATACATTATGATGCACTTATATAGATGAAAATGTGATTTTCATCACACATTACAATCAGCCACGAAATTCCACTCAAGTAGAGAGAAAAAAGGTGATCTTGGAGATCCATTCTCAAGCAAGCAAGGTGTTCATTATCCGGGTTCATGTGCAACACGTAGAGGCCGGGCCATTTGTGCGGCTTCAACATCCGGACGATCCAAATGAGTGACGAGTTCATTCACAAGGAGATCTTTGAGTTGCTGATCCATTAAGGTGGTTCAATCGACTCAACACCACCTTAACCAAAGTCAACGATCACCAAAAGTAAGTAATCGTTGAACCTTATATATATATATATATATATATATATATATATAGAGGCCCCTTCCTATACGCACTCACCCGTACGCACTCAACAAAGTTCTGAATATTATAATAATTTTTATTCAATATTCTATATTAATATGTATTCCTAAATTAAATAAATTTAATTCCTTCTCTTTTTCTCTCTATCGTGAGGAGTATTAATACTCTGTTTTTATTTTTATTTAGATCTGAATTGTGTAAACTGTATACACATCCAAAAAAAATTCGACGTCCGATGAAACCCATTCAAAATTGAGCCGTGAGGAGAATAGGATCCAAAAGGCTAAAAACTTTGTTGACAGATTCAACCGCGTCCCGATTTCAAATTCCTTCACGAGCGCTTATCTGATTATTTTGCCATGTGCTTGAGGTCGGATATGAAGTTGTTGAGTTCAGGGCAACCCAACAAAATCAGCCTCGTCGCCAAATGGTGCCCGTCCCTCGACTCTCCGTACGATCGAATCACGCTCCCGTGAGAATCAATTGCTAGCAAGGTGTTTAATTCCGAGAGAGGAAGAGGCGCTATCTCGTTATGGATCGTTTGAGGAAGCAAGGGCACACAATTGTGATTCTCTTCCATACAACAGAGTGGCGTCTATTGCCATGAAAAAATACAGAGTATCTCGAGAAGGTGAAGAAGGATGACACGAATATTGACGTCGGATAGAGAGAAAAAGAGAAGGAATTAAATTTATTTAATTTAGGAATACATGTTAATATAGAATATTGAATAAAAATTATTATAATATTCAGAACTTTGTTGAGTGCGTACGGGTGAGTGCGTATAGGAAGGGGCCTCTATATATATATATATATATATATATATATATATATATATATATATATATATATATATATATATATATATATTGGATGTGTATATATATGTTTATATGTGTTCTTATACACATTAAGTGTGCACTAAGATCATGGCATAGTAGATCTATCGCTTTACACGCTTCCGCACACACGATACATCGATCGGATTGGTGTATCGTAACCATCAATTGGTATCAGAGCCGAGGGCTCGTGCACACTTTTGTGTTGGACACGAAGGTTAAATCAACATAATTGGATTATATGTTTAATTGTGATTATGTGTTTAGATATAAGGCCGGCCACCGTTAGTGGTCGGGTGAATGAAATTGTCGTTTTTTACGTACGATTGGCCATAGTTTTGGAGGGCTGCGTCCCTTGGAATCTTTTGTAATAGATAGGTTTTTTCTATTCAAAAATGTATTGATCAACGTGTAAGCAATGGATTGAATCCATGGATCGACATTGGATATCGGCTCTCCGGCGAAAACGAGAAGAAACGAAGCAAAACGAAGCAAAACGGGCGAAACCGGGGCTGCTGGAGCCAAACGGCGGGCGCCGTTGGAGCTCCGGCGGGCGCCGTTTTGGTTCGGCGGGCGCCGTTTTGGAAACGGCGACCGCCAAAAGGCTGATTTAGGGTCTGCCCCCTTCTGTACCTTTTTGGCGGGCGCCGTTTTGGAAACGACGACCGCCGGAGGTGTTTGACGACCGCCGTTCGTGGTTTTTGGGGTACGGACTAAGGTTGACCTAAATCGGCGGGCGCGGAACTGAAACGGCGGGCGTGGACCAATCCAGAAGATGTTCAAGGCCTATTTTGTTGCTTTTAATCTTTTCGTTTGAGAGTTGTGAGGTTCTAGGGGCCTTTCGATTACGTATTTAATTGCTTTGCTAGTTATAGGATGTTTTATGTTATAAATGTTCAACTTACATATAAACACCTATGCATGCAAGTTCCCAAAATAATGAGTATAATGTCTTGTCCAAAAATATCACACTCATGAAGCCCTCGATCATAAGTTGGTAGGTCCGCCTCAGCGGGGTACTACTTGTTATCTTGGGATAAGTGGGAGTAAAGGTTAGACCTTTACACGTGAGTTTGGTTTTCTCATCGATAGATCCACTGCAGGCGTGGCTATCGAGACATGAGATGAGAATGGGACTCTCATCGATCGAGAGTGACATTAGATGTCATTGACATGGATGTCTACCTATATTGAAGTTCTTAAGTGCGGACTCAGTCGGCTTAAAGATTTGCAAGATGAGGGTCTTGGGATCATTTTGTTCTAATTTATTAAAATTTCAAAAACAAATGCCTAATTTGTCTTTCATTTGGTGGATACTGAAGGATTTTCCTTCACTATAATAAATGGTTTATTTACTATTTCAAAAAGTGGAGTGTTCTATGGTTCGGCACGATTAGAACATGGTTTATATATACTTCAACTTGACAATCATATATATAACATTGATACCAAAAAGGCCAAATCGAATGAATTCAATGAAACATACCTTTGGCATTGTCGATTAGGCCACGTCAACATTAAACGTGTAGAGAAACTTCTTAAAGAAGGTATTCTCAAATCTTTTGACTTGGAGTCATTTGATACATGTGAAGGGTGTTTGATGGGCAAAATGACAAAGTCACCTTTTCTAGGAAAAGGAGAACGTGCAAATGATCTATTGGGTTTAATCCATACTGATGTATGTGGTCCAATGAGCTCACAAGCACGTGGAGGTTATTTCTACTTCATAACTTTTACCGATGACTTAAGTAGATATGGTTATGTCTATTTAATGAGGCATAAGTCGAAAGCCTTTGAAAAGTTCAAAGAATTCCAAAATGAAGTTGATGAGCCATATTTTTTGGCTCATTTTTAGTTCTTTTGAGTCAAGTAATCGAGTCTTTATTTTCTTTTTATTATTTTATTATGTCTGGGAGGACACATTTGGAGTAAGGGTGATGCAGGGCATAGCAGGTGACACCTTGGGCATAATAGGAGTGAATTACGTGAAAGATGAAGAAGTTTTACCATTTAGGCAAAAGGCAGCAGAAGCTGGCGGTTTGGGCATAACACTTACTTTGGCCTGGTCACCCACTGTGGCAAAACACTCACTCTCGACTGATCACCGACAGTTGAGCAAGCAACCATTATGGGCGAAGGCACTTTGCGAAGATTCCCAACTTCCAAATTCTCACACGTGATCCATGACTTAACCAAGACAAAGAAAATACTGAGGCGTAAAAGTGGCAAGGAAATCACCTTCGTGGTCAAGGGTGCAGGTTGAGCAAGCTGGTCTGACTAGAACATCCAGGTCCCGTTGAGCAAGTTGGGACAGAGTCAGAAAGTGGAGCAAGACTGACGCACGACCAAGTACTGCGCATGATCTTCCACCTCGTAAATGAAGAAGGCTATCGGAGATAAAGCAATTGGGCAAGAGCGACAATTGATCAGAGACGGACGTTGAGCAAGTAGTGTACGAAAGAGTCCTAGGAATTATGGAGTCCTCAAAGGCGACCAGATTCAGAGAAGTAACAAAGAAGGACTCTCATCCAACCTTAGACTCATTGTCCAACACGTCTCTATCAAATCAGAGTCCTATATACTCACGAGTCTGTCAAGACGTCAGCACGGGCAGGCAGCTGTCCAGAATCCTGAAAATCTAGGAGTCTTCAAGAGAATCCTTATTCAATCAAGATCAGCGATTTTACTTGCTCCCCAAGACTCCTATCATCTATAAATATATGAGGACGTGAAGAACACAAGGAGACACGAAAAAGAGAGGACCGAACGCAACAACACACAACTCGAGCTCCACAAAACAACACTTGAAATTAATGAGAGTTTATATGTACTTGTTTTGAGATTCGAGTGAGGAGAAACACCGCCCTTTTGGGCAGCCCGTTTGGGCGAAATTGTATATTATGTTTTTATTTAATTTATTTCCCTTTTGTTTCAGTTATTTAATTTTGTTTTTGTTTTATTTATTTATTTTAATTATGTATTGCTGAATTAACATCGTTTGGTCAAGTTCTGATCCTGATCAGGCTGCTGTGTAAAATACTGTGAGGCTTCTTGATGACAGCAACTAGCTTAGCTTTGTTCCCGATTCAACAGGGTAGTATATCGAGGATGTTAGGGACTTGGGCAATCCTACAATGACCAGTGAGAACCCCGACTTGCCTAACACACAAGTACGTGGATCAACGCGACCGGGAGACTGGGCGTCCGCGAAGTACAACATGTTGCTGGAGATGTGGTCGTATGACTCGGGTCTGTCCGGGCATGCTATTGGCCATTCTGGGTTTTCTTGGAGGATGAAAGCGGCTTGATCAACTTAGACTCATGCGGTCACATAGTGTCGAATTGGTCAATGTCAGGAGACCTATTGAGAGAGATCTAATAGGACTTTAAACATAAGAGCGAATGAGGGTCAAGGGTATTAATATGCGTGACATTATAGGGATGTTAATATTTGGGGCCTATAACCGGAAGATGAAGATGTTAGCAAAATGATATATGTGCCAGTGAACAGTAAACACTTGACCAGTGTCATCAAGGTAACGACTTGCCCAAATGTTCTTAATTCGTTTTTATTTTGTTTTTGTTTTATTTCAGTAAAGGTAGCAAGGAGATCACGGAACCGCTGTACCCACAGCGAACACAAAACCCTTTTTAAACGTGACAACCCTTTGGGCAAAGCCGGGGGAAAGTAACCATAAACTCCTCGTGGGATCGACCCTATACTTGCCACTAATACTTGTGTTGGTGAAAGGTCTAGGAAACTTACAAATTTATTTTGACCGGCGTTTGTTCCACGACAAACATACGTCGTCGTCAGAAGTTGAGAATCAACTTGGTAAGAAGATAAAAGCCATTAGATCGGATCGAGGTGGTGAATATCTCAGCCAAGAATTCGATGATCATCTTATGAGTTGTGGTATTCTATATCAACTCACTCCTCCTGGAACACCCCAGATGAATGGTGTTTCCGAAAGGAGGAGTAGAACCTTATTGGATATGTTTCGATCGATGATGAGCCTTAGTGAACTACCAAAATCTTTTTGGGGACATGCACTTTTAACAGCAGCCTATACACTGAATAGGACACCGTCAAAAGCTGTTGATAAGACACCATACGAGGTATGGAAAGGGAAGGTCCCTAACTTGTCTTATATCAAGGTTTGGGGATGTGAAGCTTATGTGAAGAGAAATATCTCTACAAAGCTTGAACCCAAATCTGATAAATGTTTCTTTGTGGGTTATCCAAAAGAAACACGAGGGTATCACTTTTACAACCAATCTGAGAACAAAGTCTTTGTTGCTCGAGATGGTGTATTTCTTGAAAAGGAATATCTTTCCAAGAAAGTAAGTGGGAGCTCAGTTGAATTGAACGAAGTTCAAGAAAACTTGAACGAGGTTCAAGAAGATCAAATTGAGATGGACACTCAAGACCAAGTCGAGAGTACTCCAGTGGTTTTGGAAACCACACCTAACCCTCGAAGGTCCGGAAGGATTAGATCTCAACCTGACAGATACTTAGGTATTCTGACAAACGAGAGCTATGAAGTCATGCTTTTAGAAAGCAATGAACCTTCGACCTATATCCAAGCTATGACGAGTCCAGATTCCGAGAAATGGCAGGGTGCCATGAAATCCGAAATGGAATCAATGTCTGAAAATCAAGTTTGGAACTTGGTCGATTTGCCTAAAGGGGCTAGGCCCATTGGATGCAAATGGATTTACAAAATAAAAACAGACATGAATGGAAAACCTAGTATTTTCAAAGCAAGGTTGGTGGGAAAAGGATATAAACAAATTCACGGGGTGGATTATGATGAAACCTTTTCACCAGTTGCTATGATTAAATCCATTCGGATTCTCTTAGCCATTGCTGCTCATTATGATTATGAGATATGGCAAATGGACGTTAAAACCGCCTTCTTGAATGGGATTCTAGTTGAGGATGTGTTTATGACACAACCAGAGGGTTTTATCGATCCTAATCAGGCTGAGAGAGTATGCAAGCTTAATAGATCCATTTATGGATTAAAGCAAGCATCTCGGAGCTGGAATCTTCGGTTCGATGAATCCATACAAGAGTTTGGATTTCAAAAGAACATGGAAGACTCTTGTGTTTACAAGAAAGTCAGTGGGAGTTACGTTGTATTCATTGTGTTGTATGTCGATGACATACTCCTTATTGGAAACAATGTTCCTATGCTTAATTCTGTTAAAGAATGGCTTGGAAGATGGTTTTCAATGAAGGATCTTGGAGAAGCACAGTACATATTGGGCATCAAGATCTGTCGGAACAGATCGCAAAGGATGTTTGGACTTAGTCAAGCTACCTAGATTGATAAGGTGCTTGACAAGTTCAGAATGAAAGACGCCAAGAAGGGTCTCATTCCAATGACTCATGGTACATCTCTGAGCAAGAGGCAGTGCCCTTCGGGACCTGATGAGCAAATGAGGATGGCAAATATTCCTTATGCTTCGGCAATAGGGTCTATAATGTACGCCATGATATGTACACGACCGGATATGCTTTAAGCATGACGAGTCGATATCAAGGAAACCCAGGTGAGGCGCATTGGACTGCGGCCAAGAATATTCTTAAGTACCTTAGAAGGACTAAAGAGTATTTTCTTGTCTTTGGAGGGCAAAAAGAGTTGGTTGTGACAGGCTATACGGATGCAAGCTTCCAAACAGACGAAGATGATCTCCGGTCTCAGTCCGGTTTTGTCTTTTATCTGAATGGAGGTGCGGTGAGCTGGAAGAGTTCCAAGCAACCCACCGTAGCTGATTCTACTACAGAGGCTGAGTACATTGCTGCATCTGAAGCAGCAAAGGAGGCCGTTTGGATAAGAAAGTTCTTAGATGAGCTTGGTGTCGTACCTAGTTCGGCCCATCCGATATCTCTCTATTGTGATAATAGTGGAGCTATCGCGCAAGCCAAGGAGCTTAAGGAGCACCACAAATCCAAACATGTGCTCAGGAAGTTCCACATTCTCAGGGAGATAGTTAGTCGTGGAGACATCGAGATAAATAAAGTTGCAACTGATGATAATGTTGCAGACCCGTTAACTAAACCACTCCAGCAGTCAAAGCATGATGCTCATACGACTGCAATAGGGATACGATATCTTAGAGATGGATTGTGATTCCTATTACTGTATTGTCTACTTTTGGAGTTTATGTAAACATTCACGTATATTTTATGATATTCAATAATTTCTTCATATAATTGTGGTTTAGATTGTATGAATTGTCCAAATGATTAAATTATGTTAATTGGGTTATGAGGTCGATTTACCACATAATGAAGTCTCAATTGTTGAACTAATATAATTAAATCATAAAATTGTTCCTAGTTCGTATCATCGAGTACGGACAAACTGATGATACAAAGAACTAGATTGTAATGTGTACTATAGCGCCGCTTCATGGGCTAGTGATGTGGGACATCAAGTACAATTACATAGATATTAGCTGGGAGCTAATGATCGAACAAACCCGACTGGAATAGTATTTAAGATTTCGAGTCATAATACTATTTCATTGACTGTCGAGCAATTTCCTCTGACCTGAGTAGTCTAGAATGATTCTATTGTGAAATGGTGTACTTTGATACAAGTAAACGCCTTTCGTAAAAGGAGGTTATAAAACTTGTTATTGGGTATATCAAGAAGCAAGTGGGAGAGCTTGGATTGACAAGATGGGATTGTCCTCCATTTTATAATGGGATATATGTCTTACCGGCCACTTGGAGAGTCGAGACTGTGGAAAATATGTGCCCACGTCCAGATTCGTATCATAGTGATAAATTTGGTTTTACAGTCTGTCTCATAGTCCAAGAAAGGTTTGAAACGATTGAGGATGACTCAAGTCTTGCCTCAAGTTCAAACTTAGACATAAAGTGACAACAGGAAATTGGCAGCACACTGGCTCTGAAGGCCAAATGGGAGATTGTTGGTTTATGTCCTTCGATCCTACGTGTGCAATCGATAAAGTCATAAGGTCGTCTATTGATGTTTAAATAATTATTCGATAATATTAATTGATGGGAGCAATATAATATTGATCAATAATTATACCTACAGGGTCACACACGAGCTCGATATTGATATACATGCTTGATAAATATATTGATTTAGAATCAATATTTACGTGGATTTAATTCAAATGCATGGGATGCATGGCTTGCATGGATGCATGTCACATAGTGTGACATGGCATACCACACAAGCAAGTGGGACCACATACAATGCATAGTGGCATGTGTATGTGGCATGACCTTTCACCTCCTTTGTAACCCCTTTGCATGTTAATGGTGCATTATGATGCCCATTATGTTGTAGGTTACAAAGGGGTGTAATGTGATGCATTATGATGCACTTATATAGATGAAAATGTGATTTTCATCACACATTACAATCAGCCACGAAATTCCACTCAAGTAGAGAGAAAAAATGTGATCTTGGAGATCCATTCTCAAGCAAGCAAGGTGTTCATTATCCGGGTTCGTGTGCAACACGTAGAGGCCGGGCCATTTGTGCGGCTTCAACATCCGGACGATCCAAAGGAGTGACGAGTTCATTCACAAGGAGATCTTTGAGTTGGTGATCCATTAAGGTGGTTCAATCGACTCAACACCACCTTAACCAAAGTCAACGATCACCAAAAGTAAGTAATCGTTGAACCTTATATATATATATATATATATATATATATATATATATATATATATATATATATATATATATTGGATGTGTATATATATATATATATATATATATATGTTTATATGTGTTCTTATACACATTAAGTGTGCACTAAGATCATGGCATAGTAGATCTATCGCTTTACACGCTTCCGCACACACGGTACATTGATCGGATCGGTGTATCGTAACCATCAAATCAGATGGATCCTACTGCTACAAGAGTTTGACATCGAGATCAGGGACAAGGCCGGTAACCAAAACTTAGTAGCGGACCATCTCAGCCGGATTTTGCAAAAATAGGAGGACGTACCCATAACTGAGACATTTCCAGACGAACACTTGTACTCTATTTATGCTATGAACGAGGAACCATGGTACGCAGACCTCGTCAACTATATAGTAGGAGGGGAGTTCAGTGATGAGGCCACCATCTATGAAAGAAATAAAATGAAACGAGAGGCAAAGAGCTACATATGGGATGAGCCTTACCTATGGAAGAGTTGTGAAGACCAAGTATTGAGAAGGTGTGTAGCTGAATCAGAACAACGAGCCATAATGAAGCATTGCCACGAGAAACCGTGTGGAGGCCACTTTGGGCATAGGCGAACTGCCAGAAAAATTTTAGATTGCGGTTTTTTCTGGAAGACTTTGACTACGGATTGCATTGCCTGGTGTAAGGGATGTGATCAGTGTCAAAGGGAGGGAAACATGACAAAAAGAGACGAGATGCCCTCAGTACCCATACTACCCGTGGAGATATTTGACGTGTGGGGAATAGACTTCATGGGACCACTTCCAAACTCGAAGGGCAAAGAGTACATACTACTGACAGTGGACTACGTATCCAAGTGGGTAGAAACCAAAGCGACAACCACTAATGACTCTCGAGTGGTGGCAGAATTTCTTAAGGCAAACATCTTTAGTCGATTCGGTGTGCCCAGAGCGTTAATAAGTGATCAGGGTACACACTTCTGCAATGCTGTGATAAAGAAGCTACTTCACAGGTACGGGGTGACACACCGAATCTCGACATCTTATCACCCCCAGGCAAATGGACAAGCTGAATTGTCCAATAGAATTATCAAGACCATACTGAGGAAGACAGTTAGACCAGAGGGCAAAGACTGGTCTGATAAATTAGATGATGCACTTTGGGCATACCGTACAGCTTTCAAGACCCCCTTTAGGATATCCCCATACGGAATGATATTCGGGAAAGCATGTCATTTGCCCGTAGAGATTGAACACAAAGCACATTGGGCAGTGAATAAGGTTAACTTTGATTGGGACCTTGCAGTGAACGAACGCAAATTGGACCTTGTGGAACTGGAGCAACTAAGAATTGAAGCATATGACCATGCAGCCCACTACAAGGAACGAACCAAGAGAGCCCATGACAAGATAATCAAAGGCAAACAAATACAAGCCGGACAACTGGTTTTACTCCATCAAACAAAGAATTTGTGTCGGAAGGGAAAACTGTTTTCAAAGTGGGAAGGTCCTTATACTGTACACCACGTTTGCCCTAATGGGTCAGTCGAGCTGAAAGTTAACAAGAATCCGAATCACATTCTCAAAGTGAATGGACAGCGAGTAAAACCTTACTTTGGGCAAAAAGAAGTAGATGGGCAGATTCCCTTTACCAACCATTAGCCAAAGCAAGCAGCAAGGTCAGGCCTAGGACCTAAAATAGGGCGCTGGCCAGGAGGCAACCTGGTATGTTTTTATTTTATTTTATTTTTGTTTGTTTATTTTATTACTTTAGGATTAATAACGATCACTTCATCAAACTGACGAGGCCAGAAGAAAGGGTGTATTGTATTTTTTATTTTTGGCAGGAACAGGGTTTGGGCAAATTAAGAAGTCGGGGACATTACCATACTTAAGCAATTGGGTGCGAAAATTCAGGCAGAACATCCCATCAATAGGACTCTGCAAATCCCCACTTTCCATAACTCTCCCCACGAAAACGATAACTACCCACATACACTCCCCTTCCAAAAATTCAAAATTCCCTATAACCCTAACTGCCTTCATCCATGGTGAGTACTCGGCCGAAAAATAAATTGAGAGGTATACCCGACGGAACCCACATCGATCTTACAACCCCACCAACCACCGCACCACCCAAATCAAAGCGCAAGAAGATGACGGAGCCCAAAATCAACGCCGCCGCGGAAGGAAACAAGGGTGAGACACCCACCGTCACCCCAGAAACCACCGGAGAAACTTCCACCGCCGCGCCGATAGCCACCGCAACTTCAACCAATACACCCCCAATTCCACCACCCATAGAGCAACACTTGATCGATCAGTTGGCGCGCGAACTGGAGACGCCAACGCTGGGGGAAGACCTAAACGCCATCGCCGACGTAGCCCATGAGACGGCCCAAACCAGCGACGCCGTCGAAAGCCCACCGAAGAAAACATTTAAGCCTGACGACAAGGGTAAGGGTTTGAAATTGTCTGATACAGGTTCTAGCGCCGACGAGAAGAAGCAGGAGGAGGAATCGACGGCTGTTGGCGGCGAGGGCGAGGACGATGAAGAGGAACAAGAAGTCGAAGTCACCCACGACACTCCAAAGACACCCATCACCAGAGCTTCAACCAAGAAGCGCAAAACCACTACTCCGGCAACTACAAGCGCCGTCCCCCGCAAAATCGTGGCACCCAAAACTGTGTGTTTCGACACATTGAAGCTGATGGGGGTGGAGGCCAAAGTAAGGGAGTACTTTGCGAATATTGGGTGGAGCCAGTTTTTGGAGTGGTCTGGGCAAATCAGTGACAAGGTAGTGAGAGAGTTTTTTAAGACGTTGGTGGTCAAAGAGGATAAAGAGGAAGGAGTTACTGGAATCCAGTTTGAGATACTGGGAAGGAAGGTCAAAGCAAGCTGCAACGAGTTGGATCTCAGTTTAGGGATGGTGACCTTTGAGGAGTGGAAGTCAAAGGAGTACCAGGGGTACTGAAGGCTTTGCCCGAGCGTCCCAAGAGTGAGCTGAATGAGATTTGGAAGGTGATGGGCAAAGGGGGTACTTTTATTGCCCAAACTACCAAGGGGCACCAGTTGAAGGATGATGCATTGAGGGTTTGCCACCGGATCATAGCTATCAATTTCTTTGGCAAACAGGACACCAGCAATGCTATCTCCCAGATTGAGTTGGGTATGCTGTGGTGCATGCAGAAGAAGATCATACTCCACTTTGGGTATTTTCTTTGTGCTCAAATGAAGTGGCTTAACACCCACCCCCTACAACGCCACTCCCTTGCCCAGTTCCCCATGGTGTATGCTGCGAAGATGGACTTGATGACTGGAAAGAAAGTGAGTATGTTGACCGAGGATAAGTTTGACAAGGCGTGTTCCAAGAGGATGCATGATATCAAGGAGAGCAGTGACGGACTGATAGTGTTTGACGACAACAAACCAGTGAAGGTGGAGAAAGTTGCCCCAGTTAGGGCAAAAGCAAAGATGGAAGCAGTGAAGGAAGATGGCGCTGATGTGGATGAGCGCCTTGAGAAGATTGAGCAGAAGCTCGAGGAGCTTGCTGGGATGATGAAGGCGTACTTTGGCCACACCGGATTCAGGTACCAACCTGAACCAAGCTTTTAACTGACCCTCCCTTGTTTAGTTTTTATTTTATTTTATTTTATTTTCTGTTTGAGTCTTATAACTCGGGCGACGGGGTCGATCTCCCTGCTGACACACTTTGCTCAAGCAAAGTGTGTGAGGGGGCAGGTGCGCCAACGTTAATTTAGAGTTATTGTTTGGTCTAGGCAGCCCCTACTGATCTTATTACTTTCACTCACTTTGCCAAGGCAAAGTGTGTGAGGGGGGAAAGGGAAAGGGCAAACCTCTGTGTCTTATCGAGTCAGCATGATTATGTGAATACTTAGGGCAATTAGAAGCACCTCTTTTATACAACAATTCAAAATGTGTAGTTAAAGTCATGAAAATAGGGACGATGGAACTGTACTAGGCAAGCTGTGAGATTTGAGCCATACATTGAATTGAAATTTCTTTCTTGAGAGTCTGCTGTGATATTTGTGATGTCTGGCTTTGCTTATTTTCTGTGATAAGTAGTTTTGTTGAGTGGGGTTATATAAGTAGTTTTGTTGAGTGTGGTTATTAGATGATTAGGGCATTTCTTTCAGTTTGATCCAAATAAATAACATTAATCCCTTGCTGGCCCTTTGAGCCTGAGTAATTTTCTTGTATACCAGTCTGGCACTTTGCCCTTAGGCAACCAGACAGATAATGAGGGGTTGAGAGATTAATGTTGAAAAAAAAATATAAAAAGAAAAAAAAAGAGAAAAAAGAAAAAGAAAAAAAAGAGTGAAATAAATGGTTTGTGCTTAGGCCCGTAAGAAAGGGGCAAAGAAGTAGAGAAAGGCTAATTCTAGACAGAGCCCTCTGTCCAAACTATGCCTACTCCTCAAAATCCACCCAAAGAGCCTACGTTACAACCCAATAAAGCCCCTATGATGAGACCCCCCACTTAGTTAGAATAACTTGATCAGCAAACTGTCAAATTTGGGCAAAGTAGATTCACAGCAGAAATGAGTGACATTATACACATCCACTAAATAGAGAGAAACACTTGTGAGGGAGTGACCACAAGTCCTGGTACAGAATCTTGACCAAATTTTTATGCCTCTAACTGGAATTTTGACTTGTCTGTATTTGCTTTGCCTATTCTATATTCTGTAATCATGCTAAAGTCTTTTGAGTCTCTTTTATTTCTTTCTCCCTCTACTTTGATTTCTTTTTCACTTTGGTCTTGAGTCAGGTGAGTCAAACCCAACGCTTGAGTACAAGCGTATTGCAAGTGTGTGCGGTTTGATGAGCCATTTTATTTGCTCATCTTAGAGCCCTTTTTGAGTCAGTTTGAGTCTGTTTATGTGTCTGGGAGGGCACAGTAGAGTGTTTGGGTATGGTGTGCAGACAAACAGGTAACAGATGGCGCACTGGGCAAAAGAGGCAAGGAAACCCCCTTCTTTGGGCAAACAAGCGATCTGGAGTGGTAGTGACTGAACAGTTGGGCCTACTCAGGCAAACCTAGCCACTATGGGCTGAGTCATGAAGCAAAAGACCCAGATCGATTACCAAGTACCGTGCCTGTTCCGTTCACCTGTGGAGGAGGAGAATACATGTGAAGAGTTTGGGAAGCGAATCGCCAGCGGGCAAAGTGAAAAGCGGCTGGAGCTAAAGATGGAAAGTACTTAGCGGCGCCTGGAGAAGGAAGCCCATGCAGCGGCCCATGCAACTACGATTCCGCAACCCTAATTCGTGCCTATATAAGGAAGAGAAGCTGGAGAAGAAAAAAGATATCAATTGACGACCCCGTTCACGAAGCAAGCCGCCGGCGATCGAAGCTCTCGGAGATTTCTGGCCAAGTTGTTTCTTTTGAAGTTAATCGAGCCTTCGGGCATTAAAACAATTTATTGCTTTATGATTTTATCGTTTTGTTTTACTATTTCAGTTTGAACAATTTCAGATTCCAGTAGTTATGAATTTCAGTTCCGTTTTCCATATTATTTCTTGTTTTATTTCTTATCGTATGAGTAGCTAAATATACAGGGCGTCTGGGCAAAGGCGGATCGACGGGAACTATGGGCTAAGATAGAACCGTGAGGTTGATAGGGCTTAGTTAACTGCCTGGGGTTTGTTCCCGATTACACAGTTGAGGAATAACTTTATTCTTGCAGGTTTGGGCGGACTAATTTGGTCGTTATGAAACCCTTACGCTTTGAGATACCAGCGATTGATCAAACCGAGTAATAGTATCTAGTTGTACTACTGGCATAGTGCTAGAACGTGTTGGAGTAGCGGTCGTATGATTCGGATTTCCGGACATGCTATTGGCCGAATTGGGTTCGTCGAGAGAGTAATGCGAGTTTGGGCAAACTAGATCCATGCGACCACATAGGTATCGAATTGACTTGACTCAGGGGATTAGGCATAAGTATACCTTGCCTTTCTTTACCCAGTAAGGACGGATTGGGGTGGGGTAACTGTAGGCGTGACTTAATAGGACTACTCTTACTTTGTTCGACATCCTATAACCGATTGACAAACCATCCGTTAAAACCATTAGTGCCAGGGATCAGTAGTTTGCCCAGAGAACCCAGAGAGAAGCCGTGAGCCCAGAAGCCTGCTTTCCTTTATTTGATTTCAGTTTGATTTAATATTTTCTGTTTCCAGTTTGGTCAAAGTATTTAGTTTATTATTTCTGCGTGTTAGTTTGGGTTAATTAGATTTACTTAATTGTGTTAGTTAGCAGTTTGATAAAACGTTGTGACTCAGCAACCAAATTCAAAACCATTTTATTGTGACACTATTTGGGCAAAGCCGAGATTAACTAAATTGCAATTGCTTCCTC
Organism: Euphrasia confusa; assembly: GCA_954870475.1. Taxonomy (NCBI): domain Eukaryota; kingdom Viridiplantae; phylum Streptophyta; class Magnoliopsida; order Lamiales; family Orobanchaceae; genus Euphrasia; species Euphrasia confusa. The sequence continues at coordinate 39,956,033 of OX940956.1, read as the reverse complement.
GTGGGATCGACCCTATACTTATCACTTGCTATCTTGTGTTGAGTTTAGGAATCTTTATAAATTTATTTTGACCGCATTACTTCCACGACAAAGTTTTCGCGTCGTCAACGATTGCGGTTTTTATGCGATGAAGTTTATAGAGTGCTTGGTCCGGAAGCAAGATCTTGGAAGATTGAAGTCATTGGACATGCATCAGTGCAGAAAGAACCTCGTCGCGGAACTTCTCTCAATAAACAAGACTGATTGTTCTCTAACAGAATGATATGAAATTAAATATTTTTCTATTTGAATGTTTTCAAATTAGAACAGAGGACTGAATGATCTCTTTTTAAATATTTTTCTTTTTGAATGTTTTCAAATTAGAACAAAGAATGCATTATCTTAATTATATAGATTAATGAACCAATATTGAACAAAGTACATCAACATGTTCTGAGTTTATCAAATAACACAAAGTACATTATCACTTCAATCATAACGGACGTCTTCAACTGTACTAGTAATCCATGCGTTTCCAGCAAACACGTAGATCAAACACCCATATGGCAGCCCTTCATTATTAGTGGTCTTGGATACCCTCTTGATTTCCCGGTTTATGAGTTTTCCAATGTCGACCATTTCATTCTTCAAGATAGCATATATCAGCAGGCCCTACTCAACAGTTAGCATGTAGGATCCTAACGGTGGTAAGATACGATGAACACACCCAACCTCAAATAATTTGCCTCAAGTCGAAGATGGTCAACGGGAAATCCAATAATATTCCCAGCAGAATCAGCTACATAATCACCCTCATATGTAATGCCATGTGCTACATACCTCAAAAACTTTGGCTTGGATATAAAGTGAGTCTTAAAAAAATCTCCAGACATGTCAATGCATTTAAGGTATGAATTTATAAAGGCAGAGTCGTAACGAATCTTAACCCCTCTAACAGTGGCTACATCCACATCCACAGACTCTGTATGGGCAACACTTGCATAAAATTTTCGTACAATTGATTGGTTACATGGGCGACTCATATTCAAAAAATCACCCTAACCTCTCTCTTTCACTTGATTATACATATCATCTAAGAGCATACGTCTCCCATCATCAACACGCTCGTAATAAACATATCTCTATGTTCCCAGTCCGAAATAAAAGAATCACAGATAGTACGATTTCCAAAGCGGTTCATAGAAATTCGTACCGGGGTTTTTTCGTCTTCATCAAAAATTGAAACTTATTCGAAGAACTCATTCCCTGCTAAACTTGTTGAAAAAAACGTAAAAACATGTTCTTGTATTGCATAGGAATCGATTTTGAATTTGAATGAAGTATAGCAAACGAATCAGCACACAAATTAAGAGAACACATTACCCTTTAATTGCACAGGAATCGTGAAAATCTCGACAAATTGGGGAATTTATAATTAGGGTTTCTGAGGAGAATCGATTGTTCAAAGAAAAATAGAATGAATTAATCGAATGTAAGGGCATAGTCAAAGGCGGAATTTGAAAGGAATTTGAATTTTTGGCTGGAAGTGAAAATGAAATTGTAAACGAGCGGGAGGGGACGAAAAAATGGCGGTAGGGAACGAAAAAATGGCGGAAGGAAACGAATCTAAAACACTTTTAAAATTTGCAGACACATACCTAAGACTAGGTGTAGTATACCTGATGCAAATTCTAACTCGTTAGTATGAAGAACCTTATAGACAAAAGGCATGTATATGTAATCCATCTTCTATTCAATAGCATATGAAATAGAACGATTTTCAATACACCTAAGAATAACTGTCATATACCTTCATGTAATTAACTTTATATTAAGGATTAAAATGTGATCTCATGTAATTAACTTTATATTAAGGATTAAATGTCATGTAATTAACTTTATATTAAGGATTAAAATGTAATCTCATGTAATTAACTTTATATTAAGGATTAAATGTCATGTAATTAATTTTATATTAAGGATTAAAATGTGATTTCATGTAATTAACTGTATATTAAGGATTAAAATGGGATTTCATGTAATTAACTTTATATAAGAGAAGGTCAAATAAATAAATAAATTGGTAATACTGGAAAGTCAACCAAATTGAAATACAACAAAGTCAACCAAATTGAAATACAGGAAAGTCAACCAAACAATGTGGATCATTTGAATGTTCAACCTAATATAAATCGAACAAATTGCGCATTTTCTTACGACTCTTCCTCACTGTCCCGACCACTCCATTCTGCTCACGGCTCGTACCTCCGGTCTCCATCAGATCCTTATCTGGCCTTGCTCCTTCGATCTGGTGTTGGTGTGGCTGCTCCTCAACATTAAGATGTGGCTGCTCATCCAGATCAACCATCTGGTCTTGCTCATCAAGATCAACCGGTGGATGATGCTCATCAACATCAACAGGTGGTTGCTACTCATATGAATCAACAGGTGGCTGCTGCTCATATGAATCAACAGGTGGCTGCTGCTCATCAACATCAACGGCTGTTGTACGCCTTTTACGTCCTTACCTCGACTCCCAACGATCTCTAGCTTCTCCAGCAGATTTTTTCCGAGGCATTTCTGGTCTACCAACTGAACGTTTTGCCCACTTGGGTGCCTTAACCATCATATTCTGTACATGCTCGGGAAAAACATACTCATCTTCATTTGGAAAAGGCATGACACACTCTGCATAAGCATCTTTCCAACAAGAAGTATAGTAGTATTTTGTGCACAATCGGCTAGGTTGCATTTCAACTTTCTTCGCGGCAGCAAGTGCGTGAACACAAGGATACCTAAGTAGATCAAATCTTCTGCATGAGCACTTGTCTGCCTCCAGGTCCACAATATGTCCGCTCGAACTCCCGATACGTACCTGAAACTTATGAGGATGAAAAATAACAGAAACCAGTTAATTAAGTGAAACCAATTTCTCAAGCTTCTTCATCATAACTTTATCAATTTCTGGGGTTAATGTTTTCTCCCATGAATTTGCTTCAACTCGTCTTTCGGCAAACCATCTCTGCATTATGTCACAAATTGATTTTAGCAACCCCACAATTGGAAACTCTCTTTGCTTCAGCAACAAACTATTCAATGCTTCTGCATTATTTGTGGTCATGATTTTGTATCTTAATCCATTAAAGTGGGCTCTAGACCAATATCTAAAATTATTTGAATCCAAATATTCTCTAATTCCTTCACGCTTTAAGCAAATTTCATCAAAATATTTGTTAAATGCTCCAACGGTGTATGATTTCGTAGCCCGATTAAACAAAAATTCAATATCAAGTCCTGAAAAATGAGATTTCACATTTCTTTTCAAATGATATGTGTAGTGGCCATGAATTGCATTCTTATACACATGCTTAAATCCATGTGTGATCCTCTCAGACCGATCAGAAATTATAGCAAGCTCACATGTGTCACCTACAAAAATATCATATACAATAGTAAAATACTATTTCATAAGAGAATATTATAAACCTCAAACTACATACCTGTTATTATTTTTAACTTCTCAAAGAACCAAGTCCATGATTTGTTGCTTTCTGATTCCACAACGGCCCAGGCGAGCGGATAAATTTGATAATTTCCATCTTGACATGCTGCCACAAGGAGAGTCCCCTTCCTTCCTTTAAAAAAGCTACCATCCACACAAATAACTGGTCTCATGGACGAGTACCCCCGTATACTTTGTCCAGGAGCCATAAAGCAACATTCAAATTCATCCACATCATTAGTTTGGAGAAATGTTAAAGTACCAGGATTGTGCTCCTCTAACAAATGAAAAAACTTTGGCAATTCCTTATAACTATCTACCGGATTACCTCGTATTAATTCCTTACCATGTCTATGAGCATTGTAGGCCGTACAATACTTTAATTCATACCCATAATCTCTAGCAAAGTTCATCATTACATCCTTAGATTTAGAAACATGGTTAGGATCGTGGAAATTCGATGATAAATATTTTCCAATCAACTTATAAGAAGCGTGTTTGTGATATCTATTGGGCAGACTACGTCAGCAACTATGACATTGATGATATTTTCGAACTACAAACACTGTCGAACTTCCCAAACTAGTGGCTAGTAAACGCCACTTGCACAACTTAGTTTTACAAGCCACAACATACCTTGATTTATCTGACTTGGTGGTTTGAAATTCAAAATGGTGCTTCAACCCCAGCAACTGCAACTTTTCTTTCAACAGCCGCTTAGTTTCGAATATTTCTTCCACTTTGACATCATCTTCTGGAGGAATACACCAACTGAATGCCTCATGAACCACCACCAAATTCTGTTTTTTATTTGACTCGTTTGCCAACCATGAATCATCACCATCTAATTCTGGACCTATCTCATTTGTCGGGGGATGAAAATCATTACAAACTTCTACATCCGCCTCATTTGTCGGTTGCTGTGGCTCCCTATCAATTAAAACTTCTGGAACTGTCTCATTTGAGTTCAACATGGGATCAACATCATCAACTTCCGTCAGGGGAACTGTACCTACCAAACATCGCACTTCATTTGATTCCAAATTTCCAGCTACAACTGACCCAAAAGACTGCACCACCCTATCAATTTCATCTGACCTATAATCACCACCATTATCATCAGCCACTACCTCTTTGCACAATAATTTAACATCAGGGACCATCCTCGCTTTCAATGTTACACATAGTCGAGTCTTATCACAACAAGATACTAACCAACCTACACTATCATCATCGTTTATGGAATACGGCATATTAAACATAGAAGAATAAAATAGAATCGACTTTCAACCTCTCAATAAGCTTCTGGTAAAGCTCCAAAAAAGTTATGTTTTTCGGAACAAGAACTGGAATCACCTTACCATTCTCAATCCCACCGTCAAACACCCAAGAGACAACACCGCCGGAAACGATGAAATCCCTGTATAACAGACCGACAACCAAGCTTCTCTTGTCATTGAATTCGAGCGATCGGGATGGGGTGATCGGAGACAACAAATGTGATTACCGCCGGCGAAGTGGTAGAATTTAGGTATCTGCAGAATTGATTTTTTGTTTTTGTGAAAATTAGGGTTTCCAAAAGGAATTACGAGATTGAATTTGAGGATTTGGGGATTTTCAGATTTGGAGATGAGTTTGATTTGTTGGGTAGGGTTTGATTTGATTTGAATTTAATATGGGTCAAAGATTATAAAATTAATTGCACATTTATTTTTATTAGTAAATACAAAAAAAGGTATACGCTAACAAAAATTGAGAGAGAGTTAGTTAATTAATTTGGTCAAACTGACTAGTCAATCAAACCCCCATCTGCGTTCACGCCTCACTCCCCCTTTCTACAGCGATTTGCGGCAGCGGCGGCGCGAAATCGAGGTTCGTGGCGCCGATTAGGGCAATGGAAGTTTCCGAAACAATCAGGCACACGAAAAAACAATCTCGACGGTATTCAACGGGCGATTGCAGCGGTTTCTCAGGTATTATCTCAGGGTTTGGGTTCGTGTGGCAAATGTTGAACTGAACTGAATTTCATACTGTATAAAATTATTTCTGGGATTCTTCATCGAATTTGAGATTATCGCACTGCACATCCGAGTAGGTGAATGAATCTAATATGGTATTTGGAAAGCTTCCCAAATTTTGTGTCTAATGGATAGTACGAGAAGATCGTAATCCCTGAGATACGGTGTCACGATAAATAGACAAGTTTTGCAGTAATATGAGTTTGATTTCCATTCATCCGGATACATATTTGTTCATTGTATTTGGTGAAACTCTGTGCAGTGTTCATATGGCCCTTGGCTCGGATGTCATGTATGTGCCACCGAGTTCTAAGTATTGCTTTATTTTACACTAGGGGAATGGCCAAACAAAGATCTTTCGAACTGCTATATTGAACCTTCTTTATCGATTAAATTCGGTTTTAAACAAGCAATGTCGCCGCATCAGTAATATTGCTATCTCAGACAAACCTGGTTAGTGCTTTACATTTTTTATCGGGCTTCATTCACAATCCATGCTTAACTAAGTCGAAATCATATGTGCTCTCAGACACTTCATAAGGGATGTATTTTGTCGCCATGACAGTTCGAGAAGTCCTTTAGAAAATAATAAAACCTTGTGTGCGTTGATTCAGTGTTTCTTGTTACGGTGAATATTGGAGGAGTTGTAATTTTTTCATAATTGTGTTCATGCCCTTCACGATCTTATGAGATTTATTTTAACGTTGCCCATATCCTTGATATTGATATGAGACTTCCTAATTTCTTGTGACCTTTATTTCATTTATAACGCTCATGGTTGTAATATTGCAGGCCTGCTTGTTTGTTTTGAGTTAATATTTTTGGGTTGTGTATCCTATTCGTCAAGGTATGTTCTTACTGTTACATTCTTATTCTTTAATCAACTATGATGTATTTATTTGTTTGTTTCCAACTTAATAAAAATTCCAAATTAGCTTACTTTAAATAATAAATACATGTGATTTTGTACAGATTTTTAATTTGGGTTTATTGAATGCATGAGATGCTTGTTTATTTGTAGACCATAAATGCTGGAGATAATGAATTTTTCCATCATTTTGCGATCATACTATTCACGATCTTATGCGATTTAATATCTCGGTAACGATATCCACCATATAGAACATCTTACTTTCCAGACTATTTTATTTCATTTATGATGATTCATAGTGACATGTTGATTCTTGAATTTTTTGTTTGTTATCTAAATATTTTTCAATGCAAAGTCTTGTATTATTTTATATTCCGAATAATTTCTGGACTGCCTGCTTTGCTAAACTCCCCTTTCTGCATCTCTATTTATTAGCTCTTATAACATGTAATTTACTACAAATCTATTCCTAATGTTAGGTTCAAAATTCTTTCATACTACCTCGTTCCTATATGTTGTTGGTGTATAGTTTGTTCGAGTTCGTCGAAGAGTTAACTTAAACTATACACTTTGTTTTTTACTCACTTCATAGTATGGTGGAGGTTATGAAGTTATGCTATGAATGCTATGTAGCTAAGCTGGGTAAGGCTGGGTGAGTTCGAAGTGCTAGTAGTACATAGCAGAGTACCTCTCTGAGTTCGAAGTGCTAAGAGAACACACCACTGGTCAGAGTTAGAAGTCTCCCAGAGATGAAGTTTTGAGGATGACTTCGAAGTCATGGACTTGGAAGGACCGGCTACATAATCTATGAATATGCACTATGGGATTGATCGAAGCCATGTGGATGGCTTCGAAGGCTAAGTAATTCTAAGTATGTGAGACTTCGAAGTGCTAGCTCCATGCACTGGCAAAATACACTGTGGGACTTCGAAGTGCTAGCTCTATGCACTGGCAAAATACACTGTGGGACTTCGAAGTGCTAGCTCCATGCACTGGCAAAATACACTGTGGGACTTCGAAGTGCTAGCTCTATGCACTGGCAAAATACACTGTGGGACTTCGAAGTGCTAGCCATATGCACATGCAAAATACACTGCGGAACTTGGAAGGCATGAGACTTGGAAACCATGGTGAATCAAGTCTCCTGGAAGTTCGAATCCACCTGGGGGTTCGAACTCTTGTTAAGATTTTCTAAGTGTGCTAAGGCTTGGAAGAGCTAGCTGTATGCAAATGCAAAATGCACTGTGGGGCTTGGAAGACCTAGTTGTATGCAAATGCAAAATGCATTGTGGGGCTTGGAAGGCGTGGGTTCTGGAAGCCATGCTGCAACATGCCCCTGGTAGTTCGAAGTCCTCCTGGTCTTCGAACCTGTAGCCACTGTGGGACTTGGAAGCCTCCCTGTTACAAGTCCCCGGAAGTTCGAAGGAGCAAGGGTCTTCGAACTTGTTGACACCGTCCACCAAAGGAGTGTTGTAGCTGTTAGCTCTGGAGTTCATCCTGCTAGGGTAATGAAGCCAGAAGCGCGAAGAGTGAGAAGACCTTGCTAGAGGGCTTCGAACTCACAATTGGAAAATCAAAGAGATGCTATGCACTCCAAGTTCGAAGGTTCGAAGGCTCGCGAGAGACAAAGAAATGAGAACAATGTCGGTGTTGGAATATTCGAGATTCCATAGAAGATGCTTTGGGCTCGGCCCATTTAGCGCAATTTCCGGAAGCCCTTTGGGTTTCACTCACGAGGTCTATAAATAGTCGCTAGATTGTTTTTAGATTTGAACACTTTTACTTTGAATTTCTAGAGAGAGAAATATTGTAACCGAGGGACTTCGCTAGAAAGCCCCGGTAGTTCACTCTGCTGTACTACACTTAGAACGAGTTCGCTAGAAGGAGTTCGAAGTGTAGTTGTTTAGTCTGAAAGTTCATAGGCCGCTAGGACTTTGAACTACTAGACTTAGTTTTTGGTCGTGTGACATTTCTATAAGTTCGTAAGGACTTGTAGATTTTTGATTGAAGTGTTCAAACTTATTTGAATATAATGACATCATTCAAGAACCTCTTTATTGTGTTGACTACTATTCAAAGTACATAAACCCAGCACGTTTTACACTACGGGTCTTCCAAGTCCTGCAGTTCTTAACACTGTAGGGTTTCAAACACAATTTCATATGTTTGGCATCCTGAACTCCTTTTTTTCATTTTGCAGATCCTCTGTTGGACCTCTTTTGGTGACTTTCTCTTGCTTCTCCTTGCAAATCATACCAACTGTCCTGGACTTTTTTCTAGAGAACAGCTTGGAGCTTTTATTCAGTTCTTACTTCTAGGTTTCATACTTGTGCACACACTACCGGTTTTAGTTTTGCCTTGTTCATACACTGTATATTTTGCATTATCTTTAGCGTTGTGTGTGCACCGAGTCACATGGGCCTTCGTCTTGCACGGTAAGACGAGTGCCCCTAGTATATACTCTCTCTATCCCTTAAAACAATGCATACTTTTCTTTTTAATCCATCCCTTAAAACAGTGCACATTCCATAAATGGAATGTCTTTTCACAACTTTATCCTCTCAATACACATTTATTTACCTTTATATCACTACTTTTTCAACTACCTACTTTATTACTTACACATCAATACCTATTATACCCCCACTTTATATTATAAAACACACAAAAACTAATTTTTTCTTAATCCACGTGCAAGTTTCTCTATGCATTGTGTTTGGGGATGGAGGGAGTATAGTATATATTACCAATTTATTTTGGAAATATTTAATTACTTGATCAAATCATATTATAACACGAGTGCCCTAGTATATACAGTATATATTACCAATTTATTTTGGAAATATTTAATTACTTGATCAAATCATATTATAACACGCACGTGATTCTTTGCAAAAGCACGAATAAATTAATGCTGACAGCGTATATTTTGTTTGGTTTGTTTTTAATCTAATAAACAAAAAAATAAAATAACATTTCAAATTAATTAAATTTAAGACTAACTCCTTTACACTTCAAATATGCAAGAACTTGAAAGAATTGAATATATTAATACTATTCATATTAACAAATTGTATATCTTTTTTTTTAACATTAGTATTACTATAAGAATTCTAAAGTTAAGTGTGTTGGCTAGCTCAAAGTAATTCCAAGAATAGTAGTCTCTTAGAACTATCTTGAATGCACACGAGTGAGCACAAAGTGCACTGAAAAAGCCAAACACATGTACACAGGCATAATACCACTCCCGGTAACCAGTGACGAATCTACATGGGGTACAGGAGGTCACTGGGCCCCCCTGAGTAAAAAAAAAATAGTAGTTACTATATATATGTATATAATACTCCGTATATTAATATATGTGTGTTACGGCTCCCTCGGATTTTTTTTAAATAGTAGTACTATAGTCTACTGTATATATATGTATATAATATATTAATATATTTGTGTTACGTTAGCTAGGTAAGTATGTGTGTGAGTAATGTCATATTTGAGATTTTTTTTTATTTTACTTTTCATTTTAATTTATTTAACAATTTAATTATGATAAGATTTATGATATTAATTTTGAAAAATAATGTAAGGATTTTATAAATTTATACTAACAATCATATTACATAAATTAGGAGTATATTGAAATTAAGCACTTTTTTTAAAATTATATTTTCTTGTTCTAAAAATTCATATATTTTTTCTTTAAAATCTCTCATAATAATACACACTTTAAAAAATTAAATATTATTTCAGTTTAAAATATAATGTCTACATATATTTTAATTTAATATATAAATTTTACTTGTAACTATTTATTTTTTAATTAAAAATAATATTTTTTTGGAAATAAATAAAATAAAATTATTTTCAAAATTTTATGAAAAAAATGTTTAGCTTATTTTGGACCAAAAAAAATATTTAATTCTATATAAAAATAGACATTCCTGAACAAAATTTCTGGATTCGTTACTTACGGTAACAATCATTGATACAAATGGAACCGGTTAGTTCTATGCTAGCATAAGGGTACTACCCCATTTCCATACACACATTTACATGTGTATTTACATTTATTTTTTTTACTTTTTTCATTGGTTAAGTTTTTTATAGTGGCCACATGTTACAATTTATATGGATTGGGTACTACCCCTATTAGGGTAGCATAGAAAAAACCGAAGTTGCCTAACCGGTTGCTTTATTTTCATATTTATATAGGTTTTTCGATCATTATTAAAAGTTGAAAGTCCTTTTCAACTGAATTGTGAGCACATGGGTGTTCAAGAGGGTTTATTTTTAGCTACTCTAAGGGTAGTACCTCAACACACAAATGTGAAAAATTTTTACAATATAAAAATAAAATATAAAAAAATCAACTTGAAACACACACCACATGATTGTGTGTTGGGGTATACCCTTAGGGTAGCCAAGAATAAGAACAGAACGGGTTTGAGTGGGTATTTTTTTTTTTAAATGACTCGGCCTATAAATGGCGAGTTGTAATTTTTATCAATCGAACTCATTCTTAATTTTACTCTAATTGTGTGGTTGAGCCAAAACAATAGTGAGTTTAAATATATAAATTGACAAAAAAAAAAAAACTAACAAAATAACTAAAATTAACATAAATAATAAATATATTTTATAATTTATATTATATATATATATATATATATATATATATATATATAAATTTACGTTTACCTCAAACTCAAACCAATAACTATTATTTATTTATAAAATGAACATTTATGTTTTACAAATTAATAAAAATAACCTAACAAATTTTTTTTTATTTAATGTTTTTTTTTCAATATAATTTTTTTAATAATCCTATCATTAATATTTCAAATAAATTTTAATAAAAATATTTTTAATAATATTGTTCAATTGATATTAATATTAAAATAAAAAAATATGAAATACTTAAAATAATATTACCAGATACTTAAAATAATATTTATTTTTTTTTAATTTCAAAAGTTAAGAAGTTAAATTATAAATTTGTAAAAATTCTGGTTATTTATAAAAATAATATAAAAATTGTATAAGAATTATATTTCGAGAATATTCTTTTAAGTTTGAGTATTTGTTTCTCGGTTGAAGTATAATTACTATAAACTTAAAACTAAACTTATTCTAAGTTTTAGTTTTAGTTTTCGGTTGGATTGACTAGAAACTCAAAAATAAATTCAAAAATAAGAGCATCTCCAACCGATACCAAAAACCTATTTTGGAGTATGGGAGATGCTCCAAGCGATACCTAAACATAAACCTATAAGGTGGGACCCACAGAAAAAAATACGTAGATTTACGTCTACCTTAAACTCAAACCAAAAACTTTAATATTTATAAAATGATCCTTTTTATATAAATTAATAAAAATAATCTATTTACATTTTTTTAGTTTCTTATTTAATATTTTTTTATAATGTAATTTTTTTAATAATCATATAATTAATAATTAAAATAAGTTTTAATAAAAATATTTTTTATAATGAAAATAAATTAAATATTACAATATAAAATATAATTAAATATTAAATTATTTAATTGACGTTAAAAATAAAATAACAGTATGGGATATCACAATATTTTTTTTATTATGTTTAAAATTTTAAATTGAAAATAATGAATATTAAATTCTTTTAATGTCAAAAGTTACGAGGTTAAATTGTAAATTTGTAAAAATATTGGTTATTTATAAAAAGTTGTAAAAGAAGAATATTTTTAGAATATTATTTTAAATTTGAGTATTGGAATATCGGTTGGAGTGAAATTGCTGTAAACTCTAAAATAAAACTTATTTTTTAGTTTAAGTTTTTGTGTTCGGTTGGAGATGGTCTAAGTGTACTAATACCAAAACATAAACTAAAAAATAAGTTTAGTTTTAATTTACAGTAATTTGATACTCAAATATAAAAAAAAATATTATCGAAATATTATTTTTATGCCACCTTTTATACTATTTTTTATTAATAATCAAAAAATTTACAATTTTATAATTTAACTACAAAACTTTTCACATTAAAAAATCTAATAAATATTATTTTCAATTTAAAATTTCAAACATAATAAATATAAAAAATACTATAATAAAATATTAATTAATTAAATAATTTAATATTTAATTATAATTTATAGAGGTATTAAGGAAAAAAGGGTATTTTGGTTTTTGAATTTAGAATATAAACTCTATAAAATACACTTTGTATTTAAGGGATAAAATGTTTTACTTTATTTATTTATTAAGATATTATCATTTGTTTAATTATTATAAAAAGTACATTTTAAAAATTCTAATTACTCTATTGCCCTTACTAAAAAAATAACATTTATTTTATTAAAATTATTTGCTTTAATTTTTTTTGTAAAACTCAATCACATAGCAAAGAAAAAGTATGATATTGTACGTCGCATAGGGAAAAATCTCACTGTAACACCAAACTAAAAGATTAGCTCTCCAACCAACTGAACTAAACATATAGCACTAAAGAATACAAACACAATCAACAGGCTATATGTTTGCACAAAAAGTTATTTATTATTTACCGAACAACCTACGAAAGTAGATTCCCCGGGTCGATCTCTCGAGGAGTAATGCTATCGGCAAGTGAATCTCATTGCATAGTTGTGTTTAGTTCGAGTTTGAAAAAGAGATAAAAAGAAATACTAACAAAAGGAGGTTTCAAAGAGAGAGTGATCAATTAAACTAAAATCAAATTAGCAAGCAATTAAAACAAGTAACAAATGAGAAATGATATCAAATGTGAGAGAGGTTAGGGAATTATGTCCCTTTGCTTTCGGGGGATGGTTCGACACACAATAAAACCTTTGATTTTCACAAAACCGAGGTCGTTTAGGTACGATCGGGTCGTCCACTAGTGATGCACCTCGAGGAGGTCCTCAACACGAGACGACATTGAACCGTACCTAAACATCGCTCCACACAAGCACGTGATCCACTAGTGATGTTCCCCGAAGAGGATATTCAACACGAGACCCCACAACTTGCACCTAGCAATTCCTCAATTTATAAACGAGGTCGTTTAGGTACGATCGCGTTGTCCACTAGTGATGCACCTTGATGAGGTCCTCAACACGAGACGACATTGAACCGTACCTAACATCGCTTAACTCAAGCATGTGATCTACTAGTGATGTGCCTCGAGGAGGATGTTCAACACGAGACCCCACAACTTAAATCAAACGATTCCTCAATTCATTTAAAATCTTCAAATCAATGCCAACTCAATCCCTAAGCAAAGTTCTCTAAAACCCTAACTAAAAGACTAGCTACTCATAATCACACAATCAATCAAGCACATAATATGTAGATAACTCATAATCGAAAAGAGCTCACAAAGGGTGTCGAGGAATCGAGAGGAGGAGGGCGAGTCGTGCTTCCGGAATCGAGCCAAACTTCTACGTGTCACCCGAAAAAATTGCTCCGATAGAAACGACGGGCTCGGCAAGGTAAACGATGTTTGTGAATGGAGTTTTGTGAGATAATCGATAAATAAAGAGAAATCTAAATATTAAAAGTTTGGAATTAGGAACATGAAAATATTTTAGAGAAAAGTTAGTGAAAGAGATGAATGTTGGTGAAGATGGAATGGATAGGTGAGAGAGTATAATTACATGTTATTTATATTTTCTCCACATGCTTATACAAAAAGACCAAAATGCCCCAAAAGTCAAGTCAAACAAGTCATCACTCTCCAATTTTCGTCAATGCAAAGTGCTGGTGCGTTATGGGAGATACTTATCCTTTTTCGTTAATCCAATCGTCGATCCAACCGTTGAAGTTGTAGATGTCGAAGTTGGGAACATGATGTCAAAATTTCAGGCCGATCCAACGGTTAACGAAGCGGGAAATTTAATTCTCCCAAAGTCGCACAGTGCTCGAATCTTGGTGCTGGCCGACGGCAAAGGTGTGTCGCCCGACAATGTGATGTCGGGCGACATCGCTTCAGTGTATTATACTTGTAGGCCGACATTTTGACTTCGCTCGCAGGAATAGGCTTCGTGCAAAGGATCAAATCTATGCCCAAATCCAAATTGATGTCCAATTCTTCACAAATGTCGGCCGCCATCTTCTTTCAACTGAACTCCTGTCGCCCGCCATTGGAATGTCGGCCGACATTTCATCAGTTCAATCTCACTGTCGGCCGAGGCTTGGTGCAATTTTCACCCGAAAATCCGATTTGTTCCGTTTTCACCCGTTTCGCCTACAAAACACGGAAAATGCCTCAATCACATTGTTTAATGCAAATAACAACATAGGCTCATATAACGGGAGAAACGAGTATAAAAGAGGAGCCGAAATGGACCAAAATAGACCCGAGATATACACCAAAAACGGGTCAATCACTATATGTCATACCCTCTTCAGTGCCCGTACCTGATGAGAATCTGGAAGTTGTAACGAGATGATCATCTCCCGTATGATAGAATTCGACTGAGAAGTCACCACTCCAGGTGACACCGACCGAGCCTCGTGTTTCTCTCGAGCCAAATAAAATAGATCAGAACCGCAAGAAGTCCACGATACACGCAAGTTATTAAATGTCTCTCACGCCATCGACTAGTAGCCCGTAATACAATACTATGACAACTACCACGTGGCCATAGAAAACCCACATCCACCTGTAATCTCCGCAAGCACTCCTATGAGAAGGGGCACTCAAAGAAAAGGTGGGAGTGTGTCTCAGAGCTCTCCCCACCACATAGCACACACGAGTCATCCCTCGATCAATCCAACGCTTATCCCGAGTCGGCAGCCGACCTCGTATAGCCATCCAAATAATGAAGCAATGTCGTGGTATACGTCCTGGTCCAGTCAAAAGGGCAGCCCACGGCACCCTGGGACCCTCCGGGCGGAAAAAAGTATATGCTGAATCGAAAGTATAGGTCCCTGATCGATGCAATGTCCACCGCACTGTATCTGTCCTAACATCTATGCTCGGCAAGCCATCTATAAGATCAACGAACTCCGCTGCAAAGTCGGCTGGCCACCTCCATATATACCCCATCAATTGATTGGTTTAAGTTGTCGTTTCATTTTTTGCGCCAGAGGCTCCATGAAGAAGTGGCGCCACCGTTCTCCACTCCTTACCCGACGCCATCTTGAAGTGCATTGATGAGCGCCGGCTAGAATGGCGCCAGCGTGAAGTGAACCAGCTGCTGATCCGGCGCCAACATCTGTGAAGTGGCGCCATCACATTCTCATCATACCAGACGCCACCATGAAGTCAGAACAACAGATGCGGCGCCAACATCATGGAAGTGGCGCCATGCACCGTGTCCCCTGAAGTGGCGCCACCTCGTATTGGCGCCGATTTTAAAGCACTTTAACAATTTTAACATGGCCATGAAGACGATGATATACTAAAACTTCGACACTTAGAGATTTTCATGACAAATTGAAGATGAAATATTGAGATCGCTGGATCCAAAATTCTGTTGAAGTATGATTGTGAAATTGAAGAATTTGAAAATTCAAGAATGAAAATTTCGGAAATTTTGGAAGTGATGTAATCCATGTAAAATCTGTAATCCATGTAAAATCTGACGTTAGCCAAGCGTGTAATCCATGTAAAATCTGACGTCAGCCAAGCGTGCGGCCACAACTATATATACGTACCCATAGATTTTCGAGATGTCATTTTGACGATTTTGAGATTTTCAAGTACAACTTTTGTAATCGAGTGTAGTTAGCGCGCCACATTTAGGAGTTGTGTAGTTGCTTTGCTCTGTGCGTCGATAGTAGAGTTAGGAGATTTAACTCTAGGTGCATTAGTGCTGAATCACTAGTTAATGGGAGTGTTGCGACACTCGGGATATTGCCCTTGATCATTTTGCCTACCTTACTTTCGCATTGTAAACACTTTGTTTTATCTAATGAAATGAAGACGTTTACATATATTTGATCTCAACATTTTTTATTCGACGAACTTTGTGTGTGTGAGTTCGAACTACATCCAGCGTTGGCGCCACCAGCAGTAGCGGCGCCGCCTTCACCTGACACCAAGTCTCCGACACCATTTCACTGTTTATGCTGAAGTTCGTTTTAAAGACCAATTTCGCGAAAAGTTGATATGCTACGTCGAAGACATAATTTCTTTCAGTATATGCATCAGTTATGATATGATCGGATGAGGAATATAATTTTCCCTAATTACCATACCCACAGTTTCTTATCAGTTCATCAATAGTTTCAAGACTAGAGAATCCTAAAACAATTCTCGACATTAATTACCCTGCAACTTAATCATAACCATAGATAAGTTTGTATCCTCCACTGGATCAAAGATGAAGATATCAATATATTGCTGGTGCATAACCAAGCCTCGAGTTTTTATATATGAATATTATGGGGGAGCCGGTTGCTGCTGTGTGATGCAATGTATGTTCCCTCCACCGAGTACTATCTCACGAGCTCCTTCAACTCTCACAATCTGAACCAAATGTTTATGAAGATATGAGTCAGGAAAGCAGACATTTCAGGATAATAAGACCCATTGACTTAATCATTTCGTTTTTACATGCATTAAGCTATTCATTTCTAACAAAAACGAAAAAACAAAAGTTTATCAACAAATACGTAATCATAATAGAATATTTATTAATGTAAAAACACTAGACTTCCTGACCTCATAATCTGGAAATGTCGAGGACAAAACACGAACGGCTTCATCATCCCATTTCTTGTCACCAAATTGGGGTGTAATAATAGCTTTGTTGGCAATGTAGAAGTTTACATATGAAGCAGCAAGTCTTGTACCGGGAACCCTAGCTTTAGCATCACCATCCTATTGTTCCAATTAGACCAACACAGAAAAGCTGCTGAGCGTCCGTGTAAGAGAAAGAGACAGAGGGATCCAAATCTACTACAACTAGCTTTTTTTAGTACCTGTTCCAACCCAGCAGTCTCCTCGTCTGTCATATAAAGTGGGCCCGGCACGTGCAGTTTGATGACTTCTAACTTTCTACCCTTTGCATCTGTGGCACTGGTCAGAATAGAGAGGGCTTCCAAAGACCTTTCATATTGGGGGTCTGATTCATCATCAGTCCATGACAATAGAACGACACCAGGCCTCGTAAAACAGCACATGTTATCTATATGACCATTGGTGTCATCATCGCCTACAAAAAAAAAATCAAGAAATTAAAATGCAAATTACAATCAATAAGAGGATTATGAACAACCATGGAAGTTAAGTTTCATGAAATATGAGCAAATTCAAGAATTTTGTCAAGTGGTTAAGCGCATATCTATTCTAGAGCAAACCACACATAACTTGTGTCCATGAATTCAATTTGTTTTTCTCACCTATAAATATAAGTCTAGGATCACGCCAGCAGACAAATAAGTTTCATAATTCTAACAAGTCCAGTAGAACGGTAAGTGAAAAATATATTCATACACGATCATAATAATGAAACTCAATTATGAAAACCTACAGAGAAAGATACACACACTTGGAGTATCTAGTGTATGCATCTTATTTACAAAGAAGAAGGTCAATGTTTACTCAAACTTGTCCTTACAATCAAAAGGAATCAAGCATATACTATATTTGTCAAGCTAGTATCGTGGTTGCATCGGAGAATGCAATGCAAGAATCGTATGATCAAGATGACAAGAAGAATACCATATAACCCACGAGGCAGCCAAATGACCTTCTTGATCCCAAGATATGCTTTGAGCTGGTCCTCAATTTGTACTTTGGTTAAATCAGGGTTTCTATTTTTATTCAGGAGGCACTCTTCAGTCGTAAGGCATGTCCCTGAAAGAAGAATATAAATAAATTAATATTTAATGTCACTAATATTCTTTGTTGAATAATCCCATTTACCAAATTTCAAATTGGGTTATCACTATAATGCTAAGAAATTCAATTGATCAGTTACTTCAATAATAATATATTATTAAAATATGCACAGACCTTCCCCATCTACATGGATACTTCCGCCTTCAAGGATCATAGAATGGGGAAACCTTGGGATCTTTTCAATTTCCAGAATCTACAAGGGAAAAATATTCAAATGCAAACATGAAAACGTGACAACAAGCAAATGGACATGAAAAGGATAAATATTCATATCCAAATTGGTATTTAGAACATGAGAGCGACCTTCCGAGCAATAAGTAGGTCAAGACTCCAATCTTCATAACAACCTCCATCTATTCCTAAAATGATCAAGCGGGTTTATATCAAAATATTTTTACCATGAAATATAAGGCCAGCACATAAATTATTTTAAAGCAGTTGAGATATAGACACCAGAAGTCAATAAAATTCAAATTACAAAAGGAAGCTCCACTGGAACTAGCAGAATATCATCTGATAACCAATTACCGACACAAGATCAGACGGCAAGTTGATTATTAGTGAAAATTTGAAAGGAGAAAAACTGTTTTTCATGTGCAACATAGGAGTCTCTAAGGACCATCTTGGTGCCTCCATAGTACGTCCTTTAATTAAACAAAATAAAACTTTCACATGCTCGACGTCATGAATATTAAACAATCGAACAATGAATATAACCTTGTAGATATCCCAATATGGAACGTATATCACTAAGCTTCATAATCACCAGGTCCAGAATTAATGATATATAGACAGAGATCCTAGTTTCAGAGATACGTTGAAATTGAGGTGAAACAATTGAGAGGCTAATCATTTAAAACATGATAAATCAAACACAGGGTAGAGTTAGACTCCTATTCTACCAGACTAACATAAATTGTGATGAAGTAAAGGTGATTTCCCTTGTTTGAAATGCTGCATATATACCATATTAAATGTTCAGATAATATATTTTGCATAGCTAATTTCTGGAATCATCATGAGTAATATTTGAAGGACTCAATATGCCTACCACCATAACTATTGAAGTTCCAATCAATTGCTGCAACATTGTGGCCTAGCTTTGCTTCACTTGGTTCAGTATTTCTGATAACAAACTGCCAAAACAAGCAATACTCTTAACATATAATTTCAGCGAGCAAAAGTCTATCTATTGCAGTTAAAAAGGAGCTCACTGTTGGACCACTGTCACGTAACCAGGAATCGTTCATGCTCATCTCAACCACCCTAACATGTCCGGGTAACTGACTGCGTGCATTACTCCACTGCCCATTAAACCTTACGCCGTCAAAAGAGAATTAACTAAAATTACAGTAAGTAATTAAAATGTGGTAAGTCAAACCTGTGCATGACTCGCACATACAGTAACAGGTTCAAATCTTGAAATAGCAATGGCCACTTTGGCAAATGCACGTTGACCGTGCTCTCCATGGTTACGCCAATTGTCTGGCCGTTCCTATGACCCATTTATGATGCAGATGAGTAAAAGAAATGATAACCCTTATAGACACAAAAGAGATTGAGGGAAAACTGATTAAGTGTGAATTATGTTAACTCACATAAGATTTTTGGTAGGAGGAATTCATCATTAGACTGGCAAATATGTTACAGTAAACTCACGTAGAACTCGGGTTGAAATTTTAGAGATCACATTCTTAACAGCTCCACTGATTTTCAGCTCAACTTTTAGCATGTTAAGCCAACTACAAAATAATCTGTCGTTCCTTGCAGCATTAAGCTCAAATCCAAATCAAGGTTTCCTTGAATTTTATTTTTTTTCAAGCCAAATTGCAAAACCAAACAAGAATACCCTTTCGAGTTTCGATTCTGATACTTAACCCATAATTCCAACTCACAAATTCATATTTCGCGACAAACTATGTGGTGCACCGATATTTTTCTTCACTGATATATTCAGGTTAGTCATCGTCTAATCTAAGGGCAGCATAAAAGCAATTGAAACAGAACATTTGGAAAAAAAATCAAAGACATAAGGATAAACTAACTCACAGGCCACCCGATCCAGCATTGGGAATGGGTTTCCCACTCCGCCGGCATGCGGTATCCATGTTCAACAGGCGTCCCCTTGAGCTCCATTACAGACGTGACTCTGCAGAGTAAATTAGAAGTGGTATGACCAACTCGCATAATCGATTTTGCCAAATCACGACATAAATTTACGAATATGAAGTGAGGGTTGCCAGGATACTAGTTACCTTGTTGTTTCCCCGGCCAGAAAATTTGAGATTCAGACTTGCTGTGGCGGAGAAGATCAGACGGCGATGAGATTCTCTGATGTTCTTCTTTGGAGATAATAATACGAGCCAGAGTGGTGAAAGGGACGCTATAATATTTTAATATAATTATTTGTTTGTTTTTTTCTATTTTTTTTTTCTTTATTATATGTAGCTTAATTATACTCCCTTTATTTTTTAAGCTATGCATAAAGAAATTTGAAAGTTAATTAAGAAAAAAATGACTTTTTGTTTATTTTATAATATAAAATAAGAGTATAATTAAGATATTAATATATAAGTAATAAAGTAATTAAATGAAAAAAATAGTACAGTATTATAAAGAGGTAAATAAAAGTCTTTTTTGGAGATAATAATACGAGCCAGAGAGTGGTGAAAGGGACTCTATAATATTTTAATATAATTATTTGTTTGTTTTTTTCTATTTTTTTTTCTTTATTATATGTAGCTTTATTATACTCCCTTTATTTTTTAAGCTATGCATAAAGAAATTTGAAAGTTAATTAAGAAAAAAAATGACTTTTTGTTTATTTTATAATATAAAATAAGGGTATAATTAAGATATTAATATATAAGTAATAAAGTAATTAAATGAAAAAAATAGTACAGTATTATAAAGAGGTAAATAAAAGTGTATTGAAAATATAAATTAAGAAAAATATATTTCATTTATAGATGTGCACTTATTTAAAAAAAATCATTTATAGATGTTTACTTATTTAAAGAAAAAAAAAGTATGAATTATTTTAAAAAATAGGAGTAGTACTTACATTAGTACTTAATTTACTTGAAATAGTATTTGAACAAGGTAATAATCCCATTGATGGAGTTTAAAAGTGAGTTTTTGATCTAAATTTTAAATGACCGTAAATTTATGTTTATTGAATCATTGATAGATAAAATGTTTAATTGTATTAGCAATCATATTAGAATTTGTTTTCATAAACAAGTTCATTAATCTATGTCAATTTACAATAGCCGCTAAGAAATTTTCATAAATCGATTGCAGATTATGTTTTCACAATTTATGCATCTTGTTCAATGATAAGAACAAAACTCTAGCATTGTAATTATTATTATCATCGCATAACATAATGGAGTACTACATACTCGTATATGACTACCAATTTCGAGCTATATTAAAAATTACTCATAATTAATATACAACTCACCCAAATGTTGTCTAGACTCCTAGTTATGCTTCAAACTTAACAAAATTAATAATTTCCTTGTCATTAACCATTTCTAAAGGATGAATAGAGTATTTGAATTTCGAAATTCAAAAGACCATAGAGTCCAACAAGAAGCCGTTATTTTCATAATTAATTTTTTTCTTATTCAACTCATTCTTCCCCTACCTTTTATTTTTTTTAATTTAGTTTTTATTTTTTAATTTAAATTTGAGAAAGCCCTATTTTTTCCCGCCCCTAAAAATCATTACCCGCTCCAGTATATAAACACTGAACGAGATCTATCATTCGCAACACAATATTCTCACTTACTATCAGTTACTATATTTTTTCAGAAAAAAAAATGTCAGTTTCCATGGAGGATTCCGCCGCTAAAGATCAATCATCGGCCGCTGGTAATTTTTTTTTTGCCATCGATGATTTTTATCGGAGTGACCGACTGCTTTAAGTTTTAGGGTTCCGATGATAGTTTTAGGCGTCGTCGATCTAAAATTTCCGGGAGTGATGTGTCATGTGGATTGCTATCGTCTCCTCTACTGATTTCAGTTCCTGCTTTTTTTTGTCCGGTTTTTAATTTCAGTTTTCCATTACATCTCGTGAAACAGGAAGATCAACCGCAAGGCTTCTCCGTTACCCACTCCGATCTGCTTCGAGACCAAAGGAGGAGAAGCCGCCGCTCGCCGATTCATCAAACTCCAACTCCGCCGCTAAAAGGTGTCTGCGCGTGTTAATTGATTGGGCTTTTGATATTTTTAATCGGGTGATTTAGTCTTGATCAATTGTTAATGTAATCCCTGTTTCTCATTTCCTTATTATTGTGAATTTAAGAGAATTTCTCAGGATAGTTTTGATCCCTTTGAAATCGGTAATTCGTCAGTGATTTTTTAGGTTTACTGGCAATGGTCGTAACTACTTCGTCTAGTTACCTCTATATTTGTGTTTTTGTATAGAATTCTACTTGATGAATAGCTGTGGCCTGTGGATGTTAACTTTATTATTTTGTTTCGTTAGGGGAAAGCTTTTCTCCAGTGTGAGCAGGAGTGTAAATGTACTTGATCTCTCTGGTAAGGACAAGCTTGAAAAGCCACCTAGACGTCTCTCAGTTCCTTCCAAGTCGAATGGTACACAGGCTCCGAAATCTGTTGGAAATAATACTCCTATTTCCGATGCAAGAACAAAGAGGCCTGTTGTCAGTCAGGGAAAAAGTGATACTCCTGCTTCGGATGTTTCCAAGTCTACGACTCGGAAAAAATTTAGCACCATAACTTCAGCATCTTATTGGTCATCTCAGATTAAGCTTTCTGAATCTGCTGCTAAGCACTCGATCTCTCTTGGTTTCTTCAAGCTTGCTTTGGAGGCTGGATGTGAGGTATGGTATATGCTACTGTTCTTGACATTGCAAAATAAATAATCCTGTTTCCCTCATATTTTACACAAAATTCTCCTTGGATTTGGAATGTCAATTGTATATGGCTTGAACTTGAGGGATACGTTCTGTTCACTGATTACGTGCGGTTTACTCTTGACATATATTGCTTCAGTTATCTTATATGCATTGCCTTATGATTGTCAAATTTGTTAATTATGATTTACAATATTGTGTGCAGCCTATTCATCGAATGACCGATGAACTAAAGTCATATGTCCGCTGTCACGACCTTACTGAACTCGGAGAAATCGTGAAAGAGCTACTTGAAGCCTATAAGATTCCTGACACCTTTGAAGTCTGTAAATCCCAAGTGCCTTCCGAAGGTTATCAGTTATCCGATGATGATGTCAAAAGCTCCTCATCTTCTGTAACGAATGTTGAGAAGGTGAAGCCGAAAAGATCGTCGGGTGTAATAAATGCTGATGAGGTTCAGCGAGTCAAAAAAGCGAATAGTGAAACCTCCTCGAAGGATAATGATTCTGTGAAGATTATGACCATGAAATCAGTGCCCAAGAGGGCTGCTGCAAGCTCCAATAATAAGTCTGTCAATGAAGTTAAGGTCCGCAGTGTACAAAAGAAACCTCAAAAACCGGTAAAACAAGAATCAGGTCAGGAAAAGGATAGAAAAGTGAAGAAGCAGGTGAAGAAATCTGCTAGCGAGGAAGGTAATAAACTTCTCAAACATTCCCTTTGTATTCAATGAGATGAGATATAATATAAAACACTATCAAACCTCAGTGGTGGTTTTTGTAGTTTTGAATCTTTCCTTTTCAAATTCGTTTTTAGTGACTGTTCTCTTACTGTTACAGGGCTTCTCAACTCTCCTCCTCCTGAAGAAAATGACGAAGAAAACAAAGAAAACATGGTCAGTGATTAAGAATGAAGTTTAATTTTCAATTCAAATTTCTTTCTTCAAATTCAATTTTTCTCTAAGTTTCTATTTTTCTTCTTCAGGTGACATCCGAGATGGTTGAGGCTGTTGGTTTATCAGAGGTTTAGACAAAACCACACTTTTTTCACCAGTTGCAAAAACCTTGTGCTTTGGTTGTTGGCTCTTCATTTAAGCTGCAGTTTTTTTTTGTGTATATGCTACAGAATGAAGTGGTGTGTGGTGTGTGAAACTGAAATTATATATATATACTATACTTCATATGGTTCAATAATATATCCCTAATTATGATAGTTTGATTTTTGATTTTTGCAATTTCATTTTTTTTCATAATTATATATTGTGATGTAGTAATTGTCAAAACTGATATTCTTATTTTTTTTTTAATAAAGTAAAAATACAAATTGCAATTCAAAATTTAAAATTGTAGTACTCCACGAGTGTTTAAATAAACAAAGATCAAATATTTAAAAAATTTAAAAAATAAAATGAATATAAATGTGGAAGACGGGTCGCGACTCGCGGTTCACCTTTGAAACAAAACAAATAACATTTCTGGGTTTCTGAGATTTTGGGGGAAACACAAAATATCGAATGACTTTTCATACAAGAAATTTGGGCGTGCCTCTGATCAACATTCTCAGATTGAAACGAGTTCCGATTCTACAGCAACTGCATTTGGAAGAGAGGTTGTTGAGGACCACGTCGGACAACTGGTGCATCATCAATGACGGAACTGTCGACCCCACCATCGTCATGGGTATCTCTGGGTAACTTACTTTCTCTAACTTATTTTTCATTTCTCGAATTCATTTTGGGTTTGTAATTTTAGATATTTTTTGTTTTGATTTCTGTAATGAATTTTTGGGTTTCTGAAGGGTTGTTTTTACATCTACATAAGATTTGGTATTTCAATATGAACCTTCATATTACTGTGTCGTTTTTTGTGGTGGGTTTTATCTATTGCATCAGAGTCAGCAAAGCAGAGGATTATATTGCCATGCCTGCTCCTACTAAAATTCCGAATCCGAACCCACAGATCTTGTCCTGGGGATCAGGCTAAACGAGTTGAACCTATTAGAATTTTAGAATATTGCTGGGGGTTATTTCATGAATACCTTGTTATTCAAATGTTTTTTTTTTCTTCTTTTAAACAAATTAGCATTGTATTTGAACTTAGGTTTCTGTGAAAAGAATTGATTGGTGCGTATTCATACATTTCTTATGCATACATGGTATATAGGCACTTCACGCAATATTCACCATAAAGTGTGGATTAACCGACACTTGAATCCATCTTAATAACCCATGCCCTCTTGAATATTATTACTCTGTTGAGCTTGATAGTTTGATTTATCTAATAATGAAGAACTACTATTATACTCTCATGCTACACATCTATAAATGTAAGATGTAATTCGAGAGGTTGATATGTGCTGCATGGATATTTGTGTTAGGAAACCTAAGGAACTTGTAGAAATCGAGTCTGTTTTACGAGATGATATTCCCGTCATTCGGAGGTTTACTGGAGGTGGTACCGTTATTGTTGATCAGGGCACTATCTTCGTGACATTTATATGCAACAAGGATGCCGTTCATGGTTTACAATCATACCCTCAACCTATCATGTCATGGAGCAGCGTGTTATATAATAAAGTGTTCCAAGGAATCGGAGATTTTAGGCTCCGAGAGAACGGTATGCATTTTATTTTATTTTTTATGTTTCATGCAATCATGCTAAAGAATGGGTTCAGATCAAATCAGAAGATGGGCAATCAGTTTACTTGAGATATTTATTGAGTTGCTTATCACACAGTTGTGCTACTGCTTATAGAGTAAAACCTCTATAAATCACAACTTCTGAAGTCTTACAAAATGACTGAACTTCCCTAATTTAATGGAGGGATAGCTAATGTAATTTTATTTCCAACCCAATCTTGAAGACAGTAGAAAGATTGAAAAGTGTAATTTTGCACAGGAATGCCTTGAATTCTTAAAACTGCACTTGTTTTGGGACATAAAAGAGAGGTTAAAATGACAATTTTGGAGTGGTGGGACGTGGGAGTAGTCTAAACGGAGTTTTTTATTAGTTGCTTATTGAATATCGATTTAGTCAAGTTAATTTTTCTTGTACTATTGCCGCGATGATTGTTTCAGATTATGTGCTTGGCGACCGAAAGTTTGGAGGAAATGCACAGTCTATTACAAAAAATCGGTGGGTCCACCATACGTCCTTTTTATGGGATTATGAGACCAGTAACATGGGTTATCTCAAACATCCCAAACGAGTTCCTGAATATAGACAGGTGTGCCATGTACTACTGACTGTGGGAAAAAACCCAGCATCATTGATGAAAAAACAACAATCTCTGTATGTATTGCAACTTGAAAGTGGTTTTGATCTCTGCCCCTTTTTTTGTTTGGTCTAGGCGAGGGATCACCTTGAGTTTATATGCCGCATGAAGGACTACATTATATCAAGGTCAGATTTTGTTGATAGAACTATCGAGGCAGTGGGAAGCCAGTTTCTTCCGATATCAGCCGAGCTGGAAGAGGTTAACTCTTCTTTAGGTTCGAAATTCGAACCCTCCAGCAGGCTACTGACACGACAGGAATTGGAAGAAGCCATTTTTGAGTCTTCAATAGCTAATGCGGCCTCCCAGTCACTGTGATTGCACAATTCGGATCATTCAGTCATGGACGACATGTTTTATTATGTTAGCTAGGAAAATTCTTGAGTAAAATTACTCATTGGTTGATAGGTTTCTCATCAGAATAAGTTGAAAAAGAGGGTGGTTGGAAACGGAAAACTCAGGTCACCCATACTGAAAGATGTTTGTTCTAATTAGCATGGTCACGTTGAGTGGGCACGAGAAACGACATGTTTGCTCAATTTAATAATGGAAAAATGTATCGCTTACGATTAACTTGACAATGTTGTTCTTTTGGAGAAAAGATGATTGTTATTTGTCGGAATAGTACGTTCTTTGTCACTTCAGTTCTTTAGGATTTGGCATTGGCCTGGAAAAAGCTTAGCTTGATCACATTAATTATGTCATGTCTTCTAAAATTGGATGAAATGTGGAGGAAATAAATTATTAAGTGTGCAATTCAGGCAGTCGACAAGAATTGTTGGTTTCAATCACAATCTGCAGTTCAACCGTTGACCCTGGTTCCGAATGGTTCACAAAACATAGTCTCACGTAATGAACACCCGCCGTTGCCGTTTGCAAACACGACCGAATTATGATTTTCCATAATGAATGTGAAGTGTGTAGTCACAACTCACAATCCAAGTACAACCCCTTCAATCTTCATGTTCATGCATCTTAGGACAAATTTCCTCACCTTATTCATCGGACCTTATTTACATTATAATACTTAATTCCTGATTCTGAGCATCAAGGGGGTGGTGGCGCAGTTGGCTAGCGCGTAGGTCTCATAGCTTTGTTGAGTGATCCTGAGGTCGAGAGTTCGAGCCTCTCTCACCCCATTTTTTCCCCATTTTTTTTTCTGTAGTACAAAAGGTTCAATCAAAGCACAAGGGCTTCTTCAACTTCACTCAAAAGGTCCGTCCTCTCATCTCTCTTTCCAATTTCTATCGAGAAGATATTTAATTACAGTGTATGATTTTGTATATGTTTGTTTTACATGTAATTGACTTAGAATCTTCTTTTTCTTTTTCCTTCCTTAAAAATCTGTTTATTTTGTGTGTGGGCGTGAGTGCGTTTTTTCTTTGCTGATAAATCCAGCTGAATAAGAACCCTAATTTTAGGCTCTCCGACATTTTTTTCGTCTTCTTTAGGATTCATATTCCTCTTTAGACAATTAGGGTTTGCTTGTTTTACTTTATAATGTGCTAACTGTTAATATATGATTGTAATACAATTATTGTTATCATGTAGGATCTGAAGATGTCGACTTCAGCTCGGAAGAGATTAATGAGGGACTTCAAGAGATTGCAACAGGACCCACCCGCAGGTATTAGCGGGGCTCCGCAAGATAATAATATTATGCTCTGGAATGCAGTTATATTCGGGTCGGTACAAGATTTGTTTTTTCGCCTTTTTATGTATATGTTTTGTGTTAGCTCATAAATTACATTCATTCTTGTAGTTTTACCTGTAATTGGATAGTAAAGTTATGTTTTTTTTTGTTGTTCTTTTTCGAATTGCAGTCCGGACGATTCACCTTGGGATGGAGGTGAGTTAACACTCTCAGTTTTCTTTTCTGGTGTATATTAGTTATGCTGTTACTCGCTCGTCCTTGATCTTTGTGAGCCTACTGCTTGTAGAATACTCATGTGTATTTCCGAGAAAAATAAATGGTTCTTCTTTGACTGGGTGCTGAGTAGAGTACTGTTTTTGGTATTGATCACTCTTGTGAAAGTCGAATGCTGGCATAATTAAGTGCATCATTTGCCTTTGATTTTTGTATTTCTGAAAAATGGCTACTTGAGAACCCCTAGAAACAGTGAAAACTGTACAGTACAATTTCAGAATTAGGTTGGTAAAATCCGAATTTATGTCATGTATATGTTTTGAGTGTTACCAGGTACGTTCAAATTGTCGCTTCAGTTCATAGAAGAGTATCCAATCAAGCCACCAATTGTTCGTTTTGTTTCTCGGATGTTCCATCCAAATAGTAAGTTGGCGATCTATTTAATGAATTTCTTAGGTCAATTTTTGCGCGGTTGTAATAAAAAATTGACCTTTTGAGTATTTACTAGTCTATGCCGATGGAAGTATATGTTTGGACATCCTTCAAAATCAATGGAGTCCTATATATGATGCTGCAGCTATACTTACTTCTATTCAGGTACACACAATTATATTTTGAGTTGTGCGTATGACTTGTTTTAGTAACGTGTAGTCATTTTCTTCGTTTCTTGATGGAAAACTTAATCCGTCTCAAGTGAATGTTAATTTTATTTTCTTTGTTTATGATAGCTTCGTTACTGCTCACCCCGTATCTTCTTGCCTATTACAAGACCTTCATGCTTTTATTTTGCCGGGATGCTAGAAAAAAACGTGTTTTATAGTTTCATTATATATAACTTTTGGCGTTTAATTTACAAACTTGATTTATAACATTCTCGTTAACCGCATACAGTCATTGTTGAGCGACCCAAATCCAAATTCTCCTGCGAACTCTGAGGCTGCTCGAATGTTTAGTGAGAATAAGAGAGAATACAATCGCAAGGTGAGGGAAGTTGTGGAGCAAAGCTGGACGGCCGACTAAGTCTTGTGATGTCATAATAGTCTAATCAAAACGGATATTTGCCACTTGGGTAGCTATTATCTGTGTACGATTTTGTTGTTTACGAAACTGTGTCTGTAATGCTGGGATTTTCTATCTCTTGTATCATGTAAAATATAACTGATTTGTTTCTGACTTGTAATGAACTATTGATTCAAATCATTGTAGAGCTCGCAAAAACGAAAGACAGCAACAATTGTGTTGTGTTTTACAATTATATGTACTTCAGTTTTTTCTGAATGCTAGAAACAGTAACATCTCACTCGAAATTGGGTTGAACTTCGGTCCAGTGAAATTGGGCTAGGATTGATCCGGCCCGGACCGGCCCGGCACGCCCCCATTTGATATATACTCCTATATATATATACATATATATGTACAGTATGGATCTATATAAACTAACACATTTCTTCATGCTGACATCAGCAACACAGGTTCAGATCTTGCGTCAAATAAAGCAATGCAGCAACTTCCATCTTCCGGTCCAAGGAAAGAAAGCTCATGCCCATGTCATCAAATCCGGATTGTATCTTCACGGACCCCTTTATCCCAACACACTGATAGACATGTATGCGAAATGCGGCCATCTCAAAGATGCCGTCCAGCTGTTCGACGAAAT
Organism: Euphrasia confusa; assembly: GCA_954870475.1. Classification (NCBI taxonomy): domain Eukaryota; kingdom Viridiplantae; phylum Streptophyta; class Magnoliopsida; order Lamiales; family Orobanchaceae; genus Euphrasia; species Euphrasia confusa. Next base: position 39,926,155 of record OX940956.1, on the reverse strand, counting down.
GCCGCACAGGGATTTAGCTTCGTGGGCATCCATCTTCACTGCCCACAACCAAGCGAATCTCCCCCAACGCACCCTCTTCTTATTCTCTAACATGATGGCCGGCGGTGGTCCCCGACCGGACCATTTCGTCTTTGCTAGTCTTGTCAAGGCATGCACTGTTTTAAACGCTCCGAAACTTGGTCTACAACTGCACACCCAATTTCTTGTTTCCCAGTATGCAGAGGATGATGTTGTTAAATCTTCCCTTGTCGACTTTTACACGAAATCCGGGTTGCCCGATGAAGCTCGTAAGGTTTTCAGCTCGATTGCGTCCAAGAATGTGGTTTCTTGGACTAGCTTGATGTATGGGTATGCAAGAGCGGGAAGGAAAAGTGAAGCCCTTGACCTTTTACGCAAGAATCCTTGTAAAAGTCTGTACTCGTGGACTGCTTTGATATCGGGATTTGTTCAGGGTGGGCATTGTGTTGATTCCTTTAGTCTTTTTAATGAGATGAGAAGAGGAGGATTCGATATTAACGAGCCTTTTATTTTTTCCAGTTTGATTGTTGGTTCAGCTAGCTTAGCTATGTTGGAACTCGGCAAACAAGTCCACCGGTTAGTCATTGGTCTCGGTTTCGAGTCTAGCTCGTATCTAAGCAACTCGTTGATTGATATGTATGCTAAATGCAGTGATATATTAGCAGCGGAAAAAATATTCAACAGTATGAAAACGAAAGATATTGTTTCATGGACTTCCATTATCATTGGGATGGCACAGCACGGCCGAGCTGATGATGCACTTTTATTGTACGATGATATGATTTCTTCTGGTTTGAAGCCAAACGAAGTGACATTTACTGGTTTAATGTATGCCTGTAGTCACAGTGGGTTGGTCAAAAAGGGCCGGAAGTTTTTCCACTCCATGGTAATGGTTTACGGGCTAAGTCCGTCTCTTCAGCACTACACGTGCTTGGTGGATCTCTATAGTCGGTCGGGATACATTGAAGAAGCCGAAAACGTACTTAACACCATGCCTTTCAAACCCGACGAGGCTGCGTGGGCCGCTCTATTGAGCGCCTGCTGTCAAGAAGTCGAGAAAAACAAAACCGGAGTTCGAATTGCTGACCGTTTGCTTGAAGTGGGACCCGAAGACCCATCTACGTGTATACTGATGTCTAATATTTACGCCCGTTCTGCCATGTGGGAGAGTGTGTCAGCTGTGAGGAGACTGATGTCGGCTCTTGAACTGAAGAAGAAGCCTGGGTACAGCTGTGTTGACTTGGGGAAGGAGAATGAAGTTTTTTACGCTGGGGAGACCACGCATCCTATGAAAGACGAGATGTTTGGTCTGATGAAGGAGTTGGATTTGGAGATGAGGAAGAGAGGCTATGTTCCGGATACTTCTTTGGTTCTGCACGATATGGAAGAGCAGGAGAAGGAGAGACAGCTGTTTTGGCATAGTGAGAGATTGGCGGTTGCTTATGGGCTGCTCAAATCTGCTCGTGGGGCGCCGATTCGTATACTTAAGAATCTGCGAGTGTGTGGTGATTGTCACACTGTGTTGAAGTTTATTTGCGAAATTGTTGGTCGAGAAATAATTGTTAGAGATGCGAAGAGATACCATTGTTTTAAGGATGGCGTGTGCTCTTGCCGCGACTTCTGGTGAATCGGAGATTTCTGTGTTGATGTTAGAAGAAAGCCGGATGATCTGGTTATTGGTCCTGTTCTTACTGTAAGTTCCTTCTGAACGGCAAAACGAGGCTATATTATTTCAGCTTTTTTGTTCTTCGACCTTATATTGTAATCAAATTGTCAAATGTGTTATCTCTTGATACAAGTCTCCGATTCATTCTTCTATTTTTTTCAGGTCACTACTGCAGCAGTGCTTGATCACATGAACAAATTGCTCGAGATAAAATGATCGAAGCTTCTGAAATGATCCTTTGTTCGTTAAGGTAAGACTAAAAACAATACTTGTCTTTACCTACACTCGGTATATTTGAGCTACATTTATTATTTCTTTCTATAGGAGGTTATTGGGAACTACTTTATGCTGGATTGAGAGCCAGAACAACCGTAGTGTAGTCCAGAGCACCTCAAACCCATTGGTTCATACAAAGTAGTAGAACATATTTTTTTCTGTTACATCTCTATATTTACAGATGTAACTTGTATCGATATTAAATAGGTTTGGCCCTGCCCGAGATCCAAGAGTAGCAGGGATAGGGACTCTCCAACGTACAACTTAATTACCAACTAATTAAGATAGATTGTGTAGATTTTCTGTTGCAAAGATAATGCAGACATTTACATGGAATAATCCACATTTAATGGAGTAGATTTAATGGAGTATTTTGTTATGGTTCTGTTTATGTTTATTGGAGATGTCATACAGATACTACTACCCAGTCTCGGACCTGGGATCCACCCCCAACACTTTTTCTTCTCTCAATGAATGTTAGGGGTATTTTAGTAATTTCACTCTTACAAAAAATAAAAATAAAAAATAATTAAAATTTTATTTTAAAATAAAGGAAAAGTATTTAGAATACAATTTTAAATACTTATTTGTTTAGTTTATTCACAATTATTTATACGGGCTGATAATAAATCAGACCCAGCCCAAACATATTATGAATTTTGAGTTCAACAAACTCTATACGGCCCGATAATATATTAGGCCCAGCTCAAACACCAACAACTGAACTCATTCTTTACTCCTTTCATTTAGACAAACCTAAAACCTCAACTAGAACCCTCGCCTGCCCACACAACCGCTGCCCGCGCCGCCACCGTCTCCGCCACCACCACCACGAGCCACAGGCCGAAATTCGTCACTCGCTCTCTCTAAAATGTCTTTGCTGGAAGTCATAACAAAAGCTTCGTCCGCCGTCCAAACCCTGCCCGACAAAGAGTCGGATTGCCCGATTGTGCTCAATCCGGACCCCATTTTCGCAAATTTAAAGCCCGAATCCGGTGAACTCGTAGCTGGAGCTCATGTCAGAAAGGCCACCGGATGGAAGATATCCCCAATCGATAAAGAGCTTATCGTCTTAGGGCAAAACATCATCAAGACGCTGAAGCGGAAACTGAAAGACACGAATTCGTTCGGTAAGGCTGAGTTCTTGGATTTGCTAACTTCATATTTGGAAACTTTCCGTGTCAAAGTTGGAATTTCACTCACTCTTAACAAAGCCGAAGCATCATATGCTTGCGCGGTTGTCGAGAAATTCGGGGTTTTGATGGATAGGGATGTGAAGGGCTTGGTTCTGGAGGCTTGTGTTAGTTTGGAAGTCTGGGATGTGTTGGATGTTTTGATTGTCAACGGGCTTGTGCCAAATGCTTTTTCAGCTTATTTGGTCAATAATTTGATCGAAAAACGGAATTCGGACTTGATTGTTTCTTGTGTGAAGCACTTGCCCGATTTGCAAGCTTACGACTTGATGTGCATTTTGAAATATTTTTTAATTCTGCCGGGCGATGGATACAAGAGTCTGGTTGGGGTTAGGGAGCATTGGGAGGGACAAGCAAATTTAGCAATCGAAAAAGCCCGTGGAAAAGATAGTAAAAGCTTAACAAAGAGCCCGGGAAAGATTGCTTCCATATTGCTGGTCATGTTGGCGTACGATGGGTTTTCCGTGTCAGAATTGTGCCTGCATCATTTTCTTGTTTCTCCTAATCTCGACGAGGTGGTTTTCTCTGCTTGTGTCAGCAAGTTGAATGGTGATGAAATTAAGGCTTTGATTCAGTACTTGGGGAAGTGGTTGAGGAAATACGAGAGGTTCCCACAGGCGGTGCCCTACCCTAAGGTGATTTCGTCCCTGGGTTTGAAGGTTTGCGAGTGGGTCCCGACTCTAGAAACTGTCGTGAAATATCTTGGGTTGGTTGTGGACGAGCATTTCTCTTCTTTGGTTTTGGGTTCTGAGTTTGATGAGTTGAGGTCATTAGAGGGCGTGGTGAGTTCGTTGGCTGGTGAGGCAAAGCTTTGTGGTGCTTTAGCGAATTTGATCGAAAGTGTTAAAAATGAAGACCAGGTTATGGGTATGAACTTCTTTTCTTGTATTTATATATACGTCTCTGTGATTTCTGTTTTAGTTATTTACTTGTGCATGTTTCCAGTAGCTTATTATGTGATATCCCTGTCGATGTGGTTTAATTGTTTAATTAGCCTTAAGTGTTCTATATTTCGAGTATGGTATTTCGATAATTTGCAAGTCCAAAACGTACTGAGATTGGATTTGGATACAGTGAGCCTCTTTTATCTTGAAATGCATTGACTATTAGTCTATTATCCATTTGCAAGGCATCTGTGTAATATCTAAAAACAGAATTTGTTTCATGCTTTCTCATCTTAATATATATATGGAATAAAGCAATAAAGTGCAACTATATTATCTCTTGTTTTGCAGGCGGTCCTCTGGGAAATTTCACACTTTGAGGAGGATCTTTGTCTTAATGGTGGAAGGAGATTTCAGTGCTGATTTCTCGTTTTTGATCACCTAGATGAACTTTCGGTTTTGATGTATGGAACGAGATTCATATGTAATGCCAGATACTAGTATTGGGTTTGCCACAATTTTTTCAAGAGTTTATTTACCCTTTTTTGTGCCTATCTTTTACAGTAGTTTTTAGTTTTTACATCACTCAATGCTACTACTCCCCTATATTAGCATATCTTCAATTTTTGATAATTTTTAAAGTTTATACATCTCATTACTCTTATTTATATGTTTAAACGGTAATTTTTTCCCTATATTATTAAATTTTGTATACATAATTTCAATTTACTAAATACAATATGTCAATATCGTATAATTATGGGATATGATTATAATTATTTTTCTCAAAATTAAAATTCAACCTTTGTTATAATTATTTTCACTCGAGCAATTCAAATTATTAAATAGGTTATTAGAGCATTTACATTGGTATAAAAAAAATTGAGTTAAAACTCATCTAAATGAACTGATACTAGTTTAAACCATTGTAGGGTGGAGTTCATTTTATTTTACATCCGTACCTTGTCAGTAAATTGAACCGAGTTCAAACCTTTGAACTCGATTTTTTTTTTCTCTGCAAAAGGGACACATGGCAATGGACAATTTGAGTGTGTATTACACGCACAATATTGGCAAGTAAAGTTTAATTTTTGTTTGGTTAAAAGCTGTCACTTTTATTATTTTTATTATATAATTTAATGGGCCTCAACAAGTTCAATTTAAAACTAATGTGAATCTTGGTTCAGTAAATAGCAAGGTTCTAAAAGGCGCTAGGCGCTAGTCGGGCGGTGACTAGGAGCCTAGCGCCTAGAGGGATTAATCGGGGATTAATCGTTTTACTTTTTTATATTTAATTAAATAATATAATATTTTAAAAATATTTTTATGCATAATAAATCAATATTTTGAACAAAATAATCAATAAATAATATAAACATAGTATTAATCACAAGTTTAACATAGTAATACAATCAAAATAGTTTGTAAATTTAAAATTTTAGATCATTTTCATTATATATTTAAATTTTTTTTTCAAATTTTGATGTCGTACCTCAAAATTTATTATAACATCATTTATTTTATTTAATTTATCAAGATTTACATCTAATTTGATTGTTTTGTTAAATTTGCTCGAGAACCGTCGAAGTAAGTAAAGACGAAATTAATTGAACTTAGGCGGTCCAAAAGCGGCTTTAGGCGGGTCTGGGCGGGTTTAGGCGGCGCTTAGGCGGGTTAGGGGCCTAGAGCCTAAAATCGAGGCGGTCGAGTACAGCCTAGAGCCTAGGCGGGGATTAATCGGAGCTAGGCGGGGATTTTTAGAACCATGGTAAATAGAAGGCTAAATAATTGTTGAAAATTAATTAAAAAATAAAAAAAAAAGTTGGTGAGTATGAACCGTAGTAACTAGACCTGTCAAAACTGGCCCGACCCGATGGGCCGGCCCAACCAGCCCGACATATAGGATGGGCTGAACCTTGATTTTGGCAGCCCATAAAACACCGGGCCTATTTTGGCCCGGCCCATTGGGCTGTCGAGCTGACTGGGCTTGAGCCGGACTTAGCCCGAAACCTTGGGCCGACCCGACTATTTTCAAAAATTTTAAAAATAATATATTATAACTATAAAATACATATTTTTAATAAAATAAAATACATACTCATACTATAGATATTTAGTTAATATGTTCTATATTCTATAGATATTCATATTGTTATAATAATAATAGTAATAATAATATATTTACATTTAATATATATTTTTAATTTATTGTTATACTTCATATTAACTTACTTTTACTTCTAAATTTTTTATATATAAATATATTTTTAAAATTTAATACTTTTCACCATAAAACATAAAATTACTTACAAAATAAATTTAATTATTATTAATTTTAATTTAATTAGAAATTATTTAATGTACATATTTGGGCTTTTTTTGGCCCGACGACCCGGAAGCCCAGCTCGGGCCAGGCTGGGCTTCATATTTTTTGGCTCATAAAAAACTCGGGTCGGCCCGACCCGACCCGACCCGAATAGATGTTGTGGCCCAATGGGCTCGGGCCAGGCCGGCCCGGCCCGGTCTTTTGACAGCTCTAGTAGTAACCAATGTAAATGCTCTTAAAAGCTCGAAGGTTAATCGGGTTAAACCAAAATTTTGGGACCCGACCCGAAATAGTACAAGCGGGTATGAATCGTCTCTTCCGATTCACTTTCTGCATAAACCCCAAATTCCCTTCTTTCTGCAAAACGGATACTGTACTGATGGCGTCAGTCGATCAAATGGAGATATCAATAGATTTGAAATCAGAGAATCAGATAAAGAAGAAGAAGAAGAAGAAGAAGAAGAAAGCTTCCGAAGAAGATCTGATAATAGAAGGCTACACCATCGACGGTGTGTCAATCGCCGGACACGAAACTTGCATCATTTTGCCCACTCTCAACCTAGCTTTCGACATCGGCAAGTGCCCTCAACGCGCCGTCTCCCAACAGTTCCTCTTCATCTCCCATGGCCACATGGACCATATCGTACTCCCTCTCTCTCTATGCATGAACTTGAGCTGTTGGAATTATGTTAATTTTATTTTGTTGTAGATATTAGTTCGATAAGAAACAAACACAAACAAGGAAAAAAACTAGCTCTACCATTATAAATCGTTTCCCAGAAGCTAAAACATTGGTCGGATCATATTACATATATCTTCAAAATCCTCTGTATCCATGTGCATCGATAGTGCTTCTGTATATACGTGTTAGACAAAATTACATTGTATGTTGTTTAGAATACGAACTACTTTGTTCCAGCTTCTTCAGACTGTTTTTCTTCGGGTTTGTTATTTTCGGTGGAGGTGGTCTAACTCCATACGCTGAAATGCGTCTTGAGAAAAATGTTGTCTTACACTGTCTCTCAGGGTGGACTGCCCATGTATGTTGCTACACGAGGCTTATACAAAATGGCACCCCCGACAATTTTTGTTCCAAAAGTCATCAAAGAAAATGTGGAAAAGATTTTCGAAGCACACAGAGCGATGGATCAATCCGAGCTTAAGCACACTCTTGTTGGTCTGGATGTGGGTAATAGATAGTAAAACACTTTTGTTGGTAGCTCATTGTTTGTGAAAAGAATAATTCATCTCTACTTAACTGTAACTTGTAGGTGAAGAGTTTTTTTTAAGGAGAGACCTTAAAGTGAGATCATTTAAAACTTATCACGTCATTCCGAGCCAGGTCATCGTCTCGAGGATCTCTAGTTTCTTTTGTCGGTTCGTAATTTTATTTGAAGTACATTGATAATTTGAATGTTTTTCTTTCATAGGGATATATAGTTTATTCAGTGAGACAGAAATTAAAGCAGGAATATGTTGGGCTACCTGGAGCTGAGATAAAGAACCTCAAACTATCAGGTGTAGAGGTACGTTTCTCTGTAAGAAATAATGACAAAACGACCCTTGAGTTTTAACCTAATTACAAAAAACTTAAAACTTTCAAAATTATAAATGCCCCTACAATTTGATTCAGTGTTAAAATTGTGGGGCTAACTGCAATGTTTTTTTGTAAATATGAAGGATATTTTTATTGCTTACGAAGGGGGTAAATGTAAGCCAGAATAAAGTGTACTTTTTAATATAGAAAGTTGACCTTTTTTTAACTATACCAGACCTCGAGGCTACTTTGCAATGAACACAAACTTATAACACTAGATATAATTTCAGTATGACCTTAGCAATTTTGTATTTGTTTGAGTCGTTCTTTTGTCAATTTAGCCTTGCCAATTTTGGCTTATTTTAATGTATGAAGTTTTCTGCTTTTATAGACAACTAGTGCCTAAGCCTGATTTGGTGTTCTTAAAATACAAGTTAGAAAGTAAAAAATGGCAGTGAAGTTTCATGTTTAATGCAGATTACAGATACATATACATCTCCTGAAATTGCATTTACGGGAGACACTATGTCGGACTTCATTATTGATCCTGATAATCTTGATGTTCTGAGAGCAAAGATTCTCATTATGGAGGTATCAATCATTTTTTTTACCGTCACTTCATACATTGTAATTGCTACTTGCAAATCTTAGGGACCTAAAGTAAAAGCTGATGAGCAACTTCAAATTGTCAACTCTTAAAACTTCTAGAAAGAATGAAAGATTGAAAACTTAAAACACTCTATTTTTATTTTTTTTATCATTTCTATGTGTAGAGTACGTTCATTGAGAGTTCAAGCACGGTGGAAGATGCAAGAGAGTATGGGCACACCCATTTGTCTGAGGTTAATAATTTTAAAATGCCCTTGCATTTTTCTTCGTTCACATCTTCTATTATTTCTTCTCGGTTTGTTAGGCACTGACTTTCTTCAATTCTGTGTGATTTATTGCACCACACAGATTGTTGGTTATGCTGATCGGTTTCAGAACAAAGCAATTCTTCTAATTCACTTTTCAGCTCGATATCAGTTAAATGTAAGCACCTTTATTTTCTCACAATATCTACAGTATTTGTTTGCGTATACATTAGGGGAATCACAAACTATTGGTGCAAAATATCCTATGTTTGCATCTTATAGATTACAACACGTATGGAATCCTGGTAGCAGATTATACGACACTGTTAATACTATTATTGTAGCTAACTTTCTCTGTGTAATTAATTTATCAGGTAATCGAAAATGCTATTTCTGCATTGTCACCTCCATTGGCAGGAAGAGTGTTTGCCCTTACGAAAGGCTTTTAGAGTAGTTTCGTATAAGATTGTTTTTTAACATCTGTTCGTTTTGAATGTTTATTTCTTGTTATCATAGAGACATGGTTTATAATATCTTAAACTTAAAGGGTAGTTCTTACTATTGTCTGATCCTGGTTTAGTTCAGTTGTTGATATAGTATATTTTAATTTTAATTTTCTCTAAATATTTGGAAGCATTGAAGGGATGTACTCAAATGTCTTCTTAACACTAGCAAGTAGCAAACTCTTTTCATCTTTTTCTTATTATTGACAATCTATCTTTTTCTTATTAAGCATGTTATGATTCTTATCTGCATTTTAAACTTCTATTTCCATTTCTATTTCCATTTCTATTTCCATGCTACAATAATTTCATTATAGTTTCAATATTTGTTACCTAAAAATATATTGGTTCAATATGAAATTACTATAAATTATTTTCAGTCACTTTCAATATTTTTAAAAGATATATATTAAATAAAATGAAACTTATTTAATTTAATTTAAATGTTTTAAATGTATTTTTTTATCATTCAAAAATTATTTCCAAACATTTTAAATTATTTTGAAATTATTGTAAGATATTTTATAAAAGTTTTAAAGTATTGTAAATCAAAATTAAAATGTTTTAACACTCTAAAATATTTTAAATGTATATAAATAATTAAAAAAAACTAAATTTATTTCAAAACACTTTAAAATAATTTTAAATAATTTTAGAAACATATTTGATTTCAATTTAAAATATATTTAAAACATTTAATCTAATATAAAAAAGTATTTTAATATTATTTTGAAATACTAAAATATTTTAAAATTTCTTTTAAGACACATTAACTATTACAAAAGTATATTAAATTATTTTAAGTCCCATTAAAATATTTTTAAATAATTTTTAATATTCGTTTTTAGAAGATATTTTTGTGATAGCAATTGAAATTGAAAAAGTTACAAGTACAATTATCGAATTTACAGTTAAAATTTTGGCGGAGATTTTAGAATCGCAGTGGACTCAAATTTCCCCTTTTCCCCCAATTGACATTCTGTGCTTTCTTCCTCGCTTGAAACCCTAATCTCTGCATAAATCCCTAATATCCATTCCTCGTATAGCTGGAGGATGGACTATACATGGCGCCCCACGTCGCAAAGCGGTAGTTTCTGTCCAGTATGCTCAAATCCACATTTCCCTTTTTGCCCTCCCCTCCCTCCACAATACTACAGACCTCCACCGCCACCTCCAGATCAATTCTTCAATCATCATCTACCACCGCCGCCGGCACCGAAACCATCATATGATCCGTTCGTCGACCACCAAGGCGGACCCACCATCAATCATTATCCTCCGCCGCCAGCCCAGATTCCACATCGTCCATGGAGTGCAAACCCTAATTTCAGTACTAATAATTACGGGCACTCAAATCCTGGATCGGATTACGAAAACAATGGCCCGATTGGTGCCAAGAGAATGCGGATCAATCACGTTAATGGCAATTACGCGGGGCCGTTGACTGAAGATGAGAGGCGACTGAAACTGATACGCGAACATGGAGCCCCGAGTCATGGTTACTTCAAACAGCCTGACCCGAATTCACTTCAGAGTCGCGTAATGGAGCCTAAATTGGGTCAATGTGGTTTACCTAATCAGCCTCCACTCCCCACGTCCCCTCCACCACCGCTTCCTATGGAGCCGCCGAGGTTTGGATTCTTAGAGCCTGGTGTTTCATCTTCTTTCAGGTCGCCGTATACAATGGTGTCCGAATCTGTGCATACTCATCATACTAGTAAAGCACATCCAAGTTCAAGTGGCTATTATCCAAATTCAAGTGAAAAGCCATATAGGGATCTCTCCCTCGATAAGCCAAAAGTTATCGACGTGTCTCACATTTTAAAACATCCACACCGTGCCAACCGCCCAGATCACATAGTCATAATTCTGCGAGGACTTCCAGGTTTTTTGTGTTTCTTTGAAATAATGAATATTATTCTTATAATTATATTCGTGTCCCTTTCTTGTTTTTGTATTAGTACCTATTATTATATTATTCTACATTCAGGGAGTGGTAAGAGCTACTTGGCAAAAACATTGCGCGACCTCGAAATTGATAATGGTGGCACTGCTCCGCGAATTCATTCCATGGATGAATATTTTATGACTGAGGTTGAGAATTTGTTTTTGTATACTTGATTCTGTGATGATAGAACATACATTATAAGTTATAAGTTATTCACAATAACGACTCACCTCATCCAATTGTGAGAATACCACATGAAACAAAATTAAATTTTCTGCTTACTAATTTACAGGTTGAGGAGAATGAAGGGTCAAGATCTTCTGGTTCAGTCAGAGGGAAAAAACCAGTTGTGAAGAAAGTCATGGAGTACTGTTATGAACCTGAGATGGAAGAGGTTGCACTCTCGCTCTCGTTTTCTTCCGCTGGTTCGCTATAAGATATCATTAGTTTTTTGGTGCATATTTAACGGATCTAAAGATTATATATAAGATGCAAGAAAATCAGCCTAGAAATAAGGGCAATTAACTTAGAAGCTACTAAAAAATTAGTTTCGTATTACAGCAGAATTATACAGGGGAGGGTCATTTACCTACCAGTAGCAAAAGTTTGCATTTAAGACTAGCTTACAGCAATATTTCCTGCTGTCGAGTTAAAACTTCATTCTGATATTAGATATACATTTTGTATAGATAGCCGTGCATTTCAGTATGAATTCATATTACTGTTCACTCACATTGTTTGTATCTTTCAGGCTTATAGGTCAAGCATGCTGAAGGCATTTAAAAAGACCCTTGATGAAGGGGCCTTCCATTTTGTAATCGGTATGATTTTTCTGTGGAGGAAACACAGTTTAGATTAAGAACTTCAATTTTATTGTTTTCGGTTTTTAAAAACTTGAATACCCCTTCCATTCATGTTTGTTAAAAGCATTGGTTGCCTTTTTAACATCCTTCATTATTTTGTTTTCTTTGAGAGATGTGCACTTGCCACTTTGTTAAGAAGTTCTTTGATTTTGTCTTTTGTCTTTTTTTTTTCTACCCTTATTTGCTGATGTTTTTCATGTTGCTAGTAGTAGCTCCAGCTCGGTTGCATATTTGAATTAGCTCTTGTGTATGGACAAGCTAATGATGTTTCCCCTGTCTTATAAATTGATTTTTTTTTCTTTGTAGATGTTCTAAAAAAGCGAATTCTCAAATAATCTTAGAACCTAAAATGCACTAAAAATTGTTGAGAGATGTAACTGTATTATAAATTAAGTAGTGATGCAGTGCCTTTGCACTGCGTTGAGTTTAACTAACTACAGATGCAGTATATTCGGCAAATTGACCCATTTCTTCCTGGTATTTTGTTCCTCGTCTTAGTGGATGACCGCAATCTGCGGGTAGCTGATTTTGCTCAATTTTGGGCAACTGCAAAGGTATACTCTCAATTCTTCTTTAAGGCGGCCTATTGGTGTTAACTCTTTTTTGGGAAATTATGGAGGTCCATTATTAGTGGTCTTATTTTTAGTCTATACCAGTTCTATTCATGTTTATAGTTGTCTGTTGGTGTTTAAAACTTAATTAACTTCTTGGAAATACCTTCATATTTACATATGTCATGAATTCAAACAATTTCAAAAGAGGTGTATAAATAACGACTACTAAACTTTCTCTTAGTTATTTTATTAGTGAAGCTTCCTCCAAGGAAATAATCAGCACAAATGTGAATAAGATAATAAGTGAATACGAATCGTATATGAGGAGTACAATTTTAAATGAAATAATACTTTAAATCGTATATTGATCTGAGAATTCGCTTTATAGCAATTTATAGTTCCACTTTAAACGATATATTGAGCTGAGGCCTTATTTATAGCTATCATAATCTTAAGTAAATACTAATCATATATCAAATCCTTATGATGTTGGAACTAGAATCTCTAATTTATTTTATTTTCTTCAATGTGAGCAAGGCTTTCGTGGTAAGTCTTACACTTAGCTTACACAATAATTGTTTGTTGTCCTTTTGAGGAAGCTTCTGTAACATTGTTATACATTACTAATAGTTTTTTATCAATTTCTTTTATGAATAAAAAGTATAAACTTTTTATGTTTTAGCTCCTTAGTTCTTTGTTGTTCTGTAGATTTATTACATTTTTTCCCATCAATTTAAACATGCATGCCACCACATGCATTTGAGGGGGTGCTGAAAGAGTGATGAATTCATTCTCTATAATTGATGTGATGTTGTGATCTATTTTTGAGTATTTTCTTATGAAGTGTTTTTTAAACCATTATATTATGTTTGCCTTATTCTATAAGCACCAACAGTTTTTGTGTGATGAAGTTAATAGATTCTGAGTATGTCAGTTGTGATCAATTAATTTGTGGTCCGGCTTTTGTGGTTCGGTGAAGTAGTTATAGTGATTTGTCTGTTCTTTTAAGTATTAAAAATTTGTAATTGAGAAATTTGACATGCTCACAGTCCAGTCAAGCTCTACTCAAATGCAAAGTTAAAGCGTATCCTATTATTCTAAGTGGGGTACATATTGCAATGCTCAATGTACTATTCACGAGTATATTAAGCATACATGATGATACAATCTTATTTATCTTCTATGAAAATTTAAATTTTCTGCATGTAACGACTCATCAAGGTTGACAGTAAATGCAATAATCGAAAGAAGTTGATTAATATCACATGATTATTACTATACTTTGTTCTTACTTAGACTGACCCTGGATGATTGGTTCCTGAAACTCACGTTATTTAGTTGTCACTCACATTTTCATTTTGCGAATATCTTGATATGATCTACTGGCATGAATCTTTATGGATGACTTAGTATTACTGGTATCCATCAGAGCATCACTAGGTGTATATAAGTAGGGTTTGCTTGCGTTCTTATTTCACTTTTCACAGGCTGCTGCTGCTGCTGATTGATTAATTATTTTTAGAACTATGTTCCCTAAGTGCTGCTGTACCTTATTAATTTAACCTGTATAAGCTTAAAAGGGACTTCCTAAACCTAGATGCTTGTTCTTGTTTTGTTTGTTTGTCATAAAGTTTCATTAGGGTTTCGGATTTTGTTTTCCATTTGCTTAGGTCCATCTTTTACCTTTTTTGTTTCTCTCTGAATACTTGTTCCTTTTATGCCATGAGCATAATTATAATACTTTTTGTTAGTGTTCTGTTGCAATACCATCCCTCAAGGACTTCTAGTGCATTCTAGTTGAAGTTTGCTGTCTTCCTTTCATGGTATTGTATTGAGATTTGAGATTCCTCAGTCTTATTTGAAACTTCCAAGAGTTGTGCACATTTGTTTTCGTATATATGATGTATGTAAATAATACATGTAAATTTTTTCAGATCTAATACAGTTACGTGTGTTGCTTTTCTGAAATTGTTCACTTTCTATTGCTGCTTGTCCCCCCTTCCTCTGTCTTTTCTTTGTTTTGTAATTTAGCTGTCTTTAATGTCGTGTTGAGTTTTGTGGTGTCACCTATGATGTAATGCTTAAGTCATCTTACATTTGTTTTATTGCAGAGATCAGGATATGAAGTTTATCTTTTAGAAGCCGCATACACAGACCCAGCTGTGAGTTTCTTGATAATATTATTTAATGACATTATTTTACATACAAACTATATTATTTAACCCTGGTGGGATAGTTAGTTGCCTCAAAACTCCAACAACAGAATTTCCTTGGTAAATAGGAGTAATCATTTTCCCTCATATGATTATACTTAATTAAATCTGAATTTCTGGCTCACATATGACATACCCATCTTCATCCGATTATTTAATCCTCACCTATTTATGGAATTATAATTTTATCTTTTACTCCCTGTCCCGCGCGAATCTTTACACTTTCCTCATTCACACTCCCAAAAAGTAAAAAAATTATAGTACTTACTTTTTCACTTTAAAATACAGTACAATTCAACTCTTACCTTTTTACTTATTTTTTTACTTTGGACTCGCAACTGGTTTTACTTTTCATTTAAAAAATAAATTTACGCAACTTTTTTTATCGTCATAGTAAAAATAATATTTTTTCTTAATCTTTGTGCCGAAGAAAGTCTTATCCTATTCTTGGAACGTGGGAAGTATTATTTAATCCTGACTTGATCACATATTTTGGACCCTTTGTCTTGCATGCCTCCCATATTGTCCTTTTTATCCATGATCCCCACCCAAAAAAAATGACTGCCAGTGAACAGGGAAAATATTGTTTGCTGTTCATACTTCATAGATTTTCATCAATAATATTTCCTATTTCTCGTGATTTTAGGGCTGTGCTGCAAGGAATGTTCATGGGTTCACTCAAAATGAAATACACAAGATGGCTAGCCAATGGGAGGAAGCCCCATCCCTTTATATGAAGCTTGATATCAAGGTATTTTAATAGTTTAGTTTCATTTTCACGCCTAACAATTTCGGCTTAATTTTAAATTTGATTACTTATGGTATGACATGAATGCTGGATTCTAATATTCACAATCTAAATACATACAGTCATTACTCCATGGAGATGATTTGGAGGAAAATGGGATTCAAGAGGTAATTCCACGGGATATTTAGATGGTTATATTCCTTAGTTAACTCATATCCATGAATAATTTGTAAGTTTAAAAAAATCCATGATAATAAAAGAGGAAAGAAATGCAACTCATGATTAAAACTGTGCAGTATTTCCGTCCAACTTCTGGTGTATCATGCTTGGAATTCAATGTTAACACGACGATTAATCTAGCAGGTTGACATGGATACAGAAGATGGTAGTCACGTTAGTGGTCCCTCTGGTTCAAATACTGAAACGGTTGTAAGACCTTCTGATGGTGATCTTGCTAGTGATGGTATGTTTTGATCCATGCATCTTTCTTGTTATTCTCTTTTTATTTGAAATGCCCAGTTGTCTAATAAGGTTCCCTCTGTTTAATAAGAGCGGAAAAGGGATGATGATGTAGAAGAAACTCCACTGGAGGTTGTGAAGGAACTGAGAAAGAGTAAGTGGTCTAATGATTTGGATGGGGATGATCTCGACAAGGCTGAAGCAAGCAGGAGTAATTCAAGTGGCGTCTCCAGTTCAATTAAAACATACAGCAAGAAAGGTAAATCTGTGCGTTGGGCTGACCAGGTATGCTCTTATTTTCTTTATCGTTTCTCTGCTTTCCATTGAATTTCTATATGACTTGTAAATTGTTGGTGCATCCTTATATGATCCTTGGACATGTTGCCTTCAAGATGACTTTACAACTAGTAGTGTTAAAACTATGTATGTCTAATTGTAATATTTTTATTTGTTTCCAATGTGCTAGGGGTTCTGATTTTTTTTTGGGTGTAATTAAAGGCTCAAACTTTGGGTATTTTGTAATCATCACATTGCTTAATTGTTAAGCCCTGCTCTTCTCACTGAGCTTTGTTACTGTACTTTAATTTAGTCAAAGTACACTAGTGCATTTTATTGCATAAACTTAATCGCCAAACATTCATGCATGCATGTTATCCTTAGACCTTAATGACGTCAGATATCAAAATTTTAAGTTTGAGGTCATTTATTTAAATTACTTTTCTAAGTAACCTCCATGATTCCTAAGTTCTTGTGTTGTTGGATTATGGACTTTTTCCAGACTGGAAGAAATGGTTTTTCAATCGGTGCTGGAAAAGCAGCAAATGTGTCTTTAGTCATTGGTGCTGGTTCTGGATATAACCTGGTGAGACGTCTCTACACAGCTGATATGCCTGTAAATTATATTAGGGATGATTACAAAATGGAACTCTTGAAATTTCTCCTTGTAACAACAAAAAATAAAACGGAAAAGAAGTGTTAAACTTCCATTTTTTTATGGATTAAAAAACACAAGGGGACAACTATATAATTTTATAAATGTGAAGTTTCTTTTGTGAAACATTGTTTGCTCATGCCAAATGTTAGGCACAATAAATTCTGGGGCAACTTTTAGAATTTTCATAGTTAGCTTTTTTCTTTTTTGTCAAGCCTCGATGCTACTTTTGTATTAATCCTATCAGCTATATTAAGTACTTAGTCGACCTAACAGGATCACCATGATAAGTCGCTCGATTTGAAATAGAAGTCGAAAAGTACCCCTTTCCAGCTTTATTTTGTAGTAATTATTTTGTGTGCTATAACTAGTTTTACAAATGATTGATTGTTGCAGAAATCAAATCCCCTGCCTGAGGAAGAGAAACTCGGACAAAGAAGCGGAGAACAAAAAAGGAGAAACGCATTTCAACAACAACTACGAGCCGAGCACGAGTCTTTCAGAGCTGTTTTCGACAAGAGGAAACAAAGAATTAATGGGACTTGATAGAGTCCGTTAGAAATGAAATTTTTGTTTTCGGTATTCAGCGTTTGTTTGCCACCTCATGTCTTGTAAATAGCTGTAACTTATTGTTGTAAGAACAAATGTATCAGGTCATTAAACCCTACCCAATTTTTCTTGCTGGCCCATTGCCAAATTTGAACTTTTTTTTAAGAACTTACATAGACCAAAAATATAACTGTACTACTTGTACTATTGCTTTGCATTTAATTTAATCAATAAAAAAAACATTAGCACATCATTGCTATATTTATTAAGCGTGTTGACTTTGGAGTAATTTTGGGATATGTGACTTTTTTGGAAGTGTTTCGAGTGCCCACGAGTGAGAGGAAAGTGCATTGCAAAATACATGTGTTGGTATAGTAAGACTAGAATATCATTGTCTATGATAGTCATTGGTAACCGAGCCAGCTCATTAGGGTCGGAGTTTGGCCTCACTACAGGTCGGGCGTTGCAAATGGTATCAGGGCAGGTGCCGATCGGAATTGCGGGCGTTGCAAATGGTATCAGGGCAGGTGGCGATCGGAATTGCGGGAACTAAGTGTCTCGCGAGATCAAGTTTCACTCAGAAATTGGTGAGAGTATCCGCAAGAGGCATTTTTGCACGGATGGTTGGTCATGGGAAAGGAAGGAGCACAACGAAATGTTGCGGATACAGCAGGATGAATCTTTTTTATGGGCATTCTCCTATAAGAACTTCAAAATTGGGTATTCTCCTATAAAAACTTCAAAATTAAGCTTGTTTGTTTTGGAATAATTTTGGGATGGGTGGTCTTCCTGAAAAGTGTTTCGAGTGCGAACGAGTGAAGATTTTGGAGTGATTTTAGAATGAGTGACTCCTGGAAAGTGTCTCGAGTGCGCACGAGTGAGAATAAAATTCGCTGAAAAATATACTTGTTGGTATAATGAGGCTTGGATATCACTCAGCAATTATTGATAATCAAGCCGGCTCATAAAGGTCGGGGGCCTCGACCCCGTTACAAAATTTGCGTGGCAAATTACTACGCCCAAAAGTTTAATGACATGATACATGTGTTCTTACAAGAAGTTACAGCTATTTACAACAAATGAGGTGGCAAACAAGATGTCCCATTAATAAAGTGCATCATGATCTACAAAATTCTTACAACATTATCATTTAACAAAAAAAAAAAGTTGGGACTTTTAGTACATTGTCATAACAATTGTAAAAAAACGTTTTAGTACAATATTCAAAACGTGATATGTTTTCACACGGGTTATAATTTATAGGCCTACAATTTTAGTGCGATTGGATCAAAATAAAAGTAAAAATTAAGATCTAGGAGTATATATTTTTTAATGGGAATAGAGACAGAAACAATTTATTGCACGTGATTGTTTGCTCTTTTTAATTGGATGAATGTAAATTCGAGTAAGCTGCAAGCATACACAAAGACAACAAGATCTATTCTTGGTGTGAAATTCAATTAGTAAAAACTTAATAATAAAAACAAAAATAAAAATACATCAAATCATATAATTGCTCCGTGAAAAAGACAGAATACCAAACACACTTATTATGGGACATATGTAGTAAATAAAAGACATAACAAACACACTATTATGGGAAATATTAGAATGGAGTAGTAAATAAATAACCATATCGACTGCAACACTCTCACACACTATAGCTACTAGCTACATGGCTTCTATCAAGTATTTCAATGGAGGTATCATAAGTTTCAAGAAAAATAAATCAACTGCGAATGCGAAACCACCATCGCTTCGTTTCTTCTGTCGTCGTCACGTAAGAATCACGCACATATATATATATATATATATATATATATATATATATATATATATATATATATATATATATATATATATATATGTAATCACTTATTATATTATAATTAATAACCGAACTTTAATTTCTACCTTGTGATGCATGTACGTACAGAAATGTCGACCAATAATAATGTCGATGAATGGGTGTGGGAGTGATCATCATCATCACGCCCCCCTCGGCACTATCGAGACTCGGAGTCTCCCCATTGCTACAACCGCCAGGGCGGCCGCCGACCGCCTTAACTCCGCCATCCACCACCTCAAGTCCAATGTGCCGCCATTTGATTCCGGGATCATTCGGGTTGAGGCAAGTCTTTTTTGTTTCTTACAGTATATAATAAGGGAGAATGTATTAGCTAGCATGTGAAATTGTGAATTAATCCAACCTTTTATTTATTTTTTGGTATGCCACGTGGTTGGTCGAGAGTGGATGATTTGTTTCTCCAATCTTGTTCCTTATCCTAGCTATATATTCATTTCAGATCAAAGATCATGGGATTTTGAGTGTTTCAAGAAAATCATGATTTGGTTGGGTTGTTTCAATTCTCTGTTAAACAAACTTTGAATGTCAATAATACTGTATCATTTATTTGTATGAGTAATGTGTAACATTTGACTAAAAACATGTTTTTTTTTTAATTTAATAGACTATGTCACTATGATTTGAAGTGAATTTAATAGATTTGTTATGATTTTAACTGAATTGAAATATAAATTGAATTGAAGTGAACTAAATTGAGGTACGATACAAATATAAATTTATTTGTATAAGTTAATTTGTAACATTTGAGTAAAAACATGTTTTTTTGATTAAAATCGGAACTGAATTGAATTTAATAGATTGATGTGATTTGAACTGAACTTGAATTTAATAAAACTAAATTGATTTTTTAATAAAAATAATAATAATTTTTATAAATGGTCAAATATTTTAAGATTATTCATTCGAATTATAATGAACTGAATTGAACTGAAATGGAACAACAATAATCATGATGTGGTGTGTTATGGTTGAAGGCGCCGATGCAGCAGCAGATAGAGGCCCTCGACTGGCTTTGTTCGCAGAGCCACGGGCATCACCCTCGAT
Source organism: Euphrasia confusa (assembly GCA_954870475.1). Lineage (NCBI taxonomy): Eukaryota > Viridiplantae > Streptophyta > Magnoliopsida > Lamiales > Orobanchaceae > Euphrasia > Euphrasia confusa. Next base: position 39,905,722 of record OX940956.1, on the reverse strand, counting down.
GTTTCTTCTCCGGCCGAGATAATGGAAAAGACGTTAACGCCCTCTCCGAACCTCAGCAACAGAGGAAGCTTGTCAGCGTCGCTGGCCTCGGCTCTGCTGTCTCCTTCTCCGGTCTCCACCCGTTCTCCGTCAACGATTGGCACTCCATCAAAAGGTATACATACAAATACAATGCATGTAATAACAATATTTGAGTTGATCTAATAAAATTTGAAAACCATTTAAGGTTCTTGTCCAAAGAGTGTCCCTTGATTCGTGCCTACGGCACGATCCGCTTTGACGGGAGCTCAAACATATCCCCCGAGTGGGAGGATTTCGGCTCGTTTTATTTCACGATCCCTCAAGTCGAGTTCGACGAGTTCGAAGGAAGTTCGATGATAGCCGCAACAATTGCATGGGACAGTCGACTCTCGTGCTCCTACTCACAATCGATTGCTGCACTCGAGTCCATAATGTCCGAGGTTTCATCACCCGTCCGAAGATCGAACAGTCGACTCGCTGTCTTGCTTCGTCGGACGACTCATCTACCTGACAAGGCGTCGTGGGGTTCGGCTGTGAATCGAGCCTTGGACTTGATATGCAAGAAAAGCTCGCCTCTTGTAAAGGTTGTTCTTGCACGGAGTAGCAGAGTTCTGACTGCAGGGGAAATCGACCCTTTGGATTGGTTGTCGAGGTTGCAGGTTCGATTCTTGATCGCTCGACGAATGATTCGAGTTGTAATGCTGATTTTCTCGATTTTCTTTGTAAGGTGGAAGGCGTTGACTCTTACCAGTTCTGTCTTCAGCCGCCCGATTCCCCTGCATTCATCGGAAACACTGTAAGTGCAATGCCTTAATATATGTCGTAATGTTTTAATGTTTTTTTTTTATTGAAAACGCAACGTCGTGTGTGTATATAGCCCGAGAGGCTGTTCTATCGGAACGGCCTTAGTGTATGCAGCGAGGCTTTAGCCGGAACACGAGGTAGAGGTGGGACCGAGTCGATGGATTTGCAGATAGGAAATGATTTACTCTGCAGGTCAATTAATTGTTCTTGCGAAAAAAAAACCGAACTTTATATACTCTTCGACTGTCTTATATCTCGGTTGTTTCTTGATCATCAGTGCGAAAGACCACCACGAATTCGCTGTGGTGCGAGAGAGTATACGAAGTCGGTTAGAGGCAAGTGACTGTGTAGTTAACTAACACCTTCTGTAGGGTCATAACTGTATTTTCCGATTTTAGAACGTCTGCTTGAGGACAGTGGTCGAGCCGAGCAAGGCGCTGAGGAAACTCCCGCGAATTCAGCACCTTTACGCTGAGCTGAGGGGCGAATTGCGGAAAGAAGATGACGAGGTTTGACCTTTGTTATATTCGCTCGATCGATCTCACTGATTATTATTCTTATAGTACATAATTTTACGAGGGGTGTTTTCAGTTTCGAATTCTGTCCTCTCTCCATCCGACTCCTGCTGTTTGTGGGCGTCCCACGGAAGATGCGCGGATCTTGATATCAGAAACTGGTAAAAGTATACTCGATGCTCGTTTATTAGTTAGTGTCCTTATGAAGAAGCTGATGTCTTACAGAAATGTTTGACCGAGGAATGTACGCTGGCCCTGTCGGGTGGTTTGGTGGAGCCGAGAGCGAGTTTGCTGTCGGAATAAGATCGGCATTAGTCGGGAAGGTCAGGACATGATATTTTACGGAGAATTACAAAATCGACTTATGTGTTCGTTTTATGTATTGGTTTTTATGTGAAAAGGGTGTGGGGGCGATACTGTATGCTGGAACCGGGATAGTGGAAGGAAGCGACGCAGCCCTCGAATGGCAGGAACTCGAACTCAAGACATCACAGGTTCTTCATTCGTCTGTTATTTTCCTTTCTGAGAGCGGTTAACATTTGAAATGTTCTTTCTGTTTTGTAGTTCACCAGATTGATGAAGCTCGAGGCCCCTCGTCCAGCGATGAGGTAGAGAATCGAACGATGGTGACCGAAATAAACGGAGAAATAGTAAAGCTTAGTTTGTAGATTGTAAATACCAAAATAAACAGATTGATGAATTCAGTTTGTACCAAAAAAATGTCTGTTGAGTAATTTTAAATTTGTGGTTGGGAATGAAAAATGGGAAATCATGCAAAAATTTAGGAGGATGAAATATAGTGGCAAACAACAATTGTTGAGAATGCACAAAAGTAGGGCATTGTTCAAGTATAAATAAATCATTGGCATGTTGCATATGAAGCTTAAAGGTCTCTCCTTTTGCCTCAGAGAAACATGACAGTTCAGCCAAAGCCGAAATCCAGAAGCACCAGGCGGAGGAGAGCGACGAGGTCGAGGAAGGATAGAAAGATAACGTGGAGGCGACGCGTTTCAAAAACAAGAAAAATACGGCTTCATAGGCGAAGGAGGAGAAGGAGGATCTTACAAATCCGAAGGATCCAACAAAACCGAGAATCGCCCCCTCCAAAAAGAAGAAACCAAGAATAGCTCAAAATGTAGTTTTAAGACCATTGTTAATTGTAAATATACTTGTTTTTTTTTATGTTGTAAATCATATCATGAAAATAGATTATAGGGTATAAGAACATGAATTATATTATAATAATAAATACATAGAGCTCTTATATATTAATATAATCACTTAATAGTTATTAGGAATTTACAAGATTCAACAAGAGTCAATACCACAAAGCAACATAAAAAAAAAAAAAAAAAAAATGAAAGCATACATCACTTATGAGAAGATCCAGTGACAAGAGGAAAAGCTTACTACTAATCAAGCCAAACCGACCGAAACATGTTTTTCAAGAAACGGAAGAGCCCTGAAGAAGCCCGTTACGAATCTGGGACGCCACGTCACGAACTGCTCCGGGCCCGTGAGGGATGAAAACAGCTGATGACTTGGAAGAAGCACCAATATCCCTCATGGTGTCAAAGTATTGGGTCACGAGGACCATATCCATCACGTCCTTAGCGGTGGTTCCAGGGACGTTATCGGAAAATCCGAGCACGCTGTCTCTCAGCCCATCCACGATGGCCTGACGCTGACGAGCTATGCCCAAGCCCGATAGGTACTTGGCCTCAGCCTCACCTTCAGCCCGTTTTATCTGCAGAATCTTCTCAGCTTCCGCCTTTTCGGTAGCAGCCATCCTCATCCTAGCAGCTGTTGACGTTGAAAATAATTAATAATTGTTCGTTCAAAACATCATGGGATGAATCAGTAAATAAGGAATAAGTTTTAACTTACCAGCATTGATTTCATTCATGGCCCTTTTCACGTGCTCATCGGGCTCTATGTCAACAATCAAAGTTTGAACAATCTCATACCCATAGGCAGACATAGCCTGGAAACAAACAAAATTTTATGTAAATATAATCGATTATTCAAGAATTTCTTAGGTTCATCCTTTTAAATAGCCATCAATGTAAAAAAATGGATTTAAATTTACCTTTTCAAGTTCATCCTCGACAGCCTTAGCAATATCGTTTTTCTGCTCAAAAGTGTCGTCAAGATTCAGTTTTGGAACAGTGGCTCTTATCACTGGATCACAAAAAAAACAAGAAAATTCCAATTCAGACAGCATAATCTTACATGAACTCATGAGCCGTAAAGAATTATTTTTTTTACCGTCGAAGACGTAGGCCTGGATCTGACTTTTTGTGTTGCTGAGTTTGTAAAATGCATCACCCGCCTTATCCGCAAGGGCACGATACTGGATCGATGCAACCACGTTCACAAACACATTGTCCTGAAAATACACAACATTGAAATCAGAGAATTAGCAACTGCGCATTGATTATAATCATCCCATAACAACAATAAAACTGGGCAGAAGAAGAAGCTAACCTTCGTCTTGGTCTCACAGCGCACGTCCAACTGCTGCAGGCGGAGAGTGAGATGGCCGGCCAGCCGCTTTCCAAGAAACCAAGGCAGGCAGTGACAGCCTGGCTCTAAGACCTCATCAAATTTCCCGAAGCTCTCCTTAATAGCAACGGTCGATTGGTCCACTTGAATACAACATAGCAAGCCCCCCATATCCTAACATGATTTATGAATCATAACAAAGAAGATAGACACAGAAAAACCCGAGTTTTCAGAGTGCCTAAAACATAACAACGTTATCAACAAAAAAAAAGAACCAATTTTTCGTGGTGGGTTTTTCAAGAATCTCGGGCGACCTCAAGAACATTTGCAATAACTTCTAAACACACCAACTTTTTCAACAAATCGATAGTTTTAAACAAGCCCAGATGATCTTCGTTCCAAAAAAAGATCCAATTTTTCGAGGTGGGTTTTTCAAGAATCATGGGCCACCTCAAGAACATTTGCAATAACTTCTAAACACAACAACTTTTTCAACAAATCGATAGGTTTAAACAAGCCCAGGTGATCTTCGTTCCAAAAAAAGATCCAATTTTTCGAGGTGGGGTTTTCAAGAATCATGGGCCACCTCAAGAACATTTGCAACAACTTCTAAACACCCAAAAAATAAGAACATTCAAGAAACCAGATTCATCGTACAAGAGAAAAATTCGGGGATGGAGGGAGAAGACTTACAGTTGGTGGAAGAATGTTAGGAAGGAGTCAATGAAATTGGAGAAAAGTTATTGAGTTGTGGGTGAGGTGCAAGTTAGCAGCAAGCAAGAACTCAATTTTATATATAGCACAACTTGAGCACTCGTTCAATTAAGAAGCAACACGCGAAATTGCAATTACAGATTCAGAGAAGTTTTCACTTATTATAGTAAGGTTTGTAGCAACACGCATCATGGTATGTATCATGACACGTCATTTCCTATTTTTAGTTCGTGTATTTTTATTTTTATTTTAACAAAGAGTGAATGATTTTTGAGATTAAACTATTGAGTGAAAGTGAAGATTGTTAATTTATTTGTTTTTGTGGATGAGGAAGTAAAGTGTTGTGGAAGAGATACAAAATTTGTAACAAATAATAGAAAAAAGTAATACAATTTGTTTCAATTATTTACCTAAATTAGAAAAATGTATTTTTTTTTTGTTTTTTTAATAAAAAAATGAGGGGTAAAAATTTACATTTTATGTTTAAAAATAAAATCACATTTTGAGTAAAATTTTACAAATAATTGAATAAAGAAAAATTGTAAAGAATTATAGCAGTATTTTTTTTAAAGTGTAAATATTTAGTTGGAACATTAAATTAATGAGAGTTTGCATAATTAATTAATACAAACTACGGTATAATACAACAAATAATTATTTTAAAATTTGAAATTTGGATTGTCAAATATCCACAAGTGGAAGAAGGATGTGGAATTAAAATTGTTAAGAATGGGTCAACAAGATGAAAAAAAACAATATTCACATGGGGAAGAATTGAAGGGTGAAAGATTAAAATTGTTAAAAATGGGTGAACAAGATAAAATATTTATTTCAATTTTATTTTCATTTAAAGGATTCTTACCTTCAATGATTTGAAAAGTTGGCAAAAGCATAAACCTCGCATGTGATTCATTAAATATTGATAACAATATGAATCGTGAATCCGTCCATCTTTCCAATTATGCAATAAAACAAGTGTTATAAGATTCATAAAAACAACAAGAAAAGTAACAAAAAAAATGTTAAATGTAAAATAAACATTGGAAAATTGAAATACTTATTTATTTGGAGATGCGGGGTATCGATCCCCGTACCTCTCGCATGCTAAGCGAGCGCTCTACCATCTGAGCTACATCCCCAAGATGTTACGAATTCATTGTTTATTAAACATATAATAAACAAACACTTAATTATGAAAGTTTTTGAGAGTAAAAACATGGGAAAGTATTTACAGGCAAAGGGGCTAATCTGAGGAAACACAGGAAGAGAAAGAAATTGAACATTCATTCTTCCCTTGAAGAAAAACTTTACAGTCCCACAGACGATGAAACCGTTGTACCCGCAAAGGCTGACGACGGCTATATACGCAACTAAATTTGTATACATAAACGTTTGTTTGTTTGTTTGTTTGTGGCAGTTTCTATCAACACTTGTCCGACTGAGACTCGTAAAGATCGGTCGTGTAATTAGGGGACATCATAACCTCTTGCTCCAAGAACTGCAACACCTGCTGCATTGATGGCCGATCGTCCGGATTCACGTCCGTGCATCTTCCGGCTATCTCAACCACTACTTCCACCGTCTCCACTTCCACGTCATTGCACCTTTTGTCGACTACTTCCTCCAGTCGATTCTCCCTCGACAGGGTGTTCATCTGGATATACATTCATTACAACTCGCATTTATCAGAACAAAAATAAAGCAAGAACTTCGCATTGAATTAAGCAAGGACATTACCCAGCCGACAACATTCAATCCCCTCTTAACGAAAGACGGATCAGTTGGTCTTTTTCCAGTCACAAGTTCTAAGAGAAGGACTCCAAAGCTATACACATCAGACTTCTCGGAGGCTCGACCACTCTGCAAGTACTCTGGAGCCATATAACCGAATGTGCCTGCAACCACAGTGGTGACATGTGCATCGTCGTCGACCAATAGTTTGGCGAGGCCAAAGTCGGAAACACGAGGCATGAGGTTCTCGTCAAGAAGTATGTTGCTAGACTTTATATCACGATGAATTATCTTGGGACAACAGTCGTGGTGTAGGTATGCCACTCCCCTAGCCGAACCAATGGCTATTCTCAGACGGGCATTCCAGTTGAGCAAACGGTCTTCCCTCAAACTGTCTGATGATTTCGTAGGTTTCGAAACGAAAAACAAAAATAGAATAAATAACAATCAATGTATAACAAATGGATTCTCGAAGGAAGAAGAAGGTACCGTGCAAGAAATAATCCAAGCTGCCCTTAGCTAAGTAATCGTATATAAGGAGCCTTGCCGTAGGGAGCCTACAGTAGCCTCTCAAGTTCACCAGATTTATATGCTTGACGCTGCCCAAGATTTCCAGCTCTCGTTCGAACACTAGGTCAGAACCTTCCCTTGACCTGTCAATCTTCTTGACAGCAAATGCAGCACTGTCGTTCATAACCATTCTATAAACCGTACCATATCCTCCGGCCCCAACAACGTCCTCCTCATCAAGGGACTCGATTTTTTCTACAAGCTCGCTAGAAGTGTACGGGAGATCACCATGGAAAGTGATGAGCTTGGCTCCTGACATGATATAATTAAAGTAAATCACGAGAACTTTTTTTTAGTGACTCGAGGGAAAAAAAACGAGAGATTTGCAAGCAGGTAAATATGTTTTTACTTGGCTCTTGATGAACTTGTTGTTTTTTCACTTCAGTGTAACTCTTGACAACTTTTTCTTTCTTTGACCGCAACAAAATCCACAGAAATCCAGCAAGCAGCATAATGGCAAATCCGAGCATGGAGACGGCACCAATAACTAATCCCTTGATATAATGAGTAGGCCTCTTGTGGGCCGATGGACCTAGATACGACATTCAAAAAAGTTGCTTTCAATTAAATGTCGACAAATGACAAAAGCAAGAGTTTGGCCACTTGTATTAAGAGAGCAATAGTACCCGAGGCATCATCATTTTCAGGGTGAGGCAGCACGGCAGGGAATCCAGTCGAAGTTTCACTGCATGGCTTGTTCACTTGTACGCCACAGAGTTTTGAATTACCAATAAACCTACGTATAGATAAACATTACTTTATGCAGGTTTTATATTACACGTGTTTAGCTTGTGGCAATAAAACTTACGCCCTGTATCCAAAGTTGCGTATAGCTCCAACACGTGGTATCTCACCGGACAACAAGTTTGCTGACAAATTTCTGAAGAGAAAAAAAAATCGAATCAACTACGTAAGGTATGTGAAAATCCATACAAAGCAAAGAGCATGGAAAAATGCCACGACTTACAGATATTTTAAATGCAGCAAACCACCTAGGGATGAAGGTATATCACCTTCCAGCGAATTGCTCGATAAATCCCTGAGCAAATACAATCACACACATTCAATCTAAAGGCTGAGAGAAAAAAATAAAAAAAATCCTAGAAGTAGAAGATAAAACCATGTAAATGAATCTCACAATATAGTCAATTGAGTAAGGTTTCCAATAGTTGGCGGTATGTCGCCTTGCAAATAATTAGCTCGGAGATACCTACATACAACATTGATTTACGGGTTGCAATTAAAATTGAATTAAATCAACGAAATAATTACAGAGATAAAAAAGGATAGCCTTGTTTCCACTTACAGGGCTCTTAAATCGGAACAATTTGCGATTTCGTCTGGAATGGTGCCATGAAGACTATTCTGATGAATTGCACTAATTTCACAATACAAGAACAAGTCATAACAATACGCAAAAATCGACACGAGTGAATAACAAAGGGTACTCACAGTCTCTGTAATCTATCGAGTTTAGATATGTTGGGGGATATGATTCCTTGTAGCTGCATATTCGGCAAGTTTCTAAAGGCAAACACCATTCAATTTCCGAGCAATCCCACAACAACAATAGGAGTAACTAATAAAAATCTTACATACATAGATATTACTCTTTGGTCATTTGGGTGGCAACCAATACCAATCCACCCACAAGGAGTTGCATCAGTAGAAATCCAGTTACTGAGGGAGTTTTTACTGTCATTTAAACTGGTTTTCACTTCCAACAGTGTAAGACCTTGGTAAAAAAACAAAACAGGATATTCCAATTTGAGCTCAAAGATTGAATCTTTTTCATGTCAAAAAAAAAGAAAAGAAAAAAAAGGTACCATCTTGAGTGAGAGCGAGAGAGCAGAATCTGAAAAGGGTTGTCGCCATAGCTGCTAAAAACACCAAATCTGAAGCGCCGATTCTCATCTTCTTGGTTACAGTGAGTGAGGGTTAGATTGAATCTTCTTCAAGAAAGAAAAAAATGGGATTTTGAAATTGGAAAAAAGAGTAAAGAGAAAAAGAAGAAAAAGAAGGGTGGTGGTGGGGTAGTGAGTAGTGACTGAGTGAGTGCTATGATTACAAATGTGCTTACTTCAAAACCCCATCATTATTACTCTGAGGGTTTTAGTCAATTAATTACCAAACCTGTTGAAGTTTGCCACGAAATCGAACGAGGAGGAAAACGGCGTCCGCCGTTAGGATTCGGCGACCGCCGAATGGAAACGGCGACTGTTGTTTATCGACCAGCGCCCGCCATTCAGACACCTGTAGCATCGAAGCTACGATGCAGCTCCGGCGCCCGCCGGAACAGGGAATGGCGCCCGCCAAAAGGATTCCGCGACCGCCGTTTGGAGAATGGCGGTCGCCGATTCACGTCAAGTTGACGATATCGGGGCTGCCTGATTTTGGGGTTTTCGGCGACCGCCGAAAGGGATTCGGCGACCGCCGAATCTGTCCTGCGACCGCCGTTTTGAAAATGGCGGTCGCCAAAAGTGTCAGGCGCGGGAGGACTTTGGAAAGTCCTATTTTTGGTCCGTTTTGGTTTCCTTCTCCTTCAAGGCAAAGCATGGGCGAGAATTAATGTTTCCATACATTAATTAGGTCTCTCCCCTATATAAAGAGAGCTACTCCATGGGCATAAACAACACATTATAATTCTATAGCTATTGCGAGAGATTTGAGGGTTTAGAGCGTATATCATCCTTGTAATCGTGAAGCAATATTATAGTGAATTGTTCGTCGTTCCTCCCGTGGTTTTTCCCAGTTGGGTTTCCACGTAAATTCTTGTCTTCTCTATTTTTCGTTGATTTCTTTTCTTCGGTATTCTTGATATTATCATACTATACATCGTCCGATCTTACAACAAGTGGTATCAGAGCTAAGGATGACGAGCGTGAGGTATGACATACCGTTGCTGGATCTCAACACAAGGTTCCCGACGTGGCAATACAAGATGAGGTTAGTTCTTCGATCCCTGAAGCAAGAGGGCGCCTTCAAAGGTATTGAAAGCAAGCCGACGGACATGAAGCATGAAGATTGGGAAGAGCTCGATCAGATGGCCATGGCGACCATAGAGCTCCATGTTTCGAACGCTTTGGCGGAAGACATCATGAAAGCGAAGACAGCAAAAGAATTGTGGGAGATGCTTGAAGAGATGTGCATCACCAAGACGGTGTCAAGTAAGCACAATTTGAAGAGAAGCTTATATTTGCTCAGAATGGCGGAGGGTTCCTCTATCCCCGCGCACGTAGCGAAATTCAAGGAGAAGGTTGCCGACCTCGGCAATATTGGCGTGAAACTCGAAGATGACGACCTCGCGTTTTGGCTTCTAATTTCGCTACCCCCTTCTATGGCAAGTTTCCGTGATACTCTCATATATTCTCGAGATAGCCTCACGTTTAAAGACGTAACCTCGGCTCTCTCATATAGAGAGAATATTTTGATGATGGAGAGTCCTAATTCGGGAGAAACGCCAAGCGAAGGATTGAATGTCCGTGGACGGACCAACCAGAGATCGACGGGGCAAGATAGGTCTCGATCGAAGTCACGACATAGTAACAAAGTCTGTAATTATTGCAAGAAGAAGGGTCACATCAAAGCTGATTGTTATTCCTTGAAGAATAGGAAGGAAAGAGAAGGCGGCAACAACAACAACAATAATTCCGGTAAGAGTTCAGGTGAAGTTGGTGTAGCCGAGAATTATTGTGATCTTCTCATGGCTTTGGGTGATGTCTCCAAATCAAGCGAGGAATGGATTCTAGACTCGGGATGTACGTTCCACATGTGTCCGAATCGTGAGTGGTTCGATACTTTCGAAAAGGTGGATCAAGGTGCGGTGACTATGGGTAACAACGCGTCATGCAAGATCGAAGGGATAGGAAGCATCCGGATCAAGATGTTTGACGGCGCGATCCGCACCCTAAGCGAGGTTAGATACGTTCCCGGCTTAAAGCGGAATTTAATTTCGCTTAGTACTTTGGAGCTTAAGGGTTACTCGTTCACCGGAGAAGGTGGAGTCGTGAAGGTTGCCAGCGGTTCGTTGGTGGTTATGAGAGGTGAACGTAAGTCAAATAGACTTTATGTTCTTGAAGGAGCCACGGTGAAAGGTGAAGTAGCCGTAGGTGATTCCAAGGTCCCGGATGTTGATACAACGAGACTTTGGCATATGCGTCTAGGGCATATGAGTGATTCCGGAATGGCCGAGTTGAGTAGGCAAGGGCTTCTTGGGGATAAGGGCTTGTCGAAGTTGGAGTTCTGTGAGCAGTGCGTCTATGGGAAGCAAACGAGGGTGAAGTTCACCACCGGCGCTCACACGACAAAAGAGATACTCGGGTATGTTCATTCCGATCTATGGGGACCATCCCCGGTCCCCTCCACTGGAGGTTCTTACTACATGCTTACCATCATCGATGACTATTCCCGAAAGGTTTGGTCGTTCTTCTTAAAGAACAAGAGCGACGTGTTTTCTACCTTCAGAGATTGGAAGGTGATGATAGAGAAACAAACCGGGAAAGTCGTGAAGAACCTACGTACGGACAATGGCCTAGAATTTGTGTCCGATGAGTTCAACCAGTTTTGTAAGGGTTCGGGGATTGTGAGGCACCACACTGTGAGATACACCCCTCAGCAAAACGGAGTAGCCGAGAGAATGAATCGCACGATTATGGACAAGGTACGTTGCTTGTTAGCGACTTCTGGGTTGAGTAAAGGTTTTTGGGCTGAAGCGGCTTCTTTAGCATGTTACCTTATCAACCGTTCCCCGTCCATGGCGATTAACAAGAAGACTCCACAAGAGCTGTGGAAAGGATCTCCGGCGAATTATGAGGACTTGAGGGTGTTTGGGTGTCCGGCCTACATGCATGTCAACGACGGGAAATTGAGTGCACGATCTAAGAAGTGCATATTCGTTGGCTTTAAGGAAGGAGTTAAAGGATACAAGCTTTGGTGTCCAGAGACGAAGAAGATCATTCTAAGCCGTGATGTAGTCTTCGATGAGGCTTCTATGATTGGTGATCGGTCGTCTAAAGGGAATCTCGAGATTCCAAGTACTCCTATTGAGGTAGAGCCGGACAGGGTGCAAGAGGAAGATGATGGGTCAAGTTCCCCGACCGATATGGCGAGTAGTTCGACTACTCCGGAAGATCCAAAAGAGCCGCAATTCATAGCGCGAGATAGGTCAAGGCGTGAGAGTCGACCACCTAAAAGGTTAGCCGATTATGAGTTAGTGGCCTATGCTCTAAACGTAGCCGATGAAGTTGATTCGTATGAGGAGCCTTCCTCGTATGCCGAGGCGGTTGCGTGTGATGACTCAAGTAAGTGGGTCTTGGCTATGCAAGAAGAGATGGAGTCTCTTCATAAGAATGGCACTTGGGAGTTGGTTGATCTCCCTAAAGGCAAGAAGGCCATCAAGTGCAAGTGGATCTTCAAGAGGAAGGAGGGCATCCCCGGAGTTGAGGACGAGAGATATAAAGCGAGATTGGTGGCTAAGGGTTTTAGCAAAATTCCCGGAGTAGATTTCAATGATGTGTTTTCACCAGTGGTCAAGCATAGCTCGATTCGAGCGATCCTAGTCATTGTGGCAATGCATGATTTGGAGCTTGAGCAAATGGATGTGAAAACGGCCTTTCTACATGGGGAGCTCGATGAAGATATCTACATGATCCAACCCGAGGGGTTCGAGGGTTCAAACCAAGAGAACAAGATGTGTTTTCTCAAGAAGTCCTTATATGGTTTGAAACAGTCTCCTAGACAGTGGTACAAACGTTTCGATACATTTATGATCAAGAATGGTTTCCGAAGGAGCTCCTATGATAGTTGTGTGTATTTCCGGAAAGGCCGTGATGGGTCTTTAGTATATCTTCTCCTCTACGTCGACGATATGTTGATAGCGGCTAAGGATAAGTCGGAGGTGGAGAGAGTCAAGGCACAACTTAGTAAGGAGTTCGAGATGAAGGATCTTGGTGCGGCAAAGAAGATCCTAGGAATGGAAATCACGAGAGATCGAAGAGAAGGCAAGTTGTATCTTGGCCAAAAGGGGTACATAGAGAAGGTGCTACGTCGGTTCAACCTTGAGAAAGCGAACCCGGTAAGTACTCCCCTTGGAACACAATTTAGACTTACCTCTGCTTACTCTCCGACTACGGAGAAGGACATCGAGGATATGGCTCGAGTCCCTTATTCCAATGCCGTTGGGTCTTTGATGTACGCAATGGTGTGTACTCGTCCGGATTTGGCCCACGCCGTGAGTGCCGTGAGTCGGTACATGGCGAATCCGGGAAGAGAGCATTGGAAGGCGGTGCAATGGGTGTTGCGCTACTTGAGAGGTACGTCTAACAAGAAGCTAGTGTTCGGGAGGAATCAAGAAGATGTGCGAGAGTTCGTGGATTCCGACTATGGCGGTGATCTAGATAAAAGAAGATCTCTTACCGGGTATGTTTTTACCATTGGTGGGTGTGCCATTAGTTGGAAAGCTATTTTGCAAAGTACGGTGGCCTTATCTACTACCGAGGCGGAGTATATGGCGGTCACCGAGGCTTGTAAAGAGGCTCTATGGTTGAGAGGTTGGTTTAGAGAGCTCTTGAAGGGTTCTAAAACGACGTCCATCTTTTGTGATAGTCAAAGTGCTATTTGTCTCACAAAAGATCAAGTGTTCCATGAGAGAACGAAGCACATTGATATTCGTTATCACTTTGTCCGTGAGGTGATCGCTCGAGGCGATATTAAGGTGAGTAAGATTAGTACTCACGACAATCCGGCGGACATGTTGACGAAGAGTTTACCCGCAACCAAGTTTGAGCTATGCTCTACTTTGGTTGGACTTCGATCGAGAGATTAAGCCCTTAGGGGCTTTTGGAGGAAGACGGACGGCGAAGGAAGTTCGCGGTTTAGTGCCAAGGTGGAGATTTGTTGAAGTTTGCCACGAAACCGAACGAGGAGGAAAACGGCGCCCGCCGAATGGAAACGGCGACCGCCGTTTATCGACCAGCGCCCGCCATTCAGACACCTGTAGCATCGAAGCTACGATGCAGCTCCGGCGCCCGCCGGAACAGGGAATGGCGCCCGCCAGAAGGATTCCGCGACCGCCGTTTGGAGAATGGCGGTCGCCGATTCACGTCAAGTTGACGATATCGGGGCTGCCTGATTTTGGGGTTTTCGGCGACCGCCGAAAGGGATTCGGCGACCGCCGAATCTGTCCTGCGACCGCCGTTTTGAAAATGGCGGTTGCCAAAAGTGTCAGGCGCGGGAGGACTTTGGAAAGTCCTATTTTTGGTCCGTTTTGGTTTCCTTCTCCTTCAAGGCAAAGCATGGGCGAGAATTAATATTTCCATACATTAATTAGGTCTCTCCCCTATATAAAGAGAGCTACTCCATGGGCATAAACAACACATTATAATTCTATAGCTATTGCGTGAGATTTGAGGGTTTAGAGCGTATATCATCCTTGTAATCGTGAAGCAATATTATAGTGAATTGTTCGTCGTTCCTCCCGTGGTTTTTCCCAGTTGGGTTTCCACGTAAATTCTTGTCTTCTCTATTTTTCGTTGATTTCTTTTCTTCGGTATTCTTGATATTATCATACTATACATCGTCCGATCTTACAACAAAACCTTTGAAGCTCAAGCTCTGTTAGTCGATACGACGTCGTTTCATGGAGGATTTTTGTTTCCCTCTGAAATGTGCATGGGTATCTGTAGCCGCTGTTCAAGAATAAGGGTTCTGAAAATATATTCGCACCGACGGCGCGTGGCTTGCACGGAAAAGCAGAGAGTGGTTGGCCACCTAGTTGAGCGGCGCGTGCCCCTTGATGCGATGTACTCACTACCCCACACGAGTTCTTTCACAAGATTTGAAGAAATAGTTTGAAAATTCGCAAACGTATATCACGCGCGCAAATTAAAAACTGATGTGGCAATATGTGCCACTTATCAATCAATTTATTAGTGTTAGTGTAAATATTGCTAGGCAGAGTAATGCGGCAGAGTTACTGGACATAACAATGCATTAGTCATATTTACATGTTTTCTCCTTTCTTCACATCTTTATATTGTTGTTTTTCACTCTTTGTATGTGTGAAATGTTTAAGCATGATGTTCCAATTGAATCATGCGTGTTTAGACAATCAAGACATTAGCAGAATCATGCGGCAGGACGAAGACCTTCGGCATGCCGCACGACGAACAAGAGCAGAAGACTCAAGTAGGAGCGATAGGCATAGAGAACCTGAAAACAAAGAGAATTGGAAGGCATTAGCAAGAGGCAAGGCATTCCAGTCAATTGAAGAAGGTTCGCCCTGCCTGAAGAACAGCTCCCTGTGCGGCGAAGACAGGAGCTGGGTCAAAGGCGGTTCCTATCTTCTCTCAACCACTTTAAACCTAGTTTTACTAGGGATTTCGGTTGAGAGCTCCTCCTATAAATACCAGGAGACTTCAGCTCATTCCTTAACAAGTTTAGATATCCAGAAACATCATTTTTACTTAGGATCACACTCTAGTCGATTTTGTAGGCAAGAGCTTCATTGAAAGTTTTTCGTCCATTTATCATCTCATCCGTGAGAGTGAATTACGACTAAGTGATGATCTGCATTTTAGTATAGGATAGTATTGGTGCTTTATTCCTGTTTTGATTGTTCATTAATCTTCGGATCCGATAAACGAGAAGGAATGCCTTCGCATTGCCTTAAGTTTAGTCGATTGTAAATCCAAGATTATTTATTGTAAAGACTCGTATCTTTAATAATATATTTTAGCCGTAAGGCACATTCGTATGGGTAATTTAAATATAATTTAAATACCCATACAAAGATTTAATTCCTTGTGTTATTTATTTCTCGTTTCGTTTGTGTGTGAGTTTGTTCGTTCTGCCTAACGTTTATCTTTCCGCTGCATAACTTATACATATATCACACATATATATATATATTAAATTGATAATTTACGATACACATTAAAACACTTAAATTAATTAAAACGAACAAACTAAATTATAAGGTTTCATGGTGCGGCATACTGAAGTATCGCATCACCCTGCCTTAAGCTTGACTGCATGTTTTCTTCATAAATAACCCTACCTGGCACTTTCAATTAGTATGAAAAAATCTTCATTATTTATACTGATGTTGGTATATCAATTAATTAGTAGGGTGACAGGGTCTGATACTCTTGGTAGGTTTGGTATTGACTTATAGTACTAAATTATTTATATTTTAATTAAGAAAAATAATTATATTTTTAGTAATATGAGTTTTTATATTATTAATCATAAAACACTATAATAAAAACACCACTTAATTTGTGACTTTTATGTCGATTTTGTTTGGTTAATTTTATTTGAAGAAATAATTAATAGTATATCATAATGTTTTTTACATGTAATTCTAATGCACCAACCTTCACCTTTTGAGCTTGTAAAAAAATTATTTTCTTCACATTATTTTAGTAGTATTATACAGTCCTGTACTAGTATTTTGTAGTCCCGTGAACAAGGGAACACGACTGTTTGCTTTATGAATTCTGGTTCGGAGCAAACAAACACCGTCACACATTTCCTAATTGTAAATCAAATCTTTAAAATGTGTCGCATTGATTTTTCAAGTCAAGGCAAATACACACTTCCGAATCGACGATGCTTAGTCGAACAAGCGCGTAATAATAATCATATTTTCTTCGATTTACATAAAAAAAAAAAAAAACGGTAACTTTCCATTCAGTTTGTTCGAATTCAATAGGCCTTTTTACCTACTTCCATAAGAACATATATGGAGTAGAGTAGTTCTTTGTGCTGCAAGCCTGCAACTTAACTATGGAGAAAACTCAGAGTAGTGCTAAAAAAGAGCCCAACTACAGAGGGATGAAAGCATTGTCTTTTGTCATGACTCATAGGTAACGAGACATTCGAGAAGCTCGGGACAATCGAAACATCATCCAACCTCTTAGTCTACCTAACGACGGTGTTCAACATGAACTCCATCACGATTCACGGCCACAAACGTTCTCATCAACATCTTCTCTTTCCTGGTAAGAAAAATGTAATAACCGATAACTCGAGGACCAAAAGAGCAATAATTTAAACTTGATTATACAGTGGATGCTGGTTTTAACACTAACAGCAGCATTCGAAAATCTACACCCTCCGAAATGCGGGTCGGAAGCATACAGCACTTGCGAAGGACCATCACCGAGTCAACTCGCTGTTTTATACGGTGGGTTCGTGTTACTTGTGATCGGGGCCAGCGGGATCAGGCCGTGTAATAAGGCTCACTGGGAAAGAAGGTGGAACCACAATCCTGACCATGGTTATATCAGGGTTTGTTGAGTATCATAGGAGAAACTCGGCTTTTACTCACCCCACGTTAGGGTTTGTTCCGAGAAAAGGTGCGGTCTCGTCCATGTATAGGGCAACTGACAGCAACACAAAGGATGTAATACTGATGTAAAAAAAAATGGTTTTTGAAATAAATAATAGTACATGAATCTTTGACTAAATTCAATCCATAAACCAAGACATATACAGCACAACACAAGATGAGATACTATCACCCAAAAATATACAAAGAGAATGCAACACAAAAAAAGAACATGAACACCTATTAGGTTATGAATATCCTATCAACAAATATACTGAACATAAGAAAAGGATCCATTCCTCGTCGGATCAAAAGGCCGATAAATTTCCACCAATAGGAAGCCAGATTTTGTTCATACCTCAAGCTCTTTCTTGGAGCTGCATCACTTGCGAAGCTTTATCGTCAGGTATACTACAGTCGTGCATTGAGTAACAGAGGACGAAAATGAAGTTGGTGTAGGCAGTATTGTAGAGTCAAAAAACAAATTAAACCATAACAGTTTGACCAGTAAACCCATCCTGGAGCTGCAAAGATCCATCTTTCATCAGATTAAGGCTCAGGCTCTTGAACCTCTCTCTTGAATACTGACGTGAAGCCTTTCTCCAGTCGGTACCAGTTTTCATCATTGCCACAAACTCGTCGTAACTGATTTGGCCGTCCTGAAATAATGAAATTTTGATCACGTCACTTGTGACCTATTTAGTGAGGAAATAAAATGATGGACGACTTGTGATAAAATTAGTCTGCCAAATAAGTGAAGTAAAGCATAATTTGTCTTTCAAAAAAAACACCTAGATATAAGTTTCCGGTAAACTAATTGCACAGGGTAATTTGTTAAAACAATAACTAATTTTGAAAGATAGCTGGGCTGATTTGTAATAAACTAAATATCAGGCATAGTTTTTCATAGGTGATTAGGTGCTATTATTACTGCTTAAAAATCTGTAATTTTTTATGATATTTTGGCATGCATCTAAGGGCATTTTGGGAATAATGAATTATTGTATATAAAAAGATTTGGGACAAAATTTGTGAAAAATTGGAACTTATTAGACCAAAATTTCACAGAATTGAAACTTGGAGACTAAAATTGTAAAAATCCAGGACTTAAAAGTGTTTCTTTCATATTAAATATCGATAAGTTGATTTATGTTTCTTGCTTGCTAATTGCACCTATTTAGGGGTAACTTTTTACCCCAACACTAAATTTATATGATAACTGGACTTTATTGTAATTAAACTAAAACATCTACGATGGTTTTTATAATATCAGTAATGTTATTTGCTACTAAAAATGATCTCATTCTAACCTTGTCAGAATCAACTTCACGCATAATGTTGTTGACCACATCAAGATCAGCTTCACCAGATTCGTCTACTAAAGCTATCCGTAGTTCGTCAAGTTCAATGTACCCACTCCCATCTTTGTCAAAGAACATAAATGCCCTTCGGAAATGCTCATCATTCTCCATCCTCTGTAAGTGTATGGTGACTGCAACAAACTCCCCATAGTCTAAAATTCCATTTCCATCCACATCAGCCTATTCATATATGATATATCCTTCTATTAGAACTTGCAAAACAAATAGACTTTACGTTGCATGGCTAGTAAGCGTGTTAATTTTTCCTAGCATAGTTTCTAAATGCAATCAATAGAGAATTGATATAATTCTGAAATATCAATGATGATTCCAGCATTGTTAGAGGAAAACACAATCCTTAAAAGATTGAAGGATCTGAGCTTCCTAATAAGCATACATTTTTTTCTCTGAAGATGGTGATGATGATGACAGAAACGATCACTGTGGTTTGGTCAAATTATGGAGATAAAAACAACTTTGAAAATCAACAAACTGCTTTTGAGGTTACAATGGCCTTGCATTTACACATTTGACATGTTTGTAAACGGATCTGACGGTAATTGTTGACGTAATCAAACAAGTTTACATTTACAAAGAACCCTAACTATTTGTTTGCATGTTACATTTACATCCTAAAATTTCATAAGAATATTATAAATGGTCAGATAAGAAGTTGGGGCTATTTGGAATGTTTCAAAGCTTGAAAAGTTTCACGATTACAGCAAATTTGGTTAGGTCAGCTAACATTTGGATCAACATGCAAACATAGTGGTTTTTGTAAAATGCTTCTGCATTTCAAGTGTGGTCTTTGCAATCTCTTTTTTTCTTTTTTTTTTTTTTTTTTTTTTTTTTGTATATACTCCAAACCTGAGGTATTCCTTTTTAAGTATCCCCAAAGGAAAGGGCGGTTTTTGTAATTTACGAAGTTAGCTATTTTTGTTTTTGTATATACTCCAAACCTGAGAGGTATTTTTTTCAATTATAAAAAAAATGAAAATTCGTACACTGTGTATAAGGGTTTTACCCCAATGCCAGCAACCAAGATGAAATAACATAATGCAGTAAAAGCATTAAACAGTACTTACCACATCCATTAGCAACTTTATCTCGGGCTCAGCCAATTGGGAACCCACTCTCCGTAGACCAGCTTTTAGTTCTTCATAGGAAACCTTCCCATCATTGTCAGTATCCATTAATGCAAACATATCTCTAATTACTTCTACTTCTTCCACGGACAAATGTTCCGCTATCACCTGTTCAGTAATTAAGAAAAAAGTGAAAAAATCGTGGCGATACAAGATAAAAATCGTAAAATATTTAATATACAACTACGTAATTATTGGCTGTTAGAGGCTTACCCGCAGTGCCTTCTTTTTGAATCTATTCATGCAAGAGAATTGCTTGAGTCTTGCCCTCACAATATCTCCCAGTGGAACATTTGAAGCCTTCTTTGAATTTTGAATCCATGGGTGATCTAACAAAGACCAGAAAGGACAGAGAAATGGTTACATAAACCAACATGTTGAATAAAATTCATGTCTCAAATAGAGCAACACTGAAGATTCATACACAATCCTAGCAGGAACCTGTGAATTTGAAATCTGCATGTTTTTACACAAACCAACTCTACATGATATAGATTTTTCTTAAAAGTGCTATCAAAGTTATTCAAATCATCTATATACAGGGTTAACCAATTTCTTACCAGTGATCTACTGATATTTAAAGGCATTGCGGGCGAATGCTCCATTTTATTCATATTATAGATTTAGAAAAAAAGTTTAAAAAATAAACTTTCCACGGTCCCCCAACGATAGGAAACTTCAATATTCACCAAGATTAAGAAAATGGTAGTTCATAATTTCATATAGTTGAAACAATAATTTTACATACAATTTCCCAATTATACCATTGTTAATACTTGTGGCCCATTCATTAATAAAAGTTATTAATATAGGATCGAGTACCGATGTATATTAAACAGGAGCACGTAAAGAAATGAGTAAAAAGTATACATGTCAAATATGGAATGTGTCCTATATTTTGGGGCAATGAAAAAGAAAGGGTCCTATCTTTGTGGGATGGAGGGGTATTTAAAAGGCTTGTATTATGAACAAGTAGGATCTCAAGTCGTAGGCTGATATCTGTGAGATGAAAACCCACTAGAATTTTATCTCTCTCAATATTAAAACAATTGGATAAAGTATAATAAATCTTTTTATATGGAAATGTAAGAAAAAAAAGATATATTTTTTTACTATTATTATTAAATAAATATGCTCCTGGTTTCTAGTATAAAAACAATTATCACAAACATAACATTTTTTAAATTCACGTTTCATATTAATTATTAAATCAAGGGAAGTTTGAGGAGAGTTATGGACAAGGAAAAAAAATGGAAGACAGATAGAATCAAGTTTGAGGAGAGTTATGAACAAGGAAAAAAATGGAAGACAAATAGAATCAATAGTTGATCGAGAGAAACAAGTTCTTTTACAAATTCATGTCTAGTGGTTTTTACCCTGATGTATTAAATTACCATAATTTTTGGCAATTATAATCCTTTACAACGTTTTAACATTTTCCTTTAGAATATTTTCTCGCATATAAAAATGGGTCATGACTATGGTTGTTTTGGGGGAGCAGAAAGCATGTGTCCCAACCACCTCAGGGAACCTTTTTCGGACGCTTTTCAAACATTGTTCGCTGTACCATCAAACAATTCCTAAGTTCCAACCTCAATTAAACATACCGACGAAGACTTGAGGCTATTATTTTTTGCCTACTGTTTCCATTTATTTATTGCTAATGTTTATTTATCTGGCCCCAACAACATTCCTATACTAAATCTTATAAAAAAATGTTGAGAAACTTTGCGTGCCTACAGCACACTAACTTTCTTCAGCATGTTTCCTATCATCATTTGTAATAAAAAGTAATCACATGCAGAAAAAAATACTTTATCAATACTTTAGAGAGTGTGACTAAAGGCAAAAAAAACTCACCAAGCACTTGCTGGGCTGTCAAACGCTTCTTTGGGTCCGGCTCCAGCATCTTCCTGACAAGACTTTTTGCACTTTCAGAAACTTGAGGCCATGGTTCCCTCTTAAAATCAAGCACTCCTCTTAAAATTGCTAGTGCAACACCTTGCTCGGTTTCTGATGCCAGTTGACATGGAAAATAAACTCAAATAATTGAATTAATGATAAATGGATAGTTGCAAAAAAACACCCTTGAGGTTTAGGGTATCGACGAAAAAATCAAAGAGAAAATAAAACTGACGTTGAAATCCATTTTACATTTTTTCCTCCATGAGCAAAAGATATTTCAAAATTCCCCTATACATCCATGATCACATTATGGTTGTTCCATATATTTAAAAGCAATCGATACGTTTATGCGTCCTTATTGTGATTACACGAAACTGTTGGAGCAGGATTGAAAAGACAAAAATTACAGAAACCATTACCTGCCCAGAAGGGTGGAACACCGCATAACAAAATGTAAAGAATCACACCGGCACTCCAGATATCAACTTCAGGTCCATAGTTTCTCTTCAAAACCTCGGGTGCCATATAGTATGGACTTCCCACAATCTCTGTAAATTTCTCACCTGGTTAAAAATAAACTCTTGATTATTACTTTTTTACAAAAATAAAAATAAAAAATAAAAGAGAAAAAATTGAAACTTTAACTGAAAAATCAATCTGGAATCTGACAAAGCCCAAACAAAATCACATAATAGAAGAAGAAAAAAATTACCAGGCTTAAAAAATATAGAGAGCCCAAAATCAATCGCCTTGAGCGCAGAATTCTCCTTCTTATTCGCGAACAAGAAATTCTCGGGCTTCAAATCCCGGTGCATAACCCCATTCTGGTGGCACATCCTCACCACCTCCGCCACCGTCTTTGCCACGGCGGCGGCCGCCCTCTCGCTGTAATGCCCACGCGCCACAATCCTGTCGAACAGCTCCCCGCCCTCGCATAACTCCATGACCAGGTGGACCGCCTCGTTGTCCTCGTAGGTGGCGCGCAGCTTCACGATGTTCGGGTGTTCCGGCAGGGTCGACATAATCTCGACCTCGCGGCGGACGTCCTCGATGTCGACGGCCGTGCGGAGCTTCTTCTTGGAGATCGATTTGCACGCGAGGGCCTCGCGCGTCTCCCGGTCGGTGCAGAGGTAGGTCACGCCGAATTCTCCGCGGCCGAGCTCCCGGCCGAGGATGTACTTGTCGGAGATTTTGGTCCGGTGGATGAAATCCTTGAGCACGCGGATCGGGGCGGTCGATCGGGAATGGGGATTGGGGTTTTCGTGGGTCTTTTTGCGGTGATTTGGGGTTTGGGGTTTAGCTTCGCTATCCGAACGCCTTATACAGGCGTTGCAATTTCCCATTGTTTGTAGCAGATATTGAATTGAAGTTTGTACCTTGTGTGGTGGATTCGCCGCCTTCAGCGGCGGCGGCGGCGGTTGGCGATGGTTGCGGTGCTGGCGGAGAAAGAGAGCATTTTTTAGGAAAGAGTCGACGAGTGTTGTAAATGTGGAAAACGCGGGTCAAGTCAAGTTGGAAGAAAAATTCGTGTTTGAAAATATATTAATTAATGAAAATAATAATTATATACATACGACAATCTAAGTTTTTAATTCATGTAATTTATGTTGCGTGTATATGAATGTTTTTTTTTTTTTTTAATAATCAATTTAGTCCAAAAACATATCGTATTACTAATAGAATTATCTATCTTATTGTCAATTGTAAGTTGTAACAATTAAAATTTTAATTAACATTATTAATTTATGGAGTCAAAAGTCAACTATATAATTCACATAATGTATGTAAGATGAAAGAATTTGTCACATAAGGCAAGCATGTTTGCTTGGGTGGGGTGCTTAATATAATGAGGCCTACGGCCTACCAACTAGTAGCTAGCAATATTAGGTCATGACTTGTTCTATTTATTCTTGAAAATGTGTAATTATGCATAACAATTACTAGTGATTATTGTAATTTAATTATTTTTAATGATATTGCTCCAAAATGGCTCAAGTAATAGTGGTTAGTTGTAATTATACAAATTTTGCTCTGTATAATCATAACATATAAGCTTTTCATGACTTGAGTTTTAGTGCATGATTAATCATGATTACATAGAAATAAAGTATTAATCACTATTTAGAGTCAAAGGGGATAATATTGCTGACTTGTAGTTGTGGTGCATGGTTAATTAAGTTGATGAAATGGAATAGTTGTTGGTTGAGGTTGTTAACCAATTACACTTTCTAGGTGAGTTGATTGTCTAATAGGCACCTAATCCATTTTCACCTTTTATTTATTTATTTAACTAAGTATCTTCATTTTTGGCACTTGATAAAGCACACATTATTGATGGTAGGAGTTATACAAATTACAAAGTCAATAAATTTGAGAGCAAGCAAAGTGTGATCATAGTGGGAACAAAAAATAGAAGCATTTAAAGATAAATACATCAAAATTATGATAAATCTTGTTATGTTTAGTTTAAAGTATGTAAAAAATCATTACCCCTATATTCTTCATTATAACATCAATTATTCATTTATCCTAGTGGATGCATGAGTTTCTTAAATTTATTTTCTCGTTTACATTCGAGAGCTCGTTATATCGCTTTGAGTTGTTATATTTTTTATTATATTTTAGTTTTACGAAGAGAATATGACAATGACAAATGATGTGTTTACCTTCTCAAAAGGAAAATGCGAGTTTTAAAACATCTTGCCATCCGGCTAACTTTACCCTTTCAATCTATTTTCTCGTTTACATTCGAGAGCTCGCTTCTCGCTTTGAGTTGTTATATTTTTTACTATATTCTAGTTTCACGAAAAGAATATGACAATGACAAACGACGTGTTTACCTTCTCAAAAGGAAAATGCGAGTTTTGAAACATCTTGACCTGTGGCTAACTCTACCCTTTCGATAACACGATCTTATCATGGATATGTTTATTGATTATACTTTTTTATTTTTACTTGCTTTTATTTGTATTTTTTTATTTATAATTATATTAAAAAAATGTGAAAATAATCAAATATTGTTAGACCTATTTCTTTTATATGCGTCTATACCCGTACCCACTTACGAAACCCGAAACCATCCGCCAAATAGAAATCCCGAACCCGGAATCACCGTTTACGAATCCCCAAATACTACGAACGAACGCTTTCGTAAAATCCCCTTGTCGCATTAATGCCTGTAAATCGTCTGCAAATACAATCGGAAAACGACGCCGTTTGAAGCGTTTCTCATCGAAGAAAAAGAGAATTCAATCAACGGGAATCCGGCAAGATGGTGAAGACGACCAAGGGAGGTAAAACCATGAACCCTACCGATGCTTTCCGCAAGGAAATTCGGAAGAAGGAGCTGAAGCGGGTATGTTCACGTTTCCGTTTTGTCTATTCAATTCAGATTTCGGTGGATTTCTTTCTTGTTGTTTCTGCAATTTGAAGTTTCTTGTGTTTGCGCGTGTGTTGGTTCTAGCCCCCCTTGCTTTAATTTCTAAGTTTTTTTCTTTTTTGGACTAAACTTGAATTTTTATGTTTGCAATTGGCGTTTGAATTTACGAAAACATGGATGATATTCCTGTCAAATGTGTATTGGACACTAACAGATGTTATTTGATAATCGAAAATAAATTATGCGCACTGTCGTAAAAAGGCGCAAGATGATTAAGTATAATGAAGCGTTGTCGCACATTCTAGAGCTTCTAAATTGGTGTCAATGTTATTGTACAGAACAAAAAGGAGCGGAAGAAAGTGAGGGAAGTTGGAATTTTGAAGAAGGATCCCGATACGTTGAAAGATCAGATTCAGAAGCTGGAAGCACTGAGTAAGTTTTAAATTATAAAACATTGCATTCATTTCATATGGGTGCTTATCCCTGGAATATTCATTTCATCAGTTAGCATCTTTTTGAACTTTGCAACTATAGCTAAATGACTTGTGGTATAAGATTAGAATGTTCATTAAAAGGTGAAACTCTGGTGCTATTTTTTTTGTAGATTTGTAACTGACAGTTTGTTGATTGATTGAATTCATTGGTCTTGGTATGTGGTATATCCGGGCTGGCAGTTGTTGGGTGGGTTAATTTTCGATATCCTAATAAGTATATCGCCACACATCGCATTCTTCTATCGTGGTAATGCTAAGAAGATAGTGGGTTCGTAATGGAAGACTACAGAAGCAGATGTATTTCTATGTGTTTTTCTGTAGGTTGAAATTAGTTGTTGATGTCCAATGATCCTATACTAGGTGCCTATTTATTTACAATAACTTTAAATGAAGACTTGTGCTTTCTGACGTTTAACTCTCAATTCCAAAATATGAATTGCTGTATATTTCCAATTTTCCAACATTAGAATCAAATGGTTTCTTGGTTATGCCACCTGTATCTTTATCTTATTTTACTAACACTTGCAGAGGCCGATGGTGCTTTGGACAAAGCTAGAAAACACAAGAAGAGACAACTGGAGGATACACTAAATCTTGTGATAAAGAAGAGAAAGGTAGTTCATTAATTTAATATCCATCTTATGTAATTTATTAACATCGTTTTCAGCAACAAGTAACTTCATTTCCTGGCATGGGTTCATGGGCTGGTTAGACTCATTGCTTAGTATTTTTATTTGTAAAATCTATCTTATCAAAAAAGGCACGCATTCAGTTAAAAGTGAGAACAAATATAGACAATGGGAGAACATATATATTATGGAGTGAAAGCCACACATAAGCTATGATGGTCTTTCGGGTTAATCCCAATTCCCACATCTGGGGTGTATTTTGGGCTTTATGTTTGTTCACATTTCATAGAAAACAAATATGGACATGTGTGTGCCTGTATTTATAGTTGCTCTTGTTGATAGGCATCAATTACTATGTAGGAGATTATTTAAAACAAAGTCATGACTAGTTAATTCCTTTTCTATTTTTTCTATCTTATGAAAATATCACTAACAGCATATTCTTATTTTGTGATAAAGGAATATGAAGATAAAATGAAAGAAAAAGGTGAAACACCAGTTATGTTCAGGTATAGTAGCTTAGCATGCCTACCCATAATATTATATAAACATTATTTGCATTATTTCCATTCATATTAAACTCTTCATTTTAAGTTCAGTGTTTTTCTATTTTTTGCAGTCATTTGGGACCTGTTCGAAGGCGAGCAACTGCAGAAGAAGAAGAAAGAGCCAAGCATCCCACACCTGAAGTAAAATTCATTTTTTAATAATTTTATTGAAGTATCTGCTCATCTGTCAATTCACATTCAGGCCTATTTATTCATGCAGGACTCAGTCTATTATCACCCAACGTTAAACCCTTCTGGAGCTCCACCACCTGGAAAACCTCCAATGTTCAAGTCATCAATAGGTACTTCAATCTTTTTCCATTTCCATATTAAAAAAACTATGATCATATTGTCTTCCTTTTATATCTTTTCTTTTGCGTGTGTGCAGGACCTAGGGCACCCTTATCAGAAACTTCCGGAAGTAATGTTGCATCATCATCAATGTCAGAAACAGAGGGTGCTACTTTAGCCACCCTCCCTTTACCACCTCCGCCGCCTCCTTTACCTGGTGCAAACTTAGATTCCGGAGATGGCTCTAATCTGCCTTTGCTGCCTCCGCCCCCAATGCCTCCAAAGCTGACAATGGCTGATATTAATATGTCATTGCCTCCACCCCCACCTCCTCCCCCCGGCCCACTGCCTAAAGAACTCATTGCCGTTCGAACCTCACTCCCTCCACCTCCGCCGATCCACCAATCCACCCAACCACCTCCCCCCGGCACTGTTGGTGATGAGAAGCCTTCAAATCCAGAAGATTCCACTCCAAGAAACCCAAATCAGGTATTTATTTTGATTTCAAATGAGTTAAAACTGTGAAATGTACCCTTGATTCCTGACCTACTAACAGAAAACATCTCAGAAGAACCCTTTACATTTATAAAATAATTACATTTAGCCCCTAAATTTTAACACTAAATCAAACTTCAGAGATACTTTTTGACATATTGAAAGTTAGATGGTTTTTTCTTTATTGTGTCAAATCTCAACTCTCAAGGGTACTTATCGTAATTACTCTTTCAAATAATTTCTGGATTGTTTGTAGTTCAATAACTTAAAAGGATAATTCTGAAACCTATCCCTGAAGTTCAGCCTAATTACAAACAAAATCCAATTATCTTTTATTGAAATTACAAAAACCCCCTTGAGGACTGTATTTGTTTTACGAATTAACCCTTTGTGGGTGCAATTTTTAAAATACAACACATGCAAGGGGGTGTTTGTAATTTTGGAAGAGTTGTAGTTCTTCTAACAAGGACAGCAAACAAATACTACACTTAATAGAAATTCACACTTGAGTATATACTTAAAATTGATGATCTACTGTAGCTCACAACTAATTGCGTGGTGATATTCTCTAGATGCCAACTATTCTTCCTCCACCACCTCCATTGGTAGGCCTACCCCTGACTTCGGGTAACAACCGGACGGACAGCTCATTATCCGAATCTGGTGAGAAAACCTCTTATGATGCCAAAGATAGTCCAAATATGGCTCCACCACCTCCACCGCCGCCAATTAGGCCTGGACAGATGGGCCCAAGTTTTCAGCTGGAATATTTTTCTCCTGGCATCTCACGGTTCCCGCCACCACCTCCACCTCCAACTGATATGCGCCCTCCATTTCCCCCTCCTGGAATCGCCGGGCAACCTTTGCCGTCCCCTGGAGTTATGGCCTCACTATTACCGAGACCACCTTTCGGGCCTCCACCGATGATGATGATGAGACCACCACTTCCACCGGGCCCACCTCCTATTCCCCAAGATGACCTATTTGCCAGACCATCCATATCCTCAAAGCCATCTTATGTTAAATCAGCTGCATCAACTGTTGTAAAGAGGCCTCTGGCACAGCACACTCCGGAACTTACAGCTATGGTAAGATTATTTATCAGCTTCTGCATGTTTGTTTTTTGAAATTATTTAAAAAATTTACACCGTCATTCAGCTTAGTTACAAAAATATAGTAAATTTAAATTTTAAAAAACTCCTTCCTTGAACCTGAAATGTTCAAACACACGCCCTTGATGTTTGTATTCATTTGAGGGATAATTGAAAAATAAAAATGAAGTTTGGGGCTATTTACAAAGAAAAACACCAAGTTCTTTAAAATTACAAAATCGAAATAAAAATTAAGGTTTGATTAAAATGCAAGTGGGTAGTGCTTAAATTGTTTATTCTTATGAATGAAGTACAGTGCAATACATAAGCTAACAATGTTTTTTCTAATTCAAGTATCTTGTTTTTATAAACTACCCCTCATTAATCAGGGCGTATTTTTTGTGATATTTCTAGTTTTGAAAGATGAATGAGTATTATTTTTTTAATTAGGCCAATGGCAATTTTAATTTGTCTATGTTTTATGTAACATTGGCATTGTTGCTCTTTTTGCAGATCCCTGCATCTGTACGAGTGAGGAGAGAGTCGGCCATCTCAAAACCGAAGCCCAAAGCACCAATCACCAACATTTTGCCTCCTTCCAACCGGCCTATTATAGCAGCTTCGCCTGTTGTGAAGCAACAATCCAGCAGCTACTCTTCTGCTGCCAAAAAACCACCAAGTATTGATGACTCGTATATGGCATTTCTGGAGGACATGAAGGAACTCGGTGCTCTCGATGGTTGATCTTCAAACTCTTGAAATTCTTGCAAAACTATGGATTTAGATATTCCATTAACCTTTCTTTTTTTCAACTTATTGTATTGCTAGAGGTTTACTCATGTTGTCCAGTGTCGTATAGGGCTAACATGTTCAGTCATGTTGCTGGCATGCTGTAGCTTTTTTCTCATAAATATTATTACTCCGCATGAATTTATGCAACTGGGAATTTTATGTTGAATACTTCTTTTTTTCCCTCCTAATTGTTTAAAATTTAATGTTGAATCTATTTTCTCACTCCAAAACATTCCCATGATTTTGTATCAGCATCCTGACATGATTTTCTCCTTCAGACACCTCGTGAGAACTTATCGAACAAAGCACCACTGTCGCCAGATCCCAGTGATAACGATGATCGTGCCGCCACCTGGATAGCCAGATAACAAGCTGAGTAATGATCATGATCTAATACAGAGAGGGCTAGAATTTTTGTTCCTGAGCCACAGTTGGATGCATTTAATGTGAAACACATTCATTCAAGTATCAAGAATGTCAAGCAACTTCTCATCAGCGAAACTAAAAATTTCCAATTGCATGCCAACAAGATTTTGTATCAAGAATGTCAAGCAACTTCTCATCAGCGAAACTAATAATTTCCGACTGCAGGCCAACAAGATTTTGAAGACACGCCCCGTACTCTTTACTTTTATTGTCATGGTTTTGGTCCTGAACCGGTCATGGCTTCTCCAGAATCTCCGCTTCCGACAACTTCTGACATTCTCTCTTCGGACAAACCAGGATTACTGTATCATGGTCACATATTGTTCTCCAATGGAGAGGCGAAGACACTGATGCCAGGGCCAACTGCTGTCTATAACTCAGTACGTATAAAAATTGCATGCCAAAATTCCAAAAAAAAAAAAATCGGTGAAAATAATACAGTAACTATAATTCAAAAATATACTAAGAATACTATGATTGTGGATGATACCTGGCTATTATTTTCAATCAAAATTGTGTACGATGATACCTGGCTATTATTTTCAATCAAAATTGTGTACATTTGATGTTAGCACGTTATGTTACCTGGATATTCTTATTTATGATTGATTCTTTAGTCTTTAGAATAAGTACTATTTTTATCCTTTATTATTTTTAATCAAATGATTAATACTCCCTGGATATTCTTATTTATGATTGATTCTTTAGTCTTTAGAATAAGTACTATTTTTATCCTTTATTATTTTTAATCAAATAATTAATACTCCGGATATTTTTTTTAATTTGTATGTTCAAATATATATGATCATTAGCTTGAGAAGAAATTATTAAAAGTATAAAATCAAAATGGTTAAATATTAAGCATGGTCAAAATTACCATACAACAAATGCTTTTTATGTTTTGTTAGTACTATAATACAGTACATATTAATAATAATTATTATTATGGGAGACCGTCCACATTAATGTTATACTAATAGATTATTAGTATAAAACATAGGACTTTCTCGTGACCCACATTGTTGAAGTTCTGGGTGAATGCAAGGAACAGCAATAATGCTTCCAGTTTTTTTTTCTCCAATCAGCTAACTACCTCATTTAATTATGACTACGTCGTTTCATTCATAAATATTTTCGAAGTCAACACGTGGACTCTCGACTGCTGCCTGCAACTTGATGTCAAACCCTCTCGTGAGACAAAAGACAAAATAAGGTATTGAAAAAACACCCTGTTTAGTTGGATCAAGATTGGGTCTTTTTGTTCTTCCTCTTTTGGGTTCGTCAAATAAACTATTTTTTTAATTATTTCTTGATGATTTAGGAATAATGGTGGGAGGCAATCATTTTTTCAGAATTATTCAATTGCTGATCTTGCTGCAGTTTCTTGATTCCTCTGTTGCCCTCCCTCTCTGCATCGATTCAAGTGAGTTTGTTGTTTCGTTAATATTGGTTGTGCGTGTGTTCTTGTGTTCTTGATTCTTCTAAATGTGTGATTTTTAGTATTGTTACATTAAGGTTGTGTGTGTGTGTTCTTGATTCTTGTAAAGGTGTGATTTTTAGTATTGTTTCATCAAGGTTGTGTGTGTGTGTGTGTGTTTTCTTGATTCCTATATTGATTTTCATTAATGTTGTATGTGAGTGTTTTGAATCAAGTTCTTTTTTTTTTTTTTTTAATATGGGTTGTTTCGTATTTCAGGCGCTCCGTTTACCCCAACACCCCGTCTCCAGTTCTGCCCCTACAATGGCACCAGTTGCTGCAATCGTACCGACGATTCGAGCTTGAAGCAGAGATTTGAATCGATGAATGTTTCAGATCCCGACTGTGCCTCTCTTCTTAAATCCATCCTCTGCGCGGTATGAAATCAGCTTGCTGAATCTTGATTTGTGCTTGATTACAATCGTATTTGTCGATTGGTTTTGTATACAATTTGTAACTCAGCTTATCTTTGCAGAGATGTGATCCGTATTCAGCTGAGCTTTTCCGAGTCGACTCCATTCCCCGGACTCTCCCCGTGCTGTGCAACTCGACAAACTCAACTCAATCCACAAACAGCTTCTGTTCCCAAGTATGGCAAACCTGCGGAAACGCATCCATTTCCAATTCCCCCTTCGCCACTTCGTCTAAAGGCCCGAAAAGCCCGAAATCCACCTCACTAACCGATCCCCACCAAACGCAAACGAGTTTCTGCTCCGCATTCGGCGGCCCACCGAACGACGAATCACCGTGTTTCGCCGGCTCAACTCTCACCTTAAACAACAACACTCAAAAGCCGACCCCTTTATCCGGCATGTGCCTCGAGAAGATCGGGAACGGGTCCTACCTCAACATGGCCAAACATCCAGATGGTTCGGGCCGGGCCTTCTTCTCGAACCAAGAGGGAAAGATCTGGCTGGCTACGATTCCCAAACAGGGCTCGGGAGAGACATTGGAACTCGACGAGTCCGACCCGTTTCTCGACATAACCGACGAGGTTCATTTCGATACTCAGTTCGGTATGCTCGGAGTCGCATTCCATCCCAGGTTCACGGAAAACGGCCGTTTATTTGTCTCGTACAACTGCGATAAGTCCAAATCGCCCGCTTGTGCAGGCAGATGCGCGTGCAATTCAGATACTTTGTGCGACCCGTCGAAAATCGGCCCGGATAGCGGAGCTCAGCCTTGTCAGTATCAAAGTGTTATTTCGGAGTTTACTGTTAATGGCACATCATCACAACCCGGCTCGGTATGTGTCTTGTTTTCTAAAAATTATCGAGTGTAGGCGAAATTTGATATCCGTTTTTTTTTTTTCACAGGGAACAAGTGCTAACCCTTCTGAGGTCAGACGGATATTTACCATGGGCCTTCCGTACACTTCGCACCACGGGGGTCAAATTTTATTTGGACCGACCGATGATTATCTGTACTTCATGATGGGAGACGGAGGAGGGGCAGGTGATCCGTATAACTTTGCTCAAAACAAGAAATCTTTGCTCGGGAAGATTATGAGGATCGACGTGGATAAAATGCCGAGTGAGTTATCTGATTATGTGGCTCATAATGTGATCTGTTTCCAACTTTTTTTATCGACGTTTATTTCAGGTGCTGCTGATATTAGTCAATTTGGGCTGTGGGGAAACTATTCGATTCCGAATGACAACCCTTACACCGAGGATAAAGATTTGCAGAAAGAAATCTGGGCTATAGGGCTTCGTAATCCTTGGAGATGCAGCTTCGATTCCGCACGCCCTTCGTATTTTATATGCTCAGACACCGGTCAGGTACTACATTCTTTAAGGTCTTCGTGATCGATTTCACTAGGATTGAAACAGAAACAGAAAAAGAATTAGTTTTTATATATTCAACAGGATACATACGAAGAAGTGGACTTGATCACGAAGAATGGAAATTACGGGTGGCGTGTTTACGAGGGGCCTTACCCGTACACTCCCACTCAGACGCCAGGAGGAAACACTTCAGCCAGCTCGATAAGTCCGATTTTCCCTGTCATGGGATATAACCACTCCGAGA
The DNA here is from genome assembly GCA_954870475.1 of Euphrasia confusa. NCBI lineage: Eukaryota > Viridiplantae > Streptophyta > Magnoliopsida > Lamiales > Orobanchaceae > Euphrasia > Euphrasia confusa. Next base: position 39,872,468 of record OX940956.1, on the reverse strand, counting down.
TAAACAAAAACGAAGGGTCAGCATCCATCACCGGCGGATACTTCTACAGATCCACAACCGATCCTTGTATGTACGGAAGGTAATAACTCATTGCTGTCTAATTTCATCGGAAAAAAAACGGAAGTAAAATGCTAATTTTCACAGGTACTTATTTGCTGATCTTTACGCTGGAGCCGTGTGGGCAGGGGCCGAGACCCCCGTCGACAGTGGGAAGTTCACGAGCAGCCAAATCCCTTTCAATTGCGCTCGCGACTCTCCCATGAACTGCACGTTTACTCCAGGGAGCTCGCTTCCTGCCCTGAGTTACGTTTTCTCGTTCGGAGAGGACAACGAAAAGGATGTTTACCTTCTCACGAACAGCGGCGTTTACAGGATTGTTCGTCCGAGCAGATGCGGCTACGCGTGTTCGAAGGAGAATGCGTCCAGCGTGGCGACGCCGGGTCCCGCCGCTGGCCCCGCCTCTTCGACGGCGGGCCCGCGTGGTTTTTTGGTGGTTTTGGATTCTGTTGTTCTCTTGTGCTTGGCTATTTTGTGTTTTGTGTGAGATGATGATGCTAACATTGTTTTTATAATTTATTTTATTTGGAAAGTTATTGTTTGTTACAACAAATAATAATAACATTATCAACTTATACAAGTGACATTTTTGGTAATTACTTAAATAAAAACAAATGTAGTGTCAAATCTTATACCAAGAGAAATAAACTTTAATACCCTCACAACCATATTATTTTAGTAATAATAAACATAAATTATTTATATTTAATTCATAATGTTTTTATCCCCTTAGTAGGAGTATTAGTACTCCTAGTCTCCTACTACTATTTTGTTTTTACATCTCAAAAAGATTAAATTAGTTAAAAAACAAACAAACCATATATTCAAATTTATTGTTAAAATATTTATTATTTTTTCAGTATTATTACTAGTTCAAATTCAAATTTGATTTATTTAATTTTAAATATGTATTTTAAAATAAAATAAAATTTATTATATGTATTTATCTGTTTACCTCGTGGGGAGTTACTCTGAAAATTTAGGTCAAATCAAAATTCCCAAAATTTAACATATCGACAAAACCCCAAATTTACCGGTTGTTTGTGCCCCTCTCTTCCTCTTCTTCCTCCTCATTCCCCTTCAATAATTCTCCATCGCCATTAACATTAACTCAACTCCGAAACCCATTTCTGCAATTTTCGCGCTCACCGTCTTAATAATGTGATTACCCCCTTTTCAACTATTTTCTTGTTTCCCCAGCTTCTTCGTGTTCCGGTATTACAGTAGCGATTTTTATTCTGTTTTTGTTTTTAAAAAATACTTTAATAGAATTCAAAAAATCCCGGCTTTGTCGCTGATAATTTGCTTTGAGAAACAACGATTCCCGTTGTGCCTCAATGCAAACCCTTGATCCCCCATGTAACCCTACCGTGGACTCTCACGCACCCGATCTCTCAGCCATGTCCGACGACTCTTCCCCGATCCACTCCCAAAACGACGACAAAACCCTTGTCGAAAGTAACGCCAGGGGTAGAAATAAGAACAACGATACCAGTCACAGCGTAGTGGTCAGGAGAGAGAGACCGTCCAGGGCGTGCACCCAACGCGCGGCTGCTAGACTGGCGGCTGCCGCTGAGGCCGAGGCTGAAATGGCGGAGAAAGAGAGGAAGAGGAAGAGGGCCAGAAAGGAGAAATCAACGGCGCGGGTGCTGAAGGAGGAGTCGGAGGAGGGTAGTTTCGGAATGGAGGATGAGGGGGAGGGGGACGAAGATGGTGAAGAGGAGAATGGTGGAGGGTCCCCCTCGTCATCAAAACCGCAATGTGGTAAGATAGTGACGCAGCTCGTTGAGGAAGTTGAGCCCACACAGGTGCCGAGGTGGAATATACGGTCCATGTGGCAGCTGGCTTCTATTCTCAATTTCTTGAATGTATGTGTGGGGTTTAACAAGATTTTCACTTACAAGTAGTTTTGATGTTTTTGGGCTAATATGTGTTGTGGTGGGTGTAGGTGTTTAGGCCTTTGTTGAATATTAAAGTGGAATTCTCTGCTGAGGAGTTTGAGACAGCTTTGTTAACTCCGAATAATACGTTGGGGGATGTACATATGCCTTTGTTAAAGGTTAGTGCTTTCATTCATTGATATATATTTGAATTATGTTAATCTGAGCGTGCTTTATTTCTCAGGTAGGGTAATGGTTTGTGTTTTGTGTGTAGTGAATTTTGGTAGAGCTTCCTTTATAGAATACTTATCTGCTGCTTAGAGTTTGATATATACTCTTGAATGAAAGTTTGGTTACATCTTTCATGTTACTTGTTGGGATAGTGGTAATACTGGGTATTGATAATTTAGCACGAGCACCCAAGCATATAGAATCTAGTGTATAAGCTTGAGGGATGGTAAATTTGTATTTTTAGTCGAGGCACTTTAAAGATGGTTGTCTGATATCAAGAACTTAGGGCCTATCTCTTGAATTTAAGTTCTTATTTAGTTGAACATTTTAGTGATACCGAAATATGAGATTTATGCATTTCAGTTGGGTTTTTAACGGTCAATTTATTTTTATTTTTTCTTCTTTCAACTTGATTCATTGTTTTTGGGTAATATTGGAGTCATATATGCGACAATTTTTAATTCTCCATTATGGGTATCACCGTATCACATTCTTGATTGTCTAATTTGGCGATTTTATTTTCTCTATAGGCAATTCCTCCTGTCACTAGAATGGCACTTGGACACAAGACTTGGGTGACTGTTTTGTGCAGAAAATTGAGAGATTGGTGGCATTGGGTAATATATTCATTGATTCAAGTTTGAAACCTTTCTCTGATTTGTATGGTAGATAAAAGATTGATTTGATGTTTTCATTGCAGGTTGCGGAAGGAGATCTACCTATAGTTGCATCACACGGGTGAGTGGAAATGTATCTGTAAAAAGTCCATATATGTGTTTATACATGTACATGGAAGACACAAGTTTTTTGTATTATTATAGTTTTGTTTTGTTAATAGGGCTGAAGTTGAAGCGTACAGTGCACTTGATCCTGCGGTTAGAGTGGTGATTCTGAAAGCATTATGTGATATCCGTGTTGAGGTACCGATATTCTAATGTGTATTTACTGTTTTTTTTAATGGCTTGATGAGTGTTTGATTTTGTTGCCATAATCTAAATAAGTTGATTGAGGTTCACTTAATTTGGTGTCCTAATGTTCCAGTCTGACTTAATTTTGCCTGGGTTTCTTTGTGCAGCAAGTAATCATGTTATTTCGATATTTTCCATATTCCCTCACTTTAAAATTCATTTCAAATTATCTCTTCTAGCCAATTTTTTTGGGTCTTATCAGCACTATTTTGTCATTAGTTTTCTGTGTTTGTGGTCATGTTGTGTTTTGAACCCCAATTGTCTAATGTTGTCTCATATTCTGCAGCAAGAAGATATCAGGAACTATATAGATGACTCAATGAAACACGGTGTTCACCTTTCTGCATTTCGCAAAGAACGCATTGGTGGCGATTCTCATGGAATCTCATATTGGTAATATGTGCTTTCTTTACAGTGAATACAATCTTTTATTTCTTTATTACCTTTTTCCGAACTGTTCTTTTGCAACGTACCTCATCGCCTTTGAATGCTTTCTACTTTGAGAATCTTATATATTTTTTTATGTAATATAGGTATGAAGACGACCCCCTCATTGGCCATCGACTCTACCGTGAGATTAGAAAAGTTGAGGTGAAAAGGGGAAAAGGAAAGAGTGTTCCACCTATTCCTCATTCATCTTATCAATGGGAAACAGTTGCAACTAATTTTGATGAATTCCTCAACGTTTCTGTGAGTTTTTATTGTTGTTGTTTTTTCATATTGGTTTTAATATTTTTATTTTTAAAATAATTGGAGACGCTTCTGTAATAGATAACTAAGTAAAAACAAGTACTATTGAACAAAGGGAAAATATGCAAAACTAATTGTGAATTAAATTGCAGTCTTATTCTACCCTTCGTCGGTTAAGGTTTTGCTTTTTTTTTTCATTCTAAATAAGGAGAATAAAATTACTGCATTATTAGATAACGTGCGCAGGGGATAAAGTTCTTTATTACTTTTGGATTTATTCATCTCTTGAAATAGTTTCCTGTATGAAGGCTTAAACACTATATGTTGAATTCGCAAAATAACACTTATAAGCCACCTGTGACTACAAGTTGAATTCTTGACTTTACTTACTGTACCTTATTCCACAGTTTTCTCCATGCCATTCTGAATTAGACACCCTTTTCTTGTAGGAAAAGCTGTTTTCGAGTAAAAACAGAACAGAGATTGCTGTTGGAAAGAAACTGAAAAACAACATGCTTCCTGAAATTGAGAAGGTCCACAAGGTGAGTCTTTTGTTTATGTATCATTCTTCTGTTTTTTTTTCAAATGCTTTCTAAGATTTGCATGATCTATGTTTTACTCATTGGTGTTTATTGGCATTACTAAGATGTATTTTGTTTTTTTATACAGAGGAAGGAGAAACAGTTAAAGAAGCAGCATAGACAAGCACTTATGCTTGATAACATGATAAGCATGGATGTCATTACTGCCGGACGCTCTCTTCGTGATAGAAAACCTGTTACTTACACTTTTGGTATGTAGTCTTACTAACCAGTCTTCTTCTTTTGATGATGATGATCATCATTTTTTATTGTGAAGTTCAAATTATGTTTGTGTTAATGACGGAACATACCCTTGAGATTTAACCTAATTAAAAAAAAGCGACCTCTAAAATTACAAAATCTACCTGGAGATTTTAAGCGGTTTTTTTACTCAATAAGCAAATAACATTTCAATCCCTCCACAAATCAAATCACTCAAGGAATACTTCTTGTAATTTGTTTATCCGTGAAAATTGTTCTTAATTAATTGCTTACAATTTATTTAATTTCTATTTGAAATTCGAATCTCTGGCATATTTGGTGCCCCTTACGGCTTACATACAATCTCATTGAGGTGAAATTTTTAATGCTGATTCCTGTTGTCTGCTTTTTTTTTTTTTTCGTGCAGATGATTATGACCGTTCAATTAATGATGCTATTAATGTTCCCAAGTAAGTACTTTTAGCACCCTGAAATTCTACGACACTTTATCGTGAGATTACGTATTCTTGTGCATTTATTTTTAGAAAATTTTCCTTTGTACAATCCTTTTTATTTCATCCACTCTCATATCAGGAAGAAACAGCTGTCACCAGAACCTTTTGGAGGAAGAGAACCTCCTCTTGTGAAAATGGACGGTTCTTCAAATGGTAAATTGGGTGGCGATAGTCCTCCTCAATATCCTCCACACGAATCCACCTTCAGTGCGGTATCTCCAAATTCATTTGAAGAAGATGATGATGATGATGATAGAGATGATGAAGATGGATATCATGATGATCGGGAAAAAGAGATGCTGGACCGCAGGTACTCAAAATTAGTCTCTCCTTGAGGATGATTTACAATTGGGACAGTCACAAATACTACTCGTGAGCTTTAGCCTAATTACAAAAATGGTTTTTTTAAAATATTACAAATACATCTTTTAGGTGGTGTTTTGAAATGTATTTTTGCTTATGAAGGGGCAGCAATTCAACACATAATATAATCATAGGGGTGTATTTTATAATTTTGAAAGTTAGATGTTTTGTTCTTTACCCTTTTTATTTATATAACTGGGTTTTTTTGTGTAGTTTTAGTTTAAATCTAAAGGGTAATCATTCTACATAAACTCTTATAATAACTCTTTAACTCTCTTCATGATCCATAGCAACCGCCGAAGGCAAAAGCCCCAACGGTACTCCGTGAGCGACTTTGTTGATCCTCTTTCAGACAACGATCCAGATTTCGAAAGTGACGAAGATATAGTCGGAGAAGTCGTATACGATGAGGAGTACTTACGGAAAAGAAATAATAAGAAAAGGAAAACATCAAGTAGCTCGGAAAGCGAAGAAGAGTATCACTTTGAAGAAGAAAATCCTGAAGAAGAGGATGAAGAAGAGGAAGAGGAAGAAGACGAAGATAATAACAGTTCAAATACGGATGAAGACAGCGATAACCCTAATCCTCGTAAACTCAAAGCACCTCGAGGCCGCACTCGACATGGTACTAAATTGAGGTCGGTGGGTGAGCTCCAATCAGGCCTCAGGCGGAGCGAACGGTCCACCAGAAATCGGATTAATTACCAGCAGTACGAGATGTCTGAGTCGGAGACAGAATTGCCAATGCCCGAGAAATCAAACCCATTGCAAGAGCACTATGATGCAAGTGATAATGAAGATGGTGATAATGGGTTGTCTATGGGCAGTCAAGATTTTGAGGAGAATGCAGATAAGGAGGAGGTGGTGATGCCGGAGAATGGGCCTGCCGTGGAAAATCTTGAGAGTAATGCTGTTGATGATGAGAAGATGGGCCCACGGGAAGACGGATCAAACGGTGTGGATCAAGAGGGCGACGATGGTGGCGTGAGAGAGAAAAGACGTTTTCTTGATCTGAACGAGCTCGCGCCAGGTTCTGGGTTCGACGATGGACCCGCCTTGAATAGGGATGAGAACAATGGGTTCTAAGTTGTTATTGTACGATAAATAATTCATACATCCCTTGGTAAAACCGACTGCGTTGTGAAGGAAGCAGCTATTGGAGAGAGTTCTTCCTCGTCGAAATCAACGAAAATTGTAGCTTGGTAAAAGTATTTTCATGCTGGGAGCAGTGATTTTGAGAATAGTAGATTTAGGTCTTATATTTTTTAGTATGCCTACATTAGTGTGGAAAGAAAACATGAAAGTCATTGTACAACACCCTCTAACTCCTTATTTGTAACTTTATATTTCTTCCCCTGTTTACTCTCTTTTATGTCATGTACTGGTTTCATCTATTCTACACATGGATTCTCCGGATATGTCGACTAAATGCAAGAACAAGATGCATGTAAGAAAAGGCTCATTGTATGTTCAAAATGCCCAAGTGAGCTGTACAGCCTCAGGCTGTGTGCTGCCAATGATTTCTTTTCGTTAGAGACGAAGTTACACAAATAGAAACAATACATTGACAGTACACAGATGATTTACAATATACCACGACTATTCTCTGCAAAAACTCGTGTCATCTCATGTTGCAACACGAAGGCTTCCCTAACTGTCTCAATTTGTTCCACAGACAGATCATTTGTCTTGGAGACTGGTAATGAGCAGTGATGTAATCCTCGATGCACCCAAACTGGCAGAATCTGAGGCTGTGGATGTACTCAACTGGCCTCGTGCTATTTACCTTCTCCACCCACATGCCCACGCTAACGTCCTCCATTTTAAACAACTGCAACAACAAATCATGTTTTAACGAACCAATTCGCAAAATCAAGTTTTAATCAACAGATATGCTTTACCCTTAATTTGCGTTTCTCAAAATCTGAAATAACGTATTTTGCAATGTCAGATGAGATAATGTAGGCCGGTCCATTTGCATAGGGTGGATACTCTTCCTCTGGCCACTCCTGAGCCAGTCACAGCAAAATTAAAACTCAATAATCTCGGACTCAATAGAAGAGGTTTCTTGAATTAATCAGAGAATCGATAAAAGTGAAAAGGTTTGAAGAGAGAGACCTCATATGTAACAGCCCATTTTCCATTCCGAAGAGGCTTATGATAAAAATTTATGTTCCCAATATACAAGCTCCTGCCTTTAGGAACTTTCTTGGCTTCGTTGATAATCGCATCCACCCTCACAAATGTGTCGTCGTCACCCTTCATAATATTCTTTGCAGATACGGTCCGCACCTTCAAAAATGACACCACCATTAAATTAAGAATTAAAACACGAACAAATCCAGTTTCGATTTCTACTTACCCCATATTCGAAAATGGCAACAGTTTTCAAAACAACAAGGTCATAGTTGTCCATGTACGGAACGATAACTATGTCTCCAAAAAACTCAGATTCTCTCTTCACTTCAATATTCACTTCCTTTCTTGCATTCTGTCAAGAATGGTTTCGAAAATTAGTACCCACGGTCCGAAACTGAAGTTTACGAAAAAAAAATCACTTTCACCCACCAATGCAACAAAGAACCGCACGACAACGTTCGACGATTTAATCAGCTTATGTTGCATCCAAGATTTCCTCAATGCCATCCTCTCGGCAAAGTGGTTGCCGGCAGAAAGAATACCAATGAATAGTTCAACCGGCCCTGACGGAAGGAGAGGAGCTTTCCATTTTTCGGACAAGTCAAGAAGTCTTTGATGAGCATAACTGGGGTGTGATGTCGGTAAAGAAGCAGCAAAAACTGAATGAACGTCAATATCCCCATTCACCGACAATCCGGTGGCATCCTCAAGGGTAAATCCCTAAAATATTAAAAAAAATTGAGAACTCCAGATAAATTACAAAATACGAATTTAAAACATCAGTGAAGCTACTCACAATGTGGTATGGAAATGAAGTGACATGCCTCCCGTCGACATTGACGTGATAACCTTCCAGGCCAGCACTGAGAGTAAGCACAAATAACTTGTCTTCCGAGAAAGGGAACGGCCAATCAAGAGTCACCTTTTTAGTCCTTCCGACCAAACGGTTTAGCCACCACGTCGCCTTCGATTCCTCCGACCTGTTATCATCATCCCGTATCCACTTTTCGCATTTCACCAAATCATCAACTGCAAAAAACATCAAGAATCAAGCCATTAAAGTACATATAGCTAGCATCCAGTTATCCAGATTTATCCCTATCGACTCACCAGTCTCCTCGTGGGCCCGGGATTTCCAACCTTCACACCTATGTGAGTTCCCCCACTGCATTCGGTAACAAGTGTTCTGCTCAATCACGGGCTTTCCACTCCAATCCCCTTTCAACCTCGGATTGAAATGCAGAATCCTAGGCGGATCTTCGCCTTCCACTGTCTTCAAGCCCTGCAACTCCACAATAAACTGCGAAACCATAAGGTACTGACCCTCTTTCAACAGAGAGATTTTCGGGTCAGTCTCCGCGTGGGCCGCCCTCGGTTTTCCGACAACCGTCATGTGCGAACCCAGTGTCAGCCCACACGGCAACACAATTACCTTCCCATTTTTCAAAAATTCGGGTCCGGTTTTGGATATCGAGTGCGGGCACAGCTCGGATTCGGACTCGCTGCTTTTGGTATCGAACCCTCGATCGGTGCCGTTCAGCTCGACGAGCTCGAGCTCGAGCTCTCGCCATAGCTTCCCGCCGATTTCGAGCGCGTCCCTGGCGGATTTGAGAATCCCGCTCTCGAGAGTCGATTCCGCAATGCCGGCGGCGAAATTCAACCGGGAAATCCCTTTATTTTCGATTGGGCGAACAGGGGCGTCCATGTCCTCTCTGTTTTCCTCGCTCTCGAGCAAGAAAGGCTTGTTGCTATTTCGGGTAATCGATTCTTCTTGGGAGACTGAGCTGAAACCGTTCTTGAAGACGAAGGGGACTTCGAAACAGACGAAGAGTATGTACAGGAAGGCCAATAGAATCAGCAGACGAATTGATCTCCGCCGGCTCACTGAAAACAACAAGTCCAAACTAGGCCTCGCCATATTTTTTTCGCCGGCGAGTCAAAACCCGAGTTACGGCATGTGTCCGGTTGAAGAAAGCTCAAGAACAGATTGTGATCATTGAAGAACGGTTGAAGGAAGAAGGTTTTTTCTTCGGTGAGGGGAAACAGATAGGAAAAGGTTTAGGGTTTTGATTTTAAACGTACAAGAAATCAACTTTAAGAGGTTAGGTCAGCAACACACAGCTGCAAGCCTACGTCTCGGAGAGAGAGAGAAAGAGGAGGTGCGACTGTGGAGGTGAAGTTTCTTATTTTTAGATTTTACTTTTCATATTCAGATTTTTAATTACTGGAGTATTATTTTTTAAAATACATTTTAATTATTTTTTACACTTTTTTTCGCTCCCAAAGGAAAAATAAAAATGGTGGATATATCTCTGTACAGAGGCGACCTTCACAAAGTGCCGGACGTTCCCCGTCGATGGACGCCCCAAACCCCCAAAATCTCGCACAAAGACTTCAAAATTCTCATCGGCCGCCGCGCCAGCGCTCTATCCCGTCTCCGATCCTCCGATGACGACGCCCATACCGAGATCACCGCGATTTCTAGCCCTAGCCCTAGTCCTGCTTCTAGCCCAGATCATTTCGATACCGATCGGAGCTCTGAGAACGATGGGGATAATCATGTCGACCATCAACCTGAAAAGGGGGATCTGAAGGAAGAAGGGGAAAATGGGAGAGAAGAACTTTTGGGGAAATCGATGGAGGAAATTGATGATTTGATGGAGGAGGAGATACCAGAGGCTATTGTGAACATGGTGGTTGGGGTATGCAGATGATTTTTTTTATTTTTTTTCTTTCTGTTTTATTGCACTCATCAATTTCTTATGCATGTATTTTTTCTATATTGGCAGGAAAGCAATGGCGAAAATGTTTCGGGTGATCTCGAGAAAAGAAAAAGGGAGGTGAAGGAGAAGCTGGAAATCTTGAATGAGAAAAAGCATAGTTTAGTGCAAGTGCTGAAACAGGCAAGCTCCTATTTCGCTTCTCTCGCGTTTGTTCGAATGTTCATTTGGATTAGTCCGTAATGTGGTATATATACTTTTTTGTTCATAGATTTTTAGTGCAGAAGAGCATTTAAAGAGACATAACAGGGCGCAAGGGACGCCTAGCCGTCCTCCATTACATGTGGATACTCGTACCATCACTGATACCGGATCGGCGACTAAGGTCAACACCCCTAGAGGAGAAGGCGATGATGCTTCAAACCATAATTTGCCTTCTCTGAATCTACCACGTATGAGCAGTACTTCACCATCTTCGGGCATGGTAATAAAAAACAGTTCTTGATGTTCTTTTCTGCTTCGGTTTCACAGTTTGCTCGAAGGCATCAATATCATGTTGTTACCACTTGCCACTTCCTAGTCCCAGTCTCTGATGTTATGAAGCTTATTGTAGAAATTATGATCTATTAGTTTCATAAGTTGCTTAAAAAGGATATGAGATCAGTATTCCATGACAATTGTTGCTGCGTGCGTGTTAGAATGGAGTTTATTTTTTTCTCGTCTTTGTTCGCATCCGTTATTTGCTACTATTACTCTGGGAAGAAAGGGGAAGAGTGTATGGTTACTGATTGCTTGGTTTTATAGTCTAGAGCATGACCTCTAGATTAAATCGTCTAGTGGAAATTTTATGAAGTTTGGAAAACGTATGAATCGATTTGCCTTATGTTGATTATGGTGTTGGATCTTACTTAATATGCAAAAAATCGTTTTTTGATTTCATGGTGCCAGGTACCTCACTCTAACAGGATCACTCTGGTTACTGTCTCGGGAACAAGTTACATAGCATCGACTCCTTCTCCTGCAGCATCTGTTGGCACATCCGGTAAGCTCCCGAGTCCATGGAATTAGGAACCCCAACTGGCAATCTCGGTTAAACCCATGTGCTGTGTTGTCTCGTTGACGAGGATTTTATCGTGCCACCTAATAAGTAATACCGAGAGAGAGAGAGACAAGAATCTATGCTCAACAATTCTGTGTTGGCTAAAAGAAACCAAACAGTGTGTTTGGTCTAACAATCTTCTAAAAGGATTTTTGCATAGAATGAATAATGTAGGAGTAATCAATGATTAAGAGGTGGATTAATTTACTAAGTACCATCTGTCCATATTGTAGAGCAGCTCATTTTGGTTGACCGGACGCAACAGAAATCTTTGTCTTTTATGTTAATTGCTTTTTAGTGACCAATTAATTATTTTTAGATGAAATTTTCTTAAGTATACAAACTTCTTAAAACTATTATGGGACCCACAACGTGCAGTAGCTACCGGCCATTGTCACCCTGCTAAGTTCTGCCTGATTTGGAGGATTACTTACAAAACACAGAAATAAAATGTTTTTTATTTCTTTATTCTCTGTGATTCAATTAACAAAAACAAAACTGCTTCAATCTCACTTATACATAATGTATGTATATATTTTTTTTGGAATCCTATGATAGAGGTAGTTTACTAGCTAGTTATACTTAGAGCAGTATGAAAGAATTTCATGTTACTAATTATGAGATGAGTTTCAACATCTGTTATAAGCCAGCATCAACAAATCGACACCTCTCCTCCACCCCAGGCGCACTTTAGCACCACCCCCCTCACTGACAGATCTCACAATACAAGAGTATAGTCAAATCCAAATGTACACATCACCCCATATCACACACACAGAGTGTGCCTTTTATTCAGTTGTTTTTTCCTTCCAAATTCCAACTCCTCTCACTTCAGTCACTTGAAATGACACACAACACCTCCAGCCACAGGCGCATCTTAGCGGCCCACCACCGCCTACCGGCGGACCCACCACCGCTGTCAACCATCCAAAACATATCTCACCGCTTCTCAAGACTCTACGCCAACCACAAGAAACAAGTCTCTTCCCACTCCTCCTCCAAGCCCGGCCCGCATTTCCCGACCCGGAAAGATCCCTTTTTTACCCCTGTCTCGGACTCTTCTCGCACCACCGCCACCAACACCTTGTCCAAATCAAGCAGCTTGAAGGAAAGAAACGACAAAAAGCACCACTCGGGCGCGAAAACCAAGGCGAAGGAAAAGCCCGACGTCTTCAAGAAACCGTTTTGTGCAGAAAAAATCGCATCTTTTGAAGAAGGGAATAATAATAATAACAGGAGGAGAAGCTCTGTGTCGTGTATGCCTCCGGGGGGAGGGAGAAGAAGGTCATTTTGCAACTCGCAGGTTGAGCTGGCGGACTTCTTGTCCTGCAGCGGCGTGAAAGTTATGGCCGTCGACATGCCTCCGTTCATGCAGGTTCACGCCGTCGACTGCGCCAGAAAGGCGCACGATAGCCTCGAAAAGTTCACCTCAAAGACTCTGGCTTGCACCCTCAAAAAGGTACTTATTACATCTGCTGATTTTATAGATCATGGGTTTTGATTAGGTAATTGAATCATGATAAAGATTCGATTTTTCTGTTTTGATGAATCGAAATACTAACATTTTTTTTTTTTAATCTTTTGGAAAAGTGGAAACTTTAGTACAGTAGTTTTTAATGATGGAGTCTTTTTTGTGAAGGAGTTTGATGGGGTGTATGGACCAGCTTGGCACTGCATTGTGGGAACCAGTTTTGGGTCATTTGTGACACATTCAGTGGGTGGTTTTATGTATTTCTCCATGGATCACAAGCTCTACATCCTCCTCTTCAAGACCACTGTACAAAAAGCTGATGATTAACATTAAAGAAAAAATGATTTACTGCAAGAAAAAGCATTTGGGAGAGTTCATCATTTGTCAAAGTCCCCTTTAGAAGCAGCAAAGTTGAGAAGGACAAAAATGCCTCAAGAAAGGGTAAAAAGGTCACATGGTGTAATATTGTCCCTTTTTTTATATTTGGGAAAAATACAAGAATTTGATGGGGAGTGTTGACTGTTTCACTTTGTCACATTGGAAACCTTGTTTTTGAGCCTTTGAGTGTTGAAGAGGCTATGTAACCTTTATCTCGGTTAGGGAGGGAGAGTTGTGTAATTATAGTAATTGATATGGATGGTGGGGGTTTGGGGTTGTTGACTTTCTTTCCTAATGTAAATTCTGAATTTTAGTATTCCAACTTCAATGGATTTGAGGATTGGGTATTTGATTTGTTTGTCTATGTATTTTGGACTATTTCGATGCCCATCAAAGTGTGAATATTGAACTGAAATAGAAGTTTGTTCGTTTTACTTCCACAAATAATGGTCATGAAACAAATTTGTTTTGGTTGTATAATTGAAAGTTGAAACCAATGCTATATAATATTTGTCACAATATGGTATTTATGTGTTGTAACCAGAACTAGTGACAGAAGTGGACCGATAAATAAATCATGAATATCACTCAACAATGTTTGAAATTGGTTCTATTTACTTAAGACTGAGGTCTTAAGCAAAACAATTTTATGTCCAAATTTAATTAATTACCTATTTTCATATGGCAAAAAACCTTGGTATAAATGATGCGGGCTATAGTTGACATACAAATTTGTAAGCCCAACACATGGCCCATCACTTGGATGAGGTAGCCCAAGCCTACTTGATCAAGATTTAGCTGAATTTTAATGTATTTTTATTTGGGGAGATTTTGGATATAGGGTAGTTTCGTAAGTTTCATTAGAATTAAATTAAGTGAAACAGTTTTTTTTAATTATAAATTAATGGTTAATTGATTAATTAATTATAAATCAAGGATAATTTATTTTAATTAGGGATAGTTAATAATGTGTGGTTAATTCATTTTTTTTTATAATTATAACTATATTATACTTATTTATGCACAAGTTTTTTCGACTTTTAACTTTAAATACACTCATCACAAGTTTTATCAAGGTTATAATTTTAATAGTTATCCCATCGATTTATCGTGAAGAACTCCAATAAATAGTCGAATAAAATTATGTCAAACTCCATTAATGATCTCAAAGATGATAAAAGGCAGGAAGCAAGAGTGATTGGAAAACCCCACTCACCATCAATCTTTCTTAGAGTGTTTGTGTACTAGATTAGGCATCCACACTTGCCATTTAGATGTCACGATAAAATTACTTTTGCAAGCACATCTATTCCATGACCCTATAATTGGTAACTTGGTGTATACACGGGGACCAATATGTAATATTGGAATAGAATAGTCCCAAACCCTTAGTTTGCCAAACCAATTCAGAGAGACACGTGTCGCAAAACTAATAAGCAGTAGTAGTAGTAGTGTACTATCGAATAATGTACTCTTGCGTCTTAATAAGAAATATTTTCACACTTATCGATTTTGGTGTATTTTTTCTTTTGTGTATAAGAATTGAGTAATGCAAGTGTTTTTCTTTGAACAAAACTTTTGGTTGTAACTTATTTGACGTTCACACCGTTGATCGTTGATAATCATGAAATTAGAATGTAAAATGAAAGAGCAAAAACTATGAGAGCCTCATAATAGAGATTTCCATTTTGAGCTTGATTGAAAGGAGACTTTCTTTAAGCACTATGATTGTTTGATTAGAACGATGATGTGGGAGGCAAGTTAGGCACCAGGGATAAGGATATTATTATCACTACCAAATAATGTTAGTATGAGTTTATTGATGTTCACTTTCAATTATATAAATATACGTATGCTCATATTTTATTTTTGTTTGATTTTAATTACTTACATGTATGTAGTTTGTTTTTTTTATAAATGTCAATGTTATATAAAAATAAAAGTGTATAGTACAAAACAACGCATAAGGAAGAATTTTATCGCAAAAACGAGCTAATAAACTAGCTCTCAAAACAACAAACCATAATATATAACACTAAATACAAATAGAACTACTGCTAAACTATATGTCTATATTCATGTACGTAGTTAGGTGCTTTGATTTTGATACACCGATTGCATATTGATTACGTACAGTATTTATTATAATGATACGTCTCCGTACTCGTGTTTAACATAATTAATGGTAGTATTTTGATACACTGATTTCAAATACTCATTCAATTTCAAAAAAGTTGATATATTTTTTTAACATGAAAAATAAGAAAAATATTAATACAAAGTAACTTTTTATTTTAATATGAAAAAAAAGTAAATTGTAAAATGTAGTAATTTGTTTTTTTAAAGTTATAAATAAAGTAAGTGTGATTTGTGATTAAAGTATAAAAAATAGTGAATAAAGTAAAAATAAAATTATATTTTAAAATAACAAAATTAAATATTATTTTCTTATTCTAAGGTGTATCATTCTGGAAAAATAAGTGCAATTATAATTATTTTTTCTCATACCAAATTGCATGTTACGTGAACCCCATTTTATTTTGTTTCGACTCTAATTGTAATTAGTTTTCGTTTTTCTAATTATGTTTTGGTTGGTACCCACAAAAAACGAGTTCAAAACCACAATAATGAATGTGTTATAACTTATAAGTACGGCAATAAGTTACTACTTACTACTAACACTTATCAAAGTAGCCATTGTGTTAAGCTAAGAGACTCTTAATGAGCACTTATGTACATTTATTTCAAATAAAATACTCCATATTAATTTTATAAAATCTTTCTTTTCATAGGTCTAAACATCTAATTATAATTTGTCGAGCCACCCGATAAGCTTGCGACATGAAATATATGATAATCCGTGTTTGACTTATTTATGCTAATGAACTACATGAGCTCGGTTTGAACTCAAGTTTGACTTAACTCGACTCAAAATTTGACTTGAGCAGCTTACATTCGTGACTGGTGGCCATCTAACTCATTTTAATTTTACTAATTTCACTTCAATATATAGAGATAGTAGGAGTATTTTTTTTTGGGAAAAATGGCATTAAGGCCATTTTTCAGCATTTTTTGTCCAATAAGGCCAATTTGTAAATTTGGTGTCAATTAGGCCATTTTGTGTCAATTAGGCCACAAAAATGTCCGTGGAAGGACGAAAATACCCCTCCATATATCCTTCACAAATCGAGCCGAGGGGAATTCATTCCCGACACATTCAATTCCCAAAACACATTCAATTCTCTCTCTCTCTCACCTCCGCCGCCGCTGCTATTCAACTGCCGCCGCCGAGGTAATTCATCTCCGTCGCCGCCGCGTTCAAGCTAAGTAGAGGGGGAAGGTCGCCGCCGGTGAGCAGCTCCAATTCTCAGCCGCGATAATCGATTCCATGCAGTCCGTGTCCCTTGTCATCGATCGATCGATCGATTTGCTCGCCGCCGCCGCCGTTCCTGTCTCAGTTCAGATGTCAGATGCGCCGCCGCCCTCCTTGCCGTCGATTTCGAATCCAGGTACGCGATTTCGAATCCACGTACCCGTTCAGTGCTTAAAAGCTTCATTCAGCATGCATGCACAGTGTGTGTGTGGATTGATTCAGTGTGCATTGTTCATGCATTCAGTGTTGATTGTTTTTTGTTATGCATGTTCAGTGTTTTTTCGTTGCATTCAGTGTCTAATTCACCATGCCCTCAGTGTTCAGTGTGCATGCATTCAGTGTTCCTGCACCGAGCTTGCCATTCAGTGCTTATTTTGTTCAGTCAGTGTGTAATTCACCATGCACTCAGTGTTCCTGCACTGAGCTTGCCATTCAGTGCTAAATTGGTTCAGTCAGTGTCTAATTCCTGTAACACATTGTGTGGATTGACTGAGCTTGTTTTCAGTCAGTGTCTAATTGCTTGATTCAGTGTGCATTGAGCCGGACTAATTGCTCTTCCACACTGTAGACACCTGTTGCACACTGAATCCATATTCAACCATGTGGATTCATTCAGTGTTTGTTTGATTCATTCAGTGTCAGAATGAATATGGTATGGATTCAGTGTTGATTTGAGTCATTCAGTGTTTGATGGCTTTGTTCAGTGTTTATTTGATTCATTCAGTGTCAGATAATAACTTGGCTAATTGCACTTACACACTGTACCCACCTTGTTGCCACACTGAATCCATCCATATTTAGCAATATGGATTCAGTGTTTATTTGATTCATTCAGTGTCAGAATGAATATGGTAACTGTTATTATCTCGTTGGAAATGCAATGTGTTACAGGAATCAGTGTTTGTTGACTTTGTTTCCTTTGAGGCATTGACCTGTCTCCCTTTCAATAAATGCCTGCCATGTTAGTTGAGGGTTGAGGCATTTACTGCCTTGTTAGTGTGGTGATTACGGTTATAAAAACCTCGTCATTTCTCTGGTTTCCTCATCTCATTTCTGTTCGATCGGGAGGAGCAGCCAGCAACGATGCCGAGGCGAAGGGGAACACTCGATCGAGAGCCAGGACCGACACCAAGCGAGGCAGAATTTTTCAATAACAGTCCTCCCTCGTCGCCCGAACAAAGATTCAATGACGGGCCAATCCGTCGGGGGCCACCAATGATGCCTAGGCGACCAGGCACACTGGATCGGGAGCTAGGGCAGACGGCAAGAAGTCGGGGGGTTGAATTTTGGAATGGTTCTCACTGGACCGAGCAAAGATTCAATGGCCGTTGGCATAAAGAAAAGTTTCCCCTCCCGGCTGTCTTTGTTCGTCCGATCAAGGACGAAATGGGGAATTTCATCGTTCTGACGGACTCCCTGGACCAGAAATGGCACGTTCCTCTCACCACTCATCGGAATCAAACTGCCATCCACGGATTCAACTGGGAACGCCTCGTTCGAGAGTTTGGAGTGCAGGAAGGCTGGAACATCCGGATTACCTGGACCGGAGGAAGAAGATTCTCGGTTGGCGTATTCGATCAAAATGGCCAGTCGATGGTGCGCCCGGTCAGGGACCCCCCTCGTCGTGACCCAAGACTTCCTCCGTCTCATTATTATTGTTGTTAAATCTTGTTTTTTGTCGTTTTTTCTGTTTCCTGTGATTTTGACGACGACTTGTCTTCGTTGTACTGCTCGTGATTGAATTACTTGCTGCTTGCTTAATAAGACTCTTTGAGTTAAAAAAAAAAAAAAAAACAACACTGTCTAGTCTGACTTTGACACTGAACAGGCCTCAAAAGCACTGTTTCTTTTACTGTGCATTTAACACTGAACAGGTCTTAAAAACACTGTCTGAGGCAACACACACTGAACCACACAATCAAACAAACACTGAGCACACTTTTATGGCACTGAACACACTCCAATAGCACTGAACAACACTGAACACACTTTAATAGCACTGAACACCATTTTTTAGCACTGAACAGACAGGGACACACATTGAATCACACTGTTTGAGTTCAGTGTTTTCGTTTCATGCATTCCTTAAAAAAATCGTGCGCTGACTGTGAGTCGTTATTTTTTTGTGTTTTTTTTTTCAGCAGCAGGGGCCGATGTTTTCGCATTCTGTGCATTCGACGGTGAGAATTTGGTGTCCAGAATCCATTCCTCCCGTGCTGCCGCCCTTCACCAGCTGAAGGAAACAGTCGAGCTTCAGTGGCCTGAGCTCCGAGACGTTGCGTACGGCATGCATTACTCTGTACCCGATTTCCCAAACTGTGTGCTCTCAACCGATGCGGACATGTCGAACATGGTATCCCTAGCTGCGCTTCACAAGCTGCCTCGGGTGAGCATCGACATTTCCGTCGCGACTGAAGACCGCACCTCTAGTTCTGTGTTCTCGACGGTGTCCAACAGTAGCGCTGTCAGTGCGACTGGAACAGAAAACAACGAGGGATTCGAAGCAGAAGATATGTTCCGCATGTTTGGTCCGTCGAGTTCTAAAGTGCTGTTGACCGATGGCTGGGACAAAGAGATTTCTGGTGTCGGTCAGATGTTCCAAGGAGGCGCCCCGGACTTTCGAAACGCGCTCTGTAAGGTGGCAGTCGGAGTGGGATTCGATTTCGAGTACGTGAAGAACAGACCCGAAAAGGTTTCTGCCGTGTGCTCGAAGAAAAGCAGCACGGGATGCAACTGGTCCGTGTGCGCCGTGATGGATCGAAGCAACGGCTTCTTCTACGTCAAGCAGCTGAGTAACGAGCACAGCTGCGGCGCGTGCTTTCGATCCCTGAAGCACATGCGCGTCTGCTCGGACTTGGTTTCCAGTTTGATAGTCGAGGAGGTACGGAAAAGCACGCTGACTCGTCCGGTCCAAGTCGTGAGAAACTTCCAGCATCACTACGGCCTGGAGATCTCGCCTGGCCTCGCTCTGGATGCGCTCGAGAAGGCCAGGAAGCTGATTCACGGCGACGATAAAGATTCCTTTGCCGCACTGACCAAGCACCTGCAGGCAATATCGGACTCCAACCCTGGGTCGCACCTGCTGCTCGAATTCAACGAGGCGTCCAGGAAGTTTCGCAGGGTCTTCATCTCGATGAAGGCTTGTATCGACGGGATGAACCACTGTCGCCCTTTGCTGTTTCTGGACGGCACGTTTCTGAAGGGGAGGTTCAAGGGCCATTTGCTCGCTGCTACGGGCAAGGACGGCGACGGAGGTATGTGTGCTACGGTTTGAAATGCACACTGAATCCAACTTTTTAACACTGACTGGTCTGAAATGCACACTGAAACTGACCCTTGTTGCTTCCAGCACTGAATATGTATTTTCAACACTGAATGGGTGCTATTCACACTGACTGAAGTGTTTTTTTTTTTTCGTGTCTCGTGAATGCAGGGTTGTACCCGCTGGCTTACGCCGTTGTCGATTCCGAGAACTATGCTAACTGGAAGTGGTTTCTGGACAACCTGAAGCACATCCTACCTACTTCTCGCACCGTTACGTTCGTGTCGGACAGGAATCTCGGGCTGCTCGAGGCGATGAGCAGGGTGTTCCCGGGGTCCCCGCACGGCTACTGCATCAATCACTTGAAGCTGAACCTGAAAGACAAATTCAGAGGCAGATGGGCGACCAAGATGTTACGAAAAGGCGTGGTGTGGAATTTCCTGAAATGTGCGTACGCAACCACCGTCGAAGCCTACCAACTGAGCATGGACGAGCTGTTGAAAGAGGGAGGCCAGACAGCGAAAGTGTTTTTCGAGAACATGGATCCAAAGAATTGGGCCAACGTGTACTTCTCGGGGAAGAGGTACGGCGAGATGTCGTCCAACGCCGCGGAGTCGTTCAACAAATGGATCATGGAAGCCCGGCATCTTCCGATCACGGCGTTGGTCAACACAATCAGGCTGAAGCTGATGACCTTTTTCCACGGTATGATGAGGGTTTATCAATCTCAAACACTGACTGCACTCTTTTAACACTGTTAGCCTTGTTCAAGCACTGACTGGCCTTGTTTAACACTGAATCAGACAGGGGGGCCAGGAGCAGGAAGTGGACTACGGCTTTCTGCCCGTCCGTTGAGAAGAAGCTGGGTGAAGCCATCAACGAAGGCAGGAAATGGGTGGTTGTGGGGTCGTCCGAAACAGTTTTCGAAGTGCAGTGCGTTCCGTCCGTCGTGGTCAATATCGCTGATCAGACGTGCACCTGCTGCCAGTGGCAGATTACAGGGGTTCCGTGTTCCCACGCAGCTGCGTGCATTCTGCGGTCCGGGAAGCCGATGGCCTCGTTCGTGGACAAGTTTTACCACGCAGAGAGCTACGCAAGGTCTTATGCCGATCCGCTTCAGCCGGTTTCCATGTTTGATCAACCTTCGAACGTGCCAGAGAACGTCATGATCGAGCCGCCAACATCGAAGAGGCCCCCTGGAAGACCTAAGAAGAAGAGGATTCCGTCCAGGGGTGAGCACATCCCGAGAGCCATGAAGTGCGGGAGGTGCGGACGTGTCGGCAATCACAACAAGAAAACGTGCACGGAGCCTGTACCCTAGTTAGTTAGTTAGTAGGCTTTTTTTCTTATTTTGGATCTTCGTTGTGTTTTTTCGACATGATTTCTGTGATCAGTGACACTGAATGGGGTGAAAAAACACTGACTGTCAGTGACAGGCACTGTTCGGCTCATAAACACACTGACTGACTGTCATCTCAAAAAAAACACGGGATTTTAACATTATGTGATTTGTTTCTTGTTCAGTTATGGTCTTGGAGTGTGTTCAATTGTTCTTGTATCTTGTAATTTTTGCATTTGCTTGTTTTTCAATGTTTCAATTCAATAAGTCTTAGTTGCTGACACTGAGTGGGCAAGATTAACACTGATGGCACTGAATTGGAAGAATAAACACTGCCAACACTGAACAGACAGAATTAACACTGAATAATAGACAACATCAGCACTGAATAGACAATATCAAGACTGCCCAGAAATATGAACAAAAAACATGTTTTGTTTTTTACAGAAACTAAAATCCAAAACACAATCACAATCATGTTCATACATTTACAGAAAAACACTTCATGGTTTTTTTTTTTCAACCAAAACTGAACAAAAACGCGCACAACCCTCAATCACTACTTCTCCTTCATGGTCAGGATGCTTCGTATCACGTGACCCTTGAATTCTTGGAACTCTTCTGTCCTGACCTTGTCCGGAATGGGCTCTTTCTTCAGAATCTTCTCCATGTAGTAGCATACGTACAAGGCACATTCATTCCTGAACAGTGACAGACGTGGAGGAGTCAGAGGAAAAAAAAAAAAAAAGGAACACTGACACTGAATGCATAAATATAACACTGAACAGGCATAAAAATGAAAACACAGAAACACAACACTGAATGTGTTAATTATGCACTGAGATACTTACAGAGTTGGGGCTTGCTGTGGGAGAGGCTTCACGGCCTCGATATCATGTATCGGGAAACCACACTTCCCCGCTTTCTCCAGCATTTGGCCCACGTTGGTTTCCACCTTTTCTTTCTGAAATGTACGAAACAATACAGTTTGTCAGTTATCGTTAGAAAGGGAACATTTTTTAAAAATCGACTAAAATGCAGTAGACGTACCAATTCCGCTGCATTCGCCATGTAATGGTCCTTCGATTTCGCCCCCCTGGGTTGAATAGAGTTGTAGAATCGCCATTTCTGTTGGACGAAGTCGCAGACGAGCAGCGTAAAATGGTTGGGAGTTGTAGTCTTTTTCATCCCATGAGACAAAATCGGGAACATTATAATCCCTTTTCGCACGCACGGGATCATATCTGTGATTGTTTGGTACATTTTCTGGTTGTCATGGCGTCCCATGACGATGGAAGTCTGCGAGAAAGAGAAAAAAAAAACAGAGTTTTTATTAAGAAAGGATGAACTCAATGAGCACTGAACAGGACATTATAACACTGAACAGCACATATTAGCACTGAATGTTAATGATAAACACTGATCAACCTTCAATAGCACTGAACAGAAAACACAAACACTGAGCAGCACATTAGAAACACTGAACAGCATATATAAACACTGATCAACAGCAATAACACTGAACAGCACATATTAACACTGAACAGCCACAAACACAATGTACAACCATTATAAACACTGAATGCAAAGGCAGGAAAGACTCACCCAACAGTGCGCGGGGAGTATCAGAGCCTCCAGATTCTTGTTGTGGTCTCGATGCAGCGACTCAGCAAAGGCGTCGACCACATGATTGCTGATGAAGGTGCACTTCATCATGTCGGTAATGTCAGCCACCGTCACGACTGTGTTTATACGGGGAAAGAACTTCATCGTCCACCTGATTGTCAAAAAAAAGGGAAAAAAATAAAAATAAAAACACATTCTTAGCACAAAAAAAAAAAACGAAAGAAAGAAAGAAAGAAGGGAAAGACAGAATGTGAAAGAAGGGAAAGACAGAATGTGAAAGAAGGAAAATAAAAGAAGCTTCACTCACGTTTTCGGGTCGCTGTTGTGGAGGATGATTTTGTCGAGGATTTCCGGCTCCAATTCCAACCCGCAGTTCACTTCGAATTTGTTGTTCACGCTCATCAAGAAGTTGATATGATCGTCATTGAAATCACAGCGGATCGGTTTCTGGCTTGCCTCCTGCACCACCTTCTTACCCTTCTTGATCGCCTTCTTCTTTGCAGCAGGGGCAGGGGGATCGTACTGAAAATCGTCGTCGTCGCCGTTGGCTGGCTTCCTTTTCCTGCCCTTGACCCGTCGCACCATCGACCTGGTCTTCGCCTTGCTCGAAGGCTCTATTTTTTCGGCTTCCGGTCTCAACGGGCTCCCTTCTTCTTCATCGTCCTTGTTGCCGTCAATCTCGTAGACGCACAACTCCGCCTGGAGACTCAAGACTTCATCTTACCGTTCCTTGACGATTTTCTGCAGAGCCTCGATCTGGGTTCTGTGGACGATTTCTTGCGCTTTCATGTCCGCCTCCAGAGACTCGATCTGGACTTTTTCGTATTCGTTCATGACCGACGACATCTGAAGGTCGACCAACGCGTTCTTCAAAACATCCACTTCGTCCTCGAGCTCTTTCACTCTAGCCCTCAGAAGACGCACTTCCTCCTCCTCCTCCTCACCGGAGCTTCGAGCCTCTCCCGCCTCGGTCACCGGATTATTCTGATCATTCGCCTTCTTGATCAATTCTTCCTCGAGCTCTTTCACTCGGGCCCTCAGATTTTTCAGCTCCTCCTCCTCCTCGGAGCTCCTCCTCTTCAGACGCTGGTTTTCGCCTTCCAGCTCGACGTTAGCACTTGTCGCTTCGTTCAGCCGAGAAGTCGTGCTATCGAGCTTGGATTGGAGATCCCTCACAGCGCTGGAGAGATCTTGATTCTCCGACAGGAGGTTGTTGAGCAGCCTCTCGGCTTCAGCAGCAGAAACAGCGGGGCGTTCCTCATCGGGCTGCTGCTGTTCGGAAGGCCCACCCTCGTCCTCCGGCTCCGGGACTATGCAGGCCATCTCCTGATGCCGCCCGGAAGAACTGTCGTCGTCGTCGTCGTCGTCTTCCCCATCTGACGACTGCTCGTCTCCAGAAGGCCCGCCCTCGGGGCCTTTTCCTTTTTGTTCCTCTTCCTCCTCAGGGCTCGACGAATCAGAGCCCGGATGCTCGTCATCGTCATCGTCATCAGACCGCTCTTCGTCCTCGCTCTCCGCCGCACGCGGAGTGTTCACGATTGCTTTGTAGGAAAGGTAGCCCTTGTACGCGTGGATCTCCGCCACCGTCTTTCCGTGTTTCAGAAGACGAGCATCCACCTGTCAGACACGG
This sequence comes from Euphrasia confusa, assembly GCA_954870475.1. NCBI lineage: Eukaryota > Viridiplantae > Streptophyta > Magnoliopsida > Lamiales > Orobanchaceae > Euphrasia > Euphrasia confusa. The sequence continues at coordinate 39,847,945 of OX940956.1, read as the reverse complement.
ACATCACGCGTTAGAACTCAAAAAAACATCATCACCCCTCAAGTGAGTGACACTGAACAGCATTAATAAGCACTGAACATCACAGTTATCCTACTTTGACACTGAACAGCATAAAAAAGCACTGAACCAGAACATCATTCACACTGTCCACCCACAGGCACTGTGTGCATGAATATCACACTGAACAGCAAGCAATAAACATATCACACTGAACAGCAAGCAATAAACACTGAACCTCAATATTTCACACACTGTTCACTCAGAATCAGTCGACAGACACTGAATCATAAAACAAAACAGAATTAAAAGAAGCAGAAGAAAGAGAGAAGATATTTACCGCCTCGTCCGCGAGACCCGCCAGGGTCTCCTTGGTCACATTCGAAAGATCATTGAGATGCCAGTTCAGGACCCGGGGGAGGTGCTCGTTCTCTAGCCTTTTTGCCAGCTTTGTGTGCTCACAAAGCCAGAACTGCACAAAAACCAAACAAAAAAACCCAAGGTAAATATCAAGGAATGAAAAAATAAAAAAGACGGCAAGACGAATGTGAAGAACAACAAGTAGAAGCACATACCAGAAGCAGTATCGTGCAGCCTTGTGTATTCTGCGGGTTGCCCCTGTTCGCAGCTGCCGAGTCGCAAAGGGCCTTGAGAATCGCCTCGCCCCAGTTGTAGCTCTGCATCGACTCCAGATCCACCACATAATCCAACCACTTCCATTGGATCGTGACGGAGGAAGTGGAGAAGAAGACAGTGCCGATCACTATCAACGAGAGGAGCCGAGCTACATCAGCAAGAGCCCGAGGCTTGCGACTACGACGCTTCACCAACATATCAAGCTTTTCCTTCAGCAGCTTCGGGTTCAGCGTCTTCTCCCCCGGGAACAGCCTCTCCCTGAATGTTTTGTTATCACACTTGGACCTCGAACTGATATCGAGCTTCCTACTGCCGCCTACGATGCCAAAAATAAGATCGACATCCTCGGGAGTGATCCGGACATCTTTGCTGCCGAGCTTAATAGTACGATCGCCGGCATCCATCTGCTCCAGCACGGCAGCTATCGCAGCGTCGCTCTTTCGGGTGTGGAGGATGGTCAGCCTCTGATCCTTAATGCTCTTGAAGAGATGGTAGAAGGGGGTCATCTTCAAATACTCGTCGTGCCCCGGCTTCAGCTTGTCCTTGATCTCATCAATCGTCCGGATGATGGTCAGCAAGTTGGACCTCATCTGTTTATAGGACCTGGAACACCAAAAAAACACACACCGATGTGAGTACAAAGCAATGAACAGGCATATACAACACTGAGTGGCCATGTAATTGCACTGAGTGGCACTGAAGAGGCATAACAGGAATGATGAGGCACTGGACAGAACATTTTAACACTGAACATACACCCAACACACACAATCAACACTGAGTGGCACACACAAGGCACTGGGTGGCATGCAGAGACACTGAGCAGGCATATTTTAACACTGAGCAGGACAATTTAACACTGAACATAACATTTTAACACTGAACAGGAACCAACACACTCAATCAACACTGAGTGGCACACACAAAGCACTGGGTGGCATAAAGAGACACTGAGCAGGCATAAACAAACACTGAACAGGAAAATTTAACACTGAACAGAACATATTAACACTGAACGGCCACCAACACACACAATCAACACTGATGAACACATAATCACACCGAACCTCCATCAAAACACACAAAATTCATTCATGCAATGGAAATTAACAGATTGAAATTGAAAATCGGTTGAATTAGGGTTCGAAATACTTACTTCCTCTCCTTCTTCTCGCCGGCGGCAGGTTGAGGGATAGGGCTCGGCTGCTCTTCACTCGACGGAGTGTACTGAACAAGCCTCCGTTCAGTGTTTTCGGAAGCAGCAGCAGCGGCGGTTGGAGTCAATTTCTTCCCGGCGGTTCTCTTCGCGGCGGCGGTTTTCTTCAACGGAGCCATTGATAATCGAACAGCTAGCTGAGATGAGAAGGAAAAGTGAGAGGATTTCGTGGTGGTTTTTTTGGTTTCTGTGTGTTCTAGCGGGAGCCGAGAGAAAAGAAAGAGAGAAGGTGTGGGTTTCGTGGGCTTCGTGTGCGGGAAATGAAATAAATGCTGTAACCGTTTGTTCAAATGTGTATATATGCGAGGGCAACGATGTCTTTGCACATTTTAGGCGGCCTAATCGGCACGCGTAATTTCTCGAAAGCCTTATTGCCGAAAAAATGCTGAAAAATGGCCTTATTGCCATTTTTCCCTTTTTTTTTTATTTGAACTTCCTATTATTGAGTAATTAAGTTCAAACAAAAAAGTACTACTACTACTTACTACTACTAAGTATAGTACGAAACATAAAGAAGATAATTAGTCATTAATTGAAAATTAATTTTTTACCGTTAAACTCCAAAAGGTACATGGCTAACGTACGCTTGTGGCGCATTTTGAGGTCCCTTGTTCTTCTTCTTCATCTTCTTCGTCGACTTATCTATCTCCTCCTCCTCCTCATCAACCTCAGATATTTCTCTCTCTTACTGACTTTCAGTCCTCGCTTTCACACACCCTCTGTCACCCGCCATTGGCCCTCTCTTCGATTCCTTATATTAACCCTCTTTCTCTCCACGCTCCACATTCTCTGACCCAAACCCACCAAAATACCTGACAGCATTAAGCTTCCATTAATCACCCGCACTCCCATCAAAATTCAATTCCATTACTGATTTGGGGGTTTTCTCCTCCCATGGATCCGCCGTTGGTGAACGAGGCCTCTTTCACCGCCTCGGCCAACCCGTCGTCGTACAGTCTCGCCGGCCTTCTCTCTTTCCCGACCGACGGCGGAGGGATGCGAATGCGCGGAGGGTTGGAGGATTCGACCCTGACGGACCTTAGCGGCGCCGGAAATGGCGGTTCGAAAAGGGGGAGAAATGTCAAACCCTTCGGCGACGGCGATGCCCCTGCGAAGCTTGTTTCAGCCATTATTCCTAATCAGGATTTGGTAAATCACGACCCCCCTCTCTCACTCTCTTTTTGCATTTCTTTATAGTTACTACTTTTTTTTTCTCACTCTCTTCACTTTATGTTATTAGTTGCTAAGAGAATTCATAACCTCTTCCATAAATTAAGATTAAGACGACGATTATGATTGGGTTCATGATATTTATCTACTCTTATTTTCTCTCTGAAAGAAGAATGTGCTCAATGGTAAACGAACAAAAGTGTCTGGACCCAGGGACGAAAACGATAGCCCGAAAAACGAAGCAGAAGCTAATTCAGGCCCGGTCGAGGCGATTAAGCCCGAACCACTTAAGGACTACATCCATGTCAGAGCAAGAAGGGGCCAAGCTACTGATAGCCACAGTCTTGCTGAAAGAGTAATTCTGATAACCTGAACGTCTGAAATTTATCACGTGTTTTTCGAGTAATATGGAGTTACTGAATGTTCCTCTTTTCCTTGTTTTTTTTCAGGCTCGGAGAGAAAAAATCAGCGAGAGGATGAAAATTCTGCAAGACTTGGTTCCGGGTTGTAACAAGGTGTTTAGCTTTTCTTTTTCCCTTTTTCTTTTTGGCTTGAGCATGTGTTGATAAATATCGAGAATCCGAGATTATAATTTGCCTTTTTACTTCAGGTTATTGGAAAAGCTCTTGTTCTTGATGAAATAATTAATTACATCCAGTCACTACAGCACCAAGTTGAGGTAGATTTTCCTTAATGTAGTTTCTTTTTATCTCTTCTTTCTAGCATTTTTTACCTTTTTAACCATGTTATTTAAAAATGGCTGCTCCAGTTTTTGTCGATGAAGCTTGAAGCAGTCAACTCAACTTCAAGGATGAATCCCGCAATGGATGACTTTCCTTTAAAAGATTTAGGTCTATACTGCATCTATTGATCACATAGTTGAAATGCATTTTTTTTGTGTTTTCTTCTTTTATGCCATCTATTTTATTACACTTGTGCCTCTTTCACTTTATAAATTTCCTTCTTAAAATGCAAAAAAATCGACTGTAGAACTTTTTTTACTTTCTATAATTAGAAAATAACTAACTTCAACACAACTTTTAGACTTTGTTTTGTTGAAATCATGATTTTACAGCTTTTAGCTAAATATGAAACTTATCATATTTTTACTAAATACTCAATCTTTTTCCTCGTAAATCCAAAGGCATCTTGACGAACCGAGTAAAAAATATGCCGGGAGTTGGAAAATATCATATTCTATAGCTGTATGAATGCCAGTAGTGCTCTTAAGATTACACCGAACTCTTGCCTATTTATGTTGGATATCTATATGACTGCCGCCACTGTATGTTTTCCCCTTGGGCCATCTTAACTAAGTGAGTAGGCAGCTGTCTTTTTCATGATGTCACCCAAAAAAGGTTGCAACCTTAATGGTTATACATTACAATGAAGTCCGAATTTCGTAAAAGATTAAACATTAAATTTTGTTTAAAATGACTTCACTTGCCAACTTCGTGTTATTGTACATCCAACAGGACAACATGCTAGCTTGATCCTTTGGGCAACCTTCCACTTTTGATCAAGTAACTTGTAACCGTGAAAGATACGAAGCCTTACCACACATGGAAACCTATTTTTCCTTCTTTTCCTTTCATTTTCCGTGAAGGTCCCTAACCTATTTTGCCTCTTTTTGGCAACTGTCACCATAATATATCTAGTTTCAGGACTCGTTTTTTCCATTTAAGTTCCTAACGAAAGTTCTATGCAGTCCCTTTTTGAAGATGATGTCTTACTTGTCAATGATCTTTGAACTGTAGTTTTTTTACTATTCAATGTGTACCTTTTGAACTTGAATATATATATTTGTCTTCAATGGCCTGCAGCTAGCGACGCAAGCTTTTGACGCAAGTGCACTTTTATATGGGCCCCAAACTCCGGCAGATTATGCTCGAGGGTCACAAGTGGAGTGGCTTCACATGCATGTTGGAAGGGATTTCGATCGAGCACCATGATGAAGGGTGAGGGCTTGGAGATTCTTGAACCAGACCAACATCGGTAAACACCTTCACCTATGAAGTATTGATCAATCCTGAGTAAAACTCAAAAAAAGTAAAAAAGAAGATCGGTTATAGCATGATTGTTCCCTTCCATTGTACAAGAGTAGTAATTTTATCAGCTTGTAATCATTGTTTGTGAGAAAGAAAAAATAATTGTATTTTCTTATTTTTTTCATAAAGAATGCTGTTATATTTGTAACTCCATTGAATTGTATAGTAAAACATTTTCTGTCAAACTAGAATTGAAGCAAAAAATTGTAAGTAATTTTTATAAATTACTCTTTTGTCTCGAAGATAGTTTGACAAATCTTTCTTTGGATGTCTCACAATAATTCACAATAATTAGCACAACTTAAATAAAAAAAATTAAAATAAAATTTTACTCATAATTTATTAACTTATTTTTTAAATTAAAAATATATTTTTATCTGTGGCAAATCATCAACTTGATAGAAAACAGTATTTTGTGTTCATACTATAATTTTTTTGAAAGGGAAGTGCTGGGCCAAAACCTAATTCCGCCCATGAAAGATGGTTGGCTAGATTATAAAAAATTGTGTGGGCCGGTCCAATTGACTGATAGAGGTGTTAGACTTAGAAGTTAGAAGTAGAATGTAGAAAAATGGATTGAATTTCTTATTGGGCTTCACAGTAAGCAGTTAAAATTAAAATTAAAATATTTCAATTAAGTGCACGTGAAATATAAAAATAAAATAAAATTTGCTATTTAAATTGGGAAAAAAAGTGAAACGTGAGATGAGAATCCTTGTCTTTATAGTATATTTTAATATGAAAAAAAATACAGTAAGATTTAGTTTGGGTGGGAGAGAAACGTGTGATTGTGATTTATCGATCCGCAAATCCATTTGTATATTGCAAAAGTAGAAGAGATATCTATCAATCATTTTCATTTGATTTGATTTGATTATACGGTTAGGATTCTGCTTTTAGATTAGGGCAGGCTAAATAAATAAATGACTTCCACTAATTCATTAAAAAATGTAAAATAATAAAGTAAAATTACGTTTTAAAATATAAAGAAAAATAATAAAAAGTTATTGTTATGAATATTATTATATTACAGTGAATGACTTGTTGGCCAGAAACCCTAGATTGTATCCTATATAAAGGGGTCTCCACATATGAATGAATACAAGAATTCACAACAATCCATAACAATTCTATTCTCCTTTATGTTCTCTCTATATCTAATTTATATTTCTCTCTCAATTCCTCTTGAGTTTATAACACGTTATCAGCACGAAAGCTCAACGCGTTCTTCATCGAAGTTCTACTCATCCAAATCCGAACTCAAAGGTAAGAATTTATATATTTGTTTATATTCATTAATAATTATAAATATATCTACTTCTTCCCTCTTCTTCTAAATATCATATGTTCATGAAGAACATTATAATCTGGTATTCCTGAAGTAATCCTGAAGTGATATCCTATGTTCCCGAAGAACATTATAATCTGATATTCTGAAGTAATATCAAATTAATTATCCCTAGTAAATCAATTAAAATTTTAATGTTCATGAAGAACATTATGATATGCTATTTTTGAAGAAATATCAAATTTAAAAAAATTAAATGTTCCTGAAGAACATCGTGATATGATATTCCTGCAGAAATATCAATATCAAATTGATTATGATTATATACTAATAATCTCGAAAATATCTTTGAAAATTCACCAAGAAAGATCCACTAGCTTTGTGGAAAGATTTAAAAGAAAGATAGATCACCCGAAGTTGGTCGTACTACCAAAAATTTGATTACAAGATTTTAAAATCTGTCGAGGCATTCTGTATAAATTGGTTGTGGAAAAATCATGAAGTCCAACTCACAAGTTTGAGTCGCATTATAATTTGATATTCCTGAAGAATATCAAATCAATTATTCTTAATATATCAATTAAATTGAATGTTCCTGAAGAACATAAACTCTGATTTAAATATTATATTGATCGTTTTGGAAGAACATCATGATTTGATATTATTCGATATATATCAAATTAAATTGCTCCCGTAGTAGCAATATGTTTGGAAATATCAAATTACATTGCTCCCGTAGTAGCAATAAGTTTTAAATGTTCTCGAATAACATTATGATATGATATTTATGAATAAATATCAAAATTAAATTTTAAATATTCTTGAAGAACACCATGCTATGATATTCCCGCAGAAATATCAAATCTCCCGAAGAAGCAAAGTTCAAAACATTAAATGTTTTTTAATAAAGTTACATCTCATGATAGTCATAGTGAAACGCCAAATTTGATTATTCTCGTCATATGAATTATCCCTGAAGGATATATTTTGAAAATCGAGAATAAATGTATTGTGTGACGTGTTATTCCTGAAGAATACACGATTGATTTATTAAATTTGATAAATATTTCTGAAAAATATTATATTCGTCAATAAAGTTTGAATGACACAAATATTTTGATCCCCGAAGGATCATCGGTAATGATATTTTGATCCCCGAGGGATCATTGATAAAACCTAATATTTTGATCCCGAATGATCACTGGTAAATATTTTGATACTGTATCCCCGAAAGATATTGGTAAATATATTGTCATGCAAATAATGACATATTAAAAGTGGGCTCCCGAAGAGCTTTACTAATTATCTTCGGAAGAGCTATATTAATTATCCCCATGAGTACTACAAATGTACTTAAAAATGAAAATGGTGCATATCATGATTGTGCGTGGAAATGAATTAAACATTTCCCATCTGCGAATTAATATATTAAATATCTCGAGCCCCCGATCCAGAAGATCGATTTATAACAATTACGCTGATTTGCATATTTAAGGAAGATTATTTCCCGGCATTAGGGGGAGATAAGAATATAAAAGTTATAAATGCCGAGAAATTTCATTGAATGAAAAAGATCATCAATTCTTGATCCACGCACAAATCAATTGAATCCGAAGTTCATTAAAATAAGTCACTTGCAATATTTAACAAGTAATCTGCCAAATTAATGAATGTGTGACAAAATCACATATATTTGTGATAAATGAACTATAAGAGTTCAAATACGAAAGAGATCAACTCAAATGTTGATTCTAATATACGCCAGAAGCGTAGTAGATCGATCTTAAGATATAAAATAAATCCGCGGAAAAACAAAGAAATTAAGTCACCCTCAAAATCTCCTGAAGAAATTTAGATGGAAATCCTATTGAAAAAGCATGTGCACATGATAATAGAAAATCGTGGGATTGCGGAACAACCAAATTAAATATTTTGGGAAATGATGAAAGATTTGGTTGATAGAATGAATTGTCATCAACATGGAATATAAGGTCCCGAAGACCAGTGATTGGTCCCGAAGACCAGTGATTGCACTCTTTTTCCCTTTACTAAGTTTTTCCCACGGGGTTTTCTTAGTTAAAGGTTTTTAACGAGACAATCACCAAAATATAAATGTAAATGTCGTGTACTCTTTTCCTCGAGTATTTTTTCCTACAGAGTTTTATAACGAGGTTTTTAACGAGGCATGTACATCACTCGATATGAGTTTGTTTTCGAGATAAACACTGAGATATTGAACTTGAAGTTCAAATGATTGTGAATTGAAGTTCACATTATTGTTCATTTGTCAAGAAATGTATATTGAACACTAGACGCATCTAAAATACTCCAGAAGAGTTACCGGTCGGTTATAGCAATTGTGAATGCTCTAGTCAATATAGATGTCTGGTAAAGGCATGTCCCTGAAGGACGAAAAATATACAATAATACAAATGAATATGAAACTCGATAACTCGAAGGTTGGGTCCTGAAGACCAAAATGTATATTTGAATAACTAAGTTTTTCCTATATGGTTTTATTAGTTACAGGTTTTAATGAGAAAGATTGATCACCAATAATTACTTTCAAGAAATCAAAGATCTTCGGTGATTACAATCAGGGGGAGCAAGTTGTACTCTTTTTCCTTCGCTCAGGTTTTGTCCCACTGGGTTTTCCTGGCAAGGTTTTAACGAGGCAGCAATTCTGTACATAGTCATTCAAGGGGGAGTGTTATGAATATTATTATATTATAGTGAATGACTTGTTGGCTAAGTCAGAAACCCTAGATTGTATCCTATATAAAGGGGTCTCCCCATATGAATGAATACAAGAATTCACAACAATCCATAACAATTCTATTCTCCTTTATGTTCTCTCTATATCTAATCTATATTTCTCTCTCAATTCCTCTTGAGTTTATAACAGTTATGGAGTAGTAATGTTGATTTGTGTTGGTTGGACAAAAATATACGGAGTATATTTTTGTTTCGAACTAAAAGTAACATATTTTTTTGTAAAAATTAAAATAGATATTTGACCATGGACAATACAATAGTGTGAAAATTTAACCAAAAAAAGAGTGATAACATATGATTTGAATGTTTGTGATTTGAATGTTTGTGAGAACAAAAATATCCTGAAACTCAAATTTGTTCACATTTTTTGAAATATTATACTGTAGGATTATTAGGTTTGATCTAATAAATTTGACATGTCAATGACATCATGCCATGTAATGGTCCAAAATCTTCAAGAAAAAAAAGTCAAATTTGCTTTGGGCACAACCCATTGTAAACTCAAAACTTTGACTACCAATTAATGTGCTAGAAACTTCGATTGCGTGTGATCAGTGTTTGATTACGTTAGACTTTTCTTTTGATTTTGTTTCTACAGTATTGTGATTTAGTTGGATTGAGTTTCCTAAAGCTCGATTTTAAAGTTACAAATTGAAATTAATAGTACTTGTGCTAAATAATTATGTAACCTATTTTTGTATATCCTAACTTAATAGGTGGAGTGTATCTTAAATAAATAAAAAAATTATTTTATTATTTTAAAATATACAATTTTAAATTTTATTTATAATTAGTTTTATTTTAAAATTAATGAGATTACGTCTCTTTGCATATATAAAAATGTGAAATTAAGTTAAATGATGAGCCGTACAATTATTAAGCGAATCGGTTGTGAGTAGACAAGAAAATGGGAAAGAGATTCTGAAAATCAAATTGTGGGCCCAACAAAATCTAGGCAATCGGATCTGCTTGGCCCAAAATTTGTGAGCCCCATTAATTGGTCTCGCTTTGGCGGCCTATCACTTTTCAATCCGACCCGATAACCCGATTACTGCGTGCAGTCAATCAAGGCCCAAGATCCGAGAGCGGTCAACAAGCGGCCCACTGGACCTCACTGTGAATGACCACACGGCGTTACTCTTCTCCACGTGGCCGGCATCATCATCTGCCACCACAATTCAATTTCATTACACAAACAAAAACATGAAATGTTAATTATCTTCATTTTGATTAGGGATAATTTTTGTTTACTACCTGAGCTTTGAGCACTTTTTGGATTTACTACCCGACCTTTAAAACATCTCCGACTACTACCTGAGCTTTGAGAATATTACAATTTACTACCTCAATTGATCAAATTCCGGCGCATGTGCAAGTCACGTGACTTTTAAATGCAAAAATCGATTTTTATATCTGTATAAGAGGGTAAAGAGGTCATTTCGTATATTCAGCTGAAGGAGCGGCAAAATCGCCCGCTCTCAACTGTTTTGTAATTCACAAACCCTAATTTCATCTCCCCTCTTTCAACTCTTCTTTCAATCCACTGAAATCACCTCAAATTCAAGCAGTAACAAAACCAGAAAATTGATCCCAATTTCATTTCGGTCGAAAACCCTAATTTTGCAGCTGGATATTTGAGCTCGATTAGAGCTCTATTTCAGCTCGATGACGAGAGAGGGCATGCAGTGGGATGCTAGGAGGGAAAGCGAAGTGATACCAGAGGGAAAGCGTGTGCCTGCGTATAATTCCGACAGTGATTTCTTCACAATCATCCTTCACCATTCTGGAAAATTCTTGATTGAACAAGGTAAGAAATCATATGTGAATGGGAAGGTTGACTACATTGATTATGTGCTTCCTGTGGATTTGAGAAAAAGTGAATTGGTGGTTATGGCAAATGTAGTTGGTTTAAGTGGTATTTTAGAATTCTATGGATGTATGAATGGGTACGATGACGATTGTTCATTGTTATTGCCTATTATTGATGATATCCGTGCCCATGAGATGTGGAATTATGTATTTGCACAGAAGTATGTAGCTTTATATATTGATCATGAAGGGTTGCCGGTGGATGATATTAGCTACACAACCAGTCCAGAATTTCTAGCATATGAGAGTGGAAATGAGGATGTGAAGGATGATGCTGGTGTGAATGATGGTATTGAAGAAGGGCTGCATGATGTTGACATTGATCAGTACTCTGAAGATGTTGATGATGAGGTGTTAGAAAGAGAAGCTAAAAAAACTTCCTGTGCACAGAAATTTGTCCTTTTCATCTCAGCCCATGTTCTACACAAAACAGATGAAGAAGGCTGGAGACCAGTGATTATGTTGATCTTTCTGAGTTCTGAACAATGTAGTGTGTGTTAATGTAGTGTGTGTTTTGGATTATGTAGTTGACAGGTCTGTTTCTGGTGTTATTTTGATGATCCTCTGTACTGGTGTTATTCTGGTGTATTGGTGTTATTTTGATGGTCCTCTGTACTGGTGTTTCTGGTGTTAATCTGTTCTTTATGAATTAACCACTTCATATGTATTTCTGGTGTTATTTTGCACATGTTAATATGTAATGTGTAATGGTATGATCAACAAGGTATGTTATGTTATGTGTTGTTAATTTGTTATTTATGAATCAGTGTAAAATGAAAGAGACATAAACATTACATTCTGCAATCTGGTATTTCATTGAAAAGTCATTACATTACATCAAAATGAAAAGTCATTACATTGTTCAAAGCACAAAATCACAAACCATTACATTGTCAACACAGAATCACAAACCATTACATTGTTCAACACAGAATCACAACCAGAACCACTAATTACTGATACACATAAGAACAATCACAATCAAACATGCAACCAAGCAAGCCCACAGCTTCACAATCTTGTTCTTCAACTCTCCATTTTTCTTGTTCACTTCCTCAAAGTCAGCAACTTTAGAATTGATATTTCGTAGAAGCCCAGGTATGATTTGAATGCACCTCCCACAAGCAGGTGGGTCAACCCACTGAAATTGCCCGCACCCTAAACCCTGCTTAAATCCCAGAAATGAAATGCTTAAAAACCTACTGAAATTGCCTGCACCTTAATTGAGCTTCAAAAAACAAGAAAAAAAAGGGGATTAATGGACTAGGGCTGAACACTTACTCGCGATTTTTCGCATTTCGTGAATCTCCTTCCAGGATTTAAATCGGACCATGAAGTTCGTCGCACCAGAGGGCTCCCACATTGACATTTTTCTTCCATTGTCAGGCTTCTCAGATCGACGATTTTTTGGGGCGCGGGAGTGTAGTCTTCAATTAGGGTTTCACGAATTGGGGATGAACTCATAAAAACCGATTTTCTGGTTTATTTAAAGAGGAGAAATGATATTGAGGGCAAATAAGTAATCAGCCACATTTACGAATATAAAAATCGATTTTTGCATTTAAAAGTCACGTGACTTGCACATGCGCCGGAATTTGATCAATTGAGGTAGTAAATTGTAATATTCTCAAAGCTCATGTAGTAGTCGGAGATGTTTTAAAGGTCGGGTAGTAAATCCAAAAAGTGCTCAAAGTTCAGGTAGTAAACAAAAATTATCCCTTTTGATTATGAATTATTAAAATAGTAAATTATTTTATTTTTGAAATTATAAGAAAGGATACTGATTCTTAGATCTGTGATAGATATTGGTATATTATTACTAGGTATTAATGTTACTACTATGAACTACTCTATCTATGTATTCTTGATAATTATAGTGCATGATTTATTCTACTTGATATATAATAAATAAAATTAGTAGATAAAATTTCAAATATACTTTTGTGAAATGTTGTATTTTATGTCGTAACTAATTATCCACGCTTCATTTTTTAATATTTAATTTAATATAAATATTTTTAAGTTTTTTTTTACTTTAAAATACTATATTACATTTTATACATTAATTTTTTTTTTAATCGCAATTATTTCATTATCAACTTATATGAATTTTAAATAGTTGAGAAATTAATATTGTTTTTTCAAGTAAATGAAAACATGCATTTTAGTGTATTAATTTAATTAATTGTATCGCTCTCCCACACACTGAATAAAAAGGGACAAAAAGTTGGATGCAGTCCCTCTTTTTTCTTTGGTTTTCTCTCTCTGTAATCTTCCATTCACAAAACCCAAGAAATCCCACCGCCACCTCATTTATATAGTCACAACATCAAGGTGTAGGTGAAGATCAAGGTGTAGGTGAAGGTGAAGGTGAAGCTCGATTTTTGCAGCACAAAGATATTCGTGTAGAAGAACTCTGAAAAAGATCGCATTTTTATTCACAGGAGAACGAGAAAATCTTTGGCGAAAATGGGCACCGATTTTTTTCCAAGTGGGCTTCAAGAATTGCACGTTCTTGCCGTGGACGATAGCCTCGTGGATAGGACGGTCATCGAGCGCTTGCTCAAGATTTCTTGCTGTAAAGGTTTGTCCTTTTTTTAATCTTTTAAAGAAGAGTTTTTTTTTCAAAAAAAATTATTTTATTTTTACTGTTTAATATTTGAAATGGGTTTTTGTATGCAGTGACTGCTGTGGAAAGTGGGAGGAGGGCTCTGCAGTATTTGGGATTAGATGGGGAGAAAAGCTCTGTTGGATTTGATGTAAGAAGAAAAAAACTTTTGTGTTTTTGTTTTTGTTAAGGTTTTGTTCCTTTTGCTGCCCTCTGTTTCTGTTTCTTGTGCTGGTTTGGTTTGGGGGTTTTAGTTTATCAATGAAGATTCCTTTTTCAGATTGTAGCCTGTTTCAGGTTTTGGAAAAGGAAATAAGAAACCCATTGTTTATTTACATGTGTCTTGATTTAGAGCTGTAGAAAGTCTTTGAGATTTCTCTCAAGATTTATTCCTAAATATGAAATACATAAAATCTATTAGGCACATATGATTCATCTGTTTTTGAAATAATTATATAGCAGATTATAAGGTAAGGTTTACACACTTTCTTAAAATTGGCTTCTGGTTTTCTTAAAATTGAGTTCTATTGATGTTAATATATGGTATTGTTGCTGATTTACAGGACTTGAAAGTAAATCTGATAATGACTGACTATTCTATGCCTGGAATGACTGGATTTGAGCTCCTCCAAAAGATTAAGGTTGGTGTTCTTTTACTATTATTAGAATCAGAAAGTATAATCGAAATTTATTAACAAATTATCGTTAATCTGTTCGAATTAACTGATGACATTTTCATTGTCTGTCCTGTCTTTGTCAGGGGTCCTCAAAGCTGAAGGAAATCCCTGTGGTGATCATGTCGTCCGAGAACATTTTGGCTAGAGTGGATAGGTATTTGTTTTTTGAACAAAGTTCTTATCTTTTGGTTATATATTTCTATCTATTTATCAGTCACTGTGTATACGTTTAGATGCTTGGAGGAAGGTGCCAAAGACTTCCTTGTAAAGCCCGTGAAGCTCTCGGATGTCCAGAGGCTCAAGGATTGCATCTTGAACTCGAGTGAGGAGAAAACAGGGAGGGAAATATCACGCAAGAGGAAATTCGGGGTCGACTCGTGTTTGCCATTTCCTGTCCCACTCCCATCCCAGTCCATCAACCTTGATAAATCGTTGTCTCCTTTGTCGGTGGTGCCATCGGCTGAACCACATCAACTCCTTGCTAATCGCCCGAGCATTATCGTCGCCTCTGACTGACTTTGACTTTGAATTTGCTGTTTGGTTTAGACTTTGGCCAGTAGAGTTTTGTATATGGTTTTACTTGGCAAGCACGAGGCCGAGGATTCGATGAATCGACGATCAATTTCCGGTGATCTGACCGGCTTTTTTCTTCGGATTCTAAACATTAGGCTTGTTCTCAACTCATTTGTCCTGTGATTGAGGGGAGATTATCAAGGAATGAATTGGAAGAAGTTCTTAATTTATACCTGAACATTAATCTTCTATAAACATTATCTCAAAATTTATAGTATTATATGTTTACTCTAAAATCTCATTACATAAAGTTCGAAACTTTCCCAGTTATTTGTTCATGGATACCACTAAAGACATCTTCGAATCCTCTGTAAATTTAGAGGAAACCCATTTCAACGAAGGTTACGACGAGGGCTACGTCGACGGGTTAATTTACGGCAAGGAAGAGGGCAGACAAGTGGGCTTGAGAACCGGGTTCGAAGCGGGCGAGGAATTGGGTTTCTACAGAGGCTGCGTCGACGTTTGGAACTCCGCGATTCGGGCCGATCCGAATCTCATCTCCGGCCGACACCAGAGGACGATCAAGAAGATGGACGAGTTGCTCCAGAAGTACCTCGTCTTGGAACCGGAAAATGAGTCCGTTTCCGAAGTGATGAACTCGTTGAGGCTGAAATTTAGGGCTATTTGTGCCAGTTTGAATGTGAAATTTGAGTACAGTGGTTACCCCGAGTCATGGAATATTGAGTTCTGATATGTGTTATTTGGCCAGATATTTTATGGTAATTCTAATGGGCACAAACTGTTTGATATTTGTTCCAAGAGAGGTTCTCTGTTTGAGTTGTGTAATTTTTCATTACTGATTATATGGATTATTTACGGAGAATTCTCCTAATTGTAAGTCGTTTGTAATGGTTTTATTTATACTCAACCATTTGCTTGAGTTTGATGTTGGTGTTTCCTATCAGGGCTCACGAGCTAAGGCAGTAATTGGCGCAGCCGGAGTATTGCTGATACCTGACGCAGTTGCGCAAGTCTTAATAAATTACTTAAACTTAAATCAGGATCCGCATAATGCTGTTAAATTTCCGAGACTTTATCACATGGTGAGAGACTACCAATATTTCTGCTAGCGACGAACCTTTGCCCTTAACTATAATCTAACGAGATTCTACGATGCATGCAGTTATATCCTAACGTGCTTTACCATGTGGACTGCACATATCTAAACAGCTCTGATCGGGTCGAGTTTGGCCCTACCTTTTTGAAGAAAATGGAAATGAAGGGATATGTATTGAAAGTGGCTCGTGCTTGGACTGTATGCCAGTTTGTGGTTCAGAATTTAGATACTGGTCAAGTTATTGCTGTCACTGATCCCAGAAAAGGTAGCTTGCCGGATCGATTTTGAATAACTGTTTCAATTTTGAATGTAAACGTGGTACATTTCAGAGCGAAGGACATGGTTGTGAGTACCACCTTGAAAAGAAGGTGCTAAAACACATTTTAGCATAAAGTTCATATCTTGCAAAATCATCAAAGAATCATTCTGAGAAAATGTATGTAGTGCACATCTTTATCTATTCACACAATAACAAGTCTTCTTCTTCATCAGAAGATCATCTTTATTTATATATATTGACTAATATCCATGGAGATTTTTTTTATTTCCATTGAATGCACACTAAGATGTAAAGAAAGAAATGAAAAGGGTGACCTAAAGTACAAGTTCAAGGACCAGATACTCTTCCCAAAATCTAGTTAATGTGCTCACAGTCGTACTCTTTCCTACAGCAGGGACACCGTCCATCATTCTCAATAATCCTCTTGTGACAAAAAAGGCAGAGCCTGAATCCACAAAGGCATGGCAGAAAACTCGAGTCTGTGAAATCAAAATCATCAAAGCATATTGGACACGACGTAGGTCCTGCAGGGGCAAACTGACTCTCCGAATTTAATTGTAAACTATACATCCTCGATAAACTGGGCAAACTCTGAGGCCGAAAAGCATCATCCAGACTCCAAGCATGGCGATGCTCTGCATTAGAAATGTCATTTTCACAAAACTGCTTATTTGCTAGTTCCGAATCGTATTCTGAAATGGGGTCATGTTTTTGTTGGTTTTCTTCGTCGGCAGCCAAGGCGTCAGCCATAGCCTCCCAGTCGTCCAAGCAGTTGTCATCTTCTTCTTCCTCACTCTTGCCAACGGAAAAACAATGGCTGGTGGGGCTGTTTGAGGGTGAAGACTCAGAGTCACTAGAGTGATGCATAGATAATCCATTCCCAAAAATCACCTCCCCCGCCGCTCTCGACTTTGACTCTAGCTCTTTCGCAGGCATCGACCCATTATTTGCAGGACAAATCGCACCACCACCACCACCAATTAATCCTTCCTTACGCCCATCTCTATGTTTCACTGGAAGAGAATTAACTTCACCATCAGATGTTAACAGGTGACAAATGAAGAAAAAAAGTAGTCTTTACAAAAAATAAATGAACTTGAAAAAATAAAAATGTCAGGCAAACCTTGTGAAAGCCACTGTTCCCTGCGCGCATAAAGTTTGCACTGCTTCAACTTCGCAGAACGGTGAACCTAAAATTGAAAATAATTTTCAAAAATAAGAAACCCTAAAATGAAGAACATAAATGAACCTTAAAACCCGTAAATAAGAATCACAATTCGTTCAATCAAACCCTAACATTTCCAATCAAATTTCCCCTTTTAAAAAAAATCATGATATTAATCAATTGACTTACCTTCTTCTTCTTAGCAAAATCCTTAGGGTTCGATAAAGCCAGAGCGATAGAGGGATTGGGAATCGAATCAGAAACCATGGCTGAATCGAGCGGGTCACGGACGAGAAAATTGATCGCGAGAGAAATCGGAAATCGATAGATTCACAGAGAGTGAGTGATGGAGATTGTGGATAACAGAAACTCCTCTGTTTCGCCCTGTTTTTTCGCGTACAAAAAGTCGTGGACTGAAACAGATTGGGGGTGCATTTATAGGACCCCTTAATGACGGTTTTGCCCTTCCGTTTCTTTTAAGGCCACGCGAATACCGGTGGGATTTTAAGGCATTTTGGTGGGAACGAACGACAGCGTTTAATGACGCCCTATTGATTTATTTAATTTGGCCGTAAGTTTGGGGCAGATTCATAATATTCAAAAATTATTATCTACTCAGTATAACTAATTACACTTTTCATCGATCTCCAATTTTATTTTATAAATTATAAAAAAGTGTGTAGATATCAACTATAAATATTATTATCAAATACTTAAATATCAATCATAAATGATACTTAAAAAATTGTTGAAATGATTGGTCAATTGACCAATTAATTATGTAGTTTGTCGGAAAAACAAAAAAATGTGGTCGCGCTGCGGCCGAGACGACGGGTGAGCAACCGATAGATCTGATCTCGTCGGACACCATCTCTCGGCGATTCCTTGAAAACAACTCGGTGCTCTGTTTTTATGAACTGATAAATTACCGAATTGGCCCTGAATAAATTAGAATAAAAAAAATCTATTCCGGAGTGAGGGTAAGAAAGATTAAATTATATTCAGTTTATCTTGAATATCAGAAAAACCCCACGTGTCATCTTCTTCCTCTTTCCCTCTCCAGAGCTTAAACCCCCGAACTCCATTTCCATTTCCACTTCCACTCTCAATTAGCTGAAGACGAAAATGACGAAACTGTCCCTATCCTACAACCACTCTTTCTTCCCTATCCTCTCACCGTCAACCACCGCCCACTCCAACATCCTCTTCCCGTCTAATGTCCGCCGCTGGCCGATTCCCCGCCGCAGCCTATCTCTGGTCGTCAAATCGAAATCCAGAGAAC
This sequence comes from Euphrasia confusa, assembly GCA_954870475.1. NCBI lineage: Eukaryota > Viridiplantae > Streptophyta > Magnoliopsida > Lamiales > Orobanchaceae > Euphrasia > Euphrasia confusa. Next base: position 39,829,304 of record OX940956.1, on the reverse strand, counting down.
TCATGCTCGGAAACCCTAGCGTCACCGTCGAGAAAGGCAAGTACAGCTACGACGTCGAAACCCTAATCAACAAGCTCTCCAGCCTCCCGCCACGCGGCAGCATCGCCCGCTGCCTCGACTCCTTCAAGAACAAGCTTTCCCTCTCCGATTTCACCCACGTGTTCAAGGAATTCGCGCAGCGCGGCGACTGGCAGCGGTCTCTCCGCCTCTTCAAGTATATGCAGCGCCAGATATGGTGCAAGCCGAACGAGCACATCTATTCCCTCATCATCGGAATACTCGGCAGGGAAGGGCTTCTGGATAAATCCACCGAGATCTTCGACGAAATGGTAACTCACTCTGTCCCTAGAACCGTGCTTTCTTACACTGCGATTATTAACGCGTACGGTAGAAATGGGCAGTATGAGGTTGCCTTTGAACTGTTAGAGAGAATGAAAACCGAGAGGGTTTTGCCCAACATATTGACTTACAATACTGTTATTAATGCTTGTGCTAGAGGAGGGTACTCTTGGGAGGGATTGTTGACTTTGTTTGGGGAAATGAGGCACGAGGGTATTCATCCCGATTTGGTTACTTACAATACGTTGTTGAGTGCGTGTTCGAATAGAGGGTTGGGAGATGAGGCGGAAATGGTGTTCAGGACGATGAACGAAAGTGGAGTCTTGCCGGATATTAATACGTACAGTTATTTAGTCGATACCTTTGGGAAGTTAGGGAAGTTGGAGAAAGTTTCCGAGTTGCTAGGGGAGATGGAGGCCGATGGGAATTTGCCTGAGATAATGAGTTATAATGTGTTGTTGGAAGCATATGCTGGTTCAGGGAAGATAAAAGAGGCTATGGGTGTTTTCAAACAAATGCAAGCCGCGGGGTCCATGCCGAATGCCGGGACTTACAGTATTTTATTGAATTTGTTTGGGAAGCATGGGAGGTATGATGAGGTGAGGGAGCTTTTTCTTGAGATGAAGGTGAGTAATACAGAACCGAATGCGGATACGTATAATATACTTATCGAGGTTTTTGGTGAAGGAGGCTATTTTAAGGAGGTGGTAACTTTGTTCCACGATATGGTGGAAGAGAATGTGGAGCCAAACATGGAGACTTACGAAGGTTTAATTTATGCCTGTGGTAAGGGAGGGCTACATGAGGATGCAAAGAGGATTTTGCTACATATGAATAAGAAAGGGTTGGTCCCGAGTTCTAAAGTGTATACGGGTGTGATTGAGGCATATGGCCAGGCAGCTTTATACGAAGAGGTTCTTGTTGCGTTTAATACGATGAACGAGGTGAGGAGTATACCGACTATCGAGACCTATAATTCTCTGATTCATACTTTTGCGAAAGGGGGGCTTTACAAGGAAGCCGAAGCTGTTTTGTCGAGAATGGGTGAATTGGGTGTTCATAGAAATAGGGATTCTTTGAATGGCGTGATTGAAGCGTATAGGCAGGGGGGTCAGTTTGAAGAGGCTGTAAAAGCGTACGTGGATATAGAAAAGGTGAGATGTGATCCGGATGAATACACTCTTGAGTCGGTCTTGAGCGTGTATTGCTTTGCAGGCCTTGTTGATGAGAGTGAGGCACAGTTTACGGAAATTAAGGAGTTGGTGAGTCAACCAAGTGTTATGTGCTATTGCATGATGCTGGCGGTATATGCAAAAACTGACAGGTCAGAGTCCAAACCTGTACTTTTATATCTTTTATCCTTTTCCAGATGCATGCCCTACTGACTTTACTGTTATGAGAAATCAATTTTTGTTTTCCTCAAAGGTAATTATATATAGTACTCCTACTTTTTTTCCTTTATATTCAACTGTACTAAGTTCTCTGGACTAAACAAAAGATCCAATATTAGTCAAATAAATAGGCAGTTTGTCATAAATAGTCCAAACCATCTCTACCACCCGCTATATAGAAAACAAAAACCATTGATAGACATGTTATATTTATTTTTTGTAACCATCTAGCTAGCATTCGTGTTTTCACTTTGTCTAGCGTTTGACACATGTATGGACATTATTTTGTATCCGGTTCTTTTAGGTCAATCTATCAATCTTGCCCTTTTGGGTAATCAAAATCGTTTTTTTATATCATCTTAGTTAAAAAAACAAAATAACTGCAGAAAGAGATGATAGCTTACTGACTAAATAATGGAGTACCAATGGTAGAGGCAAAGAAGTAAAAAAATTGAAGTAGACAACTAATGATGGAGTCTGTTGCAAAGTGCACAACTCCCCCCCAAAAAAATTATCCCAATCATGAATCACGAACCGAACACTGTTTTTATGCTCCCTAATGCATTTATGTACTAATACACGTTTCCTAAAAATATTCTCTAATCACCCTGTCCCGCTCTAATCACCCTTTCCCGCATAACTTTATATAATCACCAAACTAACAAGGCCTAAGTGATTCTTCTGGATAACGCATAGTACCCTTTTATCCTATGGCTTCAAATATTGCCTTACACTTTCTGAGGCAAATTTTTCAAGAAATATTTACTTGTCAAAATAATTAAATCAATGCAATTCTTGCTTGTCATGTAGAAAAACTGGTCATATTGAATTTTTGTGTATGTTTTTGGCTCATTATTGAGCTTAGCTCAGTAGTTGGATTATTACATGATTTTTACTATATTGCCTTTTTTTTTTCGTTCTTTACAAGCTTTTGAATCCTGTGAAGTATATATATCCTTTTGGGAAGAAAAATGAGAAACTAATTTTTTATTTTCTTTTAATAAGTTGATGAACTACTTGAAATTGTCATATACAGGTGGGACAAGGCCAATGAATTGCTAGATGAGATGCATACAAATCGAATATCTAATATTCACCGGGTCATAGGACAGATGATCAAGGGAGACTTTGATGATTCCAGTAATTGGCAAATGGTTGAGTACGCTTTTGACCAACTTAACTCTGAGGGCTGCGGTTTAGGAATCAGGTTCTATAACACTATTCTCGAAACACTTTGGTGCTTGGGCCAGAAAGAAAGAGCTGCAAGAGTGCTTAATGAAGCAACTAAGAGGGGATTATATCCAGAGTTATATCGTAAAAACAAACTCATATGGTCTGTAGATGTTCACAGGTATGATTCTTAGTACTTCTTCGTTGTTTTCTCCCCGTGATGTATCTGTATAATAGTATTTATACGGTGCATCCTGTGTCTTACTTTGGGTCATTCAGGATGTGGCCTGGTGCTGCATGCACTGCAATATCAGTATGGCTGAACAATATGCAAAAGATGTTTATTAACGGGGAGGACTTCCCTCAACTGGCTAGTGTTGTTGTGGTGTAAGTGTTTCTTAACTTATTTGCTCACTTGGTGTCCTTACTTTTGGAAATGGCATTCTAGAAGTCTTGATTTCTGTGTTTTTATTTGTTTTTCATTTGTTAACATTTTGAATGAACGGGGTTTACGAATACTATTATACTATTGCGAATTGGAAGTAACTTTCTGAGAAATGATTTAAGTTAACCCTGCTTTTACTTAAAAGGAATGGGGGTGTTATAAATATTTACCACTCTTCTATGGAGACAGAATTGTTTTAGGCTATCAACGATTGCAAACTAAAACACAATTAGGTGCGGATTCTTTCTAACTTAACTCCAAAATCATACCCAAATTCAGGCGATCTTCATTTTCTCTCATCAAGACCCATTTTTGTGATTGTGCTTCACACATTTTAATGTTTTTAAACTTAGCATTTATGTTTAATAAATGGCAATATAAGAAGGAATATACTGCATCATATTCGCTTGAGTTTGAGAATGAGTTTATTAGTTGAAGGTGAATTATTGCTAGACGGTTATTTTATACTTTTATTTTTGGGTTTGAAAGTATTTTGCGGTTGCAGATGGCCTAATTTTGGCTCTTGCTGTATTTTCCAAATTTGGGAAGTTTTGTTCTAGATTGTAGGAATTTTTAAAAAGAAGCTTTTCTGGTGGAATATTTCTGAAATTCTTCTCCCTTATTTATGCAGACGAGGGCAAATGGAAAAGAGCTCAATAACACGAGATTTCCCAGTTTCAAAGGTTGCCTACTCTTTGTTAAAGGATGTATCACCATCTTTCTGTCTCCCTGGGTGGAATAAGGGAAGAATAATCTGTCAAAAGTCTCAGCTCAAGCGCATATTTTCCAAACCTGAACCATCTGCAAAAGGCTCGTCAGAAGATGAGGACATCATCAATTTGCGTAATTCCCCTTTTCCCTTATCAGGGACAAGAACATCCTCGAACGACCTAAAGCAACAAAGCAGTTCCAGTCCCAACGAGTCAAAAATAGTTAGGTCTAATACCGAACTCATGGCCAGCGGAGTATGAATGTCAAATACAAAATTATGGTCTGGTTTTGGGTTGTTTGTTTCTCATTAGACATCCTCATCCTCAGCCGAGCTATACACTGTTCGATCATCAATTGGGACTGAGGTCAGTGACCTACGTCCAAAAGTGCCTCAACTTGCTGAATAGTGGAATTCTTACTAACACGATCTCATGACAGATTCAGTGCTGATTTTTGAGATATACCACCTTTAGTTGTCTAGCATAGTGGCGGAAACCTTAAAAGACACTGGTGGACGTGCGTGGGTCCACATGTACATGAATGTGAACTTGGTGTTTTCGTGAAAATCTGGATTCGACATAATGAAGTGATCACGGTATGGGTTCGATAGGTTTCTGTTTACTGTTTCCATTGTGTCATTTGGTTTTCGGAATAATCGTGCTTGTTAAGGTGGTCTGGCTGTTGTGGTAATGTTTGGTTTGTAGATTCTTGGATAATGGATGAATTGCCCCAACATTATCTAGAAATTTTGAAAGTGGCATGGGGAATATTATCTCAATTAAGATTGATACCCTCTGTCAACCATGTTTTGTCACGTTAGTTTGATTCTCTTATTGCATTCATTCATCCAGTCAATTTTTTTAAAAATTATTATTATAAAATAAAAGTATTTAAAGTATTATCAAGTAGTGCCTTTATACTAAGTTGGGTGAGCTATTAAAAATGAAAGCATAAGGAGTACTCGTATACTTAGTACTATTATTCTTTAATTTTCACTCATCCATAACTCTTTTAAAGAAACAAAGGGAGTATAAAACAATTATAGGATTTTTATTTTTATCTGTGAAGTTGAAAGGAAATTAGTATATATCTTTGTCCAAAATATAGGTTTAAACTTTAAACTTTTAATTAATTAATTAATGCAAGTTAAAGTATATATCGTTTTCGTGGCAGACAAAGTTAGTGTGAATTTGAGGATTGCACATAAAAAATTGTAAATCACAACTCAATAGATTTTGAGCTTTCAGCCCTCACCATCCATATAAACTCTTTTCACTTGATTGAATAATAATAATATTGGAATAAAATGTAAAGATAATTAATGGTGGGATTTTTATAAATACAAAGAATTTTTTATGTATGAAATTGACTAATATAAAGTGCAAAAAGGAGGATATATAATGCATTATTTATTATTTGTAATACAAAAAATATTATGAAGTTATTATTATGAAATAGAGAAAGTATTATAATTCTGACTCAAAACAACACAATTTGATTAGTGATGCAGATATAAAAGACAATTTGATTAGACCATCTCCAACCGAACACAAAAACTCAAACTCAAAAATAAGTTTTATTTTAAGTTTACAGTAATTTGACTCCAACCGAACTCAAAATTAGTTTAAGTTTACGTTTACAGTAATTTGACTCCAACCGAAAAACTAATACTCTAACTTAAAATAAAAAAATTTAAATATTCTTCTTATATAATTATTTATACTATTTATATAAATAATCAATATCTTTACAAATTTACAATTTTATCTTATAATTTTTTAAATTAAAAAATATAATTAATATTATTTTCAATTTAAATTTTTAAACATAATAAATATAAATAATACTAAATAAAATATTATTTAATTATTAAAAAAACTACATTAAAACACACAAAAAACTAATTATTAATTATTTTTGTTTTTATAATTTGTAGTATTTTTTAAATATCTTGTTTATTATTATTTTATTTTTAATGTTAATTATATAATTTAATTATTTAATTGTATTTCATATTGTGATATATGTATTCTTATTTCATTATTAAAAATATTTTTATTAAAATTTATTTTAATTATTAATGATATGATTATTAAAAAAATTAAATTACAAAAGATATTAAATAAGATACTAAAAAATAATTGATAAGTTATTTTTATTAATTTGTAAAAAAAATAATCATTTTATAAATAAAAAAAAGTTTTTGGTTTGAGTTTACGGTAAACGTAAATATAAGTATTTTTTGTGTGGGTCCCACCTATAAACCAATAATAGGTTTATGTTTTGGTATCGGTTGGAGCATCTCCTCTACTCCAAAATAAGTTTTTGGTATCGGTTGGAGATGCTCTTAGTGATGCAGATATAAAAGGCAAAGATCGTGTTTTATTGCCCAAGCTAGTTTTATTATTTTATTTATTTATTTTACTAGGGTTTAGTACTATTTATATGTTTGAGTATTTTCATTTATGCAGTAGTTGTTTTTGACATTGAATAAAAGAGTTTCTCTTTGTTTTATTATTTATCAGTATTTATATGAATCAACTATCTATGATCGATTAATTTTCGGTATTCCTCGGAATCAACGAGTTTTAATTGTTTGTTTTATCGCTTCCCTACGTCAATTAGGTAGAGTGAACACGAATTTGCTGTATGTATAATTATATATCTATAATTTCAAAAACATAAATCAACCATATATTATATATATATTAATATTTTTCATTTTTTAAATAAAAATATCTTAATTTGTGTGCATTTATTTATATTTTAACTGAATTATCAAAAATCAAATCAAATGATGAATTCGATTGATTAGGTTTATCTAATGTATAATTGGACAAATTAAAAGCTCTCCATCCAATTTAACGAAATTCGTTCCACCAACCCAAACAGCCCCTTATCCTTTTATCTTTAAAGTTATCCTAAAATTTAATTCCCCATTTAATAATATAAAATCACAGCGTTACAGTGTACGGCCGTCACGTTTTCACACACCCTTTCTTCCTCGTATAAATCGCGCTCACACTCCTTCGTTTCCTTCCGTTCTATTCATTCATTTTCGGATTGTTTTCTTTTTTCTTCACTCGGTTTCGTGTTAGTGTTCAGATCTGAAACCAGTGAATAGAAAAGGTGAGAAAATATGTCGCAGTTCAGCGAGGCGCCGTCCGCCGCCGAGGGTGGTGGCGAGATCATGCTGTTCGGCGTCAGAGTGAAGGTCGATCCAATGAGGAAGAGCGTAAGCATGAATAATCTCTCTGAATACGAGCCTCTGAATAAGGACGGGGATCCGGATATCAATATTAACCAGGCGCCGAAATCTACGGCGGCGGCCTACGCCTCAGCCGATGACGCGGCGGCGCCCCCGCCGTCCACCGGGAATCGCGAGCGCAAGAGAGGTTTAATCCCTTGTTTCTATCTACGCATTCGATTTTGTTTAATTATGCGATCTGTGTCATGAAAAACTTGAATCTTTTTTTTTAGGTTGACAGAAATTCGATTTCCCTAAATTCATGATTTATTTTTCGATTTTTTTATCTGGTTATGTTGATTAATGTAACTTTAGATTTGGGTTTTTAAATTCAGTCCGATTTCATTGAGATAATGATGAAAGAAGCATTGGGGTTGATATCATATAATTTTTCCATGGATGAATCTTGAATCAGTTTGGTCCTTGAATCATTTGTTTGGGTTGAATTGTGTGTGTGTTCAGGTGTTCCATGGACAGAAGAGGAGCACAAGCTATTCCTGATTGGATTGCAGAAGGTTGGGAAGGGAGACTGGAGAGGAATCTCTCGGAATTTCGTCAAAACTCGCACACCGACTCAAGTGGCCAGCCATGCCCAGAAGTATTTCATCCGCCGGAGCAACAACCTTAACCGCCGTCGCCGTCGTTCGAGCCTCTTCGACATCACCACTGACTCGGTATATTTACTTTTCACCTTTGGAGATGAGTTTGTTGTTGCTTTCATGTCACTAGCTCTACTAGGCGTGTCACAAGTTTTAAGCAATACTAGTATGGTGAAAATGAATGTTTTTTGGGGAGTCTTTGGTCGTGTTTTTATCAGGTTGATCCAATGTCAATTAAAGAGTGTAGCAACCATCAAGCTGTTTTATTCTCGACCCCGGCCCAAAGTGACCCAGCGACCAACTCTTCTACTTTGTCAATGCCCGTTCGCCCGGTGGTGGATCTCGACTTAAACCAACAAGTTCCGATCGAGCCATCCTTGAGGCTCTCACTTTCATCGGGTCAAGATCGCTCATCTACCCAGATGATGATGATGATGCCGCCGGGGTTCAAAAACGCAGACAATGTTATCAGTGTTGTTTGAGGGGAGTTGGTTCTTGGATTCGAAGAAAATAAAACTTGATCAAACAGAAACAGTGTTGATTAGTAAAATTCAGTTGGTGAAGTAGATTATAGGCAGTAAGATAGTATTACTACTATTATATTAGTTCATTGTATAGACCAGAGAAATGTCATGATCTGCTGTGTTGTACTAGTTTGTTTCATGTGTTTAATACCTCTCATATCATTGAATCTTGTTGTGGTTGGGAATAAAATAGGTCAATTATGCATGCCCTTTTTTTTGTTGTCTAGTTGCATAGGCACAAACAAATCTTTGAGAATATCTTTTTGTTGTTGATTGAATGTGGTTGAAAAATGAGGCCTTTTGTCTCATTGAGTGATGATGGTAGGGCCTTTTGTTCTATTTGGGTGGTTCTCACTACTCATAATATCTTCTAGTATTTTCAATGGATGTAGTTTGATATGAGGTAGTGTGCTACTATTATTAGTAGTTTTAGTAGGGAACTTGTACTAATAGATCATCTTCAACTTTCCATGGTTGATCTTGTATCCTTTCCTATGGGGCTTTCCAAACAAGCAGAGGCAGAGTCTAGTATTGACTTTATCGAGCAATACAAATTTAAATGAGCTCGATGAGCTGAGCATTTTCGATTTCTTGGGAAAAGTCGATTTGTTCATATATTTTTTTTATCAAATAAATTTTTTATTAATCAAATATTATTTTAATTTAAATCATAAAAAATAAGTGTATATAATAATTTATCGAGCGGCTCAATTAGGCCACTCGGCAATTTGCTCGATAAATTGCTCGGCGAGCTGAGAAGGATGAAGCTTGACTCATTTGTGATAATGAGATGCTCGCAGCTCAACTCGAGCAGCTCACTAACCGTTGATTCGACTCATTTGCAGCCTAATTTAATTCTCTTTATATAAAAGAGACAAAAATGTGACAATTCCACTCACCGGCTCGATCAGAATGGTAACTTTCAACAAAATCTTTTAGGATCCGAGTCGATAAAGATTGCATTTTTAATACTTCCAAAATAGTTTCTTTATACTATTGTCAAAGGGGTATTTTAGGCAATATCTCCCACATCAAAACAGCGTCGTTAGGTTTGTTACCGTTAATTCGGGTAATACAGTTCGCCCGTGAATATCATGAATAACCCGCTTCTGGAACCGAAGGCCCTTTTACCGTATAACAAAAGGGCACTGCTATTAAACCAAATTTTATTATAAGTTCACTCATAAGTCATAACACACTCCTTTATTTTTCTTTCTTTAATTTAATACATCAACTGAAATATCAATTATACCCTTACATTAAAAAAAATATATAAGGTACAATTTTAAATAAAAATCTAAAAAATTAAAAACAAACTTTGATCCGTTAAAAGTCTAAGTTCCTTCTAACTTAACTATTTAAAAATTATTAAACCTAGTAATTTTAAATTTTATAAAAAAAAACCCATTTAGAATTAAAATCATAAAAATAAATTAAATTAAAAGATAAAAAAAATATTAAAATCAGAAAAATGAATTTTTATTTTACAGCAAGAGCAAATAGAAAAAAACTTTAGAAAAAAATTCGACAAAACATATATATACATATATAAATAATGAAAAACATAGATACTTAAAAAACAATAATAAAAAGAAAACATTGAAAAAAAACATGAAAAAAATCTACTTAAAATACAAAAGGAAGAACAATTAAAAAAACAAAAAAAAAACTGTATTTTTTCATTTACAAGTTTTTTTTTTCTCTTTTGAATTGTTTGATTTGTTTTTACTTTTTGTTGATGTGGCTGTGATTTTTTCTCTCCCTATTTTCTATGTTTTTATATTAATAATTGTAAAATAATTTATAAAGAACTAAATTTACAGTTTTTTGACAAATTGTCGCTCGTAATCGTAGCCATTAATTACGGTAGATTTATTTTTAAATTTTTTCAGTTTCTTATTTAGAAAAAAATAGTTCTATATTTATTATTATTTTAATATAAAGGGTATGATTGATATTTTACAGGTATAATGTGGAGTATTAAATTAAAATTAAAATTTTAATTTTTATGTGTTTAGTAGATTGGTGAACTTGTAACAAAATCCACCATAATAGTTTCTGACGAACCTCTCTCTGAATCTGATCTAACATTCTTCATTTTTCGTTCTTCCTGTTGGGATTTTCGCCCAACTCCTTCACCCAAGAATCGATAGAAACACCAACCGGAGAAATAAAACTCCGATTCGACTCCACATTCATCCTCGTACAGACAAAGCCACATAGGTACAAAAACAGAAACAGAAAAAAAAAGGGTACATAGAGAGATAGAGAGAGATCATGATCTATGGTGTGGTTGATCTCACTAAGGTCATGATCGATTCCATCACATTCTTGATTCTCTCCACATGAACCCTCTTTCTAAAGATTCAATCTTTCGATAAAGATGGCATCTTTACGAACCCTCGTTGAGCGAAACTTCGGGAAGCTCCCTCATCTTGTCCTGTACGTGATCCTCGAATGGGTGGTGATAATCCTGATCTTCATCGACGGCGTCGTCTCCTTCGCGTGCAAAGAAATCGCCAGGCTGTACGAGCTCAGAGTCCCCTGCCTCCTCTGCACGCGCGTGGATCACACGCACAACTCCCACTTGTACTACAACGACTCCGTCTGCGACTCCCACAAGATGTACATCTCCACCCTCGCCTACTGCCACGTGCACAAGAAGCTCTCCGACATCCGCACCATGTGCAAAGGCTGTCTCCTCTCCTTCGCCACCGAGAAAGAGTCAGATTCCGATAAGTACAAGTCCCTCGTCGGAGTAGTCAACAAAGACGCCGACTGGTTCGTCGAGGACGTTGACCGGAAGGCCGAATCGAGCTCGACTCTCAGGTGCAAGTGCTGTGGGGATCCCATGAAAACAAACTCTGCCACCTCAAAGTTCAAGAGGACTTTGTCGATAAGCGTGCCTTCTCTTCCGGAAGAAGCAGTCGAAGATAACAATCCAGACTCCGAAGACGTGAATGTTGGGAATCGATTCTTCTCGGGAGTCCCGTCTTCCGAATCGAGCCCGAGATGGGCTAATCGGGTCGGGAGTAAAAAGTCGACTCCGATCGACTTCGACGAGGGTGGTTCTTCTTCGGATGTCGACATCGTGGCTCGACTCAAGACGCAAGTTAATTTGGACGGAAATACCCTCATGGCTCTTTACATGGAGCTCGACGAGGAGAGGAATGCTTCTGCGATCGCGGCTAATAATGCGATGGCGATGATCACTCGACTCCAGGCAGAGAAAGCGGCTGTGCAGATGGAGGCCTTGCAGTATCAGAGGATGATGGAGGAGCAGGCGGAGTACGATCAAGAAGCGATTCAGGTGATGAAGGAGATTATTTTTAAACACGAGGAGGATATAAAGGGGTTGGAGTCAGAGCTCGATGCGTATAGGGATAAGTACGGGCAGATCAAGAGGATAGGGAGTGAGACTTGTGAGATCGACGATGAGGATTATCAGGATGACATGAAGTCTGATCAGGGGATTTCGTCGGATGGCGGGAGCTCGAGTGGGGATGTCGAGCACGTGTATGATCGGTCGATGGAGGAGGGAGTAGGGAGTTTGGAAGAGCCGTCTTTCGATTTTGAAAAGGAAAGGTCTTATCTTTTAGGGCTGTTGAGGAATCTTGAGGAGAATATAGTTCCGGAATCAGACGAGAGGCCGGTTTCGCCTGTTGTAGTGGATAACGAAAATGAAGGAATAGGTAATTGGTTTTGGATTCTTGAAATTATGTGTGTAATGTGTTTTCTTGAACTTTGCTAATGATGTTGTCATGCAGCAGAAGTAACAGGGAATGAGAACAAGATTCTGACGAGAGAAGTATCGTTGATTAGGGAGAGGTTGAGAGTGATCGAAGCGGATAGTGGATTCTTAAAGCACGCTGCGATGACGTTGCAAAGAGGCGACGAAGGAGCTAAGCTCTTGACGGAGATAGCTCAGCTTCTCCGGAGGCTAAGACCTCCGACCGATAAATCTCCCTCGGAGGACTACCTGCCAGATAGCTAGTGTAGTACAAACACAGAGTTAAGAGTTTGAAATTGTTCATTAGTAGAAACAGATTTTTGATGATGAGATTTAACTTTGTAAGTGGCTCTTTGAGTTCTTGCAGTAGAGTTTTGTAGTAAAGTCCAGACCTTTCTTTTCATTCGAGGAACTGCGATCGACAATCCCTCTGTTGCGATCGATTAACAACACGTCGAAACTCACCACACGCCTGGTTTTGGGTTCTGATGATTGATTGAATCAAGTGTTCAAGATGATGTAAAATGGTAAATGTGTTTGATGCAATGCAAGACAAAATCAAAAAGAATGAAACTTTATTTGAATATTCTAAAAATTCAAAATTTAACCAAGTAAAAAAATCATTTTTTTTATAAGGCGAAATGACCATAATGGGTCTCTTGCAAAGATTACCAAAATCACATGGCCCCTTTCAATTCGACCCTCTTCAAGTTGCCATCTTTTTCTGATTTTCTCCGCCCTTTTCTCGGCGGCCGCCGTGTGCCCGACTAGCACCGACGCCGCCCACCTCCGTTAGGCAGAATTTTCATGAAGGTAATAAATTTTCTCTCTTATAAATTTGCGTTCTTTATAATTTTCTGTAATGACTTAATAAAACAAATCCGTAAAGTTTAATTTATTTTCAGTTTTTCCATGCCGTGTAGTTCGTAATGAGATCAAAAAATGATACATTATGTTATTAGGAATATGTTACATGGTTATGGATACGAAGCTATACACATTTCATTTAGAGAATTAAACATGAAAATTTTGACCTTTTTTTACTTCTGCAATTAGCGCTCCAGTTCCCTCCAACCTTGGATGCTAGCTGCTTTTTCTGGGTCGAGGGCGGGCGGAAGCTCGCGCTGCTGGAGAATCTCAAGAATCTCTTCACTCTCACCTAAAAGAAGAGCCGCTTGGCGAATGCTCTTCTCCCTTTCTTTGGCGCCACTGCTGTAACACTTCAGGCTTACTACGCGGGCTAAGTTTGTGAGACAAGCAGCCAATATTCCCGAGATCATAATAGATAATCTCTCAAACAGCTCTTCGTCTGATTCCATATGATCATCATCGTAGGATAACAGGATAGTTTGAGTTATGCGGTACATGGAGTTAGCGCATATAACTTTGACCGGCCAATTGAGGGGGTCTTGCACTAGAAAGTTGTTTGCGCCTGTCGTGAAACATTTGACAGTCTTTTCGGAATTGTCGGAAAGTCTTTGCAACATCTCCTTATGGGTTTGACCAGCTGCCTTGAGATCCTTATCCCGCCATTTTTTATAGAGTTCGACACCTACCCAGACCACGTCCGCTGCATTTCTGATGCTCGCCAGTTCTCTTTTCGAGTCTAGAGTTTTCTCTATGAGCCTTGCAAAGTAAAGGCCTTCGTTCACGGCGTTGAATAGTTGCTTAGACTTCTGATCCGTTATATTTGGGAGGGAAAGAGCTATGCTTGTCAAGGTCACCACCGGAAGAGACCAGCCATGAGGCGGTTCCTGAGAATGTAAGCTTCGGATTTCATTGCTGTCGAAATCTCTCACGCCGCTGAAATTCATAGATTTCTGAAGAAGTTTGATCAGGTTCTTGGATTGCTTCTTTTTACCCATCTCGATCAGCTTGTCCACCTCGTTGCATATGTTTTGAATCGTGCTCTTAGGCAGATCTGCCTCACCTTCAAGCCGAAGAACATAATCGCTTAAATCATCTGATTCTTTGGAATCGTGTACCTGTAAGTCCTTAATGTGCCATAGGCAAAACACAACTCCTTTAACAAAGACAGCTGAGACGAGTAGAACTAGTTTACTCGTCCGAACAATCAGAATCTGAACTCCGATGCAGATATTCAAAACTAATACTTTCGCCTCATGAGCAAGTTTTCTGAACTTGTGGTGTCCAGTTTTTAACGGTAGCGGACTTTCTCTCAAGTCCCTCAACCTCTGAGTCCAATACGCCTCGACCTCAAACTCATCTCTGAAGCTTTTGTGACCTATCTTGGTGCTCTTAAATCGAGCGGCATTGAACCATCTCAACAAAGGAGCAATAGTACCCAATACAACTCCAGCTGACTGAATAACTAAAATCCAGTTAATCGACGACTTATAACTAGAAGATGTCCGCCGTGCATGTTTATACACCAAAGGCAGTCTAATGTGAGCTTCTAGAAGTGTTAGAGCCATCAAGAGACACATCAAACCTGAAACAACGCACGTCACCGAGCGCGCAATAACAAATTGTGGGGCCCCAGTCACGGCCATTATGCAATATCTTTTCACCGTTATTCTGAGTTCACCTGATGTTAATTTCCCAGCATGATTCGCTCGTTGCTCGTCATTCGCGATCTTGTTATGCATCTGATTGTACTGTGACTTTATGTATCTTTTGGCTGTTGGAACCATCACGGCAGAAGAATATAATATTGCAAGTAAAAGAAACATGGAAACAGTGCATCCAATTTTCTCAGGGAACGTTACTCTTGCAACGTAAAAACGTCTCAGTTGAATTATATGGATGAAGACATTCCCCGCGATCGTAATCACTAGAATTCCTAAAGCACCTAAGTTTAGCATGATTTCACTATCTTCCATGGATCCCAGTGACGGCACGAAATTAGCCATGGCGGTTGACATCAGAACTAAGCCGCTAACCCGTGCGAGTTTATCGTTAATTCCCGGCATTCTAGTTGTTATGTCAACCGGGATCTTCATTGCCACAGCCAATACAGTCAAGGAAAAAGCATTTAGAGAGAAGTACTTACACGGGAACCAAAGCTTCTTGGTTCGGATTGCGTCAATTGCGTTGACTGCCATAGCGAGTGTGCAAGCTGCAGACGCTGCTGCAATGTACATGCCTATCCACGGCATAGCCAATTCGAGTTTCGCTTGCACATAGTCAACGCCATAGTATTTGTTGCACTCATCCCGGGTGTGATACAGGCTGCAGTGAGATGAATCCATGGACTACTCTAATCCAGGTGCTCTTTGTGACCTTGGCTGTTATCACTAACTTTGAAACGAAAATCTGTGGGAAATAAACAGTTAGACTGAGTTATATATGTTCCAGTACACTTACTTCTCCAATAAGGAAGACATGAATTCAAGTCTAGTTTCAAGTTTGAAACAGTCCTCGAAAGCTTGGTCATGGAATGTTAATGTGAGTTTCCTCTGTCTCTGTCAAATTTGAATGTGCATGTGCTTGTTATTAAAAGAAAGTCAACTAGTGTGACTTCATTTCATATGGTGTAGAATGTGTCAAATATTACAAAAATCCTTTCCTCACAAAAAAAAAAAACAAAAAAAACTACTGTACATGTTATATCTTCCCTAGACCCATTCTGATTCCAAAATAGCATTCCAACTTTGGCATTAATAATGTCGGAGTGATATTGTGTGTTTCGGTTTCGGATCATCTATTGATTTGGAAGCCTGTACGAACTTGAGCCTGTATGTAGGGTATGTGTGATCTTGTTGTTAGACCCCAATGGGGCACAACCTCTTGGGGTAGCATGGGACTTCCTGTGAAAACAGAGATATTGTGATTGAGATAAAAGATCAACACTTATATTCTTGTAAAAACATAATTACATAATTAGTACACTTCTCTCTCGATGCTTTTTTTCTTAAAAAAAATTCATTTGTAGCTACAGCCAAACAGTTATATGATAAATGCCAAGGTCGATAATAAATGTGAGAATACCGCTTGTAGTTGTATTGGCTTGTTGTTTTATGATGTTTATTTTATTTGTCTCGTTTCTTATCCTATGCATGTACCTTATTTGCATTCTATCCAAATTGCTAACATGTCTATGAACTGTAACGGGATCGCTAAATGATGTTATGTTCTTAGGAATATGTTACATTGTTGAGGATATGAAGCTATACAAATACATAGAGAAGTTACCTTGCATATATAACATGAAAAAAATGAGAATCTAATTGAACAAGGCCTTATCCTTTTTAGAGCTCTAGTTCCCTCCACCCTTGGATACTAGCTGCTTTTTCCGGGTCGAGGGCGGGCGGAAGCTCGCGCTGCTGGAGAATCTCAAGAATCTCTTCACTCTCACCAAAAAGAAGCGCCGCTTGGCTGATGCTTTTCTCCCTTTCTTTGGCGGCGCTGCTGTAACACTTCAGGCTCACTACGCGGGCTAAGTTTGTGAGACAAGCGGCCAATATTCCTGAGATTATAATTGATAATCTCTCAAACAGCTCTTCGTCTGATTCCGTATGATCATCATTATAGGATAACAGGATAGTTTGAGTTATGCGGTACATGGAGTTAGCACCTATAACTTTGGCAGGCCAATTGAGAGGGTCTTGCAGTAGAAAATTGTTTGCGCTGCTCGTGAAACTTGTAATAGTCTTTTCAGACATATCGGAAAGTCTTTGCAATGTCTCCTTATGGGTTTGACCTCGACCAGCTGCTTTGAGATCCTTATCTTGCCACTTCTTATAGATTTCGACTCCTACCCAAACCACGTCTGCTGCA
The DNA here is from genome assembly GCA_954870475.1 of Euphrasia confusa. Lineage (NCBI taxonomy): Eukaryota > Viridiplantae > Streptophyta > Magnoliopsida > Lamiales > Orobanchaceae > Euphrasia > Euphrasia confusa. Next base: position 39,812,408 of record OX940956.1, on the reverse strand, counting down.
TTTCTGATGCTTGCGAATTCTCTTTTTGAGTCTAGAGTTTTCTCTATAAGCCTTGCAAAGTAAATCCCTTCGTTCACGGCATTGATTAGTTGCTTAGACTTCTGATCCGTTATATTTGGGAGGGAAATAGCAATGCTTGTCAAGGTCACCACCGGCAGAGACCAGCAATGAGGCGGTTCCTGAGAATGTAAGCTTCGGATTTCATTGCTGTCGAAATCTCTCACGCCGTTGAAATTTAAAGATTTCTGAAGAAGCTTGATCAGGTTCTTGGATTGCTTCTTTTTACCCATCTGGATCAGCTTGTCCACCTCGTTGCATATGTTTTGCAGTGTGCTCTTAGGCAGATCTGCCTCACCTTCGAGCCGAAGAACGTAATCCCTTAAATCATCCGATTCTATGGAATCGTGTACCTGTAAGTCCTTAATTTGCCTTAGGCAAAACATGAGTCCTTTAACAAAGACAGCTGAGACGAGTAGAACTAGTTTGCTCACCCAAACTATCAGAACCTGAACTCCGATGCAGATATTCAAAACTAATACTTTTGCCTCATGGGCAAATTTTCTGAACTTGTGGTGTCCAGTTTTTAATGGTGATGGACTCTCTCTCAAGTCCCTCAACCTCTGAGTCCAATACGCCTCGACCTCAAACTCTTCTCTGAAGCTTTTCTGACCTATCTTGGTGCTCTTAAATCGAGCGGCATTGAACCATCTCAATAAAGGAGCAATACTACCCATTACAACTCCAGCCGACTGAATAACTAAAACCCAGTTAATCGACGACTTATAAATAGAAGATGTCCGTTTTGCATGTTGATACACCAAAGGCAGCCTAATGTGAGCTTCTAGAAGTGTTAGAGCCATCAAGAGACACATCAAACCTGAAACAACGCAAGTCACCGAGCGCGCGATGACAAATTGTGGGGACCCACTTACGGCCATCATCCAATATCTTCTCACCTTGATTCTCAGTTCCTCGGGTGTAAATTTCCCATCATGGTTCGCTTGCTGCTCATTATTCACAATCTTGTTATGCTTCTGATTATACTGCGACCCTATGTATCTTTTGGCCGTTGGAACCATCACGGCCAGAGAACATAGTACCGCGAATAAAAGAAATATGTAGACGGTGGTTAGAATTTTCTCAGGGAATGTTACTTTTGCAACGTAATAATGTCTCAGTTGAATTATATGAGTGTAGATATTCCCCGCGATCGTGAGCACCAGAATGGCTAAAGCACTTATGTTCAGCATGATTTCATTATCTTCCATGGATCCCAAAGACGGCATGAAGTTAGCCATGGCGGTTGACATCAAAACCAAGCCGCTAACCCGTGAGAGTTTATCATTGATTCCCGACATTCTAGTCATCAGGTCGATCGGGAGCTTCATTGCCACTGCCAAAAGAGTCAAAGAAAAAGCATTGAGTGAGAAGTACTTACACGGGAACCAGAGCCTCTTGGTCCGGAAGGCGTTGACTGCATTTGCGGCCATAGCAATCGCGCACGCTGCAGAAGCTGCTGCGATATACATGCCTACCCACGGCATAGTCGATTCAAGATTCTTTTGCATTTTGTCTGCACCAAACTGTTTGCTGCACTCATCCAGGCTGTGATATAGACTGCAGTGAGATGAATCCATGGGACTACTACTCTATTCCAGGTTTCTCTTTGTTATCTCAACTCTTATCACTAACTTTGAAATGAAAGTCGTTTTAGGTCTGTATAGGAATGATTTGTTCATGAACAGTTAGAGTGAGTTATGGCTCGGCCCGGATCTTACTTCTCAGGAAAGGAAGACATGATATCAAGTCTAGTTTTGAACGGTAATGTGAGTTTCCTCTGTCCCTGTCAAATTAGAGTTTGTTATGTAGTAAAAGAAAATGTCAACATTTGAATTGGTCCAAATATTATAAACATCATTTTTCTCTGTTTTTGAAAAAACAAAAATCTGCAATTAATAATGTCAGAGTTATTGTGTAGTTGTCCTCATCCTTTGACTTCAAATGCCAGTTCAAACTTGGGCAGATCTTTTCCAAGAGAGCAAAGACAAAGACAAAGACGGGAATTCCATGCGAGGTGCTTCATTGTGTGTGATACTGATCATGACTTTCAGAAGGAATTGAGAATATCAATTGTTGTGATGTGAAATATCTTCCAATGACTTTATTATCCCTGTCTTCATTCCTCATTGGCAGGACTACTGGACTAGTAAGACCTGGACCATGCACATTCTCTCTAATAACCCGTGTTGCATTTTTTTTCTACGTGAAATATTTTCGACTTCACCTTCAAAGGCACCAGAGGTACAAGTATACACCAATTTTACAGTTCATGTTATTTACTGATAATTTATTGTCTTCTTGCAAAGAGGGTGTTCTTCTACTCCATCTGCTTCACCTTCGAAGACACAGAAAGATGATCTTCACGAGAACACATGCCGGACCGCCTGTTTCACCCAATCACCAGCTCTGCTGTGACAAAGATATCTGAAGAGTGAAGAGAGGTGAAGGTGGAGCTACTGGTTAACTAATTGTGTTTGTTTTCAGGAAAAGAAATGTATATTGTATTGAGACTACATTTTCAACAATCAATCAACGAATAAAATCAAGTAAAAAAGAATTATTTTTCCAGTGAGATTCAAATCAAGACTACCTGGGGCTGATGTTTATGATATACAGTTTTTCTGTTGCTGATCCATAAGAGTAATTGACATCAAAGGGGGATGTTTTGTAATGTTACATACTTTAAATTACATAAAAAAATTGACCGGGTGGAGAGCCAATGACAAAACATATAGCTAAACTAATCAACAATCCATAGATACATCAATTATGGTCCTCAGACTTTGTCGTTTTTCTGTCGCAAATCCATGAAACTATTTTCGTGAAACAGAATAACATTAGGTCATGAAATTCTCGATGTCCCTTGCATGTCTTATTCCGCGAAGAAGACTCTTGGCAGTTTCCTTCTCCTAAACACACATTTAGTATGATGTAAGAACTTCGTATTCTTTAAAACAATTAGAAGTGAAAACAAACACTAACCTTCAGGTTTAGACTAATTACCACAAAATTAAAGGTTACAAACTCCAGAGACATTTTAGAAAATTTCGAAAAAACAGATGATTTTTTTTTTTTGTAATTAAGCCAAACATCAAGGGTAATTTGCGTAATTAGCCCTTTAAAGATAACCTGGTCCGTCTTGTAATGAAGCTTAACCACATGCATTAGTTTGTTAGTTCTTTTTGTAATCATCCACTAGTGAGCCTAAATAAATTGCAAACACATGATTAAATCCATGAAGACTTACCGGGCCGGTGTAGTCCAGCAGACGGGTACAGTAAACCTCGGCTTCATCAAACTTCCTCAGAGTCTTACAATGATGTGCCAAAAACATCAAGGCCTCCACCATGTTGGGCCCTTCCCTCTCCTCCGCCTCCATCCTCTCCAGATCCTTCCTGTAATAAAACGCCGCATCATCAGCCCGTCCCAGCTCCGAATGGAGTTTTGCCAGCTGGTGCAAAGCAATAGCTTCCCTGTCATTACAATTTGTGGCTCGTTCATAACACTTAACCGCCTTATCAAGCATATGAAGCTGCTCGGTCTCATAACACTGAGCCATGGCAATCCACAACCGAGAATCATTCGGCTGCAAAAACACAGACTTTTTAAAATAATGAAGCGCGTAAAACGGCATCCCCATCATTTCGTAAGCCTGCCCTAACCCATACCAGGCCCGATAATCACACGAGTTAATATCCACGGCCCGTCTATAAGCATCCACGGCTGCTGACGTGTTTTTCATCTCAACATACTCGTGGCCCATGAGCGTCCACGCGGATAAATAATTTTTATTCAATTTAAGAGCCCTCTGGAAATAGGTTATGGATTTTTCATGCTGCCCTTTTAAACTATAGTAGTTTCCGACTATGCAACACGACTCAGGTCGGTACTTATCCGTTAGAAAAACATGGTGGGCCAGATAACTTAAAGCCGAAAAGCTTTCTTTAGCATAAAGAACGTTAGAATACATGTCCATGTCCTCGATCCTATATGGGTCGGTTTTTTGAAACTCCTCGAATATAACCTCCACCTGTTCGAACTCTCTAAGATTATACTGGGCCTTTGCGATTTGGGCTTGGATGTAATTGCTGGAGGTGAAAGTCACCTGCAGGTATGCGTATTTCGCTAAGGACTCGACATGCATGCGGAGTTCTTGATAGGCGCTTGCGAGGAAGAAGTCTTTCATCCAGTGATTGTTAAGGTTGAGAGAGTTTAGTGTCTCAGCTGAAGTGCAAAGTTTTTGGAGCTCAGACCAAGCACTCCAGTTGTAAGGGTAGGTGTTCACTGATTCCACTAAGACGGATCTTGCTAGGTTCTCGTTGCCTTTCTCCTTGAGGACAAGTCCATAGACGAAGAGGGTGAAAGGGTCGATTGACCCATTTCCACGGAGGATTGATAGTTCTCTCTCTAGGGAGATGAGCTCTCGGTTCACGGCTTCACTTTTTCCTAAGGGCCCCTCGAGTTCTGCTGTCTCTTCCTCTTTCCGCTTTTCTCCGGCCTTTTTTCAAGACAAAAAAGAAGAGGTGAGTTTAGATAGGTTTTTGGCTGGTTTTCAATTGAATAATTCAGGTCACACCTACAGCGCAAAACAAATTTGGTATATAGTTAATGTTTGGTGTGATATTTCACCCCATCTTTACTAAATATTTTTGGTAAATGATTAAATAAAATAACTAACCACAATAATGTCACGACAAGTGTAAAATAAAAGGCTACCAAAGTGCGTTTTTTTCTTTCAAAAATACTAAAATAGAAGTCTTATTTAACCGATTCTACTTATGAACGCTCGCTATGAATCTTAATTAACCAGGCCAGAATCCCAATACTCTGACAAGATAATGGTTTATACAGATACTCATTTTACAAGCACAAAAGGCTGTCAAAGCAAAAAAAAATCGACGATATAACAGTGTTCAATACTTGTAGACTTGTTATTATGAACAAACTACTATGAGTTTTTTGGTTATAAAAAGACTATGGTTGGCTACGTTCATTAGAGAAAATTGGTTTTTAAAGCATTTTGCATTTATTATCCTCCCTAAAACATTTTGTGCAACCGGATAAAAAAATTGAAACACTAGTATAGCTAGTCCATAACTCTATATTCAGTTATTTTCCATTATGGTCTACATCAGATGTATCCCAAACTGAAAGCATTTACTATGATATATTTTGGACATGTGCGAAAACCGTTGAATATTAATAATCAGCTACACCGTTGTAATATCAAGACCAATAAAACAAGTTTCCATTACTACCTCTCAATCAAATCATCAAATTGCTAATCTTCAACCAGAGATCTCTCTTAATTAATAAAAAAAATTGATTGAAAAAGCATCCTCTAGGTCCCCGTGAGCCTATAAAACCGCGAGGGGCCTAGAGAGAGGGAACCCTTGCAAGTGACTGCACTCCTAGTGCAGTCATATAGGGAACGATATAGCCATATAGGGAACGAGCCCGAGCCAGCGAGTTATACATACGACTATACGAGAGCGAGTAAGAAGGTGTAGTGATCTAGACTTCCTAGGCACGTGTTTGACTCATAATATATTAATCAAATAGAATTAACAGTGGTAACACGGTGCAAAAATCCAAATGTTTCGCCAGATTTTATTAATGCAACCTTAAGAATTCAGTTTACAGAGTTAAAGGCTTAATCTTGAATAATAAATGTGATTGAGATGAGTGTGTTGCATTAAAAAAAATATCATTTTGTCCGTTTCGGAAGTATAAGACACGAGAATATTTTTGAAGTATCTGTATTTTCTATAGAACTCAGAGACAATAGATTAACCTTCAAATGTACAAATCATCACGATGAACCACTCAAGTGTAGCAGATCTTCTGTTAAAATGAAGATTTTACTTCTTATGAGTTATGACCATTTATATAGCTTCACACGTTCTTGTGACCTTTGCCTAAACTCCCAAATAACCAGAATCTAATAATCTGAACGGAACTTATTAGATTTGGAGAAATGTGGAACAAGAACAAAAAGACTAGTTAAAAGTTGAAGCAGTTCTCAAGAAAGTTCAGGATTCCGACTCTTGCTCAACCCGGTTAGCACTAAAATTTAAAAACATCATTCGAGAAACGAGAATTTTATATCAAAACCATCAAACATAATGCAACACACATCCTTCTACCCCAAATTTTCAAAAATCTTACTTTAAGCATTTACTAAAGAGACAGTTTCAAATTCACCACATTACTTTCAATTAAAAAGCGGATTATCGAAAATGCACAAACTAATCATCGAAAAACCAACCAGATAAAGTGAATAGCACCGTAAGAACACAGCTTTCTTGCCTGTCTGATCCCGGAGCACATGGGCTGCCCTCTTGTACTCTCTGCAGTCAAAGTAAGACTTCGCCAGCAAATAAAAATCGGTATCTATTGTGTCGACATCGTAAGCCTCGAGCCCCATCAGGGACGGTGTGTTGACATAAGAGACGCCCCCTGAGGGGGTGGCGGAGGCATCAGCGGATGTGCCACTTCGTAAGCGGCGGCGGATGGAGGAGCTTCCGCGCTGGAGTCGGGTTTGGGAAGGGGGCTGATTCGAGGGGTCTTGCTCTATTCCCATTAATTGCTCCGCTGCCCTTCGAGCAGAGAAAATGTTGAAAATCAGCTACAGTGAAAGGGACGATCTAAGAAGAAAGAAATGAGGGTGGGTTATTTCAGGTTTACCATTTGGCGGCGGAGTAGAGGCCGCGGTCGCTGAGGTGGCGGACGGCGGAGCGGAGCTCAGTTCTGCATGTTTCTCTAGAAGCCATTTATTTTTGAAAAAACAATTCGCTTATGATTTCTCTCCTCAGAATTTTTTTAATCGATAATGAGTAGGGATCTCGAAGAAGTGAAATTGAAACTGAAATGGATTAGGATGAGATTTGGGGATTGGGTTTTTCTACCGGCAACCGCACCGTTTTGAGGATTTACAGTTTTGAACTTTGAACATGAAAAAATAATAAAATTATATTTTAAAAAACTATTATAATATTTATTTTTCTTGTTTAGTTTATGTCAATATATGTGAAGATAATAAAAAGAAAAAAATATGTAACTATTTTAGATGGATATAAAATTTTAGGCTATAGGATCTTTTTTTTTTTTGGATTAAATAATAATTGATGAATTGAATTTATTTGAATTGAATTTGACTGACTAAATTGAATTTTTATTAAAATAATAATATTTTTTTATAAAATTTTACATATTTTTAAAAAATATTAATAATATTATTGATTTAAAATATTTTTTATTTACTTTATTTTAATTTATTTTGAAACAACTTAACAGAGTTCCATTGAATAAATTTGAATTGAAATGAAACAAAATATAATCATTGATTTTTTAAGATGGAAGGTGTTTATGTGTTGAATAAATTTGAATTGAAATGAAACAAAATATAATCATTGATTTTTTAAGATGGAAGGTGTTTATGTGTCCAAAAACCGCGTAAAATTGAAATTGGATTTTAGTAAAAAATTATTTAATAATACTAGTTTTTTATACAAATAAACAAATTAATAAATAATTGTTTCATTTTTTTAATTTATAAAAAAATATTTTCAGGTTTATATATACTCTTTAACTACTTTATTTTACTTTATTGACTTAGTTTTTAAATTGTACTTTTCACTTTAAAAATACATTTTACCTTTACATTTTAATTAAAAAATTGAAAACTCACAATTTTCTTAAACTATATGCCCAAAAAAGTATGAACTGTATTTTTAAGAGTAAGAAATATACGGTCAATTCAAATCTGAATCAATAAGTTTTAGTTTTTAATCGAAACCGAACCAGAATTTCAAAATTTTAAACCAAATACTAAGACCAATTTGTTCCATTTTGACCCATTTCAAAATAAACACCTCTCAAATTCAAAAAGTGCACTACAATTTTTCCTCAAATCTTTCTCAATTAAATTAGAGATAATATCAAATTTCGTCCCGTAACTATTAACAATTAAATTGTGGTCCTTTATTTTTCAAAAATATCAATATTCATCTTTTCCGTCCAATTTTTCAATTAAAAGTCTGTGGGCAACGTATTTATACTGTCATCGTGAAATCTTTAATTTTGTGATTGAGATTGAGAATTGGATCTAAACGTTTGTGGGTTGTGGGCAAAGTCTTTATAATGTCGTCAACTCTGTCTAATGAATTTCTTCTTCTTGAATTAGGTTTTGATGTAAATAATCGGGGGAAATGGGATTCTCGTATGTTAATCTATTTTGTTGTCGATTATTACCAAAATGCCATTATCATTTTATAAGAAATTACCATTCATTCTACGCGTCAGCCAATTTTAACGACAATTTAAAAAATTAAACGAAAAAAATGACATTTTGTTATGAATATTATTAATTAGTGAATGACTAGTTTACCCTTTCTTGGTGAACAAGACAGAAACCCTACTTTGTATCCTATATAAAGGGGTCTCCCCATATGAATGAATAAACAATTCACAAGAATTCATAACAATTCTATTCTCCTCTATGTTCTCTCTATATCTAATCTATATTTCTCTCTCAATTCATCTTGAGTTTATAACACGTTATCAGCACGAAAGCTCAACCGCGTTCTTCATCGAAGTTCTACTCATCCAAGATCCGAACTCAAAGGTAAGAATTTATATGTTTGTTAATATTCATTAATAATTATAAATATATCTACTTCTCCTCCCTTCTTTTTAAATTCATATGTTCCCGAAGAAATATTCCTGAAGTAATATCATATGTTTCCGAAGAACATTGTAATCTGATATTCTTGAAGTAATATCAAATTAATTATACCTAATAAATCAATTAAAGTTTTTAATGTCCTGAAGAACAATGTCACATGATATTCCCGGAGAAATATCAAAATTAAATGTCCTGAAGAACATCGTGATATGATATTCCTGTACAAATATCTATATCAAATTGATTATGAGTATATACTAATAATCTCGAATAATATCTTTGAAAATTTATCGAGAAAGATCCACTAGCTTTGTGGCAAGATTTAAAAGAAAGATACGATCACCCGAAGTTAGTCGTACTACAAAAAACGTGTGGTATGATTGGATTCACGTTCGATTACAAGATTTTAAATCTGTCGAGGCATTCTGAATAAATTGATTGTGGAAAAATCATGAAGTTCGACTCACAAGTTTGAGTCGCATTATAATTTGATATTCTTGAAGTAATATCAAATCAATTATTCTTAATTATCAATTAAATTGAATGTTCCTGAAGAACATAAACTCTGATTTAAATATTATATTGATCGTTTTGGAAGAACATCATGATTTGATATTATTCGATATATATCAAATTAAATTGCTCCCGTAGTAGCAATTAAGTTTTAAATGTTTTTGAAGAATATGATATGATATTTCCACAGAAATATCAAATCAAATTGCTTCTGATGTAACAATTATTTTTATTAATTGCTCCCGAAGAAGCAAAATTCAAACATTAAATGTTTTTGAATAAAGTTATATGATGATACTCGTAGAGAAACGCCAAATTTGATTGTTCTCGTCATATGAATTATCCCTGAAGGATATCTTTTGAAAATCGCGAACAAATGTACTATGTGGGTACTCATGAAATATCGAAAAAGTCGATTATTTTCTTAATGGTTGACGTGTTATTGATGAAGAATACACAATTGATTTATTAAATTTGATAAATATTCTTGAAGAATATTTGATTTGATTATTCGTAAATAAAGTTTGAATGACACAAGTATTTTGATCCCCGAAGGATCATTGATAAATGTATTGTATCCCCGAAGGATCGTTGGTAAAGTTATGCAAATGATAACATATTAAAAGTTGGCTCCGGAAGAGCTTTACTAATTATCCCCACGAGTACTACAAATGTACTTAAAAATGAAAATGATGCATATCATGAATGATTGTGCGTGGAAATGAATAAAACATTTCCCATCTGCGACTTATATTCATATCACCACTAGATCGTATTTTCATGAACGGGCATATTAGAAAATAAGGTATATTAAATATCTCGAGCCCACGATCCAGAAGATCACGATCCTGAAGATCGATTTATAGCAGTTACGTTGATTTGCATATTTAAGGAAGATCATTTCCCGGCATTAGGGGGAGATAAGAATATAAAGATATAAATGCCGAGAAATTTCATTAAATGAAACGATCTTCAATTCTTGATCCACGCATCAATCAATTGAACCCGAAGTTCATAAGTAACTTGCAATATTTAGCAAGTAATCTGCCAAATTCATTTACAAATTAATGAAGGTGTGACAAAATCACATATATTTGTGATAAATGAACTATAAGAGTTCAAATACCAAATAGATCAACTCAAATGTTGATTCTAATATACGCCTGAAGCGTAGTAGATCGATCTTAAGATATAAAATAAATCCGCGGTAAAACAAAGAAATTAATTCACCCTCAAAATCTCCTGAAGAGAGTTAGATGGAAATCCCATTGAAAAAGCATGTGCACATGATAATAGAAAATTATGGGATTGCGGAACAACCAAATTAAATATTATGGGAAATGATGAAAGATTTGGTTGATAGAATTGTCATCAACGTGGAAAAAGTCGCCAACGACATATTTGCCTCAAGAAGTTGCTCTAGAAAATTTGGATCCAAAGCTTAAATCAATGATAGTGTGCCAGCAACACTCGGAAAATAAGAAACGGGCAATTGAGGCTGAGCATGACTCGCTAAATAAAAGAGATAATTTGACTCTATAATACACACCTCAAAATATTATCCCAGAAGGATATACGTGGGTGTTCGTAAGAAAAACGAGTAATGATGTGGTGAGATATAAAAGCGAGGTTAGTTGCTCAAGAGTTTTTCGCAGAAACTCGATGTTAATCAAATATTTTTAAGGATGACATTAAGTTCCGCTACTTAATATTTCTGGCAGCAACAACGATAAATATTGATATGCAAGAATGTATGATTTGACCATGTAGAAGTCATTAGAAAGATACATACATGAAAATCCTGGATGGATTTTAAGATTACTGAAATGAAAGGAAATGAAAATCAGAACATGTACAATATCATATTACATATGTCATTATGGAGAAAAATGATATTGAATATAAGGTCCCGAAGACCAGTGATTGGTCCCGAAGACCAGTGATTGCACTCTTTTTCCCTCTACTAAGTTTTTCCAACAGGGTTTTCTTAGTTAAAGGTTTTTAACGAGACAATCACCACAATATAAATGTAAATGTCATGTACTCTTTTCCTCGAGTATTTTTTCCTACAGGGTTTTATAACGAGGTTTTTAACGAGGCATGTACATCACTCGATAATAATTAATGGGGACATCAAAATGTTCCATATGAGTTTGTTTTCGAGATAAACTGAGATATTGAACCTGAAGTTCAAATGATTGTGAATTGAAGTTCACATTATTGTTCATTTGTCAAAAATTGTATATCGAACACTAGATGCATCTAATATACTCCTGAAGAGTTACCGGCCGGTTATAGCAATTGTGAATGCTCTAGTCAATATAGATGTCTGATAAAGGCATGTCCCTGAAGGACGAAAAATATACAATAATACAAATGAATGTGAAACTCGACAATTCGAAGGTTGTGTCCTGAAGACCAAAATGTATACTTGAATAACTAAGTTTTTCCTATATGGTTTTATTAGTTACAGGTTTTAATGAGACTGGTTGATCACCAATAACTACGTTCAAATAAATTAAAGATCTTCGGTGATTACAATCAGGGGGAGCAAGCTGTACTCTTTTTCCTTCGTCGAGGTTTTATCCCATTGGGTTTTCCTGACAAGGTTTTAACGAGGCAGCAATCTTATAAATAGTCATTCAAGGGGGAGTGTTATGAATATTATTAATTAGTGAATGACTAGTTTACCCTTTCTTGGTGAACAAGACAGAAACCCTACTTTGTATCCTATATAAAGGATTCTCCCCATATGAATGAATAAACAATTCACAAGAATTCATAACAATTCTATTATCATCTATGTTCTCTCTATATCTAATCTATATTTCTCTCTCAATTCATCTTGAGTTTATAACACATTTGATGTTTTTGAAAGACAGAGGACCACAACTGAATTCGTCAATAATTACAAAATAAAAATTGATATTATCTCATTAAATTAACTACTACTAGTATTTTTCCACATCTATTCAAATACTTCAAAATTATATTTTTTTAATTCACCTTTTTATTCACGTATATTACTATATTAAAAAAGAATTATATTTATTTTGATACTTTATTTTTCTTTTATTGTTATTTTTTACTAATTTTAATTTTTAAAGTTACTTACTAAATACACACCTTCCAAATCTACTTTCGAATTCATCTAAAAAATGTCATCTCAAAAAGGTAGATTCGAAACAAAAATAGTATTTTAAATTAATTATTTACCCAATTTTCATTTTACAGTGGGATTGCAAGTAATTACGAATGATCTACCTAATGCCACCCCAGATTTTCCCGCTCAATTCAAACCACTCTCACACGCCATAATTAGGGGTACTCTAATTACGATTAAATTACTAAAATAACACAAGCAATAGCAAATCACGTGATCAGTAGATTAATCTACTTACCCAACACTACCCCTCGTCCGCACGCCTACGCCCCATTTCATCCAAGGGCAGTACAGTCATTTCGTTTCATCGGGCGCGTCGCCCGAGAATATTCAAATTCCCGCTTTATTTCCGTGGAGGAATTATTTCAAACTTTCAAAATCCCTCCCAAACCGAGCACTCCAATTCTCCACAAACCCCTCCCCCCGCCATCGTCAACAAATCCCTTCTTAACGGCCTCCGCCCACACACAGAGATACGCTCTTGTGTGTGTGTGTGTGCGTTTTCCTGTAGATTCACAGTCGCGAGATCGAAATGGCGTTGCCCTCTGCGTGTGCCGCAGCTGCCGATTCTGGATCTAGAGAGACACCGTACTGCCGGAAACAGAAATCGCTCGGACTCTTATGCTCCAAGTATGTTTTTTTTTATCTTCCGATTGTGAACCCTAATTTTTATTTACATGTGTGTGCGAGTGTGTGAAAAAAAACGGGTTTTTAAAAATTCTGATTTGCTGCACAGTTTCTTGAGCTTGTATAATCGAGATGGAATCGAGACGATTGGGCTAGATGATGCAGCAACAAAATTAGGTACATTTTATCCCTTTTTTTTGGAAAAAAATTAGATTAAATCTCAAATTATTAGTTGGCTCAATAAATTCGGGGAAATTTATCTGCAGGGGTGGAGAGGAGACGGATCTATGATATTGTGAATGTTTTGGAAAGCGTTGGTGTAAGAATTTTTATGATTTTACGAACTCTATTCACCCTATTCGTTAGCGATTGTGAATTCGAATCTGTGATTCATTATTGAGCTGACCACTGCTAGGGTTTTGTGTTTCTTGATTTCAGGTTTTGACAAGGAAGGCGAAGAATAGTTATACCTGGAAAGGGTTTGGAGCTATCCCCTATGCTTTAGAATTCCTAAAGGTAATATCATTTGATTTTGTGAATTTCTTCTAAGATTTGGACAATTTTTTTGATGAATCAATTCTTATCATGTTCGATATGTGGTCACTTTACAGAAGGAGGGTTTTAGGGAGAATGGCACAGCTGATACAAGTTGCTCAGAGAAGGTCTGTATGCCTTTATTTGTCTAACATTCTTTTTTATTTTTCATTTGTATCGAAAAATATTGAACTTCAACTAGTTTCAATACTTCAGTTGCTAGATTCCTTCATTTCAGTAATCGGTATATTATGTTTTTCCATATCAGGCTTCAGATGATGATGAAGATGAGATGTCTGATATGAACAGTTTAAGTCAAAAATCTGATTCCAGTTCTGTTCCAATAAACAGCCTAAGCCAAAAATCAGATTCCAGTTCAGTTCTGAAATACCCTATGCTGTCTAAAGCAGGTTTTAGTCTCAACCTTTTTAACTCAATGGGCTTGCTTAAGTACTTTTTTATGTTATTTATTTTATTACTGATAATATTCCCCATTTTCTCATGTATAGGTGACAATAGGAAAGAAAAATCTCTCGGCCTTCTTACTCAGAACTTTGTTAAGCTGTTCCTGTGCACTGATGTAAGTGAATATTTAGACAATCAGTCCTGGTTCAACAGTTGATGTATTTAACGTTTTAGTTTTTTATTATATTCACAGCATTTATAATTATAATTGTTTCCATCTCCAGATGGATATGATTTCTCTCGATGACGCTGCAAAGCTTTTGCTTGGTGATGGAAAGCATACATCAATGACAACTAGAAGTAATGTGCTTTAAAAAAAAAGTTATCCTCGGTTTTGATTTCTGAAATGAAGGATATAAAGCTTCATTTGCTAACACTGCTTTTGTGCAACCTTGCAGCAAAAGTCAGAAGGCTGTATGATATTGCCAATGTGTTGTCTTCCATGAACTTTATCGAGAAGGTTATTCACCTTATTGAGACTTGAGAGACACAATCTTATTATTTTCTAAAAACATTGCAGATTAATAACAGTATTTTTCTGGATTATATATGCAGACTCATCATCCTGAGACAAGAAAGCCCGCTTTCAGATGGTTGGGCCTAGCTGGAAAACCAGAAACTAAACCTACTTATTCAAGTGGTGTAGCCGAGTCCAAGAAAAGAGTGTTCGGTACTGATCTTACTAATACTTCTGCAAAGAGGTTTAAGGTGGATGAAGATGCAAGCCATCATCATGTCTTGAAGCCACATAATCCTATCAGAGTTAAACATGAGACAGATAGTGCGGAAGAAAGAACAAGAATAGGTGAGAGGAGTTACCATTATGGCCCTTTTGCTCCTGCAAATGTTCCCAAAGTTGTAGTTGCTCATGATGAAAGAGGAAAAAAAGTTGTTGATTGGGAAAGCATGGCCTCTGCTTACCGACCTCAGTATCATAACCAAGGTACTTTGGTTTTTTGGAACTTTATTGATTACACATTATTTGGAGTAGATGTTACTAAATTATACGAGCTTTTCAGTTTCAAAAGACTAATTCTTGCTTGTAGCTGATTCGTCTATTTTTATCAAATAGATGCAAATCTCAAAAACATATTTTCCAAGTCTTGTAGAGTATTACTATTCTTGCAGATTAATCAAAATTAGCGAAATCAAGAAGCAACCTTTAACATGATATTGATCTGTTATGGGACTTCTGATATGTTTGACATGCTAACTGCATAATTTCATAACACGTGCAATCGAAAACTTGCTTGAGCCTACTTTGTGCCGACTGTGTCGAATCACCCTAATGTAAAACTTGCTTCTTGGCTTTTGTTTCTTCAGCTTTAAGGGATCTGTTTTCACATTATGTTGAAGCATGGAAATCATGGTACTCTGAAGTTGCTGAGAAGAGCCCCCCTACTCAACTCATGTC
Organism: Euphrasia confusa; assembly: GCA_954870475.1. Lineage (NCBI taxonomy): Eukaryota > Viridiplantae > Streptophyta > Magnoliopsida > Lamiales > Orobanchaceae > Euphrasia > Euphrasia confusa. The sequence continues at coordinate 39,796,946 of OX940956.1, read as the reverse complement.
CTAGATGAAGAAAGCATTGGATATTACATATAAAGAAATCGCTCGATTTTAAATGTCACATTTTCAGTGCATTTCTTCATTTCCATTCTCTCCCAATACAATTTTTTTTTTTTGTTTAATTGGAACACTGTAAATCAGTAGAAGGTGAATTATTACATGTCTTGTGACATGAGGCATTTTCTTTGATGACATGTGTAAGTTTCTGTCATCTTGATATGGTTTTAGAATTTATAACTACAATTTTGAGTTTCATCGAATCAATTTTTGCAAAATCTGTAAAAAGTGATTGTAAAAATGAACATCTCAATAAATTTCAATTTTCTATTTCTGAAGAATGTTACATATTTTGACATTATGTTTTAAGAAATACAAGATTCACCTAATATTCTGCTAACATCAGGTGAACATTATTTTAATTTTTAAATGAACTTAATACCATTTTGAGTTCATAAACATTGAATTAAATAAAGCAAGTGCACTCAGTTTTATACTTCTACAAGCTAAACACTAGCTCTAAAGTATGCTGTGGATAGATAAGTCATTACTGGCATATACAAATAATTTAAGGGCTTGAAACAAAACTTTTTGAGTGCCGTAATCCCCTTGTTATTGTGCCACTCATCGATCACCATCAAAACTTTACTTTCAGACCTCAAAACAACGAATGATCACATACATACAAACCCACACATACATACTTCATCTATGCATTCACCCGATGCATAGATGAAGTAAAAGAAAATAACGCCACCACAAATTTGGGTCAACTAAATTAAAAAAACACTTTTCAAAGTACTATCAAAGAAGGATTCGGATTTGATATGGTCCATGAGCCAACCTCGCTAAAATCATACAAGATGTTGACATCTCACCAGTAGTCCTACTAATTCTTGGTTATTGATTATGTTCCCACCACCCCAAAGCCTTGCCGCAGCAACAACTATTTCTAGATATCTCATTTTTGACCCCTCAAGAATGAATGAATTGACTCAAAAGCATTGTTACAAAGTAGGACAATAATAAATTAATCAAGGTTTATTCAAGCACAACACATTTGACAAGTACTAGAAAAATCAACAAACTATATAAAAAAAGTCCACTTCAATCTTAAACTATACCCTTACCAATTATTATTATTATTATTCTTATACAAACATATCATGCATACTACTAAAAAAAAGGTTATTTGTCACAAATTCTAACTCAAAACTCTATCAATTATGTCTCTGAAAGAGACAAAGATGCTGTAGGCCCAAATCCAATCCATAAAATAAAGATGACCAAAATAGCTACTAAAAAGGAAAAGAAAGAAAGTAAAAGTAACTCTGAATAATATTGACATCCTAAACCCTAATCACCAACTTAATTTACATCATACACACACCACAAAATATATTAACCTTTTATCTCAACTCAGAACTCGGTCGAGTTAGCCTCCTGACTCGGCCTGTACCTCCCCCGAGTCACCCCATCCTTCATCACCTTCTCCCAATCCACCTCCCCCGACCCCTCCTGCGGGCCCCTCAGCACCTCCAGCACCTTCCTCGCCTTCTCCCTCGCTCGTTCACTTCCCGTCTCAACCACCTCCCTCAAAACCTCCACAGACCCTGCCTCTCTCGCCAGCCCCTTAAACCTCAAACTCCCATGGCTCAAAGAATGCAGAGCCGCAACACAATTCTCCTGAGTCGACTCGGTCCCTCCTTTCAACACCCCCACCAAGCACCCAACCGCCCCCGCGTCGAGCAGCGCCGCCCGCCCCTCGTCGCAAGACGCCAAGTTGCAAACGACGAGCAAAACCCTCGTCGCCAGCTCAGCATCCTCGCTCAGCATCCCCAGCAACACCCCGACAGCCCCTAGCCTCACCATCTTCACCCTGTTGCTCCCAACCAGAGTCAGGTGGTAGAGGGCAAGGGCAGAGTCGTCCTTACTCCTCCGGGTCCCGCATCGAAGCTCGTGCAGCAATGGCTGCAGGGCTCCGAGAACTCCGATGGCTGTCTTGTTCACGTCCTCCAGCGAGAGGCTGAAGATCGCGCCGGCTGCGTGCTCCCTCGACTCTTCGAATCCGTTCTTTAGTAAGTCGATGAGTAAAGGAACAAGCCCGGCTCGAACGATTTTGACCTTATTGCCCTTCTCCAGGGAGAGATTTACCAGGGCTGCCGCGGAGTTGGTCTGTAAGGAGGCGTATCGGGAGTCAAGTAAAGCTTTCAGGCAAGACAAGAGCCTTTCTGAGCAGAGAGCGGTTCTCGATTCCTCGTTGGTTCTCGTGGTTTTTCGAAGACGGATCACGGCTTGCTCTTGCTCGTAGATGTCGAAGCTGCTCAATTTGACGATAAAGGTCTCGTCTTCGCCGGATGCGGAGGCGGCGGAGGCATTGGACGACGTGGGTTCGTCGGGGACAGTGAATTCCGACGAGGTTGAAGGGGAAGAGGAGTCGGAGAAGCAGGAGGGGCGAGTTTCGAAGGGCAGAAGCGGGGTTGCGTTGGCGATTACGGATTCCTCCGAGCTAGACGAAGAGGAGTAGAGATTTCTAGGGCTCGGTTCGATCGCGGAGTGGGAGAGCAAAAACGACGGCGTTTCGGCGACGCCCTTCGGAGTATCGCTCTCCGAATCATGGATTTTAGGGCTTTGATGATTTTTCACGGAGGATTTCATGAGAGACTGAACCGTGGACTCGATGGCCGAATACGCCGGCGGGGTTGGGCGGTCCGACCCGGATTTCGAGCACCAGTTGAGGATGGAGGTCTTCAGGGCAAGATTCGGTATGACGTTGGAGAGATCCGGCGTCGAGCCGTCGGGGAGCGTGGGGGTGAAGCCCAAGTCTCTGCAGACGTCCACGCAGACGCGCTCGAATGTCTGGCCGGAGGAGACGACGGTGGGTTCGGACATCAAGGAGTTGGAGATGGGGCAGAGGAATTCCTCCGGCGGATTCTTGTCGTTGGAAGATCGGTGGAAGGAGATCCTCCAGCGGCGGAGCTTCCCATTCCCGCCCATGTCTGTGTGAGTGAATAAGCTTAAGGGTGAAGGAAGGATGGACGGGTTTAGGGCTGAGGAAATTGGAAGGTGATAAGATAACAGAGCTTGCTATTGGAGATGGGTTTTTGCTTTTGGGGATAAAGATGGGATCTTTTTCACGGAGGACGAATCTCAGACTCTCTCTCTCTCTCTCTCTCTCTGAGTGCGTGCGGAGGAGAGAGAAAACAAAGTGAAATCAATCTAGTTAATTACAAATGTGACCTTAGAAGAAAACATAATTATGAATGAATACACATATTTTAAAAGTTGATATGTTAACAATGAAATAATAATCAATAATAGTATAGTCGCAATTTATGGTATTTGGCACAATGTTATGAAGGTGAAAAGAGTATAAATGCACATGATTCGTTCTTGAGACTTGATAAAGTCAAAAGGTATTTATGGTCTGTTTGTTTTGGGGTGAATCAGGGTGAGGGTAAATTTTTAAATTTACCTCGGAAAAGGTAATCGAGGTGAATCGAAGTAAATGTTTTAAATTTTGTGTTTGGATACAAAATTTTCTTACTAGGGTAATCTATTTAAATTTTGTGTTTTAAATTTTTATTTTTCATTGATTCACCTCCATTCATCCCCAATTTGGGGGTAAAAATTAGAGGGGGAATCAGTGTAAATAAATTCCCCTTCATTCACCCCGATTCACCCCGATCTACTCAAATCCATATTCTTTTTTTGGTTCCAAACAAGATTAATGATTAAATTACCCTTGATTTACTCTAATTCACCCCAAAACAAACGGACCATTAGGTCTTGTAACTTGTAAAGAGTAGGAGTAGACCTGTACACGGACCGGTTTTGTGTGCGATCCGGGATGAAAAGAATAGACCTGTTATCGGCCCGTGTATACCAAGCTCGGGTTGGTTCATTTGTTGGAAAAGTTCAGTCTGAACCCGCATTAACATATTTTTATTTTTATTACTATATACTAATTGAGATCATTTATTGAACATGAGGAGTTTATTTGGTTATGAAATGTGTTTGAGCTAGATTTAAAATGAGTTGAATTTTGGTTTAAGCTAGAATTTGAATGTGTTGGGTTTGGGCTAAGATTTGAGGTTTGGGCTGGGATCGATGGCTAGTGGGTTGGCCAAATTGGGCTGGGCTGTTCAGGCTGCTAGGTCAAGATATTTAAATTCAAGCGCAGACCACAAAAAAACCGGGTCAGACCCGTACATTTGTGCAGTTTTAGGTAGGAGTGTTGGGAATTAGGTCTCGATTCTGAATTGAATGCTTTGATAGATAATTGAATCAAATTAAACACGTTTTCTTTAAAGAGTATCTTGACCTATATTGCCCAAGTTACACGAAATCTTTCAGAATAAGACAATACCACACTTGATTTCTTAGGCTTAGAAATCAAGCAACTTAAGAAACTTTCTGATTTCTTTATTTTGCAAAGCTTTGATAAAATAATGGTGTTCTTGTGTATTCATATGATTATGATTTTATGTTGTACTTGTTTGATATACACATAAAAAACACTCTTTGAAAATGGACACATACCTCTTTGTATAGAGACACACCCTTTTGTAGAGGACTCGCATTTTTCATTGAATTATATAGCTTTTGGTGAAAATACTCATTCGTAAAGTACCATTACAAATAATCATACATGTTTATTCATGTCATTACGAATAATCCTCCAACGGCGGAGCTGGCCATTCCCGTCTATTTCCGTGTCAGTGGATAAGCTTAAGGGTGAAGGAAGGAGGGACGGCCGGAAAGGTTTAGGGTTGTGGAAATCCGAAGGTGATAAGATAATTTCCATTTATTTATGCATAATTTTCTTTTTTATATTCAAATTAATTTTGTATTCCTTCCCTACATTTTTTTTACAAAAGAAGTGTGATTATTAAAAAAAAAGTGTTTTTTATTTACAAAAGAAGTGTGATCATTAAAAAAAAGGTGAGAGAATGCATTATTAAAAATAAAATAATTATTTTAGTTTTTTAAATTAAAAATATATGTACTTTTAATTAATAATACTATTTGTATTTCAAACTTTTTTAAGTAAGAATGCAATTGAATTTTTTTTAAATTATTTAAATTATTTATATATTTTAAAATAAAATTTACATTTATTTTTTAAAATTAATTAAAAGAAATTTTAATTTTTAATTAAAAAATAAAAATTTGCGTGCTCGAATGTTGACTTGAATGAAATATTGAATTTATTGTAAAAAAGGAGGGAATCGAAAAAAAAAAGATGAATAATAAAAATGAAACTTTTGCGTGCTCTATTTTGAGTTTTACTATTTAATTTGGAGAAAAAAAAAAGATGAATAATGAAAATGAAACTTTTGCGTGCTCTATTTTGAGTTTTACTATTTAATTTGGATCTCCATCTTACCTAGGGATGTCAATCGGGCCAGCTCACTCGGGCTATCGGGTTACTTCGGTTCGAATTTATCGGACTGAAATTTTTTCGGGCTGTAAATTTATAGCCCTAACCCCTAAAATCTTTGGTTTCTGGCTAGCCCGTCGGGCTGGAAAAAAATAATATTATATAATTAAAAAAAATTAATATCAAATTAAATTTAATATTAATAAAATATTAATATTTAATAATAATTATTATAATTCTAATATTTAAATTGCCCAAAATATCAAATATTCATTCAATAATATTTAAAATTGTAATTTTAGTTAAAAATTTTCTTTGATTTGAATATATTATTTTATTTATTTAAAATATTTTTATAAATAAATAAAATGAATTATAATATATTTAAATATATCGGATTGTCGGGCTAGTCCACGGTTTATCGGGCTAGCTCACTCGGGCTATGGGGTTATTTCGGTTCGAGCTGATCAGGGTGAAATTTTTTCGGGTCGAAAATATTCGGCCCTAACCTTATATTTTTTCGGGCGAGTTTCGAGCTAGCCCACCGTTTCGGGTTGGATTGACATCCCTAATCTTACCAACTACTCTCTCTGTCCAAGAATAGATGTCACACCTGGTCAACTGCTCTCTTGTTAATTTGACTGTCGATTACTTTAGTATTTTATTAATAATTTTTATATATTTTTTATTATAAGTAATCGACGGTCAAACAAGAAAGCAGTTGACCAGGTGTGACATCTATTCTTGGACTGAAGGAGTATAAAATAATAAAGAGAAATAAATTAAAAAAAAAAATAAGAATAAATCAATAAATCATACATTATTAATTATCACGGGAAATACGGTCGGTGCTGCCCAATGTTTCATTATATCACTTGATTAGTAGTAATATATCTAGTGTTATACTATATCTTAATACAAGAGTTGAAGTTATTGGAATTAACAAATATAGTTATTATACTAATAAAAAGGTGAATTGACGGTGAAACTGAAATTAAACCCATTATATATATAAAAAAACAATTATTTAAAAACTATTAATTTATTTGATGACTTTATATTAGAAACTCGATCAGTAAAGGAGTACGTATAAGTTCCAACAACAAGAGTACATAGTAATGGAACCTACATTAAGAGGGTGTTTGGCAGAGTTTATAAGATTTTTAAAACAGCTTATAAGATGTTTAAAATCTTATAAGCTCTTCAAATTTGTTTAGTAAAATTTTAGAAAAAGATCTTAAAAAACATAAAAATAAGCTGTTTAATAGCTCAACATCTTATAAGCTCTGGTAACTTAAACAATATATGACCAAACAAATTAACATCTTATAAGTTTATATATCTATTTTATCCAAACGGTTTAACAACTTATTTATTAAATAAGACATAACAGCTTATCAGCTCTTAAAACAACTTATAAGACGTAACATCTTATAAGCTCTTTCAAATAAGCCCCGCTCTAAAAAAAACAGATCGAGAAGATAGGGTATAAATAGATAGTGTAATAGAGTAATTAATAAAAGCTTTAACAAGCGTTGGGGGCGAAGGCGAGGCGGTTATTGGCGACGTCGAACAGCATCCCGAACCCCTGTTGGTTCATATTCCCGATTATAGAGACGCCGCTGTCGGAATCGGCAAACGCAAAGCAATACTTGCCATAGTTGTCAACCGGGATCATGCAGTTGGCCGCCGGAAGAGACATGTTGGCGCCGCCCCTGAAATGCAGGTCGACGGTGGGCAGCTCCACCTCCTTCATCCCGGGCATATGGTAGCACGTGTCAAATGGCGCGTATCTCGAGGCGGGCTTCAGGTGCTTAGTGCCCTTACGGAAATCATCCCTCAAGGCCAAGTAAGCGCCGTTGGTCAGTCGCGTCACGAGAGTGCCGGAGTCGACAATCACTCCACCTTCCCCGGTCTTCGAGTTGATCCTGAACGTCCACGCATCGATTCCGTGAACACGGGACCCGCCCACCGAGATTCCTTCCAACCCTACGTAGTAAAACAAGTTCAAGTCATCCCGAACGGGGTTCTTCACTAACGGCGTGTATATGGATTTTCCGCAAGCCGGCGATTCTCCGAAGACCAGATAAGAGGAGTTAGGCGGCTTTTTAGAGGAATTAGGCCAAGGCCAGCGGTTGGCCAAACAGTATGAAAACTTGTTCCCAAACTTGTTGCCGGCCTGGGCCAGGAAAGACAGCTGCTTGTCGCGTGCCAGGCCTAACAAACCAGCTGAGCCGACAAACTCACCCTCGTTATCGTTATCGTGGCCGCACCCGATGATTACATTAGGCACCACCTCTGTCTTCCCAAACGTCAGCGTCTCGGTCGCGTACTGCCCGATGCTGAACGAGTCGTCCCCGTACGAGACATAGTACGCGCATCTTTTAAGGTTGTGGCGGCAATTGGTGACGTTGCCACCGCAGATCTTGGACTTACATGGGACTCCTCCTTGGAAGGAGGTGGAAGTGTTGGGGTTGAAAATGGGGCCCACCTCACTACTAGAAAAAACACTTTTAGCGACCACGGATCGTGGTCGCTATTAATGACTTTTTGCGACCACGCGTGGTCGCAAAAGCACGTGCTCGCTATTTGTTCGGATAGAAAACGCCGCCAACTCCCGCGTATTTATTAGCGACCACGTCGTGGTCGCTATAAACACCCGTCGTCGCGAATACTATTAGCGACCACAGCCGTGGTCGCAAATAACATGTTTCTGAAAACCGGAATTTCCACGGTGGAAAATCGCTAATAATATTTGACACGTGGACGGCCTTTTGCGACCACGCGTGGTCGCAAATAACGTGGTCGCGAAAAGATTACAGATATCAGCGGGGACAGAGGGCTTTTCTTCCTCACTTTCTCTTTTTCTCTTTTTGTTTCAACTGAAAGCGATTTCGACTTCTACTCCGAGCACCGCGAGCATCTCCGGCAGAGGCGCATCTCCGGCGGCGACGACGACCTGAATCCGACCAGGTATGCTTCGTTCTCCCTTGGCTTCGATTTCTTTTATTTGATTAGGGTTTTGATTTTCAATTTGGAGGTTTTTAGATTATTTGTTGTTTTGAAGTTTGATTTTTGGTTTCGGTCGTTATTTCTTCTTTAAAAATAGATTTAGGGTTTTGAAGTTTAATTTTTCGGGTTTGAATTAATTGTGTGAAATAAATTTAGGGTTTTGAAGTTTGATTTTCGGTTTTGAATTTTATTTTTAAGTAATTTGAACTCAACACCCGAAATTGACTACAAAATCTGCCATGGATAAGACCCGATGACCAGTATTGAGAACATGAGTTTCATTAGTTTTGTTTTATTTACTGTATAGCCATATGTGTGATTTTAAATTCGAATAGTTAATTTCATCTGTAATCAGATCTTCGGATTGTGTATGTTATTACCTGAAAAGCGAAATTTGGGTTCCCAAATCCCAGTATGTAACTTAGGTTGATGTTTGTCTTTTTTTACTAAACATATCTATGATATTGGAATATTTATGAAGATACTTGTGTTTAAGAATATGACTAATTACTAAGAGACGTGGCTAGTATATTTTACCCTCTAGTAGTATACTATGTCTAAAAACGGTTTATCTTATGAATTTTGTACGTAGTCATTTTTTCAACATATTTTCTTGCAAATGATTTAGGGCTGTTGGCTCTAAAGCACTGAAATGTGTTCATGGTCTTATTTTCGAAATTTTGCCTCAGAGAACTTTATATGCATGTTTTGTTAAAGACTTAATGTAATAAAGTTATTTAATCTATATTTGAGTAGGAAGATTTTTTCAAAATAAGTTAAAATGCTCTAATTAACTTACCTTAAAAACTTACTGTTAGATTCCTTAATCACTCTCACAATAATTTTTAATTTAAAAATACAATTATAAGCATAATTTTTTACTAACTTTTCAATTTTTACTTATAATTTTTTTTTGTTCAGCTAGCTATGACTCTCTCTACGATGCTTCAACACCTTTTGGCTCTGGTATTTTTGCTCAAAACTTTACTTTAATTTTTTTACCGTTCTATGAACTATGAATGCTATATGTGTTAATTAATTTATATGTTCGAACAACAAAGATGTTTCTTATGATATGACTTCTATTTTTAATCTGAAGATTTTCTAATTAAAACATTTTTTGATTTTTACATAGATATAGTAATACAGTTGTGTGTGGTTAATTTCAAAATGTCGTTGGATAAGAGTTGGATGCGAATACAAAATCGATTGTCTCCAGAATTCCAAAACGGTGTACGTGGCTTTATAGAATTTGCAAAAAACAGTGTCAATGAAGAAGGTCGGGTTCGGTGTCTTTGCAAATATTGTCTACATACCAAATTCTATCCTCTGGACACTGTTCGCAAGCACATAATTTGCAGTGGCATTGATCTGACCTACACAACATGGTCTCACCATGGTGAGCCTCGAATGCCTAGAAGACCACGAGAAGAACAACCTGTTCAAGAACAACCTGTGAACGAGATGGAAGACATAGTGCAAGACTTTGTTGGGAATTCAGGAGTAAATCTCGACGCAGACAATGATGCTGATTTAACATCATTATTCTCAACACTTGAAGAAGAGTTGTACCCCGGTTGCACCGGACCTTCGACTTTGCACTTTATTGCTCAGTTGTTGCACATAAAAGTTCTGTATAAGTGGCCTAACGAGAGCGTTGACGTGTTGCTGAAATTACTTCTGAAAGTTTTGCCTGCTGGTTGTAAGTTGCCGACTTCATTCTACGAATGCAAGAAACAGCTGAAGAAGTTAGGATTGGGATACGAAGTAATACACGCTTGTCCTCATGATTGTTGTTTATATTGGAAATAAAACTCTGAGATGCAGAAATGTCCAGTGTGTGACACAGATCGTTGGAAGAGAACTAAAGGAAAGAAAGTCCCACAGAAAACTCTACGTTACTTTCCACTTAAGGACAGACTGAAACGATTGTATGCTTCGCGTCAAACGGCTAAACATATGACATGGCATTTGAAGGGGAGGTCAAATGATGAAGATGTAATGCGCCATCCGGTGGATGGGAAAGAATGGAAAGACTTTGATTTAAAGTTTCCTGACTTCTCTAGAGAACCGAGGAATGTACGGTTGGGTTTGGCAACAGATGGATTTAACCCGTTCGGAGATATGAGTTTGTCGTACAGCATGTGGCCTGTTATTACCACGGTGTACAATTTGCCTCCGTGGTTATGTAATAAAGACCCGTACAGACAGCTCACATTACTTATATCAGGTCCAAAATCACCTGGTAAGGACATTGATGTTTACCTGAGACCTTTGATTGATGAATTGAATGAATTGTGGTCTGAAGGAATGTTAGTGAAAGATGCTGAGTCACAAACTACGTTTCGAATGAGAGCGGCTTTATTGATTACTATAAATGATTTTCCGGCTCGAAGTATCCTATCCGGTTGGAGTGGTCAAGGTTACATGGCATGTCCCACCTGCAACGATCAAACTCCTTCTGTGCCCATCACGAGTAAGTTGTGTTATGTGGGGCATAGACGATGGCTAGATATGAATAATCCTATGAGAAAGAAGAAAATCTTTGATGGCAAACCCGAGAAACGCCCACCTCCTGTTCCTAAAACCACCGAAGAGTTATTGGCACAGATGTACCATCTGGAGAATCGGAAACCTGGAAAACATGAAGGATACGGTGGCAAAAAACGTAAACGTCAGGTAGGAGATTTGAACTGGACAAAGAAGAGTATTTTTTGGACATTACCTTACTGGAGTTCGCTGTCTCTGAGGCATAATTTGGACGTCATGCACATAGAGAAGAATGTATGCGATAATTTGTTAGGTACTCTACTTAACATAGAAGGTAAAACGAAAGATACTGACAAAGCACGCTTAGATTTGCAAAAATTGGGGATCAGGACGAACTTGCATCTCTACAAAGATGGTAGTCGAATGATGAAGCCGCATGCACCATACACATTGACTCCTGACCAGTGTAAGAAATTCGGCGAATGGTTGATGAATATAAAATTCCCCGATGGGTTTGCTTCGAATCTGAAGAAGAACGTCATTGTAAGTAACAACAAGTGGAAGGTTTCTGGGTTGAAATCTCATGATTGTCATGTTTTAATTCAAAGACTGCTGCCAACTGGAATACGCAAGTTCATGGATAAAAACATTGTTGACACTATAACAGAGTTGTGCAATTTTTTCAAGCTTATATGCTCTCGAACTTTGAAGGTTAGTGACTTACAGAAGGCATGTGATGACATTGTAGTCATATTATGCAAACTAGAAGCAATCTTTCCTCCGGCGTTCTTCGATGTGATGTTACACTTGTTAGTGCACCTCCCAGATGAAGCAATACGTGGAGGTCCTGTATATCTCAGGTGGATGTATCCGGTTGAAAGATTTATGGGTACATTGAAAAAGTACGTAAGAAATCGGGCGCGAGCTGAAGGGTCGATTGCTGAAGCTTACATTGCGAATGAATCTTTGACATTCTGTTCGATGTATTTCGAGGGTATTGAAACCAAATTCAACAGGCCTGAAAGAAATTGGGTGGAGAATGACGGTGCCGACAAGAAAACAATTTCTGTATTTCGAAATCAGTTTCGCCACATTGGAAAAATGAGTTTGGTTTCGTGGGATTACAAGACACGGACTAAAGTTGAACATTTTATCTTGAAGAATTGTCCAGAAGTTGAAGACTATCTCACTCGTACTTCATCTCAGTTAGATGTCGACCAAGTTCCCGAGACCGAGTTTGCAAATTGGTTTAAGAAGAAGGTATTACAACTATATTTAATAATATATCCCAATTTTTCACTCTTTAATATCTTAAACTTAATTTATGTCTCAGATACATTCCGATATTACACAAGCATCAGTACAAGATAATCAATTGCTTTGTCTGGCCAAAGGATCCGGCCCGGGAATCAAATCGTATCCTGGTTGTGTGGTGAATGGTGTTAAGTTCCTTGTACATGATAGAGATGCAAATCGATCAACGCAAAACAGTGGTGTATACGTGCAGGATGCAGACAACCAACAATATTATGGCATATTGACAGGCATTTATGAAGTACCGTATGTTGGGAACAACTCTGTGATCCTCTTTGAATGTACTTGGTTCAATACCACTCCTAACCCACGATACGTACGGGATTACAAAACCCGAATCAGCATCAACACTAAGGCCATCTGGTATAAAAATGACCCTTACATACTAGCTTCTAATGCTGAACAAGTGTTCTACGTGGATGACTTGTTCAATGGAGAAGGGTGGAAAGTCGTTGAACATTTCCAACATCGTCATATTTGGGATTTACCAAATGATGAACAAGCAGAAGATATTCCGAACGAGGGAATTCAATTGTGTGTTGAGCTTCCTAACCTCGACACAATCCTCTCTACTCAAACAATAACACAACCACAGCCTGTGACATCCAATGTTGGAACACTTGATGATGACATTCTAGAAGATGACTTCATCAATGATGATGATGAACCAGAGATTGATGTACATGCTGACGAGGAAGAGGATGTTAGCGATGATTATGATTTGACTGATTCTGAATCTAACTCAAATGACATTGACTAGAAGGTTCACATTATAATTCCCTTTAATACTCTGTGTACATATATATATTGTTATAATATTGTGATAAATTTTCAGGCTGTGATGATGCTAGCGGGCTCTTCTGGTGGAGGTGAGCCACCACATGGGCATCCACATTCTTTCGGTGCTCCTTGCCAGACAGGTAACATTTTACTTTTAGTTTATATCCACATGAAGCATTATATATAATACTTTCTTTTTTTTACGAGTTGATTAATGTTCGATCGTGTAGGTGGAGACCCCGATGATCAGGCGACACCTCCAGTACGTAGGAAAAAGTCTGGGCGAGGGATAGCAAAAGGCGCTCGGACATTGTTGAGGGTGGCGGAGCAAGGTGGTCCTGTCCCATTAGCTTGGGAAGACCAGAATGGGACGATGAAAGCGGTTGGAGAGAATGGTGCTTCATATTATTCCGCTGTCGGGATACAGGTAAGCTAACTACATGTTGTGATTATAAATAAACATTTAATGTTAAAAGATCATTCAAGTTTTGTATGTAACAGGTGAGACACTACTGCGATCCTTGCCATACGAATTGGTCTTCGGTACCAGCGGAGCAGCGAAATGCTGTTCTTTTGCACCTACAGGTAATTTATGATCTTGATTATTGTAGTTAACTAACTCATTATGATTCTGTAACACGATTGAATATTTTATAGGATTTGTTTGAAATCGACATGAACGACCCTACGATTTCAGCTGTTGTAAATCGAGATTGTAGGGAGCGTTACACAGATTGGAAGCAGAAGCTTCATAAGCATTTCAAGAAAAATGGTGGAGCAGATGACCTAGTGTTAGCTAGGAAAACTAAGCCTGACTCTATCCGTTCAGATCAATTGTGGAATCAGTGCGTGGATAGGTTTATCGATCCAGCATTTCAGGTAACCATTATATAATATTTTGGGTCAAATTAATGAATATACGTGTTTTAATATTTTGAATGTTTGAAACAGACCCGTTCGCAGAAGTCCAGTCAGAACCGGTCGAAGAATACTATGCGTAGTCTTCATGGTCGATTGTCTTATGCTGGACATATGGATAGATCGGTAATAAATCATTTTATTCGTTGTGATGTATGTTAAATGTGTTGAACATTACATAACGTTTGTTTTCTTTTAAATATATAGGTTGATCCGCAAACCCAACAAGGGGTTACTCCGGTTGAGAACTGGATCAAGTTTCATGTTGGGCCAGATGGTCAACCTTTAGATGCCGATTCTGCAGCTAAAATTGTAAGTAATAATTGATTTTTTTGATATAAAAACTCATATTGTTTAAGAACTAACTAATCGTGAATTTGAATATTGTAGGCTGAACTAAATGATAGGTCGACACAAGCATCTGCCAGCGGTACACCTGTGGATGATGTTGCCATATTGGAGGAGGTTTTAGGGACTACTCGTGGATACCGTAAGGGCCTTGGTCCTTCAATTCCAGGTTAATTTTAATATATATACAACCTTTAACTATTTGAACTTAAATCAAATCAACAACTACTAAGATCACTTTTATATTGTGTGTTATAGGTTCTTCTCCATCGGTATCGTCTCGTTCCTCGTTTTCAGGTCAATCTTCTGCTGCTGCATTATCCCAGGCTGAGTACGACAAGCGAATGGCTGACATGCTCTTCTGGAACGAGCACATGGCTAGGATGTTTCCTGATATGCGACCTCCTTCCATGTCAGGTGCAGGTGGTTCGACTACTCCTCCTGGTTCTCCAGCTCGTGATTTGATCCGTGACTCACCGTAGCTTATGTTTAGTTTGATTACGAATTGTACTATTTGTCTACTCTATTAGGATTGTGTTGATGAACTTGAATAAATGTTTTGATGATTTTGGATTGTATTTGTATTTGAACTGTATTTTGGATTCGGTTTGTATTGCGATTGGAATTGATTTGCAGGTCGGAAATTGCAATTTTAAAATATTTTTTTTTTCAGAAAAATAGGTATTTGCGACCACGCGTGGTCGCTAATACTAAGGAGCTGTTTTTCGAAACATGAGTATTTGCGACCACGCGTGGTCGCAAATGTTTTCAGACCGAAAGTTGACCATACGTATTTGCGACCACGCGCGTGGTCGCAATTAGTCTGCCACGTCACCGCTCAGTGCCACATCAGCATAGAGCATTAGCGACCACGGGCGTGGTCGCTAATAACGGGCGTGGTCGCAAATGTATTCGCGACCGCGCCGTTGTCGCCAAAAAAACTTTTGCGACCAAGTATTTGCGACCACACGTTTACGACCACGCGTGGTCCAAACGGTTTAACAACTTATTTATTAAATAAGACATAACAGCTTATCAGCTCTTAAAACAACTTATAAGACGTAACATCTTATAAGCTCTTTCAAATAAGCCCCGCTCTAAAAAAAACAGATCGAGAAGATAGGGTATAAATAGATAGTGTAGTAGAGTAATTAATAAAAGCTTTAACAAGCGTTGGGGGCGAAGGCGAGGCGGTTATTGGCGACGTCGAACAGCATCCCGAACCCCTGTTGGTTCATATTCCCGATTATAGAGACGCCGCTGTCGGAATCGGCAAACGCAAAGCAATACTTGCCATAGTTGTCAACCGGGATCATGCAGTTGGCCGCCGGAAGAGACATGTTGGCGCCGCCCCTGAAATGCAGGTCGACGGTGGGCAGCTCCACCTCCTTCATCCCGGGCATATGGTAGCACGTGTCAAATGGCGCGTATCTCGAGGCGGGCTTCAGGTGCTTAGTGCCCTTACGGAAATCATCCCTCAAGGCCAAGTAAGCGCCGTTGGTCAGTCGCGTCACGAGAGTGCCGGAGTCGACAATCACTCCACCTTCCCCGGTCTTCGAGTTGATCCTGAACGTCCACGCATCGATTCCGTGAACACGGGACCCGCCCACCGAGATTCCTTCCAACCCTACGTAGTAAAACAAGTTCAAGTCATCCCGAACGGGGTTCTTCACTAACGGCGTGTATATGGATTTTCCGCAAGCCGGCGATTCTCCGAAGACCAGATAAGAGGAGTTAGGCGGCTTTTTAGAGGAATTAGGCCAAGGCCAGCGGTTGGCCAAACAGTATGAAAACTTGTTCCCAAACTTGTTGCCGGCCTGGGCCAGGAAAGACAGCTGCTTGTCGCGTGCCAGGCCTAACAAACCAGCTGAGCCGACAAACTCACCCTCGTTATCGTTATCGTGGCCGCACCCGATGATTACATTAGGCACCACCTCTGTCTTCCCAAACGTCAGCGTCTCGGTCGCGTACTGCCCGATGCTGAACGAGTCGTCCCCGTACGAGACATAGTACGCGCATCTTTTAAGGTTGTGGCGGCAATTGGTGACGTTGCCACCGCAGATCTTGGACTTACATGGGACTCCTCCTTGGAAGGAGGTGGAAGTGTTGGGGTTGAAAATGGGGCCCACCTGTGAGTATTTAGTAAGCGGGAGGAGGTCTTGAGGTTTCAACACAACACATTGCAATTAATTGATCTGCTAGACCAAAAGAAAAATAAAAAATAAAAAAATGGGGCCCACCTGGTCGTAGCATTTTTTGCACGGGAGGCACTGGAGCCAGATGATCTCGCTCCCAGTGTCCATGACCATGTAGAAAAACTTGGGCGGGGTGCCCACCCCAATCCGCGTGAAGTACTCGCCGTTGCCCCACTTGAGTCCGGAGATCACGGGGCTGCTGAATCTCAACTGTCTAGTGATGGCAAAGACCCTTCTAGCATCTCTCTGGAGACGAGTGTTGAATAGGGATTCCGAGGTTGTGCCTGCAGGAGACAGATTGTCTACATGGTGTAGTTTCAGTGAAAGGCTGATCAGACTATTATTACTCATGTATTGGGATTGGGGTTGGTCTTGGGTGTCCCATGAGAAGGCTTCCGATTCGGTTTGTCGAGCGGGAAGCAAAGTGGGGATGAGGGTTTGGGTTTGGTACTCACCTGAAAATGATCCAGATGAGACGACGGAGAGGAGGAGGAGGAGAAGGGAGAAGATCAACATAACTGCAGGAATATGTTTTCCGGCCATCTTTGTTAATTACAGAATATGAAGGAATTATGAAAGAGGGGAAGGGAGGGATGCAAGTTTAAATAATGGTGAATTCATGTTCCATTTTCCATGCATGCAATTATGCAAAGGTGGAATATATAATTTTGTACTACTACAAATATTCCAAGACTGAAAGAAAGAAACACTAAAGTCAACAAGTCAACTATACTTAGTAGAATAATATTGAAAACATAAGTTTATGACGTCTACTAAGAGCATCTTCAATATTATACTTATTTTTAAGTACAAATTTATGTCATATTACTTATCAAATCAAAAATAAATTATACATATCAATTTATACATACACTCCTCAACAATACAAGTACAATATATAATTATTTAAGTTTCACCATTATACATATTTTCATTTTATTTATATACATATATCGGAAAAGAATTAATAAAAAATTAAAAAATTATAATTTTGGCCCACAAATAGAATTGTAATTAGTATCACAAATAATTAGGGTGTATTGGTTTAGAATTTTGTTAGATTTAACTTTTAAAATTTTGAGGGTATTTAATTCGAATTTTAAAAATTCCATTAAAATCATGAGGTATTCAACATTATTTTAAAAAGTCTATTAAAATCTATTTAATAGTTTATGAATTTTAAAAGATTTTAAAATATTCTTTTTAAAAAATATAAAGAAATTTTAGCCTCAAATTTCTCATAATTATGAGAGATTTCAACGAATTTCTATTTAATAAACTAAATTATTTTAAAAGAAATAATAAAAACCTACAAAAATTATATATAAATTAAATAAAAAAGACAACATTAAAAATGTTTTTAAAAAAATACAAATTTGAAGAAGAAAAAAAATATATTTTAAATAATAATTTTACTTTAATCATCATTAAAAATTAAAAAAAAAAATAAAATATTTATTTAATGAAAAAATAATTAAATTAACATTTCACTCCTAAAGACTATTCAATTCACATTAATAATAAAGTTTTTAACCTAAAGCAAGGACGTACCACTTGGTCCGAAGGGTTGCGATGGCACCCTCTCAAATTTTTTTAAAAAATATTTTTATACCTTAATTTTTATATATTAATAAATAATTATAATTTGTTTAAAAATAATTAAAATTTAATCGAAATTTTATTGAAATACTGACATGTGCCTTATTAAAAAAAATAATGAATTATTTATTAATAAATATTATTTCAAAAATACTAATTTATCACGCTTTAAAAAAATTAAATACTGATCAATTAGTAATTTATCACACTTTAAAAAAAAATAGAATATTGTTATAAACTCAAGAGAATTGAGAGAGAATAATATAGTAGAAAGAGAGACAATAGAGACGAGAATAGAATTCTTATTTTATTATGGGGAGACCCCTTTATTACTTTATATAGGATACAAAGTAGAGTTTCTGTCTTTTTCACCAAGAAAGGGTAAACTAGTCATTCACTAATTAATAATATTCATAACACTCCCCCTTGAATGACTATTTTCAGGATTGTTGTCTCCTTAAAACCTTGCCAGGAAAACCCAGTGGGATAAAACCTCGACGAAGGAAAAAGAGTACAACTTGCTCCCCCTGATTGTAATCACCGAAGATCTTTGACTTCTTGAAAGTAATTATTTGTGATCAATCAGTTTCATTAAAACCTGTAACTAATAAAACCATATAGGAAAAACTTAGTTGATTTTGGTTAAGGTGGTGTTGAGTCGATTGAACCACCTTAATGGATCAGCCTCTCGAAGCTCTCTTTATGAATGACCTCGTCACTCCTCTTGTCTAGATCTCCCGGATATTGAAGCCGCACAAATGGCCCGGCCTCTACGTGTTGCACACGAACCCGGAATTGAACTTGCTTGCTTGTTCTTGAGTGATTCTCTCACTCTTTTCTCTCTTATTGTGTGGATTTTCGTGGTTGATCAAAAGTGATGTGAAAACACATGTTTTCATCACTATATTGATCACCATTAACCTCCCTTGTAACCCCCACCATAATGTGCATCATAATGCACAAGTAATGGTGGATAATGGGGAGGTGAAGGGTCATTTCCACATCACCATGCCAAATGGCATTAGATGTGGTCCCCTTGCTTGTGTGGCATGCCATGTCACACCATGTGACATGCATCCATGCAAGTCATGCATCTCATGCATGCCATGCATCTCATGCATTTGAAAATCCATACGTATTGATTCTAAATCAATATAACAAGCAACGTAATTCCGACTCGTGTGTGACCCTGTAGGTATGATTTAATTGATCAATATTATATTGTTCCCAACAATTAATATTATCAAATAATCATTTAACATCCATAGACGACCTTATGACTTTATCGATTGCACACGTAGGATCGAAGGACATATCCCAACAAAACCCTCTAATCTCACACAATATTATCTCTCTAATTGATGGTATTAACTCGTGTTTTCAGCTCTCTCAATTGTGTCCATGGAGATCCTAATTTATAGATGTAGAAATCCATAAATTAGGTAAACAATAGGATTAGGAAAAGAATTATTTTCCTAATATAACTCAATATCTCCTAACCAAGGAAATAAATCATTGACTTGATCTCCAAGCCCAAAAACCGCAAATAGAGTCCAAAAAATGGAACAAGGACCAAAAACTGGTCGAGCACCCAAAAAAACGACGACGGGCTCGGGCGAGCCCGTTTGGGCTCAGGTGAGCCAGGCTTCAGAGAGTTTGGGCTCGGGCGAGCCGGACTGGGCTCGAGCGAGCCGAGCTTCTGAACCGTAACCTCGTTTCCTTTGTCCGTAAAACATCAACTCCCATCAAAGAGCGGTTTTGAGTCATATTTCAACAGGGATAATTAATAAAACTCTTTCGGAGCTCACTCTTAACATGTTATCATTTGCATAACAGTATTTACCAATGATCCTTCAGCATACAGTATCTTTACCAATGATTCTTCGAGATCAAAATAAATCTCAATATATAATTTTCTCAGAAATTACATTTAATTGGAATCGAGTTTTTCGACGTTTCATGAGTATCAACATATTACATGTGTTCTCGATTTTCAAATGATATCCTTCAGGGATAATTCATATTTTATCATTGTTTCAACGAGAATGTAACTTTATTCAACAACATTAAAATTTTGAACTTTACTTCTTCGAGAGCAATCAATAAAATATTCTTTCAAGAATATTTTGTAATATTTCTTATAAATATCAATATCGATTTAAAATATTTAATGTTTAATTGCTAAACCAGGAGCAATTTAATTTGATATTTCTGCGGGAATATATTCTATCGTGATGTTCTTCAAGAACATTTAAAATTTAATTTTGATATTTAATCCTATAAAACTTATTGCTACTACGGGAGCAATTTAATTTGATATTTACAAACTTATTGCTACTACGGGAGTAATTTAATTTGATATTTATCGAATAATATCAAATTGTGATTTTCTTCCAGAACGATCAATATAATATTTAAATCAGGGTATATGTTCTTCAAAAACATTCAATTATATATATATATATATATATATATATATATATATATATATATATATATATATTAAGAATAATTGATTTGATAATACTTCAAGGATATCAAATTATAATGTTTTTCATGAAGATTCGAACTCATGTGGTTATCCCCAATATTCTAGCAAATAACCATCGAGCTATTCAACAAGGTTTGGATTAACTTTTCGTAAAGTTTCACCTAGTTTGGAATTCAGGAAGTCCTTTAATTGATTCATGGGTCGAGTTCGCACATACATGACTTGGTCACAAAAAACTCGCACGATGTTCTTCAGGAACATTTAATTTTGATATTTCTTCAGAAATATCATATCATGTTCTTCAGGAACATTAATATTTTAATTAATTTACTAGGCATAATTAATTTGATATTACTTCAAGAATATCAGATTATAATGTTCTTCGGGAACATATGATATTACTTCGGGAATATCATATTATAATGTTATTCGTGAACATATAATATTAAGAAGAAGGGAGAAAAAGTAGATATATTTATAATTATTAATGAATATAAACAAACATATAAATTCTTGTCTTGGAGTTCGGATCTTGGATGAGTAGAACTTCGATGAAGAACGCGGTTGAGCTTTCGTGCTGATAACGTATTATAAACTCAAGAGAAATTGAGAGAGAATAATAGAGTATAAAGAGAGACAATATGAAAGAACATGAGAAGTTTATATAATTGTTATGAATTCTAATTTCATTCATATAGGGAGACCCCTTTATATATGATACAAAGTAGGATTTATGTCTTATTCATCAAAAGAGGGTAAACTAGTCATTTACTAATTAATAATATTTATAACAAAATGAAACTTTTGGGTGCTCTATTTTGAGTTTTAGTATTTAATTTGGATCTCCATGTTACCAACTATAAAATAATAAAGAGAAATAAATTTTAAAAAAAAAAAGAATAAATAAATAAATCATACATTATTAATTATCACGGGATTATATCACTTGATTAGTAGTATATCACTTGATTAGTAGTAATATATCTAGTGTTATACTATATCTTAATACAGGAGTTGAAGTTATTGGAATGAACAAATATAGTTATTATACTAATAAAAAAGTGAATTGAAGGTGAAACTGAAATTAAACCCAATATATATATATATAAAACAATTATTTAAAAACTATTAATTTATTTGATGACTTTATATTAGAAACTCGATCAGTAAAAGAGTACGTATAAGTTCCAACAACAAGAGTACATAGTAATGGAACGTAGATTAAAAAAAGACAGAAGATACGGTATAAATAGATAGTGTAGTAGAGTAATTAATAAAAGCTTTAACAAGCGTTGGGGGCGAAGCCGAGGCGGTTATTGGCGACGTCGAACACCATCCCGAACCCCTGTTGGTTCATATTCCCGATTATAGAGACCCCGCCGTCGGAATCGGCCGTGCCTGCAAACGAAAAGCAATACCTCATTTTGTTGTCGACCGGTATCATGTAGTTGGTCGCCGGAAGAGACATGGTGGCGCCGCCCCTGAAATGCAGGTCGACGGTGGGCACCTCCACCTCCTTCGTCCCGGACAGATTGTAGCACGTGTCCAAGAAGTAGTATTTCGAGGCGGGCTTCAGGTGCTTACTGCCCTTCCGGAAAGCATCCCTCAGGGCCAAGTAAGTCTCGTTTCTCAGCCGCGTCACGACAGTGCCGGAGTCGACAATCACCCCACCGTCCCCTGTCTTCGGGTCGATCCTGAACGTCGACGCATCGATTCCGTGAACACGGGACCCACCAACCGAGATTCCTTCTAACCCGACGTAGTAAAACACATCCCAAACGGGGTTCTCCACTAACGGCGTGTAAATGGCTTTTCCGCAAGCCGGCGAATCTCCGAAGACCAAATAGGAGGAGGAGTTAGGCGGATTTTTAGAGGAATTAGGCCAAGGCCAGCGGTTGGCCAAACAGTAGGAAAACTTGTTCCCAAACATCCCACCGGCCTGAGCCAGGAAAGACAGTTGCTTGTCTCGTGCCAGGCCTAACAAACCGGCTGAGGCGACAAACACACCCTCGTTATCGTGGCCGCACCCGATGACCACCTCTGTCGTCGTCGACTTCCGGCCAAACGTCAGCGTCTCGGTCGCGAACTGGCTGGCGCTGAACGAGCTGTCCCCGTACGAGACATTGGACGCGCATCTTTTAAGGTTGTGGCGGCAATTGGTGACGTTGCCACCGCAGATCTTGGACTTACATGGGACTCCTCCGCGGAAGGAGGTGGAAGTGTTGGGGTCGAAAATCGGGCCCACCTGTGAGTATTTAGTAAGCGGGAGGAGGTCGACATTGCAATTGACCTACCTAGACCAAAAAAAAATAAAAAAAATGGGGCCCACCTGGTCGTAGCATTTTTTGCACGGGAGGCACTGGAGCCAGATGATCTCGCTCCCGGTGTCCATCGTCATGTAGAAAAACTTGGGCGGGCTGCCCACCGCGATGCGCGTGAAGTACTCGCCATAATCCCAAGGGAGTCCGGAGATCACGGGGCTGCTGAATCTCAACTGTCTAGTGATGGCAAAGACCCTTCTAGCATCTCTCTGGAGACGAGTGTTGAATAGGGATTCCGAGGTTGTGCCTGCAGGAGACAAATTGTCTACATGTTGTAGTTTCAGTGAAAGGATGATCAGACTATTACTACTCATGTATTGGAATTGGGGTTGGTCTTGGGTGTCCCATGAGAGGGCTTCCGATTCGGTTTGTCGAGCGGGAAGCAAAGTGGGGACGAGGGTTTGGGTTTGGTACTCACCTGAAAATGATCCAAATGAGACGACGGAGATGAGAAGGAGGAGGAGAAGGGAGGAGATCAACATAACTGCAGGAATATGTTTTCCGGCCATCTTTGTTAATTACAGAGATCGAGTGGGGTTGATGAAGGAGGAGAGGGGAGGGAGGCAAGTTTAAATAATGGTGAATTCATATTCCATTTTCCATGCATGCATTTATGCAAAGCTGGAATATATAATTAATAATACTATTTTTATTATTTTCTACTGCTACTAATATTCCAAGACTGAAAGAAAGAAACACTAAAGTCAACAAGTCAGTCAACCATACTAGTTTTCTTCTATACATAAAAAAATAAAAATATGCTAGTAGAATAATATTGAATACATAAGTCATGACGTATACTCTACCAGAGCATCTTCAATAGTATACTTATTATTAATAACAAATTTATTTCAAAATCACGTATCAATCAAAAATAAATTATACCTACTAATTTATACATACACGCCTCAACAATACATGTACAATTTATAATTATGTAAGTTCTACCATTATACACATTTTCATTTTATTTATATATAATATTGAAAAAAAATTAATAAAAAATTGAAAAATTATAATTTGGGCCCACAAATAGAATTGTAACTAGTATCACGGGTGTATTTGATTTAGGATTTTGTTAGATTTTGATAGACTTTTAAAATTTGAGTGTATTCAATCCTGATTTTAAAAAGTTCATTAAAATCATTAGGTATTCAACCTGTATTTTTAAAAGTCTATTAAAATCTATATAGGTATTCAATAGTTTATTAGTTTATGGATTTTAAAAAATTATATTTAAAAAAATATAAAGGAATTCTAACTTTAAAATCTCTCATAATTGCGAGAAATTTCAACGGATTTCTATTTAATAAACTAAATTATTTAAAAATAATAATAAAAACTTACAAAAATTATATAAAATTAAATAAAAAAAACAAAACATGAAAAATATGTTTTAGAAAAATACAAATTTGAAGAAGAAAAAAATTAATATACTTAATTTTTCTCCATCTATTGTAACTCATCTCTCAATGATTTACCTAGGTAGAATTATATATTATGTAAAAATTGTACTTACCATTTGTAAATCATTTGTAATAAGCCATATATGTGTATTATCATTTGTAAATCTAAGAGTATTTTTTTTTGTAAAAACTCATTTTTTTAATAAAGTTTTTAGCCGTAAGGCTGTTCGTTTATATATATATATATATATATATATATATATATATATATATATATATATATATATAATTTAAATACATATACAAGATTAAATTTATATTCATTTACTTTCCGTGTATGTGAGTTCGTTTATTCATTTTTAATTAATTCTGCTGCATTCATATACATATATCACATACGTATTTATTGTTCTCATAATCTAATTAAAATACGTAAATCACTAAAGGCGAACGTATTATGTGCAAGACAGAGTGTTGCGACATACGTTGTTTTGCCGTATCGCACTGCTTTGTATGGACAACGCATTTTATTGCATTTATTTTAGTGCCTACGACCTGTATAATAATTGGACTTATTTGTTGGAAACTTTATTTGGGTTATATATTGGGCATTTGGGCTTATGAAATGTGTGGGCTAAAATTTGAATGGGTTGGGTTTGGGCTAAGAATTGTGCGGAGGTTTTGACTGGGCTCGCAGGTTAGCGGGTTGGCCCAGGCGGGTCAATTATTGGGCTAGGCTGGTACAATACATTTGAATTCAATTATGGTCCGCGATCTGACCGGGTTGGGCGAGCCGGATCATGGGCATAACTGGAGGGCCGGGTCAGACCCGAACTCTTGTACACCTCTAGGTAGGAGATCGAAACAAAACAAAAAGGATGGAAGTATCGATTTTGGGTACTGTGTTTAATTTGGGGAGGACTACTTAGTCAACTTTAGTTGTGAAGTCAAGATCGTATGGCTCACTATAATAATTCAATAAAATATAAGCTAACTTGTTATCTGGTTTTTGTTGCAATTTGAAAAGTCCTTTTATGTATATATATAGATGCACAATACTAATACTCTATATTACTCTGATTTTTTTTTATAACTTCGAAAACCAAAATATTATTGACATTAGTGATGATTATTGAAGATGCATTTCTGAATGATGAAATTACAAGCCTTAATACATTCTTATTTCAACACACAATTAAAACAATCAAACACAATCAATTGATCAATCAGAAAAACATCCCGATTATCCCCGTGCAGTGGTTGTCGTTGACAATTTCAAGGTCGTATATGTAAATCGGAGGCTCGAGCGAGTACGTGCTCCCCGTGACGACCCCTCGAGCCAGCTTGAACGCTCCAGTCCCACCGACGATCGGGAACTGTCGAGAACTCTGCGACACGTCGTTCCTCCCCACGGCAACAACCGTGCTCCCGTTGTACTTGCCGCTCGAGAAGATGTAGGCCAAGGACACGTGGATGTCCTGCTGCACGACTTGGTTGGAAAAGGCGATGGTCCCACGAGCGTGGCCGAGGAAGGTGGACTCGCGAGCGGGGCCCGCGGTGAGAGGGTCCTCAAAGGCAAAGGAGTCCGCGTACGAGATCGGTTGGCTCGTGTTGAACTGGTCGTGGAGGTACAGCCGGATGTTCGTCACCTTCGGCTTGAAGAAGGCGAAAGGAAGTAGAGAAGCTACGACCACGATGCATATCGAAGAGAGCAAGAAGATGATGCTAAGTTTTGCCATGTTCTGTATTTTGTTATGGATGATGTAGTAAGGATGGTATAGAGATGCATTGAACAACAAACGAATAGAGGTCTTATATAGATGGTTAATTCGGTCAACTCTACGAGTACGTACATATACTAATATTTTAGTACATATAGAACATGGTTTTGAGGTTACACACTAGCTAGCACATAAATTGCAATTATAGTTTTTGTTGTATATTTCTAGTGGTTGTCAAATTTGAATGTGGAATTGGTCTTCTTTTTTTCACATAAATAGAAAATGTTTGTTTTAATACCAATTGTGTTAAAAAAATTGTGTGCACGAGATAATAAGAAAAAATTCATTGTTAATGAATTCTTGTAATGATTGTGCAACTGGCTAGCTAGGTTGTTGTAGGAAGGAGCTTAATTAATCATTTACAAACAATTTTCATTATTATTAATTTTATAATTATTATATGGAGTAATTAATAATGTGTTTATATTGATGTAATTAATAAAGTCAATTGTTTTTATTTTTATTTTAATATCATTCCATGAAGTTATTTTGTGTCATGTTCAAGTGCAGAGCACACATATACAGTATGAAAAAAAATGATATTTTTTAATTTAAAATATAATAAAATATACTACATATATTTTAGAGAAAAAAATAATAATAAGATATATTTTTTTTAAAAATGTTCATAATTGATTGAGATAAATAAAATATTTCTACAGAAAGTGTGCATTATTTATAAAATATATGGATATATTTTAGAGAAAAAAATAATAATAATAATATATATTTTTTTTTAAAATGTTCATAATTGATTGAGATAAATAAAATATTTCTACGTGTGCATTATTTATACAATATATGGGCAGCCTTAATATATGGGCATCCTTCATGTCTGAAGAGAGAATAATTTTTTTTCTCTAGAAATTGATTTGACATGTTTGTTTTTATACTAAAATAAAAATAATGTATATGAATGTTAACATGAATCATTTTAAATAATCCTCACTCTCACCAACATCAATGTTCACATCTCCTTTGTAAATTACAAAAAAAAAACACCAACACCAATGTTCACATCTCCTTTGTAAATTACAAAAAAAAATCATGACCATTGATGTGACTAGATAAAGTACTATAATCTTTAATATAACTTCTTAAAAGTATCATCTTCACAATTTATTTCAAAATAAATAATACAATAACTCTTTAATAGAACTTTTTAAAATAAAAGTATCACATTCACAAGTTATTTTAAATATGAGTACTACATACAATAACAAGATCACTTTTCTTGACACAAGATTAAAAACACTATATATATATATATATATATATATATATATATATATATATATATATATATATATATATATATATATATATATATATATATATATATATATATAATTAAATACGCTCAAACTCAATAAAAGCACAAACTCAAAAGAAAATAAAATATTAATTTATACATATATAATTTCATAAAGAAAATAAAATATTAATTTATACATATATAATTTCATAATTCATTAATGCACGTGTGGATAAATAGAAAACCAATAATAATATTGTGTTCACACTATAAATTATAAGTAAAAAAATTATAAATTATTAAGTATATTTAAATTATATATAAATTCTAAATAATAATTTAAAATTATATATTTTTTATAATAATAATTAATCATCATCTTAAATATATATGTTTTTATTTCTCTTATCAAAATTCTTTTTTATTTCATTAATATCTATACATATATAATTCCTGAATCTCTCCATATATAATTCCTGAATCTCTCCATTACAGTGGACCAATCAGAAAGGTTTAATATTGTTGTGTTCACACTATAAATTATAAATAAAAATAATAATATTAACTATAAATTATAAATAAAAATAGTAATATTATTATTAAGTCAAAATTTATACATTAATATAGGTAAGTTTTTATTTTCTAAAATTTCCACTTATGTATTTCTAATTAATCATATGTTTTCTCAAGAAAAAATCGTTTCATAGAACATTTCTAGATCAATTTGACGAGGTATTCTCATGCTTCAATATTTTGCGTATATATATTCCTCGAATTTTTTTTATCTTTTCCAAAATTTCATGTACGCTTTAATTAAACGATATGAACTGAACTGAACTTAAGCGATATGAACTGAACAAAAACGATTTTTTTTATAAAAATAATAATAAATTATTAAATATTTTTTTAAAAATATTAATAATATTATGAAATTAACTAGATTTTATATTTATAATTATAGATTGAAATTATTTTTTGTTTATTTTATTTTAATTTATTTTGTAACTAACTGAACTGAATCGATATGAACTGAACTGAAATGAATTGATCTGAACTGAACTGAACTTAACTGAAATTATGTTCAAAAAACAAGTCCTAATTTAATTTTGTATGTTTTTTTTCATAATCAAATTCAGTATAATTTATTTGTAGATTTTTTTTTTCAATATCTCATAAATTAAATTGGAATTGTAGCCTACAATCCGTTTGGAATGTGATTCTTTTCAGTAGGTGTAGAATTGATACAAGATTTGATAAACGACAACTATGGAAAGATTTGCATATTTATTTGCTAATTGTAAAGTTAATCGATTGGAAGAGAAAAAAATTAATTTTCTATTTTACAGCTCTATTTTCGATAAGGTAATTACGTACGGGCCGCGACGCGGTGGTTCTCGACATTGACCTGCCCCCATCACATCTTAATCATGATTCTCGACTCTTGCTCTCTTTGTTCTATATTTTTTTCACTATAGGCGAGATCAATATGATGGTGTCGAATTTTTAAATATTTAAAATAATTAAATAAATAAAATATCTTCTATAATGAGATTTTATACTTTATTTTCATAATTTTATTATTATTTCGTTGAGAATGAGATATAATATAACCACAAATAATTATAATTATTTATCAATTTAATTTAATAGATCACCTTATATACTTACGAAGTTTGAATAAAAAAAATAGTTGGCTTATAAAAATAGTTGGCTTATAAATCACATGAGTTATATGATTTAAAAGATCTATAAACACGTTGAAAATTTGAGTACCGAGATAATATCACAATAAAAAAGGTAATAAAAAGTTTAATTTTATTAGCTAATCTTTTACTATATGTATTGACAAAGTCAATAAAAAAGGTAATAAAAAGTTTAATTTTATTAGCTAATCTTTTAATCTATGTATTGACAAAGTTATACGGAGTATGATTTAAGTGAACTATGAAAATATTGGAAATTATTATTGAAAAGTAATTTTAAAACATATTTTTGAATTTTGTATTAGTATTAATACTAATATAACTTAATTAAAAAAAATTATATTGTTCAGTTATAATTATTAATAATTGCCCCAAAAAATATGATTCAGTTATTATAATTATTAAATATATATTTGTAAACAATGAAAAGATATATGTAATTAAATTTTAATAATATTTTTTATACGATCATTATACATTATTAATTATTTTTAAATTTTTTATGTTGTAATTAAAATGAAACACTCACCAACAAAGCCCTGGATGTTGTTTATTACTTTAAACATGCATAACTTTTCAATTTAAATAAAACATTTCATATTTGAGAGAACGATTGATAATGAAATTCAATACGAGTTTACAAATTAGTAGGGGTGAACAATTTATCTCGGAATTTTGATCCCGTCACGATCTCATCCCGAAAGTTAGCGAGATAGGACGGGATCAATTTTAAAAATGACAATCGCGTTCCGTACAAGCCGATTTATATTTTCATAATGGGACGGGATGGGATCGGAACGATCCCTTTCTGTCCTGTCCCATCCCGCAAATTTATTAATATACATAAAAAAATGTTATTTTTCACATAAATTAATAAAAATATCAAAATATTAATTACACATTCAATTAAATTTATTTATTAATTAATACATTTTCACAAATATCATAATAATTTATTTTTTATATAATTTGTTTTGAATATACTTAAATATTAATATTTTAAAAATTGTAAAATGTCTTTTAAATTGAATAATTGAACTTATTTCTCTCAAACACTTAAATTTCTTTTTATTTGTATTTTGATTATTTTATAAATCGATAATATTTAATTTTATTTTTAATTTTATAATTTTATTTAAAATTTTAGGAGGTCTCGATCTCGACCCGAATATAAATTATCAGGACGAGAAGAGATTTCTCTAATTCCGTCTCATGTCCACCCCTACAAGTTAGAGTTAGAGTGAGAATAGAATTATGAAATAAAATAAAATTTTCAAAAAAATACCACGTGCATCGCACGGGCAGTTCTACTAGTTAATATAATTTTAATTAATCGTATTCGATCTCCTCCTATTCTCTAATCCACCAAAGTTAAAAAAAAATTGATAGGTATATTATTTAAATATATTAACGTATATTATATTAATATAATTGCATTTATATCATCTCATCCCCTTCCTTTTCACCAAGATATTTGTTGGATACGTTTGACACTCCAGAAATATAGAGACGATAAACGGAATGTAGCTAGAGACGAGAAACTCCTTTCCCACCAGACCAGAGGCTCCTCAATCGGGTATGATGTAAATCGAAGGGTGTGCCCGAGTAGTAGACACATGTGGGAGAGAGTCAATAGATCTAATTCCAGGACTAACTTCATAATATTTCAATGAAAAATTGTCATATCCGAGATTCAAACTCTGTGGAATTTCACCAACATCACCACAAAACTTACCAGCTATGCACCAATAAGCTTACATACTATAAATTACATCAAACATGCAAAATTCTTGAAAATAATAAAATTTTCATCATTAACGATTAATAATGAAATTAATACGAGTTTAAGAGTTCAATTGTTAAATAAAATAATTTCTTAATCCATTAATAA
Source organism: Euphrasia confusa (assembly GCA_954870475.1). Lineage (NCBI taxonomy): Eukaryota > Viridiplantae > Streptophyta > Magnoliopsida > Lamiales > Orobanchaceae > Euphrasia > Euphrasia confusa. The sequence continues at coordinate 39,766,065 of OX940956.1, read as the reverse complement.
ATTTTTGGCAAAATACGTTGGAGATTAAATAAAATTTTAGATTATTTCAAACAAATAAATCACGTGCATCGCACGGAAAGTGGTAATAATTAATTTAAACTCTTCCGCTGGTTCATGGCTCAAGCCACCGTCCATATCAATAAGCTTTGCCATTCCATTATGGCGCTTGTTACTTTTATTTTACATAGCGAGTATTGCGTTGTTTCTTAACGATTCATGGATATATCAATAAGCTTCGATTATGGCGCTTGTTACTTTTATTTTACTATTGTAGTGCGTTGTTTCTTAACGATTCATGGATTACTTTCCGCAGTGATTCTGGCATGTGTTTAACTTTTAAAAAATTTAAAGTTAAAAAAAAATAAAAAATAAAATTGTACACTGTTGAGCGTACACGTTGGCGAGCGTCGCTTCAAGGCACCTGCAAAACAAAAACACAGAGCAAGATCTGTAATTCGCCCTAGGTCAGAGCAAGACCCCAAATCACAACCGTCAACGGATCTCGAGAGATCCGATCGGTATTACAGGAGATGGGCTTGTATGAACCCTAGGGTAACATGCAGCGGCAGAAAACAATAGATCTAGTATATATATATATGTATAGATCAGAAAGATAAGATAGAGATAAATCGATGATAGGCTCAGGACTGTAGATCCATCATCGTAGCTATGACCGGTGGTAGTGGTAACTGGTAGATCCGTCGACTGGCTACCTCCCTCAGCCCAGGAGCACAGAAGCTCCGGTCAACTCAAACAGCTCCGCCTCACAGAAGAGGTGAATCAGCCGTGTCCAGAAGCTTCACTAGTCGTCTCCAGCAACCGAGCTCACGAGGAGGTCAGCCGGAGACGAAGGGGGAAGCGACGGAGACGGTGAACGGAGAATACACAAGAATCGCACACACTCGAAGGTGAATCGCACACAGTATTAGGGTTTGAGTATAGGGGCTGAGTGAGTGAATGCGGTGAGGAGAGTTTAATATATCATAGGTGATCAAGGGTCCAGATTCAGCCACCCACATCAACTCTAGAGATCAACGGTCAACAATGGTCAACAGGTAAGTGGGCTGATTTAATTCAGTAACAACAAATCAAGTGGGCTGAAAGACATTGGGCTGATATATTAAACACTCATGGGCCTAGCACTCAATTGAGCTGGGCTGCTGCCAATAATAATGAATGGGCCTACACCCAAATATTTCAACATACACATTTTTTTAGGGTGACACTACTCGAGCCATGAGACCTACGTGTTCATCATATTATTTTTAAATAACAAAAGGTGTACACGAATCTTGACAAATTCCACCTCCCTAATTATTTGTTTACATAATAATAATATAATAAATATATATTACTGTATAAAGAAAAGTTGGTGGTCTGGCTGCTGAAGTTGAAGTTGAACACCTCAAATTTAATTTGAAAAGGAATTAAAATTAATCTAAATTATTAATTTATTTGAATGAATCACAAGTTAATAGAACAAACAACTCGAATCGACACACACACATATGACATAATCAAACGAACATCTGAATCCACGAACGGTAATGGTCCTGAACGATCTCAAGATCGTATATGTAAATCGGAGGATCCTCGGAAAACGTGGTCCCTACAACGATCCCTCGAGCCAGCTTGAAAACGCCGGTCCCGCCGACGATCGGGAATTCGCGACGAGCTTGCGTGAGGTCGTTCTTTCCCACGGCGGAGATGGTGCTCCCGTTGTACTCTCCGCTTAGGAAGGTGTACGTCAAGGACACGTGGAGGTCGTACAGCGTTCCCTGGTTGTTGGAAAACGCGATTGTGCCTTGCGCGTAGCCGAGGAAGGTGGAGTTGGGATCGGACCCGACGGTGAGTATCTCCTGGAAGGCGACGACGTCGCCGTACTCGAGGGGTTGACTCGTGTTGAAATGGCCTTGGAGGTAGAGGCGGGTGTTGGTTACTTTTCGTTTGGAATAGGCCAAAGGTAGGAAACAAGAAACGATCAAGAGTGAAGAAAACAGCTGGAAAATTATGAAGCTAGGTTTTGCCATTTAATTGATTGATTGATTGATATTTGGTGTATGTAAATGATGGAAATTTGAGTGTCTTATATAGATCATTGCGTGTTTATCTATGTACGTGGTCGGAATAAAATATTATGGCTCGGTCTTCTTTTATTATAGACTACTTTATCTGTGTTATAAGTATAAATTAATGCAACTTGGAAAGTTAGTATAATTTGTAGTAATTCAATATTTGAAGTGGTTGGAATTGTGAGTGGGGAGTTGATGAATAATGTGGAGTGCAGTGATGGACAAAAATCATGTTTTGGAATCCAATGCCATTTTTAAAACACCACTCTCTCTTTTCTCATTTACTCCGTCTTAGTTTGACTCGTTTCATAAGAATCCTTCATAACTAGAGATAATTCCTTTGTAACTTAAGAAGGACGACCATTCTTATGGGGGTAGAGATAGTAATTCTAAATAAAATTAACAACTAAAAATGTATTTTAAAATTAATTAAATAAAAATAAAAAGTGTATTATCAGTCCAATTCATTTATTTTTTGTGAATATAATTAATTCAAATAAATAAATTTCACACAATATAAACTTAAGTTACAAAACATGTAAAATTTCAATTAGAAATTATTATAAAATAAATTGAATATTGACCTCTAACAATTAAAAAGATTAATGAGCTAAATCAATACTCATCAAAAATAGTTACTATGTTATAAAAATTATTATAATAATATATACTTCTTTAAATCACAATAGATTCAATACTTTTGGTGGGCACTAGATTAAGAAAGATGTTATTTTTTGAATTTTTGATTAAAAAATATAGGGTAAAAATGTATTTTTAAATTGAAAAATAAAATATATTTTAAAGTGAAAAAACTAAAATATTTATTTTCTTTTTTGAGTTATATCAACAGACAACTCAAAAAAGAAAGTGTTGCATTTTTTTGAGAAGGAGTGAGTATGTCATAATTTTTTGTGAGAGAATTTTTTTTTCAAACACTTTTATAAAACATACATTTATTTTGACACCTCTCATAACAATACATTTAATCTACACAAATTATAAAAGAAATGTCTTAAATACCCTCATCTATTTCAAAAGATAATAACAAATAACAAAAAACACAAAAAAGTCAAAAAAAATATTTAAAAAATCGGTCCCCCAAATCTTTTCTCTCTCTTCTCTCCCGTTATCGGTCCCCCCCAAACCCAAAAACCGCCGCCCCTTTTAGAATCAAATACGTGAAAATTCGGCCATCAATTCCGGCGACTCAATGGCAGACAACGATCAACAACAAGACGAGCCACAATGGTCGATTCAAGCTCCGGTAAGTTTGGCCGAAACCTAGCTTTTCAATTTCGAAATTTTGATTTTTTTCAATAATGTGTTCAATTTGATGCGTTAATTGCTAGTATTTGAGTGTATTAGAGTTCCTTATTGTGTTTTAGTTAATTTAGAATCGAAATTCAGTGTTAAATTGCTCGTAAAAATACTGAAAATTCTGGGTTTTTGGTGTTGTTCCACGTTCACCGATTTTCTCGGTCACCGTGTTGCGTGGCTACCGTGTTACCGGGCAGTGACCGAGAAAATCTCGGTAACATGGTCAGATTTTCTCGGTCACCGTGTTACCGGACATAATAATTTTTTTTTTTAATTTTGAGTTTTGTTATTTAATTGAATGTAATATTTATTTATTTAACTTCATTTGCAGGAGGCTTCGAGTGGAGAAATTATATTAATAAATATTAATAAATTACTTCTAACACAATTATATTAATAATATTAATAAATTACTTATAGCGCAATTATATTAATCATATTAATAAATTACAATAAACAATTAATTACGTAAACATGAACACATATTTAATTGCATCAATTAAATTAATTAACAATTAAATTAATCTCTATTAAATATGAACAGTTGAACACATATTTAATTGCGTCAATTAAATTAATTAATAATTAAATTAATCTCTATTAATTTTATTTGTCAATTATACTTAGCGCAAATTTGAGAATTAACATAATCATATCATATAATTCAAATCAAATTGAATTTAATTAACAATTAAATTAATCTCTATTAATTTTATTTATCAATTATAATCTCAGTACTTAGCGCAAATAATTAACTCCCAGTACTTAGCGCAAATTTGAGAATTAATATGATCACATTATATAATTGAAAAATAAATTAATAGAGATTAATTTAATCTTAGCGCAAATTTGAGAATTAACATCACATTATATACTCCCTCCAACCAGATGTCATACTTTGCTGACACGAAGTTTAAGAAAATTGTTATTTTTTAATTTTTTAATTAAAAAGTAAAGAGTAAAAATATATTTTAAAAGTGAAAAGTAAAGTAGTTGTGAGTAAAGTTTAAAAAGTAAGTGGAGTAAAGTAGATTAAAATTGTATATTGAAATGAAAAGGTTAAAATAATTATTTCCTTTTTTGGGGTGTGTCAACTATTGTTGGACACCCAAAAAGGAAAGTATAACAACTGTCTTTGGACCGAGGGGGAGTAATTCAAATCAAATTGAATTTAATTAACAATTAAATTAATCTCTATTAATTTTATTTGTCAATTATAATCTCAGTACTTAGCGCAAATAATTAACGCAAATCATTAAACTGTTTTGATTGATTTTGGTGTGTTTTGATTGATTTTGGTGGAAAATGGTTAATATGTGTATGTTTTGATTGATTTGGATGAAAAACATGTAAAAAAAAACAGTTTTTGCCCTCTGCTAAACGGTAGTAACCGGTTACAGGTGGCCACCGTGTAGCTTCCTGAATCCACCGTGTAGCCAAGAACTGCTCGGTCAATAAACTGGGCAATTACTCGGTAACACAATGGTCATCAGTTACACGGTAGCCTACACGGTTGATACCGTGTAGTTAATGACAAATTTTGAATTTAAAGGTATTTTTCGATTGCTAACTTAGTATAAAACATCATTTTAATAATCAAAATGATTCAAAAAACATGATTTACTATTGAATTTGACGAATTAAGTGATTATGCATGAACAATTTGTTATATATGTGGTAAGATTGTGACAATATTAGTAGAAAGTTCGAAAAACGGTCAACATTCTAAGCATCTCATCTTTGTAGTCCAATATTTTTTGTTTTATGATGTTTATTAGATATATCTAGTCTTTAAAATAATGTTTCAAGTTTAACGTAATAAGAAAAATGCTCGAGAAATGCTTCAAAATCATAAAAAGCTACTTAAGTTCTAAAGTACACGGTGGCTACATGGTGGGCTACACGGCAGAAGAGCCCGTAGGTCTTTATTTACCGAGCAGTTACTCGGTTACACGGTATTTGCCGGTTACACGATTAAATTAAATACTTCTCAATTAAATTAATCACATTAATTAATTAATTAATGTAAAAAACATGTGCACATTAATTAATTACACTTATGCAATTAAAAAACATCCGCACATAATTAATTTGCGGTTAAATTTGACAATTAACATAATTGTGTTATTTAATTCTAATCAACTTGAATTTAATTAAACTTCCGCACAAATTGACAATTAACATAATTATATTATTTAATTCTAATCAATTCGATTTAATTAATCTTGCACACAAATTGACAATTAACATAATTGTATTATTTAATTCTAATGAACTTGATTTAATTAAACATTCCCACATAATTACATTATATAATTCCAATCAATTTAATTTTAATTAACAATTAAATTAATTCAAATTAATTTTATTTTGTCAATTATAATCACAGTACTTAGCGTAAACAATTAACGCAAATAATTAAATCTAAATTTAATATTACACGCGCAACCAACTAACACAAACAATTAAATCTAAATTCAAAATCATTCAAACGCATAAACAAAGCCATAATTAGTCAATTTCAAAAAAAAAAATTGTAAAAATGGGCTCTGTACACGGTCACTACACGGTCACGTGACCGTGTAATAAGTCACCGTGTAACCGAGACACTATTCGGTACACGGTGACCGAAAAACACCGTGTAGTGCAAGCACCGTATAACCGAGTAACCGGTTAATCTTCATAACTACACGGTGGTTACACGGTCAGAGACCTACCGTGTAGCCACCGTGTAGTTATGATTTTTAGCAGAAAATCGAAAAATAAAATAAAAAAATTGCCGCTTTTCGACAGACCTTTCGGCCGGCGAACTCGGCTGCCCTTCCCACGTATATTCAGACGTAGCTTGTTGTAGAAGGGGAATTTTTGTGAGAGAGAGTATCAATTTTTTTTTTTTAATGGGTTTAGCGTTTGAGTTTGGGGATGGTAGAGATGTATGAATGCAAAATCTCATCAACCCAAACAATCTGATTTTTGTTCAATGACGGCCCCACATTTATTTATTTTGAGATTTTAAAGTTTTTATTTGTTTTTTGTTTTATTAATAGAGTAAAAATAAAAGTAAGGATAAGTTAGACATTTTCATTGCAAATTATCTAAAATAAATATAGTTTTTTGAAGTGTGTCAAAATAAATGTACTTTTTATTTTTATGCATAAAAAGTGATATTCCACTAATTTTTTTTCCTCTTAATTAATTTAAAAGATAAATACTGTGCTATCTCACGAGTCACGACAATATATACACGACACCGCTCCACGTCCCAACCTAAAAAAACAAAAATATTGAAAAATTGATGGTTGGCAAAATGAATCACATCCCAAAAATAAGTGAAAATGACTAGACCATTGACAATTAATTATTTTGTGTTTTATATCACAATCAATATCGTACATATCAGGGGCGAATCCACTTGGAAACAACCTGAAGAAAAAAAACTTTTATATTTTTGGTAATATTTTTTGAAAAAAATGTAAAATACTTAAGCTTAGCCTCTATTAAAGTGTGTATATAAACATATACTCTCTCCCACACATACTAACAATTACATCTACTTATTTTGTAATTTACAAAATAGATGTTACCATTTCTATAAATGGATGAGTAATATTTACACGGGAGGAAGTAGTATATAAAAAGTAGTATATAATATAATTTCAACCTCCACTCTCAATTTTTTTTAACTCCCCCAGTTGTTCATATCCACTTTGAATTTTGAAAAATAAAATAAAATAATAGGGAGTACATCAATTAATAATATAAATAATGATAAATATAAGCACGGTGTCATTGACGGAGTCACATCGTTTCTACAACGAAGCCCCTTGTTATCAACGGAGTCAAGTCAAATCGTTTAACCAGCGATATATTTGTATTTTTTTATCTTTTAATTTATTTCCTAATAATTATGTACTAGAACGAATCAATGTCATTGTAGTACGGTTTTATGTAATTTCTATTATTTCTATTATAGAATTACTATATTTTATAAAAACAATTTTCGAGAAATGTATTTTATTTATAAGAATTTATATACTACATACCATGAATTTTCTTTGTAAACAAAAATCACAACTCTTCCCTCAAATTTATAACACAAAACTTAATTTTCCTAATTAAATTAATTTGATCAGAAATATAATATGGGTAGTAATATTTAGGATTATAATGTTTACATGTACTACGTACAAGCAAGCTAGATTATTACATGATGTCACGATGACGTATGCACACGACTATTTATAGTCACACATATATATTACACACGTCTTCAAATGTCGATTCTTGGACGGAAGAAGTGGTCCTGGAGGATCTCGAGATCGTATATGAAGATCGGAGGAGCCTCGGAGTGCGTGCTCCCGGTGACGACCCCGCGGGCCAGCTTGAAAGCGCCGGTCCCACCGACGATCGGGAACTCGCGAGTGCTCTGCGACACGTCGTTCCTCCCGACGGCGACCACGGTGCTCCCGTTGAACTCGCCGCTGGTGAAGATATAGGCTATGGACACGTGGATGTCCTGGGGCCCGTTGGCGTTGGCGAAAGCGATGGTGCCGCGCGCGTGGCCCAGGAGGGTGGAGTTCCGGCTAGGGCCGGCCGTGAGCGGGTCCTCGAAAGCAAAGACATCGGAGTATGAGATGGGTTGGCTCGTGTCGAATTGGTCGTGAAGGTATAGACGGATATTTGTTGCCTTCAGTTTCCAAGTGGAACGGACGATCATAGGTAGTAGAGATACGAGGAAGAAGAGTATGAGTAGTGAAGTTGTCCTAACTAATTTTGTCATGATTATCATGTATGAAAAGATATGCATGAAAATGATGATCAAGTGTCTCGTCTTATATATGGGTTGCATTGCATGCATGCATGGGCCGTGTGGAGATTGTCTTACACGTGGATACACGATGGACACGTACGTGGATACAAAAGTAGCAAATTTCGGACCGGCCTGAAATTTTAGAATCAGTCTAGCCCGGCTTGCCGGTTACCGGGCCAAATTTGTTTGGGCCAGATTTTTTCTGGCCCATATATATATAGGTTGAACTTGTTCGGGTGAGCCCATGTCCCAGATATTGAATAGACTTACCTTTTGTTTTAAAAATTTGATCGTAATTTATTGACTCCAAGATTTGACGCTACTCCCATTGGAGGTCTTTCTTTAGTTTTTTGATAATGAAGGAAGATCGTGAGCTTATTATCTTTGATCAGATCAAGGTTGATAACGGATGAACCATTAATTTTGTTTATCGTTTCCTTTTCATTTTCGGTCTTTTTGTTTGGATGAAGACAAAAATTGAGCATAAATTCCACAAGGAATCGATCCCAATCCCATAGACTATAACTAGGGCTGTAGCATGGATTGTTATAACTTATAAGTACACTTCGTTCAAAACAAAAGTAATCAATATATAAGATTTAATTTTAAAAAGCCACATACTCACAATTCTTTATTTCAAGCATAACCAAAACCCTCACACACACACACACACACACACTTGAACCGGCAATTAATGTCGATATGATCGATCTTATTGAACGATCTCAAGATCGTATATGTAAATCGGAGGAAATTCCGAAAAAGTGGTCCCCACGACAACCCCTCTCGCCAGCTTGAAAGCGCATGTCCCGCCGACGATCGGGAATTCGCGAACGGCTTGCGTGAGGTCGTTCTTTCCCACCGCAGTGATGCTGCTCCCGTTGTACATTCCGCTGTGGAAGGTGTACGTCAACGACACATGGAGGTCGTACAGCGTTCCCTTGTTGTTTGCAAACGCGATTGTGCCTTGCGCGTAACCCAAGAACGTGGAGTTCGGGTCGGACCTGACAGTGAGTATCTCCTGGAAGGCGAAGACGTCTCCGTACTCGATCGGTTGGGTCGTGTTAAAATGGCCTTGAAGGTAGACGCGTACATTGGTTACCCTTGGTTTGGAATAGGCCAAAGGTAGGAAACAAGACATGATGCATAGTGAAGAAACAAGGAAAATGGTGATGTTGGTTTTTGCCATTTAATTTTGATGTATGTAAATGATGGAAAATTGAGTGTCTTATTATATAGATAATTGTACGTGGGCATAGTTGGAATAAAACATGGGCTCTGCTGATATCTTTACATATAATTGCGGTGTTTAATTTTAAATCTAATTGCATTAATTTTATAACATCTACTCTCTTGTCTTGTGATTGTTTGACTTTTATTTGTCACGTTATATAAGAAATGAATTCATTGACTTGATCCATAATTTTAAAAAAATTATGTACAAGAATCGTTAGCTAGCTAGCCAAAACCCGTATAAACAATTGTCCAAAATACAAAACTTGCCGCGCCTCCGCAAAAGAGGTGAACAAATGGGTAGTCTTTCACGCACATTTGTATTTGTTCTTTTGCTCTTTCGGTTAGTTTCTTCCACGACTCAATCCGTTCAAATTCAAGTAACATCCCAACAAATTCAAAATTTATATTTATTTATTATTATTAAAAAATTAAATTATTTGATACATGTTCAAAGTGAAAATGTTGACTTTGCGATATATAAATATAATACTACATGCCTACATGACATAAGTTAGAAATATATAAATATAATACTACATGATATAAGTGACGTAAATATATTGTTTTTGAAAAAATAGTATTTTAGTTTACTTACTCAGATTTTATACCTAATAAAATATACTTTCTAATTAAGTTTTTAATATTTTTATTATTTAATTTTAGTGAAATAATTTTTTTATTATTATAATCAAGAAAAACTACTATCCTAAATTAAATATATAAGCTCTTAAATTGCTTTTTGTCAAAGTCACCCTTTTAATAAAGAATAGTAATGTATTTATTATATAAATTACTTATAATAATTTTTATTTGTTCTTGGCATAATAAATTTGTTTTTTCTACGCACAAAAAATAATTAGTAAAATAACAATTATATGTGCAAAAATAAATAAATTTAAAGAAAATAATTAGTAAAATAACAATTATATGTCCAAAAATAAATAAATTTAAGGTTAAAATATAATTTTGTATTTAAATGATTGAATAATAATCATTTCATAATTAAGCTTATTCAATTATTAAATAAAATTAAATAATATATAGAGCACACAAATAATAAATTAGTAGAGCACAAAAATAATAATTATTTGTGAAGAATACATCAAAATTTTATAATTAAAATAACATTCATTTTATATATTTATATAAAATAAATTATATAATAAAATACAAAAATAATAAATATGTGTTGAGCAAAAATAATAATTATATGTTGAAAATAAATCAAGAATAAAATATAATTTTGTATATGGTTAAAGTAAGAATAATTTTACATAAATATACCTATTCAAAAATATGAAATTAAATTAAGTAAATTATATAATAAAGTACAAAAATACTTAAATATGTGGAGCAGAAAAATAATAATTATATGTGAAAAAATAAATCGAGAATAAAACATAATTTTATACAGTACATGATTAAAACAACAAACATTTTACAATAAATATATCTATTCAATAAAAATATAAAATTAAATTATAATAATTTGTGAGAGGTGGCACACACACAAAATTAGAGTACTATTTTGTCAAATGATATACTATAAAACAAGACTTTATTTTTTTTCCAGTAGTGCGCACACATGAAAGATGTTGTATCAAGACCTGAAAAGCAAAGGAGCCCCATGGAAAAGACTCCCAGCGTCATCTTCAATCAAAGACCAAACCCAAGCAAACTGTGTCTCATGTCTACGGCCGCTTCTTAACCCCAAGCTTGGCAGTAGCATGTGATTCAATTGGATTAGCACCACTTAGAAGCTGCACATCACGAAATTCACGACAACAGGTGAGACAAAAGTCGACAAATGTGAGCACTGCTGAAACTGAAGCAGCTAAGCCCATGAATCAAGAGGAGCAGTCTATTTCTACGGCCGCTTCTTAACCCCAAGCTTGGCAGTAGCATGTGATTCAATTGGATTAGCACCACTTAGAAGCTGCACATCACGAAATTCACGACAACAGGTGAGACAAAAGTCGACAAATGTGAGCACTGCTGAAACTGAAGCAGCTAAGCCCATGAATCAAGAGGAGCAGTCTATTTCTGAAACTGAAGATATTGAGAAGACAAATGTGAGGCTGGCTCGGGTCATCCAAGAAAATATTCAACATTAATTCCTTGGTGTATTAATGCTTTAAAGAGAAAATCGAGTTGTTCTTCACAAAGTTTTGCTAACAATTTGTTTGGAGAAAATAAAAAGTAACATATCTAGGTTGACGAGAAACACAAGTTCTAAATTATATTCAATGGTAAAAAAATATAGAACACAAAAGTTTTAAATTATCAACATTACGTTTTGGACTGAAACTGACTTAATTGAATTAAACTGAATTGAATTGAACTAAACAAAAATTAAGTTCAATACATTAAGTTCAGTTTATTCATTTAATTTTTAATTTTTGTATTATTTCATTATTTTTATTATTATAATTTCAATATTTTTTATTATTACTGTGATGCTCCACATGTTTAATTAATCTTTATTATCTTTTTTAGATAAAAATCAATTAAATTATAATTTTATTGATTGAATTTGTATTTTAATTTTATTATTTTTTTAAGATAAAAATAGGTTCCTCTGGCACTCTGAGGAGTATCTGGTTTGTTGGTTGTGAAGTTCATTCACGCCGGAGAAGACGCCGGAGCCGAAGACGATCAAGAGACGATCGAGAGACGATCGGAGAAGACGACGGAGTTGAGGAGGCGTCGGGGAGGTGCCGAGGAGGTTCAGCCGGAGCTCTGACCTGGTGTCGGCCGACACCAGGCCCCGTCGGCCGACAGGAGGTCGGTCGAGCTATTCTGCGGAACCCGCACTCCAGCCCGAGGTGAAACACGAGTTTCGTGTTGAAGGTGTCGGCCGACACCTATTCTTGTCGGCCGACAAGTGGGGGCTTCTACGCAGAAGCGGGATTTTTCTCCCCAATTGTTTTCCCTCCCCTATATATATGAACCCTATGCGTGTTTAATAGGGTTAACACCTCCAGAAAGTCTAGAGTCGATTTATAGCATTACAAAGTCATGTAATCAAGTCTTATAATCGTTTTAGTGAATTATTGCAGCGGCAAGAAGTGGACGTAGCCCTCGTTAACGGGTGAACCACTATAATCTTCGTGTTCTTTAATTTCCGTAATTTCGTTCTTGTTTGTTCGTATTGCTTTTCAGGCGGGGATTTCGGACGCGAATATTCCCAACAACTGGTATCAGAGCGCTAGGGTTATAGCGATCGGGGAAAAGCGATGACGGACACCACCACCTCGTTCGGGGTTACGAAATTTGACGTGAATAACTATGGACACTGGAAGATGCAGATCGAGGACTACCTTTATGGGAAGAGGCTCGGAATTCCTTTGAAGGGTAGACCGGAGAAGATCACGGATGACGAGGAATGGGAAAGCCTCGACAGACAGGTGTTGGGATTGATACGTTTGTCGCTAGCTTCAAACTTGTCATTCAATGTGCGCTCAATTCCCACAACCAAGAGTTTGATGGCTGCCCTATCAAACATGTACGAGCAACCTTCAGCGAACAACAAGGTGTATCTCATGAAGCAGTTGTTCAATCTGAAGATGTCGGACAATGCAAACGCAGTCAACCATATCAACGAGCTGAATTCCATCTTGGACAAGTTGAAGGGAGTCGGTGTTTGCACAAAAAGTTATTTATATATTTACCGAAAAACCTACGAAAGTAGATTCCCCGGGTCGATCTCTCGAGGAGTAATACTATCGGCACGTGTCTCTCATTGCATAGTTGTGTTTAGTTCGAGTTTTAAAAAGAGATAAAAAAGAAAAAACAAATAATTAACAACTAAATGGGGGGTTTCAAAGAGTGGTTATCAACTAAACAACAATCAAAGAAGTAAGCAAATAAAACAAGTAATAAATGAGAGAAGATATCAAATGTGAGATTGGTTAGGGAATTAGGTTCTTTTGCTTTCGGGGGATAGGTCGACACACAATAAAACCTTTGATTTTCACAAAACCGAAGTTGTTTAGGTACGATCGCGTTTTCCACTAGTGATTCACCTCGATGAGGTCCTCAACACGAGACGACATTGAACCGTACCTAAACATCACTCGACACAAGCACGTGATCCACTAGTGATGTGCCTCGAGGAGGATGTTCAACACGAGACCCCACAACTTAAATCAAACGATTCCTCAATTCATTTAAAATCCTCAAATCAATGTCAACTCAATCCCTAAGCAAAGTTCTCTAAAACCCTAACTAAAAGACTAGCTACTCATAATCACACAATCAATAAAGCACATAATATATAGATAACTCATAATCGAAAAGAGCTCACAAAGGGTGTCGAGGAGTCGAGAGGAGGAGGCGAGTCGTGCTTCCGAAATCGAGTCAAACTTCTACGTGTCACCCGAAGAAATTGCTCCGATAGAAACGACGGGTTCGGCGAGGTGAACGATGTTTGTGAATGTAGTTTTGTGAGATAATCGATAAATAAAGAGAAATCTAAATATTAAAAGTTTGGAATTAAGAACATGAAAATATTTTGGAGAAAAGTTGGTGGAAGAGATGAATGTTGGTGAAGATGGAATGGATAATTCAAAAAGTAGAGTTGCACAATATTTATATTTTCTCTACATGCCCATACAAAAAGACCAAAAAGCCCTTAATAATCTCAAAGTAAAGTCAAATTCGCCTATTGACCTTGCTGGTTCGTTCGGAGAGAAACTGGTCCTTGCTCGTACATTGTATCGTCGATCCAACCGTTGATATTGTAGATGTAGAAGTCGGGAACATCCTGCTCAAATTTCAAGCCGATCCAACGGTTAACGTAGTCGTACCGACAGTTTTCCCGAGACCGCGCAGTGCTGGTCACCGGCCGCCATGCTTCTTCGTCTCTCCTTCCCTACATCCCAAAGCTCCATTTTAATACCATTTTCACCTACATGCCACGAAACTTGTCTTGGTCATACCGTTCTTATAAATATACACATTTTCCTCAACTTAACGTATAAACCGATCCAACAGGAATATAATATGCTATGAAAACAATCAATAAACGAGCATAAAAAATGCACCAATCAACTCCCCCACACTTAAACCATTGCTCGTCCTCGAGCAAACAAAAACACCACCAAAAACACGAGCAACACAAAAGCCCGAAATCAACTCACCCTCCGAATTTATCAAAAGCACTATGCACCACAAATCAATCAAAACAAGCCACGTCAAATTTTCAACTCGAAATAATATATTTCACCGACTTAAAGCATAGAATCAAAGGCTCAAATATAAAATTTCCCTCACAAACTAACTCTCTTCTTTTACCACACAAGCTAGGTTCACTCCAACAAAAATAGGCATGCAAGCGAAGGAGGCAAAATCGAACATGAGCTTACACATATGAATAATCGGCTCAAATGAAAGAATTAAAACAAGAATGCCTCAAGTAATGAATATAAATGTCAAGAGAATCACCACCATATGCTCACACGCAAGAAAAGACTCCACCTATCAAAGTTAGCTTTTACGAAAATCAAAGAATATCGATCGTCTAAAGGGTGTAATGGGGCTCGGTTTAGGGAATTTGGGAAATTTTTGGAGAAAGTGGACTCGTCAAATCAAACTTCTCCTTATTCCTCCCAACCACTACATCTCCGCGTGTAAAAACTCCAACTCGGCACATTATGTATAGAATCACCATTTTCCGCCTCAAACAAAATTTCACGTTCTCGTCAAGAAAATCAATACACACTTAGGTGCAAAAGCAAAAACACCAATTATTATTATCATTATTAATACTATATTTTTTTTGTGAGGTGTAAATACCTCTTTTCTCATTTTTTTTTATTATGTGTGTATATATATATGTCGACATCAAAACGACGATTGTCAAAAAGACATCACTCGAGAACGGATAAAAAAACAAAAACTGAGGCTACTAACACACCTTTTTAAAATCGAACAATCCACACGCAAAACCGACACATGCAACTCCACATCTCTTCATCAAAGGATAGTATATAGGGTGAAATCAAAGAAATGGTTTACACGTTAGGCTCGACGGGGTTAACTAGGGTGTCCCAAAAGGGCTCAAGGGTAATATTTTTGGATATGGCCAGAGGGTTATCCTAAACGATCATTCTTATCACTTAATCGATCAAGCAAGTTATGACATACGATTTTGAATTTTTCACATGCAAGTTCTAGTGCTCTATTAATTACATCTTGACACCAAATCATTGAAGGAACGAACAAAAATCCTCGAGGCATAAAATAAGTGGCGAGAGATTATAAACGAGGTACGCTCCAAGAAGAGATAATAAGCAACGAAGTTCTCACAAAGGTTTTGGAATCTATTTAATATATAAATCCAGACTTTCATAATTCCACGTGGCCAGTGTGAACACAAAAAATTACACTACAAAAAAATGAGCATGTTCACACTACGTGACACAAACAATGTTTTGATTGGCCAAGATGGCTTTATAATTCTTATGTGGCTTTATTATTAATTATGATGTGGCTTTTAATTAAATATTTTTTTCATATTTATTACATTTTCCAATTTCCATAAATACATTTTTAAAACCGAAATTTAAATTATTCATAGAATGATTTAATTGGCCGTGTATTTATTTCCATAATACCAATTCTGGCCGTGTATTTATTATTAAATTGACCGTGAATATGTAGTGGACTTTCAATTCATACCAATTTATTATTTAATTGGCCGTCTATTATATATTCCATGTATATAATGATTTCATAGATATTTATTCATAGAATGATTGTAATGTGTATAATTCCATATATAATATTTCAGTTATTAATTCATTTTATATTTATTCATTCCATGTATATCATTCCATGTAATAAATATTAGTTGACCATGTAATATATTAATTGATTTGTTACTTAATTAATTTATTATATTACATCTCTTACCATATATATCAAAATAATAATATAGAAAAAATCGAAATCAATCCTTATAATCTTTAAAAAAATTAATTAGCAAATATTAATATAATAATAAAATTTATAGTTCACGCGTTTGAACATCTATTTAAATGTTTCTTTCTTCCTCATTCTCACCATATTATTCGGATTTATAAATCCCTCTAATTTTTTTTGCAGCCCTCATATATTATGGAGTTCTCCTGAGGTACAAAATTTATTACATGATCTTGAGCTCATGATTTGTTTAATTTATTTGTATTTTTGACACATAATTATGATGTATTGTTTTTTTTGCAGAACGGTTACTAAGTATTTACATTTATTTATCTTCTTGCACAATTTAGGTCATGAAAAGGGCTCAAGGGTAATATTTTTGGATATGGCCAGAGGGTTATCCTAAACGATCATTGTTATCACTTAATCGATCAAGCAAGTTATGACATACGATTTTGAATTTTTCATGATCTTAACCATTTAATCATGATTTCTTAATTCAATCTAAAAATCTTAATGAATAATTAATTAAAATTGTTATGCAAATGATGTTATATACTCCTATTTTTTTAGAATTTATATATCCGCGCATCTGCGCGGGCAGGTATTACTAGTTTTTTTTTTAATTTTAGCCATTTTTTCACGTCATTAAGTCAATAAAATATACTACACGAGTTTAAAATTGAAATAACCCAACAATTTTATTTTAAAAGGTGCATAAACTTCACTAATAAACCGAAGAGTTTATAGGTTTAGGAAAATCGAAACAAACACAACGAGAACAAACTAAAAACATCCCAAGATCCCCCCACACTTAAAACCGAGCATGTCCTCATGCGAATAAAAGCATGCATATTTTTTTTTTTAATTTTGGGCATGACTTACTCGAAAGTGTAAATGCCGGGGGCAACCAAAACAACCAAACAAAAATCACAAACACAAGCATAACAAAATAACTAAAACAACGTAACAACACCACCACAAAATAAACAAACCATCCAAGTTAAAATATCCACCAAGTCAAAAGAAAAACATCCAAACCAACCACGATCATCCAAGTTCAAATACGAGCATATAAAAGATAAGGATAGAAACAACCGTTTGACACGGGGCTGCCGGAGTGGTTGAGAGCGAGATGTGGTTCTCGATGAGCGAGGGTCGCGGCGGCAACGGGTGGGCAGCGAGGTTGCTCTGGTGGTGCACGGCTCAGACGGGGCGCTGCGGGTCTGGCCTGGGAAGTTATCGGAGCAGGAGGTTGGACAGCGGTGGGTGGTGGTTCTGGGTTGAGACCCGGCGGAAGCGGGCAGGGTGCGGTGGAGGCGTGGTGGTTGATGTCCGTGGTTGTTCGCGGTTGAGACGGGGCGAGCTGCGCGGCTGTTGCGGGGCGGAGACTGTCGAGGCGGCGGGCTGAGGTCGTCGGGGGCTAGAGAGAGGCGGAGCGGGGCTCGGTGGTTGATGTTGTAGACGGTGAAGACGGCGGCGAGCGACGGTTGTTGTCGGCTCGGAAGTGGTGGTGGTCGTCGGCCTTGAAGCTTGAAACGGGTTCGGAGGCGACGGAGACGGGGCGCGGTGAAGCGGGTCGGTCGGACGTGGAGATGCGGGATGGCGGTCACGGGGTGGTGCTGGTGGTTGTCGGAGGAGGTGGTGGTGCGGGCTCGGGCCAAAACCGAATTGGGGGAAATTTGGGGATACGATTTAGGTATCGGATTTGGGTGATTTTTATGAAGAATCGTAGGTTATGGAGGGTGGAGAACACGATTTTTGTGTTTAATTCAAGGTTTAATGGTTCGAAGTGGAAGATTTGGAGAAAATCCGAAGGTGGTTTCGTGTGGGTAGGATTTGGGTTCGAAAATAATGAAGTAGAAGTGAAGAAGAGAAGGAGGGGTTGCGTAGGTGTCGGACGCTAGGTCTAATGTCGGACGACAATATTTTTGCGGACGCAAGAATTCCTTTGCTGAATTTCGCCCAAATAAGGAATATGTCGGCCGACGCGTATGGTGTCGGACGACGAGCAGGCAAAAACTCCAAATAAATTGTGAGAAGGCCTTCATTCCTTCGTGTAATGGACTTTCGGCTCTTTGTAAACTACGTACTCGACCCCGAAATCTCCATTTGACCCATATAACACACCAACTCTCAATAAAATCCAAGGTTCTCGACGATTCAAGACACGATCACACGAACACCTACACTCCAAAAACAACCAAAAAGGAAAAAACGTCAAACACACTAAACATGTGGATTGCCTCCCACGAAGCGCTTGGTTTAACGTCGTTAGCTCGACGTTCCGTGGGATCGCCCCCACGAGGCACTCGATTCACACTCCGAGCTCAACTATCATCCACAATTAACCACCTCAACATTAAAAATATCGAACTCCACCTTCTCAAAAAAATCATCTCGGCCAAGGGCGCTCGATTCTCAAGAGAGGGTCCATTAAGGGAACACAAGGTGAGGAATCTAATGGAGGTCCTAGAAATAAAGCTCTCCCCCACACTTGTGTCAAGACGTAGATAATAGACGTCGACTCTCTCGGTCTTTAAAAATATTGAACTATACTTCCTTAAATATATAGCTTCGGTCAAATGAGCTCGATCTTCCAAATAAGGAAGAGAGAGTGATCTACCAACGAAACATGTCGAGTCCAATAAGCCTTTGCTACTCCTCTCCTCCACCGGGACCACTAAAAATATCGAAGTCAACTTTTGAAGAAACACCATCTCCTCCAAAGTCCATTCAACCTTCGTAGAAGCGCAACCGAACCCATCTCTTTTGTCATCATCAATACCTATCACATCCTTGGCAACTCGAGAAAGTCCAATGTCTACACCCAAAGCTCCAACCGGATCTCATCTTACACAAATCGGGGCCAACCAAGATAGATGGGGGTGTAACTCGGCTCACACTCGGCTTCTCGAGCTCCAACGGGAGAAATACACCTACACACTTGTCTTCTTCGGTGCTCATGTCATAAATAAGAGGAATCTCATACTCAAGACCGGTATCAAACATCAACGGCTCCTCTTCTCGGTCGGAAATAACATCATCATCCTCAAAAGGGGGCTTTTTTTCCTCTATGCACGTGCCGGGCTCCAACTCCCACCCGTCCTCGGCGGAGCACTCCTCAATGTATTGTAATATGCCCTCAAGTAACAAGTGGTCCATCTCACCCTCGATCGCGTCCATCAAAACATCCATAGAAGAATGAAATATCCTAGGGGACCGTGGTGGTGGCCGAAAGAAACGGGCGATAAATGCGTCGAGGAGATTTTTCCATTTGCTCACGAATCTAGAAGGCAATGACATCACCCAATCACGAGCTTCATCTCTCATGCAATATTTGAAGCACCATACTCTCAATTCATTCTTCTCAAAGCCGTCCAATGGAAAGGTCTCAACTTCAATGACAAAATTCTTGAGAAACAAAGAAACGTCCTCATTATGCAACCCGGAGAATGACGGTAGTCGAGCTAGATGATGCGGCAATAGCTTGTCGTCTTGGACCCTCGGAACATGGCTTTTGCAAGAAGGGCCGGAAATGTACCTCGGCCGAATGGGATCCTCAATGTCACGTCGTGGAGGCAACACATGGTGAAGTTGTGGCCTTGAGAAATCGGCAATAGTAGGTCGAGGAGGCTTCCTTGGACTTTGATTCCGATGAGGTGGTGGAGATATGGAATCCCTCGTTCGATTGAAATATCCAATGGCTCGATCTTCATACCTCTCATAAGGTGGATCATCAACGTACTCCTCGCGTGAATGCTTACGGGGCTCCGACGTAAGATAGAATCGTGGGTTTGAGAAATCCTCAATAGTTCGTCGCTTTGGCTCTTGCACCACGGTATTTTGACGACAATAATCATATTCATTCCCTACAAATTCCTCATTACGGTAGTTTCCACGGTTTAGATCCCGAGGCGGCTCCCTTTCTCTTCGATCCCGACAAGGAGGCGGTGACATGGACTTCCTCTCGCCATAAGACGAAACATCTTATAAGCTATTTTAAATAAGCTCGCCCAAACGGGCTCTTAATTAATAGATTGAAGTAAAGAAGTAATTAAAGAATCAATTGTAAAGAGAAGAAAAGAAAAATTATGAAATGATTAGAGTAGACAAAGAACACTTATATAAATTTTTATTCTTCTACTTTATTTCTTTCCTTTTTGTAAATAAAAAATCTATTCTTCTACTTTATAATGACACTATAAAAAATATTACCTCGGTCTCAAACCAATAGTCTTACTTTCTTTAAAATATTACAAAAGAAGTAAGACTTACTTTCTTTAAAATATTACAAAAGAAGTAAGACTGTTCGTTTGGGATAGAGGTAGTAATTTTTTTAAAAAAACTTGATCAACGTTTTCCCATAATATATTCGATTATTATAATTAATTTCTTAAAGTATATAACGGTTTAAATTATAAAATTTGAATAACTGTATAGCCGATAAACTTAAATTGTTAGATTTTTTTTAGTGTTTTGACCATCTCTCATTCTTAATTTATTTTATTAATTTAAATGTATTAATATTAAGAAATAAAATCAAAAAAAATATTGAAAGTATAGTTCAATAATATAATATTTAGAATTTTTATTGGCAATTAAATTAAATTAAATTATATCGTTGTTTTGTTAATATAATTATTCTCTTAAAATACTTTTCAATATTAATTTACAACGTTTTATAATAATAATTTTGTAAAATTTTATGTATAATGTTTGGTATCATTAATAACTCATTTATGACTAAAGTGTATTGAATTAATCTATTAATTTTATTATTTAAAAATATAAAAATAATTACTAAGTAAAAAAAAATACTATATATTCCCTCTAACTCTTTAAACATGCATTACTTTTTTTGCAGGAAGGTTAAAAAAAATATTGTTTTTTGACTTTTTGATCCAAAAGTAAAGTGTAAAAATGTATTTTTAATTTGAAAAATAAAGTAATTGTGAGTGGAATTTATAAAGTATGTGTATAAAGTAGGAGTAAAAATGTATTTTCAAGTGAAAAAGTAGGAATGTTTATTTTCTTTTTTGGGGTGTATCAATTACTTTGGGACATCAAAAAAAAAAGTAGTACATGTATTGTGAGAGGGAGTGAGTATTATTTTAATAATTAGTGTTGTATTTAAATATTCAACATACATATTTAAATATATTTTAATTATCAACACTATATTCATATAAAAATATAAAATAAACGTAAATAAATTTTACAATACCACATTTTGATTGGAACATATTATTTAAGATATTAATAGGGAATATAATTGATAAATAAAGAAATATAAGAAATTTAGTGTATATATATAAATTAATTATATTTTTATTATTATTTAATTAATTATAAAATATGATTAATATTATTTTTATAAATAATTTTTTGATTTAAAACTAAAGGGTAAAAGTACTTTTAATAATCAAAATATTAGCAAAATTAATTAAAGTGATTTCCAATATTTAATATTAGCAAATTAATCTTAGCAAAACTAATTACAATCTTAAATAATTTGTATGATAATGAACCATTTAATTTTCTTTTTAAAAACATGTTAATTTAAATACATTGTTAATTTACACTAAAATCACACAAATCAAATATAAAAATTGTGAATTGTTGAGCATTTAAATTGAAAATCGTAAGGTACAAAGTTCGATCTCGAGACATATATGTGTGATTATTTAAATTTCTGTAATTGACTTAAATCTAATGAAATAATGTGAATTAAACTTATAGAGAATACAATGATTATTTGTTGGATGTTTGGAGAGCTAATCTGTTAGCTCGGGTATTTTCTCCATGCGATTTGCTTTTGCTGTACTACTTTACTTTTCTTTATAGGTGATTGACCTTTTACCAAAAAAAGATTACAATAATTATGTGACAATCACTACTAAATAATAATACAAAAAAAATATTAAGTAGTCTTTTAATATATTCTTTAAAATCGAAGAAAAAATACGATAACTATAACAAATTAAAAGAAAACTAACCGGATTATATCAAGACTTAAATCTAAATACTGTTAATTACAGATAAAAAATAAAAAGTACAGTACTACCTCCTTTTAAACTAAACAAAACACACACCAAAACAAAAAAAAAACATAGATAAACAAACTTGCAATCCAAATCAGAAATCCAAGATCCAAACACCTCAGAGAAAACCCCCGCTAACTACTCAGCTGCAAAAGTCCTCATGAAGTCAATTAATGTTGTTGTCCTGAAAAATCAATAAACAATTATGGATGTGAGATGAAATTTACTCTTACTTTCATATGGAAATCAGTAACTACTAATTACTACAAAGTTATGGCATCACTACAAAATTATGGCATCTTACTTCAGGTCTGTGTTGACGCTGATACATGTAATGTGTGCCAGCTTTCGAAAACACATTCCGTGATCGTATACTGGCTTCGAGAGGACCTAGTAGGCAAATTCTGTTGTTGAAACAGTTGTGACCTTTGCGCATAGCTTTGAAAAGGAATTAACTACTGAAGACAACGGATTCGATTAACGGCGTACTTTGACATAAGAGTTAAACAAATATCAATAATTAAGAAAGACCACATACCTATCCATGGCAAATTGACAGTAACAGCCTCCGAGAACTCAGAAAATGAATCTGGGTTGAGCAGAAGATTTGAGCTGCGTTTCGAAGACATAATAGGAATTAAGAATGAAACAAATAACTGATATCTCCCTAATTTAAGCTTCGAATTAAAGTAAATGGATAAGCCGTCGGTGGAGATTCTCCGGCAGAGCCTATGCAGAAAAGTCTCCTCTTCAAATGTGTTTTTTTTGGGAATTGAAACAGAAGAATATTAATAAATTTCAAAATAAACATTAAAGAAAATGATTAAATAAAATACAGGGAAATATATTTTTTGTACCGAAGTCACTACTGTATTTGAGCCTCCAATAATTTCGCTGGAAAATATGAAAATTAGAAAGAAAAAAAATCGTTATAATCTTTCAGGAAAAAAGAAAAAAAAGAAAAAAACATTGGAATTCAATAAAAACGAAAGCAGGCGATTTTAGCATTTAAGTAACTGCTTATTTTAGCCCCCAATGATTTCGCTGCAAAATAATCCATGAAGAAAAAAAAAAACAAAAAAACAGGTCGCTGCTGTATTTGAGCCCCCAATGATTTAGCTACAAAATATGAAAATTAGAAAAATGATCATTATAATCCATTGAGAAAAAAAAAAGAAAAAAACAAAAAAAACATTGGAATTCAATCAATAAAAACTAAATAAGCGCAATTGATATGCTTTGAAAAAAACAAAATAAGGCGCAATTGATACATACCTTTCTTTGAAAAAACAAAATAAGACAGACGATTTTAGCGATTTAAGTAACTGTAACTGCTTTATTTGAGCCCCCATGATTGATGCAAAATAATCCATAAAGAAAAAAAAGGAAGAAACAACTTTTAGAGAAAAAAAACTATAAAACACTGGAATTCAATAAAAACAAAATATGCCAACTGATAGATTTAAAAAAAAATAAGGCCGGAGATTGAGAACAAATTATGGAAGAATAAGAAGAAGAGAATACAGTGAAATATAAAAATTGTAATAAAATGATAATATTTTTTAAATTAATAAATGAAGCGATATGTTTCAATTACTGATTTTTTTTAATTAATAAAATGATAATTTTTTTAATTAATAAATGAAGCGAAGACTTTACTGATTTTTTTATTAGAGAAAGAGTAATTGAAAATGAAAAGAAGAAGGTCATGAATTTTTTTTAATTTTATTAATATAAAACTTAAAAATAAAATAATTAAAATAAGAAAAGATTGAAGAAATTATAGGAGAAAAAATTTAAATATTATAATTTTTTTAATTAATAAATGATTGAATTGCAAGAATATTTTTCAATTACTGATAATTTTTTTAAATTAATAAATGAAAAATATGTTTCCCGTTAGTGATTTTTTCAAATTAATAAAATGATATTTTTTTTAATTAATAAATGAAGCGAACAAATATGTTTCAGTTACTTATTATTTATTTATTTTCAGAATTTAAAAAAAAAACTAAATGAGAATGAGAAGATGAAGCGCTTAATTTTTTTAATTTCAGTAATTAAGAAACTTATAAATAAAATAATTAAAATAAGAAAAGATTGACAATCATATTTTAAATTATAGCAGGAGAAGAAATTTAAATTTTGAATGAGAAGCAGGATGATTTTGAATGAGAAGCGGATAAAGCGCAATAATATTTTTCAAATAATTTTTTTTAATTAATAAATGAAGCAATATTTTTGTTTTATTTGATGATTTTGTTTTATTTGATGATTTTGAATGAGAAGCGGATAAAGCGCAATAATATTTTTCAAATAATTTTTTTTAATTAATAAATGAAGCAATATTTTTGTTTTATTTGATGAAGCGCATCAATTGATAATTTTTTTAATTAATAAATAAAGAATATGTTTTAGTTACTGTTTTTTTTAATTAATAAAATGATATTTTTTTAATTAATAAATGATTTTTTTAATTAATAAAATGATATTTTTTACCTAATAAATAAAGCGCACGAATATGTTTTGATT
The DNA here is from genome assembly GCA_954870475.1 of Euphrasia confusa. Taxonomy (NCBI): domain Eukaryota; kingdom Viridiplantae; phylum Streptophyta; class Magnoliopsida; order Lamiales; family Orobanchaceae; genus Euphrasia; species Euphrasia confusa. Next base: position 39,741,130 of record OX940956.1, on the reverse strand, counting down.
ATTATTTTTTAATTAAAAAAATAGAAAAGATTGTCATAGACAATATTTTTATAATACTATTTTTGTATATTTTTTATTTATTTTAATTATTTTTTTATAATGATAATAAGGTAATATTACACAATAATATTTTTTTTAATAATAATTGTGTGCCTCAATTAATTTTTCTAACACATTTATAAAAACAATTGTATAATTGTTATTTTCTGTATAGTTTTTTTGTTTTTAATAATAATTATATTTTTAATAATAATTATTTTTATTTATTTTTGTATATGATTTATTTATTTTAATTACTTTTTTATAATGATAATAAGGCAATACTAAACAATAATATTTTTTAATAATAATTGTGTGTGTAGATAATTTTTGTAACACGGTTATTTTTTTGATGTATTTTAATAATTATTATTTTTGTAATGTTGTTATTTTTTTATATTTTTTATGTATTTTAATTACTTTTTTATAAATAATAAGGTAATACTGCATAATAATAATTTTTAATAATAATTATATTATTTAATAATTATTATTTTAATTTATTTTGAATATTTTTTATTTATTTTAAATACTTTTTTATAATGATAATAAAGTAATACTAAATAATAATATTTTTTATTAATAATTTTGCGAGTTAATTCTTGTAACGCACTTATTTTTTTAATATATTTTAATAATTATTATTTTTATTGTTTTCTTTAAAATATAGTATTGTGCAAATAATGAATTTAATTAAGTTACGCATATTTGTTTCAATTACTGAGTTGTATTTTAATTTTAATTAATAAAATGAGAAAAGATTGGTTATGGTGAGAAGCCAAGTGAAATTGCATATTTTAATTGGTCAATTAATCCTACACAGCAAAATAGAGAGTTCTTATTGGATTTTGGTGAAGGTTGATTCAGAATTTATATATTAATTAATAGATAGATGTTAATTTTTTTTTAAATTAATAAATGAAGCTCAGAATTTATATATTAATTAATAGATAGATGTTAATTTTTTTTGAAATTAATAAATGAAGCGCACGAATATATTTTTTTTAAACAGAAAAATAATAATTTATTTTATTAATAAATGTAGCAATATGTTTCAAATGAAGCGCAAGAATAATTATTAATTACTAATTATTATTTTTTAATTATTAAAAGAAGCGCTTTTAATTATTAAATGTAGCAATATGTTTCAAATGAAGCGCAAGAATATTTATTAAGGCTGATCATTTTTTTAATTATTAAAAGAAGCGCAAGAATATTATTGTTTCAGTTACAGATTTTTTTTAATTAATAAAATTATAATATTTTTTGAAAATTATGTTTAGTTAATGATTTTTTTAATTAATAAATGAAGTGTAAGGATATGTTTATAATTCTTTGTTGATTTTTTATTACTGATATTTTTTAAAATTAATATATTAATTAATAAATGAGATATTTTTTAAAATTAATATATTAATTAATAAATGAAGCGAAAAAATATTTTTTAATTAATAAATGAAACGCACAAATATATTTTTTATTTTTATTAAAAAAATAAAAAGATTGCCTATAGTGTTAACTAAATGAAGCGCACGAATATGTTTTTCTTTTAATTATTACAATAATAATTTTTTTTATTTTTTAATTAATAAATGTAGCGTAAGAAAATTATGTTTCAGTTCATGATTTTTTTAATTAATAAAATGATAAGTTCATGATTTTTCTAATTAATAAAATGATAATTTTTTAAAATTAATAAATGAAGCGCAAGGATATGTTTCAATTATGATAATTGTTTTTTTAATTAATAAATGAACAAAAATATTTTTTAATTAATAAATGAAGCGCACGAATATGTTTCAGTTACTTATTATATTTTATTTTTATAAATAAAATAAAAAGATTGCGTATAGTGTGAACGCAAGTTAAATTAAGAATTTTAATTGATTAGTTAATCTGACGTAGCAAAATTTAGTGTTTTAATTGAATTCTGGTGAAAGTGGATTCAGGATTTATATATATATAGATTCATTAATAACCTCTCTACATTAATAGAATCTTCCGGTCCCAGGTCTTTTAAATGAAAAAAATATCTCGATAAATTAAAATTAATAAAATTTCACGATGCTATTAATTTATAGAAGTTTTACTGTATATTTAAATATTTGTATTGATGTTTAATATTACTCAAATATTCAAATAAAATTATACAATATTTTTATGTAAAATAAAACCATACAATATTTTTATGTAAAATAAATCCTATATGATGAAAATATAGGTCCCTTCCACGATCAATTATATTGAACATCCTCACTACATATAGTTCCCTTCCACCATCTGATTAACAACGATCAATTATATTGAACATACTCACTAAATATAGTTCCCTTCCACCATCTGATTAACAACGTTAACTATATTGAACATCTTCACAAGTTTGTTACTTCTCTACTTCAACTCTGATAAAAATGACTACATCAATTTATATCAAATTCTATATCAGATTCGAGCAGGGACTTTGTAGGTTAGAAGAATATGATCGTATGCGCCTGTCTTTGCGTTCTAGGTTAGAAGAATATGATCGTACTGCGCCTGCTCTTGTGTGTCCGCACCGGTGGTCTGCTCTTATTTTTTAATATATTTTAATAAATATTAATTATTATACATTATTTTTTTAAATATTGTTTCTAAGCTTAGGAAGTATTATATAAAAAATAAGAGTGAATATCATTTATGATTATATAATTAATGTTCTAAACAAATAAAATTATTGTTGTTTAAAATAACATAAAAAATTTTGAGCAAATACTCGTATTAATTAACAAAATAATTAGATCGGTAAAAATGTTCATTAGAGATTTTTTTTACAAAAATGTTACTGTAACAATTTGTGAGTATACAAATATTTAATGATAAGAAAAATAATTAATTTAATTGGATGCTCAAACTTTGAGAGTTACCCAAATGAGAGTTAATATCAATCATAACACGAACGCGGTGCGCCTTGAGAATTGAGAGAGATTGAGATTAAAATTATTTAAATAAGCTAAGGCTAAAAAGGTAATTAAACTACATAAAAGTAAATTTATGAATATCATAACTTTTTTCTAAAAATAATAATTTGAAGACAAAAATATTTAATATAGGTGAAGGCCAAATATATAGGTACTGAAAAAAAAAATACTATTGCAAATATCAACGATAAATATGAGTGGAGCAGAAACTCACATCATCAACCACATCATTCCATAACTTGTAGAATCAACTTCTAAAATCATAAATAAGGAGTAAAAACAAAATATGAGTTGAAGTTAAAATAATAAGAAGAATGGAAAAAAAAATTTAAAACATTTTTTCACCTGATTATTTTAAATAAAAAATATATCTATTAACCATTTATTTATTTATTCATATTCTTGATGTTATTTTATTGAAAAATTTTAATTATAAAAAAAGTAGAAATTTGTCTTGATAATAAAAAAAATACTATTATAATATTTATAAAATTTAAATATATTTGAAATATTTAAAAGATATTAAAAAATGATTTATTAATTATTTTAATAAATTAAAAAAAATGTTAATTGAATTCGGTCAGAAGCGCAACCCTAGTACTCATATTTCTAATTATAGCATACACAATAAAACGTCTATCATCCATTGCAGGAGTGTCCTATGAATAAGGTTGAAACACTGAACAATTCCCCTTTGGTTTCATGAGAAACCAAAAACATGAGAAACAGAGGATCTGTCGCCGACAACCACCACCATCTCTCGTCCTCCGATAACATGTTATGTCCGATAACATGGGAAGAAAGAATTGGGTCCATTTTGAATAATAATAATAATAATAATAATAATAATAATAATAATAAAAGAAACAAAATATAATAATCCATTTGAGTCCGCTGTGATCATGGCGGACATCGTGAAGCAGATCCTCGCGAAGCCCATCCAATACGCGGACGAGATCATCAAGCTCGCCGACCAGGCCAACTCCTTCCGTCAGGAGTGCCTGGAGATCAAGGTCAAAACCGAGAAGCTAGCCGCCCTCCTCCGGCAAGCCGCCCGCGCGAGCGGCGACCTGTACGAGCGGCCGACCCGCCGCATCATCGACGAGACGGAGCAAGCCCTCGAGAAGGCCCTGACCAACGTCATCAAATGCTGCACCAACGGCATCCGCAGCATCTTCACCATCATCCCCGCCGCCTCCTTCCGCAAGATCTCCACCAACCTGGAGAACTCCATCGGCGACGTCTCCTGGCTCCTCCGCGTCTCCACTCCGGCCGACGATCGAGACGACGAGTACCTCGGCCTCCCTCCCATCGCCGCCAACGAGCCCATCCTCTGCCTCATCTGGGAGCAGATCGCCATCCTCTGCTCCGGCTCCGTCGAGGAGCGCACCGACGCCGCCGCCTCTCTCGTCTCTCTCGCTCGAGACAACGACAGATACGTCTCCCTCATCATCGAGGAGGGGGGCGTCCCCCCCCTCCTCAAGCTGGCCAAGGAAGGCCGAATGGAGGGCCAAGAAAACGCCTCTCGAGCCATCGGACTCCTCGGCCGAGAGCCCGAAGCCGTCGAGCAGATCGTCAACGCCGGAGCTTGCCAGGTGTTTGCCAAGATTTTGAAAGAGGGCCACATGAAGGTGCAGGTGGTGGTGGCGTGGGCGGTTTCCGAGCTGGCGGCACACCACCGCAAGTGCCAGGATCCGTTCGCTCAGAACAACATCATCCGGCTGCTCGTCAAGCATCTCGCTTTCGAGACCATCCCCGAGCACAGCAAGTACGCCATCACCACCAAGCAGAGCCCGATATCCTCCCTCTCCCTCCACTCCATCGTCATGGCCACAAACAAGAACAATGCCGCCGCTGACGTGGCGGCGAAAGCCGACGACAGCAGCACCACCTTCCACGCTCCCGTCATGCCCGGACAACAACCACCACCCGAAAACCAAATACACAACATGGCCATGGCCATGAAACCAATCACACAACAACAACAACAACTACAACAACAACAACCGAAGAAGCACGGACATAAGCAGCACGATCACCTCGCCGGAAGCAGCATCAAGAAGCATCGAGAGCTCGAAGATCCCGCTACGAAAGTCGAGATGAAATCAATGGCTGCTCGAGCACTACGTTACCTCTGCGCCGGAAACATAAACATTTGTCGAGGTGTGACTGAGTCACGAGCACTTTTATGTCTCGGGGTGTTGCTCGATAAAGGTCCGGACGAAGTGAAGTACCATTCGGCCATGGCCCTCATGGAAATAACGGCTGTAGCCGAGCAAGACTCTTCCCTGAGGCGGACGGCTTTCAAGCCGACTGCTCCGGTGGCGAAAGCAGTCGTCGACCAGTTTTTGAGGATCATCGAGCAGCCGGACTCGGAGCTGATGATCCCCAGCATAAGATCGATCGGGAACCTGGCGAAGACATTCAGAGCCACAGAGACGAGGTTCATACACCCGTTGGTGCACCTGCTGGACGACAGCGAGCCGGAGGTGACGAGCGAGGCGGCTTTGGCGCTGAACAAGTTTGCGGGCCCGGATAACTTTTTGCACGACACGCATTGCAAGGAGGTAATAAAGGAAGGGGGAGTGAAGCACCTGCTGCCGTTGGTGTACTTTGGGGAGCAGATGGTGCAGATTCCGAGCTTTATTCTGCTGTGTTATCTGGCGATGCACGTGCCGGATAGTGAGACGTTGGCGCAGGAGGAGGTGCTGAATTTGTTGGAGTGGGCGACGAAGCAGCCGCATATAATACAGGACAAGAACATCGAGACGTTAGTGTTCGAGGCTAAGAAGAGGTTGGAACTATATCAATCTAGAGGCTCCAAAGGCTACCATTAATGGAATCGAATTCATTGCCTGGGCTAGCTGTAGATATATACACATACATATACATATACGAATACTTTTTTAATGTTTTTTTGTTTCTTTTCTATAATCCGATCGATCAGTAGGATTTAGAAGCTGTAGAGTGAGTGTAGTGTGTATCATTACTGTACAATTAATTCTTGTCTAAAATTCACACCTTTTTTTTCTTTTAAGTTAAAATAAAAATAAAAATCATCTGGGTGCTTTGGTAAGTTCAACTTGCCACAACTTTAGTAATACTACAAACTTTAGATAAGCTTTTCTGTGATTATTTATCATTTTATAGTACTAAGTATATTTTATTACTTTGTTTCAAAGAAAAAAAAAATCACTAGTTAACACTTAACACACAGTTCTGCCTATATTTTTTTTTAAAATTTTTATTTACTACTCCTATTAATTTATTTTTTTAAGTTACAAATAAATTTGTACTTTTTACTAACAAAACAAAAAAACGTGTGTAAATAGTGATAAAATATGAAAAGAAACCCACACTTATCTGTAATATCAGTATTGCCACAAAATCTAAGCCGCCACAGGAATGATGTTGTGGTGTGTATTAGGAAGACCAACACCACCGCGTTTTGTATGTGTTTTTCAAAAGTATATATATCATTGACATAAAAATATCAATTAGTTGATCTTGATCATAGGTTCATGAGATGGAGAGTGTTCATTCTGTTTTCAGCTCCTCAGACGACAACGGACAATTCGTCGTAGCTTGGAGACAGTAAGTCAACTCCTCTCACTTCTTTTGGTCTTTTTTCTAAAAACATGAGTATCATTTTCTTGATGATGATAATTAATCTTCAAAGGATGAAGAAGGAGTTGGAGGATCTGGTCCGTAAAGTTGTGAGTACCTGTGTTCATTCTGTTTTCAATATTTCTAGCTCTACTAGTAGTAATCAATGGCAATCGACTCCGGATCCCCGGAGTTTTTTTAAAAAAATTGTGGTGCCTTCTGTTTTGATCAGGTCAAAGAGGAAATTCAATTGGCGGATGACAAGTTTTTGACACGGTGACAACACTTGGGTTACTGGTTTCCGTTTTCAATCGAAATCGAAACTACTTTTGTAAAATTTCAAATTTCATTGATTTATTGTGTTTCATCTTAATCCAGGCACCGTGCTAATGAGCTCACCAGTCCTAGGGAAATATCTTATTTAGCAAGGATGATAAAGGAGATCGTCCCGATGTTGGAGAATTTGGTCCGTAAAGTTGTGAGTACCCCATTCAAACTCTCTCTACAGTTTGTTAGATAGACGAACACGCGTATTCAGCTGTGTTTTCGATTCATATTCTTATTTCTAGCTCTACAAGTAGTAATCAATGACAATCGACTCCCGAGTTTTGAAAATTTTGTGGTCCGTTGCCTTCTGTTTTCAGGTCAAAGAGGAGATTCAATTGGCGGGGGACAAGTTTTTGACACGGTGAGAACACTTAGGGTACTGGTTTCAATCGAAATCGAAACTACTTTTGTAATTTTTTATATTTTCATTCATATCTTGTGTTTCATCTTAATCCAGGAGCCGTACTAATGAGCTGAGGGAAATATCGAATATAGCAATCAAATTTTTAGACGAGATTTCCGGCCTCGTTCTGACTGGGAAGCCGATCGAAGGCAGAGGCGAAGAAGCTCATGTACGTGTGGCGCTTGTCGACGAGTCAACCGGGGAGGTCGTAAGCTGCGGGCCCGTGTCTTCCGCGAAAGTCGAGATACTAATTCTTGATGCGAGCGGTGATGAAGACCAAGACTTTGACCGAAGGATCATCGGGGAAGGTGATAAGAAGAAGCCTCACTTTGTGAGGCGTAAGTATATTCATCTCGATAAAGGGATCGGCATTTTACGCAATGCCAAACTGGGACATGACAAGAGCTGGATGAAGAGCTGCAAATGCCGTCTAGGCGCGAGACTCATGGGGAATTTTGAAGGTGTTCGCGTGCGAGAAGGGACCACAGGATCGTTTATGGTCTCGGACAGCCGCAGCAAATGTCAGTACTTAATTTCGTGCTCTTTTTTTACACGTGTAGAATATATTTTAGTTGGATTATGTATCTCCAAAATAATTAAAAGAATTTTATGCAGAATAATTGAATCATTGTTTTTTTTTTTTTTTTTTTTTTTTTGCAGTGTATGGAAAGCATCACCCTCCGTGCCTGTCCGACAACGTCTGGCGATTGGAAAACATCAGGAAAGATGGTCCTAAATGCAAGCAGTTGAACGAGGCGAACATAATCACTGTGCAGGATTTTCTGTTTTTGCTCTCTATCGATCCTCAAAGACTTGAGAAAGTGATAATTTCTGCACATAAAACTTCTTTAATTATTCGACATCAACTACTCGATCATTTATTTTCTTTTCCTTAACGTAAACTTCACTCGTAAATCTTTGCAAGCGGTTCACAGATTGTAAATGCGGGTGCTAGGTGGAAGGACACATTGGATCATGCCCTGACCTGCAGCGACATTGACGATGGAAGGATTTACCTATATTACCCTTCCTCCCCCGGAAGTATAACGGGTGTGACATTTGATGTCGTCGGAAGACTCAAGGGGTTAATCCACGTCTCACACCACGTCCCGGTCAACAATCTATCTGTCGACGAAAAGGTGTGTTTTTTCATGCATCAAACTAACTAACTATCTATAACTGGAGACTGATGTATAGTTTTCCTCCTATAGGATTTCGCAAATACGTTACTACTAGCGGCATTTGAAAACAAGAATGACATAACCTCCTTCCCTGACGAAAACTCTCTCCTGCATCAATTCCCATTGAGCGACACTAATGTAGCCACTACCTCTGAGCTAAACATTCCTGTAATCATCAACGGACCCTCGGAACTATACAACGACTTTTGTTCGGTTTCCACTCCCGATCAGATGCTCATCCCCCAATACTCCAATCTCGACCTTCTCAGGGAAAATATTTGTGTTTTTGATGGGACTTTGATGTCTATATATTTTCCCGCGATCAGTCATACACTCCGCGGTTGTTATCTCGGGGGCGGATTGAACTCTCATGAACAAGCAAATGCCGCTGGCAGGAGCAACTCGAGTAAGATTGCGGCTGTTATTTGTTTGGTTCGGTCGAGTCAAAGGTTCATGGCTTCCGGAAGTTTTCCCGTTGGGAAAAGGCAGAGGATCTTTTAGTTATACTACAAGGTTTTTGTTTTTGTGTATGCCTCATTCATTTCACTCTTGTTACATGATTTTTATTTAGTCTTCAAACATAGGAAATTTCATTCCTGTGTGTTAGCGATATTTTTGTGACTCTAGTTTATCTAGTATTATTTGTCATTTATCTCGGTTCCTGATTTTATGGTTCGGCTGTACATTATATATTGATGCATGAATAAACATTTTCCTTGAGGCAAATAATATTTTCACTCTATCACTGTGTAATACCAGATCTTTGCACTAGTTGAGCAAGACAGATTAATCACTCGTTTATTGCATATTCAATCCACGAACATATTAAAAAATGTACTGTTCAATAAAACCAAAAAGAAAAAAAAGAAAAAAATTATTCCAGCACTGACTTAATTTATTTCCACAATTGCCCCTCCCTCATATGAACAGCTATTACTTGACTTATATTATTTTCAAACTCCTACACTACAACTTTTCTGACCTGTAAACAATCTGTATTCTATATACAGAGAAAGTGAGATCCTTCTGAGGTACAGCGCAGAAATCAATATCCATGGCACCAGCAGCATTCGGAGGTACGACTCAGAAATGCAAGGCCTGCGAAAAGACCGTCTACTTGGTCGATCAGCTCACCGCCGACGGAAAAGTCTATCACAAGTTTTGTTTCAGATGCCACCATTGCAGAGGAACCCTCAAGGTTTTTTGCGAAAGTTAGAGTCTTTGATCAATCATTTTTATTTTCCATAACTTTGGGGTCCTGTGTGAAATATCCATAAGCTAGAGGGTCATTTAGCAATTATTATGTTGATATGCAGCTGAGCAACTACAGTTCCTACGAAGGGGTCTTGTACTGCAAACCTCATTTCGATCAGCTGTTCAAGATGACCGGCAGCTTGGACAAGAGCTTCGAAGGTAGTTCAAATATCAAGAAATCGATGTTTCACTTTATGTACGCTAATTCTTGTTGTGCGCAGGGGCTCCGAAAGAGGCTAGAGTCGAAAGATCTTCTTCCGATAAGAAGCCTGTAAATACCAAGTTCTCGAGTTTGTTCTCGGGGACTCAGGATAAATGCATTTCTTGCGAAAAAAAAGTGTATCCTATCGAAAAGGTACTCAAGGTTTAGGATAATTACAAAAACTACCACTGTGTGGTTATATGAACTTTTTTTTTTGTGTGTGTATGGAATGATGAGACGCTTAATTCTACAGGTGACAGTAGATGGATCTTCATATCATAGGACTTGTTTCAAGTGTAGCCACGGTGGATGTGTGATAAGCCCGTCCAATTATATAGCGCACGAGCATCAGCTCTTTTGTAGGCATCATCACACGCAGCTTTTCAAGAGGAAAGGCAATTTCAGCCAATTCGACAAACATGAACTAGAAGAAGCTAAAGAGATAAACGGAACAGTCTAAAGGAAGATCGTAATATTTGGCTTTGGTTTTCGTATCTGAGTTTTCGGCTTGGGATTTCATGACTGATTTTTCTTCTATAAGACTAAGAGTTGCCTATTGTATGAACTTCTTTTTCAATTTTTCCTTTCATGCTATAGCTTTAATTTGTTTCGATTTCATTTTTCTGATGTATCGGTAAACGAATATGTTAGGGGTCACTGGTTGTGTTCATGTTCGTCGTGGTTTGTGTTTTCGTTCAAGATTTGTGTCGGAAATTACCACCAAATTAAGTGAGAAATGAGATGGAGTAGCCTTGACAACTCCATGAAATAGGAATCATAGTAACAACTAACAAGTGTATTTCACTCCTTTCAAAATAACAGACTGATCCAAAAGAATAGTTAAATTTCAGAACTGCCCCTCCAATTAAATTCAATCTCATTTATCACCACACAACAATTCAATTTCCTCCCATCTATGATCTCTCCCACGGCTACCTTCTTCACCCCGAGAACCGATAATCGTCGAGAATCTTATTCGTTTCCGCCTCCACCTTCAACTCTAATGGAATCTCAGGATCCGGGCGTACCCGGAAACCCAACATTCTTCAGAACCCATCACTGCTTTTCGCAAAACGATTGATGCTCGAGCAGTACTCGATGGGTATGCATTCAATTTTGTGATTACTTCCTGTGCTCACCGAGATTATAAGATGGTGTTGAAAATTTTTCTTTGAATTGTGTATGTTTATTCGCGACGGTGAATAATGCTTACAAGGTGTTCGACGAGATGCCTGAGCGAGATGTTTTTTTTCTGGTGGTCTGGTTTTGTCCCTGCGTATGATAAGAAGGGGCGTGTGGGGACAACGGGTTTCGTTAGCTGTGGCCTGTGGGAATTACACAGATTTTTTTTCACGGCATTGCTGTGTGTAGCCTAATGAGTAATGAGGCTGATCTTGTTTGTGATCTCTCTGCCTCTGCTGATCTCGGGTCTTTCGATTACGGAAACTGGATTAGTAATTTATATCGATAAGAATTGCATTTTAGAAACTTCTAATTGATATAGCCAGGCATTAGGAATAGTCAGACGCATGCCCATAAATCTGGAAACATTCGTGGGGCTATCTTCATTTAGGCCCTTAGAGTTCATCGTAATTCTAATTCTGGAGGTAACGTAACAACTCATTTAAAGAAACTTGACTAGTGTGGCGCTTCAGGAAAATGTGAAAGAAGTGCTCTAGTCAGAAAGATAATGGCCGACGTGCAAAAGAGCCAATCGGATATCGGGTGCAGTTGGATAGAGGTAAATGGAGTTGTTCACGAGTTCCGAGCTGTGAATGTGTTTCACCTTCAGATAGTAGAGGTACGAGAGAAGTTGAATATAAGACGTGCACTTTGAGGTACGGAAAATAATTCGAATCCGCTTATAATTTAGTATTGTTTTCGTTTTAGACATCACATCGATTCAATTTCATCTTGCCGTGTGGGTCAACTACAGGCATCTGTGCTATTCTATTATTGGGCTATACATTACAACTATTTAATGCAGTTGTTATTGAACCCAAATAATTTGCGCAGCCACCATGTGAGATCAAACTCATTCATACCTATAATATTCTACTCTCTCAGAACCTTCCTTAGTCAATTCTTGATGTTGATTTAGCATTTATAGCTACTATTATTTCATTAGTATGATTCATGTGTACTCGCCGAATAAGATAGTATGAAAATATCTATAATAAAAGTGTCGTGAAGATAGTATGATTGAATCGAAAATGTTGACTAAGTGCATGTGTTGTGTGACTTGCGTCTGTCTAATTGATCTGAGAAAAAAAAAAAAGACTTAATTTCCTTTGTACTACACCACTAGCAGATATTAAAAAGTATCTGTAGTTTGAATCAAACAAGATCCCAATTACTGGACATATGCTTTCATTTCCTTACATGTTCATAATGAACCCTTTGGATTCTGAATTTAAAATTAAAAAGAAAAAAAAAGGAACAAAAAGAATAATAGTAATAACAATAATCAGCTTCCAGCTTCAGAGATGCTGTTTAATGATGGCTGCCATGCCCTTGATTTGGACACAATTGGTGCATTATTTCTTGACCTGTGCCTTTCATGCTTTGCCTGAAAAATCAATAATTTTATGGACATAAACAAATTAATAATTGCCTGAAATTAATTTTGCCATGATAATAATTATTAATTACTTGTGTTTGTTTGTGTTGACATGACTGTGTAATATTCTCTAATCTCCTCTTTCTTTAGTTACAATTATTTTTATTCCAACTCTCACCATAAAAAAATAATCCCAACAAAAATTATTTTATGATGTACTGGATTATTAAAGAATGAATCTTTTAATAACCAGAAACAGGGGAATCTCAGAAGCAGTTGGATTTGTAAAAAAATTATAGTATTAAGAAAATGATCTGATCAGAAGTATTGTTTCTATGATGAGTTAATTAATCTGATGAGATTTAACTGCAAATCGATGAAATATTCGATTAAATTATGTTTATATTATTATTATATTCACCTGCTTCATCTTCTCCATTTCATGATTCTTCCTAATGACTTGCTCAATCTCTGAACTTATTTTCTCTGTCATGATTTTCCCATGCTTCTTCATCTGGCCTTGCTTCTTTGCCATCACCCCTTTCATCACCTCTGCAAATTATACCAAAAAAAATGATTAAAGCTGTTTTCGAAAGTAAAATTACATTTGAACCCCCAAAATTTGTTGAAATTAACTTGACGAACCTTGAGACGTGACGAGCCTATAGACATGGCCGAGAACTAGCGTGTCGGTTGGCCTGAGGAGTTTAATCCTGGTTATCCTTAGAGGGGTGTTCTTGGTATTATTATTATTATTATTATTTACGCTAGTTTTGTCGGTGGTTGCTCCTCCACCGCCTCCGCCTCCTCCTCCTCCGGCGGATGAATACAAGGTGGTTGTGAGAAGAAGTGCCACGTAATGGCCGGGGTTCATCTTCATGACTTCACTTGCACCAATTGGCCAATACATTCTATCCACTCTGCCACTTGGATGTTGTATGGCTAAACTTGCACTATCAATTGCTTGGCAATTGCCCATTTTTCTTTCTTTCTTTTTTATTAGTATTTGGGTATATATATATGAAGATGAAATTATTAGTGAAAATGTGTGAGGAGAATAAGAGAGAAAAAAAACTACCGGTAATGTGGAATTTCTATAGAGCTTTATATAGACACACCACACCTTTAAAAAAATCATGCAAAAAGAAAATAATACTATTATACAAATAATTGTCAGATGTTGTCTTTTTTTTAATTATTTTAATAAATATGGAAGTCATTGTCCTTCACATGTGTGTTGGGGAGTAAAGTTTTGGGCTCAAGTCATCATAATAAGTAAATCACGCCAAGTTAAAATCATTTTGCCGATTGAACTCGCAAATTTCGATCGAGCAACTTGAGCTCGATCGAAATTGAGTTCAAACATTTTTTTTGAATTAGTCTTTTGTTTGTTTGATCGAGAAACCTAAGTGATCTCGTGAATCTTCGACTGACGTAAGTTGGGATTATCCAGTTTTGGTAAAAACGTTCTCACAAACAACTGGTGTGCATTTGCTCTGAAGATGTTGACAAAGAGTAAAAGTGCAGCATATATTTTTATCCGTTAGTGTAAAGTTATTGTGGCATGCAATAATTAGGGTCGGAGTCGGGCGTGGTTGAGCGCCCCGAGTCAGTGAGAGGGACGTTTCCCCACCAAACCCCCGCTGCACACGCACACACACAACCACTACTTGTCTTCAACTATATCCCATATTTTTATCTTAAAGATTAATGCTACAAACTTTTATATTAAGCTATTGTAGGTGTGACTTTTGTAAATGATTAGTCTTGAATCTTGATTTCCATAATTGATCGTCCGATAAAGTAAAGTGTGACAATTGATACATCAAGAGCACGGAATGAATAAGGATATCCCATGCATGCCACACCACAGCACAATAAGTGAGTGTCGCATGTGAAAGGCTTGTGCACTCATTTCATCCTTGTGGGCTTTCTCTTACATTGTCTAAAAAACATAGTTAAAAAATATTATTATTATTGTTATGATTAAAGAAAGAAAAAAAGAGGTTGGGTTGTGTCCATTATATGCCAGCTTTTATGACAACATATTCTGGCAAAATTTGAGGATTACAATATTTACCATATATTCATGAACATGGCTAACATACCTTATACAAACCTTCTGTTGATGTTTCTGACTTCATCTTAATCTTGTTTCCTCTATATGGAACACCAAATTAACCCACCCACATTCACTGTTTTTTTTTTATTTAATAAATTTTATTTTTTTTACAATTGTTTATTGTTTGATTTTGTGTTACGTCTTATATGCTATATATATATTGGTTCTCATGTACTACTGATCTTTTTCACAATCAAAACTATTGGATACACAAATTATTGCTTGTTCACTTGTTTTGAAAGATAAATTTTAGTAAATATGTCAAAGCGTTGTGAAAATCCTCTAATATAATATACTACATAATGATGAATAGAGAAGGGTAAAAATGTTGGTCATTAAAGCAAGTCAATACTTAAGGGGCTGCTGACTTATAAAAATCAGCCAAAGTCAAAATAATGTTATAATTATACATATGGTCTTATTTATATATATAGGGTTGTGACATGAAATTAATATTGGTCTTGCTTAAATTGCAAGTCTTGGACTTTCATTACAGAACTTTGATTGTTTCCATTTCCTTAAAGTAGTAGTATTCTCTAGTAGTTACTCGGTATGAGTTATGACCACATAGTGTTTGTCCCGATATAGTGATTGAATGATATGAAATTCGAGTCGTCTCTATCGTATACTAACATTATTTTAGGATTCTCAAAGAGAAAAACTAGAAAACATTATCGTTATGGACTTGCAAATGTTTATAATTCCGGTCACAACATATGACCCCATATATGCTTATGGGTATTTATAGTATTATAAATGAATAATAAATGATATACGAAAATAGGAAGTAATTTAGAGAAGGCCATGTCCTATAATTTTTTGAACTCTATATGGTACGGCTAGTACTTTTGTTTTGTAGTGAGATCTGAGAAGGAAGAAGTGTCTTGTTAGTTTGGAGTAAGAATCTTTTTAATTTGGTTAATAATAAAATTTTGTCTTTTTAATGAGAATTTATTTTACTTATTTTGATATAAATATATTACTTCTAATAATTACAATTAATGAATCAATATTTTGTTACACAGAACTTTAAGAAAATAAAATAATTTGTTTGACAAAAAAAGTTAAAATTCAAAAATAATTCTAAAAACGGCTTTCATCACGTTGGCGCGTCACTGATATCCACACGCGAATCAACATCTCTTCGTCAATCATCGAACACCACTCAAAAAATAAATCCAAAACCTGAAGTATAAGAATCTTAAAAGGCAGATATTGTGATAATAATGCAACTAAACTAAGACGGTGCAATAGACCAACCAATACACAAGTGGTTGGCCGGCCAAAAGCTAGCTAAAGCACCTCCCAAAAATTCTCTTTAAAATATGAATGAGATGTCATGCTTGGTTTTGGTTCTAAATACATGGAATCCTACTACAAATATTTATAGTATAGTAGTAGTTTAATTTCTTTTTTAGAACCTAACTTTTTATGCATGGCTTTGAGTGCATGTCAATTATAATCAAGTTCTTTTGAGTTTTATATGCAGTGTCACCTAATTTTGCAGATTCTGTGGTTCAAACATGATATTTTGTAGGTCCAATTTCAATTTTTATAAGGGAAAGATGTCAAAGCCTGGCCCGGCGGCGGCGTGCATGGCAAAATTCGAAGGATCGATCCATAGTCGGTCGTAGACTCGAGCGCAAATCAACAATTGTCAATTGTGGACCCTTGATTCAAAGTGAAATTGCGATTGTTCGTAATATGTCGAACTTACTATTTAGTGAACTATATCACATTATAATGAATTAGTAAAACTAATTTTGAAAAAATAACAATTCAAAAATTTAACAGATGAAATTGAAAATCAAATAATCACTCTTTTGGAACGTGTCAAATTGAGCGGTGATGGTCAATTTTTTATTTGATTTTTAAATATGATGGATGCCAAAAAGGAGTGTATATACTCTGTCTTCGATTTAATACTTCTTCGTGTCAAATCAATGGTCATACTTTCTTTGTATTTTGTGAAAAAAAAAATGTGTCAAATAAATGGTCATACCTTTTAACTGAAAGTCTAAAAGTAAAAAAGTAAAAATGTAATTTTAAATTAAAAATGAGATGTAAATAATGCTTATAATCACTAATTTTCGTCATAAGAATAATAACACTTCTTTTGTAAATAATTTACAAAGGAAGGAAGTGTGAGTATTCTTATGTAATAACACTTCTTTTGTAAATAAGTTAAGAGTAGAGTAATTTTAGAGATTTGGGCTGGGCTGGGCTGAGCAACAAAGAATGATGGCAAGATCCGGCCCAGTTCGATTCGTGTCGGGCCGGGCCACTTGTACCTTGAAAATTTTCATTTAACAAACCATAGAATCTGAAGAGAGACTGAATATCCAATTCAAGAACAAAGAAAGCATGTCACAATGCTGCTGCATTTTATGACCAAAAAACACAGAATCTGAGACATATTTTACATACTAATACGGGTCGAAGAAAATCCACGTTCCTTCCATCAGCGCGGAACGAAAGACTACACAGACGGGAAGTACTTGTTGAGATTGAGCGGAAGCGAATAGAATTCCTCGCTCCTCGAGTCGGTCTTGAAAGCCCGAAACTTGTCCCACCAATGCTTCCCTCTATCCTTCCTTATCTGCGCCTCCTTCTTGTTCAGCGTATTGTCGAAGAAATACGCCAGCACACCCGCCACAAACGCCTTCGACGAAAACGGGACATTCACCATGTCGTTGAACTGAAAGATCAACGGGAAAACACGTTTACAAACATCAAGAATCGAGTCAAAAAAAAAAAAACACATTAATTACCCATCGTTCGGATGTGTGTGCTGGACCGTGTCCCCTGATAGCGATGAAATCGTTGAAGTACTGCGGAACGGACAGCCCAAGGAAAATCGAGACGGCTAATATGAATTTGTTCCGGAAGCTGTTGAGCTGGCAGAACTGAAGAAAGGCCAAACCACCAACACCTGTGTATAACAGCACAACACAGGAAAATCTTAATCGAGACAGAACAACAACGAGAAAAGATCAGATTTTTATTACACAAACCGGCATAGGCGAAGAAGATGCAGTACAATGCACCCATAATGGACGATGGGATCGAAGCGAAAACCGCTCCGAATTTCCCGAGAATCGAAAAGAAAATCATGAATCCGGCTGATATCTGCACGACCCTTCGACTGCCGACTCGAGTCTGTCCTATTAGGCCGATATTCTCGCTGCATTTACAGCAAAGGAAAATGAATTCTATATACACATATTGCTATGAAAATCGATGACGAGTTTCTTACACAGATACAGACGACCCGTTCCCAGTCCCAAACAATCCAGACAGCAAGATCGCGATTCCCTGCCAGCCCACACCCCGGCTGAGAATCGAAGGCGGCAACGGAGTCGCACTGGCGAGTCTAGACGTACCTACGAATGCACCAGTCGACTGCAAAACCAAATAGAAGCATTAAAAAAGAATGTATACGTATATTGAATTAAGTGATTGAGGCAAAAAACAACGAACCTCTACAAGAGCAACGAAGGCAGCCATCATCATTGCAAAGGATTCGCCAGCATGGAACGAAGGCGGTCCCCACTGAAACGGGTACGGGATGCTTACCCTGCACCACAAGAAACGATTTTTACGCATTTTTTCGTATAGAGATTAAAACCCACGAATAAGCAGAAAATCGAGACTCACCACGGAGCAGCGTCGATGAGCCCGGCCCGATCGGTTCTGCAGGTCATTTGCGTCTTTTGTGCAGCCCCGTTGTAGGCCCCGCCCACGGTAAGTAAATGGGCGTAACCCCACACGATCGCAACTGTAATAAGAACCGTGAACCGGTCGAATACGTTCTTCACTGATTTTATCAAGTGCGGCAGATACTGCAGTAAAAAAAAAAAAGTAAATTTGTCGAAAGCGAAGATGCAAAGTTAACACCTTTTTAACTGTTTTACTTACCTGAGAAAAGAAAATCATAAGGACAAGCTCAGGCAACCCGATTTCAACGCATTTCGCAACCTGAAAAAAATCAAAATCAGATAAAATCGAACTAAATCCACTTTAAGTAACCGAACATACCGCGGGAAAACCAAGTTCATAGAGCCCGAAGCCCGTGAGAGCAGCCAAAGGTACAACTGATATAGGACTCATAAGCCTTGCAGCATTACGCCAAAGACCACTGAAGCCGAGGACTATCTGAATTGTCGAGGCGACAATGATTGCACCTTGGGTGGCCCGCATTATCTTTTCGAACCTCTGCAACGGGTCCGGGTCGCTCCATCTCCCGGAAAGGATGATCGAAATAGTGGGGGCCACAAAAGTGTAGGACCCGCCCATCACGACGGGCAATCTCGTTCCGAACCACGATTGCAGCAGCGTGTTCAGTCCGGCCACGAAGAGCAATGTCTGAATCACTTTCGCCTTTTCCTCCTGCATAGAAAAAGGCGAGCATTTGTTATTACTATAAAAACAGAATTCTGATAAATATGTAACTACTCACAATTCCTCCTCCCATTTGAGGAACCAAAGCTGAGGGTATGAGGACTGTTGTCCCGAGCATTACCAGATAATGCTGGAATCCGAGAAGGATGGCTTCAGCTGCGAAACCAAACATATTCGTTTAAGATGATATATAAAAGAAAGCGTTCGATTATTAAAGAGATACTAACGCCATGGAGGAGGGCTAGTAATGCAGAAATGAACGTTCGGAAGCTGTTCTTTAGGAGGGTGTGCTGACGGTTCTACCGCTGGTGCCTTCGCTGCCATTCTTGGCTAACTTCTCTGTAAATACTTACAATAAAAGTGCAATCTTTGTCTTGTTAAATAAAAAACTACCCCTGCAAGCAGCAAGAAGAGGTAAGGAGCTGAAAATCAGGTGAGAAAATTTGATTGCAAGAAAATTACTACTCCTATATGTAGTTACTTATACTACACGAACACGTTCGTACGTATTGATTTTCGAGTGATCGAATCGATCTAGTTTACGGGTATAACGTGTGCAGTGTTGGTGATACAACATTCAACAGAAAATCAAGAAGGGAAAGGCCAAAGGAGCAATTAAAAGAATGTGAAAAAAAAGTAAAAATCCAAAAAAGGCGGAGATATAAAGATGCACAAGGAGGCCAAATTTTATACTGGAATCCATTTTTGATATTAAAAAACAAAAGACAAAATTACCCTGCAAATGTTATAGTAAAAAATAAATTAATTAAATCAGATACCAAGAATTTTCAGCTAATGACTGAGCAGATTCAAGTCCTCAGTTGAGAAAAGCAGTGAGATATTAAACACACACACCTCATCTAGTTGACTGATTTGCCCTTTAAAAGTGGGAAAAAAAAATCAATATATTAATAAGCTATTGTACACCTAATCTAACAATACTCTACATCTAATCTAAACATGAATTATATTACTATAAAACTGTCATAAATATTGCACTACAAAATAATGTATCAACACTATGAATTATTGAGTTCTAAAGCTTCAATTTTTTTTGTTCCAAGTGACGAAATTACTCATCTATCTCAAAGTAGTATTAAAAAACGACAGTATTTCACATATTGTTATTGTTATTATTCCAAAATGAGTATATCTTACTTTCTTTTTCTCATTCCCTCTGAGCATATAATATTCCAACTTATCTCTCAGAACTTTTTTTAAGATGAATAAGAATATAGAAAAAAAAAGTTAAAAAAAAAAAGTAACCTTTATAAGAGAACCATATATATTCTTCTCACATTTCAACCTTGCTTCAAAAAAGGCTAAAATTGCAAATCAAGACAGGTAAAAGAAAAACAGTATTAGCAGTCCTATATATTTGCTTAACTATGGTAGTAGCTTTACAACACCCCAATCAAAAGCACTTGTAAATTATCTTTTACAGTTTATAAGGAACAAGCAAAGTTAAACCAGCTAGAGGAGATCGACTAAGTAATCCCAGCGCATTTTCGTCAGCCGATGGGGGTTTCAATCGATACATCTTCTTCCACATAAAAAATTCCTGCAAGATCCATCCGCAAAGAATGTCAATAAAAGAAAGGCGTTTTTACCACGTGCTCGTTCAGTAAAAACAAAATCATATCATTACATGGAAATGGTTATATAGTAGTAGATTTTACAGACCCGATACATCCTCTGTGTGTCTTTTTCTTCTCGCGTTGCTTTTGTGGTGGCTTGATAACTACACGTATCGCAGCATCAAAAACTCCTTTCACATTCTGCATATGACATTGGGTTCATGTAAGTCACTGCCGAGTAAATTAGGCATAACTATTCATATAAGTCAATGAATACTATAGAATATGAAAAATGGGTATTCAAGGGGGGGAGGGGAAAACACGATGATTATCACATGAGAATATAAAAAGGCTATTCGAATATAAGATATGTACATTGACCATTTTTATGTAATATTTTATTTTTATTTTTAGTCAAAGTTCAGGTCACAGAATTTTTTTCAAAATTTAAAAACCAGTTACTAAGTTTTCCTCTCTGCATTGACTTCACAGCGAAAAAATTAGCATATCTTGACCGATAAAAGTGTCCAATTCAGCATGCGTAACGGTAAGCAGTTATTTCGAGGATCAAAGTCAATGTAGAGTTTTTGAAAGTCAACTGAAATCTATTCAAAATGAATTTAATATTTACACACGACAAATAGAACATTTATTCTGAAAACGTGATTGTCGATTCTACTTTAAAACATCCTGGTTGTTATTATAATCCAATTGGTGAATGAATACCTGTTGGGTTTTAGAGCTGCATTCAATGTAGTAAGAGGCACCGATCATTTTGCGAAGCTCCTCGCCCTGATTATAGATAAAATAAACTCCACCATTAACTAATTAATTACTGTATTGTTAAGGAGCAGATACATAGAAACATAAATTCACACGGTCGCGCACCTGCTCAGTGGTAACAGGAACCAATCCAGGATGATCAGCCAAGTAGTGCTTATCCTCACGAAGATCTAATTTTTCGTTTACCAAAAACAATCGATATGTTAGTTAATATTATATATATACATGCATATTCAACACTAACACAGAAATATGTGTATTATATATATATGCAGAGAAACAGTGGTAAATTGCTAGGTCTGATTTTAATTACAACTGGTAGATGATTCATCAATATGATTCACGTACTAGAATTTAAAACCAAAATTTTTTAAAACGTGTTTTGATTCAAAACCGCATGGAAAATTTCACATTTCTTGCTTTTTAAAGGAACAGCTCGATTTAGAAGAAAAGTAAAATGCAATAGGTGTCATGTCATACAAAGTGGTGTGTGCACGAGTTCAATGCAAGATATAGACACAACAACAAAAAATAATTGTGATGGATACTAAGCTGTATTCAGAAATATTGCAAAAGGAATAAAATGATGAAGAATAATACTTGGACAAATAGAGAGATCTTACAGACATAACAAGGTCATGTATGGAATCGTTTCCGTTCCAATTTCTAGAGTTAAAAATGAAATTTGGGAAATTACTGATTTTCGTATGAAAGAAGAACAATATTTTTCCATGAGCTGTGCAATAGTGCAATGCATATAATGTGTATCATGGATCAGGATCGTGAAAATTTTGCATACGATCAAAATCCTAATAAATGATACCCATAAGGGTTTACCTGTATCACTGAGTTACTTATTCTGATTCAACTTGTTGAATATAGAGCTAAATCAACACCAATAAGGGACTTCATGTTAAAATCGGATACTATATACTAACTTGGGTAATGTAATAAAAGCAGACGATATACGCCTTTTTCGTGCATAACAATCCAAAAAGCCCAATGTTTTGAAAGACAAGATTTTTTAAGAGATATAGACAAACAATGAGGCAAATGCCAACTATTTTGTTTCTTCACGATTCAATTAAATCAAGTAATCCATCAATATAGCTATCAGATAATGAAAATAACTGTGATTTCGAGTTGGGAAGAAAAGGGGATCAATTAAAGATAACGATAATCCTAGTCAAGTTTCAACTCCGGTGTCGGTGTGTATTGAATAAATGACACGGTGTCCGTGCATATATCAATTCAGGACACGCGTCATTCATCCAGCATAGGATATCTTAACATTAAATGTTAAGATAGAACGGTTTACAAATTACAAGCAAGGGACATACCTAATTTGGTGCCAACGAGTACAAATGGAGTCCCGGGAGCAAAGTGCTGAAGTTCAGGGATCCACTGAAAATACCATATCGAAAAAAGATCACAACTAGCACAAACAAATCAGAAGCCATATATCTCAAACAAAAAATAAATGTGTCCACCTTTTTAAGTATGTTCTCATAGCTAGCTCGACTGACTAACGAGAATGACAGAACGAACACGTCCGCTCCTCTGTAGCTCAAGGGCCTTAGTCTATTGTAATCTTCTTGACCTATCATAAGAAAACAAATCTTCTCAGTTCCACCCAGAATTTTCCAAAAAATTCATGGCATTATACAAAAATATCAAGAAATCGAAAGAGGCATATGCATATACCCGCGGTGTCCCAAAGACCTAAGTTGACCGTAGTTCCTTCGACCACCACATTAGCACTGAAGTTATCAAACACTGTTGGTATATAGTCCTAAATTGAACAACAGAAGAAAACATCAGTATTGGGAGGGGTCTAAATTTAAGGTTTTAGAACGGAAAATCCCTGATTTCAAGAACAAAAAAACCCCAGAAAGCACTCTGTTTGGGCTTCAGGGTTTGATATTTTTTTAATTAAAATTAAACAAATGCTTAAAATTTCAAGAACCCAGATTTCATTCTAAAAAAAGATACCATTTTTAGCCGATTATTAAGAAAAAATGCAAAACCCAAATCCCAAACAGAAATCTAACATAACGGGAAATAAAAAACTGCATAATTTTCGAAGTGCATTCTCGTCTCAAGAAATATCTGAACAAATATATCATTGAAAAAAAAAACAATTTTTTTCCTCTTTCAGAAAACCCCTTTCCAGATGGAGAAGAACACTGACAGTGGGGAACTTGTTGCTGGTGTAGCAGATGAGCATACAGGTCTTTCCGACAGCGCCGTCGCCCACAGTCACACACTTTATAAATCTTGATGCGCTTGAAGCCATTTTTTCAGGAGCATCAAAATTACGGACAGACACGCTTTTCAAGAAACTAACTAATACTCCCTCTGTCCCATAGCTATAGTCATTTGTGGTCAACGCTGACTTTTTTTTATTGTCCAATACGTATGATAAACAGTACACGAAAATTATGAAAAAATAATTAAAATAAAATTTAATAGTTAAATTTTATTTTAGTTATTTTTTCATAATTTTTTTGTACCGTTTATCATAAGTATTGGACGGTAAAAAAAAGTCAACGTTGACCAACTGTGACTATAGCTCTGGGACAGAGGGAGTAATTTGTAAGAGGAAAAAAAAAAGCTTTTCTTGGGCTTGTTCGGTGGTTGGATTGGTTGGGAATGCAGCTATTTTTTTATGGGGCTTTTATGATTTTTCAGGGAGAGGGAGAGAGAGATATAGGTCACAACCTCACATGATTCTTACTCGATTTGCTCCTTTTCCGGTAAAAAGTTGTCGAAAATTACGGCAGTAACTTTGTACTTTTGGGCGAGTTATGAGGTCTCACGGTCTCTCTTGTATGATTAAAAAGCATGAAAAATGTGGTTCAAAATTCAACCAAGCATTGGTGTAGTATACTAGTATTGTAAGACCCTTTCTCACTCGTGTCTGACGTGAGACGACTATATATTCGAGACACTCGAACACAAAGGGTAATAGTAATAAATAAATATCGTTTTTTTAGAAAAAACACGACTATATATTCGACTATTCGAGACACAGAGTAATAATAAAAAAAAACTTTTTTTTAGGAAAAACACGGCAAAAAAAAAAATCGAGTACACAATTGGAGTTCTGGCTTGAAATTCTTTAATGCTGACTTTCAAGAGAATTTGATGGCAAAATTTCATGTATAAAAGAGAGATTATTGTTTGTATATGCAATTCATTTTTTCTCAAAAGTTTTGGAACATTAATATCGTAATCTCATAGATTTTGTATGTGCAATTTGATTTTGCAGGGCATAATAATTAATATCATAATCTCAATTGATTGTGAACATATTTATCTGAAAAAAAAAACCACTTGAAAACAATAATTACATGAGTGTAACAAATTCAAAATTTCATGATTTTATTCTTGATACATCAATCAAATGGCATAATGTCATAATGTTGAATTATATTTTGGAAACAAATATTATAGTTTGTCGCAACCTAACAATGTTTATGTCATTTGTACCATTATATTGTGTATTATTACAAGTGATTATCTCAAAATTAATTATAAATGCTATTTTTTATTACTCCCTCCGGCCATTAATAGATGTCATACTTTCCTGGACACGGAGTTTAAGAAAATTGTTATTTTTTAATGTAAAATTATATTTTAAAAGTGAAAAGTAAAGTAGTTGTGAGTAAGTTTAAAAAGTAAGTGGGGTAAAGTAGAATAAAATTGTATATTAAAATGAAAAAGTTAGAATAATTATTTCCTTTTTTGAGGTGTGTCAACTATTGTTGGACACCCCAAAAAGGAAAGTATGACAACTGTCTTTGGACCGAGGGAGTATATATAAACGAATATATGAATAAAAGAGAGTAAATGAATCCTTTAAAAGTGAATTGATTTTTTTTAATAATAATAGTAATAGTTTATATAAATTAATATATTATTATTAAATATTCTAACATCCTATACCTTATACCGTAGGAGCAAGATGGGCATCTTGCTCCAGGCCCAACATATTAAAAATCCAACCCAATTTCATTTTTGCTTACGTCACAATTCCATAAATCTCTGATTCTTCCTCGCGGTGCTTCAACTGCATATGCTTAATTTTTGAAAATCCATCTTCAAAGTCGCGCTTGAGAGATCTATGAATTCGGGGATGAGAACGACGGACATAAGATATTTCTTCTCAACATCCGTCACCATCATTCTTCTCCGTCATCGCGCGTGCACGACCATCAAACCGAAGCTATTTCTTCCTCCCGTCTCCAAGCTTTCACACTGTCTCGCCGCCGCTGATATTGAAAGATTGCTCGGAAGAAATTGATCAATCTAAATTCAATTATACAAAATCTAGGTAATTTTCTTAAATTCATGAATTTGGTAAAAAAAAATCTGAAAACCCTAGTCCCTGTAAATGTGATTTGATCCATCAATTTGATTTGGTTAAGTGATTTTGAAGTTTAAGTTTAGCATTTTTGAGATTTTCCCTTCTAATTATATGTATCATGTCGACAATCATTATGATTTTATTATTATTTATCCTTTCTAGAGTTTTTATTTTTTTTGTATTGATTTATGAAGAGACTGAAATAAATGATTGATATAGGCTTCCTAATGTGGCTGAAGAGCTCAAAGAATATGTATTCAAGGAGACCAGACTCACATGTAGTGTTGGGATAGGACCAAATCGCTTACTTGTAAAGGTTTTCTCACATTGCCAAGTTTGTTGATGAGAAGCTCCGTGCTGGAAATAAGGGTACATCAGAGGAGGAGTTTGAGGGTACCCTTGACAAAGTTTGGTCCTGTTCAGATATATACAGGTATGCACATTAATGTTTCTAAACTTTCATTACAGTATATATATTCTACCCCGCCTTTCAAATTTTCAAGTGATTATAATTTATGTCACTCTTCTTTTTAGGGTAAGGATGTGTTTGAAGCATTCTATAAGAAAGATCTTGCTAAAAGGCTCCTGTTGGGTAAAGTGAATCTATTGATGCAGAGGAATCAATGATTTCTAAGGTAAACTTTCTCCGTCAATTGGTTTTTGTATATGTATGTGTGGTGAAACAATTGCATATGTTATTGAAGATGAAAACTGAGTGCGGCAGTCAATTTACCAACAAGCTCGAAGGAATGTTCAAGGTATGGATAAATGTTGGAGTTCTCTAGTGTTAATTTCTTAATGGAAAATTTTCATTTACAATTCTTTCCAGTTAATAAATCTCAACTCTTTGATGGAAAAATGTTTCGATTTGATTTTCAGAAAATTGAAACATGTTATTACCAATTGCTGCCATGTGGGAAAGTTTCTTATTTGGTTCAAGTTTACATTACAAGTTGTTGTTTTTTTCTTAAAGGATCTCTAAGCACATTGCATATTTTCAAAAGTTAACTATACATTACAAGTTAACTTTGTTACGATCTCTTAGTATACAGGACATATAACTGTCAAAAGAGATCAACGAGTCATTCAAGCAATTACCCCAGCTATCCTGACCATGCATGTCTTGGGAAAATGAAGCTTGATATGCACAAAATTTCAACTGCGTTTCTTGAGTTCTTGATATGTCCACATGGATAGTTATTAGTTACAATGTATGTACATTGTTTCTCAATTTTATCTGTGTAGAAATTACACTCTATTTTGGTATATACCGTCACACATGAAGTTACTTTTTGCTACATTAAATTTTATGATTTGAGAACACATTGGATTGTTTCTCTGTGAGTTGATTTAAAAGTTATGATTTGCCGACGGGGTTAAGGATGTTTGCTTACTTTTGTAGAACACAGGTCACTTGTTTCGAAATGCAACGCTCTTTATTTGAAAATGTTTACAAAATTTCAATTGCATTTCTTATGAAAAGCTGCATACGTAAGAATGCTACTCCACCAAACCAGGTAAAACTCTTAAATATCTCATACTTCATATACATAACATGTCATCTTCTATTTTTAAGAATGCTACTCCACCAAACCACGTAAAACTCTTAAATATCTCATACTTCATATACATAACATGTCATATTTCATTTAAAGACAGTTCATACTTCATTTTATTAACTGAGACATCTTGAGACGTACAATGGGGAAGGTCATAATTGGAACAACAGGTTCAAGTAATCCAACTCTTAGCTTTCAATTATTATTGTTTCATACTTAATTCAACACACTTTTTTAAACTATTGTTTTTATTTGTTTGCAGGACTCTGTTTTCTTGAAAGAACTCTTAGCTAAATATGCAGCATTGATAATATTGATGGACTGTAATGAAGTTAAAACTGAAGTGTTGGACAAAACGAAAAACTTCACAAGACTTTCAGATGTTGATGAAGCTGATTGTTGATGAGTTCTAGATGCTGAAACTGATTTGTAAATGATTTTCAAATGATTGATTTGTAGGTGATTTGTATATGATTGGTGGATGATTTCCACATATTTGGTGAATGATATTGGTGTATGATTTATAAGTGATTTGTTTATGATTGGTGAATGATATTTGGTGGGTAATTGGATTGTTTCATGTTTTGTTGATAAATGGTGGATGATTTAGAAAATTCTTATAAAACACCTAAGTATGTGCACGTTTGTTCAAAACGAAAATGAAGGTTAATAATCTGCAAATTGCAGTCTCTTACGTTTGAAAATGAAGCATCATAATTTAAAAATGAAGTATCACAATTATTTCTAAATGAAGCATCATCATTTAAAAACTTAAGCATAATCATTTAAAAACTGAAGTATCACACCTTTAAAAATGAAGTATCGTCATTATTTTGAGATATTACAAAATAATTTCTAGGGGGAATTGACATCATCATTTATAAATGAAGCTTCACCACGGTCGATGGGGACATTCAGTGTAATTTTCGAAGACGGCTAACAATGTTCGAGGTCGGCAATCTAGAATCGAGGGCGGTGAACGATCGGGGCCGCCTTCGGCGGCTTTGGGAGTTTATAAAGTCCGAGCAATGGGTTTACCTAGAATGATAAATTTATCATTATACATTTCTCGAAAAACACCTATCTTCATTTTAATTAACATCATTCTTCATTTGTTTTAATATCATCCATCATTATTTTTAAAGTGAAATTTTCAATTCTTTATTACTCCATTAATCAACTATTATTATCCTAAACTATACAAAGAAAATATTACATACTCCTATATCACAAGAAAAAAAAATCAAATAAATCTATCTCGACAATTCCAATAAAAATCATAAAATGATTTAAATACAATAAATAAATACATAAATATCACATAAAATCTAAACCAATAATTTAATAGAATTAATGATAAATTCATAATTATATATACGCGTTACTCTTTTCAGAAGAGCATCATTCTTCATTTTAATTAACATCATTCTTCATTTTAAGTAACATCATCCTGCATTTTAAAATGATTTCTACAATTTCGGGTCGACTGCAGAAATCGAGGCGGCGTCCACCTGCAAGGATTTGTACGCGTGCTCGAGCTTTTTGCTGATGTCGTAGTCTTGTAAGATGTCAATGATCCTGAAGTAGAGGACTACTTGGTAGGTTTCACCGTTGCGCGAGGATCTCATGTTAAACCCGCCCAAGGTGGAGTGATCAAAGTCGCTCCTTCGTACCACACGCTCGGCCCGTGCGGGCATGTTGGCACCTAGTCTTATAAGTAGTTTCCTGATACAGTATAGTGCACATTTAACCTCATAATTTAACCATCACAACATAAAAAAAACACTTCAGGATGTATTTGATAAACTAAATAAATGTCGCTTCAACAAACCTTTCATCTAAAACTCGATCCATATCTTGCAGTTCCGCTTCAAGGAATCGACACCCACGCATGAACTTCTCACTTTGATATGAACTATCCTCCTGAAATACAAAAAAAGTGCACTCTATAAGTGATTTTCAAAATGCCACAAACTAGATTTCTATGTGTTTACCATGACATCCATAACATATGTATATATGTACACAACAAAAAGGGCGACAACCCAATTTTGTCCCCATTATTAGTATCGTCTCGGAAGTGAAGGCCTACTAAAAGACTATAGTCCATAATCCTCTTCGCCTCCAAGAATTCACAGACACGATCAATTTGTTTGGAGACATAATGAAAAATCAATAAAATGATAAAAGATCATAGATCATATAACCTAGATTCTAGAAGCACATAAAAATACTAACTTGATCAATTTTTTATACCAATTGCTTTGCAGCCGAATACAAAATTTAGGTCAAGGTCATTGAGAGTGGTGGTCTCGTTGATCTCTCCCTCGAGTTTATGCTCAAGAGGACCTTGGAATGGTGTCACACCCATTTCGTCGAACATTTATCGGGCAATGCCCGAGGAGACCTACGTCCCCAAATCGATCGACTCGCCGGAAACACCACAAACGTGAAAGAGAGCAGGTCGAGGCCTCCGTCGTGATCTTCGGGGTGTTAGACGAGCTCTTCGAGAAATCCAGAGTCTGGCCAAAAGACGTCGGGGTACTTGTGCTCAACTGCAGCCTCTTTAACCCGACATCGTCGCTCTCCGCCATGGTACAAGATGCGGGGGAGCATCCTGAGCTTCAATTTGGGGGGATGGACTGAAGCGCGGGGGGATCGCCATTGATTTGGCACAGGACGTGCTGCTAGAAAACCCTAGCAATTATGCTACTATGAACGGCGCGTTCAATCGCGAAATTGAAGACACGGACGCGAACGTTGATGAACTGCGACGGTGAATGACGGAACTACGACGGTGGATGGAAGGTGAACGACGGCGGCAGTCAATCGCGGAATCGAAGTTGACGGGAACAATCTCAAGCAAACGAGGAAGAAGATGAAACGCAGCTCGGTGATGGTGGCGGTGAATCGTGGCGGTGGCGATGAAGGTGGATCGCGGTGGTGGCGGCGGCGTGGTGTGCGCGGGTGTGTTGGGGGTTTGTTGAGAGAGAAAGTGACGATAAATTGAAGAAAAAAAAAGAAAAAAAAACCTAACTTATTTGACCGATAATTATATACAGTTGACCAGGTGTAAGATTTGCATCTTGCTTTGGGGAGCAAGATATAAATTGCCATGAAGTAAGATGGTGATTGTATAAATTATTATTTATTGTTTCAATAAACATATATTTTGTTTAAATAAATGTTAAATTAGGTCACAGTAACCTGACCGCTTTAAAATTAAATTTCCTCGGTTAAATATTTTCATTCACTCCCTTTCACTAGTAACCTGGCCGCTTTAAAATTAAATTTCCTCGGTTAAATATTTTTGATTCACTTCCCTCCTCTATGTGTCGATTCAACTCCTTAGGCCCTATGTGTTTTTATTAGGGTTTTTACTGCTATTTATTCTTCTCTATTTTTCTCTTTCTCCATTTCCATTATTCCCTCCTCTATGTGTCGATTCAACTCCTTAGGCCCTATGTGTTTTTATTAGGGTTTTTACTGCTATTTATTCTTCTTTATTTTTCTCTTTCTCCATTTCCATTATCGCATCCCTCTCGCATCCTTTGCTTTTCGGAAGTTCCTCTTTTTTTTCTTCTTCTTTTTATTATCAAATTATAGAGTAATATGTTTTTTGCTTTTTTGATTTTCAAATTCTTTGTTTGTAGATCGTCGCTCCACGCGCTTTTTCGAGTTTCTGTTGTATTACTTAAATTCTCAACAAGTGCTTTTTCGAGTTGCTCTTTTTTTTTTTTTACTTCTTTTTATTATCAAATTATAGAGTAATATGTTTTTTGCTTTTTTGATTTTCAAATTCTTTGTTTGTAGATCGTCGCTCCACGCACTTTTTCGAGTTTTGTTACTTGAATTCTCAACAAGTGCTTTTTCGAGTTTCTGTTTTGTAACTTGAATTCTCTAACAAATTTTGTTACGGTAATTTTTTTACTTTTTACAATTCAGTAAAACACAAACGCATCGCATATGATTTCCCTATGCTCGGTAAATTTTTATTTTTTTTTACTTTTTTACAATTCATTGCGATGGGTAATCTCTACTATAAAAACTCAAAATTATCTCACACGATTTCCATGCCCATTGTATTTTCTATTATTTCCAGTTTCTTTTTTGATCTAAAATCATTTTGATATACTCATCTATCTTGATATCATGTCTGGGTTTCGCAGGATTTATGATCTCATCCGAAGAGCAAAGCTCTTAAGGAAACTAAGAGCTAGGTATTTCTTTTCCTATTTTTTGGTTTTCGACAAAATTTGTAACATTCTCAACATTGTCGAAAACCAAAAAATAGGAAAAGAAATACCTAGCTCTTATGAGATCATAAATCCTGCGAACCAGGCATGATGATCAAGATAGTTAAGTAGATTAAAATGATTTTAGATCAAAAAAGAAACTGGGCTGGATGAGAATTCAAGTAACACAACAGAAACTCGAAAAAGTGCGTCGAGCGACGATCTACAAACAAAGAAGTTGAAAAAAAAAAACATATTACTCTATAATTTAAAAATTCTATAATTTAAAAATTAAATGAAGGAAAAAAAAAGCAACTTCTTAAAAGTAAAATAGTAGTAAAAACCCTAATAAAAACACATAGGGCCTAACGGAGTTGAATCGACACATAGAGGAGGAGAGTGAATTGAGAGCAGTAAAAATCCTAAAAAAACACATTTAGGGGAGTTGAATCGACACATAGAGGAGGAGAGTGAATTGAGAGCAGTAAAAATCCTAAAAAAACACATTTAGGGGAGTTGAATCGACACATAGAGGAGGAGAGTGAATTGAGAGCAGTAAAAATCCTAAAAATCCTAAAAAAACACATTTAGGGGAGTTGAATCGACACATAGAGGAGGAGAGTGAATTGAGAGCAGTAAAAATCCTAAAAAAACACAGAGAAGTGAATTGAGAGCAGTAAAAATCCTAAAAAAACACATAGGGAAGTTGAATCGACACATAGTGAAGGGGAGTGAATCGAGAATATTTAACCGATTACATTTAATTTTAAAGCGGTCAGGTTACTGTTATCTAATTTAACATTTATTTAAACAAAAAATATGTTTATTTAAACAAAAAATAATAATTTATACAATCACCATCTTTACTTCAATGAAATCATTAATTTTTTTTTTGTTTTTTTATATTTAGCAACTCTAATTTTTATTTTAAAATGAAGTTTTTTTTTTGGTTTTTTAAGAGTGCATATTATTATTTAATGTCTTAGAAAGATTAATGTAATAAAAAATTGTTAGCTCATCTGGTTGCTCATTTGGTTAACCACTTGAATTGAGAATCTTAAGGTCAAGATTCTAACCCGAGACATGTGAAATTAAAGGAATGAGTAGTGTAATTAGAACTCTCTATGCCAAGTTTCATGATTAAAGTCTAAGAGCATCTCCAACCGATACCAAAAACCTATTTTGGAGTAGGGGAGATGCTCCAACCGATACTAAAACATAAACTTATTATAGGTTTTATGGTGGGACCCACATAAAAAATATTTAGATTTACGTCTACCTTAAACTCAAACCAAAAACTATTTATTATTTATAAAATGATCCTTTTATTTTACAAATTAATAAAAAAAACTTATTAACCTTTTATTTTAGTTTTTTATTTAATATATTTTATAATGTAATTTTTTTAAATAATCATATCATTAATAATTAAAATAAAATTTTATTTTAAAAATAAAAACAAATATTTATAATTAAATATTAAATATTTCATGTTTCCGCATTTTTGTCATATTTAATTAATATTTTATTTCTATTTTTTATATTTATTATTTTTAAAATTTTTAATTGATAATAATGTTTATTAATTTTTTTTAAATTTAATGTCAAAAGTTACGGAGTTAAATTATAATTTTGTAAAGGTATTGGTTATTTATAAAAATAGTATAAAAAGTTGTATATTAAGAATAATTTGAGAATATTCTTTTAAGTTTGAGTATTGGAATCTCGGTTGGAGCCAAATTACTCTAAACTTAAAACTAAACTTATTTTTGAGTTTAGATTTTTGTGTTCGGTTGGAGATGGCCTAAGAGTAAAGATCAATTGTGTGTTGGTTAATAGATATCATTAGTGAAGATTAAGAATACTTGATTTATGAGTATTCTTATATCAAAGCATGGTCGATACTATTTAAACTAGTAACAACTCCTTGTGCAATGCACAAGATATTTAATGTATTTTTTTTGGTTAAAAAATGATTTTTGAGATTATCATATTATTTATTTTTCAATATCACTTAATATTTATTAAAATATAATTTAAAATAAGTTAAACAATTTTATTTCATGAGTTTATTTATAAAAAAATTGAAAATAATCCGTAATAAGGGGCTCAGGTCAAATGATAAAAAAATTATGAAAAAATTGGGTTTTAAGAAAAATAATTAATATTAGGCTTAGTAAAATTATAATCTTTTGATTTTTATTAAGTACAGTAAATAAAAAATGAAGATTTAATTAATACACAAATTACATACAATAATAATGTATTGATTTTTAATTAATGTCAATATTAAAACAACATATTAATTTAAGATATATCCTCAGTTATTGCTATTTTTTATTTGCTTATTACGGTTTAAAAAACTTATTATTATAACATTTTCGGTGCAGCCTATTTGAGTGCATTGGGCCACTTAAATTATACTTGGGCACTCAAAAATAATTTTATTTTTTATTTTTTGTATGTTAAATACTTGCCATTCTTGTATTTAATTAATAAATTTAGAATTTAAAAATGATTATATGTTGTAGACTTGTAGTGATTGTATTTAATTAATAAAATTGGAATTTAAAAACGAAAAATGTTGTAGTATGTTGTAGCCCATTTCGATCAAACATGTAGGCCTTTTTTAAGTAGAGTATATATATATATATATATATCAAACTTAAATATTATTATAGAGATAGATAAAATTTAAATTATTATAATTTCCATAAAATTTATATTATTATAATTTCCATAATTTCAACATATTAGATTAATTAAACTATAAAAAATTAAATATCTAAATCAATCAATAATCTCACTTCATAATCTAAATTAAGAAGTGAAATCCTTAAATTGAAGATAGTAACCACTTAATACAATTTTTTAAACTATAAAAAAATTAAATATTAATAAAACATAAATTTTAAACAATCATTTAGGATTGACTAAAAAATTAAATAAAATAAATTTAGGATATAACCATTTAAAATGGTATATATTTAGGATTGACTAAAAAATTAAATAAAATAAATTGAATCGAGAATCCTTTGTTAATGATACAATTTCTCTTCTCTATTCTCGATTTGATTTTGTAAAAGGATTTATATTACATCTGCAAATAAAATATAACATAAATAATGAATAAAAAATAATAAAACACAATTTAAAATTGAATGTAAAATATTATACAATTAATATAAAGATATTTACCATTTATGCTACACACAAATCTGCAAAATAAAAATAAAATTACTCATACTACTAAATATTGGGAATAATTTTGTATCAGAATGATAAGGAATTATTAATTTAATGAAAATAACTAATTAAGTTATGAAAAGCATATTATCCGAATGTCTTAATTGATAATTCATAATTAATAATTAATTTGTATGACACGTCAATAATAAATGATATAGAAAAATCAATGTCATTAGAATATAAGCTTGACACATATAAGTATTCACGTAGTGTGAACATGTTCATTTTTTACTATATTTTTTTGTGTTCACATTTTTCACATTTGATTAGCAAAGTCTAAATTTATATATTATATAAATCTATTTCGGTACAAGTAATACTCCGAACAAATAAAACGACGACGTTCTGAAAGGCTGACACAATTGTTTTCTTTCAAAATTATAAAACCCTCGATTCCATATAAAGACGGTTACCCACATTTTGATTTGCACCCGATTCAAACCAAATGTGCAGCGAAACCAAACGGAAGCGTAAGCGCGGCCGCCGCACCGAAATTCCGCCGCCCGAGACCGCGGTGCTCGACAGCAACAACAATATCTCCCCGATCTCCGCCGAGGACGACGCCGCTCTCTCCGTCGATAACGTGGAGCACATCCAACCCACAGCTTCCCCCTCGTCCCCCGACCATCACAGACGCCCCCGCGGCCGCCCCCGCAAAACTTCAAAATCCGAAAATTCCAACGCCGCCAATGGCGTAGCACTACCCGTGCCGGGCTCGGCGGCTATATCCAATGGTGGTGTGTCTACCGCGCTGATTAATGCGGACAGTGCTGTGGCTAGGGTTTTGCCCGCCATGGATGCAGTTGTGAAGGTCTTTTGTGTTCATACTGAGCCGAACTTCTCGTTGCCATGGCAGAGAAAACGTCAGTATAGTTCGAGTAGTAGTGGCTTTGTTATCAAGGGGAGGAGGGTTTTGACAAATGCCCATTCCGTCGAACACTTTACGCAGGTTAAGTTGAAGAAGAGGGGTTCGGACACGAAATACGTTGCTACCGTGCTTGCAATTGGGACAGAATGTGACATTGGTGAGTATTGTTTATAAATTTGAATTAAAATGAATCTATGTGAAACTGTGTAGAAAGTTTTGTTTCATCTTTAATTCCGTGTAGAAGCAATACCTAGTGCTGGGCCTTTATTTATGTACATAAGAAGAAATTGTTAAAATGCAATAGGAATCGAACACAAGACTTCACAATTGTCGTGTATTTGGGCCGGAATCTTTTAGTCACCTGGATGAGCTGAGCACTATTGGTACTTCTCAATTCTTATTAGGTGGCTGTTTTCAATTTGGAGTAAGTGATTCGATTTTTTATGCCGTTATATTGACCAGGTGTAGATAGAACATGATTTTAATTCATTTTGCCATTATTTGTAGGCTAATCACGTGTTGCTGCACTTAGATACAATAGTGCAGCACTTGTGCAATCAAAAGTAATCATTTAGTATATGGGAATGAATATGTTACTACTGCAGCTCATGTCAGATGTTCTAGAACTTTTGAACATTAATTTGTGTTGAGTATGGTAATTCTTTATTTGATTTTTGTTTTTCCAATGTGTGGTTCATAGGTAGAGACCTTTAATATGCCGATCTCATTAAATTTCTAGTCAAGCGCGTTGAAAATTCTCGCCTTGCTTTTGATATTACAAATTACATTGCTTTTTTTTTTAAATTACAAATTACATGTTATAGCAATCGACTCTATAATATATATCCATTCACACAGCTAGAGGCGTGTGCACACCCACCCACACTAACTACTTTGTCAAAAAGGAAAAACACAAATAATCGCTGTTGTCTGAAGCTATCCCTATTCCTTCCTCCAAATCAAACCAGAAATACTTCATTTTTCAACTAGTTCTACAGCGTGCTATGTGAAAGAAGAAAACAGAACCAAATCACGATGACAGAGCAAACACCACCCACCAATGCCTATGCCAACAGTAATGTATACTCTGTAAGAAATGTGGAACTTATTGACCTCAATTTACCCCCACCCTACTCACTGATCAATGCTTCTGCTGACAATGTTGGATCCTCTGTAGGAAATTTGGATCTTATTGATTTCCCCCCTCCACCCTTATCACCAACCATGGCATCTGCAGACAATGCTTTATCTTCCGCAAGAAATGTTGCTGCTTTCGACCTTAATTATCCCCCACCCCCCTCTCACCAGAACCACGAAGAGAGAAAGGTCCACCAGCCTAACAAGACTGACACATCTCCCGTGACACTTTTTGATCTCATAGGCTCTGATTCTTTCCCATCCTCCTCACATCAAATCAATCTTAAGCGAAAATCCAGTTGTTGCCCTATATTTTTGTTACGTGGGATCACTATTTTTGATAACAGCACCACTGAATACCCCCCACCAACCACCACCATCACCAATGATGTATTCTCTGTGAGGAATGTGGAGCCCCTCACTCCCGATTCTCCTGCATCCTCCTTCACTCACCACCATAGTCTCCCTCTGCCCCTTAGCAAAATATCTAGATCTGAACCCAAAATCATGCCCTTAATCACTAGGCCGATCGCTACGCGCTGCCCTCTGATTAATGTAAACAGTGGGGTAACTAGGGTTTTCCCTAACATGGATGCTGTGGTGAAGATTTATTGTGTCCATATGGAACCAAATTACTCTATGCCATGGCAGATGAAACGGCAGTACAGGACAAGCAGTAGTGGATTTATGATTAGGGGAAGGAGGGTTTTGACTAATGCACACTGTGTGGATTATTGCACACGTGTTACATTGAGGAAGAGGGATTCTCAAACTATATATGTGGCGAGCGTGCTTGCAATATATATTGAATGTGATATTGGTGAGGGTTTTGAACTGGTTGATTGGGTTATGTCCTTCTATTTATCCTCTGCGCTATGTGTATCAGGATTGTTTACTCAATTTCAGTGCTCACAGTGTTTGCTTGTTCTGGTGACAGATGAAATTAATTTTCCTTTTTTGGCAAAATTACTAAATGAATAATAATTAATAACTACACCATTATGAATATAAATAGTTATTGGTCTGCTTTGAATGATAACTATTTGACTGTGTCTCTATGTGTCTCTGGCTGGATGTTTGAAGGTTTAATGGGCGTCAGTCATATAATTGTTTGTCTAGTGTGAAAATTACCTCGAGTTAAATGTCAAAAGAATACTTTCTATCAAAGACTGAACAGGTTGTTAATGTAACTGGTGTGTTTTCATGTGATGGTTGATGAATTTATGAACAATCATACAGGAGGAACTGGAACCTTGTTAATGATGATGCAAAGACTACTTTTATGAAACAAATCATTATATGAGCATGTTGAACTGGTCCATTGTCATATTTCATGAATACTGTACTGTTTCTCAGAAACTGTAATTATGTACCTAGTAATATTTATTTTTATGTTCATGTGAGGGAGCATGTGGCCTTTTGTGTTCTCAAAACTTTATGACACAAAGATAGTAGACATTGAATTTGGTGGTTAATGGAAATATGTGAAGCATTTTTTAGTCGTAGTAATTAGTAAAAAAAATGCTGGACTTGGTTTGAGTAATTCAGGAGAAAATACAAAAAGGAAAATTGGTCTATGCACAACACTGGATACTTTGTGGGCTCTTAAGCTTACTTGATTCACAAGTTTTTCAGGTGACTTTAGATCACTGCACCCTTAGAAAAAGTATAAAACCGTTTATGAAAACTCTTATAAAATATAAACTATATAAACCTCATTTAAGAAATATATGAAGCATTTTGTAGTCTTAGTAATTAGTAAAACAGTGCTGGACTTGGTTTGTGGGCCTGGTATTAAAATTTATCTTGATTTAGGAGGCGTAAAAGGCACACTGCTGGTGATTTACTGTAGCAACATGCCAACATTGTTAGTTTGTAAAGCATTCCTTTTTTTTGGTTCTCTCTAAAATATTATGCAAGAGAGTCACGATGAAAAAAGTAAGTCATACTTATCTTTCTGAGGTTAATTTTGTTTATATGATGGTGCAGCTTTGCTGACAGTGGACGATTCTGAGTTCTGGGAAGGGGTGTCCCCTGTAGAATTTGGAGATCTGCCTGCCCTTCAAGATGCCGTCACTGTTGTCGGTTATCCAATTGGGGGTGATACAATCTCTGTAACAAGCGGGGTGGTTTCACGAATTGAAATTCTTTCATATGTTCATGGATCAACTGAACTTCTGGGATTGCAGGTTACTGTTTAATTCAACCTCATTGACTCGTAGTTTCTAGATAAATTACGGTAATGTCTTTTGTAACAACTGTTCTTTTGCAGATAGATGCTGCTATTAACTCTGGAAATTCTGGGGGGCCTGCTTTTAATGATCAGGGAAATTGTGTTGGTATTGCGTTCCAATCACTCAAGCACGATGACGCGGAGAATATTGGTTATGTCATACCAACACCTGTCATCAGGCACTTTATCCAAGATTATGAAAAGAATGAAACATATACTGGTATCATTCTGGGACTTTCTCCTCTTCTGTATTCTGTCACGACATAGCTAATTATCTAAAATTCTAGTATGCCAACAGAAAACTTGTAGAGGTGTCTATGTGTGTGTGTGTGTGTTGCAGTGAAGTGACAGATTGATGTTGTATCAAAGTTGAGGTTTCAATTTTTTTCTGTAAGATATTCAATTGCTTAATGTCTATCATGATGTCAGTCCTGCTCAACTTGCGATTCTCCACTTTTTGTTTAGCCTATCTATATTTTGTTGCAATTTTAAGTCTCAGATTGCATTGTAATCGATTTACCATGATTAGATTTCAAAACTTAGTTTGAACTTGAATAAGTTATGTTTTCAGACTTCATCTTATGACCAATCTTGTGCTATTATGTACTCTGTCACAGTTGGTGTTAACCTTAATAAAACAGTTGCACAGAACCTCTCCTATGTGTATTGTTGTAAAATGCAATATGTTATGTATCCCGCCTTTTCTTATTTTCTGAAGATTCTGCATTCTGGTACAGTTTATGAGTTTGATCCTGTACTAACCTATGCTTTACATGAAATGTGAAGAGGCTTGAATATAATCAAGCAACTCAACATCAGTTTTTCTTTGGACCCCTTCGTCAGTATATTGTTCAGACTGAAAATATGTGTTTCATCCTTGTTTATGGTAGGAAATAATCTCATTCAGGTATATATTATGTGCTCATAGTGAGTGTTTCTTAAATGGATTGGACTCTCCGAGTCTCCATGTTTCTCAAACTAATTATATAGAATTAGTTTAATATTGTCACTTCTAGCTATGCCTGATTTCAATGTACTTCTGGACCTTATTTATGATTTTCTTTATCATGTGTTGCATGTACAATATATGTGAACATGGAGTTAAAACAATTGTCTTCATGAACTGTGTTTTCAAATATAACACTCCCTCCGTCCCACTGCAAGGGTTACACTTTAATTTTTTAGTGTCTCACTGCATGGGTTACACTTCATTTTTTAGTGTCTCACTGCAGGGGTTACACTTTCATTTTTTATTGTTTCACTTCAAGGGTTACACTTCATTTACAACCGCACAAATACTCACATCAAATAATTATAACCACGCACCACTTTACAGAATAAAATACATTATTATTTCTCAATTTTCCCTCACCAACCCTCCATAACCCTTTCAAAGGGACGAAGGGTGTACCTTTTTTTAAAAGTCTTCACCAGTTTAATCAATACCCCTATCTAATCCTGTCCTGAATTAACTATTTGTTTGTTGTCTGCCAGGATTTCCTATTCTTGGGATTGAGTGGCAGAAGATGGAAAATCCAGACTTGCGGCTATCCATAGGGATGAAACCTGATCAGAAGGGTGTGCGCATAAGAAGAATTGACCCTACTTCTCCAGAGTTCAAGGTTCTGAAACCTTCAGATATCATCCTCAGCTTTGATGGTGTTGATATTGCTAATGATGGAACAGGTAACATGCGGATAAAGGGTTTTGTCATTGCACTTATAAATACTTCTACAACTATGGCTTTCTCTTGTCATACGTTGGGGTTTAGTTTGCTGAATGGAATAGAGTGCTGCTGTGTTATGTGTTTTTCTGTCCTTCAAACGTGGTGAAATAGTAATCCCACGTGTAGAATGAGGTCATTCGTGTAGCACTTTAGAAAAGTTTCTGATAAAACATTCAATATCCATAGTCATTATACTAAGTATGAGTTGTTTCTAACATATTGTAGTGTTTGGGTTGTTCACTAGGGTGTTATCACCAAACATGCTGCTCTTATGTGTAGTTCGGGATTTACCTTTTGAGTTTGTTTGACAAAAATCTGTACACGCTCATGATTACCTTCTGTAAATTAGCCGCATAACTCGTGTTCTAATTCTTGCAGTTCCGTTTAGGCATGGAGAGCGCATAGGCTTTAGCTACCTAGTGTCACAAAAGTATACCGGAGATAGTGCTGCAATAGAAGTTCTTCGGAATTCTAAAATACTCAAGTTCAATGTCAAACTCGGTACACATAGAAGGCTTATTCCAGCTCACAACAAAGGCCTACCTCCCTCGTATTACATTATTGCTGGATTTGTTTTCTCCACTGTTTCAGTTCCATATCTCCGTTCTGAGGTTAGTGTTCGCCC
This sequence comes from Euphrasia confusa, assembly GCA_954870475.1. Classification (NCBI taxonomy): domain Eukaryota; kingdom Viridiplantae; phylum Streptophyta; class Magnoliopsida; order Lamiales; family Orobanchaceae; genus Euphrasia; species Euphrasia confusa. The sequence goes on along the minus strand of OX940956.1, from coordinate 39,699,717 downwards.
CCTGATGGTGTATATACACTTCAATTCGACCTATGTATTCTTGTGTGTTAGTTTCATTCTTTCCAGCTCAAAGTTATGTTGGATATTAACATTTCTTAGCATAGAATATTGTTAGCTGTGGTCCTGATTTAAATTGCTACCTGATAGGCTGATAACCGGAGTTGAATGATGTGAAATGTGGTAGAGTCAAGGTCAAGTAAATTGAAAGACAAATGCAAGTAATTTTACTAACACAGAAAAGAAAGGAAAATAATGCAAAGTTCTCTGCAAATGCAAGAGTGTGTGCCAGAGGTTAATCTGAATGTACTTTTCCGTCCAGCTAGGTTCCTAAAGAGATCAATTCTCCAATGCCTTATGCAAAACAATAATATTCACTTAAATAGTAAATAACCCCAACCCTAAATGCCTAAAAAGTAAAACCCATTAATGTATTAATTGAAATAAAGACAAAGCAGCAGCAGTAAAACATCAATCTAACTCTAAATAACTTCACAAATATAATCTGTAGCAAAATGTCTGTTCATTGTTTGCAAGTGTAGTTAACTATCAAAACAACGTTCCTACACTTTTAATAGTTGATCAGTTTGATTTCTCCTACTAGCCATTCAAAGACAAGTATTTGATGTGCTGCATCTACTTTTCTACTTTTTTTGAGAAGGTAGGTTAAATAATGCCATGCATATTAATGTATAGGAATAACTTATTTTGTGGATTTATAACCTAATGGTGTTTATATCTGAGTATCTGACAAGTATTAAGGTTTGTAAATTGAATGAAGTTTTGAATTATTGTATTAGGTGTTCTTTAGCCTAATAACAGTATAGTAGACTTGGAAAAGAGAAACCAGTTGGCAGGATCAAACCTTTCCAGCTGTTGATCTTTTAACTGTTTAGTCACAGTGGCACTACTGCTTCAAAAATATTTCTACATTTAAACTTAATAGTAGCATTTTTTCAGACCTTAGCTTTTTCCGTAACGCCAAGCACTTATATGCGTCTTTTGTTCTAAAGTCGGTCTTTAATCAACATGAAAACAATCAGTAAAATCAGTAAAAGCGTATAAATGCATCTTGTGCTCAAAAGTCAGACTTCAATCATCGCAAAAAAGAACTTCAGTAACCCTTTAGTTTCAGAATCTGATGCTTGTAGACTGTAAAATTAATTGCTGGTTCTTTGGTCAATTTTTTAGTTCAAAATTCATTATTATTATTATTACATTTCTTCTTGGTATGTCTCCAGTATGGAAAAGAATACGAGTATGAAGCACCAGTCAAGTTGCTGGACAAACTCTTGCATGAAATGCCACAATCACCGGAGGAACAAATTGTTGTTGTTTCTCAGGTTAGTTCCTCTGAATATTATATTCGTAGTATGTGAGAATACTCTTGTAGTTAACTCTTTGTTGGCTTGTGAATATTTGGAAAAGGTGCTTGTGGCCGACATCAACATTGGATACGAGGACATTGTCAACACTCAGGTTGGTGGTCTTTGATATCAACTACTGAATTTGCCAACCTTTTACAATGTTTTTTTTTCCCTCTTTTCTTGTAACTATTACGTCTCTCTTCACTGTTTTTTGAATGTATTTAGGTTCATGCCTTCAATGGTCATCCCGTGAAGAATCTAAAGAGCTTGGCTAGGATGGTCGAGAGCTGCAATGATGAATACTTGAAATTCGATTTGGAATACCAGCAGGTGCTTCCCTCCCACCCCCCACCCACCATAAAAACGACCCTTACGGTTTGCGGTATAACTTTGATTTTTCTAACTACGTACAGATTGTCGTCCTCCAAACAAAGAATGCAAAAGCAGCAACGATGGACATTCTTTCAACTCATTGTATCCCGTCAGCCATGTCAGCAGACCTCAAGGCAGATGACATATGAAAACACCTGGGATGCATTTATATTTGTTACTAAAATGGCGCTACTTCGATATATTCTTTGCTTTTTCTTTTTTCGTCAAACTCTATTTCTTTCGAAACAATATCATTATTATTATGATTTTAATATGTTGTAAGTCTTAATTTGCCAGACCCTTATTATTATTGTTCTTTTTGTGATTGAATTTGTTTCTGGGGCATATATTGACAATTATTGATGAGGAGAGATATGGTAAGGCCATTTTCAATCTTACGGATTAACCCGTTCGAGTTGTCAAGTTCTTCTAATCGTACCAATTTGTGTTTCAAGTTTAATCTTGTTTTCTTTATGTGCTATTCCAGACAACAAACATTAGTCCAGTAAATAATGGTGTGTAAAAGACACAAAGCATCAGGGAATATCTGCAGCAACTCTCTGGAAACAAAGAATGATCAGTCATAATCAGCAGGTTGAATATGGAATCAGATGGCATGCAAAACAACAATACTTTCATTTCATTAACATGAATATCAATGGACCCTCCCCCTCCACAAGCCTTCCTTTGTGTCCCAATCCATCATAGCCAAACAATCAATTAAGTATTTAGAAAAGCATATTTAACTAGAATTTAATTACAACTTTTATGGATTAAAGCCAAAAGCTAATGTGCTACTAAGTCAACATGGGGGAAATATGACAACTGAAAATTAACAAAATCTTGCCTTAGACAAATGTAAAAGCCACAGCTGGTAAATTTGTCCACAAAATTAGATAAAAGACTATATTACATAGACACACCATATATATATATATAATTTGAAAGATATTGTCTCCAATTCACACTAGCCAATCTATTTTGACAGACATATTTCTATGACATGCTATTGAAACCTCTCAGACAACAAACAAGTTCTTCCATTAAATATAACCAAATAAAAAATAAAAAAGTTGTTTGTGCATGTTCTCTGTCTTTGCTTCATTCATAATTTCACAGAAGCAGGTTTTGATGACCTGCAAATTCAGATATTATTCCTTCATTATTTTTCTTCTTTCAAAAAGCCACATTTCTTGCTTTTCTTCTCATCACTTTTGTGCCTAACTCAATCCCCATTAAAGGGTCTTTTCTAAAAATCAAATCTTGAATGATATCTTTCAAGAAAGAAATACAAAAAAAGTTGGAATGGATATACATTATATATATGTAATCATATGATTCATATCTCTACCTTTGTATATATTTCTTTGATGGCCCAAATCAGCCCAGTAATTCTATTGGTGATAGTGATTCTTGCCATTGCCTTCTTTGCACTTGGCCTAATCCAACTCCTCATCAGATGTCTAATGAAAAGTCCCTCGTTTTCCTTGAACTCACAGTCCAACAGATTCCGAGGATCTTCCAATTACTCCCAAGCCTTCCAAAGCCAGTTGCAGCATCTTTTCCGTCTACACGACTCCGGCCTCGACCGGGCCATGATCGACGCGCTTCCCGTTTTCTATTACAAGGACATCACCGTGGGATCAAAGGACATGTTCGACTGTGCTGTCTGTCTTTGCGAATTCACCGGAGACGATAAATTGAAGTGCCTTCCTGATTGCAGCCACGCCTTTCACGTTCAGTGCATAGAAACATGGCTGCTGTCAAACTCTACTTGCCCTCTATGTAGAAACCTCATTGGTAACACCACAAACAGCCCCTCTTCGTCTAGCTTTGGTGATTCGATGGTATGGGGAGGTTCATCTTGCCCGGAAGGGGGGAATAGGTTGTCTACGCAAGAAAGGGTGTTCTCTGTTCGGCTCGGGAATTTCAAGAACTCGAACGCCCGTGTTAGTTGTAGTAGTAGCAGTAGTATTGATGCTAGAAGATGTTATTCGATGGGGGCATTTCAGTACATTGTCGAAGATGCGGATTTGCAAGTGTTGTTGTCTAGTGGCAATAGTGGTGGTGCGAAAGCCGACGCGCAAAGTACAGAGGTGGAAGGGAAGAAGATCAATCCTAGGAGTAGAGGTGATAGTTATTCTGTTTCCAAGATTTGGCTTTGGTCGAAAAAGGGCAAGTTTTTGGGTTACTCGGATGATGCGAATGACAAGGCAGTTGTTCTTCCTATACCCGACAGAAGTGATTTAGTATGATCAAAGTGCTTTTCCTCGACTACTTATGATGTCGATATACTAATTAGAAAGATTGTATGATGTAACGAGGCTACTCAAACTCTTGGCTTCAAGAAATAATGAATGGTCTTATAAGAACACAAATGTGAATTTCAATTATGCTCGTATAATTCGTTCAATTTATTGTTTTCGGTTTTGCAGTATAAAACTCTTCTGAGGATAGTTTTCATCATCTGCCAAGAATGATATTTGAAACATGGTTCACTTCGTTGACTTATCAGAATCTTGAAACTTTGAAGTTTTTCAATTTCATTGAGATACACTCTCATGCTAATCATTCTTTTTTTCTTCCTCAAAAGAAATATGTTGATCATGCTTGGATGTATTTCTTTATCTTTATTGGTAATTACTACTAATTAGTACCATGATTAATTTTTGTAATCAGATATGAAATTCTTTTTTGACTAGTTTTTGGTTTTGGTCAATAGGGTAGATCATGAGCTGGTTGTTTGGATATTTAAAGAATCTTTTTTAGTAATTTATAATCATCAAAGACAATGACCAACTTTAGAAAAACATGCTTAAAGTAATAGAAATATGTGATTATTAGCTATTTAACTTTAATAAATCAAGCATTTTCATAAAATTTCATTTAATATTTCTTTTGAAAATATTATTTCATTTTTCTGTTATTTATAAAAAAATTGTAAAAAATATACTCACGGCACATCTAGAATAACTAGAGTATATTTTAATTTTTATGGTAAAAAATACACTATCAAAAAGATGTAAAATAATAAATATGTGAGTGCAATTTCACATTTTGTACACCAAGATAGAAGGAAAATCAAATAATTTACACAGATTTCATTGTAAATCAATTGATCATATTTAATCAAATAATTTACACAGATTTCATTGTAAATCAATTGATCATATTTCATAACATTCGTCAAAACTTCACAAGTGTTTTAATTAAGTGAACAATAAATACGATACAAAATTTAATGTCTCCTCGCTTGTAAATTTTGAAGAATTCGATTTCAACTCTGAGAGTAAGTCGACTCTAAAAACGAGTAACCATATATAATACTACTCTCTCAATTCCAGAGTAGTTATCACAATTTCTTTGTTATTTACAAAGGAAATGTGACAACTAATATGAGACAGAAAGAGTAGTTGTCACACTTTCTTTGTTATTTACAAAGGAAATGTGACAACTAATATGAGACATAAGTAGTATAACATTTTTTTTTTTTTATCGAAAATGCAAATATCATTGATCAAGATTAAGCCTGACGCCTTACATCGATACAACGGACATACCCGAGGTAAACCATAGCATTGGGCGTACCCAAGCGAAACAAGCAAGCAAGAAACACGATCCTAATAAGCTAACAAAAATCCCAAAACAAGTAAGGGTAACCAAAATACTAAAACGCTAGAAAGAGCAGTTATAACATTGTTAAATTTATATTGTGAGGTTTAACGTGAGTTATCTTGCATTGAATTTATATAAAAGAAAAGTTTTATAATCAAATTTAAATCTTTCGTTCGTATACTTTAAACACTAGACGTGAGACCGCATTAACATACGGATAATTGCATGGACCTACTCACCTACCCAAAGAAAAATACAGTAATTTTGTAATCGTGTAGAATTTACAAGTGCTAGCTAACGAGTGAGTGGCGGCATGACCTGCTAAGAATGGTTTTTCTTCCCAAACCAACGCCGATCACTTCGTAAAAAAGCCCGGTTAATCAGCGTCCTAGCTCATGCCGGGTCCGGGCCCGCACATGATCTACGCGCTCGGGTCGGGCCAGGCCCTGATGCACGTATCCAACGGGAGGTTCGGCCCGCACCACTGCGTGACGTACGCAATCAACGCTTTCTTCGGGCCTGACATCGGCTCTTTCTCCGAGTGGCTGGCTTCAACTCTGGGCTTCGGCCGGATCCTCGGCTCCTCCGTCGAGGCCTGGATTCACGACCCGTTTTACTATGCTCTGATTTTGGGCTTCCCTTTATCACTGCTCTACAGCTGGGCCTCGCGGGCCCTCCTCCGGAAGGGCGTTCTTGATTCCTTTTCTGGGGTTCGTATTTCAAAATTGGGTTTTTTTTTTCAGAATTTTGATATTAGGGTTTCATGATGATTTCAGGGTTGTTCTATCTGAAGCTTACTTTTGAGCTAGTGATGTTGTGGAATTTTAATTCAGAAACAAATAGATATCAGTTATTAAATACTTGAAAAAAAAAAACAGATTTTGGAAATTATGTAATTAATCCTATCTTTAACCTCATGTAAGTTCTAAACCAGGAATTAATTATGTTAAATTGCTCTGTTTTGAAGTAGTTTTCGACCATCGGAGTTACACATTTGTTGAAAGATCCAGTTTTTATGTTTCCCCAACTATTAAAAAGCCTTAGTTAATATCGCTCTGTGCATATATCGAATCCTTTTTTTCATGTTTTCCTGATTCAGGTGCCGCTCACGGTGAGGCAGTGCTTCTTGTTGGTATTTGCGGGATCTTTGTCACACTTTTTCTTAGACCATTTGTTTGAGGTAATAGCAGTAGATGGTTAATTGGCCTTCTTGTTGAAGTTTGTCTTATTTTTTGTACACTTAGTTCGCGAAAGCTTACGACTTTTTGGTTTCCTGATTTCACAGGAGAATGGGCACTCATCCATGTACACGTGGATACTGAGCACTGGTTGGTGGAAAACCCGAGCCCCAATCGATCCCGATGTCGTTGTTGTGATTGGCCTCTTGTGTACAAGCTTGATCGGAGGTTTTATTTACATCTACAGGTTTCAGTAAAAACATGTTTCATGGTAGTACTTTTTTCTTAAATTGAAAAAAGTGGTGATCCAGATAGATGTTTATTGTGTTGCAGAGTGAAGCCCTTGAAAGTAGCAAGAAAACAACATCAGAAATCATGGAGACTGATCCTAGTGGTTGCAATCATATACTGCATGTGGTGTGTGAGCCAGATTTACTTGGTTAGCCCTCGTCGTCCGGCGGTTGGGGAAGAGGCGGACCTCGGAGTTCTCGTTTTTCTTGGGATTTTCTTTTTCTTCCCTCACGCCATGTGTATCCTGTCCATGAACTCTCGGGATGTTATAGACTCGTCCGAACAAATTCCACTCTGAAAGTAAACTCTACATGTCTCCTCCGTCTCTGTCACTAACTCACACGGCATATTCGCGCAATCGGCAATTGGTCCCTGTACTGTAATGATGTAATGTAGCGAATTTTAGCATTCAAGTTCGTGCAATTTCGGCCCTGTAAAGTTTGCATCTTTACTATATGATATATACATAAAACTATTTTGGTTGTTATTTTTGATGTTTAGAATTTTGTGAATAGTAATTTTTAATGATTTTTTAATTATGCACAGATTTGTTTATTTAACATTATTGAACAATATTTATATATACACGTTTAATTTCATGATGAAAGTTTTATTTACTATCAACGAAGAATTGACACAAAATAAATTGAGTTGATTTTTATACGATGAATTTTTTAGTTTGTTGGATCTCATCATTTATTGTCACCTGATCGTAAAGTTTGCAATTGTATACAATAATAAGCTCACTTTTTATTTTTTGTAAAACTATTTAAATACCAATTTTATTTCTATTATATTATATTTACAATAAAATGATAAATTTTATATAATTTAATTTTAGTTTAATTAAATAATTTTAAAATTATAATAATCAAATTAAAAGTGACTAAATATTTACAAAATATTATTAAAATAAAATATATCTAATAGTACATCATATTATTAAAAATAATTTCAATAAAAAATACTACAGTACTATTACATTAAAAACAAGTTAGTTTTTTTTTTTTGCTAAATAGGCAGAATTATTTTAATTATTTAAATAATTATTTATTTATATTTAGATATGGATTAAGTATGATTTATACTATATTGTATTATTATTATTATTATTATTATTATTATTATTATTATTATTATTATGTAAATAAAGTAAAATTATAATATTTTAATTAAAAATATTACATATTTTGGTGTTCATGTTAAAAAAAACAATTAAATAGAAAAATATGTTAAAAATAATAAATAAAAATATTATTGTTACATATATATGAATAAAACATATTTTTATATGAATAAAAAAAAATAACATGAATTTTTAATTTTGTCCATGGAAAATTAATCCCAATGAAGAATTATCGTAAAAAAATATACTTTCTGTTATGAATATTATTATATTATAGTGAATGACTGGGTAAGTCTGAAACCCTAGATTGTATCTTATATAAAGAGGTCTCCCCATATGAATATGAATGAATACAACAATTCACAACAATTCATAACAATTCTATTCTCCTATTATATAGTCTCTCTTATACTATATTATTCTCTCTCTATTTCTCTTGAATTTATAACACGTTATCAGCACGAAAGCTCAATCGCGTTCTTCATCGAAGTTCTACTTATCCAAGATCCGAACTCCAAGGCAAGAATTTATATGTTTGTTTATATTTATTAATATTTATAAATATATCTACTTCTCCTCCCTTCTTCTTAATATCATATGTTCCCGAAAAACATTATAATCTGATATTTTTGAAGTAATATCATATGTTCTCGAAGAACATTATAATCTGATATTCCTGAAGTAATATCATATGTTCCGAAGAACATTATAATCTGATATTCCTGAAGTAATATAAAATGTTTCCGAAGAACATTATAATCGGATATTCTTGAAGTAATATCAAATTAATTATGTTTAAGTTCCTGAAGAACATAATATGATATACTGAAAAATATCAAAATTAAATGTTCCTGAAGAATATCGTGATATGATATTCCTGTAGAAATATCAATATCAAATTGATTATGATTATGAACTAATAACAAAGATACGATCACCCGAAGTTGGTTGTACTACCAAAACGTGATATGATTGACTCCACATTGGATTACGAGATTTTAAATATGTTGAGACATATAATAAAGCTATCATAAGAAACATTATAATTTGATATTCCGGAAGTAATATCAAATTAATTATTCTTAATACATCAATTAAATTGAATGTTCCTGAAGAACATATATATTATGGTTTAAATATTATATTGATCATTCTGGAAGAACATCATGATTTGATATTATTCGATAAATATCAAATTAAATTGCTCCCGTAGTAGCAATAGTTTTGGAAATATCAAATTAAATTGCTCCCGTAGTAGCAATAAGTTTTAAATGTTCTCGAAGAACATTATGATAAGATATTCATTATTAAATATCAAAATTAAATTGTAAATGTTTTGGAGAACATCATGATATGATATTCTCGCAGAAATATCAAATCAAATTTTTTCTGGTGTAGCAATTAAAATTAAAATATTGTAAATCGATATTGATATTCATAAGAAATAATACAAAATATTCTTGAAAGAATATTTTTATTGATTGCTCCCGAAGAAGCAAAGTTCAAACATTATATGTTTTGAATAAAGTTACATCTCATGATACTCATAGTGAACGCCAAATTAGATTGTTCTCGTTGAAACAATGATTACATATGAATTATCCATGAATGATATCTTTTGAAAATCGAGAATAAATATAATATGTGGGTATTAATGGAATATCGAAAAGCTCGATTCCAATTAAATGTAACTTCTGAGAAAATTATATATTGAGATATATTTTGATCCCCGAAGGATCATTGGTAAAACCAAATATTTTGATTCCCGAAGGATCATTGGTAAAGATATTGTATCCCCGAAGGATGATTGATAAAGATATTGATCCCGAAAGATCATTGGTAAATATATAATGTTATTATGCAAATGATGACATGTTAAGAGTGGGCTCCCGAAGAGTTTTACTAATTATCTCTGGAAGAGCTTTACCAATTATCCCCACGATTACATGTACTAAAACATGAAAATGATGCATATCTTGATGCGTGGAAATGAATCAAACATTTCTCATCTGCGAATTAATTTGAAATATGCAACTTATATTCATATCACCACTAAAGTGTATTTTTATGAACGGACATAATATCTCGAGCCCACGATCCTGAAGATCGGTTTATAGCAATAACGCTGATTTGCATATTTAACGAATATCATTTCCCGGCATTAGGGGGAGATAAGAATATAAAAGATATAAATGCCGAGAAATTTCATGGAATGAAAACGATCTTTAATTCTAGATCCACGCACCAATCAATTGAACCCGAAGTTCATGAAAATAAGTGACTTGCAATATTCAGCAAGTAATCTGCCAAATTAATGAAGGTGTGACAAAATCACATATATTTGTGATAAATGAACTATAAGAGTTCAAATACCAAAGAGATCAACTCAAATGTTGATATACGCCTGAAGCGTAGTAGATCGATCTGAAGATATAAAATAAATCATGGAAAAACAAAGAAATTAAGTCACCCTCAAAATCTCCTGAAGAGAGTTAGATAAAAATTCCATTGAAAAAGCATGTGCACATGATAATAGAAAATCGTGGGATTGCGGAACAACCAAATTAAATATTTTGGGAAATGATGAAAGATTTGGTTGATAGAATTGTCATCAACATGGAAAAAGTCGCCAACGACATATTTGCCTCAAGAAGTTGCTATAGAAAATTTGGATCCAAAGATTAAATCAATGATAGTGTGCCAGCAGCACTCGGAAAATAAGAAACGAGCAATTGAGGCTGAGCATGACTCGCTAAATAGAAGAAATATTTTGACTCTATAATACACACCTCAAAATATTATCCCAGAAGGATATATGTGGGTGTTCGTATGAAAAATGAGTAATTATGTGGTGAGATATAAAAGCGAGATTAGTTGCTCAAGAGTTTTTCGCAGAAACTCGATGTTAATCAAATATTTTTGAAAGATGACATTAAGTTTCGCTACTTAATATTTCTGGCAGCAACAACGATAGATATATGCATCGAATGTATGATCTATCTATGTAGAAATTATTAGAAAGATACATACATGAAAATCCTGGATGGATTTTAAAATTCCTGATATGAAAGGAAATGAAAATCAGAATATGTACAATATCATATTACTATGTCATTATGACACAAATGATATTGAAGACAAGGTCCCGAAGACCAGTGAATCAGTGATTGCACTCTTTTTCCCTCTAAGTTTTTCCCACGGGGTTTTCTTAGTTAAAGGTTTTTAACGAGACAATCACCACAATATAAATGTGAATGTCATGTACTCTTTTCCTCGAGTATTTTTTCCTACAAGGTTTTATAACGAGGTTTTTAACGAGGCATGTACATCACTCCTATGAGTTTGTTTTCGAAATAAACTGAGATATTGAACCTGAAGTTTAAAAGTAAAATATAATATTTTAGATGATTGTAAATTGAAGTTCACATTATTCATTTGTTAAGGATTGTATATTCAACATTAGACGCATCTAATATACTCCTGAAGAGTTACCGGCCGGTTATAGCAATTGCGAATGCTCTAGTCAATATAGATGTCTGGTAAAAGCATGTCCCAGAAGGACGAAAAATATACAATGATACAAATGAACGTGAAACTCGACAATTCGAAGGTTGTGTCCTGAAGACCAAAATTTATATTTGAATAACTAAGTTTTTCCTATATGGTTTTATTAGTTACAAGTTTTAATGAGACTCGTTGATCACAAATATTTACTTTCAAGAAGTCAAATATTTTCGGTGATTACAATCAGGGGCCGGGAGCAAGCTGTACTCTTTTTCCTTCGTTCAGGTTTTGTCCCACTGGGTTTTCCTGGCAAGGTTTTAACGAAGCAGCAATTCTGTACATAGTCATTCAAGGGGGAGTGTTATGAATATTATTATATTATAGTGAATGACTTGTTGGCTAAGTCAGAAACCCTAGATTGTATCCTATATAAAGGGGTCTCACCATATGAATGAATACAACAATTCACAACAATTCATAACAATTCTATTCTCCTATTATATAGTCTCTCTTATACTATATTATTCTCTCTCTATTTCTCTTGAATTTATAACACTTTCTATGTTCCATACTTATAGTTACGTTAATTTTTTTTTAGTTAAATTTTATTTTAGTTATTTTTTCATAATTTTTTTATAGTGTTTATCCTATGTATTAGACATAAAAATAGTCAACATAATTATAATAATTATAATTATGAGATAAAGAAAATATATTAAAAAACATCACATATATTAAAGAACATCACATTAGGTAGACTATAAGTATGGAACAGAGAGAATATATTAAAAAAAATCACATTTATGAAAGAACATTAGGTAAATAATTATTGAAAAAAATGTAAAAAATGATCAAGGGCACCACCACTTCACCACTCATGCATACTCCCCCAATTTCGGACTAATGATCATACTTTTTTTGTAATTTACAAAGGAAGTAGGACCATTAGGCCGGGATAAAGTAATATGCCCTAATACTATATTTATCAACAATCTTCACGATCTAACATTTCAATATAAAATTCATTTCACTCTATTCTACTTCATCAATTTATTTTACAATTGAACTTTTCATTATTTCACTCTTTATCAACAATCTACAATCTATTCAATTTTCTATTTTTTATTTTTATTTATAATTTTTTTTTTTTTTATAAATTATTTATTGAATTTATAATATATTAAAAAAATCCATTTTATTAAATAAAAAAAATTACTAAACTATTTATTATAACTACCAATAGAAAATAAACATGTGAATATTTAAAATCTATTACTCCCTCTAGTTCACAAAAGATGCAATACTTTTGAGGGCACAGATATTAAAAAAAAATGTTATTTTTTAATTTTTTATTAAAAAGTAAAGGGTAAAAATTTATTTTTAAGTTGAAAAATAAAATAGTTGTGAGTGGTCAGTGGAGTTAAAAAAATACGTGGATATAGTATGAGTAAAATAGTATTTTAAACTGAAAAAGTTAAATTTTTTTTTTTTTCGGGATGTATCAATTATCCTGAGATACTTCAAAAAAAAAATATTGCAACTTTTATGGGAGATGTGAAATATTATATTCACAATCCATTGTTCCTGAAACTCGTGGATGTGAGAAATAATTTCATTTTTCTTTTGTTGTTTTATTTAAAATTATTTTTCGTTTTTCTTTTCACATTAAATACACACCACATGTATGTGTACGTGTGCACTGCCCTTAGACTATCTACAATCGTTTCAACATTAACACCCTACTTTATTACTCCACATCATCTTCTCTCTCTTCCACCTAATCATTCAACACCTATTCAACTTTTATACCCTACAATAGATTCATTTAATAAAATTCAACACCCAACCCCACCATTTTTATTTCATCTTTTTATTTTCTTTTATAATTTTATTTTTATTACAATTCAATAAAACAAATATCAATTAATAATAAAATAATATATATATATATATATATGTTTTAATTTTAAAATTTTAAATTAAAATAGTGAATAGTAAAATAAAAAATATTTTTTTCAAGTAGAAAAGACGGAAAAATAGGGATAGTCATTATTAAACAAAATTACAAAATACTTATGATGCAATACAATATATAAAGCACAATTTTTTTTGGTGTACAAATCAAATGAAACTAACTTCTATTTATAGATAAAAAATGATAAATTTTCGAAAAAAAATAAAAAAATAAATTTATTATAAAATAATTAATTTTAAGAGATAAGATAAGATAAGATAAAAATATGAAAAATTAAAACGAACAAATGAAAAAAAACATGTGGCAAAAGTGATAGATAAAGAGTGGGTAAAATAATTCAATCCGTATAATTTATAGGAGGTGGGCCCATTAATTTGTTTTTCAGGCTGTTGAAAAAATTCAACAGACAAATATTCCACTTGGAATCAACGGGTCATTCAACAACCACTGCATTGATCCAACAGTTGAATTTTTGTTTTCAACATGTCCATTGTAGATGGTCTTAGACTTAGAGTAGACAAAAATAAACATATTTGAGGGCTTAACTGACAACTCTTTGAGAAACCGGTTGATTCTTAGCTACCTATGGGTAGTGCCCACTCCCATGGAGATTGAAACATGCGTACATTTCATTAAAGATGAAATGAAAAAGTGTAAATAAAAAAACAATGAGATATACACATGTCTCAATCCCCATGAGAGTGGGCACTACCTATGGGGTAGCTAAAAATCAACCTTGAGAAACATAGTCTAAGAGCATTTTTAGAATTTAATTTTATTGAAAAATATATTCGGCTTGCTTATATAAATGTCTACTCTGTCTATTCGCCCAAATTTTCTTTTGGATGAAGCACGGGTTACTTATATAAATGTATACTCGCCCAACTTCTCTCTTAAAAAACTTATATAAATGTCTAGTCATCCAACTTCTTCTTTGGAACTTCTCTCTTGGATGAAGTAGGGTCAATTTCTACTTATTTTGTGACTCAATTTATTTTTATTATATTATATTTGCAGTAAAATAATATTTTTAAAATTTCTAATAATCTAAAGTGCTTAAATTTTATTTAAAATGTTATGATAATAAAAGACAAATATTATCCCAATAATTAATTATGAAAAATAACATTAGTAAGCATTACACTATTCTGAAAAACAACATACTTGAAAATTAAATATAAATGAAACATAAATTATTAGAGTTGTTTGGATTAATTTTGAAAGTGAAAGATATAATTAAATTTTGTTAAAAATGAGTATTTATAAAAAATTAAAATTATTAAAATAATATTTTAAATAATAAAAAAAATTAATAGTGGGACGGTCAACACATGGGGACCGCCTACAGCCTACTTCCCACTTGCAATCCAAAAGTGGAAACAGTTGAGCATCATAAAATGTACTGTGCCAAAATTATTATTGGATGGAACACAAAAAAGTGGACATACCAATTATTGTGGCTAAAGCTTCTTCTTATATGACCTAAATTTGGTAATTTTATTATTTTTGTGTATGTTGTATTATTATTTAATTAATAAAATTGAAATTTAAAAAATATGGAAAGTGGACTTTATAGTTGAGTGTTAATTGGTAAGGCCTTTGACAATGTAAGTGTAATTTCTCGAAAAACACGTAAAATTCGAATTTTGGATGAGACAAATTCGAGTGAGACAAATTTTCATTGAAATATTACAAAATTTGTCTTGAGGTGAATTTGTTGGCTCTCTCTTATAGACTTCTGTTACTCATGTACATTTTTTAATTTACATCATATCTGATTGAGGACCTACGATCAAAAGCGTCTCTTATTTGTGCATTTTAGAGACCTACTAGCGAGTGGGGTGAAATTTATAGTTTCTCATTTTATAAAAATAAAAATGGTCACTTTTTTCATTTGTTCAATTTCTGATATCAACATTTATTAAGGTCTATAAATAGTAAAAAAAAGGGACGGTTCCACTTTGAGGTGGCAGAAACCCACCCTCTCCACTGCGGCCGGTTGCATACAGCATGTGCTGTAATTTGTAAATCCTCAATCAATGTCTGACGCTGTTAAATTCACGTGCGCGCATCGGATGGAGTGATGATTAGGTGGGCTTTTACTTTTGAAGATAATCAAATTTTCAATTTTTTTAAAAAAATGTGGAATTTATATATACTAGTTATATAGTACGATATGATCATGCATTCATAAATAATCATAAATTAAAGCCGCATTTGGTGAATATGAATAATAATAATAATAATAATAATAATAAGATGAGTTGGGATGAGGAGGACGAAGCAGGTGTTGTGGCCTTAGCCGCGTGCACCTCTCACATATTCCCCAAGGCTTTGAAAGCCGCCGTTGAGCTCGACCTCTTCCAAATCATCGGCCGGTCGCCGGCGGCCGGCCCTCTCTCCGCCTCCGAGATCGCCTCCCACCTCCCCGCCGGCAACAACCCCGTCGGGACAACGATCGTCCTCGACTCCCTCCTCCGTTTGCTGGTCACTCAGTCCTTGCTCACTTGTTCCCTCAATCACCAAGACGAAAGGCGCTACGGGATTGCCCCGGCCGGCCGCTTCTTCGTCCCCGACCAGAACGGACTCTCCTTAGCTCCCTACTTCGCTTTCGTCACCAAAGAAGGCCCGGTGCAACTCAGGTATATATCTAGATTACGAAAAATGTTACTCTTTGACTTTCTGATTAAAAAGTAGTAATATATGCATGCATGCATGCATTCAGTTACAAAGATGCGGTTCTTGAAGGAGGCAAGATATTCGAGAGGGTCCATGGGAAATCTTTCTACGGATCCATGGCATCGAATTTAGAATCGGGTAAGTTATTTGATCATGCCATGGGAGCTCACTCTGCTATGCTCATGGCCAAAGTCGTCAAGATTTACCATGGCTTCGAGGGCTTGAATTCGCTCGTGAACGTTGGTGGAGGTAATGGCACCACTCTCGATATCATCGTCTCCAACTACCCGTCCATCCGCGGCATCAACTTTGATCTTCCGCAAGTTGTACAATCCGCGCCTTCTTATAAAGGTACATACGTACATATATATATATATACTTCTTCTGTCTCAGAGAAGTTGCAACGGTACTTAATTAGAGCGAAAAGTTATTCGTCCAATTTCCTTTTGTAGGTATACAACACATTGGTGGAGATATGTTTCTTCAAGTACCAAAAGGGGATGCCATTCTATTGAAGGTAAGAATTAATTAATCATCATTTCTTACTTAATTAAATGAAATCGATTCGCTAATTAACCTATATTTGTTTAATTGAAAAAGTACATACTGCACAATTGGAGTGACGAGCAATGCGCTCGACTCCTGAAGAATTGCTTCGAAGCATTGCCGAAGAAAGGCAAGGTGATTGTGATGGAATATATTCTTCCGAAGAATCCAGGGAGCGATGTGCACGCAAAGTATGCATCGCAAATGGACATGGTGATGTCAGCTATGCTCGAAGGGAAGGAGAGGACTGAGGACGAGTTCAAGGCCATGGCCGAGGCAGCCGGTTTCACAGGGTTTGAGGTGGTTTGCTATGTGTATGGGATGTGGATCATGGAGTTCTCTAAGCTTGTTTAATTATGTTTAAGCCCCTAGCTTTTATCTTTATTGCTGCTATTATGAATAAATTTTGGGTGTTTTGATGATGTAATAATATGATTTTAATGAGTTTGTTTCACACAACAAACTTGTTACTAAAATCCTGTCCCGTGATTCTACGGAGGAGCTGAATAATAATAAAATAATTGTGCTCTTTTTGTTACATTATCCATACTCAAATAATTGGGGTGACTGTTTTTATAACTTAATTTTGATTAATTTTCAAATCAACTTCACTTCACCTCTATAAAATATGTTAACACAACAAACTTCTTACTAAAATCTATAAAATTTGTTCACACAGCTGAATAATACTCTAATAAACTAATTGGGCTCTTTTTGTTTGAGCAATCCCAATGGTTTTGTTAAAATGACAAAGGTCATCTTCTATTTTGCAAAAAAATGACAAGTGTTAATTGTCATTTGTTAAAATTTAACCCAATAGTTTAAATATAGCAATGGACATTTTATTAAATTAAATAATATAATGTTGTTTTTTGTTAGTTGATCATATCAATTTTATAATTAAAAAAAACTTGTTAAATTTTGAGTGGTTGAGGTGAATAGTTTAGATGACATAGCACAAATGGCAAGGGCCATTTTTCCATGTATATTTGCTCATATATACATGAAAATTTGACAATGTCCATTTTTTGGAAGGGTCATTTCAACCGAGTTGATTTTTTTAGCTTTTTGCCAAAAAATGTCAATGGCCTTTGCCATTTCACAACCATCCTTAGGGCAACCCCAATGGTTGTGAAATGGCAAGGGCCATTGCCATTTTTTGGCAAAAAACCAAACAAATCAACCTCAATGATTGAAATGGCTCTTGCCAAAAAATGGCTCTTGCCAAATATCCATGTATATTTGAGCAAATATACATGGAAAAATGATCTTTACCATTTGTGTCATGTCATTACAACTTCTTATCTCAACCACTCAAAATTCAACAACATTTTTTTAATTATAAAATTGATATGATCAAATACCAAAAAACAATATATTATTATTTAATTTATTAAAATGACATTTGCTATATTTAAACAATTAGGGTAAGATTTAGAAAATGGCAATTGACATTTGCTATTTTTTGGCAAAATAGAAGATGATCCTTGCCATTTTAGCAAATTGCTCTTATTATCCATTTATCCATACGGCCATACCCAAATAATCGGGCTCCTTTTGTAATTAACCTAAACCTATGTGCAACTTCTGTAGTTAACCCAGAAATTAATTTTCATGAATTTACACTAAAAGCGCAACAGCATATCTATGGAGCCACAAAAACACGATTATAAAATGGAATGGCAACTTTATGGCGGATTCCCTTCCCGCCATTTGCTGCAGACCGGTTTCGTGCTTAGGGTTCCACCGATCTGTTTAATTAGGGTTTAAATTTTCAGTTCAATTTCTCAATCGTTGAAGTTGCTGAATCCGTATTTCAGTAAGAAATCCAGGCGATGTAATTTCTCCAAATATCATTTCGCAAATTTCCCTCTTTTTTTTATTTGATGAACTGGGAAATTTTTCTTTGCTCTGTTTTATGCTCAGAAGCTTCGAATGGCGTGGTGGGAAGGTGCTGATGCAACTCGAGTTGTCGTTGCGTCGTCGGGTATTCGTTTCCATTTCAGTAATTTGGTTTTCATTCGAGTAATTTTTTACTTTTTTTAAGTATTTAGTTCATAGCATCTGAGTAATTTTCAGACCCCTCTACCAATGTGAAGCATTCGGGCAATTTTTTATCGCTCCGGCATCCAAAAACAGGTATTCTCCGACGATATCGATTTTCGGTGCTTAGAACTTCACACGTTTGTTAAATTTTTTCTGGTGCAATTTTTGTTCTTGTAACACATTTCACTTGGATGTGATTTGATTGTGTTCTTAGGAAATGCGATGTGCTACCTGTTTAGCGATGGAGTTCTTCAAGAAATCCATTGGTTCAAACAATCTTACGGATCCTGGTTCTTGGGGGATTATATTTCTGAAGGTAAATACCGATGCATTTACACTGATGACAATTCATGAACATGCGTATCTGACAAGTTATTAGAAACCTGAAAAATCTTATTTTGTTTTGTTGGTTTGCCTCATAAAGATGGTCGTTTGTATACTGCCACTCCTGTGGATCCAGTATTCATTCTCTTGCCAATCTTTGAGGAAGCTCGAATGAAGGTTTGTTATTTCTATTATTACTAGTTGCAATTAGGGTAACTTTTTTCTCAAATGCGTCTGGTCAGATATACAGTCTCGTATTTGGAAGTTTCAATACTTAGTAGAATGTGTATCTTAGAATGTTTTCATCTTTATTGACTCTAAATTGTAATGCAAGCAGAAAGGAGATGATCCAGGAAAGTTTCGGCAACTTGATGAGATAATATATGTAAATGGATATCCTGGATATCAATCTCTGTCATCCATTGCGGATAAAACAATGCAAGTTGTTTGTGATCTTAAAGGTAGTCTACTTCCCACTTTCTTATGAAGGTACTTAAATCCTCCATACAAAGAACAAAAATGACAGTCTTTATAGGAGAAATCTTAACCTGTAACTTGGGAGTTTTCTTCTTTCTTGTGTTGTTGGTACCAGAATGCTTTTGCCCTTTATGAAGAAACATCAATCATTTTTTTTACCAAATTTATTTCGCTTTGAACAGAAGTTGGTTCTAGCAAGTTTTTCAGGCTGAATGACTTGAAGGTACTGAAGTGGTTGTGCTATAAGGTTAGTATTGATCTCCTTTTCGTTTATGGTTTATGCTCATCTGATTTGTAAATTTTTAGTTATTTGGTTAATTTACAATGTTTTACAGGGCAAACACTTCAACATGTAGAGAACATGCATATTGAAAAAATAAACGACCAGTGATCTTATCTTAAAAAACTAACCCTGATATTCTGCTTGTAACAATGATCTACCTGAGTCTTGAGCATACCTGTCTGGACCACAAATTGCATGATCTATAAATATGGCACACGTATATTCAACATCTGAACAAATTGTAGGTACACCGATTGAAGCAGACACTGCCAACATTGGATAATAACTATGCAGCTCGTGATGAGAAAGATAAATGTACGTCATCAGATATTTAATGCAAAGTATATTTTGTTGATTCTCAGACCTACTTTGAGCGAACTAATTCACTAAAATCCCCATAGTCCATTTTATCACTATTACTGATTACATCTCTTTATGGCACAGTGTTTGATGTAGTGTCGATAATGCGCGAGTACTTGAAGGATGAGCCTTGGGTGGACTTGTTGTGCAACAAATTAAAGTAACGTAGTAAACTTTATTTCAAATATATTACTGTATTTCCTTATTAAGTGTTATATCAATAGGTCTTTGTCAACCAATCTTATTTGTACGTCTGTGTGAAACTCTACCATTCATGCATGTTTTGAGGAGTACAAGTTTTCCCTTTTTTTTAAAAAACTTTTCCTGCATGTTTTCACATTTGAATTTTTGGTGTGCCTGCTTTTTGCAGTTTAAACTCACAAGACTTGAGGAATCCACAAGATATTGAAATGATTCCACCGTCTATTGGATCCGATCCTGCATCATTTAATCCTCAACAGGTACCTAACGTGTAAAACTTGTTTCAAGTATGTGATCAGATGCACGGTGTCTGGGTCATGAAACGATTGTCCCATTATAATAATTCGGACATGTGGATTTGGTCTGGGCCATGCTGAGTCATTTTGCCAGTTGTAATTCAGATGTACATCTTGATTCATTCTCAGGAGAATAATGAGATAGACAAGAAAGTTACCCGCACTACAAGGGCGAATAAGAAGGCCAAAGTGGAGAAAGATTCCCAGAATATCAAGGACATGTTCAGCCGAGCTACTAGAAGAAAAGGTTAAAATGACTGGCTTCACTTCGAGCGATATAACAATGTTTTTGTATTTTATTAAATTTTGCTTTATGTCGGAATACTAAAACTACATATTTTTAATACATTGGTATGAAGTATAGCAAAACATTGTAGTATGTATTTTAAATTTGTGTAATTGTTTCTCCAAACATTCTTAATTGAATCTTATATAGATACATAGAAATCGAACTCAAATTTGCATTAGCTGAGTAATTTGCATTGTAATAACGTCACCGAACAAACTAACATTTTGAAAGTTTTCTCAGAGTTATTCAAGTTCTGGGCTTTGAATAATGAAGAATGAACTCTAGCTTCAAGTTGTAATTAACCCAAACTTTTGGGCAACTTCTGTAATTAACTTTAAAATTAACTAATCATTGAGGGATGGGCCTACTTCTTTTCTTTTCTGCAGAATGAAACAAGAAACATCTAGAAACTTGAAAAGGAGAAGCAATTTCTAATTGTGATTTCTGAAAATAATTGGGCTCCTTTTGTAACTAACCCAGAAATTAATCATTGAGGCAGGGACTGTTACTTCTTTTCCTTCACTGCAGAATGAAGTAAGAACATCCCAAAACTTGATGAAATGGAACAAGCAAATAATGTATTTACAATTCAACCCCAAATATACCCTTGGGATCATTTACACCATTTCTAATCCAGCTTCACCTGAGAAGCTACTACAATCCTGCTGATCAAACCGTGTCGTTTTTGCTGCAGTTCTACATACTGGACAGGCACCAGTCTTCATCAGCCAAGAATCGATGCAATCACCATGGAAGAGGTGCTTACACGTGGGCAAAGCCCTGCACTTTTGACCTCCCCTGAAGTTATCCAGGCACACCGCGCATTCGTGCCCGTTTCCATCCGACACATAGTCGAAAACCGGCAATGCTTTTATGTCGTCCGGCTTAAGGCCCGGGACTCTCCCGGCCCGAACCGGATTGGAATCGTCCCCACCGAAGCGTTGATCTCGAAAAGCTCTGCCCACAACACAAACATGGATGATGATCAGAATAGCTACACCAACAGCTAGTAGTGTCACAGACACAATGATTTCCATCACCATGGCTTGTCTCTCTTTTTCCAACCTGAATTCAAAATCCCACTTTCAAGAATATCTCAAGTATATATAAACATCTCTGTTTGCCAAACAGACCCTTGATAAATGAGAAAGGCTTCATTTTTATTTTTGTTGTTGTTCACTGGTGGAGTAGAAATGAAGTATATAGCAGTTTCTTGGAGATGGAATTTGGAAAAATAATAAATAAAATAAAAAAAGTTTGGTGGGCAAACATGCAAGAAATGAAAATAGCAGATGGCTACAAGTGACCTATTTTGTTTTATAGTGGTATTTTAATGAAATTGGGCTCTGTACCATTGAAAGTATCTTAGAGATTAAATCAAAATCAGAAATTATATATAAAAAAAAAAATCAAAATCAAAAGTCATGTTGATATATAATAAACTGTGTATCAATATCACACAATGCAACAATTATTTAAACAGTGATGTGTATGTGTATATAGCATGGATTTTTTTTTCCCACTAATTTATTCAAATTTCAAAAAAAGGAGAATAATCAAATTTAATTGTTATTGATAGATACAATAATTTTCAAATCAACATTGAATTAAATTTGAATTTTACATTGAACCCCGATGAACATATAATCTAAATAAAAGTCAATAAAATCAAGAAATCAAGTG
Source organism: Euphrasia confusa (assembly GCA_954870475.1). NCBI lineage: Eukaryota > Viridiplantae > Streptophyta > Magnoliopsida > Lamiales > Orobanchaceae > Euphrasia > Euphrasia confusa. Next base: position 39,677,108 of record OX940956.1, on the reverse strand, counting down.
ATTGGAATATTTGTATACTTATTTTTTGGAGGATAAAGAAAGTCATGATCAAAGTTTATCTAAAGGACGAATTTGTACATTAAGAATATTATAGGGTAGGTAATAAAGGAGGTTTACATTTTGAATTGGTCATGAATCGATTTGCATTTTAGTGAAGTTTTTCAAATAAGTAAAAATATTAGTAGTAGTTTATTTTATAAATGATAATATTAAATAAAAATAATCTATAATTAATTGTGTGGAAGTCGTGCGTGCGTTGACTTGGGATTCTAAATCACAAATCCTTGATTTTGTTTTCGTAATATTGATTTGGGTATTTTTATTTAAGGTATGTGTACTTACTGTTTTTAAATTTATCCGTACGTAAAATTAGATAAACATGCAACGAACAAGATCACGTAACACCATCAATATCACTACTATTTCACGCAATATCCTATATATATATGCACACACACATATACATACATAACATCTCACCATAACACTAACTCCACACACATTGCTTTTCTTGGCTAAAAAAATCGAAAAGGACAACAACAAGTGTAATAATATTGAATAAAAAAACTCAATCTTTGTCCAAATTAATATGATCAGTTTGAGATCGAACTCGATCGTACCAACGTTCATTGCAGCTGGCCCGTGTTTCTACGCACCAAAGAACCCTAGTTTTATCAGCATCATCTTTGCTTAATTGATTCATTGCAAGGTTTTCTCATACCATCCACATAAGTGCAATATTTCTTGTTTGAGAAATGGGGCTCAACGCGGATACATCGAGGACCATTGTCGGAATTTTAGGTTTGCCATCTTAATATATTATTCCTTCTTAGTAATTACTATATATATTCTTATAATTGTTTTCACCTTTCAATATATCTTTTTTACGTGCAGGAAATATCATTTCATTGTGCCTATTCCTTTCACCACTGTAATTTTCTCTCTCTTTTTTTATTTCTTATCACAGCGTACCATGCATAATAACACACAGTCACACACGCACGACATATAATGTAATGATCCGGTATATACATATGTACCTGGATCATTACAATATTCCTTGATCGGTATACCGAATTGAAATTAAGATTGTAACACAAATTAAAAGATCGAGTACTTTTTATAACTTGTTAATGATATATTCGTCTGTGATATATCAGTCCAACGTTTTTCAAGATATGGAAAGCGAAATCAGTTCTAGGGTACAAGCCGGACCCGTACATCATGACTGTGCTCAACTGCGCAATGTGGGTGTTTTACGGCCTGCCTTTTGTCCATCCCCACAGCATCCTCGTCATCACCATCAACGGAAGTGGATTCTTCATCCAATCCTTCTACATCACCGTCTACTTAATTTATTCCGATTGGCCCAAACGCGTACGTTACTTTTAAGTATATAAACAGAATCACTCCTTTCGATCGATCACAAGTCTTTATTCATTTATTTATTATTATTTTCAGCGTAAGATTTTGATTGCCCTAGTGGTGGAGTGTGTGTTCTTCGCTGCGGTGGTAGCCATAACCATGACGTGTCTCCACGGCACCACGGCGAGGTCCATGCTCGTCGGAATCGTGTGCATTATTTTCAATATCTTGATGTACGCCTCACCCTTGACTGTCATGGTACGACTACTACTACGTATGCATGTTATGTTTTCATCATGCATGCATGGATTCTGACGTAACATTAATAATGTTGTTGCATGCACAGTCACACGTTATCAAGACGAAGAGTGTTAAGTACATGCCGTTTACGCTATCACTCGCCAACCTCGCCAACGGCATCGTCTGGTTAGCTTACGCCCTCATCAAGTTTGATATCTACGTCTTGGTGAGTGCATGATCATAAATTTATTTACTAAAAACAACACAATTAGCTAGTACTTCTCTTGATCCATTACATATATATACGTACATAGGTTCCGAATGCTTTGGGCACTATTTCTGGAGTAGTGCAGCTCATTCTTTATGCAAGCTTCTACAAGTCCACCAACTGGGACGTCGAGAATGAAACCGCGCAAAAGGACACCCAACTCTCTGCAACGAATCGAGTTTAATTCACACCACCGCCGGCCGTGGATTTAATTCCTTAATAAACTTTCCCCCACATTTTGTTAATAAGAGCTAGGCGGATCGATCGAATAGCTAGCTAGCTTGACGCTTGTTGTTCTTCGCTACTTTCGGGTTTTCCAACTTTTTTTCCCTTGTTCAAAGTCCTCGTCGTCGTTCATGTTCATAATAAAACTATATCGAGCTTGTAGTCGTCAATCACCATTGTCGATATCTTCACCTAAAAGGTCAAACTGTTATAAAAGCTCTGATATATATATATATACATATATATATAGCATATTAAAAACTGTTTCATCTAAAAGCTCGATCGAACTGATAGAAAACTTGAACAACTTGACATTCATATCCAATACGATAATATACTTGCTTATACAACGAAAAAGGAAAAAATACATGTTTTCAAGGGCCTCGTTTCTTGCGGAGGCAGAGGCATCCCTGCTGCTGGTCGACCGGAATCATCCCTCCGCCTCTCGACGAATCAATCGCTTCGATCATCGAAACGACCTCGTCCATCTCCGGCCTCTTGTCCGGATTAGCATCCCAACACCTTCTCATCACGTTAGCCAACGAGCTCGGGCAGCATCTTGGAATCTCCGGCCTAAGATTCTGCCGGACAACCGCTGATGTCACCTCGGAGAAGCTGAGGTCAGGGTACGGCATGTCACAGCAGTACATCTCCCAGAGGCAAATGCCGAAGCTGTACACGTCACACTTCCTATTGTACGGGTTCCCGTTGAGAACCTCGGGGGCCATGTACCCGAGGGTCCCGGTCTCTCCCGTCATGTCGTTAGGGTTCGAGGCCTCGACTCGAGCCACCCCGAAGTCCGCGATTTTGACGGTTCGGGTTTTGTCGAGAAGCATGTTCTCGGTTTTGACGTCTCTGTGGACGATCTTCTCGGAATGAAGGTAACTCAACCTACAATTCAAAGCCACATATCCAATTTTAATTACTACTTTCCTTTTTTTGACTGTTCTTGAAATAGTGCACATCTTTTCACAATTTTATTCACTTAATCATACACACATTTATTTACCTTTATATCACTGCTTTTTCAACGAACTACTTTATTAGTTAAACATCAATACTATTGTACCCCTACTTTATATTATTAAACAAACAAAAAAATATTTTTTCTTGATCGATGTGCAATTTTTCGATGTTAAGGGAGTACTATAAAAGATCGAAGAATAGTATGTACGTAACGTACGTACCCTCTAGAAAGATCGAGGGCCATCTGCACGACTACTTTGAAGGCGAGCTTTTTACGTCTGTTCTTGATGAGGTAAGATTTCAGGGCGCCTCCGGGTAAGTATTCGACGACCACGCAGCAGATGTTGCTGGGCATTCCGATGTGTCCGGTTTCGGTTTGGATGTTGAGACCGGACGAACCCATCGTAGCACCTACAAACTGCGTGCAACAAAAGATGATGAGTGATGGATCGATATATAATTATGTAACGAACGAACGATTATTGATCTGATTAATTTATAATCGAACCTTTGTGACGTTGGGATGATTGAGTTTGTGCCACACGGCGACTTCTTGAGTGAAAGCCGCTCTGAGGGAAGCTATCTCGGACTCTGCTCGGTGGCCCTCTTCGCCCCAGTCGAGGAGCTTAACTAGGGGGATCGATCAATTGATCGTAATCACACGAAATCCGATCGTAAAATAAAAAAGGTTGATCGATTCACATGAAAGTTTGACAGAAAAAAAAGGCAACAAACTCACGGATTTCATAAGAATGCATATTTCATTAGCTTGTGACTAAAAGAAAAAAAAAAAAATACTACTCCCTCATACATTAATTTTTTTTTACTCTATTTTACTTTTTAAAATTTACTCTTATAGGAGCATTATTGATATATATATATATATAGATCCACCAACTTTACATTTTAGAAACTTTTTTTTTCACATGAGAAAATATACATTTAGATTTTTTGGTAAAAAAATCATCAAAACATTAGTAAGAGTAAAATATTGTGATTCGTTATTTAATTAGTTTATGACGTCATCAATAAATTAATCCAATGAAATTAAACCACGTGATTAAGTGATTAAATTTAATTTTAATAGTTTTCCTAGAAAACGACAAAAAAAAAACAGAGGGTCGGTCAAATTAAGAGAGCATTAATAGTTCAAGGAGGGGGTGGAAGAGAGTAGAGTTAGAGAGACAGGGCGGTGACTGACCGGCGACATCGTGGCCGTCGTAAATGCCACGGTGGACGGTCCCGAAGGTGCCACGTGCGAGGACGGTTTTGATGATGAGCTTAGACGGGTCAATCTCCCACTCCTGCCTCTGCCTCTTGAGCGGTTCGATCTTCCGGGCGCCGGTTTTGTCTTTCTCGAGAGTGAGAACCCGGTTCAGGTGGCGCTCGAGCTGCTCGTCCAAGCTCTTCAAATCTATCTGATCCGCTCGAACGAACCCGTTGCTGCCGCTTTTCTCCATTACTCTCTCTGTGTGGCTGTTTTGTGTGTGAGAGAGAGATACACTTTATTTATTTATATATATATATATATATATAATGGGGTGATCGAGTAATTAGAAGGATTGTGGGGGGTGTATTTGCAAATAGCAGGAATAGCGTGTGTGTGAAAGTAGAAATATAGAAATGTGAATTATGAGAGAAGCGGCATGTGGTGGGCACATGGAATTGCCTGAAGACAGCGGGTGTGGATGCCCCACAACTTTCTTTCTTTATTCAATCAACTCCCAACTCTTTACTATATTCACAATACATACCCCTCACTAATAAATATATGCACGGGAGTATATAATATATCTGTACTTGGTAACATAAATTATTGGCATTTAATTTGTTCACAAAAATAACTTTTGTCTTATTAATATTAAAAAACACTCAAAATTGTAGTATTACTCTATCTCAATTTTTTTTATTGTCTAGTAAAAATGTTTATAATATTATAATGTCTCTTTTGTCTTATTAAAAAATAGTCACATTTTCCTTATTGTGACTTTATATATCCAAATTATTTTTTTTTATTTAAAATATATTTCATAATTTTTTAAAAACTACTTTTTTTTCTTTTTAATTTAAAATAAATTTTAATTTTCAAAAAATAAAGAAGTAATATATTCCTTTTTTTTTGTCTGAAAAAGTGTCCCTGCACAATAAGCGGAGAGTATATAAATAATCTAATAAAAGCATGAAACTTAAATAGGAATGAATAATTGAGCATTTGAGCTAAATAAATACAGTAAATGATGCGAAATGAAAGGTGAGTCAGGTGAAGTGGAAGATGATAAAAAAGGCACACCACCAGAGTTCAAAGCAAAAGCTCACTTTTTTCCACAAGCTAGCAATAACAGACAGACCATCATTCATGTATACAAAACATCGATACATCCTGCTTAGAAAAATCGAACAAAACGCACGCATTGCACAATTAAGTATTGCGACAAGTGTGTTTATAAACGAATTGATAGTGTTATTCATACCAATAATGTGCACTTTCATTTTCGAATATCTCAAGTAGTACACACATTTGAGGATTTTGGGATTAGTGTGATTACAAAAATAACCCTGATCATTTGACTAACTAAAACAAAATCTCTAATTAGTTTTAAAAGATCAAAATAGTGAAAATACCCTTTTTAACAATCTAATGATTTAGTACTAGTAGTATTTCCCATCACATACACACAAAATCCTACTCCAAAATTGAAACAATAATAACATTATTATTGCTAGTAGTGAAAATAATATGTCAGTATATAAAAATAAACATAGAGATGTATAAACGTGCGTTCTTGAAAATTATTAAAATCACTCTAATATTTTATTTACAATATTACAGTTAAATGGATTTATTTGTTTAATTCTATTTTCCGCTCTTTCACCTCTTTTTTCCCAACTTTATTAATCGGTAATTACAAGCCTACCCTCTTGCCTAAATACTGTAAAAAAAATAAAAAATAAAAATAAAAAAAATACAGAGTGAAGAGTACTATCAAACAAAACGAAGGCGGTGGCCGTGAGTGTTTCTCGAAATTGGGGTTTTCTCTGCAAATCCAGAGCAGAAGATTACAGAAGATCTACTCTTCTTCTGTTATTCACATAGTAACTCCACTGTTCTAGCTATATATATATATATATATATATATATATATATATATATATATTATATACGTATTATTTTGATTTATTTTTTCTGCAAAAAATTAGGGCCGTGTTTGATGAGCGGACCTATTGTTAATTGAATGCTTATATTGGTGGTATGAGAATTAAATCTTGGGGTTTTTCTTGAATGGCGATGCAAGGCGTTAGTTTCAAGTGGTATGTTCTTTTTTCTCTTTTCGAATTCCTTTCAGATTTTCAACTCAAGAAATGAATAAACTGAAAAAACCCTGCTTCTTCTGGAATTATAAACCCTCGTGTTATTAATGATTGATTATGGGTTTTGATTTTATTGCATAAATTCACGATGTTATGAACGTGGGCTTCTTGCAGGTATGATGGGTTTTTCTTGACTATGCTTGCTACAAGCGTGTATCCTTTTTTTAATCAATGGATGATCAATATTTTCATTACCTGTGATGTTTTTTTATATGTTTATACTTCTCTGTGTTTTGGGTAATTTCTTAACTGGTTTCTTAGTATTATAGTTGCAATCAATTGGAGCAAGTACCATTCGTGTACGTATCCGTTGCACATATGGATTGTGGTAAGTAACATGTAACTGTTATATAGCAAACTTTGTGAGTTTGATTTATTCCTGATAGGATCTTGAGACTGTTATGTGTTTCTTGTCCTCCCAATTGTAAGGTTGACTATTCTACAGTGTTCATTTTCCGGCTCTTGATGTTTGTGGATAATGGATTGGCTGCTGGAATGGGATTGTAAGAACTCCTTTTCCTCTTCACGTGTTGGGGTTATGTGGGTTCTAGTACTTTATGTAATATTTACATATTAACAGGATGTAGTACTCGAAAGTAATACACGATTAGGTTTATTTTCTTGATATATTTCATATATGAATCTATCTAATTGCAACCTGGCTCATTGGCCTAAAATTGTACGCCTTGCTCTTTGACTTTATTGACCTTTGTCGACATGTCATAGGGATCTCGGATGGCAACAAAGATATGCACGTTTTGTTGGACGGATTATTGTGCTTTCACTTCTCGTTCTGCTACTCTTTCCCTTCCTTTTGACTTGGACTGTCATCGGCACACTTTGGTTCACACGTTCGAAAAATTGTGTAATTCCCCCCCCCCCCCTCTGAATATGTCATATGCCAGAATTTGAAATAAATATAATATCTAAATCATTTATTTTTCCAGTTGCCAGAAGAGGGTCAGAAGTGGGGTTTTTTTATTTGGCTGCTTTTCAGCTACTGTGGGCTTGTGTGCATTTCTTGCATCTGTGTAGGAAAGGTTAGCTCAATTCACACTCGAGTGGCATCTGGTTGGGATTGTAGTTTTTGAAATAAACCCAAACATATCAGTTTTTTTTCCGACTTTTCGTAATTAGATTGACCTCATGGGTATGGTTTTGTACTGTTGAGCATAGTTACAAACAGAATAGTTATAATTTGAAATTACAGATATGCTTAAAATATTAAAACGATGCCCTTCAGATTTGATTTCCTCAACTAATACCCAATGCTTGAGGATGTAATTTGTACTTGTTTTCTTTCTGTAATCAGATTGGAACCTTAAAAAAAGGAACTAAATTGGAGAAGCCTCTTCTGTTTTTTTCCTAGATATTTTCCATTTTGATTTATTTTTCATTTAGTATGAGGATGAGGTTCCAATTTCCAACAGATTCAATTGCCATCACTTTTCAACATTTTTTATTTTTTTTTGTGATTTTCTCTCGATCTTAAGATTTTAACCCTTGTTTGGCAGTGGTTAACAAGAAGGCAAGTGCATCTATTGCGAGCACAACAAGGCATTCCTGTTTCAGAATACGGAGTCAGTTTTGTTTACCGATTGCGCATTCAAGGCTTGTCAAGTCTGCAGTTTTTATGATACTAATTTCACATTCGTAATTCAAGAAACACGAATAGTTAAGTGTGCTGCTTATAGCTTCATTTTGACTTGCCTCAATATTTTACGTCTGATTTGACTTTTGGTGTCAGGTTGTGGTGGACATGGTTAGAGTGCCAGATTGGGCTATTGAAGCTGCAGGCCAAGAGATGAGAAGGATGGGCCAAGCCCAAGATGCAGCTGCATACCAGCCCGGACTTTACTTGACCCCAGCTCAGGTTAAAAGCAACATTTTTACATGTAAATTTACATTTAAGTTGTATGCATTTATTACAGGGATAATTAGAAAACGACCCCTGAGATTTAACTTGGCTAAATACTACAAGAAAAAAAAGGTCAATTTGTAATATAGAAATATATGTCTAGAGGGGGTATGGTAAATTTAAAAATATAATTGAGTTTTCATTTACATTTTTTAGGGGTTGTTTGTTATTCAAAACTACTCCGTCTATTATATTGTCAAAAAAAAAAATTAACCCAACTAAAAATCCTTTTAGAAAGTAAATAAACATTTGTGTTTTCTACTGATTTTACATACTTTGCGTGCAGAGAGAGGCAGTGGAGGCACTTATTCACGAACTTCCAAAGTTCAGGATGAAGGCAGTTCCTGTTGATTGTAGCGAGTGTCCAATTTGCTTGGAAGAATTTCGGGTTGGAAATGAGGTAAGCATATTTATTTATTTCGGGTTGGACATTTCGTTTGTGATTTGTTATGGTATATAAATCTAATTGATTAAAACTGAGTTTTGATGTTATACATAGTTGCAAAAGAATGATCAAAAATGTTTGTGGTTCGAAAAAATGTATTCGAGAATCACCTTTGGGGTATATATGTAATCATTAGATTGAACTCGGGGTATTCTTGGCAATTAACCTTGAAAATGGTAGGTGTCTCATATCACAAACACACTGTTGCGCAGGTCCGTGGTCTCCCCTGTGCTCACAATTTTCACGTAGAGTGTATAGACGAGTGGCTCCGGCTGAATGTGAAGTGCCCTAGATGCCGATGCTCCGTTTTTCCGAACCTCGACCTGAGCGCGTTATCGAATATTCATACGGACTCCGAGCGAGCCCAAGCCAACGTGGTGACGACAACAGCTCAGTACGTGCGGACCCAATCCCCTACTAGCCAGAGCTATATGCTGAGATTGCAGGGCTTGATCCGCCCAGTCAGTATGGAGAACGTGGGCCCCGGCAGCTTAGAAATGCCAGCTGGATCCGTCCCGGTGGTGGTCGTTGAGGAGGTGGGCCCGAATCGGGTTTGACTGGATATTTTAGAAAACTAACTAGAGGCTAAATTTTGTTAGTAAATTGTTTTGTTTCCATGTGAAAAAGGGTTTTATTAGACAACTTGATTGTGAATATTGTGAAAAAGTATGCTATTCTTTTCCTTAATTTTCTTGTGTACTATGTTCTTTTTTTTTTTTTTTAAATAAGGTTTTTAACAATATAAATATAATTAAATAAAATATTTTAAATAAACAAAATATAGATATATTCAACGGTCACTCTTTAGCAATGTACTTCGTACTATAATCTCAGTGACACGCCACATCTCAGAAATCCCCATTTCGAAAACCTAAAAAATCGTCTCCAACAAAAAACGACGATGCCTCCCAAAAGGACCCATGGCCGGAAAACCAGCAAACCACAAGCCACCGTCGACGGCGCCATGTCGGATTGCGTCTTACCGCAGGGCCTGATGCTCTGCATCCTCACGCGCTTACCGGTGAAATCGATAAACCGCTTCAAGTCCGTCTGTAAGGCATGGCGCAAGGTTTTCTCCACCCCGAAGTTCGTGAAAATGCACTACGAACAGCTCTCCCGGAATCCTAAAAACCAGTCGATCGTCATCTACAGTGGCTGCTCGAAAGAGGGGCACCACATAACGTCCGAATTGAGAATCGGGTCCAACGAGAGGGAACCAATTAGGCACGGTATCCTGTTTGCCCGGAGGTTCGCCAGCATCGTTCTTGTCGGCTGCTGCAATGGCGTGCTCTGCATGGCTTTCTATCCGGTAGGGCACTGGATTATGATGTGGAACCCCGCTTTGAATATGTGCGAAAACCTCCCATTCCCGGCTCTGGTAGCTAAGGATCCCGAGATGGTGTCCCTAGGATTTGGGTACGATGACCTGACAGACGATCTCAAGGTGGTGAGAATTGCTGGTCTCGCAAAGAAGAAGAAGATGAAGAAGAAGGCTCAGAAGAAAGGGAAGATAATGAGCCTTGGGGTTGAGATTTGGTCTTCCAACTCCAATTCTTGGCAAACAATTAAGGCGGGTTTTCATTTCACTGTTTTCGGGCCTAAAAACACTGTGATTGTGGACGGGAACCCGTATTGGGTTGCAGAGGTCGATGAGAACGAAGTCCTGCTGTGTTTTGATGTGAGGAAAACGGAGTTCAAGGTTGTGCCTCTGCCAACCTTTAACCCGGATGGGAATGTTCCGTTTGTGGATTGGAACGGCTCTCTTGCTGCCCTCGTGTGCAGTAAGAACGAGGAGAGGGTTCTGTCGCTTGACCTCTGGGTTTTCGATGATGATGAGGATATGTGGAGGAAGAGTCGCACTTTCGGGCCTATTGAGTTGAAGGTGGATAGGGTTCTGCAGTGCTCTAGGAATGGGAAGAAGATTATTGGAGAGTGTTTGGATGGAAAGGTGTTTGTGTTTGATCCCGAGGATGGAGCTGTCGAAGAGATTGTGATTGATGCGGCTGAAAAGCGCTCTTTTCAGATTTATGGATACACGGAGAGCTTGTATGGCATGCAGAGGATGTCTAGACTTCGTGTGAGAAGTGAGGAAGAGGACAAGAAAGCTGAAGTTTTCATTGAAGGACTCTTCAAGTACTTATCTGGGTTGCAAGTCTCTGAATGGTGAGGAAATTGTTTGTTACTGATGTTTGACAGTGTAGTTAAGGTAGTATTAGTGTCTATGATGGTAAAATCTAGCTGAAGTCTTTAAGTACTTGTTTAGAAATGTGGTATGTTATCTTTATGGTACTTTGTATGAAGCAAATCAATGGGTTTTCTAGGATCATTTGGTTGAATTCTTGGAATTGACATGAATGTGTTAAATTGAAGGTGTTAGCAAACTTTGATTCACAATATGTAGGTTTATTTGTTTGTGATGCAGCTCATGCATTTGTGACTTTATTGTTTAGTTTGTGGAAGATGTGTTGATTCTAGTATTTGACCAGTATGAAGAGTAAGTATTGATCAATAGTGTTGTTGGAAAATACAGTATAGTAGAGAATTACTATTGGGGAATTGCAATATTGTTTCATAAGGGGTATATATGTAATTTCAAAAGATATTCTGGGCCCTGTAAGTTGTAATCATTTAGATTGAACTTGGGAGTATTGTTGGAAATTAACTTGAAAATGGTAGTTGTCCAGTGTCCTCATATCACAAACACTGCCCACAATTTTCACTAGAGTGTATAGACGAGTAGCTCCGGCTGAATGTGAAGTGCCCTTAATTCCGGTGCTCCGAACGAGCCCCAACCAATGTGGTGACGACAACTCAGTCCCTTGGCCAGAACTATCTGCTGAGAATGCAGGGCTTGCTCTGGCCAGTCCGTACGGAGAACGTGGGATCCGGCAGCTTGGAAATGCCAGGTGGATCCGTCGAGACTGTCCCGGTGTTGGTCGTTGAGGAGGTGGGCCCGAATAGGGTTTTGACTGGATATTTTAGAAAACTAACTATAGAGGCTAAATTTTGCTGATAGTATCATAGTAAATGGTTTTATTATGCAATTTGACTGTGAATATTGTGACAACTGACAAAGTATGCTCTCTTCTTTTCCTTCCTTCTCTAGTGTATTTTTTTTTTAAATAAAATTTTAAAATTTAAACAGGAGAAAAATGGCAGGTTTTTTTTCAACATTTTTTCGACAATAAGGCTTTCGAGAAATTACCATGTCATTTATGCCCTCTAAAATGTGTAAAGATCATATTACCCTCTTCCCTCTTTTCTCCTCTTGTTCGCAATACATAGAGCCAAGCCCCACCTTTGATTTTCGTCGAGATTTTGTTGTTCCTCCATGACTACGGCAGCCCCGCTACCACCATCCTCCCCGGAGGCCGCGTCATCCTCGGCGAACCCGATTCAGTGTTTTTTAATAATATTAAGTGTTCTTATAATATTTCGTGTAAAAATCTGTCATTCAGTGTAAAAATCTGAAATTTAATGTAAAAATCTGACATTCAGTGTTTTTTTAATGATATTTAGTGTTCTTATAATATTCAGTGTAAAAATCTGTCATTCAGTGTTTTTTAATGACATTCAGTTTAAAAATCCAACATTTAGTGTGAGTGTTTTTTAATTCAGTGTTTTTCAATTATATTCACTGTTCTTATAATATTTAATGTAAAAAATTGACATTCAATGTTTTTAATGACATTCAGTGTAAAAATCCGACATTCAGTGTCTTTTAATGATATTCTGTGGGGTAGGGTGGGGTGAGTTGAGTAGAAAAAATCTGACATTCAGTGTTTTTAATGGTATATATTTATTTCATCAAAATCCGTTAATCGGTGTGAGTGAAAAATAAATGTGTAAAGATTGTCATAAATACTACTTTGGTAAATGAAACACTTATTATTTTATTGGGACAAATGTTATCCCACATAGAAATAATACCAAAAGTCATTTCTCTTTAAATGTCATAAAAGAGTATGAGTGTTCAACAAGTTGACTAAGTACATGCACCCTTATCGGTACATGGCAAGGGCCACACGCGCCCCGACCCGTCCCGACCCGGGCCCGAGCTCGATCTCGCTCTCGGTCCTGGCTCCTTGGTGATTTGATCAATTGGACTCTGGGCTGGACCTAGGCTTTCTGAGGCCCACTGGGCCAATTGAGCAAATTGAGCCAATTGAGCTGACCTGCATATATCTTTTTAGACACGGTCTTGGGCTCGATTTTATTCGGCCCAGTTGAACATATTAATTAAAGCTTTGGGCTCGTTTCTTATCGGCCCAGATCATGAACTTTTGGATATTAATTAATTTCATAATTAATTAATTGTGTTAATTGCTGAAGTGGGAAGTTAGAGGTGGAGTGGTCAAACTACACTCGCTGGAACTGCCCTGAACCACCACCCGCATGTGAGTAGTGTGCAACTTCCCCGAGTGAAGTCTATAAATAGACTTTGTACATGCATCATTACCCACGCGAAAAATCAGACATTCATATCATCATATCATTTCACGAGTGTGCTTAGTTATCACAGTGTCTGTTCAACCGAGGGTTCGATTCAGTGTGCAAATCGTTCGAGCCCCGCTGCCGTTGTATCTTTGGGAGGGTTCGATTCAGTGTGCAAATCGTTCGAGCCCCGCTGCTGTTGTATCTTTGGGATCAGAGAGCCTGTAACCGTAGCATACACGGGGCTTTACTGATTTGCGGAAAGTGCAAACGCCTTGGCCAGCAACCTGCCGTTTTACTTTCCGTTCTTGTCTTTGTTTTATTCTGGTTCGGACTAACCCGTTTCTATTTTTTCTAACAATAGTGTATGGAGGTGGGGTGAGTTGAGTAGAAAAAAAAATCTGATATTTAGTGTATTTTAATGGTATTCAGTGTCTGGGGTTGGGTGACATTCCGTGTCTTTTAATAGTATTGGGTTGAGTAGAAAAAAAATTCTGACATGTTCTTTAATGGTATTCAGTGTTTGAGGTGGGGTGGGATAGGAATGAGGTGAGTTGAGTAGAAATAGATTAAGGGTATTTTCGTCTTTCCGCTTTGTATATGTGCGATAACCTCCCATGGCCGGCTCTGTTAGCTAGGGATCCTGAGATGGTGTCCGTAGGATTTGGGTACGATGACTTGACAGACTATTTCAAGGTGGTGAGAATAGCTGGTCTCGCGAAGGAGAAGAATAAGAAGAATAAGAAAGGGAAGATTATGAACCTTGGGGTTGAGTTATGGTCTGCCAGCTCCAATTCTTGGCGAACAATCAAGGCGGGTTTTCATTTCACTGTTTTCGGGCCTAAAAACGATGTGATTGTGAAAGGGAACCCGTATTGGGTTGCAGAGGTCGATGAGAACGAAGCCTTGCTGTGTTTTGATGTGAGGAAAACGGAGTTCAAGGTTGTGCCTCTGCCGAGCTTTAATCCGGATGGGAATGTTCCGTTTGTGGATTGGAACGACTCGCTTGCTGCCCTCGTGTGCAGTAAGAACGAGGAGAGGGTTCTGTCTCTAGACCTTTGGGTTTTCGATGATGGTGAGGGAATGTGGAGCAAGATCCGTACTTTCGGGCCTATTGAGTCGAAGGTGGATAGGGTTTTGCAGTGCTCGAAGAATGGGAAGAAGATTATTGGAGAGTGTTGATTGGTCCGTTTTTGGTGCATAATTCGGGTCGGTTTTTTGGTCCTTTTCCCTCTCTATCGATTCTCTTTTCCCCGTTTATATAGCCTTTGATGATTTATGGTCAGAATAGTGTGATCGAGATGTATTCGGTGTTTTGTAGGCGAAACGGGAGGAAAACGAGTGAAAATGACTTTTTGGGAAGAAGGTTGACCACCTGTCGACCGACAGAAGAATTGCACTAAGACCATGTCGGACGACATACGCCTGGAGGACGACAGTTGACCAAGTGTGAAAGATGGAGGACGACATGTCTGTCGGACGACACAATTGCCTGTCGGACGACAGGAAGGCGTTTTTGGAAGAAACTTACAGAGGGGTAACGCAGGTTCGACCTGCGATCGACGGAGATTTGTCGGACGACATAGTTTTATGTCGTACGACAAGTCGTTTGTCGGGCGACATGATTTCGCTGTCGGCCGACATCTTTTGCTGAGTAGACCTCTAGTCTCCATTTCGATTTGACTTTGTTTGACCCTCGTTTTTAAGGGTATAAATAGGTGTTTGACTTGTAATTTCACAACTAACTTTCATTTCCCCAATTTTAGAGATTGCATTTAGCTTCTTCTCCAAGCTTTCTATATCTCCATTTTGTGTTCTTCAATTTCTCTACACAAATTCACGATCTAAATTCCGTACGTCGAGAATCCGACAAAATCTCATTCACAAACATTGTTCACCTCATCGAGACGGACGTTTCCATCGGATTAGTTTCTTCGTGTGACAAGTTGAAGCTCGGTCCCGATTTTGGAAGCTTTTCTCGATCTCCTCCTTCATCCATCGATTTCATTATTCCCGTGGTGAGATTCTCTTCGTTTCCTCTCGATTATGGCTTATTCGATTGTGGATTGTGACGTTGAGTGCTTGATTATGGCTAGCTAAACTTGTGTGAGGGTGTTTGATGAAATTCCTAAATGAATTAGAGTTGATCTTCTAAAGTAGCTCAATTTCTATTAATTGGACGATTACACATCTCGATTTGTGGTCTCGTGTCGAACAACTTCGTAGTATATCGCTAGTGGACCATACGGTCGATGTGTAATTAGACGATTATTGGTGAGGGAGCACGTGACAACACCGTGATCTCTTTAGTCCGATTATTAGTTAATTGAGAGTTTATAAATCTAATTCAACTCTAGTTCGTTAGGAAGAGTAATCGGAACACCCTTGCTTTACCAACTCATTTGTTACAAAAAGATCTTTAATTACTCGCTTTTAACTACTCGTTCGTAGTTGTTAATCAATCACTCATTGCAACCCCCTTAGTTTAATGATTTTTTTCACCCTCTTGGAACTTTTACTTAGTATATACAAAGCGATATTCACAAGCCGATAGTATTGCTCCTCGAGAGATCGACTCGGGGGATTTACGTAGTAAATCTTTCGGTTTTATAAATTAATTTTTGAGCAATCAAAATGGCGCCGTTGCCGGGGATCGAACCCGGGTCACCCGCGTGACAGGCGGGAATACTTACCACTATACTACAACGACCGAGTTGATCACATGGCTAGACGCAACGATAACCGAGCTTATTCTATTGATGATTATGATTACCCATCCGAGAGGGGTAGTTTTCTTCAAGTAATCGGTACAATCAACGGGTCCATGAGCCCTATCGCCGACCTCGGCAAACCGATGCTAAATATGAAGACGATCGAGATTATTCACCTCCTCGCCACCGGAAACATCAAAGGTATCGAGATCGCGATTATTCTTATGCCGAGAGAGAGTCCATGTCCCCACCTCCTCGGGATTGTTGTCGAGAAAGAGAGAAATCACTAGATCAAGACCGTGGACGGTACCGTAGAGAGGATGTTATTGGAAATGGACGTTATCATCAACCTTCCTTAGAGAAAGAGGCTAAACGGAGACCAATAGGAGATTTCTCCAAACCACATCTCCATCTTATACCGGAGGTTCGTAGGCCTTACAAAGAGAACTACGTTGATGAACCAGCTTATGAGAAGTATCGCTTCGATTCCTCTAGCAAAATTCGTGTCCCAAAAGCCCGAGAAGAGAAGCTCACTTCCCATCAATTATCACAAGAGAAGTATCAATGGTTTTCCTAGGATCATTTGGTTGAATTCTCGGAACAGATATGAATGGTTTAAAATTAGTAGCGAAACGAAGGTATTAGCAAATTTTGATTAACAATATGTAGTTTTGTTTGTTTGTGATGTAGCTCATGCATTTGTACATGTGGTTACTTCTCGTTTGATTCCAGAGATTTTTTTTGGGTTTTTTAATTTTAATTTTAAATCTCTCTCGATTTACATTCTTGATCGAGTACTGTAGAGTTTTTTGTCAAACTTATCAAAAAAAGAAACTTTTCTCACAATTAATTTTTTTTTCACTTAAAAATGTATTTTTATCTTTTACTTCTTTATCAAAAAAATAACTTTTTTTTTTCATGTTCAACAAAGTGTATTGAAGTAGAATGCATTTTCCCCAAATATTACTTCTTTGAGTTTGTGATGTTGAAGGAGAACCATTTTCTTTGTGTCGTTGGTAACATGATTTAATGGTATGTACGTTTGGACTCAAATTTTAATTTGAGGTCTAAAAAGATTTATAATATTGTTGGTTTTGAACTCAAATTTTTATTACTATTCATATACAATTTTTTTTAAAGTTATAAATTATTAAAATTTAATTAATTTAACATTTAAATATTTTTTGCATGTAAAAATTATTAGTGTGTAATTTTTAATTTTTTTTTTTGTAAATTTTATCTATATTTCTAAGTGTGATAATTTTTTTAAAAATGGGTTTTTGTATTTTAGTTTATATAATTTATTATTTTTTATTATTTAATTTTAATTTTGTGATTACCATTTATAATTTAAATTAAAATATAAATGGTAGTAAAATTTAATAATAAGCAAAATATACATATTATAATACACAATACTACATCATAAAATTAAACAAACTTGTTTTTATAATTTATTTTTGTGATATGTAATATTATAAAATATATTTTATATAAATTTTGTAATAAAATTAATTAAAGTTTTATTTATTTGAATTAAAATTTGAGTTTAATAATTGAAAATGATTTATTGTTTGAACTCAAATTTGGTAAAAAAATTAAGAATTTTAGTGACAATTAAAAACAAACGATTGGAGATCACGACTATAATAAGAATTGTATACGTTGCAAATTGAAGATTTGAGTGACTAAAATTGTAGAATTATCTTGTGAGACACGGAGTAACCAGAATAATCGATTGAATCAAACCAAAATATACATTTCGTTTAGTTATTTGATTATTGATTTAGATATGATTATAAATTTAGAAAAATATCAATTTTTGATTCGATTTGATTACGTATATGCACGAGAGTGTACTGTTATTAGCCAAATCATCAAATATCATTATGAATTAAATTTTTAAAATTTTGAATTTTGATATTATGAATCCATGACATAAATTTTTGATTTTATATTTTTCTAAGTCAATTGCAGAATTTAAATACTTACATACACATGTTTCGATTTCGAATCTTTCGATTATTTGAACTTTTGATTTTTTTTATTTAATTGTAATTGAAGGACAAAAATGTAAAATAATGTTAACAAGTCATGTGCAAAGCACCTTAGGAGAATATTTTTCGTAATATTCTTTTTCGATTTTCGGCGAGTCTTAAGTTTAAATATTTGAAATTTTAGGTATTAATCTGCAACGGTTTTTCGAATAGATTGAAAAGTGTAAGAAGCTCTAAAGTTGAAAATTAAAATTACTAGTAACTACTGCCCATGCTATGCACGGAACAAAAACTATATCTTTTTTAGCAAATTACAAATACAATTTAAATTTTTTTCGACTTTTAGCGATTCCAAGATTGACACAAAGATTAACATTGATTTTATTTAGTGGCTATAGCATAAGATATCATTAATGAGAATTGACGACGTTGAAATCGAAACAAATTTTTTTAATCAAATGGACTAAAAATTTTATTATTTTAGACAGACTGAACTGAACTGGTCCGAATTGAAATGAACGAAATTAATTTCAATAGAATTAAATTTTAAAATAATAAAATATTAATCAAATATTTTAATATTTATGTAATATAAATACTTTTATAAAAAATTGAATGTTTATATAATAATAATAATAATAATAATAATGATACTAATGATAATAATAATAATAATAATAATAATAATAATAATAATAATAATAATAATAATAATAATAATAATAATAATAATAATAATAATAATAATAATAATAATAATAATAATAATAATAATAAATGAACTGAACTCAATTAGTTTGAACTAAACTTGAATGCAGGAGTATAAACTGAATTGAACCGAAAATAATTTCAAAATAAAAGATCCTAAGCGTCATTCTTAAAAAATATATCTCTTGAGCATATTTTTCCCTACGACTTTAGTTTTAATAAATTAATTTACAAATTGAGTTTCGTTACATAAATCTAAATCGACCGTGTGATCGATATATTAAAGTGTTTTTCAATAATATGTTTTAGCATTTACAATAGTTATTGAATCATATAATTAATAAAAATAAATTATTGAATAATTATTTTGTTTGTTTCGATTAATTTTCTTCTTATTTCTTTTGTTAATTTACTTGTATTATAATTATGATAAATAAAATGAAAAAACAACGTTGAAATTGTTTTCAAAAAATAATTATCATCGTTTTCATTAATATTTTATAACATATAATCCCGTGTAAATTATAAAATGTGAATAATTGTATAACTTATAAAATTAAATTTTTAATTATCATCGTTTTCATTAATCTTTTTTAAAATATAACGCGTGTAAATTATAAAATGTGAATGGTTGTATAACTTATAAAATGAAATGTGTAAATTATAAAATGTGAATGGTTGTATAGCTTATAAAATGAAATTGTTATATAATTTTTTTTGTCATCTCTCTTCTCAATATTTTTATTAATTTTATTTTATGATATTTATGATTAAAAATAAACTTTTTTCAAAGTGTTTTTCAAATTTAATTATAATCGATTGCATTGATCTTTTGTAATAGATAATCCAGTGCAAATTATAAAAATTGAATTGTGGTAGAGTTAATAAAACTAAATTATCGAGTAATTTTTTTTATTTGAGTTTCAATTATATATTTTCTAAATTTTTATTATTTAATTGATTATTAATATAAAGAAAATAAAATATTAATTGAGTATTTTTCAAAAATAATTATCATCATTTAAATTAATCTCTTATAATATATAACTTATGTAGTATAAAAGTTGAATTGTTTTATAGCTAACAAAATTACTGTTCAATAATTTATTTTATAATTAGAAAAAATAAGTTATTTAATTTTAAATAAATATTAAAAATTACTCTTTTCCCTAAACCACCCTTATTTGTATTAATTTAATTTAATGATATTTATGATAAAAAAAAAATTGTTTTGAAATTGTTTTCCAAAAATAAGTAAAAATATTATCGTTTTTATTAATCTTTTTTAACATTTAACCCGTGTAAATTATAAAATGAAAATGATTATATAACTTATAAAATTAAATGGTTGAATAATTTTTTATTTGTGTGTTAATTATCTATGTTCTCAATTTTTATTATTATTTATGGGATCATTATGATAAAGAAAATACGTAAAAATGTATTTATTGAATTGAAAAATTACCATAACATAATATCAATTATATATGGGAATGTGAATAAGTTTTTTATAATTAATTTATTGGACTTCTCTTTTTTCATCCGTAAATATTTATACTATTAACATATTTATTGGAAATTATTTATTTATTAATATTTTTTGGAGTGATATATTTATGTTAAATTAGATTTTTTAACACGGATTGTTTTTTTTTTTTGAGTTAAATTTTTAACATAAAAATAAAAGAATAATAAAAAATAAACATAATTAAATTAATATAAATAGAAAATAATATCATTTTTTTTTGCATTCTAACATTAAAAATTGATTTATGTAAGTTTGAATAAATATAATATTAAAAGATAAAAAAAACAATTATTAATAAAATAATATAAAATTAAGGAATCAATTAACATAATTAATATAATAATCATCCAAAAATAATTTTAAATTAAATAAGAATGTATTTTTAGTAAATAAATGATTACATTGTTCATAAATAATTCAATTGCCATATATAATGATAATAATAAATTAATTGACCGATTATTTTTACTAAATAAAAACTACTAATAGATTACTTAATTAATTGCTATTAATTAATATACCATATTTATTGTTATACCATATATACCATATTAATTACAAAATAAGTAATTTTATTTAATGGTCATTGAATAAATGTATTATATATTATTATACAATTTATTATATAACATTTTTTCTTAATTATAGTAAAATTAAAAATAATTATGTTAATTATTATTAACTAATGGTGATTGAAGTTATTTAAATAACCAATTAATATCAGTAACTACTTAATATCAGTGATTTTAATAATTAAAAAAAAATATGAATACATCAATTATCATTTATATGCAAATTAAAAAATAAAAATAAAATTTGAAAAGTAGTAAATAAATTAGATTTGTTTTTTTATTTACACCGATAAAAAAAAATATTATGTATATAAATCCTCTTCTTTCATCTTACCATCTTCATCTCCAACTCTCAAAATTCTAATTTATTCGAAAATGATAAAAATAAGTAAAAATCTTAATTTATTAAGAAATAATAAAAATAAGTAAATTCTCACAAATATTTGATGATTTAACATTTATTGATTAAATCTGAAAAAAAAAGATTAAATCCTATTTACAAACAATAGATAATGATTTAATTATTAATTTACATAACAACCAAATATTAAACCATGAATCATATTAAAAGATAAATAAAAGTAAAAATATAATAAATCCTCACATGTGTCCTGAAAATAAAAAAAAAATTTATAATTTAGTAAATAACATTACGTAATACCAAAAGATAAATTAAAATAAAAATATAAAAAATAAATAAATACTTATTATGTGTCCTGAAAAATAAATTAAGATTAATTTAGTAAAATTGTTTAACAAACAAAGATTGAACAGTAAAATAAATCAAGTAAACACTTACGTATGAATCTGCAAAAAGAAAAATTAAATACTACAAATACAAATAATAAAAGATAACAGAATTATTAATCAAAATAAAAATAAATACTTACCGTTTGTCCTGAAAAAAAAGAAATCATTGAAACAATATTTATATAAAAAATAAGAAAACATAAATCCATATAAAGAGAAATAAAGAAAATCAAATTATACATTACCAATTTATCGAATAAAAGTTTTTCAAAAATAACAATTCAGGCACCCATTTACAAATAATTCAACAAAATTTGCTGAAAATTGTGATATATATAGAGATGGAGAGTAATTTGAATTTGAAATTTGAAATTTAAAATTTGAATAATGATTATAATTATAGAATTTATGTTAGGATAGAAGAATAATTATGAAAAAAAAATTGGAAAAAAAATATATGGAAAAGATAAATAATTTATTGTTTAATAACAAAGAGATTTGGTAAATTAAATTCTTTCAAAAATTTCCAAGTTTATTGGAAGTATTAATCATTAATAATAAAATAATAAATATAATTAATATAAGATTTATTAAATCATTTACTAATACATTAGAATATTTTTTTAATTTAATGCATAACATTTGAATTTACTTTCTCATTCCATTTTAATTCATTTAATTATTATTATTATTATTATTATTATTATTATTATTATTCAAAATAAATTAATAGAATTCTATTAGTATTAGACTTAAAATCTATTAATTATTATGAATATATATTTAAAATATTATTATTAGATCCGAATCATTTTTAATATTCTAATTAAATTGGAAAATTATTGACATAAAATCAGCATTATTCAAATTTGAAAATTGTGACAAATAAAATTAGAGAATCGTTAAGAAATAAAATTTTAAAATAGATTGACATGAATTACTTAAAATAATTGTTTTAACATTAGAATTAATATCATAATAATTAGAAAAAAAATTATTCGAATTTATATATATCTTTAAATAATTGAACACTATCACACGAATATAAGCTTAAATTAAAATTTTTTAATTTGATGGAAATTTGAATTATTATACATAATATAATAATATTTATAGTGGTATTTTGAGGATTTATATATTACCATATTTATATTAGTTATCATATGGAATGAGAAGATTAGAAGGAAATAAATGAACCGAAATTTATGTGACACAATTTTAGGAAGACTAAAAACGATTTAAGGAAGGCTGAAAATTATTATTATGTCATTTATATAATTATTTATGAATTTAAATTGGTTTATAAAAGCCACGTAGTGTGAATATGCTCAAAATTTCCTGTAATTCTATTGGTCCAGTTGGATGAAGAAAGCCTGGATTTATATATTGATAAGTCTAGATAAAATTATGACATTAGGAGAAAAATCGGACGAATTTGTAAAGTATAAATAAAATTGTTTTATTCAACGGTTATGCTTCATTCGTACGAATACATGTGCTACACTTACAGCCTGCAGTATCAGACTATCAGTATCAATGTATCATACATCATCTAAATTATAAAGTCACCCAATCCACATCCGAAAACTCTCTCAGAAATCCCCAATTTCGAAAACCTAAAAAATCATCCCCATTGCCCCAAATAAAACGACGATGCCTCCAAAAAGGACCCATGGCCGGAAAACCAGCAAACCACCAGCCACCGTCGACGGCGCCATGTCGAGCTGCGTCCTACCGCAGGACCTGATGCTCTGTATCCTCACGCGCCTACCCGTGAAATCGATACACCGATTCAAGTCCGTCTGCAAGGCATGGCGCAAGGTTTTCTCCACTCCGAAGTTCGTGAAAATACACCACGAACAGCTCTCCCGGAACCCAGAAAACCAGTCGATCGTCATCTACAGTGGCTTCTCGAAAGAGGGGTACCACTTGGCGTCCGTATTGAGAGTTGGGTCCAACGAGAGGGAACCAATTAGCTACGGGATCCCATTTGCCCGGAGGTTCGCCAGCATCGTTCTTGTCGGGTGCTGCAATGGCTTGCTCTGCTTGGCTTTCTATCCGGTAGGCCACTTGATTATTATGTGGAACCCCGCTTTGTGTATGTGCAAAAACCTCCCATTGCCGGCTCTGGTTGCTAGCGATCCCGAGATGGTGTCCCTAGGATTTGGGTACGATAACGTGACAGACGATTTCAAGGTGGTGAGAATCGCTGGTCTGTCGATGGAGAAGAAGAAGAAGAAGAATGGGAAGATAATGAGCCTTGGGGTTGAGTTATGGTCTTCCAGCTCCAATTCTTGGCGAAAAATCAAGGCTGGTTTTCATTTCACTGTTTTCGGGCCTAAAAATGATGTGATTGTGAATGGGAACCCGTATTGGGTTGCAGAGGTCGATGAGAACGAGGTCCTGCTGTGTTTTGATGTGAGGAAAACGGAGTTTAAGGTAGTGCCACTGCCGTGCTTTAATCCAGATGGGAATGTTCCGTTTGTGGATTGGAACGGCTCTCTTGCTGCCCTCGTCTGCAGTAAGAACGAGGAGAGAGTTCTGTCTCTAGAACTCTGGGTTTTCGATGATGGTGAGGATATGTGGAAGAAGAGTCGCACTTTCGGGCCTATGGAGGTTAAGGTGGATAGGTTTCTGCAGTGCTCCAAGAATGGGAAGAAGATTATTGGAGAGTGTGTGGATGGAAAGGTGTTTGTGCTTGATCCCGAGGGTGGAACTGTCGAAGAGATTGTAATTGAAGGGGCTGAAAAGCGCTCTTTTCAGATTTACGGATACACAGAGAGCTCGTATGGCATCAAGGGAATGTTAGGATTTCCAGATGTGAGAATGGATCAGGAAGAGGAGAAGAAAGTAGAAGGTTTCCTTGGTGGACTCTTCAAGCACTTATCTGGGCTTCAAGTCACTGAATAATATGAATGATGGTGAGGAAATTGTTTATTAATTAGTATCTATGATGTTAAGGTAGCTGAAGTCTTTGAGTACTTGTTTAGGAATGTGGTATGTTTTCTTTATGGTAATTTTTATGAAGCAAATCAATGGTTTTTCTAGGATGTTTTGGTTGAATTCTCGGAATTGATATGAATGGGTTAAAATTAGTAGCTAAACAAAGGTATTAGCAAATTTTGATTCACAATATGTAAGCTTGTTTGTTTGTGATGCAGCTCATGCATTTGTACCGGTTGTTGCTTCTCGTTGGATTTGAGGGAGACAAGATATGAACTTAGCCTAGGCGACATTTATGGGGGTACTTTTCGAAATTCTGCAATCTGGAGTCACATGTAGAAGTAGTTGTTTATGAATGGGGTAGTTTTTGTGCTAAATTTTCAAGAAGAGATCGATGAATATGGTTTCTCTACATTCTTGGGTTGTCTTGATTTGTTGGTTTCGTTATGAGTAAATGTTTGTTTCTCTAGTTCGCGGTATGGTTTTGGGGAATGGTTTCTTATTAATGTTGCCACGATTATGAATGAATGAATGAAATCATGAATGAATGAGTTCCATGCAAATGTATAGTGAGGAAGTTATAGGTAAATGAGACATTGTTATTCCTCTTACTACCATAACTTTCTGTCTCTAGTAAAAATTGGTGCATATTTTATTTTTTTGTTGTCTAATTGCAAAATGAAACATTTACTTAAATGACAAAAATAAACAAAATTTTCATTACTACTACAACTACAACTATACAACTACCTCAGTCATTACACTACAACTACCTCAGTCACTATACACATCGTAAAAAATAAATGCACCACTTACACGGGCGGAAGGAGTATAAAGTTTCACAATAACTATGAATTGAAGTAAAAAATATTGTAAATATTTCATGTATTTTGGATTATGGTGTTAGTATTATGTGTTCTTTTCAGAGTCGATTTGATGCATATGATACTAACATATTGAGGTTTGTTTGAGTGAAATTGGTTGATGGAGAAATCGTAACAGTCAACACTACCAAGAAAAATCGGAATTACTGTATATAAATATTTGTTTAAATAAAAAAGATTTATTCAACGGTCACCGCCATTATGAGCACTGCTACGTTCGTACGATTCCTCTGCTACAGTATCATCTAAAGTCACACGCCACATCCAAAATACCCCCAAATCAATCTCTCAAATACCCCATTTCCAAACCCTAATTAAAAAATCATCCCCAAAAAAACGATGCCTCCCAAAAGGACCCACGGCCGGAAAAGCACCAAGCCGCCTTCCACCGTCGCCGGCGCCATGTCGGACTGCGTCTTACCGCAGGACCTGATGCTCTGCATCCTCACGCGCCTCCCCGTGAAATCGATCCACCGCTTCAAGTCCGTCTGCAAGCCGTGGCGGACGGTTTTCTCCACCCCGAAGTTCGCGAAAATGCACCACGACCAGCTCTCCCGGAACCCGGAAAACCAGTCGGTCATCGTCTACAGCGGCTCCTCGAAAGGTGGGTTCCACACGATGTCCGTCTTCCGATTCGGGGCCGACGGGATGGAACAGGTCAATCTCGACCTCCCCTTCGCCCGGAGGTTCGTCTGCGTCGATCTCGTCGGCTGCTGCAACGGCTTGCTCTGCATGGCTTACCAGCCGATCGGGGAGCTGATCATCCTCTGGAATCCGGCTCTGAATCTCTGCAAGCACTTCCCGTTCCCGGCGCTCGGGGTCGGGCAGCCCGAGATGGTGTCCCTCGGATTCGGGTACGATGACGTGGCGGCCGATTTCAAGGTGGTCCGAATCGTCGCTCTCGCGAAGAAGAAGGGGAAGAAAATGGGCCTCGGAGTTGAGTTCTGCTCCGCCAGCTCGAATTCCTGGCGAACGATCAAGACGGGTTTTCACTTCTCTGTTTTCGGGACGAAAAACGACGGGATCGTGAAGGGGAACCCGTACTGGGTCGCGGAGGTCGATGGGAACGAGGTCTTGCTTTGCTTCGATTCGAGGAAGAATGAGTTTAAAGTTCTCCCTCTGCCGACCTTTAATCCCGACGGGAATGTTCCGTTTGTCGACTGGAACGGCTCGCTGGCTGCGCTCGTGTGTGGTAAGAACGAGGAGAGGGTTTTGTCTCTGGATGTCTGGGTTTTCGACGATGGTGATAAGGGTAGGTGGAGGAAGATTCGAACTTTCGGGCCTATTGAGTTGAAGGTGGAGAGGGTTCTGCAGTGCTCCAAGAATGGGAAGAAGATTGTTGGAGAGTGTTTGGATGGGAAGGTTTTCGTGTTTGATCCTGAGGATGGAGGTGTCGAAGAGATTGCGGTCGGTGGGGCTGAAAAACGATCTTTTCAGATTTGCGGATACACGGAGAGCTCGTATTGCAGCAAGGGGATGGTTAAGCCTCGTGTGAAAACCGAGGAAGAAGAGAAGAAAATGGACGGGTTCGTTGAGGGTCTCTTCAAGTTCATATCTCGGTTTGAAGGCGGTGAATGATGGTATGAAATTGTTTATTGCTGATGTTTGGTGTAGTTGTTTTAGTTTCTATGACGATTATCGATTGTAGTTGAGTACTTGTTTAGGAATGTGGTATGCAATGATATTTACTTTTGGTTATTGTTAAATAATATAATCAGCCAGTTATTTGTTTGTTTGATGTTGTTGGTAGTTGTATAATAATTTCGGGTTCACATGCAGTGCCCTTGTTCAGGGGTGGGAGACTTGGGAAGGAGCTGTCTCATTGAGCTCTGTTTTTTCTTTACTTATTTGTGCTTATGGATTATCGATTATTATTTGAGAGGGTTCATCCGTGTTTTAATGAGTTTTAAAATCTGTGTTACTTACAAATTACAACAATTTATGCAGTTGGGAGGAGAGTATCCTGAGTTTGGGAGCCTGCATATCAGGTACTTTCCTTTATGTTACTTAAGTTGCTCTTTGTATATTAAATATTTGCTCTTTAGACACTGGAGCGTGAAGGCTATTCGTAGGAAGACCACTGGTACCAGATGCATGAGGTATCTTCGCAACGGTGCCTGGTGGATTCAAAACCAACATCAGAAAAGGTGTGATGTTTATTCTTCTAGTCTTCTGTGAATGAGGTGGTCTCTTACAAGGTTCTTTAAAGTTGAAATGTACATATTTTTTTTGTATATTGACTTGAGGTGGTCTAATATTACATTACCATAATATTTTGTAATATTTGTTGGTCTTGATACAAATAAATGTGAAACTAAAAGAAGTAAAAAATAATTTGTGTCAAATGGTCTTGTATCGAAGTTGCGATCTATAATCGAGTACGTCGCCATGTTCTAATGAATTCTACGGCATTTAGTAGTGCATTCTACTCTCTTTATGTGCATTATCTACTTCATTTATTAATGAATTCTACTACTGTAGGTTGATGTTGATATTGATATTGGTTCGTCGACAGTTGCAAAGGGTGTCCTGGGGCTTGTGATCGGCGTAGTTACCACGCTTGTAGTCGACATGGCATTTCTTATACAGGTAAGAAGATGCATCGTATTATTTTGATACTCACTTTGACTTGAGTCGTATCATCTGTGTGCTCAGAGTAACACCCCAGAAGAGTTGCCTGAACGGTTGATTGGCGCCGTTCGACCCTCTCATTTAGAGGGTGTTTGGGGTTGTATATGTTGGTATTACTGAGTCATGAGACTTTCAGAATCCCAAGTAATGAATATATTGTGAATAGTAAGAATCCTTAATTTTTCGTAAGGATTTACGTCTGACTGTAAATGTTGATTATTTAAATATTGAAAATTTGAGATCTAGCACAGATGGGCATTGAGATTCTGCAAATACAGTGTCTTAAACTGTAGGTCAAACATAACCCATAGGTCTTGATTTGGAACTAATGTCATATTGTAGAGTAGTCGTGGACCATTAAAGTTGTAGCAGCATCAAGTGAAAAATGTATGGCATTATTTGTTTTGTTGAATGTACAAAACATTGCTATTTGAGACTTAATGTAGTACGTACCTTTTTTTTATTGTTTAAAAATGAACATGCAGCTTGCTTGTTTCAGCCATTTGCTTTTGCAACCTTTGTGGATCAACAATAAAGACATGAATTGTGATGGTTGTTCCATGGATACGTTGGTGATGAGGAGATGAAATGAATTGTGATGTACTATCAAAAAAGTGAATCATAACATTAGTAGTGGAATCTACATTTATTTGTAATGAGTTCTCTATTTAGTCTGACGTTGTAAATATTTAGGTTATAATGACTACATAATTGAAACCTTTTCAAAATTGAATTATACTATCTTTATAAATATATTCTACTACGTTTATAATTAAATTCTACTCTTTTTATAACTTTATAAATATATTAAATTCTACTCTTTTTACTGGTTGTATTCCCTATTTAAAAAAAATACAATCTACTCACATTATTATTGCATTCTTCACAATTTATAAGTTAATTTTTCTCCTTTTGTCAGTTGTCAGTAAATTATTTTTATTTTGAAATACATGATATAAATCAATAAACATTAAAAAATATTTATAATAGAGTAGAACTCAGTATAAAACATAGTAGATATAAACATTAAAAACAGTAGAATTCAAAAAAAAAAATTAGTCTATTTATTACATTTTTTTAATATTGTTTTCTACTATCTGTATTTCAAACATAAATCCATTAATTAGTGAATTCTACTGCATTGTTTAGTGAATTCTACTCTCTTTAGTAGTATATTCTACTACAATTATACCTAAACCATAATCGAAATGGCAACAATAATCGAAGTGACAACTATAATCAAGAGAGGCGAACAATAATCGAAGGAGACAACAATAATCGATGGAGGAGAATGATTACGGCCACCTTCGGCGGCTTCAGAATTTTAATAAAGGGATAAAGGGGGGGGGGGGGGGGGGGCTCTTGTATCGAAAGGTCTTGTATCGAAGTGACAACAATAATCGAAGTGGCAACAATAATCAAGGGAGGCAAACAATAATCGAGGGAGGCAACTATAATCGAGGGGGGTGAACAATAATCGAAGGAGGCAACAATAACCGATGGAGGCAAACAATGATTACGGCCACCTTCGGCGGCTTCAGAATTTTAATAAAGGGACAAAGGGGGGGTCTTGTATCGAAATGTCTTGTATCGAAGTGGCAACAATAATCGAGGGAGGCAAAACAATAATCGAGGGAGGCAACTATAATCGAGGGAGGCGAACAATAATCGAGGGAGGCAAACAATAATCGAGGGAGGCAAACAATGATTACGGCCACCTTCGGCGGCTTCAGAATTTTAATAAAGGGATAAGGGGGGGGTCTTGTATCGAAAGGTCTTGTATCGAAGTGGCAACAATAATCGAAGTGACAACAATAATCGAGGGAGGCAAACAATAATCGAGGGAGGCAACTATAATCGAGGGAGGCGAACAATAATCGAGGGAGGCAACAATAATCGATGGAGGAGAATGATTACGGCCACCTTCGGCGGCTTCAGAATTTTAATAAAGGGATAAAGGGGGGGGGGGGGGGGGGGTCTTGTATCGAAGTGGCAACAATAATCGAGGTAGGCAAACAATAATCGAGGTCATTATGTTGTTGTAATGAGGTCTACAGCATTTATTAGTGTATTCTACTCTAATCTGTATCAAATTCTACTCCGTTTATTGATGCATTCTACAACAATAATCGAGGGAGGCAAACAATGATTACGGCCACCTTCGGCGGCTTCAGAATTTTAATAAAAGGATAAAGGGGGGGTCTTGTATCGAAATGTCTTGTATCAAAGTGGCAACAATAATCGAGGGAGGCAAAACAATAATCGAGGGAGGCAACTATAATCGAGGGAGGCGAACAATAATCGAGGGAGGCAAACAATAATCGAGGGAGGCAAACAATGATTACGGCCACCTTCGGCGGCTTCAGAATTTTAATAAAGGGATAAAGGGGGGGTCTTGTATCGAAAGGTCTTGTATCGAAAGGTCTTGTATCGAAGTGGCAACAATAATCGAACTGGCAACAATAATCAAGGGATGCAAACAATAATCGAGGGAGACGAACAATAATCGAGGGAAACAAACAATAATAGAGGAAATTACCTTGTTCTAATAAGTTCTACTGCATTTAGTAGTGCATTCTACTCTAATCTGTATCAAATTCTACTCCGTTTATTGATGCATTCTACAACAATAATCGAGGGAGGCAAACAATAATCGAGGGAGGCAAACAATGATTACGGCCACCTTCGGCGGCTTCAGAATTTTAATAAAGGGATAAAGGGGGGGTCTTGTATCGAAAGGTCTTGTATCGAAAGGTCTTGTATCGAAGTGGCAACAATAATCGAGGTAGGCAAACAATAATCGAGGTCATTATGTTGTTGTAATGAGGTCTACAGCATTTAGTAGTGTATTCTACTCTAATCTGTATCAAATTCTACTCCGTTTATTGATGCATTCTACAACAATAATCGAGGGAGGCAAACAATGATTACGGCCACCTTCGGCGGCTTCAGAATTTTAATAAAGGGATAAATGGGGGGGTCTTGTATCGAAAGGTCTTGTATCGAAGTGGCAACAATAATCGAGGGAGGCAAAACAATAATCGAGGGAGGCAACTATAATCGAGGGAGGCAAACAATAATCGAGGGAGACAAACAATGATTACGGCCACCTTCGGCAGCTTCAGAATTTTAATAAATGGATATAGGGGGGGTCTTGTATCGAAAGGTCTTGTATCGAAGTGGCAACAATAATCAAGGGAGGCAAACAATAATCGAGGGAAACAAACAATAATCGAGGAAATTACATTGTTCTAATGAGTTCTACTGCATTTAGTAGTGCATTCTACTCTAATCTGTATCAAATTCTACTCCATTTATTGATGCATTCTACAACAATAATCGAGGGAGGCAAAAATGATTACGGCCACCTTCGGCGGCTTCAGAATTTAAATAAAGGGATAAAGGGGGGGTCTTGTATCGAAAGGTCTTGTATCGAAAGGTCTTGTATCGAAGTGGCAACAATAATCGAACTGGCAACAATAATCAAGGGAGGCAAACAATAATCGAGGGAGGCGAACAATAATCGAGGGAAGCAAACAATAATCGAGGAAATTACCTTGTTCTAATGAGTTCTACTGCATTTAGTAGTGCATTCTACTCTAATCTGTATCATATTCTACTCCATTTATTAATGCATTCTACAACAATAATCGAGGGAGACAAACAATAATCGAGGGAGGCAAACAATGATTACGGCCACCTACGCCGGCTTCAGAATTTTAATAAAGGGATAAAGGGGGGTCTTGTATCGAAAGGTCTTGTATCGAAGTGGCAACAATAATCGAGGGAGACAACAATAATCGAGGGAGGCAAACAATGATTACGGCCACCTTCGGCGGCTTCAGAATTTTAATAAAGGAATAAAAGGGGGGGTCTTGTATCGAAAGGTCTTGTATCGAAGTGGCAACAATAATCGAGGGAGGCAACAATAATTGAGGGAGCCAAACAATGATTACAGCCACCTTCGGCGGCTTCGGAATTTTAATAAAGGGATAAAGGGGGGGGGGGTCTTGTATCGAAAAATCTTGTATCGAAAGGTCTTGTATAGAAGTGGCAACAATAATCGAGAGGTGCGAACAATAATCGAGGGAAGCGAACACTAATCGTGGGAGGCGAACATTAATCGAAAGGTCTTGTATCGAAGTGGCAACAATAATCGAGAGAGGCGAACAATAATCGAGGGAGGCAACAATAATCGAGGGAGGCAACAATAATCGACGGAGGAGAATGATTACGGCCACCTTCGGCGGCTTCAGAATTTTAATAAAGGGATAAAACTAAGTATAAAATAGAACTCAATATATAACAAAGTAAATATTAGTACGAAACATTATAGAATAAATTTCAAATCATCATTAGTAATTTCTATAATTTGTGTGAGAAACCATATACACTAAAAAAAATTAAAATTAAAATTCTCAAATATGCAATTTCAATACTACTTCATTTCATAAATTAAACAAACATACACAAAAGTTTTAATTCAACAACCTACAAAAGTATAGAAATCAAACGTTTAATTTACAATCATAATTCCTAACTTCACAACATTCGTATTTACGCAAATCATGGGGAAGGGGAAGGTGCGGGGGCTGCTGCGGCTGTGGGGGCTTTCATCTCGGCTTGGGACTTCTCTAAGCTCTCAATCCTTAGTCTTCATCTGCTGGCGACTGGCGTATCTTTCGTTCACGAACAAACTCTTGAGACAAAGACGAGCTACCCTTAGGCCATGCGATTTCGCGGCTTTGTACAACTCGTTTGCACAATATTCAAATGCAACAAGAATTTATTAAATAGTTAATATAATCAAGAACCCTTGATAGTAGCAGTTTAAAAATTTCTATACCAAGACTGAATTCATTCTCGGCCGATCGAGCTTACTCACATTTTCTTTCTAGAAAGTCATCCCACCTGTCTGACCTTTCCTCT
This sequence comes from Euphrasia confusa, assembly GCA_954870475.1. Taxonomy (NCBI): domain Eukaryota; kingdom Viridiplantae; phylum Streptophyta; class Magnoliopsida; order Lamiales; family Orobanchaceae; genus Euphrasia; species Euphrasia confusa. The sequence continues at coordinate 39,644,225 of OX940956.1, read as the reverse complement.
TCTTTTCCTAAAAAGAACACCTCAATTACTGGATAAACAACTACAAAATACTCGAGGTAACTAGATGGTGATTAGAGAGGATAGTAAAACCTTGTATATGTTTGCATATTCTCGGTATCTCTGTAAGTGTTGAGGTCTGACTGCGAACCCATAAGTATCTTTGTTCCAAAATCGAAAAAAGAAGTCAGATTACAATGACTAAATTCAAAAAATTCCAAGAACCCAAAAAGAGTATAATACCTCATCAAGATTCTCTTATACCCTATCAACTTATATCAGTACAACTACCGCCACAACTCACAAATTCGCCAAATAATTAAAAAGTAAATCAAATTAGTTATAAATAGAAGAAATCAGTAGTAAGTTGAGAAGAACACGGTATTAAAGAGAGAAGAATTTAGTATAAAAAATAGAATAATTTAGAATACAAAACTTGGACCATCGTTTTTGTCATCTCTAGAATCAACATTGATAACTCCAACATCATCACTAAAATCCACTTAAAATGCCTACAAAAATACATAAATACATAGAAAAAATTCAATTACACAAGAGAGAATTAATATACTGAAAAAATGCATACAAACCACATAAAAACAAAGAAGAATTCACTGAGTTGTATTGAAGAATTCAAGTACAGAACAACGATGAAAAAAACTATCTATCAGTAGAGTAGGTCAATAACCTGAGTAACTTTCGCTTATTCCATTTATCTCATGCATATAACATCACAACATAACATTTCTGCCAAAAGGGATGCTCGGAATTTCACAATTTTTACTAAAAATTACCATCACATGGAGTAATTGATTTCTATAAACATGTGGCTATGATTACGGACCGATTTCAACTAAAATTCCATCCCCGCGGACGCATACGATCCCATCATATTTCACAAGATCTAGCGATTGAGCAACTTCCTTTGCGTGTAGCTGGTATTTAGTTTATAAATAAAACAAAGCTTGTGTTCAAATATATAAGGGGCACACATATTTCATATCACATAGACCACCAAAAGTACAAAAACAAGAAAAAACAAACGAAAAATGTTCAACACCTTGTAGAGTGTACTCTACATTTGCAGGCTCGATCGACTGAACTCTTTTGCGGAGACAACGACGGCTTCGACTCCGGCATAATCAGAAGGGAAAGGGAAATGAAGGGAGAACTTACAAATTGATTACCCTCTCTTTCCCATATTTCAGACGTGCGCTGAAAAGGGGGTCTCCACTGATACATGAGATGGGATTCCAGCTTCGAAGCTCTGTTGGAGTTTTCACTTCGTTGACGAAGCGGGACCAGCCCTTGGTCATGACGTAGCTCTGGCTGCTGATCCAGTAGAAGTAGCGGAAGCGCGAGGGCTTGCCGTTGCGGTCCTCGAAGTTTAGGAGGAGGCCTTTGTCGCTCGACGACGGGTCGAGGGCGAAGTACTTCTCCGCGTGCTGCTTCGGGATCACGAGCCGGTTCAGCTTCCCCACGTCGCTCGAGGTCACGACCTTGTCGAACATGTGCTCCCGCGGGGAGCTCGATCCCTCGCTGCGGCCTTGGTAGGAGGTGAAATTCATGGACTGCTCTATCTATCTATCTAGGGTTAAGGAATTAGGGAGATATAAATGTGTATGTATAGAGTCGATCGAATCGATAAATTAGGTCAGTGGGTCGGGGATGATTGAATCGGAATAGAAGAGATGAGATGTGAGGTGCTACCTGCAGCGGCAGGAGCAGTTCATATCTCTCGTGAGGCGCGGAGAACGCGGCGGAGCTATGCTCAACGAGGCTGCGACGGCTCAGAGAGTGAAATAGAAAGAAGGAGAACCGAAAAAAAAAAATGAGAAAAAAATGAGAAAAAAAAGAAAGGTTTAAATATTAAATTGTGGTACCATATTGCTTAGTATGGTACTAGTACCACACAATAAATTGCCTAAGAGTAGCATCTAATAGACCATTGGATTGGAAGTCTGTAAGATTATTTGAGATATTAAAAATTTGGGTATTCAATTTAAATTTTAAAAAATTTATTAAAATCTTGGAGTTTGAATATGAATTTTAAAAAGTAAAAAAATCGGTAAGTATTCAAGCTTTATAAATTTTAAATTTCCAATAAATTTTATTTGATTCCCTTTAAAAAAATGTAAAGAGATTTGACTCTTCAAATTCTCTTTTAAATACAAAGATTTCTAAGAATTTCACTTTTAAGACTACATTATTATTAAAAGTTAATAATACTTAGAAAATAATAAATAAAAATAAAAATAAGAAGGTAAAAAATGTGATTTTAAAAGGAAGAGAAAAAAATAAAAATAAAAGAGAACAGAGAGGAGAATTTTTTTTTTCAAAATTTTAACTAAAAATCATACTTCAATTCAGAAATTATATTTTCAAAATTTTCAAAAATGATTTTTTTTAAAATACTATTGGTGAAAAAATTAATTGACGATATTTTTGGGATTTTTTTAATTACATATTTAAAACTAATCAATTTGGTATTTTTAAGTACTCAGTAATCAGTATAACATAAAATGATACACAAAAATAATAATGTATTTTTTTAAAGTAAATGTATTTTTTGTATTTTATATAATAAAAATAAATGCAAATCAGTGAAATTGTGTATTCTAGAGTATAATTCATGAACATTCATCTAGGGGTGGGCGTTTCGGCCCGAAAACCCGAAAGCCCGGACCGAAAACCCGAAAAAAACCCGTCGCGGGCCGAGCCCAATTTTTTTTGGGACCGGCCCGTCAGGGCCCGGACCGAAAAATAAAAAAACGGGCCGGGCTAGGGCCCAAAAATTTTTGGGACCGAAAGCCCGGGACCGGCCCGATTTTTAGTTTTTGTATAATTTTTTTTAAAAATATTATATATTTTTATATAATTTTTAATATTTTAATTAATAATTTAACCTTAAAAACTTAAATTATAAATATAGTATACAATAATATTATTTAAAATTTAAAATTTTATTTTTTTTATTAAAAAAATAAATAAATAATTATTTTTAATAATTAAAATTTATTTTTTAAAATTAAAAAAATTGGGCCCGAAAAGCCCGAAAACCCGGCCCGGACCGTCGGACTCGGTTCCAAACCGGGCCTTAGTTTTAAAAAGCCCGGACCGGCCCGGACCGACAAAAACGGGTTTTGGGCCGGGCCCTAGAAATTTTGGGACCGGCCCGGCCCGCGCCCAGCCCTACATTCATCTATAGATATATAATTTCAAAATCCACTAATGACACGAGAACCAATAGAAAAGCAATAATAATGTTGTGTTCACACTATAAATTATAAATAAAAAAAATTATAAATTATAATTAGTAATATTATTAAGCATATTTAAATTATTATATATAAATTTTAAATAGTAATTAAAATTATAAATTTTTAGTGATAATAATTAATTATTATCTTAAATATATATATATATATATATATATATATATATATATATATATATATATATATATTTCTTTTCTCAAAATTCTTTTTTATTATATTAATATTAATTTAATTTTAATTAATTGTATCTCATAAAAATCAATATTTTTCTATTCTTTAATCCATTTGAGTTAAAAAAACTTAATCAAAATATTTAAGTATATTATTTTCTCTTACTATAATCTGGCTTTGTACGTCCTTTTTTATATCATTGTTATTTAATTAATTAATCAACCATAAATTAATTTATGATTTTTTATTATATTTTTGAAAGAATTATTTTTGTGATCCATTACTTAAATTTATGTTATTTTATCAATGAAACATTCAGAGTATATTATTATTTAATATTGTCATTTATTAAACTTAGATACTTGGTATAATGGAAGATTAGTTCTTTGAGTTTGAAGTAGACATGAGTTCGATTCCTAACAAATGCATTTTTTAACTTCCTATAGCAGGCCAAAGGACTATTTTTGATAATTTTAAAAGATAAAAGACTACTTACTGAATTTGCTCGACAAACAAGACTAATATTGATATTTTCCCACCAAAATGAGATGATACATAATCCAAACAAAAAAGGTCAAGGTTCAAAATTCCTCTCACAATTAAAAGCAAGGTCTCCAAATATTAATTTGTGAATATTCAAATATCCAACAATACTCAAGAGAGATAAACAACATCCAAACTAACGACTCCTCCAACTTTAACCAAATCCACATGCATCACACACGTCTACGGGACTCACACATCTCATCAAAGTAGTAACACCGAAAAGCTCGAATCTAGTACACAAATTAAGATACGAGAAATCAAAATAAAATACATGGAAACAACAAAATCAAGATCACACAAACACCACAAAAACTCCACCACAAATCCCAAAAGAAAAATAAAAACGATCAAAGAGGGATAAGCCATTCACATACCTTGACCTGAATGTAATTCGGGTGGCTCGACGTCGCTTGTGGTGTAGAGACAATATAGAAGGATTTACCGTAAGATCCGGGAAATATAGGCGGAGTAGTAAAGTTCCATCTTCATGTGTGAGAAGGCTCTCACAAAGCACTCTTTAACGTCATGAGTTCGACGGTCGTGGGAATGCCCCCACGAGGCACTCGGTTTTCGGCTCCGAGCAACACCCAATCCTCGAACTCCGTTAGCCGTCTAAAAATATCGACGAAATTCGTCTTAGGAAGATCATCTCGGCTAAGATATGATGCTCCTCCGAGAAAAATCCCTCTAGCCTCCTAGGTGTGGGGAAATATGAAACCTTAATGCTCGAAATACAATTCTCCCCCACACTCGCGACTCGATGTAAGTAATACGTCTCTCCAATCTCGGCCGGTAAAAAGTACGAAACTATACTTTTGGAGATAGATCACTTCGGCCAAGAGAGTACGATCCTCTATAGTAAAGAAATCAAGTAGTCGACCGTAGTGTGTCTCCAAATCGAATCTCCCTTTGCCATCGACCTCAACCGGTAAAAATATCGAACTAAATCTTCTTAGGAACTCCATCTCGGCCCATGTCTCACGATCCTCAATGCAACAATAATCACACGGCCGACCATCTACATATCCAACCTCGACTTTTAACTCTAATAAATCCAATAAGCTCTCATCCAAACCGCAAACAATGTCAATAGAACTTTTACCGAGACTATGCGGTTTACGAGAGTCTAGATCGTCATATTTCTCTTCATGAGCCTCATTAGACAAGGGGGTTAGGCAATGTGAATTAGAATACTCAAGTTTTATTCCAAAGTCAACTAAGCCATAGATTCGTCTACCAAAACCCCATGACGTCCTCTTATCATCCACAATATCAAATGTGACATGATCTTCTTCAAACTTCTCCTCTTGTTCACTATCATCCTCAAGGAGAATCTCAACCGTCGGAGGCTCAAACTCACATTCTAATAATTCTACACCACACTCCAAAGGAAACTCAATATGTAGAGTCTCTTTAACCTCATTAAAATCCACAAGTGGCTCGTCCCCATCAAAGTAGTCAAACCTCAGAATATTAATCTCAAATGGCATTGGAGAAATGTAAAGAGACTCATCAATCACATCCAATATAAGAAAAACCTTCGTGGCTTGTGTTTCCTCCTCCATCTCCATTTTTAGCTCGGCTAAGCTAGTTATCATGTTTGAAAATTGAGTCTCTAACCTCTTTTAACTCGTTTGGAGGTCATCAATAGCCATCTCTTGGCTCTTTATATATTCATCGAGCTCGTCCTCCACTTGAGCTACCAAATCATGTGACGGTTCGATTTGTGAAAGCATTGCATGTTGAAGGAGGTCTAGAAGAACCTAAATTGTGATGCGTCGAAGTTGTTGGAAACTTCGACTGGGTGATGTTGGTAAAGACCGGGGACGCTGCTGCAGTGGGAGGTGATTGGATTTGCCTCCAAGTGAGAGATTGTTGGGATTTGGAGTTAAATCGGAGTTGAAAGGAAGTCAAACGAAATTAAACTGGTGGAATCGAAGAAGACAGCGAATCAACTTAACGTTGAAGCCCGACTTCGAATGGTTGGTCAACCCATTATTCTGGGTCAACTATTGCGGGTAAAGATGGGCCTACGTTAATTGTTCTGCTGGTGCTTGGTGGACAAACTTAACGTGAGTTTTGGATTCTTCCGCTGGAAAGTAATTAATTTGTGGAAATTAATTAACGTGGAAGCTACAGAAGATTTTAGATTTATTTCGTGTCCTTTTGTGATTTGGACTCCTACCTATTTTATGATTAGGGTATTAAGTTTATACCCTTATAAATAGAGATCCCATCAATGTATTTTATCATCGTGAAATACTAGAGTAGAGAGAATAGTCGAGAGCGTGAGAAACGAGTCCGAAATAGTGTGTTTGTAAAATCCCCGGAGTCGTCTATTATTATTCTAGTGAAAGATCTGTAGCGGCGAGAGTGGACGTAGCCCTTGTTAACGGGTCAACAACTATAATCCTTCGTGTATTTTATTTTTTTCGTATATTTCTCGTTCGTGTTTTATCGTCTTTTGCAGCGACGTGGTTAGGTGCATATCCTAACAACTGGTATCAGAGCTTCAATGGAAGCGATTGAAGAGGCGATGGGGGATCTTGCGAATTTCTCTGTGACAGATTCGATGGAAAGAATTACAGACATTGGAGGATGCAGATCGAGGATTACAGTACGGAAGGATGCTATATCAACCATTGTTGCCGAAGCCGGAGAAGATGGAAGATGACAAATGGATTGAGCTTGACAGACAGGTTCTGGGGATAATCCGCTTATCCCTGTCGATAAGCGTAGCAGATGACGTGGCCGATGAGACCACAACTCAAGGCTTGATGAAGGCTCTTGCCACCAAGTATGAGAAGCCTACTTCCAACAACAAGATACACCTGATGAAGAAGCTGTTCAACTTGAGGATGAGGGACGACATGAATGCTACGGCCCATATACATGAGGGCTGCGGTTAGTAATTCTAATGAGAATCTCAAATATGCTGATGTCAGAGATAGCGTTCTGTCCCAGGAGCTGCGAAAGAAGGATTCTCAAGGGCACCGATCGGTTCTGTCCTGAGTACTGAGAGTTGAGCACGAGGCCGAGGGAGCGTCACTAACCATGGCAACGGAGGGACAAAGACGAGAGAAGGCAAGAAGGTGGTTTGTTGGAACTGCAAGAAGGAGGGCACATCAAGCGGCATTGCAGGGAGCCTGCGAAGGCTCAAACCAATGCATTGACTGACGAGGATTATAGAGATGTCTTGCTAACATCTTCTGAGAATCCTAAAGACTCCTGGGTGCTGGATTCGGGAGCGTCGTTTCACACCACGACAAGACGTGATTGCATGGAGGGTTTCACTGCTGGGAATCGTGGGAAAGTTCGCCTTGAGGATGGTCGAACTTTGAAGGTTGGTGGTGTTGGTAACGTGACTTTGAAGACGTCTCGTAGACAGACGTTGGAGCTTTCGAAGGTGAGGTATGTGCCGAAGCTGAGGAGAAATATGATCTCAATCAGTCAGCTTGCGAGAGACGGCCATAGGTTGACCTTCAATGATAGGTCTTGGAAAGTGACGAAGGGTGCGATGGTGATAGCTCGTGGTCGAAAGACAGACACCCTTTACACTACGGCTGGAGGTCGTGTTGATATTGGTGGGGCCGAAAACATCAATGCGTCTGAGCATTGCGAACTAGGTCGTGTGAGTGAGGATTCGTGGAAGTCTCGCATGGATCGCGGTTCGGTTCTCAAAAAGCAGAGCAGAGTTCGATTCTCGGTGATCGAGGGAGAGTCGAAGAGTGGAGAGATGAGAAGTGATGTGGAAGATTTTCCGGTAAGAGGAAGTCAACCAAATGAGATCTTGAAGACCAATCACGAGCTTTCAAGTCGAGACGATGAGGCAATGTTGGCTGGAAAATCGAGCAAGTGGGAGCTGGAAATGAGAAACGAGGCGACCTCGTTATTTTCACACGGTTCATTGTCCGTGGAAAACAAGGAGATGCGTTCGGGTAAGTTTTCTTGCGTCTCTGCAGGTGGAAAATTTATGAAAAAATCGAAGTGCATGTTGAAGAAGGTATGGAAGAACCTGAATCCTTATGCGTCGTAGTTGTTGGAAACTTCGACTGGGCGATGTTGGTAAAGACCGGAGACGCCGCTGCAGTGGGAGGTGATTGAATTTGCCTCCAAGTGGGAGATTGTTGGGACGTGGAGTCAAATCGGAGTTGAAATGAAGTCAAACGAAATTAAACGGGTGGAATCGGAGAAGACGAGCGAATTGCTTAACGTTGAAGCCCGACTTCGAATGGTTGGTCAACCCATTATTCTGGGTCAACTATTGGGGGTAAAGATGGGCCTCAACCCATTTACGTTAATTGTTCTGCTGGTGCTTGATGGACAAACTCAACGTGAGTTTTGGATTCTTCCACTGGAAAGTAATTAATTTGTGGAAATTAATTAACGTGGAATCTACAGAAGATTCTAGATGTATTTTGTGTCCTTTTGTGATTTGGACTCCTACCTATTTTATGATTAGGGTATTAAGTTTCTACCCTTATAAATAGAGATCCCCATCAATGTATTTTATCATCGTGAAATACTAGAGTAGAGAGAATAGTCGAGAGCGTGAGAATACAAATAGAGAGATTATTGTGTGGGTTTCTAGATGAGCTAGAAACGAGTCCAAAATAGTGTGTTTGTAAACTCTCCGGAGTCGTCTATTATTATTCTAGTGAAAGACCTGCAGCGGCGAGAGTGGACGTAGCCCTTGTTAACGGGTGAACCACTATAATCCTTCGTGTCTTTTATTGCTTTCGTTTATTTTTCGTTAGTGTTTTATCGTCTCTTGCAGCGACGTGGTTAGGCGCAAATCCCAACAATAAAATAATCATAATATTTATTTTAATAGCCACAAATTCAATTGCTCAAAGCCATTGAAATGCCCCAAATTTCTTCTTTCTCATAACCTACTTCTTCTACCCTAATCCAAAGCTCTAAATTCTAAAGCTTAACGCCGTCACTCGAACATACAACTTCAATTCCGAAATCCCAACTTCTATCTACATACATACATATGATAATGAAAATATGAATTCACAAATACTTTGTGTATTTGATCCTAGCGCTTCATCACCGTCTTCTTCATCTCCGAAGTTCAAATCTGGATCAATGCTCATCAGATCAGAAGATGATTTGAAAACAAGAATTCCAATCCTTTTATCTTTTAAGTCAAGGGCAACCAGGCGATACCCTTCATTCCAAGGACCTCGAGCTACACATAACCATCCACCGATTCAAGTTTTTACCAGAAGAAACGCGCCGGCGTGTGGCTAGCGATAATTCCCTTTTGAGTCTCTCTGACGACCCCTCTCCTCCGCCCGTCGACATCCTCCGACAATGAATGGGGAGATCTTTGTCGGATACCTTCTTGGTTATCTGGTTTGTGGAACGATCTGAAATGAATATAATGTTTAATATTTAACTTAATGTTTACTATAATGTTTAATATTTAATATTATGACTCCAAGGTTAATCATGTAATTTTCCCTATCAATCCTCTAAAATCAACTCTGGTTAATGAACTTTCAACTTTTACATCTCAATGTCTGAACTTTTGCTTAAATTGTACTTTACCCGGCCACACGTGAGATGCACGTGAGCATCGGTGCAACGTGTCGCAGAATGTGTGGTTTGAAGAGGGCAATTACATTTTTAACTTTGAAGTCATTTTACACCTTTAAATTATATATTTTCATTACAAATTCAGAAAACTCGCTGCCCCAAATCTCTCCCGCAATTCAGAACGCGATCCCTAACCCTAATTTCAATTTCTCCAGCAAGAACACTCCCAAATTCAAATCTCCCATGGAAGAAGTCTGTAGGTGCGGGAAGTCCTTAGTGCGGAAAACTTCATGGACCTACGCGAATCCAGGAAGAAGATTCATGGCCTGTGAAAAATATCGTGTAAGTAAAAAATCGAGGACGTACGTGATATCTGTTTTTCGAATTCCAAGTTCCTTAATTTCACATATTAAAACCTTAATTTCACTGATTGAGATGAAACCCTAATTTTCCCTATTTGTTTCTGTCAATTTGTTATTGTTTTCAGAAATTTGGTGGTTGTAACAAATTCAGTTGGATAGACCCACCTGCTTGTGAGAGGTGCTCTCAAATCATTTCTGGGCTACTGAGGAACATCAATTCGAAAGGGTCAGATTTGAAGATGATGGAGACAAGGGTTCTTGAGATGAAGAAAACCATAAGGAAGCTTCAAATTGCCTACTTCCTTGGACTTGCAGTAGCTTTAATTTCATTTTTCAAATCTTAGACATTGTTTCTGTTGTTTTGTTTTACTGTAATGTTTAGAGTTGTTTGTTTGTAGTTGAAGTATTCATTGGAGTGGCTTTTGTATGATGTTTTGTTGTATAATTTAATGACTTCATTTGTTGGTTAATACAACATCATGTTATGTTATTTGTTCATTAGCAAGTTTAGCAAAAAGCACCAAAACAGCAAGATTAATAACACAACTGATGCCCAAATGTCATAACAAATTGATACCCAAAAGCCATAAACAACATAGCATAACACCAAATGTCAGTAGATACAACATGTTCCAAAAAAGGCCAACACAGGGGCAATGTTAACATAAAAAACAAGGCCAACACAAAGGCAATGTTAACAAAAAAAAAAACATAAGTAGAATAAACATATTCCCAAAAGTAAAAAACTTTTTCAGACTTCAAATTTACATCACTGCTGTTTCCCAGAGGAAGTTGAGAACATTGGTTGAGAGAATGATAGATTTCTTTGAACATGTAGCTTCTGGAAGAAATTTTGTGATTGAGATGAAGCTGCAACTTGATCACTCTTTGTGGGCTGAGATGCACTTTGAATTTGCTTTCCCTTACTCTTATTCTTGCATCCTTTTTCAATCTTTGAGGGCTGAGATGAACTTGCAACTTGATTATTGACTTGAGGCTTTGTTGGATTTGTTAACTTCAATCTTGGGCTTCTTCTCAATGGAGCCTGAGATGTGGTAAGTTCATTTGCAGCAGAAGCCTGTAACCAACCAGAGTAATAAATAATACATAAATCATAAAGTTAAATAATACATAAACCAGAAAGTTAAATAATACTTGTTTCTTAGTGCATTTCTCCATGTTTTTTTGGTTTTTTGCAAGTGGAATGTCCAATCCTTCCTTCTTTTGAACTCTATTATTATTCAATGGACAAGTTCTGATGTTATGGCCAACCTCTTTACAGAGCTTGCAGCTCATCACCACCCTTGTCATTGTCAATCTCCCATCCCTCACAGTTCCAACCACTTCACCAGGCTCAACTTTTCTTTTGTGTTTCTTTGGCCTTCCAGGCATTTTTGACACTGTTGGAGGCACAAGTGGAGGAAGGTCAGCTTGAGTTGGATTAGACCATTCATCTATACCATACAATGGTGTCATGTAGTGGTTGTACACCTTTAGATATGTATCCCTTGTGTAACAGGAATCCACATAGTCTTCAAGTTTGTGCCTCGTGTGATTGAGGCATGCTATGGCATGAGGGCATGGAATGCCTGTCAATTGCCACCTCCTGCCACTACAAACTCTTTTTCTAAGATGAACATAGTAGGAGACTTCACTGGGACCTTCTCTTGTACTTATCCATTTTTCTTTATATTTTAGGACATATATATCCAGTGTGCTTCATCATTGCCTGTTTCCTCTTTCCAATCATCTTCATAAGCTTTTTCCTGATATCCTCTAACATGTATATAATTCCTTTGCTCCTTGCCTTTAAAATCATAACATTAAAGCTCTCAGACATTTTATTGCAGATCATTGCAGTGTTGTTCATTGTATTAAAGTATGACATTGTCCAATGGTTATGACTTCTCTTTGTCAGCCATTCAAAGGCAGCAGGTTCATCCTTTTCTAGTTGAGTCATAATAGCCTGAAAATCTGTTGGTATATGTCTTTCGATCCTACATGTGCAATCGATGAAGTCATAAGGTCGTCTATGGATGTTAAATGATTATTCAATAATATTAATTGTTGGGAACAATATGTTAACAGGTGAAAAATTCGTTAACTTGAATCTGGGGTTTTGAGGACTAGTTTATTTGTGATTCTCTGTTTTTATCTTAGCTGAAAATGGAAACAAAAGTGTTTGCACAAAAAAGGAGAGTTTTCTTGGGAGAAACGAATGATACTTTCCTTTTACATCTTCCCCTATTTATAGAGGATTACTAGGGTTTACAGAAAAGGAATTGGGCCTTCTTCATATGACAACTCATGACCTAAAGAGGAAAAAAAGACTATTGTAGCCTTTATTGCGCCGCCACTGCCTAGCCGAGGAGATCGAACACTGAGTTTCTTTCAGCGTCATCCCTATCTTGACGGCGGCCAGGCGAGCAGATCCATTCTAGAAACCCGTGCCCTCTGATCGTCTCCCTAGCGCCTAGCAAATCTTCTGCTCGGCTGATTTTCGATGCGTGGCTCGGCCTTTTAGTCGAGCTTTTTCTGGTCGGCCTGGGCTGTCCTCGGCATACGACTTGAGGATATATAGGCCCTGTTAAATAATATAATAATAATAGCAATAAAAAAAATAATAATAAATGAAAATGGGGCACAACACAATATAATATTAATCGATAAATCATACTTAAAGGATCACACACGGACTCGTAGATGATGTACAATGCTTGTTAATTATATTGATTTAGAATCAATATTTACGTGATTTTTTATGCATGCATGGGATGCATTGCATGGATGCCAGCATGTCACATAGTGTGACATGGCATGCCACACAAGCAAGAGGGACCACATATTATGCCATTGTGGCATAGTGATGTGTACATGACCTTTCACTTCCCCATTAACCACCCATTATGTGATATGATGGTGCATATTCAATATGGGGGTTACAAGGGAGTGATGGAGGTGGTAATGAAGGTGTTAAGTAGTGAAAATCTGATTTTTACAATAACTTCATCACCAATTTCGAGATTCACACAAAAGAGAGAAAGGAGAGAGTGTTCTTGGAGAACCGACTTAAGCAAGCAAAATGTTCGTCATCCGGGTTCGTGTGCAACACGTAGAGGTCGGGCCATTTGTGCGGCTTCAACATCCGGACAATCCAAATGAGTGACGAGGTCATTCACAAGGAGAGCTTCGAGTGGCTGTGTTGGGATATGTCCTTCGATCCCACGTGTGCAATCGATAAAGTCATAAGGTCGTCTATGGATGTTAAATGATTATTTGATAATATTAATTGTTGGGAACAATATAATATTGATCAATTAAATCATACCTACAGGGTCACACATGAACTCGAAGATAATGTACGATGCTTGATATATATATTGATTTAGAATCAATATTTACGTGGAATTAATTCACATGCATGGGATGCATGGCTTGCATGGATGCATGTCACATAATGTGACATGGCATGCCACACAAGCAAGTGGGACCACATACAATGCATAGTGGCATGTGTATGTGGCATGACCTTTCACCTCCTTTGTAACTCCTTTTGCATGTTAATGGTGCATAATGATGCCCATTATGTAGGAGGTTACAATGGGGTGTTATGGCATGTATAATGAGGCTTTTATATGGATGAAAATCAGATTTTCATCACACACTAAGACTACCCACGAAATTCACAAGAGAAAGAGAGAAAAGAGATTGTTCTTGGAGAATCAACTCGATCAAGCAAGCAAGTCATTATTCGGGTTCGTGTGCAACACGTAGAGGCCGGGCCATTTGTGCGGCTTCAACTTCCGGACGATCCAAAGGAGTGAAGAGTTCATTCACAAGGAGATCTTTGAGTTGCTGATCTATTAAGGTGGTTCAATCGACTCAACACCACCTTAACCGAAATCAACGATCACAACAAGTAAGTAATCGTTGAACCTTATATATATATATATTGGATGTGTATATATATATGTTTATATGTGTTCTTATACACATTAAGTGTGCACTAAGATCATGGCATAGTAGATCTATTGCTTTACACGTTTCCGCACACACGGTATATCGATCGGATCGGTATACTGGTACCATCAATTGGTATCAGAGCTTAGGGCTCGTGCACACTTTTGTGTTGGACACGAAGGTTAAATCAACATAATTGGATTATTTGTTTTATTGTGATTATGTGATTAGATGTAAGGCCGGCCACCGTTAGTGGTCGGGTGAATGATTTCGTCGTTTTTTACGTTTCGATTGGCCGTAGTATTTGAGGGCTGCGTCCCTTGGAATCATTTGTAATAGATAGGTTTTTCTATTATATTTGTATTGTACTACTTGTAAGCGATGGACTTGGTCCATGGTTCGATGGAGGATCTCGGCTCTCCGGCGAAAACGAGAAGAAACGAAGCAAAACGAAGCAAAACGAAGCAAACCGGGGCTGCTGGAGCCAAACGGCGGGCGCCGTTTTAGCTCCGGCGGGCGCCGTTTTGATTCGGCGGGCGCCGTTTTGGAAACGGCGACCGCCGAAAGCCCTGGTTTTGGGTCAGATTTTTCCGAACCCTTTCGGCGGGCGCCGTTTTGGAAACGGCGACCGCCGGTGGTGTTCGGCGACCGCTGATTGTGAAACGGCGGGCGCCGTTCGTGGTTTTTTGGGTACGGAATAGATTTGACCAAAATCGGAGGGCACGGAACTGAAATGGCGGGCGAGGAGCAGTCCAGAAGATGTTCAAGGCTTTTGTTGTTACTTTAATTCTTTTCTTTTGAGAGTTGTGAGGTTCTAGGGGCCTTTCGATTTCGTATTTATTTGCTTTGCTAGTTATAGGTTGTTTTATGTTATAAATGTTCAACTTACATATAAACAAACCTATGCATGCAAGTTCCCAAAATAATGAGTATAATGTCTTGTCCAAAACATCACACCCATAAAGCCCTCGATCATAAGTTGGTAGGTCCGCCTCAGCGGGGTACTACTTGTTATCTTGGGATAAGTGGGAGTAAGGGTTAGAACCTTACAAGTGAGTTTGGTTTTCTCATCGATAGATCCACTGCAGGCGTGGCTATCGAGACATGAGATGAGAATGGGACTCTCATCGACCGAGAGTGACATTGGATGTCATTGACATGGGATGTCTACCTATCTTGGAGTTCTTAAGTGCGGACTCAGTCGGCTTAAGGATTCGCAAGATGAGGGTCTTGGGATCGTTTTGTTCTAATTTATTAAAATGTCAAAAACCAATGCCTAATCTGTTTTTCAAAGACTAAGTTCAACTCGACTCATTCTCACCTCGGGGAGTGGAATGGAGCCAAAGCGCTTGCTTATGTCGATGACACAGATTAGAGACATTCGAGCCATTGGATGGCGTGAATCGATTGTCTGGTTGGCTCCCTCATTTTAATGAGAGATAGGGCTTCAATTGCATGATAAGATCGCTGGTTAGAAAACCTCGAGTTTTCACTTACGATTTATCACGGTTTTGATATTAAGATAATTGGGAACGACGATATTGGATATCGAATGAACAAAATGAAACAAATAAAGTAGTTATGCGAGACAACCTTATTTGTTTAAACGCTTTGTGGATGTTTACTTACTTAATTTATCTTTCTTCTGTAGTTTAATATGTCTGTATCAACTCAATTCAAGTTCAGCTCTATCTTGGATAGAGAAAAGTTGAACAACACCAATTTCCTTGATTGACAACGTAACTTGAGGATAGTCCTCAAATACGAAGAAAAGGAAAGTGTGTTGGACAAACCCCTTCCTGTGCTTCCCGCTGATGGGGGCACGGATGCCCAAAAGGCATCATATGCCCTTGCTAAGAAAGCCTCGAATGAGGTGACATGTTTGATGTTGGCATCCATGGTACCCGAGTTGCAAAAACAATTCGAGTTCATGGAAGCCTATGACATCATAGAAGAGCTCAAGAGCATGTTCGGAGAACAGGCTAGGATTGAGCGCTTCGGTGTCACCCGGGCTATAGCAACAGCTAGGCTGGAAAAGGGTAAACCCGTGGGACCACATGTGCAGCAAATGATTGGATTATTTGCTTCAAGTGCTCGCCTCGGTTTTGCATATGATGACGAGTTGGCTACCGATTTCATTCTTCATTCTCTTCATGATGGATATGATGCCTTTAGGCTGAATTTCCACATGAATGGACTGAAGAAATCGCTTCATGAGCTCCATGGGATGCTTAAGGCTGCTGAGCCGGCGATTAAGAAGGACCCTAGGAGGGAAGTTCGTATTATTCGGGAAGGAGGTACCAAAAAGTTCAAGGGGATTAAGAAACCGGAAGTGAAAGGCAAAGGGAAAGGGAAAGTTGTGGCAACTCCTTCCAAAAGGTTCTTGAAAGCTTCTAAGGTTCCTGGGGAATCTGAGTGTTTCTACTGCAAGCGTGTTGGACACTACAAGCGGGATTGCCCCAAGTTCCAGGAGGATGTAAAGAACGGTGTCGTTCCTTCATCTTCTGGTATTTATGTCATAGACATAAACTTTACAAATTCTTCTTCTTGGGTATTGGATACCGGATGCGGTGCTCACATTGTTTCACATGTGCAGGGACTGCAAAGAAGTAGAAGTTTGGTAAAGGGAGATGTCGATCTGCGGGTTGGAAATGGAGCGAGGGTCGCTGCATTAGCCGTAGGATCTTATGATTTGTGTTTGCCTTCGGGCCTTGTTTTAGTATTGAATAATGTTTATTTCGTTCCAAGTATTACCAAGAACATCATTTCTATTTCAGTATTGGATACTGAAGGATTTTCCTTCACTATAATAAATGGTTTATTTACTATTTCAAAAAGTGGAGTGTTCTATGGTACGGCACGATTAGAACATGGTTTATATATACTTCAACTTGACAATCATATATATAACATTGATACCAAAAAGGCCAAATCGAATGAATTCAATGAAACATACCTTTGGCATTGTCGATTAGGCCACGTCAACATTAAACGTGTATAGAAACTTCTTAAGGAAGGTATTCTCAAATCTTTTGACTTGGAGTCATTTGATACATGTGAAGGATGTTTGATGGGCAAAATGATAAAGTCACCTTTTCTAGGAAAAGGAGAACGTGCAAGTGACCTATTGGGTTTAATCCATACTGATGTATGTGGTCCAATGAACTCACAAGCACGTGGAGGTTATTTCTACTTCATAACTTTTACCGATGACTTAAGTAGATATGGTTATGTCTATTTAATGAGGCATAAGTCGGAAGCCTTTGAAAAGTTTAAAGAATTCCAAAATGAAGTTGAGAATCAACTTGGTAAGAAGATAAAAAACCATTCGATCGGATCGAGGTGGTGAATATCTTAGCCAAGAATTCGATGATCATCTTATGAGTTGTGGTATTTTATATCAACTCACTCCACCTGGAACACCCCAAATGAATGGTGTTTCCGAAAGGAGGAATAGAACCTTATTAGATATGGTTCGATCGATGATGAGCCTTAGTGAACTACCGAAATCTTTTTGGGGACACGCACTTTTAACAGCGGCCTATACACTGAATAGGACACCGTCAAAAGCTGTTGATAAGACACCATACGAGTTATGGAAAGGGAAGGTCCCTAACTTGTCTTATATCAAGATTTGGGGATGTGAAGCTTATGTGAAGAGAAATATCTCTACAAAGCTTGAACCCAAATCGGATAAATGTTTCTTTGTGGGTTATCCAAAAGAAACACGAGGGTACCACTTTTACAACCAATCTGAGAACAAAGTTTTTGTTGCTCGAGATGGTGTATTTCTTGAAAAGGAATATCTTTCCAAGAAAGTAAGTGGGAGCTCAGTTGAATTGAACGAAGTTCAAGAAAACTTGAACGAGGTTCAAGAAGATCAAACTGAGATGGACACTCAAGACCAAGTCGAGAGTACTCCATTGGTTTTGGAAACCACACCTAACCCTCGAAGGTCCGGAAGGATTAGATCTCAACCTGACAGATACCTAGGTATTCTGACAAACGAGAGCTATGAAGTCATGCTTTTAGAAAGCAATGAACCTTCCACCTATATCCAAGCTATGACGAGTCCAGATGCCGAGAAATGGCAGGGTGCCATGAAATCCGAAATGGAATCAATGTCTGAAAATCAAGTTTGGAACTTGGTCGATTTGCCTAAAGGGGCTAGGCCCATTGGATGCAAATGGATTTACAAAATAAAAACAGACATGAATGGAAAACCTAGTGTTTTCAAAGCAAGGTTGGTGGCAAAAGGATATAAACAAATTCACGGGGTGGATTATGATGAAACCTTTTCACCAGTTGCTATGATTAAATCCATTCGGATTCTCTTAGCCATTGCTGCTCATTATGATTATGAGATATGGCAAATGGACGTTAAAACCGCCTTCTTGAATGGGATTCTAGTAGAGGAAGTGTTTATGACACAACCAGAGGGTTTTATCGATCCTAATCAGGCTGAGAGAGTATGCAAGCTTAATAGATCCATTTATGGATTAAAGCAAGCATCTCGGAACTGGAATCTTACGTTGTATTCATTGTGTTGTATGTCGATGACATACTCCTCATTGGAAACAATATTCCTATGCTTAATTCTGTTAAAGAATGGCTGGGAAGATGGTTTTCAATGAAGGATCTTGGAGAAGCAAAGTACATATTGGGCATCAAGATCTGTCGGAACAGATCACAAAGGATGCTTGGACTTAGTCAAGCAACCTATATTGATAAGGTACTTGACAGGTTCAGAATGAAAGACGCCAAGAAGGGTCTCATTCCAATAACTCATGGCACATCTCTGAGCAAGAGGCAGTGCCCTTCGGGACCTGATGAGCAAATGAGGATGACAAATATTCCTTATGCTTCGGCAATAGGGTCTATTATGTACGCCATGATATGTACACGACCGGATGTATCGTATGCTTTGAGCATGACGAGTCGGTTTCAAGGAAACCCAGGTGAGACGCATTGGACTGCGGCCAAGAATATTCTTAAGTACCTTAGAAGGACTAAAGATTATTTTCTTGTCTTTGGAGGACAAGAAGAGTTGGTTATGACAGGCTATACGGATGCAAGCTTCCAAACAGACAGAGATGATCTCCGGTCTCAGTCCGGTTTTGTCTTTTGTCTGAATGGAGGTGCGGTGAGCTGGAAGAGTTCCAAGCAACCCACCGTAGCTGATTCTACTACAGAGGCTGAGTACATTGCTGCATCTGAAGCAGCAAAGGAGGCCGTTTGGATAAGAAAGTTCTTAGATGAGCTTGGTGTCGTACCTAGTTCGGCCCATCCGATATCTCTCTATTGTGATAATAGTGGAGCTATCGCGCAAGCCAAGGAGCCTAGGGAGCACCACAAATCCAAACATGTGCTCAGGAAGTTCCACATTCTCAGGGAGATAGTTAGTCGTGGAGACATCGAGATAAATAAAGTTGCAACTGATGACAATGTTGCAGACCCATTAACTAAACCACTCCAGCAGTCAAAGCATGATGCTCATGCGACTGCAATAGGGATACGATTTCTTAGAGATGGATTGTGATTCCTATTATTGTATTGTCTACTTTTGGAGTTTATGTAAACATTCACGTATCTTTTATGATATTCAATAATTTCTTCATATAATTATGGTTTAAATTGTATGAATTGTCCAAATGATTAAATTATATTAATTGGGTTATGAGGTCGATTTACCACATAATGAAGTCCCAATTGTTGAACTAATATAATTAAGTCATAAATTGTTCCTAGTTCGTATCATCGAGTACGGACAAACTGACGATACAAAGAACTAGATTGTAATGTGTACTATAGCGCCGCTTCATGGGCTAGTGATGTGGGACATCAAGTACAATTACATAGATATTAGCTGGGAGCTAATGATCGAACAGACCCGACTGGAATAGTATTTAAGATTTCGAGTCATAATACTATTTCATTGACTGTCGAGCAATTTCCTCTGACCTGAGTAGTCCAGAGTGATTCCATTGTGAAATGGTGTACTTTGATACAAGTAAACGTCTTTCGTAAAAGGAGGTTATAAAACTTGTTATTGGGTATATCAGGAAGCAAGTGGGAGAGCTTGGATTGACAAGATGGGATTGTCCTCCATTCTGTAATGGGATACATGTCTTACCGGCCACTTGGAGAGTCGAGACTGTGGAAAATACGTGGCCACGTCCAGATTCGTATCATAGTGATAAATCTGGTTTTACAGTCTGTCTCAAAGACCAAGAAAGGTTTGAACCGATTGAGGATGACTCGAGTCTTGCCTCAAGTTCAAATTAAGACATAAAGTGACAACAGGAAATTGGCAGCACACTGGCTCTGAAGGCCAAGTGGGAGATTGTTGGGATATGTCCTTCGATCCCACGTGTGCAATCGATAAAGTCATAAGGTCGTCTATGGATGTTAAATGATTATTTGATAATATTAATTGTTGGGAACAATATAATATTGATCAATTAAATCATACCTACAGGGTCACACATGAACTCGAAGATAATGTACGATGCTTGATATATATATTGATTTAGAATCAATATTTACGTGGAATTAATTCACATGCATGGGATGCATGGCTTGCATGGATGCATGTCACATAATGTGACATGGCATGCCACACAAGCAAGTGGGACCACATACAATGCATAGTGGCATGTGTATGTGGCATGACCTTTCACCTCCTTTGTAACTCCTTTTGCATGTTAATGGTGCATAATGATGCCCATTATGTAGGAGGTTACAATGGGGTGTTATGGCATGTATAATGAGGCTTTTATATGGATGAAAATCAGATTTTCATCACACACTAAGACTACCCACGAAATTCACAAGAGAAAGAGAGAAAAGAGATTGTTCTTGGAGAATCAACTCGATCAAGCAAGCAAGTCATTATTCGGGTTCGTGTGCAACACGTAGAGGCCGGGCCA
Source organism: Euphrasia confusa (assembly GCA_954870475.1). NCBI lineage: Eukaryota > Viridiplantae > Streptophyta > Magnoliopsida > Lamiales > Orobanchaceae > Euphrasia > Euphrasia confusa. Next base: position 39,623,435 of record OX940956.1, on the reverse strand, counting down.
TTTGTGCGGCTTCAACATCCGGACGATCCAAAGGAGTGAAGAGTTCATTCACAAGGAGATCTTTGAGTTGCTGATCTATTAAGGTGGTTCAATCGACTCAACACCACCTTAACCGAAATCAACGATCACAACAAGTAAGTAATCGTTGAACCTTATATATATATATATATTGGATGTGTATATATATATGTTTATATGTGTTCTTATACACATTAAGTGTGCACTAAGATCATGGCATAGTAGATCTATTGCTTTACACGTTTCCGCACACACGGTATATCGATCGGATCGGTATACTGGTACCATCAGGCTGATCCATTAAGGTGGTTCAATCGACTCAACACCACTTTCATCAACATCAACGAGGCATGCATCATCACATGTATGTACTCGTTGATCTCTCTCTCTCTCTCTATATATATATTGGATGTGTATATATATAGATGTGTCTATACATATATTGTGAGTACTAGGTCAAGCATGATATATTTATATGCTTTACACGCTTCCGCACACATGGTATATCGATCGGATCGGTATATCGAAACCAAAAAAATCAATTTTCCTTGTTGCTCTAGCAGCTCTGAAAACAACCTTCTGCATTCCAATACCCTTGAACAGCAATCTGAAGTTGGCATAAAGATGCCTCACACAAAACCTATGCTCACAGTATGGTAACATCTTTGAGACTGCATCCACAAGGCCTTTTTGCTTGTCACTCATCACAGTTCATAAGTATGCAGTGCTTTCTGTAATGCCCAAATCAGAAACAAGCAAATCCAAAAACCAAAGCCAAGAAGCATACTTCTCCTTCTCTATAACAACATAAGCTATATGGTACATACAATTGTTTCCATCAATACCTACTGTTGTTAGAAGCACTCCTCCATATTGGGTTTTCAAATGACACCCATCCAAGCAAATGACTCTTCTACAACCATCTGAAATTCCCACTTTTAGAGCATTCCAACAAATATAAAGTCTCTGAAAAACAGATTCATTAGCAAGAGCTTTTGATTTTATCCTGAATGTGGTTTGTGGATTACTTCTAAAGACCTTAGCAGCATACTTATAGAGCTCACCAAACTATGCCACAACATCACTATCTCCCATCCTAGCAACCATCTCCTTAACCTTGTACATTTGCCATTCGGCTCCAAATAGCAGGACAACTTCACTGCTACAAAGCTTAAACTAATTAGTACACTAGGATACAAACATGCCTACACTACAGGTATAAACTCCATTGAGGTGTTGACACTGGTACCGAGAAATAAATAGGAAAAATGATCGAAACATCAACACATGCAAGGACCATGATTATAATCGTCAATAAAGAAATAATGAACGAAATATGCTCGATCGAAACAGATTCCTAAGCTATACTAGAGTAGAACTCAAACTTACCTGCGAGATCAAGATCGCACTTACACTTGGAGCCCCAGTTTCTCTTCCAAAAGCTCCGACTATGAATTTTGAAAAAAAGAAAATCTCAATCAATTATTTACTTACCGAAAAAAAGAATCTATGATTGATTTAATATCTGGTTCGATTAAGATTTCTTATGAATTCAATTGAATAACGTAATTACTAAAAGGAAAATAAAATTGATTTAATACAAAGGTTAAAAAGGACTATTCAAATTTCAATATACTACCTAATTTGTGATTATATTAAAATTTATGGTATTTAATTATATAAATGCAATAAATTAATTACCTTTTTTAATACCAAGTTAAACTATGATATTTTTTTAAAAATCTAAAAATTATTTTTATTTTTTCTCTAAATTCCTAATCAATATTACAATAAAATAATACAGTATAAAAATACCCTATCAATTCATTAGTACTAATAGCTATTTTTACTACATTATTAAAATAAATGAACGTCACATGTGATTTCATTGTTTTTTTAATACACAAAAGGGGAAAAGATAAAGAAAAAATATTTTTTAATGATCAAAAGTTTGATCTTTTGTAGGTGTTGTGATATCACGTCCAAAAACTTCAAAATGCCAGTTATGGCGATATTGAATTTAAATCTTCCGCCTATCAAAATATATGTTATGAAATAATGTATTTCGCCTCAAAAGAAATATTTCATTCAACATCAGAATATATAACGGCCTGAAAATGGTCGACAGTAGGATGTTGCTGAAACTGACTGACAGTATTTACGGAATAGGAGAGATCCGGACGAGTAATAGTGAGGTATTGCAAAGCACCGACCAAAGACCGATAAAAGGTAGGGTCCGAATAAGCAACCCCTGTGGAGGTGAAAGAGGCACCGGGTGCGAGAGGCGTGCCGACAGGCTTGGAATCCAAGAGATCGGCGCGGATAAGGATGTCACGAGCATACTTAGACTGGTTGAGAAACAAACTAGAGGATGGATACGAAACCTCCAAACCAAGAAAGTACCCGAGGCGATCGAGGTCTTTTAACGCAAACTCCGTACTCAAACGGGACATTAGGGCGCGAAGCGAGGTAGACTCGTTGCTGGTGACGATAATATCGTCAACATAAACCAAAAGATAGATGAGGAGAGACTTTCGACGAAAAATAAACAATGACGTATCAGCGGTGCTGCATGTAAAGCCAAGATGAAGAAGAAAGGCACGTAGTCGCTGATACCACGCCAAAGGGGCCTGACGGAGTCCGTAAAGAGCCTTTCGAAGGCGGCAAACATGTTCGGGATGCAAGGGGTCGATAAAACCAGGCGATTGTTCCATGTAGACGGGCTTTTCAAGGACACCGTTAAGAAAATCATTTTTTACGTCAAGTTGATGTAACGACCAGGAGTGCATCACTGCGAGGGAGATGATGATACGAACGGTAGAAGCTTTGACGACCGGGCTAAAAGTATGTGTAAAATCAAAACCAGGAATTTGGCTGAAACCCTGTGCCACAAGTCGAGCTTTGTGGCGATCGATGGAACCATCAGCAAGAAATTTCGTACGATACACCCATTTGGAGCCGACGATGTTGACATTGGAGGTACGAGGCACGAGCTCCCATGTTTGATTTCGACGAAGAGCATCCATTTCGTCATTCATAGCTTGCACCCATTCAGGGTGCTTGAGCGCGGTCTTGATACCTTTAGGTTCAGAGACGGCTAGAAGAGCGGAGTATATGGCATGCGACTGGAGAAGCGCAATGTCAGCGGGATATTTTGGTTTCAAAATACCAGATTGTGCACGGGTGGTCATCCGATGAGAACGTGCGGGTAATAATGGTTGTGAGCCCGTAGCTACAGTAGGTTGGCCAACTGAAGGTGGTTGAACATGTTGTTGTGGAGGTGGTTGAACAGGCTGCTGTGGAGGTTGCTGAACAGGAGGTGGCTGAGCGGCCTGTTGTGGAGGTGGTTGAACAGCTGTTGTGCAACGGGTAATCGACATTCCTCGTCCTGGAAAATTAATGAAGGTGGTGGCGAACATCTGGGAGAGACACCCAATGTCGAAGAGGAGTCTGAACTGCATGAAGATGCCAAAGAGAGGGGATCACCGACGTCGAGAAATGTAGACAAACTCAACGACGAGGGGTGACGAGAAAATGAAGAAGCAAACGGAAAAGATGTCTCATCAAATTTAGCATGCCGAGTGATGTACGTACGACGAGTCGAAGGATCCAAGCATCGAAATCCTTTATGGAAATTGATAAGTCGTTTTTATAGCGGCGAAATCATTTAAAAATAACCGAACTAGTTGTCGAAACAACTCGCCCGAGTCGGTCTCGAGGAACACTACTATTGGCGCGTAAAAGTATTTATTTATTTGCAACGGAGAAGAGAAAATGAAATAGCATAATGCAAAGTTTGGTTTGTTTTTGTTTTAAACTACGGACTAACTAATAGAATGAAAAGACGAGTACTAGTAAAAAAAAGGTTTTTGAAATACTAAGAGAAAGGATTAGGGATCGGGATTCTCAATTCTCGATTTCAAAGTTCGATAAGAGTTCGCATAGATCACACTAGAACGCCCGTTTTCGGTTGGTTCACACGTGTTCGATCAAACTACTAGAACGCCCGTTGCCGGTTGGTTCACACGTGGTTCGATTAATTCCAAATTATTTTGCACAAGACATTTTAACAAACACCTTTCAAGCGATCAAAAATCAAACCCCTACTCTCGAGAATTAAATCACCCTAACCCTAATCGAATAGTTTAGCTATTCATCTTTTGGATTGAAATTAAACAATTTGGTATAAACGAAAGCATGATTACGAGAGTTAAATAAGAAACAAATACGTAAAACAATTAAATCAAGAACACAAGAAGAAAAGAAAAGCTTACTAGAATCAATAACGGAAAACAAGCATCTATCGGCGGCTAACTCCGACTTTTACCGAGATTCGAAAACAAGAAAAACGAGAGTGAAATCTTCCTAGAGAACCGAGTTTTGTATCTCCAAACGTGCGTCCAAAATCAGAGAATGAACAGTATTTTCGAATAGGGTAAAACCCTATTCTTGTACAAAACGCGTAGGTCAACGAAAGTCAAACAGCTTCAGAAATCGGGGACCAAGCGGCCGCTTGGGGGGTCAAGCGGCCGCTTGCCCCGCGCTCCAGAATACTTCATCCATCCAGCGAGGCGGCCGCCTGGGGGGTCAGGCGGCCGCGTGAGGCGCGCTCCAGCCAATTCTGCCACGGGCACCAGGCAGCCGCTTGGGGGGTCAAGCGGCCGCTTGCCTGGTGGGCAGCTTGGTACTTGGCTCGTCTTCTCGTCTACTCGGCTCGTCATCTCGTCTGCTTGGCTCGTCGTCTCGTCTACACGGAAATGCCTCCAAAGTCGCTTCTAACACCAACTAAGCCCTGCACACTACACAAACACGTCAAACGCACCAAACTAAAGGGAAAACACACGACATGGCACACAATAATGCAAGACGACACAAGAAAAATAAACGGAAAATCACACAAAAACTAGTACATCAGTGTGTGCTGTACCCTAAGAAAATGCATGGTTGACTACGTGGGGAAAATTTTGTTTGAGCATAATCACGGAGGCAGGGGTAGACGCGGCAACCGAACACGTGAAAACAGTCATAAGCTGGCGATCGTCCAAACAACACATCAAATGGAGACTTATTCCCAAGAATTACACTCGGAAGCCGATTAATAGTGTAAACGGCGGTGCTGAAGGCGTCGACCCAATAAGACAGCGGAGTGGAAGAGTGAAAAAGTAAGGCGAGACCCATTTCAGTGATGTGACGGTGTTTTCGTTCAGCTCGGCCATTTTGGGCTGGCGTGTGCGGGCAGGACATGAGATGATGAATGCCGCAAGATGCAAAATGAGATTTGAGACGATGATTGGTGAACTCTGTGCCTCCGTCACTCTGAAATTGTTTAATCTTTCGAGAGAACTGATTTTCAACGAATCGCTGAAATGTAAGAAAGATGTCGACAAAGTCAGACTTCGCACACAACGGATAAAACCAACAAAACCGTGAATGATAATCGATAAAAATAGCGTAGTAACGAAAGCCAAACACGCTCATAGTAGGTGCAGGACCCCACAAATCACAGTGAACCAAATCCAGAACCTGAGAAGCACGGTTAACATTCGGAGTAAAAGGTAAACGAGTGCTTTTAGCCAATTGACATGTCTTGCATAGATGCGGTAAAGGTAGTAAAGCAGAAACCGATAACAAACCAGACTTATTTAATGAGCTCACAATCGAATGAGCAACATGCCCAAGTCTAGAATGCCATAATTCGAAAGAGGCGGAGACTCGTTTATTTAGGGCGGTGGCAAGAGCATGCGGTGCATAATCCAAGGAATAGAGTCCTCGATCACGAGTTCCGATGGCGAGAACTTGTCCTGTTAGCCGATTCTGAATGGAAAAGTGGGACTCGTTAAATATAACTGTAACCGGATGATCACGAGTCAACTGACTAACAGACAATAAATTTTTGGTTAAACCGGGCACAACAAAAACATCTCGTAAAGTCAGATTTTTTGAAATATAAAGAGAGCCAGTGTGAGAGATATTAAGAGTTGAACCATTGCCGACGGTGACTTGGTCGGTACCAGAATAGGTAGACACATGATCAAGGCTGTTAGGATCAGTCGCCATATGAGCCGAAGCGCCGGTATCTAGAAACCAATCGGACGATGTGGTCGGAGACATGTTGCACCCGACGGAAAAAGCCTCGGCAAGATTCGTCTTGTAATTGGATGGTCGACATGAGCGATCGTAAGCACGATCAAAACGCTTGGGACAGTCAAAAGCGTCATGATCGGTTTCCCGACATAAATAGCAATGAGTCGTGAAATTACGACGACCTCCAGAGTTGTTCGAATTACCAGGGGAGCTTCCGGAACCGCCACGGCCTATGAAAGTGCTGGTATCACGATCACGAGGTCCACCATAGCTTCGACCGCGTCCTCAGGTAGTGGCTGTAAGAGCTGCATGTGGTATGATAGCCATGGCAGAGGACGATGCACAGTAAGTGGGCGACTGCGAGAGAACAAAAAAAAGATAGAGCGGAGACTAGGGTTTCGAAGCCAAAAATTAGGCTGATACCATGTTATGAAATAATGTATTTCGCCTCAAAAGAAATATTTCATTCAACATCAGAATATATACACAAAAGCATCCGTAAATAAAGGAAAAGAGATAAACATAAAAATAAATACTGATAACTTAATTATCGCTAACAATATATATATATATATATATATATATATATATATAAGATGACGAAAAAAAGATATATGAAAAAATAAACACACAAATTTACGTATAAACCCAAAACACGAGAAAAATTACGAAAAGAAATAAAAATATAATTCTCTATGATTTTAGAACTTCAATTTTTAATTGTAGTAAACCTATAAAATTAAAAACAATTAAAACTAAAAATAAAATATTTTGTAATATACGTTTGTTAGCCCGCATGCCAAAACATGCTCGAAACTTATTTTTGCATCCAACCCACAGAGTTAGAATCACAAATGGTCCCATTGTAAAAAAGTAATTCTCACAAAAGCCCCATAAGTCAACACTTTCCAACTGTTCATCCTTTTTGACACTGTTCCGGCAGAAACCTCGACAATCCAAGTCAGCATTCCGGCGCCACGTCAGCAGTCACGTGACTTTCACGTGCGATTCTTGCCAGAACAGTGTCAAAAAGGAAGAACAGTTGAAAAGTGCTGACTTATGGAGCTTTTGTGAGAATGACTTTTTTCAATAGAACCAATTGTGATTCTAACTCCCAACCCACACGTCCCACAATTAATTCATCGTGACGTCATGATGACATCATCCCTTAATTAATTAAAAGAACCTTTAGTTATATTTTTGCGCGAAGCCGAGACAAATCGTTTTCGTCCCATTTTTCTTCCGATTCGAATCATAATTAACAGTAAACTTATTACCTCTTAGGTTATCGTGTTATCTTCTTAATCGTCATGAGGATATATAACATCCCTTCCCATATGGCCTTTACATCACAGTTAGACGATTACTCTATTCATTTCAAATTGTTGTGATATTCACACCAAAGAACCTCTAACAAGGCTTTGATACCACTTGTTGCGATTATTGAATACTAATTGAAACACCGTTCAAAATATATATAAGATAACGAATAAAATGATATACAAAAAAGATAAACACATAAATACTTAAAAATCCAAAACACGAGAAAAATCACGAGAAGAATATAAAATTTTACTACATCGTTGAAGTTTATAAATAATTTATTTTCATCTACAGAGAAAATCAATTTCTAAGTGTAAAAAACCTATCAAATTGAAAATATATTTTTAGGAATAAATTATTTTCTTATTAGTATTGAAGTACACTCGATGCTGGTATGCATGGGCATGCATTATGCATGCGCATGAGTTGATTATTAGGGTTTTGCTATTAGACCCTTATAATTATTGTTATTATATTTTGGTCCCTAAATTGTCCTTACATGTAATTTGCATAAGTAGAGTTCACAATTAGAGTTTGGTGCATGTGTCTATCTAAACATGCAGCCGCCGTGGTTGTGTTTTAACAAAGTTGTTCAATAAAAGTTTTCTTGTTTTATTCTTTTCTATATAAAGGATCTTTATGCTCATCTTGAGGGGGTATTGAAGTACACTCGATGCTGGTACGCATGGGTACGCATTATGCTTGCGCATGAGTTGGTTATTAGCTAGGGTTTTGCTATTAGACCCTTATATAAGTAATGTGAGATGTCTGTACGGGTCTTTATTACATAACCACCGAGGCAAATTGTACACTGTGGTAATAACAGGCCACATGCTGTACGACAAACTCATATCTCCGAATGGGTTAAATCTATCTGTTGCCAAACCCAACCGTACATTCCTCGGTTCTCTAGAGAAGTCAGGAAACTTTAAATCAAAGTCTTTCCATTCTTTCCCATCCACCGGATGTCGCATTACATATTCATCATTTGACCGCCCCTTCAAATGCCATGTCATATGTTTAGCCGTTTGACGCGAAACATACAATCGTTTCAGTCTGTCCTTAAGTGGAAAGTAACTTAAAGTTTTCTGTGGGACTTTCCTTCTTTTAGTTCTCTTCCAACGATCTGTGTCAGACACTGGACATTTTTGCATATCAGAGTTTTCTTTCCAATATAAACAACAATCATGAGGACAAGCGTGTATTACTTCGTATCCCAATCCTAACTTCTTCAGCTGTTTCTTACATTCGTAGAATGAAGTCGGCAACTTACAACTGAAGTGCCGAAGTTTTGCTCGTTTATTTGTTATGTTTTGGGTATGATTTTGGTATATATTGTGTATATATGTGTGTGATGATTGAGGAATTGCTTATTATTGCTATGACGGAGCTTATGCGTGGTGTAGTCGAGTTTTCATGTCAAAATGTAGGAAAAACGGAGCAAAAATGGGACGATGAACTTCAGCGACTTCGGGCAACAAAATGATTTCGTTCCTTCAGAACCTGGAGCCGTGACACACATATTTAGAAAGATCTCGAAGTCGTGAATCCGAGGAATTTTGAATCGTGTAAATTGGAGTTCGGACGACGAAGATACGACGAGAATCGCGAAGTCGCGTACAGGGGAGGGTCTGGCGCGAATGCGTAAAACTGCTGAGAGTCTGACGCGAATGCGTCAAACTGCTGAGAGTCTGGCGCGAATGCGTCAAGCTGCTGAGGGTCTGGCGCGAATGCGTCAAGCTGCTGAGAGTCTAGCGCGAATGCGCAAGGGCTGGCGCGAACTGCTTGAAATGTGTTGACCATGCATTGACCGAGCCTAAAAAGAGTTGACCGAGCTTATAATGCATTGACCGGAGGCTAAAAGAGACATTTCACACTCCATGATTTGGAGGGAGAAAGAAGGAAATGTTTATTTTCTCTCTTGAGCTATAAATAGGTGGAGAACTCTCCACAAACACAACTTTGCATCTACGAAAACACACTTGGAAATTCTAGAGAGAGAAAGAACACCAAATTGAGAGTTCAAGCTCATCTTCCCCAAATCGAAGCACGGATTCAAGCTCGATCAAGGACCACGGAGTCTAGAATTTCTCTACATAATTGGCTACTTCTAATTCTCTCATTTTCCTTTTTTTTTTTGTAGAAACCTCTTTTATGAATATTGATTTTTGTTGGAAATTTGACTTGGATCTTTGTGAATTCTCGGATTTGATCATGATTATGAGTACTTTGTATGTTTCTTATATGATCATGATGATTTGCATTAGTTTCCTTGGCTAATTTTCCAATAGGAGGTGATGAAAATGTAGTGCGCACTAGGTGTTTGATAAAATGCTCGAGTGAATAAACTTTGAGTTTAATTGTGAATTTTCGAGCTACGATCGATCTAACCACCGTTGGGCGGAGTTAGACTCGATCGGGGATTAAATTTTAGATCGACCACCGTTGTGCGGAGTCCTTCTTCCCATAGTTCGATTTTTCATAATTAAGTTCAAAAGGGCTAAGTAAAGGAAATCGACAACCATTGTGTTCATTACCGTTTGGAGTGCTACTTTGGGGAATTAAATTGATTAACCACCGTTGTGCGGAGTTTTTCCTTCCGTAGTCGATTCTAGAACTTAGGTACTTGGAGGTTCGACTCTAGGGACGAGAACCTCCGGAAATCACTCTTGTGTTAAATCATTCATCGAGTTGTCATTGCTCATTCATTACCTCCATCGTTCTCTACTTGATAAATCGTTGCTATTTGTTACTTTGGACATTTTGTCAAACTCGAACTACTCTTTTAAACACTCGAAATTGCGAATGAATATGACTTTGAGACCTCTCACTTCTAGCCCTCCCTCGGATTGATAATCCGAGTGGTCGACTTCTACAACTAAACCCTCGGTTTTGAAGCGAGGTAAAACGCTTTATCTTTCCTTCGAGATAGAAAAAATGCTTCTTCAAATGGCGCCGTTGCCGGGGAGGAGCTAGTTGAAGTTTGAAAAGTCACATTTACTTGCTTTTGGTTCTATTTTTACTTGTTTTTCATGCTTGTTTGGTTGAGTTGAAAGTACTACCCCCAATTAGCTTACTTTTGTTTTTCTTTGGTATTTTCTTTGTTTTGCATGCTAACGAGAGCCCAACGGAGGCGTGAACTTGAACTTGAACGACAAGAAAGAGAGCGGGAACGTACAAGAAGTTTGGAGCCAATGATAAATACCAACATGGGGGGCACTTCTTATCAACATGAACTACAAAGAGACGGAAGACCCGAGGGAACATTTCATCAACCGGAATTCCCTCCGGGATTTATGCCACGAGTATCTCCTTATGAAGCACCCCATCATGACGATATCCATGACGAGGAGGAGACTCTTCTACGACAACCGACACCTATACAAAGGAGGTTCACATCTCCTAATCCTCAACGAACCGACAACCGGAATCTGTATCCAAATCCGAACTACACCCAACACACTACGGGAAATGCTTATAATGGTGGATATCAACCTTATTATCCACCACAAGTACCTATTCCCGGGCAATATACTCAAGCTTATCCTCAACAAGGTCCTCACTATCAAGGAGGTGCTTATTACGCTCCTTATCAACCGCAATTCCAACAAGGAGTCTATAGGCCTCCAATAGTGCCACAACCTCAACAACCTCAAAGACACCAAGACATGGGAGAATCTATGGCGGATGATCTCAAGGCGGCATGTGGAACGACACCATCTCCCGTGGTTCTCTCGGAGGCGGCTAAACTTTATCGTCTAAATTCAACCGAGTTCGGGCAACTTCCGAAATTCCATGGGCATTCACATGAGGAGACCTTGGATTTTATTCGTGAATATGTTGAGGTGGTGAGTGGTTTTACACCAATGGGGTTGACGGAGGAAGAGGTAAGATTGAGGTGTTTTTCTCAAACCCTCAAGGATGATGCTAAGAGATGGTGGCTCCAATTGCCACCACATTCCATTTACACTTGGGAGTCTCTCATGCAAGCTTTCACGGATCAATATTTTCCGTTTGACCGTACGGAAAACCTTAGGCGTCGCATTAGTGAGTTTCGGCTACAAAGGGATGAACTCTTTCATGAAGCATGGGATAGATTTTCCTCATATGAGTTCGCTTGCCCTCATCATCTATTTAGCTTGAAGCTTTTGAATCGATATTTCTATGCGGCTCTAACGGACACGTATCAATTTTTGGTGGATAATGCTTGTGGAGGAGCTATTACTATGAGGACGGCATCCGAGGTAAAAGAAATTTTTGAGAATATTGCTAGGAATTCACGGAAGAAAGGAGGTCGTAGAAGGCCTACGGTAGATATTAAGGAGATTGGAGCCGAAAATTCTTGGGAAGTCGAAAGGGAAGAAATGAGAAAGGAGATCCAAAGGTTGAAAATGGGTGGACCTCAAGTAATTCCAAAATCTCAAGATACGAAAATTTCTTGTGTCATTTGTGGAGGAGAAGGGCATGAAGTAAGAGCATGTGCTTATAATGTTTTTCCACAAGGAAACTCGATAGAGGTGGAGATGTCGTATGAATATGAGAATGATGTGGCGGCTATTGGTCAAGTCAACCGACCTCCATACAACAATCAAGGATCTTCTAATATTCGCCCACAACATGGAGGAGGCCCACAACCGAATAATTCTCAATCACGGCCATGGCAACCGAGACCAAATCAAGGCTTCAACCAACAAGGGTATAGAGCACCGGTTAATCAATCCGGACCATCTCAAGATCCGGTGGCTCAATTAGGAGAAAGGCTTGAGGGTTTTGAAAAGCGCCAAGAGATGGTTAATGATGACCTTCGGGCGGGACATAAACGGTTAGAGACTCAAATGTCTCAAATAGCGATTTCTTTGGATGAGCTTAGGAAGGAGTTAAGTGCGGGAAAGCTTCCAAGTCAACCCACGCACACCAAGCCACCCACACATGCAAAGGCGATCACGGTTCTTAGAAGTGGTAAGGTGGTGGATAACAAGGTGAGACATCCGGATGAAATTGAGGAGGTTGTGAATGAGAAAGATGAGATCATGGTAGAAAAAGAAGGGGATGTAGTTGAAAATGAAGTTGAGGAGGTTGTGAAGGATAAGGGTAAAGGAAAGGAGAAAGTGGATATGGTTCCCTCCAATTCCACTAGAGTTTTCAAGCCATCGGTGCCATTCCCTTCAAAGCTCCGGAATGAGAAGAAAGAGAGACAATTTTCGGACCTTTATCAAATGCTCTCCAAGGTGAATATAAATGTGCCTCTCCTTGATATGATTAAGAATGTGCCGGCTTATGTGCAATTCTTTAAGGAGTTGGCCACGAGAAAAAGGAAGTTTGGAGATGGGGAGAAGGTGATGGTAGTGGATGCGACACATGCTTTGTGTCAAAAAGGAGTTCCGGTTAAGGAAGGTGATCCGGGAAGTTTCACCGTGTCTATAGAGCTTGGGGACGGCCAAACGGTGTTGGGTATGCTAGATCTCGGGGCCGGTATTAATCTTATGCCGTTGTCTTTATTTCGTGCCTTAGGATTAGGAGAGCTCCAACCAACTAGTATGCGGTTGCAATTGGCCGATCGGACGGTGAGACAACCGGTAGGGATAGTAGAAAATATTCTAGTGAAAGTTGGAGAGCTCATTATTCCGGTTGATTTTGTCATCTTGGATATTGAGGAAGAGAGCCACAAACCGAGAGATCATCAAATCCTTCTTGGGCGTCCGTTTATGGCCACGGCAAATACTCTTATTGATGTTAAGCATTGAGTGATAGAAATGACCGTACTTGGTGAAAAGATACGACTATTGGTGACAAATAGGTCTCTTGTCCCTAACACATCAATGGTGGAAGAGTGTGTCGGGATTGATGTTATAGATGAATTGGTGGAGGCCGTATTAGAAGAAAAATTTGAGTTGAAAGATGATGATGATTTGGAGGATGGCTTGGTAGATGTCCGAGAGATGATTGAGTTAAAGGCGGAAAATGTAGAAGGAGATCCTACCATTTCTCTCCAAGAGACGAAGGTGGAGTTGAAAGCATTACCGGCTCATTTGAAATATGTATTCTTGGAGGAAAATGAGACTAAACCGGTTATTATTTATTCCTCTTTGAGTAAGGATGAGGAGGAAAGGTTGGTGGAGGTTTTGAAAAAGAATAAAAATGCTTTTGGGTGGTGCTTGGCGGATTTACGTGGGGTGAGCCCCGATGTTTGTATGCACCGGATTGCTCTTGTGGAGGGTGCCGTAGCTTCCCGAGATAGTCAAAGGCGTCTCAATCCTATTCTTTTGGAGGTGGTCAAGAAGGAGATCACGAAACTCTTGCGTGAAGGATTGATTTATGCGGTAGCCGATAGTGAGTGGGTTAGCCCAATTCATATGGTGCCGAAAAAGGGTGGAATTACGGTAATTACAAATGCTATGATGGAGTTGGTGACAACTAGACCGGTCACCGGGTGGCGTATGTGCATACATTACCGTAAGCTAAATGCGGCTACACGAAAAGATCATTTCCCTTTACCCTTTATTGATCAAATGTTGGACAAGTTGGCCGGGCGGATGTTCTTTTGCTTCTTGGATGGTCTTTCCGGGTATTATCAAATTGCAATCTTCCCGGAAGACCAAGAGAAGACAACTTTCACTAGTCCCTTGGGCACTTTTGCTTGGAGGAAGATGCCATTCGGGCTATGTAATGCACCCGGGACTTTTCAAAGATGTATGATGGCTATCTTTGCCGACATGATTGGAGAGAGCATCGAGGTCTTTATGGATGATTTCACTGTTGGGATGTGTCCTTCGATCCTACGTGTGCAATCGATAAAGTCATAAGGTCGTCTATGGATGTTAAATGATTATTTGATAATATTAATTGTTGGGAACAATATAATATTGATCAATTAAATCATACCTACAGGGTCACACACGGACTCGAAGATAATGTACGATGATTGAAATATATATTGATTTAAAATCAATATTTACGTGGATTTAATTCCCATGCATGGGATGCATGTCACATAGTGTTACATGGCATGCCACACAAGCAAGTGGGACCACATACAATGCATAGTGGCATGTGTATGTGGCATAACCTTTCACCTCCTTTGTAACCTCTTTTGTGTGTTAATGGTGCATCTTTATGCACATTAAGATGGAGGTTACATAGAGGAGTAAAGGTGTGAATAATGGTGTGTTTATATAGATGAAAATCAGATTTTCATCACACACAAGCATCAGCCACGAAAATCCACACAAAATAGAGAGAAAAGAGGTGATCTTGGAGATCCATTCTCAAGCAATCAAGGTGTTCATTATCCGGATTCGTGTGCAACACGTAGAGGCCGGGCCATTTGTGCGGCTTCAACATCCGGACGATCCAAAGGAGTGAAGAGTTCATTCACAAGGAGATCTTTGAGTTGCTGATCTATTAAGGTGGTTCAATCGACTCAACACCACCTTAACCGAAATCAACGATCACAAAAAGTAAGTAATCGTTGAACCTTATATATATATATATATTGGATGTGTATATATATATGTTTATATGTGTTCTTATACACATTAAGTGTGCACTAAGATCATGGCATAGTAGATCTATTGCTTTACACGCTTCCGCACACACGGTCTATCGATCGGATCGGTATACCGGTACCTACAATTGGTATCAGAGACTAGGGCTCGTGCACACTTTTGTGTTGGACACGAAGGTTAAATCAACATAATTGGATTATTTGTTTAATTGTGATTGTGTGATTAGATGTAAGGCCGGCCACCGTTAGTGGTCTGGTGAATGATTTCGTCGTTTTTTGCGTTTCGATTGGCCGTAGTATTTGAGGGCTGCGTCCCTTGGAATCATTTGTAATAGATAGGTTTTTCTATTATATTTGTATTGTACTACTTGTAAGCGATGGACTTGGTCCATGATTCGATGGAGGATCTCGGCTCTCCGGCGAAAACGAAGCAAAACGAAGCAAAACGAAGCAAATTGGGGCTGCTGGAGCCAAACGACGGGCGCCGTTTTAGCTCCGGCGGGCGCCGTTTTGATTCGGCGGGCGCCGTTTTGGAAACGGCGACCGCCGAAAGCCCTGTTTTTGGGCAGATTTTTTCCGAACCCTTTCGGCGGGCGCCGTTTTGGAAACGGCGACCGCCGGTGGTGTTCGGCGACCGCTGATTGTGAAACGGCGGGCGCCGTTCGTGGTTTTTTGGGTACGGAATAGATTTGACCAAAATCGGAGTGCACGGAACTTACATATAAACAAACCTATGCATGCAAGTTCCCAAAATAATGAGTATAATGTCTTGTCCAAAACATCACACCCATAAAGCCCTCGATCATAAGTTGGTAGGTCCGCCTCAGCGGGGTACTACTTGTTATCTTGGGATAAGTGGGAGTAAGGGTTAGACCCTTACAAGTGAGTTTGGTTTTCTCATCGATAGATCCACTGCAGGCGTGGCTATCGAGACATGAGATGAGAATGGGACTCTCATCGACCGAGAGTGACATTGGATGTCATTGACATGGGATGTCTACCTATCTTGGAGTTCTTAAGTGCGGACTCAGTCGGCTTAAGGACTCGCAAGATGAGGGTCTTGGGATCGTTTTGTTCTAATTTATTAAAATGTCAAAAAACCAATGCCTAATCTGTTTTTCAAAGACTAAGTTCAACTCGACTCATTCTCACCCCGGGGAGTGGAATGGAGCCAAAGCGCTTGCTTATGTCGATGACACAGATTAGAGACATTCGAGCCATTGGATGGCGTGAATCGATTGTCTGGTTGGCTCCCTCATTTTAATGAGAGATAGGGCTTCAATTGCATGATAAGATCGCTGGTTAGAAAACCTCGAGTTTTCACTTACGATTTATCACGGTTTTGATATTAAGATAATTGGGAACGACGATATTGGATATCGAATGAACAAAATGAAACAAATAAAGTAGTTATGCGAGACAACCTTATTTGTTTAAACGCTTTGTGGATGTTTACTTACTTAATTTATCTTTCTTCTGTAGTTTAATATGTCTGTATCAACTCAATTCAAGTTCAGCTCTATCTTGGATAGAGAAAAGTTGAACAACACCAATTTCCTTGATTGGCAACGTAACTTGAGGATAGTCCTCAAATACGAAGAAAAGGAAAGTGTGTTGGACAAACCCCTTCCCGTGCTTCCCGCTAATGGGGGCACGGATGCCCAAAAGGCATCATATGCCCTTGCTAAGAAAGCCTCGAATGAGGTGACATGTTTGATGTTGGCATCCATGGTACCCGAGTTGCAAAAACAATTCGAGTTCATGGAAGCCTATGACATCATAGAAGAGCTCAAGAGCATGTTCGGGGAACAGGCTAGGATTGAGCGCTTCGGTGTCACCCGGGCTATAGCAACAGCTAGGCTGGAAAAGGGTAAACCCGTGGGACCACATGTGCAGCAAATGATTGGATTATTTGCTTCAAGTGCTCGCCTCGGTTTTGCATATGATGACGAGTTGGCTACCGATTTCATTCTTCATTCTCTTCATGATGGATATGACGCCTTTAGGCTGAATTTCCACATGAATGGACTGAAGAAATCGCTTCATGAGCTCCATGGGATGCTTAAGGCTGCTGAGCCGGCGATTAAGAAGGACCCTAGGAGGGAAGTTCTTATGATTCGGGAAGGAGGTACCAAAAAGTTCAAGGGGATTAAGAAACCGGAAGTGAAAGGCAAAGGGAAAGGGAAAGTTGTGGCAACTCCTTCCAAAAGGTTCTTAAAAAGCTTCTAAGGTTCTTGGGGAATCTGAGTGTTTCTACTGCAAGCGTGTTGGACACTACAAGCGGGATTGCCCCAAGTTCCAGGAGGATGTAAAGAACGGTGTCGTTCCTTCATCTTCAGGTATTTATGTCATAGACATAAACTTTACAAATTCTTCTTCTTGGGTATTGGATACCGGATGCGGTGCTCACATTGTTTCACATGTGCAGGGACTGCAAAGAAGTAGAAGTTTGGTAAAGGGAGATGTCGATCTGCGGGTTGGAAATGGAGCGAGGGTCGCTGCATTAGCCGTAGGATCTTATGATTTGTGTTTGCCTTCGGGCCTTGTTTTAGTATTGAATAATGTTTATTTCGTTCCAAGTATTACCAAGAACATCATTTCTATTTCAGTATTGGATACTGAAGGATTTTCCTTCACTATAATAAATGGTTTATTTACTATTTCAAAAAGTGGAGTGTTCTATGGTTCGGCACGATTAGAACATGGATTATATATACTTCAACTTGACAATCATATATATAACATTGATACCAAAAAGGCCAAATCGAATGAATTCAATGAAACATACCTTTGGCATTGTCGATTAGGCCACGTCAACATTAAACGTGTAGAGAAACTTCTTAAAGAAAGAATTCTCAAATCTTTTGACTTGGAGTCATTTGATACATGTGAAGGATGTTTGATGGGCAAAA
The DNA here is from genome assembly GCA_954870475.1 of Euphrasia confusa. Taxonomy (NCBI): domain Eukaryota; kingdom Viridiplantae; phylum Streptophyta; class Magnoliopsida; order Lamiales; family Orobanchaceae; genus Euphrasia; species Euphrasia confusa. The sequence continues at coordinate 39,605,594 of OX940956.1, read as the reverse complement.
TCACAAAGTCACCTTTTCTAGGAAAAGGAGAACGTGCAAGTGACCTATTGGGTTTAATCCATACTGATGTATGTGGTCCAATGAGCTCACAAGCACGTGGAGGTTATTTCTACTTCATAACTTTTACCGATGACTTAAGTAGATATGGTTATGTCTATTTAATGAGGCATAAGTCGGAAGCCTTTGAAAAGTTCAAAGAATTCCAAAATGAAGTTGAGAATCAACTTGGTAAGAAGATAAAATCCATTCGATCGGATCGAGGTGGTGAATATCTTAGCCAAGAATTCGATGATCATCTTATGAGTTGTGGTATTTTATATCAACTCACTCCACCTGGAACACCCCAGATGAATGGTGTTTCCAAAAGGAGGAATAGAACCTTATTGGATATGGTTCGATCGATGATAAGCCTTAGTGAACTACCGAAATCTTTTTGGGGACACGCACTTTTAACAGCGGCCTATACACTGAATAGGACACCGTCAAAAGCTGTTGATAAGACACCATACGAGTTATGGAAAGGGAAGGTCCCTAACTTGTCTTATATCAAGATTTGGGGATGTGAAGCTTATGTGAAGAGAAATATCTCTACAAAGCTTGAACCCAAATCGGATAAATGTTTCTTTGTGGGTTATCCAAAAGAAACACGAGGGTACCACTTTTACAACCAATCTGAGAACAAAGTTTTTGTTGCTCGAGATGGTGTATTTCTTGAAAAGGAATATCTTTCCAAGAAAGTAAGTGGGAGCTCAGTTGAATTGAACGAAGTTCAAGAAAACATGAACGAGGTTCAAGAAGATCAAACTGAGATGGACACTCAAGACCAAGTCGAGAGTACTCCATTGGTTTTGGAAACCACACCTAACCCTCGAAGGTCCAGAAGGATTAGATCTCAACCTGACAGATACCTAGGTATTCTGACAAACGAGAGCTATGAAGTCATGCTTTTAGAAAGCAATGAACCTTCGACCTATATCCAAGCTATGACGAGTCCAGATGCCGAGAAATGGCAGGGTGCCATGAAATCCGAAATGGAATCAATGTCTGAAAATCAAGTTTGGAACTTGGTCGATTTGCCTAAAGGGGCTAGGCCCATTGGATGCAAATGGATTTACAAAATAAAAACAGACATGAATGGAAAACCTAGTGTTTTCAAAGCAAGGTTGGTGGCAAAAGGATATAAACAAATTCACGGGGTGGATTATGATGAAACCTTTTCACCAGTTGCTATGATTAAATCCATTCGGATTCTCTTAGCCATTGCTGCTCATTATGATTATGAGATATGGCAAATGGACGTTAAAACCGCCTTCTTGAATGGGATTCTAGTAGAGGAAGTGTTTATGACACAACCAGAGGGTTTTATCGATTGATGTGAAAGGAGTAAGAAGTTTCTTGGGGCATGCCGGTTTCTACCGGAGGTTTATAAAGAATTTTTCAAAAATCGCTCAACCACTATGTCGTCTTTTGGGAAATGATGTCCCATTTAAATTTGATGATGAGTGTCAAGAAGCATTTAAGGTGTTAAAGGAGAAGCTTACATCGGCACCCGTAGTAATTCCACCGGATTGGAGTAAGCCGTTTGAGATTATGTGCGATGCTTCGAATTATGCCATTGGAGCGGTGTTGGGTCAAAGGGTGGATATGTTGCTACGGGTTGTGTATTATGCTAGTGCTACTTTAAATGAGGCTCAAGTGAACTATACCACTACCGAGAAGGAGATGTATGCGGTGGTCTTTGCTTTGGAAAAGTTTCGTTCTTATATTATTGGAGCAAAGGTGATAGTTCACACGGATCACGCGGCTATTCCGTATTTGATGAAAAAAGCTCAAGCTAAACCGAGACTCATTAGATGGATCTTGATGATGCAAGAGTTTGATGTAGAGGTCCGAGATCGAAAGGGATGTGAAAATGTGGTTGCGGACCACCTATCGAGGTTGGAGAGTGGAGAGAAGAAAGTAGAGGAGAGAATGTCTTTGGAGGAGTGTTTCCGGGTAGATCAAGTGCCGTGGTATGCGGAGATTGCAAATTATTTGGTGACCGGGGCATTTCGAGAAGGCATAAATGCTCAAGATAAGAGAAAGCTCATTGATGATAGTAGGAGCTACTTTTGGGAGGACCCGTGTCTATATAAAGTTGGTCGGGATGACTTGGTGAGACGATGTGTTCCGGAGATAGAACAACATGAGATTATGAGAGAGTGTCATGAGTCTCCAAGTGGAGGACATTTCGGTGGTAGGAAGACGGCCGACAAAATTCTCCGAGCGGGATTTACTTGGCCTTCTTTGTTCAAAGATGCTCATAATTTTGTCTTGTCTTGTGATGCGTGCCAACGGATGGGGTCGATTGGAAAAAGGAATGAGATGCCCATGCATGTGAGTGTGGTGATTGAGATTTTTGACGTATGGGGTATTGATTTTATGGGGCCATTCCCGAAGGCAAATCAATTTGAGTATATATTGCTAGCCGTGGATTATGTGTCGAAGTGGGTGGAGGCGGTTCCCACAAGGAGATGTGATGCATCTACGGTGTTGAGATTCTTGCAAGGGAATATTATCTCTCGGTTTAGAATACCGAGAACTATTGTGAGTGATGGGGGGTCTCATTTTTGCAACAAACTTTTTACAAAGCTTATGAGGTTGAATGGTATTACTCACCATGTTGCTACCCCATATCATCCACAAACATCGGGGCAAGCCGAAACAAGTAACCGTCAAATCAAGGAGATAATTGAGAAAACCGTGAGACCGTCAAGGAAGGATTGGCCGGAGAGGTTGAAAGATGCATTGTGGGCATATAGAACCGCTTACAAGACGGTGTTGGGCACAACTCCTTTTCGATTGGTGTACGGTAAAGCATGCCATCTTCCCGTGGAGGTTGAGTATAGAGCTTTATGGGCGATAAAAACAATGAATATGGATATGGACAATGCGGGTAAGGAGAGAATGCTACAATTGTCGGAACTTGAGGAGTTGAGGCAAGATGCTTATGAGATTTCGAGGATTTATAAAGAGAAGATTAAAAGGATTCATGATCAAAAGATTTTGCCTAAAGAGTTTGAGGTGGGAATGAAGGTACTTTTATTCAATTCTCGGTTGAAGTTGTTTCCGGGAAAGTTGAAATCTAAATGGAGTGGTCCATATGAGGTTCGAGAGGTGTTGACAAAAGGAGCGGTCCGGTTAATCAACCCGGCCACGCTTAAGGAGTTCACGGTTAACGGACACCGATTGAAGATTTATATTGAAAGAGAGGAGCCGAGAAGGTTAGTAGATGGGTATATGCTAATCTCGACGGATTGAGTTTAACGTCGTAGCTAAGTCGAGCTCGCGACGTTAAACCGAGCAACCCATTAGGTGCAAATATTTGAAGAAGAGAAGGAATTAAAGGAGAAAGTGCACCTAGATGGAGGTCAAGCTCTCGACTTAAATTTGAGCATGTTCGTGGAATTATTTTCGGCTAAAAGATTTCAAGGATCGGGTGTTGCTCGGAGGCGAAAACCGAGTGCCTCGTGGGGGCATTCCCACGGTCGTCAAGCTCATGACGTTAAAGAGTGCTTTGTGAGAGCCTTCTCACACATGAAGATGGAACTTTACTCCTCCGAGTCTCCCTACATTTCCTGCATCCAATGGCGATTCCTTCTATGTTGTCTCTACACCACAAGTGACGTCGAATTACCCGAATTACATTCGGGTCGAGGTATGTGAATGGATTATCCCTCTTTGATCATGTTTATTTTTATTTTGGGATGTTTGAGGTGTTTTGGTGGTGTTTGTGTGATTTTAGTTTTATTTGTTTCTTTTATTTTCTTATTTCTTTTCTTAGTCTTGTATTTGTACTAGATTCGAGCTTTTTGGCGTTTTCATACTTTGATGAAGTGTGTGAGTCCCGTAGACGTGTGTGATACATGTGGATTGGGTTAAAGTCGGAGGAGTCGTTAGTTTGTATGACGTTTATCTCTCTCGGGTATTGTTTGATATTTGACTATTCACTATTTGTTATTTGGAAACATTGCCTATAATTGTGAGAGTAATTTGAACCTTGATCTTTCTTGTTGGATTATATATATCATCTCCTTTTGGTTCTCACATTTTTTCATGAATATGCATTGTGATCTTTGTCCATATGTATGTGTTTGTGCATTATGAGTGACGGGTGATGAACTTGGTTGGTCTCATTAGCTTGAATATGATGAACTTGATCAATAGGAAAGCTCCACTTAAATATATTCCACATACTTGACCGAGCCCGTCGTGGGACACCCTAGAAAACCTCTTGAGCCTACGTGTAAACCTTTTTCTTGTCTCCGTGTGTTTCCAAGAGTGGTGTGAGCATTTGTGGGGTCATTCGGTGATGAAGGTTCTTTTTGTCCAAAAGGGGTCATTCTTTAGGATTGTGCATAAAAGGGACGGGGTGAACTTGGGCATGTTGTTAGTAATTCTTGGAAAAAGCCAAACCCTCTAAAACAATAAATGATGAGAAGAAATGATGTATGATTCATGATGTTGTTGCACAAAAGAAAAGAAAAAAAAATGTAAAAAAAAAGAAGTGCAAGAAAAGAGCCTAAAAAGAGCAAAAAGCTTGGCCAAAGAAAAGAAAAAAAAAGAATGATTTAAAAAGGCGAGGGTTTTTCTTGAAATATATGGATTGATTTGTACGCTCGATTTACTTATGTTCCTTGCACATAGATGGAGAAATAAGGGCGTGGTGATTGTGAGATACATCCGGTGTAGGAGGGGACGAGGGAGTAGTGAGTGCCCGATTCTTGTTTCATACATGATTTTTGCCCTACCCTTTACCTTATCCTACCATATTTGATCATGTTTTGATTCATTTGCTTGTGATGATTTAATTGAGTAAAATTCACTTTTAGCTTGTAGTGTATGAAATGCATGTTACATGGGTGCTATTCATTCCTATCTCGAGCTTCTTTGACTAAATGCAAGTTAATTGTTCTATCTCTTGCATATTGAGAGTGAATTGGCCTTTGATTCGATTTCGAGAGGAAAGAAACGAGTGAACCGTGCGTTGAGTGATTCGAATAGTGTGTGTCATTTTATTTTAACAATGCTTGATTGAGATGAACATGGGATTGGTTTGAAACGTGCTTCTCCGGCTAGTTAGTGTATCACGTTGGAACATTATGCTCGGGACGAGCATTGTTTTGTCGTTGTAGTAGTTTGAAGTGCCGAAGTTTTGTTCGTTTATTTGTTATGTTTTGGGTATGATTTTGGTATATATTGTGTATATATGTGTGTGATCATTGAGGAATTGCTTATTATTGCTATGACGGAGCTTATGCGTGGTGTAGTCGAGTTTTCATGTCAAAATGTAGGAAAAACGGAGCAAAAATGGGACGATGAACTTCAGCGACTTCGGGCAACAAAATGATTTCGTTCCTTCAGAACCTGGAGCCGTGACACACATATTTAGAAAGATCTCGAAGTCGTGAATCCGAGGAATTTTGAATCGTGTAAATTGGAGTTCGGACGACGAAGATACGACGAGAATCGCGAAGTCGCGTACAGGGGAGGGTCTGGCGCGAATGCGTAAAACTGCTGAGAGTCTGACGCGAATGCGTCAAACTGCTGAGAGTCTGGCGCGAATGCGTCAAGCTGCTGAGGGTCTGGCGCGAATGCGTCAAGCTGCTGAGAGTCTAGCGCGAATGCGCCAGGGCTGGTGCGAACTGCTTGAAATGTGTTGACCATGCATTGACCGAGCCTAAAAAGAGTTGACCGAGCTTATAATGCATTGACCGGAGGCTAAAAGAGACATTTCACACTCCATGATTTGGAGGGAGAAAGAAGGAAATGTTTATTTTCTCTCTTGAGCTATAAATAGGTGGAGAACTCTCCACAAACACAACTTTGCATCTACGAAAACACACTTGGAAATTCTAGAGAGAGAAAGAACACCAAATTGAGAGTTCAAGCTCATCTTCCCCAAATCGAAGCACGGATTCAAGCTCGATCAAGGACCACGGAGTCGAGAATTTCTCTACATAATTGGCTACTTCTAATTCTCTCATTTTCCTTTTTTTTTTTTTGTAGAAACCTCTTTTATGAATATTGATTTTTGTTGGAAATTTGACTTGGATCTTTGTGAATTCTCGGATTTGATCATGATTATGAGTACTTTGTATGTTTCTTATATGATCATGATGATTTGCATTAGTTTCCTTGGCTAATTTTCCAATAGGAGGTGATGAAAATGTAGTGCGCACTAGGTGTTTGATAAAATGCTCGAGTGAATAAACTTTGAGTTTAATTGTGAATTTTCGAGCTACGATCGATCTAACCACCGTTGGGCGGAGTTAGACTCGATCGGGGATTAAATTTTAGATCGACCACCGTTGTGCGGAGTCCTTCTTCCCATAGTTCGATTTTTCATAATTAAGTTCAAAAGGGCTAAGTAAAGGAAATCGACAACCATTGTGTTCATTACCGTTTGGAGTGCTACTTTGGGGAATTAAATTGATTAACCACCGTTGTGCGGAGTTTTTCCTTCCGTAGTCGATTCTAGAACTTAGGTACTTGGAGGTTCGACTCTAGGGACGAGAACCTCCGGAAATCACTCTTGTGTTAAATCATTCATCGAGTTGTCATTGCTCATTCATTACCTCCATCGTTCTCTACTTGATAAATCGTTGCTATTTGTTACTTTGGACATTTTGTCAAACTCGAACTACTCTTTTAAACACTCGAAATTGCGAATGAATATGACTTTGAGACCTCTCACTTCTAGCCCTCCCTCGGATTGATAATCCGAGTGGTCGACTTCTACAACTAAACCCTCGGTTTTGAAGCGAGGTAAAACGCTTTATCTTTCCTTCGAGATAGAAAAAATGCTTCTTCAACAACCAGCAGGCAAAACTTTCAGAAATAATTTCAGCAACACGTCAACGCTCTCATTAGCCCACTTATACAGAACTTTTATGTGCAACAACTGAGCAATAAAGTGCAAAGTCGAAGGTCTGGTGCAACCGGGGTACAACTCTTCTTCAAGTGTTGAGAATAATGATGTTAAATCAGCATCATTGTCTGCGTCGAGATTTACTCCTGAATTCCCAACAAAGTCTTGCACTATGTCTTCCATCTCGTTCACGGGTTTTTCTTGAACAGGTTGTTCTTCTCGTGGTCTGCTAGGCATTCGAGACTCACCATGGTGAGACCATGTTGTGTAGGTCAGATCAATGCCACTGCAAATTATGTGTTTGCGAACAGTGTCCAGAGGATAGAATTTGGTATGTAGACAATATTTGCAAGGACACTGAACCCGACCTTCTGAATTGACACTGTTTTTTGCAAATTCTATAAAGCCACGTACACCGTTTTAGAATTATGGAGACAATCGATTTTGTATTCCCATCAAACTCTTATCCAACGACATTTTGACATTAACCACACACAACTGTATTACTATATATATGTAAAAATCAAAAACATGTTATAATTAGAAAAATCTTCAAATTAAAAATAGAAGTCATATCCTAACAAACATGCACAGTTCGAACATATAAATTAATTCACACAAATAAAATTCATAGTTCATAGAATCGGTAAAAAAATTAAAGTAAAGTTTTGAGCAAAAATACCAGAGCCAAAAGGTGATGAAGCATCGTAGAGAGAGTCATAGCTTAACAAAAATTATATGATCAGAAAATATTTTAAGAAATGTCATTTTATTCCGACTTTTATAAAAAAATATTTTATAAAAGAATGACTATTAATTTTAAATGACAAAAATAAGCATGAACTAAATATACAATAAAAGAAATAATCATCCTCTCATAGTCTTATTTTGTTTAAGTGAATAATTAGTTTAAATTAAAAAGTTAAATAACCATCAAATATGTTTAGCTTTCTAAGGCCCTACTAGATTGTTTATGTTGGGAGTCCAACCCTCGTTCGGATTAAAGCATCGGGGAGATGTGAAGAGGTGGAACCAAGCTAATTGGAGGAAACGGGACAAGTCAGGACGGAGAGCTGCAGCAGGCGCCAGGCGGGCGCCTGGGGGGCAGGCGATCGCCTGCCAGCAGTGAGAGCTGAAGATTATCGCGAGCGGGCGCTTCGTCCTCAGGCGGGCGCCTGGTCCCCAACGGAAGTTTGACCGCGTTTTGACTTCGGTTTCTTGGGGATTAAGTTAGGGTTTCTCACCTCCCATCTATATAAGGACCTCCTCCCCTATTTTATGTAATCATGTAGAGAAAACCTAGAACAAGAAATAGTGAGTCGAAAAGAGATCTATCGAGATCCGGTCCTGTACACGAGAATATTATTATCGAATAATATTGGGTGTGGTGTCCGTGGAAGTAGGCATTATTGGCCGAACCACGTAATTCTTGTCTTCCTTTTTTTATTCCGCTTTATTTATCAAATCGAACCTACCCTTTGACGATCGACGGGAATATACCGGCCTAAGAAGCATATATTCTCCAACAGTTTATCTTTCCAAAATTACTCAATTATATACTGATCCCTTTCAAATTATTGCTTTATTTTATTTTTAAAATCTTTTGTTCTCATTGAGCTGGAAGACGAATCATTCTACTTTGTTGGCCTCGTATCTTATTGCACTCACATAATTATCTTATTATTTAGCTAAGTTATGTGCCTCTATGAATTTTGAAAGATGTTTTCACATACTCGCTCTTTCTTAAAAGTTGCTTCCGTAACAGGTTACATTTATTCAGTGTGGGTTTCTAATTTTTTTCTTGAACTTTTGGATTAATCTAATTTGATATTTAACAGACCTTATACAAATTACATTATTTATAACGCAGCCATGAAAAACGAGATTGCAAGGCAGAGGTTGAAACCAAATCGAAAAACCCCCCACACAAAGATAGAGAATTTTATTCGTACAAAGTACGAGCTTCTTAACCTCACACAAAGTCACCACACACAAATTCATGAATTTAAACCAAATCGAAAAACCCCCAAATTAAAATCGAAAACCCTAATAAAAAACGAAATCGCAGAAATAATTGAAGATGAAGCATACCTGGAAAGTAACGGATTCAGGTCTTCGCCGCCGCCGGAGATGCGCCAAAAGCCGGAGATGCTCGCGATGTGCCGCTGCCAGAATATGGCTGAGATGTTCAGTCGACTCCCTTCCCCTTTGTGGGGGTCCGGACCCCTACCAGTGAGCAGAAAAGGGAGGAGGAAAGAGGCCCTGGTGAACCGTCATAATTAGTGAACAAGTGTAAGCTTCGCTGCCCGACAGTATGGAGTATTGACCACACCGAGGGACAGGCCCTGAAGCGAAGGACGGGAACGAGCGGAATCAATGTGTTCCAATTTCTGGCCTTGCACCGACCATCCAATGGACCATGGACTAAACGGCCACTGCCTGAAAGGACTATGTCCAAGGGACCGCCTTTATTGATCCACTAGTAGCAGATATAGCTCCACATCCAGCTAGCCCATGGCAAAGGCAGTTAAGATGGGGTGGTTATAGTAGTTCTTATTGCTATTGTCGGAACACATTGACTAGGAACGGGGAGCTGAGACGGCTTATACGCCTTTACTCGTATCGGGACACAGCCGGAGCTAAGACCTTGGACAGGGCACTGCCAGCCCCCTCTCGACTCGTATCAGGTACGGAGACCCAGATCCCAAGGAGGAGAGAGCTTGATGGAATTGGAACACATGCATGCTAATTCCGGAGCATCTATCTATTCTTGGAACACGAGCAAATGGTGGATCCGCGTGCGATAGGTTATGGCTCTGAGTTGGGCCCGCCCACAGGATATGGAACTAAACGAAGGGAAATGGTTGAATTTTCCAGCGGTGTGAAAGGAATAGCCTTAAATCTTGAGAATGAGAATGTATGGATTGTAGTCTTTGGTAGTGATACTGCTATTAAAGAAGGAGATCTTGTCAAGCGCACTGGATCTATTGTGGATGTTCCTGCGGGAAAGGCTATGCTAGGGCGTGTGGTCGACGCCTTGGGAGTACCTATTGATGGAAGAGGGGCTCTAAGCACTCACGAGCGAAGACGTGTCGAAGTGAAAGCCCCTGGAATTATTGAACGTAAATCTGTGCACGAACCTATGCAAACAGGGTTAAAAGCGGTAGATAGCCTGGTTCCTATAGGTCGTGGTCAACGAGAACTTATAATCGGGGACCGACAAACTGGAAAAACAGTTATTGCTATCGATACCATATTAAACCAAAAACAATTGAACTCAAAGGCCACCTCTGAGATTTCATATTACCTCGGGATTCAGGTGCCGCCGCTGTGTATAAGAGAGAAAAGAAGGTGAGTTATGAAAAAGAAGCCCTCTGCACCGCTGATATCAGTAAAGCTTTCGCGACCACGCTTTTTGCGACCACGCGTGGTCGCAAAACATCATCCACGTGTCAAGTATTATCGCGATTTTCCACCGTGGAAATTACGGTTTTCAGAAACATGTTATTTGCGACCACGGCGTGGTCGCTAATAAATACCCGGGAAGCTGGCGGCTTTTTTATCGGAACAAATAGCTAGCACCCGTTTTTGCGACCACGCGTGATCGCAAAAAGTCATTATTAGCGACCACGATGTGTGGTCGCAAAAAACTTGGTCGCTAAAAACCTTTTTTCTAGTAGTGTAGGGTTTTGCTATTAGACCATTATAATTATTGTTATTATATTTTGGTCCCTAAATTGTTCTTACATGTAATTTTCATAAGTAGGGTTCACAATTAGGGTTTGCTGCATGTGGCTATATAAACATGCAGCCCTGGTTGTGTTTTTACACAATCAGTTGTTCAATAAATTTTTTTTTGTTTTATTCTTTACTCTATACTCATGTTTTTTTACAAATATGAATCTAAATATAATATTACCTCAGTCCCACAAGTAGTTTCCATTTTTTTAGATTTACAAAAAAATTGGAAAACATTTATGAAAAAAAAAAAGTAAGAAATATAATTATATTATTAATATAAGCGATTAAATCACATTTGGTCCTATAAGTATTGTCGATCCCACATTCAATCTTTTAAAGAGATAATATCAATTTACGTCCTGTAACTAAGGCCGAATCCAATTTTAGTCCTGTGACTTTCAAAATCATCAAATGTCATCCTTTGAGTCCAATTTTGCAAATAACCGTTAATTATTGCTGGCGTGGCAAAGATCTCCGTCTAACCAAAGTTACGCGGTGCGCCGAATCCAATTTTGGTCCTGTATCTTTCAAAATCATCAAATGACATCATTTCCGTCCAATTTTACAGAGCAACGATTGTTGACGTGACAAAGACCTCCGTCTAACCTAAATCACGCGGCACAAATATATTGGGGGTCGTTATGCCACGTATATTGGGATGCATTCCCCCCTTAAAAAATAGATGGCATATTCTGTAATTAAAAGCTATAAACACCAATATTTTGACACCCTCAAAATTATTGAATCGTAATTTGGGAAATTATCATGAAATTCTATTCATTCTCCTTTGAACCCTAGAACTGAGAGTGCCAAAATCAGAAATCAAAAGCACAATAATCCAACTATAAACCTGAATATAAACGCGCGCATCGGGACCTGCGCCTTGCTCAAATTATGTTGAAGCTACGGTTGATCCGCCGAGATCCCAAACTCCTCTGTCACCTACATCAACGTCTTCTCCGTCTGCACCTGCAGCATGCTCATGTGGTCCAACATCGTCTGCAGCTCCCCCCGCACTTTCGTATTCTCCTGCTTCATGCTCAGGATCTCCCCTTGCAGCTTCGCTTCGATGTCGGGGTAGTTCATCAACTTTGTTATTGTTGTTTTCTTGCGGGTGGATGAGTTTGTCGCGGATGAGTTCGATCTCTTGGTCCCTTTTCAGGATGCCTTGCTTGTGGTCTCTCATCTGAATGGTCACGTGGAATTGGTGATCCTTTTCTTTCTTTTCTTTCAATTCTGTAACTGTGTTAGTGTCATCTATTATGATTTCAACATGTTGAACATTACTGTTTTCAGACATAGTGATCTTGACAGCTTCATCGGCGTCTTCCACGTTCGGCTTCACCGTGCTTAGCTTATCCGAGAGGTGGTCGAGGCACGAACGAGCCTCGTAAAAATTCGTCTGGAGATTCGTGATCTGATTCTCTACGTTCTTTTTCAAACTCTCGACTCGCCTGAGCTTATACTCCATTTCATTCACCCATATGCTCAAATTCTGCTTGTCCTCGATCAGACTCTTCTTTTCGTTTTCAAACTTCTTGCTGATTTATAGGGTTACACCGATTCTTGTTGTCGTCGACGGTACCTCTTCAATGGATTTAGTCTTCAACAATTAGGGTTACAATGGGGAAATGGGATTATCCGAATTAAAAAAGGAATACGTAGTCAAATATTACGAAAAAACCATTGCAAATTAATAAGAAATTGAAAATGATTTCCACGTCAGCAATCGTTAACGGTTCTCTGCAAAATTGGCGAAAAGGATAAAATTTGATGACTTTGAAAGATACAGGACCAAAATTGGATTCGGTGCACCGCGTAACTTTGGTTAGACGGAGATCTTTGCCACGTCAGCAATAGTTAACGGTACTCTGCAAAATTGGACGGAAAGGATGACATTTGATGATTTTGAAAGACACATGACCAAAATTGGATTCAGTCTTAGTTACAGGACGTAAATTGATATTATCTCATCTTTTATTTGTTCAATTCATCAAATCCAGTCTTTCCCGGTCGATTTCCACCGGGAAACTCACGTCCTGGTCACGTGTGTGCACACGTGGTGGTCATCAGGGGAGGCTTGCTGACGTGGCTTGAGATTAAATAACATTTGGTCCTGCAACTTAGGCTGATCCCACGTTTGGTCCTTTTTTTGTTCAAAAAATCAAATCTCATCCTTTCCGATCGATTTCCACCGGAAATTGCACGAGTGGGCTGATCCGATTGACATCTCTACCCACACGTGCAATTTTCGGTGGAAATCGACCGAAAAGGATAAGATTTGATTTTTTGAACAAAAAAAGGACCAAATGTGGGATCAACCTAAGTTACAGGACCAAATGTGATTTAATCTCAAGCCACGTCAGCAAGCTTCCTCTGATAACCGTCACGTGTGCACGCACGTGACCAGCACGTGAGTTTCTCGGTGAAAATTGACCGAGAAATACTGAATTTGATGAATTGAACAAATAAAAGACTGAATGTGAGATCGGCAATATTTACAGGACCAAATGTAATTTAATCTCTTAATATAATTATAATTTTTTTTAAATAAAGAAATAAATAAAGGAAGAACAAAATAAAACCATATCAAACCCAAAGCCGTAGCCGTAGACACGTGAGCCACTCATTCTCTTCGATCTGGGCCCGTTTTTTTCGGATCCTTCGAGAAAAAATTCATTCTCTACATAAAAAATAAATAGGAGATAGATGCCAAAAACTATAAACCATCCACAGCAGAGTGTCAAATAGGGTGTCAAATTAAGTTTAACTCATCTAGTAAGGGAGCATTGAAAGTGTCAAGTTTGACACTTGGTGGGGCCGGATCAAAATTTGATCCCCGATCAAATTTTTTTGACACCCTCTAGCGGCCCCCACCACCTATTATTTTATAACAATAATAAATAAAAGAGTCAATTATTAATTGACACATGACATTTTAATTATTTTTTCCCCACATTTTAAAATCATTTTTTACAAAATAATTATTCAAAATAAAAATAAAATAAAAATACCATTATTTTTCATTTTTTATCCTCTAAATAGACTGTAGATTTGTATCATTTGGACACAAAAAAAAAATCACAATTTTTTGCACTTTTTTCTCTTTATTTTCAGTATTTTATGTATTTTTATTTATTAAATGTGGTGAGTAATAATGGTATTTATTATTTTAAAATATTGTGAATTGTTTAAAATTATATTTTAGTAATTTTAAATTTAATAATTATATATATAAAATAATTAAAAAGAAATGTAAAATATGGTAAGATATAGGATATGGTGATGTGGAAGAAAAAGAAAATAGTTTGACACCTAGAATAATACCCTGCTGGAGCTGGTGCTGGAAAAAAAGTGTTAATTGAGGGTGTCAAGCTGGCAGGAGAAAGTGTCAAATTTGACACCCGCTATTGTAAATGGTCTAAGTGATGGTTACGTAATCATGACATTACCCGACATCACTCATCATTAAAATCGCACACAGGCGATTGGCTTTATCTCGGTTTGATTCTATTTTTGGTTTTGTTCCGTTTTTATTTTGAGTTATATATTAAGGCAAATAAATAGTTAGTCATCTTTTTCTCATGTAAATTAGTAATTATGTAAAATTTTGATTTTTGTTATTAAAAAAATAAAGAGTGAAATTGAAATAAAAAATAAGAATAATTTTATTTATATTTGAATATTGCGAGTTCTATTTTAAAATATTTATTTTAAAAAAGTGTGATTACTATTTTTAAATAGAGTAAACCAAACAAATTTACCGTAGTAAAAACAACAAATCTACATTTTTGCTATTTGTACGCATTAGAAACAAAAAATCCATCTTTTTGCTCTTTGTACGTGCAATAATCATAGAAAAAATATTGTCACTTTGTCTTTTTGGTTAATGAATCTAACATTCAATGATTTTATAGTTGAATTGAGTAGTTGCCTAGTTGGTGTATGGTCTAGAAGATGCTACTCCAGGTGGCCAGGTGCAATACACTTGGTGGCATATTAACTGTGGATGCATACACAATACACGTCGGGTGTGTGTGATTGTGTGTGTATTGAATATAATAATATTAAATTAACGGTTAAGATCTATATGGTGTACTCCACCGGGAGTAGCATAGATAAAACCGTTGGTGTATATACTTGTATGAGATATTGTAGTGACCATATATTATTGAACTAATTTCGTTCAAATTATTTATGCAAATTTTTTATTTTGATTTTCCAAATAATTATGTTTACCTTTAAATTTTTTTTTTAACTTTAAATATTTTTCCTTTACTTTTACATTTTTTTTAAATATTATTTACAATTATTTTATTTTTTAATAATCAAATACATGTTTATTATTAATTTTTTAATCAACAAATCAAAAAATAACATTTTTATTAATTTACGTATCAATCAACCTGTGCATGTATAGTCATGAAGGATGTAGTAATTTATTACTCCTATAAATATTCATGCAATTTATAAGATGAAAAACACAATTCAAATAACATTAACCCTTTAAATCATTTCTTTTAACTGTTCCAATGGCCAAATCAATGCTCCAAGACTCTCTTGTTTTTATTTTCTTTGTGCTACTTTTTCTCTGTCTGAAAGTTCAAAACTCCGACGGAAGACGATTAAAACCCTTCGAATCTGCGCAACAAGCCGAAGCATTTTCCGCCGGCGATAGAAAAGGAGATTTTTCTTCGACGTCGCAAACTCAAGAGATGGTGAAAGCGGACAAAAATAGTCATGTTAACGCGAAAGAAAAAGATCTACCGAATTCCCACTCGATGGGGTCGGTAATGATGTCGACAATAGTCGGACTTATCAAGGATTTCAGACCCACAAATCCGGGACACAGTCCCGGTATTGGTCATTGATTTTGATCTCGTCAAAATCAATATAATAAAAATAAAGGTTTAATTTAAATAAGTGGCATATAAGTACATGAAATATTTACGACGTGTTTTAACACCGTAACTATATCGAAACCTTATCTTATAATGTATTTCTCTGTTGATCTAAATAATATACACTCATGTGTACGTAATAAAACGGTGAATTTATTTGCATTTTCAATTTTACTTTTATGTACGCACTCTCTTTCATATAAATCGGATGTCCCTCGGTCCCCCTCGATCTCGGTCCCCCTCGATCTCTGGTATGATAGACTCAGTAAAAAATAGCAAAGAGACAAAAAACAGAGAATGCAATTTTCAATAATAATTCTTGTTGCCAAAAACACTACAATAAGCACTACATATAGAGGAAAGTAAAGGTGTCGTACTTAGTACTACTAGTTTCTCTCTCCTGTAACAGAAAGATGCTCTTTTCTAATAAAAATAAATCAACAATTATAATCTATTAAATGTCTTGGTGGAACACGTGATCGAACACTTCGACGCAAGATTGGATTTTCACTTTGGGCCTGCCCTTTAGGTGTAACAATACCTCCTCCATTGAAAACAACCTTGTCCTCAAGGTTGAAAGATGGGTAGTCCTTTTCAAACTGTTGCACCTCAATCCAAGTTGCTTCTTCACGTGGAAAATTGAGCCAGCGCACAAGCACCTGTTGTTGAAGATGATTTGAGCATTTAATTGTTCGTGCTCCTAGAATCTCTTCGGGTTCCATGACGGGCAACGTTGGATATGGCGGAATAACCACAGTTTGAGCCAAGTTCGGATCATAGCCCAACGCCTTTTTTAGCAACGATATATGAAAAACGTTGTGAATACGGGCAGTAGTCGGTAACCCCAAACGGTATGCCACTTTTTCGATTCTTTCAATCACTTGAAATGGTCCAAAAAATTTACGGCCTAATTTTTGATTGCCCGCACCGCGCAACGTTACCTGTCGATAGGGTTGCAAACGAACAAGAACCCAATCACCTACCTCAAATTCTACGTCTCGGCGATGTTTGTCAGCTTGGTTTTTCATTCGATTCTGAGCCTGTTGGAGGTTAGTTTTTAAGCGTGTCAAAATCTGATCTCGTTGTTGCATTTCCTGATCAATTTCCGCATTAGTGGATGAATGAGAAATATAAGAAGTGAGTGTTGGCGGTTTCCTTCCATATACTGCTAGAAACGGGGTCATCCCAATGGCTGTTTGATAAGAGGTGTTATACCAATATTCCGCCCAAGCCAAAAATTTAGACCATAATTTTGGCGAGTCCATAACAAAACTCCGGAGATACATTTCCAAAGTGCGATTCAAACTTTCAGTTTGCCCGTCTGATTGTGGGTGGTAAGCCGTTGACATGTTAAGTTTGGTGCCATGTAACTTGAAGAGGTCTCGCCAAAATGAGCTAATAAATATTTTATCTCTATCGCTAACCATTGAGCGGGGCACACCATGCAGCTTAACCACTCCCTTAAAAAATACCTCTGCTATTTTAGCGGCAGTAGTGTGTTGTGGCAGTCGGAAGAAGTGTGCATATTTACTAAGGCGATCAACAACGACAAGAAGTGTGCATATTGATGCATAACTCTGAATAAAACGCCGATAATAACCCGACAATCCTAAAAATCCCCGCAGCTGCCGTATTGTTTGAGGAACTGGCCAATCAAGCACTGCACTTACTTTTTTTTGATCCATGGATACTCCTTCCACTGAAATTATGTGGCCCAAATACTCCACAGACAATTGAGCAAAAACACATTTTGACAATTTGGCATAAAACTGGTTCTGTTGTAATAACTCCAAAACTTTCTCCAAATGAATGAGATGTTGAGCCAAATCTTTACTATAAACGAGGATATCGTCAAAAAAAACCAAAACGAACAGACGAAGGTATGGGCGGAAAAGATCATTCATTACCGCTTGAAACGTTGCTGGAGCATTGGTGAGTCCGAATGGCATGACTAAAAATTCGTAGTGACCGTTATGTGTACGTACCGCTGTCTTATGTGTATCCTCTGGGCGAACACGAATTTGGTGATAACCGGATCGTAAATCCAATTTAGAAAAATAACGTGCCCCGTGTAACTCATCAAGCAATTCATCTACTGTTGGTATTGGAAACTTGTCCTTGACAGTAACTGCATTTAGAGCTCGATAATCGGAACAAAATCTCCATGTACCGTCCTTCTTTCTGGCTAACAAAACTGGAGATGAAAATGGGCTGGTGCTAGGGCGTAGAATTGATACGCACCTCGATCGGAAGGGAAGAAGAAACGGAATAATTGAAAGGATACCTGGTGGAGATCCCAAAACCTTTGAATCTACCCCCGAAATGATTTAGATTCGGCGACCTAAACCCCAACGGAACGCGACTCAACAATTCGGAGACGATGAATGACACACAAACAAAGGATGAAGACTTCGTTGATTCGCCGGTGAATTCTTTTGGTAGAACCCGGAAGAATTCGGAAAACCCAAAGGAGAATTATATCCCACGAAAATAATTTATTCAAAATCAATGTTGTTCTAAAACATTAGGGTTCAAAGCCTTTAAGTAGGCAACATAAAAAGTCTCAAAAAAAGGAAATAAAACGCCAAAAACGTCAAAGGGTCGCGACGCTGAAAATTCAGGTTTCTAAACTCCGTGTCGGCCGACAATATGGGATGTCGGCCGACATTCCCCTTGTCGTCCGACAGGACACTCTGTCGGCCGACATTTAACCTGCGCCCGCGGGAAATCCTTCGATCGCGGCCTTAATCCCCTGTCCAGCCAACTCCCTTTCTGAAGATGTCGGCCGACAGGCCTTGATGTCGGCCGACACCAAGCCAATTTCTGGACCGAACTTTGCGGCGCGTCCTCGGCACTCGTCCGACCTCCGTTCCAGCTTCTTCTTCGCCGTTCCAGCCGGAAAACGATCCTCTTGTCTCTTTGACGACCCTCGGGCCACATCATTCCCCTCCTCTTGAAGAGGATTTGTCCTCAAATCCAAGACGTCACCAGGCTCGAACACCACTGGCCCGAACAAAGTCGGCACATCCTCAATCCTTCCCATGTGTGGTAATCCAGGCGGAGTATCAACATGAGTGATGTCATCAAAATCCTGCAAAACAGACTGAAGAGAAGGTAGTAGAGGGGAAATGTTGTTAGTGAGAAACGGGTCTTTCTCGCACAACATCGCCAACGTATTTGCCCCCACTCTGTGCGTCATGTCACTAGCCTCACTTGGTAAGGGCTGCTCCTTAGACTTTCCCCTTTCGGCCTCCCGTTGCAACTGCACTTGATCCTCGTAAACCTGTGTAGGAGTGAGAGGAACAAGGGATACCTTCTTCTGCTTATACTCGAAGGAGTACTTGTTGGCGAAACCGTCATAGATAGCTCGCCGATCATACTTCCACGGACGCCCCAATAGAATATGACTCGCGTGCATGGGAACGACATCACATAGTACCTTATCCTCATACTTCCCAATGCGGAAAGGAACCTCCACTTGCTTAGTCACCTTGATGACGCCAGTCGTATTCAACCACCGTAGATGGTATGGCCTAGGATGCTGCACCACAACCAAACCCAAACGCTGAACCATAGTTGCACTAGCCACGTTCGTGCAACTACCTCCATCAATGATGACACTGCACCACCTTATCCTGCACATGACACCTTGTGTGGAAAAGGTTCTCTCGCTGCTCCCGAACATCGGGCTGAATTTGTGCACTCAAGACTCTTCGCGCTACAAAAAGTTTCCCGTCAGGTGCGAGAATCTCCTCCTCCTCAGAATCTTCCTTAGCCTTCGGTTACGGCTTGTCACCCTCGTCATCAGTCACAACTTCCCCATCATCTCTTAAGAGCATAAGTCTCCGGTTGGGACACTCACTCATGATATGCCCGAATCCCTGACACTTGAAGCACCTCTTATCCCGATTGCGACTATCAGTAACCACGGGACTGGCCTGAGTAGTCGGACCTGCACCCTCCAGACGATCTTTGTAGAAGATCTTCTTCTCATCCCGTGTTGTTGTTTCCTCCTTCCATTGGTTCCCCTTGTATGATGAACCACTAGGGCCCTGGGATTGTCTCCATGTAGACTGAATTGGCTTCGAATTGCCCAAGCTACCCCTCCTCTTAAGCTGGTTCTCAATCTTGATTGCCACATGAACCATGTCCTCCAACTCAACGTATGGCTGCAACTCCACGGTGTTACGAATCTCCCAATTTAAACCAGCCAGGAATCTCGCCATGGTCGCCTCCCTGTCCTCGTCAATATTGGCTCGAATCATAGACACCTCCATTTCCTTGAAGTACTCATCCACACTCTTCGACCCCTGTCGCAGATTCTGCAACTTGTTGTACAACTCTCGGTAATAGTGAGTTGGAACAAACCGCTTCCTCATCACAGCTTTCATCTCGGCCCATGTTGCAATAGGTTGTTCTCGGTTCCGCTTCCGACTGGTTACAAGCTGATCCCACCAAACCAGTGCATATTCAGAAAACTCTATCGCTGCCAACTTCACCTTCTTGAGCTCAGAATAGTTATGACAGTCAAACATCAGCTCCACCTTACGCTCCCACTCCAGATACAACTCGGGATCGTTCTTCCCTAAGAATGAGGGAATATTCATCTTGATGTTGCCCAAATTGTCATCTTCCCGGTCTCTACCTCCTCGCCTCCTCCCCTCAGTTTCAGAATTTTCATCTTCATCGGATCCAAAATCCCTATGTCGTTCATGGTGACGATAATTGCCATTTCGACCATCTCGTTGTCTCCGATTAGGCCTCTCTTCTGTCATTCGGTCATGCATTGACTCCATTTCCGAGGTAACGAACTTTTTCAACTCAGATCGCAAGGCCTCCATGATGAACTTAGTTTGGATGTTGGCCACCGTGCCGTCCACCTTTGGCGAAGACCCACCAGACATCCTGCAAAACAACGTTAAAACAACACAAGAGAAATAAATAAATCTTTCCCTCACAGCTCTCGTATGTCTCTCAATATAGGATGTCACTCAGTATTCTCTCACTTTCTCCTTTAAGAATCGAACTTCCGGAATTACCAGCCGAATTCACTCCAACAATATCAACGAAAAAACTCAATAGGATGGTCGGTTGGAAGGTGATAGAATTTGGCACGAAAATTTTGATAGTACCAAAGTAGCTCAAAACGATGCCGGAAATCTCAGGAATCACACACAAAATTTTGGTCGAAGAAAAATTTTCCCGCCAAAATACTCTTTTTTTTTTCTTTTTTTTTTTTTTTGTATTGTGCGGTCGATGAACAGTAAAAAGGGGAAAAAGAAACGAAAAAAAATTCGAGAAAAGAAGGGTTACGAAAAGGAATAGAATTAACGAGGTACGAAATCAGAAATTAGCCCTAACCTGGGCTCTGATACCAGATGATACGCACCTCGATCGGAAGGGAAGAAGAAACGGAATAATTGAAAGGATACCTGGTGGAGATCCCAAAACCTTTGAATCTACCCCCGAAATGATTTAGATTCGGCGACCTAAACCCCAACGGAACGCGACTCAACAATTCGGAGACGATGAATGACACACAAACGAAGGATGAAGACTTCGTTGATTCGCAGGTGAATTCTTTTGGTAGAACCCGGAAGAATTCGGAAAACCCAAAGGAGAATTATATCCCACGAAAATAATTTATTCAAAATCAATGTTGTTCTAAAACATTAGGGTTCAAAGCCTTTAAGTAGGCAACATAAAAAGTCTCAAAAAAAGGAAATAAAACGCCAAAAACGTCAAAGGGTCGCGACGCTGAAAATTCAGGTTTCTAAACTCCGTGTCGGCCGACAATATGGGATGTCGGCCGACATTCCCCTTGTCGTCCGACAGGACACTCTGTCGGCCGACATTTAACCTGCGCCCGCGGGAAATCCTTCGATCGCGGCCTTAATCCCCTGTCCAGCCAACTCCCTTTCTGAAGATGTCGGCCGACAGGCCTTGATGTCGGCCGACACCAAGCCAATTTCTGGACCGAACTTTGCGGCGCGTCCTCGGCACTCGTCCGACCTCCGTTCCAGCTTCTTCTTCGCCGTTCCAGCCGGAAAACGATCCTCTTGTCTCTTTGACGACCCTCGGGCCACATCAAGAATGCCCTCTTCCAACATTTCCGAAACTAAACGTTCAATTTCAGCCTTCTGAAAATGTGGATATCTATAAGGTCTCACGTTTACGGGCGACGTGTGGGGTTGTAAATGAATAGCATGGTCTTGTGGACGTTTTGGGGGTAAACCACTAGGTACTGCAAACACTTTAGCATACTTTGATATTAATGGCTTAACGCTATCTTCGAACGAGGCCATAGGGTAGTCTGTAGGTATGCATGCCGTCAGACTAAAATAAGCCGCTATTGCATTACTCGACTGCAATTTTTGGAGACCTGTAAAGTTCACTTCAGATATAGTCGTAGTTCGATCCCCCTTAAGCATCACCTCCAATCCATTATCCTGAAAACTCATGGTCAATGCAGAATAATTTTGCACTACTGGACCCAATGTAGCTAACCAAGACACCCCCAACACAACATCAGAGCCTTCCAAGGGTAATACATATAAGTCAGTAATGATACGATGACCTTGTATAACAAGTGTAGCTAATCGAATGCAACCTTCGCAAACTAATTTCTGTCCATTGCCCACAGCCACTGTGAATTGTTTCGTCGGTTCAATCGGTAATTTAAGAAATTTAGCTACCCTTGATTGAACAAAATTGTGTGTACTACCACTATCAATTAAAATTTGAACCTGATGTCCAATCAATGTGCCTCTAAACCTCAAGGTTGCTGGCGACCGAGCGCCTGACATGGCATGTAACGATATTTCTGGGCATGCACCAAGATCCACCTCCTGTAAACTCCCATCTTCTGGACATTCTGAGATGGCTGCAGTCATTTCCTCATCTGGTACAATCATGAAAAATTGTGGTTTTGTTTTGCAACGGTGACCAAAAATGTAAGGGTCGTCACAATAATAACATAACCCCTTTTCTCGACGAGTTGCCATTTCTGCCGAGGTAATTTTTCGAGTAGTAATTTGGGGAGGAATCAGATTAGACGGATTGGTGCGAGCTGTATGAGTTTTGGGAAAAGGAGCAGCACTGTTGAGATGAGGATGAGGGTGAAGTGTGAGAGGAGATGTTGGGCTTGAGTGGGTTATAGTTGCAGATTGGTTGGGCCTAAAGTACTGTGGGCTCTTGGGCTTTTGAGATGACAGAAATTGTCGATGATCCTCAATTTTGGCCTCATGAAGGCGGGCCAAAGCCATGGCTTCCAACAAAGTTGCAGGTCGAGCGGCCCGAATTTCGGCCTAAAGATCTGGTCTTAAGCCCGAGATGAAACAACTTAGGAGAAACGACACCGATAACCCTACTGTGCGCAGCGATAACTCCTCAAACTGAGCAATATACAAATCGACGGTGGATTGTTGAATTAATTTAGAAAGAACACCTTGTGCATCTTCAAACTCAGACGGGCCGAAACGTGTCTCCACAGCCCGAATAAATTGCTGCCAATTGCCAATTTGACGATTATGTGAAATCCATTGGAACCATTGTAACGCCCTACCCTCCATGTGGAATGAACTCAGTAAAATTTTCTGATCATCGGGGATCTGATAATAAGAAAAGTAACGCTCAACCTTGAAAATCCACCCCACTGGATCGTCTCCATTAAAATGGGGAAAGTCGATCTTCATATGACGGGGACTTGTGGGTACCCAGAATGGAGCTTGGGGGGGCATCGGAGAGCTGTAGCCAAAAGAACTATTGGGATCCAAATTAGTCGAGCCAATCGGAGCAGAATAATAAGGTGGTCCATTAAAGTTATGATTTGCCGACAAAGCCGCGACCAACGGTGGAAGAGGGGGTAGAGAAAAAGGGTGAGTAGCTGGCGGACCTCCCGGAGGAAGAACGCAATAGGCCGCCGAAGGTATGGTCTGCGGAGGACCCCTTCCCGGTGATGACCGTGGCATCGAGTGCGGCGATAAAACGATACCAGCGTGGGGCGCCGATTGTGAGGACGGGGATGATGCTCCTCCAACAGGTTGTTGGAGAGTGCGCTCTAACTTTCCATCAAGAACAGAAAGTAGTGTGAAGATCTCAGAGAGCGATTTTTGTTGAGCTGCGAGTTGTTCAGAGTGAGTTGTTGATGTATCTTGAATTTTCTTCATAGCATCATCCAAGGTTTTGAGCCGTGTCCCGTCAGCCATGGATGCCAACGAGCTCAATGAGAGCACCAATTGGTATGATAGACTCAGTAAAAAATAGCAAAGAGACAAAAAACAGAGAATGCAATTTTCAATAATAATTCTTGTTGCCAAAAACACTACAATAAGCACTACATATAGAGGAAAGTAAAGGTGTCGTACTTAGTACTACTAGTTTCTCTCTCCTGTAACAGAAAGATGCTCTTTTCTAATAAAAATAAATCAACAATTATAATCTATTAAATGTCTTGGTGGAACACGTGATCGAACACTTCGACGCAAGATTGGATTTTCACTTTGGGCCTGCCCTTTAGGTGTAACAATCTCTCCCTTCGTCATTGGAGTGTGATGGATTAGGAGTTCAATCACGAGCTTATGACGATGTTCGTCCAGATTCCAGAAACACGTGAATCGTGATGGAGAATGAGAAAGAACTCGCACCCATTAGTACTTAATTAATTAACTCAATTTGACTGAAAAGTGTTTTATTGGTTAATCTTAATTCAGCTTCAGTACTTTTTTTCTTTTCACTGTATTTTGTTTTGATGTTATATATTAGTAGCACACACGCAAAATCTAAAGATAATTAAATAACCATTGTGAAACTTTTTTTTTTGTTAACGGTCAATATCATATAAAGAGAAAAAAAATAAAAAGTGTGGAGAAACAATACAGCGCATAGGAAAAAAACCTACCGCATCAACGAGCTAACAAACTAGTTCTAAAAATCCCCAATAAGTATTAAACCAACGACACAAACACCCCATACCAAGTTATACGCCACACTCGCTGCAAGGTCCTCACCTGGAGAGAATCTGGTAGGTGCAGCGCGACGATCCTGTCCCTCATAATGGATATAGCCCTAGTAGTCACTCTCTCAGCTGACTCCGAGCGCTCATCCCAAATACGTGTATTCCTATCCTGCCAAATAAAATATATTAAGGCAGCGAGAAGACCACGATAAGTGCATAAGATCCAGTGTCTCCCTCTCCAGCGTCTAGCAGCACGGATGACCGCGTACTCCCAACTGCCACTCGGCCATAGGAACCCAGTAACCTCTCTCCCAGCTCTCCTCAAACAGTCCTGGGAGAATGTGCACTCAAAGAAGAGATGAGCATGCGTCTCTCTACTCTCTCCTCCGCAAAGGACACACGACTCCTCCCCCCGACCAATCCATCGCTTATCACGTGTCGGCAGCCGGCCACGGATAGCAAGCCAAAGAATGATGCAGTGCCTCGGAATGCGCCCCGGACCATCAAGTAGGGCGACCCACAAAACTCTATCTTTCTCTGGGTGGAAAGTAAGCAGAGGTGGACGTGTAAATCCCAGACATATGCGGACTCCATCGTATCACGTCCCTCCAATGACCGATAACTGGTAGCTCCTCCATAAGCCCAAACTCCTCGGCGAAGTCTACCGGCCAGTGCCACTCCCCGTCAACAATAACCATTGTGACACTTATATCGAGACTATGTACAAAGTCTGTGGGATACAATTATCAATTTGTTTGGCTAATTTTGTTCCTAATTTTTTATAATACAATTACTAGTTTTTAACTACTAATTTCGTTATTATTTTTGTGTAATACAATTACTAATTTTAAGTTAGTTCCTTTCCTAGTTTTGTAATGTTTTCGATGCATTTCTTGGATAATTCTCTTGTAATTTTAATTTTTGAACTTATTACATTTCTCGTCTTTTTCTTGGATAATTCTCTTGTAATTCTAATTTTTGAACTTATTTAGTTCCTAGTTTTGTGTAATTTTAAAATTAATAATTTTTAGATGGTTCATAATCTCAAACGCAGCATGCCGCACCTCGTCCGAACCTTTCACTAGTTCGCACCAATGCCAAGTTGTGGTCGTATGAGTGGACGTAGCCTTATTGGGTGAACCACTATTAATCTGTGTCTTTTATTGCTTTCGTTTTATTTCTCGTGTTTGTTTGTTTCGTCTCTTGCAGCTACGAAGTTAGGCGAAAATTCTAACAACTGGTATCAGAGCTTCAAGGGAAGCGATTGAAGAGACGATGGGCGACCTTGCAAATTTCTCTGTGACGAGATTCGATGGAAAGAATTACAGGCACTGGAGGATGCAGATAGAGGATTACCTGTACGGGGGGAAGCTGTATCAACCATTGAGTCCGAACCCGGAGAAGATGGAAGATGATAAATGGCTTGAGCTCAACAGACAGGTTCTGGGGATAATTCGGTTATCCCTGTCGATGAGGGTGGAGAATGACGTGGCCGATGAGACCACTACTCAAGGCTTGATGAAGGCCCTTGCCAACAAGTATGAGAAGCTCACTGCCAACAACAAGATACACCTCATGAAGAGCCTTTTCAACTTGAGGATGAAAGACGGGTTCGATGCTACGGCTCATATCCATGAGATGAGCTCGGCCCTGAACAAGCTGAAGGCGGTCAGAATTGTGTTCGAAGACGAGGTGTGTGCATTGATCTTGCTGGCGTCTTTGCCGGACAGCTTGGAGCCCATGAGGGCTGCGATTAGTAACTCCATGGGGAAGGAAAATCTCAAATTTGTTGATGTCAGAGATAGTGTTCTAGCGGAGGAGCTGAAAAAGAAGGATTTTCAAGAGGCACCGTCCGGTTCTGTCCTGAGTACTGAGAGCCGAGCACGAGGCTGAGGGAGCAACACTAACCATGGCAGCGGAGGGTCGAAGACGAGAGAGGGCAAGAAGGTGGTTTGTTGGAACCTCAAGAAGGAGAAACATATCAAGCGGCATTGCAGGGAGCCTTCGAAGGTTCAAACCAATGCGTTGACTGATGAGGATTATGGAGATGTTCTACTAACATCTTCTGAGGATCCTGAAAACTCCTAGGTGCTGGATTCGAGAGCGTCGTTTCACACCACGACAAGACGCGATTGCATGGAGGGTTTCCTATCTGGGAATCGTGGGAAAGTTTGCCTCGGGGATGGTAGAACTTTGAAGGTTGGTGGTGTTGGTAACGTGACCTTGAAGACGTCTCGTAGACAGACGTTGGAGCTTTCGAAGGTGAGGTATGTGCTGAAGCTGAGTAGAAATATGATCTCGGTCAGTCAGTTTGCTAGAGACGGCCATAGGATGACCTTCGATGATGGGTCTTGGAAAGTGACGAAGGGTGCGATGGTGATTGCTCGTGGTCGTAAGACGAGCACCCTTTACACTACGGCTGGAGGTCGTGGCGATATTGGTGGAGCCGAAAACACCAATGCGCCTGAGCATTGCGAACTGGGTCGTGTGAGTGAGGATTCGGGGAAGTCTCGCATGGATCGGAGTTCGGTTCTCGAAGAGCAGAGCAGAGTTCGATTCTCGGTGATCGAGAGAGAGTCGAAGAGTGGAAAGCTGAGAAGTGACGTGGAAGATTTTCTGGTTAGAGAAGACCAACTGGATGAGATTTTGAAGACGAGTTATGAGCTTTCAAGTCGAGATGATGAGGCAATGTTGGCTGGGAAATCGAGCAAGTG